>CM063170.1:94767501-97651251 GCA_031835075.1 Saguinus oedipus | reverse complement strand
AAGCAGTTTCTACTTCATGTCAACTGTAAGTAAGTGTGGAAAGAAGAAATTCTCCAAAAAAATTTATAATTATGACATAAGGAGACTTTGGTCAAAATGAAAGTAAAAGTCTTTTGTGCTTTACATTTAATTTACAACTATACCCTCTTTGTTAATACGAGGCGTTACAATCATCATGATATCTTGTTCCCTAGAAATACTGACTTTTCTCTGCCCACAGTTCTCTGTATATCATTTTTTTTAAAAAAAAAACCTGATTATTTCTAGATAAGTCTTATAAAAATAACATAGAAAAACACACAAAGAAACAGAATATTTTACAGACTTTTAGATAGTTTTTGGTCTTTACTAGCACTTTGCTTCCTGAATCAAATGGGTGATATTCATGCATGAAAACAAAAATAGCGATGACAAAAATCCCAACTGACAGGACTAATGACATAATAACATAATTGGAAAATAAAAGTAAAATATAGTTTTATGAGAAATTTCAGGGAGAACTATAAGGAGAATTTTAAATTTATAAAAAGGGGTTTAACATAAGTTAAACTATAATAAAATTGGAGAGACTGAATTATTAGAGGCCCACAAAACAAGAAGAGCAAAGAATATATGAAAACATTTGGCAAGAGTATGTGAAGTTTGGTGTGGTTGGAAATATGTGTGGTTCAAGTCTGAATGGGGATTGAAGGTAAAGAGAGAGCCTTGTTCAATCAATAGAGAAAAACTTAGGCCAATATAGTGAAAAGAGATGGACAATTATCAGTACTTGGGATAGTATATAAGTTACACTATTTATTCCACTATTAACAGACTAATCAAAGAGAGTCATCAGATGATTTCAAAGTAAAGCATAGAGATGACAATTTAGAAATTTTCATAAAAATACTAGGTGTAATTCTGTACCAATCAACCGATAACTTACATCTGGAATCTAGAAGAATGATCAAAGTAAGAGATAAATATTGGAGATTTATTAGTATATACACAATAAATTATCTTCAATATTAAAAAGAAAGAAATAAGTAGTAACTACAAAAACTATAAGGACTCAATTTGACATCATAACTGTCATTTTTATTTTGAGAGAAATTGGAGAGTGCATAAAACTATCAAGTAAGGAGGCAGAAAAATTGTGAAAGAAAAGAGTGACAGAAATCAACAAAAAGGTTTTTCTACCTCTCTTCTTAATGTTAATAATCATTAAATCAGTCATAAAAGCAGACATTTTCTTTTATAAACTATATTTTTATTGTGGTAAAATACATATAACATAACATTTGTCATGTTAACATTTTTATGTGTATAATTTACTGCTGTAAATTACATTCACAATGTTGGGTAAACATCACCACTATCTAGTTACAAAATTTGTTTTCACCACAAACAGAAACCCTCTACTGTACTCATTAGGCCACAAATCCCAAATGTCCTTTAACTTCAGCCCTTGGTAACTTCTAGTCTATATTATGTCCCTATGAATTTTTCTATTCTAGATATTTCATATACATGTCCACTCATCTAATATATATATTTATTTATGTCTGGTTGATTTCAATTAGCATATGATTTTCAAGGTACATCCATATTGTAGCATGTATCAATGCTTCATTCCCTCTGATGATTGAAAAATATCCCATGATGATGTATACCACATTTTATTTATTCATCTATTTATAGATGCTTGTATTACTACCACTTTTTAATTTTTTGTGACTAATACTGTTAAAATATTGGTATGCATATATTGGTTTGAGTCCCTAATTTTAACTATTTCAGATACATACCTAGGAGGGAAATTTCCAGGTCATATATTAATTCTATGTTGAAATTTGGAGAAATCACCAAACATTGCTACAGAAGCTACATTATTTCACTTTTCCACCTACAATGTACAAGAGTTCCAATTTCTCTGCATGCTTCTAACACTTTTATTTTTCATCTTCCTGAAGATGGACATTGCAGAATTTTTGAAGTGGTATGATTTTGGTTTACATTTTTCTATTTTCTATTTCTTTAGCATGTTTTTCATGTGCTCATTGGCCATTAATCAATCTTATATGAAGAAATGTCTATTGAAGTCCTTTGTCCATTTTGTTGATTAGGTTCTTTGTCTTGCTGAGGTATAGAAATTCTTCACAGATTCTGTTTATTAACCTCTTGTCAAATACTTAGTTTACAAATATTCTCTCCCATTCTGCTGGTTGTTTTTACTTTCTTTATAGTGTCCTTCATGCACGTTTTTTTTGAATTTAATACAGTCCAATATGCCAATTTTATCTTTTGTTACTTGCATTTTTAGTATTATATTTAAAAACTATTGCCAAATCCACAGCCATACAGATTTGTCCTCATTTTTTAAAGAAGTTTGTAAAACTACACTTAAACTTAGGTGTTTTATTTGTTTTGACTAACTTTTTTTATATGGTATAAGTTAAGGGATTGACTTCAATCATTTACATGAAAATATACCATTTTACTAGCACCATTTGTGGAAGACACTGTACTTTCCTCATTGAATGGTAAAGTCACATATTGAAGTCTCCAACTACTATTGTAGAATTTTTTATTTTCCTTTTTAATTCTTTCAATTTTTGCTTTGTATACTTTGCCTTTATTGTTTGGTATGCATACATTTATAATTATTTTATATTTAAACTTTCAGCAATACATAATGTAATTTTTTCTTTTGGAAACATTTTTTCTTGAAAATCTATTTATCTGATATTAATATAGTCATATCAAGTTTCTTGTGATAACTATTAATATAGAACATATTTTTCATTATTTTACTTTAAATGTTGTTGTGTCTTTGCATCTAAAGTGATTCTTTCATATACAGCACATAAATGATTAATGTTTTCTTTTTCATGTACTCTATCACTCCCTTAACAATCTCATAAGAAATTACCTCTTTTGAATTGTATGCTTAATATATATATTAAGCACATATATCACTTTATGTATGTGTCCTTTAAATCATATAGGAAAACCATGAAGAGTTATAAACAAAAATACAACAAGGTTTTTTTTATACTTACCTGCATAGCTACCTACACCAATGTTCTTAATTTCCTCACATGTCTTCAAACCACTGTCTAGTTTCCTTTTACTTGAACTAGGATTCCCTTTAGCATTTCTTGTAAGATAAGTCTATTAGTAACAAGTTCCCTTAGCTATTTTTTTTTTTTTTAATTTTTGAGGGACAATTTTGCTGTATGTAGAATTCTGGGTTGACAGTTTTGTGACCCAAACCCTGGACCATTTACCATACTTTATGTCAACTCATTGCCTCTGGTCTCCATTGTTTTCAATAATAAATCAGCTGCTAATTATATCGAAAATATTTTATACCTTACTTTTCTCATGTTGCTTTTAATTTTCTCTGTGTTTAGCTTTCAAAGATTTGACTATGATGCATCATGATGTGTATCTCTTTGGGTTTAATTTTGCCTGAAATTTGATGAAAAATTTTAATGTGTAGTTTCATGTTCTTCATCAAATGAGGGAAATTGTCAGTCATTATTTCTTAAAATAGTCTTTCAACCTTCTTCTCTCATAGCCTTCTTTCTGAGACTCCCATAATGAATATATTGGCCTTCTTTGCAATGATCCACAGGTCTCTTATGATCAGTTCATTTTTAAAAAATATTTTTTCTGTTTCTCACACTAAAAATAAATAGGTACAAAATAAATTCTATTTTCTATCTTTAAGTTCAGTGATTATTTCTTCTGATTGCTCATTCTGCTGTTGAACTCTCTTTTAAAGTTTGTGTTTTAGTTATTTAACTTGTCTGCACATAAATTTTATTTGATTCCTTTATATAATTTATATGTTTGTTTTGATGTTGTTATCACATATATTATTTTGCTGGTTTCCTTTAGTTCTTGTCTACAATGTTTTTTAGCACTTTGAACAATTTTAAGACATTTGATTTAAAGTCTTTGTATCGAAAGTTAAATGCTTGGGCCTCTTCAGGCCTAGTTATGTAAATTATTTTTTCCTTTGAGTGTTCAATACTTTCTGATTTCTTTGTATAGCTTTATGAATTTTAGGTTGAAAATTGGACATTTGTAAAGTTTAATGTACTAACTCTGGGAATCAGATATTCCCTTTCCCCAGGATTTGCTATTTTGATTATTCTAGGCTTAGCTTGCGTTCAATGTTTTCGCTAAGATTTCCTTGCATTTTAGGGGAATTTTTACCTGACTTTTATTAACTCAGCACTCATTTATTGATACAAGATTTTGACTGTTTTTCAAACTTATGACAGAGTTCTCAATGTTTCTGATATTTTTATTGTGTTTCTGATGAAACACAGGACTTCAGAACTTCCCACTCCACTACTCTCCTGGTGCCATTCCCCAAAGTGGGCATTTAAAAAATATTCAGTCTGTCTTTCTCCCTAGAAATGATGTTTAGATATTTATGTGCTCATATGATTATATTATTGCTAAAATATTTTAGCATAACTTCAAAATTGTAAAAGAGCTATTTGTATGTTCATATTATAATTGCATTCTTAGCTTGTTTATTATAAGAGATTAACAAATAAGGGTACAATAAATGAGTAATTTAGTTATTTTGCAAAAACTACTTAAAGGCTAAACTTTTTGATCCCAGTGAAATGTTGACTTACTTCACAGTTCTATATTTCAGATTACTGAGAACATGATTTGAAGCCAAATTACATTTATTCTTATATAAAATATAAAAGTTTTTTTCTGTTGTTCATACTAATTGAGGTACATTTATTCTAAATTACATTTATTCTTATATAAAATATAAAACAGTTTCTTTTTTCTGTTGTTCATACTAATTGAGGTAACAATTAGTATGTCTTAGTGGTAAAAATGTGCATTTACATTTTTAAAGAAAAGATAACTTTAACTCCTGGCCATGTGGTATTAGTTCTTAATTTCCAGTATGCTTTTCATGCGATTTTTCCATCTAAAAATTTTTTTGTATTTACTTTTATATTTAACTTCTAAATACTAATCAAAGATCAATTGAGCCAACAACACTTCTAACTAACATCATTATCAAGACAAAGGAATCTATATCAGGGTATTTTTAAAAATTCATCCCCAAAGAAGTTATGTTTAAATAAAATCAGGTTGGTTTTTCACCAACATTTGTCACAGTTTGGGTTTTCAGGTTATTTCTGGGCTTTATAGTTTTTTCCAGTCTATGCTGTAGAAATTTGAGAGTCTGGTATCACTCTGTATTGGGGACCTAAAGATCTAGAAGAAGCTTAGTGCTGTGACTAGACCACCTATGAAACCATCACTAAAGTTTAACCCAACCTTGATCCCAGAATCTTCACAAATGCTTACTGAAAAAATTCTCAGGATGTTTCAAAGACCTCTCATAACTTCTGCTCCAAGATGTCAATAAAGAACCTTTGTAACTTGACTGTCAATCCCGGTACCAAATTCTCTTCTTATCTGCTGGAAGGTTCACCTCAACAACAGGATAGAAGAAAAATGCTTTTCCAGTATATCAGAGATGGCTTGCCTTACAGGAAGAAAGGAATCCGAACACAGTTATCTGTGCAAAAAAAAAAAAAGTGGGGGGTGGTAAAACTGAGATACCTGTTAGTAAACAGACTTTTCTCAGCTTCAAAGAGAACTAATAGACACTGGTCTTCAAGGAGTCAGATTGAACTGAGAAGTGAACTATTCAAATGGGGCTGCATTGTCTGCATGCAATAGGTGGGATCCTTCTGAGAATGCTAGAATAGGAAATTATGACACTAAGCAGATTCAGCTGTGAACTTTATTCTGGTAGTTTTTATTCTTGTGATAATACTATGCAGCAGTTGAGACAGCTACTCTATATTATTACAAACTGTATAATAATTTTGATAACGAGTTCTGGTATGTATTTTTCTTCATATGTATTTTCCTTTCTACCATGATACCAGTAATTTATAAGGGATCTGTATAGTTTGAATATATTTGAATAACTTCAATATATTTTAGCTCTACTCTTTGATTTGACTCAAAGAAGTATCAATAGGTCCTAAGTATCCCCATGTATTTTAGAAGCCTGAAATCAGTGAGATGTAACCCAATGTCAAGAATCCATAGCATAGTAACTTGGAGAAAGAAAACATTGGGAGTTTGGCAAAAGCATAACAATTTGATTTTCTGACTTACAAAAATTGGAATTGTATAAAAGAAGATTTCCATGCGAGAATTTTTTTCAGTTTTCAGTAGCAAGTGAATGTGTGCAGACAATAAAATTGATATATTCAAGTATTTTTAAAAATCATATGTAAAAAAATAAAGCCAGCCTTTATATTTATTCTTTATATCTAAGAAAATACTTTGAAATGCCTAGAGAATATGTGTAAAAATGTGAGATGAAGCTATTATACCACAAGATGGCAGATTAAGGCCACTAAACTGATGTATTTTGCAATAGTAAGGTTCTATTTTCTCTTTTATATACATGCCTTTTATAAAATTTTTAATAAAAATAATACAAACTATGCATAATTTGAGTATAAACTGGTAATCAGAATTTCCTTCTATGGCAATCATTATTTTTCAATTGAAAATCTCTCTCCAATTTTACTTAAGATATAATAAATATTTTGTTACTTAATCAAAAAATATTTTATGTAATTTAAATATCCTTGCAAGGATTTCTGTGAAAACTTTAAATGTTTATGTATTCAATGAATATCAAGGTATATAAAACAAACTTTGGCTTTGTTTCTGGATAAAATTGATGTTTGGCTACCCTCATGAGCCATGAGACATTCAGAGTTACTAATAACAAATAAACAAAAAGAAAAGAAAATTTTTTTAAAAATTCATTACTTTGGTATCAACTTGTTTAAATGTATGTTGCCATTATTCAAAGTTTCTGAATTTCTGCTTTATAATCCTTTCTAATCTTGAATAGTAAGGCCTCTGATAGCCTCTTATGATCTCAAGTTTTGCTTAAAGGTATAATGCAACTGTACTCTTATACTAACATCTGCATTATATTTAAGCTATCATCATAGAATCAAGGACATTATATAATAGATATAAGAAAATCTGTAGTAAGAAGTTAATGGAGCTTCCAGATACAAACAGCATCTGGTGGGAAAGTTCCTAAGCATAAACAAAATCACACATTCAGATAGCAAGATGTCCAATGTGGCTATGTCATAGAATATTCATGTGACTATCATAGCTGGAGAATGAGGCTGAGAATATGTTTTGAAGGACAATCTATTCCGCTACCCCCAAAAATTACCTGGAGGATCTCATTTATTTTAGAAATTTATTTAAATGTTAAAATGGAAGATTATTATAATTTGATATAACATTTATAAAAACCAGACTCTCAGCCCTAGGGAAGATGATGTGGACTGGAAAAACTGTATTGAGGAGCAGAATTTGGCTAATGGATATACAAATTAGAAGTCTCTTCTATTATTCCTTATAAAACGAAAGGATGGATTAGAAGGTGCCTGAGATGCTGAAGTAATTGCATAGGTGGGAATGGGGAATTCTCAATTAATTAGCCAATTATTTCAAAGATCATTTATTCATTTAAGAAATTGAGCGCCTACATTATATCAGGTTTATTTTACTTTATTTTTTATTTTATTTATTTATTTGAGGCAGAGTCTCACTCTGTCACCTAAGCTGGAGGCAGTGGCTTGAACTCAGCTCACAGAAACCTCCGCGTCCTGAGTTCAAGCGATTCTCCTGCCTCAGTCTCCCGAGTAGCTGGGATTACAGGCGTCCTGCATATGGCCCAGCTTTTTGTTTGTTGGTTCGTTCGTTTGTTTGTTTTTGGAGACGAAGTCTCGCTCTGTCACCCGGCTGGAGTGCAGTGGTGTGATCTCGGCTCACTGCAACCTCTGCCTCCAGGGTTCAAGCTATTCTCCTGCCTCAGCCTCCCAATTAACTGAGACTACAGGCGCCCGCCACCACGCCCAGCTAATTTTTGTATTTGTAGTAGAGACCGGGTTTTTTCTTGTTGGCCAGGCTGTTCCGGAGCTCCTGACCTCAGGTGATCCGCCCACCTCGGCTTTCCAAAGTGCTGGGATTTACAGGCTTGAGCCATTGCGCCCGGCTGCATTTTTAAAACTCGGAGTTACACTGTTGAAAAAAAAACAAAGTCCCAAGCATTACTGAGCCTACTTACTACCTGGAATATATCCACCCCAGTCCCTCACACCCCATTCTCATGAACATATTTTAAAATGTCAGATTGTGGAGGAGACAAGAATATGAAATAAGTGAGGGAGCTGTTTGGATATTTTTCCTGTGATGAAATGTTCTAGGCAGAGGAAACCAAAAATTGCAAAAGCACCAAAGCAGAAATAAAACTGTGTTTTAGATACATTAAAGAGACCAAGTTAGTAGACAGAAGAAAAAAAGGAAAAGTCTTAAAGTAAACTAATAATTTATGAGTCAACATTGTGTAGCATTGGCTAGATAGGTATGAACAAACATAAATTTTGTTTAGAGAGAATTTACAGTCTATGAGGAACTTGATATAATGGAAGAAGAGTATGAACCAATGTAGGTAAAGAGAAAATATCTAGGAATGCAGGAAAGAAGGAGCAGTCCAGAACTGTGTTCAGTGGTTTCTTGCTAGAGTCAGCTGTTCTGTAACAATTCATTAACCTAGATAAAAATATAGGAGAAAAATGCTTATTGATGAGGCATGCTGGAAGATGGACAGTAGTGACTGCTGCTTTTAAGACATAGAAATTGCCAATAATATAGAACTACTTGAGAAAGACATTAGTGAAAAATTAATCTCAGAAGAAATAATACATATGAAATTTTTAAAATACAGAATATAATTAGAATAAGAGAGCCATTCTGCCCAATAAGGGTAAAAAATGAGAAAAAAGAGAAAGTTGCTTGGAGTGTATACCGATGGATATAGGACCTCAAGAGGAGTAGGATTTTGGCAGAAGTGAAGTGTGCTAGGGAGAGTTTCTCAAACAGAAAGAATAACTTAGACACAGGAAATTTTCTAAAGTGCAGGAGACTGGCTTTTTAACAACAAATACTTGTTTTTGCTTGAACATAGATTATAGATTAGATTAATATTTTATTACAAATTATTCATCCAACTAGGGCAGTCAGTCTCTCATTCATTGACTTAGCAATCTCACATTTTCATCGGGTCTGCCTGGTGCCAATATTTTTTCAATTTAATAATTTTTAATTGAGTTATAGTTACATACAATAAAATGTACAGATCTTAAGTGTTCAATCTAATGAGTTTTGACAAATGTGTAACCATTATATGAAACAGACATTGGAAATTTTCATCTCCAGAAAAATCTCTTGCTCCGCTTTCCAATCAATCATTCATCATGTCGCCCTGCTGTCCTTCTAAAGAGCCAACAGTTTCTTCTTGCTGAAGCTCCGGTATATTACTTTGTTCATTGTGGGATATCATGTAAGTTGAATCATGGAGTGTTTACTATTTTGTTTGGCTTCTTTTGCTCAGGATGTCTTGACATTCATCTATGTTGTGGCGCGAAGTAGGATTTTTCTTGCAATTACATTTTAAAATATAGATGAGTTTTTTAATCTGTGACTTTGCATTACGTTTTTAATGGTCACTCTAGAATTATACATCCTTATGTTTTCATAGTGTACATAGCGTACTTTATTAATTTTGTACTATTTCACATAAAATGTGAGAATAAGTGCATTCACTTCCTCCTTCGTTTTGTCTATGGTTATCAAATATATTATATCTGTATATACTGTAAACCTCACAATACGATGTAATAATTTTGCTTTAAATTATTATATACATTCTAAAGAAATTATTAGGAAAATAGTCTTTTTTGTTTATTCACATATTTATCATTTCCAGTGTTTTCATTCTTTCCTGAAGGTCTGTGTTTCCATTCTGAAGAACAACTTCCTTTAGCATTCTTTGCAGCACAGATCTGCTGCCAATGAATTCCCTTAGTTTTTTTTTTTTTTTATCTAAAAATGCCTTTACTTTGTCTTCATCTTCGAAGGATATATTCATTGAATATAGCATTCTGGATTAACTGGCTTTTATCAAGCACTTTAAAGATGTTATTCCACTGATTTCTGGCCTTTATAGTTTCTGATGAGAAGTCAGTGATGCTTCAAATCATTCTTCCCTTGCTTGTAGTGTGCAATTTTTCTCTGGCTGCTTTCCAGAGTTTTTCTTTATATTTGGTTTCTAATAGTTTAACTATGATGTGCCCTAGTATGATTTTCATTGAGTTTTTTCACTGCATGGAATTCACTGAAATTCTTAGATCTGGAAACTTAGGTCTTTTACAAAAGTTGGAAATGTTTTCAGCCATTGTTATATTTTTATGCCCCATTCTCTCGTTAAATTTTTTTTTCAGTAGCTTTTGGGGTACAAGTGGTGTTTGGTTACATGGATGAATTGTATAGTGGTGAAGTCTGAGATTTTAGAGAACCTATCAACTAGTTGTGTAATTTGTAACCAATATATAATTTTTTGTCCCTTTTTCTCCCTTCTACCCTTTACCGTCTGAGTCTCCATAGTCCATTATATTACTCTGTATGCCTTTGTGTACACTTCACTTAGCTCCAATTTATGAATGAGAATGTACAGTACTTGGGTTTTCATTCTTGAGTTTCTTTGCTTAGAGTAATGGCCTCCAGCTCCAACCAAGTTGCTGAAAAAGACATTATTTCACTCTTGCTATGGCTGAGTGGTATTTTATGGTGTATGTATACCACACTTTCTGTATCTATTCACTGGTCAATGGGCATTTAGGTTGGTTCCATATTTTTGCAATTGTGAATTGTGCTGCAATAATCATACATGATCAGGCATCTTTTTGGTATAATGACGTCTTATTTTACTTTGGATAGATACCCAGTAGCAGGATTGCTGGATCAAATATTAGATCTACCTTTAGTTCTATAAAAAATTTCTATACTTTGTTTTTCCACACTGGTTGTACTAATTCTCTTTCCAAGCAGCAGTATAAAAGCATTTCTTCTATTACCACATCCACATCAACATTTGTTGTTTTTTGACTTTTTAATAATGGCCATTCTTGCAGGATAAGGTAGATTGTGGTTTTAATTTGCACTTCCTTAATGATTACTAACGTTAGGCATTTTTCATAAGTTTATCGGTCATTTGTATCTATTCTATTGGGAAATGTCTATTCATGTCATTTTCCCACTGTACATGGGATTATTTGTTGTTTTCTATTTTTTATTTCTTGCTGATTTTAGTTCCTCAGTATTAGTAGAGCCTCAATATTAGTCCTTTGTCACATGCAGAGTTGGCAAATAATTTCTCCAATTCTGTGAGTTGTCTGTTGACTCTGATGGTTATCTTTTGCTGTACAGAAAATTTTCACTTTAATTAAATCCCTGTTATTAATTTTTGTTTTTGTTGCATTTGCTTCTTGGGGGTTTAGTTATAAATTATTTGCCTAGGCCAATGTCCAGATGATTTTTTCCTAGGTTATCTTCTAGGAAATTTATAGTTTCAGATCTCAGATTAAAGATTTTCCATGTTGTGATGATTTTCTTTGAGGTGAGAGGTAGTGATCCAGGTTTATTTTTCTACATGTGGCTAGACAGTTTTCCAAGCAAAATTGATTAAATAGAGTTTCCTTTCTTCAATTTATGTTTCTGTATGATTGGTCAAAGATATATTGGTTGTAGGTATTTTGGTTGGTTTATTAGTATATTCCTAAGTGTTTTATTTATTTGTTTGCTGCTAATGTAAACGGAATAGAGTTTTTAATGTTTTTTCTAAGCTTTGTTGTTGTTGGTGTACAGCAGTGCTACTGATTTGTGTACATTGATTTTTTTTTAACCTGAGACATTACTAAATTTGTTTTTTAAATCTCAGAGTCTTTCAGAGGAGTCTCTAGGATTTTCTAGATATAAAATTGTGATGATTAATTTTGAGTATCCACTTGATTGGATTAAAAGATGCCAAGTATCGTTCCTGGGTGTGTCTATAAGGGTGTTGCCAAAGGAGATTAACATTTGGGCCAGTGGACTGGGAAAGGTGACCCACTCTCAATCTGGGTGGGCACAGTTTAATCAGCTGCCAGAATAAAAGGAGGTAGAAGAATGAGGAAAGACTAAACTGGCTTAGATTTCTGGCCTACATCCTTCTTCCATGCTGGATGCTTCTTGCCTTCTAACATCGGACTCCAAGTTCAACAGCTGTGAGAGTCTTGGACCCATGGCCACAGATTGAAGACTGCACTGTTGGTTTCCCTACTTTTGAGGTTTGGGGACTCTAACTGGCTTCCTTGCTCCTCAGTTTGCAGACAGCCTATGGTGGGACTTCACCTTGTGATTGTGTGAGTCAATACTCCTTAATACATTCATATATATATACATACACTGAATAGAACAAAACTAATAGAATATATATACACACACCTATATGTATCTATACATACAAGAATAGTCTTAGGGATCTCTAGAGGAACAAAATTAATATATATATATATATATATATATATATATATATGCACACACCTATATGTATATATGTATGTACATACATATATTATTAGTTCTGTTCCTCTAGAGATCCCTAACTAATACTACAATTATATTATCAATGAAAAGAGATAGTTTAATTTTCTCTTTTCTAATTTGTATGCCCTTTATTTCTTTCTCTTGACCGATTGCTCTGTCTAGGACTTTCAGTACTATGTTGAATAGAACTGGTGAAAGTGGTCATTTTTATCTTGTCTCGGTTCTCAGAGAGAATTCTTTTAATGTTTCTCCATTCAGTATGTGGTTGGCTATAAGATTTTCATATATGGCTTTTATTATTTTGAGAGCAGTCCCTTCTATGCTTAGTTTGTTGAGAGCTCTTATGACAAAGGGATGCTGGCTTTGATCAAATGCTTTTCCTATATCTATGAAAATGATCACATGGCATTTGTTTTTAATTTTGTTTATGTGATGTGTCACATATCTTGACTTGAATATGTTAAACCAACCCTGCATTCCTGGGATAAAACCCACCTGATACTTGTGATTGTTTTTTTGATGTGTGGTTGGATTCAGTTAGCTAACATTTTGTTGAGAATTTTGCATCTACAGTCATCAGGAATATTGGTCTGTATTCTTCCTTTTTTGTCGTATGTTCTTTCCTGATTTTGATATTAAGGTGATAATATTTCATAAAAGAACTTGAGAGAATTTCCTCTTTTTAATTTTTGAAAATAGTTTCAGTAGTATTGGCACCATTTTATCTTTGAATGTATGGTAGAATTCAGTTATGAATCCATCTGGCCCTTGGCTTTTTGTTGTTGTTGTTGTTTTTGGCAATTTTTTAAGTACTGATTCAGTCTCACTCCTTATAATTGGTCAGTTCTGGGTTTCTATTTCTTCCTGATTTAGTCACAGAAGGTTGTATATTTGTAGAAATTTATTCATTTCCTCTAGATTTTCTAATTTATGTGCACAGAGGTATTCATAGTAGTTTCAAATGATATTTGGTCTTTCTATGGTGTCAGTTGTAATGTTTTCAGTTTTATTTCTAATTGAATTTATTTGAATGGTGCCTCTTCTATTCTTGGCTAATCTAGCTAATGGTCTATCAATTTTGTTTCTTTTCAAAGAAGCAACTTTTTGTTCCATTGCTGTATTAGTCTGTTCTCAAACTGCTATGAAAAAGAAATTGAGACTGGGTAATTTATAAAGAAAAAAGGTTTAATTGACTCACAGTTCCACATTTCTGGAAGGCATCAGGAAACTAACAACCATGGCAGAAGGCACCTCTTTAAAGGACAGAAGGAGAGAGTAGTGACTGCAAACAGGGAATATGACAGATGCTTATAAAATCACCAGAACTTGGGAGAGTAAATTATTATCATGAGAACAGCATGGGGGAAACCACTTCTGGGATTGGATTATCTCCACCTGGTCCTGTGCTTGACACATGGGAATTATTACAATTTGAGGTGAGATTTGGGTAGGGACACAGAGCCAAACCATATTTGTTGTTGTTGTTGTTGTTATTGTTGTTTTGTTTGTTTCAAATTCATTTTGTCATGCTCTGATTTTCACTATTTTTTTTTCCTGCTGCTAACTGTGGGTTTAGTTTGTTTTTGTTTCTCTGGTTCCTTGATGTGTGACATTAAGTTTTCAATTTGTTATTTTACAGACTTTTTAATGTTGGCATTTAGTGCTATAAACTTTACTCTTGGCACTGCTTTTGCTGTATCCCAGAGGTTTTGATTACTTGTGTCATTATTATCATTTATTTCAAATAACTTTTTAAAAATTTTCAACTTGATTTCATAGTTAACACAAAAATTATTGAGGATGATTGTTTAACTTCCATTTATTTGTACACATTTGAGGGTTTCTTTTGTCGTTGATTTCTAGTTTTACTCCACTGTCGTCTGAAAAAATATATAATTTTGATATTTTTAAACTCACTGAGACTTGTTTTGTGACTATTATATAGTCTATCTTGAAGAAACTTCCATGAGTTGATGAGAAGAATGTATTTTCTGAAGTTCTTGGGTAGAATGTTCTGTAAATATCTGTTTGGTCCATTTGTAATAGAGTGTAGTCCAAGTGCATTATTTCTTCATTAACTTTCTGTCTCGATAATCTGTCTAGTGCTGTCAGTCAAGTAGTGAAGTCCATCACTATTATTGTGTTACTGCCTGTCTCATTTCTTAGGTTCAGTAGTAAATGTTTTATGAATCTGAGTGCTCTAGTGTTAGGTGCACATAAATTTATGTTTTAATATCTTCTTGTTAGATTAATTCTTTAATCATTATATACTGATGTTCTTTTTTTTTATTATTAACTGTTGTGGCCTTAAATTTTGTTTTATCTGATGTAAGAATAGATATTTATGTTAGTTTGTTCTCACATTGCTTTAAAATCTACCTGAGACTGGGTCATTTATGAAAAAAGAGGTTTAATTGAAATACAGTTCTATATGCTTAACAATAAACATGACTGGGAGGCCTCAGGACCTTACAGTAATGTTGAAAACCAAAGGGAAAGCAAGCACATCTTACCATGGCAGCAGGAGAGGGAGAGAGAGTGAAGATAGAAGTGTCACACAATTTTAAACCATCAGGCCTCATAGAACTCACTATCATGAGAACAGCATGGGAAATAACCACCCTCATGATCCAATCACCTCCCATCTGTTTCCTCCTCCGACATTGAGAATTATAATTTAACATGAGATTTGGGTGAAGACACAGAGCCAAACCATGTCATTCTGGACTTGGCCTCTCCAAAACATCATGCTTTTCTCATACTTCAAAACACAATCATGCCTTCTCAACAGCCTCCCAAAGTTTTAACTTACTCTAGCATTAACCTGAAAATCTAAGTTCAAAATCTCGTCTGAGACAAGGCAAGTTTCTTTCACCTAAGAGCCTGTAAAATAAAAAAACAGTTAGTTACTTCCAAGATACAATTAGGATATAGGCATTGGGTAAATTCCTCCATTCCAAATGGTAAAAATCAGCCAAAACAAAGGGGCTACAAGCCCCATGAAAGTCTGACACCCAACCGGGCAGTCATTACATTTTAAAGCTCCAAAATAATCCCTTTTTAGTACATATCTCACATCTAGGGCATGCTGATTCAAAAGATAGGCTCCCAAAGCCCTTGGCAACTCCACCCCTGCTGTTCTGCAGGGTAGAGACCCTGTGGCTATGTTCACAGGCTGGCATTGAGTGTCTGCAGCATTTTCAGGTGCACAGTATAAGCTGTCAGTAGATCTACCACTTTGGGGTCTGGAGGATGGTGACCCTTTTGTCACAGCTCCACTAGGCAGTGCCCCAGTGGGGATTCTGCTAGTGCACTTCAATGCCACATTTCCCCTTCACACTACCCTAGTAGAGGTTTTTCATGAGGGCTTGACATCTGCAGCAGACTTCTGCCTGGATATTGAGGCATCTCCATACATCTGTTGAAATCTAGGTGTGGTTCCCCAAACCTTGGCTCTTGCCCTCTGTGTACCCACCAGCTCAACATTACCTGGAAGCTGCCAAGGCTTGGAGCTTCCATCCTCTTAAGCCATGAACAGAGATGTACCTTGGCCCCTTTTAGTCAGGGCTGGAGTTGAAGTGATTGGGACACAGGGTGCCATGTCCTGAGGGTGCACAGACCAGGATGCCTTGGGTCTGGGCCACAAAATCATTTTTCCCTCCACCTTCCTAAGCCTCCAGGCCTATTATGGGAGGGGCTTCTATGAAGGTATCTAAAATGCCCTGGAGACATTTTTCCTTATTGTCTTGGCTATTAACATTAGGCTCCTCTTATGCAAATGTCTGCAGCAGGCTTAAATTTATTTCTAGAATTTTTTTTTTCTACCACATGGCTGGGCTGCACATTTCCCAAACTTTGATTCTCTGCTTCTCTTTTAAATATAAATTCCAATTTCAGATCATCTCTTTGTTCATACATATGACTGAATGCTTTCAGAAAAAGCCAAGTCTGGCTGTGCACAGTGGCTCACACCTTTATTCCCAGCACTTTGGAAGGCTGAGGCAGGAGGATCATGAGGTCAAGAAATTAAGACCTTCCTGGTCAACCTGGTGATACCCTGCCTCTACTAAAACTACAAAAATTAGTTGGGCATGGTGGCACATGCCTGTAGTCCCAGCTACTCAGGAGGCTGAGGCAGGAGAATTGCTTGAACCCGGGAGATGAAGGTTGCTTTGAGTTGAGATCATGCCACAGCACTCCAGCCTGGTGCCAAAGTAAGATGCTATCAAATAATAAATAAATAAATAAATAAATAAATAAATAAATAAATAAATACAGGTCAGCTCTTGAACTCTTTGCTGCTTATAATATTTTTCTACCAGATAATCTTTATTATCTCTCTCAAGTTCAAAGTTCCGCAGATCTCTAGTGCATGGGAAAAATGCTAACAGTCTCTTTGCTAAAGCATAACGAGTGACTTTTACTCCATGTCCCAATATGTTCCTCATCTCCATCTGAGACCTCCTCAGCCTGGACATCTCTGTCCATATTATTGTCAGCAATTTGGTCATAATCATTTAACAAGTCCTAGGGAGTTCCAAACTTTCCCTCACATCCCCATCTTTTTCTGAGTCCTTTAGACTGCTCCAGCCTCTGCCCCCTACCCCGTTTCAAAGTCTCTTTCACATTTTCAGGTATCTTTATAGCAGTGCTGCACTCCCAGTATTAATTTTATGTTTTAGTCCATTTTCACACTACTATAAAGAACTACTGGAGAATGGGTAATTTATGAAGAAAAAGAGGCTTAACTGACTCACAGTTCCTCAGGCTTAACAGGAAACAGAACTGGGAGGCCTCAGGAACCTTAAAATCATGTCAGAAGGTGAAGAGGGAGCAAACATATCTTACCATAGTAGCAGGAGAGAAAGTGAGAGCTGGGGGGAAGTGCTGCACACTTGTAAACCATCAGATCTCAGGAGAACTTACTTACTATTATGAGAACAGTAGGGTAAGAATCTGCCTTCATTATCCAATCACCTCCCACAAGTTTCCTCCTCCAACATTAGGAATTAAAATTTAGCATGAGATTCAGGAGGGGACACACAGCCAAATCACTACTCCTGCTCAATTTTGGTTTCCATTTGCATGGAATAACTTTTTCACCCCTGTAACTTGAGTTTATACGAATTCTTATGTTTAGGAGCAGAGATTTGGTTTGTGATTCTTTATTCATTCTGCCAATCTGTATGTTTTAAGAGAGGCATTTAGGCCATTTACTTTCAATTTTCATATTGAGAGATGAGATTTAGTTACATTAATTGTTAGCTGGATACTTTGTTTTCTACATTGTGTTATTGTTTTATGCTTTAAAAATATCCCATTCTGGTGCATATCAACCTTTTGTTTTAAGATTTAGAATATGTTTTAGCATTTCTTGTAGAGTTGTTTCTAGTAGAAACAAATTTTCTCAGCATTTGTTTGTCTGTAAATGACTGTTTCTCCTTCATTTTTAAAACTCACTTTTGTAGATACAAAATTCTTGGTTGGCAGTTATACTGTTTAAGGAAGTAGAAGATAGGACCCCAGTCTTTTCTGGTTTATAACATTACTGATAGGAAGTCTGCTACTAGTCTGATAGGTGTTCCTTTAAAGGTCACCTAATATTTTTGTCTCATTGCTCTCAGAATTATTTATTTAATGTTGACTTTAGATAGCCTTCAGCTATATGCCTTGTGGAGATATTTTTATGTGTGTGATGAATCTACCAGTTATTTGGGCTTCTTGTATTTCAGTATCTAAATCTCTAAAAAGACCAAGAAAATTTTCCTCAGTTATTCCTTCAAATACTTTTTTTTCCAACTTATTTTGCTTTTTCTTATCCCTTGAGAAAACCAAATATTCTTTTGGCTAATACAATATCACATTGCTTGGAATGTTTGTTAAATTATTTTTTCTTTATTTTTGTCTTATTGGGTTAATTTGAAAACTTTGTCTTTGAGCTTTGAAATTCTTTCTTCTAGGTTTTCTAGACTATTTTTAAACCTTTCCACTGCATTTTGTAATTCCCTAAATATGTCTTTTATTTTGAGAAATCCTGATTTTTTAAAATCTGTCTTTTTTAGAAAATTTATATTTATATTTTGAATTGTTTGATTTATTTATGCTGCTATCTCCTTGAGTAGCTTAATTCCACCAACATTTTGAAAACTTTAAGTGAAATTTCAAAGATTTCATCTTGGTTTAAATTTATTGCCATAGAGCTAGTATGATCTTTTGGAGGTGTGATAGCATCCTATTTTGTTATATAACTAGAATTTTACTTTTCACCTCATTTGGGTAGGCTATTTCTTTTATTTATTTTTATATTTGTGATTTTGACTATGTCATTTAATTTTTTTTTTCCTCTTAAGAATGTGACTTTAATGTTTATAGTTTATTGCAATCTAATCAGGCCTTGGTGCTTTAGGGGTGAAGACTGTGAGTTCCTTGGTTCTAGAGTTTTATTGTTGTTGTTGTTTTAATAATGGCTTTCTCAGATAATGATTGTAGTCACAATGTGTGTTGAGTGTGCCAGCAAGTCCACTCTCTACTATGAGGTTAGAATGGCAGAGGTCTCTTGAAGTTTACCTCTTCCCCATATGGTATGAATTTTTAAATTTATCTTTCCCCAACATTTTATCTACTAGGTTAAGTAGTTCAGCCTTCATGCCAGTAGGGTGGGTGTCCCTGAGTGGAAACATCTTGAGGCTAAATTAGGTGGATAAATGCAATAGATAACAGAAGGCTAAAGTCCCAACCTTTACAGAGGTAGTCAAGGAAGATCTCAGTGAAATGCATTAAAACTACCTCAGTTCCCTTGCCAGGCCAGTGGGAAGACTATCCAACTCCCAGACATACTCCTGACCCAGTGTTCTGGCTATTCAGACCAGCCAGACACCTTTTTAAATCTGCAGGAATGTTGATGTCAAATAGAGAGAAATTGTGACTCTACTCCTGGTGCATGCCCGCGTCTGGAGGGTGTTTCTCCTGTGGGGATTCCATCACCCTGAAGTGTTTCAGAAAGGCTGTCTATATGTGCACCCATGCTAAGCTCCCATGGGAGATGCCCCAGTTGCTTCTGCAGTGAGGGACAAAAGGGAAAATAAGTCTTCTTGAAGACCCTTCATGAGCACCAGAGCTGGCTGTCTATTGGTAGAGCTACGCCTTTTTTCTGCTGAACTCAGCACAGCAGTTGTGCCTTGCTGAAAGAGGAAAAATCTGGGTCTCAGGCCTGCAGTCCAGATTCCTTTGTCCCATGAAGTGTTCCCTTGATGTTGTGCACTTCCCCTTCCCTTAAGAGCAGGAGTCCCTGTGAGCTAGACAACTGCAAATTGTTGCTGCTCCTCTGGGTCTTGCTGCCCAGTGGATCCAGTGATGTGACCTGTCCTCCAATCTCCCTGTAGCAGACAACAGCACATGCTCTGATAGATGTGGCAAGGAAGTGATGTAGACTCTGAGATTCCTTGGTTTTAAATAGCCTTAGTGTGTTGGCTTTTTCAAATACCAGTTGTAGTAGTAGTGATCTGGCCATGTGTATAGATGCAGAAGCTCCTAATGAGCCACAGTGTTGCAGGCAATGATGATAACTGAGCTCACACACAAGTTTTCTACTTCATGGGTGCATTGTTATTCCACCTTTAGATGCTATAATTGTCTGTCAGGTGGCCTCTAGTTAGGAGGTGGCACTTATAAAAGAGCACCAGCTGAGGTGGATGCAGGTGGATTTGTGTTTGCATTATTTCATGCAGGGGAGGTATTCTGGTTTATTAGGTGATGGGCAGAGCCATAAGGCTTTCAAAAGTTTCTGCCATTTGTGTTAAGCTACCAGGAAATGTGGAAAGGTAAAAAACAGGTGGAGGCTAAGTCAGACAGGTTAATACTCTGGCTGTCTATGTGCCAGGCAAGCAGAAGGCCCTGTGGGGGATGAGGAGGCAGTTCTCTGGCCACTGGGTAATGTTCCAAAATGATCATAGCTGCCTCTGCTGCAGTAACGAATTATGCAGGGAGAGGGGACTAGTGGGTGGCAGTAAGCGTCACCCAGCTCCCACATACTTGGCAAGGCATTTCTCTCACCCACAGTGTTTGCTAGCAGTAGCTGGTTAAATTATGTGTCTAAGCACAGAAGTCACAACTGCTTCAGAGCATAAGCCTTCCCTTTAGAGACAAGAACTACAGCTTTCAGGCCACGCCCCTTCCTGTCCACCCCAAAAGCAAGAATGCCCAGCTCCTGTGCTCATGGCTGCAGCCACACTTCCCACTTGCCTCCCTGTTCTGGCCAAAGGAGTTTGTCTCCCTGCAAGGTTATACTGTGAATTTCAGTTGGGAGCTTTTTCAATATGCAACTGCTGGCTGAGTTAGTTGGCAAACTTCAGTGAGGTCCCCAGTGACAGAGCATCAGGAAAGGCTTTCCTCAGTCTGTGCTGAAGATTGGAAATGCATTCTAGGCTCTTCCCACTTCTGATACTTTTATATTTCCCACTGTTTCCTGTTTCATTTGCAGTGCTGGGTAGGGTTAAGGCCTTCCCTTGTGGGCTGGATTGCCAAGTTCTCCAGATGGGGTGTATATTCTGGAATTAGTCTCTCCCCCTCTCACATTTTGGAAACTTACAGATTTTCATCACAATGTGGTGTATGCTGCATCTTGCTGCTTCTTTCAAGGGTTGTGGTTTCTTTCCTTTTTGGTGTTAAGTTCCATCACAGCTTCTTGGAAAAAAGTTTACAATGTGAATCTCTATTGATTTAGTTTTTCCAAGTGTGAGAGGCATACTAAAATGGCCTCAAATCCACAATTTTATGTGACAATCCCTTGTGTCAATATTAATGCAAAGGTAGATTGGTTCAGGACAAAAGCAAATCAGAAATGAAAGTCCTAGAATCAAGAACATAAAGATTATGTTCACCTTTAAGAAAAGGAAAACATTCTGATCAAAACATCAAAACTTGGCCAGGTGTGGTGGCTCACATCTGTAATCCCAGCACTTTGGGAGGCCAGTGTGGGAGGATCACCTGAGGTCAGGAGTTCGAATCCAGCCTGGCCAATATGGCAAAACTCTATCTCTGCTAAAGATACAAAAATTATCTGGGCATGATGGTGCACAGCAGTAGTCCCAGCTAATTGGAAGGCTGAGGCAGCAACATTGCTTAAACCTGGGAGGTGGAGGTTGCAATGAGTCAAGATCACAACACTGCGCTTCAGCTTGGGAGACAGAGTAAGAATCTGTCACAAAAAAAATAAAAATAAAAATAAATAAATAAATAAATCAGAAGTCTGTCTGAGCAAAGAAGTATTAAACAATTATCTAATACAGTGTACCCTGTAATTCATGATGAATCTAGACTCAGCTGCTTTACAGTAGCTCAGAAAGACTAGGTATGCCAATAAAAGACACTTACTGACTTAAGGGGTGCAATGCCACACAAGGGTCAGGCTCAGGCTAGAATATAATCCTGTCAGAAAAGTAGTAATATACAGACTGCATAAATTCCTAATGTAAATCAATTTGTTTGGGTGAAGTTTAAGGAGTTAACTTTTTGGTTAAATGTGATTTACTATAATAAATATAGCGGATATCTTCTTATGCTAACAGACTTGGAGAAGAATATAGACCATCAGAGGAAACAAATGTTTCTGGGTTTTGGGGTTCAGGGATTTAGGGGAGCCCTCAGCTCCCTTGAGAGGATGTTTCTTCAGGTTCTTGGTCTATCACTCTCTTAAGAATGGGAGAGGAGACCACTGTGCAGTGCACTCACAACGTAAAATACCAGACTCAAAAGGCTTTTGCAGCAAAGTAATTTACTTAGGTAGAGAAGGAGAAAAAGAAGAGAGAAAGAAACAGCTAACTCTCACACTGAGTGAGAAAGATTCCCAGAGGGGGAAAACCAGAGAAGGAAAGCTCCTCTCACACTGAGTGACAGAATCCAGAAAGATGGAATCCAGGAAAGGAAAGGAGGATGCTCCAAGTATCTTACCTGGGGGATACCTCAGATCAAGCAGCCATAATTAAATAACCAGGAATGCTGGCATTCCTTGTGTTCGATTTCAGATGGATGCCAATCTTTCCAAGATCAAGTCCCCATTAAAGTGCATACTGGAAAATGTACCAATTTAGCACACAGTATTTAAAAAAGAAGCGGCTCATTTCTCTCTGCCAAATAATGTGGCCAAATTACCCTCTGCCGAGTGAAAAACCTAGCCCACAAAGGGAAGGGAAGAAAACCCAACAGCTTTCCTTGAGCAATTGTGGGAGGCCTTCAGAAAGTATACTCCCCTGTCACCAGACCCTATTGAGGGTCAGCTGATACTAAAGGATAAGTTTATTACTCAATCAGCAGCAGATATCAGGAGGAAACTTCAAAAGCTGGCCTTGGGCCCAGAACAGAGTCTAGAATCATTACTGAATTAGGCAACTTCCGTGTTTTATAATAGAGGCCAGGAGGAAGAGGCTGAAAGGAACAGGAGAGATCAGAGAAAGACTTCGGACTTAGTTGTGGCCTTCAGGCAAGCAGACACCAGGGCTCAAGTTAGGGAAAGGCTTGGGTTAGCCACCAGTCTGGCAGAGCTTTATCAGTGCAGTCAGAAGGGGTGTTTTATAAAAAATTGTCCCCAGAGGAATGGATCACCATGCCTGCTGTGTCAAGGGAATCGCTAGAAAGCACACTGTCCCAGGGGATGAAGGTTCTCAGGGTCTGAGGTATCTGACCAGATGATCCAATGGCAGGACTGAGGGTGCCTGGGGCAAGTCCCAGCACGAGCTGTCACCCCCACAGAGCCCTGGGTAAAGCTGACCATAGAGGTCCAGGAAGTTAATCTTTTCCTGGACACTGGCATGGCCTTCTCAGTATTTCTCTCCTGCCCTGGAGACTTGGTGCTTGTTAATTATTTCTCCCCAGACTCTCCCCCTCTAGGCCTATCCTGGGAATGACCATTTCCAGTTAATTTGTCTACCCCAATGGCAGTTAAGGTAGTAGAAATTGATTCATGGATTCATCACACTTGGATGAAGCCTTGGATAACTCCTGAAGAATGTCATAAACCTTCCACTCCGCAGCCTGAAGTTTCAGGAGACAATTCTTCATATCCCTGTGAGCCAGTAGAAAATCTACATCTGCTTTTCCAACAAGATCCCCAGAACCATAAGGTCACAAATAATCCTGGATGTCCTTGGCTCATGAGCTCTATTGTGACCTCTAGATCAACCTGTACCCCTGAGAGGCTCCTCTCTAAGGGAAACCTCAACTACAGAGCCCCTACTATGTCCTATTTCAGCAAGAAGTAGTTGAAGAGCGATTGATGCCCATATTCCAACAGAAGTTGAACTTTTCTGTTCAGAGGTGGGGAATGAGGGAATGTGTTCCCTTTCCTGGTCCACAAGGGGCTGCAGTTTTAAGGGCAAGAACTTCCCAGTGCCATGCTCCCCTCCCATCTCTCTCCATCTGGGAGATTTAACCGTTTCTTTTTAATTTTCAAGGGCACATGAAGAGTCAAAAGTCAATGACTCCAGCAAAAGTTCTAAGGAACTGCTTTCATTGGCCAGGGATACTAGAGGAAGTGGGGGTTTGTCTCAGGTTTAAAGTCCCCTTCTTTCACACTCCTTTGGATTCCAGGTTTGAATCCCCTTCCACAGACTCTCTCCTGGAAGTTGTCTTTCTCTCTGCTGGATTTTCACCCTCCGGGATCCCTTTCCACCCTCGTGGAAGCTGCTTTTCCCCTCCTAAACTCCATCTCTCTGTCAATTCCCTTCCACTCAGTGTGGCAGCTGCTTTCCTCTCCTAGATTCCATCTTTCTGGATTCTGTCACTCAGTGTGAGAGGAGCTTTCCTTCTCTGGTTTTCCCCCTCAGGGAACCCTTCTCACTCAGTGTGAGAGCGGCTTTTCTTTCTCTCACTCAGTGTGAGAGTTAGCTGTTTATTTTTCCCTCTCTACCTAAATAAATCACTTTCTGCAAACACTTCTCGAGTCAGGTATTTTACTTTACTAGTGCACTGAGCCATGGTTTCCTCTTTTTGAGAGAGTGATAGACCAAGAACGTAGAGAAATGTCCTCTTATGGGAGCTGAGGGCTTCCCTGAACCCCAAAACCCAGAAACAAAGAGTCCAGTGGATATGCAGAGGAATAAGAGTCAATAACCATACATGGAGAAGTTTCTTGCTAGTTTCAAGTGTACAGTAATGCCATTAATCTGGATAAAGATTTGGGAACAAAGGTACTGGTGATCAGGGTGAGGAATAGGGAGAACAATAAGTAATCTAATACATATAGAATATACCACATGTATGAGATTCAATGCAGTGTCCATGCAGAGAAATGATCATATGATAAATATTGACAATGATGCATCTGGAAGACATTAGTTTTATTTATGCCTTCTGAGACAAAGGGCAGAAAGTGCCCTCAAATCTGCATTTGCCTTTGGCTGAACATTGTATCACAGTTAACATTTATACAGATTTGTCCTCATTTCATTCTTATCTCTGTTTATATGTCATTTTCACAAAGAATTTGTCACTCTTAAGCCTATCCAAAATAACCACTAGTCACCAGTCACCATGACTCTTGTCCTGACTTAATTTTCCTCATAATGCACTTATGACTTCCTGGCATTATATTATGTATGTTATTTACCTGAGATTATTAATCTGAAATAATTTAACATTAATTTTGGAAGCAGGACAGATGGACTAGATTACAAATACTATCTCACGCTAGCCAGTGTTACAATTGTAAAAATTAATTGCTATTAATATCACACAATAAAATTGTGAAGATTACAACATTTTTGCCTATTTCAACAATCAGAAGGACAAAAACATCTCAGTTTCATACAAATAAAATATGCACAGTATAAAACTATGCTCCTGTCTTTGTGCTTTCTATATCTGTGACTTTGATTTTATTTTGGTGACTTTCAATACAAAGGTTGAATTTACCTTTCCTTTTACATTTAGATGGCAAATAAGTTGAATTTATAAAATATCTGAAAACTGTAGCTTATGTAGATGGTGAGCAGAGGCACAAATATTTAGACCAAGTGACTTACTGTGTGGTCAACTTGAGTTTACACCTTTGGTTGGATAAATCCAACCCTTTACCATTAACCAAGACTGGAGGAAAAGAGATTACTTTTTTAAATTTGATCTTCTACTGATCATAAAGAATACATCATGCCTGTATTTCTTTCATTGTAATTATATTTGTTACATTCAGTACTTAGAAATGTTTATAAAAAAACATATTTTCTTTTTCAGCTTATTATTGCCTAACTCAGAGTTTTCAATGAGACTTGATACTGGGTTAACAAGCTTTTACAGCAGGAAGCATTACAAGAGACATTTACCTAGTTTCTCAGATTTCCAAGGATAACATCCAGTGGCTAAACCATTAAGGTAATTACAGGAAAAGAAAAGTTAACTGAGATAGTTTGTCAGAGGAAGAAATCATAGATGTAATTTTAATTCTCTGAATCTTAATTACAAAATGCATCAGCTAGGACATAGAAAGGAATTTCAAGCAAAGTCAGGAGCCACTGATGATATGTCATTAAAGTAGAAGGCACTAAGGAGGATGATTTAAAAGTGTTGTATTTATCATATTTGATAATATATAAAAATGAGTTTTAAAACATCTTTATTATATCTTGAGATATTTAAATGCAAATAGAAATATTAGGCTTTACTTTATTTTTGCCAACTTTTAAAGCATAATTAAAGCAACTTTATTTTTTCACCAATAATTAAGGTGATGCTCATTTGGTCCCTAAGTATATCAATTATACAGAAAAATTAGATGTGGTAATTTAAAGGAGGATTTACTCTAATATTTCACATATACTAGAAAAAACAAACAGTTCTTCTGCTTACTTTATTTTATAATTACTTGATACTTATATTATCTAAATAATTATTTAATACTCCATTTCTTGTACATCAAATGAAATTTAGAATATTATGCCTGCATTTGACATTAAATATTTTCTAAAATTAATTCTATTTTAAGTGTGTAATAGTTAGACAATTTTTTTGCCTGTCTCAATTTTCCAATGAGCTTGGATTTTTTTTAACAGAGTATGTAGAAAATTTGCTTTTAGTCATGCAATTTTCTTAATAAATAATTCCTCTCTGTCCAAAACATATTTAGCAAGTCAAAAGAAATTAAATATCTTCGAGTATTTGAATCTATTTAGTTTTATATATTTTTAGTAATTGGAAGAATGTGGAAATATAATTTAGTGTTTATGTAATGTAGTTTCCACTGCAGATTATTTCATCTTTACAGACAAGTAATCAAAGAAGGGCAACACATAAGATTTATATCATGACATTAATTCATTCCATTAGATGCACATCTAATATTTTTGACCACCACGGCATTGATTGTCACATTTACTGCAGTGTTCAAGAACCTGTCAGCCAAAGTAAGAGAAGCTGATGGACTCCAAACTACAGAAAGAAATGATTACTGGAAATGCAGTTTCTAATATTTCAAGGTGTATTGATTTGAATTTACTTTCAAAATTATTTTCTTCAAAAACTAAACACATTGACTTATTAACATCCTTAATTAGGACTAGGACTTGAAGGCATACTAGCAGCTATGGGCAGTATGGTCAGATAGGAGCAATGCCATTCATCCAATTTACCTCCTGGTAAAATAAACTAATTCTGTATATCTCAGAACAGGAAAACCCCAGAGAATGAATAATCATCACACAGTATGTAGTAAAAGCATACTTTATATTACTTTGCATATAATGTATGACTGAAAATAACAAAATTATTTTCATTAATCCCTTACATAAATAATTTGCTTTTTCCTTTACTTCCTTAATTCATGATTGATTATAAATTCTGAAGGTAAAATTAAATATATACTGATTTTCTACCATATCATTTATAATAAAATTTGTTGGGCTATTTACAGCACATAAAATTGAATGTGTTCTGTTATACCACAAGTGGATTAGAATTTTAAGGGATTTTTTTGATGTCATCTTTTGGGGTTTACACATATAAAATCACTCTGGATGTGTGTTCAGAGGTTAAAAAAAAAACCTTAGGGTTTTATTGCATGTAAAAGTTCCGTATATCAATTGAAACAAGCAAATTTGATCTATTTTTGTTACTAAATAAAAATAAAATGCTATTGAGTATAGAAGCTATAAATGGAGTGACAAATATAATATGATACAGTCTCCCTTACATAATTTCTAATCAGTTTATATTGCCTTGGTCATCAAAATAATAATTAATTTACCTACATTGGTTAATTGAAAGACTGTTCTTTTAGTTTATTCTATCAAAATTGCCAATGGTTTAAAGAGTTGCAAGATCAAGATGTAAAACTGAGCATACCTGTAAGCCTGATTTTATTTAAGTGTGGCAAAGATATGATTTAGGTGATACTAAATACAATAAGCATTTAAATATATAACATGCTAGAGAAAGGAAAAGAGGTGTAATCCCAGCACTTTGGGAGGCCGAGGCGGGTGGATCACGAGGTCAAGAGATCGAGACCATCCTGGTCAACATGGTGAAACCCCATCTCTACTGAAAATACAAAAAAAAAAAAAATTAGCTGGGCATGGTGGCACGTGCCTGTAATCCCAGCTACTCAGGAAGCTGAGGTGAGAGAATTGCCTGAACCCAGGAGGCAGAGGTTGCAGTGAGCCGAGATTGCGCCATTGCACTCCAGCCTGGGTAACAAGACCATGACTCCAACTCAAAAAAAAGAAAAGAAAAGAGGATATCAGTATGTGACAAATTGTAGTACATGTAGAGGTGTTGTAAAATAGATGATAATTTTTAAAATAGAAGTAATGAGAGCAAGATTGAATGTACAGTAAAGGAGATGTTAAAAGGGTAGGAATCTGTATGTCAGCACAATTATGTATAGACTGCAGACTTGCTACACCAGGTAACTAGATTAAAAATTAGGCAAAATCCAAGAATTAATTCAAGGTCTGAATAGGAAAAAGTGTACACATTTACTTCTCTTCCTGTCCTCCAACAAGCATAATAAGAAACAAAAGAAATGCCTCAGGTTAAGAAAAAAATCAGTGGGGCCTTTCCTTCATTATTTAAATGAATGTCTTGGAAGCAGAAAAGCATGTAATGTGGGCTTGGTTACTCATGTATAATGACTAGTAGTATGCACCCTGCAAACATATTGATCCATATAGATTCATAGAGCACCGAGTCAGCTTTCATATCCTCAACTCTTTAAATCTTAATAGTAAGAACTTTAGGCAAGAAGCCAAAATAAACAAACAAAACAACATTAGTGGAAACACACAACAGAAATAATCATTCTGTTTTTTAAACAGAATATAGATTGTCCTGTTTCTCAAATTGAGGACATGATGCTAGGGAACTGACAAATAGTAAATTAAAAGAAGATATTTTTAGTAATTAGGGAATTACTTAAAATAGTAATAGAATGTTTCAAAGATAACATAATGCAAAACAACAGAGACTGACAATATGAGAACAAAGATTGCAAAGATTTTTTTAAAAAGTTGCCCCCAACTCAGTTAATACTAGCAACAAATAAATTAATAGACAATTTAAATATTTAAATTGTAATAAAACAATAGGATAATATAGACGTATGTCATTTCTTTGCACTTTGTTTTGTACTTTATTTAAAAATTAAAAATGCAAATAGTGCATATTTAAAATAAATCGAATGTTTGTGACAATCCTGTACCAGGCAAGTCTATCAGTACCATTTTTCTAAGAGCATATGCTCATATTGTATGTCTCCATCACATTTTGGTAATTCTGACAATATTTAAATTTTTTTCATTATTAATATGTGAGCTGTAATCAGTGATCCTTGATGTTGCTATCAAAATTATTTTTTGGCTACACATACCAGATCCATAAAAAATTATGAGCTCAATAGATAGATGTTGTGTGTTTTTCTGACTTTCCACTGACTGGCTTTTCCCTCATTTTTTTCTCTCTGTCTCCCTAGGCCTCCCTCTGACAAAGCTATAGAAGCAATGTTTGAATCTAGCAGAATCTGGTTCATAAGATTTAAGGAAAGAAGCAGTCTCCATAATATAAAAGGCCAAGATAAAGGAGCAAGCGAGAATGTAGATGCTGCAACAATTTATTCAGAACATCTAGCTGAGATCATTGATAAAGGTGGTTTGCTACACACCAGTTTTCAGTGTAGCTCAAATACCTTCTATTAGAAGATGCCATTTAGAATGATCATAGCTAGAGAAGTCAATGCCTAGCTACAAAGCCACAAAGGATAGGATGGCTCTCTTGGTCGAGGCTAATACCGCTGGTGACTTTAAATTGAAGCCAATGCAAATTTATTATGATGAAATTTTAGGACCCTTAAGAGTTAGTTGGCCAGGCATAGTGCCTCATGCTTTTAATTCCAGCACTTTAGGTAGCCTAGGCGAGCCGATTGCCTGAGCTCAGGTGTTTCAAACCACTGTAGGAAACAGGATGAAACCTCCCTGTCTCCTAAAACACACACAAAAATAGCCAGGTATGGTGGTGCTCACCTGTAATCCCAGCTCTTCCAGATGCTGAAGCGGGAAAATTGCTTGAGCCCCAGAGGAGGAGGTTGCAGTGAGCCAAGATTGCACCAGTGCACTCCTGCTTGGGCCACAGAGTAAAGAGTTCATCTCTAAAAAAAAAAAAAAGTTATGTTGAATCTACTCTGCCTGTGCTCTAGAAATGGAATAAAATTTGACCAATAGTATATTTGTTTATAATATGGTTTACTGAACATTTTAAGCCTGCTGTTGAAACCCACTGTTCAGAAGAAAAGTCTTATATTTTTAAAAATTTATTTATTATACTTTAAGTTCTGGGGTACATGTGCAGATGGTGCAGGTTTGTTATATACGTATACAGGTGCCATGGCAGTGGTTTGCTGCATCCATAGACCCATCATCTACGTTAGGTATTTCTCCTAATGTTATCTCTCCCCAATCCCCCCATCCCCTGTTATTCCTCCCCTAGTTCTCCAGCCCTCAGGCTCCAGCATGTGATATTCCCCTCCATGTGTCCATGTGTTCTCATTATTCAACATCCACTTATGATTGAGAACATGTGTTGTTTGGTTTTCTGTTCTTGTGTCAGTTTGCTGAGAATGATGGTTTCCAGTTTCATCCATGTCCCTGCAAATGAACTCATCCTTTTTTATGGCAGCATAGTGTTTCATGGTATATATGTGCTACATTTTCTTTCTCCAATCTATCATTGATGGGCATCTGGGTTGGTTCCATGTCTTTGCTATTGTGAACAGTGCTGCAATAAACATACATGTGCATGTGTCTTTATAATAGAATGATTTATAATCCTTTGAGTATATACCAAGTAATGGGATTGCTGGGTCAAACGATATTTCTATTTCTAGATCTTTGAGGAATCGCTACACTGTCTTCCACAATGGTTGAATTAATTTACATGGCAACAAAAGCCAAAATAGACAAATTGGATCTAATTAAACTTAAAAGCTTCTGCACAGCAAAAAAAAAAAAAAAAAAAAAAAACAAAAAAAAAAACTATCATTAGAGTGCATTGGCAACCAACAGAATGGGAAAGGGAAACAATGTTTGCAATCTACCCATCTGACAAAGGGCTAATATCCAGAATCTATGGAGAACCTAAACAAATTTGCAAGAAGAAAACAAACAACTCCATCAAAAAGTGGGCAAATAATATGAACAGACACTTTTCAAAAGAAGGTATTTATGCAGCTGACAAACATATGTAAAAAAAAGCTCATCAACACTGGTCATTAGAGAAATGCAAATCAAAACCACATTGAGATACCACGTCATGCCAGTTAGAATGGCGATCATTAAAAAATCTGGAGACAACAGATGCTGGAGAGGATGTGGAGAAATAGGAACACTTTTACACTGCTGGTGGGAGTGTAAATTAGTTCAACCATTTTGGAAGACAGTGTGGTGATTCCTCAAGGACCTAGAAATAGAAATTCCATTTGACCCAGCAATCTCATTACTGGGTATATATCCAAAGGATTATAAATCGTTCTACTACAAGGACACATGCACACGAATGTTCATTGCAGCACTGTTTACAATAGCAAAGACCTGGAATCAACCCAAATGCCCATTGATGATAGACTGGACAGGGAAAATGTGGCACATATACACCATGAAATATTATGCAGCAATCAAAAACGATGAGTTCGTGTCCTTTGTAGGGACATGGATGAACCCAGAGACCATCATTCTCAGCAAACTGACACAAGAACAGAAAATGAAATACTGCATGTTCTCATTCACAGGCAGCTGTTGAACAATGAGAACACATGGACACAGGGAGGGGAGCACTACACACTGGGGTCTGTTGGGGGGAATAGGGGAGGTACAGTGGGGGTGAGGAGTTGAGGAGAGATAGCATGGGGAGAAATGCCAGATAATAGGTGAAGGGGAGAAAGGCAGCAAATCACACTGCCACGTGTGATTTGCAACTATCTTGCATGTTCTTCACATGTACCCCAAACCTAAAATGCAATTTTAAAAAATTAAAAAAAAAAAACGACAGTATGCTCATTATAAAAAAATCACACGCTGATAGCAGAAAGGCACAAAGAATATAAAAATCACTTGCAGTGTTATTGATTGAGATAACCACTGTTATATGCCTACATTTTTCTTTGCATATACACATATAAAGTACAACAATTATATATATATATATGAATGGCTATCATTAAAAAATCAGGAGGCAACAGATGTTGTAGAAGATGTGGAGAAATAGCAACACTTTTACACTGTTGGTGGGAGTGTAAAAGTCATATTTGTGAGCTTTCATTTTGTAGTTTGAACAAGTCATGATCAGTTGCATAACATATACGTATTTGATGTTGGTTTTCCATTTTGATTAGAAGAAAATGATCAGTTAAGGATCATTTAATTAAAATCATACTACAACAATTCTCTTTTTAGGGTCTACTTAAATTTAAGAATCACTTATTTACCACTTCCAGCTGTTTTGCTTCCTTAAGCATTTGGAAAAAGCAAATAGCCTGAAGGTACTAAAACCAAATTAGGGCAAAAAAAAAAAAAAAGTTTTAAAACATGATCAGATTTTTAAAATATTCTGCCTAAATATTAGCTAATACGTCTAAAATTTTCATCTATTTTTATAAATAAAACCATCCATGTCATAGTTTATTACAGATATTGGGTTATTGTATTTGTTTTCATCTTATAAATAGTTAAAGATTTGATGTTTTTCACTAAAAAAAAAAAAAGAATAAATGCTAAAGTTTATATGTTGCTTTCATTCAATTACCATTTCTTTTGTCAGAGAATTAGCATAGAATTAAATTGGTCTCAAAAATATCAATACTATTTATTATCTCATATTGTAGGAAAATGAGACCCAGATTAAACTCTTGTATAAAGACAGCTACAATGGGAATTAATTAACTTCTGTATAGCATTCTCATATCTACTAATTTGTCCATATATATATATTCATTCACCTATTTCTTTATGCATTATTCATTTTAAAATAAAATTTTCATTCCATTTATCAAATGAAGTACTACTTTATAGCTAGAAGTCTAGAGAGATGGTCTCTGGATTCCTGTTACATTGGCCCCTGTCCTCTCTGAGGACATGGTTGTTAGCTATTCTTTTCTTATATTTAAGCTAACCTTTGTATTTATAAATGTTTGTTGTCATTTGTTTTAATAAAACAAATATACTCAAAATAGTACTAACTATCTGCCTGAGAAGACACTAGCAGTAAGTCAGGTTCTTGATGCTAGAAACTTAAATATAATTATAATAAGGAAAAAGTGAAAAAATACAAAACGCAAAATAGGAGAGTCTATTTAAATATAAAGATGAGAGTATTGGCAGCACTGATGACTGATTTTAGTTGAGTTGAGTTGAGTTGAGTAGAGACATCAGGAGTCAAGAAAGTTGTCCATGCTTCTCCCTTGTTCCAATTTATGCAGATACACATTATACACTGAACAATATATTGTAAGAGAAAAATTACAACCAAAAGGTGAAAAAAATCAGTATTTCTATATGTACAATCTACTTTATTTTTTCTTTAGATAGGAAAACATTAAACCATAGGGATACTATTTTTCCTCTACTTCTACCTTTATTTTCTCTCTCAATAGGAAAACAGGAATTCAAATTTTTCTCCACATCTTCTTGGTTTATCTGTGAACTTTTCCTGAACCTTTCTCCATGCTTTTTTGTCCTTTGCTGTCTTAAATCTGTATCCATTCAACTGTAATAAACTATAACCATGAGTAAACAGTTCCTCTAGGTTCTGACACACCTGAGAGTGGCTTTGGGGACACCATTCAACAGCTCATAATATGTAGGGTTGAGCTTCCACAACAATTACCCTCTTAGAATGTAGAACGTGTTATGATACTCAGACTCATACCATGAATATCATCTCACTTAATAGAAAAATGATGAGAAAGATGAAGTGAAGTGAAATATTGATATGATGACATTAGGTAAAGTGAAGATTAAGATAGCACATCATACTATAAGTAATGTACTTATTTTATAAAAAATATTATATAATAATAAGTATTATAGAGTAATGTTTCCTTGTTGCCCTTAGAAACTTAAACTATGGTCCAGAAAACAGTTTTTGAGACAAAATGGAAAGTAGTGACTCGTATAATGATATAAATGCATTATATTAAAATTAAATTAAATTTCCAATTAAGTGTTTTATTTTTTACACAGATTTATTAAGCTATAACTCACTTACTATGAAGTTTGCCCTTTTAATATGTTCAATTTAACATTTTTTAGCATGTTCAAAAGTCATGGAGCCATCAACATAATCAATTTTAAAGCATTCCCATTATAATGAAAATATTCTGCATATTAATTATTCCAATGTCCCTCCAACCTGCATAGGCCTAGGCAACCACAATTTTTTTTTTCCTCTGTAGATGTTTCAATTCTGGACATATAATAGACATGTAAAATTTATAGGTTTCTATGACTGGCTTCTCTCACATTTATCTTAGCATTATATTTTTAAGGGCCATCGTGTTTTGACATGTATTAGTACTTCACCTCCTTTGATTTCTGAATTATATTTTATTTTATGAATGCAATGAATATTAATTATCCAGTTTTCAGATGATGGACGCTTACACAGCTTTCATTTTTGATTATTATGAATAATGTGGCTATGAGCATTCATGTACACATTTTTATGTGAAAATATTTTCATTTATCTTGATATATAACTAGGTGTGGAACTTCTAGGTTATACAATAATTCTATGTTAACTTTTTTGTTTGTTTGCTTGTGAGACAAGATCTGTCTCTGTCGCCCAAACTGGAGTGCAGTGGTGCGATCTCAGCTCACTGCAATCTCACTCCATCTCCCCAGGCTCAAGCCATCCTCCCACCTCAGCCTCCTGAGTAGCTGGGAATACAGACACACAACCATAACACCCGGCTATTTTTTGTAGAGACAGGGTTTCACGATGTTACCAAGGCTGGTCTCAAACTCCTGGGCTCAAGAAGTCCTCCGGCCTCCACTTTCTAAAGTGCAGGGATTACAGACGTGAGCCACTGCACCCAGCCTGTATAACTTTTTATAAGGACCTGCCAAGATATTTTCACTATATTATTTGACATTTTACCAACAGCATAACAGTATTCCAATTTTTTACATCATTATCAATGTAATTATCTGTCTTTTTTTACTACAGCCATCCCATTCACACTAGGTGTGAAATGGTATCTCATTGTGGTTTTGATTTGCATTTTTTAATGATTAAGGTTGAGTGTTTTTTTAAGTGCTTTTGATCTTTTTTTTTTTTATTTTGGGAAAATATTCAAATTTTCTGCCCAGGTTTAAATGTGCTTGTTTATTATTTATTATTGAATTGTAAGGGTAGTTTACATACTCTAGAAAGTTCCTAATCAAATATATAATTTAAAAAAATTTTCTCTCCTTTCATGGTTGTCCTTTATTTTCTTGATAATGGGCTTTGAAGTACAAATATTTGTTTAATGAAGTTGAATTAATTTATTACTACTTGTTCATTTTATAATTTTGGTGTCATATTCAAGAATAATTTTTCAAACTCAAGATCACAAAGATTTAGTCACATTTTTTTCTAAGTTTCTAATAGTATTTTCTCTTTCATTTAGGCCTCTGATCCATACTGAGTTAATTTTGTATATTATTTTGACACAATTTCATCTTTATTTTGCATATGGCTATCTGATAATCTCAGAAATATTTCTTATCAACTGATTTCCTAGTTGAATTGAATTAATCCTTCTTTGAAAATCAGTTGCTATTCATTTAAGAGTTTATTTTTAGATTTTAAGTTATATGTCATTGATACATATGGCTATCTTCAAGACAGTACTATACTGTTTCAATTATTCTAGCTGTGTGGAAATTTTGAATTTAAGAATCAAAATCCCCCAGATTTGTTCTTCTTTTTAAAAAGTGTCTTAACTATTCTTAATCTTCCTATTTTTATATAAATTTTAGGATCACTTTGCCATTTTCTCCAAACAAGACACCTAGTAATTTGACGAGGATTGTATAAAATCTGTAGGTCAACTTTTGGAAAATTTGATGTGGATTTGTGTTGAAGGACACATCACAAACTCCACTAAGTGTTAGCAAACATTACTGAAAAAAAAAATAGGAACACTTTAGAAATGTTATATGAATAAATGATTAAATTAGCACTACCATTGTAAAGGTATGACAGAATATCAGTTCCCAAATAGCACATATATAGTGCACAGTTTTTAGTTCTTAAATAGCAAGTGTATACACAGGCATTTTCTGCAGAGTAAGGACTTTTTTTTTTTTCACTTTAGGGAAGAATCTTGTTTCCATCTACCTACTGGCATTAGGATGACAGTCAATTTTATGTTCATAAAAAAGAAAAGTCAGAAAATTCTTTGACTGTTTTCACTGTGATCCATATGTTACCAAGAAAAGTCTGGCTTCCTGGGCTCTTACTCAAGAAATACAAGTTTTCCAAAAATACATTTTATGTGTTTTATGCTGTCACTCTAATGTAACCCTTGGAAATTCTTCTGCAGTTTTACCCATTACACAGCTACACAGTGTTTAGTGCTATCAAACTCAGTATTTTTTATTAATATATGTCTTGTTCCTCAATAACAGTCTTGGCTTTTGGACACTTTACTTTCCACCTTTAGAAGATGGGAAAGCTTTTAAGACTTATTGTTCAGTATTTCCTTCTCAAGCATCAAATTGATAATGGTCTCCTGCTGACAAAAATTTTAGCATGGGATTGAAATCAATGTTTTTCACAATACATTTTAAAGTTAATGAGTCATTATGGTTTTAAACATTATCTTTTTGGTATCCATTATTAAATTGTCATTCTGAGAGCTAGTGAGTCAGTTATAGTAAATTGAATTTCTCATATTACATAATAAACATATATTAAAAACAATAATATACTTCATATTGTTGTCATTCTTTTGATCGATTATTATGCATGTACATGAGCACACACACACACAGTCTCTTTATTTTCCCATAACTGCTAACCAGAGCCCATGGCATAGGACAATTAGACTTTCTTATTCCACAGAGAGATTTCTGATTAGAAAGCTACAATGTAATAAACATTATTTTTCTTGCTCCTTTGCTTTATAAAATGAGTGTCTTTATTTTATGTAGAATGGTAATGACATACTAGGTTAAAGGATACTACTAGTGTGTTTTCTATTTAATAGAATGGCTAAAATAGATTCACTTTGTCAATAGCTGCCCACAGAAAGCAAGGAATGTATTGATTTCACCATTAAGGAGACCACGACGGCAAATGGAATCTTAACTTCATTAAGCTTAAGTAAGCACATTGCCATTACTTCAGACCCATCTGTCTTTTTTCCATTGGGTGACCAAGAATATCAAATGAGATGTGGTAGAAATCACTTTTAGTACAGTATAAGAGAAAAGGTTTTGAAGTCTAAGTGCTTAGGTAGAAATTTAGTTTCCCATAGAGTAGCTATGGTATATTAGGTGTATTATTTAATGTATCTGGGCTTTAGCTTCCTCTTCTGTAAAATGATAGTAATCATGCGTCTGCTTCCTATGGTTGTGGTTTAGAAGTAATGAGACATTACATGTAATATCATCTGGCATCAAAAAATATTAACACAAGAGTTATTATTTGTACTATTATTTACAATGACTGCTTATGTAAGTTTTGGATATGTTTGCAAAGGAAAGTTTAGACTGCTTAATTTAGAGAATCATTGACAGTTCTTCATTAAACTTTTAATAGAGGACGTTTATTGTAGGGAAGAATACAAGTATGGCTACTTTCATGGGAGAAGAGATCTGAAAGTGTCACAGTGTCAGGATTCTATGGCAAAGTATGCAGATGGGGTAACATATTAAAAGACAGCAAAGAGAAACAATAATTGATGTAAGGCAGGTGGAAACTAAAATTTTGACTGATACTAGTTTTAGTCAATTTACCTTAATAAGCTGTTGGAAATGGGTGAGATTTCCTTGAAAAGTAACTTAATTTTTAGATAGGGTATAGCTCATTGAGTTCATATTATCAAAAAATCCCATAAGAGATAACCTGGATGAAGATTTTAGATAACACTTTTTCTCTAACAATAAAGAGAGAAAGGAAGGGTTTGAATCTATTAGAGAGTGAACAGAGAATAAAATATCCATCTAATTCATGAAAAATAAAATATTTTAGACACTACACAGGCTTATTTGAAAGAAATGAAGAAACAAAAATAGAAAGTACAAGAGACTTAACAGCCCATAAACATATAAAATAAAGAGAAAATAATATTTATACCAGCATTGAAATTGAATGAATTACTTGAAACTGAAATAATACAAATTGAAAAATTAAGGGAAAGAATATTGCAAACTGACACAAGAACAGAAAATCAAACACTGCATATTCTCACTCATAGGTGAGTGTTGAACAATGAGAACATATAGACACAGGGAGGGGAGGGAGTATCCTGTGTGTGTGCTGTGTGTTCGGGGGAACTGTTCCGGGGAAGTAGGGGAGGGACAGAGGGGGATTGGGGAGTTAGGGAGGGATAACATGGGGAGAAATGCTGGATATAGGTGATGGGGAGGAAGGCAGCAAACCACACTGTCATGTATGTACCTATGCAATAATCTTGCATGTTCTTCACATGTACCCCAAAACCTAAAATGCAATAAAAAATATATATGAATACGTTTTCATATATATATATGAATACATTTTCTGAAATTTAAATATTTCTACCTAGTTCTCTAAGAATACAGCTATGGAGAGGTAAATGGCAACCTAAGTCCAAATAACTGCTGAGGGTGATTCCACAGTTAAGATGAATGTAGAAATAATGGTACAAACTTTCAAAACAACGGGAAGAATTTGTTTTCTCAACCTCTCCCCCAAAAAGAGAAGAAATTGTTTTCTCAACCACCTCTCTCCAATAATAAGAGATAGCAAAAACAAGAAATATAAAGGTTGGAAGGAGAAAACAGAAGAGGAAGAAAACTGTTATCATCTTACCAGATATAAAATAAATAGAAAACCTGTGAGGAATTTCTGATGTAAAAGATCCTACTTGGCCGGTTGCAGTGGCTCACGCCTGTAACCCCAGCACTTTGTGAGGCAGAGATGGGCAGATTGCTTGAGGTCAAGAGTTCAATACCATCCTGGTCAACATGGTGAAACACTGTCTTTACTAAAAATAGAAAAACCTTAGCTGGGCGTGGTGACACATGCCTGTAATCCTAGCTACTCAGGAGGCTGAGGCAGGAGAATCACATGAACCCGGGAGGCAGAGGTTGCAGTGAGCTGAGATTGTGCATTCCCAGCCTGGACAACAGAGCAAGACTCCATCAAAAAAAAAAAAAAAAGAAAGAAAGAAAAGAGAAGAAAAAGGTCCTACAGAGTTGACTTGTATAGAGAATACCCTGATCCTGAGAAGTAGGAACTATTTTACGGGGCAGAGTCTGCATTTACTCAGCACAACAGTGAGAGTTACAATGTTTGTAAAGCCCTCCAAGAGCTTGACACAAAGCTTCTTACTAGATGAGGGTATTTACATTTCAATTACATATTGACACAGTGATTTCACAGGGCACCAACATCTATGGCTCATTCTGAAAGCTGATGAAAATGAACTCTGAAATTTCAGAATAAGACCTTTACAAGGACTTCTGGGATCTCAGTGCCTCAGTGGTATATTGCATTTTTTAAAAGGAAATAAAAGTTAATGTTTTATTTTATATAAATTAAATGTTTAGAAAAAATTAAAAAATAAAATAAATTTAAAACTATTTGTGAAGAGACAGACAAACACAGAGATATTAAATAGTCAGATAAATATATCTAATTGTACATCAGATTAATTTGGAGAATAAGACACAATAGGAAGCCAACCTGTGCTACATCCCTGGAAATAGAATGTCCAAAAATCTGCAAAATTTTCAGAGTTTTAAAGCCATTATTTACATCATAAATATGAGTAGAAGGCCATAATTGTATCTATGTGAATGATCCAGATAAAAAGAAAAAAACCATGTAACCTTTAGGAGCATGGAGTGATAAGGTAGAAGCAAATTTGAAAAATGTATTACAAATTGTCAGGAGCTCAACTGAGCTGGCAAAAGAGCTGAGTTGTCAGGTACCTGAGTAGCCAATTAAAGCTGCAAGCCAAAAATGTAAGTGTAAAGCCTCTAATCATTTCCTGCGATGATAGAAGCAAAAATCTACAACCAGAGATTGCACTGAAGCTCTATGTCCCATTTTCCCATATGGAAGGATGCACTGATTGAGAGTAAAGTAGATAAACACAAATGTGTGTATGTGTGGGGGTGCATTTCACTGCTGAGGGAGCCTGAACAAAAGTCTCCAACAGTTTTATGGTCTATAGTGAGAAAAAGCAGACAGGGTCAGAGTTGGAACAGTACAAAGTACTAAGTGAGAGCAGAGAAAACTATTTTAAGGATTTTCTGTCCTACTCCCTTAAGATATCTGAAGAAGACCTCTGTCTAAGGCGTATATACACCATGGAATACAATGCAGCCATAAAAAGGGTTGAGTTCATGTCCTTTACAGGGACATGGATTAAGCTGCAAACCATCATTCTCAAATGACTAACGCAGGAAGAGAAAACCAAACACCACATGTTCTCACTCATAAGTGGGAGTTGAACAATGAGAACAAATGGCAACAGGAAGGGGAACATCACACACCCAGGCCTGTCTGTGGTGGGGGGCTGGGGGAGGGATAGCATTAGGAGAAATACCTAATGTAGATGACAGGTTGATGGGTGCAGCAAACCAGCATGGCACATGTATACCTATGTAATAAACCTGCACATTCTGCACATGTATCTCAGAACTTAAAGTATAATATAAATAAATAAATAAAAGAATGAAGGCACCTATGTTTGGAATACAAACATGTTAGGAGTATGACTAGCCAGAGGATCCTGAGTTCTTCTCTGCCACTTCTTCCAGAGACTGTATGCATAAGCTGTGCACCAGCTCTGATGTTGAGAGAGCAGCTTGAGTCCTGCAGCTCAAGCCTTTGTAATTACTCATGGCCAGGTCTGGAAAATCATGCAAAAGTTTTTAATCAGCAGCCAAACAACTAACAGATAGTCTCATTAAGAAGTATAAGACATTTATTTAAATCTAGATACTATATAAAAGAATAGCCAGAGGGAGAAAATGAGTTTTGTAACGTAATTATATGATAATCGAAATAACATATAATTAAGGTTGAAGAAGTTATACAAAACACAAAAAACATAAAAAATTAAAAGAAAATAAACTTATAAGACTATCCCTGTTGATATGAAAGCCTGATGATAGAAATTCCAGACAATAATTAAACCAAAATTAAAATGAAGGCTATTATATACACCATCAAAATTATAATGCACAAACATATTACCAATGTAAAGAACATATTTCTAGACTAAAAGAACATATCAAATGTACAGCTGGAAGGATAAAATGAATCCTACACTAAGACAAGTCAATTATGACATTTCAGGTCAGTTAATATCAAAGTGAGATTTTAGAAACTTCAAGAAAATAACACAATGCGCTTAACCAAACATAAAGGATCAGACTATACAAAAACATTTGTCAAAAAACAATAAAAGTTATTATACAGAAAGGTGTTTTAAAAACACAAAGGAAAGGAATACCCACAGCAATTATATTTGGTGGGATATAAGTTTTATCTCAAGCAAAAGATTTATATCATCACGAGACATTATGATCTACTGGGAGTCCTAAAGCACCCAAATACAGATTCTAATTTTCTGTGTCACAGTTGCACACAATCCAAATCACATCATTGAAATACATGTGAGATAGCTAAGTCTCAAAAAAGCTTACACTACATTACTTCATATAATAAATAAACTAGAAACTCAAACAAATCAGCAAGAAAAAAAAACAAATAATCTCATTAAAAAATGGGCAAAACAACATGAAAAGACATTTCTTAAAAGAAGATACACAATATATGTTTGTGTGGATGTGATGAAAAGAGAACGTTTATACATTGTTGGTGGTAGTGTAAATTAGTACAACCTTTAGAGAAAACAGAATGGAGATTTTTCAAGGGACTAAAAGTAGATCTACTATTTGCTCCAGTAATCCTACTACTGGATATCTACTCAAAGGAAAGGAAGGGATTATATTAAAAAGACATCTGCATGTGTGTGTATATCACAACACAATTACGATTGCAAATATACGAAATCAACCCAAGTGCTCATTAATGGATGAGCCAATGAGTGAATAAAGAAAATGTTATTATAAATATATATATATAGAAATATTTGTACATATGGATACATATATGTATATGTATATGTACATACACACACACACCGTGGAATACTACTGAGCCATAAAAAATATAAAAATTATTATTTTTAGCAACTTGCTTAGAACTGGAGGCTATTTTCCTAAGTGAAATAACTTAGGAGCAAAAAATCAAATACAGCATATTCTCATTTATAATTGGGAGCTAAGCTATGGGTACACAAAGGCCTACATAAGTATATTATGACCATTGGAGCCTCTGAAGAGGGAAAGGTGAGAGATGGATGAGGGATATAATGTTACCTATTTGGTACAATCAACACTATTCAGGTAATGGGCACATTATTCACCAGAATACAATTTGTCCATGTAACCAAAAACCACTTGTACCCTTAAAGCTATTGAAATAATAATCAAACAAACAAACTCAAGCACACAAGTCAAACAATATAGATTTTCAAGAAATGATGTAGACGAACTGGTAATGTATACCTCTGAGGGAGTTTTGGGATGCAAATAGTTATGCCGTCACATCCACAAGTGTATCCTATTTCTATTTTGAGCAAAGCTCAGTACCCTGAATCAAGGTGGTAAGCAGGCTACTACAAACAAGATGAAAAGTTAACCTACTAACTACACATTATAAAATCTACACATTCATGCTTTGCAACATGTACAGTTAAAGGTAAATTTGGAATTAAGACATTTATAGACATGCAAATTCCCAGCACCTTGGGAGGCCAGGGTGGGCAGATCATGAGGTCAAGAGATTGAGACCATTCTGGCCAACATGGTGAAATCCCATCTCTACTAAAAGTACAAAAATTAGCTGGGCTTGGTGGTGCACACCTGTAGCCCCATCTACTCAGGAGGCTAAGGCAGAAGAATTACTTGAACCCAAGAGGCGGAGGTTGCAGTGAGCGGAGATTGCACCATTGTACTCCAGCCTGGTGACACAAATGAAGACTGTATCTCATACACACACACACACACACACAGAGAGAAAGAGAGAGAGAGAGAGAGAGAGAGAGAGAGAGAGAGAGAGAGAGACTGAGAGACAGACAGAGAGAGAGAGAGAGAGAAAAGAGAATACAGACATACAAAAATGAAAGATATAAACCAAGAAAGAAAGAATAAGACACTGGATTAAGAAAAAACAGGCACTCAACAAAAGACACAGATGGAAGCAAGTCTTCAGATGACTCTGAAAGGAATTTCTAAAGTAAGAGCCAGGTATTTGGCATATAGAACCACTGTCTAAACTGGAGCAAGTGTGGAGGCTTTACAAAAGATTTGCTTAAAATATTGAACTTGATAAAATATTTAATGTGCTTGCACACATTTGATACTGTAGTGGCTTGAATTGTATCCCTCAAAACTTCCCCCCAATACTTGTGAACATGACCTTGTTTGAAAATTAGGCCTTTGCAGATTTAATTGAGAATCTCAAGATTATCTTGGATTTAGAGTGGACCTTAAATCAAATGTGTGGGCATCTTTATAAGAGAAATGGGAGGGATATTTGAGCCAGAGACACAGAAAAAATGGAGGCAGAGTTTGGAGTTATGCTGCCATGATATGCAAAATAATAATAATAAAAATAATTCTTTTTAAAGGCTTCATAAAAAGCATGGCCCCGTAGCAGCTGGATTTCAGGATTTGACCTCTAGAAATTTGAGAGAATAAATTTATGTTATTTTAAATATAAAGTTTATGGTAATTTGCCTTGGCAACCATAGGAAACAAGTACAGATATGTTTGGAAACTAAAGCCAAACAAAAAGATGATTGTTAAGTCTGAGGAAATTATGAATTTCTACCAAAACATAAAATTATATGATCAAATACTCTGTAACTGACATGTAAGTAAAATTTACATTATCAGAATGATATAAATGTGAATACTAATCTACAGTCTGTCTATTCAAAATCACAATCTAACTATATTTGTGATGTGGATAAAAGAAAACTGGGATTGAGTAAAATGGGGATGGATTGAAAGAGGTCAAAATTCTCATCAATAGACCATGTTCCAAAATAAGAAATGAAGAAGTAGTTATATAAGTAATATTTAACCAGAAGAAGACATATGTCAACATAATTAAGATTCTAAAATAATTATCCCTGTGGAGTTACAACTAGGAAAGCAAGTGTAGAATCAGTTAATATTTCATAATATGTGTCCTTATATTTTGATAAAAATTAATATAATAATTTAAAGATAAATTGGAAGTAAATAAGTGGAGAAAAATGATATAGCCTCTTTCTTAAAAATACTAGTTGAGAAAAAGTTTAAGGTGTGTAATGATCTTGTAGAAAACCTGAAAAAAAAAGTGACAATATAACAACATTGCTACAGATTCTCACGTTGCCATATAGACTGTAATTCTTTACTTCTGAAATTCCTTAATTGGAAGACAAAACAATAACAATAGCCATAATAAATGTTATATGAACCGTTTCATGAAAATGTGTTATATTCAAAATAACTACATTGAAGATAAAAGGTCAATATGATTTATTATTTAAATAACTTGCCATATTATTAGCAACTCTGTAGGTAAAGATTACATATTCTCTAAATAATGATTTATTCTGAATAAAATGTAAAACATTATTGTTAATCTTAGATATAAAGAGATGTTCAAATCTTGTGCAATTACATTTCTCTACTGCTTTAACAAGTGTTATGAACTACAAAACATATTTGACATCAATTATTAGAAAATTTAGAACAAATGAATAGACTTCATTTATTATTACATGGTATGTGTTCAAGTAAAACAGTCAAAAGTATACTAAATTTGAGTGAGCCCCAGTCACCTTTTAATTCTTAAATTTTAAGACTGTAATTAAATGGATATCCTAATAAATAAAAGATTCTAATTAAATGAAGTTTAATGTAATCCCATAAAGGTTTAAAGTTGATATATCCTAACTACACATATTTTTAAATTATAAATATGTTCGTTTTTCTATCATCTGTCATTCATATATACACACACACACACACACACACACACACACTAGAACAAGTTTAATACAATTGCTAATTGCTAATATTGGTGAAGAAGGAAATTAAATAGTAGCAATAACAGTAAAACAAAACTTTACAATTTGTAGTTGCTATATAATAAAGTAAATTTTGCTGTGTTGTGTGCTGTTTAATATAATACTTTCCCAGCTTTGTTTAAGACAGAATATTAACTGCCTTCCTAAAAATCATTTAACTTTATTTATTTTCAAAAAATGTTTAGCAAAGTTTTCAGGCATCTAAAAGTTCTTCTTGCTCACCAGCTGCAAAGTCACAAAGCAAATAGGCTCAAGACTGCAAAATGTGTTTCTCAAAATGTTACTTTTCAAATGCAAAGTGCATCACAGAACATGTCACAAGTCAATGAACTGTTCTTTAAAACCTACTTCCGGCTTCATCATCCTGTACCACCTAGGTGCATAGAAGGCACCCCATTTTCTTTGTCTTTTGCTCAGAATTAGGAAGTAATTCCACTAAGCCCATAAATACATTAAACAAAATCCTCCTGCAGCCCCCAATGGATTCTCCAGATCTTTGATTTCCTGCTACATTAGGACATATATTTTGTGATTTCTTACATATATATATATGCAGACAAATACCAGTATTGGAGTACAGTTGTTATTTAAATTTATTATATTTTCATTCAATTATCAAGATGCCATAGTCTATGTAATTTTTTATTAATATTAATTTTGTATTTTTCAAAAGTATTTTCTGGATATATATAGTAGGTGTATATATGGGGCACATAAGATGTTTTGACAGAGGCATAGAACATATAATCATCACATACTGGAGAACAGGGTTATCGATCCCTGTAATAATGTAATTATTCTGCATTTATCCTTTGTGTTACAAGCAATCCAGCTACCTTAATAATTTCAAAATGTAAAATTAAGTTATTAAGTTATTAACTAAACCCACTCTGTTGTGCTATCAAAGAGTAGGTTTTATTCATTTTTTAACTCTCTGTTGTATCCATTAACCCCCGTTATCCACACATTACCCCATTACCCTTCCTAGCCTCTAGTAATCATCCTTCTACTCTCTGCATCCGTGAGTTATATTGTTTTGAGTTTTAGATCCTACTGATAAGTGAGAACAAGCAATGTTTGTCTTTCTGCACCTGGTTTATTTCACCTAACCTAAAAATCTCCACTTTCATTCATGTTGTTGCAAATGACAGAATCTCATATTTTAAGGCTGAATAGTATTCCATTGTGTATATGTACCACATTTTCTTTATCCATTCATCTGCTGATGGACACATAGGTGGCTTCCAAATCTTAGCTATTGTGAACAGTGCTGCAACAAACACAAAAGTGTGTATCTCTTTGACATCGTGATTTTTTTTTCTTTTGGGAATATACCCAGTACTGGAATTGCTAGATGATATGGAAGCCCTATTTTCTGTTTTCTGAGGAACCTCCAAACTGTTCTCCTTCTTGGTTGTACTCATTTACAGTCCCACCAACAGTATCCAAGACTTCTTTTTCTCCACATCTTTACCAGCATTTGCTATTTAGTGCCTGTTGTGTTTTTCTTTTGTTTTTTCTTGTTTTGTTATTTTGCTATAAGCCATTTAACTGGAATAAGATATCTCATTGTAGTTTTGATTTGCATCTCTCTGATTATCAGTGATGTTGAGCACCTTTTTATATGCCTGTTTGCCACTTGTACGTCTTCTTTGTTGTGTATCTTTAAAATACCAGTTGATAAAACTGTCCTTGTTTGCAAATTCTCAGAATATGACCAGTAATAAACATAACATAAGGTTTAAAGAATAACAAATATTTTATTCATATTCCTTTTCAGTTTTGTTTCTGTTGCTTACTCTAATATTCAAACTCTGTGATATTAGCTTCCTTCTTTGTAAAGTCATAATTCAGCAAAAGTTATTTCTAAAGATTTTTAGTCATAACGTGTTATGTATTCTCATTTATAAAGTAGATGCTAGCTATATTAGAAAGTTGAATTCTCTAAACACACATAAATCAATAATAATAGCAATTAATTAAACAAAAACAGCATGTAGAAACTTCAACAGAATCAGCTAAAACATGTATATAGTCTAGAATTGTTCTACTGATTTAAACTGTACAAAGAAGGAGTATACAAAAAAAATGTGTTGGTATTTGGAATTTTAGGTTCAGATTATCTGAATTAAAATCTCTGGTTTTTCCTTTTCATTTCATTTGCATGTCATCTTTGAGAAAGTCACTTAACTTCTTTGTGTTTCTCTTTTATCAACATGTAAGACAGAACTGACCATCATATTGAATACCCCATGAGGTATCCAATATGATGGTCAGTTTTGTCTTGCAGGTTGGGCTCACGTTAATGACCTCATTTCAACTTACAAGGTTTAAATGTGTCACATTTGAATAGTAGTGTCAAGTATATTTTAAACCTTCTATTAATGTTACAGTATTCCCACCAATCAAGACTCTTAGAGAACACCTAGAATTAAGACTTGACTCATTATGTCCCCAGTTAATTATCATTATTGTGTTTTTAATTTGAGATTCTTCCTCCATTAAAAAAAAAACTGTAGCACATTCCTTATTTTCTTTAAAATTGGGAACTCAGCATTGTATCTTAGAGTCCAAACTTCTATCTTTCAAAGCTTGCTGCTTTGCATCCTCTTGAACTCAGAGCCTATAGCACACCTGACCTCACATCTTTCCACTAGACTAGATCATCTTGTACTCCATTTCTGCTCACTATGTGTACTATTTCTAAAGATATCATAACAAAGTACCAATAGATCAACTGGATCATAATGCCAGGTTGCAAAGCAGCTTTCATAACAGCCTGGACCTGTTGCAGATTCTTCTCCTGGTCTAGGCCTCACTCAAAACTATCAGCTTTTTAGGTCACTTGGTAAATGGGCCAGAGTAACACATCCAAATGATGAGTCTGTTCCCTTCAAAATCCAAACAGGTCCCAAGGTGTTGTGCCTTTTCCTTGGTTGTAGGAGTGGCCAGATGCAACAACTTATCCTTCAGTCTAGAAAGAATATTTCAATATGCCCCACAGCAGTAGAGTCCTAGGAACTTCACTGAGTAGAAGGACTCTAAATTTTAGTCAGGTTCATTACACATCCTCTAACATCCAAATATCTTACCAATAAGTTTAGAGTAGTTGCAACTTCATTCTCATTAGGTCTAATCAGCTCAATGTCATCAGTGTAATGAACAAATATGATATCTTGTGAAAGGAAAAGATTCTCAAGATCCCTGTGAACTAATTGTTACATAGGGCTGAAGAACTGATACACCGTTGAGGTAGGGCTTTAAAATTTATTGCTGTCTTTGCCAGCTGAAGGTAAACTGCTTCTGGTGGGCTTTTTAGGCAGGATTGTTGAAAAAAAGCACTTGAAAGATCAATAGTTGCATACCAGGTACCAGGAGATGTGTTAATTTTCTCAAGCAATTAAACCACAGCTGGTACAGCAGCTGCAATTGGAGCCACCACTTGGTTAAGTTTATGATAATCCACTGTCATTCTCCAGGATCCATCTGTCTTCTATTCATTAACCATAACATTTTTCAAGCACTATGTTAATTAATTTCTAGGCTACTCCTGCCCCCATTAATGGCTTGTAACTGTAGGAAATCCATGTCCTATACCTCCGTGAATTTCACTTGTTACATAATTTAAACACCCCAAAGACACAAAATCCCCTAGCATTTTTTTGTATTCGAGTCAAAGCTGTAATATACAAAAAAAAATTATTTTGCTTGTTCACTGTCCTGCCCAACATTTCAATGTCGGAAGTAACATTAGACTTTTTCTGGTTTAACTTCTTCATGTTATAATATTAGGTATTCAGTCCCAGCTGAATTCGTAACTGAAAGCAATCTGTGGATTTGTAACTGAAGCAATCTGTGGTCATCATAGTCATAGCCAGAGAATATTTATTTAGACTGATGACAAAAAAAAAAAAAAAAGAAATATGATACATGGTTTATTTCCCACTTGGAAACTTGCTAAGAGAAATCATGACAGTCTGCATTGTGGATAGTAGGGAGGCATTCACTCCTCTAAAGATAACTATGGCCAAAACAGAAGGCAGATCATTAGTCGTGGTGTTGAAAGGCATGGGAACATACTTTTGGTCATTGAAATTTTTAAAAAATTATTTTCCTAGATATGGTACCTGCACGTGAAATGAAGAGGAGTTGAAATTTAGGAGATGCTGATCTTATATGAAGCTACTGAAGAACTGTCAATTTTTCCCCACAGATGGTGAGCGATAGATCTAACTTTATTTTCAAAAGGAAGCAAAAGTCCCACTGGAAAAAATGTGACTACTTCCATAAAAATTGAACCCTACTTCCTGTATATTTAAGTATTTATATAATACTCAGTTCAATTTATATAATTACATACAAATGAAACAAATTTCAATTAAAAATATTAAAGGCAAGTGGAATAAACCATTTTAGAAAAAAGTAAGTTAACCAGTAAATATAAAAACTAAAAAAAATTCACTATTCCATTATTATGTATTATTATACTTTCCTGAGTGACTAGAAAACCTCAGTCAACTGATTCATCTATTGATTGAATATAAGCAATAAAAATTTCCACTGTATACATGTTCATCAACTTTGAATTTATTTATCTGTGTGTGTGTGTGTTTCATCTGTTTATTTGTGGATATGTGAATAATTTAATATGTAAATATAACATAGTTTTGTGATAAATAAAAAAGTGATATTTATTATTTCTTATTGATGATATTTTCAAGTAGAAAATTAACAAAAGTATTGTGTTAAAGAAATATTTGTACACTGTTTCACATTTATGAGATTGGAGGATATGAATTTTAACTAAATTCATAGAAAATTCCTTAACTTAATTTGCTATATATGTATCTTTTTAATAATTCTTTTTCTAAAATAGTCAAGTTGGAAGTAAATATGTATTTACTATTTTTACTTTTAAAGAACCACAGCTACCAGTTTTTATACAACAAGGAAATGATAACATTATCAATTTCACCTAAGTTATCTGTCACAAAAGTTGCTAAACTCATGGTTTAAAGTCCTAACATATCATTTACGTTTACGTAAATGAGTTGCAGAGTAATAGGTTTTTCACATATCACATTTGAAGATATTTTCAATACTAAAATTGTATCCTATATTTATTAGTTGTTGAATTTAAACTGGACTTCAATCAACTTATTTTTTATTCTCCGTATTAGTGCAGCAGGATTCAGACAGTTTAATATATAATAGTATTAGTGAAGACCTGTATAGCTCCATCGTAACTGACTTGTGGCTGTTATAATGGAGCTGCAATTTTAACAGAACTCATACTAGAATTCTATAATGCTAGACATATATCTGCAGTTATACCTTGTAGATTATAGATCATTATTATATAACATTATCCTTGAAATAATTTTCAAATAAGAGCATAATCACATTAGGTGTTATGAAAATAGTCATTTTACATAAAAAAGCATTATCATACCAATACAAAAAAAAAGGAGTGGTATAAGAGAAAGTTGTCTTCATTAACAGAAAACTGAACACGGGAGTTTTACATGCAAGATTTGGAAAACATCCAGCGTTCTCTCATATATAAATAACATTGAACCATGTTAAATAAAGCAGGATGGTTTATTTTCTCTAAGTTACCTTCATTAACTAAGGATTCTATTGCTAGTCCTTCTAAAGACTCATTGAAAAAGGTTATAGAAGGTGAATGTAGAGGTTACATAAAGAAATGTTCTGAACCATCTATTTTAAATAAGAAGAAAAAAAAAAGGCCGGGCGCGGAGGCTCATGCCTGTAATCTCAGCACTTTGGGAGGCCAAGGCCAGTGAATCATGAGGTCAGGAGATCGAGACCATGCTGGCCAACATGATGAAACCCCAACTCTACTAAAATTAAAAAAAAATTAGCCTGGTGTCATGGGGCCTGCCTGTAGTCCCAGCTACTATGAAAGCTGAGGCAGGGGAATGGCTTGAATCCGGGAGGCAGAGATTGGAATGAGCCAAGATCGTGCCACCGCACTCCAGCCTGGTGACAGAACAAAACTCCATCTCGAAAAGAAACCCCACAGAACAGAAAATAAGTTTATAACTTAGCTAAGAGGCCCAATAAAAATAGAGAAATTAGATACTTTTCTAAAATCAAGTGTCCCCAAATCTCATCTTACTTTGAAAAGTATGCTTTTCTCAATTTCTTCATCAATCTTAGGTATATACATATACATGTGTTTATACATAAGCATGTATATATATATATATATATATATATATATATATGCACAGATATATCTAGATTTACACTTTTATAAGAAGATAGTCTAGTTTAAAATAGGAAAATGTCACTAATTTTCTTTTGGTCTAGAAGCTCTGTACAAATAAGTAATTAGCACTGTGAATTCATACTATATGAATTTCTTACTGTTCTCCAAAGTATTCAGAGAATGTTTGTGTTCTATCAGGGTCAGTGCCATGTGTGCTTTTCTCCTGGTTAAAAATGAAAAGAAATGACAGGTCCTGACTGGATCAGTTTCTTCCTACAGCAAGTGTGTGGTATGAAAGCAAGAGCCCCGAAGCTCTCTCTTGAGAGTAGCAAGTTGTAAAAACACTACTGTCCAGTTCAGTAAAACCTCAAGGATATGACAAATGGGCAAGATACCCACATTTGAATCTCTATTACTATGTTCTAATTACTTTATGTTTCAAAACTTACATTTTTTACAGAGACTGTAGTAAGTTTGTTTAGTCATGCCCATAGCAGTGAAATGAAATGGTAGAAAATAAAAGGAAGAATAAAGTAGTTGGGAAATAAAAGTTGGGGAACATATGGTAAGAAAAGAAGAGTCTTGACTAAGCTGTTTGAGTTACTTGAATAATCACCACCAATAAGTGGATACCATTATACTGATCAACAGAAATGATTTAAAATACTAAGAAAAACCAGACCTAACAGTATGCAATAGAGAAAGGAGAGAGACATTGATCTTATCCACTGAGTCTTCACCTAAATTTTGCTTCTAAGATTTTCTTTTCTCACCTGATGAAACAATTGCAAAGTCATTTAATCCAGGTAAATTGCTGCAACACTTGTAGGTAGACAGACAAATATGTTTTATAGATTTGTTATAATATTCTTAAATACATCTTACTTATTTTTTCTATTTATTGTACTGGGGTGTGTTTGTGTTTGAAAGAGAAGGATTGTTATGTCCTAGAAATAGCATTCTGTAAACAACATTTCATTTATTTTTATAGAAACTACATTTTCTAAGGTTCAGTTGAGAAAATGAGTTTCAAATGGGTTAAATAACTTCTTCAAAAATACTTCGCCTGTACTTGTTAAATCAATTCGAGTATCTTGGACTTTTGGTCTTGTAAATTACATTTCACTAAAGCTGGGCTTGCTAGAGCACCTAAGCCTGCAGTTAAGTTCTTTGTGGAATCCTGCCCTCAAGATTGAAAGGGTTTAAATGTAGATTTATTTCTGTAAATATATGCTTTTTATTTAAGTATAGTCTTACAGAAATATTACCCTGAGAGTTTTTTATTTAGATACAGGATTTGTAAAATCTCAAGTGTACTATTTACTAAGCTATTCTGAGGTGGTCATAAAAATCTTCTCATTATTAACTTCTGATTATGCCGTTACCATCAGCAGGCTAATCATGAATCTATCATTTTCTTGTTTACAAGTAATCCTCCTCCCATGATGGTCAAACCCGGGACCTCAGAAATGTTTTTTGTTTTGTCTTTCTCTAGATTTATATCTAAGTAAAATTTTTCCCCTTTACTTCAATAAGTTTTCAAAGTAAGGTTTCTTTCTCATAGGCAAAAAAGTAAATTGCAGTAATATGCTGCATGTCAGTTTCTTCAAATGAATTATAATGGGTTTCTGATGAAAGTTCACAATAAAGTCTTTTGATATTACCCAGAAATTCATTTTATTATGCATTGTCACTAAATGATGATAAGATAATTCTTTGTCTCAAGACTTGACTTTTCATAAAAAAGACTCATTTTCAATCAAAAATTGGAATATTAAGGCTAAATTTAGAAATAAAGAACTGTATAAAGAAAGGAATTATAACATTTGAATCCAGTTTGTAATTATTGCTACACTCAGAAATAAAGGACCATTAGGATTAAAATAAACTTTGAATTGAGATTGTATTTATTTCTATGTACACATAATATTATTATTTAAAACAGTCTCCAAGCTACTGAGCATACCAGAGATGATAATTTAAATTGCACATACAATACAATGTAGCTAATTTAACATATCATTTCAAACCAGATATATTTATACATAATTTTATTTGAATTGAATGCATATTTAAGCAATCTAAAACATACACATGCAATTTGAAGTACTTACATTTCTTGTATATGTTATTTCAATGTTCTTATAATAAAGTATGTGTACATATATATGTAAAATATTTACAGAATTGGCCCTTCATATCTGTGTGTTCTGCATTCATGGTTTCAACTAATGATGGATAAAAAACATTCAGGAAAAAGAAATTCCTCAAGGATTCAAAAAGTAAAACTGGAATTATATATGCATCTAACATTATGTTGAATCCACGCAAGTGAAGTAATGTGTAGATATTGTATTAGATATCATAAATAATCTAGTGATATCTTAGAGTTATTATGGGAGCATGTGCACAGGTTACATACAAGTACTGAGCCATTATAGATAAGGGAATGAAACATCTCAGGCTTTTGGTATTCACTGGGGAACTCAGTACCCCATAGATAATGAGGGATGACTGTATTTAGATATGCATCTATAAACCATATTCACCTAAAGATAATGCGATACACTTTTCATCGTTTTCTTCATTTATAAGGATATTACTTATTTTTTTAAATATATGACTTAAGACATGAAAATAATACATGATTCAGAACTAATATATGTACATGGAAAAATCACATGTGAAGTATTCAGGCTGAGTGAATTTCCAAGAGAGTGTCTATTTTTTAAGTGTGTGTGGGTAACTTTTGGATGTGTACTTGGTTTCATAAAATATATTTCTCTGATCCTATAATCCTAAGTCACTACCAGCAGATCCACCTATTTTAGAGTGGATTTCTAACTATGGCAGAAGGTCCCTAAAGCGGTTTCTGAGATCTCTGAGGCTTTCAGTTCTCATGTTTAAGACGCAGTGTTTAGGTGTCATTTTCTCAAGTTTTAGAATAGTGTCTAATGAACAGAAGTCTGGAAGTGGCTAAGTTATTTGGCAGATCAAAGGAAAACACACTAATCTGAGGTTTTTTGAAAAGGTCAAACTGGCCCACTGAATGGATACTATGAGGATACAGAAAGAACTGACTTACTCACCTGCTTTGCACTGGCCTCCTCCATGGTCTTATTTACACTGATTTCATTTTTTAAAATTTATTTTTATTTATTTATTTTTTTAAGTAAACTCACAATTCCCAGCACTCAAGGAACAAACTAGTGGAAGAGTAAACAATGAACACACATTTTCTATGTAACAGATGAGGTGCCCCATTTATCTGAGTGTTCTGAACTTTTATTGAGCCATATGAAGCCCAATGAGAAAGAAGACCATGTGCAATAACAAGGAGACAGAAATAAACGGTGATTGTTTTTTTTTCTTTTTCTTTTTCTTTTTAATGAGAGAAGGAGAGGAAGAAAGAGGAAGAAAAAGAGGGAGAAAGAACAGGAATATCGCTTTATTCTAAAAATGGGTATTAATAATGGCCGATCAATATTTTGTGTATTTAAAGTAGAGAATGTATATTTTGTGTATTTAAAGTGGAGAGCTCTATAAATACTTATTAAGTTTACTTGTTCTGGATCTGAGTCCAAGTTCTGGATATCCTTATTAATTTTCTGTCTCATTGAGTCTAAATCTCTTTAAGGGTCTTATGTATCTAGGTGTTAGGATCCTTAGCTCTTATTATTGAATTGATCCTTTTACCACCGTATCTTTGTTGCTTTGAAATCTGTTTTATCAAATGCGAGAATTGCAACTCCTGCTTTTTGTTTATTTATTTATTTTTGCTCTCCATTTGGTTGGTAAATCTTTCTCCAACCCTTTGTTTTGAGTCTTTGTGTATCTTTCGATGTAAAATGGGTCTGGATGTAGTATACCATTAGGTTTTGGCTGTATCTTTTGATTGGGGGATTTAGTCGATTTAAATTTAGGGTCACTGCCATTTGATGTTAACTGGCTATTTTATCTATTCGTTGATGTTAATTATTCTTTATGTAATGTTCTTTACTTTTTTGTATATTTTTAGAAAGGCTAATACTGGTTGTTCCTTTCTGTGTGTAATGCTTCTTTCAGAAGTTTTTGTAAAGCAGGCCTGGTGGTAATAAAATCTCTGAGTACTTGCTTGTTCATAAAAGATTTTATTTTTCCTTCAATTGTGAAGCTTAGTTTGGCAGGATATAAAATTCTGGGCTGAAAGTTCTGTTCTTTAAGGATGTTTTGGCCCCCACTCTCTTCTGGCTTGTAGGGTTTCTGCTGAGAGATCTGCTGTAAGTCTAATAGGCTTCCCTTTGTGGGTAACCTCACCTTTCTCTCTGACTGCCCTTAGTATTTTCTCCTTCGTTTCAACCTTGGTGAATCTAATGATTATGTGCCTTGGGGTTGCTCTTCCTGAGGAATGTCTTTGTGGTGTTCTCTGTATTACCTGGGGTTGAATAATGTCCTGCTTTGCTAGATTGGGAAAATTCTCCTGGATAATATCCTGAAGAGTATTTTCCAGCTTGGATTCATTCTTTCCATCACATTCAGGTACACCTATCAAACGTAGATTAGGTCTTTTCACATAGTCCCATATTTCTTGGAGACTTTGCTCATTCCTTTTTATCCTTTTTTTTCTATTCTTGTCTTCTCATTTTATTTAATTAAGTTGGTCTTCGACCTCTGATATCCTTTCTTCTGCTTGATCAATTTGGCTATTCAAACTTGTGCATATTTCACTAAATTCTCGTGTTGTATTTTTCAACTCCATTAGTTCATTTATATTCCTCTCTATATTGTCCATTCTTTTTAGCATTTTGTCAAACCTTTTCTCAAAGTTCTTAGTTTCTTTACATTGGGTTAGAACAAGTTCTTTCAACTCCCAAAAGTTTCTTATCATCCACCTTCTGAAGCCTACTTCAGATAATGGAACACAGCCCTTTTCCATCAGGGCTTGTTCCGTTGCTGATGAGGAATTGCAATCCCCTGTAGAGGGAGAGGGATTCTGATTTTGGGTATTCTCAGCCTTTTTAGGCTGTTTTTTTTCCCTTTGTTATGAATTTATCCATCTCTTGTCTTTACAATTACCGCCTTTCTAATTAGGTTTCTGAGTGGACGTTCAATTTATTGATTCCCAGTGCTGGAATCTGAGCAACCCACTGTGCCGGCCAAAACAGCAGCGATAAGACTGATGGTGCTCTTCTGCCAGGAAATCTCCGGTCTGGCTTCCTTCTTGAGTCTGTAACAAGTGGCTCTGCCTTCTCGGAGCTCCAAACGTTGGTCAGAAGGGGAACCAGTCCCATTTACTCTGCACAAAGAGCTGCCGCACCAAGGCACCGGCCACAAGAGTCACGCTGGCGACCGATGGGGCTCCTCCACTGGAAATCTTCTGGTCCGTGAGAGACGAAAATTTGTCTGAAAAGTGTGGCATCCTCTTGTTTTCTGGGCTTTCACTGGGAGCTGCAATCCCAAGCTGTTAGCAATCAGCCATCTTGGATCTTAAATCCTGATTTCATTATTGTTTTGAATTTTCTGCTTGCTCTTAAAGCTGTCTGTATTCAAACAACATACGGTAACCATAGAAATAAGAGGCCCTGTACCATTCTCAATAGAGAGGTCTATGATAGCCTGGTGCAATGATTTGAAGGCTAGCTCCAAAACATATCTTGACTTTTAATTGCCATCTTGCTGGTGTTAAGATGTAGGACAGTTAAGAGGTGATTAGGGGCCCAAAGTGGCTCCGGCCGGATGTCGTGGCGCTTGCGAAGGCGAGGCCAAGAGTTCAAGGCCAACCAACCTCAGGAACCTTACAACCTCTCAATGATTGGCAAAAAAAAAAAAAAAAAAAAGAGGTGATTAGGCCATGAGGGCTCTACCTTCATTAATGGATTAATGTTATCAGTGGAGTGAATTTGTAATCATGGAATGGGTTGATATAAGAGCTTAGCCATCTCTTTCTTGCTTGCTTTTGTGTTTTCTTGTCCTTCTGCCTTCTTCCATTGAATGGTGCAGCACTAAGGCCCTCATGAGATATGAGTGCCACTCTCTTAGACTTCCAAGCCTCCAGAATCTTAAAGTAAACATGCTTATATTGTTGATAAATTATTCAATCTCATGTATTCTGTTATAGTAAAACAAAATGAACTCACACACACACGCACACATGCATGCACACACACACACACACACACACACACACACACAAACTGGTACACAGTAATGAGGCTGTCCTCTGAAAATGTGAAAGTAGCTTCAGAACCAGGTCATCGTTAGAAGCTGGAAGACTTTGAAGGAGTATGCTAGAAAAAGCCCAGAGTGCCACGAATGGAGTGTCACAGGTGATTCTGATGACAGTCCAGAAGTAAATTAAAAAAAAAAAAAAAAAAAAAAAAGGTATAGAAAGTCTAGAACTTCTTAGAGAAGAAGTTATCTAACATGACCATCTAAGTGGTCATGATCAGAATATTGGTAGAAGTACAGACAGTAAAGTCTATTGCAATAAGGTCTCAGATGCAAAAAGGGAATATCTTACTGAAAATTAGAGAGATGCCCATTCTTGTAATGAAGTTGCAAAGAACTTGAATAAATTGTGCATATGCTGTAGGGTTTTATGGAAAGTTAAACTTCAGGACAATGAACTAGGATATCTGGTGAAATAAGTTTCTTAGTAAAATATTGTAGAAATTACCTGGCTACCTTTAACCACATACAATAAAAAGTGAGATAAAATAAATGGCTTAAAGGTAGAATTAAAAATTAAAAGAGAAACAGCACAGAAAGATTTTGAATATTTTTCACACTGTCATTTAAAGAACAAAAAAGCATACTCAGGAGCAAAAACCAAGGACATGACCAAGCAACTATTTCCTAAAAAGATTAGTCCAGAGGGAAGGGATCATAAAAACAATGACAGAATGTCCCTAAAGGGGTTTTCTGAGATGTTTTGAGGCTGATAATTTTATAATAGTCCCAGAATTCGAGGAAGGCAGAAGTTTCCAGAGACAGGCACAGGGCATCATCTAGGACAAGCTGCCCATAATCACCCCATGTCTCTGCTACACAAATTTTAACACAGCTCCTTGATTGCCCCAGTCACAGCTCAAGTGGGTCCAAGTGAAGCTCCATCCTCCATGCTGGAAGGTACAAGCTATAAGCCTGGCTTGTGTCCATGTGGTGCTAATTTTGTAGGTGTGAAGAACGTAGAGCTGTGGGGGCATGGCTTCCTTCACCTCGATTTTTAATGTTGTCACCAACAACCTAGGGGCCTAGCCAGAGACTTGGTGCAAGAGAAGAGCCACCACAGAGATCTCCCACTAGAGTGATGCCTTGTTTAGCTGTAGTAGTAAATCACTATCATGACCTCATAACTGTAGAGCTACCACATTGCAGCATCAGCCTGGGAGAGCTGCAGGCAAGGATACCAACAAATGAGAGCTGCTAGATGAACTAAACCTAGCAAAGTTATAGGAGTGGGGTTGCCTAAGGTCTTGGGAGTTCAACTCCTGCTCCAGTATGCCCAAGATGTTAGACATGGAGTCAAAGGAACTTATTCAGGATCTTAAAGATTTCATGTTGTTTTCATTGTTGAGTTGTGGACATTTGGGGAGCAGTTACCCCTTTCTTCTCGTTATTTCTCTCATTTGGACTGGGAATGTCTACCCCATGTCTGTTCTATAATTCTACTTTGGATGCATGCAACTTGTTAATTTCACAAGCTAGCAAATAGAGAAAAACTTCCCTCAGGCTGAATTCTGCCTTAAGTCACACCCATATCTAATTCAGATGAGAGTCTGGACTTTGGACTTTTGAGGTGGTGCTGGAACAAGTTAAGAATTTGGGATACTTGGGATGTAATAAATACATTTTATCTGTGAAAAGGACATGAGTTTTGAAGGATCAACAGTAAAATGCTGTGGTTTGAATGGTCCCTTCAAAAGTTATGTTGAAATTTAATTGTCATGGTGACTGTATTAAGAATTCAAATAGTTAAGGGTGGTGATTAGACAATGCGGGATCCTCCACAATCATGAATGGATTAATACCATTATTGTGAGCATGGACTGTGATAAAAGTGAGTTCTGCACTGTCTTACTTTCTTGGTTTTATATTTGCTTGTTCTTCAGCCTTCTGCCATAAAAAGATATAGCATAAAGTCTTTCACAAATGCCTGCACCATGCTCTTATAGATTTCATCCTCTAGAAACATGAGCCAAAAAAAAAACTTCTATTGTTTATAAACTACTCGGTCCCAGTTATTCTGTAATCACAACACAAAACAGACTAAGGCATAGGCTATAATTTACACTGCATTCTTTTAAAAATAAATCATGCTAAAAAGTCATAGTTTGCCAATTCTCCAAGATATGCATGAAAAACCCCAATAGTCTGGCTGATGAAGTGACCTACACTTTCTGATATAGGCAAGCCAAGAAAAATTATAACTACTATAATAAAACACTGAAGAAAAATCCAAGCAGTGAACTCCTTTTGAGGTCATTATAAATCAAATAATAAGACTTCTTAGGCAGATATAAAAATATAATGTATTGGTAGAACAGATAAAAACAACAAGCAATTATGTAACTAATTTTCACCCTAAATAATTCAAGGAAAGAAAAAATGTGAATAAATACCCTTAACAATAACATTAAGGGACTGGGTGTGGTGGCTCACACCTGTAATTCCAGCACTTTGGGTGGACAAGGTGGGCAGATCACCTGAGGTGCGGAGTTCAAGACCAGCCTGACCAACGTGGAGAAACCCTGTCTACTAAAAATACAAAATTTGCCAGACATGTGGTGCATGCCTATAATCCCAGCTACTTGGGAAGCTGAGGCAGGAGAATTACTTGAACCCGAGAGGCAGATATTGTAGTGAGCCGAGCTCGCACCATTGCACTCCAGCCTGGACAACAAGAACAAAACTTCGTTCCTCCACCCCCCAAAAAAATTAAGAATATTGAAATTTAGTTGTTGAAATTATGTGACAGCATAGAGCAATTTAAAAAACTCATGATCATAAAGAGATATAGGAAACATATATAGGAAAGTAATATATTGAAAATGAAACTTCTTGAAGGAGAAAAAAAAATCAGACAAAAAAAGTAAAAAAGAAACAAACCTGCAGTAAGAAAGACATGAATATTAACATTATAAAGGCTCAAGAAGTGCCATACAAGATTAGTAAACTTTTAAAAAAAAGCATATATATGAATATACTAGGTTTTTCTTGCACTTACAGTTCTACACTACATTGCTATCTTAACCTTTGTTAAATAAGAAGAAAGCATGAATCGTGAATTGGCATTAAATCATATTGATTTCATAACTATTTCAAAATGCTAAATTTATTTTTATTTAAATATAATTCCATTTTCCTGTATTAAACCTAAAGTCTGTGCTATAGGATTTTAAATGTAAAATATACAAGAAAAATAACTGAAATTACTTCCTTTAGAGTGTGTATCTGTCATTATCTGCTTTCCTACCGTCAAATATATTTACTAAAATATCATCACTTTTATGAAAAACATGTATTTTAAATATAGTCATTATTTTCTGAGAAGATGTTAATTACTAATGAATGAAATTTAATTGATTCCTTGGAGTCTGACGAAGAATAAATAATCCTTTTTATATTTTTGATATTTTCTCCTATGTAATTATAAATATTTATGCACAGGTTTTAAATTAAATTATGCATGTGTGACTCAATTTCTTTTACTAATGTTAAAAGTTGGAATTGTATTACATATGTATGTGTGTACATGAATAGTTTTCAAAAATCATGAGATGAAGATTTTTACTCAAGTTTGTTGTAGCATTACTTAATATAAATGAACTACTGAAGAGAATTTGGCATTACTTATGTTATTGTTTAAACACAAGATTTTAAATTATAAAAATTCAAACTTTTCTGTGAGCCCCTAGTGTTATCTTAAACATAGAAAAATCATTTAAAATTAAGTTGGAAAGTTTTAATATTGAATGGGTATTTTTCCATTTATTAGAAGATCTAATGTGTGAGACTATTCTATCTTTTTTTAAGTAAAGAGGATAATTTGATAGAATAATTTGCAGAAACTCCAGTCTACTAAAATCACAGAGAAGGAAAATATTAAAATTCTCAAATGCCTTTATAAAATTGTCAACAGTCTTCATAAAAATATTTCAGCTAAAGTGCTTTTGTCTCTTTTATGAGGTCTAATATGTTAAATAAATTTCTGCTTTTAGGTTTTCTACTTACTTTCTTTTAAATTTATATTTCTTCTTTTTCCACATGTTAAAAGTATTCATGCTATGACTCTTTTTCCTGATAACTTGAAATGTGCATTACTTTATTCCATTGTTTTATATTTATTAAATAAATGTGTGGTTATATAAAAGAAAAGGGACTAAGTTATTGCAGAATGATGTTAATAAATACAGTATTATACATACACACACACACACACACACACACACACACACACACATATATATATATATATATATATATATATATATATATATATATGTTGGTCTAAATGTTCCCTATCAACATACATATATATGTATATACATATATATACACATATATGTATATACATACATATACACATATATGTATATACATACATATATATATACATATACATATATATATATATGTATTTTGATAGGGAACATTTAAACCAACAATTTTGTTTCACATTTAAATTAAATAACATGAAAAGTTGTCTCAGGCTATCTATGGAGGAGAAAAATTATTTATGCTTCAGACACAAATCTTACCTTGAATTGTAATAATCCCCACGTGTCAAGGGTGGAACTAGGTGGAGATAATTGAATCATGGGGGCAGATTTCCCCATGTTGTTCTCCTCGTAGTGAGTTCTGAGATCTGATGGTCCTATAAATGGCTTTTCACCACTTCGCTCTGTACTTCTCTCTCCTGCTGCCCTGTGAAGAGATACCTTCCTCCATGATTCTAAGTTTTCTGAGGACTCCCCGGCCATGCAAACTGTGAGTCAATTAAACCTCTTTTCTTTACAAGTTACCCACTTTTGGGTATTGTTTCATAGCAGCATGAAAAACTGCTGCTGGGAGTAGTGGGGTGCTACTGTAAAGATACCCAAAAATGTGAAAGTGACTTTGGAACTGGGTAACAGGCAGAGGCTGAACAGTTTGGAAAGCTCAGAAGAAGACAGAAACATGGAAAGTTTGTAATTTCCTAGAGACATGGAGAGCTCAAAAGACAGGAAAATGAGGAAAACTTTGAAACTTCTTAGAGACTTGTTGAATGGCTTTGACCAAAACGCTGATAATTATATGGACAATGAAATGCTGGCTGAAGTGGTTTCAGATGAAGATGATAAACTTGTTGAAAACTAAAATGAAGATAGCCCTTGCTATGCTTTAGCAAAAAGACTGGCAACATTTTGCCAGTGCCATAGAGATCTGTGGAACTTTGAACTTGAGAGAGATGATTTAGGGTATCTGGTGCTATGAATGTCTAAGTGACAAAGCATTCAAGAGGAAGCAGAGCATACAAGTTTGGGAAATGTGCAATCTGATGATGCAATAGAAAAGAAAAACCCATTTTCTGGGAAGAAATTCAAGCCCTCTGCAGAAATTTGCATAAATAATAAAGAGCCAAACATTAATCACCAAGACAATGGAGAAAATATCTCCAGGGCATGTCAGAGACCTTTATGATAGCCCTCCCCTGCAGGCTTGGAGTCCTAAGAGGAAAGCCTGGTTTTACCGGCTGGACCCAGGGCCCCCTGCAGCCTTGGGACATGGTGCCCTGTGTCCAAGCTGCTTCAGATTAAGCAGTGACTAAAAGGGGCCAAGGTACAGATCAGACCATTGCTTCAGAGGGTGCAAGCCCTAAGCCTTGGCACCTTCCATGTGGTGTTGGGCCTGCAGGTGCACAGAAGTCAAGAATTGAGGTTTCAGAACGTCCACCTCCATTTCAGAGGATGTTTAGAAATGCCTGGATGTCCAGGCAAAAGGTTGCTGGAGAGGCAGAGCCCTCATGAAGAACTTCTGCAAGCATAGTGCAGAAGGAAAATGTGGAGTTGAAGCCCCCACACAGTATCCCACTGGAACCCTGCCTAATGGAGCTGTGAGAAGTGGGCCACTGTCCTCCAGACCCCAGAATGGTGGATCTAGTGACAGCTTGCACCACTCACTAGAAAAAGCTGCAGAGACTCAACACAAAACTGTTAAAGCAGCCAAGAGTGAGGTTGTACCCTGCAAAGCCACAGGGCAAAGCTTCCTAAGGCTGTGGGAGCTCACATTTTGCATCAGCATAATCTGCATGTAAGACATGGAGCCAAAGGAGATCATTTTGGAACTCTAAGGTTTAACAACTGCCTTATTTTTGATTTGAACAACATCTCCCATTTGGAATGGATGTATTTGTACAATGCATCATCGTACAACCTATAACCCCATTGTATCTAGGAACTAAGTTGCTTTTGATTTTACAAGCTCATAGGTGAAAGGGACTTGCCTTGACTCAGATGATACTTTGGGCTTGGACTTTTCGGTTAATATTTGAATGAGTTAAGACTTTGGGTGACTGTTGTAAGGGCATGATTGTCTTTTGAAATGTGAGTACATGAGATTTGAGAGGGCCAGGTGTAGGATAATATGGTTTGACTCTGTGTCCCCACTCAAATCTCACCTTGAATTGTAATAATCCTCATGTGTCAAGGGCAGTACCAGGTGGAGATAATTGAATCATGATGGTGGTTTCCTTAATGTTATTTTTGTGATAGCAAATGAGTTTTCATGAGATATGATGAATTTATAAGGTGCTTCCCCCTTTTCTCTGCACTCATTCTCTCTCCTAGCACCCTGTGAAATGGTGCCTTCTGCTGTAATTGTAAGTTTCCTGAGGCTTCCTCGGCTATGTGGAACTGTGAGTCAATTAAACCTCCCTTCTTTATAAATTACCCTTTCTTCAGTATCTTTTCATAGCTGGGTGAGAATTAACTAATACACACATGCACATCTGTTCAAAGGAAGAGAGGGAGGGAAAATAAGAGATTGACAGTAAACTGCATATAAAGCAAATCATTAAGGAATCACATAGTATGGACATTTTCTCAGGATCTAGCCCATTGGTCTGGTGTTTGGTCAGAAGACCAATGACTTTCAATTTCCTAAATTTCATGCAATATACCATCAGTGTTCTTTGTGGTAGAAAATATGTATAAATTTGTGCTGTATTTACAATTTTGAACATTTATTTTTTATTCAAAATTAGAAATAGGTAGTAATGGTGAGGAAAATATATGATATATTCAAATGTTTCATAAAAATATAAATTAAGAATATAAAATATAAATTAAGAAAAAATGTAATTCATGTAAAGAAAATGTTTAAATTTTTGATTTAACTTATAATTTTCTCTTACTTGAAGTAAAGCTGCATGAGGACAAAGACTTTTGAAAATTATCCACAGCACATATAATAGAGACAGGTACACGTTAGGCTCTCAACACAAATACGCAGTGAATGAATATGCAGAGAAGAAATGACAGAATCAACTATTTACAACTCAATGAAATGAATGAAAACTATTAGAGAGAAGTGAGTTGGAGAGGGGAGAAAAAAAGAGAGGAAACCAGAAAAAGAGTATGATCATGAAAAGGAGAAAAGAAAAAAGAAAAAAAAGCAGGGAAAAATAGTATTATATTTTTTTTGTCTTTAAAAAAAAAAAACTATTACAGTGTATATAAAATTCATAAGCACCAAGCTGAATTCCTTTTCCCAGTTGGAACAAAAAAAATTCTTATGTCAATTTCAAATTGAAAATCTCATTCAATTCTTCAAACAGTTGGTAGTCTGAATGTTTATAATTTGAATAAAAAGTAGAATGATTTTCAAGGAGGAATTGAGTTTTTAAAATTCAGGTTTCTCAAATGGGAAGGAAAGAGCAGTTCTCTGTGCATTGCATTGCCTGCTGTTTTCATTAAAACAGTAACTGTGCTTTATTTGAACCTTTGCCCCATAAAAATAGAAAAAAAATGATCAAATGAATTCAAGTCAAACAGTTGTCGTTTTTGGTATAGCTGTTGTATTTCACCAAAATGTCAAGTACTTAAATGCAGGTGGTTTATGTGTTTCCTGCTATTTTCAGAATGACATTCCTTGGATTGAAGCTGGTATTGATGAAACTGATGCACATTACCGCCTCCTCAGGAGCTGGAAGAACTCACCCATAGGAGAAGTATAAAAGCTATGAAAGCACCTGCTCTGAGCCAGAGCGGAAGCTGCCTGGAAATAGAACCTTTGTTTGTTTCCTTAGCTATGTCATCCTAACAACTTAATAAGAAGCTTCTAAGCAAACAAATCCTGTTTGATCACAACTTACAACAAAAGCAGATAATTCAAAAACACCCACATTTAAGATGTGCTTAATTATTAATTTATTTGCAGTGAAATTTGCAAAACTTCCTTATAATAACATACTATTCATTATTTTTCAACTAATTTAAATGTTCTGTTTAATTTTTATAAATTACAGAATAATATCATTTAAAAGAAGTGATTACACAATAGTAAGTTATGTTCATATTTCATATTTTCAAACAAATTTTTGCATTTAACCACAAGTAATTAACAAGATCTAATCCTTCTGTTTGTCTGCTACTTAAATTATGGTAACATGTTCTAATCCAGAGATTCAAATAAAATATTTGGAATCAAGTGTTTTGGTAAAAGAAAAGAATTCATTTTCTGGTTGATCTTGAAAGGCATAAAGATTAGAGGAGAGACTTGTGGGCCCAAGTACCCAGCCATTCCCTTCCTAGATCCAACACTTCCTAGCTTTATTCCTCTAGAAAATTTACTTAATTATCTCTGAGCAAAAGCTGCCTGGTCTCTAAAACAGGGATAACAACAGTAAGTAGATCCCAGGTTTATTATAAATTAAAGACTATATGTGCTTATAACAGCAGCACCAGGTTTATTATAAGTTAAAGACTATATGTACTTATAACAACAGCACCTGTGATACAGTAATATATACATTTGAGCCTCATTATTTGTTAATTCTTTATTTCAGAATGCACATACTAGCTAAGATTTATTTGTAACATCAAAATCACCACTGAAGACACTTTTGCAGTCATGTGTGGACACGTACCCTGGTGAAAAATTTGGGTCACTTGAGTGCACATTCCCAGCTGAAGTTAAATAAAGCAAAGCTCTATTGTCTTGTATCAATTGTAATATGTTTTTTTTTAAGTATCCTTTATGCAGTCTGCATAGTACATTTTTTTACATCTTTTACTTTCTGTTGGTTCTTTTGCTGCTTAAATGACCTTAAATATAATGTTGAAGTGCTTCCTAGTGTTCTCAAGCACAAGACAGATGTAATATGAGTTATGCAGAATGTATTGTACTTGTGTTAGATAAGCTTAAATGAAGCATGAGTTATAATTCTGTTGGCCATGAGTTTAATGTTTACAAATCAACAGTACATATTAAATAAAATGGCTTTAACAAAAAACACATATAAAGCGAAGTTAGATATTGATAGGTTGAATAAAATGTTCTGATTAGAAGTTCACAAAAACCTAAACTTATATTTTCCCTAGGAGCAGTGTTCTAGTATTCACTAATTCAGAGTTAGTTACTATGCTATAGAACATAACTACTAAGAATAACAATAATCAATTGCATAAATAATATGATATACATAATAACAATAACAAACACATTATAAACTTGTGTTTACTACCTATGATGATTAATATTTTATGTCAACTTGACAGGGCCATGCAGTGCTTGAACACGTGGCCTAACATTCTGCTTATGTCTGTGAGAATGTTTCTGGATGAGATTGACATTTGAATTGGTAGATTTAGTTAAGCAGATTGCCTTTCCTAATGTGAGTGGGTCTCATCTAATCAATGGAAGACAATGGAATAGTAGAACAAAAAGGTTGAAGTCTCTCTACTTAACTACTTTGACTGAGGCATTGGTCTTTTCTGGTTTTTGGTCTTAAACATCAACTCTTCTTGGGCCTTGAGCCTACCCGCCCTTGGACTGGAAGTATACATTGGCTTTCCTTGGTCTCTCCACCTAGCTGTGACTTCAAATCTTTGGCTTTCTCATCTTTCATCATCATGTAAGCGAATTTCTATTAATAAATTTGAGAGCCATTAATATCAGAGTACTGCAATGAATTTCAGTGGAGGGAGGAACATAAAAAAGAAGGTATTTACAAATAAATTAGAATCGCATGGGTGCCCTATTTTTTTATTTGACAACATTAGATTTTAATTGTAAATTCTAGTGGGGAATTATTTTAAGACTGTAATTCTGTATGCAGGAAAAACAGTAGTGTAAGACTAAGTCAACAGTTATGTAAAATATATAACAGTAATAAAGAGTTAATTATGGTTCCTAGCTTAAAAGTCAAAACAATATAAAAACAAAGCAAGAATTCTAGAAAAGAGAGAATTTATTTTAAAAATGCAATTGAGATAACGCTGAGTATTGTGACTCATATTGAGAAATAATTTTGTTCAAATTCTCACAGATATTCAGTCAACTCAAACAACTCAGAGTACAGCATCTTCAAGAAGAAATTGAACTTTTATCTTAATAGAAATAATAAAAAGGCATACAATTCTTCTGTGAACTACCACTAATAAAAACGAAATGCAGAGAAAAACAAATCCAAAAACGTGCAAGAGATCAGGAGCAGTGCCTCACTCCTGTAATTCCAGCACTTTAGGAGGCTGAGGTAGGAGGATTACTTGGGCCCAGGAGTTTGAGAGTAGCCTGGACAACACCAGGAGACCTCATCTCTACAAAAAATAATTAGAAAAGTAGCCAGATGGGGTGTTGCTGTAGTACAAGCTACTTGGGAAGCTTAAGTAGGAGGATCACTTTAACCTGGAAGGTCAAGACTACAGTGAGCCATGATTCTGTCACTACATTCCAGCCTGGGTGTCAAAGGAGACTCTGTCTCTTTAAAATAGAGGGTTGGGGGGGGGTGACACAAAAAGGATATTACCCATATATAACATAAAACATTTGGTATAGAATTTTAATTATATCATTAAATACATATAAAATATGAGGCAAAGACAGAAGATGAGGATTAGTATAAAAAGTTAAAATCCTTATAGTTCATCAAGTTTTTTTATGGTTATTAAACACAAAATTCTGTAATAACTTTATTAGCTTTTGTATGAACAATGCTCACTATTAGCGGATTAATCAGTTATGGGCTGAATTATGTCTCTGTAAAATTCATGTTGATACCTTAATCCAGACAACCTCAGAATGTGCCATCTTTGTATATAGGGTCTGTACAGAGGTAATTAATTAAAATGAAGTCATTAGTGTAGGCTCTAATGCAATAAGCTTGTTATCCTTATAAGAAGAGAAAACCTGGGCATAGGTACAGAGGGAAGACATAGGGAGAAGTTGGCCATCCACAACCCAAAGAGAGAGTCCTGGAACAGATCTTTCCCTTTATGGTTCAGAAGGAACCAACTCTGCTGAGACTTTGAGACTTTGATCTCTGACCTCTAGTCTTCAAAATTGGGAGACAATAAATTCTGTTATTTAAGTCACCAAGAATGTGGTAGTTTATTATGATAGCCCTAGCAAACTAACTCAAGAAGAAGAGCAAAATTTGATCAATATGATGACCTCTAAAAGTGGGACTGAGACTAGGGCAGGATAATTGATCAATGGTTTTAGTATTTTTTCTCTATCTCTGTCTCTCTCTATCTCTACCTTATATAAAAAATTAGGAAGTTACAATGATAGGAGAGAAAGCGCTAAGGTGAAAGAATCATTTCCTTTTCCACCATGGGCTCTTTCTATTTTACTTCAGGGCATATGACAGATTAATCTCAATAGAAATGAAAACTGTTTTTAGGTAAGTTTGTCCAATTCTATCCTGAAGATGTTTTCTATTTTGTCTTTGTAGGTTCGCTTTCTACAGTTTTCTTCATTTTGTTTGACATAATACTATTTGAGATTAGTCTCACAATTTGTCATCAGAAACACCCATTATAAATGCTACTTGAAAGATAAATTCAAATTGAATCTATACTATATATAATAGGAAGTTAAGTTAAAGTCTTTTTTAGAAATATACTACCCTAAATGACTGATTATTTTCCAACTATTTGAAATTTTCATTTAGGGATTGAAATGATAAAAATTTTCATACAGTTTACTAGCAAAGCAATCTAATTTTCTAGATCAAGTATAATTGCCTTTTAACATGTGACCTTTGCAAAAATAAATATTGTCTTGGCTATATTGAAATATAACAAATTTCCATATAGGAAAAGATCATAAAATTTGTATTGATAAATAATTTGAGTCTCTTGATATTTTTTATTTTCACAATTAATATTCTTTTAAAATATAAATATTCTATATCACCTTTATCTTTTCTAAAATAAAATATTCCAAAACTACTATAAATATTACTTTGGAGGGAAAAAGTTATAGGCATTTACATTTTTGAAAACTATTACCAAATGACTGCTCACTTATTTACAGAATGCTAAGCCAAGCGAATTTAACTAACAGAATAAATGATGATTCTATTGAGAAAACATAACATCAAATCTCAGAATGATTACTGTAACATAATATATTCTTTATAAAAAGAAAAAATATACACAGATAGTGTAACTGAATGAGCCAAAAGATCCTACTATGTTTTTCTTATTATATATTAACAGTTTAGTGAAATTGATTTCCTTTTATCCTTTTAACTTATATGTGTAATAATTAAAATTAAAATAAAATTTAGGTTCAGATTTAAATTTATTATTTTTACCCTTAAATAGGATCTACCAATTATAACTTTACCAAACCCAGAGACCATTTCTACTACTAATAATGCTGTTTTCATTAATGTAGTATCTATTGAAACCTTAAATGTTCAGATAATTAATTTTGCTGATCATCACACATTTCTGTGTTACAGTTTAGGGATTATTTTTTCTTTTGGCTTTTCATGAGGAGAGACAGATCTGACTCGATAATTGCCACCTGTGTGGCAGAAGGAAAAAGAGTAGAGGACGCTGATATGTGACCATGAGGATTGTTGCTCTGCAGTATACTCAGAAAACACACACACACACTCACTTTCTCTCTCTCTCTCTCTCTCCCCCTCTCTCTAGAGACTCAAAGAGGATCCCTTGAGAATTTTACAAAAAAATGAAACAAGGTAAACAGTAGATGAAAAGCAAGAGATATCACTTAGGAAGACATGAAAATTCAACTTAATCTTCTATGCTTCTTTGCAGTTTTTATATTCTTTATTTCTGTTTCCAAGCCACTGCTGTTGACATAGTTTATTTAACACACTTACAAGGGTGGTTTTCACAGAAAAATATCATTTGTATAAACAAGCAGTTCTTCAATTGAAATAGCAGTCTCAATCATTATGGGCTGTATTGAGATATATATGCCATAAATATGTATAATTTTCAATACTTCAGATCTTACATCTATATTTTGTTATTTATATAAATAAAATATTTCCATTGTTGAAATAAATTTAATAAAATTTATGTAATGGAAAGTTCTCATAAATAATAATTATAGGTTAACATTTACTGCAAAAATAAATTAAATGTATATTAATTTGGGTTAATACTAATATGCAATGATATCATACTATTTTATATTATAACCAATAATTATAGCATATACATATGCTGTAATTAACAAGTTTGTTATATATATGTATATATATGTGTGTGTGTGTGTATATATATATATATATATATATACGCTTGAATTATGCTTGGAGTTTCATGATTGGATTATGTTTGGATGTTTTTGTTTGTAATTTATATTTAAAATCCTCAGGGTCATTAATTGTACATGTTGTCTTTTGTCTGTCAATAACTATTTAAAGACAAAGTTAACTGTGATTGTCTGGAACCATTCATCCTCACCATAATAACTAATGCATGTGTATTTTTGTATTATATGCTTGATAACATGTAATATAAGACTGAGCGCGTACAATTTGCCAAACATTCAGCCAACCATAATACTTTAACTCTCACAACAGCCTTATACAAAATTATACTTATTTCCCCTCCATCAATGAGGAAATGGAAAGCAATACAAAGACAAATCTCTCTGATGGCAGAGACCACTGAAAATTACAATCCTCATCTATGTATAAATATTTCAAAATACAAAACTATTTTTTAAATACTGTATTTTTAATACTGTAAGAAAAGTGTAATGTTATATCTTTTTACTTCATAGACATGTTTTATTAATTGACAACAAACTGAAACCATCTGAGTAATAAGAATAACATGTACTTATTACTTATACTTATTACTTATTACTTACCACCTTTGGCCAAACAGTTATATGATATGACCAAGACCCATATCTCCTATTACTGGAACTAACAAATTATACAATTAAAATTAAATATGTATATACTTAATGATCACTTAATACTTGTTAAAATGGTGGATCCCTTGGTCTCACTCCTATAAATATTAATAAATTCGGTTTGACAGAGCTGTTCCAAAATTTGCACTTTTATTTAGGAACCCATGTAATGATTCATATTATTCATGAATCACACTTTAAGAAATAGTGTTATAAGTAAAATGACATCCTTTATCATCAACTTGGAAATAAGCTCTTGATTCTTCTCAGTTCGCATTAGATTGAGCTACTGGATACGGGTGAATGTGGATTGTTGTGGTCTTGGTGGGTCACAGGTTTAAGTTGCCTCTCTTGCCTATATGTCCCTGGTCTATACCCTGGTTCCCCTCTGTCTTTCAAGGAAGAGATAGGAAAAAAGTGATTTTCCCCTTGTTTGATTGTTTAAATATTGTTTGGGATCAGATTAAAATATATTATTGTCAAAAAAGTAAGAAAAATATTGTGTATATTTTTTTCACAATAGCCATTTAACTGTCTTCTTACCATATTTTATTGGCTATATTTGAATGATTTCTAATTCCCAAATGAATTTTAGTGTTATTTCAGCTAGATAATCCAAAATTCTATTGATAATTTTAAGCATACTAAATATCTAAATTAATTTATATTCATAGCTTTATAATTTTGACTTAAAATAAAAGATTTTCAATTTTTTTTGTCTTCTTCTATATCCCTTTGTAAACTTTGAACATTCTTCTTATTTTAAAGGTAGACATACTTATAAAATTTGTTTATAGGAATTATATATCATGATTTAACTGATAAAATATATCTAATTTTAACCTTTCTGTGTTTGTGTTAATTGACCTTCAGGATTAATAGAATAAAACAAATGTCTAGTACTCTTTTAATATTATTTATTTGGGGACAGAGTCTTTCTCTGTCACTCAGGGTGGAGTTCAGTGATGCATTTATGGCTCTGTATAGCCTTCATCCAGAGGTTCATGTGATCCTCCCACTTCAGCCTCGAGTAGCTGGGACTACAGGCATGTGCCACTACACTTGGCTAATTTTATTTTTTAATTTTTACCTTGTAGAGACAGAATCTCACTATATTGTTTAGGCTGGTCTTGAACTCTTGAGTTCAAGTGATCCTCTCACCTCAGACTTCCAAAGTGCTAGGAACATAGACATAAGCCACCAAACCTGGCCTCTTTTGAAATGTAGATGTTTAATATTGAATGATCATATTTCACACTGTTTGAACACTTATATAAACTGCTACTTGCTTGATACGGCCAATGATCTTCTCTGAGAGACCTAAATTATATACTGAATGTTGTGCATTTTGGCCTATCAGAACGACTTTCATATTTTTATCATTGCACATACCTTTCAGTACAAAACAAATATTAATTATGCATCTCCAATATTCATATATTTACACATACATTTATTCTATTGCTAATCCATACATTATACTGTTAAATCTTTTTTATTGCCTATTTCTAGATAAAAAGTAAACAGAAAATTTAGTATTATTTTTCCATGTGTGTGGGTTGTCTCTTGGCTGGATAGCATTCCATAAACAAATTCAAAGTAATTTTCTGAAATATATGTTTGTTCACGTCATTCACTTTTTAACTGAGGAAAAGTGACCTTTCAAGTATTTACATCATGTCACAGGGAATTGATATAGATTACAACATACTTTTTGTTCTTATAACTGTTTCCTTTTTTCTCTTCATCTTTTATCACTTCCTAATATCCAACAGCCCCACTCCTATAATATAATTATGCCGAACTATTTCAGATCCTTTGGAAATTATATTTATTCACCTTCCAATACCTTTTATTTCTTAAACTTGATTAATTATTGCTTGGATTAAGATTTACTTACCACTCTACTCAGAAAATCTCCCCTTACCCTTAATGACCTGGCACAGCATTCTCACATCATCTGGAAAGTGGCACTTTTAGATCACTTGATCAATGTTATTTCAATGATTAACTTACTTTAAGCATCTCCTTACTACCTTCTCCCCCAGAAGAAAATCCATGCACTTCTATATCCATAACCATGCATGCAGTGCACTTGCAGTCAACAAGCTGGAGTCCCAGAAAACTCATGTGTAATTTTATTCTGAAACTCAGCAGGCTTAATATCCAAGAAGAACAGATTGAGATCCAAGAAGAGCAGTCTGAGTCTGGAAAGACCAATGTTCTAGCATAAAGCAGTTGGGCAGAGAGAGAGTTGCCTCTTAGTCAGCTTTTTTATTCTGTTCAGGCCTTGAATTGATTGGATGAGGCAAACTCAAGTTAGAGAGAGCAATTTGCTTTAGTCAGTCTACCAAGTCAAATGTTAATATCATTCTAAAATGCTCTCACAGATACACCCAGAGCCTGGGCAAACTGTCGCCCAGTCAATTTAGTGCATAAAATTATTCATCAAAGCATTATTCATTGTAATAACAATGGTTTTTAAATAAACAAAGCTTTTAAATTGACAGGTTCACCATGTGTGGGAACAAGGAGATATAGAATATCTCTATACCTCCCTCTCAATATTGCTGTGACCCTAAATCTGCTATAAGAAGATAATGTCTTAAAAACCTTTGTTGTCCAGGCGCAGTGGCTCACGCCTGTAATGCCAGCACTTTGGGAGGCCGAGGCAGGTGGATCATGAGGTCAAGAAATCGAGACTATCTTGGTCAACATGGTAAAACCCCGTCTTTACTAAATATACAAAAATTAGCTGGGCATGATGGCACGAGCCTGTAGTCCCAGCTACTCGGGAGGCTGAGGCAGGAGAATTGCTTGAACCCAAGAGGCACAGGTTGCAGTAAGCCAAGATCACGCCATTGCACTCCAGCCTGGGTAACAAGAGTGAAACTCTGTCTCAACAACAACAACAACAAAAAACAAACATTTGTTATACACAATTTAAATAATAGGTTTCTTCTATTGGATTGTAGAACCTAAGACACAGAGATTACATTGAATGAAAACATATATTTATACATTTTTAGATATAGTATGTACTTAATACATATTAAAATAAATGAAAAGATTATAAAATCTTATGCTTAAGACTCCAAGTATAAATGATATTTAAAAAGCAAACAAAATCTCAATTAACTTTTCGGAAACATCGAGTGGGACAGAACACTTCTTTGAATAAGTCTGCTAAAGATATTTTAGATACTAAATAAGACATTTCCTACTTAACAGTGTAACAAAAGTCAAGTGTAAAATACCTGATGAAAATTCACAAGTTATATATAATTGTGTCAATTTTACCGGATCATAATTTATTAACATTTTGCTTGTTTATTTTTGCCATTTTCTTCTTGAAAATTTAAAGTGAAATTACAATAGCAATGAAAACCTTAGTGCTAGCAAGAGGTTGATAACAATTAATCTGCTTTATTTGTCCTTACTAAGTTATTTGACATTAGATGTTGGCTTAAACAACAGACATTTTACCTTTGCACAGTTCATAAGCAGGAAAATCTAAGGTGAAGTTTTCTGTAGAGGTTAGCTTCTCGTGAGGGCTCTTTCTTTCATGACCTTTCCTTCCAATGATCACTTTTTCATTGTGTTCTTACAAGGCAGAGAGAAACAGAGGTCTCTGGTGTCTCTTCTCCTTCCTTGAAGGGCATCCATTCTGAAGGATCAAGGCACCACCCTGGAACCTCATTTAACTTTAACCACCTTCCTAAATTAGGCCGTATCTCCGAAAGATTCACTTGGAGGGTAGGGCTTCAACATATAAATTTTGGGGAGACATATTTTGGTGCATAAAAATGTAAGAAATGTATTCACAAAAACTTCTGCTTAACCCATAATTAATGTTTAATCACTTAGAAAGTTATTGCAAAAAAAAAAAAAAAAAGCTAGTGATTGTTCTTAGTTTAAAAATGGGAAGTAGGAATAGACAATGAAATTAAAGCAGGAACAAAAGTTTAAAAAAAAATTACTTGTATTCATCACACCTTAACTATATTGGCCTTTAGTTCCATTAAGCACCATTTGGTTTTTGTGGTGTATATAGAAAACTCTTTTATTTTTATCTTCAGTGACTGCTGAATGAAAAGCACAATCTAGTGTGTATGTGTGTGTGTGTGTGTGTGTGTGTCTATGTATGCTTCCCTTATAAAGTGTACAACATTTAATGTTTTGAACATCACCTAAATTACTCCCATAGAATATTTAACTATTTATTAGTAGCTACTATAATTAATTGATTTATGAAATTATCAGCAATTAATGTTAATTTATTATGTGCCAGGCCCTCTGCATGATAAGGTAAAACAAATCATTTTAGTGAGCAGTTCAAGCTGAGATAACTTGCTTTCCTAAAGAAAGATAACAATTTAGCATTCTACAGTTATCCAATTATAATGGCTGAATACTTAATGTGGTTCTCACCATCATTTATGTTTAGTCATAATTTAGTATATTAATGAATTATCGATAGCAGCACACTCAAAATCTAAAAAGAAAAACAAAATACTACTTAGTATAAAATAACTTCTAATGTCAGTCAAGTAAAAGTAATTCAAACATGAATTTTTTCAAGGTAAACATAGATTGTGATGTAATGTCTGTTATTTATCATAATAACAGATAAAAAGTCATTTTTCCTCTATTTTGAGTGAAAACCAGTGTATCAGATATAAATAATATAAATCATTGTATCGCATAGTTTTAAAATTGTCTATCGCTATTAGAATTAAAATCTGAGAATTTGGTGCTCAGAATGAAAATGATTTATATACACTAAATAAAGTATGGAAAAAAATCATGATAGTGACACTTTGGTGAGGATTTGGCCAGTTGAGTGATTGGAGAATTTTTACCAGGCTAAGTAATTTAAAGCTTTTTATTAGAAATTGTTTAAAGGATACAAGGCCTGTGTAATAATAAGTTAAAAATTAATCATTAAATTAGATATATATCTAATAAAGTATGAGATATACTCTTAGAAAGTTTGAGAATTAATTAGTAAATATCTAATATGCATTTTAATAGATTAAGGATGTAATTTCACTGAAGAAATGTATTTAAAAATTAAGTTTAAAATTTATTTTTATTTTTAATTTTTTCTCCAAGATCTCTGAGTAGATATAACAAATGCCAGTTTTCTTCAGAAAGAAACAAAAAGTCAAAGGTGAATTGTATTTTTTTGAATGAAAAGCTGAGAAAAGAGAGCTGGCACCTGTTGGAAAGCTTCTGGGAAGAAGCTGGACTACATAGAAAAGGAAAGTACAAGAATTTGGCAGAAATTGATCCCTAAGGAACCTGGAGTCCCACAGAAAGGACAGATGGGGAGGTTTCATTACTCCCTTCACTCCTGAGGCATACTGCTGACTACCAAAATGTTGGGAATCCCCTCTGGCTTTGCGATCCCAGGCAACACTGTTGGTAGTGATTTGGGTGCTTCCTAGGGATAGAGCACTAGGTGGCCAGCTCATGCAGGTGAATTTTCACTTCCTTCAGACCCAAACTAGGTTATTGTGTGCCACTGTGATTGTGCACTTATTGTGTACCACTGTTCTACTTGGGAAACCTACCCTGTGTCCCCATAGCACCAGATCCCTGACAAACATAACCAGAACCTATTCTGATTTTGGCAACTGCAGTGTACTCATGGGACCCCCAAGGAGCTGTGAGATCACTGGAGGTTTATCCCTTTGTGTGGGCAGTCCCTAGTGGGGAGCATAACCCACCAAAACACCTCTTGTGACAAAGGAAATATGAGTGTGGTGCTAATCTCTGAGGGGTCAGCACCTGTGGCCAGGAATAGATGTGAATTGGGAGCAACCTACCACTCTTCCTATCCACTGTTGCACATGCAACAGAGTTTTCCTGCTGGGGGATGACATGGATGCACTTGGAGACAGAATTTTTAGCACTTTTTGTGGCAGCTGCACACAGATTATTTCAGTGGTAGCTGCCAGAAAAAAATTTGCATGGACCTCAGTTGCATAGTAGCAGGGACCCAGAAGACAGTGTCTACAAGAACTAAAGGTCATCAGCCCTGTGATGGGGTGTGATTGGAAAGTGGATCACACTCCTGACTTCCTAGGAAGAGATGTTGATATAGTCACCTTAATGCTCCCCCTGAGACCTCAGCATATCCCAACATGAACTGCCTCCAACCCCCATCAGGGGTGATGCCTCCACTCATGATCGGGCTACCCATGAGAGAACCATATCATACTCTTAGAGTGCAATTTACTGGACTGTAGACTCACTACAAGACCAAATAAAATACCTGTGGCTAAAAAAGTACAGTGGTAGTGTTTGAGTTAAGTTGACGGAGACCTCCATACACATACCACCAACCCTGCAGAATAGAGTGTGTAGGCTCATAATCCAATACTCCAATACAACAATCAACATTCAAGAAAGTCACCACAAAGTAGCTATCCATAACCAAGGAACCCATACAGAGCCTTGCCCCCTGAAAACACCAAGAAATGAAGTCAAACAATTCTACACGACATACACCACAGTTATATCATAAAGGGAAAAACAGAATAAAAACTTTAAAGTTCCATCCAAATACTAGCAAATCACAAAATAAGGGGTGATGGTTACATCAGATAAGAAGGAATTAGTGCAAGAACTCTAGCAGCAGTGGTACAAAAAGACACACTGTACTGACAACTTCAAATAATTTCACTAAGTCTTTACAAATGAATCCTAAAAAAAAATGAAAATTCAGAAATGATAGTTTAAAATTCAGTAAAGAAGCTCTATGAACTCTTGGTTTGAAATCTCTCAAACCAAGAGAGATTTGAAAAACAAAACAAATAATCTGGAAAACCAATTTAGGATTATAAAAGATGAGATAGATAATTCTTTTTTAAAAAATCCAGAAATTATAAAAAAATCACTAAATGAATTTCAAAATAAAGTTGAAATCTTTTAATAGTATTCTAGAAAAACATATAACATTAATATTGAACATTAGTCATAAAATTTAGCTCAGTCAGACAAAATGAAGAAAAAATAATTTTTTTAAATGAAGAAGACCTCCAAGAAACGAGATTATGTAAAGCAAACAAACCTGTGACTTGTCATTCTTGTGAGAGAAGAAGAAAAATTATGAAATTTGAAAAACATATTTGAGGAACTAATTCAAGAAAGCTTCCCTGATCCTCTTAGAGAGAGAGACTCCCAGAAACAGGAAACTCGGAGAACACCTGGAAAATACTATACAAAAGGCAAACACCATCAAGCTATATAGTCATCAGATTATCCAAATCAATGCTAAATAAAAAAAATCTTAAAATATTTTAGAGAGAAATGTCAAATCACCTATAAAGAAAAGCTCATCAGAATTATGGTGAACTCAGCGAAAACTTTACAAACCAGAATAAACTGGGGGCTTACTTTTAGCCTTCTTGAAGAAAAAAAATGACAACCAGAAATTGTATATCCTGCCAAACTAAGTTTCATAAATGAAGAAGAAATAAACCCATTACCAGACAAGCAAATGCTAAGTGAGTGTGTCACTATTAAATTGGTCTTACAGAAAATGCTCAAAGAAGACTTGAGCATGGAAACAAAAGGACAATACCTGACACCATAAAAATACACGTAAATATTATACAAAGTTCATAGACCCTCTAAGGAATTACACAATTGAGAATACAGCAACTAGCTAACAACACTATGACAAAAACAAAACTCATATTCAATATTAACCTTGAATATAGATAACCTAAATATTCCACTTACATACATAAATTGGCAAATTCTATAAAAAACAAGATTCAACTATGTACTGACTACAAGAATCCAAACTAACGTTTAAAAACACCCACAAACTCAAAGTAAATCAGTGAAAAAAAAATATCATGCAAATGGAAAATATAAAAGAGCAGGAGTTGCTATTATTATATGATATACAACCAACTTTAAGTCAACAACAGTAAAAAAAAAAGGGAGCATTATATAATGATAAAGGTTTTAATTCAACAAGATTTATCTATCTTAAACGTATACATACCCAACACCAAAGTATCCGATTTTAGAAAACAAATACTACTAGACCTAAGAAAAGAGATGGGTGGCCATACAATAATAGTGAGGGACTTCATTACTCCACTGACAACACTAGCCATATCATTAAGGCAGAAAACCCACAAACAAACTATGAACATAAACTGGACTCTTGACTAAGTAGATCTAATACACATCCACAGAAAATACCAACCAACAAAATCAGAATTTATATTTTTCTCATATGCATATGAAACATTCTCCAAAACTCAGCATATACTTGTCCCTCAAGCAAGTTTCAATACATTTAAAAAATCAAATTTGTATCAAGTGTCTTCTGGGACTAAAGTGGCATAAAGCAAAAAATCAATACAAAGGAGAACTTTTGAACCACACAAGTATGTGAAAACTAAACCACTTGCTCTTGAATGACTGTTGAGTAAAAAACAAAATTAAGGCAGAATGCTTTTTTAAATGGAAACAAATAAAAATATACCCATATCATAGCAAAAACTCTGGAATACATCAAAAGCAGTCTTAAGAGGAAAGTTTATGGCATTAAATGCCTAAGTCCAAATGATAGATTTTAAATTAACAACCTAACCTTGCACCTCAAGGAACCAGAAAAACAAAAAAGAACTGAAAACAAAGCTACCAAAAGAAAATAAATAACAAAAATCAAAGCAAAACTAAATGAAATTGGGACTAAAAACGTCATGCAATAGATTGACAAAATAAAAAGTTAGTTCTTTGAAAGAATAAAAATAATTTATATACCGCTAGCTATATTAACCAGGAAAGAGAGAAGATTCAAATAAGGAAAATCAGACAACCTAGAAGAAATGAATTCCTGGAAACATACAACCTTCCAAGGTTGAATCAGGAAGAAATAGGAATCCTGAACAGAACGAGTAATAAAATTAAATTAGCAATAAAAAACAGTAACAAAAATAAGCTAAGACCAGATGGATTCACAGCTGAATTTTATCAGATGCACAAAGAACAGCTGGTTCCAATCTTACCAACACTATTCCAAAAATTGAGAAGAGATTCTTTCCTAACTAATTCTATAAAACCAGTATTATCCTGATACCAAAGCCAAGCAAGGACCCAAGAAATATTAAACTTACAGGCCCATATCCCTAAAAAGCAGAGATGCAAAAACCTTAACAACATGTTAGAAAGCCACATCCAACATCATGTTGAAAAGATAATCCAACATGATCATGTGTGTTTTATCCCAGGGACAAAAGCATGGTTCATCATATGCAAATCAATAAATGTCTTTCACCACATAAACAGAATTGCAAATAAAAGCCATAGGATCATCTCAATAGATGGAGAAAATGCATTCAATAAAATGTCACACCTCTTTATGATGAAATCCCTCAACAAGCTAGGCAATGAAGAAACATCACTCAAAATAATAGGAGCCATATATGACAACTCCACAACCAACATCCTACCGAACTGGGAAAGCTGGATGAATTTCCTTTAAGAACTCAAACAAGACAAAGATGCCCACTTTCTCCTTTTCTATTTAACATTGTACTGGAAGTCCTCCAGACCAATTAGTCAAGAAAAAGAAATGAAAGACATCAAAAGCAGAAAAGACATAGTCACATTATTTCTGTTTGCTGATGACATTATCTGATACCAAGAAAACCCTAAAGATTCTTCCAAAAGACTCTAAGACTTGATAACAATCTTCAATAAAGTTTCAAAATACAAAATTAACATACAAAAATCAGTTTTATTTTTATGTATTTCCACTCAAGCTGGCAACAAGTAAAAACTTCAATCCAATTTAAAGTAGTCAAACACACAAACAATGACAAAAATCTAGGGATACATATAACCAAGGAGGTAAAAGACCTCAAAATACTGACGAAATAAATCATAGAATAAATAAACAAATAGAAAAATATTCCATGCTCATGGATTGGAAAATCAATCTTATTAAAACAACTATACTGCCCCAAGTAATCTAGAGATTTAACACAATACTTATAAAATTATCACCATCATTTTTTAAAGAATTAGAAACAAATAAACTTTTCTAAAGTTCATAAGGAACTAAAAAGGACCCCAAATAGCTGAAACAATTTTAAGCAAAAGAGAGCAAAGCTGGAAGCATCACTATTACCTGACTTCAAATTATACCATGAGGTTATAATAACCAAAACAGAATACAGGTACAAAAATAGACACAAAGGTCAATAGAGTGCCTAGAAATGAAGCCACATACCTACAACCAACTGATGTTTGACAGAGTTTACAAAAATAAACAATGAGAAAAGGACACACTATTTAATAAACAATGCTGGGATAAATGGCTATGCAGGAGAAATGAAAGTGGACCCTTATTTCTCATTATAGATAAAAATTCACTCAAGATGGATTAAAGAGTTATATATGAGACCTCAAACTGTAATAGTAGTATATCTAGGAATAACTGTCTGAATATTAGCCAAGACAAAGAATTTATGACTAGGAGTGCAAAAGCAAATACAACAAACACAAAAATTGACAAATAGGACTTAAACTAAAGAGTTTTGGCAAATGAAAATAAATAAATAAACAAACAAATAAATAAATAAATAAACAAACAAACCGTGTACAGAATGGGAGAATTTACAGATTATGAATCCAACAAAGATTGAAAAGCCAGAATCTGTAAGAAACTTAAACAATTCAACAAGAGATAAAGAAAAAAACACTCATTAAAAATTGGGCAAGGAACATGAGCAGATAGTTCTCAAAAGAGAGAGAAATGGAAGAGGAAATTACCTTTACCATGAAAGTAAGCAAACACCATAAAAAGGCTTCAAACAGAAGAAGCCTCATTTAAAACTATATCTTGTCTTATTTATTTTTGAAAGTTTTTGAATATTATTGTTTCTTTTTATATAACTTTACGTAGATGTGTTTGTTTTTCATTTGTGATATCTGGGTATATGCATCCTGTGATAAATAAAATTATTGTTCTCAGTTTTTCACTTCTCAACTATGGCAAATAGTAATACACTGTTTCTGGGAGCAGCAACACAGATATGTGTGTGTGTATCCTACATATATGTACATATATATAGTACATATAATTTTCACTATGTAACATAACACTGCCCTAGTAGAAGATGTAAAATATGTATCACTGACAGACTCAGTCTGACACATTGAGCTAGGTCATGTGACATCATTTGACCAATCAAATAGTAGTGGATAAATTGGAACAAAGCCTTTAAATTTGCTTGGAGGTTTGGTCTGCACATTTGTGCTTCTATTATTTGCTGTGAGAAAACCACACCTTAGGTCATTATTAGATCACAGAGAATGAGAACACCTGATGTTTAACAATGGCTTGAAATTAGGCTACTCTATCTCACCCATAAAACCACAGGTAAAATAATTGTTTATTTTTGTAAGCTGTTGAGATTTTAGAAATTGTTTGGCACATATTATTTTTGCACCAATATTTGACTAAGATTCATGGACGGAATTTAAGGAGACAAATTGTGTTGCATCTGCACTAGTCTATATAAGACACTACTGTTGTTTTATCCATTTATTTCTATTCATTCACTTATTATTTTTTTTCCTTTTATTTTATTTAATTTGTTTATTTTTATTCCCAATTCTCTACAACCGAAAGACCACTACTCCTAGATGTTTTCTATGTGTTCATTTATTTTGCATATTTTAGCAATAAATTTAATACTCTTTTGTATGTCTACAAAATTTTCATATGTTATTTTATATATCTTATTCCATTATTGGCTTTTTCCTCAGTACTATATATGGGTACACACACACACACACACACACATACACACACACACATATCCTTCATATTGTTCTGTGCTTTATAGTATCCTATAGTGTGCCCCAAGGACATTTTATATATTCTCCATCATCCCTATGAGATTCAGAACATTTACACACAAATCACTACCTAAATTTTTCCAGGTCAAATGTTTAATATGTAAAAGATTTTTCTTACTACAGGTAAGATAGTATTATTTTCTTGGTAGTATATTTCAATATTGTTTGTATGCTAAAATTTCCACATAATTCTGAGAAAAAGTGATATCTAAAGAAACATAGACAATTAATAATGTCCTATATATTACATGCAATGGTAAATAATAGGCCCTATAAGAGTAGGGTAGAATTAATTGCCTTCATTCAAGAGAAAGAACAGCAAGAAATAATCTGAAATCATTTATAGGTTAAAATATTTCATCTATGATTCTAATCAGTGTTTAATATGCATGAATAAAATGACATTTATAAGTTAATCATTATATTTATAAAGCATACTGTATTAGTCTGTTCTCAGATTGCTATAAAGACCTATCTGAGACTGAGTAATTTATTTTAAAAGTGGGGGTGGTTTAATTGGCTCCCAGTTCTGAAGGTTGTAAAGAAAGCATGGCTGGGGAGGACTCAGAAAACTTAAAATCATGGTGAAAAATAAAGGGGAAGTAGGCACATCATCTTACATTGCTGGAGCAGGAAGAAGAAGCACACATTTAAACAATAGTGTCTCATGAGAACTCTCTCACTGTCACAGTACAGTGACAATAGATTCACCCCCATGATCCAATGTTAAACATTGGAGTTTACAATTTGACATGAGATTTGGATGGGGACACAAATCCAAATCACATTATTTTGCCACTGGTGCCTCCCAGATCTCATGTCTTTCTTACACTGCAAAATATAATCATCCCTTCTAAGCAGTTCTCCCAGTTTTAACTCATTCCAGCATGAACTCAAAAGTCTACAGTCCAAACTCTCATGTGAGACATGGCAAGTCCCTTCTGCTTCCAAACCTGTAATATTAAAAACAAGTTAGTTACTTCCAAGACACAATGGGAGTAGAGGCATTGGGTAAATACACACATTTAAAAAGGAGAAATCTGCCAAAACAAAGGGGCTATAGGCCCCATGCAAGTTTGAAACCCAGAAGGGGAGTCATTAAATCTTAAAGCTCCACAGTAATCTCCTTTGAATACATTTCTTACATTCAGTTCTCAATGATATAAGCAGTGGGCTCTCAAGGACTTGGGTATCTCTATCCCTGTGGCTCTGCAGGGTACACAGCCCCTTCAGCTACTCTCATGGGCTTGCATTGAGTGCATGTGACTTTTCCAGGTACACAATGCAAGCTGTCAGTGGATCTATCATTGTGGGATCTGGAAGATGGTAGTCCTCTTCTCACAGCTTCACTAGGTGATGCCCCAGTGGGAACTCTGGGTGGAGACTCCAACCCCACATGTACCCTCGGCACTGTCCCAGTAGCAGTTCTCCATGAGGGCTCCACCCCTTCGTCAGACCTCTGTCTGGACATCAAAGCATTCCCATACATCTTCTGAAATGTAGGTGGAGGCTTTCAAGGCTCAACTCTTGCCCTCCATGCACACACAGGTTTAATATCATATGGAAGTTGCCAAGGCTTAGGGCTTGCACACTTTGGATCAGCAGTACCTAAAATTGAGCAGCAATCTGGGCCCCTTTTAGCTAATCCTGAAGATGAAGTGGATGGGATGCAGGGAGCAATGTTCTGAGGTTTCCCAGGGAAGTAAGGCCCTGGGCCTGGCCCTTGAAATAATTCTTCCCTTCTAGGCCTCCAGGCCTGTGATGCGAGGTTCTGCCCTGAAGGTTTCTGAAATGTCTTCAAGGCATTTTCTCCATTGTCTTGACTATTAAAAGGTAAGGCTCCTCTTTACTTTTGCAAATTTCTGCAGCCTGTCAGAATTCCTCTCCAGAAACTGTTTTTTTTCTACCACATGATCAGGCTACAGATTTTCCAAACTTTTATTCTTTGTTTCCCTTTCAAATACATATTCTAGTTTCAGATCATCTCTTGCTCAGGCATAAGAGCATACACTGTAAAAAGCAGCCAGGACATATATTGAACTCATTGCTATTGTAAAATTTTTTCTACCAGATACCCTAAATAATCTTTTTCAAAATAAAAGTTCCACAGGTCTCTAGAGTAGGGCCACAATGCCTCTAACCTCTTTGCTAAAGGATAACAAAAGTGACCTTTACTCTCATTCTCAATAATTTCCTCATTTCCAACTGAGACCGCCTCAAGTCTGGACTTCATTATCCATATTATTATCAGTATATTGCTTACAACAGTTTAACAATCTCTAGGATGTTTCAAACTTTCCCTCAACTTCCTGTCTTCTTCTGATCCCTCCAAACTGTTCCAACCTCTGCCCATTACCTAGTTCCAAAGTCGCTTCCATATTTTCAGGTATTATTATAGCAATACTCCACTCCTGGGTACCAATTTTAAATATTAGTTCATTTTCACACTGCAATCAAGGTAATTCTTTATAAATTACCTGAGACTGGGTAATTTATTAAGAAAATAGATTTAGTTGGCTTATGGTTATGCAGGCTTTACTGCAAGCATGGCTGGAGAGAACATATGAAACTTCCAATTATGGTCATGGGCAAAACGGAAGCAGGCACATCCTACATGGCTGGAGCAGGAGGAAGAAGTGAAGAAGGAGTGTTACACAGTTTTAAACAGACAGGTCTCGTGAAAACTCACTATCATGAGAAGAGCAAGAGGAAAATCCACCCCCATGATACAATGACCTCCCACCAGGACCCTCCTCCAACACTGGGAATAACAATTCTGTATGAGATTTGGGCAGGGATACAAATCCAAACATTATCACATAACAACTTTGTTTGCCTTTGTGTTTTCAGATGTTGCTTTATATAAAACATGGTTTTGAGTTATAATACCAAAGAAGGAAAAGCTTTGATTTTCTTTCCTACCACCAAATAGAGAAACCTTTTTTAGCTTGCTCAGTTCAAGTTTTGGCATAACTCTTACTAACACATCACAAGCAATTTAGTTCAGTTTTGTCTTAATCACACTGTAATACCGATAACTATCAGTCTGACAAAACTAGAGAAACTGAAGCTACCAAAATCCAATATTATTGTCTAATTAGGTAGTAGGAAGAATATAATGCTTATATGAAAGGGACTTATTGAAATTTCATGTTTTATTCCTAAATGCCTCAGAGGTTTTACATGAAGGAAAATTTATCCAAAGTTATAAAAAATAAATCTCCTTAACTCCAGAAGTTATCAATTGCACAACCTTATGTTTTATAATCAAGACTGAAAGAGTAAAGGCAAAATTAAAGTATACATTTCTAAGAGTCCTTTCTAAATAATAATGGCACATTTGAAAGATACTGCAACTAAGCAGCATATTTTATGTTTTCCTGTGAATGGAGTTTTCTTTTAAGTTTGATTTAAGAAAATGTCACATTAAATATCGTAAATTTCTTATTTCTATTCTCTATATTACATCATTAGAATTTTTACCATCCATTATTTTTATTTTGTATGTTAACATGGTTAAAATGGTCACTCCCTGAAATATAACTGGAAATTTTAAGGTGAAGGCAAGTGATAAATGTTACCATTAAAAATAAATTCCTATATGGAGTTTCTTTCAATTTCTATGTGTACAGAAAGATAACCATAACCCAAAACATCAGCAGTATTATGTACCATAAACATAATATGCTCAGAAACTTAGAAACATTTATACCACAGGCTGTTCTTCTGAAAGCTCAATTCTACAATATGATATTTTAGTAGGTAGAATTCTATCCCTCTCATGCCTCATGCAATTATGTCCACATATGGATCTCTGAAATCTGGGAACATGTCCCCACATGGCTAAAGAGGCACTGTGAATGCGATTAAATTAAGATCTTGATAGGTGAAGTTTATCCTAGATTTTCTGGGTATCCCAGTGTAATCACAAAGTTCTAAAAGAGGTAGTCAGGAGGTTTATAGTCAGAGAAAGAGATGTGATGAAAGAAACAGAGGTCAGAGATGAAAGGCCGTAAGCCAAGGAATATAGGTGGCCTCTTCTCAAAAACCCAAAACAGAATCTTCCCTGAAACATCCAGAAGGAACACAACACTGTCAATATCTTGATTTAGGAGTTATGATCTACAGAAGTGTAAGATGAATAAATTGTTGTTGTTTTTAAGCCTCTACTTTAGTGTTAATTTATTAAAATATGTTTGGTATGAAAAAATGCCACCTAACGCCACTTTGGTGATATTGTTAAATACAAAAATGATACTGTATTTAAGAACAAGAGGTTTGTATAAATATTAGGACCAGATGTAATGACTTTAAATAAATATGATTTTTTATTCTAAAATGTCTTAGTTCAGGAAATTCTATTAGCTATCTTGGAAGTCCTAATTTTTCTCCATTTATTTTTTGTCTCAAGAGAGGTCTATTTTTGTTCCTAGTGAGAGTCTTTGTTAAGTTTTACAATATGGCTTTCTAGTTTTTTCCTATCAAGTGGTGGTGTCTACTTCCCTGTACAGTGAGTACTATTTGGCTAACAGAAACATGGTGGAAACCTGTCTTTGGCATAAAAAGAAACTCGGGTAAACATCATCGATGTATGAAGAAGAGATGAGGAATTCCAGTTAATACTAGTTTATATCAGTTGATCTCAAGTCAACCCATCCAACAGACTGTTGACTCAAGAGGACGCTTACCTGATTAGTTTAATCCTTAATTAAACTACCAACCTTCAGAATCCTAAGAAAATTGTTACTTTAAACAATAGCAATCAGTGGGTTTGTTACAAAGCAGTGACTAAATAATACACATGAATTGCCATAAAAACCACAGGCCTTTTTAGTGTTTGAGATTTAGACACCCGAGATTCCAAGTTGACTGAGAAAAGAATGCAGCTCCCAAGGGCATTATAGTCCCAACACTTACCACAAATGTGACCTTACAATGCTAATTGACATGAAGCAGGCATTTTTTTCTGAGAAAGCAGCTTTAGTATAATAAGCCTCTAAAATGTCTAGTATGTTTGTTGCACAACTTATCACATCTTTAATTTTAAACATGTAGACATAGATATAGGTATAACTTATAAATAAAATATGGCAAGAATGGCCAACATTTATCAAAATCTTACTATTTGTCAGGCATTATCCTAAAGCTTCCTTCACATGGTTAGGTGTTTTTGTTGTTGTTTGTTTGTTTATTTATTTATTTATTTATTTTATTTTTATTTGGAGACCGAGTCTCACTCTGTGCTTAGGCTGGAGTGCAGTGGTGTGATCTTGGCTCACTGAAGCATCTACATCCTGGGTTCAAGAAATTCTCCTGCCTCAGCTTCCCGAGTAGCTGGGATTATAGGTGGCTGCCACCAAGCCCAACTAATTTTTGTATTTTTAGTAGAGACTGGGTTTCACAATGTTGGCCAGGCTGGTCTTAAACTCCTGGCCTGAGGGGATCCGTCTGCCTCGGCCTTCCAAAGTGCTGGGATAACAGGTGTGAGCCACTGTGCCCAGTCACATGTTTATAGTTTTCAGTTCTCTGAAAGTTGATATGAGTCATGTATTATGACTGTTTAAACTTTAAAAGCAGGAATACTGATGGCCAAAATGATTAACTATAATAAGATTTAATAGCTTATATTTTCCAGGGCAATATTGATGGGTAAAAGATATTTCCAGTCAAAATACCATGACATTTGTCTCAAAAAACAAAACAAAATGAATAAACAAAATGGGGTAGCCTTCTAATTTGTTTGCTTCTGGTAGCCCCGTGAACAATAACCACACTCGAAACTCTTTACATGGCATTATTTACCAGGTTAATTTACTTATCTTTCTAACCCATGTTTCTTTTTCTTAACTTATTGCAGTTACTTGGAGCCTGCTGGGCTTCAGTTAGATGACTAGATCTGTTTAAGTTAAAACATGTCCTCCAAACAGGTATGTTTATTTCCCAATCTCAGATATGTAACGTTTTTTGGGAATAGGGACATTGCAAATATAAATAAGATGTAAATTAAGAAGTTGTTTTAAGATTTAAGACTGACCCCAAATTTAATCTCTTGTGTTTATAAGAAGAAAGACATGCAGAGACAAACAATAATGCCATGTGAAAACTGAGGTAGAAATTGAAGCAATGTGTCTACTTGCCAAGGATTGCTGTCAATCACCATAGCTAGGAGAGAGGCATGGAACAGATTCTGCCCTCAGAGACTCCAGCAGAAACCAACCTTGTTAGTTCCTTCTAGCTTCTAGAACTGTGAGAGAATAATTTCTTTTTTTTTAGAAAGTCATCTACTTAAAGAGAGAGAGAAATAGGAGAAGGAGAGAGAAAGAAACAGCTAACTCTCACACTGAGTGAGAGAATCCAGAAAGATGGAATCTAGGAAAGGAAAGCAGCTTCCACACTGAGTGGAAGGGAATAGAGAGAGATGGAGTTTAGGAGGGGAAAACAGGCTTCTACGAGAGTGTGTGGAAGGGGACTCCAGAGGGGAAATCCAGGAGAGAGAAAGATAGCTTCCACAAAAGGAGTGTTTGTGGAAGGGGACCCAAACATGGAGTCCCGAGAATAAACATTTGTTGCTGTAAGTTTGTGGTACTTTGTTACAGGAGCCCTAAGAAACTACCAGTGACCCAAACTTTGCCATGAGCACTTTTATTCATCCAGCAATTTTTTTTTTTTTTTTTTTTTTTTTTTTTTTTTTTTTTTTATGTGGAGTTTTGCTCTTGGTGCCCAGACTGGAGTGCAATGGCACAACCTTGGCTCACTGCAACATTGACCTCCTGGGTTCAAACGATTCTCCTGCCTCAGCCTCCCAAGTAGCTGGTATCACAGGCCCCTGCCACCACGCCTGGCTAATTTTTTGTATTTTTAGTAGAGACAGAGTTTCATCATTTTGGTCAGGCTGGTCTTGAACCCCTGACCTCAGGTGATCAACCCGCCTCAGCCTCCCAAAATTCTGAGATTACAGGCGTGAGCCACTGTGCCCAGCTAAGCAATTTTAATTGATGCAGCCCTTGGACTAATTCTTGAATTAGAGTACTACATTAGACTGAATGATATTTTATTCAAAGGCCATTTAAGTTCTTATACTCCATTTTTTACTTTCTGGGGATTAAAAACAGTCAGCTATTCTGACGTGACAAGTCTCTACATGTTTAGCGTATCTTTACTCTCTCATTTCTATGTGAAAATTGGCCTTCCTCCTAGCCCCCAAGCTTATCTCTTGCTCAAAGTATTTTGTTGAATGCAGCCAATAGTAACCAATACACCTATAAAATTTGTTTTTCAACATTTATTCTAAAAGTTTTAGGTTCATTAGGTATATATAATACTTGCAAATTTATCATAAAACAAAAATATGGTATATATTTTTGATACAGGAGCTAAAAAGAAATTATGTAGGCAGTTAGCGAAGGTAAGAGAGTATTCGGCAAGGTTTCCCTTTTAATAAAAAGCAATTCCCAAGTAATTTTTTTTCTAACAAAAAGCAGCCTAAAAAATCAAGCTGAAGACATAAATAAGTAAGCTGGAAGCTTGCACAGGTGAATGCCAGCAGCTGTGCCAATAGAAAAGGGCTACGTAGCAGCCAGGTATATCCAACACAAAAGCTCCATCTTTCCTTTTCTTTGTTACCACATGTGCAATAAGGGAACAGACAACATGGCACTGGCCAGGTAGAAAACACATCTACATAATAAAAGATTATGGTAGGATGACCAGCTTCTTTGTGCACTATGTAATTGACACACCTAGTCCAACCAAACTTTTGTGTCTTATGTAAGTCAGACACCACCTCCTCAAACTCATCTATGAAACCGCTGGCATCTCTCCACAAACCCAGAAACCAGTTCAGGGCCCCTTCTTCTGCACAAGGGAGCTTTCCTCTTTCTTTTTCCTATTAAAATTATGCTCACTTGCCTATTATACTTCAGCTCGTCCCTTGCATGTCTGTGTCCATGATTTCCTTGGCATCAAACAACAAACTTCAGGTATTCATCCCAGACAACACAGCCACTTTATTTTGTTATAGTATTGCACTAAAACAAACATTTTTACAGCCTCAATCCTCATTTTCCTTGCTGCTTACCTTCTATTCGGTAAGCAAATACAAAACTCTTTGCCCATAGAATATCAGTTTGCTAGTTACATACCCTACTAACTAAGAGTGCTGAGAAGTACAGCACTTATTATGCCCAGGCTGAAAGAAACATTAGTGATCACAAAAAAATGTCTACCAAAATATCTCTATGTTAGGATATATTCAGTTCACATTTCTGATTCATAGATAAAACTTTGGAAAATGTAAAGAAAAATCATTTTAAAAAATCAGACCTGCAAACAATCTGGTTATTTAGTGAATGAATTATGAGTTTGTTGATTTTTTTAACATTTGCTATTATATATCATATATTGAATTTCTGCAATAAAATTTTTTTTTATTTTTTATGAACACCTTTCTAGCAGAAAATAAAAACAGAATTAGTGTCATACTTAAACATACAGATATGTATCATTATTTCATTTCATGTATATATACATATATATTACTACATAAGATATGTCTTATAGCTCTTTGTGTGTATTTGTGCTTTTCTGAATTTCCTGGAATAATAGGCAATTTTAAGCTGATATTCAGGAGAAAGATTAGTCAAACACAATGCCATATAGTTCCAGATGTCTTGTCCCAAGGGCTGTTGGAGCTGACTGCAGAACATAAGGAGCACAGCTAGGCGCTCTATGCATCATTTATGTTGGGTTATATTTATGAAGACCAGACTGAACTTCTGCATGATTGTATTGAATAGAACTTCACAAATTTTCTAACATCTGCTCAAGGAAATTTGCATAGGTACCACATGTGATAACTATCAGACAATGCTTCAGACTCTTTAGATTTTTTTAAACTAGATTTTGTACAATATTCTCTAACCAAACTACCAGTCCTACTTCAGCACACTTTCAGTCCAAAGGTAAATTCTTTTTCTTCTATTATGTCCAAGAACATTATAATTAGCTAGGAAGAGAAAAATACTATGAAGTTACTTGAAACTAAGAGAAAATTTTAAGAACAGAAACCAAAGATATATATACATACATATATATATGTGTGTGTGTGTGTGTGTGTATATATATATATATATATATATATATATATATATATATATATAGAGGTTAGATATTATAAGTTTTACTGAGACTTAGCAAAAAAAATTTTTTTGTGTTTTAATGAGTAAGAGAAGTATTTTATGACTTACTAAATTACACGTCCTCATTTAAAAGGATTAGAACCATCCTGCTTAAAATATTAAAATAAAAATATTATTAGTGTAGATTGAATTTGATGCTGTTTGCATAACAATGACATTAAATGTCATATTTTATGAAAACATCTCCTGAAACATTTTCAATTTAATGGTCTAATTATTTTAATTTGGGATACTTGGCAAAAGAAAAAAAAAGGCATAAACAAAATAAAACATACCTCAGATTAGAGGAATCAGTTTCTTTTTTTTATTGTTTCTATTTTTTTTTTTAATTTTCTAACAACTTTGATATGGTTAGGTATAAAATAGAAATAAATTTACAAAGCTTAACTCCAGACAGATTAAAGACTTAAACATAAGACCTAACACTATAAAAACCCTAGAAGAAAACTTAGGCAAAACCATTCAGGACATAGGCATAGGCAAGGACTTCATGACTAAAACATCAAAAGCATTGGCAACAAAAGCCAAAATAGACAAATAGGATCTAATTAAACTCCAGAGCTTCTGCACAGCAGGTGAAACAATCATTTAGAGTGAACCACCAACCAACAGAATGGAAAAAAATGTTTGCAGTCTAACCATCTGACAAAGGGCTAATATCCAGAATCTACAAAGAACTAAAACAGATTTACAAGAAAACAAACAAACAAACCCATTCAAAAGTGAGAGAAGGATATGAACAGACACTTTTCAAAAGAAGACATATATGAGGCCAACAAATATATGAAAAAATGCTCATCGTCACTGATTATTAGAGAAATGCAAATCAAAACCACAATGAGATACCACCTCATGCCAGTTAGAATGGCGATCATTAAAGAATCTGGAGACAACAGATGCTGGAGAGGATATGAAGAAACAGGAACACTTTTACACTGTTGGTGGGAGTGTAAATTAGTTCAACCATTGTGGAAGACAGTGTGGCTATTCCTCAAGGACCTAGATATAGAAATTCCATTTGACCCAGCAATCCCATTACTGGGTATATATCCAAAGGATTATAAATCATTCTATTATAAAGACACATGCACAGGTATGTTCATTGTGGCACTGTTTACAATAGCAAAGACCTGGAACCAACCCAAATGCCCATCAATGATAGACTGGACACGGAAAATGTGGCAGATATACACCACGGAATACTATGCAGCCATAAATAAAAAGCAATGAGTTCAAGTCCTTTGTAAGGACATGGATGAAGCTGGATACCATCATTCTCAGCAGACTGACACGAGAACAGAAAATCAAACACTGAATGTTCTCACTCATAGGCATATGTTGAACAGTGAGAACACATGGACATGGAGAGGGGAGCATCACACACTAGGGTCTGTTGGGGGGGAATGAGGGAGGTACAGTGGGATTAGGGAGTTGGGGAGGGATAACATGGGGTGAAATACCAGACATAGTTGACGGGGATGGAAGCGGCAAATCACATTGCCATGTGTGTACCTATGCAACAATCCAGCATGTTCTTCACATGTACCCCAGAACCTAAAGTGAAAAATAAATAAATAAATAAATATATTTATGTAGATTTTCTAAAATAGTCACACACTGCATGCATCAAATTACAAATATGAATAATTTGCTGTACCAAGAGAACTCCATTTTTATAATTCTTTCATAATCAGAATGATTTCTGAAATTTATAAATATTTCAATATTTTATTTTGTGTTATTTTTTGAATCTTCCTGAGAGCATGTATAGTTTCATAAAGTGAAAGATAATGGATCAATAGCAATTGGAAGCGTTTCATGTTCCAACACAGAAAATTATCTGTACTAAAATTTCTCATCAGTAACAATTTTTTTCTAACATCTAAGTTGATTATTTCAGTGGAATATAATTTAAAAGTAGTTGGAGTTCCTATTTCTTAGATTTTTAAGGGACAAAGATGTGGTAACAGCTAATATTCATATAAAACTCAACATTTTAATGGAACACTTTCCCATATAAAGGATAAACCTACACATTATATGAACATTTCCAAAATTCGAGCCTTGGAATGTAAAATTACAATGTTATACATCATAATAATTTTTTGTAAAAGTCATAAAAAAGAACCCACCCAATATTTTGTATATCTTTCATATGAAAATTTGTGCTTATGAATGACTATAAATTGTAATGCATTTTTTAAAAATTTAATTTAACTTATCTTGTTTCGGTTTGATTTACTTTAAAAAAAAATGCCAACTTTTTTGGAATACACTGTATACATAGGGAGCACAGTATTACATCCCAAAGTGTTCTGAGATATACTTCATATCCAATCCAGGATTTTAAAAGCTAAGATCAATAGAAATGGTTTTATTCAACATGCTCAGCTTCCTGGGAACTTGTTTCCTTTCTTTAAAAATTGTGGTAAAATGCACTTAACACAAAATTTTAGTCATTTTAAAGTGTAGAGTTCAGTAGTGTTAAATATATATATATATATATATATATATATATCTCCTATGTGGAGAACAGTTTTCAGCCAACATACTTATTTTTTTCATCTCGTCAATATTTCTATTTAGATGAGCTTGAATTTTCTCCATATTAGAAACACCTTGTTTGAATGTGACATTTTATTTTCTTTAGTTACATACAAAATTAAAAATCAGAAGTATTAGCATAATCATTTTCTTCCTCAATAAAATTGTGTAGTTATGGCTTCAGACTCCCATGATTACAATTAAATGTAAAATAAGTCAGCCAAAGAGGTAGCTGATAGATGAAGACCCATTTAGTAAAATAATAAAAGCTGGTTCTTTCAGAAATGCCAAAGTAAGTACCATGTATATTTTCCCACTAGTCTCATACAGAGTTAGCAGATTATGTGGGACAAAACATATCTTCTGTATTCCTAGCTGAAAATTAATGGAAAAATAAATTTGTAATCATCGGGTATTAATTGTGGCATTGTATTCATTGTGGCACTGTTTACAATAGCAAAGACCTGGAACCAACCCAAATGCCCATCAATGATAGACTGGACATGGAAAATGTGGCAGATATACACCATGGAATGCTATGCAGCCTGAAAAGCAAATAGTCTTAGTGCTATGCTAATTGAATGTTAGTATATAGAATTCAAATTTAATATATTTTCAATAATTGGGTTTGTCTATAGTTTTCTACATAAAAAAATTAACAGAAATAATACAAATTATTATCAAATTATCTTGGTTTTAATTAATTTCAATGGTTCTCTATAAAAATATGATTATGAATGCACTGAACCCTCATTATAAAATAATTTCTAACCCTAAAGTACCATAAGGGTTAAGGATTAAATACTTGCCCCATTAACTGTATTAAGATTTAATGGCCAGGTGCGGTGGCTCAAGCCTGTAATCCCAGCACTTTGGGAGGCCGAGGCAGGTGGATCACGAGGTCGAGATGGAGACCATCCTGGTCAACATGGTGAAACCCCGTCTCTACTAAAAATACAAAAAATTAGCTGGGCATGGTGGCACGTGCCTGTAATCCCAGCTACTCAGGAGGCTGAGGCAGGAGAATTGCCTGAACCCAGGAGGCAGAGGTTGCAGTGAGCCAAGATCGTGCCATTGCACTCCAGCCTGGGTAACAAGAGCAAAACTTCATCTCAAAAAAAAAAAAAAAAAAAAAAAAAAGATTTAATATCTGTAATTCTCACTTTTGGTGTATCTGTGATCTATCTTCTGGTTATTTTCTCAGTTATTTCAAATAAGACTTTTGTTATGTATCAACTGAAATTCAATTAAATAATCACATTACATGCAATTATCTTTATATCTAACATAATAACATTTTAAGATTAATTTGTTTGCAGTTAAATAATAAACTTGTTTAGTCTGTATCAATAAGTATGTTACAAGCTAAGGTTCAAGGAAAAATTAAGCATGTATTTTAAAAAAATGTGAATAAATTAGGTTTTCTCAATCTTGACAAAAACAATAGGAGGATTCCTCATGAAAAATTGTACTTATATTATTACAATATAAGCACAAAAATATAAGACTCAAAAAATATAAGCATGCAATCTATAAAAGGGTAGCTTTGAGTAGTTTTCATTAATTTGAATTCCTAACAAAACCACCCCTAAAATTCATAATGCAAAAAATCAAGGATCTATTCCAAGTCCTCAGCATAACCTACTGATAGTACTCAAAACAGTTAATCCTTGAATTAAAAACGACTCAGTGCTACCCTTTGAAAAACTTTCACGATAAACTGCCTTTTCTGTGATTTGGGGAGTATTTCCTTTTCAGATTTTTAGCTTACTTCACTGGTCGATACTTGTCAGAACTTTTTGCTGGATCCTGTTAATTTTCCCAAACGTTAAATGTCTTTGATTCCGTAGACACAGTATTTGCTCCTGTATCCCCTACCAAAGTTCACACTGACTTCCTTTTAATATACCCTGAAAACTGACAAATTCGTAGCTTCAGCCAGAAAATTCAGGCACTTATTTACCAATTAATTATGATTTTTTTTTCCTGGCTCCACAAATAGTTTCTTTATTCAAATTTGCCACATGGGGGCACATACTTTCACCATCACTGTGACTTAAATTGGTGACATTTTAATTTCCAGGCAATTCCCTCTACAAACATCTTCCTTCATTAGAAATACAAATTGAAATGTTCAAAGCATCTTACAGGCCAAATAGCTAAGCAAGATTCTCACTCAAGCACGCAAGAGTTTTTTGTTTTTGTTTTTCCCAGGAAACATCAGGAGGAAGAAACAACTTTGAGCATTTTCCCACCAGCGCAGCAAGTAACACTGAAGTCCTAGTGTTTTGGCGCTGACAGCTTTAACTTCAACACGAAAGCTGCTCCTTGGCCTTCCAGAAGGAAAGAGGACCCCTATGAGAGCCGCAGGGAAGACCTACAACTCTGGAGCCTGGGCTCCAGCTGGAGGCAGCACAGGGCTTATGAGAACAATGTGACCTCGTGTTAAACTGGATACAAACGGGGAGGTGGGCAGAATATGGGGTGACAAGTGTCGGAACAGCTGTTTCCATCGCATCCAGAAGCAGTGGACTTTTCTGAACAAGACGGCAGGGTGGGCATTGGGCAGAGGATGGCAAGGTACCTGGTCCTTTGCCCACCGCCCCAGAGAGCACTTGAGGCCCAGAGCCCAGGGCAGCAGAGGGTGCGACAGGGCGTCCCAGCAGCCAGGGCCTGCATGCAGATCCTTGGGGCTCCTGGCTGGCATCCCTTCCACTGACGTGACGTCTTCTCTCTGTCCTGGAGAATGGGCTGCAAAGCTGTGTCCAGCAGTGTGGACGAAATCCAGAAAAAAGGGGGACTCACTCGGCAAGGGAAGACCCACCCGCCCTCTCCGCAGGCTGGTGGCTGGGTCTGTGTCCACGCAGCCCGGTCCGGACCCCTCGCCTCCCCATGGGCCCTCGAGGGCCGAGGGTCGAGAGCCTCCTGATTTGTCCAACAGTAGCCTGGGACTCGAGAACTGGAGACTGACTGGAACACTCACGGTCGCACTCTGGCTCATGCCCAGCCAGGGTGAGACCCGGGCTGGCCTTTTTTCCCCGGGGTGTCTACACTCGGGTCTCCCGGAAACAGCCAGCAAGGCAAGGGGGCGTCCTGGCGCGCACCAGTGTGACAGGGCTGAGTCTCCGGAGGTGGCCGCTCTGAAGGCCGAATCTGGCCAGAAAATTGAGAGCACGGAGACCACTGCGTCCTGGTAGCCTCCTTTCCATGCGAACCAGGGGCAGAGAACACCCCAGCCTTGCTGTGGGTGCCCACCGCACTGGGGCTCAGAGGCCAATCAAGGTGTCCAGTCAGCGGCGCGCTGAGGCCGAAGACTCTATAGATCCAGGGACGTGGGGGGACTCCTGACGCCATGTCTTCTCGCTCTGCGTCTGCACTCAGGGTCCTGCGCAACCCGGTCACCAGTCCTTCACCCCCACGGGGAAGCCAGCAATGAGGCTGAGGCGGATCCAGGGAGCTGGGGCGCAGATCCACCAAGAGCAGGGAAGGTTCCTGAGGGTCCACTGTCCCTTAGGGCCTGAAGTTTGCCTATTCAGGTTCAGGTTGAGGCTGTGTGTGTGTGTGTGGGGGGGGGGGGGGGGGGGCGCGGTGCGTGTTTATTTGTGTGCACCCACGCGTGTTTTTCAGAGGAAGTGGGAAAAGGAAAAAGATACTTTTACTATCACCTTAAAAACACTTTAGGCCAATCACAGTGGCTCACGCCTGTAATCCCAGCACTTTAAAAGGCCAAGGCTGATGGATAACCTGGGGTAAGGAGTTCAAGACCAGCCTGACCAAGATGGAGAAACTCCATCTCTACTAAAAATACAAAATTAGCTGGGCGTGATAGTGCGCCTGTAATCTCAGCTAGTGAAGCAGGAGAATCGCTTGAACCCGGGAGGCAGAGGTTGCAGTGAGCAGAGATCGCGCCATTGCCCTATAGCCTGGATGACAAGAGCAAAACTCCGTCTCAAAACAAAACAAAACAAACAAACACCTCAACCCCTCCACCCCTTGAAGTGAGAAAATCCGCTCACCACGTGCTGTGATGGAGAATACAGGGGCCCCCACCGCCTGTCCTGAGAGCTCCACAGGGTCCTGATGCAGAACTTGTGCCTGGACGCCATCTCTCCCCACAGAACCCTGTCAGGCTGCAGGGACCCGCGGTGCCCGCCCTCCAGCATCCGGGCAGCACGGCGTCCCAGCCAGCGCCTGCGCAGGCGCCACGCTTCCCGGTCTTCTCAGAACCTCTGAGGGCCTTGGATCTGGCCGGGGCGCTGCTTTGAGCGCAGTCTTCTGGAGTGGTGGGGGAGGGCGTACCCCTGCCCCAGGACAGCCAGGTCCACAAGCACCTGCAGCAGACGGAGAACTTCAGGGGAATCTTGAAGCTGTCGCTGTTTTGAAAGTGTCACCGCTTGTCCTCAGGAGCACCATCTTATGCCCATGCCCTGGGTGCACCGATGGCTGGGGTTGCTGGTCCGGTTCCTGCCTGCTCAGCGTGGCCTTGACCGGGATGCCCGGGGTCTCCGCAGGCAGAGTGGATGCACAGGTAAGCGAGGCCGCCTGTCCCCTTTGTGAAGTCTAGAACACAGGGCACATAGCTCATGAAACTGCCCCAGTGCCAGAAGTGCTGAGAAGGGAAGTTTGCAAAGGCAGTTGTTTTATATTTGGTTCCACTATGTCTGCCAGGCCGACGTAGTGCAGAGTTTCAACATCAGCAAGAAGGTCAAGATCACGAGTATGCTCTGCCATGGGAGAGGCAGCATAAAATGCCTTCCAAACCAGCAGTGCATTGGCCACCAGTAGCACCAGACATGCATAGGTAGAAAAACCGTCAGCATTCCTGGATCCTCCCAGAATCCTTGTACCGTGGCATATATGGGACCACCCCTCCAAAGGCTGTGGTCTCAGCAGCCCCCAGGAAACCAGGACAGAAGCCAATCCAAGCCTTCTGCTTCCATGCCCAACATCTGTACCACCCAGTAGGCGGGGTGATGTCCACCTTGCCTAAAGCCTCTCACTCTCATGGGATCCTGCAACCACACATTGAGGGTCACCTCCACATTGCTGCAGCTATCCTGTGCAAAATCCTCTACCAATGACTGTTGTGCTCTGCCAGGACAGACTCTTCTTGTCTGTTCCTCTGTCTAATGGAACACCCCTTATGCTTTTCATAATAACTTTTTCTTCTCTCTAGCATACTGTGTTGTAAGAATGCAGTATATAAGGCTAGGCTTAGTGGCTCATGCCTCTAATCCCAGAACTTTAAGGCGGCAAAGCAGGAGGATCACTTTAGCCTAGGAGTTCAAGACCAGCCTGAACAACATAGGGAGACCCTTTCTCTCCAGAAACAAGACAAAACAAAAAAACATAAATTAGGTGTGGTGGCACAGGGTTGTAGTCCCAGCCACTTGGGAGCAAAGTCCCAGCCACTTGGGAGGATCGCTTGAGCCCAGAAGGTGGAGACTGCAGTGAGCTGTGATCACTCCATTTGCACTCCAGCCTGGGCAATAGAGCAAGAACCTGTCTCAAAAAAAAAAAAAAAAAAAAAAATACAGTATACAATACATAAAATATACAAAATATGTGCTAATCAACTATCAGCTTTTTATGTTATCAGTAAGACTCTGGTCACAGGCTTCTGTCAATTTTTATGGAAGAACCTGTTGAGTGTTAACATACTCTTGTATACTCACGAGAATATACACAGGCACACACACAATTAATAAATCATACATAAGTTTCTATTTTCCAAATGTCTATCTGTGTGTGTGCATATTTAATTTTGCAAAATAAGGTTTTTCAGCAGTGAAATGTATCTTTTTGTGAACTCTTCTAGAGTTCTTCTAGGCTATTTGTAGTTAAAAGTTGGGGCATCAAAAGCTATACATGAATTTTCAAATACTGAGGTCTGAGCCCGTAACTGCAGGGTTGTTCAGGAGTCAACTGTTACATCACTAAATGTTTTAATATTCCCAACTCTTTGCTCTCCATGAGCAAATGTTATCGCTGTTTAGCACATCCCCTGCAACACTCTGGTTCAAACAGCTATCATCTCTTTCTTGGAGTATTAACACAATAACTGCCTAATTTTTCTTGCTTTCACATTTGTTCTGCCTCACAAGTCTACTTTCTATTTCCCAGAGGGGTCATTTTTAAATATGTCAGATGTGGTCACCCCTCAGATCAGATTCAAAAGGCTTCTGTCATATTCAGAGTAAGCCCAGAATCATTTCTAAAAAGCCATATGTAATCTTGACCTTTTTCTTTCCGTCATCAACTCTGACACTACTGTTTTTCACTGTGTGTCATTTACTATGGGATTCCATTGGTTTCCAGCCTCAGATAACTTTTCCTCATAACTCTTTGTAATGACTGGGTATGGCAAATTCAGTCTTCAAATACACGATTGATTGATCTGGGGAAATTTTTTAAATCCATAGTAAGCTGCATGGTAGGAAAGGATGAGGGGAGAAATACTCATTCCTAGAATAGCTTCAATCTTTGTAATTTAGAATGACAAAATGAAAAGTAAAACAAAGAGAAATTAAATTTTTATAGAAGAACCTGTTGAGTGTTACATCCTCTTATATACTCATGAGAATATACACATTCACACATAGAATTAATAAAGCATTCATAAGTTTCTATTTTCCAAGTTTCTATCTTTGTGTATGCATATTTAATTTTGCAAAATAATGTTTTTCAGCAGTGTAATGTATCTCTTGTGAACTCTTCTAGATCTCCTTTTTACTATGTTCTGTGAGTGGAACAGAACTGCCCTGTATGATCAATGGCAAAGAGCAATTTAGAGTGGACATTCAATTGACCCTTGAACAATCAAAAGAGAGAGAGCTCCCTCCACATTATATTCTCTGTCTCTGAATTCTGACAATCTCTCTATCTTCTCATCCCTCATGTTTAGTATTAGATATGGTTCGTGACTGTTAATATTCCCTCATTATTACAGAAGGCATTTTGTTCTCTTATGGGAAAAAAGTTTTCATCAGATTTTATTTATCTCTTCCTTGAAGACTTTAATCAGTATATCTGCAAAATTATCAAGTTTACTTTTTATGTGTTTAGTTTGTATTTTTTTTTTCTCTTTTCTTGGATGGCAGAAAGCTTTTAACAACTGATTCAATGTCAAAAATCAAATATATAGAAATAGACTATTCTTCTTGAGTCAGTTTTAATTCTTCTGTTTTTAGATTCTAAAGTTCATTAGCAAATTCATTGACATGTTTGTGTTTTATTTTATTAATAGTACATACTGTATCTATAATTACATAGTTCTTTGAAAAATATGTTTTAAGCATTTCTTAAAGAGGAAATACATTTCCAGAATATTTTAGATTTATTAACCTTTATCATAATTAAGCAGCAATAAAGAGACATTTTTGAAATTATTATGTTTGTCTTTTAAGAATAAGTATTTCTTACTCTGTTATGGGAATAAGTTAAAGTGCTTCACCAAACACATATAACTTATTAATATGGTATGCAGTAAAAAGTTGAAAAATTATATTTTACCAAGCAATACACAAATTCTTTAGGGAAAAAAATAAATGCTGGTGCATGTTGAGACGTATTTAGTGTTCTTTTTTACTTTTAATAATGCATATTGTTTTGACAAAAGATTTTTATAAGTATTTTAACCATATTTGTTTATGTTACATAGATATACAACTGTGTATGTGCGTTTGTATACATGCATATATTTTGAAATTATCTGAATGAAATTTTAGAACATTTAAATGGCAGACCTTATCAATAGATTCTTTTCTGGAGTGTTTGCCTAGTGAATCACAAGTTTAGGCAAAGTATCCTTAGTTGAGACTCAAAGCAGATTATAATGTCACATGATTATTTCTATAGATTTTATGTCCTCTCAATTTCCTATATTATTTCTTAATTTTGGTTTTTAAAAATTATTTCTTAATTGTAACTTTGCGTATTCTGTTACCTTTTGTGTCAAAATGTGGTCTTCAAGAATATTAAGAATGTTTGTTATGCTACTAAAATGTTATATTGCTAAGATTTATTTATTTCTAATAATATTTCTAACTTTCACTAAGAATTTTAATAATTTTTCATGGTGTTAAAATGCTGTGTTTAAATTTCTTTATTTTTACAAAATTTTATTAATTTAAATTTTATAAATTCATTTTTAATTTATTTACCTAATGCTTTGTTGTTGTCCTTTGCACACAAGTCTCACCATTACTTTTCTTCATTATTCACAACTTTTACATTTAGTTGTCAACTAAAGTTATGATTATTAGTTACTTACCAAAAAAAAAGAGTCTCCCTTACTGTGAAAACATTATTAATATCACTTTAAATATACCAAAACAGATCAGTGGTGACTTATTATTTACCAGGATTTTTTCATCATTATTCGTTATTATACATACCCTGTCAACTAATTGAAGGTCAGTATAAGAATAAAGTATCATCATATTTTTCTTTAAAGACATCTTATCTTTAACCTTTAGAATGCTGTACATGATCTGGACTCATTCATACTCCTTAGGTCCTGCTATTCCTTCCCTGAGCATGGTATATAAATCTTTCATTTCTCTTGAACATAATTTACTCTTTAGTCTGTAAACACCTTCACACATTTTGCTCCCTCTATCCACCACACTCTCCCTAGGTATAACATCCTTGTCCTCTACTATTTATCTGCTCTGATTCACTGTGTACATGTTGTTTTTTTTTTTTTTTTTTTTTTTTCTAAATCTAGAGTAAGTGTATTGGACTAGAGATAGGAGAAAATGAAAGACCAGAACAGAATGTAGCATGTAGGTTTCTGTTTAGAGGAGCTAAATGATGGATAGCTGGAAAGAAACTAAGGAGATATATATGTATATGTGTGTGTTTACATATATTATATATGCTAGAGACCTCGAGGCTGTGGGATGAAATCATCCTTTAGGTGCCTATTTATTTGGAAGTCAGAGGTATACTGAAAAGAAGGCTGAAATGGTTGCTCAATAGCCCTCCAGTGCTGAGCAGTTAGTTAAATTCGGAAGACACAAATTAAATCAGAAAACTGAAAAGGTACAGCCAGCAATATAGAAGGGGTCCGGAGAGTATTGTTAGTCATGCAACTAACAAAAAATGTTAAGAAATATAAAATATAGTTAACTGGATTTAATAGTGTTAAGATTTCTCATAAGGTGAAACCAGATAGAAGACTTAAGAATTTGGCAAAATAGAGTTATTAAACTGAAATAAAATAATTTTAGTGAAGTGTTGGTTAAAGTATTCCCAGATATAGCAGGATGAAATAGAAATGAGTAAAGAATAAGTAGAGGTTGTTTTCTAAGAACCAGAAGATGATAGTAGTTGCATGCTAGTGAAAATAGGCCAGTTACAGTGGCACAATGCCTGTAATACCAGCACTTTGGGAGGCTGAGGGCAAATCACGAGGTCAGGAGTTCAAGGCCAGCCTGGCCAACATGGTGAAACCGGGCCTCTACTAAAAATACAAAAAATTAGCTGGGCGTAATGGCAGGTGCCTGTAATTCCAGCTACTTGGGAGACTGAGTCAGGAAAATTGTTTGAACCTGGGAGGTAGAGGTTGCAGTGATCCCAGATCATGCTACTGTACTCCAGCCTGGGTGACAGAGTGAGTGACTGAAGAAAGAAAGAAAGAAAGAAAGAAAGAGAGAGAGAGAGAGAGAGAGAGAGAGAGAGAGAGAGAGAGAGAGAGAGAGAAAAGAAAGAAAGAAAGAAAGAAAGAAAGAAAGAAAGAAAGAAAGAAAGAAAGAAAGAAAAGAAAGAAAGAAAGAAAGAAAAGAAAGAAAGAGAGAGAGAGAGAGAGAGAGAGAGAGAAAGAAAAAAGAAAGAAAGAAAGAAAGAAAGAAAGAAAGAAAGAAAGAAAGAAAGAAAAAGAAAGAAAGAAAGGAAAGAAAGAAAGAAAGAAAGAAAGAAAGAAAGAAAGAAAGAAAGAAAGAAAGAAAGAAAGAAAGAAAATAAGAAAATACAGGGAGCTGTTTTAGGGATGTAGTTCTCCAGTAAATGGAAGGCGATGGAATAAATACTGACCCCAAAAAATCAGTCCTGGTGACGGTAAACTGGCAGTGGCTAGTTATGTGAGTTGTCATCTCCTTTCTTAAAATGTGCGTTTTAAATAATTAAATAAAAAGTAAAATAACCCTCTAAGAAGGTGTACTTGCATTTCTAAGGAATAGGAAGAATTGTGAATAGTAAGAGGTATTACTGATTTGTTGTTATGATTTCTAAGTGGCAAGTTCACATGTTATTTTCTGCAGATATATTATGAAGTTCAGTTTGAAAAATGCAATAGGAATTTTCTGAGTCTAACAAGGATTGGAGCTTGTCAATGTACTGTGTGAATAATATCCCTTCAAAATTTATGTCCACCTAGAACCTCAGAATATGACTTTATTTTGAAATAGAATCTTTGCAGGGGTTATCACATTAAGATAAAGTTATATGTATTAAGGTGGGCTATAAATACAATGACTGGTATTCTTATAAGGAGAGACAGATTTGGATAGAAAGACCCACCTTGAGGAACAAGGTCAAGTGAAGATAAGTACAGAAATTGTAGTGAGGCAGAACTGCAGTGAATTCAAGAAATGCTAAGGGTTGCCATCAACCATAAGAAATGAGAAAGAGGCAAGGGAAGATTCTTCACTAGAACCTTCAGAGACAACATGGCCCTTCAAGCACCTTGATATGACTTGAATTCCCCAGAAATGTGAGAGACTATATATTTGTTGCTTTAAGCTACCCAATTTGCAATATGTTTTATGGCAGCCCTAGGAAATTAATATAATGAATCAAGTACATAGGCAAGAGGCCAAAGTGTATGAAGTTGGGTTTGCTTGAAAATAGTGATACCATTCCATAGATTATAGCCTGAACAGAGAAGAAACAGCCTATGAAGGAAATGTGAATGTTGAAAAGTGATAGGGCTGATAGATTCTGTGTTGATATTAGGTAAAATTATTATTAAAGAGGGATATTAAAATAAAGGTAGAACAACTGAGGATGATTGTGGAAGGATGCTTGACATCCACATTTTTTAAATGTTGACATATTATTATGACAAGTTCTGGGGTATGAGCTTGTGTTTTTGCCTGGGGAAGAATAGAGTAAAAATGTATAGGACTTTGGAAGGTCAAGGTAATGGGATATTAAGGTGATTGAACCAGGCACAGTGGTGAAGTACAAGCCCTAAATATTTCAAGTATAAATTGCTGTAAAAGTGAGGTCACATAAGACAGAAGGGATGATAGGTGGGATATTTTAGTTTCAGGCACATCAAATAGAAGTGATAGTGTATCAAACTATCAGCAAGGAATAATGTAGACACATTCCCTATTTTCTGGTTCTAAGATCAAAATGCCTGACAATAGCATAGATAAACACAACCTGATACTTTAATAAAATTTTAAAAATCTATTTTTAACCAATGGAAAATATCAAGTTGTCAGGCAATTGATGACACTGTATCATTTTTAAAATTTTAAGTGCTAACTATATTTTTGCTGAGGTCACACTTAGTATGCTACTATTAAACATTTAAAAAATTAATGATTGGGGTGATGAACCAGAGTGTATCTTTAGTAAATTTGCTGATGACACCAATTTGGTAGGACAATTAGCACATTTAAAAGTGGTATTAAAATTCAAAATGACCTTGATGAGTTGGAGAGGAGCCTGGATATAAACAAGATGAAGTTGATTAAGCTCATGTGCTATAATTCATTTAGCCTATTTCATATTCACAGTGGCCAAACCATTATGCAACGATGATCAGAACTTTTAATCAAAATAGTTTGAACTATCTATCTTCATTGCAGTGCAGTCACAGCAAATGTGAAGTCAAGACTTTTGTGCATTCAACTGGCGTGAAACCTAAGTTATTAGTTTATTCAAATTGCTGCTGCTGCCAGGGTTCTTGAAGACATGAACACTAAGATTTAGATAGAAATATATTATCTACCAAAAATCACATGGGGCAGGTCATTCTTTCTGAACTATGAAAAATAACAGCAAAAATCTGTGTACTGGAGAAGCCAAAAGTGCCATGTAAACTGACGATTGTGTTTAAAAAGAAAACAACAAAGCTAAATGAATGAGCACATACAATTTTGGATAAAAGTTTTTAATATGTTGGTTACTTAATGTTTCAGGAAATTTTCGATAACTAAATTATGCTGTCAAGACTTGGAAAAGTGAATTGTCTGTGAAAAATAGTTTACATGAGTTAAGTTGCTTAAGAAATAGGTATTAAGATTTTAGAAAATAGCAATAGACTTCAGGATTAACATTAACATTTCAATGTACGTTTTCAGATCAATGTACATTTCAGATCAATGTTTATAATAAGAATTTCATACAAACTGTAAATTACAAGGATAGAAAGATTTCCCACAGATTGAGGAGTTTCTCAATACCCTAAAACCTATCCACTGTACACCTCTCTAGTCAATAGATCCAAGGTAAAGCAACATGATAAGAAGTGTCTCCTCAATATAGGTAGTCCCAGGCCTTTTTTTTTTTCATATAATTAATAGACTTTATTTCTTAGAACATTTTTAATTTTATAGAGAAATTGAACTCAAGTACAGAGAGGTCCCATAAAATACTCCCATTATGTTGAATTTATTATTAATATTTTAATTAGCATAGTACATTTATTGCAAATGATATTGGCACATTATTAATAACTAAAGTTCATAATTTACATTAATGTTCACTCTGTGTTAAAAATTATATTGGTTTTGTCAATTGCTTCATGTCATGTGTCCACCATTATATTATCATACAGAATAGTTTCACTGCCATAAAAATCCTCTGTGCTTCATCTTCTTAGTCTTCCTTCCCTATCATCAACCCCTGGCAAAAACTCATCTTCTATTGCCTTTAGTTTTGCCTTTTCCAGAATGTTGTATAATTTGAATCACACAGTGTGTAGTCTTTCAGATGGCCTGATTTAACTTAGCAACATACATTTAAGATGTCTTTTCATAGCTTAATAGCACATTTCTTTGTATTGCTGAAAGGCATTCCATTGTATGAATATAACACATTTCATATATAGATATACTTACTGAAGAATATCTTAGTTGTTTACAGTTTGGACAATTAGTAACAAAACTACTATAAACATTTATCTGCATGTTTTATGACATATTTTTAACTATTTTTGGTAAAGAGTATTTCAATTGTCATATTATATGGTAAGACTATATGTAGCTTTGTGACAAACTTCTAAACCATCTTTCAAAGTGACTCTAACATTTTAAATTTCCATCAGCAATGAATTAAAGTATTTTTCCTCGACTTTCTTACAATCTGATGTTGTTATGATTTTGGATTTTAGCCATTCTAACAGGTATGTAATGGTATTTTGTTGTCTTAATCTACAATTCCCTAATGATTTATGATAAGCATATTTGCATTCGGTTATTGGCATCCATGTATTTTCTTTGCTGAAGTGTCTGTTCTGATCTTTTGTCTATTTTCTAATTGGGTTATTCATTTCTTCTTGTGGAGTCTTAAGACTTATTTGTATTTTCAGATACAACTTCTTTATCAGGTTTGTCTTTTATAAATATTTGTTCCAGTTGCTGGTCTGTGCTTTCATTTTTTTAACAGTGTCTTTCATAGAGCAGAAATTTTTGCTTTTAATGTAGTTTAATATAAAATTTATTTTTCTCATGAATCATGTTTTTGATGTTGTATGTAACATCTCATTAAGAAACTCATAATTACCTATATTTAATCCCTTGTTTTCCTCTAGAATTTTATAGTTTTGCATTTTATGTATGTTTTTAAACTGACATGTAAAGACATTAGAGATTGTCACGCTAATCCTCACAACAAGAATAAAGCTGGACTAACTGAAAATCAGCATTTAGATCCAACAAATAAATGAGTAATAGAAAAAAACTTTTGCCCTGAAAATGGTGAGAGATGGACAGACAGATACAGAGACTCACAGTTTGTGGGTAAAGAAGTCCAGGTAAAATAGTCCAGGAGCAGAAGCCTGAAGCTGGAACCAATATTGGTAAGAGCACTTTAATCTGTAATGGATGGATTGCTGGAGAGTCAGTGTGGAGTAGTTTGTGAGTTAAAATTTTAAGGGGACATAAAGTGGAATACAAACAAAACAAATGAACAACAACAAAAAAACCCACGGAAAAACAAAGCTATAATTTATACCACACTGTCCTCAGAAACTGTGTAAGCAAGAAGAGAGTGAAGTAAAATATATAAAATGTTGAAAGAAAACAGAAATCGACATCCTAGACTTCCTTAAGCAGGGAAATTATCCTTCAAGAATAAAGTAGTAGACTCTTTCAGACAACTAAAAATTGAGAGGGAGTTTATCACCAAGAAACCCTTATAAGAAATGTCAAAATAGGGCTGGGTGCAGTGGCTCATGCCTGTAATCCCAGCACTTTGGGAGGCCGAGGCAGGTGGATCACGAGGTCAAGAGATCGAGACCATCCTGGTCAACATGGTGAAACCCCGTTTCTACTAAAAATACAAAAAATTGGCTGGGCATGGTGGCGCATGCCTGTGGTCCCAGCTACTCGGGAGGCTGAGGCAGGAGAATTGCCTGAACCCAGGAGGCGGAGGTTGCGGTGAGCCGAGATCATGCCATTGCACTCCAGCCTGGGTAACGAGCAAAACTCCTTCTCAAAAAAAAAAAAAAAAAGTTATGTCAAAATAAGGTCTTCAGAGAGAAGGAAAAAGATACAGGTCAGAAACTCTGAGGTATTTAAAAAAGGAAGCGTTAGAGAAAGAATAAGTAAAGGTAAAAAATAAACTATTTTTCTTATTCATTCATTAGACCTTGCAAAATTGTGATATTGTAATTATGTCATTTATTGATTGGAATAATTTTATAAAGAGATGTTTCCCCTGTCTACTATTTGATTATCCAGTACTATTGTTTGTAAGGTGATAAGAGCATTATTCTTTGCCTGCAACCAATTTTTTAATGTTACTAAAATCTCGTAATTTTAATAAAACTCTAAAATGATTTATGATAAACATCTCAGCAAACTAGGTGTAGAAAGGAAACTTCTTACCCTGATAAAGGAATACTACAAAGTAAGTGTAGCTAGCATAATACTAAATAATGAAAAACTGAAATAAGATATATGATAAAACATACTAAATCTTGGAAAACTGAGATAAGATATATGATAAAGCATATATCTGTTAAAGGATTTGTATCCGGAATACATAAAGACTTCTTATAAAGTATTAATAAAAATAATGTGATAAAAATTGCCAAAATATTTGAAGATACTCTTTACCAAACAGAGTACTTGAATGATAATTAAGCACAGAGCAAGGTTCTCAGGGTTATTAATTATTATGAAATGCAAATTAAAACCATAATAAGATGCCTTCACACCCCTACTTGAATGATTGAATTTAAAAAGAATGACTATTACCAAACCCCTGTGAGGAACTTCCATGCATTGCAATGACAAATGGGCTAGCCACTCTCAAAAACGATTTGACAGTTTCCTAGAAAGCTAAACCTATGATTATTATGGAATCAACAATTTCACTTTAAGGTAACTACCAAAATAAGTTAAAACATGTGCACCCCAAAGGCAAGACCTCAGACATTTATAGCAACTTTTTTGTTCTGTCTAAAAATCTGATAAATTACATATGCATATAATGAAATAAAAATAAATACTAAAAAGAAATTGATTTCTGGTATACACATTCACATAGATAATTCTCAAAGGAATATGAAGGAAGCCAGTCCCAAAGATAACATATTATACAATTTTATTTAATGTAGTGTTAGGAAACAGTTTATGAAGAGACTGATTGCAAAGGAGCATGTGGAAACTCTGAGTGATGAAAATGTTCTAGATCATAATTGTGGTAGTGATTAAATAATAGCAAACATTTTTAAAACGTATCAAACAATTTGTTTAAAACTGATTAATGTGATTCCATGAAAATCATACTTTAATAAAACCTAAGTAAAAATTAATTAATAAATTAATAAAAGGAAAAACCGTCTGATTAAAGTCATCTAAGGATAAAATGTTTGACATTATTCTACACTTCTTTTCTTGGCAAACACTATGGTATATTATTAAGTTGCATGCAAGAAGCATCTAATTTTTTAAATTAACTAACTGATATTGTATTCCTTTACATTAGTGAGACTATGTTTGTTCAGACAACAGTTTTTTCGAGATATTCATTTAGTCTGGTCTCACACATAAATTGCCTTATTTCAATATATTCTGTGTATAATTCAAGAATCCAATTTGAATTTTATTTTGAGCCAAATTTTGCAGCCTTGATCTGTCACATCTTTAAGCACTACACAACTTTGTCTTTTGTTTTACAATCCCATGAAATATGGCCTCAGTGTCTGTCCCAACCCCTACATATCTTGGATTTAGAAAAACCTGCAACTTAACTTTGAAATTTTTTTTTCCATAAGATGTTCAGCTACAAAAGCTTATCTTACTCTCCAACACGTTGAAAGTAGACAAACAAGGAACTCAAAGTTATCAGCACCTAGTAAAGTGTGTGTGTGTGTGTGTGTGTGTGTGTGTGTGTGTGTGTATCTGTGTATTTTTTAAATTTTACATTTCAGAAATTATATTTTGTTTTGATATTTGATAATATGCACTCAAAATAAGTATTATTTTATTTATAAATTTTACAGCCAAAGAAAAAATTAAAATATGCTGGAAGTTAAATTTTTTCTAATTAATACCCTAAACACATAAATAGTTTTGTCATTATTTTAACTAATTATGAATGATTTATCTTTCTTTCTCTCTCTCTCTTTTTCTTTCTCTCTCTCTCACTTGTTTCTCTCTCTCTCTCTGTCTAATAAATTGCTTTTCTTTCCTTTTTTTTTTTTAAATACAAGCAGCATTTATCCCTGACATACAACGAGAAAGTAAACCAGCTTTTGCATACTGGTATTCTAATTGGGGAAAATTTCAAAAGTTTAATATAAGTCTTGGGCAAGTCTTCTTGCCAACTGGTACAGGATTAAAAATTGGCATGGCGTTTGTTGTCTGCCGACAGTGGGTCAGATCTACCTGGCAGACGCTATCTGGGAATTTATCAACCTCATCCAAATCTGTTTCGGTTTCCACTTTTAACACTGGTGGGTCTAAGTGGACTGAGTCACAAAAAGCAAGTTGCAAAACTGTTTCATTTAGCAAATTTTAAGCTAATTGTCTTTAGTATGTACATTTATTTTAACATTAAGAGGATGGTGAAGTGACCTAGTAAATCAAAAAAGTTTTAAGAATCTAATTTTCTGTAATAAGACAGTTTGCTTATACTTAAATGGGGCTTGTAAATATCATATCATAGGCATGGCCGCTTTTAAAATAAAAGAGAGATGGGGTCTTGTTATATTGCTCAAGTTGGTCTCGAACTCTGGGACTCAAGCAATCCTTCCGTCGCAGTCTCTGTAAGTGCTAGGATTACAGGCCTGAGCCACCGCACCTGGCTGGCATTATTTATTTTATTTTTTAGAAAGAAAGAAAGAAAAAAAGGAGTGAAGGAGAGGAAGAAAGAGGAAGAAAAAGATGGAAAGAAAACAGGAATGTAGCTTTACTCTAAAAATGGGTATTAATAATGGCTGATCAATATTTTGTGTATTTAAGGTGGAGAATGTATATTTTGTGTATTCAAAATGGAGAGCTCTATAAATATTTATTGAGTTTACTTGTTCCGGATCTGAGTTCAAGTCCTGGATATCCTTATTAATTTTCTGTCTCGTTAAGTCTAAATTTCTTTATGAGTCTTATGTATCTGGGTATTTGGATCGTTAGCTCTTATTGTTGCATTGATCCTTTTACCACTATATCTTTGTTGCTTTGAAATCTGTTTTATCAGATGCGAGAATTGCAACTCCTGCTTTTTATTTATTTATTTATTTTTGCTCTCCATTTGGTTGGTAAATCTTTCTCCATCCCTTTGTTTTAAGTCTTTGTGTATCTTTGGATATGAAATGGGTCTAGATGTAGCATATTGTTAGGTTTTGGCTGTATCTTTTGATTGGGGGATTTAGTCGACTTAAATTTTATAAATTGCTTTTCTGCAAAACTCTTTGGGTCCACAATTTTATTCATATGGTAAACTCACCACCCCTCTGGGGCCTCTTTCCGCATTCGTAGGGGTTAGAGTGGCCAAGGACCTAGGAGCTCTGGGAGCTGGGTACACTTCCTGGGTTACAACACAGTAATAACTAAATAGCACAATTGAAAAATTAGACTGTTTAATATGGAACAATATTGCCCAAAGTGAATGCCTTTATAATTCTAGAGTTGAAGACGTTGCACTAAATATTGTGCAAAAATATAATTATGTTTTCTTATCTGTTAATAATAAAATGTCTTCATTTTTTAAATTTGACAAAATTCTTTCTGCTTTTGAGATGATAACTTGGTAGAACTGTCAGAAAGATCAAATTTCCCTCAAAGTATTAGACTTTGTCACAAAATTCAGAAGTACTAGCTCCCCTGAGGCAAATGTAAATAAAAACACTGTCAGTTTTTTTGTGTGTTTGTTTCCTCCAACACTGTGTGATCCACTGTCTTTTGGGAAATAAATCTGCTTCATTTACTTCTCAAAGGATTCACTGTGGACTAAGAAATATCACTCTAAAAAATTCAAGGTAAAATGATTCTTAACCAACATTTTAAAATGAATATTTTTAGATTTAAAAATTGTTAACCCTTTCAGATATAAACTAAGATTATTTAATTGATTAAGTTTATAACATAAATTTTGTCAATAAATTAATTTTATTCAGTTTAAAATCACTTGGCATCAAATAATTAACCTTAAATAGTTACTTGTTTGAGAGGACTATAAACTTTTTTATCCTCAACTAAATTATGATGGTAAAATAAATTAATCCATGATTACTTAATAAAGTATGAAATGGTGATTAAATTGTCTAACTTTTAAAATTTTAATTGAAATATAAAATTATCTCAGGAAATGACCAAAAGGTAAGAAGTCAAAGACAATCAAAATATATAAATATTCTATTTAATATCTGAACTTTAAGAATTAGACTTCAGAATCATATCAAATTTGTAGTAAAAATTTAAGCAGTAGATATCAAAAGAATATAAATTATAGAACATAAATTACAGAGAAAATATATTTTCTACACACATTTAAATACTTCTGTTTATAACTATATTCAAATGTACAAAGTCCAAACTTCATTCAAATGCCAAGGACCTGAGATGGGGATATTTACCAAGCACTTGCCATTTAATTTCAACCTCACACTGCTTTTTTACCCATTTAACAAATTAACAGCACCAGGAATCATTGACTACATAGTTTGTACAATCTTGTAAGTAGCTAAAATGTGAATAATTTTGTTAATTACTTTAAAAAAACACAATGTTTGGTTATTGATATTCTCTGTCATTTTTCTATTCTCCATTTTATTTATTCTTCTCTCTAATCTTTATATATTTTTTCTCTTCTTTTAGGTTTAGTTTGTTCTTAATATTCTTTCTAATTTCTTAAAGTGAAAGATTTGTTCATTATTTGAGACCTTTCCATTTTTAATACAAGCATATTGCAGCTCTGAATTTTCCTCTGAGCATTAATTTGGCTGTATTCTATCCAATTTAGTATGTTTTGCTTTCACTTTCCAGTAAGTCAAATTATTTATCATAACTGTCATGATTTCTTCTTTGACGCATTAGTTATTTAGCAGTACATTTTAAAATTCCCACATATTTTTGTATTTTTTAGTCTTTCTGCTGTATTTTATTTCTAATTTTGTTGTATTTTACTCCTATAGCATACTTAGTGTAACTCAAAATAAATTTATAGTGTGATAAGACAGAAAAAATGTAGCAATCACATTCCAAAAGGGAGAATTTGGAAGCATAAAATGGCTTTTTGGTCCCAAGCAAGTCCGAAACCCTGCTAGGCAAATTTGATTAGGCTTTAAGGCCACATACTAATTCTCTGTAATCTGATGCTTCACTCACTGGGACCTACAAGACAGTGCCCTCATCTCTTAGCCCTGGAGTCCCTATTGGGCTGCCCAAACTCTAGGCCTACCGCTGTGTTCTTTCTGGTGTCTGCAACTATGGCTCTTCTCTCAATATAGTTTTTTACTTATTATTTTCTATATTCAATACTATCAGTCCCAGCTTATGGTGTCTGCTGGTATAAAATTCTCATAACCCTTATCAGTCTTCCATGCAATTCATGGGATTCTAAGCCACTAGATATAAAAGTTCTCCACAGATCCTTCCGGAATAACCTAATTTTTATTCTTGGTTTCTCCTTAGATGTTTGATTGAATCCATACATCACCCATCTAATCTCTTTAGCAAACTTAAATAATGGTTTTCCAGCCATAGCTTTAATATTTTCTCCAGAGCATCTTTTTTTCTCATCTTTTGCTGCTACCTGGATGAGCAAATAATTTTCCAAACCCTCAAGTGCTGGTTTTATTTTGCTTAATGATTTCTTCCTCATTTTATCTATTTTCTCTTGTATTTGGCTAGTACAAGGAACAAGGAGAAACCAGAGAGTTTGTTTCACCTTGTACTTGGAAATATCAGTTCTTTGCTAGCAAATTATACTTTCCTCCCAATAGTAGATTATAATTCCATCAAGTTCTCTCCACTATATGACAAGGGTTGTCTTTCCTTTATTAACCAATAACATGTTCTTCATCTCCTTCTGAGACCTCACCAGAAGCACCTTTAGGATTCATATCTCTACCAACCAAATTGAGTAGAAAGTGTAGAGTTCCCATATGCCCTTTTATTTGCAAACCTATTATCAGTTTCTTCTAATATTAGAAGAAATGAAAGTGGTACCTTTGTTACAATTTATTAGTCAATATTAAAATATTATTAATAGAACTTCACATTAGTGTTCACTCTTTGTGTTGTACAGGCTATGCATATTAACAAACGTATAAGGACATGCTTACATCGTTACAAAATAATGCAGAGTCACTGATTCAATTTTTTCCTTTTTTAGTTCACAACTTTGTTGTTGATGTGTTATTTCCTAATGTTTCCCTTCCCTCGGTGGGATCACCGATTGTGCATTTCTTAAATTCTTGAATGCTTAATATTTTCTATCTGAATGGACTTTATACTTGAAGGGAGCTTGACTGTTTTAATTTATTCTGACACTGCTATAAGAACTTTCATGAGACTGGGTAATTTATAAAGGAAAGAGGTTCAATTGATTCACAGATCCATATGGCTGGGGAGGTCTCAAGAACCTTACAATCATGGCAGAAGGGGAAGCAGGCGCATCCTACATGGCGACATGCAAGGGAGAGCAAGTGTGAAGGAGGAACTGTCAAACACTGAAGAAAACATTAGATCTCATGAGAAGCAACTCACTATCACAAGAACAGCAGGAAGGAAACCACCCCCATTTTACAGTCACTCCTACAAGGTCTCTCCCTTGATATGTGGGGATTATGGCGATTACAATTTGAGATGAGTTTGGGTGGGGACACACAGTCAAACCATATCATTAATTCTATATTTTTGTCTGTTTCTGTGACTCAAAACTTTCCAGGCTGCTCAACATTATGCTTTTGGTCTTGATTCATTTACATCTTTGATTGTCTATGAGATATGTATTACCTTTGCTAGGTATTTCATTCAAGTTCTTCTTTGAGCAAGAATTCTTCCTGAGAACTCTGTGTAAATCAGGTTTGTAGAAAGCTGGCTGGAAGGCTGAAGACATAATGCCAAACTTAAAACAATTTTTTTCCCAGCTATCAGCATACTTAAAAGAAATCTTAGCTTTCATCTGAATTTCTGTTCATTTTATTTAGTGGGAACAGATTATTTTGGTAATGGAATACCCCTTTTATCTGTGCTCTAAGGGTGAAAAAACAAGAATGTGGGGCTGATTAGCACTATTGTTTTACTATATGCAGTTTTCTAAATAATACCCCTGTTTACATAAATGTTTTTCACTCTTGTCCCCTCTGTGGTCTGTTTCTTGTGAGCCTAATATCTCTTAAAATAAATGGGCATATTGGGTATTACTCACCAAACAACTGTATGGTCTTAAATTGTGGCAGTAGCTGATATCTTTATTTGTAGATCATTTCTACATTAGCTTCTCTCTCACAAATCTAAAAATCTAGAGAAAAGTTACAAAAACAGTGCAGTTAAAAACTTTGTTTCACTTAGATTCATCAATTATTAATATTTGACTCATTAGCTTTATATCTCATGGAATACATTTTTATACTATTTTCTTTGTGTTGCTTTGCTTAGTCTTACTTGTCTTTGGGTGTTTGTTTTGCTTTGTTTCTTAAGAGATTGTTCAATTAAAACTCATTAAGTTTTAGGGCAATCTGAAAGCCTTGGTAACACATTTTTTAAAAATTGGAATGAACGTTCTTATTTCCAGTCTGACTCTTTGTTTTATTTTTGCATTTTACTTTCATTTTTAATGAAATATGCTTATATCTTGCAATTACTTACCCAGATCCAAGCCCCCTTCTATCCTCTACTGACTCTGCTGCTAGAGACACTATGTCTTCTTCCACTGATAGCATATCTTCTTTAACCAGATGTGTTATCTTCTTGGAGTCCTTAAATACTGCCAAGCATTTTTGCTGAGATCTAATATATGTGCTGATTTAAAAAGACACAAACTCATGAATGCTGCCAATTCATGCACTAAAAATACTAAAACTTATAGGAGGAAAAATGATATGGCAGAGTAATTAAATCTTTGACCACTTCATAATCAGGGCTTCAGCTGAAATTATAGCTATCCTAGTAATTATACAGCATATTAAATATTCACTGGCATTTCCACCCAGGATCAGCCAGTCCATCATTTGAAGAAAATCCAAGATTTTATGTGTTTTCTTTGGAGACTGTTCCTTAGGGTAGCTACTCAAAAGAAGAATGAATTCCATCACAAATAAAAATCTTGTAGAGTCTTCCTTCCTATCATCAGGTTTTATTTAAGCATTTTTTAGCACAGGGAAAATTATCTTTTCATCTATTTTATTTGTGTTTGCAGCATCATAGTATCACCAAACAGTTTGATGTCATAGAAAGAGGTGTCATAGAAAGAGTTTTTGGCCATTGAAAATGTTTCCTATTATTCTGAGAAAAGAACCTTTGGCAGGTCTTTTCAACTTTTTTTTTTTTTGGTCTTTATGTATGGCCTTGTTTAGGTTTTCTATGAGAAAGTGTATCCTTGATGACTTTTTTCTTAATCTGGGTGAAATTATTTAAATCTGAGAAAATTATGTTTGAGACTTTGTAACTTTTTATACATTTATCATTCCTTTATAGGCATATTCATCAGAGCTAATTTGCATGCACCATAGCAAGTGAAGGATATTTGATCATTCCACATTGATGCATTCTGGGTGACATTAGTTTTTGGCCCCGTTCCTATATGAGCAGATGATTTCTCTTACATAGATCATCATCTTGACACTGAAGCTCCCCTTTCTGCTCAGTAAAGAAAAGAAATCATAATTCTGCCAAAACAAGACTTTTATTTATTTCCATCACTTCTAATATAGTTAAGTCAAATGGCTTTATGGTTGCTGTGCCTCTTTCTAGAACACTTTGGAACAAAATATGTATAGTTATTTCAATAGCAATGTACTTTATGAAGTTCAGGTGGTTGGTATCTAATCTGAAGTTTCTGCCTTCTTTCTCTAATAGAATTACATTTACAAGGCTTTAAGTTATTTACTCTACATACATATTTATTTATTTGTTTTAATATTGTAATAATAGGCATTGAAAACACTGTTTTAGAAAGATTGTGTTTTCATTTTTGAGTTCTCACTAAATTTGCTCAATGTCATAGCAAACATACGTGAAACTATTAAGAATTTATGTTATTTTTCATAACTTTATGAGTAGCAATGGGTAGACTACAAAAGCATTGCTTGGTAAAAGGTATAACCCAAGTATGAAGATAACATACTTGTAAAATTGAGCAAGAACATAATTGCATTGGACACTGCCATTTGGTCATTTTTTTCCTTAGGAACTCAGCTTTTTTTTTTTAATTATGAGAAAGCATAAACTTATACCTTGAATAGTGAATTTGGGGCCAGGCATCTGAATTTTTCCCATTGAAATATGGGAGAAAGGAATGAACATCACTCTCCAGGTTCAGCTTTTACAATTTGTAACACAGTATTCTCTCTTATTTCTTTTCTTTGCATGGCGTAAGTGAAAACAATGTGTTTAAGACTGGGGACACCAACAGCAGAAGGACCTATGGCAGAAGTGGCTAATTCTAACAGCTTGCATTGAACTCCATGTTGTGAGAAATGATGGTTTAGTATGCCCATACAAGTTAGTTTCAGCATGACTAATACAAAGACAAATTCCAAGGGGCAGAAGGCAGAAGTATAGAGATGGAAGTGGCTGATCAGGAGACATCTAGAGGAAAGATTGACTATATAATATTAATATCCTTTACTTCTGCCCTGTTCAATGTGGTCAACTACTAATCCACACCATTTTGTAACATCATAAATTACTTCAAATGTATGTTTTTCCACAAAGGCATGCTTAATGGCTATGCACACTTTATATAGATCACTATAACAGCCATGTAAAAGTGCCATCTATATGCTTGTCAGCAACTGCTGTCCTCGAGAAAGTTTTATTTTCCCTTTTTAGTGAACTGTGCTTTAATAATGATAAATAATTTGCAACAATAAGAATCAAATTTCTAATTATTATAATATTTTAGAAGTAAACAAGCACAGAAATAATTCTGTATTTCAGTTTCCACAGACATGTGAGAAATGGAACTACTTTTGGCAAGATCTGTGAAGAGCATGGTATTTTATTGTACTAGCCAGGATTCTCCAGAGGGACAAAACTGATTGGCTATATGTGTATATGAAAGAGAGTTTATTAGGGAGAGCTGGCTCATATGATCATAAGGCAACATTCACAATAGGCCATTGGCACGCTGAAGAAGGAAGAAACTAGTGTGGCTCAGTCCAAGTCCAAAGGCCTCAAAAGTAGGGAAGCTGACAGTGCAGCCTTCAGTCTGTGGCCAAAGACCCGAAAGCCCCTGAAAACCACTAGTGTAAGTAAGTCCAAGTGTTCAAAGGCAGAAGAACCTGCAGCCTGATGTCCAAGGGCAAAAGGAATGGAAAGAAGCATCCAGCATGGTCAAAGGGTAAAAGCGAGTAGACTCAACAAGTGAGCTCATCCCACAATCTTCTTCCTGGTTTGTTCTAGCCACACTGACAGTCCATTGGATGATGTCCACCCACACTGAAGATGGATCTTCCTCTTCCAGTACACTGACTCAAATGTCAGTCTCCTCTGGCAACACCCTCACAGACCCACCCAAAACAATACCAGCTATCTAGGCATCCTTCAATCCTATCAAGTTGACACCTATTATTAACCATCATATTTACAGAACATGTGCAGTTTCCATTTAAGATGCATATTACATGCTTACTACAAAAACATAAAAAAGAAGAGATGTATAATTGAATTCCTATAAAGGGCATAGTGGTACTGGAAGAAGTGTCTCCAGTGTCTTCAACATTCCTTAACAAATCTTATCTCTATTTTTCTATGTGGATTAACTCTCAGAAACTCTTAATACATGTTGACATAGCCACTGACAAATGCCAGGTTTTTTTACCCGTGATAGATTGATTATCCAATCCCCAACCTCCTAGTTTTCAAAATAAATCCTAGATATGGCTTTAATTGGTTGACTTGATGACCATAAATGTGGTATACCATTGATTACTGTACCCAGTAAATTAACACTGCTAAGTTTAGGGAAGAGCCAGTCACAAAACACAGATGGTCTGGCTCACAGGAGGAGGAAAGCATGCTGGGCAGACAAACCATCATCATCAGCGGGATGAATCTTCCCAGTTTTTGGATACAAGTTTTGCTTTCTGAGACCCTTGTGTGTTATCACTTAATGTGCCTCTCGGCATCTAATTTTTGTGGTTTTACTAAATGTACATTGATTTCCCTATGGGAATTATTTCTGCACACTCTAGGTCTACATACTTCAGATTAGGCATCCCTTCCCCCTGGATAGGCATAATGCAAATTGAGCCTCCTTCTAAAAATGACTGGCAAAACGGGTCCATTTCCAAATTGATTCATTAGAGGCAGTCTTGAAATTTGTAATGAAAGTATTAAGAAAAATGATATATCATTCTACTGGCCATGATAGTACAAAAACCTGGCCCTGCTGGTTGCAAGTTCCTCTCCACTTGGAAGGAGACTGCCTGAAAATAAAGGAAACTCATAAGAAATAGATACTAAGCATTGAAGAAAAATCCTGTAGTCCCAGTTAGCTATTCCAGTGGCTCAATAGGGGGAGGCCTTGAGCCTAGTTTGAATTCAGCTTGGTCAACGTAGCAAGAATATCTCTAAAATAAAATAATTGAAGAAAAAGAGATTTCTGATGATAGTTTTCAAACATTTGACCCAATCCTTTAAAGTTTGACTTTTCTGTTCATTTCTTTTTTTTTTTCTTTTAACCAATATGTTTATATATTCTGCTTAAGCTAGTTTGAGTTTAATATTATGTCACTTGGAATTGAGTCCTCACTAATAAGTGAGGACAAATGGAGGTTACAATCCAATTCTCAGATGAAAATTTGAATCTTTACTGACTGCCTAGATTTTCTTTTCATCAGCAAGTAAAGTAGGGAACACATGGTCCAAAAGAATCACCACCATGGCCTTTATCACCAAGCCTATCCAATAAAAGAAGGAAACTGGATGTGATAATAGAGTTGCTTTGGGGCCAAGAATCGGAGATGATGCTTAGAATGAAGAGATAGAAGTAACTTGAGGTTGGTACATCTTCCTTCTTTGCCCATGACACTTCTAATTGTTAAGCCACTTATTAAAAGAGTTTGAAGGTACCTCCACATAGTATATACTTGCAGGTATTCCTGTTTTCTTTTAATTTCTCTGGTTAAAATTCCTCTAGTACTATCGGAAATAACAGTATATGTGGTCTTAGATATTTGTGATAAAATATTTAGCTTATATTATTTTCATTTATTCTACCCAGAGTAGTTTACCTAAACCAGTTTATAAAGCATTGTCACCTAAAATGTCTGTGTTAAATAAAACACAAAAATGTATTGTATGGATTAAATTTTTTTTTGTGGAATTCAACTAAAAATTACTACTTTACATTTTAGTGAGAAACATACTAAAAAAGAAAAAGGAAGGAAGGAAAAATAAAGAAAAAGAACGAAAGAAAGAGAAAGAAGAAGGAAGGAAGGAAGGAAGGGAGAAAGAGAGAAGGGAAGGAAGGCAGGAAGGAAGAAAGGAAGGCAGGCAGGCAGGAAGGAAGGGAGGGAGGAGGAAGGGAAGAAAGAAAGGCCTGAGATTTAAGTCTAATTCACTGATTGTCTGAAATTACAAAAGTCACAGTTGTACTGAAGGGCCAAAATAAAGATTTCTTTGTTAATGTCGAGAACATATTGTATAAATATGATTATTACCACCACATATATCTTGTATAAAACTGTAGTGTAACATAGTGATTCTGAAAGTTTCAAGAACAAAATGCGAAATTTCTACTTAAAACTATTGTTTCATTTTTTTCTGTAAAGAAAGTATGAATATGACGCAAAAGTGATTATACTGATAAATATATACCACATCCCACTATCCGAAATGCTTGTGTGCTATCCATTCTTATAGATCTGTTAACCTCTCAGGGAACTGATCTCTCAATAACTTATATTTTACAAGAATATATGTGAAATATTATTTAATTGTACCACTGAGAATTGAGGACTTTACCAATTCCATTTTCTAAGCTTAATATATAATTAGAATTTTTTTAAAAAATTTTTCTCCTGTCCTATGAGCTGGCGAAAACTGCTGCTCTCACTCCTTTTTATGCTGTAACATATTAGTTTGAAAGAATCCCTGATTTAAAAACAAAACAAAACCAAACAAACAAAAACCAGCGAAAGCAACTGAGAAGCTTGCAGTATGTAAGAATGTGGTAAAATATCTAGTTAGTTGATAATTCACAGGAGTTAAGTGCAATCTCTGTAGGTATTGAGCATGATCTAATACCAGCCTTCAGCCCAAAGAGCATCCTTGCAGTAACAGCCCTGCCAAATATTCTCTGCTTTCACTTACACTTAATAATGCTTCTCAAGATATCCTTTATAATGTTACTTAGACATGCACACAAGTGGCAACACATTTGGCAAACAAGTGAAAACTCCAAAAAATGCCAATGAACAGATTGAATAATGTATTCTGAATATGCATTCGTTTTTTCTTTTTTGATGTCAAACACTTTTAAATGAACAGGCTCACTCATATATATACATTCTGTTCATTTTACTTTTTACTTAATCAGAGATAGGATATCACAACTGATCAATCATGGCATCCTTGTGAATTTATGCAGATGGGCTGACTTCTTTGATAATTTCTGGTATCCAAAAGAAGTGTTAGTTTCCTTTGATTCCTTAAAACATTCTTGGAGCAGCACAAATTAAAACCCAGGATTTCATAATGAAACATTTCTTTTTGTCTTTCCTTCTCCTATTTTCAGGCCCCCGTGTTCTTCACATGGCCCTGAAAACAGAGAGATGAAAAGGAAAGACAAAAAGAAACTAGTCCGGATGTCTTTACAATCACTCATCGCTGTGCACAGTGAATTCACTGTACGTATCTACTCATCAACAAACAACTGTCCTGTGAACAGTAGAGCCCTTCTTTCACTTTCTTCTTCAAAATGTGATGCTTTGAATAGTAATTGAACTTGGCTTCTAGAGATTATCATGTAAGAAGAAACCATATGCCTCATTTAGTAGGAAGAATTCTCAAAATGACTCCAATCACTCACCCTTCCTTCTCAACCCCTTTGATTGCAGGTGTAACTTCTAAACATGGATGTCCTTCCTGATAGTATGGAACCTTATGTGGCAAAGGGAGCTTATCTAGTTGAGGTTAACCTAATCACAGGAGTCCTTCATGAGCAGAGTTTTCTCCAGATGGTGTCTGAGAGATTCAAAGCATGAGAATGATTCAAGGCACCATTCCTGGCTTTGAAAATCGGGGGGCAACATAGACCTTAAAAATGTTCCCCTCAACTTGACCCTATATAAGGTTTCTTTCTAACTATAGGCAGACTTCCATTTTCTTAAAACATTTATTTTAGAAAATTTGCAATTCTTAACTCTTTATTGAAATGAGAATCTTCTATAATACAGGAATATCTTCATCAATGATCTAGTAGTCATTCTTTTGATATTTAATCATATAAGGAGAAAGAAATTACATCCTTTTCTCCAAGTCCTTGTGGGAGGGTAGGAGCCCAACTTCAATAAGTGACAATAGGCAAACACAGATGGCCTAATCACGTTGACCAACCTCTTCACTAACATATTTCAGTATTTTTTCATGAACTCATTCCAGCATTTAAAAATCTTCCTGTCTTTTGCTTCAGAAGAGTTAAATTCAATCTTTCTTCCATATTTTTATAATCTCTTTTTACTAATCCAACAGTCTTGAATAAAATCATCCTTGTATGTTTTACTAGTCATGTGCAATTTTTCTTTCATGGCATATAAAAACTTGAGAATGACATCTAGAAGCTGAGAGAGATGTCTGCAGACAGTCAACTAGCAAACAGGGACTACAATTTTCCAGCTGCAAGAAATAGATTATATAGACAATCTAAATGAGCTGGAAATGAGTTCTTCCCCTGGAGTCTCAACATAAGAGCTCAGCTGAGCCAACACCTTGATTTTTCTCTTGTGAGACTCTCACAGAGAACTTAGTTGAGCCCACGTGGACTTCTGACCTACAAAACTTATTTAATCCACTAAATTTGTAGCAATTTGTTACATAACAATGGCAAGTAAATATGCCTTAGTGGAACCCAGGAGAATTTTAAATTCCCTGGTTTGAATATAGAGAATGTAATAGAGATTGAAGACTTTTGGGATATAGTTTTTGGCATGCCCTAAATGGCACAGAATATTTTGTATCTACCTTAATGGCACAGCAGATTTAGTTTTAGTGTTTTTTTTTTTTTCCCACCTAAATTAGATACTCAAATGTAAAAAAAAAAATTTTGACTGTTTGGATTTTGATAATTTTCTAAGTCAACCTGTGTATTCAAATACAATTGTCCATTATACATAGTAAACCACATTTAAATAAAATTCTATTGGAAATAAATAATTTAAATAATCATATGTATTTTAACATGTCTGAAATTGGTATACATGTAAGTTGGAAAGATTTGTTATTAATATGGCATAAAATAGGTAAATATCTGGTGTTAACTTTCATTCAAATAAGGAATACTTTTGAGAATTTTTAAAGTATGTCCTTTCAGATAATGTGATGCAGATCATCTAAGAAAACAGGAAAACTAAGATGGTCAATTTTGAGAATTCTTCAAAATGTTTCCACGTGTATATAGTATGGAATGATATATTTTAAATCTGATGGCCTTTATGTAAAGCCTTTTGCCTGGTCCTGGTGGCTCACTCCTGCAATCCCAGAAATTTGAGAGGCCAAGGCAGGCAAATACCTTAAGCTCAGGAGTTAGAGAACAGCATGGATAACATGGAGAAACCTGTCTGTACAAAAAAATACAAAAACTAGCTGCATATGGTGACGTGCACCTGTAGTCCCAGCTGCTTTGGAGTCTGAGGTGGGAGGATGGCTTAAGCCCAGGAGGCAGAGGTTGCAGTGAGTTCAGATCAAGTCACTGCACTCCAGCCTGGGCTACAGAGCCGGATTCTCTCCCAAATGTATATGTATATGTATATGTATATGTATATGTATATGTATATGTATATGTATATGTACATGTATATGTATGTTTATGTATATATATACACACATTTTATATATTTAATACATGAGTGTATATATATAATTTTACATGTGTGTGTGTGAATATATATATATATAGTCTTTCAATTGCTCATGTCTTAAATCTTTTTGTCAAAAAGTCATTCTTTCAGCCAAAAGAGATTTCTATGCTTAGTATGTATTTTGTTCTACAGTGAACATAATTCATTAGGTAATCAACTAAAGTATATTAACAAAATGATCGTTATCATAATTACATTTAAAGTTGAGATTTTATGGCTGCATTCATGCAACAGAGAGCACAATCATCTAAACTATTTATTGAGTCATAACCTAACTCATATTTCCAAGAATGTTACATGTTTCTTTGCTCCAAGTATTACTGTGCAATTAATTCTAGGAAAAATGCATTTTTAAATTGCATTATATATTTTATTAGACCAAAGGGACCTGAAGTGCTGAACCTCTTCCCACTTTACACACTAGTGTTCCTTCATTAAAGCCATTCTATAATCATGCCAAATGTTCACTTGCCACACCATCAGACTGTGATCATTGAGTTTATCATAGATAGCCTGGGACATGGAGTGAAAAGTGATTTGCAAGTCTTCTTTCTGGCTTTCTGTTGTTCCCTCAGAGAATCTTTTTAGAAGATGCTGTTTTATTTTATATGACTATGCATAGTTATTTTCTTAAGTCTTTCCAAAAGACCCCTTCATTCTTACTTTCAGATTTGCTAAAAGCTTTCCCAGAGCCTGGAAATAAAAGCTCTACCTACATCATACACTGTTAATATACAAAGATTTGTAACAATCTGAGCCACATCTTTTGCTCAGTAGCCATTTTCCTTTATTTCTAATATCAAATTTAAACTACTTAAAAATGAATAATGTCTTGGCTAAAATAAAAGAAGTTTTTTGTTTTTGTAATCATAGTAAAACTCTTATTTTAAACTTCCAGAAACAGATTGCTAGGCATATTAAACAATGCTGATTGAATTCTAGTTATTTTAATGAGGAAAACTCCCTCATTTTCTTCACCAGCCTGATATTTACTGAGCATCCAGTGTATTCACAGCCCTGCCACAAATACTTACAGATATTAACTAAAAGAAATATCCATCACACTCTTTCTTATGACAAAGAAAATGAAGCACTAACACATTGTGTTTATGGACATATTAGTTGATACTTACTGAGAAAAATAACAAAGTCATGTTTGACAGAGGTAAAAGGAAAAAGAAAATGTAGTTAGATAAGGGTGAAAAATGTGGTGAAGTTTGGAGAACTGAGATAGAAATTTGCTATTAAATTGAGTGATTTAAAATTATCAGAAGATTGCTTGACTCTTAATGACTGTACAATGAATGCAAGCTGTTATTATCTTTAAAATTATTAATATTTTTCTTAGCATGAATACTAAATGTTAAACACAAACCATGTTTCAGTGTATGCCTTATCTGTGTGATTTTTGTTCTACTATTTATAAATTTATCCACTTAATAAAATATCAGTTTTATGTCAACTATCTGCAAAGCGTTCTATTGGGCATTAGTGTGGCAAAGAAGCGAGAAATGATCCTTGCTTTTATGACCTTTCAGTTTAATCAGGAAGATTGAAAACAACATAAAATTATTTAGATAAATTCGGGTATAATTCTGACATTTTCTTCAAAGAAGAAGTGAAAGGAGCTATGGAAATAGACCCAGGATATATTGGTTGAAACAGAAATTTAAACTGGACTCAGAATCAAAAAGTATCCCAGGCAAAGGAAAGAGCACACATGAAAGACCTGAGGCAGAAAAAGGAGCCTGGTACATTTGAGGGGATAGAAATGTGCTATTGTGACAGCAGCCTCTTTCAGAATCTTGAATACGAAACAGAAAAAGCTGAGAAGTTGATATGAGGCAGTAAAGGCCTTACAGACCAGGTTAATGATTTTAGACTTGAGGCTTAAAAGAGAAAATTGCTGCAGGGTTTTAAGTTTATGAATGACATGATCTGTGAGTTTTTTAAGAACACTTTGGGTCTGCATAGAAATTCAATAGGTCTGGAGGTGGAGTAATTGTGGGAAACTTGTCTAGAAAGATAGCATAGTTGTAGGGGCTCAAGCTAACTTAAGGAAGTGTTTGTTGAGATAAAGAAAAGACTTCAGAAATATTTCATATGTAGTAAAGACAAGAATATTGAATTATTAGATATGCTATTGGAGGGAAATATAATGGTTATAAGGCCAAACGAATGGTACAAAATCAAATTAACTAAGGAGATAGTGTATAGTAGGAAAAAGGTAGAAAAAATTCTGTGATATTCATTACGTAAAAATTGGATAATGGAAAGTTTTCCATAGTAGATTGAGGCCCACAGCACTGAGTTTCTATGAAAATGAAAGAGTGGCAACAAGTGAATGTTAAGAGTATTCAAATAGAGTGAGGCCCGAAAGTGTCCAATAATTTTAGCCTCAGATGCTATTAATGAGTTTATTTAAAATTTTAGTAAAATGCTGCCAGATTGAAGTGGGCCATGAGGGTATTAGGCAAAGAGGAAGTGCAGGGTACCTGGGGACAGTTGTTTGTAGAAGTTTGCATGTAAAAGATAATAAACAAATCAATGGGAATGGTGAACAAAGGAGATTGCCTAAAGTGTTAGAAATTAGTTAGGGTATTAGTGTTTCAAAATAGGTGTCTCATTACATAAAGTGTTTCCAAATTTCCTAGCATTCAGAAAACACTCGATAATGTCCCACAACAATAGCCTGATTTTTAATTATGTGTGTTGTTTGCCAATATTTGTGAAAAATTGTAAATAATTTTTAAGGTTCTGCAGCGATCTCTTCGCCATCTATTAACTAGTTTCTCCCTCTCCTACGTTAAACTGTGCCATTTTGAACCAAGTGTGGATTTGGGTAACTTAAAAGTACACAAAAGTTAAAGTTAACGGTGTTTAACAAAATTTAATAAAGATATCTGGTCAATATATGCAAAGTGCAATTCAGACACTGAAATTTTTATGTTGCATTTTAGATAATACTGGAAAGTTTTAAATGATACTCCACCAGAGATCTAATACGGCCACCTTTGCTTACTTCCTTACCTGCTACCTTGTTAGAACAGCCAACCTGTTTTCTCCCAGAGATAGTCCTGTTGATTATTCCCCTTAATTTATAATCCAGCATTTCCAATGACAGGCATTGGACCAAAGAGAAGAGAACAAAATGAGAATTTTATTTTTTCAACTTTGTAGGTTCAACTTGTATCAAACTTAAAAAAACCTGTAAAAATGCAACTAACATCAGGAACAGACAAATTCTCACATTATTCATTTGAGCAGCTTTGCCTCTCATGGAAGTTCTCCATTTGTATTCTAGTCTACGATTTTCATGTTATGTTTGTATAAATACAGAAATCATTCACTAGTTTTTGAGCTTAATTGATTTTACTCTCTATTAGGGAATGTGATTTTTCCTTGTAAGTACATTTAAATGTATCCACTGGAAAAAGTCAACTATTGGCAATTTAAAAACAGAAATTTCATTTTCTTTCTATGCATTATTTCATTTGGATTACAGTCCAATGTTTTACACGTTATTATATTATACTTGAATCAGTAAGGAAATTCAAAATTATTTTAAAGAGTATGATGAAAATATGATATACTTTAAAAATATAATGGAAACTTTGGAAATAATGATAGGAAGAAATGACTCAGAGTTGATCTTGGGAATATAAACAAGATAAGCTTGAAAAGTTATGAAGATATGGTGTTACTTCTAGAGAAAAATATTTTAAAAAATAGGTAGAAAACTATTAATACACTAACCTTCACCCTCAATCACACACACACACACACACACACACACACACACACACACACACACACACAGATTCTTTGGAAAATAAATGAACTTTGGAGTTCATATGTATCCTAAATGTAAATCTGTATAAGTACCTATTTAAATGTGTGACTGTGTTTTAACTACTGGCTATGCATTTGACCCAATCATTGAATTATATTTCTTTTTTAACAGTAAAACACAGAAAAAGTAAAAGTTCATTTATAAACATCAGCCAGTGGATTGTAAATATCAAATACTAAAGATAAACTACAGTACAACTGACTTAACTGGAGGAAAATTTAGCTGCAATTTCATTTACTTCCCCATAACGTGGTGATAATTGGCCCTATAGAACTTCTTTCAGGCCTTTTTTTTAATGATCTTAATTAAAAGAAGCATTACTTTATGTCTTTGACCTACAATCAGCCAGCTTTTAGTTATACATCAAAATGTCCTTCTCAACCCAATTGGTCTAACCTTCAGAACACGTTTTGTAAGTCCTCGCATGATTCAAAGTGGTCTTACATCCCTGGTGAAAGTAACAAGTAAAAATTATTCTCTAGCCCTTTCAAATATTTCCCTGAAACTGTACTTATCTTTCTCTAAACCACTTTTTAAAAATAATAAACTAATAAATTGTTGGTTTAAAGGAGGTAAGACAAAATATTTTGACACATTTTTTTCTTGTCTTTAATGACAGAATCAAATCATTATTTTTGATGCTCAATAGAAGCAACCTGAATATATTACAAAACTTAATCTAGGCCTAATTTTACTTTTTGTAAAGGTGGTGTACTCCAAGCCACACCTACCACTTACAAATCAAAACTTAGTATTCAATATTTAGGCAGGAGGAAAGAAATTTCCTATTAAAAAGTCTGAGTTAGATTAAAGAATAAAAAACAAGAAAAGTGGGACATAGATGGATCATGGTTAATAAGACTTGACTATTAAAAAACAGTGTATTTAAAATAAAGGGATTTAAAATACAGAAGCAATAACCTGACAGTGGGAAGGAAAGATGGCAACAGAGTCCAAGTGTTTAGATGTTCTTTTTTTCAGAAGATATTAGGTAGGGTAGCACAGTTATTATAGAAACTACTGAAAACACGTTATTCTGACAGTCACTGTGCGGTAAGTAATTCTGTAATATAAAGCAACTTCAAAATTTTGCTTGCTTGACAAATGGAAAGTTTGCATTTCATGTACATGTCCTACATAGATCATTAGATGAATCTGCCCATGGAGTTACTCAGGGACATGAGATAATGGAGGGTTGTTGAAATGAGCATCTGTGATCACCAGAGCTGTGGGGAAGTGCAAGTGGTAAATTACTGACTGGCTGTTAGAGTTTCAGTCCCAAAGCGAGCCATATCACTCCTGCTCATACTACATTGGTCAAAGCAAGTCATGTGGCCACAGAAAATGTCAGACAACTTCGTTAATAAAGAAAACTTCAAAAATGTTTACCATGTTTCTGCAAAGAATAAAGGTGGACAGATTGGATGAACAACTTAGATGCTTAACACAGTTGGCCTGTCTGTTCACCAGATATTCTGGTTAGGGTGCCTCGTCCAGGCAAAATATACTCTAAATATTTTATCCAATGATAGTGTCCCAACCCTAGATCCAAAGACCTGGAATTAAATGGGGAAAGAAATTATCCCCACATATACCAAGTAGAATTGGAGGAATCAGAATAATGAAACTGAAATAAATACTCCCTTTCTAAAAGAGGAATAATGAGAGAACAAAAGAGTTTATGGTTAACTGCAATTCTGTAATTCTAGTCAGAATTAAAGGTGACCTATTTCATGATGGTGTCTGGGAGTTAGTCTTTGTTAGAGGTCCAGATCTTTTCTCTGGGAGAAATTTCTAAGTCTACTGTTCTTTATGTCCCTTATTTCTATATAAAGGAAGAGGAGGGGAGCGGAAGGGAGGCTAGGGGAGGGGAGAGAAAGGAAGCAGAAGGGAGGCTAGGGGAGGGGAGGGGAAGGGAGGCATGGGGAGAGGAGAGGAGGGGATGAGGGAACACAAGGGTCTTCTTTTTCCACTACTGTCTTTGTCATATGTGAAGTGAATAATGTACCCTCCTTAAGAGCTGAGACGTTTGTCATTTACTTCTTATTTGTAGACCATTAACTCAAACAATGTTATAGTTACGGAGATAAAGAGATATTTTATATCCAAAGTTCTGATTATACTGGTAGCTTCCCTCTCTAATGGTAAATGTTTTATTCTATTATACTTATGTTTATGTGCCAATAAACATTCATTTCAGTTTTTTTTTTAAAAAAAGTGTCTTGCAATGTACCTCTGCTTTTTTTTTTTGCTCCAAAATTTCTTTTTCTTCCTCAACTTACTTTTAGAAACCATGAGACTATCAGACTTGGAGGTCAAGGTGCACCTTTAATGTCTTTCCCTGAATCATTTTCATTCCAATTTAAAAAAATCTGTTGAGCTCTACCATAATCCATTCAGAAGTATTAACAATAGAAAGATTGTTAATACCCTTGATTTGATCCTTATAGAAAGGCTGACATTGATCCTCTCTTGTTATCAAAGTACATCTTAATAATATGTCATACTATATTCTGATTGAAAATTTTTTAGGTCTCTGCACTTGTTGACAATATTCTATTTCATTTCTGATTATTTGCACATTTGTCTCTCAATTCATCTACTCTAGCGATATTTCATTAAGGACAGTAAACAGTAAGTTATTACTGCATCAAACAATATATATCAAGAAGAAATATCTCAGATATGAATGTGCAGTTGGGTAATCAAAAATGAAATAGAATGTAACCTGTTCCCAGTTCATTCCTACATTGCTACCTGTTGTTCCTTACGAACCTGGCGTTATGCTTGCATGCACGCACACATACACATCTATATATTTTATGGTGAAGCTTTTGTCATTGCTATGGTGATCATCTTACAGAGATTGGCCATCTTTCCACTACCCAAACTCTTGCCCCTTAGCTTCTTGCATTTATATTTATTTGTTAATTAATTAATTTATTTGAGATGCAGTTTCACTCTTGTTGCCCAGGCTGGAGTGCAATGGCACAATCTTGGCAACCTCCACCTCCCAGGTTCAAGCGATTCTCCTGCCTCAGCCTCCCAAGTATCTGGTATTACAGGTGCCCACCACCACATCAGACTAATTTTTATATTTTTAGTAGAGATAGGGTTTCACCATATTGACCAGACTGGTCTCAAACTCCTGATCTCAGCTGATCCACCTGCCTTGGCCTCTCAAAATAATGGGATTACAGGCATGAGCCACTGTGCCAGGCCTATATTTGTTTTTATTTTCCCCGGAACACACTTTACTCTTTACTTTGCCTGGAAACAATTTGCATTCCAAATATGCTTAGAATTGCTATAAATGTATAAGAGAAATACAGAGCATGCTATTTTTAAATGAGCACAAAAGTGGATTATATATTCTTTAAATCTATGAAAAGGTGTCTTAAACCTTATTAGCATCAAAGCAAAACAAATTAAAACAACCATCAGAGTAGCAAAAAAACAAAACAAAAAATTTCCCTGTGTACTGTGGATAAGAGAATGTTTGTACAATCATTTTGGTAATTAGGTTAGAATTATATACTAACTTGGAAGATGTACATAACTTATCACATGGAAATCTCACTGGATTTTATTGTAATAGATTTGAACTATAAGAAAATTCTATGTCTATAAATCACAAAATAAGTAATTATTTCATATTCATACAATGAATTATCATAGAGCAATTCAAATAAACTGCGTCTCTAATGTCTAAAGTTATCTAAGATAATTTTTACAAATCTATTAACTGAAATAAGATATCAAATAAAAACATGTATTAAGATTAATAAGCAAAACAGACAAAACAAAATTAAGTTTAAGGATGAATACCAAGGTGACATACTTTTTTAAATAAAGGAAATAATTATTGTACATTTTAGTATAAAAGTTACACCCAAGTCAGTTTCAGAAAGATTTTATATTTATAGATGCATTGCTAGAGGCTTCTTGAATACTGACTATAGTAATAGCCATGGCTTTTTGTTGTACCTTGTTTTTTCTAGGCATATTTATTTTTTATTTTTATGTATCATTCTTCATGTATGTTAAATCCTAACAAAACAAATACAGATTAACTAATTTTAAAACACTATTTGGTTTTGTAATAAAGTAAACCTATTAAAATTCACCTGCATAGGAAAGTAAAATCTTAAATAAGATTCACAGTATATTATTTTTCAATAAGCAAGTCTAATCCCAGTACTCTGGCTGAATGTTCCACCTGTGGCATGTACTAGCTGTTTGCACTTGGCAAAGTTATTTTGTATCTCTGAGATTGTTTTGTGATTTCTACAAAAAGAATAGTAAAAGAGCACTTATCATCTCATTGTTGTGAGGAATCAATAATATGTGATATGAAAACTGCTTTACAATGTGGCTCATGTTATGTTTTTATTTTATTATTATCATTTCGACCACACTGTTAATTAAGAACTGAACTGGAACTGCTCTTGAGCCTTCCTGCTTCACAATGTATCCCTCACTTCTCTAACACATTCTGCTTTTAGGTTCCTCAAGGGCTCTGTACAATTTAGTTACATTTTTCAGAATCATAAATCATCTCTGTCAAGCCTAGCATGTCTAGGCAAACATCCCATTATGGTGAGATTAAATTTTAATTTTTTGGAAATAAAAAATACCCAACAAGAATAACACCCTATTAGATAAAAATGCACCTCCTGTGGGTTGGTGTCAATAATTAAACTAAGGATGTGATCTGCACTCTAGAATATTAACATATCAACTCTACAAATCAACAGTTAATGTCAATAATTTTATTTAAAAATTATAGGGATAGTCAGTTTTGAAATGTTTGTATATGAGTCTTACTAAAGCAATATTTCAAAAATGAAAATTCTGTTTCATTTCTGACTACTAATTTTACATTTGTTTCTGAGCTTATCTACTCTAGTTGTATTTCATTAAGTATGGTAAACAGCAAGGTATTACTGCACCAAACAAGGTATTTCAAGAAGAAATAACTGGGAAATGTGTGTGCAATTGGGTAATCAGAAATGAAATAGAACATAATTTATTCCCAGTGTATTTTTTCATGACTACCTGTTGTTCCTTATGGATCTTAGGAAGAAGTTTTTAATTGTATGACAGTAAAAGCAAATCTTAGTTTATAACATAGGGGTAAAAAAATCCTAATTGTATTCACACAGTAACCAATTGTCTGTTTATCTATTTGTTGAGTTTTATGGCCTTCTTTAAACTCACAATATTAAATTTATTGTGGTACAAATGGATGGTTAAGGCAAGCAGAAGTGCATACTTGTCTAATTTAAACATTTATTTGATTTTATTTTCTATTATATTTCAGCTCATTAATTTAATTTAGTACATTTTCTCCTGTGCAACCAGAATGTTTATTAACATGCTTATAACAACAACATAAAAGAAAAAGCTACACCAAAATGTAGATTTTTTTTTAGTTAAGAGTTAAAATTTCCACCAGATGGCAGCCTAGCCTCTAAAATGCTAGAGCTTACTGGAAAGAGTAGAATGAATATGAAAATAAAATATTTAAGAGTGGCTAAAACATTGAAATAATAAAATATAATTTTTTTAACCTATTAAACATTACTAATTATATTTTCAGTTATTAAGTGGAAAGATATATAGGTATGTTAACATTTTTTTTTTTATCTTGATCTTACTTCATGTTAAAGTTAAGAAACAGTAAAAAAAATGTTTTACCGGAGACTGCCTATTGTTTTCAAAAGTGAATAACAACACTCAATAGGATATTTTCTTGACTGATGCACAGATTTCAAAATATTAGTTATGTACGTAAGGATCAGTGAAGGGAAGTCATATTAATTATGCCATTGTACAGATATTTTAAAAATAATACACAATTGATAAGTGCTATCTCTCTACAAGGAAAAAGTAAAAGAATAAAAACATTGATAATTTTATAAGACATAGTTATGCTTTTTGAATATAGAGGGAGAAATTAACTTAGTGCTAAAAATGTATTTAGTTTGGGGAGGAAAAATATATATTTTATAGAGGAGATAACGCTTTAGCTGGATCTCAAAGAAGGTAAAATCAGTATTTATTTATATGGGAAGAGGTAGAAAGTTATTCAAGAAATGGAGACAAGTGTATTCAAGCCAAGGGTGTAAGAAATGTCCTGGGTTGTTTGGAAAATGTATCAGTTTGGGAGTGATCAGAAAATAAAATGAGTGCATCAAAGTAAAGAGACAGAAGAGAGAAAAATATGGTAGATAATAATTTTGAAGACCTTTAAAAGTTACTAAAAAGTTTTAAAGCATAAGCTATTTGAAATAAATTTCATTGCATATATTTAAGCAATGAAAGCTTAATTGGGAAGCTGGAAAATCAGAGGGAAATTGTACACCCTGGAAAAGAGTTTACAGAGCTTGATTCAAACCATAGGAAAGAAAATGAAATGAAAAGAAGGTGACAGATGAATAAATGCATATTTCATTGGTGACTTCATGTTATACTCCTTCAGTCATTAATAAGGAACCCATGCTTGCTCTTGGTTCTCAGGAAAGTGCCAAAGGCTGTCCTGGGTCATTGTTTATCCATTTTGCTATTTTATATGAACAATAACTGTATTATTTTGGTAAGGGAGAAAAAAAGTATTTCTGAGATTTTTAATTTGAGAGATAGGATCGTGATTGCTTTCGCCAATGTACAGAATGCCTAAGTAAGAGGCTGAAATACTGTTAAAATAAAGGAAGGGCAGACAGCGGTAGTTATTTTAAATTTGATATATTGATCTTTGAAAAGACAACCTAATTGTTATATCTATTAGGTATTTGGGAACACAGATGAGACTGAAACTTTATAGAGATCCATGCTGTAACAAAGATTCGCCAGTCAAATCTGAAAAACAATCTTTTGGGAATGAATGAGGTTGTCCATGATAGTAGTAGGGAAGTGAGTAAAGAAAGACCCCAGAGAAGCTTGACACTGAAGTAGAAAGAAAATATATATGTGCATACATTAAATATAAATAAATATTAATATAAATATTAATATATTAATTATATATAATATTATATAATATAATTATATATATAATTAATATATATGATTATATGTAATATAATTATATATATAATTAATATATGATTATATATAATATAATTATATATATAATTAATATATGATTATATATAATATAATTATATATAATTAATATATGATTATATATAATATAATTATATATATAATAATATATGATTATATATAATATAATTATATATAATTAATATATGATTATATATAATATAATTATATATAATTAATATATGATTATATAATATAATTATATATAATTAATATATGATTATATAATATAATTATATATAATTAATATATGATTATATATTATATAATTATATATAATTAATATATGATTATATATTATATAATTATATATAATTAATATATATGATTATATATAAAAAAAGTTCTAACTTTTCATATTATAGTTACCCTTCCCTCCTCCTTCCTTCCTTCCTTCCTCCCTCCCTCCCTCCCTCCCTCTCTTCCTTCCTTTCTTCCTTCCTTCCTTCCTTCCTTCCTCCCTTCCTTTCTTCCTTCTCTCTTTCTTTCTCCTCTCTTTTCTTTTCTTTCTTCTTTCTTTTCTCTCTCTCTCCTCTCCCTTTTTTGTTTCTTAGGATTTTTACCTCTATATCTGTAAGTAAGACTGGATCAGTTCCGTTTGCTTGTTTGCTTTTTGTAGAAGATGTTTGATAGAAGATTCTGGGAATGTAGACTGTCCTTAGGTCTTGTATTTATATGTATTTTGACACATGAAAAATTGGAGCACCTTTTTTAACCATGGAAGTGTCTGGTGATTTTTAGTTGCTGTTGCTGCTGCTGTTGGTTTCTGTCATTCCTGGCTGGGAAAAACATCAATTTGATTTTAGACTTGGGTTGGAAGTAGGCATCAGTGGAAAGAGCAGCTGACACGACGGGAGGGAAAGGAACTGATGGCTAGTCCAGGTCCTGGAGATAGAGCTATGAAAGGAGATGCTAACAGTGGGACACAGGTTGACCTTGGGATAAGGGTATACATCTCTCCTAAACAAAAAGGAAGAGAAAAGAAAGAATGAGGATGCAGGGCAATTTCTGCTGGAAATTTCTATCTCCTGCAACAAAACTGGATTAAGCAATGGGTAAATAATAGTGGGCCTGAACATTTACCCACATCATTAATTCAGAAAATAGGATGTGATAAACAATAGATTGACACCTTTTTATAGAAACATTGGTTCTGAAATATAGTGCTGTGCAGCTCAAGCACTGAGTGAGGAATGATGTTGAAATCAAAGCAGAAATGCAAAATATGGAAGTTTATTTCCTTTTTTCTCTCGTGAAATTTCCTAACGCACTGGTACCCTTTTGGTATGTGGAAAATGAATAATTGAACACAAATATTTGCAAATCAGTAAGTCTGGGTGTGTTTTGGTAGTGATTCTTTTGATTATTAATCATAAGCAAAATCACATGACAACAAATAACAAATAAACAACAGCAACACAAATTAGTACATAAGCTATCCTAAATGTAAAGGGACATGCTTTATATATCAATTATGTTTTATTTTTAACTTAAGATTTTATCTTTGTTCAAGATAATAACCATTGATTGTGTATTGATGTATATGTGCTGCCCAATACTGTAGCCACTAGCTACTTGTTGCTAATAAATTTAAATTTACCTCAACTAGATTTAAATACAAGAAAACATTCAATGACTCAGTCATAGTACCCACATTTCATGACCTCAGTAGCCACAAGTGGCTAGTGACTACTATATTGTCTACTGCAGATATAGAATATTTCTATTAATAAAGCCTGGGAAAAACATCAACTTGGTTTTAGACTTTGGTTGGAAGTAGGAGTCAGTGGAAAGAGCAGTTTTCATTACAGGTGTCATAATCAAGGCAGCCTTATTGTTCCTCTCAGTTTGACTAAATTTTAGACAGGCTTCTTCCTGTTTCTAGTCTCTGAGTTCCCTTTTCTTAGGATATTTTTTAGAAAACTTGTAATTACAAATTCATTATCTGTTCCTTTGAGATGTGTGTAAATCTGTTTAAAATTCTCTCACCAGTTTTCAAACCCAGGAATTTCTTTCTCAAGGATCTGGAAGCTATCTTCTTGAAATGTAATATCAAGAATGACAGCTCTCCTATCTCCCAGTCTTTGTGGGAGAGTAGGAGCCTAACTTCAGTGGGTATGTTACTCCTATGATAAATATATGGGAAAGTTTATCTTTCCTCTGAGAGCACCTACTAGCAGACAAAGCTTATGATCTTCCCGACTTCCCCAACTCCTCTACCAACTTTTAAAATCCTCCCGCCTTTTATTCCATTGTAGTTGAGTTCAAATTGAGTTCTCATCTGTCCTCTTGCATAAAATGTTCCTTGCCTATTTAATATTGGTGCAAAAGATAAAATGCTTTGTTAAAACTTGGCTGATAATAGAACATAGATTTTCCTGGATTATCAAGAAAAAAATGCTAATCCTGTTTATATATGCTTTTATGTTCTTTGTGATAAAACACTTATGCATAGTAAAAAAATCCTATTTTTTCAAAATGTACAAGATTTAATGTGATAGTGACTTAAGAGCATTAGGAGCTATCGTTTCTTAAGCTACAATTTTATATTCCATTTCAAAATATAATGTTAGTGATCAAAGATATAAAACAAAGATAAACCAATTTACCTCTCTGTCTTTATAAAACACCCAGTAAACTGAGGCATCAGTCTAAAAACTTCAAATTTGCCAAAAGTAATTGGTATTTTGTTTGTTTTTTCTTTATGTGTGTACAAAAATTAAGTAAACTAGGAGTAAATATTTGAATTAACTAGAATAACCCCCTAATTTTGTTTGTTTGGTTCCTTGAAATAGTGTGTTCCAAAGTGCATATTAAACATATGCAGCATTGTGCACACATGTATGGGGTATATGTGTTTATGATTGTTCACAGATACATGTATACATCTGCAGATTGATGTTCATATAATGTATTATACAATAATGCATACATTTTTATGAAGACAATACATTTTTGCAGGCACAGGTCGACCTAATGACAATTGATATTATAAATATTACTTAAGACATACTCATGATACATCATTTATTGCTTCTGGGTTTAATTCATTTACTCTGCAGAGATGATATGAAAATACTATGTGGCAATTTCAGTGGAGAATATATTTTTATATCCCCAATCTTTCATAACTATCTGGTCCTCAATTATTATCCTTTATATTATGTTTATTGCTGCCTTAGGAAATAATATAAAGTAACAAATCTCTTCTATTTCTAATGCATCTCAGTTTATTTTCACAACATATAAGTGACATTGCTGTAATTTTAAGCATATATGGCATAGCAAACTTTGAAGGAAAGATACCCCATTTTTTCTACTAAAATTGAAGTGGTGGAAGAAGTTAATGGCCATCCAGAGAAGGAACTGGCCTGCCATGGGCATGCAATGTTCCCTAGGCATCAATCAATTTGATTTATAGAGGGAATGGAGCTCATCAACTGGTCCAGCAAGTGGTTAAGTGCAGATGGCTGGCTGATAGTTTATAATGTTTAAAACAAATTCTGCCAATGAAAATCATTCCTACACGAATTATCTACACTGATTAATTCATTAGTTAAATATCCTAGGTTGTGCAGTAATATTATAATTTACCTTACACTGATACAGTATGGCATCCTTAGAAGCATCTTTCTTTCAGTAAGAATTAGTCTGTCGATTAGGAAATAATAATATCAATTTAGTTTTTTGTAGGGCAATAGGAAACCCAATTCTTATTCAAAAATAGGGAATATATTGCAGAAAGTAAATTATAAATATTAATGTATAACAGACATGTAGAAAAAGCAAATATTCATATTATATAGTAACGCAAACATCTAAGTGTATGGCCATCCTATAAAAAGTATAGCTTGGCATTGAGCAGTTAATGACCATTACTACAGAATATAACAGGAAAAAAGATAGCATACCAGAGAGTAGTATGAAGAGAAAATATTTGAAGTTAATGAAAGATTCAAGGCATGAGTCAGCCAGCAAAACAATTATGGCAGGTTAAGTACAGATGAGTTCTGTGTGGTTAAAAGTAGCTTTCTCCAAGTTAGTATTGTATTGTTTCTAGAGAAAAAAACTGAGTTTACAAGTTTCTTATTAAAAATTAAGAAGTCTGTGCCAAGCCCACCAATGTTAACAGACAGGCTCACCATGCAGCTTGATCCTACTGGCAGTCACTGTGGAAAGAGACCACCACGTTCCTGTTCCCCGCTTTTTTGGGTTTTCTTCCTCTCAATTTCATATTCTCCTTCTTGTTCTACCTGGAAGTTCCCCGCTATAGTTATTGAAAATATTTAAATTCTTCCAAGTTCAGTTTGACCCACTGAAGTTAAACACATTTCACAAGCTAGCTTCTGGCTCTCCTAGAAATCTCCTTCAGTGTTGGTTTCCTCATTATTTGTATACTATGTCCGTTGCATGAACCCCTCATCTGGGTTGGAGACACAAGGCTCTTCAAAGTAGAAAATACATATTCATTAGAAATTAGGAGAAATTTCTAAACAAATATATTTGTAAATAAGCACCACTGGAAACTAAATTGAGGCTTGGCCTTAGGTTTTATGTCAAGGTGCAATGGGAGTGAGTGCAATAAGAGATCTCTGAGGTTCTGATATTATCAGAGAAGTTCCCAAAGAAAAAATATATCCTCAGTATGTTACCAATCCCTTAAAATGAAGCGGTTTGCAACTTAGTCACATTTATTTATTAGAGAAAGATACCAATCAGGGAGATAGACTAACATTAGCCCCAGAATCTCTTGCAGCAGATCTGTGGTCACATATGAACTGTGTGGCCCGAGTACTCCTAAATTTCACTGATTCATCCAGAATTAAACACTTGATCAAAACTGAACAGTTTCTTTCAGTGTTTAGAATGTAGTGAGGTCTAAAACAAAGACATCCTGGATCTGAATACTGCTGTTCAGTGCCCTGAAAAAATGTTATTTGGGTTCCTACTGCTTAAGATTTTGACACTTGATACAGACATTTCTTGTATCTTGGTGTTTCAACCTTTTCATTGACTTCTATAATCCCAAGCTTTAATTTCTGTTTTTTTTTTTATTATTGTTTGTTTGTTTGATATAGCTTATACAGTTTAGAAATGAGTATAAAATTTGATTTCTACTTATTTCATGGCAAAGGGGAATTAGTGTAGTTGAAGAAAAAAAAAAACAGGTACCTCAAATGAAAAAAAATTCATGTGTAGTCAATTCAGTGTGTGTATGTACCTAGTGATTTGAAAGATGACATTTCACACACTGATATAGTAGACAAGAGACAGGAGATCTTCTCATTGTGGACAATATTCCAGAGAATGTTCCAAGGCTATTGAATTGTCTCTAGATGAAAATAATCTGAATGAAGGGGTCAGGCATTGACCATTGGGGTAATTGTGTCCACCCATTATATTTTCAGAACATCATAGTTACGGAATCCTACATCTGAAAGCCATGCACACACATAGACACACAGAGATGAGATCAGGGAACAGTATTGTCTTAGGTCCACACAGAGTACATTTAAATCAAAGATTGTTAGGGCTCAATCAATTTAAAATAAATAGTGTGAGAGATACATGGCTTGCTGTATGAATTCACCTTTATCATCTTTGAGTTTAGGTAAAAACATAGTTTATCTTTGAAAGCAGGAGAAAGATAAATTCACTTTAAGAGACTAATCTATCCATGTTGCATTTAAATATAATGATATTGCAAAACATATTGAACCTCCTGATATGGTTTAGCTGTGTCCCAACCCAAATCTCATTTTGAATCGTCACTCCCATAATCCCCACATGTCATGTTGTGAGAGGGAGTCAGTGGGAGATAATCAGCAAAGAGAATGGTGGCATTTTGCCGCTGCCTTAATTTGTGGAGCTTTGAACCTGAGAGAGATGATTTAGGGTATCTGACAGAAGAAATTTCTGAGCAGACAAGCATTTAAGAGATAACTTGTGTGCTACTAAAGGCATTCAGTTTTAAAAGGGAAACAGAACATAAATGTTTGGAAAATTTGCAGGCTGACAACATGATAGAAAAGAAAATCCCATTTTAAGAGGAGAAATTCAAGCCAGCTGCAGAAATTTGCATGAGTAACTAGGACCTCAATGTTAATTACCCAGACAAATGGGGAAAATGCCTCCAAGGCATGTCAGAGACCTTTGTTGCAGCCCCTCCCACCATAGGCCTGGAGGTTTAGGATAAAAATATGGTTTCAGGGCTGGGCCCAGGGTCTCTCTGCTGTGCGCAGTCTAGGGACTTGGTGCCCTGTGCTGCTCTAGCCATCACTACAAGAAGCCGAGGTACAGCTCAGGCTGTTCCTTCAGAGGGTAGAAGCTCAGAACCTTGACAGCTTCCACATGGTGTTGAGCTTGTGAGTGCACAGAAGTCGAGAGCCAAGGTTTGGGAACCTCTGCCTAGATTTCAGAAGATGTATGGAAACTCCTGGATGCCCAGGCTACAGGAGTGGGGCCCTCATAAAGAACCTCTGCTAGGGTGGTGCAGAAGGGAAATGAAGAGTCGGAGACCTACACAGAGGCCCTACTGGGGCACCACCTAGTGAAGCTGTAAGAAGAGGGCCACAGTCCTACAGACCCCACAATGGTAGATCCACCAACAGCTTGGACTCTGTACTTGGAAAAGCCACACACTCTCAACACCAGCTGGTGAAAGCAGCCAGAACGGGTGCTGTATCTTGCAAAGCCACAGGGGCAGAGCTGCCCTAGACCATGAAAACCCACCTTTTGCATCAGCATGACCTGTATGTAAGACATGGAGTCAAAGGAGATCATTTTGGAGCTTTAACATTTGACTCCCTTACAGGATTTTGGACTTGCATGGGGCCTGTAGCCACTTTGCTTTGGTCAATTTCTCTCACTGGGATGGCTCTGTTTACCCAATGCCTGTACCCATTGTATCTAGCAAGTAATTAACTTGCTTATGATTTTATAGGCTCATGGCCAGAAGGAATTTGTCTTTTCTCAGATGAGACTTTGGACTATGGACTTTTGAGTTAATGCTGGAATGAGCTAAGGCTTTGGGGGACTATTGGGAAGGCATGATGGCTTTTGAAATGTGAGGACGTGAAATTTGGGAGTGGCCAGGGGCAGAATCATATGGTTGAGGTGTGTCCCCTGCCAAATCTTGTCTTGAATTGTAATTCCCACAACTCGCATGTGTCCTTTCATGGGAGGGAGCCAGTGGAAGGTAATTTAATCATGGGAACAGGTCTTTCTTCTGCTGTTCTCATGATTGTGAATAAGTCTCAGGAGATCCGATGGTTTTATAAACACGAGTTCCCCTGCACAATTTGTCTCTTTCTGCCTGCTGCCATTCATGTAACATGTGACTGGCTTCTCCTTTGCCTTCTGCCATGATTGTGAGGCCTTTCCAGCCATGTGAAACTGTAAGCTCCAAAACCTCTTTCTTTTGTAAATTGTCCAGTCTCATGTAAGTCTTTATTAGCAGCATGAAAATGGACTAATACAACCGGCAATTTCTTTAGTCATATACAATAATACATATTTATACTAGCAAAATGGTTTTAGACTTATTAGTTATTGTGATGTTATTTGATTTGGCTTTCACACCTGACAACATTAAACTTTTCCAATTCTTGGAGAAACCAAACTGCATTATTAACTCCGATAAGAATTTAAGAAAATCACAGACTAATGCAAAAATATTAGGCAAAAAAATGAACCTTATTCAATAAGCCAGAGAAAAACAAAATAGTTCAGAACTACATCTGGGGGAAATTCAAATCAATTTATAGTATGATATGCACTTAAATCATTGAAATGAAATTAACCTGAGTGAAAGAGTTGACAGTTAACTTAGATAGCAAAGTGTATTTCTTTGTGAATTCTACAGCTTCTGGAAGTAACACACAATTAAAATACATCAGTAATTTCTTTTTCTATGCAGCAAGCATTGTTCCTTTCCAGAATACAACCAGAATAGAGGGAGAAAATATACTAATAATAGAGGGTTGATAGTCAATGTTTAGTTCAAGAACGTTTCGAAGAAAATGTGGTCCTAATTTGAATCAACATCTAATTGGTTCACTTAATTACTCTGTGCCAAGAGTAATTGATTTTAGACCTGGAAATAAAAACACATCTACAATCAAGGGAAAAAGTAATTTGGGCCCTTTAAATTGGAAGCAGGGCAAAGGTTGCTTCTAAAGAAGCGTGTAACATGAATGAGGGTTTTATCTCCTACTTGAACTCTTATTTTAATATCCCTCCCTACTACAGTTACACCACATTAAATATCGGTGTAATTTAGACTTTGATTATAAAATGCTTGGATTGCTGAAATAAACTGTTGTATTATCTATACAGAATTATACACATAGATATAATTAAGGATTTAGATATAGACATACCTCCAAGATATTTCTGACTGGGTTCCAGACCACTGCAATAAAGAAAATATCTCAATGAAGCAAGTCATGTGATTTTTTTTTTAGTTTTCTAGTGCATATAAAAGTTATGTCTTACAATAATGTAGTCTATTAAGTGTGAAATAGCATTATGTCTAAAAATTGTACATATCTTTGTTAAAAACACTTCATTTCTAAATGCTAATAACCTTCTGAGCATTAAAAGAATTGTAATCTTTTTGCTGGTGGAGAGTCTTGTTTCAATGTTGATGGCTGCTGACTCAGTAGGGCAGTGGTTACTGAAGGTTGGAATAGTTATGGCATTTTAAAGAAGTAAGGTAACAGTGAAGTTTGTCACATTGCCTCTCTTTCATGACTTTTTTTTTCATAATATGTGATTCTGTTTGATAGCATTGTACCCACAGTAATATTGACTTCAGTTCTTTCAAAATTGGAGTCAGTCCTCTCAAAACATGCTGCTGCTTTATCAATTTAATTTAAGTCATTTTCTAAATCCTTTGTTGTCATTTCAACAATGTTCACAGCATCTTTGCCAGGAGTAGATTCCATCTCAAAAAATTTCTTACTTTGCTCCTCCTTAAGAAGTGAGTCCTCATGTATTCAAATTTTATCATGACATTGAATCAAATCAATCATGCCATCAGGCTCCACCTCAAATTTTAGTTCTCTTGCTAATTCCATTAAACCTGCAGTTAATTCCTCCACTGAAGTCTTGAACTCCTCAAAGTTATCCCTGAGGTTTTAAATTCCAAACTTCTATTAATGTTGATGTTTTTACCTCCTCTCATGAATCACAAATATTCTTAACTGCATCTAGAATGGTGAATCGTTTCCAGAAGATTTTCAATACATTTCCTAAATCCATTAGAGGAATCACAATCTATGTCAACTATAGCTTTATGAAATGTATTTTTTAAGTAATCATATTTGAAAGTTGAAGTTAAACCTTGATCTGTGAGCTGCAGAACAGATGTTGTGTTAGCAAGCATGTAAACAACATTAATCTCCTTTTATATTTCCATCACAGTCATCTATTGGGTGACTAGGCTCTTGTCAATGAGAGTCATATTTTGAAAGAATTTTTTTTGCATGTGAGAAGTAGGACTTAACAGTGAGCTTAAAATATTCAGTAAACCACTCTGTAAACAGATGTCCTGTCATCCAGGCTCTGTTGTTCCATTTCTGGAGTGCAGGCTGAGTACATTTAGCATAATTCTAGAGGGGCCTAGGATTTACATTTTGGTAAACAAGCATTGTCTTCTGCTTAAAGACTAGCTACATTAGCTTCTACCACAAGAGCCAGCCTGTCCTTTAAAGCTTTGAAGTCAGGCATTAACATCTCCTCTCTACCTATGAAAGTTCTAGATGGCATCTTCTCTTAAAATTTGTTTAATTTACATTGAAAATTTATTGTTTACTACAGCCAGCTTCATCAGTGATCTTAGCTGGATTCCCAGGATAATTTCCTGCAGCTTCTACATTAGTAATTGCTGCTTCTCCTTGTACCTTTATTTTATGGTGACAGCTTCTTCCCTTAAACCTCATGAACTAATCTCTGCTCATTTCAGAATTTTTTTCTGCATCTTCCAATCCCCTCTCAGTGCTGAAACAATTGAAGGTAGTTAGGGGCTTGCTCTGGATTAGGCATATGGCTTAAGAAAATGTGGCTGGTTTGATCTATCCAGAGCACTGTAACTTCCTTCATATCCCCAATAAGGTCATTTTGCCTTCGTTTTACTCATGTGTTCACTGGAGTAACACTTTTAATTTTCTTTAAGAACTTTTTCTTTATTCCTACAACTTGGCCTTTTGGTACAAGAGATCTTGAGTTTCAACTGTCTCAGCTTTCAACATGGTTTTCTCACTAAGCTTAATATTTCTAATCTTCGACCTTTGATTTAAAGTGAGAGTCCTATAATTCTTCCTTTCATTTGAATACTTTGAAGCCATTGGAGGGTTATTAATTGGACTAATAGTAATACTGTTGTATCTCAGAGAATAGGGAGGTCCAAGGAGAGGGGGATAGATTGGGGAATGGCTTTTCTGCAGAGCTGTCAGTATATACCTAACATTTATTGACTAAGCTTGCTGTCTGATATAGATGTGATTTGTAGATTCCCAAAACAATTGCAATGAACATTCAAGTTCATCTATCACAGACCATCATAACAGATAAAATAATAATACAAAGTTTGAAATATTGCAATAAATACCAAAATAGAAAAGATACATAAAGTGAGCACATGATGCTGAAAAATATGGTGCCAATGGATTTGTTCATGCTGAGTTACCACAAACCTTCAATTTATAAAATATGCCTTTTCTGCAAAGTACAATAAAGTGAAGCACAATAAAATGATTTCTGTCTACACTAACTTTGTTGGAATCCTTGGGTCACAACTATTCATGGCATTATTTTTATAAAATGCATGGTGTGATGTTTTATTCCAATAGAAGCAAGAATTGTTTTGTTTGTTTTTTTGTTTTTTTGTTTGTTTTTGAGACAAAGTTTTTCTCTTGTTACCCAGGTTGGAGTGCAATGGCACAGTCTTGGATCACTGCAACCTTCGCCTCCAAGTTTCCAGCAACTCTCCTGCCTCAGCCTCCCAAGTAGCCAGGATTACAGGCGTGTGCTACTACACCATGCTAATTTTTGTATTTTTAGGAGAGACGAGGGTTTCACTATGTGGCCAGGCTGGGCTCAAACTCCTGACCTCAAGTGATCTGCCCACCTCAGCATCCCAAAATGCTGGGATTACAGGCAAAAGCCAGCACAGCCAACTTTCCCCCCGCACCCCACATTGCTTCTGCTTTAAATCTGTACAAGGGAGAAAATATCCTTAGTCCTTAGTGGTCTACAGATATCAATCAAACGTCTGCTTAGGTGACGAATCGTTCTTTCCCAGACTTCTTCTGTTTTTAAAGTGCTTGATGTTAGAATGGGACACTTCATGTGCCATGAAAGGGTATGGTAGGTTACATTTCTTTGGCGACTATCAGTACAGAAGGTGCATCTCCTCTCTGCAGCTTTGGAAACTTAAACAGGGCACCCACTTCTTCCGCAAAGTGAAATGTAAATGCCCTAAGATCCACAGATGCTAGCATCAGACTCGTTACATCACAGTAAAAATAACTCTTAATAGCTACAGAAACTCACCTAATTTTAATTTATCACCTAATTCAAATATGTAGATAATATTTTATGCTAAAATAGTACATTATTCTAAAATATTATATACTAAGGCCCATCCTGTTTTAGTGTGTGCTTATAGAGTGGATTCTATACATGCATTATTCACCATTTCACTTCAATTAGAGCTGTGGCTGGCTGAGTGGAAATGTGTTTTTTTTTTTTTCTTTTTCACACTGATATCTCAAAGGCAGATTAATAGAATAGAGATTTTTACAGCTCACTTTGCAATGACACACAATATTCCCTCCAGGCTGTTTTACATTTTGTTGTATAGTATATGATTCTTAACACATTTTAAAAATATTTTTGGTGGTTATCAAATAATATGGGTTAGTTGTTAGATTTTCAAATCAATAGAGAAGTGTACAGATAAACATCAACTCATTGCATACTTTAATAGTGTATCTATATTTGTATTCTTTATTATATTTTAAGGCTATATATGTATACTGAAATTACCATGTTTACTATTTACTGATTTATCACATATATTTACTTTTATTATTTATTATGTTATTATTAAATATTTCTAAGTCAGAATTTTAAACGTTGTTTAGCATTTTAAATTAAAATTGACTCTTTTTTTAAAATTCAACTTTTATTTTATTTTATTTTACATATAAGTGGCAAATGTGCAGGTTTGTTACATGGATATATTTCTGGCTAAGTTCACAATTAAGTCTTAAACAATGTGGGGATTAGGGTTGCCAACACCCACACAGTTGAAAATCTGTGTATATTTATCGACTCCCCCAAATTTTAACTACTAATAGCCTATTGCTGATCATAAACCTTACTTAAGACATCTTTTGTATGCTATATGTATCATATAACGTATTTTTGCAATAAAATAACCAGAGAAAAGAAAATGGTGTTAAGAAAATAATAAGAAAAAAATGTATTTACTATTTGTTAAGGAAAAGTGGATCATCATGTCTTCATTCTCACTGTCTTCATGTTGAGAAGGCTTAGAGGAAGGAGAAAAAGGAGGGGCCATTCTTGTGTCAAGCTTGACAGAGGCGGGGAGAGGAGACACAAGGGGAGGCAGAAACGGCAGGCATATGCAGTGTAACTTTTATTGGATGAAATCCACGTATAAGAATCCATGCATAGGCCGGGCGCGGTGGCTCAAGCCTGTAATCCCAGCACTTTGGGAGGCCGAGGAGGGTGGATCACGAGGTCAAGAGATCGAGACCATCCTGGTCAACATGGTGAAACCCCATCTCTACTAAAAATACAAAAAATTAGCTGGGCACGGTGGCACGTGCCTGTCCCAGCTACTCGGGAGGCTGAGGCAGGAGAATTGCCTGAACTCAGAAGGTGGAGGTTGCAGTGAGCCGATCGCGCCATTGCACTCCAGCCTGGGTAACGAGCAAAAACTCCATCTCAAAAAAAAAAAAAAAAGAATCCATGTATAAGGGAATTCATACAGTTCAAACTCATGTTGTTCAAGGATCAACTACACACACACACACACACACACACACACACACACACACACACACTCTTCTTGAAAGGAACCCACACTGGAAATCAGATCATGTATATGTATACAGTTTTATTATTATTTACTTAGTAATTTCATTACATGATAGCAGAAAAATCAAAGTTGCAATTTTTGAAACTTTAATAACAATATTTATTAATATACAATTAATTGAAGATTCTATAAAATACGCTTATGTCCATTCCATAATTATGCTTATATTTCAGCCTTTTATTCCTTTTTCTCTCTTAACTTTTTCCTTTTCCACACTTAAACTTTTTGCTATGACCTCTGAACTGATAGCTTCACAATGACTTCTACCTTCCAATATTTTTTCAAAGATTCCCTTTCCATTTTTACTATAATTGGAACTTGCCTCTTCCTGAATGATATTTCCTTGTCTTAAAATCCTCTTAATTATTTTCATGCAATATATCCCTTATCATTGGTTTTGGAGATGAAGACATTCTTTCTGTATAGGAAAGTGCCCTTATAAAAGAAATAACAGAAAAGTCCCTTACTTTTTTAGCCAAGTGAGGTGACAGTGAAAAAATGGCTGTCTTTGAAGCAGGCCCTCAACAGAACCAGATCTGCTGGTGCCTTGATCTTGAACTTCCCAGCCTCCAGAACAGTGAACAATATGGTTATGTGGTTTATAAGTACCCACTATATGGTATTTTGTCATAGCAGCCTGAATAGACTAAGTCCCCAACTTTCCTCAAAACATTGTCATTTGGCTGTGAACAATACTAGATAATACCACAACACCATGGAAAAAATATATTTGGAAGCAAAACTTTAATTTCATGTGGCATATGATATAAAGAGCTAAAACAATTTAAGGACTACTTATTTTCTTTTTTATTTTTCTGAACAAAATAGAATCCACTGTCTTGGAGACTTGATATTATGTGCTTGTCAAACTATTCTCTTTATAAATTAGGATGCAATCTAATGTGCTCATGGACATCAAATGGATTTGCATGGAAAGTTACATTTTATTTGTGATTTTCAAAACATCAGGGTAACCATAAACTGGACTAGTTTATTCAACATTTCATTATTTTGTTTTTGTTGTTGTTCTTGGTTATAATACTTGTGACCTATGGAAAATCACATTGACTAACAGGAGACATTCCGTATGCATTTTATTTCCCAAGGAATTTTGTTAACTTTATTTTTGCTGACGGTTGTATGTCGAATCAATGTCACATTCTTACACTACTTCTTGAGTAGGAAATTCTGATTTTAAATTGTATTATTTCCTCCAAAATGAAGAGCAGTGCTTAGTTAAATAAATGATTGATAATATCTTTAAAAAATTGATTTTTGAATGTAAATACTACATCACTCAGAGCATGCCAAATGGAATTCCTGACATTTTCCCTTCAATCTGCAAATTTCTGTTTTAATTCTCAATATATGGCAATTTGATTATTACAGTGGCTCAGGTCGTAAACTTGTAAAGGTATTTCTGATTCCTCTTTTTCTCCCTCACCTCACATTAACTTTCAAAAATATTCAAATTCTGACAACATCTTACTACGTACACCAACGTAACCCTAATCCAAACTATTAGGATCTTGAAATGCAATTAATCGTCTTGTCCCGTTGAGTATTCTAAACACTACAGGCAGAGTGATCATTTTAATTTTTAAGTCACACCCTCTCAGCTTGTGTTTATTTTTTTCCAGTGGATTTTCATCCCACTCACATAGTTATGGGGATAAAAGCCAATGTAAATTTAAAGTCTTCAGACACTACAAGACACATTCTGGCAAGACATTAACTATTTTAACAAATTAATTGTTCTCATCTATTATTTTCCTGTTTGTTCCATTCTTAATTTCTGCAAAGACTCCAGGCATTGTTAAGCATGAGATCCTTTGTCTTTACTGTTTTCTGTGCATGAAAACTTTAGTCCCAGCTATTTCATGGCTTCTTCTGAATTTTTTTAGATTAAATTACTCAAATACAACCCTCATAGGGTTAATATAGGAAATATATAGTAATGCTTTTCTTTTCTTTACTTTATGTTACTTTACTCAATAAATCTTACCACTCTAGGCATAACATATATAACATATAGATATCGTGTGTGTGTGTGTGTATGTGTGTGTGTATAACAGGATACATATGTATACCCTGTCATGGCATTTTTTTCTGTATTATTCCTTAGAAAAGTTACTGGCCAATATAAAGCATTTAATAAATATGTGCTGTTAAATAATGAATGAATGGATGGATATTGACAATTAATTTCTAAAAGAATGGTGTTAATCGTAAAGCAAAAATAAGTATTATGATAAAACATAAATAAGACTTTATTGTTTCTATAAACTGCATTTTTATTTAAGTAAAACATCCAATAATACTGTTTTTGTCTTTTTTAGTTTCTTTGCTTTTGTTTTTGAGGCAGAGTCGTACTCTGTCACCCAGGCTGGATGCAGTGGTGTGATCTTGGCTCACTGCAACCTCTGACTGCTGGGCTCAAGCTGTCCTGCCACCTCATCCTTCCAAGTAACTAGGACCACAAGCACACACCACCACCATACCTGGCTATGTTTTTTTTAAATTTTTTAGTGGAGACAGAGTCTCACCATGTTGCCCAGGCTAGTCTCAGTCTTCTGAGCTCAAGCAATCTGCCTACATCGGTGTCTCAAAGTGCTGGGATTAGAGCTGTGAGCCACTGTGCTGGGTTCCAAGAATACTGCATGTATTAATTGTAGCATATATTCTATAGATGTTTTTCTCCTCATTGTATGCATTCAAATTTGTACAAAAAATGTAATAATTCATGATACTTAAATTGAATTATTGGATCAAATTCAATTGCAAATATAACTACACTTAATACACATGTACTTCCATAACAATATCTAAAAACTGACTTATGTATTATTAAAATTATTAAGCTAGCTTTCATAGTAATTGAAGCGATTTTTTTCTTGGTGAATGTTAGGAAAATTTCAAAAAATTACTGCTTTACAGATAATATGATGCTCAGAATGGTATTTAGAATGGAATTCTGGAAAGCATAAGCCAGAATAAATACCACACACACACACACACACACACACACACACACACACACACACTCCCATGGAGACACATGTGCAACTATGGCTCAGCAGCATAAAAAATATGTTAATATGTTAGTAAATATGCTGCTAAACTATTCTGTTTTTATTTGACTTATGTAATACAATCCTGATTTAAAAATTTATACTGATCAGAACTTAGCACTACACTATGACTAAATCTTTATTTATATGTTTGCATATCATGAAGAATTATTATATACAAATGTCCAGCTTTCATAGTTTTACACATTTTTTTCAAAATGTACGCCAGAAAGTTTTCTCCTAATTTCTAGCATATATTTAATCAGCTAATATTTGCTCTTAGTGTTTGCAGTATACTGAAAGAACTAGGTTGTCACTGAAAACATTCGAATCATGTATGTGAATGCCATTCTTCAATTTGTGATTATCAGAAAGATCCAAGGACCCTGTTAGCATGTGTGACACCTTCTTCAATGTCTTTTTGTTTGCAATTCTGAATTGAGCCAACTTTTGTTTCAAGAAGTTGCACACTGGGATTGTCTGCTTGCAATACCGCATGGTGCTCTCACATCCTTTGATGATGTACTACAGTGATTTTTCTAGTGACTCTCCCCTCTGTGTACAGTTACATTATTGCACATTCCCCTTAGAATAAGTGCCAGTATAGGCTGCAAGCATCCATCTCTACTCAGATCCTGCTCATTTTATTGTTAGTCCCAGAACCAACCTCTTTTCTATAGTATGTGTCTTAGTCCATTTGCATTACCATAAAGAAATACCTGAAGGTGGATAATCTATAAAGAAAAGAGGTTTATTTTGCTCATGGTTCTGCAGGCTGCACAAGAAACATATAATCAGCATGTGCTTCTGGTGAAGGTTTCAGAAAACTTCCACCCATGTAAAAACGTGCAGTGGGGCAGGCATTACATAGAGGAAGTAAGCAAGAATGAGAGAGGAATGGAAAATGTCAGGCTCTTTTGAACAATCAGTCTTTGTAGCAATTAACAGAATGAAAACTCACTTATTACTGTGCAAATGGCACCAAGACATTTATAAGGGATCCACTCCCATGAACCAAACAGGCCCTATCTCCAATACTGAAGATCAAATTTCAATGTAAGATTTGGAGAAGACAATATCCACACCATATCAGCATGATATAGGAGTTTTTTAAAAATTACCAGGCTATGTATAAATTGCATAATAAAACCACGCCTTATGAGAAGAAAGGGAGGTTGGGAGCACCACCCTCAAAACTTCCTTAGTAACATAAAATAAAAACATAAGATATAATAACAGTTTTATTTACATAGTAAGTTGTTAAGACATATATATATATGTCTTATACTATATATATATTATAATATATAATACATATATATATAACATATACATACATATATATATATATATATATATATATATATATATATATATATATATATTACAATAAATGTGGCTTGACCTTGAAAAACATCTGAGGTTGACTCACAGAAATCTGCATAAGAAAGGTTACAATTTGTGAGTTATTGGAAGTGATGGGAGCGACATCTGATTTGGTCTGAACGGATAATGCCAGATGTAAATGGGTGAGCTTATAACATGCAGTGAACTTAAGTCACTGGCAGAAGTTTGAGGTATGTGTATATGTATGTTTCCTGTACTCTTATGTGGCTCTGTTTGGGATTGGGGGGTCTAGTTTTCTGTGTTCATCTGATGTTTCTTGTAGACAATTGCACATAAACAAACTTGCAATTCACATTGTGTTTGCATTGTTTCCTGGTATATTGATTGTTTTGGAACACAGTCACATTTACAAGGCAAGTATTATAGCAAAACAGACTGCACTAATTTTTGTAGATAAGCTTGCATTACCTTCAAAATGATGAATTTTAACCACGTCTTGCTTCCAAAGTTGTGGCTTTTCAATTATTGCTCAGTTTACTCAGTTAATTTGTGTTAAAAAGGACAGAAAAAAATTAAGTAAATTAAATCGGGCCAGATATGATGGCTCATGCCTGTAATCCCACTGCTTTGTGAGGCCGGGATCACAAGGTCAGGAGTTTGAGGCTAGCCTGGCCAACATGTTGAAACTCCATCTCCATTAAAAAGACAAAAAATTAGCCAGGTGTGGTGGCATGCATCTGTAGTCTCAGCTACTTGGGAGGCTGAGTGGGAGAATCACTTGAACCCAGGAGGCAGAGGTTGCAGTGAGCTGAGACTGCACCACCGCACTCCAGCCTAGGCCACAGAGCAAGACTCCATCTCAAAAAAAAAAAAAGACAAAAAAAAAAAAAAGCTTAAATCAAATCACACATTTTACTTGATGAAAAAACTGCTTATAAAAACAAATGTTGTTTGGTATCATAATAAATGTTTAAATTGGTTATTATCGACATAATCCCAAAGTAGAATCAAAATGTGGAGAAAACACAACTGTAATAATTGTTTGAGAAACAACAAACAATTGAGGCAATAAGGAATATGGCAGCTGAAAGGATGTTTGTAAGTAGCAAGTCTTATCAAAAAATTTGTAATTGGGATACTCGAATGATATTTTAAAGGAGTCTGGTAAAGAATAAAGAGCAGAAGGCCGGGCACGGTGGCTCAAGCCTGTAATTCCAGCACTTTGGGAGGCCGAGGCGGGTGGATCACAAGGTCAAGAGATCGAGACCATCCTGGTCAACGTGGTGAAACCCCATCTCTATTAAAGATACAAAAAATTAGCTGGGCATGGTGGCGCGTGCCTGTAATCCCAGCTACCCAGGAGGCTGAGGCAGGAGAATTGCCTGAACCCAGGAGGCAGAGGTTGCAGTGAGCCAAGATCGTGCCATTGCACTCCAGCCTGGGTAACGAGCAAAACTTCATCTCAAAAAAAAAAAAAAAAAAAAAAAAAAGAATGAAGAGCAGATAATTAGGTTAAATAAAAATGACAATAATACAAGTTAAGCACCTAGGCTGCATCCAAAAAAATCATCAGTAGTTATCAGTTTCTAAGCAAACAGCCCAATTCTTAAAAAAATTTCCAAACTCAAGGGTGATGACTATGAGAAAGAAGAATGAAAATATATGAAGGGACGTCACTCTAACATGTCAGAAATATTATATAGGCTGTTTGGTATAGGAAATAAGGAAAAACAGAGTTATTTGTCTACCATTTTATTTTAAGGAAGGGTGTAAAGCTAGGTTAGACTATGATCGAACACTGGAATAATAAACCTACTTTAAAATACTTGCAGCCAAGCCAGAAAAGATATGTGTGTGTGTGTGTGTGTGTGTGTGTGTTTGTGTGTAAGATACACACTCATTGTGCATGTGTTCATGAGTGGAAGATCTTGTGTTCAAAGTCACCAGGAGCACTGGTTGACTAAGACTGTGATCATCTTGGGGACTGGGGCCACTCTCTGGATTATGTGAATTTCTAATCATTTAGGCAGTGGGAAGAAGGCAGTGAAGTATTAGACACTAGCAATTTAGCGCTCTGTTCTGAATGTGAAGTACACTATTTCCACTCAAAATTCATTGGCCCAAAGTCATCATGTAACACCCCTTCCTTCAGTCAGGGAGAGAAAGAAAATATAATATTATTAGGAACCCAGTATGAAAGAAAATCAGATATGACTGAGTTCTAGAAGTCTCTAAACTTACCACAGACAGAGACTGTTTCAGGAAAATGCAAAATCTCATGTATCCAAATGACCAAAATCAGCCTTAAAAGTAAGACACACACTTCCAGCCTTAAGTGTAAAACACACACTTCTAGAACAGAAGATAATTGACTCATCTATTCATTCATTCTCTCAGAAGAAACCACCTTTGTTAACTGGCACAGACCTAAGAATGCAGAAATAATCAGAATCATTCCATGTTATCTATATGAATTGTCAACTTTGTGGTTGCAAGTGCATTGGACAACATGATTTTTGTGGAATGTTAGCTTTTAATGAAAGATGGAGCCTCTTTAGGATTATGGTTTTCAGCCTTATTTTGTAAACCTTGATGAACAATTATTTAATATTTTATAATAAATTACATAAAGATTTTTTTTTAATTTCAGGCATTGTTATAATAAAGTGAGTGCTATTGGGTTAATAGTCCAGAAGATAACACCAAAAAGTATTTTGCAAATCTATTTGAAGCTAAATAGTGATATTTAGGTTAAAATAATCAATCTGCAAAACTTTGTATTTATATATTTCTTTTCATTTTATTCTGCTGTTCTTCTGACAAGTATCAGCCAAAGTCTCATAAAATATTATTCCACGTGTTTTTTCTTTCTTTATTGTTCATTTTTTTCTTTTTAAAAAGTATACCTTAAGTTTTGGCATACAGGTTTGTTACATAGGTATACACGTGCCAATGTGGTGGTTTGCTGCATCCCTTGCACCGTCATCTACATTAGGTATTTCTCCTAGTGCTATCACTTCCCAATACTCCCACCCCCTGATATTGCTCCCCTAGCCACTCACACCCCAGTCCCTGCTGTGTGATGTTCCCCTCTCTCTGTCCATGTGTTCTCATTGTTCAACACCCACTTATGAGTGAGAACATGTGGTATTTGGTTTTCTGTTCTTGTGTCAGTTTGCTGAGAATAATGGTTTCCAGTTTCTTCCATGTCCCTGCAAAGAACATGAACTCACCCTTTTTTATGGCTGCATAGTATTCCATGATGTATATGTGCCACATTTTCTTTATCCAATCTATCACTGATGAGCATTTGGGTTGCTTCTAAGTAATTGCTATTGTAAACAGTACACAATGAACATACGTCTGCATGTGTCTTTATAATAGAATGATTTATAATTCTTTGGGTATATACCCAGTAATGGGATTCCTGGGTCAAATGGAATTTCTATTTCAAGATCTTCAAGGAATCGCCACACTGTCTTCCACAATGGTTGAACTAATTTACACTCCCACCTACAGTGTAAAAGACTTCCTATTTCTCCACATCCTCTCCAACATATGTTGTCTTCTGATTTTTAATGATCACTATTCTAACTGGTGTGAGGTGATGTCTTAATGTGGTTTTGATTTGCATTTGTCTAATGACCAGTGATGATGAGCTCTTTTTCATATATTTGTTGGCTGCATAAATATCTTCTTTTGAAAAGTGTATGTTCATATCCTTTGTCCATTTTTTGATGGGGTTTATTTTTTTCATGTAAATTTGTTTAAGCTCTCCATAGATTCTGTATGGCAGCCTTTTGTCAGATGGGTAGATTGCAAAAATTTTTTTTCCCATTCTGTTGGTTGCCAGTTCACTCTATTAATTGTTTTTTTTTTTTTGTTTTGTTTTTTTTCTGTGCAGAAGCTCTTAAATTTAATTAGGTCATTTTTGTATGTTTTGGCTTTTGTTGCCATTGCTTTTGGTATTTTAGTCATGAAGTCCTTGCCCATTCTTATGTCCTGAATGCTATTGCCTAGGTTTTCTTCTAGAGTTTTTATGTGTTAGGCCTCATGTGTAAATATTTAATTCAGCTAGACTTAATTTTAGTATAAGGTGCGAGAAAGGGATCGAGTTTTAGCTTTCTGCATAAAGCTAGCCAGTTTTTCCAACACCATTTATTAAATAGGGAAACACTTCCCCATCACTTGTTTTTGCCAGGTTTGTCAAAGATCAGATGGTTGTAGTTGTGTGGTGTTCTTACTGAGGCCTTTGTTCTGTTCCATTGGTCTGTATCTCTGTTTTGGTACTAGTACCATGCTGTTTTGATTACAGTAGACTTGCAATATAGTGAAGTCAGGTAGAGTGATGCCTCCAGCTTGTTTTTTTTTTTTTTTTTTTTTTTTGCTTAGGATTGTATTGGCTATGTGGGCTCTTTTTTGGTTCCATATGAAGTCTAAGGTGGTTTTTTCCAATCCTGTAAGAAAGTCATTGGTAGATTGATGGGGATAGTATTGAATGTATAAATTGCTTTGTGCAGTATGGCCATTTTCACTATATTGATTCTTTCTATCCATGAGCATGGACTGTTTTTCCATCTGTTTGTGTCCTCTTTTATTACTTCAGTAGTGGTTTGTGGTTCTCCTTGAAGAGGTCATTTACATCCCTTGCTAGTTGTATTCATACATATTTTATTCCTTTGTAGCAAATGTGAATGGGAGTTCTCTTGTGATTTGGCTCTCTGTTTGTCTATTATTGGTGTATAGGAATGCTCGCGATTTTTGCACATTGATTTTGTATCCTGAGCCTTTGCTGAAGTTGCTTATCAGCTTAAGGATATTTTGGGCTGAGACAATGGGGTTTTCTAAATATACAGTCATTTCATCTGCAAACAGGGACAATTTAACATCCTCTCTTCCTATTCAAATATGCTTTATTTCTTTCTCTTGCCTGATGGCCCTAACCAGAACTTCCAATACTATGCTGAATGGTACTGGTGAGAGAGGGCATCCTTGTCTATTTCCAGTTTTCAAAGGTAATGCTTCCAGTTTTTGCTCATTCGGTATGATATAGGCTCTGGGTTTGTCATAGATAGCTTTTATTATTTTGACATATGATCCATTGATACCTAGTTTATTGAGAGTTTTTAGCATAAATAGCTGTTGAATTTTGTCGAAGGCCTTCTCTGCATCTATTGAGATAATCATGTGGGTTTTGTCTTTGGTTCTGTTTATGTGATGGATTATGTTTATAGATTTGCATATCTTGAACAAGTCTTGCATCCCTGGGGTGAAGCTGACTTGATTGTGACGGTTAAACTTTTTGATGTGCTATTGGATTCTGTTTGCTGGTATTTTATTGGAGATTTTTGCATCAATATTCATCATGGATATTGGCCAGAAAATTTCTTTTTTATTTGTGTATCTGCCAGGTTTTGGTATCAGGATGATGTTGGTCTTGTAAAATGAGTTAGGGAGGATTCCCTCTTTTAATATTTTTTTGGAATAGTTTCAGAAGAAATGGTACCACCTCCTCTTTGTAACTCAGGTAGAATTCAGCTGTGAACCTGTCTGGTTCTGGAGTTTTTCTGGTTGGTAGACTATTAATTGCTGTCTCAAATTCAGGCTTTGGTATTGGTCTATTCAAGAATTCAACTTCCTCCTCGTTTAGTCTTGGGACAGTGTAAGCATCCAGGAATATATCCATTTCTTCTATGTTTACTGGTTTATCTGCATAGAGTTGTTTGTAGTAGTCTTTGATGGTACTTTGTATTTTTGTGGGATCAGTGGTTATATTCCCTTGATCAATTTTGCATCTATTTGAATATTCTCTTTTCTTTTTTATTAGTCTGGCTAGCAGTCTATCTTATTGATCTTTTTAAACAACCAGCTCCTGGATTTATTGTTTTTTTTCAGGGGTTTTTCTGTGTCTCTATGTCCTTCACTTCTTCTCTGCTCTTAGTTATTTCTTGTCTTCTGCTAGCCTTTGAATTTTTTTTGTCTTGCTCCTCTGGTTCTTTTAATTGTGACATTAGGGTGTCAATTTAAGATCTTTCCTCACTTCTCATTTGGGCACTTAGTGCTATAAATTTCCCCCTAGACAGTGTTTTAAATCTGTCCCAGAGATTCTGGTATGTTATGTCTTCTTTCTCATTGGTTTTGAAGAACACCTTTATTTCTGGCTTCATTTCATTATTTATCCAGGAGTCATTCGGGAGCAGGTTGTTTAGTTTCCATATCATTGTGTGGTTTTGAGTGAGTTTCTTAATCCTGAGTTCTAATTTGATTGCACTGTGATCTGAGAGACTATTTATTATTATTTCCATTTTTTACATTTGCTGAGCAGTATTTTACATCTGATTTTATGGTCAATTTTAGAATAAGTGTCATGTGGTGCTGAGAAGAATGTATATTCTGTGGTTTTTGGGGTGGAGAGTTTTGTAGATGTCTATTAGGACCACTTGGTCCAGATCTGAGTTCAAGTCCTGGCTATTCTTGTTAATTTTCTATCTCGATCTATCTAGTATTGACAATGGTGTGTTATAGTCTCCCACTATTATTGTGTGGGAGTCTAAATCTCTTTGCAGGTCATTAAAAATTTGTTTTATACATCTGGGTGCTCCTGTATTTGGTGCATACATATTTAGGATAGTTATCTCTTCTTGTTGCACTAATCCCTTTACCATTATGTAGTGCCTTTCTTTGTCTCTTTGATCTTTGTTGGTTTAAAGACTGTTTTTATCAGAGTCTAGTATTGCAACCCCTTCTTTTTTTTGCTCTCCATTTGCTTGGTAAATCTTCCTCCATCCCTTTATTTTGAGCCTACATGTGTCTTTGCATGTGAGATGTGTCTCCTGAATACAGCACGCTGATGGGTCTTGACTTTTTTCCATCATGCCAGTCTGTGTCTTTTGGTTGGAGCATTCAGGCCATTTACATTTAAGGTTAATATTGTTATATGTGAATTTAATCCTGCCATTTAGATGCCAGCTGGCTGTTTTGCTGGTTAGTTGATGCAGTTTCTTCATAGTGTTGATGGTCTTTACAGTTTGGTATGTTTTTCTGATGGCTGGTACTGGTTGTTCCTTTTCATATTTAGTGCTTCCTTCAGGAGCTCTTGTAGGTGGTAATGAAATGTTTTAGCAGTTGCTTTTTCATAAAGGATTTTATTTCTCCTTCACTTATGAAGCTTAATTTGGCTGGATATGAAATTCTGGATTGAAATTTTTTTCTTTAAGAATGTTGAATATTGGCCCCCACTCTCTTCATGTTTGTAGGGTTTCTGCCAAGAGACTGCTGTGTGCCTGATGGGATTCCCTTTGTGGGTAACCTGATCTTTCTCTCTCGTTGCCCTTATCATTTTTTCCTTCATTTCAACCTTGGTAAATCTGATGATTATATTCCTTGGGGTTGCTCTTCTTGAGGAATATCTCTGTGGTGTTCTCTGTGTTTCCTGTATTTGAATGTTGGCCTGCCTGGCTAGTTTGGGGACATTCTCCTGAATAATATCCTGAAGAGGGTTTTCCCACTTGGTTTTGTTCTCCCTGTTACTTTCAGATACACTGGTCAAACATAATTTGTCTTTTCACATAATCCCATATTCTTGGAGGCTTTGTTCATTTTTTTTCATTCTTTTTTCCCAAATTTGCCTTCTCATTTTATTTATTGAGTTGATCTTAAATTTCTGATATTCTTTCTTCTTCTTGATTGATTAGGCTATTGAAACTTGTTTATGCTTCATGAAGTTCTTGTGCTGTGTTTTTCAGCTCCATCAAGGCATTTATGTTCTTCTCTAAGCTGGTTATTCTACTTAGCATTTCATCACACCTTTGTACAAGGTCCTTAGTTTCTTTGCATTGGGTTAGAACATGCTCCTTCAGATTGGAGAAGTTTGTTATTACCCACCCTCTGAAGCCTGCTTCTGTCAATTTATCACACTCATTCTTCATCCAGTTTTGCTGGTGAGGGGTTGTGATCCCTTGGAGGAGAAGAGGCATTCTGGCTTTTGGTGATTTCAGCCTTTTTGCACTGATTCCTTCCCATCTTCATGGATTTATCTATCTTTGGTCTCTGAAGTTGGTGACTTTTGGATGAGGTTTCTAAGTGGGCATTCTTACTGTCGATGTTGAAGCTGTTTCTTTCTGTTTGTTAGTTTTCCTTCTCACAGTCAGACCCCTCTGCTGCAAGTCTTCTGGAGTTTGCTGGTGGTCCAGTCCAGAACCTGCTTCCCTGGGATTCACCTGCAGGGGCTGCAGAACAGCAAAGATTGTTGCTTCTTTCTTCCTCTGGTAGCTTCGTCTCAAAGGGTACCTGCCAGATATCAGCCAGAGCTCTCCTGTATGATGTGTCTCCCAGATAGAATACAATGGGGGGAGGTCAGGGAGCCACTTGAGGAGGCAGCCTGTCTCTTAATAGAGCTCAGGCACTGTTCTGGGGCTCTGTTGCTCCCTTTAGTGCTGCTGGGCAGGGATATTTAAGTCTGTTGAAGAAGAACCCAAAACTGCCCCTTTTCCCAGGTGCTTCATCCCAGGAAGGTGGGGGCTTAGTAAGTCCCTGATGAGCTGCTGTCTTTTTTTTTTTCTGACATGCCCTGAGCAGCAAGAAGGGAATCTACTTGACAGTCTGCCTGCAGAGGCCTTGGTGAGCTGCAGTGCTGGGCTCTGCCAGCTGCTGTGTAAGCTTCTCAAGGCAGTGACTTTGTTTACACAGGCAAGGTTGAAGTCACCTACCAGAGCCTCAGCAATGGTGGGCACCCCTCCCCTGACCAAGCTCCAGTGTCCCTGGTCAAGCTCAGATTGCTGTGCTGGTTGCTAGAGTTTCAACCAGCCAGTGTGTTCACATATTGCACTATGTTTTTTTGAGTAAATTAAAGTAATAAATGATTTCCTATCAAAAACTACTTTATTCCTTTTACAATATGTTTCACCAGCTTATTTAAGTAAAGTTTATGACTAAATAGAAAACTCACATGCATTTGAAATTAATTTTATTTTGTTTGTGTTAGTGTATATTTAAATACCTGGTCAGGTTATGTGATTAATATTACAAGGCATCTAGCTGAAGTAGAGCATATGTTTTAATCTCTGAACTATGAAATAGATCAATGCGGTACTCTAGAATTAAACCTTTGTGCATAATATTTACATTATTTTTAACGATTTTGTTAATATAGTTATGTATTACATATTTTAACAGTGGATTGAATAATACCTTAATCATATAAGATGATGGTGCTATAAAATTAAAGAATGGTTGTATGTAACAAATAGATTTGCAAATAAGAATATTTGCATGGACTTTAAAAGCTGAATTAATGAAATTCTAAATGAGTGTCATATTATGTAAACAGTCCTATTTATAGGAAGATTGAATAGGTCATAGATTCTGTAAAGCTGCAGAAGGTTTCTGAAAAATTGAACTCCAAATTTATGTCAATCAAAATTTTGGCTGTGACTAGCCTACTTTTGCTAAAAACAGTGTAAAGCACTATATATTCAAAATAAAGGCATGCCAGTTTAGTACACATTCTAAAGTGGTTATAATCCAGATGGAGATGACAAGTCAGTATTAAATATAAAGTAGAACAGTGAGTAGCTGACATTTTGACTGGCAAATGAGGCATTAAGGAAATATTTATTTATTTATGTTTGAGATGCGGTCTTATTCTGTCACCCAGGCTGGAGTGCAATGGTGCGATCTCGGTTCACTGCAGCCTCCACTTTGAGGTTGAAGAGATTCTCCTGCCTCAGCCTCCTGAGTAGCTGGGATTACAGGCACCTGCCATCATGTTCATCTAATTTCTGTAGTTTGGTAGAGACTGGGCTTCACCATGTGGCCTACCCATCTCTACCTCCCAAAGTGCTGGGATTACAGGCATGAGCCACCACACCCAGCCTGGCATTAAGAAAAATATAACCTAAAGGCAAGGGAGAAGACTATGAAGCTACACATGGCTTCATATATGCATATGCATATATATGAATTAGAAGATAGTTGGTTATTTGAGTGGACACATAGAAAGCCACATTTAAAAAAAAATAACTACCAAAAATACAAAAATCTTTTAAAAAACTGTGGTATTTGGTAAAATCTTTATCAATTACATAACAGCTCTTGGCTAACTATCATAAATCCCATGCCATGGTACAACTCAGTAGTTATATAGAAATTATTTAACATTTCTAATCCAGTGTTTTAATTGCAGTGTTAGAACACTTAGTATTTGCATGAGCAATTTTCTCAAAACTAATGTTAAACACTTCAATTTTATGTGTAAATTATGATGGAATTTTGCTTGATGCTTTCAGGAGACATAAAAGATATTTTAAAAATGAAAAGGTTTTGGTTTTCTAGAAAACCTCCAAGCAGCTAGGAAGAGCTTCCTACTGCAATATTGAAGTGGTTTCAAGGGGTGTGCAAGTGAACCAACTTGAGCAATGAAACTTGTCTCTCATTCCAGTTTCTGTCTTTGGTTCTTCACTGGCTTAAACTCTGGACTGATAATAGATACAGGTGATGTAAGTTCTTGTCCATTCCACTCATGCCCACTTGCAATAATAACTAATATTTACATTAACATGTATTCAAACTACGCCTATATGCTTGAGAATTTCTTGGGATCTTTTTCCCCATTGGAGGAAGGTCTGGCATTAACTTGCAAATAAATCTCAAATTCCCTTCCCTTATCACCCTTCTAGTTACTAGTTGCTATCTGTTGAAGACAATTTATGTGATTCCAGAGAATTAGCCCTCTTCATGAGCCCTCTTTATCTGCAGTATTCACTTGATCCACCTTAGTGATTTATTTCTTGGTCCAATTACCACGCTGTATTTAATATGCTTACTGAGACTATAAGTCAGTGAACTTAGATTTTGATTGTTTCATTTAAATCTGTGTCATCTGGATTTTTTTTTTTATGGTTAGCCCTTGATTTGAGCTTCTCATAACCCAACTCAGTCAAGCCTTTGTGATCTGTGGCTAAACAGGCTATGCACAGGTTTCTAAGGATCAGTGACATCAAGAATCTGACCACCAAACAACAATCTGTCTTCAGAATCTGTAAGTGAAATTCATTTACAGATATAGTATAGTGTATAGTTTTTAATGAGCTCAATTCCAGACATAGATTAGATATTCATTAATTGTTTAATGGACTTAGTGGCTGCCTATAGAGTGCCACATTTTAAGTATTCCCATGAACCTTTTTAATACTAAACTATGTGCATTAATTATCATAATTTTAGTTAATAAATACAAATGCAGAGAAATAAAGATTCTGATTCTACCAAAACTGCAGACAAGAAAACTCAAACTTTGTATTATATGACATTCCTATGGAGATTTTGACAGCCTAGAGTGAAGGAGTAGCAAGCCCAAAATCTTCACTGGTATAAGTGGAAGTAAAGGATCTTTTTCTAAAGTTCTCTCTTTTCTTTTTGTTTCCCTAGCACTTTATCCTTGGTGACCTTAGCATGTATACCTTTATCTCTGCATCCTCTGTTCTTCATGCAGTTTGGTATCAAAATTCTGAGGACAGATAATAAACTTTATTAGCTATTTTTACTATCAATGTGCCACAATATTGACCCCGTGTAGAAGTTTAATAAATGTTGCTTAAAGGCATATTCCAGTTATGAAAGAAAGTTAAGACTCTAGAATATTTATATTTAAAGTATTTTCTGATTAGATTATATTTTGAATATGGATACATTTTTATGTGCATAATTACTTTTATTCATTTGTACATACATATTTTGAGATCACATCACAGTAGCTTATTCCTGAATGGAGTGTACTTTCTTTTTCTTTTTTTTTAATGGCATTTTAGGTTTTGGGGTACATGTGAAGAACATGCAAGATTGTTGCATAGGTACACACATGGCAGTGTGATTTGCTGCCTTCCTCCCCATCACCTATATCTGGCATTTCTCCCCATGCTATCTCTCCCCGACTTCCCACCCCCTACTGTCCCTCCCCTATTCCCCCGACAGACCCTAGTGTGTGATGCTCCCCTCCCTGTGTCCATATGTTCTCTTTGTTCATCACCCGCCTGTGAGTGAGAATACGCAGTTTTTGATTTTCTGTTCTTGTGTCCGTTTGCTGAGAATGACGGTTTCCAGGTTCATCCATGTCCCTATAAAGGACACGAACTCATTGTATTTTTCTAATTTTTTGTCACATAATATTCCTATGGAATTTGGAAACCTCACTAATCTTAAAATTCACACTGACCTATTGATTTTTGATATGAAGTTTCTTTGGATGCAAAGTACATCATAAACATGTCAAAGCAAACCTTGTATTTTCTCTCAGTTCCATGTATGGTGAAAACTACTATTGACAATACATATAATATAGTAATACAAATTTTTTTCTAGACAGAGAGTATAAAAGATGAAAAATGACTGGCCTGTGGTTTTGAAAGAAAATCTACTGCCCTTAGGCATCTTTATGAACAATCCAAATACAATTGCATTGCAAAATTAATGAGCCAAGAAAATGAGCCTTGGTTACTTTTCCACTCTTTGACTTCTAACATTACACTTGTTCCTATAGTTAACATTAGAAGCACTGCATTAAATTTACATGATATATAGCTTTGTCTTCTGATCTATTGGAAGCAAACTAAACTCTTATAATAATAATCTTACCATGTCATTATGTCATTATTTACAGAAAATAATGACATAATGCCATTATGTCATTATTTACAGACATTATTTACAGAAAAAAATAGAGTTTAAAAATAAGTGAATAATGATTGTATATTTAGAAGACTGCATGGTCTCAGCCTAAAATCTTCTTAAGTTGATAAGCAACTTCAGTAAAGTTTCAAAATACAAAATCAATGTTCAAAAATCACAGGCATTTCTATACACCAAGAATAGACAGAGAGTCAAATCATAAGTGAATTCCCATTTATAATTGCTACAAAGAGAATAAAATATCTATAAATATAACTTACAAGTCATGTAAAGGACCTCTTCAAGGAGACCTACAAACCACCACTCAAAAAAATAAGAGAGGACAAAAACAAATGAAAAACATTTCATGCTCATGGATAGGAAGAATCAATATTGTGAAAATGGCCATACTGCCCAAAGTAATTTATAGAATCAATGCTATCTTCATCAAGCTATCATTGACTTTCTTCACATAATTAGAATAAAACTACTTTAAATTTCATATGGAAACAAAAAAGAGCCCACATAGCCAAGACAATTCTAAGCAAAAAGAACAAAGCTGGAGGCATCATGCTACCTGACTTCAAACTACACTTCAAGGCTACTGTAATAAAAACAGCATGGTAGTGGTACCAAAACAGATATATAGACCAAAGGAACAGAACAGAGACCTCAGAAATAATGCCACATGTCTATCTAACCATCTGATCTTTGACAAACCTGAAAAAAAACAAGCAATGGGGAAAGGATTCCCTGTTTAATAAATGGTGTTGGGAAAACTGGGTAGCCATATGCAGAAAACTGAAACTGGATCCCTTCCTTATACCTTATACAAAAATTAACTCAAGATGAGTTAAAGACTTAAACATGAGACTCAAAACCATAAAAACCCCAGAAGAAAACCTGGACAGTATCATTCAGGACATAGGCATGGGAAAAGACTTCATGACTAAAACACTAAAAGCAATGGAAACAGAAGCCAAAATTTGCAAATGAGATCTAATTAAACTAAATAGCTTCTGTACATCAAAAGAAACTACCATCAGAGTGAACAGGCAATCTACAGAATTGGAGAAAATTTTTGCAGTCTATTCATCTGAAAAAGGACAAATAGCCAGAATCTACAAAGAACTTAAATTATAAGAAAAACACATATGAACAGACATTTCTCAAAAGAAGACATTTATGCATCCAAAAAACATATGAAAAAAGCTTTCATCACTAGTCGTCAGAGAAATGCAGATCAAAACCACAATGAGATACCGTCTTATGCCAGTTAGTATGGTGATCATTAAAAAGTCAGGAAACAACAGATGCTGGAGAGCACATGGAGAAATAGGCTTTTACACGAAAGGAGTGTAGATTAGTTAACCATTGTGGAAGACAGTGTGGCAATTGCTCAAGAATCTAGAATCAGAAATACCATTTGACCCAGCAATCCCATTATTGGGTATGTACCCAAAGGATGATAAATCATTCTACTATAAAGGCATATGCATATATATGTTTATTATGGCATTATTCACAGTAGCAAAGACTTGGAACCAATCCAAATATCCATCAATGATAGACTGGACAAAGAAAATATGGCATATATACACCATGAAATACTCTGTAGCCATTAAAAAGAATGAGTTCATGTTCCTTGCAGGGACTTGGATGAAGCTGGAAACCATCATTCTCAGCAAAGTAACACAGCAACAGAAAATCAAACACTGCATGTTCTCACTCATAAGTGGCAGTTGAACAATGAGAACACATGGACACAGGGAGGGGACCATCACACACTGGGACCTGTTAGGGGGTCAGGGAGTAGGAGAGGAATTGCATTAGGAGAAATACCTAATGTATATGACAGGTTGATTGGTACAGCAGACCACCATGGCATGTGTATATCTATGTATCAAACCTGCATGTTCTGCACATGTATCTCAGAACTTAAAGTATAATAATAAAAAAAATAATAAATGAATCTGAAAACTACAAGCCACAAGAATGGCTGTGAAAATGAGTGAGAGTATAATCTCGAGTTTTGAAAACATGGGCTCGAGAATTTGTAAAGTTATTTCAATGTTGTAGCTATTTTTGGAACTAATCATATGACACAGCCTTCCTAATACCAGTAGAAATATAAAGCAAAAAGTTGGAACTCTGGCTAATTTATGAGAATATGTATCTTGAAATTGACACTTAGATGCTCTGACCTGTTGGATTTTGAATGGAAAAATATACTACAGACAATTGGACTATACATTTCTGTCATTGCATCTTGCAATATTGCTGGCACTCAGATGAAATCAGAGAACGGCAGAAGCCATTGAGAGAGAGAGCACAAATGAAGCAGTGCTAAGGAAAAAATACTTCTTGCCAGGAAAGAGGAGCTTGAAGAAGACATTGATTGTGAACACGGATTTCAATTTTGGTTCACAAAGCAAAGATTGCACAACATGGCAGCTTAAAACAAATATACAACTTTTTATTGAAAAACAATAAAAGTATATGTTTACATGGAAACACATACATCACAGTGTGTGTGTGTGTTTGTGTGTGTGTGTAACCTATCGAAGAAGCACTGAAACTCTTAATATCCTTACTTGAATAATTGCAAATAAAAAGAAACCATTTCAGCTACCTCATACCTGAATCAATCACTACTTTGTGATAGCATGTGCATCAGAGAAAATCGGGCATTAGATGTTTTTAAAAAATGACACTAAATGTACCTAGAACCTTCCTTTTTATCGTCTGACAACATATGAATCTCATTACTATGTCAGTTTGTTCAGCATTCTTCTAGGCAAAAAAATTACTGAAATTATTTTGAGGAAAGTTTTAATATCTAAAATTACTGTAAAGTATCATATTGTCCAGATAATATTTCAATTACAGGAATTACCATGACTTCATATTAACAGATTAAATTGGAACTTTTATTTAGCATGGTAGGGCTACAGAGGGAGGTTATTTAGAAGGTAATGGAATATGTTTGGCTTCTCAAACTATAAATACCTAAGTTTTGTGCAGGCATTCATACAACTGTCTTATTATTAGATAGATATCCCAAAGCAGTCTCTAATTGTCCATCCTTGATTTGCCATGATGAATGAGGCTTCCCCTGATCATTTTATTAATTAACAATTAATAGCTAATAACTGCAGATATGATACTATAAAACATGCTTGATCAAATATTATTATTATTATTTTTGAGACAGAGTCTTGCTCTGTTGCTTAGGCTGAAGTGCAGTGGCCCGATATTGGCTCACTGCAACCTCTGCCTCCTGGGTTCAGGTGATTTTCCTGTGTCAGTCCCCCAAGTAGCTGAGATTACAGGTGTCTTCCAACATGCCTGGCTAATTTTTTTTTTTTTTTTTAGTAGAAACAGGGTTTCACTATGTTGGCCAGGGTGGTCTTGAACTCTTGACCTCAGATGATCCTCCCACCTTGGCCTCCCAGAGTGCTGGGGTTACAGAAATGAACCACTGCACCTGGCCAACCAAATACTATTTTTAAGTGCATGATTGCATTTGTTAAAATTTTATTCACAAACGAATGTATTCATTATGTAGAATAGTGGTTAAATGTACAAAGTTTTATTTCAAACAGTCCTGGGTTTAAGTAAAGATTTTACAGCAAATGAAACTGGTAACCACAGACCCCACTGAAACGTTCCTTCTTACATGTAAAACAATGAATATTAGATAAGGTGAAATATGAAGAGAACACATAGTTACTGGTATGTAGAAAATGATCAACATATATTAGATACAGAAAATGTGAAGAAGAATAGCACAATGATGATGGGATGATACATTAGAGTAAATCAACTTTCTCAAACTCAGTTTTCTCATATTTAAAATAATACAATATTACCTTAAATATTTTTTAGGTAAAAATAAGGTATTTTGTGTAAATTTTAGCTTTTAACCACTATAACGCTTGAGTGAGTATCTTGGCTATTATGAATGTTATAAGTAATAAAATTAGATTTAGTCACTGGATTTTCTTTTTCTATTCCTCTGTTGATGGACGCTTAGGTTACTTTCAAATCTTAGCTAGTATAAACAGTGCTGCAACAGAAGTAGAAGTACAAATATCTCTTTGATAGACTGAATTTCATTTATTTTGGGTATATACCCAGCAGTGAGATTGCTAGATCATGTGTAGCTCAATTTTTAGTTCTCTGAGGAAGCTCCAAACTGTTCTCCACAGTAGTTGGACTAATTTACATTCCCACCAACAATGTACAAGGGTTTCCTTTCTCCACATCCTTGCCAGCATTTGTTATTGCCTGTCTTTTGAATGTAGGCCATTCTAACTGCTGTGACATGGTACCTTATTGTAGTTTTGATTTGTATTTCTGATAATTAATGATGTTGAGCATTTGTTTGCCATTCATATGTCTTCTTTTGAGAAATGTCTGTTCAAATATTTTGTCCATTTTTTATTGGATTACTAGATTCTTTTACTGTATAGTTGTTGAGCTTCTTATATATTCTGGTTATTAATCCCTTGTCAGAGATTGAGTACATATACACAATGGAGTTTAATTCATCCACAGCAAAGAATGAAACCCAGTCATTGGTAACAACATGGATGGAGCTGGAGATCATTATGTGATACGAAATAAGCCAGACACAGATAGACAAACACTGCATATTCTCACTTATTGTAATCTAAAAATCAAAACAGATTAAACTCATGGACATAGAAGCAGGATGATTACTAGAGGCTGGGAAGGATAGTGAGGGATTGAGGGGAGGTGGGGATCATTAATGGATCCAAAAAGTAGAGAAAATGAATGAACTTATTATTTGATAGCACAGTAGGGTGACTATAATCAGTAATAATTGCATAGTTTAAGACAACTTAAAATAATGTAATTGGATTATTTTTAACTCAAAGGATAAATGCTGGAGGTGATGGATACCCCATTCTCCATGATGTGTTTATTTCACATTTCATGCCTATATCAAAGTATCTCATGTATACTTTGATAAATATACATGAATATATACACCTACTAGGTACCCACAAAATATTTTAAAATAATAAAAATTAAAAATATCCAGTGGGCATGGCATAATCAGGTTAATTTTTTATTTTTACTCATAAATATCACCTCCTATTTGGAAATATAAAGTGTCTAATGAGTTATTAATTTGTTAATATTTACTATTGTCATCAGGAAATCAACAGCACAGGTAAGTAATAAGGATTAGATATAGGATAGGACTGCAATTATACTGTCTTTCAGCACACTGTCCTAATTTTAGTTTAGATAACAGGAATTTTATTTGTCTTGTTCCCATGCCCAAACTGCTTTGCTAAACATCTGAGCTCCACTTATTCTCGTTAAAAGGATAGAAGTTAAGTGCTTGATTGTGAAAAGCTAACTTAACATGCTTGCCATATTTGTCTTCAGTTTCTTAAGTGGATTAGGCAATATCTTCACATATTTAACTGACCTCAGAACATTTCTTATGCATTTGTTGGGTTAGCAAAACAAACCAAAAATGTCTTAACCAGTTTGAAATTCCTTTCATTCCTATTCCAAGTCTGCTTATCAGCAGTTTGTGATTGGCATCTCCATGTTGTTGAGGACCAAGGCTGTCTAGGTGTTTGCTTTTTATCACCATATTGTGGCTTAGATATCGTGTTTGAAATTACCTCTTTGCCTCCCACTTGGAAGTGCACATTCTATTCTGTGTCATGTGGAAAGTAAATATATCATTTCTGCTCATATTTCACTTGTAAGGTCATGCACATTCATGTGGGAACCTGGGAACTTTTGTTTTGCCCAGATGATCACATGCTTTACTGAAATGTACATTATTGTAGGTGATGTGGCCAGGAGACAGCTAGTTAGCTCTGTCTCAGTGGGTTTCTTTTCTTATTTTCCAGGTAAAGATGTACCTAGATTTGTCTTCAATTGTGCAACAGTGCAGTTCTGAAGAGCCCGTAACAATTACGAGTTCCTGTCTTTATAGTATTAAGGTTGTATGATTTAACTAACATTATTCTAACAGCAGTGGTAATTGATTCTACCCTAAACTCCTACACCAAACATCCTGACTTCCTACGAGCCTGCTTAACCTTGAGAATACTTGGGATGCTTTAAATATTGGGCTATTCAAGGACTAGATGGAGACTGAAATCTTTAACTATATGAAATGCCTCATTTCAATATAACTTAAGCCACTCACTATATTATGGTCCATCTTATCCTATAAGGTCATCTGCTGCCTGTACTCCTACATTTGTGGTTTTTCACAGTAGCCACCCAGTTAACCAAGTCTGAAACTGGAGTGTGCATACATTTCTCTATTCTGTTTCTGTCACATGAAATGAATCACAGAGGAAGACCACTTTTCCACTGTAGGCATTTATGCCTGAGTCCTCTCATTTCCGTTTTTCTCAAGACCTTTTTCCCTCCCCGTGATTTGGCTTCCTTGTCTCTGCTTTTAGCTGCACTGGTGTCAGAATAATCTTTCTATGAGACTGCTTTGAAATTACACTTAAATATTAAAATGGCTTCTGCTCTACAGTGAACAAAAAAAAAATCTTTAACTTCTTAGTATGTTACAGAAGAAATTCATGATTTTTATTTGCCTGTTATTCCGGCTATCTCCATTTTTAGGCAAACTTTTTTTTCCGCTATCTGTACTTTCCTCATTATGCTACATTGTTTCCCACCTACGTTTCTTTGCATATGTCCCCTGGCAAAGCCCTGACAAAATATCTAGTAAGGCAAAAGTGTTTCCTCCACAGAAGTCTTGCAGATATCTGCCTGCTGAGCTATCTTCAGATACTGCTTTTATTCCTACGGCAACAGCTACTTATGAACACTGCAGAACTCATCAAATTTCCTCGTACCATTCCCTTCCAAAACTCCTTTCCAAAAGGGAAAAAGTGTTTTCTTCTTTTATGTTACTCATTGCAGCAGCCCTGTCTGGTTCATGACATGTAGTCTGTATACAATATATGGTTGTTAGACAGTATTATTCTGGCTGAAAGCTTTTAGATTGATTGTGATAAAAAGCATTTTCATTATCTTCCTAAATCTGTAAAATATTTCTTTCTCTATCTTAAATGTCATATTACAAATATTATCTTCAGTAGTGGGTATAATTTTAGTGCAAGTACTTTTAACCAAGGATTTGTGATGCAATTTTAGATTCTTGTTTTTATAAACTATTGAAAAATAGGAATTAAAATATAGTGGTAATTTTGGTTGATTTAAAAAATAAAATACGTTTTATAGGATTTAATCTTGATAAAAATTCCAGGTGATTCTAAAAAATATTGAATGGATCTTAGTGAGCTTTTGTGCTTTTAGTATGACCCTGGAGGCATTTACGCATAAGTATTAATAAGTACTTTGCCTTCAGTCAAGGAAATCTGAAGAATCTCATGGGGCAGCAGGAACATATTTTGTTTCTCTAAACCAGGAAAATGAACAAATCAATTTGCATTTTGAAATCCACAGAGAATGAAAACCGCTAGTTAGATTGTTATGAATCCCTCTAGGAGCAGTGAGTTGAAGTATTCCCTGCAATATCATATGGTGACATTTTTATTATCAAGAACTATTTTTGCATGTACAAATAAAAATATGTTCTATACTATTGTTTTCTCATTGTGCACATATACTTAGAAAACTGATTCATAATGTTATCCTTGAATCTTTATTGCTTACTTTAGGCTGCTTGTCATGTTGGGGGTCCTAAGAGCTATTGCAACATTTATTGCTATGTGCATACAGGTCTGATTTCATGAATGTAACAGGCCAATTAAGAGTCCTTTAATTCATAACTTTCGGTACATTCATGGGAAATTTACTTCAGAGTTGGCAAGAGTGCATTCATAGGTGTAATTTAAATTAAATATCTCAACTGAGAATTATTTTAATGGGATAATATAGAGTCTGCTATCAGTAAACTGGGCAAGTAATAATGAAAAAGCAATAAGTTTTCTATGCAAATTTAACCTATTAAATAACCTAGGCACAATAAATCATTACATAGTAAAAACGGGGGAATATTTTGCTACTAGCCTTATTTTCTGTTTCCAAAGTCCTGTTTCAGGGAAATAATAACACTGATCATCTCTATAATATTTTTCAACTGGTGAAGCACTTTTTGTTATATTTTCACACAGTTCTCTGGTAGATGAGTCATGTGTGTTTATTACCCACATTTTGCACATGAGGAAATAGATCCCAAGACATTAAATAATTTTCCAAAGGTTACAAAGCTAATGCAATTTTCAATAAAGCACAGCTCTAGGGATGTTGCCAGTCTAGTTAATTTGTGCTCTTCTCTTCCTTCCAATAACAAATTATTACAGTTAGTAATTGCCACTTTAGCATTTGATCACATATGTTCCTGCCTATCTCTTTCTCTTGTGTCTTCAATTTTTCATTTTCCACTTGCTCATTTCACTTGCAATCCTGTTTCGTTATTGTGGTAAAACTCTTCTCTTCTCTGCGTTTTAGTCAGTCATGGCCTCAATCTCCCTAGCAAACTTAACAAAAAATAAAATAAAAACAAATTTCAAAACTTTTGCTTTTTCGCTCCCATTTCATTGCATAATTCACTACCTTTTTTTTTTTTTCTTCTCTTTGCCAAACCTAACATCCTCTGTAGCTGCTGCCTCTAATTTAACAGTGGTACATTTTGCTCTTTGGTCAATCTTAAAGTTCCATGTGCCTATGTTTCTGTGATGCTGAAGTATAATAGATTCTTTGATTTTTTTACAGCTATGATTTTGATTGTTCTCTCTATATGGACTTTATTTGTCACATTCCTATATGTGATTTCCAGAACTCTTTCTAGGTTGTTTTCTATTATTTTGCTCAGTCCATATGTTGTAGAAACACTCACCATTATGCCAATGACAGTAAAAGCCAGATTGATACCACTCCCGAGCAGATACAAATTTACAGTTGTCTAATGGCATTGCAGAAGGATATTACTGTCATTTCCACACATTTATTTAAATAGGTCTAAAATTGATTAATTGAAGCATCTGCAAGTTTTCTGCTCTGTGTTTTTCCTTGCCTATTTTCCTTTTTTGAGTAGCACCAGTAGCTTCCAGTCACTCATATAATTATCTAAATAATGCTTACAACTGCCTGCTATCTTCCAATAGTTAACTGCTAATAAATACCCATTTGTTTGTTGTTTAAACACCCATTTTTACGTCCAGCATCTGTCCTTATCTTACTGTTGACCACCATAATGGATTTGTTCATCATCACCTAAATATATCTTATGATTTGAATGCCTTTTGCCTAGATAATGCTTGAGGGACCTTAGATGAACCTAAATTTGATATTAATGTGTATAGCTACCTATACTACACATTTTCATATATATGCATATTATGCTTCTGCATAAATATTTTTCATTTTACTACATTTTGGTGTCATGTATATTGATACTTTTTTGTGATACTTTTAAAAAATTATACTTAAATTCTGGGGTACATGTGCAGAATGTGCAAGTTTGTTACATAGGTATATATTGGTAAATGTTTAAGTGAATTAAGAACTTCATATTACTTTTATCAGACATAAGGTATGCTTTGCCAAAGAAAAATTCCACAGTTGTTACTGGATAATTTATTTGGAAACACATTTTATTGGAACCTTGTTCTTCTATTGAAAAAATTTGGGATTTTCGTTGTAGTAGATTCCTTTTACGAGCCCATGTTTCTTAGTATACTTGCATAAATTTGGCCACTGAAACATTCAACCTGGGATAGAGTCTGATTTCCATCTTCTGTGGTTTTATTCACTTTCCATTTTGACATGTGAGAAATTTGCTTACCCTTTATTTAGAGAGAAAGCATGGTTTTTTTTGTTCATAGCAAAAACACATCCAGGCCCATTTGATGTTGGGAAATTTAATAATCACTAAACATACAAGGCCAAAAAATGAATCAAGTCTTTTTTAATGAATTTTCAGAAGGTAGGGAAGAAAACTCTTTTATTTTAAGAAGTGCTGTGTGGCAAATAAGAGCTAATAATACAGTGTTAAAGAAATGCATGTGAATTCTTAATTAACCAACTTTAATGACTCTGTGGTGTTTCAGATAATTGTATAGACATCTTTTCTGGACAGTGAGGGTAGAAACTATTCACAGAACTACAGAAAAATCTATAATAATTGTAGATGGAATTTGTTAATTATGTAATTACTTTCATGAATGTGATTGATTTTATCCTTTTGAAAATTTTATTAGGTGGACATATTTTGTAAATATCTTCTTTATTATACATATGGAAAAAATAGGGCTGAGTTATTTTTAGTTAGCTATTAACTATAAAAATATTAGTAAATGAATGTACCAGGACTAGGGCTTTTTGCTCAAACCAAGACTAAAAAAAAAAAAAAAGAATCCTCTGCTTCGCAAAAATCAACTATTTTCCCCTCCAGTCCCCCTCCAACAGTCCCCAGTGTATAGTAGACTGCCTCTCTGTGTCCATGTGTTCTCATTTTTCTCACCCACCTATGAGTGAGTATATGCAGTATTTCTTTTTCTGTTCTTGTGTCAGTTTGCTGAGAATGATGTTCTCCAGATTCATCCATGTCCTTACAAAGGACACAAACTCATCATTTTTGATTGCTGCATAATATTCCATGGTGTATATGTGCCACATTTTCCCAGTCCAGTCTATCATCAATGGGCATTTGGGTTGGTTCCAAGTCTTTGCTATTGTAAACAGTGCTGCAATGAACATTCGTGTGCATGTGTCCTTATAGTAGAACGATTTATAGTCTTTTGGATAGATACCCAGTAATGGGATTGCTGGGTCAAATGGAATTTCCATTTCTAGGTCCCTGAGGAATCGCCACACTGTCTTCCACAATGGTTGAACTAATTTACACTCCCACCAACAGTGTAAGAGTGTTCCTCTTTCTCCACATCCTCTCCAGCATCTGCTGTCTCCAGATTTTTTAATGATTGCCATTCTAACTTGCGTGAGATGGTATCTCAATGTGGTTTTGATTTGCATCTCTCTAATGACCAATGATGATGAGCACTTTTTCATATGTTTGTTGGCCTCATGTATGTCTTCTTTTGTAAAGTTTCTGTTCATATCCTTTGCCCATTTTTTAATGGGCTTGTTTGTTTTTTTTCTGTAAATCTGTTTGAGTTCTTTGTAAATTCTGGATATCAGCCATTTGTCAGATGTGTAAACTGCAAAGATTTTTTCCCATTCTGATGGTTGCCGATTCACTCTAGTGACTGTTTCTTTTGCCGTGCAGAAGCTGTATAGCCTGGGGATGAATACCAAGTGTGGGTGAAGGGGAGGAAGGCAGCAAAACACACTGCCATGTGTGTACCTATGCAACTATCTTGCACGTTCTGCACATGTACCCCAAAACCTATAATGCAAAAAAAATTAAAAAAAAAAAATCAACTATTTTCCTTTTTTCATTTTTTACCACTAGGGTGTCTTCTTCCTTCACACTCCATTGCAATTGGTTTGCCTATTGTCAGTGTGCTATCCTTTGAATGATTAGGATTTTTTTGGTCTTCTTAAGGTAGTTTGAAAGAAGCCAAAATAGTACTAAAGTTTCAACTCCATCTTCATGGGAAAATGAAGTAGGGGCATACAGGTCAAAGTAACTTCAATTAACAATCTAATAAAGCTACAGCTTTTGTTTTTAAGAGCAATGTATTAGGCTGTTTTGCCTTTAAAGGACTGCATTTTGCATTTATTTATTCCTGTAAAGTAATACCTCAGATTGGGTAATTTATAAAAACAAGTTTGATTGGCTTGAAGTTCTGCAGGCTTTACAGGAAGCATGATGCCAACATCTTCTTGGCTTCCAGGGAGGCATCAGGAAGCTTACAATCATGGTGGAAGATCAAGGGGAGCAAGCATGTCCTGTGGTAGAATCAGAAGCAAGAGAGAGAGAGAAGGAGCGAAAGAGCATGTTTATAAGTAACTACAGATGTTATTTTATGAACATAAAGGAAATTGAGTCATTGTTTGAGTCATAGCAGGAGGTGCCACACACTTTCAAACAACCAGATTCTCCAAGAATTTATTCACTGTCTGAAGGGCAGTACCAAGATTATGATACTATACCATTCATAAGAAATCCATTCCCATGATCTAGTTGCCTTCCACCAGGCTCCACTGCCAACAATGAGGATTACATTTCAATATGAGATTTGAGCAAAAATACACATCCAAACTATGTCAAGGAATGATTCAAGTTTTTGTTTAGAGAAACCAAAACGTGAATTTGAATTAACCAAATGAAAAATAACATTATGTTTTACTAACCCTTTTCCTATCCATTGCTCTTTAACTTTTAGATGTACTATAAAGAGGCAAATAAAGCAAATTTTAGCTTCCTTTATGTTCATCAAATAACAGCTGTAGTTACTTATAAATATACTCCTTTATTTCTATGCAATTAATTAAATATTTCAAATAAGTTTTTTAAGTTAAAAAATACACATATTTCAAAGAACAATAGGTGATTTTTCAGATATTCAAATGTGACTAAAGACAGAGAGTAAAAATCATTTAATTTTAAAGGGTATTGTTGGCAACTACTAACAGTCAAGGCAGCAGCTTTCTACAAAGTTGAAAAATGCATTCAGTAAAATTTATTTTCCAAGTGCAGTCACCATTTCTCAAATTAAAAAAAAAATATTGAATAGAAAACACTTCATTTGGTGAATGCAGAAAAAATGTTCAAATTAAGTGAAACTGTAATTGTAAATAATTGTAAGAAATAAAAGAAATAGCCTCATATCTTGAATAGAGAAAGAGGCTGGGACTTAAGCAGCACAATTATAAAGACAAATTAAAGATCAGCGAAATAAAAGTCTTTTACATACAACTTTGGACAAAGCATGGTTTTGGAAGTACAAAAAGTACAAATATAGAAGTACTTTTTCTTTATTACAAAGTAACAGTAACCTGGTCATGTGTTCTTCACCAACTAAATATTTATTATGGGATCTCTTTAGGGATAAAGACAGAGGAAGAGAAAACATAGATGCGTGAAAGCATAGGAAAAAATTCACACACAGTACTTAAGAAAAAAAGCTCTTTGGAAAAATGTCTGTTCAGGTCCTTTGTCCATGTTTTGGTCTGGTCATTTGGATTTTGCTATTGAGTTGTATGAGTTTCTTACCTATTTTGCATGTAACTCCTTATCAGATACATGGTTTGCAAATATTTTCTTCTATTCTCTAACTTATCTTTTTCACTTTGTTGATTATTTTATTTTCTGTACAAAAGCTTTTCAGTTTAATGTAGTCCTATAAGTTAATTTTTGTACTATAAGTTTATTTTGCCTTTGTTTCTGGTGCTTTTGATATTATATTTTTAAAAAATCATTTATACCAAAGCCAAGAAACTTTTCCCCTGTGTTTTATTATAAGAGCTTTGAAGTTTCTGATCTTACATTTAAATCTTTATTTTGTGATATATGTGTATGGATATTGTATTTATACGTATACATATACATACAATAAAATTTATTTAGCCAATAAAAAAATTCTGCCATTTGTGACAAACCAAGGAATAAACCAAGAGGACATTATGTTAAGTGAAATAAGCCAGGCACAAAAACACAAATATCACGTTATCTCACTTACATGTGAAATCTAAGAAAGGTGAACTCATAGTACCAGAGGTTAGAAAGGTGGTTGCAAGGGTATTGGGGAATGGATGGGGAGATGTTGATCAAAGGGCATGAACTTTCATTTATAAGATACATACATTCTGTGAATGTAATATACATTATGGTGACTGTAGTTAACAGTACCATATTGTTTTCTTCAAATTTACTTAGAGAGTAGATCTTAAGTGTTCTCATTACACGCACACGTACAGAAACATGCCAGGTTATGAATGTGTTAACTAGCTAGATTACGGTAATCATTTCACAGTGTATCTATATATAAAATCATCAAGTTGTATGCCTTCAATATATGTAATTTTCATTTTTAAATTATACCTGAATAAAGCTGGAGAAAGTAAAACTCACTAACACCCAGACCCTAAAGTTAGGCTTGCAAGGATGTTTAAGTGTGAATTGAATATTGGTGATATAAATAAATAATCAGTTAATATAACTTAATAGTTTTATAATTATTTTATCATGTAATTCTTTAAAATTTAGTTTCTTGCCAGCAAAATAATATCATTAAAATACTTTGTTGATATAATGTATATACAGATATTTATCATCTTTCTCATAAACTGTTTTGCAGCTTATAAACAAAACAATGCCCTATCTGCCTCAACACTGCATAGAATTTTTATATGCCTTTAAAATATTAACATAAGGGTCATGACTTGAAGATTACTGGAATGTGGGCAATTAACACCAATCTCAGACTTCATATCTTGTGGGGACTTGGTACTTTCCAAATATCTTAAGAAGTTTTGGTGTTAAACAGCTTATGATAGTGTCACACAAAATTCATACACATTTTATTCACTGAGAAAGACCGAAAAAAACTGTCTGGCTAACAAAATGGAATTAAAACCTTAAACCTTAGAAAGGAGCATTCACTGAACATTTCACTTATGCAGCTATAACATATAACTTTTAAGCCACTACTCAGAAATATATATAATAAATGCAAAAGGTACTTAGAGAAACTAAAGCAAAAATACAGCTTATCTTTTCCTTTAAGCCAATTCTTGTAACCATACAAGAATAACCCCATTTTAGCCTAAAACATAAAGTCAATATAAAATACATTTTGGAATCAAAGACAACCATGTTTATATAAATGATATAAATATAAATATATATGCATGCAAATACATTGTGGAAGGACACCAACAGTTAGTAAATATTTTCACTGAATGGTGGTCTTATGGTTGATAGTTATTTTTTCTTGTTTTTTTTTTTTTTTTATTTTTTTTAACTTATTTGCTTGTTTTAAACAGAAAAATAAGTATTACAAACATAATGTAAAATTCTACTTTTTGTTGAAACTGAGAGATTAACTCTCAATGATAATATTTGCCAACAAATTTTAAATTATTTTATATTTAAACAAATGGTACCACCATCTTATCACCTAGTTGTGAAGGGGAACCATGAACCATTTTTTATATTTAAAAAATTCCAAAAAACAAAAATGCTACTCACTCTGGAACATATTACCAAGTGCTGACAGTACAAGAAGTAGCTCAGTTACAAGTCAATACATGCATTCAGAACACCTACTCATATCTAAAACTTTATTTCATATGTTTCTATTATTATTTTTTATTTCAATAGGTTTTGGGGAAACAGATGGTGTTTGGTTACACGAATAAGATCTTTAGTGGTGATTTCTGAGATTTTTGTGTACCCATCACCCAAGCAGTGTACGCTGTACCCAATTTATAGTCTGTTATTTTTCATACCCTTCCCACTTTTTCCCGAGACCCCAAAGTCCACTGTATCATTTTTACATCTTTGCATCCTCATAGCTTAGTTCCCACCTATGAGTGAGAATGTATGATGTTTGCTTTTCCATTCTTGAGTTACTTCACTTAGAATAATGGTCTCCAGTTCCATCCAGGTTGCTCTGTGAATGCCATTATTTTATTCTGCTTTATGGCCGAGAGTATTCCATGGTATATACCTAAACAACAATTTCTTTATCCACTCATTGATTGATAGATATTTGGACTGGTTCCATGTTTTCTCAATTGTGACTTGTGCTGCTATAAACATGTGTGTGCAAGTATCTTTTTTGTATGATGATTTATTTTCTTCTGGATAAATACCCAGTAGTGGTATTGCAAGATCAAATGGTAGTTCTACTTTTAGTTCTTTAAGGAATATCCATGCTGTTTTCCATAGTGGTTGGACTAGTTTATGTTCAAACTGTATTATAAGGCCATAATCACAAAAACAGTGTGGTACTGAGGAACAGAATATAGAACTCATACATGAACCCAAATACTTACTGATCTTTGACAAAGCAAACAAAAACATAAAGTGTGGAAAGGACACCCTATTCAACAAGTGGTGCTGGGATAATTGTCAACCCACATTTAGAAGAATAAAATTGGATGATCATCTATCACTTCATGCAAAAATCAACTCAAGATTGATCAAGGACCTAAATCTAAGAACTGAAACCATAAAAATGCTAGAAGATAACATTGGGAAAAACCTTTCTAGACATTGGCTTATGCAAAGACTTCGTGACCAATAACCCAAAGGCAAATGCAACAAAAACAAAGATAAATAGATGGGGCTTAATTAAACTCAAAAGATTCTGTACAACAAAATAATCAGCAGAGTTAACAGACAAGCCACAAAGGGGGAGAAAATTTCTTTAATCTATGTATTTGACAAAGGACTAATAACCAGAATCTGCAAGAAACTCAAACAAATCTGCAAGTAAAAAACAAACAATCCCATCAAAAAGTGGGCTAAGGACATAAATAGACAATTGTCAAAAAATATATATATATATATACAAATGGTCAGGTGTTTTACTTTTAACAGAATGTTAGAATTTCTGGAATAATACTTCAATTACTTCTATTATTGTTGGATCTCTATTTCTTGACTATAATATCAGTAGTACCTGGGAATAATATACTATGTCCTTGTAGTATTCTTTCAGGACCCCGAAAAGCCTGTTTTAAAAACTTTTATTGATACAAAATTATTGTACAGATTTATGGAGTACATGTGATATTTTAATACATGCATATAATGTGTAATGATCAAATCAGGGAAACTAGACCACACACCACCTGAAACTTTTTCATTTCTTTGTGTGAAGAACATTTTAAATCTTTTATAGCTATTTTGAAATATACGATAAGTTCTAAAGTTTTACAGCACAGTGGGTGACTAAAAAGTCTGCTTTATATATGCCATGAATATTCAAGGTTCACTCATCCCAATCTCACTCCCCATTTTCAGCAAAAGTTGATGTGTCATGTTGTGAAATGCAGAAATATTTATTTACAGTTATGAGATGAACATTATTAAATTATTAATTTTATAATGGTTTGGTGCACGGATGCAGATTTTCCATTATCCCAAAAATAATTTTCCCTGGAGTATTCTACCTCTTATACCTATCTTAATCCTCTATAATGGAGAAAATTTGTTATAGTGGTGACATACTGATACCTGTCTTAGTACGAAGGTCTCTCATGTTCCAGTAATGTAACTTTAGATAGTTTACTTAATTTCTCTAAGCATATTTTATCTGTAAGTGAGGGCAATTATGATAATGAATACATAAGAGTGTAGTGAGAAAAGAATGAGCTGATACTTTAGAGTTCACTTCACTTACAATTTGGCATGCTATAAGCACTAAATCAATATTAATCAGCTATTTGTAGTAGTAATTTTAAATTTACATTATTGAGTTTTTCTTTTTTTAATTTTTATTGCATTTTAGGTTTTGGGGTACATGTGCAGAACGTGCAAGATAGTTGCATAGGTACACACATGGCAGTATGTTTTGCTGTCTTCCTCCCCTTAACCCACATTTGGCATTTTCCCCCAGGCTATCCCTCCCCAGCTCCCCCTCCGCTGTCCCTCCCCTATTCCCCCCAATAGACCCCAGTGTGTAGTAGCCCCCTCCCTGTGTCCATGTGTTCTCATTTTTCTCACCCGCCTATGAGTGAGAATATGTGGTATTTCCCTTTCGGTTCTTGTGTCAGTATGCTGAGAATGATGTTCTCCAAATTCATCCATGTCCTTACAAAGGACATAAACTCGTCATTTTTGATTGTTGCATTATATTCCATGGTGTATATGTGCCGCATTTTCCCAGTCCAGTCTATCATCGATGGGCATTTGGGTTGGTTCCCGGTCTTTGCTATTGTAAACAGTGCTTCAATGAACATTCATGTGCATGTGTCCTTATAGTAGAACGATTTATATTCCTTTGGATATATACCCAGCAATGGGATTGCTGGGTCGAATGGAATTTCTATTTCTAGGTCCTTGAGGAATCGCCACCCTGTCTGCCACAATGGTTGAACTAATTTACACTCCCACAAACAGTGTAAGAGTGTTCCTATTTCTCCACATCCTCTCCAGCATCTGTTGTCTCCAGATTTTTTAATGATTGCCATTCTAACTGGTATCTCAATGTGGTTTTGATTTGCATCTCTCTAAGTACCAGTGATGATGAGCATTTTTTCATGTGTTTGTTGGCCTCATGTCTGTCTTCCCCTTTGTAAAGTGTCTGTTCATATCTTTTGTCCATTTTTGAATGGGCTTGTTTGTTTTTTTCGTGTAAATCTGTTTGAGTTCTTTGTAAATTCTGGATATCAGCCCTTTGTCAGTTGGGTAAACTGCAAAGATTTTTTCCCAATCTGTTGGTTGCTGATTCACTCTAGTGACTGTTTCTTTTGCCGTGCAAAACCTGTGGAGTTTGATTAGGTCCCATTTGTCTATTTTGGCTTATGTTGCCAATGCTTTTGGTGTTTTGGTCATGAAGTCCTTGCCTACTCCTATGTCCTGAATGGTTTTGCCTAGATTTTCTTCTAGGGTTTTACTGGTGCCAGTCTTTAATCCATCTGGAGTTAATTTTAGTGTAAAGTGTCAGAAAGGGGTCCAGTTTCTGCTTTCTGCACATGGCTAACCAGTTTTCCCAACACCATTTATTAAACAGGAAATCCTTTTCCCATTGCTTGTTTTTGTCTGGTTTATCAAAGATTATATGGTTGTAGATATGTTGATTTGCCTCCGACGCCTCTGATCTGTTCCATTGGTCTCTATCTCTGTTTTGGTATCAGTACCATGCTGTTTTGATTACTGTAGCCTTGTAGTATAGTTTGAAGTCTGGTAGTGTGATGCCTCCTGCTGTGTTCTTTTTGCTTACAATTGACTTGGCTATGTGGGCTCTCTTTTGGTTCCATATGAAGTTCATAGTGTTTTTTTCCAGTTCTCTTAAGAAATTCAATGGTAGTTTGATGGGGATAGCATTGATTCAGTAAATTACTTTGGGCAGTATAGCCATTTTCACGATATTGATTCTTCCTAACCATGAACATGGAATGTTTCTCCATCTGTTTGTGTCCTCTCTTATTTTGTTGAGCAGTGGTTTGTAGTTTTCCTTGAAGAGGTCCCTTACATTTCTTGTAAGTTGTATTCCTAGGTATTTTATTCTCTTTGTAGCAATTGTGAATGGCAGTTCGTTCTTGATTTGGTTCTCTTTAAGTCTGTTATTGGTGTATAGGAATGCTTGTGATTTTTGCACATTTTTATATCCTGAGACTTTACTGAAGTTGCTTATCAGTTTCAGGAGCTTTTGGGCTGAGGTGATGGGTCTTCTAGGTATACTATCATGTCGTCTGCAAATAGAGACAATTTGGCTTCCACGTTTCCTATTTGAATACCCTTTATTTCTTTTTCTTGCCTGATTGCTCTGGCTAGAACTTCCAGTACTATGTTGAATAGGAGTGGTGAGAGAGGGCATCCTTGTCTAGTGCCGGATTTCAAAGGGAATGCTTCCAGTTTTTGCCCATTAAGTATGATATTGGCTGTTGGTTTGTCATAAATAGCTTTTATTACTTTGAGATATGTTCCATCAATAATGAGTTTATTGAGGGTTTTTAGCATAAAGGGCTGTTGAATTTTGTCAAATGCCTTCTGTGCGACAATTGAGATAATCATGTGGTGTTTTGTTTTTGGTTCGTTTATGTGGTGAATTACGTTTATAGACTTGCCTATGTTGAACCAGCCTTGCATCCCCGGGATGAATCCTACTTGATCATGATGGATAAGTTTTTTAATGTGTGCTGTTGCAATCGGTTTGCCAGTATTTTATTGAAGATTTTTGCATCTATGTTCATCATGGATATTGGCCTGAAGTTTTCTTTTCTGGTTGAGTCTCTGCCAAGTTTTGGTATCAGGATGATGTTGGTCTCATAAAATGATTTGGGAACCGTTCCCTCTTTTTGAATTATTTGGAATAGTTTCAGGAGGAATGGTACCAGCTCCTCTTTGTGTGTCTGGTAGAATTTGGCTGTGAACCCATCTGGACCTGGGCTTTTTTTGTGTGGTAGGCTCTTAATTGCTGCCTCAACTTCAGACCTTGTTATTGGTCTATTTATAGTTTTGGCTTCCTCCTGGTTTAGGCTTGGGAGGACACAGGTGTCCCGGAATTTCTCCATTTCTTTCTGGTTTACTAGTTTATGTGCATAGAGTTGTTTGTAGTATTCTCTGATGATGGTTTGAATTTCTGTGGAATCTGTGGTGATTTCCCCTTTATCATTTTTTATTGCATCTATTTGGTTGTTCTCTCTCTCTTTTTTTTATCAGTCTGGCTAGTGGTCTGTCTATTTTGTTGATCTTTTCAAAAAACCAGCTCTTGGATTTATTGATTTTTTTGAAGGGTTTTTCGTGTCTCTATCTCCTTCAGTTCTGCTCTGATCTTAGTTACTTCTTGTCTTCTGCTAGGTTTTGAGTGTTTTTGATCTTGTTCCTCTAGCTCTTTCAATTTTGATGATAGGGTGTCAATTTTGGATCTCTCCACTCTTCTAATGTGGGCATTTATTGCTATATATTTTCCTCTACAGACTGCTTTAAATGTGCCCCAGAGATTCTTGTTTGTTGTGTCTTTGTTCTCGTTGGTTTTGAAGAACTTCTTTACTTCTGCCTTCATTTCATTGTTATCCAATCAACATTGAAGAGCCAGTTGTTCAGTTTCCATGAAGCTGTGTGGTTCTGAGTTAGTTTCTGTATTCTGAGTTCTAACTTGATTGCACTATGGTCTGAGAGACTGTTTGTTATGATTTCAGTTGTTTTGCATTTGCTGAGGAGTGCTTTACTTCCAATTATGTGGTCAATTTTGGAGTAGGTGTGATGTGGTGCTGAGAAGACAGTATATTCTGTGGATTTGGGGTGGAGAGTTCTGTAAATGTCTATCAGGTTTGCTTGTTCCAGGTCTGAGTTCAAGCCCTGGATATCCTTGTTAATTTTCTGTCTGGTTGATCTGTCTGATACTGGCAGTGGAGTGTTAAAGTCTCCCACTATTATTGTGTGGGAGTCTAAGTCTCTTTGTAAGTCATTAAGAACTTGCCTTATATATCTGGGTGCTCCTGTATTGTGTCCATATATATTTAGGATCATTAGCTCTTCTTGTTGTATCGATCCTTTTACCATGATGTAATGACCTTCTTTGTCTCTTTTGATCTTTGTTGTTTTAAAGTCTATTTTATCAGAGATAAGAATTGCAACTCCTGCTTTTTTTTGCTCTCCATTTGCTTGGTAAATCTTCCTCCATCCTTTTATTTTGAGCCTTTGTGTATCTTTGCCTGTGAGGTGGGTTTCCTGGATACAGCACACTGATGGGTTTTGGTTTTTTATTCAATTTGCCAGTCTGTGTCTTTTTATTGGTGCATTTAGCCCATATATATTTAGGGTTAATATTGTTATGTGTGAATTTGATACTGCCATTTTGATGCTGTCTGGTTGTTTTGTCCATTGGTTGATGCAGATTCTTCATTTTGTTGATGCTCTTTAGCATTTGGTATGTTTTTAGAATGGCTGGTACTGGTTGTTCCTTTCTATGTGTAGTGGCTCTTTCAGGAGCTCTTGTAAAGCAGGCCTGGTGGTGACAAAATCTCTGAGTACTTGCTTGTTGGCAAAAGATTTTATTCTTCCTTCACTTATGAAGCTCAGTTTGGATGGATATGAAATTCTGGGTTGTAAGTTCTTTTCTTTAAGGATGTTGAATATTGGCCCCCACTCTCTTCTGGCTTGTAGAGTTTCTGCCGAGAGATCTGCTGTGAGTCTGATGGGCTTCCGTTTGTGGGTGACCCGACCCTTCTCTCTGGCTGCCTTTAGTATTTTCTCCTTCATTTCAACCCTGGCGAATCTGACGATTATGTGCCTTTGGGTTGCTCTTTTTGCGGAATATTTCTGTGGTGTTCTCTGTATTTCCTGGAGTTGAGTATTGGCCTGCCTTGCTAGGTTGGAGAAACTTTCATGGATAATATCCTGAAGAGTGTTTTCCAGCTTGGATCCATTCTCTTCGTCACATTCTGGTACACCTATCAAACCTCGGTTAGGTCTCTTCACATAGTCCCACATTTCTTGGAGGTTTTGTTCATTCCTTTTTGCACTTTTTTCTCTAATCTTGGTTTCTCTTATTATTTCATGAGTTGATCTTAAACTTCTGATATTCTTTCTTCTGCTTGGTCAATTTGGCTCTTGAAACTTGTGCATGCTTCATGAAGTTTTCATGTTGTGTTTTTCAGCTCCTTCAATTTATTCATATTCCTCTCTAAGTTGTCCATTCTTCTTATCATTTCCTCGAATCTTTTTTCAAATCTTTTTTCAAGGTTCTAAGTTTCTTTGCATTGATTTAGAACATTCTTTTAGCTCACTGAAGTTTCTCATTATCCACCTTCTGAAGTCTGATTCCGTCATTTCATCACTCTCATTCTTCGTCCCGCTTTGTTCCCTTGCTGGTGAGGAGTTTTGGTCCTTTGTAGGAGGCAAGGTGTTTTGGTTTCAGGTGTTTTCCTCCTTTTTGCACTGGTTTCTTCCCATCTTTGTGGATTTATCCACCTGTCATCTTAGTAGTTGCTGACTTTTCGATTGGGTCTCTGAGTGGACGCCCAGATTGTTGATGATGACGTATTTCTGTTACTTAGTTTTCCTTCTAACGGTCTAGCTCCTTTGCTATACGAGTGCTGAGGTCCACTCCAGGCCCTGCTTGTCTGGGGTACACCTGTAGCAGCTGCGGAACAGTGAGGGATGCTACCCTTTTCTTCTTCTGCTATCTTTTTCCCAGAATGATGCCCACCAAATGTCAGTCTGATTAGTCCTTTTTTGAGGTGACTCTTTGGATTTACAGGGGTCAGGTAGATGCTTGAGGAGACGATCTGTACTTTATAGGAGCTCCAGTGCTGAGCTGTGAGCTCCGTTGTTCATTCTGGGTTGTTGGGCAGATGTGTTTAGGTCTGCTGCAGCAGAACTCACAACCCCCCTTCTTTCTTTTTTCCCCTCAGATGCTCTGTCTCAGGGAGTTGGGGCTTTCTTTATGAGTATCTGTTGCACTTTCCTGCCCAGCTAGGAGGCAGTCTATTCACTATTTGCCTGCCGGGGTTTTGCCCTTTTAGCGCGGGTCTGCCCTGCTGCCGCAGGGCTCGTTCTACTTGGTGCACTCTGCCCTGTTGGTGGGATCTCTCAGTTATGGCTGGTTGCCTCAGCAACGGCAGGCTGTGTCAGCAATGGGCATGTTCCTCAGTAGGGGCAGATTGCATCCATAGTGGCAGACACCCCTCCCCCACTGAGCTGCACCATCCTGGATTCAGCTGAGCCTGCAGCAAGACTCTCAACCCCGAGTGCCTCGAATCCCCGCCCTGCTTGTCCCCATGAGGGTGGGATCTGCCGAGCCCGATCACTTGGCTCCCTGCCTCAGAGTCCCTCATCTCTCTCTCTTTTTCTCTCCAAGTTGAATGGTTGACTCTCTCACAGGCGCCCTAGTCACCTGCTGACTGGGAACTGGGATCCATGCGATCTCCCTTGCGGCGGCCCACTGCACCGGCTCAAATCACTCTTCCCAGGAATCTCCTAGTCTGGCTCACCATCCAAGTCCCGTTCAATCAGATGGACATGTCAATCTGCCCTCCCAAATCTCAGATTGCCAGTTTAACAGGGCACCCAGACCAGTGAATTTTGTGCCCAGTGCCGCTGTGCTGTGGCGCAGGCCAAAACGGCCACGCAAGCTGAAAGAGACACACTTCTGTCCTGTGTCTCTTCTACACCTGGGAATTTCCCCATTCTGTGGGCAACAAAGATCTGTCTGAAAATGCAGCTAGGACTCACCCTCTGCACCTTCACTGAGAGCTGCAATCCTGAGTTTTTTCTACAGCACCATCTTGGAAATTCTCCAAAAGATAATGTTTTTAAAGGATCAATTTTATAGTTGTCTCTCCAGGGGATGGGGAGTTGGTGTCTAGAGCAGTCTCGGGCTGGGGGGTGCCCGTAGGGTTCTGGATTTGCTGTCCCCTCACCAGCCCCCGGCTGAGACTCGTCAGTACCTGCCAGCCCACACTCCATGGGGCATTCTTGCTCCTGATGCCGGCAAGCTGCCTTGAGTTCTTTTCTCATGTTTCTGGGCCCTTAATATGTTAACTTCCTGCATTAGGTGCATATGTATTTAGGATAGTTAGCTCTTGTTGCATTGATCCTTTTACCATTATGTAATGTTTTCCTTTGTCTCTTTTGATCTTTGTTGGTTTAAAGTTTGTTTTATCAGAGACTAGGATTGCAACCCCTGCTTTTCTTTGCTCTTCAGTTGCTTGGTAAATCTTCTTCCATTTCTTCATTTTGAGTCTATGTATGTCTTTGCACATGAGATGGGTGTTCTGAATACAGCACACCTATGGGTCTTGACCTTTTACCCAGCTTGCCAGTCTATGTCTTTTGATTGGGGCATTTAGGCTGTTTCTATTTAACATTAATATTGTTATATGTGTGTTTGATCCTGTCATTTTGTTACTAGCTGGTTGTTTTGTCTGTTAGTTGATGCAGTTTCTTCATTGTATTGTTGGTCTTTACCATTTGGTATGTTTTTGCAGTGGCGGTATTTGTTCTTTCTTTCCATGTTTAATGTTTCCTTCAGAAGCTCTTGTAAGGCAAGTGTGGTGGAGACAAAATTTCTCAGCAATTGCTTGTCCATAAAGGATTTTATTTCTTCTTCACTTATGAAGCTTAGTTTGGCTAGATATGAAATTCTGGGTTAAAGGCTCTTTTCTTTAAGGATGTTGAATATTGGTCCCCACTCTTTCTGGCTAGTAGGGTTTGTGCCAAGAGACCCAGTACAGTAGCACCCTGATACATAAAGTAACTCATTATTGATCTACAAAGAAACGTAGATTCCCACACAATAATAGTGGGAGACTTAATATCCTACATTGTCAGTATTCAACAAATCAATGAGACAAAAAATCAACATCGAGGACTTGAACTCAGGTCTGGAACAAGTGGACCTAATAGACATCTACAGAACTCTCCACCCCAAATCCACAAAATATACATTCTTCTCAGCACCACATCACACTTACTCTAAAATTGACTACATAATTGGAAGTAAATCACTCCTCAGCAAATGCAAAAGAACGGAAGTCATAATGAACAGTCTCTCAGACTACCATGCAATCAAATTAGAACTCAGGTTTAAAAAACTCACTCCAAACCACACAACTACATGGAAACTAAACAACTTGCTCCTGAGCAGCTACTGGATAAACAATGAAATGAAGGCAGAAATAAAGATGCTCTTCAAAAACAATGAGAACAAAGACACAACATACCAGAATCTCTGGGACACATTTAAAGCACTGTCTAGAGGGAAATTTGTAGCAATAAATGTCCACATGAGAAGTGAGGAAAGATATAAAATTGACATGCTATGATAAAAATGGAAAGAGGTAGAGGAGCAAGATCAAAAACAAAATTCAAAACCTAGCAGAAGATAAGAAATAACTAAGATCAGAGCAGAAATGAAGGAGATAGAGACACAAAAATTCCTTCAAAGAATCAATAAATCCACGAGCTGGTTTTTTCAAAAGATCAACAAAATATATAGACCACTAGCCAGACTAATAAAAAAGAAATGAGAGGAGAATCAAATAGCTGCAATAAAGAAGGATAAATGGGATATCACAACCAATTCCAGAGACATACAAACTACCATCAGAGATTACTACAAACACCTCTCTGCACATAAACCCAAACATCTAGAGAAATGAATAAAGTCCTGGACACTTACACACTCCCAAGACTAAACCAGGAAGAAGTTGAATACATGAACAGACCAATAACAAGGGCTGAAGTTGAGGCAGCAATTAATAGTCTATCAACCAAAAAAGGCCAGGTCCAGACATGTTTACAGCCGAATTCTACCAGACATACAAAGAGGAGCATATGTCATCTGATGTTGTCTTGACTTTTGAAATTCTAATAAATTCAGTGCAATCAATCACTATGTTCTCCATTCCTGTAATAATCCCTTGAATTCCCTGACCTACATCCTTGTATTTACTAATCCCTCTATGCTTGCGTATGAACTCTTATCTCCCTCACATTTCATTTTCTATTGCGACTCCCTCAGTTCTAGCATCCATGAGGATCACTTCAGTCTTGTGTTCAGTCTTAGCTTTGATTACCATAGGCAATAACTATTCTACAAGTGGCTTAAGAACAAGTTGGTGTCTTGTTCACTGATTTATTTCCCAGGACCTGAGATATTATTTGGTTTATTGTAGGCATTCAAACAATATTTGTTGAATGAAAGATGAATAGAGAATGCTTCACTTTTCCAGCTATTTTACTTCATGCCCATCTTTTTTCTTCTCTAAACACTCTTCTCAAACCACATTCTAGTTTTTTTAAAAAAGATGACACCTATTACACATACCTAACTGTCCACCACTCTAAAATCTGCCTGGACTTAAAGTTTAACTTGAAGTTTAATAGATTAATATTGATGCCTTACACTATATGGATTATCTGTTTATATAATGAAGGTAAATTTATCTGTTTGTTATTTTCTTGATTATCTAAACTGATTACACCTTTTTTAGGATCACAAATGAGACAGCGACACTAAATTTAGATAGCTTTTTCTCTCTCATAATAGCAACAGATGCATAGAATATTGTGATTTTTGTTATCTACAGGAAGTCATATATTCTATCATCAAAAAGTAAGTTTTTTTCATTCAAATACTAATTGGAAAGTGAATTTTTTCTGCTTTTTGTGTATTAATTTTCAACGTTCTTGTTTCTATTCAAGTAATTTATCTTTTTTCCATCTGATATGGAATTCTTTGTTTTCACTCACACAGTTATCTGATTTGTTTTGAAGACACAGTAGGGGAGTACCCTTGTTGGGTCATGCAGAGTTTTGTTAAAATAAAACAAATACAGGTTTGCAGGTAGCTCATCATGGTGACAATTACCCTGTCTTTTCAGACTAGAAGTGGAGAAATGAGGAATCAACATAAAAGTAAGGAAACTGATATCTGCCTATAAAGAGAAAAGAAAATCAGTAGTATGCTAACCATGCAACGTAAGTGTAATAAATGAATATTTGAAAAGTTATGATGTTCACTTATTCATTTTTAATAGTAATTTCTCCATTCTTATCAAAAAGTGCTAAGTAAGATTCACCAGATATTTTGATTACAAACATAACAACCATTCTCTGGGAAAAAGAAAATTGCAAATAATCTTTTATTCTTAACTTCCTCTACAGAAATGATACAATTCCACAAGTGAAGAGCTAAAAATCAAAAAGAAAAACTGGTAAATAGTCTTAGTCCCCCCAAATTATCATTTTATCAACTCTTTTTTCTTGTAACAGATGTATTAGGGCTCTCTAGAGGGACAGTAGTAATACAACAGGTGTATACATGAAGGGGAGTTTATCAAGGAGTATTTACTCACATGATCACAAACTGAAGTCCTACTATATGCCATCTGCAAGCTGAAGAGCAAGGAAGCCAGTTAGAGTCCCAAATCCTCAAAAGTAGGGGAACTGACAGTGCAGTCTTTAGTCTGTGGCTGAAGGACTGAGAGCCCCGGTCAAATCACTGGTGTAAACTCAAGCGTCCAAAAGCTGAAGAAGTTTTCAGTCTAATATTTGAGGGCAGGAAGGGTCCAGCACAGGAGAAAGATGAAGGTTGAAATACTCAGCCAGTCTAGTCCTTTCAGGTTCTTCTGCCTGCTTTATCTTAGCCACTCTGGCAGCTGATTATATAGTGAGCACCCAGATTAAGGGTGGGTCTGCCTTTCCCAGTCCACTGACTCAAATGTTAATCTTTGGCAACACACTCACAGACAAACCCAGGAATTATACTTTTCATCCTTCAATCCAATCAAGTTGACATTATTAGCCATCACAACAGATATCTGTCACTTATTCATCGATATGATTTTATAAATGTCTACACTAATTACAATGAATAATATGAAACTTTAGTTCTTACATAAAATAATTCCCAAGTTTGGCAATCCAGGTCAGGTAGAGTGGCTCTACAAACTCATTAAGAATATTTGTTTCATCTGTGCTTCAACCCTGCCCACCTCAGCAAATGGCTTTTAGTTTCAAAGTTGTTCCAAAGTCTTTCATAACTGTTGGAACATGTATCATTACCACTACATTTGAAGAAGCAGGAAGGAAGAAACATGAAAAGTGAGGGCAAGCAGCATGTTTCCTTAAAGAGTATTTCTAGAAGTCCCATTGCTGTGGTTTGAATGGGTCTCCTGTTGAAACTCAGGTGTAGTCAATGTGATGGAATTAGGCATGAGGCCTTCAAGAGGTGATTAAATCATGACAGCTGTTCCCCCATTAATAGGATTAAAACCTTCATTAAAAAAGTGTTCAAACAGCTGTTGGCTATATTTTCTTCTTTTCTGTCATGTAAGGACATGGTGCTCCTCCCCTCTGGAGGATACAACAAGAAGACCCTCACCAGATGCTGGCTCCTCGATGTTGACCTTCCCAACACTGTGAGAAATAAATTTCTGTTCTTTGTAAATTACTCAGTCTCAGGTATTTTGCTTTAGCAGTACAAACATAGTAGGAAACACATTGTACAATTTTTGCTTATATCAGATTAGTAAGAATTAGTCACATTTTCACATCTAATGACAAGAGAGACAGAGATGTATATTCTATTAACTTGGAGCATTACCACATTGTGAAGTGAGGGAATATATTCTCTTCCCAGGTCCATAAAAGATCATAGATTCAAGGGCAAGAATTTCCTAGCGCCACGCCCCTCTCCCATGCCTCTCCATCTGGGAGATTTAATGGTTTCTGTTTAATTTTCACGGGCGAGGGAAAGAATCAAAAGTCAGTCAGTCCAGCAGAAGGTTAAAGAAGGAGCTCTTTTCATTGGCCAGTTGGCTTGGAGGTAGGAATTCCTTCCAGGTAAAAGTCTCAGTCTCTCTCTTCCGGCCGTATTTCCCCCTCTGGGGTCCCCTTCCACCCGTGTGGAAGCTGCTTTTTCCCTCCTGGATTCCATACTTGGGTCCCCTTACACAAACTGTCGTGGGAGCTTGTCTTCCGCTCCTAAACTCCATCTCTCTCTGTTCCCTTCCACTCAGTGTGGAAGCCGCTTTCCTCTCCTGGAGTCCATCTTTCTGGATTCTCTCACTCAGTGTGAGAGGTGCCTTCCTTCTCTGAATTTGCCCCTCTGGGAACCCTTCTCACTCAGTGTGAGAGCGGCTTTTCTTTCTCACTCAGTGTGAGAGCTAGTTGTTTGTTTCTCTCTCTTTTTCCTTTTTCAATCTCTGCCTAAATAAATCACTTTTCTACGGAAACTTTTTGGGTCTGGTATTAACTTCGTGAGCGCACCATGCTGTGGTCTCTGCTCCCATTCTTGGGTTAGTAGTGAAAGACCAAGAGCCTGGAAAAACATCCTCTCAGGAATGCTGAGCGCTCTCCTGAACCGCAAAACCCGGCAGCAGAAATACAGAGTTATTGTTACTAAGATGGAAGGAATGAAGGGACATTGGTATACGGAGGCCAAGGTCTCTGCCAAGATCTTCAGGGAAGATACATCACATTTCAGTTTCTAAATATTTTTTCAAATTACTATTGTATGTTTTTATTGTTGCTTTTTTTTTTTTTTTTTTTTTTTGGTAAACATTTTAATGTGGGATTATTTTCCAAAACTATTAGGCTTCACGTCTTAAAAAATCATTCAATTTAGAAAGAAATCATCTGTCTTCTAATTTCTACTTTGTCATAAATTCTTTATGTAATCTTGGGAAATTGTTTTATAGCACTAGGTTTCAATTTCTTTAATTTAAAATACACAGTTTTAAAATTTAATTAACTATAACATAATTTTACTATTTTATACTTACTATGATGCATGTAAAATAATTATATATTAATAAATGTTTCTAAAACATACCATAGACCCAATTCTAGAAAATCTACCAACACAAAATTAAACAACCCATAATTCCACTCTGCATTTAATTGTAATTTATCCTAAAACATAGTCAATAATTGATCTAAATTTTTATTTTTATTTGCATATTTGATTCTGAAATACAAAGGGAATCTTATTTTTCTAAATAAGTTATCAGTAAATATATTTATTATATTATTTTACAAATATTTAGCACATCCTATGTGATGGCTATTGTTCTATGTATTTATACTATATAGTAAAAGACATCAGATAGATCCATACTCTTTAGTGGCCTATAGTCTAATAGGTAAGAGTAGAAAAAATGACCAGGTGCATGGCTCACATCAGTAATCCCAGCACTTTGGGAGGCCAAGGCAGGTGGATCACCTGAGTTTAGGAGTTTGAAATCAGCCCAGCCAACATGGTGAAACCCCATCTCTACTAAAAATACAAAAATTAGCCAGGGATGTTGGTGCACACTTGTAGCCCCAGCTACTAGGGAGGCTAAGGCAGGACAATCGCTTGAAATCGGGAGTCAGAGGTGGCAGTGAGCCGAGATCGTGTCATTGCACTCCAGCCCAGGGAATGAGAGTGAGACTCCATCTCAAAAATACAAAACAAAACAAAAAGAATAGAAAAAAAATACATATAGGACGAAGGACATGATTGTATGGAAGCCTATAATTAAGACAATGTTCATGAAGTTCATAGAGTTTGGAGGACTTTTCTGAGCTAGGTTGATGTGTCTATAATCTATCCACATAAAGATAACAGAGTAGGACGGGCGCGGTGGCTCAAGCCTGTAATCCCAGCACTTTGGGAGGCCGAGGCGGGTGGATCACGAGGTCAAGAGATCGAGACCATCCTGGTCAACATGGAGAAACCCCGACTCTACTAAAAATACAAAAAATTAGCTGGGCATGGTGGCGCGTGCCTGTAATCCCAGCTACTCAGGAGGCTAAGGCAGGAGAATTGCCTGAACACAGGAGGCGGAGGTTGCAGTGAGCCGAGATGGCGCCATTGCACTCCAGCCTGGGTAACAAGAGCAAAACTCCGTCTCAAAAAAAAAAAAAAAAAAAAAAAAAAAATAAGAGAGTAATCATTGGTTGCTTGAATCTGGAGCTCAGAAGAGAGAGCTGGTTTAGGGATACAACTTTGGAGGACATCAGCATATTGATGATATTAAAAACTATGGAACTGGTAGACTCACCTATGAAGTTTGCATACAGACTTTAAAAATAAAAAAGTGTTGGGCCCAGTGCAACATTAACAGTCATGCCAAAAGGAGAATTCAGTGAAGAACACTGAAAATCAGTGGTTAAAGAGATAGGAGAAAAACAAAAGAGGTGTCTGTCATGAAAACCAAATGAGGGGAGTGTTAGCAGAAGAATATGTGATCATCTCTTTCAAACGCTGCAGATGAGTGAAAGGAAGCCTGGGAAATTACCACTGGATTTAGTAATACGGAGGGTCATAAGAACATTGACAGAGCAGTTGCAGGGAAATGGAGAGATAAAGTCCCTTCACTGAAATGGGTTCAGGGAAAGGGAGAAAAAAAATTGAGCCCTTCGCAAGTAGACAACTCTTTCAAGGAATTTTACTGTTAGATTTATGTAATAAGCAGTACCTAGAAATGATATTGAAGTTTGTTTGATTGTTTAAAAGTAGAAAAATAAAATTATCTGCCATGCTGACAGCAATTGTGAAAGGAACAAAATAACAAAAACAACAACAAAACCCGATATATTTGCCATGAGCAAGCTAGAGTGAATGAGGCTTATTGTGCACATGAAAGAAGTGGCTTTTATGTGAATACAATTATTGATAGTGGATGTGTTATGATGTAGATACTTGGATTAAAGAGAGAGATGTCAAGGATGATGCATTACTGATATATATAACAGGACAAAGCAGTATCTTAGTACAAGATGTGAAACAGTAGAAATGATCCAGTTTTATGATGAATGGATTGAATTTGGTATGACTTTCAGATATTGAAGTGGTCATCTCTCCTAGTCACTTGAACATAGAGGAGAAGATTTTGGAAAAACATGCAATCTAGAGGTATAAGTTTATTATTTATCCATAAATGGTCATTAATGATAGGACATCAACTGACTAGTCTTGGGAAAGACTATGAAGTAAGTAACAAGAAGGCTTAAGTATAAGCCTTGCCATATTAAGGTGTTACCTATATTTCTGGAAATTTCTAAAAATGTCAAAAATGTATTACATTATTTTATTTTAATCATATAACTTAATATTTAGGTTTATTTTATGTTTACAGTTATTATATTAACCTCTTTAATTTTGTTAATCATCTCGTTTGTTTGTTTGTTTGTTTTGAGATGATGTTTCACTCTTCTTGCCCAGGCTGGAGTGCAATGACACAATCTCAGCTCACTGCAACCTCTGCCTCCCAGGTTCAAGCAATTTTCCTGCCTTAGCCTTACAAGTAGCTGGGATTACAGGCACGTGCCACCATGCCTGGCTAATATTTTGTATTTTTATTATAGAAGGGTTTTCACCATGTTGGCCAGGCTTGTTTCAAACTCCTGATCTCAGGTGATACATTTGCCTTGGCCCCCCAAAAATGCTGGGATTACAGGCATGAGCCACCATGCCTGGCCTGAACAGTTTTTTAGAAAAATACTATTTTCTTAAAATACTTTGTTAATGTTTATGTTTTTTGACTATCTCTACTATGTCTAAAGTAAGTTGAACTATTGTAGAAATAAAGTATTGTCAGTATAGTTCCAATCTCTAATGCACTCTACAGTTTTTGCTTTCTTTGCTCTCTTTATTCAGGGTCTCTATATTTCTGACAAATACGTTTTTATAAAATATGTTCTTTGTTTACCCCCACAGAATATTCTATTTTAGTTTTGGCCACTTTTCTCTCCTTTCAGTTGTCATCTTACAGCTATGCTACATCATCCCAGTTGTTGCTGTTGAAAAAGACTAACCTTTTTGTGTTAGTTTTAAAAGATGGAATTTTTCAATACAAAGGTGAATGCTACTTTAATTCAGAGAAGTGAAACATTATATAAAATAGAGGACAAAAACTTTTTGTAATAATATATCTTTTAATATTCTCCCATGTGTAATTTTCCCCAAATTTCCCTGCCTTTGAAACTTATAAAATAATTTTCACTGAATAAAATGAAGTATAGAGGAATTTCTAAAAGACTTATCCTTTGGCTGTAATATATAGTAATACATTAGACTTTAGCTATAAGTCTTTTAAGAAAATATTAGTTTGAAATTCTATTCCCTCTTTGAGAAATGCACGATATTAAAAATGTATTCTGAAATTGTTCTTTGATACAAGGCCTTCTATCTAGAGGAAATAATACCTGCAGAAAGTTTTTACCTCATGTTGAGATGTATTGAATAAAAGTGTTTTTGAAAAATGTTACAAGGTGAATGGAGAAAACTCCATATACACTGCTAACCAAGAAGATGTTCAGATCAATGATACACACTGACCCAAGTGGGCTGTTGTATATATATTACTTTGTTTTCAATATAAAATACATAGGTTAAGGCAAATTAAAATGTTTAGAAATACTGAAATACACTTTTTAGGATTATATTTGCATATGTATGGTAAATTAATTTTATTTGGTATTACTTTAACATATGTATTATTTCTTAGTTCATAAATATGTGTGTGCATGTATGTATGTGCATATATATAGATTGAGAATGTGAAAGCAAAATTGCTGGCACTGAAATATCTCAGCATAATTTTCATAACTATCTTTAAGACACAGTCTGATTGTGAAAGATTTAGAGACTAGAATAACTACTATCCAAGATTCAATATTTTAGAGGCTCTTTTCCTGAATTATGATAATATATAATATGTCAAAATCTTAACTCACTCTGAATAAATTCTTACAGAGAAATATTAACTTCAAAGCTATTTTTCTAAGAGAGAAAAGATTGGCTTTGTGAAGTTGTTCATTTAAATAATTTATAATTGCTTCTATAAGACTCACAGATTTTGGATTATATCTCTTGAGGGAGAAAAAGTTTGTAGTACTAAAATTAGATGTGGGAGGCCAAAGGATTACTCTAGTGCTGGAAAAGTTGGCGACATATCTAGATCTGTAAGAACATTGTAGTAAGCTAGCTTCTACTTTCTCTTGGAAGCAAAGACAGGGAAACTGGTAATGGTTGATACAGTGTTGCTTTTACCTTTTTACTTCTTCCCTATACTACAGTTAGACACCCATGTTTCTTTCCATGTAACATTGCAGTACTTTCAGCTAGAGAGAATTTGGGCTCAGCTATGTGAGTTGCCTTGACTAACGGAATATAGATATACAATTCTAGCTGAAGTTTTAAAACATATGATGAATTTTTATCAGGTATATTGAGCTAGCATGAGAAGAGCATGCTTCATGGAGCCATGCTCTCTCAGTCTGAGAACTGGAATAAAGATACGTGGAGTGGACTTGTACCCAATCAGCCTAGAGTCCATCAAGCCCAGCGGACCCGCTCAATGATCAGCTGAAATAGAGCTACCTGACTCATTAGTATAAACAGATATAGTTTTAAGCTACTGAGAGTGTGGGAGAATTTGTCATGCAGTACTATTCAGGAAACACACACATGCACATTATTCACCTAATCTTGCAGCTTTTCTCCCAGTTTCCAATCAGATCCTTAGAAGTTTGGTGATAAAGGAGGGAATAAAGGCAAGATTGGGAGCTGCAAAAAGCAGCTGTCTAAAGACAGTTGTTCTTGGGCAATTATACATCTATGACCATCAGAATAAGTTTTGCCTGAAAAATCACACGGTCTGAACTTTGATCATGAATAAGAACTGTTTACCTTACTGAAAAATAAGGATTATTTTAGTAAATGAAATTTATTTTATAAATTCACTACTTCAGAAGTATTCAGCAGTAGTTGTCATTTTATCAATAAATATTTGTGGAATAACTTCATTTTATTTTACTTTTTTTAGAAATAGCCTTTGCTCAGGGTTTTTTTTCTTCTCCTTTTAGCTTGGTGTGCAGGATTTGTTTTTGAATATGGATCCCGCAATTACCTAGTTATTACTGTATATAAAAATATGGACCTTGAAACTACTTTGAAAATCACCATTGAAAGCTAACTCTTCTTAATGGGACAGAAAATAATTACCACTATGTGGAACTAGAAATGTTAGTTCTCTACAATTTAGAATGACATTCATAACTAGTAACACTTTTGGCTGAATTATGTGCTTGCCACACACTACTCAATTCAGAAAAAGCAGTTTTCTGTTTTCTGAAAACATTTTATTTGCAAATATAAGGAATGTACTCAAAAAACATAAAATTTTCTAATTGCATGACATGAATGAAGAATTTAAAACATAGTTCTTTGGGTCAGTAATTTTTAATATTTAGTTGGAATATAGTACGAAAACATCCTGTAGTTAATTAATTTGAGTATCAAGTGATCTATCCTGTTTATTCATATTTGTTTACTAAAAATATAATGACTGCTTTAGGTAAGATTTTCTTTAATAAATCCTCGAACCATTGCAACAAGTTTCCACAACATGAGCATTTGTACCTTCAGACACTAGTATCTTGGAAAACACTCACAACTTCTTCCTCAGAAAACTCTGGGTTCTAATTTTGGGCAACTTCTGAAACAAATTTTCTCAACTTTCAAGTAGTGTGATTATATTTGTACAAGTTAGTACCCAGTTATTACTTTTCTAATATTTTATGGATCTTTAGTGCCTGGTTATTACTTTTTTAATATTTTATGAATCTTTTTCAATATTTTCAGCATTTTTTAAATTTGTATTTTATTATAATTTAAGTTTCAGGATATATATGCAGGAGGTGCAGGTTTGTTACACATGTAAACGTGTGCCATGGTGATTTGCTGCACCTCTCCACCCATCACCTAGGTATTAAGCCCTGCCTGCATTAGCTATTTTTTCCTGATGCTCTCCCTCCCTCAACCCCTGCTGACAGGCCCCACTGTGTGTTGTTTCCCTCCCTGTGTCAATGTGTTCTCTCTCACCACACACAAACAAGTGTTTTTAGTTTAGGTTGACAATATTTAAGAAGAAAATAACTTTGAGTATTTTTCCTATATATAGAAACTCAATTTTATGCTCTCAAAATATTTCTGTATGAGCTTACTCTCCTTTCCCAGAGCCAGATTCCTTTTGCTCTGGTTAAGTTCCCCAGAACTATACAAACATGTGGTGTTTGGTTTTCTGTTACTGTGTTAGTCTGCTGAGGCTTCCAGCTCCATCCATTTCCCTAGAAAGGACATGATCTCATTCTTTTTTATGACTGCATAGTACTCCATGGTATATATGTACCATTAGTTCAACCACTGTGAAATACAATGTGCTAATTCCTCAAATACCCAGAACCAGAAATACCATTTGACCCAGCAATCCTACTGAATATTTAAGCTGCTTTTAAAATCAGCAAGTTGGAATACTTAACAATATTGGTTTTATCTTAAGGGACAAACTTTTTGCCAGGTTCTGAGATCCGGGGTGCAGGGGAGGTTTAGCTTGCTCCCCGGTGGACTCCAGGCTCTTGGTTTGTAACTCACCCAAGAATGGGAGAGAGGACCATGCCCGGCGTGGTGTGCTCCCAAGTAAATATTGGACCCCAGAGAGTTTTTGTAGAAAGGGATTTATTTAGGCATGAGAAAAAGGAGAGAGATAGAGATGACAGAGAGAAAGCTTCCACAAAGATTGTGGAATGGGACCTAAATGTGGAATCTGTTGGGATGTAGGGACAAGGACTTTTAACCTGGGAGGAATTCCCTCCCTCTCCAATCCCTTTGACCTATGAAAGGAGTTCCTTCTAACTTCCGCTGGAGTGATTGATCTTTGATTCTTTCCTGCGCATGCGAAACTCTAAACAAAGACCTCTATCCAAAGGACTATAAATCGTTCTACAATAAGGACACATGCACACGAATGTTCATTGCAGCACTGTTTACAATAGCAAAGACCTGGAACCAACCCAAATGCCCAACGATGATAGACTGGACTGGGAAAATGTGGCACATATACACCATGGAATATTATGCAGCAATCAAAAATGATGAGTTTGTGTCCTTTGTAGGAACATGGATGAATCTGGAGAACATCATTCTCAGCAAACTGACACAAGAACAGAAAAAGAAATACCGCATATACTCACTCATAGGTGGGTGAGAAAGATGAGAACACATGGACACAGAGAGGCAGTCTACTATACACTGGGGACTGTTGAGGGGAATGGGGGAGGGACAGCAGGGGGGTCTGGGGGGGATAGCCTGGGGATGAATACCAAGTGTGGGTGAAGGGGAGGAAAGCAGCAAAGCACACTGCCATGTGTGTACCTATGCAACTATCTTGCTCGTTCTGCGCATGTACCCCCAAACCTATAATGCAATGAAAATTAAAAAAAAAAAAAAAAAAAAAAAAAAAAACAAAGACCTCTAATCCCTGTTTGGGCGCTGGGAAGATTCTTGCCTTTGAAACTACACCCTCTTGTGGACCCAGGAAGAGAATATATTCCCTCAAAACCACATGATGAATTTTATAATCAGTGGTTCTATTTTTTTTAGCATGATGGACTTCAGCATAAATAATAATAATAAAAAAAGCCTAGGCAACATAGGGAGACCCTGTCTTCACAAATAGTAAAATAAAATAAAGCTAAAAATATTAGCTAGACATGATGATGCATGTATGGCTGAGTTGAGATAATTGCTTGAGCTGAGAAGATTGAGGCTGCAGTGTTCTATGATTGTGCCACTGTATTACAGCCTGGGCAACAGAGTGATATTCTCTCTCTCTCTCTCTCTCTCTCTCTCTCTCTCTCTCTCTCTCTCTCTACACACACACACACACACACACACACACACACACACACACACACACACGTTTAGTTTAGGTTGACCATATTTATGAAGAAAAGAACTTTGAGTATTTTTTTTTTTGCTATACAGAAACTCAATTTTATGCTCTCAAAATATTTCTATATGATCTTACTCTCCTTTCCCAGAGCCAGATTCCCTTCATTCTAGTTAAGCTCCCCAGAACTATACAATAATACTAACAGTCAAATTAGAAAATTCTTTCAAAATTATCTTAGACCTACAAAATATTACCTGCATTTTGAATTTGCAGTTTTTATTTTGATAAAAGACATTTGTAATCTACTTGAAATTAATGAATATGTTTATGCTTATATAAATTATAAAAGTGTATTGCATTCACAATTATCAGGGTAGGCAAGTATTTAGACAACTGATTTCACATAATTTTATGCCTTTAAAGGTTATCTCTCTCAATATTTAATATGATGCACTTATATTTTTTGCATTGTATATGTATGCAGATATTACATTGTACTCCATGAATTTATACAGTTATGATTGACACATAATAATTGTATGTATTCAAGGAGTACAATGATTGACACATAATAATTGCATGTATTCATGGAGTACAATGTACTATTTACATGTATTTATATACATTGTGTTATGATCAAAAAAGGGTATTAGCATATCCATTCCCTTAAACTTTGTGATGAGAATATTCAAAAACCTCTCTTTGACATATTCTAAAATATACAATTTAATATTGTTAACTCTAATCATACTATTATCCAATAATAAGTCTGATGAACTTATTATTTCTACCCTCCTGTAGCTTTGTATTCACTGAACAAGCTTTTACTCTTTCTCCATTCCCCTAACTTAGCCATGATCTGTCTGGTAACTACTATTCTTCTCTCTACTTCTATGAGACCAACTCTTTAAGTCAAGCTATGAGTAAAGTAGACTTCCATTTAAATCACATGGGACTATTATTGAATTAGACTATTCCTATTTACCTCTGGAGCAGGAAGAGGAACCCAGATTTCTTAAGAACATTGCCACAGCTTTATTCAAGAAATTGAATATCTATCACTAAGGAAGAAAATGTAATCTGTCTTTGACTTTTGAGCAATAAGCGTTGTCTGAAACATAAGATTACTATGGAAATCTACACTTAGATATTTTTAAAACATGTAAACTAAATTAGAATATTAAATTTTATTCCTATTATCAGAACTACGTTTGTTCTGGAAGAACAAACTGCTAAGGTTGATGTAGCAATAGAAGTGAGGCTTTTTTTTTAACTTATATACTATATTACATTTCTACATACTGCCTTTGACTGTTAGACTCTGCTATTTATAAACTTTGCATTTTTAACATCAAACTTATAATTTTCAAAATCATCCTCAAGTTCTTGTAAGTTTCAGAGACCAGAATATAATTTGATTATAAATATTGAGTTTCAGTGAATGGATGATAAAAAATAGAAAGATTTTTGAAATTATTACTAATTATATAGAAAATGATTATTTAATTTCAAAGAGAAAAACATTTTTGGAATGACCCAATCAAAATATAGTTATAGACATTTGTTTTAAAATTTTAATTTTACCATTCACCTTATCTTTTAGAAACTAATCCAGAAACAACTTCTACAACTGTAACCAAAGAATATAAGTTAATATACTAAAGTTAACCTTCAATAAGTATTAAAAAATATTGTCTTTTCTCAACTTTTCATCACTGAGTCCAGCAAAGCATTTTTATATTTTAAACAAATAGAAATCATACAAATACATTATTTAGCAAATTTTTTGGAGAAAATCCTATTTAAAAAATGGTTGATACATAGTAAATAACGGAACCAAGAGAATCACTGAACACTGTAAAATTACACACAAATTCTGTATTCTTATTGTTCACATCAGTTTACACATATACTATATCCAAAACTATTATCGTTAAATCACATATAAAAATTTAAATTTATAAATGCAGTAAACCATGTTTTGGTGTTCAAATATCTTTCTATCTTAGATATTACATGGTACTGTGTAATGCCATGCAGGTTATTGAAATTCACATTACATTTTATTTGCATTAATTTAAAAATATCTCTATAGAGTCAATAGTTAAAAGTTTTACAAAAACTAGTTTTTATAAGAAGCATTTTTGAAAACATTATATTTTACATGTAAAGAAAATTATTAAAATTTAAAGAAACACAAGCCATTTTGGAAAATTGAGTCCTATAATCAAGTTGATAATTACAGAGTATTAATTAGTTTGGGTATACAATATGGTAAAATCAAGGTGTTATATTACATTTAAAACTGTTTAATGATACTTGATAATTCAAGCATCAGGAAATACCTTGATTGTAAAAATAAAGAAGAGGTCTAGATTGTTGGAACAGGCATGCATATCATCTTAGAGAAATATGTTTAATTATAAAAGACTGTCAAACACTGTAACATTCGACAACAAACTTTAGAGTTCAGCCTTCTTTTACAAGGATTTCTAGCTTTAGAAAATTAATCCATGGCAGAAAGTAAATTGATTTCTATAAAAGAAAATATGTAACCAAATAATTATAATAAAGACACATAATTTAGGTTTGTTTTAAAATATCTCTCATTTAAGGAGCAGTGAAATTTGCACTCTGTTACAGTACTTTTACTTTTAACTATCCAATTTTTTTTTTTTATTATAAACAACACTGTTTTTTTCTATCCCTCTAGAGGCTTACTAAATATTGAAAAATAAAACACAAGTAAGGCAGAAGCAACTCAATTCAGCTATTTCATAATAGACAGCTGAAAGTGAAGAAAGTAATATGGAAGGGAGGGAAGGAACCATGATTGATACCCTTGTTGGAAAGATAGATGAAATCAGTCTGACACTTTCTGTCTAAAATTGAATTTCCTGCTACTCAAGCAACTTAATTTCATTTATGTTTTCTTAAACACTGTGGCTTTATAGAAAATACTTCAAAAGGTAATTTAATCTTCATAAGTTTGTAACTAAAAGATAAATGTTCAAGGATATTTTTCATTTCTTAATTTTGTTTTTCCTTTGTGCTCCTAGTTGGAAGAAGGTATACTTTATGCTCTTCTCTTAGTGTCAGCATATCTACTATATGTCTTGGGTTGAAAACACAACAAACATCTATTTGTAGAGTTGTCATTTGTCTCTCTTGCCTATATTTTCAAGACAGGTATCTCCTGAGAAGACTAAGTGACATAATAGCAGATCAGCAGGAAATTTTAGTTCCATGTTCTATGTGTTAATGCATCAAACACACAACATTAAGATAAAGAATGGCTTCCTGGGATGAGGACTGGAATGTGTTTTCAAAAAAAAAAAAAGTATCCTTGTGTGAATCATGCTTCTTGCTTAGAGACCAAATGGAAAGATTAAATTGAATTTTTAATGTACTTTTCATAGAGACATAAAAATATGCTTTCTATTTTCATAGCATAATATTACGATAATTAATGAATTCTTCTCTGCTTATCTTTCCCAGTCTTGTGGGATGTCTTAAGTTGAAAATTACACCCTGATTAATGAAGAAAACTGAGATAGAATTAAAGAATACTTTCAGAACCTATATAATTGAATGATCACAGCATTAAACATTAGAGAAAATATTGCACTATTTCTTGTGTTGAAACAAAACCCCGTGTAAAGAAGGTAAAGGAAATATAAAGCAACACTTAATTTCTGCAGTTATTCAGTTAAGATTGAACATATAAATAGTGGTTTTTGAGCATCACTATAAAATACAATGAAATATAGGTACTAATCTTTGAGGTTCCTGAAACTGTATATGTTAATTAAGGAAAGGTTAATTGAGTGGCAAACATACTTACCTCTGATTATAGTGAGCTATACAAATAGGCAAGACCATTACTTTCGAATATATTAGATACTGTGAGGCAAGGGAGCATTAGAAACAGTAAGAACATAACAAAAACATGAACACAATTAAGCAAGGTTTAGCTGCTAGATTGAATATGGGGATTAAGGGATTATGGCAATATGATTTCTAGATGTTTGCCCTGTGCACCTCCCAAGAGAATATGTAATTTACTGAGATGAGAAAGAGTTGGGGGGAAAAAAACCAAATTTACAGGGTTGGAATCAAAATTCTCTTTGGGACATGTTAATTTCATAAATCTACTAGACATCAAAGGTGAACCCCTGACCCAAAGGAGAGTGGCCATGGCCAATTATATAGTCTATCAAGGAAACACCTCTTAAACCAGCTAGCTTGTCTGGAATGGGGACTTTGTAAACCAATTGTATCAGTTTCCCAGGCTATTGCACCCATTTCCCAACTGCCATTAATGTTGGCTGCCTGACCTCACACTGGATCCTCCCTTGGAAAATCACCTTCTCTAGCCTCCTTAGAGGACAATGACACAGTGTTGCACAGGTACAAGGCCAATAATTGACAGGGAAGTGGGGTATGAAGGTCTTATTCCTGGATGTAAGGTTGGGCCATCTTTGTGTGTAGATTGTACTCCATGGTAACACGTGGCACATGAAGTTTTCAGTACAGGTCACATCTTTGCTCAGCCATTTGCCTGCCCTGTCTTGCTTCTTTCAGTCTCACTTCTGAGAACACTTTAAAATACTTATTTATGTATTTATTTAGTTTTAATTGACACATGATAGTTATAGCTATTAATGGAGTACAGTGTGATGTTCAAAACATGCATACATTATGTAATAACCAAATCACAGTATTGGGCATATCCATCATCTTATACACTTATCATTTATCTGTGGTCAGACCATTTGAAATCCTCTTTTCAAACTAGAAATATACAATACAATATAATACTTTACTTTGCTATAGAACACCACAAATTATTTCTCTCATCTAACTATATCTTTATATCTGTTGACCAATATGTTTTAAACCACACCTTTATGCTCCCCAGCCTCTGGTAACCAATATTCTCTTTCCATTTTAATGAGATCAATTTCTTTAAATTCCACATATAAATAAATCATGCATTATTTGTCTGTCTGTATCCAGCTTATTTCACTTAATGTTCTCCAGGTTCAACCATGTTGCTGCAAATGACAGGATTTTATACTTTTTATGGCTGACTAGTATTCCATTGTGTATTTATACCACATTTTCTTTATCCATTTCTAAGTTTATGAACACTTCATTTGATTCCAGATTGTGGCTATTGTAAATAGAGGTGAAAGAAACATGGGAATGCAGATATCTGTTTAACATACTAATTTTATTTCTTTTGAATATATGCCCAATAGTTAGTTGCTGAATCGTATGATAGTTCTATTTTAAGAAACTACCATATAATATATTTTGGAAAGCTCCATCCTGTTTTGTCTAATGGCTATACTAATTTACCATTCCACAAACTATGTATAATTCCCTTCCTTCTATATTCTTGCCAGCATGTATTATTTTTGTTTTTCTAATAATTGCTATTCTAGCCTGAATGCGATAATATCTCATTGTGGTTTGATTTGTATGTCTCTGATGATTAATGATATTGAACATGTTTGAATATACATGTTGGTCATTCATGTGTCCCCTTTTGATAGATATCCACTTAGCTTATTTGCCCATTTTTAATTCAATTGTTTACTTTTTTTCTGTTGAGTTGTTTGAATTCCTTGCATATTCTTGTTATTAATTTCTTGTAAAGTGAATAATTCACAAATTTTGCTTCTTAGCCACATCATCTGTGTTTTCCTCTTAAAAGGATCTTTGTTTTTACATGGCACAATTGTTTTATAATTGAATTGTATTCCATTTTGTATATATACCACATTTTCTTTATCCATTTATATGTTGATGCAAATTTAGGTTGATTCCATATCTGGGTTACTGTTGACATTGCTTTAATAAACATGTGAATGCAGATATCTCATTGATATACTGATTTCATTTCCTTAGATATATACACATTAGTTGGATTGTTGAATAATAGGGTAGCTCTATTTTTAACATTTTTAGGTATCTCCATATTATTTTTCATTATCATTGTACTAATTTACATTCTTTATAGTATGTAAGCCTTTCTCTTTCTCCACATTTATACCAGCATTAGTTTTTTTTTGTGTATTTGATAGTAGCCATTGAAATTACAGTGAGACATCTCATTTTGATTTTGATTTGTATTTCCTGGATGATAGTAATTTTGAGCATTTTTTATATACCTTTTGGACATTTATCTTCTCATGAGAAATGTTGCTTAAAATGTTACTTTTGTCTATTTTTAATTAGATTATTTGTTCCTTTGCTATTCAGTTATTTGACTTCCCTATACATTCTGGATATTTACTCCTTGTCAGAAAATAGTTTGCAAATATTTTTCCCATTCTGCAGGTGGTCTCTTCACTTTGTTATTTACTTTGCTGTGCAGAAGCTTTTTACTTTAACATAATCCCACTTGTCTATTTTTATTTTTATTTGTATGTGCTTTTGAGATCTTATTAAAAAAAATTCTTGGCCGAGTATGGTGGCTCACACTTGTAATCCCAGCACTTTGGGAGGCTGAGGTGGGTGGATATTTGAGGTCAGAAGTTCAAGACCAGCCTGGCCAATATGGTGAAACCCTGTCTTTAGTAAAAAATGCAAAAATTAGCCAAGCAGTGGTGACACACGCCTGTAATCCCAGCTACTCGGGAGGCTAAGGCAGGACAATCACTTGAGCCTGGGAGGTGGAGGTTGCAGTGAGCCTAGGTTACACCACTGCACTGCAGCATGGGTGACAAAGCTCCCCCCCCCCCAGAAAAAAAAGAGTCCTGTTTAGACCAATATTAAAAAAACATTTTCTCTGTATTGTCTTTGTAGTAGTTTTATAATTTCACATCTTAAATGTAAGTCTTTAATCCATTTTGAGTTCATTTATACATATTGTAAAAGATAGGAGTCTAGCAATGGAACATAATGGAGAACACAGAAATAAAGTTACTCACTTACAGATGACTGATTTTTGACAAAGGCACCAAGATCACACATTAAAGAAACAACAGTCTTTTCAATAAATGGTATTGAAAAAGCTGCATATCCACATGCAGATGAGAACACCTCTTTAAGACTTTCACAGAAAGCATTAGCTAAAGTGCTTCTAAGAAAATTGATTTAAGATACTAGTTTAACACTCAATTCCTGCTAAAGAAATGACAAAATTATAGGCTCCTAAAGCAGAGCTATTTCTTGAACTATATAACTCAAATGAAAAATAATGTTTTAATTTCCAGGAGGCCTGCTTGAGAAACAATCCTTATTCTTCCTTAAGACCTGACTGTATATATAATATTGTTCACCTTTGCAACTTCTTGCCCTTCAAATTTTTTTTATTAACTAAAATACTCTGAATGTATCAATGCCTCTTGCACCACAAAAGAGAATAAGAGACAGAATATATGATTCAAAAAGACATACTTAGAAATAGTATCATTTCTTGTTTATGTAAACATTCTATAATTAAACAAGTAAAACTACTTTTTAGAATTTTTAGAATATTAATTGAATGATTTTCTATAATTGCACTTGTAGCTATGACTCATGAAACTAAAAATAGAAAAACATTATTTATGATAAAAATTTAACGTCTTTTCTGGTTCTTTGTTTATTCTAATTAGTGAGTCCTTATGATTTGGAATATCAAAGGTTTTTAGAAAATGAAGTGGTAGTAGATTGACATCTCTAATTTTACATATTCCCTTTCCCGGCTTGTATAACACCCCCTGCCATCACTGGGGGGACATTATGGACTATGACCACCTCCTGCTGTCATTCCAGTAACAGTATGGAATATGGCCATGTTCACAACCACATCTGCACATTGGGAGACTATGCTTTTTTAGCTTGTATTTTTTTAAAACTTTCACAATTAAATTGAAAATTTACAAAGCAGCAAAATGATGTGTCTAATTCACTGGGAAAAATTATATGCTTATAAAGTAAAATACACTGCCTTTTTCATGAACAGTGTGTGAGCGAGCTATTTGAAAATTTTATGCCATTAGCACTTTCAATATGCCATTAACCTAGAAAATAAGAGGGAGTAATGAAAGTCATTAAAAGCAGTTGAGTGTCCTGCAGTAGCCTGGCCAATAAGGATACAAAGAATGAGAGACAGAGCAAGGCATTCTGCTATATTGCAACTTAGCAGGGCTCTGTCTTCAAGATACACAAACACACACACACACACACACATACACACACATGCATGTTTCTGTATTTTTCCTGCCTCTGCCTCCATGCTATGCTTCATATGAAACAAAAAGGTATTAATTTTTTTGTTTTATATAAAACAAAAAGGTATTAAATTTTATGAATGGCACCAAGTGCCATTCATAAAAATGTCGACTAATCTAATATTAAGATAATTATTCTTAACTTTCAAGGTACTAAGAACATCACATACTGTACATTCTACTAAAACCTGGTCTTGGCATAACCTTTCAAACTGTTTTGTTCAAGTAAAGTTTGATGATAGAAGATACAGCTTATTGCATCACAAATGAGAAGATAACATTTTTTTCTTTTAAAACCACCCACAACTGCCAAAATTATTCTTCCTGTAGACTAACTATAGATACACCTCAACCCAGCCCAGTAAACTCTCTGAATGGGCTGTTTTAAAACTAACTCTGTTACAATCCAGTTATGATTTTGTGCAATGCCTAAGAAGTTGTCAGCTTTATTATTGAGAATATACTGAAGGGAGATCCAAGATCACCATCAACTTGGTACATAGCCCAGGATAAATTCATGGAATGAATGTTCTTTTGGCAATACAGTTGGCTGAATATATGCTACCTTTTATCTTTTTCTAAAAGAAATTATACATATGCTAAGATTAGAAGGTAAACAAGTTAAACTATCCAATAATTCTTCTGAATAATAGGAAGAAAACATTGAATACAATTAATTCATATATGAAGCAGTATGACATAGACATATCAGTACTGAAAATGATGTGTTGAAAGAAGTCACACTTGAGGAACTAATTCAAAGTGCAGAAAAATAAAGAATTTAACATAATTTACAGTATATTTCATAAAGATAAAATATACAGATAAAAGTATAGATAGAAATGTATACACTATATAGTAGAATGAACATATGCATGTATATATCATATGTGGTATATGAGGTATACGGTATAGTAAAAGAAATTTTGATTACATGACACAATATACAAGATTAGATATAGTAAACATTTTCACATGGCGCAGTAATTAATAATGATAATATGGGGGGAAATAATGGTTAGAATCAATGAATGTATTTTACAAGTTTTAAAAAATCCTAAAACCCAGTATTTTACTGAAAAGCAATACATCTCACAAAATAGTGAAGAATTTAGAATGTCAAATAACTTGGATTAGAAAAATGGACAGAACTTTGAGACCCTCCTGGGCAGCACAGTAAAACCCCATCTCTACAAAAAAATATGAAAATTAGCCAGGCGTGGTGGCACACACCTGGAGTCCCAGGTACTCAGGTGAGAATAGGTAAGGTTAGACAATCCTCAGAGCACTGAAGGTGGAGACTGAAGTGAGCTGTGATCATGCCACTACATGATCTGGTTTGGGTGATGGAGTGAGACCCTGTCTCAAAACCAAAAATAAAAAATAAAATAAAGAAGGAGAATAAAAAATGTTGTCTTTTTGAGGAAAAAAATTGTTTTGTACATGAGATGAAACAATATAAATTCAAAACTTACAGATAAGGGATAACTCTATCACTCAACTTTTTAAAAAGTTTATATGAATATCCAGTCAAAACCGACAACGTATTGCCCTTGAAATAGTATCTATACAGATTTCAGAGGACTTTATACTGTCTTGGAATGTCCTCAGACGGCTCTGTCATTGATCAGGTAACAGTAAAAACCCCAGAGTTCTTTCTTTCAAATGGAAAAGGGAAAGCAGAGGGACAGAAGCTATTCAGACTTCATCTTCTTTCCTTGTGGCTTGTGGTCATTGTTTAAAATGATAAAGGGCTTTCAAAAAAAAATCTAAGAATTTAAAATTTTCCATTCAGGCATTATTTAAAATAATAAATATTCATTTATATACTATCAGTTCAGAATGTGACTAACACTTAAATTTATTAGGTTCAGCAATCTTGGCACTGTGACTGCATTTAGGGAATATTCCTGTATACATATATGTGTTATTAACAAATAATATGGCAAAAAGTGTATTCATTTAGAACGGAAGCATTCACTCGCAAGATGCTGCCATTACTGAATGGAACCCTAAAAGTGAGAAAGTGTTTTTTTGCACCAGCATATATGGGTTTCTGTACTGCACAAGTGACCCTGGAACACAAGAATTCCTCTCTTACCATAAAAGAATCTTGGCTCTCTTACATCCAGATTATCAGTGTCAACATGATCCAGAATAACAGAAAACAAAGCAACCATGTGGTGTAAAGAAAAGATTTCCTATTTAATTGTGTTAAACATTTCTGGAGTTTATGAAGCTATCACAAAAGAAGAGGCATTAAAGAAAGAAAGAAGACATGCTTCAGATATGCTGAAACAGATATTACCTCATTGAATATTCCAAGACAGTGAAGTGAAAAATCATTACTAGGTACATCAGAAACATTTGCATACATGTGTTCACACAAACACTCAGATGCTATTTGCATGTATAAATTAATTTATTTATAATTTATTAATTTTACACAAACATTTTTTGGCATATTTATTGATATAAGATGATTTATAATACAATATATAATATTATGAAGAAAACAGAATCTTGGGAACACAAACTCACTATGCCAAAGGGAAAGTTGAGCTTGGGAATAGAATAATGCAAAAAAATTGTCTTCCTCTTGTTCCCAAACAGATAACTGCATTTCATAACCTTGTGTCACAGCCTCAAATACCAGCACGGTTCCCACAATGATAAATGGCAATATATTTCACAGATGACTTCTCTCACAAATTGCTTACAAAGAAATTCCTTTTGGGCCCGAATCTTTCAGTATGCATATTCTCCCTATAATTAACCCTAAAACAGATCTGTTGACTCACCCTGCTAGTGTAAATTACCAGCTTGTCTTCATGGGCAGAGGGCAAGGACAAGTCTAGAAATCATTCCTCTACCCACTCCAAGATGAATGCACGATGGACTTCACCCTCTACCCCATCTTTTCACGAGTTTACTTTCCTGTATGTAAAATACAGATTTCCTGAGCACTAGATGAAGGCACAATTGACTTTTCCTCTACCCACCTGTTTACACGTAAAATGTAGTTTCCCTGAGTGCTAATCAAATCTTCATGAGAATGTAATTCACTTGGCTCCACTGCCTATCCTGCTTTAATTTACTTTCCTCCTTTCTCTACTTCTTGTTCTTTACCTTTTAAATATTGAAATCCTCAAAACTGTCTTTGGAAAAAGCACAATCCAATGCTACTGTGCTCTGTTCCCCTGGCCCCAGGTATATTTCAACCTTGGCAAAATAACCCTATGAAATGATTGAGACATGCCTCGGTCATTTTTTGATTTATAATCTGTGTGATGTGTATATGTGTGAGTGTGTTGTGGGTGTGTGTAAATTCAAAATCTAGAAAGAAACACAAATCTGTAACAGATTCTGCAGGCAGTTACTGAGCCTCTGGTTTCACCTTCCACAATAACATTATGGAGATGTTCCACAGATAGGAGGTAAATTTGTGAAGACTATATTTTTAAGTTACACACAAGCTACACATTAAGTAAGGTTTGGCAAAGGATGCAGGATGTTTGGCAGGAGTTCTGCATCTTTGGTTCAACAAGCAGCTATATACAATAATTCAACAAGATGCTCTCTATTTAGCTATAGCACATCTCCTTGATAGTAGGACTTGACTGATACACTGCAGCTTTTACGAATGGTGATGGTTAAATTTACATGTTAACTTGGGGAGTCCTGGTACCTGTTTTTGGTCAAACACTAGTTTAGATGTTGCTGTGAAGGCATTTTTTTCAGATATGATTAACATTTCAATAAGATATTGAGTAAAGCAGATTACCACTCCATAATGTGAGTAGGCCTTATCCAATCTGTTAAAAACTTTACCAGACAAGACCTGAATATTAACTAATTCTGCCTCCAGACTCCCTTTGTATTCAAGACTCTAGTATCAACTCTTGCCAGTTTCCAGCCTTCTGGTGCCCCCAATAAATTTCAGACTTGCCAGCATCCATAACAATGTAAGCCAATTCCTTAAAATCTCTTTCTTACTCACTTTCTGCATATATACATATGAGTTTTACATGCACACAGGTATACATATGTGTATACATATGAATATGAAATATGCTTTATGTATTATAAAAATATACATTGATAAAATTATATGTATTTCTCTAGAATATATCTATTATATCTATTTCAGGAAAATAGATATAATTACATCTACTTCTCTGGAGAACCTTAATGTGAGAGTTAAATCAGATATATGGAGAAAATTATAAGGCAAAGGAAACAAAAGTGAACAAGGGCAAGACTTACGTGCTGATGATTCAAGTACAGATATGGGATTAATTTAAGAGGAATACACCACATAGAGTAAGTAATAGCAATCAGGTAACAAAAGGTCATGAAGAAATATGAGAGCTGAGCCATAGGGCAATCTGCAAAAAAATTCCTTCCTTAACACAGCAGCTTATTTGACAATTTCCTGAAATAAAATTTGACACTATTCTAGATATCCTCTGTTCTGTTTTCTCTTGATGAAGAACATTAGAAAATCAAATGTATATATACGTACTGATTTACCACACATACAAATATGGTTTATTTAGTAACTTTCCTTTTTTTTTTTTAAAGAAAAAGAGGGTGAAGGGGAGGAAGGCAGCAAAACACACTGCCATGTGTGTACCTATGCAACTATCTTGCACGTTCTGCACATGTACCCCAAAACCTAAAATGCAATAAAAATTTTAAAAAAAAGAAAAGAAAAAGAAAGAGACATGAAACATCAATCAATGTGTAAGATGTACACTGGTTCTGTCTAGAAAGGCAGGGCAACTTAGAGTGGGGGCTTCCAGGTCATAGCAAATAAGACACAGGGATGTATTTTTTTTTTTTTTTGAGAAAAAGGAAAGAAGGAGAGGAAAAGAGAGGAAGAAAAAGAGGGAGAGAGAACAGGAATATTGCTTTATTCTATGAATGGATATTAATAATGGCCGATCAATATTTTGTGTATTTAAAATGGAGAACGTATATTTTGTGTATTTAAAGTGGAGAGCTCTATAAGTACTTATTAAGTTTACTTATTAAGTATTTATTAAGTAACTTTAAGTACTTATTAAGTACTTATTAAGTAACTTTCTGAAATAATGGTATTTGAAAGCTTTTTGGAGAAAAGCTTTAAGAAAAGTTTTATCATTTTTGCATAAATAATTTTTCATTGAAAATCAAACTAAATAATTGCTTTAAGAATTGCTATTATGTCATTATAATTTCAGCCAAACCACTCTCCAATTTACTCAATACCACAGATTCTGATCAGACAATATCAAATGGAAAAATTTTCAACTGTCTGCCAGGTTTCGAAAAGATCTAAAAAAAAAATGTGTGTGTGTGCATGTGTATGTATACACTGAATGATAATTATGTAATATCTGTTATCAATCTGTGATATATGTGAGCTTCTTCAATGTGTTTTGAAATGACTTTCTAAGCCTAGGTTAAAAAAAATTAAATATATGCCAAAGCCTTTCACGTCAGTGGGTTACATTTATCAAAGTCTCTCACAGAAAAAAAATTAACAAGAATCCCTGATTTAATCACCTGACACTATCATTTTCCAAATGATAGTTATTTCACACCCTTTCTTTGCCACCCACTACTCGTCACCAACCATCAAGCTGTTTCTTCTTTGACAAGTTAAAATACATTTGTTACATTTGTATACTAAGTGTATTTACTTTCAATTTTATGTTTATTACTTATATATACTTTTCAAATTATTTAATTGATATATTTTACTATCTTTGAAAATTAATTGAAAATCTCCTAGAATGGAAGACATGCTTACTTTTTTATCTCATTGAATTGTCAGCCTTTTACTTAGTGGCAGAGTTTACATGAACTAATTTAAGAAAAAATAGAAGTCATGAAAAACAGCTTTTTACATTTTCTTTTCTCTTATGAAAATAGAATAAATGTTTTCACTGTATGTATTAGGGTTGTGCAGAGAAACAGAACCTGTGAAATATGTGTGTGTGTCTATTTAAGGCATACAAACAAACCTGTTTTATTATAGGGAGAGATTTATTATTTGTAAAAAGTGGCTTCCAGTTTCATCCATGTACTTGCAAAGGATATCACCTCATCCTTTTTTATGGCTAAATGTTATTCCATGGTGTATATGTGCCACATTTTCTTTATCCAGGCTATCATTGATAGGCATTTGGGTTGGTTCCAAGTTTTTGCTACTGTGAACAGTGCCGCGATAAACATAAATTTGCATGTGTCTTCATAATAGAATGATTTCTAATGATTTATAATCCTTTGGGTATATACCCATTAATGGGATTGCTGGGTCAAATGATATTTCACCATCATTCTCAGCAAATTGACACAAGAACAGAAAACTAAACACAATGTGTTCAACATCTCTTAAGTGGATATTGAGCCATGAGAACACAGGGACACAGAGTGGGGAACATAACACACCAGGGCCTGGGAGTTTGGGGATAGGGGAAGCATAGCAGCGGGTGGGGGGATTGCAGAAGGATAGCATTAGGAGAAATACCTAATGTAGATGACGGGGCAATGGATGTAGCAAACCATCACCACAGCACATGTATACCTATGTAACAAAGCTGCATGATCTGCACATGTACCCCAGAACTTAAAGTGTAATAAATAATTCTTTTAAAGTGGCTCATGAGATTATGAAGGCTGACAAGTTCCAAAATCTGCAGATGAATTAGCAAGCTGGAGACCGAGAAGTGCTGATGGTTTAATTCCAGTCTGAGTCCAAAGGTCTGAGCAAAAGGAGAACTGATGGTGTACTTTGAGTCCATCCACCAGCAGGCTTTAGACCCTGGAGAGCCAATGATTCCCCTGGAGTCTGCAGGCAGGAAAAAAATCAGTGTTCCAGTCTAAAGGTTGTCAGAGGAAGAATTCTACCTTTACTTTACACATGGGAGAATCAGTCATTTGTTCTGTTCAGCCCTTCAGTTGATTTTATAAGCATGCCCATATTAAGGAAAGCCACTTGCCTTACGCATTCTATAGATTTAAATGCTAATCTCATCTTTTAAAAAATATTTTATATTTTATTGTAACATTTACTTTAGAAAACTTATAGTTGTAAATTCTTTCTCTGCTTCTTTGAGATGTAAATCTTTTTAAAAGATTCTTGTCTGTGTTACAATCCAGAAAACTCTTTTTCAAGAAACTGTAAGCTATCCCTTTGAAATGAAAACATCAAGAAATATAACAACTCTAGCTCCTAGTTTATGTGGCAACATAGGAATCTAACTTCCGCCTAATTTCCGGCTCCCAGTTCTGAGTGGTAAAATTGTCTCGTCCTGAAGATGAGAGAAAGTTGATTTTTCTTGAAGATCAAGCCAATTAGAAAAGGTAAATGCCCTAAGATTCCTCATCACAGTTCTTAAAATCCTGCCAGCTCTATGTTTTATTAGCATTGATTGCAGATTAAATTGTGGCTCCTCTACCTATTACACTAGCCTTGAATACAGTCTTCCTTAACTGGATAATATTGTCCTTTATGATTTTTACTTTGATAATACTGAAGGAACAATTAGAACCAGGTCTCTACAGCAGAAAGAAATGTAGTGTTTTAAGTAACAGAAAGTGTATGGTTCTGTATAGTAATGAAAATACTTGTGAATATGCTTGTAGATATAATCAAAGCCAAGTAATGTAAAGTCTTCATGGATTTATTTTTGCAACTAGAAACTACGCACATATTGATTACTAGAATATGGCGTCATTTGGATTATTTGTAATGATGCACTTTGGCTATTATATGGCAAACTAACTTTATGATTACAATGTTAGAAGAAAAAAATCAGCCATAATTTTCACAATTCATATGAATCTTAAGTTAGCTTCTGGCATAGGGACAAATATAGAGAGGATTTTAAAAAATGGTACATGTTTAAGGTATAATTGGCAGATCTGGTTTGTAGATTTGAGAACAATATAGAAAAAGGAAGATTTTGTGTTTGAAAAACTAGATAGCTGTATCAAATAAATTATATTCAACAGCAAGAGAATGAGAGTAAAAGTAAGGGTAGCTTTCAAGACATAAACTTATTTCTCTTTCATGCAGACTTCAGAAATGAACTCAAGGCTAAGTTTTTCAAAGTTCTCATAGGTCATACCTCACTATTCTTTCATCTTTAAGATGTTTTCTTCATCTTTCTAGTCTACAATGACAAAATTTTCATTACAGAAAGCAATCTGGATGTAATAGAAGAAGGAGAGAAGCTGGAGCATACACCAATGATTGATTTTTAAAAGTTCCTGGAAACTGACACATAAAACTATAGCTTATATCTTAATGAATGGCTTATGTCTTTATAGAAACATGACTAGCCTCATCTAGCTAATATTTATTTTTTTGTTTTAATAATAATTTAATAATTTTTAAATAATATTTTAGAATATTTTCTTTTATTTAATTGGAAGTTATGAAGAATGTATATGGTAAGAACAAAAGGAGATTTGGCAAAACACCTAATAATGGTTCTAAGTTTACCCAGCTGAGGGTACTGGCACACAGATGGTCAGATGATTCAAACCTACATAATTAGCATCCTAACCTGGTGCTATATAATAAAGTGGTAGCAAAGAACATGTATCTCATGTATTTAGTATTATTACATTAGGATGATATAAACTGACTATATGCTGACAAGATAGTAACAAGGTAACAGACATAAAATTATAATAAAAGTTGTACTGAGAAGAAAGAGGGAGAGAGACCAGAAGAAAGGAAGTACCTCAGTGACACTGAAGACTTTGCTTTAGTTCCCATTTTCTCTGCTTATTCTCTCTCTTTCTGTTCTCACTTTCTCTCTCCCCATGACTCTCCCCTCTAATCTTGAGCTTCATTTCTTTTATATGCAATGAAATTACTTCTGAATTATACTTCCTGAATATGCTTGCAAGAACATAGGGTAAATATGTGTTCTAAAAGTCAGAGACCTTTGTTTTTATACATAGATATATCACAAGAGAGTCTGAGACAAGACCTGGAAGGTGTATGCGCATGTGCAGGCTCATAGAATGTGTGTGTGTGTGTGTGTGTGTGTATGTGTGTGTGTGTGTGTGTGTACATATTAAAAAATTAAGAGACCAAAGAATGACGGAAAAATAGTTCTCACAAGCAAGAGAATCTAGCTTGTAGAATTAGCCAAGCTATGGTTGAGATGGAAGCAATGCAGACTGTGTCTAGGTAGCAATCATTGTTACCTGTTTTTGAAGCAACTGAATGTACCATTACCTTTTCTTTTGCTTTAACTTATTTTAAGTTTAGGGGTACACGTTCATGTTTGTTACATAGGTAAACTTGTTTCATGGGGGCTTGTTGTATAGATTGTTTCAACACTCTGGTATTAAGCCTAGTACCCATTAGTCATTGTCCTTCATCCTCTCACTCCTCTTACTCTCAGCTCTCTGATAGGCCCCAGTGTGTGTTATTCCCCTCAGTGTCCATGTGTTCTGATTATTTAACTCTCACTTATAAGTCAGAACATGTGTTATATGGGTTTCTGTTCCTGCATCAGCTTTCTAATGATAATGGCCTCAATGCCTCAATGGCCTCCATCTCCATCTGTATTCCTGCAAAGGACATTATCTTGTTCATTGTTATGGCTGCATAGTATTCCATGGTGTGTGTGTGTAGATATATATATATATATATATATATATATATATATATATATATATATTTTAATCAGAACTCAAGAAATGTGCTTGAAGGCTGAACTCTCTAGGAACCTTTCAGAAATAGTGAATGTGTCTGTTTATTGTCTATTTCCCAATAATTTCATATGCTGGTACAGATGAGCATATTCAAAGGAAACCTGAGTAAGGCTTTTTTATAGAAAGTGTTTTGTACCTTTAGACAAATATCTAAGAACACTGAGACAAAATCAAGCATCTTGGGAAAATCTCAGTTTATTTTCATTTTCTTAACTAAATTTTGTGAAGAAAAGGCAAAGTCACAAAATGTATGATTGGTGGGAGTAAGACTGGGAAAACCAAGGAAAATAAGTAAAATCATGTATCTCATCACACAATTTTTCTGCTATATTATACTTATGGAAATAACAGTCCCCCATTTTTCTATTCTAAATGGAATGACATGCTTTCCATCTGGGAAATAAGAGAGGGTCAACATTTTTCACTACTCCAAACTATTGTTTTATAATCTGAGGGTTTAGCTCAAGATTCAAGCTACAAAAAAAAAGAGGTCTTGCAATATAAAAAGAAGTCCCAGAGTATTCCTAATGTACAGAAATTTTTAAGGAAGAAAATCGCTTCTCATATTCCAGTACATTAAACTGACAAGAACGTTAATATTGTACAATTATAATAGAATTCTAAGGTAGAAGAATTACTGTTTTTTAACTCATTCTATAAGGCCAGAAGCCAATTATAGTATAAGAAATGAAATTCATACCACGTGGATATAGAAACTCTTCTAATTTTAGGATGTCATTTCAATTATCCATTTTCATAAATATCTTACAAACTGAAAATAGAAGGAAATTTTTTCTCCCTGATTAGGATTATCTCCAAAGTGTTTTTAGCTTTAAAAAAGCTATTTGATAAGGAAAGACCAAAAGCATTCCCAAACCCAGAAAAACACACCAGACGTTTGCTTTCACCACTTATATTTAATATTATGCTAGCTATTCTATCCACTGTAATATGGAAAAAAAAGGATTGGAAAGGAAGACGTAAAACTTTTTATTTATATATAATGTGACCATCTATGTGAAAAGTTTGATAGAATCTACAAAAGAACTGATAAGTGTAAAAAGACTGAAGAGTTCAAGGTCAATATACAGAAATAATCCATTATAGTTCTCTACAAAAGCAGTGAAAACCCCAGTAGGCATATTTGTATTAACTAGTACCCTCAAAAGTGTACCCTAATATAAAAAGAAATATTCAGGCATTATCATATAACAAATAAACAACTTAAATGAAAATGTATCATAGAATTAAATATTTATTATACACTTTAAAACACTCTCAAAACATATGAAAGTAAAATCTTTGCATTTGTATTAAGCAGAAGTTTTTTTTTTGTATGACACCAACACACCTCAATAAAATAATTACAAAATAACTTTTACTCTTTAAGAGTCATGTTGAAAGAATGAAAACACATGTCATACAATGGGAAAATATTTTAATGGTATATGTAAGAAAATATTTTAATAGTATATGTAAGCAAATATTTTTATCTAGAATATAAAAATAATTTTGAAACTTCAGTTAAAGAAATCAAAACAAATGAGAAAAGATGTAAACAGATACACTACAAAATAAGATACACTGTACAAGATTAAACATGAAAATACTATTATTAAAAGACTCTAAAAATCATTAGACACTATGGAATTCAAGTTAAAATTGCATGAGATACTGCTCCATACCTATCAAAAAGTCTAAAATTAAAGAATGATCACACCAAGTGTTGGCAAATATATAGAGAAAATTGACTGTTATTAATTGCTGATGAAAACATAAGCAATACAACCACTTTGGAAACCTGTTTGACAGTTTATTACAAAGTTGAACATATGTCCACTATATGACCAAACCATTGTATTTCTAGGTGATTACCCAAGATATATGAAAATATATAGCCATAGAAATACTTTTAATTTGATGTTCATAGCAGCTTTATTTGTACTACCACCAAGCAGGGTCTCATTCTATTGCCCAGGGTGGAGTGCAGTGACATGATCACTGCAGTCTCAACTTCTCTGGCACAAGCCATCCTCCCACACCAGCCTCCCAGATACCTGGTACTACAGGTGCATGCCACTATGCCCAGCTACCTTTTTCTATTTTGTACAGACAAAGTCTCACTATGTTTCCCAGGACAGTCTCAAACTTCTGGACTCAAGAGATCCTGCTGCCTCAGCTTCCCAAAATGCTGGGATTACAGATATGAGACAACAAACCTGGCCATGATGAACTTTATGAAATAAGAAAAGCAATATCAAAACAACATCCAGCAAAAATAGAGTTAATATAATAAAGAAATAGAAGCATCTTTTGGATACATATCAGGATATTAAAATAATATTAAGAAATTGAAAATTTGTGAAGTTTTAAAAACTCAAATATTGGAACTAAAAATAAAGAAAATTGTTGCTGGTTCACTGATTTAAAAATAATACAAGAATAAAAATGAATACTTAATGATCAAATAAATTAATATAATATGATAGTATTTCTAGATATATATTCTCAAACATTTATACAAATGCAGTTCAAAAAGAAATTGATAATTTGAACAATTCTTTGTTATATAATAATTTGAATAACTTTATAGAGACCAAATATTGCTTTAAAATACTTACCAAATACTCAGAAAAGATAAGATTCCAATCTTACACAAATTTGTTGAGGCCGTAATATAAACCTACTCTTAGAGTTTATGGTGATATAGTATTGTTTTGGTTAGTCCTTTGTAAAGCCGATTCCAAGATAATAACTCCTGTAAAGAAAAGATAAAGAAATTTCGAAGTTCAGATTTGTAGGTAACATACATCAAATTTCTAATAACAGAAAATCTCTAACTTATAAATGCTTTTATGGATAATAGAAACTCTTTACATCACTTTTTCATAAAGGCATCATTAATCATTATATTCAAATTACATATAAAAGAATATAATATTTTAGATAAATTTCTCTAAATTCTTGGATAAACATATAGTATTAAAATATTGAAATTTTGACTAACCTGATCTCTAAATTCACTAGTATTTCCATAAAAATTTAAGTAACATTTTAAGAAACTGAATAAACATATTCTAAAATGTATAGAAAAGTGCATAGAAAAATTTGGCAAAGCAGTATAATAAAAAGGTGTCCCTAACAGACACTACATATTTCACCACTAAAGTGATTTTAAACTTGTAATAATGGCAACTAAAAAGACAAAAAATGAAATAGAACAGATATAAAGACCTGTGTACACACACACACACACACACACACACACACACACACACACACACACGGGTTCCATATGAATATATGGAAACCTGGTATACAAAGAACTTTTTTGATTGCTCAGTGAGATAAGATATGGTATTTAATAAATGATGTTGGGAAATTTGTCTAATTCTATGAAAAAAAATAAAACCAGTTCTGTAATATACAGCATGATAGGAAAACAAACTCAAGCTATATTAAAAGTATAACGGGAATAACCAAAATAAATGTGAAATGAGAAAGCATTTTATAAACAAGAAACAAAATGTGAGAATCATAATATGGCTTTTTTGATTACTAAGTACTAGAATTCTTCATCTGAATGAGATGGAGACCACTGAATAGTTTTGATCAGAGAGAGACATAATACGATTTGGGTTTTGGAAGGACCACTATTTGTGTAGTATTGAGAATAGACTCTAGTGAGTTGGAGTAGAAGAAAGGAATTCAGTTATGAGGACATCAGCAATTCAGCATTGAGATAAACTAGATTGACTAGTTGGTAGCAAAGAAGATTAGATTATGTGGTTGTTTGCAGCATGTTTTGAAACTATAGTCAATGAGATTTCTTGAAATGTCTAATATGAGCATATGAAGAAAACAAGAGAGGGTGAATAACCAGCTTTTACCAAAGAGACTGGGAGAGTAAGAAGGCCAAAGGCAGGAAGACCAAGGTGAAGTAGATCTGATAAGAAATGAGAAATTCAATTTGGGTCCTGCTGATTTTACAATGTCTTTTTAAGTTGAGATCTTTGAGTTTGGATTGAAAAATATGGTGATATAAATGTAGGAATCATGAGGCTAAAGATGGTATTTAAAGATCTGGATGAGAGTGGGTGAGATAAATGTTCGTAGGAATGAAGATGAAGAAAGAGAGCAAATCCCAAGAACCATACCTTTCTCAATTTCAGTTGGGACTGTTTCTTCATAAACAGCTTTAACTTGGATACTTTACTCTGCATTATTTATAGTATCAAGCACAATGTTTGCCACTAAAATTCATAAGTATATATTAATGAATAAATAGAAAATGTTCGATTACAAATACTGTAAAATTGCCAAATAGCATCAATATGTGTGTGGTCAGGAACCCCCCAAAAAAGAAAACCACAGAAATGGTCCTAGATATGCTCTAGAATCAGTTGAAAAAACAGTCAGAAATCATTATTTTTTCAATTTCTAAGATCTAGAAAAGAAAGTTAACCTGTTACAAATTAATCAGCTATTTAGTGAAATAATAGAATATTAGCTCACATCTTCTATATCCTGCTCTACTACTCCTTCTACACCAGCAAGATAGGGCAGATATATCTGAACGTGAAAACTAATTTAAAAAACTGAAAAACCAACAGGATTCAAAGGAAAATAATAATTTACTTAATGTTAAGAAATCAAATTTAGGTTTTATTTTATGAATACATGTTTTCGTATATTTTTTTCTACTATGTTTTCTTCAAGGAAAAGACTTGATACTTTAATAGTGAAACAAACTTAAAGATTTTTCCAAAGTATTTTAATACTCAAAAAACAGCTCTGCACGTTGTATGTATTCTATAAAGTCTACAAGTTAAATTCTTTAATATTTTTCTCTATTTTAAATTTAATATTAAAATAATTTTATGCCTGAGTTTTCTAATTATACTTTCGTATGCTGCAGAAATATAAAAATCAGTATCTTGAAAAGCACTGCAACATGAATATGAATGAAAACATAAATAGAATTTTTAAATGTGAAAGTTAATACACCGATTACTATATATGGAAAATAAAGTCTACAGAAGCTTAGAAGAAATAAAATCTATTGGTTTTTCAGCTAAATAACAAGATAAAGTGACAACACCACATGCAAATTGTTACCAACACATTTAACATTCCAGATTTTTGCCACTGAATATATAAGTAATACTTAAATAAGCAGGCAACTACTTGTTCAAACTTCTTAATTCCAACATCTGCACAACATTGCAAATTCTTTAGATTTGAAGTTTTTGAAGATAATGTGTAGCCATACTGAAATTAATGTCCTGTAATATATAGTGTTACATTACTTGGCCTTTAACCTTCCTTATAGTACTTAATTATTTTTCTGTGGAATCATGACAGGAGAAAATAATCCACTACTCTAAGCAGGGTTACCATAATATATTACACACACACACAGACACACACACACACACACACACACACACACACACACACACTTTTCTTTCCCTGGCTTCATCTTTCATTGGCTTGCTATCAGTCAAATACAGAAGAAGAATAAAGGTATGGAGGCAAAAAAAATTAAGAAATACCAAATCAGGCCACACTCAATGGCTTGCGCCTGTAATATCAGCACTTTTGGAGGCTGAGGCAGGTGGGTAGATTGAGCTCAGGAGTACCAGAACAGCCTGGGTGACATAGTGGGACCCCGCCTCTAAAAATATTACAAAAATTAGCTGGCTATGGTGGTGCACACCTGTAGTCCCATCTACTTGGAAGGCTGAGGTGGGAGAATCACCTGAGCCCAGGAGGTAGAGGTTGCAGTGAGCTGAGATTTCACTTAGCCTGGGGGAAAAAGGGAGACAGTCTCTCTTTCTCTCTTTCTCTCTCTCTCTCTCTCTCTCTCTCTCTCTCTGTCTCTCTTTCACACACACACACACACACAATCATATTTTAGTCTTGAAGAATTTATACAGTACGTAATACCTTATTGCTAATATAGACAGTATGTTGCATAGCAGATTTCTGGAACACTTAATGTGTTAAGAGAGTAGATATCATGTTAAATGTTCTTACCACAAAAAAACAGACAAAACATAAATAAAATAAAAACAAAGTTACATGAGGAAAGTTCAGGAAGTGCTGGTATGTCCATTACCTTATTTATGGTGAGATTATCACTGGTTTGCTTGTCTGAATTCATGAAGTTGTACACAATAAATATATGCAGTTTTTGTATGTCAATCATACCTCATTAAAGCGATTGAAATTTTTATCTCTTTATATATTCACTTCACAAAAAAAGATAATACTAACCCAAGGCTGTGCATAGAGATTTCCATTTACTATGGAAGTTATTTGATCACTACATTTTAAATATGTAAAAATAACCTTAAAAAGATTAATTCTTGTATGTAATGTAGGGAACACTTAATGGATTCTGTATACTTAAGATATGAATTTTATATTATTTAATTTGCTAACATTTTTCTATGAAATTTTATTTTTATAATAGATTTTGCCATTTAAAAAATTTTGTTTTGGGTAATTTTTTCTTTGCTGTTTTGTTTAGGCAGTAATACTTCTGAGACTCTAAAACATCACATAAGAAGACTGCATATTACTTGCTTTAGGAAACTATGTAAATAATACTTTTATAAAACCTTATTGTCTTTCTTCAAATATCAATTTTCAGTTTAGTTACATACCGCCATATCCATTCAGCTGTTTCTTAAATGCTCTACTAGCAGGGAGTAAAAATAAAATAAAACCTGTCATTAAAATTTTATCTCTACCTTATTATTTTAGAAAATTAGCTAAGTGAAATTGGACATGTTTTCAAAAGTGCTGGACATTGCTACATCCTAAGTAGCAACTTTCTACAATTATACGTATTTTATATGTATAGTCTGTTTTGTTTTATGGAATTTTTTATCTTTTGATGTAATATACATTCTCTTTAGATTTTTATACAGACTGTTAACCCTGAGAAGATAAGACAATTAACATTTTTAATCCTACCTGCTTTGAGAAGTCATTTGCATGAATTCTGTGTAGAAATTATATTTAAAATTTCAATTGGCTTAATATAACTGTGACACAAATATCTTGATGAACACAGAAATATAAAATGTAAACAATAATATAGTAGCACTCCAGAACTATAAGCATTAGAATGAACATTATTCCTAATACTAATTGCCATGTTAAAATTTGCTGCTGAAATCATACAAACAAGAATCATTTGAATGATTTTGGCATGAACAATGTACAAGTTGAAAATAGAACAATACAAGACAAATGGCAATCTGTAATCCAAGTTTTAGAAGAAACAGCAATTGCTTATTTTAAAAAGTTTTATGATTGATAGAGAGAAGTTCATACCAGCAAAGTCAAACCAACATACTTGATTTAAATTACCCTCTGTTAAATGATATGTTTAAATTTATTTTGCAAGCACACACAATGCTATTTTTGTCAAAATGATTTTATTGACTAAGTGATATAAACACTAAAAACTCTCTTCATTTCCCATTTCTAACATAATATTTTAATTCTAGAGAAGGGGCATCAAACATTTTGAGAATTTATAAATCCTCTTCAAAGGTGAGCTTTTTCATGTTTAGAGAACATCATATCCTACATTTTTTTTTCACTGTGCCTCAGTTCTAATTCAGTGAGACTGTACTTTAGTTTTGCTCAAACATTTTCTCAAAACTCCCATATGTCTGTAGCACCAGTTCACTAAAAAAGTTACCCTATTAAAATTTAACCAAATGTTTTCCCCACTACTGGTCTAGATAGATAATTTTAAAAGTTGTTTATTTTGTTACATTTTTAGTGACTCTTTTTACAAAGATATAAACACCAAATATTTGGGCCACCTAGACCTCAATCATTTATTCATGTACTATACATCTTCCCATACAGGGACTTTCGCATAGTGCTGAATCCCCATTTGAGTGCTGCAACTCACCCTAATTTCACTTTAGACACTAGTTACCATAGCTGGGTTAATGAATGAGCCTTTGGAGTTCAAGTATTTTCATGAAAGTTTGCCCAGCTTTGTCTAAGAATGTAGCTTTGCCTTCCTATGACTTAGAATCTTTCTTCAAGCCTGTCTCTGTAATTGAATAAATGACACCTGATACCAATGCTCACTTATGCTACTTTCCTATCACAATTTTTGCTTTTTTTCCTCAATATTTCTAATGCCAAATCCCTGTATAATCTTGATATCTCAGATATAGTCCATTCACCTCTTCCTTTTTCCTAACAATTCATGTCATATAGCACCTTTTCCACTACCACTTACTACCTCATATTTCTTTCTCATGTGTATCTTATATCCTATCTTATATCACTTGTTCATGTACCCTTTTCAACAAATATCTTAGGTAGGTAATTCTGGTTTCCAAATCACATATCATCTAATTTTGACTCACTGCACTAAACAAACATATTCTTAGAGAATCATAGTAGGGCAACTTGGACTAATGTGGAATACTCACTAGAAGAATTGATCATTTTTAATAAGCCAAGCTTTAAGTTATCCGAATTGAAAAATATAATAACCACAAACACTAGACAGCCTTCTTAGACAGCCTTCTTAGAGCTGTCTTTTCATCCCAGTTATAGTGTGTGATTTCCATGCTGTATTTGTCTTAAAATAAAAGCTTTTATGATTGGGAAGTTATCTGCCTAATCATACTTATTATTGAGACTCAATGGGATGCATTTTTCTGTTGAGCTATGCAGTCATCAAAACAGCGATAGTCAGGTGGTTTGAAACAGAAATGAAATGTGTTATTCAGAGCTGATGTTGTACATAGAGCATTTTCACTATTGCTGATTGTGAATGATTAAAAGAAGGTATCTTTCAGGCTGGGTGGTGGCTCACACTTGTAACCCCAGCACTTTGGGAGGGTGAGGCAGGAGGATCACTTGAGCTCAGCAATTCAAGACCAGCCTGGGCAACATAGTGAGACCCCATCTCTACTAAAAATAAATAAAAAAAAATTAGCCAGGTGTGGTGGTTCATGCATGTAGTTCTAGCTACTCAGGAGGTTGAGGCTGCAGTGAGCTGTGATTGTACCACCCATTCCAGTCTGGGTGACAGAGCAAGACCCTGTATTAAAAGAAGTATTTTTCTCTTACTGTTACAGTATTCTGATTATATTTCTGACACATAAGAGAGATGTGTGTTCTTGGTATCATGTAACAGCTTCTAAAAATATTTATGTTTTAAAAACTGTATGTGACATTAATATGCCTAATGATTAAAATTATAGTAATGAAATAATAAAAACTGTTCTGTCACAGAACAGCAGTCAAGTGGAAATGACAGTGACTGACAATTACAGAAGAAATAAAATGGCTTCCAGAAGTGCGCGGAGACCTGTGGACCTCAATCAGCTGAACTACAAATCCATTAAATGACTTAATTTTGTGTATCCAACTGTGAGATATATTTACCATTACACTGACAAAGTTGCACATTGTTCTACCAGTGTGCAACTCTCTGTGAGATTAAGACCTCAACAGCTGACTTTATTTCATACTCACTTTCCTATATGTGTGATTATGATAAAATATTCCTAAATTCTCAAAAATGTCTTTATTTTATTATTTGTTTTGTATGCAGGCATTTGTTTGTCTCCCATAATTTCACAGTCATGTCTCTGTGTAATATTAAAAACAAAAATTCTGGACAATTTTTTTAATGATGCTTCTTTACTAGGAAAAAAACTTTCTAAACTTTCTAAACTTTTCATTTAGAAATTATTGTTATATAATCTGAAATTTTGTGATATAATTTGTTATATAATTTTGTTATATAATTTGATATCTTGCTTTTCAATGTGATCCATAATTATTAAAAATGTAACCTACTAATTTTGTATTTTTGTCATCATAAAATATCAAGGAGCATATATGTTATTAATTTTTAATTCAAACATTTCTGCAGCAGAAGGTGCTGAGCAAAATCAGTATTTGGTAAGTTTTCTCACTTAACTTCCACTGTGTTTGTTAAAACTCTTCATTTCATTGACCAGCTTGAGGTTTCCATCTGGAATTCAGCTTGCTTTTCAGAATTCTTCCAGAATGTAGTGCTGCTATTTATTTGAGATTTGCTAATGTCCTCACAGAGTCAATGCAAAAAAAAAAAAATGCTGTGTTTGTGTTTTTTGAATCAGAAAGCTGCTGGCACTGAAAAATGAAGAACAAATCATTGCATCCTGGCAAGCTCCAAGCAGCACTGGACCATTAACACTCAATCATTTTGAGCCAAATTTACTTTCCTGATTTGATCTCTTTTCTGAGATGATGTGGGTTGTTGGAAAATATACAGGTACATTTTCAAAGAATGAAAGATGTGGATTTATTTTTTTTAAATGATTATAACCACTTTAAGAAGACTCAATATATAAAAGTAGCAACTGACTTTGCTTAATAGAGTTACCTTCACTATTGCAATTTTTTGATTTCTGTACTGAAATTATGATACTACTAAAATTAGTCTCTATCATGATTTTTTTTGTGTCTGTGATATTCTATTACATATGCAGAAATAGAAAGCAAGATGAAGTACTTAGTATAAACAGACACATCCCAATTCTATTAGGAAAAAAAATGTTGACATTCAAATTAATCTAAAGAAACTTCAGTGTGTGTCTGTGTGTGTGTGTGTCTGTGTGTGTGTAAAGGTTCCTTTAAACACCATTTCATCACTGCTCTGATACCATTTAAGCACCCTATATTCTGACTAGTCACAGAACAGCAGTCAAGTGGAAATGACAGTGACTGACAATTACAGAAGAAATAAAATGGCTTCCAGAAGTGCGCGGAGACCTGTGGACCTCAATCAGCTGAACTACAAATCCATTAAATGACTTAATTTTGTGTATCCAACTGTGAGATATATTTGCCATTACACTGACAAGAACTATAGATAATAAATGCAGCCTGTAATACAGCTCACCAAGTGGTAAGTGTGCTCCTTGTGCTGAATTATCTGATATGGTTCCAAATACTGCTTATGGGTAAAAATTGATAAATTATCATAGAGCTTAAAAGAGAAAAAAGGCTAAGGTAAATGAGTAATGTCATCCCTTGTGTAAGAAGGCAAACTTCAGATTTAAAAAATGTTAATTATCAAATCCAAATATTCTCATAAGTTTACTATTGGAAAGAGAAGATGTGTTGAATCATTTTAAATTTATGGGTTTTTTTAAACCAGCAAGGTCACCAAATAAGTGATTACCATTAGTTTTAAAACAGGTTTGTCCAAATTTCATGTGTTTTGGAAATCTGGACATGTTAGAAATGGTGCATTTGCCATAGGACACTTCCTTAAAAAAGGTGTAAACTATAGTTCATACTAAAAATTGCTGATTGATTCTTCTCTTTTTTAAAAACATTATATACAAAATGAATTTGCTAACCATTCAAAAGATTGCAACAAAGAAATATTATTCATTCACTTATCGATTGAGGGGTAATATTTTTAAGACATCACTGTATGCCTTGGGTTGGTAGGAGAGTCATGGTTGAAAGAATACATATGATATGTAATATGATTTTAAGAAGATATTATTTAAGTGACAGTGAAATGTCATTCATTCAACAGAATAAAAAGGCAATAAGCATGTATTTTTTTTTCATAGGTATACTCAAGTGGAAATAAAGTAGATAGATGAAAATTTTACTTAGTTTTTATCAGTAATTCTTCATCAATAATTTTCTGTGATGAATGAGTCTTATTCTTGGGTTAATTTATTTGGCTATTTTCCCAATATGCTCGTTCTAGAACTGCAGCAATTATCATCAATTTATACCTCGAAACCTGTAAAAATATAATTTACTTTAATTTACTTTGGCATTGTAATTGCTGACTAGGAAGCAAAATAAACAGACTGCAGCTATTGCATGCATCTTCGATGCAGAGAAGAAACATATGATGATTAATTATTATAAAAACTGTATAACAAAATGAGCTGTAACTACAGAGATGAGGGAAAATTGATCAGAATAAAGATTTAGGAAAAATCTAAAATAAGCATTATAATCCTTAACTGCAAGACAAATGAGAAGATATAAATGCTATAGTACAAATATGAAATCAATCACACACGGTGAATACTCTAGGACTCACAGAAGAAAAAAATAGAACAACTGCTCAATAAGTGTACATTTGTTACATGATTTCAAATAATTCATTAATCAACTTGATATTTTTATTTATCTATGTACATATATACTGTGCTGTGTGTGCTGTGTGTGTGTGTGTGTGTGTGTGTGTGTATGTATGTGTGTGTTTATGTGTGATATGTTATACTGTGGCACTTTTACCTGCTGACCTTTTTTACAATGTATTTTTCACCCATCTTACATTTCTTCCTAGATGGTGACTAGGATAGTAAATTGATATTTATATATTATATATATTCATATTTCTAAAATATTCTTTGAGCATGATGCTGGGAAGTTAACAGTGTATATTTTTGTTCCTTTATAACATTTGATCTTAGCCAAAAGGCCAAGAAGTGATTTTATTCCTTTATAAGAGCTATTAGGCATGGGAGGCTAAAAGTATTAAGATGTTTATATAAAACAGTGTTTGATCTGTAATTAAAGTTTAAATCAAACATGCATGCAACTATTGCTTTAGGGGAAAAACATGAAAGAAAGAAATAAGCTAAAAAAAAAAAACCTTACAAAGGAGAAGCAGATAAGGCTGGGTGCTGTGGCTCAAGCCTGTAATCCCAGCACTTTGGGAGGCCGAGACAGGTGGATTACCTGAGATCAGGAGTTCGAGGCCAGCTTTGCCAATATGGTGAAACCTCATCTCTAATAAAAGTACAAAAATTAGCTAAGTGTGCTGTCACTTGCCTGTGATCCCAGCTACTTGGGAAGCTGAGGCAGAAATCGCTTGAACCAGTGAGCTGAGATTATGCCACTGCACTCCAGCTTGGCGACAGAGCAAGTGTCAGAACGAAGAGAGGAAGGAAGGAAGGAAGGAAGGAAGGAAGGAAGGAAGGAAGGAAGGAAGGAAGGAAGGAAGGAAGGAGGGAAGGAGGGAAGGAGGGAAGGAGGGAAGGAGGGAAGGAGGGAAGGAGGGAAGGAGGGAAGGAGGGAAGGAGGGAAAGAGGGAGGGAGGGAGGGAGGGAAGGAAAGAAGGGAAGGGAAGGAAGGGAAGGGAAGGAAGGAAGGAGAAAGAAAGAAAGCTAAGAAAGTAGAAACTAAGTTTATTAATGCCAACTATGGTTTTTAGATACTGTATAGGCAATTTTCAGAAATATTTTTTAGGGAAAATATTTTTGTCATTATATAGAGTAAACTGACTCATAGAAAAGTTAAATGACATCTTTTATTTGATGCAGTTAGTGACTAATATAACAAGAGATTGAAATGCAGTCCATAGATATATAGCTATGTTTTTAGCAGAATTGTCCTTACTTTATAATCACTCTCGAAGTTCTTTCTCTCCACTTTATTTCTCCATGGTTCACGGGAATGCATTGAGAAGCAAGACACATGAGAAACAAATATGCCAACATCTATAGAGCCATGAAATCTGTCAGCATCCATGTTCTTATTTTTCTTGAACAAATAAGCTTATTGATGGCATCAGTACATCTATACAGTCCTTTCCTATGTCCTGTAGTGAAAATGTGATGGAGAAAATATCCAAGGAATAATCCTCTCTACAGAAGGCTGCCTGAGGCCTAGCATGGTAGTTTACAGCTGTAATCCTAGCACTTGGAGAAAATGAAGTGAGAGGATGGGTGGAGCTCAGAAGTTTGAGACCAGACTGGGTAATGTTCGGAGACCAGTCTCTGCGAAGAAGAGTTAAAAAGTAGCCAGGTGTGGTGGTGCAGCCTATAGTCCTAGCTACTCAGGAGGCTGAAGTGGCACAGGTTGAGGTTCCAGAGCCTGCAGGGAGCTTCAGTCATACCACTTCACTCTAGCCTGGGTAATAGAGCAACACCTTGTTTAAAAAAAAAAAAAAATCTGCTTGCTCTACTTTTTCTTCACCTAAATTAAGATTACCTTACCAATGATTGTATTTTTTAATCGGGTGTTAAGGATATGCTATGTTCATTAAAGGTAATGGCAAAAGACCTAGGTAACTTCTATTACAATGAATGCTAATTTTATTTATTTATTTATTTTTTATTATACTTTGAGTTCTAGGGTACATGTGCAGATCTTGCAGGATTGCTACATAGGTATACACATGCCATGATGGTTTGCTGCCTCCATCCCCCTGTCACCTACACTAGATATTTCTCCTAATGTTATCCCTCCCCAATCTCCCCACCATGTGCTATCCCTCTCCTAGCCCCCACAGCCCTCAGTGTGTGATGTTCCCACCCCTGTGTCCATGTGTTCTCATTGTTTAACACCCACTTATGAGTGAGAACGTGCAGTGTTTGGTTTTCTGTTCTGTGTCAGTTTGCTGAGAATGATGGTTTCCAGATTCATCCATGTCCCTGCAAAGGACATGAACTCATCCTTTTTTATGGCTGCATAGTATTCCATGGTGTATATGTGCCACATATTCTTGATCCATTCTATCATTGATGGGCATTTGGGTTGGTTCCAAGTCTTTGCTATTGGAAACAGTGATGCAATGAACATACATGTGTGTGTATCTTTGTAATAGAATGATTTATAATCCTTTGGGTATATACCCAGTAATGGGATTGCTGGGTCAAATAATATTTCTATTTCTAGATTCTTGAGGAATTGCCACACTGTCTTCCACAATGGTTGCACTAATTTATACTCCCGGCAACAGTGTAGATGGTTGTAGATGTGTGGCATTACTTCCGAGGCCTCTGTTCTGTTCTATTGGTCTGTATCTCTGTTTTGGTACCAGTTCCATACTGTTTTGATCACTGTAGCCCTGTAACTATAGTTTGAAGTCAGGTAATGTGATGCCTCTAGCTTTGTTCTTTTTGCTTAAAATTGTCCTGGCTATGTGGGCTCTTTTTTTTTATTTTTCCATATGAAGTTTAAGGTGGTTTTCTAGTGGTACAAAAACAGAGAAACAGACCAATGGAACAGAACAACCATCTGATCTTTGACAAATCTGAGAAAAACAATGGGGAAAGGATTCCCTATTTAATAAATGATGTTGGGAAAACTGAGTAGCCATGTGCAGACAGCTGAAACTGGACCCCTTTCTTACACCTTATACAAAAGTTATTCCAGATGGATTAAAGATTTAAACATAAGACCATAAAAATCCTAGAAGAAAACCTAGGCAATACCATTCAGGACATAGGCATATGCAAGGACTTCATGACTAACACAGCAAAAGCAATGGCAACAAGAGCCAAAATAGGCAAATGGGCTCTAATTAAACTTAAGAGCTTCTGCACAGCAAAATAAACAATCATCAGAGTGAACCAGAAACCAACAGAATGGGAAATAATTTCTGCAAGCTATCCATCTGACAAAAGGCTAATATCCAGAATCTACAAGTAACTTAAACAAATTCACAAGAAAAAACAACCCCATTAAAAGTGGGTGAAGGATATGAACAGACACCAGTCAAAAGAAAACATTTATGCAGCCAACAAACATATGAAAAAAAGCTCATCATACCGGTCATTAGAGAAATGCAAATCCAAACCACACTGAGATACCATCTTACACCAGTTAGAATGGTGATAATTAAAAAATCTGGAGACAACAGATGCTGGAGAGGATGTGGAGAAATAGAAACTCTTGCTATTGCTCGGAATGTAAATTGTTACTCCCACTGTTGCTGGGAATGTAAATTAGTGCAACCATTGTGGAAGACAGTGTGGTGATTCTTCAAAGACCTAGAAATAGAAAAACCACTTGACCCAGAAATCCCATTACTGGGTATATACATAAGGGATTATAAATCATTCTACTCTGAAGATACATGTGCACGTATGTTCATTGCATCACTGTTTACAATAGCAAAGACGTAGAACCAACCCAAATGCCCATCAATGATAGAATGGATCAAGAATATGTGGCACATATACACCATTGAATACTATACAGCCATAAAAAAGGATGAGTTTATGTCCTTTGCAGGAACATGGATGAATCTGGAAATCATCATTCTCAGCAAACTGACACAGAACAGAAAACCAAACACCACATGTTCTCACTCGTAAGTGGGTGTTGAACAATGAGAACACATGGACACAGGGATGGGAACATTACACACTGGGGCCTGTTGGGGATTGAGTTGGCTTGCAGAGGGACATCAAGGGGTGGAGGAATTGGGGACGGATAACATTAGGAGAAATACCTGATATAGGTGATGGGGGAATGGATGCAACAAACCACCATGGCATGTGTATACCTATGTAAGAATCCTGCAGGATCTGCACATGTACCCCAGAACTTAAAGAATAATTAGAAAAAAAAAAACCTGTTAACTCAGAAAAAAAAATATTTGTTGAATAAATGAATGAATGAAAAATTAATAAATTCAGTTGAAGAGGAGAGAGAAAGTAAGATAAAAATTGTAATAGACAATAGCTGATGAAAATAATCAAAGGATTCAAGAAATTCTGGAAGCATCAAACAAGATAAACATGCAGCAAAGCACACCTGGATACATCTTTAAAAAAAACAACTGAAACCCAAATCAGAGGAAAACATCAAAAAAACAGTGAGAGGAGAAAAAGATGTAGATACATTATATTGCTCTCTTCAAACGAACAATAGCCTCAAGGCTGTCTTTTGAACAGAAATGATGGAAAGCAGAAGGCAAGAGAAGAACGTTTTTAAAGAGTTAAAAATAATGTTAACAAATATTCTATTCCCAATTCCCCCCTAAAAATATTTCTGATAGACAAAATAATATTTTTTCAAATGAATGTAAAATGAACAGTGTTTATCACTGTACCCAAAGTAATGTCAAGCATCTACCTAGCTTAAAAAAAGCATCTAAGGAATAGAAAAATATATAGTATAATATCAAAAGCATCACAGGATATAAATATATAAATACATTAAAAATGAATGTGGACTCTATAAAAATGTAAAATAATGCACAAAATCATGAGAACAATAATACCAAATGTAATGATAAGTACATAAGTTAATGTTACATAAATGTAACATAAGTTAAACTCAACTGGTTAGTTTTGTTTTAGCATTATGCAAAATAAGATAAAATATAACTATTTCTGTATTAAATCATTTATGTTTTAATCTCTGTATATAGCACCAAAATATATTAAGCAATTACCAGTTAATATAAAATAAAATAATAATGAGTTGATGAATTCAAATGAGCAAAAAAAGTTTAGATAATATTTAATGTTAAATGATTGGCCAATTATAGAATAAATAGTGTCATAACGGATTCAAAATTAAATATATAAGTAATTACACAGAATAAAAATATTCAAATAAAAGACTAAAATTATCAGAATGAACAAAATACTAAAACCCTAATTTTTGCTGTACATGAGAAATTCATGATAGTTGGATATGAAATATAAAAGGTTGGAAAAAGTTGTCTTACATAAACTCCAACTAAAAACAAGCTAGTATGGATATGCTAATATTTGATAGAGTAGATTTAATGCTGAAGTCTTCACATCACATGAACAGTCGCCTTATACAGTTCTATCTGGCAGAAATATTTCAAAATTTAAATATGTAGACAAAATAACATGCTTTCAAATATGTTTAATTGACAAAATTGAGGTAAGTATAGTGATATTCACAATCATTAAGGAATATTCTTCAAAAAAAAACCCTGGGGCACAGAATACATCATAATGATAACTAGAAAATATTTTACATGAATGCCAATAAAGATATATCAATACTTGCCAGGTGTACTTAAAGCAATGTTTACAGGTTACATTTATCCATTTGAGTGTATATATTTGTATTAGTTAGCTCAAGCTGCCATCACAAAATACCATAGACTACGTGTCAAGCAACAGAAATTTATTTCTTATAGTTCTGGAGGATGAGAACTCCTCCAGATTCAAGGTGTTAGATGGTTCAATTCCCCCATGAGGATTGTTTCTCTGGCTTTCAGACAGCTATCTTTTCACTGTCTTCACAAGCCTGAGGGAAAAAGAGAAAGCAAGTTCTCTGATGTATCTTTTTATAAGGGCACTATTCACATCATTAGGCGCCCACCTTCATAACTTTATTTAAACCTCATTAACACTCAAAGGTCCCAAATCATTTCTAAGTATATTGGGGTTATGACTTTATGAATATGGACAGGGGGATACAATTCAGTTCATAGCAATATTGAAAAAGAGAAAATATTAAAAACTTAATGATATAGGCTTATGTTTCATGAAGCCTGAGAAAGTACAGATGAATCAAAGTAAAAATTTAGAAGAAATAGAATTATCAACATAGTTAAGAGCAAAAATTAATGTAATAGGAAAAACCTACAATAGAGAATATTTTTAAAGGTAAATTTTTTTAATATGCAAATCAAGAAGAAAAGAGAAAATTAGAATGACTTTTCTAAGTATACAAAAGGAGGAACTGCGGATAATCATAGTGCTAATAAGAGATTATTATGTATATTTGTTAATAATTTCTTTTTTGTTCTTCATGATGCTTATATGAGTGTTTTCAAACTGTGAATATTAATCAAGTTATACACTTAGGGCCAGGCTGTTTTCTTTGTGTATGTCATACCTCATCAGTGACCTTAAAAAAATAAGAATATGGTATTGAAGAAAAATTATTTATTATGAAATGAATAGATTCTCTGACCCGACAGAAACATATGTGCAGAAAAAAATTAACTTTTTGGTGTGTGAGTGGGGATAGAGTTTCCTTCTTGTTGCCCAGGCTGGAGTGCAATGGCATGATCTTGGCTCACCTCAACCTTTGCCTCCCAGGTTAATGCAATTCTCTTGCCTCAGCCTCCTAGTAGCTGGGATTACAGGCATGTACCACCATGTCTAGCTAATTTTGTATTTTTTAGTAGAGACAGGGTTTCTTTCTGTTGGTCAAGCTGCTCTTGAACTTCAGACATCAGGTGATCCACCCGCCTCGTCCTTTCAAAGCATAATCCAATATTTTCTAATACAAATCTTTAATATTTAAGGAGAAACAAATTATAAGGTGTTTTGAGGTAAAATTGGAGCTTTGAATGTAAACCTATTGAGTAGGAGAAACATGATTTAGTGGCCTAATTGCATACTGATAGTGGATCAAAAAGAAAAGAAGTTTGGAATAAAATATGAAAATGACCCAATTCAAAAACCTGGAACAATCTTATTAATTTTACTCATTTTTCACTGTGATTTAATGATCTCTGAATACACATCCATTAATGACAAACATCAGAAATATCATTTTTACATAGTGAACATAATTGATAGTATTCTGTCCATTTACTACTTTATAAATCTCAATTTATTCTTTAAGATTCAGTATTAATCTCTCTCTTTTTTTTAAAATGAACACCTTTCTTCTACTTCAGTGGCTCCAAAAACACTTTAGAGATACATTTACTTTGTTTTAAATTACTTCATCTTACATTATTATTTATTTATGAATTTTCCTTCATATATCTTTTCCCTCAGTATGGTACTTACAAAATGGTTCATAATAAAATGAAAATAAGAAAAATTTTGCAGGCTCACTTTTTAAAGATAAAAATGAGTTTTAGAGAATATGCAAAATGAAAATAACTAAATGAATTGAGACAGTTTTGCATATATGTGTGTATAAAGATATTTAGCAATATAATTAGAAAATCAAATACTAGATATTTTTTTAAATATTCTAAAATTAATCTAGTGAAACCACTTTTTTTCACAGAAAATAGAAAACTATGAAACAGAATTAGGAGACAATTAAACCAAAGTCAAATACTTATACATCTATACTTGTCTATGACCTGTGTATACATTTTCATGTAGGCATCACTTATTATATGTGTATAATCAATACATATATTGATTACATATATACAAAAGCATATGTGTATGTGTATATATGTGTATCAGCATATATATTCTGTGTATATGTCTTGTTTGTGTGCGAGATAAAGTCAAAAGGCTTCTGATCAAATTATCTTACTTTTTCATTAAGGGATAATCTCTTCAACTGATGATACTAACTGCATAATAATTATCAAACTACCACAGTAAGGTAATTCTTTTTGCTAAATTAATGGCTATGTTGGGAAGTATAAGTATTCCTCTTTTCCTCTGAGAATTCCAAAAGTTATTAAGCTGAATAAGCTATTATATGAGTCTTAGCCATTCTTATCATCTATGATTTTTCTATTTTATTACTCTTTCAAATTTTGATTTTGCATAAATGTATCTAAAAAATAGGCTTATCTAGACATATTTGAAATGAGCAAATGGGAATTTTTGACAGCTCTCATAAACCACTGAGACTGCATTTAAATGACACTGAAGTCCTGAGTCTTTAATAGGTGGTTAGTCATTCTTGCCAATAAGATTTTTTTATTTCTATTCAATACAGCAGTTTTGCCCACAAAAGCCTACATTTCAGAACTTCTAATGAATTTGGCAGATCATACAGAATTTTATTATGTGAATTGAGGAATGCACTAAATATGTATTATATTCTATTTATTAGTTTATATAAGTAATTTAAATATGTGTCTTTTATAGAAAATTATAAACATAAATATTTTTACTGATAATCATAATTCCTTATGAATGATTCAAGTATAAAACTTGTTTATATATTTTTTTGAACAACCAAAAAGAATTTCCCTGTAGTTACTTAAATCAAAAATGATAAAATACATTTCCTTCAAACTTCCTGAATTATTTCATTCTAGGTTAAGAACCAGAATGATGAAGTTTAGCCCCAAAGGTATTTAGTGGAAAAGCTAAAAGCCACAGAAGATGGGGCTTAAATTCAAAGTGCCATCTCAGAAGGCATAATAAAAATAGATTTTCAGTCCGCCCCAAACACAAATAGTAATGCCATAAAATATGAAATATTGCAAGTATGCTATTGCCATCTTTAATTTTTATAGTAGAATTTTTTCTCAGATCTTTCTCTATGGTAGAAATAACCTTATATCACAGGAAAGTCATGCACTTCTTTTATCAGACCTAGATATTTGGATGAAGTATGAAAATATGTAAATTAAAATATGTGATGATTTTGGAGATCAAAAAGTAGTTTTGCAAATTATATTGCCAGGTAACATTTTTTAAAGGCATAAATAATTGGAAGCCATACTTCGAAATGGCACTTAAACGGGATAGTTTAATCTAAATAATTTAGTAGAATGGAATTGAATTGATTGACCAGAATAGAATTGGAAAGACCTAGACTGATAGACTTTAGTATGGCTTTAAGAATCCATTCCTTAATTGATCATAATCAATTAAGGAGTGCTTTTATATGTGGGTCTCAGTGATTCAATCCTGCACTGTATTGCTCTATAGTTTATTTGCAGTGATTCAACAAGTGTGGGATTAAGGGAGTAGGATTGGATTTATCTGTAGCAGGTACATTTGGAAGTGTAGTATCTACTAGATTGATGGTTTGCTGCCAGAGATTATTACAGTACCTGCAAAACCTTGGATTTCTAAAACTACAGCCTGTGTGATTGTTTGTGCATGTGTGTGTGTCTGTGTGTGTGATTGTTTGCACTGCTGGTTTAGGACATAAGCTCATTATTCCCTTTTTGCTACCATAAATTTTATTTTATGTTACACCTATCTGCAGGCCACACTTTATGAAACAAAATTAAATTGGCTGGTTAATCAGTTCTTTACAAAAGACATCCACCTTGTCTCATGGTTTTCCTGACACGTATTTTTGTAACATAAATCACAATGTTCTGTAATTTTTACATTAATAAGTATCAGTGAACATCTATATTGCAAGGACCAAACAAAGCAACATTGGAGAGTTTTCAAGAGTTCAGTGCATTATAGTCATAAATGTCAGCAGTAACAGCAGTTTTGATGTTGAGTTTATTATAAAACTTACACTTATGTTTAATTCTATATAATGGGTACATTTAAGAATGGGAGTCATTCATAACAAAGGGATGAAGACTCAAAACAAAGGGATGAAGAAAGACTCTCCAAATGGAGAGCAAAAATAAATAAATAAAAAGCAGGAGTTGCAATTCTGGTATCTGATAAAATAGATTTCAAAGCAACAAAGATATAGTGGTAAAAGGATCAATGCAACAATAAGAGCTAACGATCCTAACACCCAGATTCATAAGACCCATAAAGAGATTTGGACTCAACTTTGAGACAGAAAATTGATGAGGACAACCAGGACTTGAACTCAGATCCGGAACAAGTAAACTTAATAAATATTTATAGAGCTCTCCATTTTAAATACACAAAGTATACATTCTCCACTTTAAATACACAAAATATTGATCGGCCATTATTAATACCCATTTTTAGAATAAAGCAATATTCCCGTTCTCTCTTCCTCTTTTTCTTCCTCTTTCTTCCTCTCCTTTACTCCTTTATTTTCTCTTTCTTTTCTTCTTTCCTTTCAAAAATAAAAAAATAAAACCAGCCTGGCCAACATGGTGAAACCCCATCTCTACTAAAAATAAAAAAAAATTACCCAGGTTGAAAAAAAAAAAAGAACGGGAGTCATTATATCACTAGAACACTGTTTTTAATATTTCTAACATGAATCCTGGTTACTATATTCCAAATATCAGCCCTTATTAAATGTAGAGTTTAGTGAACTCCAACAAAATCAATTCCAGTGAATTCCAATAAAAATGATTCCTACTTAACATATGGGGTTTCCTCAGTAGCTCTTTATTAATTTCATTTATGTCTTTAGTTTGCAATCACAACAATTTTTCCAATGAAGTAGGGCTGAGTATCTTGTGTTTTGTATTCACATACTGCAGAAACATCTGCTTTTTATAAAAATGTTTTCTTTGGTTGAAGTTTTGTTAGAAAGTCCAGAGTAATAGAGGTCAAGTAGTAAACATTATACCACATAGAACTAAGGTTCTAGCTGCCAGAAATAAATATGTTGATTTGTTTTTGCTTGGGTCTACTATCCCTGAGGCCTCCCTTTGCGTGGCTCTTGGGTAGGGAGTAGTTTCCATATAAAGCAAGTCCTTTAGGATAACAATCCCAGGACCTATTTGTACCTAAAGGGCCTTGATATTGATTCTCCACTCAACAGTATGTTCCACATAACACAATTGGCCCCATATTATGAACATAGTAATTAATCTTGTTGAAAATATTGAAAATGCTTATCAATGAGCTACAGTCTTGTGCCTTAAGATCAAAGTTTATACCTAACATGAGTTGTGGCTTAATGCAATCAGTACCTTTAGTTTTTTTTTTTTTTTTTGAGACAAAGTTTCCATTTTGTTGTGAATGCCAGAGTGTAATGGCACAATCTCCACTCACCATAACCTCTGCCTCCTGGGTTCAAGCAATTCTCCTGCCTCAGCCTCACAAGTAGCTGAGATTACAGGCATGAGCTACCACACCTGGATAATTTTGTATTTTTAGTAGAGAGAGTGTTTCTCCATGTTGATCAGGCTGCTCTCGAACTCTCCACCTCAGGTGATCCACCAGCCTCGGCCTCCCAAAATGTTGGAATTTCAGGTGTGAACCACCATGTCCACCCGACATTTGTATTTTTTAGGATTTTATTCTCTCCATTCTGAGCTAATAATAAAGATATTGCCAATGCTGCCAGTATACTTCCAGCATTGCCAATGTCCTGTAAATTTTTTAAGTTGAGTATAAATTTTTGGTCAGATTCCATCATCCCTGAGACCCCAGTAACAAAATGTTTGGATTACTTTGGATATACATAGAGAATTATTTTTTGTTGTTAAAGTGGCTTTAGTATATTTTAATTTACTAAAAAATGTTTATTGAATACCGACTAGATGCCTGCCAATCTGCTCACACTGGGGTTGTAGCTATAAGCAAAACTATGAAACCCTCTGTTTTCAATGCTTATGTTCTTTAGAAAAAGAGAGGTTAAAAAATGGGGTAAACAAATGAAATATATAGCATTTTAATATAGGTAAGTTCAAAGGAAGAAAATAAAGCGTTAGGCAACTATGGAAGTTAAAGGGATACAATATTATATAGAATGAACGGTGGATATATTTTATATTTAAGTAAGCATGAAAAGGAAATTCTCAAGCAAGCCATGCAGTCAAAGAAATACAAAAACAGTAGAAATGAGATGGTATTACATATCCATCCAATTGGTAAATTTTTACAAAGCTGCTAGCAATTTTACAAAGCCATAATGGTTAGTCTTCCTGGGAATTCAGGTAAAAGCATATACATAAACTTTGTATCAATGTAAATTGTTACATTTCTCAGATAATCCTGCAATGTAAATTATAGTTAAAATACACATACTCTTCAAATTCACAATCTCATTTGTTTGTTTCTTCCATAGAATTAGATAGATAGATAGATAGATAGATAGATGATAGATAGATAGATAGATAGATAGATAGATAGATAGATAGATAGATACAGATAGATAGATAGATAGATAGATAGATAGATAGATAGATAGATAGATAGATAGATAGAGATATATGCATAAGAAATAATATATATTAAATGTGATTGTTCAGAGAAAAAATAAAAAAAACACTGGTGAATTACTATAAATGAAGGATTGACTGAGTAAAATATATTACATACGTTCATGAAACACATTTCATGAATAATAATAAATTAGAGTAATAACAGTTGCCTTTGAAACATCTCTAAGTTGTGTTTTGAGTTTTTTTTTAATTGAGCGAGATTATATCTTTTATTACCTATGACTCTGGGACATTGCTGCTTAGGCAATAGACTGCAGTTACAAGAACCCTATTCAGAGATTAAGTACTTGAATCAAATTATGGCAAAAATAAAGGGTAACCCAAAAATGGCAAGTTTATTTAAGTTACCATGTTATGCAACATAGATAAATGGGTAGAAAATTGAGGTTTAAAGAATGTGATCTTTGAGTATATACATATATCTAAACAAAAATGTACACATTAAATGTACATAATACTTTTAATATCAATTATATCTCAATAATGTTTAAATAATCAGGTACTCTTAAAAATATTAAATATGAGCAATTTCAAAATATTGATTAGATTTATTAATAAGTAATGTAATGTTACTGAGATAATTAAGTTTTTTTAAAACAGGTTCTCAAATCACTTTCAATGTCCTCCTATCAATTCTGTATGACATATAGCCCTACAGACACTTTAGCAAGCCCACCAGACAAGATTTGTAATGATGATTCAACCAACTTCAGGGCACATGGGAGGGAAAAAAAAATTCAGGCTTATGTCTAATAAATGCTGATAGCAAAACATTAAGGGGTAGGAAGATTGCTCTTTATAGCTAGCTTTAGAAATATATGTTTACTTCTCTCTGGTTATTTTATTTCATATTTAATCATATTTATTTCATAATGTTATTCAAATATGAGAAAGTTGAAATAACAGCTTCAGAGTCTATTTGTTACGTCCGCATTTTAGTATGTCAATTAGTATTGAGTTTCATTTTATATTTAAGACTTTGAACACAAAGTTTTACCAAAATAAAATGTTTATCTTTATAATAATAAAAATGCAATGTTTTATGACTAACATAAATTCAATGTGCCAGAGATTATGTATCATTTCAGTGTTTAGCAGGGACTACTCATGTTTTCCCTCATACAGTTTAAATCTATCAGGGATTACAAATGTTACACGTGATAAACATATGTTGTTATTGCATAATTTTGACTAGAAGAGCTATCCTGGTCATAGATGGCTTAAAATCAGGTGTTCCTAATTTAGCAATTAATTCTAAATAATGAGTTAGAGTTAGACTGAACAATAAAATATAATGAGAAGTTAATTATGAGAAGAAGGTGAGAAAAGTCACATAGGAGAGAGAAGGAGAATGAAAAAAGGCCCATATGACAGGGTTGAGAGGAAAGTAAAGAGTAGTATGAAGTAATCTGTAGAGGTGGGATGGGAATGGTTGGCAAGGATAAGAATTTTTAACTTAATTATTAGCAATGTAAAGCAAGTTATAAGCATTTATGACAACGTGAGTGGTTAGATCATATAAACGTTTTGGAAGATCACTTTGATGTCAACATGTAGCAAATAAATTTGAATACAGCTAAAGTAACATGGAAAAAGAAAAATACTGCCATGCAGGTGAGAAGTGATTATACATTTAACAACCAAGGAGGCAGTGGAGATGCAGATACAGGTTACCCTTATGAATTAAACTAGTTAAGACTAAGTCATAACTTACATATGAATGAAAAAAAAGCCTATTTTTAGGGAGAATTTCAGATTTCTATAAGATAGACTTTAAGAGTGATTTATATTCAATTGAACTTCAAAGCGGGACAGTGACTATATTAGCATAGGGAGAAAATAAATAAGTTGTGAGGGGAGAAAGCACAACACAGCATGTTAAGTAACTTCAACGGCATGTAGAATAGTGTGAACCTACAGAGGGATACAGTGGTAGAGGAGAATGCAGATGAAGGAAAAGTAAGTAAATTAGGCCAAACTTTCAACTGTGCTGTGTGTACCTGATCTAGCAAGAAAAATGAGACCACATTACAGACAAGTATACTTGGACAGAAATATAAAACAAAACTCAAGTATAATGTTTATAGCAGTATATAAATGCCTAACAGAAAAGAACATAAATAATCAGAAAAAGGTAAATCTAACATGAAGGTGGAAAAGTAGCAATCTGGATATAAGGTCAATTTTATGAAAAGGGATAAATTAAAATTGAGCAAATATACATATAATACTGCACTAACCGTATCTATTTACTTGGAAAATAACTACATCAATTATATTAAATGCCTCCAAAAATGTCAAATCAAAAGACAAAAGACACAGCAAAATAGTAAATCATGGTATATCCAAATAATTTCCATAGTAAATAATTGACTGTTTAAAAGTAATTACTGGAATAAAATAACTAGCTGTATAATATTAATTCTAAAAAGAAGAACTATGCATCAATGTAAAAATTGAAGCCATAAGCAATGAGATTATGGTTGATAGATTATGCAACCTATGCAATTAAAACTTTACTGACTCTTTATGGGCATTGTTTACTATTCTTTAATCTTTGTCAGCATGATAGACAGATACATTCAAAGTTTTAATTTTCCTTTCTTTGATTACTTATGAAGAGAATAGGTTTTTGCATGTTACTAAGCAAGTTAATTTCTTACTACATGAATTATTTTAAATTCTGTTCACTTTAATCTTTAACCTAAAAACATATTTGTGGTAGTGTTATAAAACACCTATCCATAGTTGCTTTAAAACTATGTGTCCTGCTTTGAAATTTTGGTAATGTTTATAGAAGAGAAGCTATAAAGTGTATTACTTTATATAATCTTCAAAAAATATACATGTCATTTAAATAACTGATCTTATTAAAATAACATTTTCACCCATATTACCTGATTTTCTTTCTTGCCCTCTGAATTTAGTATGTCAACTTTGAGGTGTCATAAAGTTTACAAAGCATCTAATTACTTCTGAAACACACTACTACACCTTAAGCCTATTTGAGTTGTCATTGGTACTGACTTAATAGTGAGAAGTGCTTGCCTACCTCCTCTAGAAAAGCCTAATCTAACTATAGTGGTAATCAGGTAACTCAATGAAATAATATAACAATACCCACAGCCCAAAATCTGAGAGCATTGACTTCTAACCATATAATTTAGTTGAGAACTTTCTCCTAGAAGTGTCCTCTTGTCATTTTTGCATTTAGCTTTTATGTGTAAGTGTATAAACCTGTTTAAAGTAATACTTGTATATTTTGTAAGGGATTATTTCTTTTAATTTGGCTATACATCTTTTTTGTTATTTGTTGTTGAAAATAATATCTGTTAACAATTGTATTGTCATGGAAGTGTGGGCATACATAAATTTGGACTTTCAGTTTTTTAATTTTTATATTTACACCAACACCAACCATACTATTCTTATTATTGTAGTTTCATAGAGGTATTGAAATTAGATTGTGTAAGTGTCTTAACTTTGTTTGCTTTTGTAAAACTCATTCCATCACTAACTATATTTTTATAGAATGGAAGTGTATAACAATAGTATAATTTTGTGTGCCTATCTATTTATATACACATATAAATCTCACAAAAATAACAGAAAAAATATTTTAAATCATTATTTGGTAAAAGAAAAATCATAATTGAAAATTAATGAAAAAATAAAATTAAAATTTGTAAATGCACTCAAAGACATAATTGGAGGGACACTATAATGTAACATATATATTTCTAAAAAGAAGAGTAACTAAAAACTAAAATTCAAAGTCTTGTTTATGATGCATTTCACTGGGCAATATGTGACTTTTGGGAGAGTGCATTCTAAATAAGTATGTTAGCTATAAAATGCATCTTAAAACTTTTTTTCTCTAAACTCAAAATTTAGCCTTCAGATGAACTATAATTTTTTTTTCTCCCTTTCCTATCAGACACTCCCTTGTACCTGGCATGCTTATCTAATAACATGCTTGTTTAGAAGTTCCTGAGGCCCATCTTAAAGCAAAGCAGACATGAAGATCCAGCTGTGGAACTCTCCCCTACCTAGATATTATCTCAAAATAAATAATTTACAAGTTGTCCACAATCCAGATGATTCCATCTAAGACTAAAGGTGGATAATAATTCAAGATAGCCATCAGGACAAAACTTGAAGACCTGCATCATGCACCACTCCCAGATGGTTCCCAAACTAAGTTTTTTAAACCTCCTTTGCCAACTCTAAAATGGTCTTTTTAATGCATAAGTCTGGCCATTTTTCAGCTGCTAGCATTTGAACAAAGTTGATTTCCTTTCACCTCACTTGGCTACTTTTATTTTTGCTGTCAAGTGGCAAGCAGCCAGACTTCTGTTTGCTTACACATTTGGTGCCCTATGTGAGGAACTGTGTGATTCAAGTAGCTTAGACTGCCTGCCTCTGCTTGGTTTCCGACAAGTGGAGCAATTGGCTGCAGCAGTGTGCCAGGACATATCTGTTCACATTACCATGTGGAGCAATTGCTGTTCATAAATGTCATTTGCTTGTGGATAGTCAGCCCTGTAGCTGGGGACTCTGGAGACGTCTCAGGAGCTGCTGAGGATGCTTTCGTTTCAGGGATTTCCATTTATGTCCCTCTTTTAGCATCAGTTGCCTACAATGCTTTACTAACACAAGAAAGTGGCCTTCAGGAATTTGGCATGTTTCAGAATGGGGTTAGTTGATCATAGTGCTCTATGGTGTCCTCTGTCTCTACTGTCTGAGTTTTAGCACCATCTGGGTTTAGCACAGGTAATTTTGTGGTGCTGTCTGGATTTGAGACAAGATTTCAGACTTTTTCTTCTGTCTGTCCTTTTGGTGACCGGTTTGGAGTGCTCACTCTGTGTTGGAACCATTTGTATTTGTGTCTATGTTTATTGTTATTCTTTACTTTGTAAGTGTTTGACATGGTCTCTACTCTGTCTGTAAAGTAGGGTTCCTCCAGACAATACCCAGTCCACATGATTGTCAGAAAGCACCAATAGAGGCTGCAACTCTGCGCTAGGGGAATAACAATTTCCAACATCCTGGCCCCTGATTTTGTCATTCTCTGAATGAATATTTCATATATCTTGTCAAATTTTGTGGGTGAAGAAAGTATGCAAACTCTTTTCTAAACTGTCTGAGACTCAAGATGGTTATATGTTATAGTCTGTTTTTACGCACATTTTAAACCAATGGGCAAATTACAGTAGGAAAAAAATGAGAACTCAAATGGTTAACTTGAAACTACAGAGTTAACTGGAGCATTGTAAACTCTGTATAACATTTACCACTCTTCTTTTCTTCCTTTTTTGAGTCTGCCATTATTCAAGTATTGGTGTTGAGATAGAATTCACTATTTCAAGGTTCCATGGAGATTTTGTATTTCTTATACATTTTAGCCAGCTCTAGCTAAAATGTAAAGTTAGAAACTCATTTGAAACTCAAGAAAATAAGAGAGGCTTAAAAAAAAACTGCCATAGAGCCTATTTACCGAAAATTTTGTTCTACAGCTTTTTCTGAATTACCTATAGGGAAAAATAAAGTTTAACCTTGTGAATGTTTCAATTTTTTCAGAAAAATAATTTACATCCAGCTATATTTTTAAAAATTGTGAGCTTATATTGCTATATTGGGCAAAAATTCTGAGTTAAAAGCTATTGAATCTTTGTGTGTGTGTGTGTGTGTGTGTGTGTATTTAGATATGTTTGTATATTATATACATGTATTATGTTACATGTGATGTCTAACATACTACCAAATTGGCTTACAAGTAAATACTCATAAATTAAGTCCAAATGCTTTTCAAGTTTACATAAATTTGGCAATTTTAGATAAATATAATTGATTTCAAAATTATTAAAAACTTAAAAATAGAAGTGTCTTTTGAATTGTCAGCATAAATTTTTGTCTGTTAAATAAGTTCCATATTTATTTCTGATAGATATTATAAAGTTTCAGGGTATGGCACCAAATTTATAAGAAAATATATACAGCTAAAAGGATAATAATCTTTGTGCAATTTTTTGACAAATAGGACTAATTTAGTATTGTTAATTTTAATCAAAACAGTTGACTTTTATGTTATTGGCAAAATGCCTAAGTGTTTAAAATTCTTACTTATGTGAACACTTGATCTTTTTTTCTGTTAAAAATTATTAACAGAAAAAATTCTAGGTAATATATAATTATGCATATAACATTTGCCAAAATAATGTGTTTTGGATAAAGAAAAAAATATTAAAAGATAACATAATAGCATTTTCTTACTAAAAATAACTTTTGTATGATTCTAAACTTGTTTATAGAACAAAGTAAAAGGAACCAGTAAGAGAGAGAGATGCTAAAAAAGTTATAAAGAGGTATTTTTTGCTAAAAATTTTAAAAAGTAATTTTTTATGAGAAAGAATTTTATGTGCTAAAGCCAAATGACTAATTTGATTTAAGAAAAGAAAATTCAGGACAAAACAGAAAGTAAAAGCATGGCATAGATGGTCAATGTAAGTTATGAAAATGTTTGTAAAGAAAATTTATGAAAGAAATTTTATGTGAAATTGACTATAATTTAACGGAAAATTATTTATAATAGTCTTCTGAGATTGGTTCCCTGTGTTTAAGCAAGGTTTCCTTAATGAATTGACTTGCTCATAATAAAATTTAAAAGATATCGATATTAATTCTATAACTTGGTTCTTTAGATTCTTATCTCAGAAGTTCAACTTTTGCTATGTCACACTGTTTTTAGCTTTTTCTCTCTTTGAGAAGTCCTGAGATGGTAACTTTCTTCTTCCAGTTTTTCAGCAGCTCCTATAATGTTTTCTTCCAGTTTTAACTGTTGTTAGGACCTTATACTGAAAGATTTTATCTTGAAAGTGTACAAAAGCAACGATTTTTCTCCCATATAACTTGATTCAATAATCTGAGCTTTCCCTAATATGTCTAAATTTTTCAGTGTAATCAGAAAACTTCTATTGAAGTTACTAAGGGTCAACTGTTCCCATGGTATACTTGTAACCTGTAACCTGAATCTCACTTTTCTGTGGCTGATTAAATTCAATTCATTTTGTTTTTCTCTGTCAGGTTTAACTTTCAGGTTATTTAAATACATTTGCCATAAAGAGAAACAGTCACACCAAAGAATATGGAATTTCTTTTTACCTTTTTCAGAACTGGCATAGGAAATAAGATTTTACACTTTATGAAAATAATTCCTATGTTGCCTTTATTAAGTTTTTATTGCTTAAAAGTGAGATTTGAATACATGAACATTTTATAATCTATGTAGTCTTGTCTTTCAATTATTACTTTGGTTAAATGAGCAACTACTATTTTTACAATGACTGGTGGTTCTGATTTGATCAAAGGTTTTGAGTCTTTTAACATCTTTGACACACATCTTCAAAACTGAATTAGAAGTTAAGTCTACGGCTTAGTGCTGGGACTTATCATGCTATGAACATTTATTACTGTAAGGTTACATAATCATTTTACAGCTTCAGTCAGGTCATGGACTCCAGTATCACTACCTTCAGCCCCTTAAAAAAGGTCCTTACCAGGTGCTATTAACTAATTCTTGTACTATTAAGTTTCAGAGCCTTGACTTCTGGTTGCAAGTATCTCATCTAAATAAGACAATGGCTTCTGTGAATGTCTGACACCAAATTCCAATTAGTCAAATCTTCATCTTTAGATCAGGGAAAAGAAGGCAGTCAAGGTAAACTATTTGCAGTTGACACTGGACCAGGCCCATATACAACAGCATTCATACTCACTTAATGATTTTGCCTCTATTTAACTTAATATAATTTATTATATGCCTTGATGGTAAAGTATTTAACTGTTTTGCTAACTGTGAGCTTCTGTTCCTGTCATTCTCACAGCAAGGCAAGGCTTCTAACCTTTTTCTTTAAAATCATGCTAGTTCTTTATGCTGTCTTTGACTTTTAGGACTTAAGACCATTTAATTAAGACTCCAAGGTCTGAGACTATCATGGAAAAAGTGAGTGCATGAGATTTTAAGAGCTGGTTTGGAGAAATAAAATTAGTTCACATCCTCCAAATCAAAGATGAATACACGTATGTCTAAACAGCGGTTGGCTCAACATATAAAACTTACAGACAAGTCAATTTTATAACCTAACTTTTTGACTTTTGGTTGTTTGCTGTTATATTGCTTAAAATGGGTTTCAAGGGTTAATAAGTGCCGGCCCACATGATGGACCGAGAGCACACCACCCCAGCGTCAACATGGAAAAAAATAAAAGCTTGACTATCAATATTGCCTCTGGCATATCTTGACCAAAAAGGGAACTATAAAGTAAATAAAACAAAATAAAACTGTAAGCAACCAATAGACTGACAGGACCTCCTCTTGTCCAAGGGGGATCTCCAAAGAAGCAAAAATGAGTTCAAGAAATGACAGAAAGTTGTGGGTTGTCGGGGAGTGGGTCAGACATACCTCATAATACCCTCTCTCCTTAGGAATTTATTCACAACTGACCAGTATTAACAGTAAAATAAATATTGTGGAACTGACAAACTCTTTATAATAAGAAAGTACTACATTATAAAGAATTTTAAGACCATGCTATGCAAGCATTATTTCACACCCTTTTAAACTTAAAAAGTAAACTTTGTTCCAACTGCCATAAGGTTTTTCTTTTTCTCTAGCAGCCAGACAAGAACCAGCCTTGAAATAAGCTGACTGACTCCCAGCTCTTGTTCTAACAGCCCTAACTACAGCTTTAATTAGACAAAAGACTGATTTTAGTAACTTTCTCCTGAAAAAAAGACCACCAAACATGAACTACTTGTGTAAAAATTGCACACTTATGTGCCTTTGTGTCCTGAACAGACCTTTTAATAGATGGGGTGTAATTATAACACACTAACACATTTTGTCTCCACCCCAAAATGAACATGGGATATATGTTACATGAGTATTTGCTCAAAAAACATGTGCCAGCACCACCTTTATAAATATTCACAGCTCTTATATATGTTTGTTTAGCAAATCTGTCACCATATCCCCACAGAAATTCCTGGTACAATTGACAATGGGGAATGTGTGCAATAATTAAAACCGAATGCTCTCTGAACATCCTATATAACTCTGGAAACATATCCTCAGCTTTACAAAACACATAAGCAAAGTAGTAATATGACTGATTCCACAATTTCTTTCAGTCAATGGCTCTCCACAAAATTGGGATCAGGCCCCTTGTGATGATAAAAGGAAAATTACCTGTACTTTTAGCCATGATTATAGGAATATGTTTATTCTTCTACTGTGAATTGTATTGCTATTACACACTCTTGATGCTCAGAAGAGCTTCTCTATAAGCCCAGGGACTCAAGGATATGATCAACTCTAAGTAGACAAGTTCCATTCTGTTGCTCCCTAACGATGTCCCTGTCCACCAGAAAACAGCCAGATTAAATATGTTGCCCACTTTCCACAGAAATGGAATAAAAGTTGACAGTGGAGGAATTGTAACCAAGTATTTTAGGTATACAATTACTCTTAAAACTTTTTTTTCCAAACTCAGAATATTGCCTTGGCATGATTTTAATACTCTTTTTTCCTCTCATTTTCCCATGAGACACTCCCTTGCACTATGCATGTTTATCTGATGGCATGCATATTTAGAACCGCCAGAGGCTCATCTTAAAGCCAACCAGACATGGTGACCCAGCTATGGAACTCTTACCAACCTAGAGATTACTTCAAAGTGGTTAATCTACAATGCAGCCACAGTCTAGCTTATGCCAGCTGGGACTATAGGTGAACAACATTTCAATACAGCCATCGGAAAAAGACTAGACCTGTACCCTGCAGCACTCCCTCATGTTTCCCATTCCAAGTTTCCCTTTTTAAACCCCCTCAGTCTGCCCAAATGTTTGAGATAGTCATTTGAGGCACGAGTTTGACCATTTCCAGTCTACTAGCATTTGCATAAAGCTGCTTTCCTTTCACCTCACTTTGCTTTTTGTATTTTGACTTTGAAGCTGCAAGCAACTAGTCTTGCATTCACTGACAGCATCTAGAGTGTCAAAGCTTCTCAGAGACTGATGAGATGTTCTCTTATTATATTTTTTTACCACTACTATGTACAGATGTTCGCTACTTATAGTTCTCTAACTTTACAATTTGAACTTTATGATGACTTATCAAGGTATTTGTTGCATTTTCAACATATATTACTTTTGACTTATGACGAATTTATCAGGACATAACTGCATTATAAGTCACAGAACACCTCTATAACCATTTATTAAAATTTTACAACAATGCTTTATCTTTTTTGTTTGTTCATTGTATGGGACATTTGTTTTTGGAGCAATTTTAGGTTCACAAAAAATTAAGAAGGAGATAGAGGGATTTCCAGTATAACTCTTTCTCTCATACAAGCATAACCTCCTACATTATCAACTGCTCACACGAGTGGTACATTAGTTGTTACAATGGATGAACCTACAATAACACATCATTGTCACTCTATAGTTTACAATAGGGTTCACTCTTGGCATTACACATTTTGTAGGTTTATAGAAATGTACAATAGCATATATTCACCATTATTGTGTCAAACAGAACAGTTTCACTGCTTAAAAATCCTTCATGTTCTTCCTATTAATCCTTCCTGTCTTCATAATGACTTTAAACCACTGATATTTTTAGCGTCTCATAGTTTTACCTTTTCCATCATGCCATATAATTGGAGTCATACAGAATATAGAGTTTCTTCTTTTACTGAGTAGTATGTATTTAAGGTTCCGCCATGCCTTTTCATGGCTTGTTAGCTCAGTTTTTGACCGTGCTGAATAATATTTTACTAAATAGTGTATTATTTTATCCCATTCTCTGATTGAGAAAGACTTATTGGTTGCTTCCAAGTTTTGGAAATTATGCATAAAGCTGCTACAAACATCTGTGTGCAGGTTTTTATGTGTATATAAGGTTTCAACTCATTTTGATAATCATCCCCATACCCAAGGTCAGCTATGACTATGGAGCATGCCTGATGGATTGAATGGTAAGAATATGCCTAATTTTGTAAGAAATTGACAAATTGTCTTCCCGAGTAGCTATACTATTTTACATTGACACTGGCAATAAGAGTTCCTATGCTTCACATCTTTGCCAGCATTTGGTGTTCTCATTATTCTCACTCTTATAATAGGCAGGGAAATTGTATTTTATTTGTGTTTTAATTTGCATTTTCTTAATGACACATGACATAGAGCACCTTTTCATGTTCTCATTTGTCATCGTTATGTGATCTTTAGTGAAATGTCTGTTGAGGTCTTTCATATATTCCTTAATTAGGTTTTATGTTTTCATATTATTGAGCTTTAAGTGGGGTTGTGTGTGTGTGTGTGTGTGTGTGTGTGTGTGTGTGTGTGTATTTCAGATAATAACCTTTATCAGGTACATTTTTTGCAAATATTTTCTCCCAGTCTATGGCTTCCCTGCTCCAGATTATCAGTTATTTTTTCTCAGATATGCCTTTAGTCTTGTATATAAAAAATCATCCCCATACCCAAGGTCAGCTAGATTTTCTCTTATGCTCACTTCTGGGAGTTTATACTTTTGCATTTTACATTTAGGTTTGTGAATCATTTTGGGACAATTTTTGTGAAGGGTATAAGGTCTGCATTTAAACTTACTTTCTTGCATGTAGACATCTAGGAGTTCCAGTATCATTTTTTTTTTTTTTTTTTTTTTTTTGAGACGCAGTTTTGCTCTTGTTACCAAGGCTGGAGTGCAATGGTGTGATCTCGGCTCACCGCAACCTCCGCCTCCTGGGTTCAGGCAATTCTCCTGCCTCAGCCTCCTGAGTAGCTGGGATTACAAGCACACACCACCATGCCCAGCTAATTTTTGTATTTTTTTGTAGAGACGGGGTTTCACCATGTTGACCAGGATGGTCTTGATCTCTTGACCTCGTGATCCACCTGCCTCGGCCTCCCAAAGTGCTGGGACCATTTGTTTTTTATGTATTCACTCATTTATTTCAGATGAACTTTCTGCTTATGTAATGTTTCAGCAACACTTATTGAAAAGATTGTTTTTTCTCTATTGTAGTACATTAGTTGTTTTTTTTTTTCCCCAAAGATCAGTTGACTATATTTATGTGAGGCTATTTCTAGACTTTCTATTGTATTTCATTTATTTATTTGTCTATTATTTTGCCAACATCATACTATTTTGATTGCTGTAGCTTTATGTTAAGGTTTGAAGTAGAAAGTCAGTCCTGTAATTTTGTTCTTATTTTTCAATATTGTGGTCTCTGTTCTGGTTCTTTTACCTCTCCAGATACACTTTAGAATCACAGTTCTGTCTTGACCTTTTTTTTTTAATTGATTACAGATTGCTGTAAGTAGAATAATGGTCCCTCAAAAATGTTCATGTTTGAATGCCCAAAGCCAGTACATATGGCTGTCAAGATGGGCTTGATTTCGGATATAACCATTACTTTGAATGGTAAAAACAGCAATTACTTTTGCACCAACCTAATATCTTGAGATGGGAAGATTACTCTGAAATATCCAGGTGGATTCAATGTAGTTACAAGATTTTTATAAGAAAGTGCCAGGAGGGTCAGAGTTGGAGAAAGATATATCATGATAGAAAACAAGGTCGAAATGATGCAACCACAAGTTGAAGAACACAGAAGAAAATGAAAAAATAAAAAGGATTCTCCTCGAGCCTCAAGTAAGAATGCAGCCCTGCTGACACCTTGATTTTATCTCTGCTAAATACATTTTTGATTTCTCACAGCAAGAGTGCAAGAAAACATATTTGTCTCGTTTTACACTCCTAAGTCTGTGGTAATTTGTTACTGAAGCAGAGGGAAAGTAGTACACCAATGATTTGTACATTTCAGAGTTAGGTGAGATCAATGATTAGTGTAAGTCCATTTGACAATATATTCCCTTGTTTATCAACCACTATATTTGCACTAGATGATATAGATTACTTAAGAGAAAAAAAGAGTATCTTAGGTATTCCTAAAATTAAATGACTTTTTAATATTCTCCTTAATATATAGAATCAATTATATTCCACACGAACCATGCCAATGGTGTGTATGTGTAGAAATATTCATCTTTAGAGATAACCAGTGCCCATCTATGGCAGATGATATTTAAGTAATTTTATGACCATTCTTTTCCCCCAGTGTGATCTATTCTATTTACATGAATATTTTTCTCTGTATTCCTGACACATTTCCTGGATTATTGTTTTGCAAATAACAAACAGGGACTAAAATTATTCCTTGTTCTGAAACTAATATATGTTACTAAAAGCTTTAAAGTAAGAAGACATTGAAAATCTAATGGTTATTAAATAGATTAAATTAAAAACATTGTGTCTGTAAATTAACTGTAACAATTTATTCATTATATTTTAAAGTAAAAGAGGTATAAAACTACTTTATGGATAAAAACTTTCCTTCCTTCCTTCCTTCCTTCCTTCCTTCCTTCCTTCCTTCCTTCCTTCCTTCCTTCCTTCCTTCCTTCCTTCCTTCCTTCCTTCCCTCCCTCTCTCCCTCCCACCTTCCCTCCCTCCCTCCTTTCTTCCTTCCTGCCTTCCTTCCTGCCTGCCTTCCTTCCTTCCTTCCCTCTCTCTTTCTTTTTTGAGACAGAGTCTTTCTCTGTCACCCAGGCTGGAGTACAGTGGCACAATCTTCACTCACTGCAACCTCCACATCCTATGTTTAAGCAATTCTCCTGCCTCAGCCTCCTGAGTAGCTAGGATTACAGGTGTGCACCACCATTCCTGGCTGGTTTTTGCATTTTTAGTAGAGACGGGGTTTCAATGTGTTGGCCAGGCTAATCTGGAACTCCTCACCTCAAGCAATCTGCCCTCCAGGCTTCCCAAAGTTCTGGGATTACAGGAGTGAGCCACCTTGCCCTCGGCAGGCCTGGAGACAAACTTTTCAACTTGACATTGTTTTGACTCAGGGTTCTCATAATCATATATTTTTCCATTTACAATATTTCATAATGTGTGAATTTGTGCTTAAAAATATATTTATTCCAATGAAAAGATTTCCTGGATTTTTTTAGTTTAAATGAGTATTTTTGGATGTCATTATACAATATTTTGAGAGAATGTGGGAAAGTTATAGTTTATGTAATTTAGAATTTATCCTGTAGTAAATATTATTGGACCACAATGTAGCAACTTTACATTTATATACAAATTGTAATTCATGCTTGATTATAAATACTAGCTTCATGGTCATACCATTCTTACTTTAAATTAAGCAAGTAAAATTGTTTTGAAAATTTTAATTGCTGAAATATTTGCATTTGTTAAAAGACATATGCATTCTCCTCAGTCCTTTAGGGAAATATAAAAAGCTATTTTCACTTTATTCCATACCTTCATGTCTGGTTGAGGTAATTTTGCTTCAATGCCACTTTGAAAGTGAGGTCCTTGTATTCCCCTCTCTCAGCTGAAAGTAATGAAGCATTACAATTCTCTCCCCATTCTATTAATAGACTTGCTACTGAAGCAGAAGAAATTCAAGGCCTTTTTTAGATCTTGGAGAATTTTACAACAGTATCATGAGCAAGAGACCATAAAAAAAAGCAAACAAAGCAAAACCTACTTTCTGATGTGTTAGGGTATTTAGTTTGCTTATCAAATACTTTATACTGATCTAGCATTTTTTCTTTCTCAAGCTAAGAGCACAATGGATAAATTATTTTGGTCTATGTTTTTAAATTGAGAGAGAATTTTTTTTAATTATCAATATTCTGAGGCAATACATCAACCTTTTAATAATTTCATAATATATAAATTGAAGCAAATATAGATAGATTTGTTCTGAATTTGTGATTTCTCAAAATGAAATCTGATTTTTGGGGAAATGATTCTGGTAAGCCATATCAATTAGTTATTTTTTGCTATAATGTCTTAAATTTTCTTGTAAACAAAACAAATAAAGTTTGAAAAACATTAATGTAATTGTGGAAAATACCTAAATATTGCATCTTGAATTTTCTCTGCTATGATTCATACAATAAGCAAAAGTATCGACTATATACTAATTGCTGGAGATGGTAAGAAAATCAGGAATTAAATTATGCTGTCTAACTTGGAAATAGGATATTTACAAATTAAATCAGTGGGTGGTTTGCTTTTTCCCTCCTTCATTTGCTATAGTTTCTCACTAGCAAAACTTTTGTGTTCACTTGGGATGGGACTCTAATGGCAGTAGGGAGCAGAGGTGTCCTGAAGTCGCTTTCAGTTCCTCTATCCAACGTGCCTAGATCCTTGACCTCTCTTACCCCAAGAATGGAGGAAGGGACCCCAGAGGCTCGGGGTGGGCTTACCGTTTGAATAAATATCATGGACCCAAAGAATTTAGCAAAGAAGCAATTTACTAGGCAGAGGGACAGAATGAGAAAGAAAAAGAGACAGAGCTCTCAGACTGCCTCGAACGGGATGGATCCAAGGGAGGAATCCCTATGGGTAAGGAGCAGTGGGTTTTTAACCCTGGAGTTATTCCCGCCCCATTCATGTTTTCATCCAATGAGAGGAGTTCTTTCAAACTGCTGGTGGAGTAATTGATCTTTGACTCTGATACCGCATTGGCTACTTGACTCGCAACAGAGCTCCATTCTCCCAGAGCTTTCCGTGGGCTTTCTGAACAAAGAAGCTCACCTGGAATTTCTACCTAACTGGCATGCAAGAAAGTCAAAGAACTTTACATTCCGGGATGGGGGCATGGATATAGGCATGGCACAAGGGAAGTCCTGCCTTTGAAACCATGCCCCTTGCAGACTCTGGAAGAGAAGTTTTTTGTTCCTTAACACAGTCCCTCAGGACTAAATCTCATCCTCGTTTCTAGAAGTGATCTCCAAGGGGACTAAACCTGTGGTTATCTATTCAGGTTGTATATTTGAATAATTCAGAAAGTTGTCTTGTTTATTGTTTTTAATATTCATATTTTTAATATTGTTAACATAAATATCTAAACAAGTAATATACTGTAATAATATACTTTCATTGACTTATTGATTAGAACTAAGATGACATAGCTAAGATCAGTATATTTTTTAATGTCCATACAGGATTTTCACATATAGGCAACATTGAAAGTCACTAGATTACACTTTTCAAGATAATCCTAACAATCTCATTTATTATGCGTCTTCTTAAACTAATCAATGGGATATGCTGTCTTATCTAGTCTGCAAGACTTGACACGAAAGTAGAAATCACTGTGGAAATATGAACATTATCTGATAATTCTAGGGCACAGATGTCTTTCTTGCTTTTCAAACTTTAGTGTGTAAATATGATGTGTAAAACTGCTTCAGTCATTCACAGGATGAAGCAAGCACAAAGACTGATGAAGTAAAAAGAGAATCAGAAATTTTGATATAGTTTTTGTTATGTATCACTTGCAATATGGAACCTTCAGCATTTTCAGTGCAGTCAACAACAACAAAAACTCTTTTCTTCTCTAATTAGAGTTGATGTTACCTTACTTCAAACTTAAATTATCTTGACTGATGTAAACAAACAAAAAATAGAGAGAGAGAGGTCCTTTAGCCTTGCACTTGCCATTTAATTTTGCCTTAAATTCTTTTTATGTTATTTTAAGCATTGTACTCATTCTTAATTATAAAATATATTTTATTTCTTCTTGGGGACTGCCATGTTTAATCTAGCCAGAAAAAAAAACAAGAAACCAGGTCAACATGGTGATGTATTCTCAGTAGTCAGGCAATATCTCAATAGCAAAAGACAAGAATTTCCCTGTAAATATACAGATATGGACAAGAATGAATGTCATTTTCACTATTATATGACAGAATATTGGACATCTAGCATACATAATTGAGAAAAAAGTATGGAAATATTAAAAATTAAATCACATACTTATTAATATCTTCTCACATTAAATTAATATCTGAATTAAAATATGTTTCATGAAAATCTCAAAGTACAAAATAATTACCAAAAATAGTTGCCTTTTCATGTGAGCAACAATGTAATATAACACAGTATAAAGTAAAAAAAGTAAAAATAAAACATTATTATCATATATATGAGAATTTAAAAATACAAATATCTACTAGGAGGCATATGATAAAATTATTTAAGTTTTAAGAAAGAGCTTTTGTACCGCATATACTCACTCATAGGTGGGTGAGAAAAATGAGAACACGTGGACACAGAGAGGCGGTCTACTATACATTGGGGACTGTTGGGGGGAATGGGGGAGGGACAGCGGGGGGGGGCTGGGGGGGATAGCCTGGGGATGAATACCAAGTGTGGGTGAAGGGGAGGAAAGCAGCAAAGCACACTGCCATGTGTGTACCTATGCAACTATCTTGCTCGTTCTGCACATGTACCCCCAAACCTATAATGCAATAAAAATTAAAAAAAAAAAAAAAAAAGAAAGAGCTTTTGCTATTGAATATATTAAAATGATTGTATTTAATATTGGAAAATGATATATAACAATATATATCAATATTTATATACTATCAACTCATCTAGAAAAAATTAAGTAAAAATTAAATCGAGTAAAATGTTTTTAATAGACCCAATAGGCTTCCTATTGCTAAGCCTTTTCAACTGGGATGTAGTCAACAGATTTTAAGAAATATTTCATTTAAAAAATGTACAGAAAATAAAATATACATTGTTTTTGTTATAAAATACAAATTTACTAAATGAGGTATCAGTTTTTACCTATGAAAATTATACTATTTATGAATTAATTAACTAAGGTTTACTAGAGATAGATACTCTCTTCATAACATTACTAATAAAAGTTTATATAGCTAAAATAAAACATAATGGAATAATTGGTAATATATATTCAACAACCCAAGTTCAGTGTATTCTTTGACTTTTTACTTTATTCACTGTATTGTGTTTTATTATGGACACTCCCCAATACAAACAAACAAACACAAACTCATTGAATTTTCCTTTGGGTTTGTGCTTTACCAGATTGATTTTTCATGGCTTACCCATATTTTTGAAAGTATCTACAACATCATATCCTTGATTTTTTGCTCAAAATAATCAAATAAAAATAACCAAAAAGAATAAAAATGAATTATTTTATTTCTTTGACCTTCAAATCTGTCAGTATTTTCATAGATTCCACCTCTGAATCATATTTGATTGCATTATTTTCCTTATACTGTCATGATCTCTGTCTTAATCCATGCTGTTATTATTTTTGATTTAGACAGTAACTGAGTTACTCACCTCCTTTCTTTATTTCTTCTACCTATTTAATTCATTTAATCCATTTTAGCCCACTTGGTTCAGATAATATACAGGTAAATGGGTTGAAAATACAGAAAAAAATAAACAAATGTATAAATACCATTCAACAACGTGCTCTGGATTGGACAAAAAGATTCTAAAATAGAGATTAAAAAGTTCATGTCAGATAAAAAGAAACTCAGTTAAGGACTTAGTCTAACCCTTGAAGGATATAATGGCAGAAAACATTTGTAGATATAGAAGCAACGAATTCCAAGTAGATGGAACAATGTACTGATAATCTAAATCTTAAAAGTACTAGTGTACTCACAAGTTAGTGTGTCTAGAAATTAATGAGTAAAAAAAGTGAGTGAGTGATCTTTGATCCATTTAGAAAAGTAAGTGAAAGCAGAGCATTCAGAGTTTGGTAGGGTATTGTAAGGAGCTTTAATTTTTTCTTAAAACAATGAAAAATCTTTACATGTATTAAGAGGGAAACAGATGGAAACTCTTCTGATCTGTTTGAACGGATCATCCCAGCTCCAGTTAACATTGAAAATATACTTGCAATTCTATTAATTTCTGGGTTGGAAAACATTTATTTCAAGTGTTTATTATTAATTTACTTTTTATGCTTTGATTTTTATCTCATTCTATGAAATCATTAATTTTAATCATTCATTTAAGAATATACTTTACAGATATATATATATTTTTAAATTTTGCTTTGTTTTGTTTCCATGAATCACTGACAGAACAAATTATTGCTTCTATCCCACAAAATTACCATTTTCTGTAGTTTCTGCATTTCACTAGAGATATTTACTTTGGAAGTAAAACTCGGAATGTCTAAGATATGTTTCATGAATTTTAGTTTGTGTTTAAATCAGTAGCCTTAAATATAAGAAAAAAATGAAAAGGATGAAATTTAAGACATAAACATCTATGTCATGTATGTAATAAAACAAAAAACACAAAATTATTAAGAGGAAAATAAAAATTAAACAAATTGAATACATGAAAACAGTATAAATATTTTCATAAACTTAAAAATTATAGATGAGCACTATATATGTCATAGCATATATACTATTTATAAATAATGTATAGTTGATCCTGTGTATTATGCTTTTATACAGCATAAAATAAATTGGTGCAGTCATTATGGAAAAAATCATGGTAGTTTCTCAAAAAATTAAAAAGCAGAACTACTCTATGATCCAGCAGTCTTACTTCTGGGTATATATCCAAAGACAAAATTCATTTTCTTGAAAAGATATCTGCACTCTCATGTTGACAGCAGCACTCTTCACAATAGCCAGTATATGGAAACAGCCTAAGTGTTCATCACTGGCTGAATGAATAAATAAAATATGATACTGCAGATAGATATAACCTTATTCAGTCTTTAAAAAAAAAGAAATCCTGCCATTTGCCACACATGGATGTATCCATAGAATATTATGCTAAGCTTAGCAAAATAAGTCAGGCATATGATCTCTCTCTCTTTTTCTTTTGAGACAATGTCTGGCTCTGTTGTCCAAGCTGGAGTGCAGTGGTAAGTGATCTCAGCTCACAGAAAACTCCACCTGCTGAGTTCAAGCCATTCTTGGGCCTCAGCCCAAGTAGCTGGGATTACAGGCACCCGCCACCATGCCTGGGGCTAATTTTTTGTGTTTTTTAGTAGAGACGGGATTTCACTATCTTGGCCAGGCTGATCTTGAACTCCTGACTTTGAGATCCACCCACCTCTGCTTCCCAAATTGTTGGGATTACAGGCATGAGCCACAGTGCCCAGCCCATCTCTCTTATATGTGCAACCTAAAAATGTTTAACTCGTAGAAATAGAGTAGAATGGGGGTTGCCAGGGGTTGGAGAGTGGGGGAAATGGTTGAATGCTGATCAAATAATACAAATGTTCAGTTAAACAGAATGAACCAGTGAACCAGTTCTGGAGCTTTAAAGTCAGTATAGTGACTATAGCAAGTTATACTAAATTGTATACTTGACATTTGTTAGGAGAATGTTTTCAGAACAACAAAAGGAAACTATGTGAATGGTGCACATCATCACATTGCACAATGTAAATAAGTGCATACTTAATTTCTCAACTATACATCAACAAATCTAGGGGGACAAAAAAAAAGAATGTATAATGGGACCAAAAATGAGGACTTAAAACATGTTTTCTGTCATGTTTATGAAATTCTGCTTAAAATTTTTCTATAGTATTTCCCCAAGGGAAAGGGGGAAATACATATTTTAGACCAGAACTTTAGTGTTTTTGTACTGAGCAATTAGGTGATATAAAACATTTGGATTTTTCTATAGATAATTAGCTAAGTGTAACCTAGCAGTAGCAATTAGAATACTGTAAATAATTTCAACCTGAAATATTTTCAGAGTAGGGCAATAATAAATATAATTTCTTGCCTTACCACGATGGGCTGTATTACTGAATAACCACTTTGCAGATTCGCATATACCCATTATTTTTGCTTTACAGACTTTTCTGGATAAATTACTTCATTAATGACAAAAACATGAAACCAACTTTTTTTTTTTTAATGGAGCCTTGCTCTGTCTCCCAGGCTGGAGTGCAATGGCACTATCTGAGCTCACTGCAACCTCTGCCTCCTGCCTCCTGGGTTCAAGTGATTCTCCTGCATCAGCTTCCCAAGTAGTTGGGATTATAGGCATGTGCCACCATGCCCAACTAATTTTTGTAATTTTAGTAGAGATGGAGTTTACTATGTTGGCCAGCTGGTCTGGAACTCCTGACCTCAGGTGATCCACCCACCTCGGCCTCCCAAAGTGCTGGGATTACAGGCATAAGCCACCACGCCTGGCCAAAGATCAACTTATTCTTCATTTTGCAGAAATGATACTCCATAAAAGTGCCAATATATGTTTTAATGTTTTCTGAGGATATGAATAACATTTTTTCAATATTTTTATTTTAGTAAATGTGTTATGTCTACAAAAAGGAAATGGAATAAAATATTTTGAGAAAAAATGAAAACAGTTTTATCACACTTGCCATTTCAATTCATCTAAAACAAGACACATGTCAAGTGGAATGTACCATCCCTTACTGTATTGATTTATTTTAGTTACACACCAATACACATACACACACAATACTATGGAAGAAAGTTAAAATGTTTTGTGGTTATTTAGTATACTCTCATGGTATAGAACACTATGCAAACAAAAAAAAATACATTAATTGACATAGAATACATTTTATACATATGTGAGAATTAGCTGTCATTCAATCCGTAACTCCTTTATACAATACTTTCTATAGTAAAGTATTACAACCGCAGTAAGTAAATTCTTTTGAAATTAGCTATGGATATTTTAAGCCTCATGAAAATAAAGTGTGTTGTTTGTAAGGGTTATAATAGAAGATAAAATATCTATAGGAGCTATAACTCCCAAGATACCACAGTGGTATAGATTACCCATAAATCCTATGAACCATAGCTATTCCTATCAAAAGAGTAACAGCCACTCTGTAAGGTGTCAGGAGGTTATAAAGGAACTTGGCAGTCTTATGAACCATATCCATTTATTTTACAGGAACATGTACCAGTACTTCCTTTTTGGGATTTACGAGTATTTCAATAAAAAGACATTATTGAAAAAAGTAATTGCAGTAGTAGTGATTTCTTCAATTTTGTATTTTTCAAAAAACCACTCTAATCCACTTATGGAAAATAATAAACCTACCCCTTTTAAGAATGTCAGCTAAAAATATTTTTCTGCCTGTTACACATATTCCCACAGTTCCACAATAATCTATCCCCTCAGTATTACTCACTGAGTTTAGTTTTATTTCCAAAAGGATGCCATTAGAAGTTATAATACTTAAGGCACTACTATGTTTTTTTTTAAATTTTACCTATAACACTGATTTTAAAATCAATAAACACGTATAATCATTGATATTTACTGAATATGTCAATGTTTTTAGATAATTTAACATTTGATTATATTTAGTTTAAGCTGTATAATTGATATAATTTAATTCATATTATTTATTATTGTTTTGAAAAATTACTTTTAGCTGCAGGAATCCCTTTCTTTCACATATTAAATGACAAAGCTGCAAAAATTGCTGATTTCATTTCATGACTAAAATATATTAAGCAGTTGGGCATGGTGGCTCACACCTGTAAGCTCAACATTTTAGGAGGCTAAGATGTGAGGATTGCTTGGGGCCAGGAGTTCAAGACCAGCCTGGGCAACATACTGAGAACCCATCCCATGCAAAAAACAAAAACAAAAATTTAACTGAGTCTGGCAGCATGAACCCATATTCCTAGCTACTCAGGAGACTGAAGTGGGAGGATTGTGTGAGCCCAGGAGTTAGAGGCTGCAGTAGCCAAGATATGGACTCAAATTGAATTTTCATGAACAGACGAATGAATAAAGGAAATGTGGTATACATACAAAATGGCACACTACTGAAATATAAAAGAGAAATTTTGTCATTCATAGCAACATAGATGAGCTTGAAGGACATTATGTTAAGTGAAATGAGCCAGGAGCAAAAGAAAAATATATCTCATGTTCTCACTCATGCATGGAAGCTAAAATTTGATATCATAGAAGTAGAGAGTAGAATAGTGGTTACCAGAAGCTTGGAAGGATAGGAGGAGAAGGGATATAGCCATAGTTTGGTTAACAGATATAAATTTACAGCTAAATAGGAAGAATAAGTCCTAGTGTTCCATAGCACTTTGGTATTACTGTAATTAACAACAATTTGTTGTGTATTTTCAAATAGCTAGAAGAGCAAATTTTGAATGTTCTCAACACAAGGAAATAAGAAACGTTTGAAGTGATGAGTATGCTAACAACTTTGGTTTGATCTTTACACATTGTATGTACACATAAAAATCGCATACTGTATCTCATAAATATATACATTATGTAGAAATTAAAATTAATAATACAATCAAAAAATAAAGATGCTACAATGCTAGAAGCAGACAAAGAGTTTAAGATGCTACAATCATGCTGGATGTTAAGGCATAGGAAATGGCCAAAGTCAGGATATACAAACAGCCTCTAGAAGCTGAAAAGTTTAAGGAAAGGAATTCTCCCCGGGAGCCTCCAGAAGGAACTAGCTCTGTTCACATCTTGACTTTGGACCAATGAGACTAATTTTGTACTTCTGACTGCCAAAGCTGTATTATAATAAACATTTGTTGTTTCTGTGGCTGGCTGAAGTGATGTAGTTCAGCTATTTGTAAAGCCGTGGCAGGAGGATCACTGGATCCCGGTAGTTCAAGCTTTCAATGAGCTATTATTGTGCCACTGCATTTGAGCCTGGACAAAGGAGTGAGACTCTACCTGTAAACAAATAAATAAATACGTTTTGTTTTAAGATACTTTTTGGTAATTTGTTACAGCTGCCACAGGAAATTAATGCACCTGGGAATTGAAACTTACATCTTTCTCAAGGCCACAGGAAATTGTGGTAAGTTCACCCTCTTGAGGGTTATAAAGGAGAGTCTTTTATTTCCAGCATAGCATAAAAACCTCTGAGTCCTTTCTCCAAATATGAGCCCAATCTTTCTTTCTCCTTCCATGTCTTGCTTTGAAAAAGAAGTATTTGAGTTGGTAATAATTTGGTGCCTACAATCTAGCCACCTTAGAGAAACTGTAGTCTGTTCCTTCAGAGATTATGTTACTGTCCCAGAGCGTAGATATAAAACCTGATCTGTGTGTCTTCTTTAGATAAAGAATAGAATATAGAGAAAGAATAGAAGGAATCTATTCAGGTTCCTTACCTATTTCTTAATTGGATTATTTGTTTTCTTTCTATAGAGTTGTTTGAGTTCTTTATATAAGTTGGATATTAGCCCTTATTAGATGTATGGCATGCAAATATTTTCTCCCAATTCGTAAGCTGCCTTTTCACTCTGCTAATTGTTGTCTTTGATGAGCAGAAGCTTTTTATTTTGATGTAATTTCACTTATCTATCTTTATTTTCATTACCTAGACTTTGAGGGGTCAAATGTCAAAAAAAAGAAAATTGACCAGACTATAGTGTATGATAGCTTTTCCTTTAGGTTTTCTTCAAATAGTTCTAAGCTTTCAGTTCTTATGTTTAAGTCTTTAATCAATTTTGAGTTAATTTTCTTAGATTGTGTGAAATGAGAGTCCAGTTTTATTCTCTGAATGTGGATATCCAGTTTTAACAACACCAGGTCTTGAGAAGACTATACATTTCCCATTTGTATATTCTTGACACCTTTGAGGGAGATCAACTGACTGAAGATGTGTGGGTTTATTTCTGAGTTCTCTATTTTGTTGCATTGGTTGATGTATCAGTCTTTAACGCTAGTACCATGCTGTTTTAATTACTATTACTTTGTAGTATAGTTCGAAATCTGGTAGTGTAATTCCTTCAGCTTTGTTCTTTTTGCTCTTTTTGCTCATGATTGCTTTGTCTATTTGCATTTTTTATGGTTCCATATGAATTTTAGGATTTTTTTTCTTAATCTATAACGAAGATACTGGAATTTTGATAGGGATTTTATTGAATCTGTAGTTCACTTTGGGTAATATGGAAATTTTAACAATATTTATTTTTCCAATCCATGAACAGATATATCTTTGTATTTATTTGTGTCTTCCATTTCTTTAATTAATGGCTAAAAATATTAAAAATTTTTGATACTACTAATCATTAGGAAAATGAAAATTAAAACCACAGTGAGATAGTGCCTCATATCTTTTAGAATGGGTCTGATCAGAAAGAGGAAAGAAAACAAGTATTGGCAAGGATGTGGATCAAAGGGAATCCTTGTACAATGTTCCAGAAAAGATAAATTAGTATACCTCTTATAGAAAATCGTATGGAGATTCCTGAAAAAACTGAAAATGGAATTACCTATGATCCCTCAATCCCACTTCTATCTGAGAATTTAACCAAAAAAATGAAATCAATAGGTGGAAGACATGTCTATAATCCCACGTTTATTGCAGCAGTATTCATAATGGCCATATTATGGACTCAGGCATTCATCAAAGGATGAATGCATAAACAAGATGTTGTATGTATACAAAATGTCATACTACAAAACCTCAAAGGCCTAAAGACAGAAATACCATCTGACCCAGAAATTCCATTACCGGATATATACCCAAAGGAATATAAATCAACTTTAAAATAAGGAAGAAATTCTGCCATTTGCAACAACATGGATGGAACTGGAGAAAATTTTGCGAAGTGAAATATGCCAAACACAGCAAGAAAAATAGTACATGTTCTTCCTGATATGTATAGTCTAAAAACAATGAACTCATAGAAGCAAAGACTAGAAGGTGGTTATGAAAGGCTAGGAGGTGAGGAGAATAGGGAGATGATAGTAAAAGAGTGCAAAGCCTCAGTTAGGAGGAATATTTTTATATTTTTAAATCACTATCACACCATTTCAACTATAACTGTACATTTCAATATTGGTAAACTTGTCTGTACACATTTATAAAAAACAGATCTGCGTTTGAGCTTGAATCTTGCCAAATAGTCTGTGGATATTTCATTCTCTGCCCTTACCTTTTTTTTGTTTGTTTGTTTCCCTCTACAACGTATTTCTTGACCCTTCCTCCCCTAGGACACTAGTTTAACCCTGTGGATTGGTAAAAAGCAACAAACACAGTGTAATCTCTTACTGGTCTTGGCAAGAACCTTAAATCAGGAAAAAAATCATTCAGGTTACACTAATAAGAACAATTGGGACATATGTTTAATCAGGAATATAGAATCTGTTACCATCCTATGGATGCTAGAGGTAGTTTCTTCCTTCCACTTCTGCTAAGGGACATGCAATAATTTCATAACATGGTTTAATTTCATTTACATTAATTGTTATGAGTCTGAAAAATAAGGTAAACTTTGTTCTATCACATTTTTTTGTCAAGCAATGGCGGGTAACTTTGCTTGAGTAGCTTTTGTCTATATTTTCTTAACTGATTAGTTAAAAAAACTTTTTTAAGACTTTACTCAGAGTGTTCAATGGAAAACTAGTCTACAGGACAAAATCAAGAGTAAAATGACACCTCATTTTGAATTTTTTACTCTTTGTGCTCTTATTTTGAAGAGTCATGACTTGGACAATGTCTAATACCTATAGCATCAGGGATACTGGGAATAAAATAAATTGTCATGAGATGCTGACTGCTAAGTCTCTCTGCTGTTGTGACTTTATACAGGCTACTTCCCGAATACTAGGTATCATAGCTGAGTTGGGTTTGCGGGGTCAGTACTGAATATTTAAGGGTTAATCTGGTAGCAACTCACACTTTCTAGGTATAAAATTATTCAATCTTAAATCATGTAACCAAGGACTGTATAATTATGACACTATAATAATATTTAAGACATGAGTTTATTGTACTATAGTTATTGTTCAGCTAGTAAAACAATTCCAGTATCTTCTCTAAATAATAATTTGAAAATGTCTTTCTAATAAATCAAACTAAACCATATCAACATTTTGTGAAAATTTATATTCATACATATTTCATCAAAGTAGCATCCCTAATTAGATGAATGATGGACTGAATAACCAATTTTATTGTTAATTTTTCATTCTGACATCCTATTCCATTTATTTCAATTATGATGTTTTATGTATATTATGAATTATTTGTATGATAAATTATCTCATGCATTTTTAACAGAAAAATTGTGCTAAAGAGAGCATGGCATTTTATAAAATTTTCCTGAAATAAGGGCAGAAATTCCGACGTAAATATATGTATTTTTTTAAAAATCAACACTTTTTAATTTTGGTTTGTAATTCTTAACACAGTGTTTGTACTAACTGTTAAGAGATCAAAACAAAATTTAAGAACTACCCAATGTAATTAAATGAAGTAGTCAGATATTTATAGAATACATTAATTGTTATTGGAGACGTGAATTTGCCAACTGGGAAAAGTCAAACACAAACAGTTTGTTAAAATTATAAATATTTAAATAAAACAGTAAAGTGTGAAAGAAAAGAAAGAAAGAAATGATTGTATTTGCCCATATGATTGTGTGTTTTGGTTTGTAAAATTGTATCCCTTTTTTTCACTAATTTTGCCTTTTCATACAATAAAAATATAAATACAAATCAATTCTTTTGAAATGAAAATAGTCTCAGTAAGGGGCTTGGTCATTTCAAATATGATATTCGTGTGTGCATGTATATGTATTCTTAATAAAGTAATTAATTTATGCTATTATCACTATTAGTTGACATTGTGTTGTTAAGAAAAATGCATTAAAAGAATAAAAGTAAGTATGAGCTCTAGCAATAGAACAAAGTATGTATAAATATTAGTCTTTATTACCAGGATTTTAAAAAAGAGAGCCTATTGTAAATTTATGTAAATTACTAAGCAAGCAATCTATTTATCACAAATCTATTCAAATTGCACAGCAAGTTTGAAATTGTGATAGATCTTTAAAAAGACCACAATTTTTGTCATCCCTGTCTGAATATCCTTTGCAATGTGACTTTTATTTATTTATTTATTTTGGATAAATTTAAAAGGTACAAGTGCTATTTTATTACATGAATATATTGCGTAGTAATGAAGTTTGGGCTTTTAGTGTATTCATCACCTTAATAATATACATTGTATTCATTAAGTAATTGCTCATTACCTACCCACCTCTGAACTCTGCACCTTTTCAAGATTCCAATGTCTATCACTCCGTACTCTATGTTCATATATACACATATTCTGCTCTCCCTTATAATAAGGGAGAACATACAGTATTTGCCTTTCAGTTTCTGTGTTATTCCTAGAGTAAAATATGTGTAATTAATTTAAATCTTCTTTTAAATAAGTCTACACCGTTTCACAGGTAGTGTGAGGATTCTATAATAACAAAATACTCACAGTTTCTCCCTCCCTTCTCTTTTACTGTTACTGTTATTCATTTTACTCACATTAAAGTGTCCACAAATATTATTTTATGGATATATGTATGCATTTTTATACATGAGCATACAAAATCGGATATGGTGTTGCTATCATTACTTTGTACAAACTTTTAACAGCTTTATCAATTACGAATAATACATAGAAAAGGGTTTTATTTACTTGCATCTATTTATTTTCCAGTTTATTTTTCTTTCTTCATGTAGATATATGTTTTTGACCTATATTAATGTCCTTCTCTCTAAGGAACTTCTTTTAATATTGCTTTCAAGGCATGTTTACTGGCAACAAATTCTCTCATTTTGGGGAGGTCAAAGGAAGTCCTTATTTCTCCTTAACTTTTGAAAGATAATTTCACAGGGCACAGAATTCTGGGTTGATTTCTTTATCCTCTTAATTCTAAATGCTTCATTTCATTTTGTGGTGTTCACGTTTTCTAAGGAAAAGTCAGATATAGTTCTTACCTTTGCTCCTTAGAGGTAACATTAATTCTCCCCTTTGGTTTCTTTAAATAGTTTTTTTAAATTTTTTTACCTTTGATTCTCTGCAGTTTGAATAGGGATATGTGTTCATGTGGTTTTGTTGTGTGTGTTTTGGTTGGTTGTTTTTCATTTATTGTGCTTGATGTTCTCTGAGATGCCCGTATCTGTGGTTGTTCTCAGAGATGCCTGAATCTCTGGTTTGGTGTCTTGCATTAATTAGAGAATTCTCAGTCAGTATTGGTTTAAATATTTCCTTTTTTCATTTCTCTTTCTTCCGTTTTTTTCTTTTTTTTTTTTTTTTAATGTATATTATACCTTGTGTTGCTACTCCACCATTCTTGGATATTCTGTTTCACGTAATAGCTCAATTTTTTCTTTGCTTTTCCATTTTTAATGTTTCTTTTCTTTTCTTTTTTACTTTCAGTTCTGAGATACATGTGCAGAACATTTAGGTTTGTTTCTATTCTTTTTTTTTTGAGACAGAGTTTCGCTCCCATCACCAGGCTGGAGTGCAATGGCACGATCTCGGCTCACCGCAACCTCTGCCTCCTGGGTTGAGGTAATTCTCCTGCCTCAGCCTCCTGAGTAGCTGGGATTACAGGCACGCGCCACCATGCCCAGCTAATTTTTTGTATTTTTAGTAGAGACAGGGTTTCACCATGTTGACAAGGATGGTCTCGATCTCTTGACCTCGTGATCCACCGGCCTCGACCTCCCAAAGTGCTGGGATTGCAGGCTTGAGCCACCGCACCCAGCCTGTTTCTATTCTTATAGCCTGGAGCTGAGAGACTCTTCAGCCATGTCTGGTGTATTAATGACTCTATCATTGGTACTTTTCCTTTTGTTACTATGTTTTTGATCTCTAGAACTTTTTTATTCTTTCTGCTATTTTTATTTTATTTGCTTACCTTGCCCAATTGTTCTTATACGCTGTCTATATTATTCTTTAGCACCCTTAGCAGGTAAATTATAGAGCTTTTCAATTTTCAGTCTGATAATTTTAAAAGCTCTGTCATATTCAAGACTAGATCTGATACTTGCTGTGTCTCTTCAAACTGTGTTGTTGTTTTTTTTTCCTTATCCTATGCCTTGTAATTTTTTTCTTAATAGTCAGACATGATTTACTGGTTACAAGGACATTTGATAAGTGGGCCTTTTATAGTGTGGTAAAATATGGGGAAAAAAAGCATTCTATAGTCCTATGATTAAGTCTAAGTCTTTTAGTGAGCTTGTTCCCCTCAACTGTGAGCCTCTCAAGTGTCTCTGTTTATCTTCCACCTTAGGTGGAACAGGTAGGCTGGTGTGGGTTGATATTAGGTATTTCCTTCTCTTATGTGGCAGGCTATCATGGTCTAGGGTGGGTATTTCCCTTCCCACATATCTGTTAGGTTGAAACAACTCTAATAAATTAGACTCTGGTAATATAATTTCTCTTAAGGGCAGACCTGGTTACAAAAAAAAAAAAAAACCAGAATGTTCCAACATATTTCTAAATGGTTGCTTTCCTTGTCCCTGTGTGGGAAGAATGGGAAGATTTTTTCATCTCATCTTCAGTGTGAGATTCTATTAGAGCCCTACCTAGTAGATAAAATTTCCAAAAAGAGGAAAACTTCTGTTTTTTTTTGTATTTTTTTTTTTTTTAATGTGCAGATTTGTCCACAAAGAACATCCCACAGTTCATCAATTACAGTTGAGCTTTTTCAACTGCAGTACTGAGCTTCCATGGAGGTTTCTACTTGTGAGTTTCTGCTTTTGTAAATCATGATTTATTCTGTGTCTGACTGTCTGTCTCTCAGCTCTGGAGAGGGCAGTGGTTTGCCCTATAACTTCACTTCTCTGAAGGACTTAAGAAGAGTCATTTGTTTTCTAATGTGTTCAGCTTTTTACTTATTGTTAGAAGTGAATAATGACTGGCAATCTTAATGCATGTTGGGCTGGAAACTGGAAAACCCACCTACCAATTTTTTACCAGTTAAGAAACTATGATCTTTAACCAGAGTTTTAAAACAAGTTTTAATAATCAGATAAATTTGCTTTGATACCATTTCTATTCAGTGAATGTAAAAACCATGAAAATAATGAAATCTATCATTTTCAAACATATACAGACACATTTAGGTAAAAGAGACATGATCAACCTTGACAACTCACTTTCATAAATTCATTTCAAAACAAAAGTTAAATAAATAAATTGTTCTATGTGTGTTTCCATTCATGAAAGCGTTTGATAACACATAATAAATACTTTAATATCCTTGGATATTAAAGTATCCTATTTTGTTATAAATGTAAAATATATTTGAGAAATTGTCCTTTGTGGGCCACTATAATTTCTGTTGGTTAAAGTTTTTTAAAAAATCATTTAGTTCACATAAAACAACATTTCAAGTTCACAATTCTCTTTTCAGTTTTATCTGTGTGATTAATTACCACATGTTAAAACAGAGCTATTTTCAGTTAAAAGTGATACAATGCTTTTATACTTTTAAATAGTAGTCCCCATGGTTAGCCTGTATAAGGAAGACTGAATTAGTAAGATTTATACTCATGCTCGTCTTACTCCCCCTTCTTTGAAAATTGGTCATTGTCTACATAGAAATTTGATAATTATTAGTCACTGAGGAATCTGGGCAGACTTGAGTCACTCTCCCACTCCCAACATTAGCTTCCAGAGTAATCCTCACCTCGGTAGCAGAATTCACACCTTCATTGTATTTATTAAAAATATGACATCTATTCCAGTTTTTTTTTTTTTATTGGAAATCCTTAGAAATGTCTTCTGTTCTTATGAGTGCTGCAATTAAACATAGGACAATACTAAACTTTATTTAACATTCAGCTGTCCCACTGTACGGGTGGGTTCTGCTTCCATGAATTCAACCAACTGTAGATCACCAATATTCAGAAAAAGAAAAAAAAAAACAATATAACAATAAGAAATGCAAACTAAATTTCAGTGTAAGAACTATTTACAAAGCATTTTACATTGCATTAGGTATTACACATAATCTGGAAAATATTTAAAGTATACAAGAGGATATGTGTAGGTTATATGCAAATACTATGTCACTTTATATAAGAGAATTGAGCATCCATGCATTGTGGTATTATTCATGGGTGATCTTCAAACCATTTATCCACAGATACTAAGGGAAGACTGTATCATAAAATTTTATAAAAATGTTAACTAGAGAAACAATCAAATAAAAACCTTAAGCTCTTTCTGTGATTTCTTTAGGAGTCTTCCTCCAAGAAAATGCATACAAATAGTGTGTAGTAGATTTTTGATATTGCAGACAAATATTGCCATGTAAGTTAAGTTTTTTATGTATATTCAAAATATGTGAATTTATAAAATGTTATTTTTATATAATGTATAAATGTAGCTCAATTGTTGTCTATATTTAACCGTCATTTCAAAAGACTTACAAAGAGACTTAGACTCCCACACAATCATAGTGGGAGACTTTAACACCCCATTGTCAATATTAGACAGATCAACAAGACAGAAAATTAACAAGGATATCCAGGACTTGAATTCAGACCTGGACCAAGCAAACCTAATAGACATTTACAGAACTGTCCACCCCAAATCCACAGAATATACATTCTTCTCAGCACCACATCGCACCTACTCTAAAATTGACCACATAATTGGAAGTAAATCACCCCTCAGCAAATGCAAAAGAACAGAAATCATAACAAACAGTCTCTCAGACCACAGTGCAATCAAGTTAGAACTCAGAATACAGAAACTAAATCAGAACTGCACAGCTTCATGGAAACTGAACAGGTGGCTCTTGAATATTGACTGGACAAACAATGAAATGAAGGCAGAAATAAAGATGTTCTTTAAAAGACAAATGGTAATTTTAAAACACCTTCTTTAAATAATTTGTTGTATATTTCAATACATTATCACATTTCAATCCTATGAACCTGACCAATGCTATGAACCTACAGGCATTATGAAATTCCCTTTTTCTCTTAAATTAAAATAGTATCTGACATTATAGAGAATATTATAATGATAAAACAAATGTTTACCTTAAATACCATTTTTGTAAAGCTCTTTGTTAATGATATTGTAATTTTGTGCATAGCATAAAATTTAAAAGGAAACCTTTAAATGCATAATATAATGTTAATTTTATAAAATATTTATCTTAATATAATTGTTATAAATATGTATGCATTTCTAGTATTTTTGCAGATTTTTTTCAATTTTTGGGTGTGTTTTTAAACAGCATAATTTATCTCATTGTCCTGAAAAACATAATCACAAGCTATTTATCTTTTTAAGAAACATACAAAATATCTTTGCTCTTAAAAAATTTACTTATTTGTAGCATAAATTTTACTGATACCTAGCTGTGTTTAACAGGACATTATTTCACACATTTAAATATTTCAGGCAACTCTTAAGTCTAAGGAAAGTGCATATACATGTTTATTTTTTGCAGTCACACTTGAGTCTTTAAAAATAAATTGAAACATACAGTTATCATGAGTAATATCTAGTTTATCTTGAAGCAAATCAATTTATTAAAAATATAAATTTCTATTTACGTCATATTTCTAGCATATTGGAAATATACTATTCTTAAAGTAATTTTCAGCCACAAAACCTATCATTTACTTTATTAATTTCTTAATTACTAAAAAAAAACTACATAAATCTCAGGGAATATTACTGGTATATTATTAATGAATTTACCAACATTGAAAGGGATTCTGTAATTTGATCATATCATGACATGAGAGAAATAAAGCATGACTTTTTCCTAGAGAAAGAACAAAAGAGAGAAAAATCTCCTTACCTCAATTACCCCAGCCCAGCTTTTCCCAAACACTTTTAGTCTATATATACCAAACCATTCTTTTTGGCACACTTAGAAAATTATAAATTTCCATTTTTCTCTTACTTCATCTATAAAAGAAAACAAAAATAAATCTTCATGCTTCTATTCTATTATTAATACTTAGTAGTTTAAGTTAATTTAAGAGAAATTACCCATGGTGTATCTACAGTCTTTACACATTTTTTTCAGACGCGTGTATCCTTCAACAGACTAGCAGCTTTAAACTGACTGTGGATTTGTCATCCACCAATAGCCACCATTCATTTTAAATAAGAGAAGCGTTTCTGTGGTCTGAATTGTGTTTCTTCTTCCACAGAGATTATATTTTTCCACCTACTAGATAGATTGCTCAGGTTGTATCAAAGACAAGCAATTCATCTGTGACAAACCAAGATCCATAATAGAGTTAAGAATCCCAGTACCTGCCTCCTATCCAGTAAGAAATGTTGGGTTTATCCTTCATGGATGAGAAAAAAGAAAGTAACTGACCCATGAAATAAGAAACATAGCTGAATAACTTTGGATGGCAAAGGACAAAAGTTGTTGACTGAGTATCACACAACTTTGAAGCACAAAATAGTCCAGTGCAGTGAGGGAGGGACATCCCAGATGCATGAATCTGTCTGGAAAGTGTGATCTAATTTTTACATAAGGACAATATAATCAAAATGAAAATGGTTGTCACCAAAATTCTTACAAAATAATTTATCCTTTATGAACCTATACACACTTTGATCTGAACCAGAACAAATGTTTATTTACCTGTGTAGCAATATGAGTTTGAAAAAAATTATTCTTGAAAGCTTTAAAATATGTGACCTGTCTGGGTATTTAATCACTGCCTAAATAAAATAAATAGTATTAATATTATTTATAGTGTTAACACATCTGACACTTTCAAAGTAGCTAGGAATACCTCAAAGGTTTTATTTACAAAATGTTTAGTTTTTAGAAAAGCATTATGCAGTAGTTACCATTTGATCCACTTTCGACAGTTGAGGAAACTGAGGGATAGAATGTTGGATTAAATTTGCCAAGGTCACTAGGCCAGTACACTGTGGAGAGAGAGATTTCAAATTCTGAGAGTCTGAAATCACAGCACATACATTTAACACTCTCATATGTCACACTTTAGTTTATCTATTGACAAAAATTTATTTCTTGGCCAAATTTTAGGCTTCTGAGATTCTTCTACACCCGTCTGTGCACCTCCTTGTAAAATCCAGTTTTAACAAAGAACCTCACTAAGTCAGTTTAACAAGAACTCCCTTAATATCTGATCATTTGATTATCTGATCAGGTTCTTCATCCTCTCCTTTCCCTCAGGCAATGTCTGATTACCTGGCTTGTTTTCAACAAAAATTCTGTAAGTCAGTTTAGCCAAAAACCCCCTTGCCTTTGATATTTCCTCTTAGCAATTTTCCATCTACTGAATCCCAACCTGCTCTGTGGCTAAAGTTCCCACGTGCCCAAGCTGTCTTCAGAGTTAAGCCCGATCTCTACCTTCCTTTGCAGGACCCCTCTGCAGCGGTCTTTGTCGGTCCTAAAGAAAATCTGCTTCCTGTGCTGGTGTAATTGAATATCTTTTAATTATGTTTAATATATAAACATTCAAGCATAATTTAATATGTTTTTTCTTAATCCAGCCATCTATTCTTAAGTCAAAACAAATAATAAATGTAGCATTTAATCTACATTTGTGCCAATAAAAAAAAAATCCAGTATACAAGATACTCTTAGAAAAATACGTAGCACCAACAAATTCCCCGTAAGTAGTTGTTGGAGGGAAATAAAATAAAACCAAAGAAAATAAATGACTAGTAAGTAACTCAGAGAAATGAAAATCAACTATTTTTAGTAAGTTTGAAGATTCTGATGGCTCATGTATCAAGGTGATACTTTATTCAATTTCTGGACAGCTCTGAGCTGTAATTGCTTATTATGAAATAAATTTGGCTTCTGTAATTTACCTCAATAATCATAGTTCTATTATCTATTTTCGTATAAGACTTTCCTGAAATTTGGAGAAGGACTTTATTTTTATTTCCAATATGAATTTGTTTAGGTACTTCATTCTACTCTTACTTGTGTTTTGCTACATTTTGACGGTGTACATTTACTTCCACTTGTCAAAAGGTATTAACTTTCTGATGTGTATTCATGCATTTATGTAGCTATGAACTTCGATTACATTTTATATGGAATCAAATTATATATTGAATCTTTCGTATTAAAAAAAAATAGATATTACCAGATTTCTACAAAGCCCCCTTGTGCACTATTTGAATCATGAGCCTATTCCAAAAGTAAACACTATTTTACAAAAACATAGAGACAGATCTCATTCTATTGCCCAGGCTATAGTGCAGTGGTGCAAGCAAAGCTCACCCCTGGGCCCAAGGGATCTCCCACCTTGGCCTCCTGAGTAGCTAGGGCTACAGATGTGTGCCACCATGCCCAGATAATTTTTAATTTTCTTTTTTTTAATTTGAGAGGCACAGTATCACTATGTTGCCCGGTTGGTCTTGAGATCCTGGTTTCAAGTGGGCCTCTCCCACTTTGGCCTCCCAAACCTGGGTTTATAGGTGTGAGCTACCATACATGGCCATAAATACTTTAAATTCGAACATCATTAATTTGTTTTATCTTTTGACTATTTTAAAACTGTTATGTTTGTGTGTGTGTGGTGTGTGTCACTATTTTCTGTCTGGTTTCTTTAGCTAAATAAAGTTTTTAATATTAAATCATTGTTAAATTGTTTTAGTGAGTATTAATTTGCTTATTTTCATTGCTATATAATATTATTTCGATAAATATATCATCTTTAATTTAACCATTCTGTTGCTTTGTGGGCATTGTGTTTTTTTCTTAATTGTGAGTATTTCACATGGTTCTATGAATATTTTTCTTATCTTCTGCTGAATATGTGAATACATTCTGTTGGATATTTTTCTTTATATAAACAAAAGAGTTAATTTCTGACTCATGGTGTTTGTATAAGTTCACCTAATAGAAGGTGGAGAATATTTTCACACTGATTGCTTCATTCGACATTCCCAACAGCAAAATATCAGAGTTACGCTTGTTAGACATTCTCATAAGCATTTAGTTCTATTGTCTTCTTTTTTCATTGCAGATGTTTTACAGCATAAGTTATAGTAGGTATCTATTATAAGGCTTAATTTATTTTTTTCTGTTTGCTAATGGAGTTGAGTAACTTTTCATGTTTCTATTGAGTATTTTGAAGTCCTGTCCTATAAAGTGTCACTTCAAATCTTTTACCAATTTTATATGATATTTTTCCTCTTCTACTAGATAGCTAAAAGTTTATTGTGTATGTTGTATATAAATGCTTTATCAAATGTATTTTTAAAATTATCTCCTGTCTTTGGTGTCTTTAAGGTAAACCAATTTTTAATCTGAATATAGTCCAATATTCACTTTTTTCCTGTAGAAATAACAGTTGTTTGTGTCCTATTAAAAATATTTGCCTACTTCACTTTAACTCATCAAAGGCAATATTCATGGATCCATATAGTTAAAAATTTTTTATTATGTTTTATTTGACTTTAAAGCAGAAATTGTAATTTGGTGGTGATACCAAGCTTCTTTATAAAGCACTAATTAGTTCCCCACCACTTACAAATTTCAAATTTTGAGCTAAGCATAGGAACACAACACTTTAAACAGCTTTAGAAAATATTTCTTCCCTTTAATGTAATGTGTATTTCAAATTAGCCAACCAATAATTTTTAAATATGTAACATTATAATAAAAAGTGAAGGAAGCATTCAGAGAGAAATTAGAAGTGAGATATTTACTTTCTATTCTATTTTACGCCATAATTTTTGTATTAACTTCTCAAAATGTCTCAGTATTTTTTCCTTTAGGTTTTCCATCAGCAACCAAAGGAACTAAGCTAGTTCAGTTCACTCCACACGTTTGCTCACATTGACTAGTTAGTAGATACAAAGCTCCCATGTCCTATATAGTAAGTGATGTTTTACTGAATTTTGAGAAATGCAAATAGGATCCAGTGTGGCTAATTTAAAAATATCCTACAGTAGCTCTACTGTTAAACTAAAGAGACAATGTTAAAATCATGTGCTTGTAAAATCACATGTACAGTCCACGAATGTAAGATACCCCTTAAGCTTGTGCTTTCAGCAAGCTTAACCTTAGAAAGTAAGTCATTATTTTATGAAAAGTTGTGAATTTAAATGCATATGTATATGAGTGTATTTATTTTTCAGAAACATCCATAAATATCCAATTTTGAGAGTGTGTGATTCACCCCATATACATTACAAGCAACTGTCTTTGAAGAATTTTTCTTGTAAAAATAATGTAAAAAATTGCACTGAGTAAATATGGCATGCTGTTAGTTGTTGGAGCCTGTTTATGATTACTGTCATGCTGGTGTGATTCTTTTTCCATTTATACTCTCAGAGTGAACCATTTTTATAGAGTGATGAATATTAAGAAATACCAAATAGGACTTTTTAATTGACTCTCCAGTATTTTAATATTTCAAGTTTGTAAGTTTCTGGTAACTGAAAGCAGTGTTATTTCTCAACAGTAAATATTATTAAGCCTTCTGTTATAGATTATGTTTAAAGCAAATTATTAAATTGAAAGATAATGAATACCCACTAATGTTGCTCTGATAATTACCCTTCGCTGTACTTTAGTTATCAGTTTATGATGATTAACACTGAAATATATGGAGAGACAGCAAAGGTAAGGAGGAAAAGTCTGAAAAAATACTTTATTTTTTATTTGTATTTAAAAAATATGTTATTAAAGTAAGACTTTAACTGTTGAGGACTCTGGGGGTAGGATTCATGGCCATTCTGCAACTTTTATGTAAGTCCAAAAGTATGCTTAAATTTAAAAAGATATATTACAAAATATAAAACTATCATCAAAGACAATCTCTTATACAAAGTCATTGTAAAAAATTAAGATTTATGGCTGAAGTGTGCAAAGATTTGGGGAATGAAAGGGCTGAGGATGTTATCTGAACACAAGATGAAAATTATCTCAAATCAACTTAAGTTGACTTTTTCAATTCTCAAGTTAGAATATTCTACAGATAAAAGAAATGTTAAGAGAAAAAAAATAGAATGATTTTCCTCATGCATGTAGTTCACTTGTAGTATTTAGTGTATTCATATTTTTTAAATAAATGTATAAAATGTATGTTGAACTCTTACTGAGCATTTTGTGCAAGAAAGCCAATGGTTAGCTAAACCAAGCCCATCCCTGCTTTAAGGAATGTAAAACTAGTGAGGAACGTAGGAAACCATAAAATAAGCATGTAACCACAGGTAAATTTGCATCACGGTGTGTATGAGAAAAATGTGTTCAGGGTAATAAAAGTATATAGGTTGTGTAGAAGAGATGGAGTTTCTCTTATTATTGAAAATCATAAAATTTCCTTTGATGAAGACTAATAAGGATCTTATGTGTTACAAACAGCTTTGCTTAATGGTGTGGAAAGAGCTGAAAGTGGACTTCCAAGGTGTCTCAATCCATTAAGGGCTGGCCACAAACAGAGTAAAGAAAAAAAAATATCTCAGTCAGCAGAATGCTGAGCAGTTCATTTAACTGCCTCCTTCCCCACCCCACCTTTTTTTTAAGAATAGACAGTCTGAATATATGCTATAAAATGGTAATATCTTGGTAATAATTTAGAACAATAGTCTGGAACTAAATATGGTAGATTTTGACAAAAGAGATGTGGGTGCCCCTCTTGATATTGGTCCACAGCCTTAAAATATGTGTACTAGTGTAAACAAGTGTGATATCTCATATCACTTGCAGGGGAGGAGTACTGCTCTTCCAGGGGCCACAGTCCCAAGGGTGTCAGTCTACTTACGGTTCAAGGTCACCATGAGAGACACCACTCACACAGGCATTGGATGGAACAACATTTTACTCAAAGATGAGCAGATCAAGATTAGCTTCAATGGTGTCTGTTGGTTTCCCATGGCCAGTGGGTCTCATTCCACAGCACACATAAGGTGATAGGTCTCCAGGCACTGTCTCATTCAGCAAGTGAAGGACCCTCTTCCCCTGTTGTTATGTTTTTTCAGAGTATTTCATTGACCCTTCTATACTCCACATGAGGATTTCTCAGCACAGCTTGTATGGATTCCTAGCATAACAGATTAGTGAACCCCTGCTCCCACACCTTGAGAATGTGGGGGTGTGGAAGCATTTGTATCCAGCATGGTTATAGCAGTGGGGATGGCCAGAAGCCATATGGCATACATGCTTAAGCAGAAGAAAAGATACACATTGAGTCTGAAACTGTAAGAGATATTCCCAAACGTAGGCCATAAACCCAGCACAATATGTGAGAGCTCTTTTATACTATGTAAGAATGAGGCCGGGCGCAGTGGCTCAAGCCTGTAATCCCAGCACTTTGGGAGGCCGAGGCGGGTGGATCACGAGGTCAAGAGATTGAGACCATCCTGGTCAACACGGTGAAACCCCGTCTCTACTAAAAACACAAAAAATTAGCTGGGCATGGTGGCGCGTGCCTGTAACCCCAGCTACTCAGGAGGCTGAGGCAGGAGAATTGCCTGAACCCGGGAGGCGGAGGTTGCGGTGAACCGAGATCGCGCCATTGCACTCCAGCCTGGGTAACAAGAGCGAAACTCCGTCTCAAAAAAAAAAATAAAAAAAAATGTTCCGGGCTCAAGGCCCATTCTCATGTGTCCCAGCATGGGTCAAATATCACTGCCTGCATATGACCGCCCATATAACATCCATGTAAATGTTTTCCAAAGTCCTTACTGTAGAAGAGGTTCTTCATAATTTGTCTTGTATGTATCATTCAGCTTCTTTTTTTTCACGATCCAACGGGTTACTCAAAGGGCTCATAAACTGTGTTGACAGGTTTGCTGAAAGGTAGACTGTATCTAGGCTAAATGTTTTGTACTTTCCTCCATAAAGCTTAGCCTGTAAATTTCCTATTCTAGGTGGCTGTTACGGAACTCACTGCAAGATACCATAATCTAAAGGGATGAGTCGTCACCTTCTTGAAAGCAGCAGGTTGATGACATTGGATAGATTCCACTATAGAAGTAGAGAATGAGGGGGCAAAAAATTACCTGTATCACTGGGTAATGCATATATTGTAGATTTAATTTTCTTCGTTTCCTGTGTTGCTACTTGCAGTCCCACCATCTGAGGCATTCCACACATAACCACAGAGTAGGATTCATAGTGAAAAATGTAAAGCAATATGCTGATTCTCATCGGTGAAATGGTCTTACTATTTTATGTCACAATCAAAAGCAGCTGAATCCATAGAATGATACATGGTCTTCAAAAAACCTGGATGCAGTGGCTTCTAAAGGAAAAAATCTTTCAAGGAGAAAGTGTTAAGAGTAGGGAATGTCTGAGTTCTTGGCAGCAAATCTGTATGGATCTGCAGCAACCTGAATTCTTGCCTTCTCAGAAGAAAGAATTTGACTGAGGGGCATAAGGCAGTAAAAGGGTCCAAAGCAAGTTTCAGAGTGGGCATGGACGTTTATTAAAAAGCTTAAGGCAGGAATGAAAGAAAACAAAGTATCTATTTGGAAGCGACCCAAATGTACACCTTGGAGATCAAGTGCTGATTTTATCCTTGAACCTAGAACTTTATACGCTGGCCTACTTCTTGCATCTTGTGCCCCTTTCCCTTAATTCGTCCCTTAAAGTGAGCAACGGGCATGTGGGGTGCCTTCCTTGTACTTGGGAAGTGAGCATGCAGTGTAATTAAGAAGTTGTACCTATGCTCACCGGAAGCTTTCTTCCTTTATCTGGTGAAATGCCTTTGGAAGTTCATGCTCCGCCATGTTGTCTCTTAATGCGCATGCTCAAGCTCACTCGTGCAATTCCTGAGATCTTATTGGAAGTTGCTGATTAACAATTTTAAGTGTTTTTATATTTGGAAAACTGCCTGTTCCTGACACTGGCTGCAACCAATTATTATTTTAGTGTGACAGCTGCCAGACCACCAAGAAAAAGTCTCTCCCTGGTACCAGATGCAACCAACTATCATTTTAGAGCAGCAATGAAACAACTACTGAACCAGCTTCTTACTGGTCGCCTGACATTCCTGTTGGGTCGGGGCAGGGAGTCCTCTCGTGCTGGGCTCATGTCTCCCTAGCTACCTATTGTATCAAAAGTACTGTCCTGCAGGAAGTTTCTTATACTCTTAAGTCAATATATTGTTCGATTACTTTCATCACCAGACTGCAAAGAGACACTTCGTGACTTACTAGCACATTTTGACGTATTTCTCATTCTCATGAGGCCTACTTATTTAGCTTTTTTTTTCATAATATCAAAACCAGAATTTATCTATAAGGTAGATGGGTAACAGCAGACATTGATACTTGTTTGGACAACAGTTGCTTGATTTTTTTTTTTTTTTATTTTTACTGCATAAACCTTCATGCCACTGGGAAACCATTTAATAATAGGTCATAAAAATTATTACCCTCTGCTTCATAAATCTATAAACTTTATTACATATGCTCAAACAAAATTCAGTCAGAGTCCATGGTAAGAAGTCTCTATTTTTGCATGTAAAATGTGTGGTTGTAATGTTCATAAAATTTAAAATGTAAGTAAACTAATCTCAGCTCAGAAAAGTTAAGCTAGGTTAAATTGGAGTCATTTCGTGAACTGAAAAAATATGAATCCAGAAGTCACACAGTATGTATGAGTTAACAACATGTTTAAGTGAAATCTTTTTTAGTAATAATATAAATCCTCAATAGAATCATTGGTACTCAACGGGGCTCAATTGTTCTTTAATTAAGGCATTTGCATACTTATTTTGGACTCATGTAGATTAATTAAGCACTGTAGGAAATCTTTATAAGAGTGGTATGAGAAATTGAATCTCCAGCCAAGAAAAGAAAAACCTCTGTGATGAGTAATTAGAACATGAACCTATCAGTGAGTTGATGGAAATAGAGACAGTGGATCAAATAGCCTTTCTATGCCAAGTCCTGCATGAACATATGCATGTCAACATACTGTTCTATTAGGCACTAAAACCCAACGTGCCTCTGACAGCAAGAACATAGGCCAGGCTTTTCTCTATAAATAAAGTCCACAGAGCATAATGGAGAGCTATATTCATACCTAGTAGCATAAGAAGTTCAGGCAATTTCAGAATACTTACAAACTGGATTCTCTGGATCATCTAGCGACTTGGATAGTGTGAATTTGCATAGTGTGAATTTGAGTGATGATGCTGAATGGGTAGACATGTCTGAGGAAGAATGCAGAGGTCTTCATTTAAAATTGTGTAGATCTAATTACAGTTTATCCCGAGATATATAGAATGAGGTTCCCATAGTGCTTGGTCATAGGTGGTGTTCTATTGACCTCATATTTTATTGTCTTTTCCATCTTTTTTCTCTGTCTCAGTACTATTTTAATGATATGAAGAAAGCTATGTCAAGGTATTTTTGATTTTTTTAATTTTAATTTGATTCCCACACTTAAGTATATGCCCAATACTCACATTCTCTCTCTCTCTCTCTCTCTCTCTCTCTCTCTCTCTGTGTGTGTGTGTGTGTGTGTGTGTGTGTGTGTGTGTGTCTACTCAGTTGATCAATTGATACTGGTAAGTTCACATCATATTTTGTAAGTTTTCCAGATTCTTATAAATATTCTATTAATTATTATGAACTAATACTGTGCTATATGAATCCATGAATAAAACATGCTTCAGGGTAACTTAAAAGGATGAATTGCGAGGGAATTTTAGTTGACTTTTTCAAAATTAGATGCATAACACTCATCGTGTTTCAGTAAGCTATTTCTACTCAGCATATGTATAAATAAATAATCAAAAAACCATTCTAATCGTTTCTATGAAACATTGAGCTAGAAGTTTTATTGAAAATAATATACTATATGTGTTAATAAATCTGTTTTAGTTTTAACAATTTAAATGTTGTGTTAAAATATAAAGATAATTAAGATGAAATAGAATTTGTAGCTTTCAAATTATAATTACAGAAACATCCAAGATATTATTAAATTATACTAAGCTCAATTTTTCTTTAGCCTAGAAAGTAACTAATGCATTCATAAAATATACTCTACCTTGAGAAATTTAAAGAGTTTTACTAAATGTCTGTCATACATAAAAAATATTTCTTGAATAAGTAGCGTATTCTTTATGTATTGTATATACATATTTTTTACTCTTTGATATCATCCTAAGATCTTACAAAGAATCCATAAGCATCAAGCATCACTATGCATATTCCCACACTCATGGGAAGATATTTTATTGTTTAAATTATCCTTATCATGTAAGTTAGGAAGGTCCTGGTTCATACCTCCCTACAAAAAACAAATTTTGAACTTTGGCAAAAATAGAAAAGGTACTTAACGATGGAGTTTAAAAATGATTGCTTTTGACATTCACATTCCGGGAAATAATAGGTATTATTAAACACCAATTTTCAGCCATTTTCCAGAAAAAAGAAGAAGTCGGTATTTCATGGCTTTTATTTTTCATTTTTTATAATTGATTTATTCATTTAACTAAAAAAAAGAATTAAATATTTGCTGCGTAGTAGGCAAAATACTACATGTTGAAGACAAATCAGGATCCAAAATATGCAAACCTCTTATGTTGGTTCTTTGGCTGGTAGAAGTGCTTTTTTAAAATTGTTTCTACTTTTATATATAGATTAATTTTTAAAATAATATAGTTATGACATATATATATTAAAAATAGTTTCTAATTTTTGTATCTTTGTAAAATCTTTACTTTCATTTAAATATTTAAAATGCCTAGAGAAACCCTTGGTAGAAATATTTCAGCATGTTAAATATATCATTATGTTAAGAAATTATATATCTATTGTTATTTTCTTAAGAATTTTTATATTAATTTGGGTTTGTAATTTATCAAAATGGCTTTTAACATTTAAGCATTTTGGAAAATCTTTAACTTATTTGTTTTATGACGTATGAATATTAAAGCATACTTTTATTTTCTTCTCTAAATCCCTCTCAAGACTGCTATGTTGGCCAATACATTCACCAATTAAATATTTATTACAGGCCTATTTTGTTTTGTTATTGTTGCTGTTATTATTTCGTATATGTTGTTTTATTATGCTTTAGCATATAATTTTAGGAACTGTTTTTTAAGGAAGAAAAATCTTTCAGAGTACTTCAGTCTGAAGAATGAATTAGTTAGCTATTGCTGTAAAACAAAGTCTGCTAAATGTCAGTAACTTAAAACGATTCCTAACAATTACATATAAGTCAAAAGATCACATGCACAGCGTTTGAAAATTTCTACTCAGTTCTCTTAGAAGTAGGCAATTAGCTGTGGGTCATGTAAGTGGTTTTGCTGATTTTGTTTGGGCTCTCTTAAGTTTTGTGTTAGCAAGCTGGCTGGTCTAGAATAATCCCAATTGAGACTCTGTATTCTCTTTCACATAATGCAAGACAGAATACTTTCCAGTTTATCTGTATATTTGTAGGAACAAAACAGTAACTGTTTTTCTTTTATTGGAAGCTGAATTTCATAAGTTTTGCTATGCAGCAACCCCTGCATCAGAAATTGGTCTAGTGTTGCCATAACAAAATATCTAAAATATTTGACATTCTTTTCATAACTTTTAGTGGACAGAAGCTGAAAAATCCAAATTATTTCAGTAGTGAAGGCTGTAAAATGGCAAGGGAAATGTTAACGGAGAATGATAAAAATGGTAACCTCTCATAGTCAGTAGCAAAGCAACTGGCATAACTATAACCAGAAAACATGAAAAATGGAAACTATATGTAATGAACATTTGAGTTTGACTACTGTGATGCCCGTGCAAAATATTGAAATGTCAGCTAATTGCTCTTAGCTGTGTCTGATAATTGCAAAAAGAGATGAGCCTGAAGATGATGGCCAGTTTGTACTTATAATGTAAAAGAAATATAAAGAAGTCAGGTCTTATTAGGTTAGAAAGTAACTTCTCATTTGTAGCTTCTCAATCCTCCCTCAAGAGCAGAAAATATTTCTTAACATTTAATTTGAAAATCACTTAACCGTGCCTTGAGTATATAGTAATAGATCCTCAGTTAGTAATTTTTAAAGAAATTAATGTAATTAGTCCAGACTTCAGTTTTTTAACTCCAAAGAAAATGGAAGCGTGACTGGATGTGAACTCTTTTTTAAGTCTCTTCAAATATCTGGGACATAATTCTAGCTTGTGACTGCAAAGATGTCTTGGCTTTTCATTTTGGCTCTTCTGGAGCTTCATTCATTCACTCATTCATGCACTTTTTCAATAGACGTTATTAGGACATTCTAGTATAAAGTGGTCAGGATAGAAAAGCATGTAAAATTCAACAGCTTGCTATTATGCCTCATGCATTCTAAAAGAGAGAGACAATCATGCTGTAAGAGCTCAGACAGAAAATTGAATGTCTAGCTGTGCTTCTGAGTGTCAGAGCAGAGCTAAATCATACATTCATTGCAATCACTGAATACCCCCAAAGAGGGCCATGGAAAGCTAGAATACTGTGTGAGATATTTATCTTAAACTTTTATTCAACTTTGCCTTAGAATCTATAAATATACAAATTGACTTTGCTATAAATATAATTTTATAAATTAAAAAAATAATTGTGACCTTTTTAAAGACATTGCAATATGAAAAAACACACAGGAAAAAAATAATTTTACTTTGGGAATAAATAAATATGTCAAACAGGAAGTAATATCTGTGTTCAATATTGTAGCATGTAGTAAGATGCAAAAAGTAGAACATAAATATGTGATTTACTATAATTACGATTTTATACATTAGAAGGCTGAAGGAGAGAGAGGATGAGCATATAGTTGAAGAAAATAGAATAAAAGGTAGCGTCTGGATTAAAACTGGCAGTAAGATTCAGGAAACTTCTCAGAAGAGATTAAGCTAAACTTTTTTTTTTAATTCATCAACATAGTGTATTTTTCCTGTATGCAATAAAAACCTACTGAAGATTTTGAGCTGGGATAGAATGCAATTAGATTTGCATTTAGAACAGCTGAAAAATAAGAAAATCAATGAGAATAATTCTGCAAAGTTAAAGAAAGCAAACATGAGAATTTGTGTTTTCAAAGACAGATTTCACATAATTTTCTTCTTTTTTTTTTTTTTTTCTTCTTTAGAGCCTGACAATTTGGGCAGTAAATGAAGATTTCTAGTCACAGACTTATATGAGACAGGTACAGACTATCAGCACTCCCCAAATGATGAAGCACAAGAGGAGAAAAAGTTGTGAAGAATAGAAGGGCTCAGTTTTGGAGGTGTTCTATTTGAAGACTGAAAGTACTAGACCATAATCAAAGGTAAAAAAAAAAAAAAATGCAGAGACCTCGGTTTGGCATGCCTGACCACTTTGGCTCTAGCGGCATTTCATGGTATGTAAGAGGTAAAATGAGAGGCCACCTGAAACCACATATGTCTACACTTTAAAAGGTAGGGCCAACCAGAAGTAAATATATTTCCTTTCAAACTCTCAAGCATTGTGTTTAGATTAAAATGATGATCTATTGTTAGGACACAAAGTAATGACATAATAAAATAATTATCTTAGAAGAGATAAAAAGAGCCTAGACATACAATATTGTTTTTCCAAAAATAAATTTAAACCATAATGTCCAGCATCCAACCAAAATAATGAGGACCATTAGACCACATGCCAACATAAATAGAAAACAAAAGAAACAATAAACAATAGGAGAATTCAACAGGAAAATTATTATATTTGTCAGACACATGCTATAAAACAATCATGCTTTTATTTAGAGTGAGATAGAAGCCAAACTATAAAATTTTGGCAGAAAACTGGAAACTATACAAATTGAAAAAGGCTTTAAAAAAATTAGAAAGAAAATATGCATCATTGGGATATTACTTAAAATTTAAGGAAAATTAAAAGAACCAACATTGTAATTTGTGTGTCATCTTTGTGCAGCAGGTAAGTTAATCTTCACTGTACGTTGAAAATTTTATTATATGTGCTGTCAAAGCAAGCACAAGAGAACAATCTAAACAATAGAGAGAAACTCAAAAAGCAAACAGACTAATTTCATAGGAACAAATCACTGAAAGCTGATTTTTCAACAGTAACAATGGAAGCTGAAGAAGAGTTAAATATCTTCTGTTTGTTGATGTAACATAACAGCCAATTAAAAATTTTAAACTCATTAAATTTCTTTAACACTAACATAAAATAAAGACTTTTTTTTGACTCGTGAAATAGAGTTCGTGTCATTACACTTACACAGTGCTGGGATTTTCTTTGAGGAAAGTTTTTGATTAAAATTTTAATTTATGTTACATATAGGGTAATTTTTAAATTATTTTTTCTTGTATCTATTTTGGTAAATTGTAATTTTCAACTAATTTGTAAATTTTATCTGAATTTTCAAATTTATTGGCAAAAATTATTTATAATATCCCTCAATGTTTTTTCACTAACTGTAAAATCTATGTGGATATCTCCTATTTTGTTCAGGATATTGACAATTAGTTTCCTCTTTGTTTTCTACATCAATCTTGAGAGATTTTGCCATATAATTTTACAGCGGCCAAATTTTGCTTTACTGATATTGTCTATAGAATATTTGTTTTCTATCTCAATGTTTCTCATTTAATTTTTTTCTGCTCTCCACTTTTGTTTAAACTTATTTCTGACTTTTAAAGTTATAAGCTTACATTATTTATATTCAAACTTCACTTTCTTCTAACACTGGCACTTGAAGTCACAAATTTCTATCACCTATTTCTTTATTTAAAATAAAGATATTGTTAGGTGCATAAAAAGTGTATTATATCTTCTTGAAGTGAACATTTTGTAATTATAAAATATCCCTTTTTAATTTTTGTTACATTTATTTTCTGAGGAACCTCTTTGTCTTTTTGTAATAAAGCCATGTCAGTTGGTTTGTATATATGTGCTTTGAATCTACAGCATTGCCTTATTTAATATTTATTCTTCATCCAGTATATAGTTGTATTTATTTTTAATTCAGTCTCACGACCTACTATATTTTGGTTGAAGTAGTACTGAATCTATTTATGTTTAATTCAATTATTCATATAATTTTGTTTAGTTCTGCTATTTTATTACTTGTTTTCTCTATTTTCTGTTTCTTCCTCTGTGATTGATGCTGCTGTTTTTAGGTGTTTTTTTTCCTCTTTCCTATCATTTTTTTATTTCTCTCTCTGCTTTAGTCAGGTTTTAGTTATTCAATTCTCTTCTTTACTAATGTTTGTCATAATTTTTAGTATCACCATATCTAGCAAATACCCTGTAAATTACCAAAAGTATCTGTATCTAATTTATTTATCAATTTATTTTCTTATGATATTAAAAATATGATAAACTATTTCCATTTATTTCTCAATATTGTTATTTTTGCCATTTTACTTCTAAACATATTATAAATCCCACAAGATATTGCTATTTTTTTTTTTTTTTAGATGGAGTCTCACATCTAGCTCTGTCACCCAGGCTGGAGGGCAGTGCCACAATCTGGGCTCACTGCAACCTCTGCCTCCCACTTATCATTGTGAAGACATCATTCTATTATTTGGCATATTCCATAGTTTCTGTTAAAGTTAGTTATTCTTGCTGTTTTCTCTAGCTGCTTTTAAAGATTTTCTCATTATGTTTGATTTTTGTTAGTATTATAATATTTATTTTGTGTTTAATTGTGGTTGATGTGTTTTCACCCTGTGCCCCCACCCAAATCTCATCTGGAATTGTAATCCCCGTGTGTGGAGGAGGAAAGTGTTTGGATTATGGGGGCAATTTCCCCTATATAGTTCTCCTAATAGTGAGTGAATTCTCAGGAGATCTGATGCTTTTAGAAATGGTAATTTTTCCTGTGTACTCACAGGCTCTCTTTCTCACCCGGGACTTATAAGACACGCCTGCTTCCTCTTCCCCCATTATGGTAAGTTTCCTGAGGCCTCCCTAGCCACGTGGAATTGTGAGTCAATTAAATCTGTTTCCTTATAAATTACCCAGTCTTGGGAAGATCTTTAAAACACTGTGAGAACAAATACAGTAATTTTATTTGTTTGTGAGATATGCTGAGTCTCTCAAATCTGTTGATCTAAAAATATCAAATATGGAACTCTCTTGATCATTATTTCTCAAAATAATTCTCTGTCTCCTTATCTTTGCTTCTCCTCTGAAAATCAAATTACAAGTAGATTAGATTTACTTTTTTTCTTTCTTTCTTTTTTACTGTTGCATAGTTTTGCATTTTTGATTCCATATTTTCCATTCTTTTTCAATTTATTTTGCACATTACTGGACTCAGCAGTTTCTTTTAGCATTTCTCTATTTCAATTTACTATTTTTTTTTCTTTACCAAGTTTGTTTTCTCCAAATGTAATGTAATATTTAATGAATATTAAAATTAACAATTATTAAAGTTTGCATAAAATAAACATATTTCTATGTTGCTTTTAAAAATATATTTCTAAGCCAACAAGGATAAAATGACTCTAATTTCAGAATTAGATACATAAACTGTGTAAGCACTTGTGGTAAACACATGTGACACACCCCAAGGACTCCCAAAAATACTTGGAATTGGTTTTTGGGGGTTTGAGTTTTGCATTAGACAGGTATGGACAGGAGCTGTTGTTATAATTAGGTGACTACCTAGGTAGGTAAGACCAAGAAAAACTCAAGTTCTAGACATAAAAGATGTGACAATGGAGAGGCCTAGGGGTGAGCAGGTATAAATCAGCTCAAAAAGAACTCAGTGAAAAAAAAAACAAAATGAAACAATCAAACAAAAACAAATTGTGATCTTATTGGAGATTATGGTGAATTCTTGTTTTTTTCTTTTGGTTAAATTGGCTGCTTCAGGGAGAATTATATGCTAAAGTTTTTTTTTTTTTTTTTTTGCATTTAAAAAAATTCACTTTAAATTTTGGGATGCATATACAGAACGTGTGGGTTTGTTACATAGGTATACATGTGCCATGGTGGTTTGTCATACCTATCAACTCATCATCTTTTTGATGCAACTACCTAATGCATGTAGGTTTTAAGGCCTGCATGTATTAGGTATTTGTCCTAATTCTCTCCCTCCCCTTGTCCCCCACTCCCCAACAGGCCCTCATGTGTGATGTTCCCCTCCTTATGTCCTTGAGTTCTCATTGTTCAACTCCCACTTGTGAGTGAAAACACGCATTGTTTTGTTTTCAGTTCCTGTGCCAGTTTGCTGAGAATAATATCTTCCAGCTTCATCCATGTCGCTGCAAATGTCATGAATTCATCCTTTTTTATGGCTACATAGTATTCCAGGGTGTATATTTGCCACATTTTCTTTTTTTTTTTTTTTTTTTAGTTTTACTTTAAGTTCTGGGGTAAATGTGCAGATCTTGCAGGATTGTTACATAGATGTACACATGCCATGGTGGTTTGCTGCCTCCATCCAGCTGTCACCTACATTAGGTATTTCTCCTAATGTTATCCTTCCCCAATCACCCCACCTCCTTCTATCTCTCCGTAACTCCCCAAGCCCCAACAGACCTCAGTGTGTGATGTTCCCCTCCCTATGTCCATGTATTCTCATTTTTAAATATCCACTCATGAGTGAGAACATGCGGTGTTTGGTTTTCTGGTTTTTTTACTGGTATGCTGAGGATGATAGTGTCCAGATTCATCCATGTCCCTGCAAGTGGCATGAACTCATCCTTTTTATGGCTGCATAGTATTCCATGGTGTATATGTACCATATTTTCTTTATCCAGTCTATCATTGATGGGCATTTGGGTTGGTTCCAAGTCTTTGCTATTGTAAACAGTGCTGCAGTGAAGATACATGTGCACATTTAATAGATTGATTTATAATCCTTTGAGTATATACCCAGTAATGGGATTGCTGGGTCAAATGGAATTCCTATTTCTAGATCCTTGAGGAATCTCCACACTGTCTTCCACTATGGCTGAACTTATTTACACTCCCAGCAACAGTGTAAAAGTGTTCCTATTTCTCCACATTCTGTCCAGCATCTGTTGTCTCCAGATTTTTTAATGATTGCTGTTCTAACTGGCATGAGGTGGTATCTCAATGTGGTTTCAATTTGTATTTCTCTAAGGATGAGTGATGATGAGCATTTTTTTTCATATGTTTGTTGGCTGCATAAATGTCTTCTTTTGAAAAGCGTCTGTTCATATCTTTTACCCACTTTTTGATGAGTTTTTTTTTTCTTGTATATTCATTTTAGTTTTTTGTAGATTCTGGATATTAGCCCTTTGTCAGATGGGTAGCTTGCAAAATTATTTCCCCATTCTGTTGGTTGGTGGTTCACTCTAATGATTATTTCTTTGCTGTGCAGAAGCTCTTAAGTTTAATAAGATCGCATTTGTCTATTTTGGTTTTTGTTGACATTGCTTTTGGTGTTTTATTCATGAAGTCCTTGCTTATGCCTATGTCCTGAATGGGAATACAAGCAATGGGGAAAGGATTCCCTGTTTAATAAATGGCATTGGGAAAGCTGGCTAGCCACGTGCAGAAAGCTGAAACTGGACATCTTCCTTACACCTTATACAAAAATTAACTCCAGATGGATTACAGATTTAAACATAAGACCTAACACTATAAAAACTCCAGAAGAAAACCAAGTTTGTTTTTATATCCACCAATAATTAACTTTTGCTTTTGAAATATATATTGTACTCCTTTTTTGATATATTCCATCTTATCATTGATTTTGTTCATCTTTTCTCTCTTTTACATATTTTTTTGGTTAACTGTAATGTCCAGAAGATCTTTATGTTTATTATTTTATCTTTTTATTATCAATCTCTTTATTCTGATTTTCTGTATATATTATAAATTATTAATTTAGATTGTTGAAAATATATTTTAGGAGCCTTTTTATAAAGAACTTAGACTTATTTTTTTACTGGCAGATAGTTAAATTACTGGCAATTGTCATTAATTCTACCAAAGCCTTGTTATAGTTATTTTTTGAAGGGAATATGGAAGGGTTTTTTATATGATTGGTTTGTCTGTGGTTTATTTGCTTTCTTAACCCCTAAAAGAAACTAGCATTTACTTCTAGGGTATGACTCTAGTTCACACCCTCAAGTGGGTGTCTGGGATGCTTGAGGAATCTCTGTTCTAAGACCAAACCCCTACTATATTTCACTCTCTGTGAAATTGCTAAAATCTACTCAGGTGCATTCCTACCAGCAGCTGCTCTCTACCAGTCTCTTCAAGTCTCACTATGTGCATGTGTAGTTCAAAATAAAAGAAAGAAAGAAAAAGAAAGAAAGAAGAAAGAAAGAAAGAGAAAGAAAGAAAGAAGGAAAGAAAGAGAAAATTCTGAAAATAAAAGGAAATCTTTCATATTTTTCTGGATTTCCTTCTCCTTGGCTTTCCCTATCTCATACCTGAATCCCAATCTGAAGCCACCGCAGCTGTCTGAAATTTGATTTTTACTTTCTTTGCATGGGAAGAATATTTATATTTGTTCCTATCTCCCTACATTGAAGCCAGGAAATATTCCTTGGAAAAGCTGAGACAAATATTTGACTGACCCAATTTGCCTCTATTATTTCAAGGATACAACCTGGCATTTCTTACTGCCCCAAACTAACTTCTTTTTTTTTTTTTTTTTAGACAAAGTCTTACTTCATCTTCAGGTTGGAGTGCAGTGGTGCTATCTCGGCTCGCAGCAACCTCTGCCTTCTGGGTTCGAACTATTCCCCTGCCTCAGCCTACCAAGTAGCTGGGATTACAGGCTAAACCACCAAGCCCGGCTAATTTTTTGTGTGTTTTAGAAGATATGGGGTTTCACCATATTGGCCAGGAAGTTCTGCATCTCCTGACCTTGTAATCCACCTGTCTCGGCCTCCCAAAGTGCTGGGATTACAGGTGTGAGCCACCATGCTTGACCAGAATTTTCCTACTCATTTTCAGTTTCATATTTGTCTGAAGAAGAAAGATAAGTTTAATATAGCTAGTCTATCATGACTAGAACAAAAATCTGAGGCTTTCTTTCGCATAAGATTGGAATCTCTATGTCACACAAGTACTTTTAATGTCCTCACAAATATATGGCGATATTGTTTTAAATGATCTTATTAATTATTTTCCTTTTTTTTCTTATTTTGTCTCCAGAGAAATTCTAGCACTTTTTAGCCTTAATAAAATAGATCAGTTCAACAGAAATAAGTGTGTCAGTCACTCAAACAACCAGCTTTTGTAGATTCTAGGAAGCATCTGCAAAACTAAATGTTCGCCTCTTCTCTAAAACCTCTGCCTTCTTCCGTATCTACACTTACTTTTCTACATGTAATAATATCTTTTAAAAAGTAATTGACTTACATTTTGAATTCTACTGGAACATGGTCTTTAGCTATGTGGTCATTGTAAATATAGTGTCAGAAGTTGGATCTCTCATGACCCTCTCGTTTATTTTTCACAAGAATCAAAATTTACTTGGTATTTTCATGTTCCTGTTTTGTTTGAATACAAATAGGTTCATATATATTTTTCCGAGATAGACTTCACAATAGTTACTATATACTTTAGCTATTTTATTTTATTTATTTATTTTTTTATTTTTGGTGAGACCGAGTTTAGCTGTTGTTACCCAGGCTGGAGTGCAATGGCGCCATCTCGGCTCACCGCAACCTCCGCCTCCTGGGTTCAGGCAATTCTCCTGCCTCAGCCTCCTGAGTAGCTGGGATTACAGGCACGAGCCACTGTGCCCAGCTAATTTTTGTATTTTTAGAAGAGACAGGGTTTCACCATGTTGACCAGGATGGTCTCGATCTCTTGATCTCGTGATCCACCCGCCTTGGCCTCCCAAAGTGCTGGGATTACAGGCGTGAGCCACCGCGCCGGCCCACTTTAGTTATTGTTTTAAACGAAGTATGCTGGGTGCGGTGGCTCACACCCATAATCTCAGCATTTTGAGAGGCTGAGGTAGGCAGAGCATGAGGTCAGGGGTTTGAGACCAGCCTGACCAATATGGCAAAATTCCATCTCTACTAAAAATACAAAAATTAGCCGGGCATGGTGGTGGGCACCTGTAATCCCAGATACTCGGGAGGTTGAGGCTCGAGAACCTGGGAATGAAGATTGCAGTGAGCAGAGATCCCACCACTGCACTCTAGCCTGGGCAACAGAGAGAGACACCGTCTTAAAACAAAAGAAAACAAAACAAACAAATAGGAAATATTTTCTACCCTTTCCTATTTTTTAAAAAAATATATAATTATTTTTGTCTTCTAGAAATAAGACTTTACTGGACATCATAAAGTATGACTTGTCTTGTAAAAAAATTGTACACAGACTAAAACATTTTATATATGAAACCAACTAAACTCTATAGATTTTTCATTTTTGAATAAAGTACTATTGTTAATTTTTTAAGTTTTGCTACGTCATTTGACTTTTCTTAGACACCTTTTTTTTAAAAAATACAACTTAACTTGGCTTAATGAACATTTCCCAATATTATTATACTTTATTTGCTTTTTGGTTTTCAACTTATAGCCATTTATTGTTAATATTTAAAGAATAAGTAGTAAAATAATTAACATTATTTAAATGTTCCTTTTATAAAACATTATTGTTCACATCTAATAAATTTTTATATGCAATGTTTTCACTGCCAGAGAGAAGATTTTTCTGGTCCAACATCAAGGTCTAAGAAGGTTTTACTTATGCTCTCTTACTTCCTAATTCTCTGGAACTATTAAAGAATGAAGGAAGCAGAAACTATATTACAAATTTCAGACTGCATCGTCACCATGTTTGTTTTACTTAAACCTTAATAAGTTTTGCCTTTGATGCCTGAAACTATTAAAATGGGCTTCCATCATGCTGATCTCAACCTTCCATTATTTCTGGTACTTGCAGTATTTTTCTAGATTTTTACGAAAAATCATCTGAATAATATTTTGTTTAACAGAGGCTTGATGAAAATATACATAAATTTTCAGTTAACAAAGGCCCTTAATCTCTAAATACAAGTACTAAAACAGTATTTTTTTTTTTTACACTCAACTCGTTAAAATTTAGATAGGCCAGGGTTCTCACTGTTTTATTCTTTTAGTTCTTGTTTTGCAAACTGAACCTTTTCCCCAAAAATGAATTTTTCTCATGTATAGTATGAAGAGGGTTTAATTTGAACTTCTTTTTGCATCTGATAGGATATGTAAAAACACACTTTAGAGTATACCTATGATGTCTAGCTAAAAACAAATATTAATAAACAATTTTAATATTGTGTCAAATTTTCTAAAAATATACATATCATCAATGCCTTCTATAAATCATGTTTTTTATTTCCTTGTTTTTATTTCTATTTATCAGCCAAAATATATATTAATCAATTAGACTGTATCTCCAAGTCATTGCTATATTCTGTTTCCTTTTTCCCCAAATTAACCATTAGTATGAATATTTCTCCTTATTAAAAATGTCAATAGTTTATCAATTGTTCATTTTTACAGTATTTCTCACTCTATATATTATTACTCTAACACATTTCACAATGTTTTTAGAGAATATTTTTCATTTTACTTTTCAATTTGAATTATTATTTATTGGCTTTTTTAAGGTGGTTATGAATTTTTTATTTGCCCATGCTTAATGAGCTTTATAACACTGGCATCAGAGAACATGAACTAATTTTTCTTTTTATTTTTTACATTTACACCTAAAACATGGTTTTCTCATTTAAAACATTAAGTTATCAATATACATTCTTTTCATTTATTTTGTTAATTTTATTATCAAATTTATAACTTCAAAACAGGACACAAAGGTGTCCTTATACATATTTATGCAGTAAGTAAGTATAAGTTCTTATATTATATATTATATATAGTATAAGTTCTTATGTTATTTATACATATTTATGTATAATGTTATAAATATTGATAACATATACATATTGATAACATATTACTTATACAATATATATTACATATGTATGTAATATATTATATATATATTGATAACATATTACTTATACATCTTATGTATAAGTAATATAAGAAGTTGTAAACTTTTCAATTTTTCAAAGTAAATATATATTAAATGTATATTAACTATTACACCATTTTCTATTATTAAATAAACCTTTTGGAAACAACTGAATAGTAAACACTTTTTCATTCTAAATTGTATATTTCAGTGTTACAAACAAACTAAATCAGAACATTCTTAGATAGATGTAAAGAATAGTACAATGTTTACTGCTATAACAAAGAGGGAGATATTTAAAAATAGTAGAAAAATATTTAAATTAATTATAATATCAAAATATTTAAAAGAAGTATTCACTGTAAGCAATAATAGTTGAAGATAAAACTTACTACATACATTATCAAGATATTGTTGGACCATTTAATAATTGCTGCATTAATTTAAGAGTAGCCATTTCAGTTTTTAACCTTATAAACTGAATTCTTAATGCAAAATATAGGTAAATATGTTTTCATGGAAATTATCTAGAAATTGTATAACAGATTTTTTTTACAAAATAGGATAAGGTTGTTCTTCATTCAATGTATAAACTCTACATGTATAATTAAAATTAGAACAGAGTTTAGTAAAAATCAGTTTCAAATTAATTAAACATCGAGTATTATTTTTTTAAATTTCACTTCAAATTAAGATGAAATTAAAATAATGCCATAATATTTTTGAGAAATTAGTTTCTTATTTGCTGTTTCCATAAGCATAGATTTGTCGGACATCAATTTGTAACATGAATACATTAAGTGTTTCTTTCTACCTCTACAAATTAAAGAGAAAATAATGTAGATAAATTATACCAATAAAGTTAAATTTATTCAGTAGTTATATTTTAAAGAATATTACAAGGTGATGAAAATTCAAAATGAGATAAATTATGTTAACATACAAGATATAAGTGCAATGCATGAATACTATAGAATATTGATACTACCAAAAGAAACAGTATGAAAGAAGGATAATTATTTATAACACTATAAAGTTATAATGGGCTCAAATATATAATCAAAAAATAATACTGTAATCAGTTATTGTGGAATTAAATGTCAGTGAAAACCATTAAATTGCAGCTTAATTTTTCTAGCTCATAATTCAAAACATGACCATTTTGCATATTAAGCCTACATGAATACCACTATAGTTATTGGTTTGAAAATTTTATGTTGCTACTAAATAGATTTTATATTAAATTCCCTACATATTATGACTACAAAAAATTAATCTTCTACCACAAAAGATACTCAACTTTCTATGATTCATAGAAACTGAAAGGCAAAAGGTACTTTTAAAGTCATTTTTGACTAATTTTACAAATAAAGGAATAAAAAAATCCACACAAAATATTTGATCAACATATATTGTTACTTGTTTATAAAGATAACCTGATTTCTGCTTTTCTCCCTGTACTTAGAAAAGGAAAGGACTCACTTGTTATGCTGATGCTCTCCATTGAGACTTCTCTTGTAAAAGTTTTAGAATTTTTGGTCCTATTTTCTCCCCCCAAAAAAAGAAAGCAATAGAGATAAACCTTCATTGCTTGGAAATCCACACAAGAATGGCTAATCTAGTGAAAGTGCCAGCCTATGATTCATTATCTACCTCTTATAATGTTATTTAATTATAACTCCTATTGTGAACAGGGCTAGTCCTTAGTTGTTCTTCCATGAGAAAGCCTAGATGGAGACTGTTAGTGTTGGATGCGGCCATTCACAGAAAGCAAACCATACAGTCACTGCTGACACAGAAAGATTACAAAGGTGTCCTGTTGGTGCTGCTCTAACAAAATACCTGAGAAGAGATAATTTATTAAAAAATGGAAGGTTGTCTTCTCACAGTTCTGGAGGCTGGAAAGTTCAAAATCAAGGCACTGGCATGTTTGGTTGTCTGGTGAAGGCTGCTCTCTGATTCTGCTGGACTGCTGCATTCTTTGTAGGGGAAGGGCACTGTGTCCTCACAAAGCAGAAATAGGACAAGAAAACTGAGTGCACAGTGAAGCCTCTTTCATAAGAAGCTTCCCATTCACAAAGGTGGAACTCCCAGGATGGGATTGTCTTTTAAAGAACCCACTTCTTAATACTATCACATTAGCATTAAGTTTCAGCGATTGAATTTTTGAGGGAACATTTTCAAAGCATAAAACAAGGCTATTCACACATAAATCATTCATAAATTGTTTCTAGAAATAAAACAAACTATATGAATCCTGTAAGATCTTGTGCTAAAAATCGCCTAGAGAGTCTTAATAAAATATTGCCTGTATCCATTTAAACGCATGACTGAATTAAAAAATAAGGAAGATACTGAAGTTCAATTTTAAAATTATTTAAAAACATAGTGCTAAGTGTGAGTGAACATGCCTATTCCTGTTACAATAATAGAAGGATCTAAGGTTTCATGCCTAAAGGAATTCATCAGATGAGGCCATGATCCTATATAAGAAAGGTTAAGTTTAAAAATAAGTGCCACTAAAAGCCAAACATACATTTACAACTACCACAGAGAGATTACAAAGGGTTTTGGATTTTTTTTGTTTTTATTTTGTGTGGGTGTGTGGGTGTTTTTTTTCCTCCCTGTCTAGTCCCTAGCTTAAAAAGTTTGGGTAGGGCCAAGAGGAAAAAAAATTGAACTAAAAATTTAAGCAAATTTAGGGGTTTACCTATGTTTAAGCAAATTTAGTGCTTTACATTCATACTGTATCTTTGATTCACCAGCTTTAACCTAAAATATAATGTATTTGAATTAATAATCTCTCTGGTTCACATAGTAGAATTTAAAAAAAAAAAAAAAAAACAGAATAGGCAGACATAGACAGACAATGTCCCATACCATTTCAAAATTTTATTTTTTTAGGATCCATTTCTAGAGAATTACCGTATTTCTTTGAGGATTTAGTAAGATTTCGCTTTTTCACACTTTCAGTATTATTACACTGATTTCTTCACAACTGAAGAAACAGTCACTTCTTATTTTTCAATTTACTTTCATTGGGGCAGGACATTTTTTTTCAGGATGTGACTAGGACATATGTTGATTGAGGTCATTGGACTTTGCTTTTCAGTGCTTCAGCAGAGAATACTCTGTGTGGTTTCCTTGATTATAAATAGCCTTAGGGTGGTGGCATTCTCACGTGTCAGTTGTAGTAGTTGTGTACTGGGCAGGTGAGTGGGCTTACAGCCTTCTGGGTAGCTGGGATGGTGTGGGTGATGGCAGTAGCAGAGAACAGAGGTAGTGAGAAGCTTGTCTTTTTCCCAAGCCCTGTGCACTTGTGTCAGCAGATGTGATGGACTGTATAGGTTGACTTCCAGGTTGACTTCTAGGTAGCACTTGTAGGTGACAGCCAACTGCAGCAGTGGCAGTAGCATTTATGCTTGACCTTTTTTAACCAGGAGGGGTACTTGGGTGTCCCAGGCGATAGCTTGGCCCATGAAACATTCAGTGGTTCAGAGGTCCCTTGCTAGGTCTCTGAGGTTTAGGGCAAATGTGGGGAGTCAAAGAAGCTAGGCAGGGCTGGGCCAGGCAAGCCTGTACTTGGAACCTGCAATAGCAGAAGCAACTGCCAACCCAGAGAGGTTTGAGGCTCCACAGCCAAGCGAGCAAGAGTGGGACCCATTTCAATATCACACTCTAGACCCAGTGGGGCTCCCTTCCACAGCCCAACAGCAAAGTTCATGTCAAATCTCACTCAATTAGCACTGATAATAGTGATCTAAAGATAAATAATCCCAAGTCAGAAAACATAAAGAGCTTACACTCAGTAGACAAGAGACGGCCAACACAAGCAACAGCCAAATTACCCACACCAACACATTTCAAATTAAAGTAGCTTAGACAGATTCAACAATAAATAAATATACGTGCATATGTATATGAGTATTTAAGACATAAAGAATCCATTATGGGGGCAGCTATATAAAAAAAACATCGAAAAATTTAAGGATAAGTAAAATTGAATTTACATAAAAGAATTCTGTATCTGTATATATTTATGTTGAGTAGATTAGCCATTGAGATTAAAATGAAATGGCTAAATACTATATAAAGATAGATTAATTTATAGATAATATTAGTGAAAAGAAAGATATGAAGAAGTAATTCATAATAAAGCACCAAATGATTGAACAGTTGTGATATATAAAATAGAAGTAAATCAAAATAGAATCTCAAATGATACAGGTCAACATATTTCTAAGAGATTTCTCAGAAAATGATATTGCTTTAAGGACAGAGACACAATATTCAAAGGAACAAAGATAACTGCAAATGGGCAGAAGTGCTCAAATTCAGGGAGCATAAACAAGAGAATCCACTCAGAGATTTTACAGTGCCTGGCAAATGCAAATTAGGGTACATCTGAAGATGAAACACATGTAAAATATGGATCTCTCAGCCTGTGTTTCACCATGGGTGTTTATGTGATTAGATTTCAGGTTAATGAGATGTAAGCATATCTGAGGTGGTCGATTTTCCAAATATCTGCAAATTAAAGAAAAGCTGTTTGCCCAGGAGTTCTTCTTTGCTTCTGTTCCATGGTCTGCAATGTGATTTTGGCAGTGAGCACCTTTCACCTTGAATGCAGAAATTCAAGTAACAGTGAGATCAACATCGCAGGGATAACACAACAAGAAAGTAGGGACCAAGGTCCCTGCTACTCTAAGACATTCATACTGTTTTATCATTTGAGGAGAAAATAATAGAGAAAGGGAGAGGGGAATAAAGGGACAAAGCTGTAGGAGAGGGAAGAGACCTAAGTTTAGACTTTGTCAAGTAGTCTGTTTATGATAATAAAGTTAGAGAGTATCAGCTTATGGCATACATTACAGCTATGCAAAATTTGTAACTTACTCACAGAAAACCTAGAGACTAAAAACATTAAAATTAAAGCTTGGAAAAATCCATAACTAAGAAGTAAAGTTACTACGGGCCAAAAAAAAAAAAAAAAAAAAAAAAATTGTGGAAATGATATGAACAAAAAATTGGCTGAGACAAACAAACTTAAATGGCTAACAAACATAAAAGATGTCAATTTTGGTAGTAGTCATTTGAAAGAAAACTGACATATATGGATATGTGTGTGTGTTATATATATGTGTAAACATATACATTCATATAGGTATATATCAACCTTTAATAATGTAACTAGTAGAAGACAGTGTGGCGATTCCTCAGGGACCTAGAAGTAGAAATTCCATTTGACCCAGCAATCCCATTACTGGGTATCTATCCAAAGGACTATAAATCGTTCTACTATAAGGACACATGCACACGAATGTTTGTTGCAGCACTGTTTACAATAGCAAAGACCTGGAACCAACCCAAATGCCCAACGATGATAGACTGGACTGGGAAAATGTGGCACATATACACCATGGAATATTATGCAGCAATCAAAAATGATGAGTTTGTGTCCTTTGTAAGGACATGGATGAATCTGGAGAACATCATTCTCAGCAAACTGACACAAGAACAGAAAAAGAAATACCGCATATACTCACTCATAGGTGGGTGAGAAAAATGAGAACATATGGACACAGAGAGGCAGTCTACTATATACTGGGGTCTATTGGGGGGAATGGGGGAGGGACAGCGGGGGGGGCTGGGGAGGGATAGCCTGGGGATGAATGCCAAGTGTGGGTGAAGGGGAGGAAGGCAGCAAAACACACTGCCATGTGTGTACCTATGCAACTATCTTGCACGTTCTGCACATGTACCCCAAAACCTATAATGCAATAAAAATTAAAAAAAAAAAAAAAAAAAGAAATCTTAAGATGAGAAAACCTTGGCAAATAAACATTTATAGTACATATTGTTATAAACATTACAGAAAGAAACATGCCAGTGCCTATTTAAATAAAAATCTTTACATATACTAACCCAACCATTCCACTATTGAAGTTCATCTGTATAGAAATATCTGTGTATTAAAATAATAAATGTGCCTCTTTTAAAAAAATAGGATTCAGGTACGTAACTTGCCAGGGCCACCATAACAAAGTAACACAGATTGAGTGACTTAAATAATGGTCTTTTCTTTTTTGTTTTTTTTGGAAGGAATCTTGCTCTGTTGCCCAGGCTAGAGTGCAATGGCACAGTCTCAGCTCACTGCAACCTCTGCCTCCCAGGTTCAAGTGATTCTCCTGCCTCAGCTTCCTGAGTAGGTGGAATTACAGGTGCCCATCACCATGCCCTGCTTTTTTTATATATATTTTTAGTAGAGATGGGGTTTCACCATGTTGGCCAGGCTGGTCTTGAACTCCTGACCTGGTGATCTGCCTGCTTCTGCCTTCCAAAGTGCTGGGATTACAGGTGTGAGCCACCGTTCCCTGCCAGTAGAACAACCTTTTATTTTCTCCCAGTTCAGAAGGCTAGAAGTCCAAAATCAAGATGTCAGCAGAGCTGGTTTTTTTCTGAGACTTCTGTCCTTGGCTTGTAGATAGATGGCTCTGTTTTTATATGGCCCTGTGTACATATCTGTATCCTAATCTTCTCTTTATTTTAGGACTCCAGTCATTAGATTAGAACCCACTGTAATGACCTCATTTAACTTATTTACTCTTTGAAAAGCATTTCTCCAACTACAGTCATATCTTGAGGTAGTGAGGGTTAGAAGCCTAGCACATAAACTTTGAGGAGGACATAATTTAACCTGTAACAATATGGATGGCTATTCTACTGTATTTTTAGTAATAAAAGTGCAGAAAAATAATGAATTACCAGTAATAAATTGTGTAAAATTATAAGTAATCTCTGCTACAATATATTACATAACTTTAAAACATGATTTTATTAATTTATATTAACATGTTTGGATATCATAATACATTATGCTACGGTTTGGATATTTTTGTCCTCCAAATCTTATGTTGAACTAGAATATCCAGTATTGGAGGTGAGGCCTGATGGGAGGTGATTGGCTCATGGGGTAGTTTCTCATGGTTTAACACCCTCCCCGTTGATGCTGTCAAGGAGAAAGTGAGTTTCTATGAGATCTGGTTGTTTGAAAGTGTGTGGCACCTCCTCCTTTGCTTCCTTGTTCTGACTCTCACCGTGTGACCTGCTGGCTTTCCCACTGCCATCTCCCATGATTAGATGTCTTCTCCAAAACAAATGCTGGTGCCCTGCTTCCTGTGTATCCTGCAGAGCTTTCAGCCAGTTACGCCTCTTTTTGCTTTTTTAATAAATTGGCCAGTCTCAAGCATTTCTTTACAGCAATTCAAAAATGGCCTAATATATGTTGTCAAGAGGAAAATGTAATGATACTATTTTCCTAGAAGGGGACATTTTTTCCATTTTGCTTGCTAGATCTTAATTTGATAATTTCTTTTCTTGCTGTTAAGTTCCTTATATATTTTGGATATTACTACCTCATCAGATGTATATTTTGCAAATGTTTTTCTAGAAGGGGAATTTGTGGTTTGTCTACTATGTTAATTGATCTTTTTGATGTATTGAAGCTTTTCAGTTTGATGCAATCTCATTTGTCTATTTTTAATTTGGTTACCTGTGCTTTTGGGGTCATATTGAAAGAAAAAAGTCATTACTCAGTCCAGTGTCATGAAGCATTTTCCCACATGTTTGTGTCTAGCAGTTTTACTGTTTCAAGCTCTACATTTAAGTTTTTACTCCTGTTAGACTTAATCTTTGTGTGTAGAGTAAGATAAGCATACAATTTTAATCCTCTGCGTGTAGACATTCAGTTTTTCCAGTACCATTTGTTGAAGAGACTATCTTTTTTCCATTGTGTGCTCTTGCCAATTTTGCTGAAAATTAATTGACCTTAAATGTATGCGTTTATTTTGATTTATTTCTGTGCTCTCTATCCTCTTCCATTTGTTGATATGTCTGTTTTTATGCCAGTATCATGCTGTTTTTATTACTATAGTTTTGTAACACATTTTAAAATTAAGTAGTATAATGCCTCTAGCTTTGTTTTTTAAATGATTAAAATTATCACAGGATTTAGTTATTGAAGATCAAAGTACTGTGATGAAATTGACAATGGTATATGGTTATACTGTGGTATAAATGTGTAAAAGTTAAGGCATGAAGAAACAAAGCATAGTGCATGTCTCCTTTGAAATAAGATTGTGTAGTGGGAGGAAAGAAAAAGAAAACAACATCAAACGCAAGATTGGACTGCACACGGTCAGTACCTTAGTCAAAATTCAATTAGGTTAATATTTATATATCACCTATTACATCATGAGTGACCACAAAGTAGAAGCCGGGATTCTTAGGCAGATGAAGATTCTGCCAAACAGTAGGGTAATATCAGGAATAGAAAAGATGTAATCACTTTCAACAACATTTATTTATGCAAGATCATGAATCAAGAGTCATTTATGAGATTTATGTACTTGTGAACATATCTGCATTATTGAATAATAGCACATTTTAAAATTTGGCAATATCAAATATTTGAATATTCATTGAATACATTAATCTTGTGGATTTTATATATATATTCTATATTTTGAATCAATATTTTCTGCCACCTTAAGTATCTTTATAGAAAGCTACACTCAAGAAATATAGAGTAATCAATATGATTGTATGCTAACAAAACAGATATGAAAAATGCTTAAGGACATTTTGAAATGATAATAAATAAACCATAAAGTAATGCTACAAGAAAATAAAAACATCAGCTATTGGGAAAAATCACTGCTTTTCACTAGTCTATTTCAGGTTCATTTATCTACTATGATTCAGGATAGTTTAATGCTTAACAAATCATTTACATTAATGTCAAGAAAATAAAGTCAAACAACCATGCTAAAATTTTTCTGCAAATTTTTTTTTTAATTTGTAAGATTTTATTTTTAAATACACCAATCGTTTTCTGTTGATTCCAATAGTAATAACTTGCGGCATACTAGTATATTAGCAGGCTTACAAAATAATTATATTGAAGTTCCAGGATACATGTTATTTTTTTTCTTAATGTGCTATTAGCTAAACTTATGAACTTTAAAAATCTACAAAATACCTTTGTTTAGATGCTATTGGATGAATTACTAATTTATCCGTCTTCTTTTTGTATGTACATATCAACTTGAAATGCCAATGCTCAATATCTCAGGATTCCTGGAAATTAGAACTCATTATGTGAGAAGTAAGCAAAGGTCTCTTGGAAAGCTTCGAGAAAATTTTGTTTTCCTTGATAAAAGTGGTCGGCAAAGCTTCTTTCCTGACATTGCCAAGATTTTAAAGACTGAAGTAATGACAAACAACTTGTTACAATGAAAAAAAGGCTAAGAATATTTCAGAGACAGAGGCTTCACACTAGTCATTTTGTTACTAACAGAAATGAATGCCCTATAAATTCGCTTTTAGGCCATCTATTTGGATTTTCCATTACTTACAATCAAAACCATTTCTAATTTATATATAAAGATTCATTTTTCTTTTTAAGCATATATAGGAAGTACAAAAAAGAGAACGATTTTTAAGACTTAGCGTAATATAAATTATGGTATATGGGTTTTATTGTCTCACTTATTCTTATTAAACTGATTTTCATGAATTTCTTTAAGAAGACATTTATAAAATATTATCTATTGCATATTTCCTACAGCTCTTAATAAATAAACGCTCAAGAAAAGATAAATTATGGAATCTAAATCTTCTAAGAATGGCAACAAAAACTTGTAAAATACATTTTTCAGCATGATCTACAATTCTTTAATTTTCTTGTTATAGAATAGCATTGTGTGTCCAAAATGTGCTCTTCATCTTGCAGGATATTTCTTGAAACAAAAATGAAACTGAATAATACTAAACCAAGCAAGTTACAATTTGTTGATTACTCTTCACACTCCCTATGGATCAATTAAATAAGTAGTTTTTTCTCCATCATTTGTTTTCTTCTACTAAAATTTTTGCAATGTAGGGGATAGATTATAGATACATACCCTGATGATGGTTAGAAAATTAGGAATAAAGCAATGTATATATTATAAAGTATCACTTAAAACTACCAGTTCTTGTTACAGTTCTAATAAGATTTCATATTCATATTTTTCCTATGTTCTTTCTTGGAATCAATATATTATTGACATTGAGTTGGTCATTTTTTGGAAATTACCTATTAGGTAGATATATTTTCTAGCTGTTTTAATGGCTTAAATTGGTAAATATCCTCTTAAGAATCATTTATAGGGTGTTAAATGTATGTCTTGATCTGTACAAATCAACACCTTATTTCACAAAACCAATATGTAAGAATATTTACTATAATTTTATGAATGGGTAATTAAAGCCCAAATAGCGTCATAATTTATCTAAGTTCACACAACTGATAACTGGCACAGATAGGATTTGAACTCTGGCAATCTCACTTCAGAAACTGACTTTATCCACTAAGGTTTTACTGTTTTTTTTTTTTTTTTAAATTTTTAATGTTAAAGTTCAAAGAAAGTACCCTTTTTAATGCTGACATTCTTACTTAGAAATAAAACATTATTTAAAGTTTTCTGGTCAAAAAAATAAAGTATTTCTATACTTCTGGTTTTATTTTCAGGCAAGGCATATTTAGAGTTTTCTGTCATTATACCATATAGATAATATGCTGTCAATAAGATGTCCTTTTAATATAACATTTTAATAACAATTATGTTACACAAATCAATAAATTAAAGAGTACTTTTTTTTAGACAAAATTTTGCTCTGTTGCCTAGACTGGAGTGCAGTGATGTGATTATGGTTGACTGCACCCTCGACCTTCTGGGCACAAGTGATCCTCCTACCTCAGCCTCCTGAGTAGCTTGGACTACAGGCCTGTGCCACGACACCTGGCTAAATTTTTGTCATTTTATTTTGATTTTTTTGTGAAGACAAGGTCTTCTTATGTTGCCCAAGCTGGACTTCAACTGCTGGGCTAAAGGGATCCTCCCAACTCAGCTGCCCTAAGTTCCGTGATTACAAGCATGAGCCACTGTGCATGGCCCTAAAAATTGCTTTAGAAGTTTTTATGAAACTGTCAATTTCAGGTTACAATTGAAATCTCAGATTCAGTATGTAAAATTTATTATATTTTCTGATAATTATTTTGGTTTATATTGGCTTTATAAGCAAATACACAAGTTATTTTGTTTAATATTCTTTATACAAATGAACTAATGCATTGAGATTAAAAGATAATAAACAGTAAATAACTTAATAAATTAGTACATAGAAAAGAGTCAAATGACAGTGTATAGATCTTAGTTATAAGTTAAAAGAGAAGCTGTAAAACTAAAATTAATGTCTATTTTTAATTAGAAATTTTAAAAATAAGTTACTTAGTTTTTAAATTATTTTTGAAATGTGAATACATGGAATTCATAATCCATTTAGTTAAATTAAATTCTAAATTGAAATTAAATTATGATTTATTTTAACATTTTGAAAATGAAGCCTTATATACCAAATGGAAAAGAAAAAAAATGTGGTTTAAGTATATCTTTTCATAATTGTCTCCAACGTGATTGATCATTGATCAGCTGTAATTTTTCAATGACTAAAATTAGGAGATTTCTCTGTCTGTATGAATGCATCATTTCCTTTTCATAGCCTGTTGCAATATGGGTGTTCAAATGTTAACATAGTATTTTACACTTTTTATGCCTTTAATCATAATGTCAGCCTAGGTTTTATAAACTGAATTTCTGTAATTTGAACTATGGGTACCTTTCTATAGTAGAAGGACCTTCAGGAGTAAGTAAGTTGTTGATTATTTTTGGCTTTCCCAACAACCAGTTTTACTAACGTGTTCTATCAAAGCAAAAACAAAATCAGAATAAATTTATAGTAGAATGATTTCTGAAATAAAACAAGTTGAAAATGCACAGAAAAACAATAGTATAGTAGTCGTCCTTATCCCAGTTTCACTTGCCGCCATTTTCAGTCACCAGTGGTCAACTGTAGTTTGAAAAGATTTAATGGAAAATTCCAAGAATAAACAATTTCTAAGTTTTAAACTGCACACAGTTCTGAGTAGCATGATAAGGTTGTGCCCCATCCCAGGTGGAACTGAATGTGAATCATCCCTTTGGCCCACAAATCCATGCTGTCTATGCTCCCTGTAGGTGAATCACTAAGGAGCTAGCTGTGTTATCAGATCAACTGGTTGATATCACAGTGCTAGTGTTCAAGTCACCCTTAATCTACTTCATAATGGTCCCAAAGTGCAAGAGCAATGTTGTCAGCAATTTGGATATAACAAAGAGAAGCTGTAAAGTGCTTTCTTTTAGTGAAAAGATCAAAATTCTCAATAAGGAAAGAAAAAATATACACACTGAGGTTGCTAAGATCTATGTATAGCACAATAAGATAGATTTACAGAAAGAAACAAACAAGCCCATTCAAAAATGGGCAAAGGATATGAACAGACACTTTACAAAAGAAGACATACATGAGGCCAACAAACACATGAAAAAATGCTCATCATCACTGGTCATTAGAGAGATGCAAAACAAAACCACATTGAGATACCATCTCACGCCAGTTAGAATGGCGATCATTAAAAAATCTGGAGACAGCAGATGCTGGAGAGGATGTGGAGAAATAGGAACACTCTTACACTGTTGGTGGGAGTGTAAATTAGTTCAACCATTGTGGAAGACAGTGTGGCGATTCCTCAAGGACCTAGAAATAGAAATTTCATTTGACCCAGCAATCCCATTACTGGGTATATATCCAAAGGACTATAAATCGTTCTACTATAAGGACACATGCACACGAATGTTCATTGCAGCACTGTTTACAATAGCAAAGACTTGGAACCAACCCAAATGCCCAACGATGATAGACTGGACTGGGAAAATGTGGCACATATACACCATGGAATATTACGCAGCAATCAAAAATGATGAGTTTGTGTCCTTTGTAAGGACATGGATGAATATGGAGAACATCATTCTCAGCAAACTGACACAAGAACAGAAAATGAAATACCGCATATTCTCACTCATAGGCGGGTGAGAAAAATGAGAACACATGGACACAGGGAGGGGGTCTACTACACACTGGGGTCTATTGGGGGGAATGGGGGAGGGACAGCGGGGGGGGGCTGGGGAGGGATAGCCTGGGGATGAATGCCAAGTGTGGTGAAGGGGAGGAAGGCAGCAAAACACACTGCCATGTGTGTACCTATGCAACTATCTTGCACGTTCCGTACATGTACCCCAAAACCTATAATGCAATAAAAATTAAAAAAAAAAAAACGAAATGTTAAGAGAGAGGGACCATATTCACATAATTTTATTAGAGTATATTGCTCTAATTGGTATATTCTATATTAAATAACGTCGGCAATCACTCACTGTGACTAATCTGTAAACTTTATGACAGGTGTGTATTTTAAAAAGCATAGTACAGGTATATATAGCCTTCAGTACCATCCATGGTTTCAGGCATCCACAGAAGGTCTTGAAACATATTCTCCATGGATAAGTGGGGACTGCTGCTTCAGAAATTGTTCTGAAATCATAGAACACATAACCTATTAATAAAACAAAAACAAGAACTGGTTACTTGTGGCATAGGGTACACTTTTGGAAAGCAGACCCTTATTAAAGGATCAAAAGTATGGAATTTCTTCATATAAAGATACTCTATTTCCGCTTCTGCTTCACATATAGGAGGAGGTTTAGGAACTATAATATATCACATTTATCATACTTTCTTATGTATTTGGAGGGTAACGAAGGAAGTATCTAAAGCATACTTTCTAACTATATCACTTTGGATACATTTGTAATATTTATTATTTAAAACATTTGAATTATTTAGTGTTTATAAAACTACAGTGGGAAACTTTCAGCCAAATATAATATTGTTAATATGAAGACAAAGAAAATATATACACAGACTGACTACACAGTTCTTGCAAACTATAAATCTAAATTTGTGTCTTAATCATGGCCCTGAGGATAATATACTTTTCATGGTTAAAAAATAATGCAGTCCTTCCATATCTTTTCTACATAAGCAATCTAGGAATAAATAAATAAATACAGAGGATTTTTATTAGTATAATATCTCCTGACCTACTTGTGACAAAGACTCTTTCCTTTGAGTAAAACTTCTGTCAGATACCTGAGTCCTTTCTGACTAGTCCTGACCTTGGACTTTTCTCTCTGTCCTTGTAGAATCCTATTTGAACAAGAATCTTGCTAAGTCAGTGAAGGAGTTAAAAATGTTTACCAACAAAATATGCTGCTCTGGCGTATTAACTATTTTCAATAAAACAATGCCTCTGCCAAAAAAATAAAACCAAAATACCCAAGGCAGGGTCAAGAAGATCACTCTTACTTTACCCCTGTGTTTTAAAAACAAGAGTTGAAATTCCCATGTGAAACACATATTCTCTATACAAAAAGTAGTAACATTCTTATCATTAATGATTGGAAGTTGAAGCTGAGGAAAATCTGTACAAATAAATCTTATTAAACTAACCTTTATCTTCCTAGTCACTTCTCTAACCAATAAATTACTGTTGCCCAAGCCCCTTTGCCTCACCACATTTCACAACTAACTACTCTTACTTAATTCAGAGTTGGACTCTGCCTCTTGGTGTCTTCATTTCCTTCTGAAGGCTCTTAGGTTGAGTAAAATATATATGGTTGAGTCTTGAACAATGCAGATATTAGGGGTGTTGACCCTCCACACAGTTCAAAATGCATGCGTAACTTTTGATTCCCCCTACAATTGACTAGTAATAGCCTACTGCTGACTGGAAACCTTACTGATAATATAGTCAATTACACATACTTTGTACATTGTATGCATTCGTTTACTGTATTCTTACAATAAAGTAAGATAGGGAAAAGAAAATGTTATTAAGAAAGTCACACAGAAGGGCCAGGCATGGTGGTTCACGCCTCTAATCCCAGCACTTTGGGAGGCCGAGGCTGGCAGATCATGAGGTCAGCAGTTTGAGACCAGCCTGACCAACATGATGAAACCCTGTCTGTACTAAAAATACAAAAATGAGCTGGGCATGGTGGTGCATGCCTGTAATCCAGCTACTCAGGAGACCGAGGCAGGAAAATTGCCTGAACTTGGGAGGTGGAGTTTGCAGTGAGCCGAGATGGTGCCACTGCACTCCAGCCTGTCAGAAAAAACAAGTCATAAAGAAGAGAAAATGTATTTACTCATCTGTCTAAAAAGACACAAAAAAAGTCGTAAAGAAGAGAAAATATATGATTAGTAAATATATTTTCTCTTCTTTATTATATATGATCATATCTAATAATAGCTATATTATTAGATATGATCATACATTTATCATTTTATATATATGATAATATATAAAAAAAATTATCACGAAGGTCTTCATCCTCATTGTCCTCCCATTCAACAGACTGAGGAGGAGAAGGGAAAGGAATTGGTCACTGTCTCATGTTGGCAGAATCAGAAAAGTTGGAGGCTGTGTAAACGGCGGTAAGAGAGGCATATACACTGGTGTAAATTTTACTGAAAAAAAAATCCATACATGAAAACTGCAGTTTAAAGCCATGCTGTTCAAGAGTCTAGTGTATTAAATAAAGCAGTATGTTTTCCTCCTATTTATCTATATTATCTTAATTTAATTATCAGGTCCAGGCCGGGCACGGTGGCTCAAGCCTGTAATCCCAGCACTTTGGAAGGCCAAGGTGGGTGGATCACGAGGTCAAGAGATTGAGACCATCCTGGTCCAAATGGTGAAACCCCGTCTCTACTAAAGATACAAAAAAATTAGCTGGGCATGGTGGCACATGCCTGTAATCCCAGCTACTCAGGAGGCTGAGGCAGGAGAATTACCTGAACCCAGGAGGCAGAGGATGCCATGAGCCGAGATGGTGCCATTGCACTCCAGCCTGGGTAACAAGAGCGAAACTCCGTCTCAAAAAAAAAAAAAAAATTATCAGGTCCAGCATGGGACCTTAAGACAGAAGAGATAAAGTTTTGTCTTCCCTACAGCAGTTTACTAAAAATTCCCCACCAATGGTATAATACCTTATCACCCTGGCCTGCCTTCAGCGATAATTCTGTCAAATCAGATTAGCCAGAAATATCTTGTTTTTGATGTTTCCTCTTAGGTATTTTTTTATCCACTTATATTCAGTCTGCTTCTTATTTATAAATCCCTATTTGTCCTTGTTACAGTCAGAGTTGAGTCCAATCTCTCTTCCCCGCTGCCAGACACCATGGCAACAGTGCCTATACTAATGGCCCCCTTGAATAACCATCTTTAACAAGTGTCATAAATATTTTTTTCTTAAACATCAGTAATAATTTTACTATGCAAAGGTATACTTCAGACATATTAAATGATAGAGCAAATGAGAAATATAATTACAAAAGCAGAAGAAAATGTAAGAGAATTAAAGCTGATTAAGGTTTGGATCTCATAAAGTCATTATAAAATTGATGGAAAAATCCCCAGAAACATTCAGTCATATCAATAAATGAAAAGTCTATTTAGAGAGCAGTTAAAACCCCAGAACTCCAGTCTTTTGAAAGTTGATTCACAGAAGATGATACAATCTTTAGACACTTGTTCAACTCAAGCATGAAAATATATGAAAATCTACATTCAGAACCTTGTTTCTCTCAGCAACCTTCCTGAACTCAATAATAAAATCACTGCAGCCCAATCCTGGTGGGTAAGTTCAGCTAAGCCCATGGCTTCCATACCTTTTCCTTCCCATTGACTTCGTGCAAATTTATCTCTTTCTCTGATTTGATTTTTTGGTTGTTTTTGTGATTTCCACCATTGGGGAGTCATTGTTTTTTTTTTTTTAATTAGGCATTTTTTCCTTTAGGATCCTCCTTTAAAATGCAAGTAATCAGGACTCGCAAGATGGCGTCATAGAAGTGACTCACGATTGCAGCTCTCAGTGAAGGCGCAGAGGGTGAGTACTAGCCACATTCTCGGATGGACCTTTTTTGCCCACAGAGCATTGAAAGTCCCAGGTGTGGGAGAGACACGGGACGCTAGTACAGCTGGCTAGCGCAACCGGCTCACGCGGCCGCTTCGGCGGTTGCCACAGCAGGACCCGGTATGGAACTCACTGGTCTGGGTGCCCTGTTAAACCAGCAATCTGAGATTTGGAAGGGCAGATTGGCATGTCCATCTGATTGAATGGGACTTGGACAATGAGCCAGACCAGGAGTTTCCTGGGAAGCGTGATCTGAGCTGGTGCAGTGGGCAGCGGCACGGGAGATCGCACGGATCCCAGTGCCCTATCGGCAGGCTACTGGGGCGCCAGTGAGAGAGTCAACCTTTCAGCTTGGGGAGAGGAAGAGAGAGAGAGAGAGGATGGACTCTGAGGCAGGGAGCTGGGTGATCGGGCTCGGCGGGTCCCACCCTCATGGGGACAAGCAGGGTGGCGATTGGAGGCACTCGGGACTGAGAGTTTTGCTGCTGGCATCTAGGACGGTGCAGCCCGGTGAGGGAGGGGAGTCAGCCATTACAGACGCAATCCACCCCTACTGAAGTACCGCCCAGGGCTGATGCAGCCTGCCATTGCCAAGGCAACCTGCCATAACAGAGAGACTCCGCCAGGAGGGGGGAGTGCTGCACAGCAGAATGGAGCCCAGTAGCAACAGGGCAGACCCACGCTAGCCGGGCAGAGCCCCGGCAGGCAAATAGTGAATAGACTGCCTCCTAGTGGGGCAGTACAGTGCAACAGATACTCATAAAGAAAGCCCCAACTCCCTGAGACAGGGCATCTAAGCGGGGGAAAAAAAAGGTGGTGTTTTATGAGTTCTGTTGCAGCAGACATAAACAACCTCCCAACAACCCTGAATGAACAACGGAGCTCACAGCTCAGCACTGGAGCTCCTATAAAGCACAAACCGTCTCCTCCAGCAGCTCCCTGACCCCTGTATATCCAAAGAGTCACCCCAAAAAAGGACTAATCAGATGGACATTTGGTGGGCATCATTCTGGAACAAAGACAGCAGCAGAAGAAACTGGTATCATCCCTCACTGTTCCGCAGCTGCTACAGGTATACCCCAGACAAGCAGGGCCTGGAGTAGACCTCAGCACTCATACAGCAAAGGAGCTAGACCATTAGAAGGAAAACTAAGTAACAGAAATACTTCATCATCAACAATCTCAGCATCCACACAGAGACCCAATTGAAAAATCAGCAACTACTAAGACAACAGTTGGATAAATCCATAAAGATGGGAAGAAACCAGCACAAAAGGGAGGAAAACACCCAAAACCAAAACACCTCACCTCCTACAAAGGACCAAAACTCCTCACCAGCAAGGGAACAAAGCTGACGGAGAATGAGTGTGACGAAATGATGGAATCAGACTTCAGAAAGTGGATAATGAGAAACTTCAGTGAGCTAAAAGAACATGTTCTAAATCAGTGCAAAGAGACTAAGAACCTTGAAAAAAGATTTGAAAAAAGATTCAAGGAATTGATAACAAGAATGGACAACATAGAGAGGAATATGAATGAATTGCAGGAGCTGAAAAACACAACACGAGAACTTCGCGAAGCATGCACAAGTTTCAACAGCCGAATTGACCAAGCAGAAGAAAGAATATCAGAAGTTGAAGATCAACTCAATGAAATAAAATGAGAAACCAAGATTAAAGAAAAAAGCACAAAAAGGAATGAACAAAATCTCCAAGAAATGTGGGACTATGTGAAGAGACCCAACCTGCATTTGATAGGTGTACCAGAATGTGATGAAGAGAATGAATCCAAGCTGGAAAACACTCTTCAGGATATTATCCAGGAAAATTTCCCCAACCTAGCAAGACAGGTCAATACTCAACTCCAGGAAATACAGAGAACACCACAAAGATACTCCACAAGAAGAGCAACCCCAAGGCACATAATTGTCAGATTCACCAGGGTTGAAATGAAGGAGAAAATACTAAGAGCAGCCAGAGAGAAAGGTTGGGTCACCCACAAAGGGAAGCCCATCAGACTCACAGCAGATCTCTCGGCAGAGACTCTACAAGCCAGAAGAGAGTGGGGGCCAATATTCAACATCCTTAAAGAAAAGAACTTTCAACCCAGAATTTCATATCCAGCCAAACTGAGCTTCATAAGTGAAGGAAAAATAAAATCCTTCATGAACAAGCAAGTACTCAGAGATTTTGTCACCACCAGGCCTGCTTTACAAGAGCTCCTGAAAGAGGCACTACACATAGAAAGAAACAACCAGTACCAGCCATCCTAAAAGCATACCAAATGATAAAGAGCATCAACAAAATGAAGAATGTACATGAACCAACGGGCAAAACAGCCAGCTAGCATCAAAATGGCAGTATCAAATTCACACATAACAATATTAACCCTAAATGTAAATGGGCTAAAGGCACCAATCAAAAGACACAGACTGGCAAATTGGATAAAAAACCAAAACCCATCAGTGTGCTGTATCCAGAAACCCACCTCACATGCAAGGATACACAAAGGCTCAAAATAAAGGGATGGAGGAAAATTAACCAAGCAAATGGAGAGCAAAAAAAAAGCAGGAGTTGCCATTCTCATCTCTGATAAAATAGACTTTAAAGAAACAAAGATCAAAAGGGACAAAGAAGGTCATTACATAATGGTAAAAGGATCGATACAACAAGAAGAGCTAATGATTCTAAATATACATGGACCCAATGCAGGAGCACCCAGATATATAAGGCAAGTTCTTAATGACTTACAAAGAGACTTAGACTCCCACAAAATAATAGTGGGAGACTTTAACCCTCCACTGTCAATAGCAGACAGATCAACCAGACAGAAAATTAACAAGGATATCCAGGACTTGAACTCAGACCTGGAACAAGCCAACCTGATAGACATTTACAGAACTCTCCACCCCAAATCCACAGAATATACATTCTTCTCAGCACCACATCACACCTACTTCAAAATTGACCACATAATTGGAAGTAAAGCACTCCTCAGCAAATGCAAAACAACTGAAATCATAACAAACAGTCTCTCAGACCATAGTGCAATCAAGTTGGAACTCAGAATTCAGAAACTAACTCAGAACCACACAGCTTCATGGAAACTGAACAACTGGCTCTTGAATGTTGATTGGATAAACAAAGAAATGAAGGCAGAAATAAAGAAGTTCTTTGAAACCAACGAGAACGAAGACACAACGTACCAGAATCTCTGGGACACATTTAAAGCAGTCTCTAGATGAAAACATATAGCAATAAGTGCCCACATGAGAAGAGTAGAGAGATCCAATATTGACACCCTATCATCAAAATTGAAAGAGCTAGAGGAGCAAGATCAAAAAAGCTCAAAACCTGGCCGAAGACAAGAAATAACTAAGATCAGAGCAAAACTGAAGGAAATAGAGACAAGAAAAAACCTTCAAAAAATCAATAAATCCAAGAGCTGGTTTTTCAAAAATATCAACAAAATAGACAGACCACTAGCCAGACTGATAAAAAAGAAAAGAGAGAACAAGCAAATAGATGCAATAAAAAACGATAAAGGGGAAATCACCACAGATTCCACAGAAATTCAAACCATCATCAGAGAATACTACAAACAACTCTATGCACATAAACTAGTAAACCAGGAAGAAATGGATAAATTCCTGGACGCCGGTGTCCTCCCAAGCCTAAACCAGGAGGAAGCCGAAACTATGAATAGAACAATAACAAGGTCTGAAGTCGAGGCAGCAATTAAGACCCTACCACACACAAAAGAAGCCCAGGTCCAGATGTGTTCACAGCTGAATTCTACCAGACACACAAAGAGGATCTGGTACCATTCCTTCTGAAACTATTCCAAATAATCCAAAAAAGAGGGAACCCTTCCCAAATCATTTTATGAGACCAACATCATCCTGATACCAAAACCTGGCAGAGACTCAACAAGAAAAGAAAACTTCAGGCCAATATCCATGATGAACATAGAGGCAAAAATCTTCAATAAAATACTGGCAAACCAATTGCAACAGCACATTAAAAAACTTATCCATCATGATCAAGTAGGATTAATCCCGGGGATGCAAGGCTGGTTCAACATACACAAGTCTATAAATGTAATTCACCACATAAACAGAAGCAAAAACAAAAACCACATGATTATCTCAATTGATGCAGAGAAGGCATTTGACAAAATTCAACATCCCTTTATGCTAAAAAACCTCAATAAACTTGGTGTTGATGGAACATATCTCAAAGTAATAAAAGCTATTTACGACAAACCAACAGCCAATATCATACTTAATGGGCAAAAACTGGAAGCATTCCCTTTGAAATCTGGCACTAGACAAGGATGCCCTCTCTCACTACTCCTATTCAACATAGTACTGGAAGTTCTAGCCAGAGCAATCAGGCAAGAAAAAGAAATAAAGGGTATTCAGATAGGAAAGGTGGAAGCCAAATTGTCTCTATTTGCAGACGACATGATAGTATACCTAGAAAACCCCATCACCTCAGCCCAAAAGCTCCTGAAACTGATAAGCAACTTCAACAAAGTCTCAGGATATAAAATCAATGTGCAAAAATCACAAGCATTCCTATACACCAATAACAGACTTAAAGAGAACCAAATCAAGAATGAACTGCCATTCACAATTGCTACAAAGAGAATAAAATACTTAGGAATACAACTCACAAGGAACGTAAGGGACCTCTTTAAGGAAAACTACAAACCACTGCTCAACGAAATAAGAGAGGACACAAACAGATGGAGAAACATTCCTTGTTCATGGTTAGGAAGAATCAATATCGTGAAAATGGCTATACTGTCCAAAGTAATTTACACAATCAATGCTATCCCCATCAAACTACCATTGAATTTCTTCACAGAACTGGAAAAAAACACCATGAATTTCATATGGAACCAAAAAAGAGCCCCCATAGCCAAGTCAATTCTAAGCCAAAAAAAAAAAAAACACAGCGGGAGGCATCACACTACCAGACTTCAAACTATACTACAAGGCTACAGTAATTGAAACAGCATGGTACTGGTACCAAAACAGAGATATAGACCAATGGAACAGAACAGAAGCATCGGAGGCAACACAACATATCTACAACCATATTATCTTTGATAAACCAGACAAAAACAAGCAATGGGGAAAGGATTCCCTATTTAATAAATGGTGTTGGGAAAACTGGCTAGCCATGTGCAGAAAGCAGAAACTGGACCCCTTCCTGACACCTTACACTAAAATTAACTCCAGATGGATTAAAGACTTAAACATAAGACCTGACACCATAAAAACCCTAGAAGAAAATCTAGGCAAAACCATTCAGGACATAGGAGTAGGCAAGGACTTCATGACCAAAACACCAAAAGCATTGGAACAAAAGCCAAAATAGACAAATGGGACCTAATCAAACTCCACAGCTTCTGCACGGCAAAAGAAACAGTCACTAGAGTGAATCGGCAACCATCAGAATGGGAAAAAATCTTTGTGGTTTACACATCTGACAAAGGGCTGATATCCAGAATTTACAAAGAACTCAATCAGATTTACAGGAAAAAAACAAACAAGCCCATTCAAAAATGGGCAAAGGATAAGAACAGACACACTACAAAAGAAGATATACATGAGGCCAACAAACACATGAAAAAATGCTCATCATCACTGGTCATTAGAGAGATGCAAATCAAAACCACATTGAGATACCATCTCATGCCAGTTAGAATGGTGATCATTAAAAAATCTGGAGACAGCAGATGCTGGAGAGGATGTGGAGAAATAGGAACACTCTTACACTGTTGGTGGGAGTGTAAATTAGTTCAACCATTGTGGAAGACAGTGTGGCGATTCCTCAAGGACCTAGAAATAGAAATTTCATTTGACCCAGCAGTCCCATTACTGGGTATATATCCAAAGGACTATAAATCGTTCTACTATGAGGACACATGCACACGAATGTTCATTGCAGCACTGTTTACAATAGCAAAGACCTGGAACCAACCCAAATGCCCAACGATGATAGACTGGACTGGGAAAATGTGGCACATATACACCATGGAATATTATGCAGCAATCAAAAATGATGAGTTTGTGTCCTTTGTAAGGACATGGATGAACCTGGAGAACATCATTCTCAGCAAACTGACACAAGAACAGAAAAAGAAATACCACATATACTCACTCATAGGTTGGTGAGAAACATGAGAACACATGGACACAGAGATGGGGTCTACTACACACTGGGGTCTATAGGGGGGAATGGGGGAGGCACAGCGGGGGGGGGGCTGGGGAGGGATAGCCTGGGGATGAATGCCAAGTGTGGGTGAAGGGGCGGAAGGCAGCAAAACACACTGCCATGTGTGTACCTATGCAACTATCTTGCACGTTCTGCACATGTACCCCAAAACCTATAATGCAATAAAAATTAAAAAAAAAAAAAAAAAAACAATAAATAAATAAATAAATAAAATCACTGCATTTCTTCAATAAAATGGTATATCTCCCCAATTCTATAATGGCCACCAGTCAATAGGCATTTTACATGCAATTGTAAATTACAGTGGCTCTCAATAAATGTACAACAATCTCCTGATGGCTGAGGAAATCCTCTATTATAAACAAAAACGAAAACAAACAAAAAAACAACAACAAAAGAGGATTGAAGAAGAACGTTGTAAATGCCTGGAGAAAACTCAATCCAATTCAAGACAAAACAAAAAGAAAAGACAAAAATGAAAGAGTCATGGAATCCTCTAAGATAAAGCAGTTGTCTACTAGGAGCAACATAACCAATTGAAAATTAAAAAATGAAAACAGAACATTTGGAGAAAAATAAGAACACAATAATCTGGAAAATAAAAACTGGAAGCAGAAACTTTTTAAAGAATTAAAAATAACAGTTGGGGAAAATTTTTGGAGTGTAGACAAAAACATGACGAATAATAGAAATTACATGGAATTGGTGAAGTTAGTAAATGAACAGTACAACATAACACTAAGAAATAAAATTGGACATATAAAAATTTAACATATGATATAAGGAGCATTTCAAATAAGTGATTAAAGTTTAGACAATTCAATACATGGAGAATTTGCTATTTATATTAATATAACTAGAAACCTACTATATATCATGTATCATACCATTAGTTATAAATATAAAATTCAAAATTTTATTTTTGGACAAAATATAAGAATTATATAAGAATATATTTTTATGATATTAGGTATGATAGATTTCTTTAATAAGAAAGAAATATCAAAGTCTTGAATAAAAGTGTAAAAGTATTTTATAAACTTGTTCTGAAAGATTTCTTTGAAAAGATTAAAAATTCACACATATATTACACAATTAAGGAAACATCAAAATATAATTTTAAAAATCTGTGAACAAAAAAGAAAAGTTATATCTAGTAATATTTCAAATGAGATGAAAGTACCTTTTAAAGTTTATAATACTTGAAAAAGTTAACTTTGTAAGATAAAATCTTGACAAAGATGCTAATTGTATGAATATTCTATTTCATATTCTCAAGAATATGAATTGTACTTATAACTATTTAGCAAAGGAAGTTAGAAATAGCTAGTTGAATATGTGACTATTCTACCAAACAGCAGTTTTGATCGTCTGTATTAGCTTTCTAATGACCTGTTTCATATATATTTATATACAAAAAGATTGATAATAGTGTTAAAATTATCATTATTTTTGTAAGGCAAAATATTTAGAAATGATGTGTAAGGACATCAACAGAATAACTGATAAATTATCATGTAGTTATTTAACATTTTACATCAGAAAATAATTAGTAATATATATATGTAAATATGATTAAATATTGCAAACACAATATTTATGAAGGAAAGAATGTTAAAAAAGACACAAGCAGAAATTCAAATCACTCATATTTTGATATATTCAAACCACTAGATATAATTAGAAATTTAATTATGTCTAATTATAATGATAGATCTAATTCTATGTAATTATGATTAGAAATAAGTCATAGGTTGATAGAAATGGATAGATCGATAAGAAAGGTCATATACGGTAAGAATAAATACAAGACATTCAGAATGATTGATTGTATTTTTGAATTGTATTCCTGAATGACATTCACAAGTTAAAAAGAAGTTCTAATAAGTACAGTATTATTGGAAACATTACAGAAAAGACTTTAAATCAATTTTTAACATTTGATTTATTCAGTGGATTCATGATCATTATTACAAATAAAATATTTTCTTATAGAAATAATACTTTTAAACTTAATATTGAAAAAGGTAAATGAAGAAATAACTAGAATTTTTCTCTGTATAAAATATATTTAAAAATAATCCTAGGGCCGGCTCACTCCTGTAATCCCAGCCCTTTGGGAGGCCGAGGCGGGTGGATCACGAGGTCAAGAAATCGAGACCATCCTGGTCAACATGGTGAAACCCCCGTCTCTACTCAAGCATACAAAAAATTAGCTGGGCACGGTGGCTGTAATCCCAGTACTGTAATCCCAGTAGCTGTAATCCCAGCTACTCAGGCGGTTGAGGCAGGAGAGTTGCCTGATCCCAGGAGGCGGAGGTTGCGGTGAGCGGAGATCGCCCCATTGCACTCCAGCCTGGGTAATAAGAGCGAAACTCCGTCTCAAAAATAAAATAAAATAAAATAAAAAATAATCCTGAAAAACAGATTCCAAAATAGGAGGCCCTTCTCTCCTACTGTTAACAGAGATCCATAAACTGTGAACAATAAATTGAAACACAGCCTTTTTGCTTAAACATTATATGTATATATTATTATACACATTTACTCCTTACATACTTGAAGTATTGCATATTCACATAATAGTTTTAAAGAACAGGAAATATCAAAGTTCCAACATGAGACAGATGATATACACGAATGATAATCCAGGAATATTTTAATAAAGGTACTATTTTTAAAGGTATGGGTAGCTGTAGGTGAGATGTTTTGTGTTACCCTTGGGTAAATGCTTCTTTCCTCATGTGTTAACTGGGGACGTTAGGAAGCAGAGAAAAGGTAAATAAATTAACAGCTCATTGACTTATAAGCCACTGCTAATGAAGTTTACATTAAGCTTCTGGACATTCTACATCCAACTCTCCTATATGCAACCTTAAATTTATAACTGAATTCTCTACGTGACTAATTTGATGATTCATTGAATCAAAAAACACCCAGGACATGGTGATCAGCACCCCTCTTGTTCAAGGTCTTACTCAAAACTGTCAGCTTCAGGGATTTCCCAATAAATGAATTTAAAAAGCATGACTTGAGATGATATTTCCTAATCCAAATGTAACCAGCAAAAACCATGCCTCTTTTTCATTGGTCAAAAAGAATGGATCATCATTTTAGAATCTTCCTGGAAGAAATATCTTTACATTCTTTGACTACTTATTCTCTAGAAATTTAACAATTCCCTGGAATTGACCCAAGTTTATAATTCATCCTTCATTGCACAGTTGCTTGTAAACACGTAGGGTATTTACAAGCTCATATTTGTTATATCTAATTAGCATAATGCCATCAACATAATATCCAATGGAATCCTTCTGTGAGATTTGATCATTATAAATTTTTTTCCGATTGGATTATGTGCCAGCAGAATATTGATTTAGTTGTGGAACAAGAGAAAGACTTTTTCCTGCTTGAATAGTATTGTTTTGTAAATGCAAACTGCTTGATATTTTTCTTACTGATGTGAAAAGCAAGGAAGAATTTGCAGCAATTCTTATGCCAAGTGCTATGTTGATTTGCTTGTGCAAAGATACTATATCTGGAAAGAAAACTCTGATGGGCATCACGACCCGATTTAGCCTGTAACTCTCTATAATTATTATGCATTATTCAATTGGTTTATGTGCCAGGCAATCAAACAAGTTAAATGGGAGATGTAGGAATCAATATGCCTGCATCTGTGAGGTCCTTGATGATAAAAATAATCTCTTCAGATCCTCAGGGATGAAATAATTCTTTGATTTACTTTTCTTTTCTTTTTCATGAGCATATAGTTCCAGGGACTTCTGTGTAGTTCTTTCTGCTGTAATACTACTCCACAGATATTGAAACTAGTGTAGAAATACTTCTAATTTATTTATTTTATGATTTTGAAAATAACACACAATTTATTATCAGTCTCACTGGACTTTTGTTAAATTTACCTGAACCAACATTCTTTGTGTTACCTAACATTCATAAATCTCTTGTTTCACTAGTGAGCCAGAGTAGAATTGGTTCCCTGGGAAGCAGTGCAAGTTCAGAGCCAACATATGATATTCTCCAAAAGGTAATACTCATTTCCTAGCACTCTGTCATCCTAATGAAGAGCTGCAGGTCTTTCTTGGGAATGCTTGAGGGAGGGTTCACAGGTTACACCTATGGGCATGTTGTAAGATTCCATTTACATATTTTCCTCCCTCTCAATAAATGGGCTTCTCTTGTATAAACCAACATCTGGAAACTGTGTAAGAGGTTGAGAGTATTATGGTTTTCACTTGAGTGAAGCTTCTGGTGTTCTGTACTAAAATTTTTCCTTCTGTACATGCCAAGTAGCTCCTTAAAAGCCTGCTAATCTCTGACATTTCTAGGGACCCATAATTTGTTTGATGACCACTGTAGATAGCACTCCATTGCCCCTTGTCTCTGATAAGCATGGTTATCCAGCCTTGAAGATCTTTCTATTTTCATTGAGTTAGAGGAACTCAATTATACTGTTTGCTACCATCATTTTCAAAACATAGGTGACATTTATAAGCTTTTCTTTTTCTCTTTTTTTTTTTTTTTTTTTTTTTTTTTTGGAGACAGCATCTTGCTGTGTCACCTAGGCTGGAGTGCAGTGGCTTAATATCGGCTCTGCAGCCTCTGCATTCTGGGTTCAAGTGATCCTCCTGCATCAGCCTCCCACATAGCTGGGATTACAGGTGTGTACCACCATGCCTGGCTTTATTTTTGTATTTTAGTAGACACAGGGTTTTGACACATTGGCCAGGCTAGTCTTGAATTCCCAGACTCAGGTCATCTGCCTTCCTGAGCCTCTGAAACATAAGCTTTTCAATGATATTCTTTCCCTTCTTCTGCCAAATTTAAATGTCTTGGTGAAAGTACCATCTTCCAGTTCCTCTGTGTGGTATCAGTGGATAATATTTCCACTACTCCCACTTACAAGTGGGGTTAAGGTGAAGGTCAAACTAAGAGTAGAGGCCTGAGTTGAAATATAAGCAGTTTTATTTCTTCTCATATTAGAATTTTAAAAATCTGAGTAGTGTTCTATTCATAAATTTCCACTGGAGACAGTAAGTAGAAAAACAGTTTATTTTTTAGTATTCTCTATCAAAATATAAATATCACTGAAACACGCTACACAGTGTTCCTGAAATGTGGTTCAGGCACAACTTGTATCATAATTTTCTAGAGGCAGGTATTAGAACTGAAGCATCCTGGGCCTCATACAGGTACAATTGAATCAAATACCCTAGAGGAAATATCTGATAATGTGCATTTTAACAAAAATTTTAGATGGTAGCTATGCATGCCATATCTGAGATGCCATAATATATAGGTAGTTATAATAATCACAATTTAGAAATGTACTACCATTAAATAAAGTATATGGGAGGCCATTGTTTTGGATTAAGCTATGGAACTAGGCCCCAGAACACCAGACCAAACCAAAATATAGTCACTCAGGCTAAATGTCAAATAAGCCAAATGAAACTTTAAGAAAGTAGATAAATCCTATAACCTTTCCGTTTTTTTTTTTGTTGTTGTTGTTGTTTTTTAATTTTCTGAAAACAGGAGATTCAGGTCTACCTGATTCATCATGAAAAGAAAGTTCCTGCTGCTTTAACCTTTATAAAAACTAAGTAACCTCAAGTAACTTGATGTTAATCAACTATTTTTCTATTGTTCTATTATAAGGTCCTTATCCAACCTTACAGAAGCCACTTTTCTGTTATTGTTCCTTGAAGGAGCTCATTCTATATTTTAGAATAGAATTTTTTGGAATTGAAGAAGGCTTCTTCAATTCATGAATCAAAAATAAAAGCCAATTCAATTTTTAACAGTTTGTTTTAATTTTGTTTTGAAATTCAAGAGATTCTCAGTGTATTAGGAAAAAAGACATTGAAGAAAAAAAGAAAGGAAAAGTGGAAAAGTGCCATGTTGTCTTTATAATAACTCCTTTTTTCTTTGGGTCATAAAATAATGTCTTTTTTTTTTTTTTTTTTTTTTTTTTTTTTTTTTTCCAATCATTGAGAGCTTGTAAGGTTGCTGAGGTTGGTTGGCCTTGAACTCTTGGCCTCGCCTTCGCAAGCGCCACGACATCCAGCCGGAGCCACTTTGGGCCCCAAAATAATGTCTTAATACTTAACATTAAATATTACCCACAGTATACTACTTACCACTCACCACATATTTTCCTATTTGCTTTTGTTTGCATTTTATCTTCAAAACTCATATTGAAATTTAATTGCTCTTGTAAAAGTATTAGGAATTTAAGGTCTTTAAGAAGGATTTAGGCCATGAAGGCTCTATATTTATGATTAGATTAATGCCTTTACTGTGAGAATGAGTTTTTTTAGAAGTGGGTTCCTGATAAAAGGATGGAGTTTGTCTAGCTTCCTCTCTCTGGCTGCTGTGCTCACTTGCACTTCAACTATGGGCTAACACAGAAAGAAGGCCCTCTCCAGATACCAACACCATGCTCTTGGACTTCCCAGCCTCCAGAACTCTGAGCCAAATAATTTTTTTTTATTTATAAGTTATCTAGCCTGTGGTATTCTGTTATAGCAACAGAAAGCAAACTAAGACACTACTTCTCACCTCAACTATCATAGTGGTTAGAGAACAGTTGCTAAGCTCTTTATTAACATAGGATTAGGACCTCTTAAAATGGTAGTTGACAGCTGTCTTGAAGTGAGACTAGACCTAAAATAACTGCCAGTAGGGATGGATGTGATAATTGCTAGGTACAGAATGGAATCAGAGGTAGAATTTGGGACTAGCTAAGCATCAGGATGTGGTAGGATCAAGCAGTGTTTATCACATATCCCCAGCACTCCCACTTTCTGTTCTAGCCATCTGCTTCCTTTTTCCAAATGGTTGCTTCTCTTCCTGAAGGCTTTCACTTGAAATGATAGAGATTTAATGATGAGTGGAGTTAATAAGTCAGCTTCCCCATCTCATGAGAGGGAAACCATTGAGACACATTTTGTATGTTTTCTCAACCTCCCCTGCAGGTAGATTTCCAGGGGTTCACAACAGTACCTGCTTATTAACTTACCATATACCATATTTCTTTCTTTTCTGGCTTACTAACCCCCCACTTAAACATGCTTCCTGGAATCTAAATCCCTTCCAAATGAACTTCTTCCACTCAAATCTTTGTCTCACAGACTATTTTTAGGTTATCACAATCTAAGGCAAGAAAATATTAACTATATGAACTTGGTTATTTTTAGTTTGGCCAGGATGTGGGAAGGTGAAATTGACTATTAGAATTTAAAATAGTTTAGTCTTTTCTCTCTACATTAAGATTACAAGCATCTAGCTCAAAGAGGAAACAATTAGAATTAATTTACCATAAAATCAATTAGTAAAAGAGTTGCAAATCCTTTGTTTTATAGAGTAAGCACTGTGTAAGAATCAGTGATGAGGCTGGAAATAGGGGAAAATTATTTGCTGCAATGAAGAGATTGATTTGAGGGATTACTTTAGAATTATGGCCAAGGTTAAATTTAATTCCAAGTTTTTATAGGGTAATAACAGCGTTTACATAATCTTTGAAAACTTATGCCACTAAAATTTTGTATCTGAAAAAATTGGCCTTCCAGTTCAAAATTAGCAAACATTTTAAAGTAAAACTGAACTCAGGGAATATTCCACAATGAATTATTTGTGGGAAAAAATGATAGCATTGAATTTTGAATATTGAATTCTTGTTAAGATAATACTCTGTTACTATTGTTACTATTTCCATGTTACCAAAAACATCTAGAATTAAGATCTCTTGAAAACTGACCACTGTGAACATTAACGTAAGTTATATATAGGAAAAAAAAAAACAAAATGATTAAACATAGATCATGTGATAAACAGGAGGATGGATAGGTTGAACAGAATGTAAAAGTGTTTACTTTGTTTCTTTGTTTTAATCTGGAAGTCAATGGATAATGTAAAATAGAATTTTAATTATTTTAAAAATTAAGTAAAAGAAGGCAATGCCTGCCAATTTTTCCTCATTATTATAGAAGATTATTCTAGACTAATAACTATCATGGAGAACCATTCACTTTAATTTCTTAATTTTTTTTTATACAGAGTCTTGCTCTGTCGCCCAGGCTGATGTGCAATGGCACTATCTCAGCTCACTGCAACCTCCGCCTCCTGGGTTCAAGCAATTCTCCTGCCTCAGCCTCCCAAATAGCTAAGATTAAAGGTGCCTGCCACCGTGCCTGGCTGATTTTTGTATTTTTAGTAAAGTTGGGGTTTCACCATCTTGGCCAGACTGATCTTGAACTCCTGACCTTGTGATCCACCCATCTCAGCCTCCCAAATTGCTTGGTTTACAGGTGTGAGCCACTGCGCCTGGCCAATTTCTTAATTTTACATCAATTTCTGCCAAATTCAATAAAATTGATCATATTTTGCTTATCATAGTTTAAAAGCAGGCACTCAGTTTTAACTCCTGTCATCTGTTTTTAAAAATGGATGTGAAATTTGGTAGCACAATGACAATTATTTCTCAGTAGGTGTATTCCTGGGCTTTTTTCCCCATTCTTTATATTTCTTAATGTATTCAAAATGAGCTTGCATATATTTTAAAAATCCACCGTATTATTACTACCTTGAATATTTAAAAAAAATAAGAAGCTTTAATATGTAACTCTATAGGTAGTTTTTTACAATAGAGTAAGATAGTATGTTAGAATAACAATTGTGTCCCTGTTTTTTACCATCATAAAATAATCTGAAACACATACTAATGTATAGGGCCAATCACACATAAATTTATGTTTCTAAACTCACTATTTGTTTTAAATCACATGTCATATTTTAGTTTCAGTGTTTCATCAGTATGTTTTTATGCATTTTCAATCATACAGGCACTCATGACAAATTTGTGACCTCCTCATATTCATTCTCCTGCTCTAAGCTTTCCTATGTGTTTCATATTCTAGATAGACATAGCTACTGTTGATGTCATTGGACTTTATGTGGAAGGGATCACCATCTTGGACCAGAAATACAGAATTCTGCTTTTTTTTGTTGTTGTTGTTATAATTAGATAATCTTCAGTCCCTGGAGTTTTCAAAGCTGTGTCTATTATTCTTGAAAGCCTTGTGTTCTTGTGACTATTATTCTCGAAAGCCTTGTGTCCTTTCCAAAATAAATAAAAGGATTGCTGCCATTGTAGAAACGCCATTACTGTTCACTTCAGCCACTAGCCACCTAACTTTCCTACCACTCACAGCATTATTACATCATATTACTTGCCCTATCCTTTGCCCTCTGGGACTCCCACAGTGCATTTGTTGGTGCCCTTAGTGGTGCTCTATAATCCCCTTATGCTCTGTTCACTTTTTCTTATTCTTATTTTTTTTCTGCTTCTCATAACTAATCATTTCATTTGTATTATCTTCAAATTAACTGATTTTTTTTTTTTGCTTAGTTATTGTACATTTTAGCTCCAGAATTTCTGACTGTTTCCTTGTTATAATTTATATTTCTTAATATTCTTATTTTATTTATATATTATTTTCCTTATTTCCCATACTTATTTATTAAGGTTTTCTTTTAATGTTTAGAGTTTAGCATATTTAACAGTTATTTTTTGTTTGAAAAATCTTATTTCTGTATATAATTATTTATAACTGGCAACTCAGATTGTATACATTCACGCTGTGCAACATGATGCTTTCATATATGTATACATTGTAGAATGGCTAAGTCAGGCTTATCAACAGATCCATTGCAAGACAGTTATTTTAAAGTTATCCTAATGATGTAAAAAATATCCAAGGTTTGACTTCATTAGGGAGAATCGATGCATTACTTTAAATCAGCATATTTTTCTGTTACTTTTGTGATTTTTTGGTTAAAAAGTGGATATTTGAATATTATAATGAGGTAATTTTGGAAATTAGATTTTCTCCCTTTCCCAGAGTTTGCTGTTACTTTATTGTTGTGCTTTTGGTTATTCAATTGAAAGCTATAGTAGTCAATTTGCTTAGTTTCTTTTGCAAACTATTCTTGCAAAGGCTGTATCCCTTACCTGTATTCAAAAATGTCTCTGTACCTTAGGTGGTGTTTACCCAGTGTGTTGACAGAGATTTCCTTTGAAAGAGAATGCTGACAGCTAAATCCAACCATCCAACTAACTAAAAAATCACTTTTGTGAGTCTGAAGGGGGTGCTCTTTCAACACTTAACCAGGCTTGTATCGAGCCTAAGAATCAACCAAAAATGATATGTTTGTGTCTTCCTAGATTTTTTTTAAGCATTTTGTATTGCTCTGGGCCTGAGCACAGCCTTCTAAATTTCTCCCCATATGAGCATGTTGTTGAATGTCCTAGTTTTCCAAAGGAACTCTTCCTAGCTTTCACTCCCAAGCTATAGGTAGTTTATTGTATGTCTCAAAGTACTCTACCACAAGAGTCTGCAGGTTATTGGGTTAGCTTGCAGTGTTTTTGAGCAATGCCTAGTGCTTGCTTCCTGTCCTGGATTCTAAATTAGTTGAAACAGATATGAGTGCCTTACATCACTCCCCCAAGTGGCCTACATACAGATAAGAACACACAGATGAAATAATTTGCAATTAGAGTCTGTTCTTGTCCCTCCACAACCAGAGACCAGAGTATTACTATGGGAATATGGACGTCCCTCTTCAAGAGTGCTGCCGTGCCCAAGGGGTTGAAACAAAAAGAGTAAAAACTTCACAAGTATTTTCTATGTTTTTTGTTTTTATTTTTACTTTTTGTGTGATTTTTTTTGTTTTGTTTTGTTTTTCTTCTTTGAGACGGAGTTTCGCTCTTATTACCCAGGCTGGAGTGCAATGGCGCGATCTCGGCTCACCGCAACCTCCGCCTCCTGGGTTCAGGCAATGCTCCTGCCTCAGCCTCCCGAGTAGCTGGGATTACGGGCACACGCCACCGTGCCCAGCTAATTTTTTGTAATTTTAGTAGAGACGGGGTTTCACCATGTTGACCAGAATGGTCTCGATCTGTTGACCTCGTGATCCACCCGCCTCGGCCTCCCAAAGTGCTGGGATTACAGGCTTGAGCCACCGCGCCCGGCCTTGTTTTGTTTTTCTTAATATTTATTTTAGATACAGGGTACATATGCAGATTTGGTACATGGGAACATTGCATGATATTGGCGTTTGGAGTACAGATACTGACACTCCAGCAGGTAGTTTCCTTTAATCCGCAGCCCCATCCCCCATAATAGTCCTCAGTGTCTATTGTTCCCATATTTATGTCCATTTGTATTCAATGTTTAGTTACCACTTATAAGTGAGAATATGCAGTATTTAGTTTTCTGCTTCTGCATTAATTTGCATAGAATTATGACCTCCAGCTTCATTCATGTTACTGCAAAGGAAATGATTTCAATCTTTATGGCCCTGTAGCATTCCATGGTGTATATTTACCATGGGCACCGGGTCTTTACTATTGTGAACAGGAATAAACATACAAGGGCATGCGTGTTTCTGGCAAAATGATTTTTTTTTTTTTTTTTTTGGCTATATATCTAATATGAGATTGCTGGGTCAAATAGTAGGTCTATTTTAAGTTATATGAGAAAACGTCACACTGCTTTTCACAGTGGTTGGACTAATTTTCATTCCCATCAAGAGTGCATAGCATTACATTTTCTCCCAAGTGTCACCGGCATCTATTGTTTTTTTAATAGTAGCTATTCTGATTGGTGTGAGATGGTATCTGTTTGTGGTTTTGATTTGCATTTTTCTAATGATTAGTGATGCTCTGCATATTTTCATATGTTCATTGGCCCCTTATATGTATTTTAATGGGAAGGGTTTGTTACTGTTCTTTGTCCATTTTTTAAATGGGATTATTTGGTTTCACTTGTTAATTTGTTTAAGTAATCTACAAAATCAGGATAATATACCCTTGTCAGATGCATGGTTTGCAAATAATTTCTCCCATTCTGTGGGTTGTCGGTTTACTCCATTGATAGTTTCTTTTTTTGTTCAGAAGATCTTTAGTTTAATTGGGTCCCACTTTATTTGTGGTATTGTTGTGATTTCTTTAAGAGTCTTAGTTAAAAGTTCCTTGCCAAGACTGTCAAGAAGAGTATTTATTAAATTGTCTTTCAAGATTTTTATGGTTTGACGTTTTACATTTAAATATTTAATCCATTTTGAATTAATTTTTGTGTGATAAAAGGTAGGCTTGCAGCTTCTATCTTCTGCATGTGACTAGCCAGTTATTTCAGCACCATTTATTGAATTGAGAGTCCTTTCCCCAGTGCTGGTTTCCATCAGACTTGTCGTATATCAGATGATTGCAGGTCTTCTATTCTGTCTTGTAGGTTTGTGACTTCATTTCTGAGTCTTTTATTCTGTGTTGTCAGTGTGTGACTATTTCTGAGTCTTCTGTTCCATTTTCCTCTGTGTCTGTTTTTGTACCAGTACAAAATGTTTTGATTACTATGGCTTTATTCTACAGTTTTAAGTAAGGTAGTGCAATGACTCTGCCTTTATTTTTTTTGCTTAGGATTACTTTGACAATTCAGGCTCTTTTTTGGTTCCATATGAATTTTAGAATAGTTTTTTTCTAATTCTGTAAAGAATGACATTGGTATTTTGATAGTAATATCATTGAATCTGTAAATAGCTTTGGGCAACATGGCCATTTTTATGATAGTGATTCCTCCAATTCATGAGAATGAAATGTTTTTTCCATTTATTTGTGTCATCTCTGATTTTTCTCAGCAAGGTTTTGTAGTTCTTCTTGTAGAGATCTTTCACCTCCTTGGTTAGCTGTATTCCTAGGTGTTTCATTTTATTTGTGGCTATTGTAAGGGGGATCGTGTTCTTCATTTTGCTCTCAGTTGTTGTTCAATAGAAATGCTATTGTATCTTAATTTTGTATCCAGACACTTTACTGTATTCAAATCATTTATCAATACTAGTAACCTTACGTCAATGTCTCTTTGATTTCTAGGTACAGAATCATATCATCAGTGAAGAGAGACAGTTTGACTTCTTTTCTTATTTAGATGCCTTTTATTTTTTCCTTTTGCCTGATTGTTCTGGCTAGGAATTCGAGCATTGTGTTGAATAAGAGTGGTGTGAGTGGGCATCTTTATCTTGCTTCAGTTGTCAAGGGGAGTGCTTACAGCTTTTGTTCATTCAGTAGGATGTTTACAGATGGCTTTTATTATTTTGAGATATGTTTTTTGATGTCATAGAGAGATGTTGGATTTTTATCAAATGCCTTTTCTGCGTCTACTGAGATGATCATATGGTTTTTGCTTTTGGTTCTGTTTATGGGTAAATCACATTTATTAATTTGTGTATGTTAAATCAGCTTTGCATTCTAGGAGTGATGCCTACTTGATTGTGCTGTGTTAAATTTTTTATGTGCTTCTGGAGTCAATTTGCTAGTATTTTGTTGAGGACTTTTGCATACATAGTCCTGAGAGGTGTTGGTCTGATGTTTTCTTTTTTTGTTGTATCTCTCCCAAATTTTGATTTAAGGCTAATGTTGGCTTCATAGAATGAGTTAGCAAGGAGTCCTTGTTCCTCATTTTTTTGGAATGGCTTCAGTAGGATTGGTATTAGGTCTTCTTGGTATGTCTGTTAGAATTTGGCTATGAATCCATCTGGTCCAGGGTTTCTTTTTGTTGGTAGGTTCTTCACTACTAATTCAATTTCAGAAGTTGACATTGCTCTACTGAGGGTTTCAGACTCTTCCTGATCTAATCTTGGTAGATTGTGTGCTCCCAGGAATTTATTCATTTCCCCCAGATTTTTGAATTTTTGATCATAGAGTTGTTCACAGTGCTCTCTGAGGATCTTCTGTGTTTCTGAGTGATCAGTTGTCATAACACCTTCATGATTACTGACAGTGCTTATGTGGACCTTCTCTTTCTTTGTGTTTGTTAATCAAGTCAGAGGGTCTCTCACAATCTTATCTGTCTTTTCAAATCACCAATTCTTGTTTTCATTGATCTTTTATGTGAATTTTTGCATCTCAATTTCAGTAAGTTCTCTCACTTTACTTATTTTTCTCTGGCTAGCTTCAGAGTTGGTTTACTTTTTTCTTTTTCTTTTTTTCCCCCTAGGTTCTTTTATCTTAGATTGATAATTTGAGACATTTCTAACTTCTTGATGAAAGCATTTAGGACTATAAACTTTCCCCTTGGCACTGCTTTAGCTGCATCACAGATATTTTTGTAAGTTGTGTCTGTGTTTTCATTAATTTCAAATAATTTTTTATTTCTGCCTCAGTTTTGATGTTCACCCAGGAGTTACTCAGGCATAAGTTTTAATTTTAAAATTTTTTTTTGTGTTTTATTTATTTATTTATTTTGAGGTGGCGTTTTGCTCTTGTTGCCCAGGCTGGAGTGCAATGGCGTGATCTCAGCTCACTGCAACCTCTGCCTCCCCGGTTCAAGTGACTCTCCTACCTCAGCCTCCCATGTAGCTGGAATTATAATCATATACCACCACACCCTGCTAATTTTGCATTTTTCATAGAGACGGGGTTTCTCCATGTTGTCAGGCTGGTCTTGAACTCCCGACCTCTGGCGATCCATCCATCTCAGCCTCCCAAAGTGCTGGAACTGCATGTGTGAGCCACCATGCCCAGTCTCAGGCATAAGTTTTTTTTTTTTTTTTTTTTAATTTCCATGTATTTGTGTTGTTTTCAGAATTTTTTTGTTGTTAACTTTTATTTTTATTGCACTGTGTTCAAGAGTATACATGATGTGATTTCAAGATCAGATTTTTTAATTATGGAGGCTTGCTTTATGACTGAGCACATAGCTGATCTTAAAATATGTTCCATGTGCAAATTAGAAGAATGTCTGTTCTGTAGTTGTTGGATGGAGTTTCTATAGATGTCTGTTATGTCCAATTAGTCAAGAGTTTAAGTCCAGAGGTTCTTTGTTTATTTACCTATTTATTTATTTATTTTAAACTTAATAATCTCTCTAATGCTGTCAGCAGGTTATTGAAGTCTGCCAATATTGTTGTGTGATTGTCCAAGTCTTTTTGCAGGCCAAGAAAAAGTTGTTTTATAAATCTGGGTTCTCTAGTGTTGGGTGCATATATATTGGGGGTAAAGCTTCTTGTTTTATTGCATTCTTTATCATCGTGTAATACTCTTTCTTAATTTATATTGGTTTAACTTGCGTTTTATCTGACATAAAAATAGTGCCTTCTGTTCTCTTTTCTTTTCCATTTCCATGGTAGATCTCACTCTACCCTTTTACTTTTTGCCTGTGGGTGTTGTTACATGTGAGATATGTCTTTGTAAGATAAAAGATGGTTGGGTTTTGTCTTTGTATCCAGTCTGCCACTCTGTCTTTTAAATGGCGCATTTAGCACATTTCTATTCAAGGTTAGTGTTGATATGTGTGATATTAACCCTGTAGTATTGTTAGCTGCTATTTATGTAGGCTTGATTCTGTAGTTCCTTTATAGTGCCTGTGAGCTATGTGCTTAAGCGTACTCTTGTGGTAGCAGGTGTGGTTCTTTTGGCTTCATGCTTATCACTCTCTTAAAGCCGTCCTGTATGGCTGGTCTAATTGAAATGTATTTCTTCAGCATTTGCTTGTCAGAGAAAGATGTCATTTATTCTTAACTTATGAAGATAAATTTGGAAGGATATGAAATTACTGGTTAGAATTTTCTTTTCTTAAGGTCCCCAGTCTCTTCTGGCTTGTAGGTTTCTTGCTGAGAGAAGTATACTGCTAGCCTGATGAGGTTCCCTCTGTAGGTGACTTGTCTATTCTCTCTAGTGACTTTTAAGTTTTTCTGATTGGCCTTGGTGAATATGATGACTATAGGCCTTCAGGATGACTATGTTGTATATTATCTGTCTGAGACTGTTTGTATTTCTTGGATTTGTGTATGAACCCCTCAAGGGTAATTAGAGAATCTTTCATGGACTATAGCATCAGATGTGTTATATTTTCCAAATTGTTTTTTTCTTTCCTTTTCTCTCAGGAATGCCAATGAGTCACAGATTTTGCCTCTTTACATAATCCCACATTTCTTAGAGGTTTTGTTCATGTTTCTTAATTCTTTTTTCTTTTTTATGTCTGACTGAGTTAACTTGAATAACTGGTCTGAGCTCTGAGATTCTTTTCTCAGCTTGGTCTGTTCTGCTGTTAATACTGCCAATGTACTATGAAATTCTTATAACGTGTTTTTTAGCTGAAGAATTTCAGTTTGAATCTTTCTTAAAATGGGAATTTCATCTTTCAGCTTTGAATCATTTTACTGGATTGCTTGGTTTCCTTGGATGAAATTTTACCTTTCTCTTCAATCTCAATGAGCTTCCTTGTCATCCAGATTTCGAATTCTATGTCTGCCCTTTCAGATAATTCATACTGGTTATGAACCATTGTTAGGGAGCTATGTGATTGGGATTGTTTGGAGGTAAGGCAACACTCTGGCTTTTTGAATTGCCACAGTTCTTAAGTTGATTCTTTATCATCTGAGAAGGCTGGTGTCCTTTTAATTGTGGTATAAATTGAATATAGTCTGTTGGCTTCACTTCTGAAAGTTTTCTGAAAGGCTCTTATAGGGCTTTGTTGTAGAATTCTTCCTATTGTTTTTGCAGGGGGACATTCTAAAGTGATCTCTGGTGTAGCTTCAGCGGTGATCCGGTAGAAGGCTCTTGAGAGCAATGAGCATAGATAGGCTTTTAGCCATGTGATTCCTTCATGTGTCTTTGAGTTTACAGCTGTGTTCTACAGTGTGAGGGGAAGAGAGGTGACTCCATCACCTAGTCTGCTTGTAGGCTTTGGGGGAGCCACCTCTCGTCACTGACACTGTATTCACTACTTTGTTGTTGTTGTGATTAGGTCTTGTGGGCCACAGGGCTCCCTTGGGAGAGAGATCTGGTAGGGAAATAGGCTATACCCTTACCAGACCTACCCTGTGGAGGAAGGCAAGGCTAGGTCCCATGCCAGCCCACAAACCTGTGCAACTCAGCCCTCTTAGTTTTCTGAGGGTGTGGGCTCCTGCCCTGTTCAAGTGCCAAGCACAGATTACAGCTTGACACTCCTGAGGGAGAGGCCACAGCCCTGGGACACAATGATCTGCTTGTAGCTCCCTCCTAGGGATGCCTGCGGTTGGGTTCTGTATGTGGTATGGGGTCCAAGGTGTTCCCAGGCTGCCAGAACACATGAGAGTATAATGAAGCACCCAGCCTGGGCAGCAGCAGAGACTGAACTGTGTACATACCCCTATAGAGTGACCAGGCAGGGGTCTTGGGAGGGGCTGGTGGGCAAGCCATCCTTCCCTGTGGGACTGGACAGATATGCTTCAGTCCCACAGGGAAGCAGACCCTGCTTTCTCCCTATCAGTTTGCTAGATCCAGAGTCTGTCAGGGGGAACCAGGTAGCCCTTAGGAGTGAGTGCTTTTAGCGGGACTCCACCGGACCTTCCCCATGCTCTAAGGTTCCAAGCTCTGTGCCTGCTGCAGTTCTGTGTCTGTCTAATATCCAATGAGATTCTTCTGCCAGCTCCCACATATGTGAGGGTATGAGGTCCCCTGCAGCTAGGATTCCAGAGGTCTGTGGCAAGAGTGAGCAGTTTCCCAGCCTTGTCAGTCACCTCTTTCCCAGGTGCCATTTAGGAACAGGGACCAGCTGTAACATTCAGACACTACACAGAGTTCTCATCTTCCTCCCTCTTCAGCCTCAGTGACTGTATCTTTTCTCCATCCAATTCAGCATTTGCAACATTTTCTGGCTGTATCTAGTCTACCATCTTGGAAAAAGGAATTTTCAACCATTTTGATGTTGTCTTTTTCTTAACATTTACTTGGTTACCATAAACCTTTGACTGCTATCCGGAGTTCTGCCAGAGTTGGTTCTGACTGTTTCTGCGTGTTTATCAGTATTTCTTTGGGAGGGTATGAGCTTGGACAATGTTATGCTTGAGTTACTTACACCATTACTTTTTCCACATGCTTTTTGTCACACATACCAACCCTATGACAGAATTAAAAGGGACTATGTGAGAAGGTTAATACCAGGAGTCAGGCATGAGAGCAGTGACTCCCTCTTAGTGGCCTGCAGGCTCCCCCAGGCGTGTACATAAAAGAAAATCTTGAGTTCCTTCAAAGGAAATTCCAGGAAGCTGACTGGCCTTAAAAAGTAAATAAATAACTTGATAAATAAGAAGATAATAGTAACTTAAAGCAATAGTGCAGAGACTTAGGGTCATGTGAATATTTGTTTCCCTATAGAATCTAAAGATAACATCCTAACATATGTCTCTGAGTGGTTTTTTAGAAATGCAGACTTCCACCCAATAGATCTACTGACATGAAAACCTCAAAGGGAAACTGAGGATGGAACTCTGTCCACCATTCTTTTTTTAAAATGTCTTCCTGAGAGATTGGGAGAGGTCACATCCCAGGTCAGAACTAATATTTTACTAATCCCAAATTTTTAGGCAAAGCTTTGCCTCCTAAACCAATCTCAGATCAGAAAAATAATTGAATTCACCTATGAACTGTGGAATCCCACTTGAAAATATCTCTCCCTTATTGACACAAATAATGTGCAATCTGTATGTGTTGATTTACAGTTTTGCCTGTGATTTCTGTTTTCCAGAAATGTATCCCTTCTTTCAAAAACTCTTTCCTACACACCTGCTGGAAAGGTCAGGAGTTAGGTGTCAGTTGCCTGGCCCTCCTTGCTTGATGCCCTGCAAATAATCACCTTTCTCTCGATGGTTACAAACGTTGGTGTAGATATCTGGTCTTACTACACTGGGCAAATGAACCCCAGTTTATTTCTATAGCACTATCACAATTTAATTATCATTTTTTTAAGTTAGAAAATAAGACTAAACATAGCTATTAAGAGAAAATTTTGTTAATTTTTTTCATTCTGCGTTTCAGAATCTTGGCATAAAAATAAACATAATTCGCTTAGTTCATGTGTGGATGCACACAATCAAGTAGAAAATGTCTTTAATCAGAAAAATATTAAGATGACTTGATCAGAAAATATCTCAACAAGAAACATGATACATGACGAGAGTTAATAGAAGACACTTTTATAAAATTTTGCCTAGGTTTCAGCAAACAAAGATGGCTACACACTAGGTTGAGTTCAATAGTAGGAAGTCAGTGTCATATCCAGGCTTGAGATGAAAAAGGAAGAAATTTTGTAAACAAAAACTGAAGACTTATAAGGTCATAAGTGGGAATAACATGGTAACAGTCACAGCACAAAAAGTAAAACAAACAAACAAACCAAAAACCCTGGAGACATTGATAGCTCATACTCATTCACCATCTTCCAGTCCCCCGGTCTCTATGCTACACCTCTGATTAGCCAAAGATATGCTGAAGCCTGGGGAAAAATGAGCTGGATTGGTGTCATTCACAAAGTTCAGCTTTCAAAGACAGTTCAAAGTGGAGGAGGATGGATGCTGGATCACAATGGGTAAATGGGGAATAGTCAGCATAGTTTAAGATGACTTTCATACATTCATTAGAGGCAAATGTAATGAAACGGTAAAAAACAAATAAAAATATAGTAGAACAGGTTAAAAAAGCCAGGTGCGAGTTAAATATGAAATATATGACTTAAACTCCTCTGCGATAAAGTTAGACCATTTACTTTCTTCTTCCAGCCAATGCAAAGATCAAATTTTGATCAGCTAAATGAATGGTAATGTTTAAAGGAACAGAAAATTTACTGAGGTTCAGCATTATTATTCCCAGTACTGTGGCCAAGAAGACATTCCTCGTGTCAGTCCTCACACAAAAAACTGCAATTTATTGAACGCTTCAATTTTACAAAAAATACAGGACAAGTTTAATAAAACCACATCTTAGAGTATCCCATAATGGCTGTTGCCAAAGGTATTTCAATAAAACCATTCTAAGGAGGCTGAAATAAAGTACTTTATATTTGCAGCCTCAGCTGTTCTGATGTGATCTAGGGATAGATAATGTAGAATGGATAAACCGCATGCCCCAAATGTTACATCAAAAAGGTTGTATTTTCTGCAAAGCACCAAGGAATTGGCACTTATACTTCCTGATAGGTACTTGGGGGGCAGATAAACTACACTGCAGGTCACATTAAGGGCCAGGTGATATTTCTTGCAACTCTCCAGCCACCTATGTTCCCTTCCATTCTTCTTCATGAACTCTCTCTCTTTCTGGCTTTTAAAATTAGTGTTTTTCTGGGATTTCTTTCTGCCCCCATTTACCTTTACAATGCATGCATGCTGTACATGAACAATGTAATCGATCTTCATACTTTCAATTTTTTATGTAATGATAATTCCCCAATGTTTGCAACCTATTCTAATTTTTTTCTTGAGCTCCAGACCCCAAAATTCCATTTATGTAGTGGACACCTCCATTTGGATGTTTTAACTTTGATGTGGTTTCAGCATTGTAGATAAGTCTGGCTTTTATTGGACTGCCAACAAACTATCAATCTCTATAGTACTATTGTTATTTTATTATTTTACAACAACTAAGGTCATAGTTTCATACTTACCAGAATTCTCTTAATATACTTGCCCGGCTTTTGTGTATGAACAATTAAGATCATGATTACTGACTACAAGACAATATGAAAAAAAAGAGTCTTCTTTAGTTTCTCAGAGACATGCTGGCCACCAGTCTAAATAGGTTTTGTTTTGTTTTGTTTTGTTTTGTTTTGTTTTAGGTCTGAGCATTTGTCAAAGTTCTGAGGATTCTGTTACAAATAACCTGGTACAGCTTTCTTTATATCTTTTCGAAATATGCTTTTTCTCTATTTTTCTTCTAACCTCTACCTCCCCAAAAATGTTTTTATATCATGGAAAGCAACAGTGTTGACACTGCCTAATGAGTGTCTACTTTTGCTAAGTACTGAGAAGTGATTCCACCAGCCTATCCACCGACCCACCTCTTTTCAGAGACCTAAACTTTGGAGTGGATCACCTAAGCACATCAATTTGTTTAGGAAAGACTAGAAATTTGAATCTTCCTTCCTTCAATGTCAGTAACCAGGTGAATGTGTCTGTGTCCTTTCTCCATATCACTATAATCTAGGCCGATTTTTCACAATCCTAAACAGACTATTGAATTGCCTGGTGAGTTTTTATTACTCACATACAGTGATGAGAATTGCTGTTATAAACTATAATTTTACTTGGACAGCTGCTCTCAGAAATATCTTTGGCTGTTTTTTCTCCTTCTAAAATTTGCTCAAAAATCATCTTCCCATTGAGTCCTACCCATATCACCATGCAAAAAAAAAAAAAAGTGTCATCCTTGGCACCTTCCTGGTACCCTCTCTATCCTCTCTCTCTCTTCTTCTTCCTTTGTGTGTGTGTGTGTTAAATCATTTCCCATAGTCCTTGTTACAACTTGACAGTCTCTTCATTTGTTTCTCCATACTACCGTCTATAAATGGAATGAAAGATCCATAAGGAGAGGGATGTAGGTCATTTCCATTCACTGCTCTAGTGCCAGTGTCTAAAACAGTACCTGATATATAAATATACTCACTAAATATTGCTGAAAACATGAACGGCCATGTATCTGTCTCAATGCATCACATAGCTAGTATTCTCTAGAACTCTGCTGGGTCTCAGTGACACTACTAGGATGCTTGACACTAGATAGACTCAGGGCACTGGGTACCTGTAATATTTGCCTTTTTATACAGCTTAAGGATTATTTTGTTAGTCTTAAGAGGGACTTTTCATCTTTTTAAAAATACTACCACCTTCACTCAAGGGTGCTCGTTTCCCTAAGTTTTCTTAAAGCTTGAATGTTTGAAAATTAATAGCCTGAAGGTGTTATTGACCATGTCTTTTTTTTTTTTTGATGCTTTATTTACTGACAATGAGAAATTAAATACAAATGGAAGAAAAAAGCAAAGACACACTCATAAACACATACCCATACTATTTCAAAATATTATCCATCCACATATATCTGTAATGCTGAATAGACATAGATTGATTCATTCATTGATATAGAATATTAAAACACGTTCAACATAGATTGGGTTGCCTAAATCCTGTGACCCAATGGGTCTTCAATGAGGAAATTTTACAATGTAATATATGAAGAGGTAACTCTATACATTTAAACATTATTTAGAAGTATTCTTTATGAAAGAGAAGATAATGTATCAGTGAGAAGGGTTGCTTTATAAAGGTTAGGATAATGTATGCAGAAGGGACCATGACTGTAGGTAAACACATTGCTAAGGATCACAGAATACCATTAAGATTAATCCAGCAATAAATCATCCTGTAACTGTGTAGTAAAAATTCCAAGGCCCAGACACAAAGTAACCTGTACTACTGAAAGATTGTACCTGTTGGGCATTTGTTGAAAAGCTGGGAAAATTGTGTTCTCCAGTGTCCATACAGAACTACCATTCCAAAAATTTGCTGAGGTAACCATGTTCTAGAATCTGCCTTGATTACTAGATCTATCTAAATTATATCTGTCCCATGAAGATTCATAGGTTCATGTTATCTGGGGGGTTTATAAGTGATTAAAAGAATGAAGGGCAAATGGGAAGGTATAATTACATCATTATTAAATTTATGCATTCCAAGGTATCCACTTTCACTATTTAAATTTTTGTTTTTACATCTTGGAAACCTCAGTATAAGCTCATATGTTACCTACTTTTTTATTCATTTAATTCTTTTATGTGGCCATGTCAAACCATGCACAAAGGATATCCAAGACATGAAATTACGCCTATATTTTCAAGAGACCATGACAGCTAGTAGAAAGAAATTCCTCTCTTAAGAATTAGGACATTTAACTACATTTTCTTTCTTTCTTTCTTTCTTTCTTTCTTTCTTTCTTTCTTTCTTTCTTTCTTTCTTTCTTTCTTTCTTTCTTTTCTTTCTTTCTTTCTTTCTTTCTTTCTTTCTTTCTTTCTTTCTTTCTTTCTTTCTTTCTTTCTTTCTTTCTTTCTTTCTTTTCTTTTCTTTCTTTCTTTCTTTCTTTCTTTCTTTGAGACAAAGTCTTGTTTCATTGCCAGGTGCCAGGCTGGAGTGCAATGGCATGATCTCGGCTCACTGCAACCTCCGCCTCCCAGGTTCAAGCAATTCTCCTGCCTCAGCCACCCAAGTAGCTGGGACTACAGGCACGCCACCACACCCAGATAATTTTGTATTTTTAGTAGAGATGGGGTTTCACCATGTTGGCCAGTATGGTCTCGATCTGCTGACCTCGCGATCTGCCCACCTCGGCCTCCCAAAGTTCTGGGATTACAGGCTTGAGCCACCGCACCCGGCCTACATTTTCAGTAAGATATACTGAAAGAAGCATGGTCAGTACATGCTTAGGTCTATAGTTTCATCTCTGACAGCTAGAAAAATAAATGATATACAATCATGACTATAAATATATATATATATATAATTAAAACATTTAATAGCTGAACATTATAAAAGTATATGTGCTTACAGAAAATAATAAATATTTTAAAATATAATACTTACATTCAAGGAGAAGAGACATATTACTGAGAGAATTAAGATAAGGTCTATTTCATCCTAAATGTATTATATAACATTAATCTAGAAAGCCAAGTCTATTAGGTTAGGACAAAATTTGTCTCATCAGATTCTGTAAATAAGATTAACTCAAGGAGTATGGAAAGAAATTGGAAGCAACCACCTGCACAACTATTTCAAACTCAGTTACCAAGCTTACCACAATCCTCCTGTGTGATTCTGTGGTCTATTCCAAAGGTTTTAAATGGTACTGTGCACAAAAATTCCTTGTTATATTTTGTAAAGACAGATATGCATGCCTGACATCCAGATATGCTAATGTAGTAAGCCAAGGAATCTGTATCATTTAGAGTGAATAAAGATGTGTGATATATAAAAACATATCTAGCAAGGTAAAACAGTAAAAAGTAATTCATCCAACAAGGGGCTAATATCCAGATTGTACAAGAAACTCAGACAACTCAACAGTAAAAAAAGCAAATAATATCATAAAAAAGTGGCCAAAGCACCTGAATAGACATTTCTCAAAAGAAGACATACAAGTGGCCAAGAGATACATGAAAAAACGTTCATCATCCCTAGTCAGGGAAATGAAAATCAAAACTTAAAGAGGCATCATCTTACCCAGTTAGAATGGTTATTATCAAAAAGATGAAAAATTACAGATGCTCCAAGGGTTCAGAGAAGAGGATTCTTATGCACTATTGGTGGGAATGTAAATTAGTACAGCCACTATGGAAAACAGTATGCAGATTTCCCAAAACACTAAAAATATAACTACCATACAATCCATCAATCCTGCTGCTGGGTATTTATCCATAAGAAAATAAATCAGCGTATCAAGGGAATACTTGCACTCGTGTTTATTTCAGCACTATTCACAACAGCAAAGATGAAATCAACCTAAATGCCCATCAACAGACAAACAGATATAGAAAATATGGTGTATTTGCAGAATGGAATACCGTTTGGCCATATAAAGATTGAAATCATGCCATTTGCAGCATAGAAGATAGAACTAGAGGTCATTATGTTAAGCAAAATAAATGAGACTCAGAAAGACAAATTTTGCATGTTCTCACTTGTATGTGGAATCTAAAAATGTTTTCTTTCCTGAAGGTAGAGAGTAGAATGACAGATATCAGAGGCTGGGACTGGTGTAAGTATGGAAGAAGGGGAATAAAGAGAGATTTGTTAGAGGGTACAAACCTACAGTCAGAAAGTATAAACGTTAATGTTTGACAGCAGAATAAGGTCACTATAGCTTATAGCAATGTATTATGTAGTTCAAAGTAGCTGGAAGAGAGGACACAGAAATAATCAAAGTGCTGGATACCTCAAATAACCTGAGTTGATCATTGCACATTCTATGCATGTAATAAAATATCACTTGTACCCCAGAAGTATTTAAAATATCTATCAACAGAATAAATAAATAAATAAATAAATAAATAAATAAATAAATAAATGTATATGTTAATCAATGGTAGCTCCTAGTAAGATTCAGAAATTGAAACAGGTAGAAATTGACTTTCCTGTGGTGTTTGATAATATAATTTGTATTACAAAGACTATGACCATCATTCCTCAGTCACTCTTTCTAGAATGTTAGGAGTTGAGCCATGGTCAGAATTAAACACTGAAACTTATTAAAGCTAAATGCAAATATGTTCACTTCATTTCCTTTTGCTTTTTACACTATTCTATTTTCAAAAGTCTTGGGGAAAGTTAGAAAGCATGCTATATTACTCTTTTTTGCTAGGTAACGATGGATGTAAAGAAAGTGACTTGATGCAATGATCTAACACATACCTCATAAATCTTTTTGATTACAAACCTAATGCTCAATTTAAGAACAAAATTTAGCTTAGCAAAGCAAAATACTTCCAATGAATATTTTCAGCAATTACCTAGGTTTCCGAAAATATGGGGTAAGGGTGTGACAGTGAGATGAGTATAGAAGTTTGATGGCTTTTTATTTAAGAAATGAAGAAACAAATAAAACTAATGTCGAAGTAATTGAATGCTATGGTTGAGGCTAGACATTTTCTTCTGGTGTCTGCATTTAGCATGTTGAAATGAATAGAATTATATACCAGGTGATTTGCACTATAGTACTATTTTCTTCCTTTAGGATGGGTAAATAACTTATTTTATCTTCTAATTATTTATAGAACTAATGTGTTTTGAGAATGTATGATGATGAAAAATCTACCCACAAATAATGTGATAAGGTATGTTTATACATAAACACGCTTCATCAGTTACTTTGAGGAATGTAAAAATTATTTTAATCATTTCAAAAATCAAATGTGCTTTGAGATACTTTGTAATTTTATGAAGCATGGTTATGTAACTTTTTGTCAATTAGTATCTATGGCAAAACTGTGCTCCTTAATAAAAACTAATTAGAAAACACATGATGTATAAATAAAATACTTCTTTCATTTTCAACATCACTTCACTATGTTATGTTTTGTTGATTGCCCTAAAAATTGTCTCATTCATTGCATAGAAATTAAACTTATAGATCTGAATGTTATTTCAAGAGAACCTGTTGACTTTTTTCTCTCACACTCACAAAAAGAATAGAATATCCAAGAAACAATAAAAGGAGACATTGTATGGTCAAGGAAAACCTTTGACAAATTATAGAACTACTTTTTTTTTTTTTTTTTTTTTTTTTTTTGCCAATCATTGAGAGCTTGTAAGGTTGCTGAGGTTGGTTGGCCTTGAACTCTTGGCGTCACCTTCGCAAGCGCCACGACATCCGGCCGGAGCCACTTTGGGCCCCAGAACTACTTTTAACTAAACAGCCATACATTTCTAAAACTTCAAGTTCTTCTAGTTGGTTAGTGCAAAATTTCTTTAATTCCAGAAAGTCATTTATGACAAAGAAAAATATTGTTAATTTATAGTATAAGTTTTTATGACTACTAACAGTAAATGAACCAAAGCAATATGTAAACATGTTGACAAAAAAGACACAGTTATATATTTTAATAAAAACTAGAAAAAAACTCAGAAAAACTTATGTGATTTGAAAGGTGATACATTTAGGACATTTAAAAAACATCAACTAGCTGGGTATGGTGGCTCAAGTCTGTAATCCCAGCAATGTGGGAAGCCAAGGTAAAGGACCACCTGACATCAGGAGTTCCAGACCAGACTGGCCAACAAGATGAAACCCAGTCTCTACTAAAAATACAAAAAGTAGCCGGGTGTGATGGAGCATGCCTGTAGTCCCAGCTACTCAGGAGGCTGAGGCAGGAGAATCACTTGAACCCAGGAAGTGGAGGTTGCATTGAGCAGAGATCATGCTGCTGCACTCCAGCTGGGTGACAGAGCAAGACTCCATCTCACAATAATAATAAAAATAGTAAATATCAAACAAATAAACCCTAAAAGTAGGGATTAAATTATTTTAATTACAATAATACATACATTCTAGATAAATCTAACAATTGTTAATCGAAGAAAGTAAGCACTTATTACAAAACTATACATATGGTTTAAGAAAACCATACATAGGAAAAAAAAAACTATGTATATGGCTTATACCAGGTATATTTAGTAACATAATTTAAAATTATCGTATTTTATAGTAGAAAAATAATGTCAAAATTTATCATATTTTATAGTAGAAAAGTCAATATTTTTTTTTTGTTATTTTTATATATATTTACAAGGAAGAAGTCTTGGTAAATCCACTTAAAATGGTAGGTGCGGTTTATTTGCAATTACATGTTAATTGAGCTTATTTGGTTAAACTAAATTTCTTAGAGAATTGTTTTCAGTAAGTGTAAAAGTTTATTTTGCTATCCATTTCATTTTTAATTATGTGAGTAACGTTATGTTTATATTGCACGAAATTCTACAAAGATTTTGTCTGACTTAAACCCAAAGTAGTGGAAATGTCTAATTACAATACATTACTGATTTGGGGTATAGGGTTATTTCATGAGGATGTTAACAAAAGTTCTTGGCTTTTTGTTGTGGTACACACACATTAGATCCCTTATCCAGTGAACAGTCCAAGAATTATGCATACCAAAATTACAGATGTTCATTAAAAAGTCAGATTCCAACCAAACTACCTTTGACTATATAGTAATTTTTTATTATAATTTAACATATATACAATTTTAGGGCTGTGTTACATAAATATATGTCTAAAATTCAGAATTACTCTTAACCTTGTCTAATTTTAAATTTAATATTTAAATACGGTAGTATTGATGGACTTGTTGAACCTGGTATTCCTTACAAATGTATTAATATATATATCTATACATCCATTTATAGATATTCAGACATATTATATATGTATGCATGGGAAGATTTTTAGAGGTTTTTTGATATTTTCATTAATTGCTTATGTTTTGACATTATATTTGTTTTACTGTTTTACCTTGCTAGGTATTTTCTCCCATTCAATTAGTTGTCTCTTTATTCTACTGATTGTTTCCTTTGCTGTGCAGAAGCTTTTTAGTTTGATATAGTCAGTCCTATTTGTCTATTATTGTTTTCATTGCCTGTGCTTTTGAGGTCTTATACATAAAACCTCTATTTAGACCAGTCCTGAAGAATTTTTCTCGTATTTTCTTTAAGTAGTTTTATAGTTTATAGCCTTAGGCTTAAATATTTAATCCATCTTGAAAGATAGGGGTCCAGTGTCATTCTTCTACATATTTCCCTGACAGGATGCCATTTTCTCAGTATATGTTCTTGGCACCGATGTTTAAATCAGTCGGCTATAAGTACATGAATATATTTCTTAGTTCTCTTTTCTGTTGCATTGGTCTATGTATCTGTTTCTTATACAAAAACCATGCCATTTTGATTACTATTGACTTATAATCTATTTTAAAGTCAGTTAGTGTGATGCCTCCGCTTTGTTTTATTCCATTTTGTTTTTATGCTTAAGATTGTTTGGCTATTCGGCCTTGGTTTTGGTCAATACTGATTTTAAAGTTTTCTTCTATTTCTGTGAAAAATGATGTTGCTATTTGGATAGGGATTATATTGAATATGCAGAATGCTTTGGGTTCTATGGTCATTTTAATAATTTTAATTCTTCCAAACAGTGACTATGGAATATTTTCCAATTTTTTGGTGTCCTCTTCAATTTATTTCATCATGGTTTTGTAGTTTTCCTTATAGAGCTTGTATTAGTCTGTTTTCACACTGCTATAAAGAACTACCTGAAACTGGCTAACTTATAAAGACAAGAGGTTTAATTGACTCACAGTTCCACATAGCTAAGGAGGTCTCAAAAACCTTAGAATCATGGCAGAAGACAAAGAGGAAGGCATGTCTTACATGGTGGCAGGAGAGAGAAGTAAGAAGAGCCACACTCATCAAATAACCAGATCTTGTGAGAGCTGTATCAGGAAAACAGCATGGGGGAAACTGCTGGCATAATTTAATCACCTTTTACCAGGTCCCTCCCCTGGGAATTGCAATTTGAGATGAGATTCCTGTGGGGTCACAGAGACAAATCATATTCATATTCAAGGTCGTCTACCTCCTTGGTTAAATTTATTTCTAAGTATTTTTGTAGCTATTATAAATTAAATGGACTTCTAGATTTTTTTCTCAGCTATTTAGGTTTTCAGTGTATAGAAATGCTCAATTTTTGTATGCTGATTTTGTTTCCCAAAATTACTGAATTTATTTATCAGATCTAAGTGAGGTTTTTTTTGGGTAGATTCTTTAGGTTTTTCTGAATACACGATCATATCATCTGTAATGATGAACCTTTTTACTCTTTATTTTCCAATTTGATTCCTTTTATTCCTCTTCCCTGACTGATTCCTCTGGCTAAAACTTCCAGTCCTGTTCTGAATAGGAGTGGTGAAAGTGGGAATACTTGGTCTTGATACAGCTATCAAAGGCTTTCAGCTTTTCCCCATTCAACACGATGTTAGCAATGGGTTTCTCATATATGACTGTTATTACTTTGAGATATGTTCCTTCTATGTGCAGTTTTCAAGGGTTTTTATAATAAAGTGATGTTAATGTTTATGCTTTTTCTGGGTATTTTTAGATGATCATATGGTTTTTTCTTTCATTCTGTTCATGTCATGCTTATTGATTTGCATATGTTGAACCATCCTTGCATCCCTGAGAAAACTTCTACTTGATCATGATGTATTATCTTTTTAATGTTCTGTTGGATTCAGTCTGCCAGTATTTTAGTGAGGATTTTTGTGTCTATGTTCATCAGGGATATGTGTCTGTAGTTTTCTTTGGTGTTACATCCTTTTCTGGTTTTGGTATTAGGATAATGCTGGCCTTATAGAATTAGCTGAGTAGAATTCCTTCCTCTTCCATTTGTTTTAAGTTCTAGGATACACGTACAGAATGTGCAGGTTTGTTAGATAGGTATACATGTGCCATGTTGGTTTGCTGCACCTATCAACCCACCTATCTCATTTAGATTTTAAGCCCTGCATGCATTAGATATTTGCCCTAATGTTCTTCCTCTCCTTGTCCCTCATCCCTCAACAGGCCTTGGTGTATGTTGTGGCCCTCCCTGTGTCCATTTGTTCTCATTGTTCAACTCTCACTCATGAGTGAGAACATGCGGTGTTCAATTTTCTGTTCCTATGTTAGTTTACTGAGAAATATGGCTTCCAGCTTCATCCATGTCCCTGCAAAGGACAGGGAACAATCTGCCCCAGCAAATGAATTGTTGGATATAGTCCCAAAATTATAAATGATTCTACTATAAAGACACATGTACATGTATGCTTATTGCAGCACTATTTACAATAGCAAATACTTGGAACCAACCCAAATGCCCATCAATGATAGAATGAATAAAGAAAATGTGGCACATATACATCATGAAATACTCTTTAATATTTTGAAATAGTTGGATAAGAACTGGTGTTAGTTTTTCCTTGAAAGCTCAATAAAATTCAGCAGTAATACTATCTTGTCCTAAGTCTTTTTATTACTGTTTATGTATCTGTTTCTTATACAAAACCATGCCGTTTTGGTTACTATTCCTTTGTAAGATATTTTAATTATTGGTCTGTTCAGGTTTTCTATTATTTTATTCAATATGGATAGGTCATGTGTATTTCTAGATACACATGACCTATCCATATTGATGGTAAATATCATTCAGCATTTATGGAAGTGCTAATCTGGTGGTGATAAATTCTCTCAACTTTTGTTTATCTGAGAAAGAATGTATTTATCCTTCATCTATGAATGATAACTTTGTATCCTTGGCTGGAAGTTTTTTTTAATTTCAGCACTTTGACTATATCATCTCATTCTTTCCTTATCTGTGAGATTTCGGCTGAGAAAATCGCTGCTGCTCTGATTCGGGTTTGTTTACAAATGACTAGATGTTTTTCTCATGCTTTCTTTAGATTTCTGTCTTTGTGTTTGACCTTTGCCATGTTGACTATAATGTGCTGTAGAAAAGACCTTCATGAATTGTGTCTATTTCAGAATTTCTGGGCTTCCTGTGTCTGGATGTAGTCCATGTTGGCTTTGATTGTGATTGCATACAATAGCATGTCTTCCATTTGATTCTTTTTGGCAGTAACAGGATCAGTGGTGACTGACTTCCTCAGTGGCTTAGAATGAAGATGCTAGTGGAAGCTGTAGTGACAGGGATATCAGTTGGGCCAGTCATCAAGCCCCTTTGGTGGCAGTGATGGACCAAGTATACCTGTTCCTGGGTCCCAGGGTGGTGTACACTGAAACTGGTGTTAGCAGGTGCAGGCAGGCCAATTCTTGAATCTCCCAGCAGCTTTGTCAGATGCAGGAAATGGTAGCAGTGGGCTGGACAGGTAGGACAGTTCTCATGTCTGTAGGTAGCAGACGTGGCATGGTTGATAACAGTAGCTATAGTGGAACAACCCAGGCTCTGGACAGTGTTCTCAGACACCAGGGTGAATGAAACTGGACAAAGAAGACCTTCCTCAGGCCCCCTGATAGTGCATACAGGCACTTTCTGTGTTAGGCAGGTACAGGGCAGTCTTGAGGCTACCAGCAGAATGCTTGGCAGAGGTAGCAGCTGTGCACTGCAGCCCTTCTGTTGGGGAAGGCAGAACTGCTTTCAGTGGGAGCAACTGTAGGCAGTCATTTGGGGGGTACACTTCACTTGAGCTTTGACACTTAAAGTGGCAGCTGCTTAAGACTTGAGAGTTTGTGGGACACCTTTTCAGCCCCCTCTCTGCAGCAATCTTGTTGCATTTTCTCCAGAAAGCTCCCCACGTTGATTTCAGGGCCCAATTGGTTCAAGGGGATCTCCCATGGGTATGATAGCATGGTGAAATATAGACCACTTGGAGTCTCTTTTTCACCACTTGGAGTCTCTCCAAGCTCCCAACCAATCCCAGCCAAGAATCTGCTTTGCTTTCCTATCTTTCCTTGCTTTAGGGGTTCCCTGTCACTTCTTTGCTGAATCCCAGTGTCCTCTCTTAGATGACCTATTATAAATGTGTCTCACTTAAAGTATCTACTCATTATTTTGGTTCTCTTTGTGGAAGAGGCAAATACCAGATGTATCTAATCAAGCATCATGAAGCTCCTTTCCTACATTTTATATACTTAGATTTAAGTATTCATACCTTTAGTCCACAGTATATTCACCTTGAAATGGTTAAAAAGATGCAATAAAATTTAAGAGTAGATAACAAGGTTAAAGTCATATGCTTTATGGAGAATAGTGGGCCATAGACAAATTATTCTAAAAATATATCCTCTTCTACCTCTTACAGGACCAGATCAAAATCCCACACAACCCACTTCCAAACATCCTTTTAGTTAGAATTCCTAAAATCAGTGCAATTCTATGAGCACATTATATAATCTCCACAGATTTCTGATGCACTTGATATGTATTGTATATGATACATACAATTTATGAAGATATATACAATGTACATATGTAATCATATATATTTATACACATACACACACACACACACACACACACACATATGTGTGTGTGTGTGTCTGATTCCTTAATCAGGAAAAAATTGACTTATCAATTTTTATTAACATGTACGAGGGCCAGGCATTGAGGCTCACACCTGTAATCCCAGAAGTTTGGGAGGCCAAGGAAGGTGAATCACTTGAGGTCAGGAGTTTGAGACAAGCCAGATCAACATGGAAAAACCCCATCTCTAGTAAAAATACAAAAATTAACCAGGAATGATGGTGCATACCTGAAGTACTAGCTACTTGAGAGGCTGAGGCAAGAGAATCACTTGAACTCACGAGGTGGAGGTTGAAGTGAACTGAAATTGCACCACTGCATGCCAGTCTGGGTGACAGAGTAAGACTCCATCTCAGAGAAAAAAGATCATGAAAGACACTCACTTATTCATTTAATAATGTTCTTATGATACTGAACAGATGATGACAACGATCTTTTCTGTTCTGTCCTCATGGCACTCACAGTCTAATTGAGAAAAGAAACACTAAACAAACACTTATTAAAAGACATCAATTCCAACTATATTAACTGTCACAAAAGAGAGTACAAGATGAGCAACAAAATGCCATGTCTGTGGAATCAAGCTAAGTATTCCTAACAGGCTAGCACTTAGAGTGACCTACGGAGATCAAATCAAAGACGCCATAAGGAAAAGAGAAGAGAATGGACCTTAAAGAAACTTCTGAATTTATATAAGAACATATCCTGTGTTTATAACATTACAAACAATATATTCTGGTTAATAGCATTTCTCTGCTTCTATTTTAATTTGATCATGTGTTGTTACTGACTTGCATGATTGCTTCTCTCAGGTCCCATTCAAAGATACTCTTTATGTTTCAGCCTCCCCGCAAAGTGTGGAATGTCAAATAGGTCTGCAATATATGGAGACAACCACATAAAGATGCAAATTTTTGATTAAGAAACCTCCACACTTTTGAACTCAGTATAATATAGATTATTGAAGTAAGCAGACAGACTGAGAAAAGCAAATGTCTGTTGTGACCCTTTGAGAAAAATAATTTGTGCAAATAACAACTCATCCCAGTCCACCATACTTATATATTAGGGATATATTCCTAATATATCAAGCAACAATAAGGAACAAAAGCAAAAGGGGATAGGGAGAGAGAGAGAGAGAGAGAGAGAGAGGGAAGAAAGAGAGAGAGAGAGAGGTTATTAGTTTGTAACAATCCAGTTTAAACATTTAATTTATACACAGAGAGTGTGTTTGAGTATTTTTTGGCTCAATAAAGTTACAATATCACTGAATAGTCAGTATGCTTCAAGGGTTAAGAGCATAGATTTTTCTCATTAGACGTATTTCTGGTCTTTGCTTCATTACACATGAGCAGTGTGACCCTAACCAAGTTACTTTAATTAAAATGATCTTTGTCATTAAATTGAGAAAAATATTAGATTTCACAAGAAATAAGCCTTATAAGAACTAAACGTAAATCCATTAGGATAGTACCTATCCCAAATAGACTCAATATGTGCTACATAAAAAATACATTTGGTATAATTAAGTATCACCTTAAATGCTGAATATAATTTCTCTGGTGCATTAACATAGTCAAACTTACTGTTTCTTTATTCTTGGATATTTTGGGTGTTTGCTTTGACAGTAGATATAAAAAATTTATTGAATGCCATAATGATCCTCAGATATTAATTCTATATTTATGACAATTTACTAAGGGTAGTTTATAAATTGTGGTATATGACATTTTAGGCTTCTAATACGTATTGAAAAATTATATTAAAAAAAAAAGCAAGATTGCTGCTTATCCTGCCATTAACAATGTTAAGTACTATTCATTTCAACATTCCTTTCCTAACCTTGAATATTCATGTTCCTTCTGTGTCTAATTTAAGTTTTCTAGTTTGATAGATGAGAATGATACCCCATAGTTTTAATTTAAATTTTTTGGAACAGTAATAAAGTTAAACATTTTCCCAAAAGTACTATTTGAAATTTGATGAGACATTTAAAAAATAGCATGTTATTATGCTCTATGTAGAAGGAGTTCAATAGATGTAGTTCTTATGTTGTCCTACTTGATTGCCACCTTAAAAATTAATTACTTTTTGTTTATACTTCTTCTCCTTAGATTACAATAAATCATGCCATTCACATAAGTTCTTACAGAGACTTAATTGCTTCTTTGAAAGGTTTGGCTGATACATCAAGCCAGTTCATTAATGCACAGATGATTCCTTCACATTAAGAAAGACACATTGGAGCACCATAAATGTCACGGCAGATATTACGTACAAAAAGCATAAAATGGCAAGCATCAAAAGGTGAGCCCTTATTCACTTGAGATCAAAAATAAAACTGCAGTAATTCCTTTGTGTAATAATGGAGAAATATTAGATTATTTTAAGGTCGTGCAAGGAGAATCTTTCATTTGTCAACTCTGTCCCTTTGAGGAAGGATTGTGTGTGTGTGTGTGTGTGTGTGTGTGTGTGTGTGTGTGTGTGTGTGTCTTGACTCTATTCACACATCAGTCTGCAAGGAAGAGCAGATTTTACCACTGTAATGTATTTGTTTGGATTCTTTTGCTCAGATATTTACTGAGTTTATATTGTTTTTATAAACATTTATATTAGTCTCCCTCCCTTTAATAATTAAGAGTTTACTAGAAAGAATAAAAATTCAAATGTTGTTTTATATTTTAAAAATATTTAAAATGCTGGGCCGGGCGCGGTGGCTCAAGCCTGTAATCCCAGCACTTTGGGAGGCCGAGGCGGGTGGATCATGAGGTCAAGAGATCGAGACCATCCAGGTCAACATGGTGAAACCCCGTCTCTACTAAATATACAAAAAATTAGCTGGGCACAGTGGCGGGTGCCTGTAATCCCAGCTACTCAGGAGGCTGAGGCAGGAGAATTGCCTGAACCCAGGAGGCGGAGGTTGCAGTGAGCCGAGATCGCGCCATTGCACTCCAGCCTGGGTAACAAGAGTGAAACTCCGTCTCAAAAAAAAAAATATATATATATATATTTAAAATGCTATAATAGCAATTTTAAAAAGAGTTAAACATGAGGGTTTGGAAATTCATAATTACTACTAGCTCTGAATTCTAATGTAGTGTAGTCAATATATAACAATACTTCATTTGACATTATAAAACTTTCTAATTATTTCTCAAGTGCTTACGGGGTCACTTAAACATTCATATGTTTATTTAGCTATGTGATCTTCCTTTAACTGAACAAGAAATGAAATTAAATTACGTGTAAATGGATAATTACAATGTGCCTACTCTTACTTTATCTTGTATCGTCAATACCAGCTCAGCCACAGCAGGATAGGACAATAGTCAGAAAGCAAGGCTCCCTATCTGGGCCCCAGCTCCTAGATAATATTTCTAGACACGCTCTGACCATAAAGGAACCTGCTGCCTTCTAGGGAAGAGCCATGACCTCTCAGGATCCATAATCTGCTTACTAAAGACCCTAAGGGGCCTGAATAAGCAGCAATGATAAAGGTAGTACACTATGGGCCTTGGATGAGACTTCGAGACCAGCTGGCTTCAGGTACCAGGTAAGCCACAGTGGAGTAGAGCACTAAGCAGGCTCTTGGGGTCCCCAATTTCATGCCTTTTCTACTGAAAAACATTTCTGGACCTGCCATGGGCCAGAGGGGAGCTTACTGATCTGAAGGGTGAGTCCCAGGCCAGGCAGCATTCATCACAAGCTGGCTAAAGAGTTCTTGACCTTAAGGGAACATTGGCAGTAGCCTGACAGTGCTCTCTGTGGGCCTGTGATGATGGTGGTGATGGGGTGAAGTTCCTTTGCCTGTAAAAACAGGAAAAAAGAATGAAAAGGACTGTATCGCATGGCTTGAGTTACAGATTGGCTACAGTACAATAGAAGTCCAGGAGTACTTGTAAGATGTTTGACTCCAGTTCCTAGCTGGAGATCACATCTGGACCTGCGTGGGGTCTCGGGGATCTTAGCACCCTGAAAAGGAAGGCACAAACAGCTGGCTTCACCACCTGCTGATTATAGAAACACAGGGCATTGAGCAAATATAGGTAGTACCCAGGGATCAGTTACAGCAGGCCTCAGGCAAGACTCAGTGCTGTGCTTGCTTCAGTTCTAACCCAGTACAGCCCCAGTGGTGGTGGCCACAAAGGTGTGCTTGTGTCACCCAACTATCAGCTCCAGATGGCACAGAGAGAGAGAGAAAGAGAGAGAGTCCACTTGCTTGAGAGAAAGTAAGGAAACAGAACAAGATTCTCTTCCTGGTAATTCAGAGAATTCTTCCAGATGTTACCCAAGACCACCGAGGTGGCACATCTATGAGTCTGCAAGAACCGCAGCATTACTGAGTTTCGAGTGCCTGCTAATGCAGATATGGCTTCGGTCACAACACCCAGGTCCTTTCAAATACCGAGAAAACCTTACCAAGAGGGACAGGTACAAACAAGTTCAGACTGTGAAAACTACAACAAATACCTAACCTTTTCAATGCACAGAAACAAACAAATATCTGCATTGATCAAGACCATCCAGGAAAACATGACATCATCAAATGAACTAAATAAGACACCAGGAACCAATCCTGGAGAAAGAGAGATACGTGACCTTTCAAACAGAGAATTCAAACAGCTCTTCTGAGGAAACTAAAAGAAATTCATGATAATACGGAGAAGAAATTAAAAATCTCATCAGATAAATTTAACAAGGAGATTGAAATAATTTTTAAAAATCAGGCAGAAATTCTGGAGTTAAAACATGCCATTGACATGTTGAAAAATGCACTATTCGTTTTATAGCAGAATTGTTCAAGCAGAAAAAGTAATCAGTGAGCTTGAAGACAAACTATCTGAAAGTACAATCAGAAGACACAAAAGAAAAAAGAATATAAAGTAATGAAGCATGCCTATGGGGTCTATAAAATAGTCCCAAAAGAGCATAACTAAAAGTTATTGACCTTAAAGAAGAGGTAAAGAAAGAGATAAGGGTAAAAAGTTCATTCAAAGGAATCATAACAGAGAACTTCTCAAACCTAGAGAAAAATATCAATATCAAAGCATGAGAAGGTAATACAACACGAAGCAGATTAACCCACAGAAATCAACCTAAAGGTATTTCATAATCCATCTCTTAAAAGTCAAGGATACAGAAAGAATCCTAAAAGCAGTAAGAGAGCACAAATAAATAGCATACAATGGAACTCAAATATGTCTGGTGAAAACTTTCCAGTAAAAAGCTTACAGGTCAGTAGAGAGTGGCATGAAATATTTCAAGCACTGATAAAAATAAAAAAAAGTCTTTTACCCTAGAATAGTGTAACCAGTGAAAATACTTTTCAAACATGAAGGGGAAGTAAATATTTTACCAGACAAATGAAAGCTGAGGGATTTCATCATCTCTAGACTTGTTACAGGAAATGGTAATGGGAGTACCTCAATGATAAATAAAAGGACATTAATGAGCAATAAGAACTCACTGAAGGTACAAAACTTACTGATAATAGTAAATATACAGAAAAGCACAAAACATTATAACACTGTAGGTTGATGTGTAGACTATCTTTAACCAAGCAAAAGTAGCACCTACAACAACTATTACAGACATAAACATTACAATAAGATATACATAGAAACAACAAAGCATTAAAACACAGGGGACAAATTTAAGTAGGGTTTTATTAGTTTGTTTTTTTTTTTTTTTTTGCTTGTTTGTATATGTAGGCAGTGTTAAGTTATCAGATTAAAATAATGAGTTATATGATAGTACTTTTTAGCCTCATCATAACCGCAAATCAAAAAACATGAAACAGATACACAAAAACTGAAAAGGAAGAAATTAAATTATACCACCAGAGAAAATCACCTTCACTAAAAGAAAGACAGAAAGAAGAAAATAAGAAAGAGAAGACCACAAAACTTTCAGAAAACAAAAATAACAATACGGTAGGAGTATGCCCTTACTTATTAGTAATAAATTGCATGTAAGTGGACTAACTTGTCAATCAAAAGATGTAGAGTGGCTGAATGAATAAATAAACATGGTCCATTGATCTGTGGTCATAAGAAATACACTTCACCTATCAAGACATGCATAGACTGAAAATAAAGAGATGGAAAAAATATTCCATGCCAGTGGAAACCAAAAAAGAGCAGGAATTGCTATTTTTAGACAAAATAGATTTAAAGACAAAAACTATAAGAAAAGACAAAGAAGGTCACTATGTAATGATAAAGGGGGTCAATGCAGAGAGAGGATATAACAATTGTAAATATATGTGTACCCAACAGTGGAACACCCAGATATATAAAGCAAACATTATCACAGCTAAAGAGAGAGACAGACTCCAATTCAGTAATAGCTGGATACTTTAACACCCCACCTCAGCATTGGACAGATATTCCAGACAGAAAAGAAATAGAGAAAAATCAGACTTAATCTGCACCATACACCAAATAGACCTAATAGATATTAACAGAACATTTCATCAAATGGTGGATGGATACACATTCTTTTCCTTAGCATATAGATTATTTTCAAGGAAAGATTATAGGTTAGGTATGTATTAAAACAAGTATTCAAACATTCAAAAATTGAAATAATGCATCTTCTCTGACCACAATGGAATAAAACTAGAAATCAATAACCAGAGGAATTTTTGAAACTATACAAACACATGAAAATTAAACAATATGCTCCTGAATGACCAATGAGTGAATAAAATATTTAAGAAAGAAATGAAAAATTTCTTGAAACAATTGATAGTAAAATACAACATACCAAAACCTAAGGGATACAGTAAAAACAGTACTAGAAGGGGTATTTATAACTAACTATAAGTGCCTGTGTCAAAAAAGAAGAAAAACCTCAAATTAAAAATATAACAATTCATGTTAAAGAATTAGAAAAGCAAAAGCAAGAGCAAATCAAACCCGAGTTTAGCAGAATAAACAAAAAAAGATTAGAACCTAAATAAATGAACTTTAAGTGACAAAACAATACAAACATAAATGAAACAAAAGTTGGTTTTTGAAAAGATAAGTAAAATTGGCAAACCTTTAGCAAGACTAACTGAAAAGAGAGAGAGAGGGAGAGAAAGAGAGAGAGAGCCTGAGAGCCCAAATAAATAAAATCAGAGATGAAAAAGAGGACATTATGACTGATAACACGGAAACTCAAAGGATCATTTGTGGCTACTATGAGCAATTATTTGCCAATCATCTGGAAAATATAAACAAAATGAATAAATTCCTAGACATATACTGGCTACCAAAACTAAACCATGAGGAAATCCAAAAGCTGAACAGATAAAAAATAGGTAACAACATTGACATTATAAAAAAAAAGTTTCCTGTCAGAGAAAAGTTGAGAATCTCATGGTTTCATTGCTGAAATCGATCAAACATTTAAAGAAGAATAAATACCAATTCGACTTCAGCTATTCTGAAAAGCAGAGGAGGAGGAAATATTTTCAAACTCATTATATGAGGCCAGTATATATCCTGATACCAAAACCAGATATAGACACATCGGAAGGAGAAAACTATAAGCCAATATGGCTGATAAATACTAATGCAAAAATTCTCAACAAAATATTAGCAAATCAAATTCAATAATACATTAAAAAGATTATTCATTATTACCAAATGAGATTTATCCCAGGGATGCAAAAATGATTCAACATAAGGAAATTAATCAATGTGATACATCGTATCAGCAAAATAAAGGACAAAGTAATATGATCATTACAATTGAGGCTGAAAAAGCATTTCACAAAATTCAAGATTTCTTCTGGATAAATACCCTTAAAAAACTGGGTGTAAAGGAACATATGTCAACATAATAGAAGCCATATATGACAGTCTCATAGCTAGTTATATACTGAATGATGAAAAACTGTAAGTTCTATGAGCATTGCAATTGAGGCTGAAAAAGCATTTGATATAATTCAACATTTCTTCTGGATAAATACCCTATGAAAACTCAGTATGGAAGGAATACATGTCAACATAATAGAAGCCATATATGATAGTGCTATACAGCCAGTTTCATGCTAAATTCGGAAAAACTGAAAACCTTTCTGCTAAGATCAGGAACATGACAAGGATGCCAATTTTCAACATTATTATTCACCGTAATACTGGAAGTGCTAGCTAGAACAATCAGACATGAGGAAGAAATAAAGTACACTCAAGTTGGAAAGGAAGAAGTCAAATTATCCTTCTTTTCAGATTATGTGATCTTATGTTTGAAAAAACCTAAAGATTCATACAAAAATCTATTAGCACTGAAGAAAGAATTCCGTAAAGTTGCAGGATACCAAATCAACATACAAAAATCAGTAACATTTCTATATGTCAACAATGAACAATCTGAAAAAGGAATCAATAAATTAATACCATTTACAGTAGCTACAAATAAAATACCTAAGAATTAACTTAACCAAAGAAATGAAAGGTATTTACAATGAAAACTATAAAACACTGATGCAAATTGAAGAAGACAAAAAAAATGAAGAGTTTGTGTTCATGGATTAGAGGACTCAATATAGTCAAAATGTCCATACTACCCAGAGCAATCTATAAACTTAATGCAATCCCGATCAAATTATCAATGAGATTCTTCACAGAAATAAAGAAAAAAATATCTAAAATTTATAGGAAACCACAGAAGACCCAGAATAGCCAAATCTATTCTTAACAAAAAGAACAAAACTGGAGTACTCACATTACCTGACTTTATACTACAGAGCTATAGTAAACAAAATGTCACCACACTGCCATAAAAACAAATACACAGTATCAGCGGAACAGAATGGAGAACTTAGAGATGAATCCATAAATCTACAGCAGACTCATTTTTCAGAAAAGTGCCAAGAACACACATTAGAGACAGAACAGTCTGTTTAATAAACAGTGCTGGGAAAAAAAAAATATATATATATATATTTTGCCGTATAAAAAAATCAAATTAAATCGGATTAAAGAGAGTCAGGTGTGGTGGCTCACACCTGTAATCCCAGCACTTTGGAAGGCCAACTCCAGTGATTATGAGGTTAGGAGTTAAAGACTAGACTGGCCAACATAGTAAAACCACATCTCTACTCAAAATACAAAAAAATAGCTAGGCTAATTTTTAGTTAGCTGGGCATGGTGGTGCGTGCCTATAATACCAGCTACTCTGGAGGCTGAGATAGGAGAATCTCTTGAACCAGGAGGCAGAGGTTGTGGTGAGTGGAGATCACACCATTGCACTCCAGCCTGGGTGACAGAGCAAGACCACATTTCAAAAAAAGAAAAAGAAAAAACAGAATAAATTGGATTAAAGACTTAAATTTAAGATTTCAAACTGTGTAAATATTACAACAAAACATTGAGGAAACGTTCCAGGACACTAAAGTAGGCTAAGTCTTCTTCAGTAATACCCTGCAAGCACAGACAAGCAAAGCAAAACTAAACAAATGGATTTCATCAAGTTAAAAGATTTCTGTACAGCAAAGGAAACAATCGACAACATATAGACACAGCCCACAGATTGGTAGAAAATATTTGCAAACTTCCCATCTAATAAGGGATTAATAGCCAGAATATATAAGGAGCTAAAATAATACTATAGAAATATAAACTAATAATCCAATTAAAAAATAGGAAAAAAATACCCAAATACACATTTCTCAAAAGAAGACATACACATGAAAACAGATAATATGAAAAGTACCTCACCATTATTGATCATTAGAGAAATGCATATCAAAACTGCAATGTGATACAATCTCATCCCAGTTAAAATGTCTTTTATTCAAAAGTTGATAATAGCAAATGCTGTTGAACATGTGGAGAAAAGGGAACCCTTGTGTATTGTTGTTAGGAAAACAAGTTAGTGTAACTACTATAAGGAAGAGTTTGGAGGTTCCACAAAAATCTAGAGCTACCGTATGATTCAGCAATTTCACTGCTAGTTGTATACTCAGGAGAAGGAAATCAGTATATTGAAGAAATGTCGGCACTCATATTTATTGCAGCACTATTCACAAGAGCCAAGATTTGTAAATTACCTAGTGTCCATTCACCAATGAATAAGAAAAATGTGGTATATATACACAATGGAGTACTATTCAGCTGTTAAAAAAAAATTAGATCCTCCCATTTGCAACAACATGGATAGAACTGCATGTCATTATTTTAAGTGAAATAAGCCAGGCACAGAAATACAAATACAAACCTCACATACCTCACGTATTTGCGAGAGCTAAAAATTAAGATAAATGAAGTCATAAAGCTAGAAATAGAAAGATGATTTTACTAGGGGCTGGGAGGGCTGGTGGGGACATGGGGGAAAACTATGGATGGGTACAAAAAGTTGTTAGAATAGGTAAGACCTAATATTTCTAGTATGTCAGGGTGACTATAGCCAAAAATAATTTAATTGTGCATTTTAAAATAACTAAATAAATGTAATTGTATTGTTTGTACCATAATAAAATGCTTGAGGTGATGTATAGCCCATTTACTCTGATGTGATAATTACATAACACATGTCCCTATGAAAATATCTTATGTAACTTATATATACTTCATATGTGCTTCAAAAATTAAAAATTAAAAGAAAAGAAAATTTACGCCCTCCTAACAACTTCTGTAAAGATAGTTGAATATCACAATATCACTCTAAAGTTAATTTAATTGTTCTGTGTAAAAACATTTGAGTGAGCATAATAGATTATTAATTAAAATATCTGAACGTCCTGCATGCAGGGAATACATAGGAGACCAAATTGGTAAAAGCCTACTTTTCCAAAGTTTATAATCTATGCAAACAAAGAATAAACCATATACTTATGGAAAATATATGATAAACTAGATGTATAAGTATTCTATAAAGAAAAGAAGTGATATAAGCAGGTAGGAACTAGGAATTTGAACAGTGTGGTTTTACACTGAGTGATATAGGAAGGCCTTGCCAAGCGTATAATCCTTGAACACATCCATGAAATTTTCAGTAGAAAATGGTTCTAGAAAGGTCTTTGAGGAGATACAAAGACTCTGTGACATCATGATTCTTGATCATCCTATACAAAAAGTAGTTCAATTTTTTTTTTGAATAAATGGCAGGAAAATAGGGTACAAAGTAAAAATTTGTGGAAAGGCAATACCATGAATTTTAGTTAAATTCATATTTTGGAGTGACAAGAAAATATTTTAACGGACCTCATTTTTTACAGTGCTTTATTTTTATAAACTTAAAAAATATAAAGTAATAAAATTTAGTAGATATTTATTCATCATAGCTATTGAAATGAGAAATTCAAAGTAAGTTTAAAATAATGTACAGGTAATGTTAAACATATTAAAATTTGAATTTTAATATATTAAATTTAAATACTAATACAATGTGAAAAAGACTTTTTTGCTAATATTAAATGTTAGATAATATAATGAAAATATTTTCTAATACAAATTTCAATTGTTTTTACTTACATGAGATTCAGTTTGTATTTTTATTTCAGAACTTGATGGAAACTATTTGCATTATCATTCTTATTGTCATTACTTTTACAAAAGTGAAGTTATTTCCATCATATGTGAAACATATCAATGAGTTAACTCATTTAATAAAGTGTCATACTGATATCAAACAGCCAAACCATATCAGTGATTTGGCTGTGTCCTCACCCAATCTCATCTTGAATTGTAGATCCCGTAATTCTCACATATCGTAAGAGAGACCAGGTAGGGAAAATTGAATCATGGGGGCAGTTTCCCCTAACCTGTACTCCTGAAAGTGAGTTAGTTCTCATGAGATCTGATGGTTTTATAAGAAGCTTCCTCCTTTGCTGGGCACTTACTTCTCCTTCCTTCTACCATGTGAGGAAAGACATGTTTGCTTCCCCTTTCACCATGATTGTAAGTTTCCTGAGGTCTCCTCAGTATGGCAGAACTGTGAGTCAGGTAAAACTCTTCCCTTTGTTAAACTCCCCAGTCTTAGGCAGTTCTTTATAGCAGCCTGAGAATGGGCTAATACAGTAAATTTGTATTGGTAGAGTGGGGTGCTACTATAAGGATACCCAAAAATGTGGAAGCGACTTTGGAACTGGGTAACAGGCAGAGGTTAAAACAGTTTGGAGGGCTCAGAAGAAGACACAATAATGTAGGAAAAATTGGAACTTTCTGGATACTTGCAGGGCCTAGAAGACAGGAAGATGTGGAAAAGTTTAGAACCTCCTAGAGGTTTGTTGAATAGCTGTGACCAAAATGCTAATACTGATATGGACAATATCAGGCTGAAGTGGTTTCAGATGAGATGAAGAACTTGTTGAAAACTGGCACAAAGGTGACTTGCTGTGCTTTATCAAAGAGACTGGCAGCTTTTTGCCGCTGCCCTAGAGATGTGTACAACTTTGAACTTGAGAGAGGCGATTTGGGGTATCTGGAGAAAAAAGTTTCTAAGTGGCAAAGCTTTCAAGAGGAAGCAGAGCATAAAGGTTTGGAAATTTTGCAACCTGGTGAGAGAGAAGAAAACCCATTTTCTGAGAAGTTCAGGCTTGCTGCAGAAATTTGCATAAGTAACAAGGAGCCAAATGTTAATCACCAAAACAATGTGGAAATGACTCGAGGACATTTCAGAGAGCTTCATGGCAGCCCTTCCCATCACAGGCCTGCTAGTGTAGGAGGGAAAAATAGTTTCCTGGGACAGGTCAAGGGACCCACTGCTCTATGCAACCTCCAGACATGGTGCTTTGCATCCCAGCTGCTTCAGCTCCAGCTGTGGCTAAAAGGGGCCAACGTACAGCTCAGGCTATGGCTTCACAGGGTGCAAGCCCCAAGCCTTGGCAGCATACATGTGGTGTTAGGCCTACACGTACACAGAAGTCAAGAATTGAGGTTTGGGAATCTCTGCCTAGATTTCAGAGGATGTATATAAATGCCTGTGTGTCCAGGTAGAAGTTTGATACAGGGGCAGAACTCTCATGGAGAACCTCTGCTAGGGAAGTTCAGAAGGAAAACATGGGATTGGAGCCCCCACAAAGAGTCTCCACTGGGGCACTGCCTAGTATGGCTGTGAGAAGAGAGCCACCATCCTCCAACCCCAGAATGGTGGATAACCAATAACTTGCACCATGCACCTGGAAAAGCTTTAGAAACTCAATGCCAGCCCATAAAAGCAGCCAGGAGGCAAAGCTGTTCCCTGCAAAACCAGAGAAATGGAGCTGCCTGAGGCTTCGAGAGCCTATCTCTTGCATCAGCGTCATCTGGATATGAGACATGTAGTCAAAGTAGATTGTTTTAGAGATTTAATATTTGACTGCCCTACTGGATTTTGGACTTGCATGGAGACTATAGCCCCTTCATTTAGGTCAATTTCCCCCATTTGAAATGCATGTGTTTACCCAAAGCCTGTACTCCCATTGCATCTAGGAAGTAACTAACTTGCTTTTGATTTTACGGGCTCATAGGTGGAAGGGACTTGCCTTGTCTCAAATGAGACTTTGGACTTCGAATTTTGAGTTAAGGCTGGAATGAGTTAAGATCTTAGGGGACTCTTGGAAAGGCATGATTGTGAACTGGGAGGACATGGGATTTGGGAGTGGCCAGGGGTGGAATTATATAGTTTGGCTGTGCACCTAGCCAAGTCTCATCTTGAATTGTAGTTCTCACAATCCCCACATAGTGTGGGTGGGACCAGGGGGAGCTAACTCAGTCATAGGACCTGTTTCCCCCATGCTGTTCTCCGTGATAGTGAGTGAGTTCTCACAAAGTCTGATGGCTTTATAAGGTGCTTCTATCTTTGCTGAGCACTTGCTTTTTCTCTCTGCCACCACGTGAAGAAGGACGTGTTTGCTTCCCTTTCTGCCATGATTGTAAGTTTCCTAAGGTCTTCCAGCTCTGTAGAACTGTGAATCAATTAAACGTCTTTTCTTTTTTAAATTACCCAGTCTCAGGTAGTTCTTTATAGCAGCATGAGAATGGACTAATCCACATACAATATGGTACTGAGTGTTTAAAATAATTTCTTAAAATTTTTCTTATGATGATGTATGACTGACTTTTATAACAAAGAAGTGGTTCATACTCAATTGTACAAAAGCATAATCTAACCAATAAATACACTTCTAATATTACTTTGTCTTTGTCCCAAAATACAGTCTTTAAGTACTTTTGACTTTGTCCTAAGTATACTGACGTGTAATGACTTAAGATGATTTAATTTTCAGAATATTTGTTTCTATTTAAACCACTAAGTAAATGTTCTTTGTACCCCTACTCTTGACCTCACTTGATCTTTACTTTTCTCAGAAGTAATCATAAATTCAAAAGAAAACTTGCCTGTGGGCACTGAATTTATTCATTTACCTTTCTAATATAATGGACATTTGTGTGATTCAAAATGTATTACATTGAATTTTATTAGGCTAGGATTAAAAAATCAAATATAACACTATCTGTTAATGAATTCACAAATGCCAGAGAATAGGTCACTTGCAGAATCCATAGATACTCCAGAAATAGTGATTCTTTATTTAAAAACACTTGACTTATCATCTTATGTGTGGAGTTGGATATCATATTCTTCCTGCCCACTTACAATAAATGGTACTGGGCTGGAAAGTTTTATACAACCAAGCACATTTCAGTCAAATCAGCAAACTAATTTCCTTTTGCCTTTATATTAAAGGCATATTGCCTTCATTGATAATAGCAAAGAAAGAATGAAGCTTATTTTGTAAGACTTACCTTCCAAGAGATGAGATCAAAAGAAAAATTAAAAGAAGGTTAAGCCAATGGCAAATAAAATAAAGCAATTAGCTTTTGAACTCCTTAGTCTAGCACATTTTTTCAAAGAGTAATCTGTAAAGTTTGCAGTGCTAACAGGATCACTGTGGTGACTAAGTTAAAATCCATATTAGACTTCTCAACGTATTTTCACTGGATAGCTAAAGCAATGTCATAAGTACAGTGGAAGCTGACCCATCATTAGACAGAAGTTAGCTAAACTTTCTACCACATGGATAGACTAGAACAGTCACAAGTCTCACTAAACTTCTAAGAAAGATAAAAGTTTTATGTTTTTCTAGCATCATGCAAAATAGTACAACTCAAAGTGAATGTATCAATACCTGAATAAAACATGACCTAAAATGAAACAATTCAAATATTATATAACATCTGAAAAATGTGTCAGAGAACTCAATAAACATAAAACATTAAAGCTAATAAAAATTTTCTGGATTATACAGCTACTGATAATGTTATCTGTATGTTATAAAGCTGTTCTACATTTTATCACAACAATAATGAACCCTTGTGGAAGTCAGACTGTGTTAAATCTGATTTCTTTCTGAGAACCTGGCATGGTTGGGCTATTCTAGCCTTAGGTGGTTGGTGTTAGTCAAGTGATTTGTGATTTCCATAGATCATCAGAAACTGATATGCCATCTTCTTTCTCTCTGCCAGAATAACCAGCAATGTTCCAGAAAATATCTGCTCTCTCACCCTGGCCCCAACTTGCAGAATATAACAGGCAGAGCTCCCAGCCTGCCCAAGATGGACAGGTGGCATAGACAAGAAATATGCCACTCTTATTTTAAGCTTCTGATATTTTGTATATGTTGTTTCTTACCAAACCTCATATCCAAAGCTACTAAGTGACGTAATTTGTATTTGGAAAGAAACTCATTAATGGCTATTTTTATTCTAAATAATTTCTAAAACGTCCACTTTATTACTTTTGAAGTATCCAACATAAAATCTAGATACCAAATTCAAATCAATTTTATTTTGTCAAATAAGACATGTATTTTGCAAATTACATATGAAAATTGTAGCAATCTTATATATTTTGTTATTTATTTCAAAAACATATTTTTCTGATTCTCCTTTGGAATATCAGATCATATTAAGAATATAACAGCATTATTTTTATAGTCCTTTTAGGTTTTATAATTTTTTAAGCATTTATAGATCAAAATCAAAATTAACAAGAAGCTAACCACTAGTTTTAGAAAATGTTGGATTTGATATTTGTTTATAGTTTGAGACAGAGAGAGGTCTATTGTTATTAATACAATTTGTTTTCTCTGGAACAAATAATTTCAATCTAGACTTTACTCCAAATCATTTCTTACCTGAAGAAAATACTAAATACTGAGATTTTATTGATTAAATATTCAAAAAAAAAAGTTGGCATAAGTGGTAGCTACAATATAAAACAGTATTGAGAGATTATAAATATAAAGTTAAAATCTAATTTTATATTTATAATCTCTCAATCTGTTTATATTGTCAACCTCTGAAGGCAATTACAACCAACATCTTTATACTTATGTCTATAAATAATTCACAGAATTTATTTGCTGATAAGGAGAGTCATGATTATAAAAGAGGTAAAAAGAATACTATTTTTCATATACTTCTGTGGAAAGCATACATACAGACATATTCTACTTGGAAGTAAGTGTAACACAACACTGAACAGAATCTGAGTTATATCTTCATTTACTTAAGTACGAATAAACTGAAAAATGTGCTGCAGAGCTCACAAAGAATACCATTATTGCCTTGGAAAAAGCGATAAAGAGTCTTCTAACATCCCTATTTTTCTCTAGTTTAGAAATACAGAATTTAAGCCAACACAAAAGGAAGTAATTACAGGTTATATGTTCTCAGGTTGGGGATATTTACCCAACCTCTTCATTCATTCAGCTGAATGAAACAAAGTAAGTATAAATGAAAGTGAGAAGCAGCATACATAATCTAGAGAAATAGAGTACCTGTATTCACAGCATCAGAAGCATTTTATAGTGAAAATTAAAACTCCAAAATATTGATTCTTATTAACAAAAAACAAAACTACACAGACTTTAAATTCACTCAGAGAATGGTACATATCAAAAGCACCTTGGAAACAAAACACAGATTTATTGTCCCAGTCCCAACCTAAAATATAATGTTTCTGTGAAATTCAATTTTAATACGTTTATCAAGTGTTTCTTACATGTCTAGAAGATTGTCTCTTCACTGGGATAGTACTTACCATACTTTACAAAACTCCGTTGAAGGCAGAGAAAGTGCTTCCTAATTTGTGCAAGAAACACATCTAAAGATTTATATGTATGAAAGAAGAAAAATGTGAAAATGGTAGATATGAGATGTAAATGTGGAAATACACAACCTAGAAATAGCAGAAGTTTTACAATAAAATAATCAAATTAAACAATCATAGAATTAAGTATTTTCTGGTTAAAAAATGTGTCAGACATGTTTGTAGTAATGCAACTATATTAGAAATAAAAGCTTTCAATGAAAGCTTAAAATACATCAATCAAGATATCTTCAAACTGTAAAATTTATGATTCTGTAGTTTTAAAAAGTTTTTCCAAGAGACAGCAAGAGCTCAACTGAAAGTTTGGGAATGGTGAACATATATCCTTGGTAATTTATTTAACTTTTAAGTTCAGAAATACACGTGCAGTTTTCTGACAAAGGTAAACTTGTGTCATAGAGGATTGTTGCACAGATTATTTTATCACCCAGATATTAAGCCTGGTACACATTAGTTATTTTTCCTGATCCTCTCTCCCCTCTCACCTTGTACCTTCTGATAAGCCCTAGTGTGTGTTGTGCCCCTCTATGTGTTATCCCACTTATAAGTGAGAACATAAGGTATTTGTTTTTCTGCGTTAGTTTGCTAGGGATCATGGCCTCCAGCTCCACCCATGTTTGTGCAGAGGACGTGATCTCATTCTTTTTTATGGATGCATAGTATTCCATGGAATATAGTATACATCACATTTTCTTTATCTAGTCTATCACTGATGGGCATTTAGGTTGATTCTATGTCTTTGCTATTGTGAATAGTGTTGCAGTGAACTTATGCATGCATGTGTCCTTATAAAAGAATAATTTAAATTCCCTTAGATACATATCTAGAAATGAGATTACTGGGTCAAATGGTAATTATGTCTTTAGGTCTCTCAGGAATTGCCACATTCTCTTCCACAATGGTTGAATTAAAGGCTTCAAAACAGCAAAAGAAACTATCAACAGAGTAAACAGACAACCTACGGAATAGGAGATTTTTTTTTTTTTTTTCAGATTATGCATCTGGCAAAGGCCTAATATCCAGCATCTATAAGGAACTTAAACAAAGTTATTTTTTAAAAAAAAAAGAAGAAGAAAAAAAACTAAAAAAGGTGAGTAAAGGACATGAACAGTCACTTTTCAAAAGAAGACATACACTCAGTCAACAATTATATGAAAGAAAGTTCAACATCACTGATAATTAGAGAAATGCAAATTAATACAGCAGTGAGATACTAGTCCACACCAGTCAGAATGGCTACTATTAAAAAGTAAAAAAAATAATAGATGCTGGAGAGGTTGTGGAGAAGAAAGAACACTTATTCACTGTAGGGAGAGTGTTAATTTATTATTGGAGTTTTTATTTAAAATAGGACTGAGCTATAACCTATTATTGGACTATTCACATTGCAGAGAAAGTAGTTTGTAAAATTTCTCTTATCTAGTTTTCAAGTATATTTACATTTATCAAATGCAATTATACTTATTATTACCATGAATATAATTTGTGCATGACAAATTTATAATAAGGTCTTATGTACAAACAGGAAGTCTTTTATGAAATCTGTATAATAGCAGTGAGGAAATTTGGTCAATGAAAACCAGCTAGTCTCTTTTGTCATAAGGTCATTGGATGTTTCTATTTTAATTTTTTCTAGGTAACTTGAACTCACACAATCGATAAGAAGGTAATGATTTGCTCCTTATTACTATTGAATAAATGACCAGGTAAAGAATAACTGCTATGATTTTATGGAGAGAGTGCTGTGAGGAATAAGCTTCTTACCTGAGCTTAAGAGCATGAAGGTAAAACATAAGGGCAATGATCCCTGACTTCAAGGTGGTGTTCATTCATATTTCAGTTTACTGTTTTAGGATGTTGTATTTTATAGGATAAAAGTAAAATCTTGTCGACATTTGTAGTCATTAAGAACAGCGTGCATCTTATTTTGGATGAGCTTGTTTGATCTTTGTCCTCTCATTAACCTCTTTTCATATTTACTCAGTTGTGTAGCAAATGATTGTTTCATAATTTATCTTTCACTCCCTTCTGTCTGGCCACTTGAGAAAAAATTAGGTCAGAAAAGACAGTTAAGCTTTTGAAGTTGTTATAGCAGAATAGAGTTTGACAGGTGAAAAAACCAAGGGAGGTCTAATTCAAATTCACAGAGTATCTGACTAAAGCAAAATAATAGGTCTAGCAGAGAAGAATCCAGACTAGTAACTGAATATCTTGGCAATGCATATGTTGGGCTCCGATTAAAAATGCAAATGTCCTGAAGGAATTAGATCACCGGTATGTAACTGTTTGTATAATGGTCATTCAATTCCATTCCATTCAACTTGTACAGTCAGTTTTGAGATTATAATATTAAAATCACACAGGGAACCAAAAATACACCTGAGTACAAAATTCTCAGGTGTATTTTTTGTTCCCTGTGTAATTTTAAAAGTACAAAATTCTTAAAGTCAGCTATCCATCATTCATGGGAGTAATGGCTTTTAGACATCTAAACAATGTCTTTCTTTTTTTCTATATTTTTGACATCTTTAACATGAGTATGTAAAGTCCTATCTGTTAGTTTTCACTGTAAAAAAGTGATACTAAATCCTAGTGGCTTACTTTTATAACAGCATTGTTTCCCCCCACTAATCTGTTGGTCAAGGTCTAAGTATTTTCATTTTGGTTTACTCGTGTGTCTGTGTTAAGCTGATGGGTTACTTGACACTGGGTTGTTTCCAGCAGATTCGTTTATGTATCCAGTGTTTGATTAGTTATTAGCTAGCATGATCAAATGCCTGGATGTGGATTTCTTATCATAAGAGTCCATCATCCTAGTCTGGACAGCAAGGTTCCAAAAAGGCTATGCAAAGTGTGAAGGGTCTCTTGATACCCAGGTTCAGAATTGGCAAACTGTCATTTTGGCTGCAATATATTGGCCAAAGCAAGCCACAAAATCAGTGCATATTTAACCTTCTCTTAATGTGGGGAATTTCAAAACTAAATTGTAATAAACTATGGATACAGGGAGTACTCACAATGTGTAATTGTATGTGTAGGCATGTTTGGTCCATACATGAATATGCATGTGTATGTATGTTTATGTATGTGTGTGTGTATATATATATATATATATATATATATATATATGAGCACATGTAGTTGTATTCCTTTAAATAAGTTGATAATGATATGGGATGCAAAGAAAAAAACAGTCTTCTCCTTCCTCTTTTGTTGATATGCAACTCTAAGTGTTGACCTAGGTAGGACTAATCTAGTTAACAACATATTACCCAGTAGTTTTGAGCAGATACTAAAGATCACACTGTCAGAAATTACAAATACAAAATAGTAATATAAATCCCTCAGGATAAAGATTTCTGGTCATAGAAATGATCAATATTTAGTGATTTTGGTCTTTCTACCTTTGCTATCCAACACAAGTATTTTCGATATAGTGCCTATTTGATTTGGCGAAGCAGAGGATAAGTTAAAAGACATGACATATTGTGAGTTACTATAATTTGGAAGTCAGGCTTTGGAAGTAGGATAGATTGAGTACAAAAATGGTGCCATTTCTCCAATGCTACTTGTATTCACATGTGTTACCATGTCACCCTGCAGCTTCTGTGTTCACTGTGGTAAAGGCTATTTTCATACCCTCTGTGCTGTGTGACCTCTTTTGTCCAATGGAATGGGACAGAAATTAAGCTGTGCCAATTCTGAGTCTAGTGCTCAGTAGGCTGTGTATCTTTCCCCTCTCTTAGGACCCTTACCTACCCTGTGTGAACAGTCTAACCTGTCCTACTGGAGGATGAGAAATCACAGGGATGAATGTCAGGTCAGTTCAGCTTTCCCAGGTAAGGTCCAAGACTTGTGAAAGAGCCAGGCTAAGATTAGCACAGCTGACTACAGATGCATACAGTATGCAAGGTCATCCCTAGAATTGTGAGCTAAGGAAGTGGTTTTAGGGAACTAAGTGTTGGATGTATTTTACGAGCAATAATGGCTAACTGACACAGTTAGGAACATTGATCCACTGCAAAGTATCTTCAACAGTTATTCCAGTCAAATTATCTTGTATGTGTCACCTATCGCCTACAGTTAAAAGAGGAGATGATAAAACATTGTGACAAAATTAATAAAAATAATCTCAAATATGTGTTTATATACGAAAATTATTTTTTAAAAAAACTAGTGCCTAAAGAAATATCTTTATCACATGATCGCTAATGAACTAATGTACATTACTTAAATATAAAATGGCCAACCTTTTTCATGACTTTGTGAGGAAGACAATAAAAATAGACTCTATGATTCTATTTTAACATATATTTAAGAGATATTTAAAATATTGTCATCAAATTAAGTTTATATAAGGCTATTTTCACAAGCTTTGGGGCTCACCTGATTTTTTACCAATATTAATTGAAAATTAAGAACTCTATCTTTAATTTATTTTAATTTAAATAACTTGTGATCATTGTATTATTGTTACAAGATAATTCTCATGAAATATGTGTCTTTTTATTATAGTCCATGATTCTCTATTTCTAAAATAAACAATCTATATTATTAAATTATTTTTACAAATGATAAAAGCTACAATGTGACACAAATTTAAAATGATAGTTTTAGTAGTTTTAAAACAGGGAAGGAACATAGTCTATTAATAGCTACAGACAGTTTCAGTAAGAAATCAGGATATAGGCCAGGCACAGTGGGTAATGCCTGTAATCCCAATGCTTTGGGAGTCTGAGGTGGGCGGATCACTTGAGTGTGTCATCTGAGTGAGACTTCGACTCAAAAAAAAAGAAAGAAGTATATACAATTTGAATGATAATTTTTGATAAAATATACATATATTTGTTTGGTGAATATTTACTCTTAGGGGTTTACATTTCAAGGAGGCTATTATGAACCATTTACTTACTACCTGTACAGTGCTCTTCACAATTCAGTGTGGCTATCTAGCAGCCAGAAGACCAAGTTGAAGAAAAGAGTAACGACCTAATCCTACGGAGAATATGTAGGATAATTCCGGGTTTTGTTTTTGTTTTTGTTTTGAGACAGAGTCTTGCTCTGTCACCCAGGCTGGAGTACAGTGGTGCAATCTCAGCTCACTGCAACCTCCTTCTCCTGAGTTCGAGTGATCCTCTTGCCTCAGCCTCCAGGGTAGCTGGAATTACAGGTGCCCACCATCATGCCAGGCTAATTTTAATATTTTTAGTAGACATGGAGTTTTGCTATGTTGGCCAGGCTGGTCTCGAACTCCTGACTCAAGTGATCCACCTGCCTCAGCCTCCCAAAGTGCTGGGATTACAGGCATGAGCCACCACACCTGGTCAAGATAATTTTAGTTTTAAATATTCATTTAAGTGTATTAGGTACAGTGCAATTTTTCTGTATCTTTGAAATCTAATTATTCAATTAACCTTCCTATTTCACTCCAGGATTCCTTTTAATACATAGACGTTTAACATTAATTTATTCCAGTTTGGGTACAGAGAATTTAGGTAGTCAGAAATTACATCAAATATTGTAAGTACTTTTTAAAACTCACAAACTACTTTCAATATGTGGCCCAAAACAACATCAAATAGTGTGGGCTTGGGTAAAAGCCAATGCATACTGTTCACATTTTTTCCTTTGACACTTTCCCCTTGATCTTCTAAGTGATAGCCACCTCTTTTATTCTATCATAGGAAATTTCATAAAAGTAGTTCCATCTACTTTTTCCTCTTAGAGAATCTGTCAATAACATTGGACAAGATTGTGTTTATAAAAGAGCATGGAAACAAAATACTGAGTTCAGCAGAAGTCATGTTCAAATGACCTAAACAGTGTGGGAAAAATAATATAATCTATTGAATTAATGCTTTCGTATCTCATATTTGGTTTATTATTTTACATATGGAGCAACACATAATGCTCCTTTAAGTAACAGTTACACGTTGACATATGATTCGTGTTCTGTACAGATTTTATTAAGTTTGTCTTTCATTTTTCATTATTCAGTACTTCACTAAGACACAGATATATCTCTGTCCTCAGTTATGTGCTTCAGCAGCCTTGCTGTTTGGAGAAGCTTTGAAAATTCTAAGTTCTCTGTAGAGATCTTCTAGCATCATCAGGAGTGGTCTACATTTCTCTCTTAGTGCTTTCTCTATCTCTTTCCTCCCCAATTCCACAGATCATATGTTGAACCAGATACCCCAGGATCTGTAGAACTTTCATCACCATAATCTTTCTTTAAATCCATGGTCAGTTCCCAACTTTCAGAGGAGGGCTTGGCAAGGAATGTATTCTGGGTCCATGGCAGAATTTTTTAAATAGGATCATGGTGTCTTTTATGGGCTGCCAGAGTGGTGCTGCATCAATGATTCTGAGTGAAGCAAAATTATAACAGACAGAGAATATCCACAGGAAAAATTTGTGACCCACCGAAAACATACACTACAGGAGATCATGCTGTTAATTTTATACATCTTCAACTATGACTTTTATTGGAAAATGGAATTATACGAATATAAAACAAGAGTAAAATAACAAATGAAAACAGCGAAAGTGAATAATTTTAAACTTGTTTTAGAGATGTGGGACTAAAACAATTGCAAAATAAAACTAGGATCTAACTTAGTTTAGGGACCCCAACACCATTAGAAGCCATTTACAGTCTCATATCTTGGCTTCTGTCTACATGTTAGTTTGCTTCTTGTATTTTTTTAAATACAGACACAACTTTGTGTATATCAAGGCTCACATACTCAAAGCTTCCTGTTAGAATAAGAAAGAGACCCTTTCCTTGTTATGCACTCATGTACTCTATCTTTATTTGTGTATATACCCCTATCTGTTCAATCACTATGTAAAAGCTCAAGTAGCCAGAATGTGTAATACTGAATCTGGCATCCTCTAACAACATGATTGGAATGAAAAGAATGGTCAATTTCTCTAAAAGAGGAAGCACTAGCCAAACTAGTAAACTTACTCAACAAATATTTATATAATAAGAGTGAAAAGAATAGTATAAATTATGAATACATATTCAAAAATAAATTCAGAAGCAGTTCACACTTTCATATATATATATATGTGATTTCTAGTTGAACAATACTGTAGCGGGTAAAACAGCTAAATATCCTTCAATCATCAGGCTGAATTATAAATTCACTTACTAGAGAATAATGAAATCTGGGTTCTTATTCCAACTCTTTATTAATTTGCTTGGCCAGTTAGATAATGTCTTTAGGTTTCTTGGAGTTGAGCTTTTTCACTTCTAAAGTAGAGCTTTTGATTAGGTCTTCAAATATTCTGAATGAAGTGGGAACAGGGGACTATATAGCACCTCCCCATTTGTTGCTCTTCAGACCTGTATAGTTGATGAGAAGCCTTCAGAAAATGTAATCTTTGGAACCAGATTGAAAAGACATTAAACTATATTATCAGTATTTCTAAATATATGAGAAAATTCTCTCTACTATTGCTTTAAACTATATTATAATGACCAGAAGTAGACAACCGCTTAAAAGCTAATAAAAATGGCATATAACTTGAAAATAGAAACTATGGAATGAATTTTTATTATGCAATACTTTTGTATTCATAACAGCAACAATACCCTGGTGTTTCTGAAAAAATAAATAAATAAATATTTAAGAAAATTTCCTATTTATATCTAATTTTTCATTTCTGTAGTTTTCAATTGAGAAATCGTATTTACATTACATTTAAATGATAAAATATAATGTTTTTATATGTGTATACAAGCTGGAGTCATTAAATCAAACTAATTAACATATTCATCACCTCACTTGACTTTTTTGTGGTGATACACTTAAAATGTATTATGTCAGTTATTTTGAAATATACAATGTATTATTATTGACTGTAGTCACCCTGTTGCACAGTAGATGTCAAAACTTATTCCCCATTTCCTTCCTACCTTCCTCCTCCAGCTTTTAGTAATTACTATTATACTCTCTACCTCTGGAAATTCAGCATGTTTTAAGTTCTACATATAAATGAGGACATGTAGTACTTGCTTAGCATAATGTCCTCTAGATTCAACCATATTGTCTCAAATGACAGAATTTTATCCTTTGTTAAAGTTGAATAGTATTCTATTTTGTATATATATCATATTTTCATTATATATTTATCTACTCATAGACACTTTGGGGTTTTCTTATCTTGGCTATCGTAAATAATGCTTCACAGAACATGAGATTGGATATATCCTTTCAACATACTGATTTCAGTTCCTTTGAATATATCCCCAGAAGTGGGATTGCTGGTAGTTCTATATTTAGATTTTTGAGGAAGCTCCATATCATTTCTATAAGGGCTATACTAATTTGTATTTCCATCAACAGAGTGCAAGTGTTTCTTATTCTCTGCATCCTCTCCAAAACTTTCTTACCTCTTTTTCTAACAAGTATGAGCAATCTCGTTTATTTAAATTTGCGTTTCCCTAATGATTAGTGATGCTGCACATGTTTTCATGAACCGATCGGACATTTGCATGGCTTCTTTGGAGAAGTGTGTTTCACATTAATAAACTGAAAAGGATGCAGAAACCAATGTTTACAGAAAAAGCATATGACACCCTTTTATGATAAAAGCTCACAACAAAATAGGTTAAGAAAGAATGTGCCCCAACACAATATAAGCCATATATATGAGGAACTCACAACAAACTTTATACTAAACAGTAAAAAATTGAATGCATTTTCTCTAAAATCAGGAACAAAACAAGGATGTCCACTGGCCAAATTTCTTTTCAACTTAGTTCTGAATGGCCTAGCCAGACAGTTTCGTAAGAGGAAGAAATAAGGGAATATTAATAAAAAAGAAGAAGTGAAAATGTCTCTTTTTGCTAACATGATCTTATTATATAGAAATTCTTAAAGACGCCAACAAATAACTATTAGAACTGACAAGCAAATTCAGTAATGTTGCAATATATATATATTAGTAAAGTCAACATACACAAATCAGTAGCATTTCTACACAGAGATATAGAAAATGAAATTAAGAAAATAATTCCATTTACAATAGCAATAAAAATAAAAGTACTTATTGATAAATTTAACTAATGAGGTGAAAGATTTATATACTGAAAACTATAAATCACTGATAAAAGAAATTAAAAAAAAACGCAAATAAATGAAAAGATATCCTGTGCTCATTAATTGGAAGAATTTACATTGTTAAGATATCTATACTACTTAAAGTGATCTATAGATTTAATGTAATCCTTATCAAAATTCCAATGTCATTTTTCACAGAAATAGAAAAAACAATCTTTAACTTTGTAACTTCATATGGAACCACAAATATCCAAAGCAATCTTGAGCAAGAAGAAGAAGCTGGAGGGTTCACACTATCACTTCAAAATATATTATAAAGCAATTGTGACCAAAACAGTACAATACTGACATAAACTCAGACTCATCAACCAATCAACAAAAGGACAAGGATAGAAATCCCAGAAATAAACCCATACATTTACAATCAATTGATCTTTGACAAATGTGCCAGGAACCCACAGTGAGGAAAGAACAGTTTATTCAATAAATGGTGATGGGAAAACTGAATAGCCATTGTGGAGAACTAAGAGTTAAACTACCACTTGACCCAAAGGTATATTTCAGTGATGCTGAGATTTAGAGTATGATTGAATTAGTCATCCAGGAAATGAACATAGTGCCCAATAGGTAGTTTTTCAACTCTTCCCACTCCCTCCACTCTTACTGTGTTCTTAATAGTGCCTATTATTTAGACAGACCCGCTTCACCAGGGCTCTGTATACCCAAGGTTCAGTTCTCACTTATAACTGAGGATATGCAATAATATTTGGCTTTCTGCTTTTGCATTAGTTTGCTTAGCATAATGACCTCCAGCTGCATCTATATAGCTGCAAAGGACATAATTTTGTCTTCTCATGGCTGTGTAGTATTCCATAATGTGTATGTGCCACATTTTCTTTATCCAATACACTGTTGATGTGTTGATTCCTTTTTCATTTTTTCTGTTGTGAATAGTGCTGCTATGAATATACGGGAGCATGTCTCTTTTTGGTAGAATTATTCATTTCCCTTTGAGTATATATTCAGTAATAGGATTATTGGATCAAGTGGTAGTTTACCTCTTAGTTTTCCACAGTGGCTAAGCTAATAAACATTTCCACCAACAGGGTACAGGTGTCCCCTTTTCTCCACAGTCGTGACAACATCTGTTATTTTTTGACTGTACAAAAACCATCCTGACTACTGTGAGATTATAACTCATTGTGGTTTTGATTTGCATTTCCTTGACAATTAAGTATGTTGAACATTTTTTCATGTTTGTTGGATGCTTTTATGTCTTCTTTTGAGAAGTGTCTGTTCTTTTCTTTTGCCCAGTTTTAATGAGGTGATTTATTGCTTATTGATTTGTTTAAGTTTCTTATAGATTCTGGATATTAGTCATTGGGTGGATCATAATTTGTGAATTTATTTTTTCATTTTGTAGTTAGTCTACTTACTCTGTTGATAGTTTTTTTTCTAGGCAGAAGCTGTTTAGTTTACTGAGTTCCCATTTGTCAATTTTTGTTTTTGTTGTAATTGCCTGTGGAGACTTAGCCATAATATTTTTTTCTGAGCCCTCCAAATTGTTATAATGTCTATGCATTACTCAGTTCCAAAGTCACTTCTACATTTTCAGGTTATCTTTATAGAAGTGCCCCACTTCTATAACACAGAATTAATAAGGATATCCAGGACTTGAGCTCATATCCAGAACAAGTAAACTTAATAAACATTTATAGAACTCTCCACTTTAAACACACAAGATATGCACTCTTATCAGTAACACATCACACCTACTCATAGGTTTAAATGAAATATTGGTTGGCCATTATTAAGCACAACTGATGGTTTAAGGGAGGTTTTTAATACCCATTTTTAGACTACATTCTAGCCTGGGCAATTAAGCAACACTCCCTTTCTCTCTCCCTCTTCATCTTCCTCTTTTTTCCTCTTCTTCATTCCCTTTTCTTTTCTTTTCTTTCTTTCTTTCTCTCTTTCTTTAAAAATAATAATAATAAATTATACTGTATCTCAACCCAAAACTCCTTCAGCTGATAAACAACTTAAGCAAAGCTTCAGGATACAAAATCAATGTACAAAAATCCCTAGCATTCCTATCTACCAACAACAGCCAAGCAGAGAGCCAAATCACAAAGGTATTCCCATTCACAACTCCCACAAAAAGAATAAAACACCTAGGAATACAACTAACCAGGGAGGTGAAAGATCTCTACAATGAGAATTACAAAACACTGCCTCAACCTCCTAGGCTCAAGTGATCCTCCTCCCAGTCTCACTTTGTTGCCCAGGCTGGTCTCAAACTCCTGGGTTCAAGTAATCTTCCCACCTCAGTGTCCCCAGTGTTGGGATTAAAAAAAAAATCCTGGGTAACATTAAACTTTCAATAGTGCTTTCTGAATCTTAACCGTTATTACCTTTTATTTGATTCTATTAACTGAATTGTAGTAAGTAATAATAAATATTGATTTACATAGCTTGACAGTTTACAAAGGACAAAAAAAAAGTGCCCCACTATCTTAGTACCAATTTTCTATATTCGTCAATTTTCACATTGTTATAAAGAATACCTGAGAATGGGTAGTTCATAAAGGAAAGAGATTTAATTGACTCACAAGTCTGCCTCTCTGGGGAGGCCTCAGGAGGCTTACAATCATGGCAGGACAAAAAAGGGGAAGCAAGCATCTTCTTCACAAGGCAGCAGAAGAGAGAGTGCACAGGGGAAATTTCCACTTACAAAGCCATCAGATCTCATGAAATCTCAGTCACTATCATGAGAATAGCCTGGGGGAAATGGCCCCCATCACCCATTCTCATCCTGCCTCAACACCTTAGGATTACAGTTCATGATGAGATTTGGGTGGGGACACAGATCTAAACTTGCCAATTACAAATTGTTATGAATGACTAGCAACAAAATCTTTCAAATGTAGTAGTGAATGTTTGTGTGTGTGTGTAAATAATATAGTTTCAACTATTCATTTTTTAGTTTAATTTCATTTATAACTTGATTCATTGGACCAATTTTCTATTCTTTGGCAACCCAGATTTTGAAGCTGCCCTGGAAAAGCTTTGGGATACATAGGCTCCCTGTTTTTTCTCACATTTATACACTGCCTACCTTTATACTCAACAGAAAGAACACTTGATTTGAATATACTCTTGATGGCAGGATTAATATTTACAGATAAATATAAAAGAGAAATGGTTTCCAAATGAATGTTAAAAGGCTAATATTTACATTATTGCTGCATTTTGTTAGATGTAATTACTAATAAGAGAAACATAATCTGTCCAAGTTATCACAGCTACTGAGTGACACAGAACAGACTTGAATACACAATTCTAGAAGTATATGTCAATTTTTAATAAAATTACCATAACTCCACATTTAACAGACATTCACAGATGATATTGCCTTATTTATTTACTTTTCAAAACTTAAAAAAATCAGCAAAGAGACATTGAAGTTTCATATAATTTTTAATACCATTGATTTTCATATACATTATCAACTTAATAGCAGCTTTTAAGAGTACAAAACTGAATATAAATATGAATTCAATACAATAAGATATTGGGGAAAATGTCAATTGAAATTGAACAAATATTGTCTTCTTTGGAAATTAAATTATAATTCCAATTACTAAAAAGTTACATAGACTCAAATAATTTAAAAAGTAGATTTTATATCATACAAATCCCTTTTTTATTAAATAAATCAATACCCAAATAAAGCATATCACTAACCTATTATTTAATATATAACATCCGTGATTAGAGGATAATTTCCTTTAGCTCTAATTCAGGAACTCTTATTCCCTAGTAGTGAAAGAGACATAAGGGAAATGTAGGCTTAACAAAAATTTAAATCTCTTTTAGGTCTCCTCTGCTATACAAAGCTACCACTGCACTTTTCCTTTAAATTAGACTTCGTTTACAATTACTATGTTAATTAACAGAAGTTTTGAATTAGTCACACTTTAACAAAACACAACTGTCTTTCAGAATGCTTACCTCTTTTAGTATAAGATAGACCATCATACTAAAATTTATTGCCATCTAAAGCATTGCATATTGAAAGATAGTTAGATAACAGTCTATTTTTCTAGTGAAAACAGACAGTTTTCTAGTTTCTTTTACTTTTTTTGAGACTGAGTCTCACTCTGTCACCAGGCTGGAGTGGGTGGTGCAATCTTGGCTCACTGCAAGCTCCACCTCCCAGGTTCAAGCAACTCTCCTGCCTCAGCCTCCTGAGTAGCTGGGACTACAGGCACGCACCACCACATCCAGCTAATTTTTGTTTTTTTAGTAGAGACTGGATTTCACCATGTTGGCCAAGATGGTCTTCATCTCTTGACCTTGTGACCTGCCTGCCTGGGCCTCCCAAAATGCTGGGATTTACAGACTTGAGCCACCACGCCCAGCCAAATACTACATTTCAATAGGCTATCTCAGAATTAATTCCAATTTTAAGGTTATAAAACTTGAACAAGATAAAAGAATCAAAAGAAAATCTCAGAAATGATACCTAATGAATATTGTTTCCCAAACTACTGGCAGAAATTTTAAATATGTTAAACACATAAAGCTACTTATCCTTTTCTTATGCTAATCCATAAAATTTTTTCTGCTAATTTTTTCTTTATGAAATTCTAGGAAACAAAAATTTTAAAAATTAAAGTAAAACAAAACAAACAAAACCTTTCAGGTAGCAAGAAGGAAATTATTGGAGTGGTTACTCAGTTTGGAATACATGTTTTTTCAGTAAATTTTGACTACTTAAAAATGACAAGATTCAATAAAGATAGCAGTTAAATGTATTATTGCTATTATATTTATGATTCTAAACTTATTATATCAGAATATAAATAGTATCAATTAGAATATATTCTGTATAATTGAATTTACTTAAAATAGTTATGTATTTTTCTTATTGTGATCCAGAAAACATTGAAAAAATATTAACAAATAACATTCTCTGAATGAATTTTATTTTATAAAATGACATTCACATTTCAAATGAAGATGTGATCTTGATGTTTAGATATAATTGGGAAGATACATTAATTAATTTATGACATAACTAAAGGCAGTTTAACACTGTAACTTTTACTTTTTCTCTGATATCCACAACTTTTTCAGGTCCAACATCCAAAAATTTTGTGGGTCAGTCAATTCTTATTATCCTAATCCTAGAAAATGACAATTAATCAAATATATCTTAAGCTAAACAGGCTACAAATAAGTTTAATGACTTGGAATATTTTTATATTTTAGTATCCAGCAAGATAAATTGTTTTAAATTGATAAACATCATCTGAGCTTTTCAAAATTTTCTACTAAAAGCAATTTATCTATTGTAAAATTGCATATATTTTGTATTAGTATTTTCACTTTTTTTCAGTAAAATTTTGCTTTATGTATGTTTTCTGGTAGGAATGAAAGCTACAGTATTTCTAGGGAATAGCATAGTAAATCTTACAAAAAAAAAGGTTAACTTTGAGTAATATTTTATTTACAGTCTTATTTCTCCAAAGCTTTCATTGGTCCATCCCACAGCAATACATCCTGTCAATGCAAAGTTATTACAACAGATACTTTTGATACTTTCACCAATATGTAGAAATTCCTCAGATCTTTAGTTATCATAGCATAACATGGTCAAAATCTTACATTAACTTAGACTCACAGAAAGTTTTGAACAGATACTTACAAATGTTTCATATTTCTGGGGAACAAACAGGATGTCTAAGAGGTATTCTAAAATTAGAGCAATGACGTTTCAACCAAGTAATTTCCTTTTCCTAACTCTTGGATCTTCAGGAAATTAATTATCTTAGTTTCCATATTTATCAACTAGGGATATCAATATAAATTCCTTACTAATGGAATTTTGTGAGATTTAAAATATGATTTTTGTAAAGTGCTGAGCTTGGGGCCTGAGACACCTAGTATCACATGAAAGTTGCTTATTTTTATCAATTCTACAACATGTTTAAATAAATTATTGAAACCATAAAACTTTTATTTCCCTCGTATAGTGCCGCATTGTACTAGAATGTTAAAATATGCATTGTTCAAATGCCTAGCTCTGGTTCAGAAATTCAGTCAAAACTAACCAAATCCATCACAATCTCTACCAGGAACAGATTACCATGGCATTGTGACTCCAAGTAAACTACTCCTGCATTCATAGTGTGCACAATTAGCTAGTGTTTTCTCTAGAATAAATGATTAAAAATCTTATGCTAGTTGGATTTAGCACAGAATTCCTTGAGTATTTCAAATAATGTGTTTAGATGATCCCTTGGTAAGGTATGACCAAGAGGCCTTAACATACACAAGATTTCTCTGACCTCTACAACTGGACCTCCCTCTCACCCTATTCCTGACAGAATCCAGATTAACCAACTACAGAAATCACTCCCTTCCCTTTACTTAAAACACTTATTTTAGAAATCCTGTAATGGTAAGCTCTTTTTCTGCCTCTTAAATATGCAAATGTTTTCAAATGCCTCTTGCCAATTTTACAACCCAAGAATGTCTTTCTCAAAAACATGCAAGCCATTCCTTTGAAATGTAATCATGGAAGAAGACAGCATTTCCCCAGTCTCCCTGGAAGGGTAGGAAGCCTCTTTCTCATACTACCTCCTGTTATGACAATAAAAGAAAGTCTACTTTTCTTTTTGGTGAGAACATTTAGAAAACACAAATTGTCTATGTTTAACTCACCACAGCTCTTAAAACTCTCCCTTAATTTGTCTTTCAATAAACTTACTTTATGTCCATGAAGCTAAGACTGAGTTCTGGTCTCTCTCCCCTACCACAATAGTTTTCCATAAAGTCTTCCTGACCTGTATAACCTTGGTGCAGTTTTGTGCTTTGACAGCTGTATAATAAATAATTCACTCACTCTCACTGGCAGGGAACTTGAGTAGCATTTTGTGTAATAATCAGCAAGCTGCATTTTTTCACCTTCACTAATTAGATAAGCAAAAAGTTTCTGTATCATTTTGTTTAAACATACAGAAAGTAATAATACATATAAAATATGCAAAAATATGAGGATATAATCTTTTATATGTATATGTTCTTCTGTGCTTTGTCTATTTATGTTTCTTGTATTGTGAAATGAATATTGATCTTCCATTTTTCTACAGTGGTGTTCACCCTAATCACAGTGTTTTTCATAGCATGTACCTCAATTCTTATCATGAATTGTAGATTTCCTTAATTTTTTATTTGACATTTAATTACATTTGTAGTTCCTATTAAAGCACAAAAGTCAGTATGTTATTTTTTTCTTTTTAAAACTAAAATATGCACTTACTGATCATTTATTTAGCTGTTTTCATAACTTGATCTTGACACCGTAGTTTTATTTTATTATGTATATACTAATCACACCAGTTTATTTTTTTAGTGTTTATGTACTATATTGTTTATTGTCATGCATCTATGTTTTTCACAGATTTTACAAATTTTTATTTTGCCATTATTTGTATTCATTCTCTCATTCATTTTCCAACCTGCTCATTCAAGTTCTGGATCACATCCAGAGCCTATCCTTAGGGCACAAGGTGGTAAATCAGAACTGGACAGGATTCTTTCCCATTGAAGAGTATTCTCACGTACACCTCACATTCACTTAGATTGGGAACAGGCAGACATTTCACTGAACCTCATATACCAAAGCTGTATACATGAAGGAAACTAGAAAACCTGGAAAAAACCCACCCAGACATGGAGAAAGCATGCAAACTCGACATAGACACTGACTTTGCCAGGAATAAATATTTTTTTCTCATCAAAACCATTCTAAAGTTATTCTAAATCACATATGGAGCCAAATATGGCAAAAGGTAGGAGTTCAGTTTCATTCTTCTACACGTTTAGCCAGCTTTCCTGGCATTATATATTGACTAGGGAGTTCTTTTCTTATTGCTTATTTTTGCTGACTTCTCCAAAGATCAGTTGGTTTCAGGTTTGCAGTTTTATTTTTAGGTTCTCTATTCTGTTCCCATTGGTTTATGTTTCTATTTTTGCACCAGTACCATGCTGTTTTGGTTACTGTAGACTGGTAGTATAGTTTGAAGTTAAGTAATATGATGTCTGGCTTTGTTATTTTGCTTGGGATTTCTTTAGCTCTCAAAGCCCTTTATGACTCCATATGAATTTCACAATTTTTTTTTTTTTTTGTAATTCTGTGAAAAATGACACTGGTAATTTGAAAAGAATAGCATTGAATTTGTAGTTGGCTTTGGGTAGTGTGTATATTTTATAATGTTGATTTTTTTCTATCCATGAGCATAATTTTTTTAATGTATCATTTATGATTTCCTTCAGCAGCATTTTGTAGTTGTCCTTGCAGAGTTCTTTCACCTCTTTGAATAGATCTATTTCTAAGGGTTTTAAAATTCTTTTTGCTTTCTGGGTCATTATAAATAGAATTTTGTTTTTTATTTAGTTTTCAGCTTGAACATTTTTTTGTGTATAGAAATGCTACTGACTTTTGTAAGTTGATTTTGTATCCTGAAACAGTACTACAGTCATTTACCAGATCTAGATGCCTTTTGCTTAAATCTTCATAGTTTTCTAGGAAAATAATTGTATTTTCAGTGAAGAGTGATAAGTTTTCTTTTTCTTTTTTATATGGATGACATTTCTAGGAGGAATGTTTCCAGTTTTTGCCCATTCAGTATGATGTTGTCTGTTAGTTTGTCATAGATGGCTCTTACTACTTCGAAGTATGTTCCTTCAATCCCTAGTCTGTTGAGGGTTTTTATTGTTTTCGTTTCTTTAAATTATGAAGGGATGTTGTATTTTATCAAAGGCTTCTTCTACATCTATTGAGATGATCACCTGGTTTATTATTTATTACTGATTCAACTTCAGAACTTGTTATTTGTGATGGTTAATATTTATTGTCATTTGATTGGATTGAAGAATGCAAAGTATTGTTCCTGAGTGTGTCTGTGAGGGTGTTGCCAACAAAGATTAACATTTGAGTCAGTGAACTGGGAGACACAGATCTACCTTCAATCTAAGTGGGCGCAATCTAATCAGCTGTCAGCTCAGCTAGGGTAAAATCAAGCAACAGAATGTGGAAAGACTAGACTGGCTAAGTCTTCTGTCCTCCATCTTTCTCCTGTGCTCAGTGCTTCCTGCCCTCTAACATTGGACTCTGTTTTTCTGCTTTTGGGCTAGTGGAACTACGCCAGTGATTTGCGAGGAGCTCTCAGACCTTCTGCCACAGACAGAAGGCTGCACTGCTGGCTTCCTTATTTTTGAGGTTTGGGAACTTCAACTGGCTTCCTTTCTCCTCACCTTGCAGACAGCCTATTGTGGGACTTCATCTTGTGATCATGTGGATCAATATCCCTTAATAAATTTGCTTTCATATTTACATCTATTCTATTAGTCCTGTTCTTCTAGAGAACCCTGACTAATACATTATTTCTGTCTTCAGGGTTTCAAATTTTTTCTAATTCCAGTTCAGGAGATTGTGTCTTTCTAGGAATGTATCCATTTCTTCTGGATTGTCTAGTTTCTACACACAGAGGTGTTCTTAACTGTCTCTGAGGACCTTTCTGTATTTCTGTGGAATCGGTTGTATGTCTCCTTTGTCATTTTGGATTGTGCTTATTTACATCTTCTCTCTTGTTTGTTGCTGTTTATCTAGCTAAGTGTCTATCAATCTTGTTTATCAATTCAAAGAACCAAGTTTTCATTTTATTAATTCTTTATATAATATTGTAAGTCTCAGTTTCCTCTAGTTCTACTTTGATTTTAGTTACTTCTTTCTTCTGCTAGCTTTGAGATTAGTTTATTCTTTTTTAATGTGTACCTTTAGGTGCAATGTTAATTGTTAATTTGATGTATCTTCTGGATGTAGGCCTTTAGTACTATATACACTTTTCTCTTAACACTGTTTTAACTGCATCCTGTGTCTCTATTTTCATTTGTTTAAAAAATTTTTGATTGCAAATTATATTTCATTGTTTACCCAAAAGTCATTCAGGAGCAAGTCATTTAGTTTTCATGCCATTGTGTGATTTTGAGAGTTCCTCTTGGTATTGATGTATATTTTTATTGCAATTTGATCTGAGAATATTCTTGGTATGATTTTTTTTTTTTAATTTAGAGAGATTCATGACCAAACAGTCATGTCAATTTAAAGTGTATTTTGATATTGGCCAAGGTCATTCAAATGTCTGGCCATTTTATCAAGTGACTTTCTCCTCATTGATAGCTAAATAATTATTCATTGTGATTTATATTTTTTTCAGCAAAGAAAAATACATGATCCTTAAATTTAATGAGGCTTATGTTTTGTTTTAGTCCTATTTCAGGTTTTGTCTTTTCACTTTTAGTACATGTACTACTTTACTAACTAGAGTGTGTGTGTGTGTGTGTGTGTGTGTGTGTGTGTGTGTGTGTGTGTGTGTGGTGTATGTATGTGTTCTTTATAGAAAATCATTTTAAAAGCTAAATTTCTGTTAAAAATAAATTTTGATTAATGTAATTCATCCATTGCCCTCAGAAATGAGTTGTTATAGTAAGCTTATCTTTATGACCTATGGAATGAAAGAATAAATATAAATAAATAGCTATACTAATATTTGTTATTACATTTTATAACATATTTTAATGGTAGAGTTATGTCTATATAACCTCAGAGTGCCATAAAAGTCTGTGTGTTGGTGTTCAAATTATTTAATGTTGAATAATTTTAGTTTTAATAAATATACTCACTTGACCTTATTTTTAACCCTTTTTACCATGCTTAAAACATATATAATAAAGCAATTCTAACAAAATTATAACAAAATAAATATATTACTGCTTTAATATAGTCAAGTAATTGTTAAACATTTTAAGTTGTTCTTATTTGCATTTATTCGTTTTATAAAGAAAAATTGTTTCAGAATATCATGCTTTAACTTTTCTTCAATTTAAATAATATATTTTATTTTAATGATGATATTTCTCTAATCTTTAGTTCGTGAGAGTTATGGTGATTATCTGGTTTAATGTTACTCAGACAACATTTTGCTATATTAATAACTACAGTTGAAGAATTAGAAATATATTTATTTTGCCCATTATAATGAGCATATGACATTAATTTTTTATACCATCTTCCTTCATGTTTAATGGATATTTCTAAGGCTAATTATCACTTTTCTATATTTAGTGGAAAGAATACATATGAAGATAAAAGCACAATGTGATATTTATGAGATGTCACTGCTCTATAAATATAGAAATTCTCTAATTATTCCAGAAATATTCATGAAAATTTCATTGCTTTGCTAAGAATTTGACTTAATTGAACAAAAAGGATTATGCTTGCCATAAATTAATATTGGAGAGGCAATGTACTACCTACTTGAGCTTAGTGTTCTGTGAGAGGAATTTTACTACTGGTTATTATATGATTGACTCTCTAGAAACTACTTCTGGGAGTATGAAACTTATATCTTTGAGTATAATGATTCCATTGCATTATTTTAATATTGTTATGATTAATCATATCATTAGCAATTTGACAAATTAAATTTGTATGCCAAAAAAATTGTTTTGAGGCAAATAGAATTATAGGTTGGGAGTAGATTATATTTTAAGTCATTAGCCCACTGTCAGATATCTTTTGTATTGTCCATTATAAAAAGATAGTATTTTTCACAGAAACGCACAGGTATACTATACATGGGAAATCCCACATTATAAAAATAGTTCCAAAGTTAAAAAGATTGGCTTCCTGAGCACAAGTCATTATCCTGTAAATGCCAGGACAACTGAACTTTTAAACATTCGCAAGAATTATTTGGGGTGAGGCTACCCTTATAAAAGTTCACAGCTTCTTACAGCTTTTTTTGTTGGTTTGTAAATGTCTAGTTTTTCTTGGAAGTAAATTATTGCACACATTGATATTGTCCTATACATGTAGAACCAATATCTATTTTCCCTTGAATACTGCTAACTAAATCTTTTGACATGCACTGATAATTTCAGAAAGTAGGCAAGTGGAAATCCGGCACATTTTGGTCCCGTTTCTCTCCGATATGCCTATGTTAGGCTCCTATCAATGCAAGCAGGGATAAATCATCTAGAGCCAGGCTTGAAGAAACTTGAGAAGTAATTTTCCAAAGCTAGACAGTATTATTAACATTGAGTTTTTCTGAAATAAGCCTGACATAAAAAATAATGAGATAAGGATAAAATAGTAGATAATTAGATAATAAGGCTAATGAAATGAAATACCAAGTTTGGAATACAGTGGAAGCTCAGTCAATGTCTGAATGAAAAGATGGGTGAGGAAAAATTTTAAAGACTAGATAAGACATAGACAAATAGAGAGGGATGGGGCCAATCCAGGGAAAATGTCTTAGCTTGCATTGTGATAACTGTCCCATCAGATTGATATGATCTGAATGAAGAGGTTCCTTTTCAGCAAGTAAAAATTTGTCATGCCTTTCTATAACCACCACATTCACAGAGCTTCTGTGTTCTGAGTCAGGTACCAAAGCAATATAGCTACAGTCTATTTTCCCCCAGTTGTTATTAATTATTTCCAGTCCTCTTTTGCCTTCACACTTTACATTACTTCATTTCTTAGATGTTCACTTTTCCCAAGTTTCTTAGCTTTACGCTCAAAGATATTGTCCTGAAGATATCATCAGTCAGTAAGAGTGTTCTTTTTCTTTCCATTTAATGAAGCAATGAATCACTGCATGCCAGGCTTTGTTTCCTCCAGTTTGGATTGTTTATGTTGTGTTGAGATCTACTTCTTCACCAAAGTGCTCCTGCTGTGTGATCCCTACCCTTTGTTAAATCCTAGACCCAAGTTTTATCTTGACTATGCTAGCTGCTCCCTTGGCAGCTCAGATTCTTTGATAGTGTGGTGATTTGGAACAATTTTAATACTACATTGTCTATACAGCATGCACATGTCATGCAGTAAGTCTTACTCATTACTATGAAGAGGAGATAGCTTTTAAATAAAAAATGGATTGCACTAAATTGCAACATAACTACAGCTCAGGAAAGAATAAAAAAGGAGTTCAGAGACACCACTGAGAGCTCACTGGTATATAAATAATGATAGTGTAAAATTCACTCTAAAAGCTAGAAAATAGCCCCAGAGTATTTGTAATCATAACACGATCATCAGTGAGGATATGGTATAATTTGAAAATAATGTACATGCTATAAGTTTAAGTTATGGGGCTTCAAGGCAATTTTAAATGTTGGTTTACTTAAATATATTTAGGTGAAGGCATGTGTCATTGTTTCATTTAGCTCTCAATTATATGATATAATTTATTATAGTAGTTATGAGAAAGGACTTGGAGTCAGATAGACTTAAGTTTGGATCTACTTCCTATTTGCTCCAAAAATTTGAATGATACGCTAACTTCTCTAATTTTAAATTCCTTGTACAGAAAATAGAATTTTAATACCTCAATATATGAGTCAAGCAGAAACAAAGTTTGGAAGCTTTCTACAAAGATGAATTTAGCATCAGGATTCAGAGTTGTTTGAATTGAGCACTTCTGGGCCAGGAACATCACCGTAAAGCATGAGGCCGAATAAGTTTGATTAGAATTTGGAGGCTACTGCTGCAGTGCAGGAATGATTGGCACAAGCACAGCTGACACTGCTAGAGGTATAAACTCATTGGCCTCTGGCACTGTGTCCACTGCTGCCTACAATGCCATGTTTCTCATATACTTTCATTAAAACTAAAACTTGATAGTGCCCAAAACAATGGCAATTCAAAGGAAGAAAACATGTTGTAGAAAAAGCAAAGATACCTCACCAACTAAATCTTTCTTCTGGCTTATTAAATTATCTATACCAATTATCTCTCCACCTATCTAAATTGTATTTCTCAATATTGCTTTAGATGTGCCAATATCTCTACAAATATCCTTAAGTGCTTCAGAAACACAATAGCAATAAAAATTTTTTTGTTAGTTTTCAGAAGCTGAAAATCTATCTTAGTGGATTCAAGATTCTCTCTGGGATTAACATTTTTCTGTTTTTGTGTTACATCCTCTAATTTGAAAGAAAAGTGATTACCATTTAAAATTTCAGATACAGAGTTTTCTGCTTGACTTCTTTTTATTCACTTTAATACAAAATGTAATAGCATGTTATCATGTATAGGCAAAATAAGGAGTGACAGATTCAGAACATGGTTAGATAATGGTTAAGAATCATAACTGCAAAAATCTAATATTCAAAGTTATAAATGTTTTAGTGTGATTTTCAACTTACGCTTTTGAATCAGTACATAATAAAGTATAAGTATTTGTTATGATTACTAAGTTTCCTGGGACCATCTTTTATTATGGAAAAAGTATAATAAACTAGGTTGTTGCAAAAGTAATTTATATGCATAAAATACCTAGCACTAATGTTTTGTTATTAAAAGCAACAAATAAAATACATGTATTGTTTATATGTGTAATATATATATTTATTGACATTTTGATATCTAAGTTTTATTTTCTTTTTGAGCCAGTATGTCTAATGATTAAGGCCACTGGCTTTAATCTGTGTTGGAATGGATTCTCAGTCACTTTAACTGTGTAATATTGGAAAGTAGTCCTATCTCAGAGGCTATTTTCCTATTTAATAAAATAATAGTTTAGAACTCATAGAGCAATGATTCAAGCAATGTGGCCACAGGAAATATCCTGGTGATTTTTGTTAAGATAATTCCTGAAACCAATTCTAAAGATTTAAATTTTGTGGACAAGGGATATTTCCTTGAATTTGTATTTTTAACAAGCATTTTTAGAAATTTTAATGCACTTGGTCTGCAGATCACACTTTTAAAAAGTGAGAGCTTTTTAAAATGATATTTCACTTCAAGGCGATTAAAAGAAAATTATGTGAAAAAATTCAGAAAACTGCTTTTAATATAGCAATCTATTGAGCAAATATGTTTATATGTATTGGCAATATTTGATTGTTACTTTTTACTACTACTGTTAATTTTTCTGAAATTTCATATACTAGACGAAAGACAGCCTTCTACTGTTTCATTAGTCAAGAATATTTCTGGAAATTTTTGTTTATTACCACATTTTTAAGAATTGCCAAAGATAATGGTAGATATTTATGGCTAACTTGTTTAATAACTTTAGGTCTCAGTAAAAAAGATTTTAATATTATAAAATAATGGAAAAGCTTTAACATGAATACAATGAATAATCTTGTATAGAAAAAGCAAATCTAAAGCTTGAATCCAAGGTTTAAACAAAATATTATAATAAGTTTAAAATGAAGTGCAGATTTATTCTTCTTGGATAAGAAAACATTATACCCCAAATAGAAGAAAAGGTGAAAGCCTTGTAACATTGATGTGAATAATGGACATTGAATTGCATTTTTAGAAGGTGACTGAGTATGAATATAATTACAGAACAAAATTTTAATTTTTCCTCCATAGTCCTTCATATGCAACTTTTTATTTTTCACATTTCAAATTAAGCTTGACAACCAAAACTTCCCCCACTATTGTAAGTTTGTCTCTAACATTCGTAAGTGAAATTGGTTTATAATTTTATTTTGGAACAACGTTGATTCTGTTTCTCAAATAGCTTTGACTTTGACTACTTTTAAAATATTTAGGAACTTGATTGTTAAAGTTTCTGTATCAGCTTCCTTTTCTTTAATGGTACATCTGTAATACTATTTTCTGTATCTTATGGGATAATACAGCTTTGAAAAAGAGATAAGCTTTGACAAGTGGAAGGAGTTTTCTGGTCACCTGAAGAATAGATTTCCCACTTCTAATTAATCACATGTCAGTTGCTAGGCATGTGTAATTAATGGCACATACCCCCAAGGGTGCAATGTGTAAACACCTCGCTTTTCTAGTTAGAGAAATATTAGCATGCTGATGATCACTGCAAATGAGAGTATTTAACTAAGTCTGCCTTTAACTATTAAAGGCAGTCTATTACTTTAGATCAATAAGAAAACAGCAAAGGCATTGGATGGAAATTTAAAAATACAGAATGATGCATCATAAATTGTTTGCATGTATATATTAAGATGATATAAACTTTATTTCACTGTTTTGTTTTACTATCAGCATGGCATAAACAAACACAAGAAAAATGGTGAAAAATTTATTTAATCTATTTATGATTAAAAAGGAAATAAAGATGTAAAAAATAGCTGCCTTTAACTTCTGTTAGCTACAAAGTTTTAGAAAACTAGTTAATTTATCTGAATCATCACTTTTTCACAAATATAAAATAGAGAAGTATAATTTCAATGGTAAAGATATTTACAAATATGTTTGAAGCTGTTCATCAGTTTAACCTGAAGAAAGAGATAATATTGACATGTTACACCACTGTTTTTTGCCAAAACAAAATGCAAGTTTAAAAGCAACAGGCTGCAAAACAGGTACGTCATTCTTAAAGCTCTAACTTACATTTGTATGTAAAGGGTTATTGGAAGTCATGAAAAATAATTTATCCATAGAGTTGTTGGTTTGCTACAAATCCTCCCCTCTATTTTTGAAGGGTGGAGAATTTGCCCCCAGATTGAGGACTAAAGGGTGAAGCTTAAGATGCCTCACTTAGAAAACAAGATAGGAGACTCCTGCAGTTGCGCTTGGGGCATCCAGTTTAACACCTGACAGATTATTTTAAAGTTTGAGAAAGCGTATTTATTTGCTTAAGAAAAGCCAAGGTATGTGGCAACAGTAGGAGAAGAAATATCTTTACCCTGTGATTTAATCCCACTACTGAGCTTGTGCAGTAGACTTACTGCATTTAAATTGAGCTGTTTTCAAAGTAGAGTTTTTGTCTTTTCATTTTGAATCACCCACCCAATTGGGCCCTAAAAGTTTTGCTCCCCAAGGTATTTTAATCCTGTTGTTTTAATTTGCTCCAGTGTGAAAAATGGTAGCTACTCTACTGTTAAGTTATATGATTGAAATTATAAATTTGAACAATACATCTGGTTATCTATGAAGACATTTTCTCACATTTTTCTTATAAATTAACTTAAAACATAATCATATTGAAAATAGCCATTACTAATATAAATTGCACAAAAATAAAATAAAGTTACCAAAAATGCAGCCCATAGAATGCTATTTATTAAAAATTGGTCAAAAAATAAATTTTCATGTTAAAAAGTGTAGGTTAGATAAATTGATCCAGGGAAATTGATTTGGGACACAATTTAGAAAAATAGTATTGCAATAGTATTGTCTTATTTTGGAAAACACAATGGTAATGTGTATATGGAAAATAATGATTTAAAATGGTTGCTAATTTTGGTTAAATTAGATTACAACATGTAGGATGCATGTTTATTGTACCATGCAGAAAATTAATACTAAGACAATAGGCAGTAAAAAGTTAATAATAAACTTTTTTATAATAAAAACTTAATCAACGATATGGAATTTTTGCATATGTATTTCATTTTTAATCATAAACATAAAAATATTTCTATCAAAATACCGTGTCCATAATAGTGGGTTCCAATCAGCAATATGTTAGAACAATGCAGACAAAACTACATGATCAAAACATTTACTGTTCTCTATACAGATAACCTAAAAATAAAAATTATTTAGACAATAGTAAGTATTCCACAATGTTGCTTCTGTTAACTCATTTCTTCCATTCCATTCTTTTCAGAATCCTGAAGATGCATTTGCAAAAAACTGATTCTGACTTTCTAACTATATTTTAATCTCTTCCTTTAAAAAGAATTATTTCTTTCTGTATGTAAACATTTTGACTGTCTTTCTGTAATCATATAATCCCCATGAGAATGTTTTTCTTTTTGCTTTAGAGTTCAGATAGAATAAGCAGTTTCTATCTTTTTTACGCTTAGTGAAGCTCACAGTCCAAAATTTAAAATGCAATAATTACCCGAATTTCTGAACTCTATGCTTAGAAACTCTGCTATTTCTGACTTGAAAGAAGATATTATGAAACTGGTGGCTTACTGGAAAAACAAGTTCCTTCTCCATATGGCAATTATAAAATTCTCTTTTTTCCCTTTAAATGTTTGAAAGATTGCCTTTTGTGATTTTTGTTTGTTTGCAACACGCTTTTTGGATATTTTATGGTTTAAAATATCATCTACACTTAATACAAAATGAAGAAAAGTTTTTCTCCAATATTGTATGACTTCTTCAAAGAATATATACTCCTACAAAGAAAAACTTCTTTTCATTATTTGCTAATGGCTCAGTACAATGATGAAATTATCATGATGAAAATATAGCAATAAACGAAATCATTTTCTATATAAAGCAATTAACATTTCTCCACTTGTAGCAAAATGCACCTTCAATTTGCATATTTTATTTAACAGTTTTATACCAGTTGTTAATGGTTTGCCCCATGTTCGAGAAGGATTCATCAGGAGTCTTGGTTGACATACCATTTTGCCTCAAAGTTGAGAAGTCCAGTCTGGATTTCTACAGAGTGTGCTTGGGCAGTGGAATAAGTTCTGGGATGAAGTATTGATATGTGGACCTTTCTACACTGCCTAGTACCATCGGTATCGTAGACAATGATTTGGAACTAAATAAGGTCTAAGTTGATCCAAATCTGACATAATCTATGTAATTAATTCCTAAAAAATAATATAACTGTCTTATGATAATTCGAGACAATGAGCAAGAGGTAGTAAACCCACTAGACTTATAGGTGAGACATTTGTGTGCCAGAAGATGGAAAATAAAAATTTCTACCTCAGTAAAATTTCTAGGGGTCCAGTGATATAGGGTCTGTTGAGATATTTCTTCTAAGGTGAGGGATAAGTTACTGCATTTGGCCCCTCCTACAACTAAAAAAGAGACAATACCTAGTGAGCCTATTTCGATTTTGGAGGCAACACATTCCTCATTTGGTTGTGTTACTTTGGCCCATTTATTGAGTGACCTGAAAGGCTGCCAGTTTTAAGTGTGTCCTAGAACAGGAGAAGGCTCTCCAGTAAGTCCAGACTGCTGTGCAAACTGCTCTGCCACATGAGTTAATGACCCAGCGGATCCATTGGTGCTTGAGGTGTCAGTGGCAGATAGGGATGCTATTTGGAGCCTTTGGCAGGCCCCCATAGGTGAATCACAGTGGAGACCTCTAAGATTTTAGAGCAAGGCCTTTATCATCTGCAGATAATTACTCTCAGTTTGAAAGACAACTCTTGGCCTATTACTGGGCTTTGGTGGAAACTGCATTTTTGACTATGAGTCATCAAGTCACCATGTGACCTGAGATGCCTATGATGAACTGGCTACTTTCTGACCCATCTAGCCATAAAGTGCGTCCTGCACAGAGGCATTCTGTCATCAAATGGAAGTAGTATATACATGATCAGACTTGAGCAAGTTCTTAAGGCACAGGTAAATTACAAGGGGAAGTGATTCAAATGCCCATATGGTCCTTCACTCCTGCCACCCTGCCTTCTTTCCCCCAGCCTCCACCAATGGCTGCATGGGGAGTTTCCTATGATCAGTTGACAGAGGAAGACAAGACTAGGGCCTGGTTCATAGATGGTTCTGCACCATATGCAGGCACCACTTAAAAGTGGACAGCTGCAGCACTACATCCCCTTTCTAGACATCTCTGAAGGGCAGCGGTGAAGGGAAATCTTCCAGTGGACAGAACTTTGAGAGTGTACCTGGTTGTGCACTTTGAATGGAAGGAGAAATGGCCAGATGTGTAATTATACACTTCCATTCAAAGTGATCCACTAGCAAAATGTTTGTTTTCTGTTCATGCAACATTACATTCTGCTGGCCTAGAGGTCTTAGTTCCAGAGGGAGGAACACTGCCATGAAGAGACACAACCTTTCCATTAAACTGAAAGTTAAGATTGCCATCTGGACACTTTGGGCTTCTCCTACCTATAAGTCAGCAGGCTAAGAAGGGAGTTACAGTGTTGGCTGGGTGATTGACCCAGACTATCAAGATGAAGTCAGTCTGCTACTCCACGGTGGAGGTAAGGAACAGTATGCATGGAATACAGGAGATCCCTTGGGGCATCTTTCAGTATTATTATGCATCACAGGGCATGATAATAAGGTCAATGGGAAACTATGACAAACCAATCCAGGCAAGACTGCAATGGCCCAGACCCTTCAGGAATGAAAGTTTAGGTCATGCCATAAGGAATAAAAACAAAAACAAGCAAACAACTACAACGAAAAAGCATGATCTGCTGAGGTGCTTGCTTAAGGCAAAGGTAATAGAAAATGGGTAATAGAATAAAGTATCATCAAGGCCACCTATGACCATGTGAGAAGTTGCAGAAATGAAGACTGTAATTGTCATGAGTATTTCCTTTTACTTTTTTAAATATATGTTTGTGCATGTAAACACTTGTACAAATAAAATATCTTTATTTCAAGCAGAATAAAAAGCAGGTAGAAGACTGGCTTAGCTTTCTAGCCTACAGCTTTCTCCCATGCTGGATGTTTCCTGCCGCCAAAGGTCAGACTCCAAATTCTCCATCTTTGGGATTCAGACTGGCTTCCTTGCTCTTCAGCTTGCAGACAGCCTATTGTAGGACCTGTGATTTTGTGAGTTAATACTCTTTAACAAACACCCCTTTATTCTGCCTCTCTAGATTTTAAATAAAAATACCTGTTAATGATTTTTCTAAAAAGAAATTCAAATATATTTGAAGTAAATGAAAATTAATCCTTTTGCCCAAGACACTAAGGCAAACTTTGAAGACATAAATAAATAAATAAATAGAAAGCTCTTAAGGCTTTTAGTGGATTCACCAGAAGAAAAGAAAAATAGATAGATGATAGGTGATACATAGATAGACAGATAGATAAATAGTAAGAACAAAACAAATTAAAAATAGGAGGCTTAATTTTTCTTGTTGGAAACAAAGGAGAGACTTCCCCCTCTGATTACTTTAGGAACTTAATAATTCTAAGTTCTTTCTCTGTCTCTCTCCCAAGGACTTGAAAACCAGCTCTTTGAAATGTCACTATCAAGGATGATAGTGCCCCTATCTCCCAGTTCTTGTTCCAAATAGGGGACTGAGTTCTGTAGAATTCTCCTCAAACTGCAACACTTCTCCTGTCATAAGCATATGAGAAGTTTATTTTTCCTGTGCATGAACCCAATTAGCAAACGCAGATGGCCTCCTGAATTACCAGGTGCATTTAAGACAAACTATGGATGACAAATGGTGCTGTCAAGTCCTCTTAATTTGAGCACTAGTCATGTTTATGTGAAGAACACGTATGCAATGTGCTGTATCTGCCTGCCCGTATAAAAGGGAGAGGTGCCTATCTGTCTTTGCAGTCTCTTAGCATCACATTCTGGTTTACTGTTTATTCAATAATAAAACCATTTACTTTTTTTATTTCTGTGAAGAGGTTTCTTTAGTTGGCAGGAGATTTCGTTTTTATTTATATTTCCCCAGCAATGTCCATATACGTATATGTGTATGATTATGTGAAATGCTATTGTACACATGGATCTAATCATCAAAAAACATGTAGGTATCAGATAGTACTTGGCTCTGAGAAGATAGCCATTAAAAACAACCAAAAATTCTTTTCAAACTACATATACTCTAGAGAAAATAGACACAAAATAAAATACGTAATAGTACATGAATAGCAATAAGTACATGGAGAAAAAACAAAACAGGGAATAAAGAGAGACAGAGATTGCCTCATTAGATGGTTAGAAATTGTAAATGGTGTGGTCACTGAGAAATGTAGCGGTATTCAAGGAAATATTTAAATGAAGAGAGAACCATAAAAACGTATCAAGAAGAAGTAAATATCAAGCAGAGAGAAGATGTCTAGAACCTGAGGTAGGCAAATGCCTAGAATCCTTGACAAATAGCAAGTCCAGCAGAGATAACAAGGGAAAGACAGAGAACAGAGGCAAATTAATGTGGCATTGTTAATATGGCGGAAATACTTATACTAATTTAAATTCTTAAGGCAGTGTTTAGGAGATTCTTAAAATTTCTGTTTCCTATTATTAACATAAGGATAGTGTTGAATGATAACTCCTAAATAGAAATGGTATCATTTTTATTTGTTTGTTTCACCAATCTATTTGGGGAAAAATCACAATTTTATGGCTTTTATAAAATCAAGTTTGAGCACATTTTATAAATATTTTGGGTTTGTTTAATTCTTGTATATGTTTGCTTGTTCATTCATCTATTGAGATTCTGACTTCTTACTAAATCACAAAGAAAAATATTAAGGGGTTGGAATTATCAGATACTGACAAAAACGTTAGGTGTTTTCTGATGTTTGAATTATAATAAAGGAACTGTGCAAATTCTGTATTATTCATTTGAGTGTTCCATTTATATTTTCTGTAAACAAAGTGTTTAAATTTTACTTTAAAATAGGCTAATTAGCATGTGTTAAAAGTTTCATATGATAATTGTCCTTGGATTTCTGGACAAGTTGCTAATATTTAGATTAATTTTAATAGTGGTTAATTGCCTCTGAAATTTTCTTTTTGGTTGAAAATAGCTGTTTACACAGAGAAAGCTCTGATGCTTAATCACCAGCCACAAACACTTGTGAGCTTTTCTTCACTCTTAAGAGCAGCAAAAACACTAGACCTTGTATGTCCACACTAAGAAAGAATTAAAATGAGAACAATCAGCCTATTTCTTGGGATGAACAGAAAACCATTATTTTTAAATCGTTTAATAAAACAATATTTCTGTCTTTTTCCTCTTACCTCAACTTCGGGGCTTTCTCTTCCATAAAGAAAAATATACATATGCCTATACATACATATACAAGTTTTTCTACTTCTCAGGAAATAGGTATGACAATTTTTACTCTGCTATTCTGATGAAACTCCCCATGTATTAGGTTTGCAACATTACACCTAGGTACTCACTCTATGTAATTAAAGCGCAGCATTTTTGAACTTCTTGTTAACACATCGTCTCCCACTTGGGACTTGCTGGCCTACCCTGTGCTACCCACCATTGCTTAGCTCAGAAGGACGGCAGATATATGTAAAAATTCCAGAAAGAAGTTTTTTCAAAAAAACATTTTATTTGTAAGAGGTACCATTTGAGTTACAATAAAACATCTTGATTTTGCTGATCTGGTATTTACTGCATTTTCACAAAATCAAAAGAATTCTGTGTCAATGGCCTTATCAAATATCATTGCCATATATATATATATATATATATATGGCATGCTTGCTGCCATAGATATTTGTAGTATATATGTTAGAGGTTTGATTTTTGCAGACAACTGTGTTTTTGAAATGAAATCAATAATAGACCAAACCTGCCTTATTTAGACAAGGAGAAACAAAGTACAATGAACAGAATTCTCAGCATCCTAAGACATATGAAAAAATATAGTAGTGATGAGGTCCAGGACAAGAAGAGAAAGAACTATCTCAATGTAATGGTAGAAATATTCAGGGTATTCCCCTGGAAGAGTTCAAGTTCTCCTGCATGGTTGACTTTAATTTGTACAAACCAATATTGAGTTCTTTCTCTTGGGGACCAGAGCACAAACAATAGAAACTTGAGTTTGATTTAGCATTAATGAAACAGATTGTGTCATATGCACACATTTATAATAAGAAACATGGGATATTTAGATAAGTATTTCACTAAAATAACATGTTAATTGTAAAAGACAAGATAGGACAAGTAATTTTTCTCGATACCACCTGAGTGACTTTGTCACCTATGACTCTTTCTCCCACCACCTACTGTACATACGTGTAGCCCTTAACTGTTCCTCTACCCCTCTTGATAATATCTAAATTGCCCAAACAATGATGCTAATCCATAAGGCCAGATTCTCTCTCTTCCATGAGCCATCCTTGACCAACTATTCTCCCAAACTAGCAAAACTTTGGTTTACTTAATCCTGCTAATACCCTATAAATCTTTCCTACATCCGTGCCCAAATTAGAACCATCTTGTAGAATCTTCAAATAAAAGTTTTTATTTTATTCCACATAAAAATAAAGACCATTTACAGTTTTTATTTGGAAAATTAATATTTAAGTAATCAAAACATAGAAATAATAAAACAAAATGTAAAACTTAACATGTGAAGATCATATGGAAGTTCTCTACTTGAGTACAGCAAAACCTTATTTTGAAATAGACCAAGACAATTTGCAATTCCAGAGTATTAACTATTATGCTGATTTGTGTTTCATTTAAAGAATAGAAATTACCTAGAGCTATCATTCTGGACTATTCTGAAGTTGATTGCTACATGAAAATAAAGGATTGTTGATATGTTAAACAAACAAACAACAACATCCCCCCCAAAAAAAAACCAACAACCAAAGCAAAAAATAACCCACATGTCTACCACATGATCTTCTTATATAAAGGGTTGCATTTTGGAAATACTTTTAATTGTTGTCAAAAAGCATTGTTGGTGATCTCTGGCAATTACTTTCAAGCTACTCAGATGTTGCCAAATATATCATTGGAAATTTGTCTCAAAACTTAATATGCATATAATTCACATTATATGGAATTCTTATTAAATTGAAGATTTGATTTTGCAAGCCTAGGTGTATCTCAATTTTCTGCATTTCTAACAGACTTCCAAATTATGTCGATGTTTCTGGAGCATCTGCCTTACTTTTAAGGCTTTATATGGCTAGAACTATTCAGCTGAATTTCACACAAATGCTCCTAATTTTTGTGTCCCAGAATTCTAGTAGGTACCTCATAACCCACTTCCTCACCTTATTCTCTTTTGTCCAGTTTCCTCTGCCTTCCTGATAGTTCCCATATTTTCTACAGGCTTTCATGCTTTCTTTCTTGTACACTTACTATTGATCTCTGTGTAATGTGATTCTTCCCCTTAACAAACTGGAAATTTCTTAATTATTTCCCACTGAAACAGCTATATTTGCATCCGTACATGCACAGAATACTATATCTCATTTTTATCATTACGCATTGTACTAGTCAGTTCCTTGAGCAGGTTACGTTTGAATTAATTGTAGTATTCCTCAAATTTAGAAAAACATCTAGTATAAGCCAGGATAACATAAACATTTATGTTTAAACTTTTAGTAATTTATGTGTTTACTAAATAAAAAAGAAAGTGAAGAGAAATGGAATTATACAGACAAAAATAATGGAGTTTGTTATTTTAAAAGTACACCCTACAAATGCTCATTTTCAATTTTTTCCTAAAGTGTCTAAAGTTATTTTTACCCTGAGTTGTCTAGGTAATATGTGATATTAGCCTCCATAGTTAGATTTTACCCTGACTCCACATTTCAGCTCTTTTTTTATTAGCTCAGGAAATTTTCAAGCTATCTTATGAAATAGGGATATATGAATTAAAGGGACCCAAGGACTTTGATAATAAAGAAGAGTAACAGGCTTGCACAAGAATGATAATAGGCTTGCCCAAAATCAAATCTGCGTTTTAATAAGAGTCCTATACAATGTGAATTAAAGTTGACGGTGACAGGCAATCATTTTATGGTGGTCATTCATCTCCTACAATTTCAGTGCTCTTCCTGCTTCAGAAAATGAGGGAAAATACCTCTTAAGAAGATGAAGCAGTTCACCAAATGAAATAAGTTGAATTGAAAAAAATAGAATGGAATGCAGAATTTCCACATGCCTCTAAAAATGATCACTTCACATACCATTGCCAGGCTAAACCACACAGTTGTTACCTACCTATGCATCTAAATAATGCAGTCTGTTTCCGGATCATAAAATTGCTTTTTATTTCTTTGAAAACTTTTTGTTAACTAGTGTCTTATATTATTAAAAGTGGCAGTTTGAAAATCAGGTTAACTACAGAATTGAGGGCATTATGATAAACTTACACTGCTCCTTTGAGGACTCTTGCCCTCTTGCCCTTGTGTTTAAAACACCTCAACAAACCCCATTCTTTGTGAATAAGAATATGTGTTGAGAGAAATCACCTGTAAAGTATAATGAATAAAATGATATTTAAATGCATGCAAACACCCAATTGTCTTTGTTTCTCATGTCGGCTTCAGGGAAGCTATTCACTGGAAATGAAGTAGATCTAGACATTTTAAAATAAATAGCACTGAGCATCAGGTGTTTAGATTCTTGAACTTGATGTCAATTTATTGCTCTTTCAAATTTCTCTGTTATTGACAACAAAAAAATATACAGATCTGAAAATCATTTATTTAGGCATTGACTTAACTGCATTCTTACAAAGTCAATGACACAAATATCTACACAATAATGAAAGAATTTCTGCCTTGGTAAAAATAAAATATGCTTTTTTCAATGCAAATAATGTAAACGTTTGTTACAAGAAACCATTGAATTGCTTCTCTCTAAGCAGCAGGGCTGTAGACTAAATATGATTTTAGCTTCTAATATTGCATTACACATTTTTGTCATGTATACTATAATGTTAAATTCATAAAATGAAATCATAAAATACACCATTTGATTTTCAATGGATCATTAATTTTAAAATTTTAAAAATGTTTTATTTAGTTTTAACCTTATTTTGTTGTTTCAAAATGAGTTCTTGTTAAAATTCATTTTATTGAGTTTTAAACTTATTTTGTTATACAGAGACAAACAATGGAATTTAGGGAGGGACATATTTAAATCCTGGCATTGCTTACTTGTTCTTGGGCAAGCTAGTTTTAATCTTTGATTCTCACTTTACTCACATGTGAACACTTGATTACATACAGGATATTTGTTTGGATTTAACAAGCTAATGAATATAAAACACCTAATAAAATGTTTATTTTATGGGCATTCTATAATGGCACTTCATGTGATTCCTACTATTTTTTACTACTAAATTAATATATTTTCACTATTATTATAAATTCACAAGCATTGTTCAAGGTCTTCCAGATATTTTGATAAACTTGGCCAATGAGCTTACATTCTGATACATTTACTCTTCCAAGTTACAATAGAACAGTTTAAAGAATGGATGTTAATATCAAGCATATAGTCAAATTTCAGGTCCTCTACATGTTAGTTCAATTTTTTAGTCTATGTTTTCTCAACTGTATGCATTTATACATATATGATTACATCATAGCAGTTTTTGGCCTGGAGTTAATTTGAAATTAACAAGTGAAAAATTTAGCAGAGAACATAAAGTAATATTTCTCTCACCTCTCTTTCCCGTTGTGATAGACATATAGTCCTTATTCAAAAACTGGGAATAATGACTTCCCAGTTCTGTTTATTTACTATGCTGTTCTTCCAGGTAGGTTGAATAAAGGGGTTAGATTTTGCACTCCCTCTTGTAAAGTGATCTCCATCTTTTAGATGAAGATATACAAATTTTTACAAATGTGGCAAGGTGATGGCTTGATTATAGCAATAGGAATTTTTTGTTCAAATAATTTCTGAATGCCTGTCTGCCGAGGTCACTGGGCACACAGGTAGAATATGAAAGCAACTTCTGATGTGGAGACGGGGCTCCCCACAGGCGACCTTCTAGGTAGCTATCTTCTACATAGCTAACGCACCTCCTGGGCACTTGGAAAAGGTCCCATACAAATGCCACCTTCTTGATTCATTAGAACTACTTTTCCAGTATCTCATTCTTGGACCCCTCTTTAGGGTTTTTCTTTTTTTCTGGACATTTTCAGCTTATTAACTACAATTCATTTACCCCTCTCTACCAAAGCCCTGTACTGATCTTCCCTCTCTCAGCTGCCTGATATCCAATCAGGAGAAAATTTAACATATAAATGTACAGTCCAACAACAGCTAATATGCAACCTGTAAGCTGATGGTATTAGACATTTAAAAATCTAGTGGTGATGTTACATGTTAAAATATCAACATTATTAGATATTAAGATATCAAAACTCTTCCATACTTCTGTGTGGTCACTACACCTTAAATACTGCTTGTCTCTTCTGCTGCTGCAGAATTTCACCTGGAACACCCTCTCCTCAAATATCCCCATGATCCAGAAACTAAATGATCAATACTTGGCACAGTAGAGGCTTTCTAGGATTTTATGCCAATACCGTGACCAGTATCTGTGATTGGCTATTTCACGTGCTCTAACTGGTATCGTTGTTCACTTCTAATAGGGGAGGGAAATGAGATGCCAGAGGTTATGTACATTACAGAGCTTTGCTTCAAACCTGGTTAGTCCTGCATGCTTTATTCCCAACCTATAGTACTTCCTGTCTGTCCAGAAGAATCAGCTTTAGTCTAACTAAATATAACATTCTTATTATAACTTTGTGAATTAATCCAAAATAAAGATATGGAATATATTATTATTAATATGGAATTAATAGATATGGAATCTATTATTAATCCAAAATAAAGATATGGAATATATACTAATCTTAGGCCTTGTTTTAAGTGTTACAGTAACATTATGCAATTTTTAGCTTAGCATCCAGAAGAAACTTAAAATATTTTGCTAAATATCCCTCTGGCGGTATTATAAAAAACAAATTCCCCATCCATGCAAGGAGGGCTCTATACAGAACAAGAATGGCCTGCATGCTTCTCAAGAAGTTGGTCATGAAATTTTCCCCAGAATATACTGTGCTATTTTTATACTAGATATAAAAGATACTTATAATATCTCAATGAAAATACTGTTTCTCTATCTAAAATAACTTAAATGTGCTTTCCTTCTGAATTTGTTTCACTTGTTCTTCTTTAGTCATGTTATTATTTCAATGTCTCTATCTTTTCCTAAAATTCATATGCTGAAGCTTAATCCCCATTGGAATAGTATTAAGACATGAGGTTTCAGGACATGATTAGATGCTCATGAATGGAATTTGTTCCTTATAAAAGAGGCTGAAGGAGGAAACTCTAAGAATGTGTTATCTGTGAGGGAAAGGCCTTTATCAGACATGAAATCGGACAGCTCTTTGATCTTGGAATTCCCAGCCTCCAGAACTGTGAGAAATAAATGTTTGTTGTTGATAAGCCACCCAGCCTCTGGTATCATTGTTATATCAGCCCCAAAAGACTAAGCCAACTCAATGAATGAATGGATGTAATAACGCAGTTCTTCCACATCTATCCATCTTTTTCAAGTTGCTTCACACCATGCTCCTCTTCACTGCATTCCACATCCAAGTGCTCAACACTCTGATTTTCAAACCTTCCTGACTCCCACCCATTCTATATTCCCTTCATTCCCATTCCTTAAGGAATTCTAATGACTTGAACTTCTGGGTGTTTATTAATTGATTTCTGAAGATAGTGAACCAATAATTTGAAGGTTTCTTATTAGAACTTTTAGATTCAGGAGTACATATACAGGTTTGTTATACAGATAAACTGCATGCCACAGCAGTTTGGTGTACAGATTATTTTGTTACTCAGGTAATAAACATAGTGACTAATAAGATACTCTCCCTCCTTCTACCCTCTTCTCTGGTATCTCTTGTTTCCCTCTTTGTTTCCATGTATTCGAGCTGTTTAGCTCCCAGTTATAAGTGAGAACATGCAGTATTTGGTTTCCTGTTCCTGCATTAGTTTGCTTAGGATCATGGTGTCCAGCTCCATCCACATTGCTACAAACTACATTATCTCTTCCTTTTTTGTGGCTGCATAGTATTCCATGGTGTGTGTGTGTGTGTGTGTGTGTGTGTGTGTGTGTATACACACACACATCTATATATACATACATATATATGTGTATGTATATATATACACACATACATATATATGTATGTGTATCTATATATATGTATATATATATGTGTGTATCTATATATATGTGTGTGTGTGTGTGTGTGTGTGTGTATATATATATATATATATATTTGTATATAAGGTGTTCTTAAGTAAGATGTTCTCTGCTCCAGACAAAAACTAGGGATGGAGTCTGAAAGATCTCTATCTCAAATTTTTGACTGGATCTTTGGTTAATGCTAGGGATTGAATTGTGTGCACCCAAAATTCATATGCTGGAATCCTAACTCCAAGTAGTTGTGACTATATTCAAAGATAGAGTTTTTGATAAAATTTTGATAAAACAACTACATTAAACCGGGCATGCTGGCTCACACCTGTAATCCTAGCACTTTGGGAGGCCCAGGCGGGTGGATCACGGGGTCAGGAGATCCAGACCATACTGGCCTACATGGTGAAACCTCTTCTCTACTAAAACCACAAAAATTAGCTGGGCGTGGTGGTGTGCACCTGTATTCCCAGCTACTCACGGGGCTGTGGCAGGAGAGTTGCTTGAACTAGGAGTTAGAGGTTTCAGTGAGCTGAGATTGCACCACTACACTCCAGCCTGGGAGACAGAGCAAGACTCTGTCTCAAACAAAACAAAGCAAAACAAAAAAATACATATATATATATATATATATATATATATATATATATATATATATTATATATAATAATCCCACATGACTGTTGTTTTTATAAAAGGAAATTAGGACATAAATATATTGTCATGAAGATGATGTGTATTATTCACATGCTGCTATAATAGAATAACACAGACCAGGAAGCTTAAACAACTGAAATTTACTTTCTCATAGTTGTTACTTTCTCATAGTTCTGGAGGCTAGAAGTTCAAGATTCCATTAGACTTGGTTTCTGTGGAGGCCCCTCTTTCTGGCTTATAGATAACTGCCTTCTCACTATGTCCTTGGCTTCTTCTCTGTGAGTATGTGTGCAGAGAGAGTTCTGGTACTACTTCTTTATCTTATAAAAATTCCTATCTCATCAAGTTAGGGCCCCATCCTTATGACCTCATTGAACCTTAATTAGTTTTCTAAATGTCTTATCACCAAATGTAGTCACATGGGATCTTGAGGCTTCAACATGTAAGTTGTGGAGATACAATTCAGTCCAAACACTATGTGAAGACACAAGGAAGGCATCTACAAGGCAAGGAGGGAAGCCTCAGAAGAAATCAACCCTACTGACACCTTATCTCACATTTCTACCCTACCTAATTGTGAACAAATATGTTGCTGTTTTTCTTAAAGCCATGTTAATGAGGGTTTTTTACTATAGATTATGATATTTTGGCATCTCCAAAATATTACTGCCTGGTAAGAAACTGTATCTCCTAGTCTTAACCAGTTGATGGAGATAGCAAAGATCTTGGACATGACCTGCCTTCTTTGCCAGCAAAGCAATCCCAAGTGTATCTCCACAACTACACCCTTTATCTAAATCTCACACACTAAGATAATATTTTTCCCTACCTCAAATTATTCCAGAGGCAGCTTTCAGGCAACTACAGATCACCCCTATAGTCCAACGTTCCCATTTGGAGGCACCTTTTATCAAGGTTTCTCATTTGAGGCCCTCCTTAGGTACCACTGCCAAGGCCTTCTTATGGGGGCCAAAGGAGAAGAAGTGAAGACACTTGTCTCCAACATGTCTCAGTCCTCAGAAGCTTCCAATTCCCAGTCCTTTCTCTTATCCCTTTCTATGGCCCCTATGGTCAAAAATTGGAAGTACCTTTTTGTTCCAAGATCTCTTGATGGTGAGACAATTGTCTCTGTCTGAACTTATACAAATGACTTGCTTAGTGCGGAACTGTGGTCAAAATGAAATATTTGGGAGCCAATAATTTTTCCTGTTTAGTCTCTTGCTTATATTATGGCAAAAGCAATTGAAGCCTTGACTATTACTTTGATTTGGGCTTACTGTCTTAATGGATTGACAACTTGTCACATTTGACAGTTTTAGTTAAACAATTTGCATGAAACCTGACCTTTCAGTTCTTTCCGGCTCACCTCAGCTCTTGACAATAAAAAGGAAGATACAAGAGATAGGTGACTCAAACTTCGGCCAAATTTTCATCCCTGGTGCAAATAAAAAGTCACAATTTGGAAGAAGAAATTAAAGGAAAATGTCTAAGCCTTCTACTTGTGAAGTTGTTCTCTTCATTCTGAGGCAGTTGCCTTGAAAACCATGAATATACTTTAGTAAGAATTCCTGTTTGAAAGTAATAAATGCAGCTCTGGCTAATGATCCAGTTGATGAAACACTTTGCTACATTAAAAAAAAAAAATAAGAAACTTGCAAAACCTTTAGGAGACTTAAATTAATAGCAAGTGTTTAGAGACAGCACTGGTTGCTGTCGATCTGTCGAGGATTTACACCGGTTGATAAGGAAATGTCCTTGCTGTCACCAAGGACTGGCTGCTAAAAGTTTCCACCACTGTCTTTCCTGCTCCTACCTTGTAATTATTATAACTAGCACAACCCTAAGCAGAGAGAGAGAAGGGAGAGAAATAGAAAGAAAGATGAGCTGTTAGTACCTTTCTGCTTCTGATACCAGATTCTAGGCCAAAGTCAAGAGAAAATGTGTCTGATGTATGGAGTCTAGGAGTTTATGTAACAGGTAGTTAGAGAGGCATGAGGAGAACAGAAGACGGCTTTCCCAAGAATGTCATGTGATGGTTGGGCAATGATCACATTGCCCCTCTAAAAGTGATAAATTGCCAGCTGGTGTCAGGGAGAGGCCATTTCCTGAAGGTCCACACCTGTTATTGCCAGCTGGTGTCAGGGAGAGGCCGTTTCCTGAAGGTCCACACCTGTTAGACTCAAGTGTTAACTGAAGGCAGATGTCAGGGAAAGCAAATTCCCAGGCATGCGCATTAAGAGATAAAATGGTGGAGCATGACCTCCTGGGGGCACTCGGAAGAAAAAAGGAAGAAAGACTCAGATGAGCAGGCGTACAACTTCCTAAACACACTGCCTGTGCTCACCTCCCAAGTATGAAGAGGATATTACACAAGCAGTCAGCCCATCCTAAGGCAAGAATCAATGGAAAGGGGCCAGCCTTTGGTAAAGTCCTAGGATCAAAGTTAAACATTGCACTTGACACTCATATTCCCACTTGGGTCTCTTTCAAGCATAGTTTCCTTCCTGTCTGAAACCTTTTTAAACAAACTTACACTCCTACTCTGAAAGTTGTGTTGGTTTCTTTTTTTGCCTTATCTTGTCCATCAGATTCTTTCTTCTGAAGAGGCAAGAACTGAGGTTGCTGCAGACTTGTATGAATTTGCCACCAATAACTTAGATACCTTCCAACATATAAAGCACAAGACACACATCCGGGCAATTGTATTACTCAGCGGCCTTGCAGTGGTGTGACTAAGACCACAGACTCTGACGCTGCACTGCCCTTCTACCACACTAAACCTGTGTGAACTTCTGCAGATTTCTTAACCTCTCTGGACCTCAGACTTCTCATGTACAAAAAGAATATAGTGGTCACCTTACAGAATTTCTTTGAAGAATAAATAATTTTAAATACATAAAACACTTAATGCTTGAAACAAGACAGTGTTATTTTTACTCATTAATTTTAAATTGCAAGAGGGAAAAGGAGAAATGATTATGAAGCATTATTTGTTCCTATGGAAGAAGGTGGGGTTTTGATATAACTCAAACACAAAAGGGAATTCTCCAAGTACAAAATGTCATGGAGCCTCTGGGTAACTAAAATAAAATCTTTACCATAAGAAGCTAGGAAATAACACACTCTATATGAGAATTAATGTCATAGAAAATTTGGTGGCTATTTATGTAGTTCTCCTTTAATCACTGGGGAACATTGCTTGTGATTCATGCTCTACATATTAAAGACAAAATAGACTAGTGCAGGTCTCTTGAAAGGTCACACTCCAAGTCTGATTTCTGCAATTTGATGTGTCAACAGGCAAAAATCCATCTCAGATTCAGGAGATTGAGACCAGATAATGCTGGCATAGAGGAATATGTTGCAGGAGAAAGTATGAAACCTGGGAAAAGGCGATGAGGACAAATCAACCCATAAGAGCAAGAGCAAGGGAATTTGAAATGACAGAGCAGGCAAAGTCTACCTGCAGCAATGCTTGATGCCGCCACTTTGTTTCTGTCTCTTGATTAATGCACCTAATTCTTCACTTCACTTAGGGCTTTGTCAAGGGGATAGAGAAAAATGTACTGCTCTTTGGTTCCTGGGGTGAAATTATTTCAAACTTGTAAATGCAGCTTTATACTGTTTCATTTTCTGTATTATATTTGTTTTGTTTAAATTTGATAACAAAACATACAGGTAGAGAATGTGTTTCATTCCTAAGTGAAGGTCTGAGTCCTCTTGGGCAACTATAACAAAATACCATACATTGAATGACTTATAAACAACAGAAATTTATCCCTCATAATTCTTCAGGCTGGAAAGTCCAACTTTGAGGCACCATCAGACCCATTGTCTTGTGAAGGCCCAACTTCTGGATCACAGATGGTTCCTTCTGCCTGCCTCTTCACACAGGGAAAGCAACTGAGGAACTGTGTTGAAGGGACTTCCCTGGGTCTACTGGGGGCGTTGTCTGAGTAGGGGAATTCCCTGTTTTCCCTCCTCTAGCTGACTAGGGCCCTTTGTTTATACTTTCCGGCCTCTGGCAGGCCAGGTAGGCCCTATATTTCTGTTTTCCCGCCTCTGGCTCTTGGAGGTGGGGGGCTCTGTGATTCAAGGTTATAAAACAGTAGTCAATCTGGTAACAAAGGCAAAGATCAATCAATCCAGAGGAAGTTTGAAAGAACCCCTCCCATTGGACAAAAACATGAATGAGGGAGGCAACAACTCAGGGATAAAAGCTCTAGCAGCTCAGCCTTAGCGAATCCTCTCTGGACTCCCTTCCATGAGAGAGTGGGAGCTGTCCTTTCACTCTGCCTAATAAACTGCGCTGTGGCACAGGGTCTATAAGGTCTATTTCAGCTGTAACACTCACAGCGCCTCCAAGACCCCTTACCCCATTCTTCTGGGTTAGGAGGGCCAAGAGCCTAACCTCCAACTACAGCTATTCCACTTCTGTGGCGGCCGAGCTGTTAGGACTCCTGGATTTCACCCAGGTGGTCAGGGTTCAACTCCTGGGGTGAGAACCAGGGAATCTGGCTGCAGTTACTCCTGTTACAAAATGAGGAGTTTCTCTTAAGCATTTTTTATAAGAGCACTAATCTCATTTATAAGTGCTCCATACCCATGACCTAAATGCCCCTAAAGGCCCCACTTCTTCATACCATCCCCTTAACATTAAGGATTTTAACATATGAAGTCAGTGGATGGGGTGGGCATCAACATTTTAAAAAAGCAGTGTGTATAGTAAAAGTGGAGAAAAATATTAACAAAAATAGATGGAAATAAAGTATTATTTTGGAAAATATAAAGTAAAATGCATTAGTGTTGGTATTTGATTCAACAAATATCATGCTAATTATGTATACATGATTAGATCTATTCATATTCTTAGTAATAACATGAACTTTTGTCCTTAAACTTGGCCCAGAAATTTCTCACAGAAAGCAATAATTTCCTGAACATACGCTTACCCAGTAAAGCTCAACAAAATAATATAAACACTTATATATTAAAATTGGTATATTTCTTCTGTATTATCTCAGAGAACTCTAAAATCGAATGAAAAGAGAGACATTTAGCAAAATTTGAGCATAAAAAATGCATGGTGAAACTTGAAGGGCACAAACATTTGTATATTGTATTCAAAATGTCACTTAATGCAAATTATAATGACAATATCAACAGAAAATAACAGTGAAATGCCTTCAAAACAGCCAAAGGCCTTTGGATTAAAGTTAACCCTATTATGTCTTTGAAAAGTATTATAACATTCTTGAAAAGTCACTGCAAAAAAATACCACTGAAGAAATCACTTAGAATAAATCTAAAATCAAATGACCTGATAAGAAGCCATCAAACATACATATATGTATGTCACCCTAAGAATTATAGGTACAAAAGAAAATATATTTATATATTTATTATAATGGAGAAATATCTAAAAAAGGAATAAAGGATAAAGATCTAAACTCAAAAGTAAAATAAAAAAGACTTTATTAGTGGGTATAAGAGGGCATTGAAAATGAGAAATATTGTAAGGTATATTGAGTTCCACAAAAAATGCACAGTTTGCTTTGTGTCCTATTGACAGTTTTATAACTGAATTGCAATAGTTATTTAAGCTCATTACTAAACTCCTTAGTAAATTGTGAAAACAGAGAAGATTTGACAACACAAACACAATCTTTGTCTTTTTTTTTTTTTTTAATGTAGTTCTTTTTTGTGAATGGAAGCTTCTTTCCATATAGGGTACTTATAACATAAATAATGCTTTATCTGGATTTTTCTCCCAATAGTCTGTTAAATATTTCCATGTTTTCCTTGGATTAAAAACACACAATTTTACTTTACATACAAACTTTTATTGAGTTAGTTATACTGTGATATACTAAACCACAATCATATTGCTAATTATCTGAGTTAATCTTTATTTATAGATATGATTACTTTTTTGACCCAGTCTTAAAAGTCATTTAATATTTATGTGAATATGAATTATATGATAAATATTTACTTATATTAGTTTGCCAATTTGTTTTATTTTAAGATAAAGAGGTTTTGGACTACTGCAATGAATAGCCTTTTAACTCTAGTAGAAAGATGAAATTAATTCCCACATTAACTAATGTGAAACAAAACTGGCAGGATCCCAGTGACAGTTAATAGTGCTCATTCTGAGAAGGATGGATTGAAGAATTCGTTCTAGGGTGGGAGCTCTAGGACCTGGCTTTTTCCTATTCTAAGGATAGGGACAAGAGGCATGAAAACTCTGGGCAGAAGAGAGTGGGTCCCCAGCAAAGGCCCCACCTGAAGCCTGGAACTAAGACCCACAGTGAGAACGTTACATTCCTGTTTTCCTGCTTGAATGTTGTCTTTTCCAAAACCACTCATGCCCCGCCCCAGCCCCCATAGTGTGCCCATAAAAATCCCAGGCTTCGCCAGTAGAAAGGAGAGGTGGCTGAACGTCTATAGAAGCAGCTGGTCTTTGGACACTGCGATTGGACATCCGAAAGAAGTGGCTTGACTTCAGAGGGACAGCTTGATGGCGCGACTTCAGGGAAAGAATATCTTTCTGCTCCATCACCTTTCCAGCTCCCCTTCCTGCTTGGCTATTTTCACTGGCAATAAAATTCTCTGCATTCATCACCCTTCAATTCATTCGTGTGACCTGATTATTCCCGGACAGTGAACAAGAGCTTGGGTACTATGGCTGTGGGTGCAAAAGGCTGTCACTGAGCTGTTAACACTTAAAGCCATCTGCGGACAGCAAAGCGAAAATAGCACTGTAACACACACCCTCTGGGGCTTCAAGGGGTCGTAGGTAACCCTCTAGATGCTGCCGGGGGGCTGGTACAGAGTTCGTTCCTGTGGGCACCCAAAAGTGATCGCCCCAGCTTCTGCACCCACTCACCTGCATGCTCCCGCCCAGGAGAAGTTACGCACAGAGTGAATGAAGTGTGCTCCATCCAGCACTGAAGCGCCCAGCTAGCTCCAGCACCTGCTTTCCAGCTCCTATCCGCAAAGGTGTTAGGGAAAACTTTCTGCTTCACTATGTCCAAATCTCAACAGACTCATCCTACTATAAGGGAAAAGATGGAAAAGACAGAAGATCTTGCTTCATTCTGAACCAGAAACGCAGATCCGGATCAGTTTAGTTCAGATACACCCAGAATTATTACCTTAAGTTGCAAAACCCCAGTCACTAGTGAAATATAGCCTAATAAAACTTCTCAAGTGCTGACCAATCAGATTGACGACAATTCCTTTGTCATAGATAAGTAACAAACCAATGTGCTCAAAAGCAGGGATGAAATATTTGTCTTGGGTATTTGTCTTTAATGAACAAATCTGATGCATAAGAAAAGTAGAAAAGATCTCTACCATAGTGATTCATGAAATCCTTAGCAAAATAAGAAAATATCTGCTTTTATCATCTTAGATCACATATTTTTCAATGTCTCCTGAGCATAACTGGTAATTTATTATAACTTTGTGTTTTAAAATTATTGGTAAATATGAATCATTTTTGCTGATATTGTAATAGTTATTTACCTTTAGTGAATTAGCATTTCAGTATTTGGCCTATTTAACTCTTGGAGCTTAATGAGATTTTTGTTTGTTTTCCTATTTACTTTGAAAAGTAAATCCTTTTTCAACAATATTTTCTATGAATATGTTGGCCTCAAAAATGTTTGCTAACATTTGCAACTTTATGTGAAGGTTTCACTAATTTATATGTTTCAAATGAATGAGTCCTTCAGAGAGTAAAATTAAAGGTCATCAGATTCTCAGAGAAAAAGTGTCCTACTTTGATTTTCTTCCAGGAATAATAAATCTGCAAGTTGGGGTGTTTTTAACCCTTGAGATGTATGAAGACCCTACAAGGAGTATACTAAGACCAATAAATTTTAAGAAATCTATTAATATTTTTTTGCAACTGATTTGGCTGAGAACTAAACCATCACCAGACCAAAGTATTATTTAGATTCTGTATTCTAATCTTTCTTTTTTTCACAATCACCTTTTTCTCATTTTACAAAAAATAAAACATTGTCTTCACTCATCCCAAAATAAAAGAAACAGTTTTCAAATGGGAACCTTTTGTGGGTACCAAAAGCAGAGACAATTCAAAAGATCTGTTTACCTTAATAAGGCAGTATCCTAGCTCACTGAAAGAAAAAAAAATCTTTTTGATTAAATTCTACATTACAGTTTTACTGTGTTTTGAAAAATTAAGATAGGATTTTTTTTTTTTTTTGAAGTGGAGTCTCACTCTCTCTCCCAGGCTGGAGTACAGTGGCCCCAATCTGGGCTTCTTGAAGCCTCCGCCTCCTGGGTTTAAGCAATTCTCCTGCCTCAGCCTCCTGAGTAGTTGGGATTACAGATGTGCACCACCAAGCCTGGCTAATTTTTGTATTTTTAGTAGAGATGGGGTTTCACCATGTTGGCCAAGCTGGTCTTGAACTCCTGACCCAGGTCATCTGCCCACCTTGGCCTCCCAAAGTGCTGGGATTATAGACAGGAGTCACTGTGCCAGACCAAGATAGGTTTTGATTAATTTCTTTGCTAGTATATCATCATAAATATTATTAACTACAAAATGAATATGTATTAATATTAAGCAAAATAAAATTTTAAGTAATAAATTTATGTTCACAATTTTTTGAGGATAGAGTAATTAGGAAAACATTTCTTAAAAATCAAAATTGACTGCATGTGATGGCTCATGACTGTAATCCCACCACTTTGGGAGGCGAAGGCAGGTGGATCACCAGAGGTCAGGAGTTCAAGACCAGCCTAGCCAACATGGTGAAACCTCGTCTCTACTAAAAATACAAAAATTAGCCAGGTGTTGTGGCACATGCTTGTAATTCCAGCTACTGGGGAGGCTGTGGCAGGAGAATTGCTTGAACCTGGGAGGAGGAAGTTGTGGTGAGCCAAGTTTGCACCACTGCACTCTAGCCTGGCAACAAAGCAAGACTCAGTCTTAAAAAAAAAAAAAAAAAAAAAAAAAAAAAAAACCCACCATATTGCATTACAGTTAATACTGTAGGAAAGACAATGCAAATACAAGTAAATGAGAAAAGAAAATGCAAACTCCAAAAATGCAATCCTGTTAAAAATAATACATGCATGTAACTTTAAGACATATTACACAGGATATATTTATAATGATGATGGGACATTTTTAAAGTAAATTTTTAAAACTTTGCCAGAAACTACATTTATTTCAAGTATTTGTACTTCAATTGAAAATATCTGGAAGTCATTCTAAAAAATGTGTGGAGCACGTATTTATTTTTCTAAAATCATTTTAGAGAAAAGGGATTCTTAAAAGGTTATTAGACTACTGTCATAAAGTAAGCAATTTCTAGTATAATTAATTAGCTCATTTTGTTAATAATCATTAGCAAGCTGTGAAACTGGGATTTCAGTGATTTTTACTTTTAATTCGCCAATGTAAATATTTCCGTGATAGTGCAGAGTAAGTATACCTTATATATGAGTCCTCCATATTGAAGATAAGGTGATAATGTTTTAATAAGTTTATCTAATGTATTCAGATAAAACATTATCATAATGATGTATACATACCAACACGCAAAGGGCCAGAAAAAGGAACTATTTTGTAAAGTTAAAAGGGATAAGTCGTATTTCAAAACCTCAAGATGACTGTTCTTTTATATGGAACTAAAGTAATTTAGTTCTATAAATTATGTGTTTACATGAATAATCACAAGTCAATTCAATAAAAACATATAGTTTGATCTGGGATTTTGAATATTGTATACACTTAGTTGATAAAGCTGCAGCAATGTTTGAGAGAACTCCCTCTCATTTTGAAAGAGGTTCCACTTTGGATAAAAGGTTATCAAATAGCATTGCACACTACATAGAAATCTTCCAAGACAAGAAATGTCAATGGATGCTTCAAATTTTATTGTTTTCTTATTTTAAGAATTTCCCTGGCAGACTTAACCTTCAGCAACCACCACCCTGGTCAGTCAGCAACCATCAACAACTAGGCAAGACCTTCTACTAGCAAAAAGATTGCAACCCACTGAGGGCTCAGAAGATCATTTAGATTTTTAGCAATAAAATCTTGTTTAATTAAAATATGTATATATTATTATTTTAGACATAATGCTATTGCACACTCAAAAAACTACAGCATAGTGTAAATTTTTTTTGTTTTATATGTTCTGAAAAACCAAAAAAAAATATGTGACTTGCTTTATTGAGATATTCACTTGATTGTAGGGTCAGGAACCTAACCTACAATATTTCAGAGATATGCCTGTATTTTCCTTGTTTTATCCAAAGTCAAAAAGGTAGCTCAGGATATTTGAAAAAAATGCTTGACAATTTGAAAATGCCAAAGAAATAATAAATCATTCAAAGATAATTTTGAAATTGTTACCAAAGTAAAATTGTATTACTATGTAATGATTGTTGTTCAAATAATTTTAATAATCAAAAAGGAAGATAGGAAGGCTAAAAAAGAAGAAAGGAGAGAGAAAGAAAATGAATGTAAGAGGGAAGGAGGAGAAAAAGAATGGAAAGAAGAAAAGAAAAAGAAAAGAGGAAAGGAAGGAAGGAAAAAGAGAAAAGGAAAAGGGAAATTACTCTTTGTTATGAACTGAATTATTTTTCTCCAACTGTATTTTGAAGCCTTAACCTCCAAATGAAACAATTTACAGATGGGGCTTTGGGAGGTATTTGGTTTAGACGGGATTAGTGTTCTTTATAATCAAAGACAGCAGAGAGCTTGTGTATGTGTGCTCTCATTTGCTCTCTCTATTCTCCCCCTGTTCCATGTGAAAAAAAAAAAAAAAAAAAAAAAAAACGAAAAACCGGAGAGTGTTAAACTGGTTGTCTGTAAGCCAGAAAGAGGGCCTTCCCCAGAATTCAAGCATGCTGGCACTCTGATCTTAGACTTAGCAGCATCCAGAACTGTTAGAAGAACATTTCTATTACTTTAGCCACTTAGTCTGTGGCATTTTGCTAGGCATCCTAAACCGACTAAGATCCCTCTTAAATAGTGGTTTTAGTATCTAAAATATTAATCGACTCTTGAGGCATTGGATTTCCAAAAATGACTTTCTTCATTTTATTTCTTAAATAATGAATATAATAATATTAACATGCGGTAAAAATAGCCCTCAATGTATCCCTCCAAAACTCATTTCACAGTGCTTAATATAGAAAAATAATAATGAATTCCAATGATAATGGGGTAATTAAAGCTAGTAGGCATAAGGGAAATGCATAATATCTGCAGATACAATTGAAGTAAGAATTTGATCTAGAGAAAGCAAAAATGCATTTTTACAGTGTTTGAATGGCAAATAAATTCATTTCATGTAAAAATATTTACTTGTTCTCACCACTCTTGATTATACTGGAACCAAAAAATATTTGCCTGAATATTTAAAAAGAAAAAAATAATAAAACTAAGAAGATTGAAACAAGAGAAAGAAGAAAATTTTTATTATGCACAGATAATTGTGAACATAGAAAATAAAAAACACCTACAGATAAGTTTAGCAAAATAGTTAAGTGACAGAATGCAGAATGATAAATCTATATTCTCATCAAGTGAATATGAAACGCTTACTAAAATTAACCATATACTGCTGAAGTGTTTATTATCTTTTTTATCTTTAAGTGGGAATGCGTTCTTTATGACTCAGAAATCATTTTCCTTTAGATTATATATCTCTTTGGTGTGTGCATATACATGTGTTTATGCGCACTGAAACCTGGAAAGCATATGTACAATATGTATATATGTTTATAACTAAGCTTATAGCAATACTATTTATAATACATTGTAATAAATTGAAAATAGAAACTGAAATGTTCAGCAGCAATAAAATGAACAAAGAAAACATGGTTTACGTATGAGAATACAGCCAAACAATTAATGAAATTCAGCTCCATGTAGCACCCTGAATGACTGAAATATATACTGCTGTGCAAAAGAAGCCAGATCGAAAAAAACATGTACTATATTATGTTTCTATGAAGTTTAATAACAAGAAAAATATCATTAAATGGGGTTCCTGAGAGAATCAAGAAAGTGATTCCCTAACTTTCAGAATAAAAGATACCCGTTGTGGTAAATAAGAATATATGACCCAAAAGGGATGCTCAGGGGGATTCTGGGATGCTGGCAAAATTCTTCTTCTTGTGTTCTTGGTCATCTTGTTACTCATTTGCAATTATCTATTCACATTTATAGTTATGTTTTATGTACTTTCTGTAAATGAGTATTTCAGGAAAAATCACTTTTAAAGAACTGAAATCAAAATATGTATTACATAACTAGCTATGTGCAGATTCTTTTTTTTTTTTTCTTCTGATGTGGAGTCTTGCTCTATCGCCCAGGTTAGAGTGCAAGGGTGCAATCTCAGCATACCACAACCCCTGCCTCCTGGGTTCAATCAACTATCTTGACTTAGCTTCCCGAATAGCTTGGATTACAGGTGCATGCCACCATGCCCAGCTAATTTTTTTGCATTTTTAGTAGAGATGGAGTTTAACCATGTTGGCCAGGCTAATCTTGAACTCCTGACCTCAAGTGATCACCCACCTTGGCCTTCCAAAGTGCTGGGATTATAGCCATGAGCCACCACACCCAGCCATAGATTTTGTATTCGGCACTAATAAATTATACTGAGTGCGGTACATTACTACGTAATTAAATATACTTCCCAAAATTCGTGCCTCTGTGTTTTCCCTTTCAATACTGATGCTGGGCTTAGCCTTGAGATATGCCTTGATTAATGGTATATCAGTAAGTGTAACAGAAAATAAGGCTTAATAAACACTTGTACAATTGGTCTTGGCAACATGGAATTTTGTCACTTCTATGTAAGAAATCTAAGCTGATCTGCTGGAAAGATTAGAGAGGCTACAGGAACAACTGCCAGGGATCCCCAGCCGGCAGAACTAGCTCACTACCAGATACAAAAATGAGGCCCTCATAACCCATAGAGCCCCACTTAACTTGCCAGATGACTGTAATCATATGAGTGGTGAGCCCAGTAGAAGAAGCACCAATAAGCCTGGCCTATCTTATAGAGTCATGAGCAAAATAAATTGATGTATTATATACTAAATTTTAGAATGATTGGTTATAGAACAATAGATATTTACCATGCAAGTACTTTTTAATAACTGATTATCGTTTGAATAAAAAATTATTTTTAATGAATATGTAATTGAAATTATTTTAGAAAACAAATTTTAAGTACATTAGAAAAATGTTTAAGTATGTCAAAATTGTTACTTATATCAATTGTCCTTAAACTTTGGCCAATTTGAATCATCTAGGAAAAATTTTAAGTTATGAATAACTCTTCCCATCTTGAAGATTCTAATTTAAATGTCTCTGGGGTTGAGTGTAGTTACCTATTCCTTTATCTATGTTTTTTGATATTTATCTATCTATCATCTGTTAGATTATGAGGCAATCCTAATGTAAAATTGAACATTGAGATATTGACGATTAACAGGAAGAATCTATTTGAAATCTAGTGTATCTAAAAAGCAGAACACTGTCACAATGAAATATATATATATAATGTATAAAAACATATACATATATATGTATAAAAACACAAGCAATGGTACAACATGAAGAGAAATTATACTAATTAAAATATAACATCTGATGAATTTGATATTCTAAAACTCTACTCGTAATTTTTATCTGCCTAGATTTGTTGTGTGACCTGTCTTTCCTCAAAGGGAGCATACTTGAAAGAAGATTTTATGGTGGCTTCTAAATAACATAATTTTAATTTTAAATACAGAACTACTTTTATATCTTCTAAGCATTGGAGGGGTAACAAATATTCTGTTTAGAAAGTTGTTCATAAAAGGGCTTGTTGTGGAGTCGGGCAAGTTGGAGTCAATCACGGAAGTGTCAACGTGCAGGAGCAAAACAGCTGAATTCAAAGGGAAAAAAAAATTGAGACAGAACTTAAGGTCAAGTCGGGGGCTGAAGTAGAAAAATCATTTTAAATATCATCATTGGTTAAACAATCAGTAAAGAGGGTCTAGGATCCAAAACCGAATATCATGTGAATAAAAATTTAAATAGAAGAAGAACAACAACAAACAGAAAAGGATAACAAGCAAAATTAGGAGGATTACCAGTCACTTTTTTTGTCATGAGATCATGGGTGTTTCAAACTGACATAAGGTGACAGAGCTGTAACACATGCTTTAAATTCTTGCTAACCAAGTATAATCCATGGACAAGCAGCTGTGATATAACCTAGGACCTTATTAGGTATACAGAAACCTGGGCACTACCTAACAGGTACTAGGCCAGGATCTACATTTTTCAAGATCTGTAGATAATATATATTCTAATTTTGACAAGCAACATTTTAGATAACATATTAATTTTCTATTGCAGCTTTAAATTTTACTACAAACTTAGTGACTTATAAACAACACAAATTTATTTACTTACAGTTCTGTAAAGAACTTTAAAAATATTTATTTTCGGTAGAACTGTAAGGAAATGTCAGGCATGGATCTCACTGGGCTAAAATCAAGGTATCAACAAAAGTGTTTTCCTTGCAGAGGTTCTAGGGGATAATTAGTTTCTTTGCCTATTTAGGCTTCCAGAGGTCATCTACATTCCTTGGATCATGGTCCTGTCCTTCAGTCTTCAAAGCTAGAAGTGTCACCACTTCTCTAACCCTTTTTCTATTGTCATATCACTCTTTCACAGCTGGCAAAGGTTCTCTGATTTTAAGATCTCATTCATATGATTAGATTGAGCTCATGTAGATAATCTAAAATAATCTCCTCAAAGTCTCTAACCATAATCAAATCTGCAAAGCTCCTTTTTCCATGTAAGCAAACATATTAACAGGTTTAATGGTTAGAATGTAGATATTTTGGGGACTATTATTCTGTTACAATAAACTCTTAGTTTTGAGGAGGGATTGTTTCAAAGTACATAGAAAACTATTTCTTATTATATTTGTTAATAACCCAGGTGAAACCATATCCATTTTAGAAAAGGCCGTTCAATTAAGGGTAATAGAAATATTAAAAAGTTAGGAATTAATCACATTTAGAAATTAATAAATCTAAAAATAATTGTATTTTATTTATTTATTTATTTATTTTTGAGACAGAATTTTGCTGTTGTTACCCAGACTGGAGTGCAATGGCACGATCTCGGCTTCCTGCAACCTCCGTCTCCTGGGTTCAAGCATTTCTCCTGCCTCAGCCTCCCAAGTAGTGAGACTACAGGCACGCACCACCATGCCCAGCTAATTTCTTGTATTTTTAGTAGAGACAAGGTTTCACCATGATGACCAGGATGGTCTTAATCTCTTGACCTCGTGATCCACCCACCTCGGCCTCCCAAAGTGCTGAGATTATAGGCGTGAGCCACTGTGCCCGGCCAATAATTGTATTTAATAACATTTAAAGGTTTTCTACTTCCAAATAAGCAGTTAATTATATAACTTAGTAAATGTAACTTGGCCTGGAATCTATTCTATGTGGCTCTCAAAATTAAAGTACTTGACTGCCTCATAGGAGTTTTTGCACATAATGAATAATTTCTTGGAATACTTAGATGCAGAACACCAGTGCAGGTTGGTCTGTGGAGTCATTAGCATTATCAATGGCATTCAAATGTTAAGGACTTATCAAGACATGTATTTAAAATTAGAACAAATTATCCTGGCTATCAGATGGAGCAAAAGCCTTGAAATAAGACATGTACAATTTTTCTGAACACCCATAAATAAATGACCACCAAGTTCTAAACGGTGTCAGTTAACTACTCTATCGTCATTCTGTTTTTCTCCATCAAACAGTCCTAATGTTTCCTTCTATTATCCTTTCCCTTTTGACTATGTCGAGCTTGACTTTCTCCAGTCCCCTGGATACACCATTACTTTCCCCTCCTGTAGTTATGTTCTATTCTTTTTATGGCAAATCAATTTAGTTTAGCTCAGATTCCTATAATTTTCCAGTGAATCCTTTATCTCATTCAATTCAGCAATTCCCTGGAGCAAAGGAGCAAACACAAAATCATTTTAAATAAATGAGAAGTTGTACAAAAAGCTGGGAATCCTAACACATTGATATTTCCCTTTCTCTCACATATGTAATTGCCAGCTTACTTACCATAACTCTCACTCTTTCCCTTCTTTAAGACACCACAAAGAAAGTTAGAGTGACATGAATGCATTCTATTTAGTTTTAACATTGTAAATCTGTCACATTTTAGCACATTGATAGCAAATTATTGTCAGTATACATTAATTCTGGGCTTAGCTGCATTGAGAAGTTATTATTGTGTTACTGCATATAATAATTTCAAAATAATCAATAATTAAAACTAATAAATAGCCACACATACTAAAGGGCGATATGAGTCAAATTGCTCCAAACATATACCCTGAATGTTGATATTTATTTATTCTCATAGTTATGTTTACGTAGTTTACATAGCTTTCCAATTGCATGAAAATCCAAACACGTATGAGCTTGTTTAAGACATCACACATTAGTAAACATCAGGATGAACAACAATTACTACAACCTATAGTATTCCCTGAGTCAAGAGACCTACTGTTAACGTCTGCCCAGCAATACCTCTCTTAGCAACATTTACCTTAGACGTGAGGTTGTTCTCTCTATCTACAGTATTATTCTGCCCTCTGGCTGTAGCTGATAAGAGAGGAAGGATGATTGCTCCAAACTGGGCTAATCAGATTATCTTTGCTTGAAGTTTAGAAATGGGATCCAGAGAAAATATCTGCATAAGGTGGAAACTATGGGAGGTACAGGATGACCCCAGTCTATCTAAGATAGCAAGAGACCTGCAAATTCTCATGCAGGGTCTCCGCTTGACACCAAACAACTCCCCCAGTCTTGAAACTGGACAAAAATAAATTCCTTAGCTTGAGTTAGTTTTTGTTGCTTACATTCATGTGTCTTAACTAATTTATTAGGTCACATTAGCAATTCCTTTTTTTAAATAATTGTAAGTACTGACATTTTAGTAAGTAATTTGAGTTTTAATGACTCCCTGCCATAAGGTAGTATCTATGAATTCATAGGAAGCTTAGCATTTGATTTATCAGCCAGAACACTCGGTTGGGAGTCCTATCTTTTCTCTATTCCCAGTCTTAAGAACCATTGCAAATATTAATGTCGGAGCAAGATTACTGTTTTCTCCATCAAAAGGACCTTCTGTATTTAAAAGAATAGATGGTAAGTTATCATAGTACTAGAACAACATATATGATGTCGTAGTCTCAATAAATAGTCTAAGTAAATATTGTTTAAGTGAGAAATTGAATAAATAAGTGCACAAAAGAATAACTTATGGAACATACAAGTTGAACATACAATTCAAGAGAACTGCCTGTATATATTTTTCTCTTCTCAGTTTCTGAACAAGTTGAGAAGAAAAGCAAAGCAATATTCAGGCCAAAACGTCATGTTTATCACTCATGGAGGCCACAATGAGGAGGATAGACTTGGCTTTGTTTGTTAAGTAGGTTTAGTGAGGCATATGTAACCACTCAGTTTTAGACAACGTAGAAACAGATAAGGTAAATTCCATGCCATAGAGTGACACAGGAAAACTTGTACTAGCCATGACAAGGCGTGATTCCAAGGGGAAGAGGGCTGAGCTGAGTTGAGTAAGCACAAAGAAAAAGTAAGTTTTTTTCACCATCTTTTTCTCACCAAGAACCCATTTCTGTGCCCTTGGAAAAATGATCACTTCTGTTGAGTATGCACAGACCAGAGAACAAACAAGGAAAATGAGGTACTAGGATTAGAGCAAAAACAGGAGAAACTGGAAGACAAGACCAGTAAAAGAGCATGGAACCCTGTCTGGCTTTATACACTACTGTAACAATATTGGCTTTTACATTGAGGGCCTCAGATATATTTATTTAAAAGGACAAGAAAGAGCAACTTGAATAAAAAAAAAAAAAAAGATGTGTCACCAAAAATGACACATCGTCTGTATACCCTGTATTTTAATCTCAAGTGACAATTATCATTTCAATAGGGCAACTTGTTGACCTTCCCATAAATTCTAAGGCATAAGTATCAAAACAACTTGCATGTGGGCCAAATCAAGTTAATTTTATATATGAAAACTGATAGTATTTAGGGGTTTAGGATCATCATCAGTATTTGATAATTTCCTGAAGAGGTTGAGGTGAGTACCTTTTTCATGGCTACTACTTGCATTTTAGAATTAAAGTTTAAATGTAACCCCTATAAATCCTAAAGACTTAAAATTCAGTCCTTAATCAAGGGGCACAAAATCATATATTTTTCCGCAGATTTGAGGACAGATTATTTTAGGACAACTATTTATTCTACTACAGAAACATACAAAATATTTTTCCTTTAGAAAATCATTATTACCGTACTCTCTATATAGAGAAAATTTTTGTTAATACATAAGCCACTCATAAGAATAGTTCAGTAGAATTCCAGGTCAGTGTTTCTAAACTGTCACATTTATCATCACAATTATTGGGGTAATTTCAATAATAAGATCCCCTCTGCCACCCTAAACCTATAAGAGTCTTTCAGGTTTGTCTAGGAAACTTTTCACAAGCTCACTGGATAATTATGTTATGCACTTAAATGTAAATATCAGTGTTTCAAGTGAGGAAATAGGAGAATATGAACTAATAATGTCTAGGAAGAAAAATAGAGAAAATAAAATTAGAGATTATAGATGGTTGAGTCAGCATATGTAAGGTTTAATTGAATCTGTAAGTTAATGAAAATAATGGGGTACAGAGTAACTATTATGCTCTGGACTGATTAAATAGATAAGTGATAATAGTAATTGCTAATAAAAATAAAAGAGAAAGGTGAAGCAAAATGAAGGAAGGTAATTGATGTTGTCTTACTTCAGTTAGATGTTTTTCCAAGTAGGCTATCATAGCAAATAAATCTCAAGTAAATATGTCTAAATACAATAGAATGGTTATTACTTGTTCAATTATAGTTTATTTCAATTTTCAGTGGATAGCATTCTTTCTAGGTTGACCAACTCTTCTAATTTTTTAGCTGGAAAGGGTTTCCAGGATGCAGGACCCTTTGGTTCTCATATTGGGAAAGTCCTAGGCAAACAGGGACAACTTGTCAACATCATTGTACTGAAAATTCTGAAACTAGACCTTCTTTTTTTAACTCCACTATTTTACAATATTTGTGAATCTTTTTCTGGAGTCTCTGTAATTAACCAGTTGGTAAACAAATAGAGAAAGTTTGGAGTATATGAAAGAGGTTTTTTAAGGCAGGCCTGAAAGTGGCATATGTCACATGCTTCCATGTTCTATTGGCCAGAACTCAAATATGAAACCATGCATGAATTGTACCAAGGATGCTGGAAAACATCATCTAGGAATGAGAAGTAGAATAAGAGACTGCTATGTATATTATTGAGTCAAAAAGATACTAAAGAATTAAAGAATTCATCTTTTATTTAGAAATGAAGAGGTCATCACCAACTTAAGAAAAGCAGTTCAGGTAAAGATTAAAAAAAAAGTAGAAGCCAGTATTTGAAAAAATAATTAGGAGGTTAAGAAATAGAAGTAGCAAGTGTAGTCTACTGTTTTTCTATCATTGTTCTGGAATTAAAGAGACATATGCCATAAGATCTAGTAAAGAGCAGGGCCAGAATGAATGCTGCTTTTTAAGCTTGAGGTTTATGTGTTGCTATGGGAAAGCCAATGGAAACTAGACAGATGAAGATCCATGAAACACAGGGAATAATGGATTGAGCAAGTTCCCAGAAGATACTGAAAATGACAGAATTTTGAGTACGTATCGACAAATTTATCTTGGAGAACAAAAAAGAAACATCTATCTAGACAATGGAAGCAAGCAAGAATATTTGTGGACTCAATTTTTAGTGAAAGCATCACATATCACTTCAATTGTCAACAGAAAAGAAGAGGTTGCTCAAGATACTCCATTTTTCCTGTGATGAATACATGGACTCCAAATAAAACTTTTAGAAAGATGTACAGAACTTAGATGTGAGAAAGATTACCAAGAAACTATTAAAATTATTTTTGATCTTCATTGCTTAGAAATTACTTGACCGTGATAAACAGTAGGATATATTAGATTTCTTGAATTCAAAGGAAGAAAATTCGTTATGGTTGAAAATATAAATTAGAAAAAAGATAAGATCACAAAGAAAATAAAAACAAACTTGCACGTCATTTTATCTTACGGAAGAGAAATATTTAAAAAGTGTTCCTTATCAACTAAGGAAGAAGCATCTTAGCAATGAATCAACACTTAAAATTTTAGTAGAACAAATATCTAAACATGTACTTAACACGAAATTTTGCATGTCAGCACTCAAAGCAACGAAGTACTAATTATACTCTATCAACATTGAGAAAGTAGTTAGGTAGCAGTAGAAGGATAAATGCAAACACGTCAACTTGAAACATTGGGTTTTGTAAACAAGTATTCTCAAGACACCTGGATCTTTATTAGTTGTCAAATATTATCTAGATGTAAATTTTTGAAATGAGTATGATATTGGATGCTGATACAGTGATGTTTCTGAATTTCAGTTGTGGATAAATAAAGGACATTTACATATGTAATAAAGAAAAGAGAAATACTAAACACAATCTCATTTTAATTCATACAGGCATAAGGGAGAAAAAGGACAACAGCAGATGCATGCTAAAATGTTTTTGACATTATTGATAGTGCCTAATAAATCAGTTTCAGATCGCGTCTCCTTTTCCAACTCAATTTCTATCACATTTTCTTACAGCACTCTTTGGTTTCACATTACTGAAACAGCGATACTAAATACATCACTTTAAGAATCTTTTCAAAATCGTTTCCAAGTCCACAGAAATACTTCTGGAAGTGCCACAATGAACACCTCAGACTGTCTAAGCCCCCTTTTTTTATGGATACTAGCTCTGCTGATAAGTTATTGACAAAAGTGATAGATAGATAGAAAGCCAATTGCTACTCTTAAATTATATTTGTATAAACAAAGGCAGATGCTGATTGTTTTCTGTTTATATAAATTGAGTAAATTGTCAAAGGAATGACATTTTGGTAATAATATTGGCAGGAATAAAAAGTATTTATAATAACATACAAGTTTTAAAGAACATTTCTGGAATTATTTCAAAGACACACACTTAAAAAAAATATATATATATGTATCTCAAACTTCAGGGTCTTTATATTTAACCATAAAGTCTTTAGGATATATTTGCAAATTTATTTACAACTAAAATGTAGAAAGGCAAGTCTCTCAAGTGTCTATGTAGATAACAGATTTCAGCTTTAAATGCAATAAAGTCAGGTAGTCAAAGAACCATTGAAGATTCTGTTGATATAATCAATGCATGTACAAGAAACCAGATATGACAGTAGTGAACCTGCAGAAATTGGATTGACTCTTTCAGTAAATTGGTGCAATTGCTTTACAATGCTGTTATGCTATCTCCTAAATAAAAAAACTCCAAAGTCTGAAAAGTCACCCTGACTGAACTGAAAACTGCCCCAAATGAAAATTAAATTAAATGATAAAATCTGCTCAGCACTATTTTTTTCCTGTGGTTACCAGTGAGTGCATAAAAATAGAATCACTGAATGTGCATAATAATACTCACCAGTATAAGGAGTGCTCAAAATTTCAAAGAACTCTATTTTATTATGTAATTTACTACTCAACATATTAAAAAATAACCACTAATTTCCAAAAACAAAACAACGGGACACAAGGAAACTTTGAGAGATATTGGATATGACTATTACCTTAACTGTAGTGATGGTATATCACAGGTGTTTGCATATGTTCGAGCTCATCAAACTGTGCACATTAAATGTGTAATTTGTAATCATATATATCTCAATGAAGCTGTTTAAAAGAGTAACCAATAATTTATCTACATTTACTGTATTAATTAGAGTTCTGAGATAAACAGAAACAATAAGGTGTATGTATTTTACACACACACATACGCACGCACACACACAGAGAAAGAGAGAGATTTATTTCAAGGAATTTGTTTATATGATTTTGGAGGCTGCAAGTCTAAACCTCACCCTGCAGACCAGCAATCTGAAGACCAAGGAAAGAGCAAATGAGATAGCTGCAGTCTGAAGGATTCTCTAGGGGCAGAACTTCCTTTTCCTCAGAGGATCTCATTTTCATTTTGATTAAGGTCTTGCAACTGATCAAATGAGGGCCAGCCACATTATGGAGCTTCATGTGCTTTACTCAAAGCCTACTGATTTAAATTTTAATCTCATCTAAAATGTCTTCTTAGCAACATGTACTGTGGCCTATGCATGTTTACACATGACATTAACCATCCCTCTGACTAAGTCAAACTATGATTATTTATGTTTAGTAAAAATGGTGTCACCTTTTTTGGTGATTACTAAACAGGGAGGCAGTAAAATGTTAACTGCTTAAGGAGTTGTAAATGGTACTGTAACCAGTAATGTCACATAGGTAATATTGGCTTTATGGATAATTATATTTATGACTTTGTTTTTAGGTTTTTTCTTTTACTTTAATTTATCCTACTTTATATTGTTAGGCAAGAATAGAATTATCATCATCAGTAAGGATTTGTTGATATTTAGTGGAATATATAGAAACAGGCTTATAATTAAATAATATTTACTGTAACTTTAATATTTGCTTGCATCCTTTCATATTGTTATTTCTAAGATAATTTTTGTTTGCAAAATTATGTGTGATAATTGTGCATTAAAACACTTTCATGTCTTTCATATACAGACTATGAATGGCTAATTTACAAACAAAAAGAGAATGATACATTAGGCCTTTGATACCATTTACAGATGTTGTTAAATCATGACAAATGTCTGAACCTTCTTCAGAAGGTTTTGTGATAATAATGGCTTTTTCACTTTTTCTATGAAAGCCAACTTTAAAAAGACAGCAATAGTATGTTTAGAGAGGTAATTTAGAGTTTGTTATTTTTATAACACTAGAATCGTTTCTGATTAAATGTATACATATACACATACAGAAAATTGCACTAATATTTAGAAAAGTGTACTGTTTAAAATACATTTTAATACATTGCTGATTAAGGGACTTAAAGTAAAATCATAACTATGAATATTAGTTGCCAAAAGAATATTTCTATTCAAACTAGTGTCTCTACAGTGTTATACTCAGTAATGCAACATGTAGTATAATCCTGGTAAGCAATAAGTATGTTAACATTCTGGATAAGTGAGTGCACATTAAGCATTTCTGCTAAAAAAACCAGTTCATAACTGAACTTTAAAATAGAGACGACTGAATTCAAGTTAGTTTGCAACATTATGAGTGAAGATATATAGCCAGAATTTGAAACTACAAAGAAATATTTTGTTTCCATTTTTTTGATTAATACATAATTAATTATATATATATATTTATGGATACGGTGTGATATTTCAATACATATGTACATTGTATAATGATCAAAACAGGGTAATTAGCATATCCTTCACCTGAAAATCATTGTCATTTCTTTAGTGAGAAAATTCAAAATCCTCTCTTCCATCCATTTTAAAATACACAATATATTATTGACAACTACAGTCAACCTGATGTGCTGTAGAATACCAGAACTTAACTGTACATTTTAAAATAGAAAATGCCTGTCACGTGCATATCCTGAATATTCAGCACGGTGCTAGATACTTAATGAATGATTTTAAGCCTGACTCATCTACTGATCAATTGATGATGGATGGATAGATACAGGAATAAATGGATAGATGGATGGATGGGATAGGATTATTCTTTGTGCCAATCCTGTTTTGTTAAGTGGGAATTCATAACCTGTATTTTTCTCTTTTCATACTGCTATAAAGAACTGCTGGAGACTGGGTAATGTATAAAGGAAAGAGGTTTAATTGACTCACAGTTCAGTATGGCAAGGGAAGATATAGGCAGCTTACAATCATGGTAGAAGGCAAAGAGGAAGCAAGGCACCTTCCTCACAAGGTGGCAGGAAGGAGAAGTGCCTAGTGAAGTGGGAATAGCCCCTTATACAACCATCAGATCTCGTGAGAACTCATTATCATAAGAACACTCTAGGGTAAGCCACTCCCTTGACACCTGAGGATTATGGGAATTATGGGGCTTATGATTCAAGATGAGATTTGGGTGGGAACACAAAGCCTAACCATATCATAACCTAATACTGAACTAACATTTGTCATCTTGTTAAGTAACATCTTCTGTTGATTTCACAGATTGACATGGCTAATTTATTGGAATGCCTTCCTCTGTTCATTTATGTCTCCATGTTCATACTAACTGTCCTCTTTAGTAAATTGATACTTAACTTTATCAGTGTTATTACTAGAGGTTTTTTGTTTTGTTATTGTTTTCAGATAGAGTTTTGCTCTTATTGCCCAGGCTGGAGTGCAGTGGTGTGATCTCAGCTCACTGCAACCTCCACCTTCCCAGGTTCAAGCAATTCTCTTGCCTCAGTCTCCCAAGTAGCTGGGATCAGCTACTCCAGTAGCTCACACCACTACACCTGGCTAATTTGTGTGTGTGTGTGTGTGTGTGTGTGTGTGTGTGTGTGTGTGTGTGTTTGGTAGAGATGGCATTTCACTATGTTGGCCAGGCTGGTTTCAACCTCCTGACCTCGTGACCTGCCTGCCTCAGTCTCCCAGAATGCTGGGATTGCAGGCATAAGCCACCGTGCCCAGTCTATTACTATAGTTTTTATTGTTTCTCCATCATTCTGTGAATATTGATAAGTTCCTGTACTTTCTTGATAATTTCCCCTTCTATGCTACTGCTGGTGAGGTGTTGCTTTAGGTTCTTTACATCACTCTTGCATTTCCCTGCTGTCTGCACACCCTGTGATTTTTCTGGGCTGTCCTGCTGCAGTTCTTGGCTTAGTAGCTTCTCTTCTCTGTCCTCTGCTGCTCTGATCCTCTCCTGCAATTACCGCCTCTGCAATAAAGCACTTACTTCCCTGTGCTGTCTGCTATACAGAACTTTCTGACTGTGTTTTTTGGTACATTTAAAATAGCTAACAACTAAAACTAATTTGGATAGGAAATAGATTATTTTGCAGAGCAGATATCTACCCTACACAATAAGATAACCTCTGTTTGGTAAAAGATAAAAACTTTTATGATCTATGTTATACTTAATCATTTGCTAATTGAATAAATTGCTACTTAAGGTTTAATGATTTTTTTTTTTTTTTTAACAATTTTCTGTTAACAGTGAGTGAACAGGTGAACTGGTATGTTAAGATGCATGTTATCTCATTTTGGATGCTTTCACGTATGTTCATAAATATGATAAAATCAGCCTTGTTTTATTTATCCTACCTTCTCCTTTTCAATCCTAGATTTGAAACAGTTAACTTGCTAGAGTATAACAATATATGAACCCTTCTAGAGCCATTGAACTTGCTGGGGTTATAACAATGGACAAAACCCTTACTATACTTTCTCCTCTGGAAAGATAGATACAAACATAAACAAAACGTAGAAGTCATCATTCAAGCTTCTCACAGTGACACATGCTGATCGGAGAATTAAACCAAATGACAAGATAAGAAGTGTGGAGTGAGCCTTTCTAAGAAAACACTATTTAGAACTGAGGACTTTTTAAATTAGAGCTGGGCCTTGTGACTTTGACCAATAGAACGTAGTGGAACTGATAATGTGCTTGTTCTGTTCTGTGCCTAGATCGAGACCTTTGTGTTTTTCTGGTCTCTCTTGGAATTCTGCTCATGAGTAGTACAGGATCGCCTGCAAGAAGGCACCACATAGAGAAATACAAGTAGGTTGAGCAGACCTGGGCACGATTCTAATTAACTGAAATCTAGAGGAACCACAAATATAAAAGACTACAATGTAGATTGGTAGAACGGCAATCTGACTCAGGATTGACTGCAAGCATGTGAGTGAGCCCAGTTAACCCACAGCCTTGTGAGCAGCAGTTAATACTAAAAGTTAAGTTCCCCCAGCCAACATATGCATGCATGTGTATACATATAACATACAAACTATATGTCTACATATTTATGTGTCATACAATCCTAACTTATTTTCAGGCTCTGTTTCTCAGAGACACACTCTCTGATCATGGACACTGATTTTCACATAGCCAGACCAGGAGATGCTGCTGTTGTGTGAATGCAGCAGGGATCTCTCTTTTAAATACAAAAAATAACACGAAAATCTCAGTCTAGCATGGTGCATAGTGTCTTTATAAGCTACAAATCCAGGTGCTGTGTAGCTAAGGAACTCATCTTAAAGAGGAAACATTACTTTAGTGAGAGAGATGTTAGCCAGTATGTACCTGACCCTTTAGTAAGTCAGGTTACTGGGCATAATGGTGAGTTCAGATCTTGTCCTTTTTTGGGAATTCCTCTATTGCTACTGGGATACATATTGTACATATTGTGGTTTATTTCTCTTAAGCATTTCCAAAGTGAGAATAAACTCTACCCAGTTCACACCTCTTATGAAACTTGAAGATCACACAATTAACAAAAACATCTTGAATCCTAAAAGTGTATTCGCATATGCCATGAATGCTACAATCTGTCAGGTGTATATTCTGAAGTGCTTATTTGTACTAGGAATGTCTTCATCCACCATCTCAGCCTCATTCAATTCAATTTTAAATGCAACACAACACTATATTATTGGATAGAAAATATCAGAATGTTCTTTCCAATTAGTAGAATATTTTCTTACAAATCACATTACAACCTGCAATTGTTTAATCACTAAATTGACAAAATTTTTATTTTAAATAAAATAGCATCTGGTGTGATTATTTTCTTGTTCGGATTACTTTTTAAAAATATTTTTAAGTTGACATAAAATTTTATAATTCCATGATGTATAATGTGATGTTTTCATATATATATATATATACACACATTATGAAATGGCTAAATTGAGCTAATTAATATATGTATTACCTCACATGCTTATCTTTTTGTGGTATTAACACTTAAAATCTACTTTTTAGCAATTTTAAAGTATAGAATACACTGTTAATTACTGTAGTCACCATTTTGCAGGATAGATCTTTTGCATTTATTCCTTTGCCTAATGAAATTTTGTATCTTTTAATCAACATCTCCTCAACCTCCATAGATCACCACTAGAGGCCCCATTTTTATATAGTAATTCAAGTTGACTAGCTCATATATCAATGGCATGCTTACCAGAAATTTACATCTCATTTTTTCTGTTGCATATCAGGAATACACAATGAGGAAAATGACTGTTCATTGTATGGTCTTGGGAAAAGTGGATATCCATTTGAAAAAATAAAATAAAAACAAGTACAACCCTTGTTTTATAACATACACAAAAATACATTTTAAATATATTAAATAATTAAATGTAAGTTGGGCGATTTTAAACCTCCTAGAAGAAAACAGCAGAAAACTCCTTGACATTGGTCTAGGCAATGATTTTCTGGATTTGACACCAAATGCACAGGCAACAAAAGCAAAAGTAAACAAGTTACTAGACATCAACATTTATAAATGAATTATTGAATCGATGTATTTGTGATGTAGTAACCTCAGTGAGGGAGTAAAGGGTACTTGTTTTGTTTACTAAAATTCCCTATGTGCTTCCCAGCTGGTAAGTCAAAGTTAGCAAAATCAATGACTGATATACTGAAATTATTCTGCCAAGAGTGCCTGAAATCCATTAATTTGTTACTCAGAGGTTTAATACTTATGTTCACATGCCAATCCATATTTTGACTAAAAATACTCTCTTCTAGTTTTATTCCTATGTTGACATCATAACAAGGTTTCTGGCTTTCTGATTTGAGCCTGGTTTTGCATACTTGAAAAGCAAAAGTAAATTAGAGAATATTTGTCCAATTTCATTCCTGCTTATCAGCAGCACTTCAGGTGCATAAGAGAAGGAGGGAAGAAAAATCCGTGAGAATAAAACCAGCGAATTCTTCCATTTACTACTTCTAGCAGCAATTAAATTATTTGTTTCTAAGAGGGAAAATGGTATGCTAATAAAACATTTTCAGGATTATAAAACCTTTAATTCAGATTATTTTATTTAGCACTATGATCCTTTTATTCAGGATTCAAAGCTAAGTCATCATTTTTCACTTTCTGTAGCATTATATTAACTTATTCCAGATATAACTTCTTAAAATTCAACAGGCAAAATGATCACTGCTATTACTTATAAAAGGTTTATTCTAGGTATTTGTAGAAGCAATATTCATTGATTATTTTATTCCCAATATCAAATGAAACCAAGATGTGGACCTTAAATTTAAAAAGTGCTTATTGAGCACCTATTATAATGAAGGTCAAGGGGATGGGTCATTAGCCAAGAACAAACTGAATACAAAAATCCATGCTCTCTTGAAGTTTGCATTTTAGCATGGGAAATTGAAAGGAACAAGATGAATAAATTAATTTAACACTGCATTAGAAGATGATAAGCATTGTAGAGAAACATGAAGTTGGCAGTGCATTTTGGGGACTGGTAATTTTAAACAGGAATTTTTAAACAGAGAATGACTCTCAGAAGGATGCAGGTCTTTGATCTGCATCCTTCTGAGATGCAGCACTTAAGTAAGGAACACTTAAAAGATGTAAGAAAATGTATCTTATGAATGTTTGGGAAAAGTGTTTCCTTACATAAAGAGCAACAAATAGAGGGAGCCTGATGTGAGAGCCAGTCTGGCATATTCAGGGATCACTAAGTGAACAAGTTGCTCATATGAGAGTAGCTTGCAAAGAGCATGGCTCATTATCTTTACTTACCTAAATACTTCAGTGGGCATTGTTTTTCCCTAGAAGACTGTTATTCTCATATTATTACAGTAAAAGTTTGGAAGTCATTAATTAAATACAATGTAATATTTATCTGATCTAATATCAATAGTATTGTTTTGTCATTTGACCAAGGGCAAGATGGACTTCAGGGTCAGATATTGCCTTCTGTGTCATGTTATTTTGCTTGGTTTATTTTGTGGTAATTACAATGGCCTTTCTTGATCCCTTATGAAATTGATATTTTTGAAGAATACACCATTCTCCTGCCACTATTTTCATAGAATATTCTTCACTTTTGATTTGTCTGAGATCCCCCCATGATTACACTCAGATGATGCGTTCCCAGCTGGAGTAATAAGTGATGTCATTTCCTCTTCAGTGTATCATTTCTGGAGGCATATATGCATCTATTTCTTTTCCTGGAATATTAACTTTGATAATCCATTCAAGTTGTTTTCCTATTTCACCATTTTATTAGCACCATTTCATTCCCGTGCAACTAATAAGCAATCTCACAGTAGCTCTTTTAGAACCATGGAAATATTCTACTCAACATCAAAATTTCCCCTGGGGCTTTAGCATGCATTGCCGATATTTTCCTGGTCCTATCTTTAAAATGGAGGTTGCAAAATGATGAATTTCTGACTCCAGCACTCATGTCACATTTACGATTCAGCACTGCACATTCCAGTGTAGGCCAAGCCTCTCTCTTTTTACATCTATCTATCTATCTATCTATCTATCTATCTATCTATCTATCTATCTATCTATCTATCATCTATCTATCTAATCTATCATCTATCATGTATCTATTCATCTCTCTATAATTGGCATTCTCAACTTTTTCAATCATTTATAAATTATTACTGTACTTAACAGTGATTTGGGCATTCAAATTATACTGTATTTGATTAGCATAAACTTATTCTGTCTGATTCCTGTGTTGTTGTAACATGTGCCTATTATTTTTTTGAGAACTTCCCTACAATTGGCATAATAAAATGTTTCAGGTTCATCTTGTACCTATCTTGCTCCAGCCAACTTTAGTGGGAAATAGTATTATAGCCCTAGATTTGTTCATTAATAATTTTGTATCTTTTTCTGGGTTATTCTAGCAGATAGAGGTAAGGAAATAATAAATATATGTAATATATATATATATATATATATATATATATATATATATATATATTTCTGTCACTCTGTGTATTTTTTGTGAAAGAGAAAAACCTTGGCTCTAAATGATACCACCACTTTTCCTTTTTTATTCACTTCTGTGGTATAACTATAATTGATGCCTCCATTATAAAAATAAAAATATAAGGAGTTGAGAATTGGTAGTGACCTCCCTACCAACCCAGCTATACTCAAGATGAAGTGTATATCATGATATATTCTAACCATATTACTTGGATTAATCCTTTATTATTATTTTTCTTTCTAACGGTGATTTTCTCTAAATAGAATTGTTATCACTTATTCTAATTTACTTTAAGTTTTAGGTGTTTTTCTCCCTCTTCTTCTCATTCTTGTTAATTTGACTAGGTTTTCTGAATATGAGAAAGTATTTACATGCTTTCAAAGGCCAAAACTACACAAAATGGAATTTTCAAAGCACTGTTATTTTTTCCCAAATTGCTTTCTCCAGTCACTTTCCCATTGTAACTGCTTATGGTTTATTCATTCTTCTACTCTTTTTGTAAATAGAAGCAGATGAAAATGTTTCTTTGCATTTTGCTCTTATTTACTTAATATTTCTCAGAAATCACTCCATATATGTTTATAGAGCTACTCCTCTTTCTTTATTTTACAGCTTAATAGTGCTTCATTTCATGTAGGCACCATCATTAATTTAGCCAATCTCCTATGCTTGGACAGTTAGTTTATTTAGAATATTTTACAAGCACTATTAATGTTGCTGTGAATATGCTCATGCATATAATATTGTCATACTTTTGGAGGTTTATATTTACAGAAAATTTCTAAAGTGAATTTCTAGATTAAAGAGTTAATGCATATGTTGTGTTTTTAAATATTGTCAAGGTATAAAGTAAAATGAATAGTGAGAATTGACCATTGGATTTAGGAATCTGGGGGTCAGTGGTAACTTAGGCAAAGGCAGTTTTCACAGAATGTTCTGGCTAAAAGCCTGATTAAAGTATGTTTAAAAAGATCTGCTGACAAAGACTTGTAGATAATTGCTTTACAGAGTTTTGCTATGAAGAGGAACAGAATAAAGGAACAATTGCAAGAGGAGAAATAGGGTTAAGGGAAAGTTTATTATTATTTTTTTAATTTAAGAGAAAGAGTAACACAAATTATTTGATAGAAATTTTCTTTAATAGTATGATAGAATTCTAGAGTCCCCATTTTTATTTTATCATTGAATTTATTATATTCAGGTTATTTATAATGAAAATATATGGGCCGGGTGCAGTGGTGGATCACATCCGTAATCCCAGCATTTTAGGAGGCTCCGTGTGGATCACCTGAGGTCAGGAGTTGGAGATCAGCCTGACTAACATGGTGAAACACTGTCTCTACTAAAAATACAAAATTAGCAGGGTGTAGTGGCAGGTGCCTGTAATCCCAGTTATTCAGGAGGCTGAGGCAGCAGAATCTTTTGAACACAGGAGGTGGAGGTTTCAGTGAATTGAGATCCTCCATTGCACTCTAGCCTGGGTGACAAGAGCGAAACTCTGTTGAGAAAAATAAAAAGAAAAGAAAAGAAAAAAAAAGAAATATATATATATATATATATATATTTAAGTAATATATACATATTTAAGTTATATATGTATATATTTAAGTCATATATATATATGTTTAAGTTTTAGTCCTACATAAGAGCCTGGAAGTTCACAAGGACCCTGAACCATGGCAGCTTCTGATTATAATTGCCCCATCCCCTGCAGATTTTTTCAGACACTTAGCCACAACTTTAAAAACTGGATATCAGATCAAAAGGAAAATTCACACTAAATGCCTGTCTTTTTATTTCTCTACCTCCTCCCCAAGATTCTGCACCACAAAATCTCACAGACTTAGGGTATATCTGATGACTTCCCAATGATATGTATTTTTTTTATTTTTACTTTTTGTGTGTGCAGATTTTCCAGATTTTCTCAGGAGAAGGCGACTGAAGTAAAATATTCAATCTTTCATTGCTAATATTTAACATTATTGTAAAAGTCTTATGAAGTATTTTTCACAGAAATAAAACGGCAGAATATACGTGTAAAAAAACTCTCTATCATCCATTTATATAGTTTCTTAAAACTTTCCTATATTTGCCTCAAAGTGTTTTAAGGAATATTATGTCACATAATATTGAAGTCATCTTTTTTTTAAATTTATTTATTTTTATTGCATTTTAGGTTTTGGGGTACATGTGCAGAACGTGCAAGATAGTTGCATAGGTATACACATGGCAGTGTGTTTTGCTGCCTTCCTCGCCTTCACCCACATTTGGCATTTCTACCCAGGCTATCCCTCCCCAGCTCCCACTGCCCCGGTGTCCCTCCCCTCTTCCCCCCAATAGACCCCAGTGTGTAGTACCCCCTTCCCTGTGTCCATGTGTTCTCATTTTTCCTCACCCGCCTATGAGTGAGAATACGTGGTATTTCATTTTCTGTTCTTGTGTCAGTTTGCTGAGAATGATGTTCTCCAGATTCATCCATGTCCTTACAAAGGACACAAACTCATTATTTTTGATTGCTGCATAATACTCCATGGTGTAAATGTGCCACATTTTCCCAGTACAGTCTATCATTGATGGGCATTTGGGTTGGTTCCAGGTCTTTGTTATTGTAAACAGTGCTGCAATGAACATTCGTGTGCATGTGTCCTTATAGTAGAATGATTTATAGTCCTTTGGATATATACCCAGTAATGGGATTGCTGGGTCAAATGGAATTTCTATTTCTAGGTCCTTGAGGAATCACCACACTGTCTTCCACAATGGTTGAACTAATTTACACTCCCACCAACAGTGTAAGAGTGTTCCTATTTCTCCTCATCCTCTCCAGCATCTGTTGTCTCCAGATTTTTTAATGATCGCCATTCTAACTGGCGTGAGATGGTATCTCAATGTGGTTTTGATTTGCATCTCTCTAATGACCAGTGATGATGAGCATTTTTTCATGTGTTTGTTGGCCTCATGTATGTCTTCTTTTGTAAAGTATCTGTTCATATCCTTTGCCCATTTTTGAACGGGCTTGTTTGTTTTTTTCCTGTAAATCTGTTTGAGTTCTTTGTAAATTCTGGATATCAGCCCTTTGTCAGATGGGTAAACTGCAAAGATTTTTTTCCCATTCTCTTGGTTGCAGATTCACTCTAGTGACTGTTTCTTTTGCAGTGCGGAAGCCATGGAGTTTGATTAGGTCCCATTTGTCTATTTTGGCTTTTGTTGCCAATGCTTTTGGTGTTTTGGTCATGAAGTCCTTGCCTACTCCTATGTCCTGAATGGTTTTGCCTAGATTTTCTTCTAGGGTTTTTATGGTGCCAGGTCTTATGTTTAAGTCTTTAATCCATCTGGAGTTAATTTTAGTGTAAGGTGTCAGGAAGGGGTCCAGTTTCTGCTTTCTGCACATGGCTAACCAGTTTTCCCAACACCATTTATTAAACAGGGAATCCTTTCCCCATTGCTTTTTTTTGTCTGGTTTATCAAAGATTATATGATTTTAGATATGTTGTGTTGCCTCCGATGCCTCTGTTCTGTTCTATTGGTCTATATCTCTGTTTTGGTACCAGTACCATGCTGTTTCAATTACTGTAGCCTTGTAGTATAGTTTGAAGTCTGGTAGTGTGATGCCTCCTGCTGTGTTCTTTTTGCTTAGAATTGACTTGGCTATGCGGGCTCTCTTTTGGTTCCATATGAAGTTCATGGTGGTTTTCTTCAGTTCTGTGAAGAAATTCATTGGTAGCTTGATGGGGATAGCATTGATTCTGTAAATTACTTTGGGCAGTATAGCCATTTTCATGATATTGATTCTTCCTAACCATGAACATGGAATGTTTCTCCATCTGTTTGTGTTCTCTCTTATTTCGTTGAGCAGTGGTTTGTAGTTTTCCTTTAAGAGGTCCCTTACATTCCTTGTAAGTTGTATTCCTAAGCATTTTATTCTCTTTGTAGCAATTGTGAATGACAGTTTGTTCTTGATTTGGTTCTCTTTAAGTCTGTTATGGTTTATAGAAATGCTTGTGATTTTTGCACATTGATCTTATATCCCGAGACTTTGCTGAAGTTGCTTATCAGTTTCAGGAGTTTTTGGGCTGAGGTGATGGGGTCTTCTAGGTATACTATCATGTCGTCTGCAAATAGAGACAATGTATCTTCCACCTTTTCTATTTGAATACCCTTTTTTTTTTTACTTGCCTAATTGCTCTGGCTAGAACTTCCAGTACTATGTGGAATAGGAGTGGTGAGAGAGGGCATCCTTGTCTCATGCCGGATTTCAAAGGGAATGCTTCCAGTTTTTGCCCATTAAGTATGATATTGGCTGTTGGTTTGTCATAAATAGCTTTTATTACTTTGAGATATGTTCCATCAATACCAAGTTTATTGAGGACTTTTAGCATAAAGGGCTGTTGAATTTTGTCAAATGTCTTCTCTGTGTCAATTGATGTAATCATGTGGTTTTTGTTTTTGGTTCTGTTTATGTGGTGAATTACGTTTATAGGTTTGCATATGTTGAACCAGCCTTGCATCCCCGGGATGAATCCTACTTGATCATGATGGATAAGTTTTTTAATGTGCTGTTGCAATCGGTTTGCCAGTATTTTATTGAAGATTTTTGCATCAATGTTCATCATGGATATTGGCCTGAAGTTTTCTTTTCTTGTTGAGTCTCTGCCGGGTTTTGGTGTCAGGATGATGTTGGTCTCATAAAATGATTTGGGAAGGGTTCCCTCTTTTGGGATTATTTGGAATAGTTTCAGAAGGAATGGTACCAGCTCCTCCTTGTGTGTCTGGTAGAATTCGACTGTGAACCCATCTGGACCTGGGCTTTTTTAGTGTGGTAGGCTCTTAAATGCTGCCTCAACTTCAGACCTTGTTATTGGTCTATTCATAGTTTTGGCTTCCTCCTGGTTTAAACTTGGGAGGACACAGGTGTCCAGGAATTTATCCATTTCTTCCTGGTTTATGTGCATAGAGTTGTTTGTAGTATTCTCTGATGATGGTTTGAATTTCTGTGGAATCTGTGGTGATTTCCCCTTTATCATTATTTATTGCATCTATTTGGTTGTTCTCTTCTTTTTTATCAGTCTGGCTAGTGGTCTATTTTGTTGATCTTTTTGAAAAACCACCTAATGGATTTATTGATTTTTTGAAGGGTTTTTTGTGTCTCTATCTCCTTCAGTTCTGCTCTGATCTTATTTCTTGTCTTCGGCTAGGTTTTGAGTTTTTTCATCTTGCTCCTCTAGCTTTTTCAATTTTGATGAAAGGGTGTCAATTCTGGATGTCTCCACTCTTCTCATGTGGGCACTTATTAATATATATTTTCCTCTACAGGCTGCTTTAAATGTGTCCCAGAGATTCTGGTATATTGTGTCTTCATTCTCATTGGTTTCAAAGAACTTCTTTATTTCTGCCTTCATTTCATTGTTTATCCAATCAACATTCAAGAGCCAGTTGTTCAGTTTCCATGAAGCTGTGTGTTTCTGAGTTAGTTTCTGAATTCTGAGTTCTAACTTGATTGCACTATGGTCTGAGAGACTGTTTGTTATGATATCAGTTGTTTTGCATTTGCTGAGGAGTGCTTTACTTCCAATTATGTGGTCAATTTTGGAGTGGGTGTGATGTGGTGCTGAGAAGAATGTATATTCTGTGTATTTGGGATGGAGAGTTCTGTAAATGACTATCAGGTTTGCTTGTTCCAGGTCTGAGTTCACGTCCGGGATATCCTTGTTAATTTTCTGTCTGGTTGATCTGTCTGATATTGACAGTGGAGTGTTAAAGTCTCCCACTATTATTGTGTGGGAGTCTAAGTCTCTTTGTAAGTCATTAAGAACTTGCCTTATATATCTGGGTGCTCCTGCATTGGGTCCATGTATATTTAGAATCATTAGCTCTTCTTGTTGTATCGATCCTTTTACCATTATGTAATGACCTTCTTTGTCTCTTTTGATCTTTGTTTCTTTAAAGTCTATTTTATCAGAGATGAGAATGGCAACTCCTGCTTTTTTTTTTGCTCTCCATTTGCTTGGTTAATTTTCCTCCATCCCTTTATTTTGAGCCTTTGTGTATCCTTGCATGTGAGGTGGGTTTCTGGATACAGCACACTGATGGGTTTTGGTTTTTTATCCAATTTGCCAGTCTGTGTCTTTTGATTGGTGCCTTTAGCCCATTTACATTTAGGGTTAATATTGTTATGTGTGAATTTGATACTGCCATTTTGATGCTAGCTGGCTGTTTTGCCCGTTGGTTCATGTACATTCTTCATTTTGTTGATGCTCTTTATCATTTGGTATGCTTTTAGGATGGCTGGTACTGGTTGTTTCTTTCTATGTGTAGTGCCTCTTTCAGGAGCTCTTGTAAAGCAGGCCTGGTGGTGACAAAATCTCTGATTACTTGCTTGTTGGCAAAAGTTTTTATTCTTCCTTCATTTATGAAGCTCCGTTTGGCTGGATATGAAATTCTGGGCTGAAAGTTCTTTTCTTTAAGGATGTTGAATATTGGCCCCCACTCTCTTCTGGCTTGTAGAGTCTCTGCTGAGAGATCTGCTGTGAGTCTGATGGGCTTCCCTTTGTGGGTGACCCGACTTTTCTCTCTGGCTGCCCTTAGTATTGTCTCCTTTATTTCAACCCTGGTAAATCTGAGGATTATGTGCCTTGGAGTTGCTCTTCTTGTGGTATATCTTTGCGGTGTTCTCTGTATTTCCTGGAGTTGAGTATTGACCTGTCTTGCTAGGTTGGGGAAATTTTCCTGGATAATATCCTGAAGAGTATTTTCCAGCTTGGATTCACTCTCTTCATCACATTCTGGTACACCTATCAAACGTAGGTTAGGTCTATTCACATAGTCCCACATTTCTTGGAGATTTTGTTCATTTCTTTTTGTGCTTTTTTCTCTAATCTTGGTTTCTCATTTTATTTCATTGAGTTGATCTTCAACTTCTGATATTCTTTCTTCTGCTTGGTCAATTCGGTTGTTGAAACTTGTGCATGCTTCGTGACGTTCTCATGTTGTGTTTTTCAGCTCCTTCAATTCATTCATTTTTGGTCCTTTGTAGGAGGTGAGGTGTTTTGGTTTTGGGTGTTTTCCTTCTTTTTGTGCTGGTTTCTTCCCATCTTTGTGGATTTATCCACCTGTTGTCTGAGTAGTTGCTGACTTTTCGATTGGGTCTCTGAGTGGACACCCAGATTGTTGATGATGACGTATTTCTGTTACTTAGTTTTTCTTCTAACAGTCTAGCCCCTCTGCTGTATGATTGCTGAGGTCTGCTCCAGGCCCTGCTTGTCTGAGGTACACCTATAGCAGCTGTGGAACAGTTAGGGATGCTACCAGTTTCTTCTTCTGCTATCTTTGTCCCAGAATTATGTTTGCCAAATGTCAGTCGATTAGTCCTTTTTTAAGGTGACTCTTTGGATATACAGGGGTCAGGGAGCTGCTTGAGGAGATGGTGTGTACTTTATAGGAGCTCAAGTGTTGTGCTATGAGCTCCGTTGTTCATTCAGGCCTTTGGGCAGGTGTGTTTAAGTCTGATGCAGCACAACTTATAAACCCCCCCTTTTTTTCCCCCTCAGATGCTCTGTCTCAGGGAGTTAGGGCTTTCTTTATGAGTATCTGTTGCACTGTCCTGCCCAGCTAGGAGGCAGTGTAGTCACTATTTGCCTGCTGAGGCTTCGCCCTGCTACTTCGGGGTCCACCCTGCTACTGTGGGGCTCTGCCCTACTCTCATGGGCTCCCCACTGTGGGCAGAGTCTCTGTTATGGCGGGTTGCTTTGGCAACAGCAGGCTGCTTCAGCAATGGGAGTGTACCTCAGTAGTGGCAGAATGTGTTGGTAGTGGTGGACGCCCCTCCCCCACTGAGCTGCACCATCCTGGATTCAGCTGAGCCCACAGTGAAACTCTCAACCTGGAGCGTTTCGAATCGCCGTTTTGTTTGTCCCTGTGGGGGTGGGACCTGCTAAGCCTGATCACCTGGCTCCCTGCCTCAGAGTCCTTTCTCTCTCTCTCTTTTTTTTTTAAGTTGAACAGTTGACTCTCTCACAGGTGTTTCAGTTGCCTGCTGATAGGGCACCAGGATCTGTGTGATTTCCTGTGCAGCGACCCATTGCACCAGCTCAAATAGCTCTTCCCAGGAATCTCCTGGTCTGGCTCACTGTCCAAGTCCCGTTTAATCAGACGGATATGTTAATCTGCCCTCCCAATTCTCAGATTGCCAGTTTAACAGGGCACCCAGACCAGTGAGTTTTGTGCTTGGTGCCACTGTGCCATGGCGCCAGCTGAAATGGCCGCACAAGCCGAAAGGGCTGCACTAGTGTCCCGTGTCTCTCCTACACCTGGGAATTTTCCTGTTCTGTGGGCAACAAAGGTCTGTCTGAAAATGTGGCTAGGACTCACCTTTGCCTTCACTGAGAGCTGCAATCCTGAGTTGTCCCTACTGCGCCATCTGAAGTCATCTTTATAACCTGAATGCTAATTTTGTTTCTTGTATTATTTTTCTTATATCTTATACACAATTATTACTGTATATGTTTATGTTCACTGTAATATAGAATATTGCACTTCATGTTTCTGAATTTTATATAAACGATGCCTTATTACAAGTATTGTGTAAGTAATAAAATGCAATGGAGATTTTCAGTTTAAAACATAACATCTGAAATAACCAATATTTATTCAATATCTACTCTTCCACATGCTTGCCATGTGTGATCTTGGGAAAGTCTCTCAGTCTTCTGGTGTCTCATTTTTCACATCTGTATAATAAAGATGATAATACTTATTTCAAGAACTTGCTATCTCTGGTACATAAGTTAGCAGTGAGAACATACTCAACACAGAGAAAGAATTGAAATAAATATTTAATTTTTATTATCACATATCTTCTGTTCTATTTAGTAAATGTTATATACAATCTTTATTTAAAAATGATAAATGAGGCTTTAATTCATTCATTTGCAATACACCCTTGTATGAACATCCAGTTACCCATTGTGGGCATTTTAGTTGGTTTAATTGTTCACTATTACTGTGAGCTGTGAGAGGCGTTACTACCTGTGTCTCCTCAAGCACATGCATGTAGTGAGTTCTTTGTAACATATGCCTAGGTGTTACAGATTATTTTCCTATTCAAATGCACTTCACATTGTCAAATCGAATTGCCCTCCAAAATTGGACTGATTTACTTCCATCATTACCTCCCATTTCATCACATTCTCATCAACTCTTACATCCTTTTAAATGTTTGTAGTCTGGTGGTTGTAAAACAAAATCTCTTTCTATTATGTTGGAGGGAAGGGACACATATCCTTAATTACTAAAGTAGTCAGGCATCTTTACAACCTCCATCCCTTTTGGTCCATTGCTATCCATAAAAATCATTGTATTCTTGATATATGAATCTTCCCTGATGTGGAGTATAAAAAGGTGATAATTTTTCTCTAGTTTAAAATTTTCTAAATTCAAAATCTATGGAGAAACAGATATATAAATCATACCAAGATAGATAGATAGATACCATAGATGATGGATGGATGGATAGATAGATAGATAGATAGATAGATAGATAGATAGATAGATAAAATGCAAAAAGTTGTGTTGGAAAATGTAGCTAGATAAGTAGGCAGATAGGCTTTTGCACTTTTCCCACATAACTACCTGTACCCACAGAATTACTGAACCACTGGCATGGCTGAACGACTTCAGCTTCCCTACTGAATAGCTCCTGAGTCTGTTCCAGAAATCCTGCCAGTAAGAATAACTCAAATTTCTATGTGTGAGGGTAAGACTGCAACATGACACAGACAGAGATGAAGCTAATTAGCCAACTATACTGTTTATTTCTTCAAGTGGAGGGCACCCAAGAGTGGTTGCCTCACACTTTTTACTACTGGAAAATGTAGTGGAGATATCTTTCTACTCACTACCAACCCAAACTTCTATCTCATGCCACATTTGTCTTAATTATTAAGACTATGGTATGTCAGGTGTATGGTGTGTCAGGGTTAAAAGGGCTGAAAGATAATAACTCTAACAGCCTCAAGTTCAGGAAATTAGTGAACAAAATCAAATCCCCTGTTTCTAGCGCTGTTGTTCCCAGTCACAGAGTGTGTATTAAATTTTATAACTGAAGTCACATCAAATGTATTCTTTTGCATCTGGAGGTTTTGCTCAGTATTATTTTGTGACATCTATGAGTGCATTTGTGTGTCAATCTTTTTGATTAGTTTTAATTGATCCTAAGCATTTTATTACACTAGTATTCCACAATATATTTGTGTTTGCATTTAGGTGAATATTTGCCCATTTTTAGGTACAGAAAACAATGATGCCACAGTCATTTTTGCATAGGTCATCTGAAGCACATGCACTTCTATTTTTACATATCAACAGAAATGGAAATATTTATTAAATGCTAAGAAATCAATTTGTATGTGTGTATATGTACTTCTATTTTAACACATCAACAAAATTGAAAATACTTATTAAAACGTGAAGAAATCAATTCAGGAATAGTTTCAAAAATAACATATAACACAATTGGATTTAATCTAGGAATACAAAAAAAAAGAAAGAAAATTTAGCAATTAAGTAATATTCTTCACCACCTTAACTGAGTACCAAAGAGGTATATATTCTCAACCACTATGGAAGAAAAGCACCTGTAACAATTCAAATCATCTCAGACATTATACTATTCCCAAACTAAGAAATAAATGGCACTTCCTTAATATAATAAAGATATCAATGTAGTAAACCCAGTAGTAAAACTAAAAATTACTTTCTAAGAGAGTAAGAAAAGGATGATTAAGAACACCAATGATATTGAACATTGAACAAGAATTTCTAGCCAGTGATAAAGTATGAAAAAGTAATAGATATTATAAAGATTAAAAAAAGGAATTAATAAAATAACCATTATTTTTAGTTATGAACGCACATAAGAAAATCAAAAAGTTTCCACAGAGAATTCATTTTAGAATTAAAAAATGCATGCAATTAAAAAGTGTAGCAAGTTTTCTGAAAAATTGGCCAGGTTTACAGTTAAAAGTCATAACTTAGAGGTCTGACTACAAAACATAATAATAGTAACAGATTTTTCTCTGACTTATAAAGGCTTAAAAAGCCAATTCACTCAAGCATCATGATTTTAAAAAGCAAAGCACTAACTAGTGTTCTCACTCCCTTTGCTTATAATCCAATCTCCATAAGGTAAGATGTTTAAATTGGGATATAATTAAGTTTAAACATGCTGGATTTTTAAAAATCTATACTTATCAAGGACTGTGCTGGTAATAGCAGGTAGATATCAGAGCCACAACTATGATTCCTACAAATCATTGTAATCAAGGTCACTGAGAGTCACATTGACTAAAGTCAAAGCCTAAAAGCCAACCCACCAGGCAGCGCAGAACTTTGATCTAATTTTTAGCCCACAAGGAGATCCTATTACTTATTTCCTTAATTTCCTACATGTTTATCGTCATGCTAGACTCTAGGATGGCACATATTTTTTCTTCCCTTAAATCTCTAAGTTAGGAACAGATTAAGAAGAAAATATGCGAATCAGATGACTAGAAAATAAAATACAAATTTACTTACTCATAGGCTTGAATTGGAAACTGCAGATGCATAGTGGCCAAAGAGGCTTCTGGTATGCTTTCCACTGAATTGAACTTTCCCCTCTAAATGACAGCCCAGGCATTCTGCACTGCCCCAAAATGCATAACCTGTCCTAGAAAATGTACCACATGGACCTGCTAAGAATGACTCCTTCTTTTGTCTGTTTGTTTTTTGAGATGGAGTTTTGCTCTTGTTGCACAGGCTGGAGTGCAATGGCATGATCTCAGCTTACTGCAACCTCCGCCTTCCAAGTTCAAGCAATTCTCCTGCCTCAGACTCTGGAGTAGCTGGGATTACAGGCATGCGCCACCACGCCCAGCTAATTTTGTATTTTTAGTAGAGATGAGGTTTCTTCATGTTGGCCAGACTGGTCTCGAACTCCTGACCTCATGTGATCCACCCGCCTTGGCCTCTCAAAGTGCTGGAATTACAGGCATGAGCCACAGTGCCTGACAAATGACTACTTCTTAATGGGTGATATTATTAAACAAGAAGAAAGTGGCTATGTACATTATCTTATTTTTTTCCTCCCAAATTCACTAATCAGGTGATCAATTCTTCATTTCTTAAATAGGAATGACAGAGTAGTGGAATGAGGCCACAAATACCCCAACCATTACCCTTTTGAGAGAATGGTGGAAAATTTCCATACCTTATGCAAATATAGAAAATAAAGAATAAAGCTTGCACTGTTGATCCCGTATATGTATTGAATGTATTTTTGTATGCTTTTAAAATTGTATTTATGTCTTTCATAAATCATTTTTAAGAATTGTTTTTGTGAATCATTCTTAAAATAATTTTATGCATTTAAGTATTACAGTTTTGTCCACTACACGTTTTTAGAAAATATTTTGTTTAAGAAATCTTTCACAACCTTGAGTCATAAGGTATTCTTCTATAATTATACCTAAAGTATAAAGTGTTTACTATTATGTTGATGTCTGTAGCACACATGAAGTTTATTTTTGGGATGAGTACAGAGCTACTTTAATTTTACTTTCTCTTATGTATAACTGTGTATCTGCTCTGCTCACTCCCTCCGTTTTATCCCATATTTCATCGCTGTACTTCCTGGCACATTTCCCACTCCCTTGTTTCTGGGAGTGATCAGGCTATTAGTTTGTACTCCTAAATTTTTTTTTTTTTAAAGCTGTGTGTTAACTCTAGGGCTAAAGAGCTAAGAGCAGATGTACGCCTTTCATTTTCCTTTCTTCTCTGTCTACAGCCAGAAGCAGAGAGGAGAGTATGGCACTTGGGCCCAGGGAAGTGACAGAACCGCAGGAGTGACCCAGAGCCTATGCCCATAACCCAAAGCCTGTCAACACATAATCACGCTGTGGAATGGGTGAGAAATAAGCCTTTATTACGTTAAAGCCTTTGAGATTTGAGAATTGTTTATTGGTATTTATTTTCTTTGTCAATAAATAATAGAAGTTAGTATGTTGAAGTGGCATTCTGTAAAAACAAAAACTTAATTAAAACGGCTTTGCTCTTGCAATAAAATAGTGTGTGGTGATAGAAGTTATGGCATATTTTGGTAAGATAGGGTTTCAGGTTATGCACTAGAAAAATATTGCTTAAGCTGTTCTCTGCATTGGTTTGAAAGTAAGTCTATCTGCTTTTGATGGCTTTGGGAAAACTGACTGAAATTATCAGTAGTATTATTGGCTTTTATTGGATACCTTCAACAAGATATAAAAATGAGCTAACTCAGGAAAATTGGGTTATTCTGACAGCAGAAACTAAATGTTAAAGAATTAATTTAGAAATTATTTACTTGAAATGATGGAATATGTAACTTATTTTATAACTAAATCAATGTGATATATGAATTTTAAAAAGTTTGAGCATCTAAGGCTCAGTAAAGCTCTTAGCGAAGTAAACAACTCAGATCTTGGGAAAGACACATTTTAATTCAGTGTATTTTCATGTCAAACACAATATACTCAAGTTATGTGCCAGTAAGTTGCCAGAATAAGAAGGCCTGGGGGCAAGAATGCAAAGACATCAAGTAGATTTGAGAAGTCTGTCTAAAAGAATATTGGGTGTTTTCTCTGACCCAGGGAGCTGACTGAAAACAATAGATCTGAAATGTATTATATTTCCTGAGGATTGTACACTAAACAGGAAAAAGAAATTCAGAAGCCTGGCCAGAAAAGTACTTACACTGTTTGTCAGTCTTAACAATAGTTTGGAGTACAGAGTAGGTTCCAAAATGTATTCAACTCAAGAGGCATATATTTTTCCAACATTCACTTCAGTGGTAGAAAAAAAAAATCTTCATTAATGAAGAACCTCCAAGAAGTTGGAAGCAAGAGACGCAGAGAACATGGATACAATAATTTCAGCCCACAAACTAAGATCCTATTAATAAAGCACGGCCCTTGCCCAAGATGATAAGTTATCTCAGTATTTGTCCAACAGTGTTTACAAGATGCTACTTTCCAGAATTATCACTTCTCTGTGTAAACTGCATTCTTTCCATTTCATACTAGAAGTAGTTTACACTGTGCTCTTTGGTTATTTAAGAAAATAACTCATAGGCCAGGCACGGTGGCTCATGCCTGTAATCCCAGCACTTTAGGAGGCCGAGGCAGGTGGATCATGAGGTCAAGAGATCGAGACCATCCTGGTCAACATGGTGAAACCCCATCTCTACTAAAAACACACACACAAAAAATTAGCTGGGCATGGCGATGCATGCCTGTAATCCCAGCTACTCAGGAGGCTGAGGCAGGAGAATTTCATGAACCCAGGAGGTGGAGGTTGTGGTGAGCTGAGATCATGCCATTGCACTCCAGCCTGGGTAACAAGAGTGAAACTCCGTCCCAAAAAAAAAAAAAAGAAAGAAAGAAAATAACTTGTTTTCGGAGGTTACTACACAACAAGGAACTATATCTGAGCTGGCAGATAGATTATTTAGAGATGCTAGAATTGAGAAGAATACCATTATGGGAGGAGTTTTAGAGTGTTTTTTACTGGAGTAGAATGTGGTTATTTGAGGAGAAGAAAGAGAAGAGAGAAAAAAGCATACTAACATGTGGTAAAAGGAAGTGTATTAATCAGGTTTCTCCAGAGAAACAGAACTAATAGGATATATATAAAGGGGAGTTTATTAAAAAGTATTCACTCACATAGTCACAGGGTCCCATAAAAGGCTGTTTGCAACCTAAGGACCAAAAAAGCCAGTCCAAGTCCCAAAGCTGAAAAATTTGGAGTTTGGTATTTGAGGGCAGCAAGCATTCTACATGAGAGAAAAATGTAGGAGAGGAGGCTAAGCTAGACAGGTCTTTTCACATTTTGCTGCCTGCGTTATATTCCACGTGTGCTGGCAGCTGATTAGATGGTACCCACCCAGATTAAGGATGAATCTGCCTTTCCAAGCCCACTGACTCAAATGTTAATCTCCTTTGGCAGCATCCTCATAGACACACCAGGATCAATATTTTCCATTCTTCAATCAAGTTGACACTCAGTGTTAACCACCATGAATCCACCTCTTGTCAACTTGAACCCATACACAACTCCTGAGATCATACATAGTCTGCAAATAAAGATAATAAGAAGGTCATAATTATACCTAACATAATACAACTATCCTTGGTACAACTGGAAATGCACCAGTCCCCAAAGTAAATGCTATTACAAAGTTAACAATACTTAAACACTAATATGAAGTCAACAAATCTTATGTTACATAATAAAGGAGAAAATAAATAAAACGAAGGTATTTTGTTAGTGTGTACATGCACAAACATGTTTTTAACAAAAGAAGGAGGAAATACTCATAAAAATTACAGTCCTCTTTCCTGCAACTAGCCACGTGGTCATAGGTGGTATTAATGACTACCTTCTATTACTATCAATTCTGTAGTTCCTTTGCCCTCAACAAACATCTCAGCAGGTTGTGTTTTTGGTTTTTGTTGTTGTTTGTTTGTTTGTTTGTTTTTTCCTGATGGAGTGAGCCAAACCTTCATTCTTGAGGGGTCTGGACTATTTTTAGTCCTGTCTGGATTGGGCTGTTGTAGTTTCCCATTGAGCTTAATCTCAGGGTGTAGTAACACTAAGAGAGGCCCTAACAGATCTCCTGTATTCCATGTATATGCCTCCTTACCTCCACTGTGGAGTAGTAGACATATTTGATCTTGATAGGATGGGTCAACCATCCCAGCCAAAACTGTAACTCCCTTCTTAGTCTGTTGACTTAAAGGTAGGAGGAGCCCAAAATGTCCAGATGGCAACTTCACTTCCAGTTTAATGGAATTGTTGTTTCTCCTGATGGCAGTGTTCTTCCCTCTGGAACTAAGATTTCAAGGCTGGGACAATGTAATATCACAGGAACAGGAAGCAAAACTTTTACTAGTGGATCACTAAGAATGATGATGAGTAGTGTCACTTCTACTTCCACCTCTTGATTCCTGGACCTTTGAATCCTGGCATGGGAGAAACAGTGATTCAAAGCACACATGGCATTTTGAAAAACATTGCCCCAGGCCTGCAAAGTATTATCACCTATTTGGCATTGTAATTGTGACTTCAAAAGCCATTCCACCATTCTATCAATCTATTGGCTTCAGGATGATGGGGAACATGGTAAGACCAGTGAATTCTGTGAGCATGAACTCACTACCACACTTCTTTGGCCATAAAGTGAGCACCTTGGTCAGAGGCAATGCTTTGTGGAATACCATAATGGTGGATAAGGTATTCTATGAGTACACAGATGGTAGTCTTGGCAGAGCATTGTATGCAGGATAGGCAAATCCATATTCAGAGTAAGTATCTATGCCAGTGAGTACAATCTTCTGCCCTTTTCATGATGGAAGAGATACAGCATAATCATCCTGCCATGCTAGCTGATCATCCTGAAGAATGGTGCCATAGCGAGAGCTCAGTGTTGTTCTCTGCTGCTGGCAAATTGGGCACTCAGCAGTGGCCGTAAGATCAACCTTGGTGTGTGAAAGTCCATGCTGCTGAGCCCATGTGTAACCTCCATCCCTGCCACCATGGCCACTTTGTTCATCGTTCCATTGGGCAATGACAGGGTTGGCTGGGGAAAGAGGCTAAGTGGTGCCCACAGAACGGATTCTCCTATTCACTAGATTATTAAAATCCTCTTCTGAAATCACCCATTGGTGAGCACACACATGAGATACAAATATCTTCACAGTTTTTGACCACTGGGAGAGATCCATCACATACCTCTTCCACAAATTTCTTTGTCACCAATTTTCCAATTATGCTTCTTTCAAGTCCCTTACCACCCAGCTAAACCATTAACTATAGCCCATGAATCAGTATATAATCTCACATCTGGCCATTTTTCCTTCCATGCAAAGTGCTCAAAGTTCTGCCCACTGAGAAGAGTTCCCTTCACTGCTGTCCTTCATGGATGTCCTAGAAAGGGGCTGTAGTGCTGCAGCTGTCCATTTTCAGTGGTGTATGCATATCGTACACACCCAGCTGTGAACCAGGCCCTAGTCTTCTCTTTCTCTGTCAACTGATCATAGGAAACTATCCATGAGGCCATTGATGCAGGCTGGGGAAGAGTAGGCAGGGTGGCATGAGTGGAAATCATGGGCATTTGAGACACTTCCTCATGTAAATTACCTCTGCCTTCAGGACCTGCTCAAACCTGATCACATATATACCACTTCAATTTGATGATGGAATGCTGCTATGCATGACCTTATGTCTTGATGGGTTAGAAAGCACCCTGTTTATGATAGGCAGATTAGGTTGCATGACAACTGGATGATTCATAGTCAAACATTCAGTTTCTACCAAAGCCCAGTAATAGGCCATGAGCTGTCTCTTAAAATGAGAGTAGTTATCTATAGAAGATGTCAGGACCTTCCTTCCAAGTCCTAGAGACCTCTGCTGTGATTCACCTTTGGAGACCTGCCAGAGGCTCCACACAGCATTCCTATCTGCCAATGGCAGCTCAAGTACCATTGGATCTACTGAGTCATAGGGCCCAAGAGCTTGCACAGCAGCCTAGACCTATTGCAGTCTTCTCCTGTTCTGGATTCCACTCACAACTGACAATCTTTCAGGTCATTTTGATAACTGGGTCAGAATAACAAAATCAAATAAGGAATGTGTTACCTCAAATATCCAAATAGACCCAAAAGGCATGGTGGCTATTTTTTGGTTGTAGGTGGGGCCAAATGCACCAACTTATCCTTCATCTCAGAAGGAATATCTCAACAGGCCCCACAACACTAAAATGCTAGAAATTTTACTGAGGTAGGACGTTCCTGAATTTTAGTTGGATTTATTTCTCATCTTCTCGCATGCAAATATCTTACCAGTAAGTCCAGTGTGTTTGCTACTTCTTATTCACTGGATCCAATTAGCATAATGGCATCAAGGTAATGGACCAGTGTGATATTTTTTGGAAGGGAAAAGTGGTCAAGTTCTCTCTAAATAAAATGATGACACAAAGGCGGGAAGTTGATATACCCCTGATTAACACAGTAAAGGTATATTTCTGACCTTGATGATGAAGGCATATTGCTTTTGGTGCATCTTATGAACAGGAATGGAGAAAAAGGCATTTGCTGAATCAATAGATGTATGCCAGGTACGAGGAGATGTGTTAATTTTTGCAAGCAATGAATCCACATCTGGTATAGCAGCTACAATTGGAGTCACCACTTGGTTAAGCTTACGATAATCCACTGCAACCCTTCCAAGGTTGTGGTACTGTTTTTGATTTACTATTGTTCCAGGTAAAGGCAGCTCTAATGGCTTTCATTTGGCCTTTCCCACCGTAATAGCCCTCACCATACCAGTCAGAGAGCCAGTGTGGGGTTCTGCCAGCTGTTAAGTGTGTCTATACCATTTACACCTTCTGGCACTAGGAAAATTACCACAGGATGGGTCCAGGAACCCACTGGACCTGCTGTAAGGGTAACCTGAGCTAAAACTGTATTAATTACCTGATCTATATAAACCCCTACTTTAGCTGGAGGATATCAATGATGTTTTGGGTCCCCTGAAATCAACATCAACTCAGACCCAGTATCCAGTAGTCCCTGAAATGTTTGATTATTTCCCTTTCCCCATTGCACAGTTACCCTGGTTAAAGACCAGAGGTCTCCTTGGGGAAGGATGGGAGAAAGATATACAGCATAAATTGCTGGTAGTGTAGTGGGGTCCTTTTTCAAGGGGACCCAGCCTGCCCTTTATTCAAGCAGTTCTTGGTCTGTAAATTGGCTAAAGCTGGAAATTGATTGAGGGGCTGTGATTCTTTGTATTTATCATTAAAATTAGTATTTTGTCCATTTGGTTTGGAAGTGTTATGCTTATGTAAATTAGATAAGAATGCAGTAGGTTTCTTATCAATTTCACTTGTAGGAACACTGTAATTAATTAGTCAATGTCAGAGCTCTACATGAGTCAGACTATTATGATTGCTGCTTTGCCTCTGCTGTTCATTACAGTTGCTACAAACACCTTGCCTTTGATTGTTGTGTGCTGCCCATCAGCCACTGCAGTCTCGAGATCCAATCATTCCCATTATATTTAAGTTTTATAGCTGAGTGACTGTGGTTCCCACTTTTAGAACTGACATATAGAGAATACCAATTACATGACTTTTCAAAGATGCAGGTGCTGCCCTCCCAAATTTATTTCACAAAGCATTGGTCAAGGGTATATATTCTGGCCCCTTCCAGCTGGAATTAGTAGTACTAAGGTAATCTACTCCACCATCTCACTCTTCCTAAGCCTTTGGATTCCTTCATCTACATTAAACCAAGGAAAATCAGGCATTTCTAGATTGCTCACTGTGGGCTGTCTTTTAATCCATATTTCAGGTAACCAAGCAAATAAGCTATTAGAATCTTTTTTTACTTCCCTGGGCTGCATTAAATGCAGAGTTCCTGTTTAATGGGCCCAAATCAATAAATTCAGCCTGATCCAACTTTCTATTTCTTCCACCATGATTCCACACCCTTTATATCCATACTTATGCCTGTTCTCCACATCCCTGCTTATATAAATTAGAAAACTCAAGCAGTTCTTATGGACTGTAGTGCACCTCCTCATGGATTACTCTGAACCTCACCTTTAGGGGCCTGTCAGGACTTTAGTTATATATCTAGAAGCAAACAGATATATAACTGTTTGCTCCTGAGGAGAATCAATGTTATCTTGCCTAGCAACTGCTGCAGGGGAGGCCATCACTGTTACCTCAGGCATCACAGGGTTTATCTCCTCAGACAAAGGTGTCAAGATGAGAATATGTATCCACTACTGAGGATGGGGAAGCTGTTTCTTCTGGCAAAATAAGGTTTATCAGAATTTACAAGATCAGTGTCCCCAGCTTCATCATGGGCCTCCTACGTGTACTCATTCTGAGTTGTAGGGTCTCATTCTGAGTTGTAGGGTCTCATTCTTTTCTAATCAATGCACTTACTTTAACAGTAGATACCTGGTTCAGCATTCATACACCCTTCTTTGCAGGTCAGCCACTCCCATGATAAGAGCTTGTGTCTGATTTTCCACAATTTCAGCTTTTTCTATACAGGAGAAAATACTCTCATTAAGGGAAATATTAGCAGATTTGAGGCTCAACATCTGCTTCTTTTGCCAGGAGTTAGAGTCCCTGAGTTCATCATTTTCTTTCATAACTTTGTCCAGTGAACTTAGGAGCAACCAACCAGCTTTACTATATTCCTTGTTTCTGCACATATAGTCAAAGGTATTATGTATAGAGTCACTAAACTCCTTGCCTGTCATGAGCCGTAAATCAGAAGTGTCAAATGCATTTATGTTGCATAACTCTCTAAATAGTTCATGTCAAGGACTATCAGTGTTCTCCATACTATTAGAAGTATAGTCCTTAGAATTTTGGCATCTAACAATATTAAGCAGCCAACTCCTGAAACCCTAAAACCAATGAAATAACTGCATTCTTAATATTCTGTTCCTCTAGAACCACTTCTGGTGCCAAAATATATACCAGTTACGGTTCTCTAGAGAAGAAGAACTAGTATAACAGATAAATACATATAAATATATAAAGGGAAGTTTATTAAGGAATATTAGCTCACACTATCACAAAGTCTCACAATAGGCTGTTTTCAAGCTGAGGAGCAAGGAAGCTAGTCTGAGCCCCAAAACTGAAGAAGTTGGAATCTGATGTTTGAGAGCAGGAAGCATCCTTCACAGAAGAAAGATGTAGTCCAGGAGGCTGAGGCAATCTTGTCTTTTTATGTTGTTCTGCCTGCTTTATATTCTGGCCAGGCTTGGAGTTGATTAGATGATGCCCACCCAGAATAAGGGTGGGTCTGTCTTTCCCAGCCCAGTGACTCAAATGTTAATCTCCTTTGGCAACACCTTCATGGACATACCCAGGTTCATTACTTTGCATCCTTTAATTCAATCAAGTTAATGCTCCGTATTAATCATCACAGAAAGTGATTTATAACTGCTGGTGTTCATCAATATTTATGTTATTTCCTTTCCTGAAGCACAGGAAGAACACATTTTATTAGGATCTCTGTAGTCAGATCATGTAAAAGTAACATTTGTCACTACAGTATTGAAGCCATTAAAAACAAATATGCCCTCTCCATGTTATTTTCTGTCTGCCAGCTGGAAGTAGTGGATACAATAGAATATTCAGACACTAGAAGTTGAGTAGCCAGCACATGAAAAGAACCTGGGTTCTTGAATATCTGAACACGAAAAATTTCCTGTGCTCTGTTACTCTGATATTTGGACTACAATGTGATTAAGAAATAAGCATTATATTTTGAAAAAAATAAATAAAATTGACAAATCCTGTCTCCATCAAAAATACAAAAATTAGCCAGTCTCATAACCACGTCTCTAAAAAATAAATAAAAATAAAAATAAATGTAATGATTTTTAAAATTATCACAATTTTATGATTAAAAAAATCTCAAGAAATGAGGAATAGAGGGAAAATACCTCAACACAATGAAAGATATATATTAAAAGCCTGCCCTAACAGCTAATACACTTAGTGGTGAAAAACTGAAAGCTTTTCTTCTAAAATCAGGGACAAGTCAATCCCAGTCTTGTTTCTTCTAGCCAGAGAAATTAAGCAAGAAAACAGTGCATCAAAATACTTAGGAATAAACTTAACTGAAGATATGAAAGATTTGTACACTGAAAACTCCACAACCTGGATGAAATAAACTAAGAAAGCCACAAACAAATGGAAAGACATCCTGTGCTTATAAATTGCAATACTTAATATCGTTAAAAAATTCCATACTACTCAAAGAGATCTGCATATTCAAAACAATCCCTATAAAAATCCGAACAGCATTGTTTTCTACAGAAATAGAGAAAACAATTCTTTAATCATATGGAATCATATAAGACCAAAAATAGGCCAAATTAATCTTGTGGAAAATTAAACCTGGAGGCATCACCCTTCTGATTTTAAATTATATTAGAAAGCTACAGTAATCAAAATGGTATGGTACTGGCATAAAGACAGTCATATAGGTCAAGGGAACAGAATAAAAAGTCCAGAAATAAATCAATTCATATACAGTCAGTTGTTCTTCAACAAGAATCTTAAAGATATGCAATGGGAAAAAATGTCTTTTCAACAAATATTGTTCAGAAACAGCAAAATAAAACTATAGTTATCAAGACACTATTTATAATGTCTCAGAGATGTGAGTGCCTTTAATTTCTACTTTTGCCTATCTACATATGAATAGATAAGGGCAAAATGAAATTAAGTTATTAGTTTCTGGTCATATAGCTAATGACTGGAAAGTACTGGCTGTATGGACTGAGATATGAAAACATTAACTGTTATACTTTACTACCTCCAAATATCTCTTGATATCCTATAGAGCAGATATTTTAATCTTGATCATTTCTCAAATTGTTTTAAAAATCAATGACTCTTTATTCTTCTCTACAAATGCTTGACTCACCTTACAAATTCCATGAAATAAAAATAAGAATTTTGTTTGAAACTATATGATATATTTATGTTTACATTAGGGAAAATTAGCATCATTCAGTAAAGAGGTTACACATCATGGATTAGGTATTCCTTTCAATTATCCAGGTCTCCTTTTAAATCTTAAATTATTTTATACTTTTATCTATAGTGACTTTACACATACTTTGTGGTTTGTTCATGGGAACCACATATTTATTTTTTGCTGTAATGTTTTATGAGATTCATTGTTACATTTCTAATTGATTTTAATTAGTACGCAGAAAAAGACTATTAATATTTAAGTGCTGGTCCTATGTTTAGCCATTTTTAAAAACTCTTTTACTATTCTTTTAATAGTTCATTTGCTTTATGAACATAAGTAGATAATATCAGTCACTATCTTTCAGTAACACTTTTGTTCTCATTATTTAATTGAGTCTCATTGAATTTAGACTTGGGGCTCAGAAAGTTCGTGCATTCAGTAATACCTACATATTTGTTTTTTAATGTTTCTTTTTTGAGCTCTTGTCAGAAATTTCTGATCTCTTCTATTTTTCTTCTGTCTTTATAATTCCAAGTTGTTCATTATCATCTTCACATCAGTTGTTTTTGCTATTTTGCAAGAAGAATTTTCTAATCCCCCTAAAACAAATCTTTATTAAATAAACATTTACCAATAAGTGTTTTTGAAGATCTCTAGTGCTATTTTTTTTCCACTTTTTCTTATTGTTCCTTTATATAACAATGGCAAACAATCAACATACTTACCAAGCTTGCTGGAGTTGTATCTATTGGGGAACCCTCAAAGACATGAGTGTTGTAGGAGGTGCACATGTTCCTCAGAACTGCTTGCATGCAAGGCAATACAGAGTCCTGTTCAAGACATCACACTCAAGGAGATGTTTTCCAATCTGGGTGCTATGGAGTTGCATAAGGCAGAAGAATTGCTTGAACCCAGGAGGTAGAGGTTGCAGTGAGCCAAGATTGTGTACTGCACTCCAGCCTGGGAGACAAAGTGAGACTCTCTCTCTCAAAAAAAACAACCACTGTGTTCCAATTCAAGCCTTATAGTTGCAGCTATATGATATGCATACTGGTAGCAGGATACCATCAGCATTTATCCTGATGGTATCTTTATTTCTGAATGTGTCTGTGAGGATATTTCCGGATATTAACATTTGAATAGCTAGACCGAGTAAGGCACATTGCCTTCCTATTTGTGGGAGTCTTACACAATTCACTGAAGGTCTGATTTCTCTCTTTGACTCACTCATTGACCTAAGATATTGGTTTTCTCATGCCTTTGAATGCTGACTCAGACTTAGACTAACAACTCTCCTGCTTCTCAGGCCTTTGCACTCAGATTAGCACTACATCAGCTCTCTGGAGTCTGGACTTCTCAGACTCTATAAACAGCATGAACCAATTCCTTATAATAAATCTATCTCTCCCTCTCTCCTCTTTTCTCTCTCTTTTTCTCCATGCATCGGCAGAAAATGGAGAGCGCTTGGGTGGTGGGTGCTGGGGAGCTTTCCAGTTCTGCCACACGCATTTATACTTGGAAAGAGACCAGCACCGAGCTCGGCACCTCCCCCCCTCTCTTCCTAGCCACAGATGTCACACCTGCCCCTTGTTCCTTCCCCTCCGGGGAGGAAGGGAGTCATGGTGGGGGAGCTGGGGTTCAGGTTTGGGAAGGGGAGAGACATTTTTATTTTGTAACCCCTATGTCTCTTTTGCTTATGAATAAAGGAAGGAAAAGTAAAAAAAAAAAATAAATAAAATATATATATATATATATATGCATGTGCATATATATATATGCATGTGGTTGTTAGTATTCTATTTGTATTCTATTGGTTCTGATTCTCTGGGAAACTGTAACAAATACCACTAAGGAAGCACTTGCACCTGTCTAGCTAAACAGTTATGATGGTGTGAGGACAGGACTAGAGTGGAGGGGATTCGAGTAGAAAATTTAATTGTCAGGTTTTACCAGGTTGATTATCTTTAACACTGGAACATAAACTGTTTTCATGAAGGTTTGCAATAATACAGCTCTCTCTCTCTTTCTGGAAGACAGAATGTGGGGGAATTGAGTAAAACTTGACAATTTAACAGTTACCTCTGAGTTGTGTTTTTTATTTTATTTGTTTGTTTTTAATTTTTGATAAAGAAAAATGATGTTGCTCTGCAATCCAGGCATGATCGTAGTTCACCACAGCTTTTAACTCCTGGTCTCAAATGATTCTCCTGCCTTAGCCTCCCAAGTAGCTAGGGCTACAAGTACATGCCACCATGCCTATCTCATATTTTAATTTTTGTTTTGTATAGAGTCTTGTTGTGTTGTCCAGGCTGATCTTGAACTATTGGCCTCAAATACTGCTCTCACCTCAGCCTCCCAAAGTTCTGGGATGCAAGCAGGAGCCACTACACCAGTCAACCTCTCAGTTTCAAAGTAAAGACTAGTAAAATAGGAGACAAAAAATAATATTCTCAAATAAGGGTTATTTTCTTGAACATGTCAATCCATATGCTAATGGAATCACATAAGATCGCAACTAAGGAACTAAAATTTAACAAAATGTTAGCATGTTGCGATAACTCTACACCAGCGGTAGATAACATACACTGAGCTGTAAACCACCCAAAAGCTTGGTAAAACAATACAAGAATCCTTCAAAGAAATGCCCACAAAAAGAATGAGGGAATTCCCTGGGACCAGGACCAAGGATCCCAAAGCAAAAAATGCTGTAGATAAGAGTGTTTAGTTCTCACTTGGTATTTTAAGGAGATCAGCTAGTTATACTTACATCTAAGTCTGTTAGTTGGGGATGTAATGAGCACAGAATATGTTACTAAATGCAAAATAGAAGCTAAATATTATATAACAATCATGATCTAATTGTAGTTTCTTTAGTCAGTGAGAAGAGGCTATTGATCAGGGTTCTATGCTGGAGAGCAGAGCTTGCATTAGAATGTAAAACATAGCTTTACACAGAAATTTTCTTAAGGTTTTAGGGTCAGATGCGGTGGCTTAAGCCTGTAATCCTTGCACTTTGTGAGGCTGAAGTGTAGCGATCACTTGAGGTCATGAGTTTGAAACCAGCCTGTCCAACATGTTGAAACACTGTTCCTACTAAAAATACAAAAAAATAGCCAGGCGTGATGGTGGGTGCCTGTAATTCCAGCTACTTGGGAGGTGGAGGTGGAGTTGCAATGAGTCAAGATTGTGCTGCTGCACTTCAGCCTGGGCGACACAGAGAGACTCCCTCTAAGGAAAAAAAAATGGTTTTAGGAAGTTACAAATGTCATGATTAGAGTTACATGTTTTCTTTTTGTTAAGTTTGTTATCTTGACTTGAATTTTTAAATATTTGTACATATGGTATGCAGAACTACATTTGTTTTCTTGTCCAGAGTATACAATTGTTCATAGCAGGTCTATTATCCTGTGGTCAAAAGAGACTGTATAATATAACGAAACATTAACAGCTTTGTGTTAAAATTAGTCAATTAGCTGGGTACAGTGGTTCACTCCTGTAATCTCAGCACTTTGGGAGGCAGAAGCGGGCAGATCACCTGAGGTCAGGATTTCGAGACAAACCTGACCAACATGGTGAACAACCATTTCAACTAAAAATTCAAAAAATTAGCTGGGCATGGTGGTGCATACCTGTAGTTCCAGCTACCCGGGAGGTTGAGACAGGAGAATCACTTGAACTCGGGAGGCAGAGGTTGCAGTGAGCTGAGACTGCACCATTGCACTCCAGCCTGGGCAACAAGAGTGAAACTTTGTCTCAAAAATAAATAAATAAATAAAATTAGTCAATTAAGTTTTACAAAAAACAAACAAACAACAAACAATAACTATACAGATAAGTATTAAGGGATAAAGTCATAGACCATCCGATAGGACAATTCTTAAATAATTTGTTTTTAACTAGGAATAGCAGTATGTGAACTACTCTCTCTTTCACTAAAATATTTGGAATTATTGTTGTTGTTCAATCAAAGAATTTTGAATTGTCTTTCTGAGGCAATTACAAGGTTTTTCTAGGAGTTTATGTATATGTGAGGAATTTAGGGTTCAAAGAGAACCTCACTTTAAAGGCTATAGAAAATACAGCTGGTATAATTGGAGTTTGATATTATGCTTAGATGTATTTTAGCACTAATAAATTCATTGTGATTACCAATAAATAAAATGAATGTATACATTTTGTTTTTGTAAAGGATATTCTAAATTATGTTGAATCAATTATTTTCAACAAATATATTAAACATAATGTCATATTTTTAATAAATCAGAGAACAACTTATTTTTAATATTCAGTAATATTATATCATATTAATATAAGAAATAGCTATTATAGCTGTCATACCTTAGAGAATTTCCCATGCTTGTACATATCTGTACAATAGAAGTATGTGTGTGTGTGTGTGTATTTATATCTTTGAACAAAGGTAAAACATAATAATGGATAAAAAGATTAGCCTCTATGCCAAAAGCATTATTTTTAAAGATTATGATTCTGACTCTACTATAGATGTTTGGCTTTTTCAAATTTTAGGACTAAACTGATTGAACCAACAATAACCTGGCAATAACAACCAGAATAATATAGTGTTCTAACCAGTGGACATTTTGTTTTACTTTTTCTTTTTTTTTTTTTATTGTACTTTATGTTCTGGGGTACATGTGCAGATCATGCAGGATTGTTGCATAGGTACACACATGGCAATGTGGTTTGCTGCCTTCATCCCCTTGTAACCTACATCTGGCATTTCTCCCCATGTTATCTCTTCCCAACCTCCCTACTCACCTCTGTCCCTCCCTTGGCCCCCACCAACAGACCCTAGTGTGTGATGCTCCCCTCCCTGTGTCCCTGTGTTCTCATTGTTCAACACCTGCCTATGAGTGAGAACATGCGGTTTTTGATGTTCTGTTCTTGTGTCAGTTCACCAAGAATGATGGTTTCTAGATTCATCCATGACCCTACAAAGGACATGAACATTTTCACCTTTGACAGAAGCAATCACAGCCAGATTGTTCTAAGATTTTCTAGGTCTGGAATACTTTTTGATATGGTTGAATATATATCACCTCCAAATCTCTTGTTGAAATGGAATCCCCACTGTTGGAAGTGGGACCTGCTGGGAGATGTTTGAATCATGGGGCAGATCCCTCATGAATGACTTAGCACCATCCCCTTGGTGATGAGTGAGTTCTTGCTCTGGGATCATGTGAGATCTGGTTGTTTAAACATGGATGCTTCCCCCACCTGCCTTTTGCTCCCACTTATGCCCTGTGATGCCCCCATCCCTCATTTATCTTTTGCTATAATTAGAAGCTTCCCAAGGCCCTCACCAGAAGCCCTGTTGCCCATGCTGGGCATCATGCATCCTGTATAGGTTGCAGAATCATGAACCAAAATAAACCACTTTTCTTCATAAATTGCCTAGCCCAAGGTATTTCTTTATGTGAGTGCTAAGGAGTAGGACATTGCCATTAAGATATCTGAAGATGTGGAAGTGGCTTTGGAATGGGTAACAGGCAGAGGGTGCAGCCTAGCTATGTGTCAGAGAAAGAAAAACTATTTTCAGGAGAGGAGTATAAGAACTGTAGGGCAACCACTTGGTAGAGTGATTAGCATGACAAAAAGGGAGTCAAATGCTAATATCCAAGACAATGAGAAAAAGGCTCAAAGACATTTCAGAGATTATCTAGGCAGCCCTTCACATCTCAGGCCCAGAGGCCAAGGAGGAAAGAATGGTTTTAGGGCCCAGGTGCAGGGTGCCACTGCCCTGCACAAGCTTGGGACACTGCTCCTGGCAGACATCCAGGTCACTCTGGCTCCAGCCTTGGCTCAAAGGACCCTAAGTACAGCACCAGCCACCACTTCAGAGGCTGCAAGCCATAAACCTTGGTAGCTTCCATGTGGGTTGAAGCCTGAAGGTGTGCAGAATGCAAGAGTGAAGGAGACTTGCCAGCTCCCACCTAGATTCCAGAGGAGGTATGGAAAAGACTAAGTGTCAGGCAGAAGCCTGTTGCAGGGGTGGAGCCACCACAGAGAAACTCTATGAGAGTGATGCCAAGAAGAAATATGGGATTGGAGTCCCTACACAGTGGTGCCACCATGCCACTGCCTAATGGAACTGTGGGAAGGGGGCTGCCACCCTCCAGACCAAGAATGGTAGAGTCACCTGCAGCTTGCAACCTCAGCGTGGAAAAGACACAGGCATTTAACTCCAACCTGTGAGAGCAGTCACACAGGCTGTACCCCAAGAAAGCCACAGGGCTGCCCAAGGCCTTAGGGGCCCACCTCTTGCACCAGGATGTGGGACATAGAATCAAAGGAGATTTTACTGGAGTATTAATATGTAATGACTGCCCTCTTGGGTTTCAGACTTGTATGGAGTCTATTGCCCCTTTTTGTGTTTCATTGGGTATATATTCCCAGTTTCTCCATTTTGAAATGGGAATATATACCCAATGCCTGTATCACCATTTTATTGTGGGAATATTAACTTATTTTTGATATCATAGGCTCATAGGTAGAATAAACTAATCTCCAGATGAGGCTTTGGACTTGGGACTTGGGTCTTGAGACTTCTGAATTAATTCTGGAATGAGTTAAGACTTTGGGGGACTGTTGTGAAGACATGATTGTATTTTGAAATGTGAGAAGGACCTGAAATTTGAGGGTCCAGGGACAGAATAATATGGTTTAGATATTTGCCTCCTCCAAATCTCATGTTGAAACATAATCCCCAGTGTTGGAGATGGGGCCTTCTCAGAGGTGTTCAGATCATGTTAGCAGTGGACGGTATCTGAGTCACACTGCAACAAAATATGTTAGTGATAGTGAATCTGTATGGATCTGTAGCAACCTCAGTTCTTGTCTTCTCAGAAGAAAGAATCTGACTGAGGGGCATAAAGTATAAGAAGAGAACAAGGCAAGTTTTAAAACAGGAATGAAGATTTATTTAAAAGTTTTATAGCAGGAACAGAAGAAAGGAAAATACACTTGGAAGAGGGCTAAGAGGGTGACTTGAAGGACAAGTGTGCAGTTTGACTTTTTAACTTTGGGTTATGTGCCATATTAGTCTATTTACAAGCTGCTGATGAAGATTGGGTGATTTACAAAAGGAAGAGTTTTATTGGACTTACACATGGCTTGGGAGGCCTCACAATCACAGCAGAAGGTGAAAGCCTTGTCTCACATGGCAGCAGACAATAGAAGAAATTGTGCAGGGAAATTCTTCTTTTTAAAACTATCAAATCTCATAAGACTTATTCTCTGTCACAAGAACAGCATGGGAAAGACCTGCCCCAATGATTCAACTACCTCCCACTGTATCCCTCTCACAACATGGGAATTCAAGATAACATTTGGGTGGGGACACAGCCAAACCATATTATTCCACTTCTGGCCCCTCCCAAATCTCATGTCATCATATTTTAAAACCAATCATGACTTCCCAATAGTCCCCAAAGTCTTAACTCATTCCAGCATTAACTCAAAAGTCCACAGTCTGAAGTCAAAAGTCTCATCTGAAACAAGGCAAGTAAGTCACCTCTGCCTATGAGCATGTAAAATCAAAAACAAGTTAGTTACCTCCTAGATACAATGGGGTATAGGCATTGGGTAAACAGAACCATTTCGAATGGGAGAAATTGGCCACAATTAAAAGGTTATATGCCCCATATAAGTTCAAAATCCAGCAGAACAGTCAAAAGCTTAAAGCTCCAAAATGGTCTTCTTTGACTCCATGTCTCACATCCAGGTCACACAAATGTCAAAGGCAGATTCCCATGGTCTTGGGAAGCTCTGCCTCTGTGGCTTTGCAGTGGACAGCATCTGCCCTGGCTGATTTCATGGGCTGGCATATAGTGTCTGCAGCTTTTCCAGGCACATGGTGCAAGCTGTCAGTGGATCTACCATTCTTGGATTTGGAGGATGGTAGCCCTCTTCTCACAGCTTCACTAGGTGGTGCCCCAGTTGTGACTCTGTGTGGGGGCTCCAACCTCACATTTCACTTCCATACCCCCTAGCAGAGGTTCTCCATGAGAAAACTGCCCCTGCAGCAAATTTCTACCTGAGCCTCCAATTTCCATACCTCTTCTGAAATCTAGGTGGAGGTTCCCAACCTCAATTTTTGACTTCTGTGAACCTGCAGGCTCAACACCACATGGAAGCTGCCAAGGCTTGGGGCTTCCATCCTCTGAAGCAATATCTCCAGCTGTACTTTGGCCCCTTTTAGTCATGGCTAGAGTGGTTGGAACACAGGATTCCAAGTCCCTAGACTGCATACAACAGAGAGATCCTGGGCCCAGCCCACAAAAGCATTTTTCCTTCTAAACCTTCAGGCCTGTGATGGGTGGGGTTCCCATGAAGACTTCTGACATGCCCTAGAAATATTTTTTTTTTTCCATTGTCTTGGGGATTAACATTTAGCTCCTGGTTACTTATTTAAATTCCTACAAGCAACTTAAATTTCTCCTCAAAAAAAATGGGATTTTCTTTTGTATCACATTGTCAGGCTGCAGATTTTCCAAACTTTTATGCGCTGCTTCCCTTATAAAACTGAATGCTTTTAATGACACCCATGTCACCTCTTGAATGCTTTACTGCTTAGAAATCTCTTCTGCTAGATACCCTAAATCATCTGTCTCAAGTCTAAAGTTCCACAAATCTCTAGGGCAGGGGCAAAAGACCACCAGTCTCTTTGCTAAAACATATCAAGAGTCACCTTTGCTCCAGTTCCTAACAAGTTCCTTATCTCCATCTCAGACCTCCTCATCCTGGATTTCATTGTTCATATCATTATCAGCATTTTGGTCAGAGCCACTCCACAAGTCTCTAAGGAGTTCCAAACTTTCTCACATTTTTCTATCTTCTTCTGAGCCCTCCAAACTGTTCCAACGTCTGCCTGTTACCCAGCTGCAAAGTCACTTCCACATTTTCAGGTATTTTTTCAGCAGTACCTCACTCCTGGTACCAACTTACTGTATTAGTCTATTTTCATGCTGCTTACAAAGACATATTTGACACTGGACAATTGACAAAATAAATATTTTTATTGGACTTACAGTTCCATGTTCCTGGGGAGGCCTCACAATTAGGATGGAATGTGAAAGGCATATCTCACATGGTAGCAGACAAGAGAACTTGTACAGGGAGACTCCTTTTTTAAAAACTATCAGATCTTACGAGACTTATTCACTGTCATGAGAACAGCATTAGAAAGACCCACCCTATTATTCAATTACCTTCCTCCAGGTCCCTCCCACAACATGTGAAATTCAAGATGAGGCTTGAGTGGTGACACAGCTAAACCATATCCTGTACATTGGCACACTTCTAGAGTCTTATGTTCTCTCTCTTCTGACTCTTCCCTTGGGGTGAGCTGTCCACATGTGCAATTCCCTGCTAGCACTTGAGAGGGGAGCATGTGCAGTGTGTTTACAGGAGACATAAACCTCTTCTCTTACTAGCCAGATGTCCCTAGGAGTGTGTTTACAGGAGACATAAACCTCTTCTCTTACTAGCCAGATGTCCCTAGGAGTGTGTTTACAGGAGACATAAACCTCTTCTCTTACTAGCCAGATGTCCCTAGGAGGTCATATACCAGTTAAACTCTGCCATCTTGCCTCTTTTTTTTTTTTTCTGAGACTGAGTCTTGCTCTGTGGTGCAGGCCAGAGTGAAGTGTTATAATTTTGGCTCACTAAAACCTCCATTCCGTGGTTCAAGTGATTTTTCTGCTTCAGCCTCCTCCCTAGTAACTGAAATTGTGTGTGTATGCCACCATGCATGGCTAATTTTTGTATTTTTAGTAGAAACAGAGTTTTACCATATTGTCCAGACTGGCTGGTCTTGAATTTCTGAGCTCAGACAATCCACCTCTCTCAGTTCCCCAAAATGTTGGGTTTACAGGCGTGAGCCACTATGTACGGCCCCATCTTGCCTCTTAATGCACATGTTTGAACCCACTTCTCAAACTGCTGAGATCTTATCCAGAAGCTGCTGATCAACAACTTCAGGTGATTTTAGCTATTGGGAGACTGTTTTTCTCTGGCACCACCTGTGACCAATTAGTATTATTTTATAGAGAGACAGTGTAACAACTGCCCGACCATCACCTGATGGTTGCATGACATTCCTTGTGAGGTTAGAGGAGCCCTCTGCTGCCCTGCTTATGCCTACCTGCCCACTGTAACAATGAAGACAGATCCTTCATGAAGAGCCTACCACTATCTCTGTGGTGATCAGTGAGTTCTGTCTCTGAGTTCAAGCAAACTGTTTAAAAGTGTATGGCACTTCCTCTCTCTCTCTCTTGCTCGCTCTCTCCTGCTATTGCCATGTGACACACCTGCTTCTCCTTTGCCTTCTGCCATAATTGGGGGCATTCTTAGGCCCTCATCAGAAGCAGATGCCAACACCACACTTCCTGTACAGTCTGAAGCACTGTAAGCCAAAATAAACCACTTTTCTTTATCAATTATCAAACCTGAGATATTTCTTTATAGGGATGCAAATGGACTAACACACTTGTTCACCTCCTAAAATGATCCTGACAATTCTAGATGGGAACATATCTCTGGGTATTGAGGTAAGAACCATACCAACTACACTGCTCAGGAAACAAGGCTTGCTTTGATTTTTTTCATAACTTTTTAAGGCATAAGTTTAAAGTTATCTTGTCTGTGTTAGATAAAAGAAACGTAGAAATGTGAATACAGTTAAGCAGTACTAAATTATACATGTGTTTTCTTCCTAACAAATATGACATGAATTAAAATTGTACTCAAATAAACGATGAAAGTGAAACATAAAGATCAATCTAGAAAAGAATATGAACTATTTCATTTTTGGAAACATTAATTGGCTTTCTAAAACCATTTACTATCTCATTCTCTAAATGTCACTTACGTGAAAATGTTCAAAGAAATTATTCACTCACCCAATTCAACATGTGTCCAACACATTAAAATAATTTTTGGATCCCTTGAGCTTAATTACTCACACAGGTGAAGCTAGGCTAGAATTTGCCTGGACTGTTGAGGCATTATCACTTGGTAGTCAAACTAATGTTTGTCACCTTTCTTCCACTCTGAATTTATTTGATATGAAAGTAAAAAAAAAAGTGACAGTAGATCATGAAAATGAAGAGATGATAGAATATAGTTTCAGGGGTTAGTAAGAGAAAAACAAAAACTGAAAAGAGATTTCAGAGATATGAGACCCAGCATTGACCAATGACAGCATAATTCCTGGGTTGCCAATAAGTCAGTGATCTCAGGTTTTAATTACATTAATGAAAATGTCTCTACTCAGGAGGCTGAGGCATGAACATTGTTTGAACCTGAGAAGCAGAGGTTGCAGTGAGTTGAGATTGTGCCATTGCAGTCAGCACTCAGGGTGACAGAATGACACTGTCTCAAAAGAAAGAAACAAATAGAAAATGTCAGCTACAGTCATAAAATTGTTTTCTAATGACATTCGTCTGTCAAACCTTATATATTTCTTCTTTCCCAAAATGTAAGGATTTTAGAATTACATAATAATCATTGGTTATAAACAGTTCAAATAAGAGAGACTTTAAAGTACCTAGTGATTTCTTTTCATTCATAATCTTTGGGGAAATTATTCTAAAACCAAATTGCTTCCAATTATTCTGAACTTTTTTCTTTAGGAACTAAATATTTACTGTAAAACCATTTCAAACCACATCTGAAACAAAGCAGTAGCCCAAACACTTTTGACTTTGGTTTAGTATCTCATCATGATATACTATTTCTATTATCAGATAATAAGCCTTCATTATCCAGAGGATTACCTGCCTGCAACATGATTTATTTACTTAAAGTGTACTTATAGTTTGTTCAAATATGTGTGTTAAAAATCCATCTTTTAGAAGACAGAACTTCTTTGGGGAAATCTTCACTTTCTCCCAGAGGCCAATGCCCATATACTTTTGAAGTGAACAAAAATTTGCTAGAGCAGCTTTATTGTCTCATGAACAAACAGTCCCTGACATTAGGAAATATATACAATTTCAACAAACAGGAAAACTCCTTATGCAATACTTATGGAATTCAACCAGAATTTTAACTGGAGGAAAATTACAATGTTAACAACATATGTTAGAAAATTATCTAGATTAAGACAAATTTGCTAACATAATCAAATTAGTAAGTTCAGAAATAAAGTATAAACTGAAAGAAAAATACAATAAGAAAAGTGAAATAAATAAGGAACAAATAATATAATTAAAGAGAAATAATGAAAATATCACTTTCTAACATGGCTAACAAAAAATAGACTTCTAAATTAAAAAAAAAAGAAAAAGATTTATTCATGTCTTTTTGCCTTTTTCTTTAAAAAACATTAACAGTAGTTCTCTCTGGATGGGAACACTTTTATTACATATGTTTTTCTGTATTTTTTTTTTTTTTGCAATGAACGTGTACTAATTTCATAGCAAGAAAAACAAATTCAGTATACCTCTCCTTCTCATTGTAGGTATTAAAGTGAAAGTAGAAAATGAGGTAAAACAATGTGTTTTCATGTGGTAAATAATTTGAGAGTCTAGATTCACAATACAACGTTAGTTTAATTTTTTATTAAAATTGTAAGGTTGAAAATATATTCTAGCAGAAAATAAAAACTGTTCCCAACTATAATAAGGTAAGAAGTGTATTTTCTTAAAGATAATTGATGGTGAATTCAATCCAATTCCCATGGTTGGGTTGCCTGGAGTCATTCCTGACTTTATTATCACACTATTTTTCTTGACTCAGTGTCTTGAAGCTTTGTGAATAAAAGAGTCTAATGGAAAAAAAAAATAGACTTCTAGGAAAAGTGATCAAGAGAAAAAAGTAAATAAAAAGTCGTAAGTTAATAGCCAAAACCAAAAAACAGGGCAAGGACACTAATAGATTAAAATATTAAAATAATTAGAAAATATTTCCATCAACTTTGTGATAATATAAAAAGAAAATCAACCACAACTGATAGGCAGGTGTCAACCACAACTGACACACCCAGCTTTGGAAGCTCTAGCCAGAGCAATCAGGTAAGAAAAAGAAATAAAGAGTATTTGGAAAGCAGGACGTCAAATTGTCTCTATTTGGCAAAAATGGATAGGAATTTTGCAAAACAAAAATTGATAAAACTGAATACCTAAAAATCACATATACCTCAACAAACACCAAATAAATGTTACCTAAATATAAAAAAAATTAAATTACATAAGAAGTAAAAAAAAAAAAACTACATGTAGATTCACTTTTAACTTGAGTGTGAGAGAACAAATTTTAAATTGTAACTAAAAAATTCAGATGCATTAAAATATTAATATATTCAACTTTATAAAATAATTGCATTGAAAAAATTGGAAACATAAAATGTTAACATGGGCCACGATATCATAATAAATATAATAGAAAGAGGGTCGATTTTCTTATATAAATAATTTCTTAAATATTGAGAAAGAACTGACAAAACAATTGATCAAAAATATGCAGGAATCATAAACACACACATATAAAATGAATAGTATGCCAACACACTCCCATAAATTTTGAAGTGGCTTTTGAAAATTATAAAAAGCTCTCAACAATAGAGAAGTGAATATTAAAACTATACTCTGATACTATTTCTTATCTCTAAATGACAAAATTTAAAAACCCTGAAAATGCACTTTATTGGCAAGCGATAGGGTGAGTCACCCTCATACATAGCTAGAGGATCTGTAAAATGTGTATAACTCCTATGTACAGAATATGACATCTAAAAAACTAAACTGCAATTATATTTAAAACCTAGCTTTTTTGTTTGTTTGTTGTTTTGTTTTTCTTTTGAGACAGAGCTTTGCTCTTGTCATGCAGCCTGGAGTGCAGAGGTGTGATCTCTACTCACTGCAACCTCTGCCTCCCAAGTTCAAGCGATTCTCCTGCCTCAGCTTCCCATGTAGCTGGGATTACAGACTTATGCCATCACACCTGGCTAATTTTTGTATTTTTATTAGAGACGGGGTTTCACCATGTTGGCAGGCTGGGTTAGAGCTCCTGACCTCAGGTGATTGATCCACACGCCTTGGCCTCCCAAAGTGCTGGGATTACAGACATGAGCCACTGCATCTGACCAGCAATTCTAACTTTTAAAAATTACTTTAAATTATACTTCCAACATACAAACACATGCAAAGATATTTATTGTGGCATTATTTGAAAGTGTGGAACACTAGAAACATTCTAAAAACTTATCCTAGAAGACCAGTTGAAAACTACAATATATGTAGCAATGAATACTACGAAACTGTAAAGCAGAATAAAACGAATTTTATGAGCTGATATGAAGTTATTTCCAGGATAAAATCTCTTTCTAAAAAAGAATTATGTAAAAGAATACAGGTAGATATTATGCTGCTACATATTGTAAGAAAATAAAAACATCAGACATATTATGTGTGTGTAATCTTTTACCAGAGAAACAAAGCCATGAACCATAAAAAACAAAATTAATTAAATTTCTAACCAATAAGAAAAGCAATGGCATGGTAGGGATAGAAAAAGGGTGAGACTTTAAGTTTTGAACCATATGATTCCCAAATTCAAACAATGTAATTAAATCTCAATTATATTAAAAATGGGGAAATTAAAATGAACCATCAACAGAACAATAACTATATGAAATTGATAACATATAGAGCATGCACATGCACACACACAAACAGAGTCATTTCAAGTGACTGTGACCAAAATACTTGGATTATACTTTATTGATGAGATACAGTCTACGGGCAACAACCATAAAAATCTTGAACTTAGGAGGTTGGTTATTGGTAGTGGTATTGGTGATTCAACTCCAGTACAATGATGTACCTAATGTAAGAGGAAATTTTTTAACAAATCTGAATATAGCTGGGAAATTGGATACTCTGTATGGGAAAAGGGAGTTATAGATACGAACATGGCAAAATGAAGAGGCACATTGCCTTTTGGCAGTGGGAGGGTTGGAATCCAAAATGTCCTATGAACTCATAGATGGAATCACAGATGTACAGATGGCACAGCCTTCTGACAACCAGAAGCAATAACACCACAATAATAATAAACATAACTAAACATCGGTCATGCTTTTGTAAGGCTTCTTTGCAAGGCTTGTTTGCAAGGTTTCTTTGATAAATATGTAATTTCAGGTGTAGAAAATAAAAAATACAAACCAAACCTCCAATATGATTTGTGTGTGTCAGAAATTAAGAATGTGCTCAAGAACTAAAAGACATATCAAAAAACTTTATTATATTTACGAATTGACTAAATTTTGTTCGTGGGAACATCTTCAAGGTGGCTTCCTTCTGAAACTTTTGCCTCAGTACTTTTCCATCAGTTGTTCATTCTGCTTTGACATCTGCACAATGCCAACTGGCTCAGTTTTAGGCTTTGTTGCAATGTTATCTTGCCAATGAAGCTCATCCTACTCACCCTTTCAAAATTTTTACCACCTCCCAGCACTTCTGAGCCTCCTCACCAAGCTCTACTTTTCCGTAATAGCATTTTTAGTATTTTTGAAAATTAATTTGTTACTCTGATTGGTCTTTCCTTCCTTCCTCTACTACTATAGAATGAATGACAATTAAGACAGTTATATTTTGCTGTCAGACAGTTTTTAAACACTGTTATTTACCACATGCTAGCCTTAGCCTTATACTTAGTGCCTGGCCTAAAATCCACTCTCAATTAATATCTGTTGAATAAGTTTATGGATTCCCAATCTGTATTTTTAGTATATTACAGCCACTTCTTTATATAAGATCATTTGCTTTATGAAAAATAAGAGTCTCAGGAAGAAAGTTACTTGTCATAACTTGATATTCTTAGAGTTATTTTTAATACACATTTTCTTTTTTTATCAGTTATTTATCTAATTGGCAATCAGATCATGTCAATTCCTCCCTCCAAATGTCATTAAGCATGTCATTTATTTACTTGCTAACACCCACCACCTTGGTTCTGGAGCTCATCATCTTACACCTGGATTACTGAAATAGCCTCTCTTCTGGCAACCATATACAAATCATTTTATGCATCATTCCTACTTAAACGAGTGTTTAATTTCTCTAAATCACAGTTTTCAAAATGTGACTTCCAAACTCAGAAATTATCAATGATTCTCTAGATACTTTGGAAATATCTTACAAAGTAAGTTATCTTTCAAAGCACTGAAGAATCTATTTCTATTTATAATTATCTCTCACCCAACCCATTCTATACCATTCACTCTAAATGACTCTAGGTACTTTATTTTCCTTAATTCTATTAAATATTTTTTTTTTCCAAATAATGAGGGTGGGGGTGGAGGTGAGAAGGAAATACTCTACCCTCTACCAGCAGACTTCAGTTACTATAATGGTCTTAAATCACTCTTACAGAGGATGGAGATTTAAATTGTATAAGTGTACACATACACACGCACACCAAAAAGCACACACTGGATTCTCCAAATATCATATCCTTAAATTACGTTCTGGATTCACTTTACTGGAAAATGTGATCCAAAATTATTAGGAATTAGGAAAAGCATATCAAAGAAAAAGAGAAAAATGTAAAAATGCAGTTTTGAGTCAGCCACTTTTATGACTGTTTGCCTCTTTTTGTCTCATGATACCACTCAAGAAAATATATTTAATGCTCCCACTACCATCCATCTGGGGATAAAAATGGAGGCACTCACTTATAAGCTTTCATTCCTAGCTGGTTGGAAGTTCTTCTCATGAATGATTAACTGCCCTGCACTCCTGGTTTGTGTAGTCCTGATGAAGGGTATGATCATTTTGCACAAGCATGAAGCTGATTGTGACCTATGCAAAGTTGAATGTTGTCGTTTGAATGAAAAACACATGTAGGTAAGACTGAGAATCATAGTGGAGCACAAGAGCTGTCAGACACAATCTATACCTGGCACCATTCAGATTTGTTCTATTGCTACATTAAATCTATCTATCTATCTATCTATCTATCTATCTATCTATCTATCTATCTATCTATCTATCATTTATCTATCATCTATCTATCTATCTATCTATCTAATATATCTACTTTTTTTGAGACAGGGTCTTACTCTGTCGCCCAGCCTGGAGTGCAGTGGCATGAACTCGACTTACTACAACCTCCACCACCCAGGTTCAAAGTGATTCTCGTGCTTCAGCCTCCTGAATATCTTGGATTATAGTAGCCAAGCTAATTTTTGTATTTTTAGTAGAGACAGGGTTTCACCATGTTGGCCAGGCTGGTCTGAACTCCTGACTTCAGGTGATCTGCCTGCCTCAGTCTCCCAAAGTGCTGGGATAACAGGTGTGAGCCACTGTACCTGGCCTCAATCTTATCTGTATCTGTGGCACTTAGAAAGTAGACCTCTAATCTTTTTAAAGATTTAATGTAAAAAAAATTAGTGGATTAAATATGTACTTCTATAGTTTATGTTGGATATGTAATTAATATCTACCTCTCCCTTTTGTCACTAATTCTACATTTTCCTCATGGCCAGACAACACTGTGTCTGGCTGAATATCTTACCTTTTGTTATAACCTAGAACTTGATACTAGAGAGATTTGAGACAATAGTCGCTTTCTCTTTTGAGGATTAAGTTTCTGTAATTTCACATTCTCTGTTACTTTCATGAACATGAAAGCTTCAAGAAATGCCACAATTAATTTTTTGTGTTCTGATTCCTTCCTTCTAGTCTGTAAAAGTAGTTATAGATCCACATCATTATTGGAATCTGCCAGTAGAGTATGTTCTTTTCCCTCAATCCTTCCCCTCCAACTCTGGTCATTCTTTATCTAGAGGAACCTCAAAGTGATCAAATAGTAGCTCAAATTTTAGAAACCTTGGGTTGCTCCTTACCAGAAAATACCAAATCTAGTAGGACCTTAAATCTTGCAGACTCCCAGTTGCAGTGAAAATAAACCCAAATATTTCCACTTTATTCTTAAAAGTATTCTCCATTCTCTTCTCCTTTAATAGCTACAAGAATGAAAACACAATATACTGCCTATTGGCTCAGTATCCTGGAGGATACTCAGAACCCCTGCAGAGAACTGTAGTTATCTTCTGTCTTAGATGAGCTCTTTAAATGCTGTTTAAGCTGACAAATTGCAGATTTCTGCCAACATCATATGTAGTAAGACAGGTGATTATTTGGCCATGTATCCATTTAAGCACTTCCTTTGATGATTAAAGGGTTAATAACTTACATGCAATGTTGTGTACATATCACAGATACAGAGCATTCTTTAAAACTTCTGTGGTGGTGTTCTGAATGGCAATACAGGCACAGAAAGCAGACTCATTCAAAATTCGTGTCAAGCTGTTGTTTCTTTCAGAAGGGAAGAAGTCTGGTAAAATTTATTGTCTACCTTCAGAAATGGTGGCATATTGAAGACACAGTGTTTATTTCTACTGATGGCTGGTTAGGATATACATAGTGGCACTAGCCAAATTAGTCTTAGCTTCCTTAATCTCTGTTATTATGACAAGATGTTTGTGGTCATGGGATTACTATTCTTTCTGATTGTTGAGAACCTCTTTTGGTATGGATAGTTTCTGATAAGCATTAACACAAGACAAAAAATTCTCACTTTTCATTCTCTCCACATATCCATCCACCTCACTCTTTTTTAGGCTCATTCTTGATCCATTAATCTTGCTCCCATCAGCCAAGTCATTGACTGATGCCCAGATCATTATGTTCCATCAAACAATGACACTACCAGTTGGTATCTAAAACTAACCACACATACCCCTGAATTCACTGCTTACTGAGATTTTGGAAAACTACATTGTAAAAGCACAGTCTTTCTGACCACAGCAACTTGCTGTCTCATGTAGATTTTCTTGGAAAGTATTGACTATAAGGATTAGTTGCCTTTTAGATACAGAGGCAAGTTGATGTTAATTGTAAATGTGTGGCTATGAAGGTGAGACTATAAGTGACAGGTTGACATTTAGAGGCATGTTCATTGGTGTGATGCCATTCCCAACTGTTTGACTTTCAAGAAGAAAGGGTTTGGTCATCTTTCACAAGCATGTTCCCTGTGGTAAAAAGTTACCTGACTTCAAATTATGTTACAAAGCTGCAGTAATCAAAACAGCATGGTACTGGTACCGAAACAGAGATGCAGACCAATGGAACAAAAAAAGAGGCCTTGGAAGTAATGCCACACATCTACAATCATCTGATCTTTACAAACCTGACAAAGGCAAGCAATGGAGAAAGAATTCCCTGTTTAATAAATGGTGTTGGAAAAAACTAGCTAGCCATGTGCTTCTATAAAGCAGAAACTGGACCCCTTTTTGATACCTTACACTAAAATTAACTCCAGATGGCTTAAAGACTTAAATATAAGACATAACACTGTAAAAACCCTAGAAGAAAGCCTAAGCAAAACCATTCAGGACATAGGCATAGGCAAAGACTTCATGACCAAAACACCAAAAGCATTGGCAACAAAAGCTAAAATAGACAAATTGGATCTAATTAAACTCGAGAGCTTCTGTATAGCAAAAGAAGCAATCATTAGAGTGAACCAGAAACCAACAGAATGGGAAAAAACTTTTGCAATGTACCCATCTGACAAAGGGCTAATATCCAGAATCTACAAAGAACTAAAACAGATTTACAAGAAAAACAAACAAACAAACCCATTCAAAAGTGGGTGAAGAATATGAACAGACACTTTCCAAAAGAAGACATTTATGAGGCCAACAAACACATGAAAAAATGCTTACCATCACTGGTCATTAGATAAATGCAAATCAAACCCACATTGAGAAACCATCTCATGCCAGTTAGAATGGCAATCATTAAAAAATATGGAGACCTGCCATTTTGAAGCCAAGCTGGTTGTTTTGCCCATTAATTGATGCAGTTTCTTCGTTGTGTCAATACTGTTTACCATTTTGTATGCTTTTGAGTGGCTGGTACTGGTTGTTCCTTTCTATGTTTAGTGCTTCCTTCAGGAGCTCTTGTAAAGCAGGCCTGGTGGTGATGAAATCTCTGAGCAATTGCATGTTCATAAAGGATTTTATTTCTCCTTCGCTTATGAAGCTCAGTTTGGCTGGATATGAAATTGTAGGTTGAAAGTCCTTTTCTTTAAGGATGTTCAATATTGGCCCCAACTCTCTTCTGGATTGTAGTGTTTCTGTGGAGATCCACTGTGAGTCTGATAGGCTTCCCTTTATGGGTGACCTGATCTTTCTCTCTGGCTGCCCTTAGCATTTTTTCCTTCATTTCAACCCTAGTTAATCTGACAATTACATGCCTTGTTGTTGCTCTTCTTGAGAAATATTGGTGGTGCTCTCTGTATTTCCTGGACTTGAATATTAGCCTACCATTATAGGTTGGGGAAGGTCTCCTGGATAATATCCTGAAGAGTATTTTCCAGCTTGGATTCATTCTCTCCATCACATTCAGGTACACCTATCAAACATAGATTAGGTCTTTTCAAATAATCCCAGGTTTCTGGAAGGCTTTGTTCATTTCTTTTTACTCTTTTTTTCTCTAATCATGCCTTCTTGTTTTATTTCATTGAATTGATCTTCAATCTCTGATGTCCTTTCTTCTGCTTGGTTGATTCAGCTATTAAAACTTGTATATGCTTCGCAAATTCTTGTGTTGTGTTTTCAGCTCCATCAATTTATTTATATTCCTCTCTGAGCTATTTATTCTCGTTAGTATTTCAACAAACCTATTTTCAAGGTTCTTAATTTCTTTGCAGGGGCTTAGAAAATGATCTTTCAGCTCAGAGAAATTTGTTATTACCCACCTTCTGAAGCCTGTTTCTATCAATTCATCAGACTCATTCTCCATCCAGCCTTGTTTCCTTGCTGATTAGGAGTTGTGATTCCTTGGAGGAGGAGAGGTATTCTGGATTTGGGTATTCTCATGCTTTTTGAGCTGGTTTCTTCTCATCTTTGTGGATTTATGTACCTATGGTCTTTGCAGTTGTTGACTTTCAGATGGAGTCTCTGAGTGGACGTACTTTTTGTTGCTGATGAAGTTATTTCTTTCTGTTTCTTAGTTTTGTAAATGGGCTAAATGCCCTAATCAAAAGACACAGACTGGCAAATTGGATAAAAAGGCAAAACCCTTCACTGTGCTATATCCAAAAAACCCATCTCACATGCAAGGATATAAATAGGCTCAAAATAAAGGGATGGAGGAAGATCTACCAAGCAAATGGAGAGCAAGAAACATACACGTGCAATACTGGAGCACTCAGATACATAAAGCAAGTTATTAATGGCCTACAAAGAGACTTAGACTCTCACACAATAATAATTGGAGGCTTTAACACTCTGCTATCAATATCAGATCAATGAGACAGAAAATTAACAAGGATATCTAAGACTTGAACTCAGATCTGGACCAAGCAAACCTAGTAGACATACACAGAACTGTCCACCCCAAATCCACAGAATATACATTCTTCTCCATACCATATCACACCTACTCTAAAATTGACCACATAATTGGAAGTAAATCACTCCTCAGCAAATGCAAAATAACAGAAATCATAACAAACAGTCTCTCAGAACAACAGTGCAATCAAATTAGAACTCAGAATTTAGAGACTAACTCAGAACTGCACAAATTCATGGAAACTGAACAACTGGCTTTTGAATGTTGACTGGATAAACAATGAAATGAAGGCAGAAATAAAGATGTTCTTTGAAACCAAAAAGAATGAAGACACAACATACCAGAATATCTGGGGCACATTTAAAGCAGTGTCTAGAGGAAAATTTATAGCAATAAATGCCCACGAGAAGCAAAGAAAAATCTAAAATTGACAACCTATCATCAAAATTGAAAGAGCTAGAGGAGCAAGACCAAAAAAACTCAAGACCTAGCAGAAGACAAGAAATAACTAAGATCAGAGCAGAACTGAAGGAGATAGAGACATTTAAAAAAACCTTCAAAAAATCAATAAATCCAGGAACTGGTTTTTTGAAAAGATTGACAAATAGACACTATCCAGATTAATATAAAAGAAAAGAGAGAATAATCAAACAGATGCAATAAAAACCGATAAAGGGAATATCACCACAGATTCCACAGAAATACAAACCACCATCAGAGATTACCACAAACAACACTATGCACAAAATCAGTAAACCTGGAAGAAATAGATAAATTCCTGGACACTTACACCCTACCAAGCCTAAACCAGGAAGAAGTCAAAACCCTAAATAGACCAATAACAAGGACTGAAGTTTAGGCAGCAATTAATAGCTTACCAATTAAAAGAGACCAGGTCCAAATGGGTTCACAGCCAAATTCTACCAGACATACAAAAAGGAACTGGTACCACTCCTTCTGAAACTATTCCAAACAATCCTCCCCAAATCTTTTATGAGACCAACATCTTCCTGATACCAAAACCTGGCAGAGACTCAATAAGAAAAGAAAACTTCAGGCCAATATCCATTATGAACATAGATGCAAAAATCTTCAATAAAATACTGGCAAACTGATTGCAACAGCACATCAAAAAGTTTATCCATGATGATCAAGGAGGCTTCATCCCGGGGATGCAAGGCTGATTCAACATACACAAGTCTATAAAAGTAATTCACCACATAAACAGAGTCAAAGACAAAAACCACATGATTATCTCAATACATGGAGAGAAGGCCTTTGACAAAATTCAACAGTCCTTTATGCTAAAAACTCTCAATAAGTATCAATGGAACATATCTCAATGGTATTGATGGAACATATATCAAAATAGTAAAAGCTATTACTATAGTAAAAGCTACTATGGCAAACCCACAGCTAATACCATACCAAATGGGCAAAAACTGGAAGCATTCCCTTTGAAATGTGGCACTAGACAAGGATGCCCTCTCTTACCACTCCTATTCAGTATAGTATTGGAAGTTCTGGCCAGAGCAATCAGGCAAGAAAAAGAAATAAAGGGTATTCAATTAGGAAAGGAGGAAGTCAAATTGTCTCTATTTGCAGGTGACATGATTGTATATTTAGAAGACCCTATTGTTTCAGTGCCAAATCTCCTGAAACTGATAAGCAACTTCAGCAAAGTCTCAGGATACAAAATCAATGTGCAAAAATCACAAGCATTCCTATACACCAATAACAGGCTTAAAGAAAGCCAAATCAAGAATGAACTCCCATTCACAATTGCTACAAAGAGAACAAAATATCTAGGAATACAACTAACAAAGGATGTAAAGGACCTCTTCAAAGAAAACTACCAACCACTGCTCAATATCAAAAGAGAGGACACAAACAGATGGAGAAACATTCCATGCTCATGGTTAGGGAGAATCAATCTTGTGAAAATGGCCATACTGCCCAAAATAATTTACAGATTCAATGCTATCCCCATCAAGGTACGAATGACCTTTTTCACAGAACTGGAAAAAAACACCTTAAACTTCATATGGAACCAAAAGAGAGCCTCTTTCACTTTAAGCATCTTTAGCTACCTCTCCTGACATGTCTATCTGACACTTCTGTCTTCCTCTTCTACTTTTGCAAAATCATCTGGATTACATTGGACCCACCAAGATAATCCAAGATACTTCTATTTTAAGGTCAAATGCAGACTTTTAACTAATTTTTTTTTAAATCTGTTGGTCCTTCTGGAAAGAGGAATAAACTCCATCTAATTTCCTTCTGAGCATGCTAAATATCTTGCTTCCTAAAAAATAGTTTTGTTTAGAATCAGAGAGATAATGAAGTACTTACGTATAAAGTGTATTTTAGCAGTATATTTCTTGTCCACATAGGTTATCTATTGTTTAAGAAAAAAAGTTGTAGAGAGATCCAAGATGACTGATTACTAGCAGCTCAGGATTGTAGCTTCCAGTGAAAGCGCAGAGAACGAGAGGATGCCACACTTTCAGATGAATTTTTGCTGCTCACAGACCAGGAGATTCCCAATAGAGGAGCCCCACTGGTCACCAGTGTGACTCTTGCAGCTGGCATGGTGGTTTTGCCGGCACCCCAGCGTGGCAGTTCTTGGTGCAGAGTAAACAGGACTGGGTCTTCTTTTTGTCAACGTTTGGAGCTCCGGGAAGGCAGAGTCACTTACTCAGCTCATTGAAAAAGGGACTCAAGAAGGAAGCCAAACAGGAGATTCCCGGGCAGAAAAGCACCATGAATCTTAATGCCGCTGTTTTAGCTGCCACAGTGGGTTACTCAAATTCTGGCACTGGGAATCAATAAGTTGGACATCCACTCAGAGACCTAATTTGAAAGTCGGTAATTACAAAGACGACAGGTGGATAAATTTACAATGACGGGAAGAAACCAGCATAAAAAGGCTGAGAATACCAAAATCAGAATGTCTCCCCCTCTACAGGGGATCACAGTTCCTCATCAACAAGGGAACAAGGCCTGATGGAGAACGAGTGCATTCCATTAACAGAATTAGGCTTCAGAAGGTGGATAATAAGAAACTTCTGTGAGTTAAAAGAACATGTTCTAGCCCAATGTAAATAAACTAAGAACCTCAAAAAGAGGTTTGACGAAATCTTAATGAGAATAGACAATTTAGAGAGGAATATAAGTGAATTAATGGAACTGAAGAATACAATATGAGAACGCTGCAAAGTATGCACATGTTTTAACAATTGAATTGATCAAGCAGAAGAAAGGATATCAGAGGTTGAAGACCAACTTAATGAAATGAAACGAGAAGACAAGATTAAAGAAAGAGTAAAAAAGAATGAGCAAAGTGTTCAAGAAATATGGGACTCTGTGAAAAGACCTAATTTATGTTTGATAGGTGTACCTGAATGTCATGAAGAGAATGAATCCAAGCTGGAAAATATTCTTCAGGATATTATTCAGGAAAACTTTTCTAACCTAGTAAGGCAGGACAATACTCAACTCCAGGTAATACAGAGAACACCACAAAGATATTCCTCAAGTAGAGCAACCCCAAGACACATAATCGTTAGATTCACCAGGGTTGAAGTAAAGGAGAAAATCCTAAGGGCAGCTAGAGAGAAAGGTCAGGTTACCCATAAAGGGAAGCCTATCAGACTCACAGCAGATACCCTACAAACTAGAAGAGAGTGGGGGTCAATATTCGATATCCTCAAATAAAAGAATTTACAACCCAGAATTTCATATCCAGTTAAACTAAGCCTCATAAATGAAGAAAAATAAATTTTTTTGCGAACAAGCAAGCACTCAGAGATTTCATCAGCACCAGGCCTGCTTTACAAGAGCTTCTGAAAGAAGCACTATACACAGAAAAGAACAACCAGTATCAGTCATCCCAAAAACCTTCCAAAAGGTAAAGAGTATCTCCATAATGAAGAATCTATATCAACTAATGGGCAAAATAGCCAGCTAGCATTAAATGACAATATTAAACTCACAAATATCAATATTAATCCTAAATTTAAATGGATTAAATGCCTCAGTCAAAGACACAGACAGGCAAATTGAATAAAATTCAAAACCCATATCCAGATCTATCTCATAAGCAAGGATACACAAAGAATCAAAACAAAGGGGTGGTGGAAGACTTTCCAATCAAATGGAGAGCAAAAACAAACAAAGAAACAAAAGAATAGGAGTTGTAAATTTCGTCTCTGACAAAATAGACTTTAATAGTAGCAAAGACTAAAAAAAAACAAAGAAGGACATAACATAATGGTGAAAGGATCAATGGAACTACAGGAGTCAATGATCATAAATATATATGCACCCAATATAGGAACACCCAGATACATAAGACAAGTTCTTAATGACTTATATAGAGACTTGGACTCCCGCACAATAATAGCAGGAGACTTTGACACCACATTGTTAATATCCGATGGACCAACGAGATAGGAAATTAACAGGGACATCTATGATTTGAACTCAGACCTGGAACAGGTAAACTCAGTGAATATTTATAGAATTCTTCACCCCAGGTCCACAGAACATACATTTTTCTCAGTATCACATTACACCTACTTTGAAAGTGACCACATAATTGGAAGTAAATCACTCTTCAGCATTTACATAGCATTTCACACACTTAAATGCAATATTGGTTGGCTGTTTATTTGTTATTTTCTTCCCTTATTCCTTCCTGTCTCTTCTGTTAAGCACAATTATTGGCATAAAAGAGGTTTTTAATACCCATTTTTAGATTACATTCCAGCCTGGGCAATAGAGCAAGACTCCTGTTCTCTCTCTACCTTTCTCTTTCTTTCTTTCTAAAAAAAAAAAAGAAAAAGAAAAAGAAAAAAAGTCATTTGTAAATTTTTAGAAATATGGTTTCTGAAATGGTTCCTTAGAAGTATCATACATTCCTTCTAGGCAATGGAAGTGGAAGATAGGAGGCAGCTTTGGTGTCTGCATCTATGTTCTCAATCCTCTTCAATAAAAGAGTGGTTCATGTACCTGGAGTTTTTATCCTATCAATAATTCATAAAATCTCATGCTGAGTAAAAACTGTGATTACATTTTTCTGATTTAACGATTTAAATATTTTTGTTGTTGTTGTTACAACTAACATACCTGAGATCACCCAAAAATGTTTAGCATAAAATACTGAAAAATAAAGGTCACGAATAAGATACAGGGAGAGTAGTCCATCAAAAAGAATTGGCTAGAAACAGAGTCCTATGATAGTGTAATAATTAATTTTAACTTGACTGAGCCACAGGTGTTCACACATTATTCTGAATGTGTCTGTGTGACTCTCCTTGGATGAGATTAACATTCGCATTCATAGAGTACATAAATCAGATTACTCTCACAAATGTGAGTGATTCTCCTCCAATCATTTGAAAGATGAATAAAACAAAAGGCTGACTCTACTATTAATAAGAGGAGATTTCTCCTGCCTAACTGTCTTTGAACTGGAGCATTGGTCTTCCTGCCTTAGACTAAAATGAAAACAAGGGTTCTTTCTTAATCCTGCCCTCCCCAGTCTCCAGACTAGAACTACAGCATTGGATCTCCTGGGTATCCAACTTGCTAGCTCCACATGGTAGAATTTGTTAGTCTCCAAAATTATATGAGCCAACTCTTTTCTAATAATTGCAATCTCTCTCTCATATATATGTATGTATATGACATTAAAAATTATCAGAATCAGGCAGGGTGCAATGGCTTACACTTGTAATTCCAACACTTGGGGAGGCCCAGGAAGGTAGATTATGAGGTCAGTAGCTCAAGACCAGCTTGGCCAACATGGCGAAACCCTATCTCTACTAAAAATACAATACAATACAATATAATTACTGGGCATGGTGGCGGGCACCTGTAACTCTAGCTACTAGGGAGGCTGAGGCAGGAGAATCACTTGAACCCTGGAGGTGGACATTGAAGTGAGCCAAGATCACACCATTGCACTCCAGCCTGGGTAGCAAGAGTAAAACTCCATCTCAAAAAAACAAAAGGCAAAAACCAGTAAATCACTATTTTTAAGAAAACTCTAATAAATAGAGTCAGGAAAGTCCAAAATAAGAGGGTTCTCACATTTGTTTTTCTGATAATGAAAAATGTTCTACTAAAACCACAACCTTGCACAAAGACCGTCACAAATTTTCATGAAAGGAAATCTGCACAGCAACTACCTGTCCAAGACTGTCATCACTCTTGTTATTGATCTTTGTTGTCAAGGATACTTATTTCAAAGCAGTCATGCAAGCTTTAAAAACATTTGTCTTCCTTTACCTCCTGGAATGTGCACATAGATTACAGTCTCATGTGTATTTTCATTGCAGTGCTGTAATCCCAAAAAAGCATGGTTCTTTTTGTTTTTTCTTTTCTTTCTTTTTTTTTTTTTTTTTAAATAAAGCCTCTCTCTGTTTTTAGGCTAATACATAGCGTGCCAGAAATTAAATCAGAAAGACATCGCTATCAGAAAGAATCAGGGATTTGTGCTATCAGTGTGCATTACTCATTTGACCCCTTTGAGTTCTCTGCTTTATGGATCACATTTTTGTCTGAATGGGTCTTCTCTTTGGCTAAGTTCATGTCCTTGGAGAGATTCTCAACATCAGTTGAGAACTGGTTGAATAAATCTGCCTTGATAAACTTGCATCCCACTGGGACTATGAAAGACTATTTTTTTGTGTGTTTCCTGGTAAGTTCCTCACAGTATAAAGAAAAGTGTCTTTTTGGATTAAGTAATTTTAGATTCCATAGAATTTACATTTTATTTGTGAGGTGTGTCTTCTCTGTTTTGTGCATGTAATTCAATATTATGTTAGATCTACATGACTAGTTTAAAATTTTTGTGAATACTCATCATGATTTTTTAAAATTTGGTTTGACTTGGTTATTTATTTACTTTGCTTGTTTCTGAAAAGATTTCAAGAGCAAAAATAAATATTCTAAATGGTGGGCTCAAGATGGCTAATTAAAAACCACTGAGTTGGTTGCCATCATCTAAAATACTGGTTTTAACTCCTAACATTGCCTGACCGGATTTATATGATTTTCTTTGCTCTCAAAAGACTAATAAGAAACTGAATTGAACTTTCAAATATTAAGGCATGCGAGATTTTCTGGGACTCCAATTGGCTACTTACCATGACCCATTCTTGTGTACATTTTAAACTGATGGACAAATTATACCAAGAAAAATTCAGAGATCAGATTGTCATAACTTGAAAATCCAGCAATTATAGAATTAATATGGAGAGTCTTGTAAGTTCTCTATCTCTCTGGTTTTTGTTTGTTTGTTTTTTCTGTCTACTTTGAATCTGCTTACTTTCCCACTGGTGTGAAAATAAAACTCACTGTTTATGGCATTCTAGTTAAAGATTTTTTTCAAAGATTTAATGGGCTCTTAAAGTAATTGTTTAACAGATTATAACATCTCCATGGTAAGCAACAAACTGAATGCCTTATTGAAATAAAAATTTTGGTTTGCCTAACTAGTAATTGTGTATGGTGATGGGAGATTTCATTGAAAAATTAATAATCCAAAGGAAAAATAACTAGATAAATGTTTATAAAAGTTAAAACTTAGGCTCTCAGACCAAGATCAAACAAGCATCTGTCTAGAACAATTTTTTTTTCTGCCACACAGAAAACGTAAAAAATAAAAAGCTAATAAAAATTAAAATAAATTTTAATTTTTAGTTTAAAAATTAAAAAAACATGTAACATTCTTTTTTTTCCTGCATTTGCTAACTAAGCAAAGGAGAAACATGAACAAAAAGTTGATTTGCCTCTAATTCCAGACTAGTTAGACATTTTGTTTTTCTTCACGTAATTAACAGATTAGCATTGAAAATTTAACCCTATACTCATATGAAACTATAAGATAAAAAGAAAAAATACTTAGAATTGGTTTTGCTTTTGATGTTTCTTTTGTTTTGCTGGCATGAAAATTGCTTTTCTAAAATTTCAAGTCCACAGGCTGTTCTCCTTAAGGTACTGTCTTTCTTGAATATATTTCTCTACAAAATGGTGTACAGTTATAGCATTGGACACACACTTCCCGTTTTAGATAAAATTGGAATACCTTTTTTGTTTTTTTAATCAAGTATGACTTCTGGATTATCTAAATAGGCATATGAGGAGAAGAAATCACAGTATATGAGGTTTTTCTTCATCTTTTTGGTAGCTGGTCTCAGAAACAAAGATTTTACATTTTATAAAGAAAATTTTCTATGTTGTCTTTATTAGGTTTTTGATTATTTAGAAAAACTGACTTTTAAAAGAGCTAAGGCTTTTATATCCATGTAAATTTCTATGTTGCTTTTGAAGTATTTTGAATATCACTCTGGTTGAAAGAATGATTATTATTTCACAGCTACCTGTTTTGACCAACTGTTTTGAATATTTTAACATCTCTGGGAGACTTTCCAAGGATCAAAACTTAAGTCTTTTTGGCCTAAAATTAACTTTGGGATTTTTCAGTTGGGACCCTGGAAAGCCTTAAAGAACAGATATCTCACCTTTTAGAGTTATTAAACGAGAGACTTATTTGGTAAATTGTATGAGAGGCATTGTCAAATGATAAAGGATACTTGATCTTTTAGTTACATTATGATTATGTAATTAATATGTATTCCAGCGACTGTATATACGTTCATGAAAATCTAATATATTAGCAATCATAATATTGATTTTTATGTTAACTCTTAAGTTTTTGTATGTATATATATATCAGTGTAAATATTCTATTATGAACATTTGATAGTCCTGATATGACACTGTCAGTCATGATTCTTGTTGTTATGCTAAAATGCTGCAAATAATAGAAATAATTTCTTTGTCAGTTAAGAACTTTCATCAGATTTTAACCATAGCTATTGCTAAATTTTTGCCATCCACAGTTATTGCTTTGAATTCTTTTCTAAAAACATTTGCAATTACCTATAGTTAATTTTTTTCATGAAAAAAAAAAAAAACAGATTTTTGATAAGTTTAAGACATTGGAAAAATTTCCAGAAGTCTGATAAAAATATTGTTGAGTTCATAAAACTTCTAATCAAGATCAAACAAAACAAGTAAATTACATGAAATGAAGTAATTAATAAAGATAGAGTCTATGACATTTATTTAAAAATCACTGGTTACTTACTTTTTTTTCCAGATTTAAGAAAATTTTCTTTTACAAACAATCCATAGTTTGTAAAAAGTTTTTAAAGTATACTTTTGTGAACCAAGATGAAGGTGTGTACTCTTCCTCCCTGCTTGATTTTTCCAAAATTCAGATTTGTGAGTATTCTTATTTTTTATTTACCTAAGTTTAATAAAAATATTCTCTTTCTTTATCAGCAAAACATATTTGAAAACATTTATTATATTACCAAGGCTTTAAATAGAATGCCATATTTAAGAATGTGCATAAAATTTCTGGCTACTAAAGTTCTCAACCTTACAATGAATGAATAAAAATTGTCACTTCCTGACAGGCCCAAGAACTTTAAGACTATAAGTCTACATTGGTTTGACTTCCTAGACTAAAGATGTTCTTAAATCTCAAATTTCCATATTTAATATAAGGGGAAAAAGCTATGCTTCTAAAAAGAAAAACTATAATATACTTGTTATTACAGTATGACCCTGTGCATTGTTTTCAAGTTCTTGTCATCTACCTGTAGACTGGACTAGATCCTAATTTCTTTCAGTATTTCACTACAACTCTTCAACTCAAAACCAAAGCTGCCCTATTCCCTTAGTCCTGTAAGTTGAACTCATCACATTTTAAGAAACAAGCCTCATGCTTGATGTATGAACCACAAAAAAGTTTACCAAACCACCCTATGTCATAATTAAGGATATTCAGACTATAAGGCCAGATAAATGAATGATTTTATGCTGTAGACAGATTTTTTTTTTCAAAATATCTGAATGAGACTTCATATTATATTGAAATTTTTAGCCCTTTTAATGCTATCTTTTCCACTTGACAAGATAATGGTATAATTTAAATATCACAATCAATGGCTTCTGTTACTAACTTAAAACCTAAGCTTAAAAAAAAACTTTATAATATATTCATTAAATAAGAACATTTCTTTGTTATCACTAATACCACATGTTGTACCTGGATAAATTCCTATAGAAATGTTAAGATCCATATACACAAAATAAGAAAACAGGTCACATGGTTACAACAGTGACCTAATTTCATATGGTCAATTGATTTATTCAAATATTTGTTTTAAGTCTAGGTTCATGGCCCAAAATTATTTTGCAAACTGGAATTGTCATATTATTATTAATTTTACTTTGTATTTATCCTTTTTACCATTTGTATCTGTCATTTGTTAAATTTTTGATTAAGTACAACTTCTAACAAAATAGTAGTGGCTCAGCACATTGAGATGAAACAGACAAAAATTGAACTAATCATGAACTCCTGGTAGACTTAGCCTGAGAGTCACACCCTTCAAACCTCCCTTGTTGCTCACATGTGGATAAAAGATTTTGACATGGACACTTAGTCACCAATAACTTTCCCCAATGTGGGATGAGAACAGCATCCTGGGTAGATCCATACCAGCATTGAGAGACATGAAAATGTAACTGTAAAATAATTGGTCAATGATGCTTCCAGAGAAAGATTTTGACCAATGGAGAAATGTGAAGTTTATCACATCAAAGTGGAGTCACTAATGTTAAGAAAACTTACAAATAGAGCCAGAGAAGGTCATGAAAAGACAGTTCTCACTCTTATATACCTGATAATAATAAAGACCCCACAAAAACCACAACCTTACACAAAGACCATCACAAACATACACAAAAACTTTTGCAAAGGTATCTGACCAGCAACAACTTGTTTAACTTAAGACTGCTTCCCCTTTTGTTATTAATATTTGTAGCCAAAGATAATTATTTCAAAACAATTATGCTATCTTTTTTTAAAAAAACAAAAAACACACCTTTGTCTTCCTTTACCTACCTGAATGTGCACATGGTGTGATGTGACATGCATATTCCCATTGCAATACTGTATTTCCAAATAAACAACTTTTTATCAAGAGAGTTTTTCTCTCTTTGTTATTTAGGTTGACAATATATACACACAATTTCTGTTGGTACTCTTTCTCTGGAAAACCCTGACAAATCCCAGTAGAAAGGATGAAAAGTGAGTATTTAATGAATTAGAAAGTTGCCAATAATATCTAATGCTGTGATGAATGTGGTTACAAAAGCAATAATTGTTAAAGGGATTAGAACAGAGTGAGGGCATTATTAAGGAGCGAATGAGAGAAGATAGGTTAAGAGGGTAAAAATGACAAATATGAACAATTCTGTTAAGTTTGTCTTGTCGTCTTCACAAGAATTATCACAACAAAAAAATCTCCATGATCTCCACTGTTGTATTTGTCACTTTATTCCCAGCACCAAGGAAACGTTTAACATACACTAAAATGTATATTTTATAACACCGTAATTTCTACGTCATTCTGTTCACACAATCTCATTTGCTTTTCAATAACAAATCAAAAATCTTATTCTCACCATTCGTAGAAGAAAACTGAATCTCAGGGAAGTTTAGACACAAAGCAAGTTAACTGTTGAGTGTGGGTTGAGATCATTTTTATAAATCTATTTAAAAATTTTTCCAATGTAAACATACACACATTTCAAGTGAAGGATCTTTAAAAGTCTATTTTCATAAAGGCCATGTACAGTAACATTTAAAAATTTCGTTTAGTAAGACAATGATAATTTACTATTTTGCTCTACTTAGGTGCTACATAACATTTTAGTCAGCAATGAACCACATATACCCTGGTCGTCCTATAGATTATAATAGAGCTGAAAATTTTCTATTGCCTAGTGATGTCATAGCTGTTGTAAATTCATGGCACAGCACCTTCCTGAGGTGTTGGTGGTGATTCTGCTTGTCATAGTTCATTTTATGTTACTCTAAAAGAACACCTAAAGCTGAGTACTTTATTTAAAAAAAAAGAGAGATTTATTAGGCACAGGATTCTGGTGGCTGGAAAGTCCAAGACTGGGAAGCTGTATTTGGTGAGGACCTCATGCTTCTTCCACTACATGGCAGAGGACAGAAGAGGAGTGAGTGTGTGCAAAAATAATTACATGGGAAGAGAAGAAGCAAGAGAGAAAAATCAAGGTGGTCATACTATTTTAAACTATTCACTGTTATAGAAGTTAATGCATTCCTGCTAAAGTGGAACTCACTCACCCCCACAGGAGGACATTAATCTATTCATGAGGTATCAGTCTCTGTGACCCAAACTCTTCCCATTAGGCCCCATCTCCCAGCATTTCCACATTGGAGATCAAATTTTAACATGAATTTTGGTGGTAACAAACTACATCCAAACCATAGCACTGGTGTAAACAAACCTACAGCACTGCCAGTCTTACATAAGCACAGCACATACAACTATGTGTAGCACATTAGATTTGATGATGATAAATAACTATGTTATTGGTTTAGGTATTTACTGTATTATATTTCTTATTTTTATTTTGGAGTGTAGTCTTTCTACAAAAACAATTAGTTAACTGTAAAACAGCCTCAGGCAGGTCTTTCAGGAGATATTCCACAAGAAGTTATTATTATCAGAGGAGATATGAAAATTCCATGCATGATATTGCCCCTGAAGTCCTTCCAGCAGACCAGATGTGGAGGTGGATAACAATAATATTAATAAGTCTGATCTTGTGTAGGCCCTGGGCTAATGTGTGAGTTTGAGTCTTAGCTTTTGACAAAAAGTTTGAAAAGTAAAAACGGTAAATTTACAAATTAAAAATAGAAACAGAGCTGGCACAGTGGCTCAAGCCTGTAATCCCAGCACTTTGGGAGGCCAAGGTGGGTGGATCACCTTAGATCAGGAATTCAAGACCATGCTGGCCAACATGGTGAAATCCTGCTCTGTTAAAAATACAAAAAAAAAAAAAAAAAAAAAAAAAAAATAGCTGAGCATGGTGGCAAGCATCTGTAATCCCAGCTACCTGGGAGGCAGAGGCAGGAGAATCACTTGAACCCAGAAGCTGGAGGTTGAAATGAACCGAGATTGCACCATTGCACTCCAGCCTGGGAAACAGAGTGAAACTCCATCTCAAAAAATAAAAAAAAAAAAAAAGAAAAAGAAAAAGAAAAAAAGAACAAAAAAAAGAGAAAAATATTAGAAAGAATCTTATGATGTAAGGATGTAAAGAAGGATAACTTTGTACAGCTTTATAATGTGGTTGTGTTTTAAGCTGTTATTACAAAAGAGATAAAAAGTTTATAACATAAAAATGTTACAGTAGGCTAAGATTAATTTGCTATTGAATAAAGAAAAAATATATTTTAATAAATGTAGGGTAGCCTAAGTGAACAGTGTTTATAAGTCCTGGAGTAGTGTGCAGTAATGTCCTAGCCTTCACATTCACTCACCACTCACTCACTAATAGTTCCTGCAAGTTCCATTTATGCTACATCTCCTATACAGGAGTATCATTTAAAAAATATTTTATACCATATTTTTACCGTACTTTTTCTATGTTTATATATGTTCATATAAATACTGCTGTGTTACAGTTGCCTATAGTATTCATTACAGTAACATGCCTTACAGGTGTTTAGCCTAGGAGCAATAGATGACATACAGCCTAGATGTGTTGTAAGCTCTATAGTCTAGGTTTACGTAAATGTCCTCTATGGTTTGCATAGTTATGAAATCCTCTAATGATAACTTTCTCAGATCATATCCTGTTCCTAAAGTGGTACAAAACTCTTTTAATATCTGAAGTAAGTATTCTATATATGTATATATGTATTTACATGAATTTGCCAGTAGCCTAACTAAATGAATGAAAACATTATATTGTCCCACTAAGGAGATGAGAAATCATAAATGCTATTTATGGCATATAACAGAATGCTTTCAAATATATATACATTTTGGAATGGCTAAAACGCGATGAATACCTCCTGAAAGACCTGCCTGAGGCTGTTTTACAGTTAACTATGTTTTTTGTAGAAAGAGTATACTCTAAAGTAAAAATAAGATATACAGTACAGTAAGTACCTATACAAATAATATGTTCATTTATCATCATTAAATCTAATGTGCTGTACAGAATAGTATGTGCTATACTTGTACATGACTGGCAGTGCTATAGGTTTGTTTACATCAGAGTTACGGTTTGGATGTATTTGCTACCACAAAAGCAACAAATACCTTGAGTCAGAAAACAAAAGAAAAATATTGCTCATTATACAGCACAAAATTAGTACAAAACATACAATGTTGTCAAATATTTCTTAGCATATTTTAAGACAAATACTTGCTTAGCAAGTACAGTATAAAATTAAGTAATGTAAAGAAAAGTCTTCTTTTTATTTCTTTTAATTGACAAAAAATATTTATGATATATAACAGAATATTTTGAAATATGTATACTTTGTGGGATGGCTAAAACATGCTGATTGGGATATGTATTACCTCACATAGTATTTTTTTTACAATAGTGAAGCTTAAAATCTACTCTTTTAGCATTGTCGAATACTCAATATATTTTATTAACTATAGCAACCAGGCTCTACAATAAATCTTTTGGATTTATTTCTCCTTAGTGAAATTTTGTATCATTGACAAACATTGCCCTAATGTCTCTCCCTGCAATCCTGTCGCCATTATTCTGCACTCTGCTTCTTTAAATTTAGCTTTTAAGATTTTTTATATGAGTGAGATTACGGAGTGTTTGTCTTTCTGTGCCTGGGTTAGTTCACTTGGCATAATGTCTTCTGAGTTCATTCATTTGATAAATGACATTTTCTTTTTACGGCTGAATACTATTACATATACACACCACATTTTCCTTAGTGATTCCTTCTTTTATGGACCGTCAGGTTGATACCATACCTTGGCTATTTTGAATAATGCAGCGATGAACATGGGAGTGCAGATATCCCTTCAACACAGTGATTCACTTTTTTAGTATATATTCAGGAGTGAGGTTGCTAGATCATATAGCATTTATAGTTTTAATTTTTAGTGGAAGCTCCAACAGTTTTCCATAATGACTTTCTTAATTTACACATCTACAAACTGTATGAGGATAATATTCTGAATATGATCAGCTCTTAATTTATAATCACACTGTGCATGTGTAAACTTAAATCATACATTTGAAATGGGACAAAAATGAACTAGAATATTTCATAAGTCAAAGAAAGTGGATTTATAGATCAGTGTGTTTCATGTGTCTTTTATCAAAAACTTATGCTTTATGATATCAATTCACCATTTGAAACACTTAGACAAAATAAAATAACAACAATAAGAAAAATATACTTTCTGTACTGTAAAATTTGGCCTACATTAGAGAGCTCTAAGAAAAATAATAAAATATTCTCCATTCTCAGATGCTTCCAAACTCATAATGAGTCCAATTAATCTCAGCAGTTTTGTTCAGTTTCAACTGAATGCAATGAACTGAGTGATGTAAAAAGAATGATAGACTTTTCTACCCTCCAGGAGATCTCAACTTACTGACAGGGTTGTGGGCGGATAATAATGCACCTAAAACTCTGATGAGCGATGTAGTGGCACAGAGAAATTTCCAGGTGAGAACAAGAAAGGTGAGTTTAATTCTTATGTGAGTGCAACAATGTGGAAAGGTCTTATAAAGTGGGTACTTTTATAGAGGATCTTGAACAATAAGTGTATGTTTACTAAGCAGACATTGCTTAATGACGTGGACAGAAGATGGATGCATGGTCTTCTGATAGGAGAGAATAGAATGAAAAATATCAAGAGGCAAAGTAACCTCTGAAAACCAGGAATGATAGATTGTCTACTGTAGCTTGGGCATGGGGAACGTGTATGTGTATGTGAGCACACATGTGTGTTTACATGCACAACACTGTTGGATTTAACAACTGTTGTTTGTGTTTAAAAGTATAAAAATAAAAACCAATCTGATTTATCATGTTTGCTAAGTTCTTTGGCATCGTTGCCCACCATCTCTGATGTTACTGAATGCATGTTTGGGATGAGATGAACAAAATTGGCTTTTGTGAATGAATTGATTTCAGCTTACAGAGTGTTTTTGTTTATGTGTGTATCTGTGTTTACATGTTCCAGGAACAGAGAAGAATGAAGGAGTGGGAAGACATAACAGTTAGCACTGAGGTCAGATACATGTAACAGAAAACTATTGAAAAAAATACAAAATCATTTTTTGATCACATAAAACTATTCTGAAGTTAGCAGTCCAGGATTCATATGGTGGTTTTCAGAGAATCCAGGCCTCTTCTATCTGCTTTGTTGTATTTATAAATCAATTTCAAATGCATTTTTTTACAAGAACATTTTGATCCAAAAAGTTCTCTGAAGCTCAATCATCATGCATATTTGACAGGCTGGAAAATAAAAGTTTAAAAAAATAAATAGAAAAAAAAAACAGAGGTGCAAATTTATATAAGAGAATTTTTAAAATATCTATCTGAGGTAGAAGGCAGAGCACTCCAGAGGCACGGCTCTGACACAGGATCGAATTGAGAACTATGTCTAAAACAGGTCTCAGACGGAAGCACCTCCTCGTAAGACAGGTGTAGAAGTGTGCCATGTCAGTTTGTCATTGCCATGGCAACACGAGGAGCTTACTGTCCTTTCCCATGGCAATGATCTGACAACCTGAAAGTTATCCACCTTGTATTAGTCAGGGTTCTCTAGAGGGACAGAACTAATGGAGTATATATATGCTAATATAATATATATATACACTAATGTATATATATACTAATGGAGTATATATATACTAATGGAGTATGTATATACTTAATAAACTCTCTCTCCATATATATATATATGGGGGAGAGAGAGAGAGAGAGAGAGAGAGAGAGAGAGAGAGAGAGAGAGAGAGAGAGAGAGAGAGAGAGAGAGTTTATTAAGTATTAACTCACATGATCATAAGGTCCCACAATAGGCCATCTGAAAGCTGAGAATCAAGGAGAACCAGTCCAAGCCCTAAAACTGAAGAATTTGGAATCAGATATGAGGGCAGAAGCATCCAGCATGGGAGAAAGATGCAGACTGGGACTAGGTTAGTCTAGTCCTTTCACACGTTTCTGCCTGCTTTATATTCTAGTCATGCTGGCAGCTGATTAGATGGTACTCACCCAGATTAGGGGTGGATCTGCCTTTCTCAGTCCACTGACTCAAATGTTAATCTCCTTTGGCAACACTCTCACAGACACACCCAGAATCAACAGTTTGTATCCTTCAATGTAATCAACCTGACAATCAGTGTTAACCAACACAATCCTCATCCTAGAAAGTTCTGCATAAACTTCCCATTAATTTGCATATGAGTACAAGTTAGTATAAATGTGACAGTAGAACTGCCTCTGGGCTGCTACTCTGGACTCACTGCCTATGGGGTAGCCCTGCTTCATAAGGAGCAGTACCTGTGCTGCTGAATATGTTGCCACTTCAGTAAAAGTTGCTGTTTAAAACCAGTGGCTCACCCTTAGATTCTTCCCTGAGTGAGGTCAAGCATCCTCTTGGATCAAACTCTAATTTGGGGGCTGGCCTGTCCTACATCTTCTAGCAACCATGAAGTGATGAAGGAAGTGGGAGTTAGGAGTTCCCAGACTCGGCCTGACGAACAGCCCTGTACATTTGTAGATCAGTGGCCATCTCAGTATTTTTTTTGGTGTCTCCACTACTGGGTAGCTTTGCTGGCAAGTCAGAGACTCTGAGGTGTCTCCTTGGGCAATTCTGTTTACCAATTCCCTTTCACTCTTCCACAGTCATAATTTATTTAGCCATTTAGCCCCTTTCTGCCCAATCCCTGCTCTCTATGGAATTTAGGCTCAACACCCAACTATTCATTTGTAGCTCATAACCTACTTTTGTAACACATTGCTCTCTATATTTTATAGGAATTGGAAGATTAAAAGGAAAAAATAACAAGACACAGTTACTTTTCTTCTTGGCTAGACTTAGAAAATCTTCTGCCCCTAAGACAAATTATTGTTAGTCATGGAGACGAGAAGCATTTCAGAGGATTTGCTGCTTGAGTATCCTTTTTGCTGTTGCAGCAAATTCAAATTCAGTTTAAAGAAAAATAAACTTGGCCGGGCACGGTGGCTCAAGCCTGTAATCCCAGCACTTTGGGAGGCCGAGACGGGTGGATCAAAAGGTCGAGAGATCGAGACCAACCTGGTCAACATGGTGAAACCCCATCTCTACTAAAAATACAAAAAATTAGCTGGGCATGGTGACACGTGCCTGTAATCCCAGCTACTCAGGAGGCTGAGGCAGGAGAATTGCCTAAACCCAGGAGGCGGAGGTTGCAGTGAGCCAAGATTGCGCCATTGTACTCCAGCCTGGGTAACAGGAGCGAAACTCCTTCTCAAAAAAAAAAAAAAGAAAAAGAAAAAGAAAAATAAACTCATTTTCCATTGCAACGCCATTTGGATTCAATACAAATTCAAAACCCAACAGATTGGTCCTAAATATGGTTCTTTATGTTATATGGCATGTTACAATTAGACTTACTTTGTAAATAAAAAGGAAAATGGGAAGAGTCCCTTATGTACAGGATTTTATGTCTCTTTACTGGCTGACATTAATTCCAGGCACCAGAAATCCATGCCTCAAGGATTCCTTCTTAGCAGTTGCCCTTGAAAGGCCTATACCCTTCCCAGGGTCTCCTCATTCCTCCTATTCTGAGGGGGGTCCGACTAGTTTTTGATGGAGGATTCCATCCCAAGGTCATCAGTCACACCTCCCCTTTAATCAACTAGCCACAACCTGTACCTTCTGCTTCCCATGAAAGTAAACCCAATCAGTACACCAGAAGTGGGACCCCATATTGGCCCTTAAAGTCAAACCTGTGTCCCTTGTGGAAAATAGCTAAAGGAAGTGGAAACAGAATACTTGACTGGTTTTTATCTCTCCTAGGACCTTTAATAGCTCTCTTGATATTACTAACCTTTGGCTCTTGCTTGTTTAACTTGGCAGTAAAATTTCTGTCTTCTAGATTACAACAGTTCTAGGTAAAGGCAATGGTGGCACAGGGCTCCCCAACCCATCCCACCTGCTGACCTGGAGAATAAAATCATACTGCCTCTGGGCCCCTTAGATTAGGTATCCAGAAATTTTAACGCTTCCAATGCTGGGCAGTACCTTTGCCCATAAACTAAGCAGGAAGCAGTTACAGAAGAAGGACTTCAGCCCTTCTGCAGCATCGTTAAATTTAAGGAGGAATTTCCAATCTCTGAAGAAGGTGTGAGGTAGGAGATAGAACCTGACTCCAGAGGTGGGGCTCAGACAATGGACCACGTTGAAGACTGGCTAAGCAGGCTGAAGGGCCAAAGCATCTCCCAATAAGACATGCATACCAGTGTGCCATGTTAGTTTGCCATTGTCATGGCAACAGCTGGAAGTTACCACTGTTTTCCATGGCAATGACCCATTGACCTAGATGTTATCACCTTCATCCTAGACATTTCTGCATAAATCACTCCTTAATTTGCATATAATTAAAATCGTATATAAATATGCCTATTGAACTGGCTCTGAGCTGCTACTCTGAAAATACTGCCTATGAGGTATAGCCCTGCTTGGCATGGAGCAGTACTCTGCTGCTACAATACACTGCTGCTTTAATAAAAGTTGCTGTTCAACGCCACCAGTTCATCCTTGAATTCTTTCCTGGGTGTAACTAAGAATCTTCCTGAGCTAAGCCCTAATTTTGGGCTTGCTTGTCCTGTATCATGTTCATACTTCTATTTCTGTCTCATAGTTCAGATCTTTGCCACATTGACTATCTAATGTAAAATAGACTCTAAAATGGATTTTTTATTTTTGAAAATGTTTGCCTTAGAGAAAAATATTTAAAGAAAATCTATAAAGAAAGGAAATATATTATGGAAACATTTAGTCTCTGCCACAAATATATTATTGTAAAAGAATAAATTAGAAAATAAGCCAGCATCAGAATTAAACATCAGTAAAGGAAATTTAATATTATTCTATCTATCTATGAGATTTTCATCTTCATTCTCATTTATGTTGCTGCTTACCACTGGTGAGACTATTTGATTAAAGAGGCATAGAGTCTGTTAATTGAAATAAATGTTGAATTGTTTTCTGGGAAAATTTCTTAGTCTATTTGGGCTACTATAATAAAATACCATAAACTGAATTATTTATAAACAACAGTAATTTATTTCTCATAGTTCTGATGTTTGGAAAGTCCAAGATCAAGTCATTGGCAGACTTCGTTTCTGATGAGAGCCCACTCCTTGATTCAGAAAAGGCATTTTCTCTCTATAGCCTCACACAGTGAAAAGACAAAGGGGCTCTCTGAGGTCCCTTTTAAGGGGTATTAATATCAACCATCTGAATCAGCCCTTTGCAGGCAAGAAAATAATGTGATTTTTTAGAGTTTTTGAAAATTATAACAACTATAACACTGGCTCTATCAATATACCAAAATATGTTGCTTTTGTGTCATCAAAATTAAATGACTTGTGCTGTCCAAGGTATAATATACATTGCTCCATTACTTTAGCATGGAACTTAGATTTTACACAAATGACTGTACAGTGGAAAGGACTATGAAGATGATGAAAAATGAGAGATGGTGGACTAGAAGGAGTGACTATTAGAAGAAAAGAGAACTTTCAAAGTATGTGTAGATGGGAAGAAATTTCGTGTATATTCGTAATGATATAACAGTAAAAATTATTTTTTCCTGTTGTGAACTTTACTCAAAGCCCTTATGACATTACTGTCATAAGTGAGATCTTTGTGTAACCTGAAGTCATTGAAAGTGTTTGAGGGCAATAGAAAAATAGTAGAATTTAGATTTCCATTTAGAAGACTTACTCTGGTGGCAGAGTGTATAATTCATGTATTTTGAATGAGCGGACATTTGAAGCAGGAAGATAGTAAGAAATCAAATTCAGCAATTCAGGAAGAAAATAATGAGCTCCAAATTAGGGCACCAGTATTGCAAAGGGAAGAATGGAAGTTAAATCTCTTGTCAAGTTGTATCACTAGGATTAGTAAGTAATTGGCTGTGGAAATTTGAAGAACATAGGCCTAAAACTTTCTCTGTGGGTCATAAGGTAGAAGCAGAGTTGCTCCTCAAGATAGAGAATGTATTGAAAAGAAACATTTGTCAATAAAGAATGTACAATCAATTTGAGTAATATTTATTTTTAATTATTTGCCAAATATCCAAATATAGGCATTCTGTAATTACTGGAAAAAGAAATGTAACTGTCAAACTCAGGTTATAAATATAGATATTTAAAATGTCTCTGCTAGAAGAACAGATTGCTCCTGGAGGTCAATGTCAAAGAAGAATTCGTGGCAGAGAAGAAAAAAACTTAACAGGAGCAAAGCCTAGAAACTGGGGAAATCTTTATTAGAATGACTAACAGAGAAAAAAAAGCTGGAAAGAGATCGAAAAGAGGCAATGAAGCATTCATAGGAACAATATGGCATCACATTTGAAATTTTGAATACTCTGCCAATTTATACTTTTTTCTCATTAAAAAAAGACAGACATAAGTAAAACAATAATCATAATTTAATCTATGAGGATGCTGATTGTACACCTCAGAAAATGAATCTGAATATTTGAAAAAATAAGGGAAATCAGAGGTTCAGAGGACAATTTGCTATGGGATCTTTGGAGTGTCACTTTTCTGGCCAGAAACCTCTGTGGCCAGTGGCACTTTTGCCCTACTTTTGTTTGGGCCCACTTGGCTTGTTCTGCTCGTTCAGCCTGGCAGGCTGTGCTCAGCTCATGCTACTGGCCTGGATTCCACACCTGCCAAAGGTGAGCCAAGCATAGAGCAGCAAGGGGTGTGTGAGCAAGGGATCATGGGGTCTGGCCACAGTGCACAGTCCAGCATGCCAGCTGCTGTGGGCAGGCAGCTCTAGGTGCCTGCACAAGTGTCACCTCTCTGCGAGACTGCAGCTGGACCAGTCCCACTACAAGCAACTTCCCCAGGTAACACTGGGGAATGCAGTGGCACTCAGAAGCTTGGAGACACCAGAAATCACAGGGCTCCATAGAGAGAGTCATAGCCCTGTCTCAGAGGACTCCCAGGTCTGGGTTCCCGGAAGGGCTCCAGCTTTTCTCTCCCGCACGTTGCCCACAATGTGGTGAGCAAGGGGTATGTTTCAGTGCTGTTTGTGTGACAGCTCTTCTAGTCTTGCTATTCCATGGGCCCTGAGTTATTTTCCTGCAACCAGGAAGAATGAGACACGCAGACAAGTGGGTGGTATGCAAGAATAAGAGAAAATTTATTGAGTGTTAGAACATCTCAGAGAACTGCCGTGGGTAGCTCCTTTCTGCAGCCAAGGTGTCCTGAAGAGTGTTGAGTCCTCTTCAGACAGAATGAGGCCCTGGGGTGGATGGCTCCTCTTTGCAGGCAGGTCATCTCTGAAGAGGGAAGCTACTCTCTGCTGCAGGTTATCTCAACGTTTTCCTGTTTTCAGCAGACAGGTTAGCTCCTCTCTGCAGCTGGTCTTCCATATTCTGCCCTGCTCTGGCTGAGCCCAGGGCCTTTATGGACTTCGGGGTTGTGGGGGGCGATGTGCATGCTCATTGGTCCATGGGTAGCCATGGGCAGATGAAGTAAAAGCACCACACCTTGCCACTCCCAGTCTGCAGGACTGGCAGACCTGTTCTCAGGCTTAAGATCTTCCCAGGCCTAAAGGTGGGACTTCATTGGGACTTGCCCCCTTCCACAAACGCGCCTGTCTGCCTCCTGCTGTCATCCATGATACCCAGGCTCCTCGCACCAATGGGTACCTGCAGGCCAGTGCCAAGCCACCCTCAGCCCTGCCTCAGCTTCCCCTCTTGTGGTTGTCCATGCCCAACGTTTGGAGGGGTCCTAGGCAGTAGGGGTCTGGTATGTCATTGCTGCCCCAAATGTGTTCACACCCAGCCAAGCTGTGATAGCACCCAGGCACAGCCTCAACCCTGCTCCAAGATCGGAGCATGTGCTGGGAGTGGGGAGAGGCTAGGCAGTGGAAGCAGACACCCAAGCCTGTAGCAATGGGGGAGCCCTTCCCGAGAGCCCAACAGTGCAGACTGAAGACACATCTGTGTTCTATGTCTGAGAGGGGCAGCTGCAGCTGCACTTGAGGAACTCCCACCCCATTAACTCAGACAGGGTGGGATTCGTACTTGTCTGTGCCTCCTGCTGGCTCTATGGAGCCTGCAGCCCCAGGATGCCTCTGAAATCTGAGTGGGTGAGAAGGGTGTGGAGAAGCCAGACAGAGGGAATAGGTCCTTCTGAGCCTGCAAGGCTAGTGTGGTCTGGTCATGCCTCTCCATTGCAGCTGGTGTCTTGGCAGCAGCCACTCTAAATGGGCCGATGCTGTCATCAAAGTGACTGGAGGTCAGGGGCCGCCTGAATGACTTGGTGTTCAACAATAGAAATAAAGGCAAGTAGCTATTCAGTGGTCTACCCTGACTCTGCAATGACTTTGCTTCTAACCCTTTCACATTTCATTATCAAATTTCAAAGTCCCAGAAAAGGACCTGGCTGCCCATCTGTGCAATACATTCTGCTCTATGACTTAGCTCAGAGAGCCAGAAAAACTGGCTCCTGGTGATTCTGAAGGCAGAACTGCTTCCTTTGTTATTGCACACATTGGAAAATTCCACATGAGGGGGATCATAATGTGTGAGGGGTGTAGACAGAGAAACTAGGAATGTTAATAATATGCTGAGTGTTTATAATGCACCACACACAGAGCTGCAGGATTAACATGCATGTTCTGAGATAATTATCACCATTTGTGTGGCTTTATTATTCTCAATGCACACAAAAGAAAACTGTACTTTAGAGGATCAAATACTCTTTCTTAGGTCACACAATTTATAAATGGTGCAAGAATAAGAACTCAGCAAGTTTAGCTCTGTATACAAATTGGACCCTATTCAGGGCACTTAAACTTTAACAGATCTCTATATGATTAACTGGCTTTGGATAATTCAACTAATTAGTGACTGAATTGTAACTAAAAACTTGTTAATTAATATCAGTATCAGGGGGTATATAATAAAATGTTCTCTACCAAGTAATTGAAAATAGGGGAGTAAGAACTAGTGCTCAAAGTAAAGTCATGAATTAAATATTTAAGGTCCTGGGCATAAATAGGTCTCAGGATATTAAGTAAGTGTTGTCTTGAGCTTTATAATTTTGGTCAACACTGAAATAAGGAAGTCAGGAGACCACAAGTCCCTTACCTAAGTTGAGGGCATATAAAAGGAAGTAAGAAAATTTATCAAAAGAAGATTAAATAATGGACAGTGACTTGGAATGCTTGGTTGAATGCTAAGCATTTTTACTTTCTTCTTTTTTCTTGAAAATGTGGGTATATGCTTCCTTCCAGTCTGTTATCAATCAAGCAAAGGACTGATTTAAATAGAAGCATTCCTAAAACATGACCTGTGTGCAGTGGAGATTGTAAAATAAAGAGATGAGTGCCAGCCCCCTCCTGGAGCAGTCTGCACATAAAGGACTTGATGGGATTACCTGTGATAAGAGGATGCAAAGAGAGCAGTTTGCCCTTCCAGATTCTGGCTGTCCTTCTCAAGATTCAGGAGGACCCCACGGAAGGTAGCTGAGTTTGAATTGCCTGGAAAATATACCGGCCCAAGTAAACCAACTACCAATGGGAGTCATCATATCAAGAAGACTGCTGGGGAGGGGAGTGTGTGAGGAAGGTCATCCAGAAGAAAATGAATCCCTTGTATTAGAAAGAAATACAGTGGATGTTTTCCAAGAGAGCCTAAAACATTCACAAAAGAGCTTTATAGAATAGAACACTAAAGAGGTCTTCAAAATCAGATTCCAACCACGATGTCCTCAACCCTCCTTCCCTGTGCTTCCTTTTGTCATTTTGGGACCAGGAGACTAAAAGCAAATAAGGAGAAAGCAAATAAGGAAAGGTTACAATGGACTAAAATGATAATCCTATCATGTCCCGCTCCCTCCTCGCTGCAGTCTCATAAAACCAAGTCAGAAACAACTGAAGTTTGAACATTAGATTTGACTGTGCTTCTTTAATATGACTGACATAATGTGTTAGTCAATGAGGGTGTGCAAAACCTCAGAGATATGCCTGAGATTCCGAGTAATCTCAGGGTGATTTGACAGAAGGCAATTTGACAGCGAACACTTAAAAGACAAGTAAGAAAAACAAAAATCAAATTAGACTTCTGCTAGCTTGCTTCAGCTAGTTCAAAAAGTAAGCTTTAAATATGAAAGAATAAATAAAAAAGACAAATTTGTTCTTATTCTGTGCAGTATAACTGTAAATAAACAATTTGTAAACATATTTAAAGAAAGAATAGGCCAACAATGAGAAATGGAAATGGAGAGCCATGAAAGAAAACATTTGCAAATGATATTAGAAGACATTATTTCTAAGAAGATAAGAGAGAGAAAAGATGGAGGCAGGGACATGTAATTAAATAAATAATTAAATAGAAAAGTGATTATATTTACATTTTATTAAGTGCTACTATTTGTGAGGCAGTCTACCAGGCATTACCATGGAGTCACTTTTAATGCTATGAAAAAGAACACAAAGTAATTATTATTCCCATTGTACAAATATGAAACTGAGTCACAGAGAGATAGGCCAAAGTTAAGACTAGTAAATGTGAACAGACATGCATATAAAGCCATAATAATTAATTTCTGAAACAAACTACGTGAGTACCAGGTCTTAAGAAGATAGAACAGAGACACTGAGTTCTCCTAAAAAAAGGATTTAGTTTGGCCTTTTGGCCAATGCCTTTAATCAAGCTAACCTCATTTTTCATTTCACTGAGTCTGTTGGAAATTAATTCTGATCTCATTAATGTTGTTTAAGCTGAATGCTTTGGGGGAAAAATAATTCTATTAAGCCATAAAGACAAAATTAGTGAAATGTATTAAATATGATTACAATGTGACAAATTATTTCTATAAGCATGCCAAGCTTATAGAATCCAATGAATATTGAACTTTACACTATTAACTTTGGAAAAATAAACCCTATTGTAATGAAGCACTTCTGTTTGAACACTTTTTTTGTCTTCTCTTCATTTTGAATTTAGCTCAGAGTGGTTTTCAAGGCATATTAAAAATATCTTTCTAGAAAAACAGTATCATTTAACAGAACATTATATTACCTGGTTTGATAACCCAGGATTGTCCTCCAATGTTTTTGGCATGTTTCTTGAAATCAAATCAATTTTTTAATTAGGAAACTATGTAAATATAGCAGGCATTCCTACGACTGATATGTGCTTTTGAAAAAGATATTTAAGAGAAATATCCCACAAATAGTTTGAGCAATGGTAGCATTATCAATAGAAGCTTATAGCCTACCAGTTAATTACTTTGAAAAGATAGCACTCACATTGTATTTGAAAAATATTAGGTATGGAGTTTTATATTTATACCTTAGCAATAACTTACTTATTGAGTAATATTAAATGCATACTTATGCATTTAATAATGGATTTATTTGAATCAAGAGCTTTGCTATATTAAGATTATAGCATTAGACCAGAAATGTACTATGAGTTCACATATCATATCTATAAACAAACAAAATCTTAACTTTAGAAAGGAAAACATTATACACTATGATGGTGTCTGTGGAATTACATACAATTACACACAATTGGCAACAATTCGATGAAATGTGAAACTACTATAGTTTTATTTATGATGATTTTGTGAATATCATATGGTCATTTTTAAGCGATAAAGTGACACACGGAAAGCTGAATGGTAGAAAATGCATAGAACATTTAAAGGGTGGTTGGTTTGTGAGACAGATTTATGGATAATTTTCCTTTTCATCTTTTTAAAATTTCTTTCCTGACTTTTCCTCATGTTTTAAATCTCTCAGCATGGCCTAACATCCTGTACTACCAAAATGAACAACTATTAGTATTCAATACCTGACAGTAGCTGAGTCTTGGCCAATCTCAGTAGCAATACTTGAACCACTTGTACAATGCTGAGTGTTCAAACTGTTCAAATAAGGCAAAAGCCAACCTGTAACCAACTCAGCTGTTTCAGAACCTTACTTCCAATTCTGTACCTCCCTTCCCTTTTGTGTCTATATTTGTTCTGACCACAGGCATCCCTGGAGTCTGTCTGAATCTTCTGTGATTCTGGGGACTGCCTTATTCCTGAATCATTCCTTGCTCTATTAAATTCATTGGCATTTAATTCTGCTGAAGTTTTATTTTTTTTAATCAGTATATTATCATATGGCCTCTTCAGAAACTATCTGATAATAAAGACATGACTTTCAAGCAAACATAAAATCCAGAGTCATACAAGAAAAACACGGTCTAAAAATAAAGCCAAAACCAGAAATCTTCATAAGATTTTAAAGGTATAAGGGACATATCATAGATCCTGTCAATTCAACATGAGACCTTTATGTTGAGGGTATTCTATCTCAGAAGAAGGCAAACGTAGCAAGAAAAGATCTATAGTTGTGGCTTTGGTCTAAGGGAGTGATTCCCAAGAAGATTCAGAGAAGGCATACACATTATTAAAAGAATTAGGTATTCAGAAATATCACTAGCATTTACTGAGGAAGACAGTAACAGCACAGACTGAAGAGAATCCTTTGGACCTTCTGAATTACACTGGCAGAAATCAGGCAGAACGACCTGCTCAGCAACAAACATGTGGAAAAGGAAGCATGGAGACAGTTGGATAATTCAGAGGGCATAATCATGACTTCAAAGGGTAACACAAATGCAATGGAGAATTATTCCAGGGATTTGCCACTTATTCAAAAAACGACCAGCATCCGCCTAACTGAATACCAGGATTGACACGAGTCAGTGACTCCTTTGTGCTTCCAGCTGTTTCCATCCGTAAAGCAATTCCTTTGTGTTTCCATCTGTTCCCATTCCAAGACTGTCTGGAACAGTTATCTTCTGTCTATTCCACACTTTCTTTTGAGTGGCTGAGAAGGTAGATAACATTCTTTAATTTCAAAGGTAAGGAACAAGTGAAACTTAAGAATTGTTTAAGGAACCAGGAAGCCTCATTCACTCCTAGACCTAATATTGAAAATGAGATTCTGAGTTTTAAGTAGGTACTATAATTTTGAAAACCTTAGAAGGGTCTGAATATATTTTGCATATTGGAATGGCATGACTCATGGGTGTCAGAGGACAGACTGTGATAGGTGATCTCTAAAGTGGCCCTTGATTTTTTTATTTCCTAGTGGTCACAGCCTGTGCAATTACATCCATTTTATCAACTCCTAAGTTAGAAGTCTACTTATAATATTAAGTTATGTTACAGTTTGACCACAAAGACTCAAATATAGAAGCATAGAGTCCTTCTCAGGCCATTTTCAGTTTGCTTTAGCAATATGAATACTCTAATATGTGAAAAGGATTTTCAAAACTATCAAATTTCTCTCTCTTTTATTTAGTAGCTTCTCCTCCAGTTTATCTGTCTCGTCTCACATTTTATTCTACAAAGTGAAAATTCAGGTAACATCTTCAAGAATTTGTTTTTGTTTTGTTTTATTTTTGTTTTGAGACAGAGCCTCATTCTATCACTCAGGCTAGAGTGCACAGGCGTTCTTGGCTCACTGCAACCTCCGCCTCCCAGTTCAAGCAATTGTCCTGTCTCAACCTCCGGAGTAGCTGGGATTACACGTACCTGCCACCATGCCCAACTAATTTTTGTATTTTAGTAGTGACAAGTTTTCACCATATTGGCCATGCTGGCCTTGAACTCCTTACCTCATGATCTGCCCACCTCGGCTGGGATTACAGGCGTGAGACAAGGTGCCCGGCCAAGAATTTACTTCAAAATATTAGACGACCCAATTCATTACGCATGCTAGTTTACTATACTTCATGTAAACTTTATACCACTTCATTTCAAGGATCACCATGCTACCATACAATAAGATACTTGTCACTGTCCATTAAGCTCTCATCAACCTATTCTTTGAGACTACAATCTACACTATGCCCTCCCTAGCCACTTCGACTTTTTGCAAATAATTTCTTCAAAGCTTATTGTTCAGTTCCAAAGCCACTTCCATACGCTAGGGGTTTGTTAATACTACTTACTGCAACAAACACCTTTATTAGTTATTTATTACTACATAATGCATTATCAGACAACTTTTAATATCTCACAATTTCTGCAAGCTAGGGCCAGAAATTCAGGTGTATCTTATGAAACAGAAGAGCTCAGTACATAAGAAGTCTATTCAAACTTCTGCTCTAAGAGATGAGCAAATTCTGGTGTGGTTTCTTGCAGCACAAGTCTGTGTCCCTAGGATGACCCTGGTCTCCCTCCTCTCAAGTTAAATCTCTGCTTGAGAAAGCTCAATGATACCAAGAGAATTTGCTGCTTTTCTAGCCAACACCTGAGGATAGGCCCCTGATTTCCTTTTTTTAGAGCAATTGCTGAAAAGGACTTAGAATCAGAAATTCTTTATCTGTCACTTTATAGTTTATGTGCATCTCCTATAACAGAAGTGTCTTTCTGAAGAAGCTGAAAGCCATTCCTTTGAGAAGTATTCGTAAGAAAAAATAGGACCCTTGTCTCCCAGCCTTTGTGGGAGAATTTGATCCTTGACTTCAATAATTGCCAGCTAGTGAACAGACATAGCTGGCCTAATCCATTAACACCGACCAAACCTTTGTAATTTTCAACTTCTCTGCCTCTATTTGATCCCTACTTGTCCCCTCCCGCCTTCTTCCTTTAAAACACCCAGTCACCTCCGCACAAATTGGAACCCAGCTCAGCTTTCCTCTTCTGTCAGTAGTTACTGAATACAATGTTTTTACTCCTTGAGCTAATGTCTGGCTGTGTTTATGTTTAACACTTAGCTGGATGCCTCACATAGTTCTCACAGGAGGTTATCTTTGCTTGGAGCTGTCTTTTCATTAGCGATTCAACTGAATGTGTGTGGGAGGAGGGGTGGTCTGAGTCGAAACTCATTCATGTATTTTTGGCGTTTCTTTGCCAGTTGTGTCTTGATAGGAAATATGGTATCCCCTAGGGTGAGAATTCTGAGAAAGCACACAATAAAGAGTGTCTAAGGGTTCTATTGTATGCCCAAAATGGAAGCCAGTCTAATTTTACAAGTGACATCCCATACCTCCAGCTTTATCCTGTTAGCAGTGAATAAAAATTATTTATTATACTCAAGAAGGCGGCATGAAAAACAGAGGATGCATGTCATGAGGGTCTTCTTAGAAGTTGGTTATCACTATAACCCTTGCATCTAGTGAATTTACTTCTCGGACTTGATGTGTGGAAGATGTAATTTGACTCACCTTAATGCAGCTGCGAATCACTAAAGCTTGTCTCTAGAAACAACTGAGTAGCAACTCCAAGTTTTACCATATATTTATACAAATAACTCACCAATTTGCTAAAATGATAGAAACAAGTAGAATATTGAAAACAAACATAAAAAGGTTTGGGTAGAAAATACAGTTCTTATGATTACAAAATCCTAATGCCAACTATCTTTTTTTTTTTTAGAAATCAGCTAGCTCAAATAAATAATATAATATAATGCCTACCTATATCAGTGCTTAGTAAATACTAATTATTTCTATGGCTACTATGATTATTATCAAATAAATATGTATTAATTTTAGAAAGAAAATCTTTTAAAAATAGTTGTTGAATGATTAGGTTTGAATCTATTAGACTTCTTTTCTCTACAACACAAGGCTACTAAATACCTGGTTAATAAATTTTACTTAAAAAGATATTACTATCAGCCAGATGCAGTGGCTCACACCTGTAATCGCAGTGTTTGGGGAGGCCTAGGTGGTGGATCACTTGAGGTCAGGAGTTTGAGACCAGCCTGACCAACATGATAAAACTCTTTCTCTACTGAAAATACCAAAAATTAGCCAGCCGTGGTGGGAGATACTTGTAACCCCAGCTACTAGGGAGGCAGAGCCAGAAGAATCACTTGAATCCAGAAGGTAGAGGTTGCAGTGAGCCGAGTTCATACCATCGCACTCCAGCCTGGGTGATGGAGTGAGACTCTGTCTCCAAAAAAAAAAAAAAGTCTCTCTCTCTCTCTGTATATATAGATAGATATAGATAGACAGATAGATACTACCATCTACAATTTATGACAAATAAATATCTATGGTTTCTGTCTGAGTTTTGGAACACAAGAAAATAATGCTTTGCTACTACTTAAATGTATTATAATTTACATTTTAAAAAAATTATTAAAGCAAAGCATGCATAGTATAAATAGAAAAAGTAACATATATCGTGAGTGTACAACTTGCTGAATTTTCACAATATAGTGATGTAAACAGCATACTAATTTGGAAACATTATCAGTGTTCTGGAAGTTTGTTCAGATCTCTACTGGTCTCCATATCCCACCAGTGTAATAAGTAATCTGATTTCTTAAACCATGGGCTTTATTTGGCTACTTTTGAACTTCTGTACGTTGTACATACTTTGTAAATATTTGGGGCCATTATAAATAATGTTGTAATAATGATTCTTACAGATACTTTTTGGTAAACTAATTTGCATTACTTTTGGGGTATACAGTAGATGTGGAATTGTTGTATGTGTACATTATATTTTACTGATGGTGGCAAAGAATGAAGGAGAATGTTTGAGAGATTCCACCAGCAGCTTTGTGTTTGCTCCCCATCCTTGAAAATGTTTAGTGTCATCTGCCTTTTTTCTTTTATTGCCTTCCTTTTATTAGGAGTATATTGATATTTCATTATGGATTTAATTTGTATAGGACATAGGCCCATTCCCTTGATAGCAGAAATGTCAAAAAATTGTAGGTAGTTTTAATTTGCCAGAAAGGACTTAAAAATAAGGACTAAGAAATAATATCCTAATCTTATAATCAGCAGGAAAATATTTATTTAATACATTTTTCTTAGTTAAGACAGAATATAAATGTAACAGACTTTATGTAATAAATTACTTTTTAATTGTGTTCAACGTTAAATACACATAGACAATTTTTTTTTTTTTTTTTTTTTTTTGCTAAAGTTTGCTGTGGTGATTTTTAACGTTTCCCTCTTCCTTAATTTTAAAATACATTAAAAATATATGCAAAGATGTTCAGGTTTTATTTTATATACATGTATCTGAGATATTGACAGCTATACCTAACCCCCCAACAAAGCTTTTTCCAAGATCTTACGCAAAATTAACAGTTCAAGGGGAAAAACAAATAATTCTACAAGGGAAAATAGTCATAAAATCTTATTTACAAATAATTAAATTCGTAGTCATAGTCTTCTTTATCTCACTCATTATTTCTAAAACATACCCCTAATTTGAAATATTTAATTATCTAATGAACTTATGAATGACAAACACCAGACTGTAAATTTAGCATTAAACATGTTTATAAGTAGTGAAACAGAGGGAAAAATTTCACAGGAGGTGTAGCTGTAGAATTATTACTTGGAGATTTTCTAAACAGTTGAACTTAAAATGTGTCTAAATGATCAATGAAAGCAGTCCGGAAATAGAATTCCAAGCATACCTATAGCATTCTAATGCTAGAAAAGCTTTGAATCACACAATTGGAAACTAGAATAATTACCCAATGTATTCATACCTAATAATAATGAATAATGTGCAGAACTATGATTTAAAATTGTTTTAAGATTCTACTTTAAAAATTTTGCCTTAGATTCTGAAAACTCTTTAAGCAAAAAATGTAAATTGCCTGTACCAGAAGAGGCATAAACATTATAATACAGCTATAAAGAGATTGTTATACTAAATAAATTTGAAAAAAAAAATGGAAAAGATTGGTATATAGTCTACAAGTTGATTTCACAAAAATGTATAAAACCATAAAGTATTCTGACAGATTATACTAATAATTAACTCAAATAGAAATTAAAAGAAAAGCAAACATGATAACATAAAACGAAGATATGGACTTGAAGCTTAAAACTGTTTCATTCACATACATAATTCTGTGTTTGACACAGAATCCAATCAAGATGTTTAGCCAGATTTTAAAATAGACTTTCAAGCGTATTTGACATTATAAACAAGGGCACTCCTGAGCCAGAGATTACAATCTTTGCCACTGATTTTTTTAAATAGACTTCAGAACATTCTGATTTAGTTTTTTTTTTTTTTTTTTTTTTAAGTAGCTTTGCCACTTTTCTTCTAGAAAAATCAAAGTATAATGATTTATATTTTAATGTAAGTTAATTTTTATTGAGTAGTACTGTGCTAATCAATAGCTATTTGCTAACACAACTCATTCACTTTATGTCAAATTTGTCCTCTACTTAACTACAGCTTTGAAATATAGGCTGCCAGGAGGACTCTTTCAGAACACTTAACTGCTATTATTAGAAACAGTACTATTGACATTGTTTTTTGGATTTTTTCCCCTATATTTACAACACCTTTTAGTCTGTCAGCTGCCTCATCATTTTTTCTTCATTTTTGTTTCTGAAAATTGCAAAGAATGTTACGTTTAAACTTACTCAGTTGAAGACAGGTAAATGGGTGACATTGATTTGAATCATTAAGCTTTTCCAAGAAACAACTCTTTTTTCCTTAGGTGAAATGATAACATTTTAAATTTATAAAGTCAGTTTCTTTAATTGTAGGGTAACATATTCTTTCCCTTAACATATTAATGGCTTTTTAATTGCATATTTTAAAATTCAGCTAGTAATAAATTGGATAGTTAAGAAGCTTAATTTGCTTTAATGATGCTTTAAGTTTATAATAGCATTTTTCCTGGTTTTAAAGGAAAAACAAAAATGGTATAAAATATGGCTCTTTTCTCATGACATTTTCAGTTTATTTGAGAGATTAAGACATAAAAATTAACAAATTAAAGAATATTTATAAGAATATCGAAATATTTAAATTGTTCCTAAATTCAAAAGCTTAATATAATAGATAATTCATTGTTGGTTGTAATAATTAATGGATTATTACAACTGAGACATGAGCTGACCTTAAAACATTAATAAATGTTGAAAATATGAATAGGGAAGAGGGATAATTTTAATTACAGGAAGTAGTATGCGGAATTTCATTAAAAATTGGAAGAACTGAAAGGAAAGCATCTTTTAACAAAATGTCAATTTACATATATTTTATTTAGATTTAGTTTATATTTTTATACATTTTATAAATACTGTATATGCGTGTGTAAATATAGTGTTTTGGAAAGAAAGTAGGAATATTCTTCTTGACATTGAAAAGAATGAATGTACACATCTTTATTCTCTAGATTTTAAAGAACTGTTGGAGCCACTAAAGTTTGTTAAGCATGGAGTATAAATATTAAATATGAAGCAAGTCACCTCTGTCCATTTGTGCTGCTATAACACTAGGTCATTTATAAGAAGAGAACATTATTTCTCACAGTTCTGGCTGTTGGGAAGTCCAAGATCACGGCACCAGCAAGGTGGGTGTCTGGTGAGGGTCCATTCCTCATTGATGGTTTCTTTTTGCTATCATCATGTGTCATAAGGGCAAAAGCTTTGTCTTCTTATGACAAAAGAAAGGAACAGTAAAATGCACTAAGGCTCTCTCATCGTCTTCTTTTATAAGAGCACTAATCTGGCAGGGCACAGTGGCTTATGCCTGTAATCCAGCATAATTGGGAGGACAAGGTGGGTGGATCACCTGAGGTCAGGAGTTCGAGACAAGCCTGGCCAACATGGCGAAACCCCATCTACTAAAACTACAAGAAATTAGCAGGGTGTGGTGGCAGACACTTGCGATCCCAGCTACTAGGGAGCCTGAGGCAGGAGAGTCACTTGAACCCGGGAGGCAGAGGTTGCCGTAGGATCATGCCATTCATTGCACTATAGCCTGGGCAACAACAGTGAAACTCCATCGCAAAAAAAATAAAAAAATAAAAAGAGTACTAAGCCATGTGTGAAGGAAAATCCCTCATGACTTAATTACTTCCCCAAAGCCCCATCAGTTAATATTTTCATTGTGGTGTTTAAGTTCCAACATATGAATTGTGGAGTGGTAAATGCAATTTAAATCACAGCACAAACCAAAGGATATTTTAGAGTGCAGAAAGGAAGAAAGCAGAAAAGTTTCCCAATACTTATTTGCTAAAGTTTAAGTAGTCAAATAAAACGAAGACATAATCCCTCATTGTGATAACTCTAAGCAAATCTATAAATGAATTCCATACTCTTAAGCACTTGTAATGTATTTTAGATTAAAACACACATAAAAATACAAAAATGCAATGTGATCCAAACACAGAAATTCTTTAAAGTGTGCATCTTCTTCCTTATGTTTCAAATAATATTCCTGGAAAGTATGGAATGAAAGTCGTTAAGAAAGTGTGTATGGAAAGAAAGTTGCCAGTAGTTTCAAGTACATTGTTAGAAGAAGACATTTGCTTTAAACTAAATCTTTCTTCTACTGCAACTTATAACTCAAGTTATCTCTTATGTGTCAACCTAAGTAACAAGGAGATTATTTCATAGAATAAAATTATAATTATTTGGGAATAGGAATTTCAATGGAAATATATGTGCCATTGTAAACTATGTGGGTATCCAGGGAGGTAAATACATTTTTTTTTTTAATAAAGAGGTTTACCTAATAGTTTTAATTCAGTTGTTCTAGGCTACAAGAATCAATAACAAGGGTGGCACCAATATGAAGTTGGGCAGGAAGTTGTTGGGCAAATGTCTGCATGAAGTATTTGTGTGTGCGTGTGTACAAGGTCACAACGGCATTTGTATAAATTTTTGTGTGTGCATTCTTTTGTGATAGTTCTTGTTATCAGGCATCCATGCATGATAATGCCCCCTCTATGGCTTTCTCAGTTCTATTTGTCAGGATTTTTAACACAAGTGACTCCATTTTGATTCTGTCAATTTTCACACATAGTCGTGTAAATGCAAGTAAATGAAGGTCTTTTTGCCATAGAGGTGGGGTGGGGAAAGCATCTATTTTTATGATTTTTCTCTAGATGAGAGACCTACCAACCCCACACTCTACGTCCAGAGCCAATTGATAGTGAGGAGACAAGGGCATTTCGGGGATCTAGATATAGAAACATAGGTTTTTTCTCTCTCGAGTTTTAATTCGGTGCCAATTGGGGCCTCTCTTAGATGTGTTCATTAAGTAAGCTATTCAGGATAACACAGAGAGAAAACTGCTGAGCAATATTTCAACCTTAATAGCCTGACTCTGGAAGCCTAGCGTTAGCCTGATGTTTATATTCTGCAAAATCCCCAGTAGAATTGTCTATGAGGAAATCCCTCAGGGCAAATGCATTACAATTCCTAGCCAGAATCTCTGGTAGCACTTATGATATTCCTTACTCAAGAGGCATATGTCTGAGTTCAGGCTTTAGTACAATCAGAAAGAAGATTCAGCACAGTTTTTTGGAGAACCTGATATACTTTAGCATTTCTTAAAATTTCCGGGAAAGAAAGGGAGGTTGAATTTGGATATCTAAAGTCATTCTACTTTTATTAATAAATACAAGATCAACTCACCATTAACAAAGCAGTCTTTCTTTTGAAAAGAGGGTTAGTGGGTTGAATAATAGGCTCCTCAAACAATATATGCAAGTGCTAAACTCCAGAAATTGTGTATTGTGATGTGATTTGGAAGAGGGGCTTTGCAGATGTAATTAAGTTAAGGATCTTGAGATGAGATTGTCCTGGATTTATGGCAAGACTTAAACCCAATAACTTGGGTCCTTCTGAGAAACATAGATGTTACACAAACAGACGAGAAACACAGGTGTAGACAGAACAGACTGGAATTAGGCAGGAACAAAAGGAAGAAGCAAGAAGCTCATTCTCACCCAGAGCTCTTATGGGACACACTGTGTGTCTGAACCCTCGATTTGGGACTCTGGCTTAACAATTAGTGAAGGAAAAAATTTCTCTTCTTTCAAGCCACCCAGTTTACCCTAATATGTTATTGCAGCCCTAATATCTGACTACAACAAGATTAAGTAAAAATCAGCCATTTCTGGCCTTTATACTATTAGTTAAAATATTAAAACAGGGAAATTTCTGATACTTTTTAATCTCTCACATAAATATGTAAACAAACATTTTAGAATCTTGGCAATATAAGTTGATGGTTAAACTACATCAAAAACTTGAATGTTACTTGTTTTATAAGAATCAAATATCTGAAAGAAATATTTAAAAAATAAATAAATAAAAATAGAATAGTACATATTTGACTTCCTGATTGGTAAAAATATTCTACAGGTCTTGTTTACTTGTTTTAGGTAGGTATTATTAATATTTCATTTCTTATAGGCAGTAACAAGGTATGGTTATGTGTATTAATTTCAGACAATGTGGGGTAATATTGGGGCTCTGCCCCTGTAAACTGTGTGTTCTCTGGCAATTTGCCTGCCTTCTCAGGATAAATTTACTTGTCTAACTGAGCCAAATAAGACTGCCTACTATAAAGAGGTTCTCACGACTAAATAATATAACGTATCCAATTGTGTTCTTTCTATTGATATTAGGATAATAGTTCCTCAGAGAGGTAGAGAAATGATTGCAAAGGTCATACATAAAAAATATTTAGCAGAATGCCAGAAACAGTTATCAAAATAAACATTGTTTTTCTATTATTACTACTATGATAATATTATTATGGTGTTTTCATTTAATTTAACATTTTAAAATTGAAGTCAAATGAGATAAAAGCTTTACAGAAATGTAATATATCCTTTGAAATGGAAAATCCTACATAAAGCTTATCATAACAAATTATAAAATTTCAGAAACAATTTATTTCAATATATAAAATGTAGTAGCTTTCCATTAAGTAGTTAGTATTTATTAAAGAATAAATCAACACATCGTTAATAGCTTTGATATTTATAATTACCTCTGAACATCTGTGTAGTTAATATATGGCAGATTTCTTGATAAGTTTACTAATAGGAAGCAGAAAGATTAAAATATTATCATTAGGTCCTTTGTTAGGTTATTTGGAAAAGGCCAAGTAATTCACATACACATTAGTCTAAAGTTCTTTTTCTTTTTCAAATAATTAAAGAAAAAATTTCTTCAGGCAGAATCTAAATGTCAGTGGAATAATTAAGTAGTAAATATTCTTTAAATATTGCTTACAGTGCTATTTTTTCACATAACAAGTTTGCAAAGTACTTTACAGAAAACTTCAAATACACTTTAATGCAGTTAAGAGAAGAGCTACAGTTTGCTAACATACCTACTTTACTTATAAATATATCTATTATAATTTGCAATTGCTGGCATATTGGGAGAAGTAGAAATTTCATTTCTTTTAAATAAAATTTGTACATATTGAGCGATGGATTCACATTGTTTTCTCATCAGTAAAATTTTATTTTATTATACACTGTCTAAAACAAAATATTTGGTCCTAAAATCTTGTAATTTTGAAGATACTTTTTACAAAATATATTAATTTCTTTTGACAGCTTCATCTTTAATCTTCTGGATAAGTATTGGCCAGAAGTATTAGGATCATTTACTCTGTGATGTTTTGCTACTTCAAATTTGGTAAGACACCACATTTTTTTAGCACTAAGAACTTTATCAGATGAGTAATAATTTTGAATAAGATGAAAAATTAATATAATCCTTATTTCAAAAACTAGCAAATTCTACAAACTTGAAGTTTAAACTGTCTTATATATTTAAGGCTGTGTGTAAGCCCATATGCTCATACAGGCACAAGCACACACATAAATATTCACTTACGGTATGTTCTAAATGACAAAATATAATTTTCTCTAGCTTTAGCATGTTAGAGTGTCTACCTTTATATTAATCATTTATTAATGAAGCAGCTAACCTATTGTTTTGAGCAGTAAGGTTTAGCTCCCCGTGCTCAAACCTTCCACTATATAGGATACATGGGAGGTATTTTTTATATTTTTTTCAATGCATATAATCTTTTCAATGCTTTACTTCATAACTCTACAGCCATCATCTCAACAGCTTGGAAATCAATTTACACAAGAGAACATAAATAAGTGAAACAAACAGTTTATTGCTTTGCTCTTCAATAGACTTGGATGATATACATACAAGATGCACACATGTCCATAAGCTGTGCACAACCTAGGACATTATCACTGTGCTAAAATGAAAATAGAAATTTCATATTAGACTCATATGAATAAGAGACCTTGTCTAGGATTCAGCCTTATTAATGATTGTAAGGATATAAGGCATCAACAAGGAGAGGTTTGTGAAATTCAGCCAGCTCCCCAAATCCTTTTATTCATATCAGACACAGAAGAGATTAATTCTCTAAATGAGGCTTGTGGATAACCTTCTGTATTTAAGTTTTGAGATGTCTCTTTTTTATAGAGTGATGTGCCTTATAAACCCACAGATTTTAGGTTTGTTTGCTATATGCTAAACTGGGATCATTCTGCTAAGAGCAGTCCATGGATAGTACTCTCCTTCCAGCAAATGTCATTAATCTGTTTGCTGAAAGATTTGTTATCATTACATTTACGAAGAGATTAGAGGACATCTATTGCTTACAATTTTTTTTTTCTGCAGAAAAATTCTCCTATAATCTGGAGAGAAATCAATCACAGTTTAATTCCTTTCTTCCAGTCACAATAAATAAAATTGTAATTTATGAGTCAGGGCACAGCTTAGACTTAGCTCTCATCCTATTGACTAACCTACTTTCTGTCTCGAAATTGTGTGGAAGGATCACATTCAATAATGCATCCTCTTTAAACCAGACTATGTCCCAGGAGAAATTTATAAACTTAAAAATGTCGGCCTCATGGACTTATATTTTGTCACATTACTATCTTGGCGGCATCAACTAGGTAACATCATGCCACTTAAAACAGAATAATAGTGCTGAGGTAACTCTTCCTGGAGCATATGACTCACTGGGATTTCAGAAATATATAGAAATTGATGGGAATGAAATGATCTGAGTATTATTAAGAGTTCTCACCGACAGTTTAAAATTATGTACATTTTGGAAACAGCTTGGCATTTTTAACAAAACTATATCTCAAAATAAATTTAAAATGTCAACCTATCAGCAGAAAAAATAGCCAACCTCCAGAATGAAAGAAAATATTTGCAAATTATGAATCTGACAAAGGTTTAATATCCAGTACCTATAGAGAATTTAAAGAAATTTACAAGAAGGAAAACAAGCAGTTCCATTAAAGAGTGGGCAAAGAACAAAAACAAACACTTCTCAAAAGAAGACATACTTGAAGCTAACAATCATGAATAAAAGCTCAATTGTCACTGATCATTAGAGAAACTCAAATCAATAACACAATGAGATACCATCTAACACTAGTCAGGATGGCTATGATTAAAAAAAAGTTAAAAAATAACAGATGCTGGTGAGGTTGTGCAGAAAAAGGAACACTTATAAGTTGGTGGGAGTGTAAATGAGTGGAAAGCAGTATGGCATTTCCTCAGACAGCTAAAAGTAGAACTACTGTTTGACCCAGCAATCCCACTACTGGGTATATACCCAGTGAGATATAAATCATCCTGTTACAAACACACATGTATATAAATGTTCAATGCAGCACTAATCACAATAGCATAGACACAGAATCAACCGAAATGCCCATCAATGGCATTGAATGAAGAAAATGTGGTACATATACACCATGGAATACTATGCAGCTGCATAAAAGAAAGAGATAATTTTGTGTATGTGTGTGTGTAAACATGGACAGAGCTAGAGGCTATTATCCTTAGCAAACTAATACAGGAACAGAAAGCCAAATACCACATGTTCTTACTTGTAAGTGGGAGACAAATAATAAGAAATTAAGAACACAAAAAAGTGAAAAATGACAGACACTGGGATCTACTTGAATGGGAAGGGTGGGAGGATGCAGAAGAGCAGAAAAGATAAGTATGGAGTATTGCACTTAATACCCAGATGATGAAATAATACATACAACAAACCGAACCACACCTTCAAGTGGATCCCCAAACCTAAAATAAAAGTCAAAAAAAAGGTCTCAAAGCAACAATTTCCTTATTACTATTTCAGTTGTTGTTTTCTTCTTGTAGCTATTATTTTTGAAATTCTCTGTTTGTTTTTTTTTTGTTTTGTTTTGTTTTGTTTTGCTTTTGACTCTGGTTCCTCAGGCTAAAATGCATTGACACAATCATGGCTCACTGCAGCCTTGACCTCCCAAGCTTGGGTTATTCTCCCATCTCAGCTTCCCAAGTAACTGAAATTATAGACAAGGGCTACCATACCTGGCTAATTTTGTATTTTAGTAAAGATGAGATTTCACTATGCTTCCCAGGTTGGTCTTGAACTCCTGGACTCAAGCAAGCCACCCTCCTGTGCCACCCAGAGTGCTGAGATTTATAGGTGTGAGCCACCACACTGGGCCTGAAATTCTTTGTAGACAGAGAATTCAGTAACTTGTCCTTATCTACTTTATCACATCTTCTTGATGGTGTTGCTGTAATGTGTGTATATGCTATGCTAAGTCTAACAAATCTTCCATTGAACTGGTATGTTAATAACATTAGTCACTGATAATAATTATGTTGCCCTTTCTCTAGCAGTGCAATCTGAATAATTAAACATGAATTCTTATGAAATTTGAAAATCTTCTCATGGGGTTCCCCTATAGTTTCTACAAGGCAAAAAATAAAATAAATCTTTGCATTATATGGCCAGATGATACACAGTATTCAAAGTTTATATTTAAGTATTTACATAGTGCTGATTATTTTAGTCTGTGATTAATCCCATTCAAGCAAAAGAATAGACAGATATCAATACAGAATTGAAGTTTCTTTCTCCAGTCTTCATTCAACAACAGTTTGTTAGTGATAACTGAATTTTATAGATGTTAACTTTGAATATTTTGCTATTCCTCTTGAAGATAATTTAAAAAGACTGTATACACATAAATATGCTTATATACATCACAAGTGTGTGTATGTTCTTTTGTGTGGTGTGTGTGTGTCTCCTTATAAAAAATATCAAAATTTAGGCCAGGTGCAATGGCTCATGTCTGTAATCCCAGCACTTTGGAAGGCCGAGGCGGGTGGATCACCTGGGTTCAGGAGTTTGAGAACAGCCTGGCCAACATTGTGAAATCATATATCTACTGAAAATACAATAGTTAGTTGGGCATGGTGGTTGGTGCCTGTAATTCCAGCTGCTCAGGAGGCTGAGGCAGGAGAATTGCTTGCACCCAAAAGGCAGAGGTTGCAGTAAGCCAAGATCACACCATTGCACTCCACTCCAGCCTGGGCAACAAGAACGAAATTCTGCCCCAAAGAAAAAAAAATCCAAACATGATTGCAACTTCTTGTCTTAGTTCATTTTCTGCTATAATACTGCCATAGCAAAATACCACACACTGGGTAATTTATAAGGAACAGAAAATTATTTCTTATGGTTCTGAAAGCTCATAAGTTCAAGAGCTTGCTGCCTTCCTCTGGCAAGGATCTTCAGACCATATTATTCCATGGTATAATAGCAGGGCAAGAGAGTGCCTAAGCAAATCAGGCTGAGCTCATCCTTTTATTAGGAGCCCAGTCCCTCTATAACTAACTCACTCCAGAAATAATTGCATTAATCTATTCATGAGGGAGAAACTTCATGACCTAGTCATCTCAAAAAGCCTCAACTCCCAAGGCCATTACATTGGCAATAAAATTTTCATCATGAGTTTTGAAGAAAACAGTTAAACCATAGCAACCTCAAAAATGAAATTCATAATTAACTAACTGTAATGTGATAAATATTTGCAATAAAATTATCCAAATATATGAAGTGTAATGTAAACATATTTAATAAATACAGTAAATCTACTGACTACATTGGTTAATATTAATTATGCTGTATAAATGCAAGATTAGCACGATAAATTATATTTTTATCTATTAAAACATTTGACAAGAATAGGGCGTTGTTGAGAACTTTTCAACTTTAATTCACATTCTTTTTTTATGAGATTTGAACCCTAATTTATGTCTTCCCTAAAGTTGAAAGATTTTCTTTTGGAAGTTTTCAACATGTCTTAAGTGAGATTTTTCAGTAGGCCTGCTTCTGAAATACAAGCACATGGAGTTAGTAGCCATATAAGTTTTCAACTCTTTTTACTGTTTATATATATATATATATATATATATATATATATATATATATATATATTTCAACAATCATATCTCAATCAAAATGATCTGACAAATAAAAATGATCATCCTTCTAGACAGCACAGAATCCAGGAGAAAAATATTCATAAAATGAACAACAACAATATAACTTGTGCGACAAATGAGATAGATCTACTAGAGGAGAGATATGGCAATGAGAGTAAGAAAATAATCAAAGATTAATGAGATTTAAGTAAATATCACAAATTACTTCCTGGAACTAAATATCAAGTTTCCCAATATATTCTGAATGAATAAAGATAAAACAATCATTTTTTGTTCTGATTAGTAGGCTTGAACTTCACTGGCAGGGAAATATCCTAAAGCATAGATTAAAATGAAATAAAACAAGAATTAATTATGGAAATTATAAGAGATTTGATAAATATATTCAGCTCACTTGACATAGGAATAATTGACGCTTCAGAAACAGAAAAATATAATTAGTGAAGAACAATAATTAAGAACATAATAGAAGATTTCCCTGAGCTGAAAAAAGACATGAGCATACACATTAAAAGATAATTGGGCAAGTAATTTATTTAAAAATTAAAATGAAAAACAACAATTTAGGTATTAGTAGAAAAAATGTCCACTTGCTAAGATAAAACAACAAATTAACTTCAAAAGATAACAAATCAGACTGCCATTGCAATTTTCAACTGCTGTATTGAAGTTATAAGAAAAGGACATAAATTATCAGAAAAAAACCTGACAGTTATCAAGAATCCTGTGGCCATCCAAAATAGCATTCTTCTGTCAATTAGAAAGCGAAGTATTTAAAAATAGACGATAACTAAAAATACATTACCTGAATGCATCTTTTGACAAGTGTGTTTGAGGAAAGCCTGTATTCAAATAAGAAACGAGGCAGAACAAGATAACTACACATAATTATGAGATTATAATTAGCTATATAATGCATCAAGTCAATGTTAAATATGAATTAGGCTTTTTTTGAAAATTCAGGAGCATGGACAGACTAAGGAATGGATATCTTTAAGTTGTATAATGTGATGTTAGTCTTTTAGCATTTCTTCAATGGAAAGCATATATACAAGATCAAATATTAACATATATGATACAATTTTTTAAAAGTTTATCATGACCTTATAAGTTGATGAAAATTACAAATGGTTGATGAATAACATTTGTCTTAAAAATTATGTTTTACTCTAACTATTTTTAAGATAAAGTTATCTTTTTAACTTTCTTAAAACAAAAGTTCAAGAAAATGTGAGCATAATTTTCTTAGGGATTAATCAGGTGAGAAAGGAAGTAAGAGAAAAAAGGACAAGAAATAAAAACTGAGAAAAATAATTTTAATTTACTGAAAGGAAGTAGTATTTAACATTCTGTTGTCTAGAATGAAATTCTGACAATTTCTAAAAAGAGAATGGTTACTTGTGAATGACACCTGCACAAGTAACCATAATTTTGTCAGAAGGAAACAAATGAAACATTTTATGTGTAATTTCTATTAACTACATTAACTGGGACTAATGAAAGAAAACTCTTGGATTTTCTCATGGTAGACTTTGATCTAATTACTGAGATTTCTGTAACAGTTTGGAACAAAATAAAAACCCTAGTTAAAAACAACAAAGGTAAGTATAATTTTGACTGTGCATAATTTTAAAAATAACCGATTCAAAACTAACATATTTTTGACTACTAATCTCAATGAAAATTACTCAATAAATAATATCTAAAACTCTAAATCAGGAGGAGCAATGTGTAAATACTTTTCAAATAGGACAAGAGAAATCAAACTATTCCTGTTTGTGGATGACATGATCCTATATTTAGAAATCCCCATTGTCTCAGCCCAAAAGCTTCTGAAACTGATAAGCAACTTCAGCAAAGCCTCAGGTTACAAAATCAATGTGCAAAAATTGCTAGATTTCCTGTATACCAGTAACAGTCAAGCCAAGAGCCAAATCACAAATCAACTCTCATTCACAATAGCCACGAAAAGAATAAAATATCTGGGAATACAGCTAACAAGGGAGGTGAAAGATCTCTATGAAGAGAACTACAAGCCATTACTCAAAGGAATTAGAGCTAACACAACAAATGGAAAAGAATTCCATGCTCATGAATAGGAAGAATCAATATTGTTAAAATGACCACACTGCCCAAAGCAATTTAAAGATTCAATGCTATTCCTAAAAATATCACTGACATTATTCACCATTCAAATGAGAAGTGGTAAACTTTGGGGATATGGAGAATATCAGCTCTACAGAAGTCTTTAACTTGGCCCAAGACTTTTAATTAACTAATTTAAAAATCAAACTAGTTTTGGCTATATAAAACAAAGTTATATAACGTTCTTGAAAAAGTGATGTATCTACCAACATTACGTATGTATTGGTAGATATATCACTTTTTCAAGAACGTTATATAACTTTGTATCTACCAACAATTCAATTCTACTGAAAGGCAAAAATAAATAATCAATAGAACCTGAGCAATGACTATGTTTTTTAAACAATAAAGTTGAAAAGATTTACTTCATTCCTATTTTTCTAAAATATAAACACTTGACAATGTCCAAAAATCATAAACGTTCCTAAACATCAGTAATAGGCAGCCAAATCATGAGTGAACTCTCATTCACAATTGCTACAAAGAGAAAAAAATACCTAGGAATACAACTTACAAGAGATATGAATGAAGTCTTCAAGAAGGTCTACAAACCACTGCTCAAGGAAATAAGAGAGGACACAAACAAATGAAAAAAAAATCATGCTTATGAATAGGAAAAATCAATATCTTAAAAATGGTCATATTGCCCAAAATAATTTATATATTTAATACTCTTCCCATCAAGCTACCATTGACTTTCTTCACAGAATTAGGAAAAACTACTTTAAATTTCATATGAAACTGGAAAAGAGCCCATAAAGCCAAAACAACTCTAGGCAAACAGAACAATGCTGAAGGTATCATACTACCTGACTTCAAACTACACTGCAAGGCTACAGTAACCAAAACAGCATGGTACTGGTACCAAAACAGATATATAGACCAATGGAACGGAACAGAGACCTCAGAGGCAATGCCACACATCTTCCACCATCTGATCTTTGACAAACCTGACAAAAACAAGCAATGGGGAAAAGATTCCCTATTTAATATATAGTGCTGGGAAAACTGGCTATCCATATGCAGAAAACAGAAACTGGACACCTTCCTGACACATTATGGAAAAATTAACTCAAGATGTAAAACCTAAAATCATGAAAACCCTAGAAGAAAACCTAGGCCATACCATTCTTGACATAGACGTGGGCAAAGACTTTTTGACTAAAACACCAAAAGCAATGGCAACAAAAGCCAAAATTGACAAATGGGATCTAATTAATCTAAAGAGCTTCTGCACAGCAAAAAGAAACTATAATCAGAGTGATCAGGCGACCTACAGAATGGGAGAAAATATTTGCAATCTATACATCTGATAAAGGACTAATAATCCAGAATCTACAAGGAACTCTAACAAATTTACAAGATAAAAACAAATAATCCCATCAAAAGTGGGCAAAGGATATGAACAGACACTTCTCAAAAGAAGACATTTATATGGCCAACAATCACATGAAACAAAGCTCATTGTCACTGGTCATTAGAGAAATGCAAATCAAAACCACAATGAGATTCCATCTCATGCCAGTTAGAATGGTGATCACTGAAAAGTTGGGAAACAACAGATGCTGGAGAGGATGTGGAGAAATAGGAATGCTTTCACACTGTTGGTGGGAGTATAAGTTAATTCAACCATTGTGGAAGACAGTGTGGTGATTCCTCAAGAATATAGAACTAAAAATACCATTTGATCCAGCAATCTCATTACTGGATATATACCCAAAAGATTATAAATCATTCTACGATAAAGACACATGCACATGTATGTTTCTTGCTGCACTATTTACAATAGCAAAGACTTGGAACCAACTCAAACGTCCATCAATGATAGACTGGATAAAGAAAATGTAGCACATATATACCATGAATTTCTATATAGCCATGAAAAAGAATGAGTTCATTTCCTTTTCAGGGACATAGATGAAGCTGGAAAACATCATCCTCAGCAAACTAACACAGGAACAGAAAACCAAACATCAGGTGTTCTCACTCATAAGTGGGAGTTGAATGATGAGAACACATGGATACAGGGAGGGAACATCACATACCTGGGCCTGTTAGGGACTGGGGGGCAATGAGAGGGATAACACTAGGACAATACCTAATGCATGTGGGACTTAAGACCTACATGATGGATTTATGGGTGCAGCAAACCACCATGACACATGCGTACCTATGTAACAAACCCACATTTTCTGCACATGTATCCCAGAACTTAAAAGAAAACTAGAACATCAAGCAGTGCATATTATCACAATTGCATCATTTTTAAACACTAAAGTAAAATCTATTTACTTCATTCCTATTTTTAAAAATTTAAAAATTTGACAATTTATCAATGAAGTATTTTTAATTTAAAAATGTAAAAGAAAACATAGTTTTTGAAAAAGAGAGGATTTTGCGTATGTTTATATAAATACACAATGCTTTTCAAAAAATTCAAATTAAGTGCCTTCATTATACAGGCAAGAGTAAGTACTATGACAGATATATTTAAAAGATAATGAACTGAGAAAAGAACTAAGAGTTCAAAATAACCTTTTTCAATAAACATAATGTATGCTTCTATGAACAGAAATTCAGTTAAAACATTTTATCAAAGTATGTTAAGGTTGCAAGTCTATGAAAGACTACACATTTAATACACTATTAATAATATGTATTATGTAGTTAAGAAATATGTCAAATTGAAATCCAAAAGTATCCAGAAAATTGAAAATATGGCCAAACATTTCAAACACTTGCAATGCAAGATTACTGCTAATAATAATAAAGTAAATCTTATCTTTTTTTACTAGTTGTGAGAACACAGATATAAATATTACTATCCAATTAGGCAAAGTCGTTAATGTTGTCATTACTTACGGTGCCACCGATAAACCACAGTATTAGGAAATGACAGATTTTTTTAAATGTTTCTAAGAAAAGTCTTAAATGTGTTGTGATTTGGATAATCTCTGCCATTTGACAGTTTTACTATGAGCAAATGAAAGCACATAGTGGTCTAGAAAAGGCAAGCAAAGTTTTAACACAAAAGGCAATAATATGAGGCAGAAGAAAACCTAAAAATACACACACACACACACACACACACACACACACACACACAAATGCACACACAGAGAGCTTTTATTCATAAAATCCTGAGAGAGGCAGGAAAGTAGTATACCTGGACAAGTAGTCAGTCACCACCAGCAAGACACATCTGTGTCTCCTTTCAATAGAATATGATCAGAATGCCTGTGAAAATATCATAACACTTGTCTTCCAATATCTGGGATAGTTTATAAAAAGTAATTTATATGTATACATATGGTATATGAAATACGTGTGTAAATATATGCATCTTTACACACACATTTATAGGGAGAGGTATTATCACAGCCAATTATATTTGTTATCTATAGCTGATTATATTTATGACTTTGTAATCTACACTGGATCTTACCCATTTTCAACTGCTTAAAAACCTAGCATCACAGTACACTGGGTAAATAATTGAGGAGTTCTTGCTGGATCTTGATAGCTTTTCCAAATATCATAATTAACTACATTTTATTTTTGCTACAAATAAACTCTATGCTCCTCCAATTCCTTTTAGGGTTTAGAGCTTCCATTCCCTACAATCTGAAATTGTGGAATTGATTTTGTGTTAGATCATCTCTTAGTGAGTAGTGTTTTAGAGCACATTTGTAGAGTATAACAGCAAAAAGTAAATAGAGTAAGGATTATTGAACTAATAGTTCAAGTATCCTCTTACATTGAGGGTTAAAAATAAAATAAAAATAAGTTACCATAAAATAAAAATTCAATATACGGAATATCAAAAAGAGTACCAAAACAACCCAAAGAACACAATCAAAATAAAATTTTGCTCATAATTCTGATTCAGTTGTATTTAACTGATTCTCATCTGATGGTTCTGGGGTAGCAGGCTACCACTCAAAGTCATCTGCTTGTTTTGTTGCTTCTAGATTATTAGTCTGCCAATCAAGAACTCATCTGCTTTTGTACTTAGATAGTGCTTGGAAATTCTTAGTCTCAGAATCCTTGACATAGTCCTCTATTTTAAAGTTCTAAGGCTGTTAAAACAAAAAGTTCTAAGGGTGTAACTGTTAGATATGTCTTTCAGAGGAATTAAAAATCGGCTTCTAGTGCATTGCAGAGCCCAGGCAAAATTAAAGGCAAGCCAAAACACCTGCTGATGAAATAATGCATGAATTGTGTTCTTTTATTACAGTAACTGACAGTATTAGAGTGTCATAGAGAGGGATCCTTATTTGGAGTATATATATGAATGTTCCTATGATTATTATTAAAGATGAGGATTTTAATGTGAGACTATGGCAATAGTGTGACTGAGTCCCTCAAAATGCATGTGTTGGAAACTTAATCCCCAATGCAATACTGTTTGAAGGTGGGGCCTATTGGGGAGTGTTTAAGTAATGAGGACCACTCCCCGCAATGTATATATTTATTTATTTTTTTAATGATGATTATAAAAAGGCTTGAGGCTTCAAGTTTGATCTCTTACTTTATCTAGCCCTCTCTGCCCTGCCAGCATGGGATGACATTTCCAGAAAGCTCCTGCTGAATACTGGTTCCATATTCTTGCACTTCCAAGCCTCTAGAATTGTGAGCCAATAAATTTATGTACACTGTAAACTATCTTTTCTGTGGTATTCTATTATAACAGCAAAAAACAGAAAAAGGCAGAAAATTGGTACTATGAAGTGGAGTGGTTGCTATGACAAACACCTAAAAATGTGAAAATAACTTTGAACTGGGTAATGGTTAGCAGTAGAAAACAATTGGAGGAACAGGCTAGAAAAAGGCTAGATTGCCATAAATGGAGCATTAAGGGAAATTCTGGGGGAAACCTCAGAGGAGAAGACCTGTATAGAAAGTCTGAAACTTTCTAGAGATTATTTAGATGCTCATCGTCAGAATGTTGGTAAGGGCCAGTCTGATGAGGTCTGACAAAAGGTCTTCAAAACCGGAGGGAAAAAAAATCATCCTTGTTACAAATGGCACAAAACTTGTGTGGATTGTGGCCATGTCCTAGGACTTCATGGAAAGTGGAACTTTAGAGTGATTAACCAGGATATCTAGGAAAATAAATATCTAAGTAGCAAAATATTCAGATTGTGTCTTGGCTTCTTTTAACTGGATATAGTAAAATTCAAGAATAGAGAAATTCTTTGAAGATGGGGACTTTCTAACTAAAAAGGAAACAGAGCTTAAGGGTTTGAAAGATTTTTACCCTGGGGGTGTGGCAGAGAATAAAAAAGCATTTTCAGGAAAGAAAACCAAGTTTGATAGAAAGATTAGTGTAGATGGAACAAAGCTAGGGGCTATTTATCAGGGCAATGGAAGAATGATCTAATCTTGAAGGCAGTTTGGAGATTACTGGTGCCACCCCTCCCATTACAGGTGCAGAGTGCCAAGGCCTACAGCATGAAGATATGTCAAAAGAGAGGCCTCCAGTAGCCTTAGTATGTTGGTTCACTGCCTAGGGCTACTTCAAATCTCTGCTCCTTGTATTCCTGGCAGAACTCGATCACCTCATGAGTGGCTCAAAGAGCCCAGATGCAGCTTGGGCCACAGACTTGGAAGTTCCAAGTCACAAATTTTGGCAACATTCATGGGGTGTTAAGTTTATAAATTCAAAAATCCCGGAGCTATGGGGGCATGGGTTCTTCCATCTAGATTTCAAAGGATTTCACGATAGCCTGAGGCCACGCAGAGAATTGTCAGTATAGGGGCAGTCACTACACACAGTCCCAACTATGCCTAATGGATCTATGGGTGCGTAACTATCTCTGAAACTACAGAGGTATAGGGCCACCAGAATGCAACTCCAACCTCAAGAAGTTTCATCACAATCTGTAGGCTTTGAGCAAGAATTACTATTCATGGTCAGATAGACAATAAATTAAATCATTTTATAAGCATTCTATTGCAATGAGCGTATCACTTTTCCACTTGCTTGAATATCTGCATGTCACTTTACATCCCAAAAAGAGAACTAAAACTATTAAAAAAAAGAGTCCAAATAATAACACGTTCCTATGCAACATTAATCTAGTTAATATTGACCTTGTCTCTTTGGTTTGAGAGACTTTCACATTGGTTATCAAATAAAAGGATAGGCTTAAAAGACTTGTAAATTCATGCCTATCATATAGAGCATACCAAAAATACCTAACTATTTCGGTCCCCTTTCCTTTTACAAAGTGAAAGTATAAATTTTGTATGCCAATTATTAGCAATAAGGGTAGTATCTAATATATGTGAATATAGAACAAACTTTGGGAATTTATTATTTCAAATTTATAGTATGTAATTGACTGGGCTTCACATAATTTGGATCATTTAAATTTACACAGCAATATTTAGTTTTTATTAAGGCATTGGAATTTCACTAATCTTAGGCAAAAATAACTTGAAAAACAGAAGTGAGCAGAGACAAATTTACTTCGTTCATGGAAGATTATTGATTCAAAGTATAAAGAATTATTATTTTGGCTTTAAAACATAACTAATTTTATCAGCTAATATGATACAATTATTATAATTATTTTATTGTTTTTATCAGAACTATATGAAAATTAAACGTTTATATGTAATGAAGAAATAAGTAAAACCTAATGCAAGTAATACAGCACATTTGTTTGTATTTTTTTGTGAATCTTGTACTCCTTAGGAATATTCTACATAACTAATATTTATTTTGAAATACTATTAAAGACTTGAGTGAAGTGCTTCTCTAAATCACATAAATTACAGCATAACCTGAAGTTTAAAGGAAACCATTTTTCTATAATGACATATTTCACTTTTTCAAAACACGTATTTCAACAAAATAGGTACCTCTTTAAATCGAAAAGACTTTATAACTTTTCTCTGTGGACTGTGACTTTCTTACTCATATATCGAATCCTGTGGATTTTTTTGTGATCAGAAGGATTAAATGTTCCTTATGTTTGTAATCCAGGCTTCACCAGTGTGATAGATTCATGTTTCCAATAAGCATTCCCATCAATGAAACTTCCCTATGTGTCAGTCATGATAGTATTGTCAATCCCTTATATCCCAGAGTGAATCCTTTTAAGTTGTGAAATGCTCCCTTGTTTCCCTAGTAGTTAAGAAGCTGGCCATGCTATTACTACAATTTCTATATTTTCAGTTTATCTGATACAATCAATCTAAAAATCCTCCTTAATCTCAAACATCAACTTTGGCTGTTTCAGATTATATTTCAAGAATGCAAAAAAAATTTGAGCCTTCAAAAACCATGAAGAGGCCATCCTGGAAGCCTGTCATCCTCTGTGTTCTTGTTTCTTTACACTTGTTTTCTCTTGGTTATTATTTTCATGGAATTTATTTTTCATCCTTTCACTTTACCATGCATGTCCTTGGATCTAAAGTGAGTCTCTTGTAGGCAAATAATTGAATACTGTTTTTTTAAACTAATTCTTTTGAAACATTTTTAAATATAATTTTAATTCATTTACAAGTATAATGTTTAACTTACTATTACCATTTTGTTATTTGTTTATGTATTTTCATTATCCCTCAGTTTCTCCTGTACTGCCTTAATTTTTTTTTGTAATGACAAGTTTTAATTTTCTTTTTATTTCCTTTTGTGTACATTATATAAATATTTTCTTAGTGGCTATTACTTGTGATTATGTATAATAATCTGAAATTTAGTTGATACCAACTTAACTGTAATATCATGTAAAATCATACAAATTTCTACTTCTTTATATCTTCTCCTATGGTAATGACATCACAAATTACATTTTTGTGTACTGTATGCCATTAATATAGATTTATAATTTTATCTTTTCAATCTATCAGTATTTACCATTCATGACTCATTGAGATTATTTTGAAGGTAATTTTTTTATGTGCAATGATTCATTTGTTGATTTAATAATTAACAAAATGTATGTCACTTTTATTTTTCCCATATTTGATCAGCAAAGAACAATAAAAGAGACAGTCTTGAATGATTTTCAGATTTACATATTAGAAACAATGCCATAAAATTGAAAACTTTTTAAAAATTATGCTTTTTCTGTATAATCATTTTATCATTTTAATTAATTATCAATCATTTTCTCATTTTCATTCCCAGTCTGCATGTGTAAGCTATATGTGTAAACCGCTTACTATGAGAAAAATTGCAATTCATAAGGAAACATGTTTCACATTTTCTCCTTTATAAGCTTCTTAAAAATAGCATAATCTTTAGCATCAACCTACTTATGGTCTTTTATTTCCTGCCACTCATCTTCTATTTCTTTTTGGAGGCCATCACGAACTACTAAGAAAAACTGAAGGATTGCATATGGTCTCTGCAGTCACTATTGAGAAGGTGAAATCATTTTAACAAGACAGAATGGAGAACTGTTACTGGAATTTCTGTTTACTAGGGGAAGATGCAGTCGTGAGAGTTGTGTTATTGCTTAATGCAGCCTGGCATGTGGCTGTAACATATCTGGGTATGAAATAGTTACCTAGCCAGATTCTTGATACAAAAGTTCCAAGGACACAATTCTGACAAATTTCATTAGGATATCTAAAATCAAGTCATGCTCAGAAAGAAGACACATATTCAGAATGAAATAATATTATAATGCCGAAAATGACAAGATTCAGAAATATAATTGTCTCACAGTTCAGTTTAATTTAGGAATCTTAATAATTTTTTAAATAGAGTTCTAGCTGGCAATTTTCTTCTCAAATCATATTGAAAAACTCATTTTGCTGATTCTGTTTTGCAGATCTGTTTCTGAGAAATTGCAAATAATTATAGGAAAATAATAACTACCAATTTATTTATATTTATTCTAATTTATTATTATTTTTCTCATGCAGCATTTTCAATAAGTGTATATTAATGCACGACTCAGCTACCATCGGTGTATAACAATTACATTTTATATAAATAAGTAAATTCTCTTTTGTCTAAATTACCAATATGCCATTGTTCCTTGTTCATGAGATTTTGCAAAATTCCTTCCGTGGTATTAAAAATTTATGTAAAGAAAAAAAAGACAAAGACAAAATGACTTATGAGATGCAGGAATCATCTGAAAGTTTTGGAACACTAATAATTACTTTAAAAACAAATTCAATAATTTGATTTAATAATTAACAAAATGTATGTCACTTTTATTTTTCCCATCAATCTGTATTTGTTTGGGTATCTATTTATCCTGACAATAATTATTTGCATAGCTAAACATTTTAGTCAGGCTCCCAGACTCTTCTAGACCCAACTGGTAACTTCTTTTATAAAATCAAATTTAGCAAAGAACTCAGCTACAGGATATGGTTAATCCAGCCAATATCTGACCACCATCAGATCACCATTCTTCATCAGGTTTCTCATACTTCGTCCCCCAGGTGATGTCTGATCACCTTGGCCTGTCTTCAGTTACAATCTCATTAGGTCGGTTTATCCAGAATCCCCCTTAACCTTGATAATATCTTAATGATTTTCCATCCATTGACTTTTACCTTGCTTCTTGGCTATAAATTCCTATTTATCCATTGTGTATTAGAAGTTGAGCCCAATCTCTTTCCTGTGGAAGACCATGTTACAATGGTCCTTATACCTATCACAATGGTCCTGAATAAACTCTGCCTTCCAGTGCTTTAAGAATTCTCATTGAATAATTTTATTTTTTGGAAATCCTCTATTATCTTCTATGCAGTTTGGATAAATTTCTATCTTAGATGGTACAAATTAAGCACTCTATTTGGCCCTGAAAATGCCAACTAGAGAAAAATAAATACTAGGTATTGAGTTGAATCATCAGTGGAAAACTTTAGCTTAAAATAAAATTATGCATTTATTCATATAATTATTCGAAAATATTGACTACATACCCAATGAATGGTTCTTTGTGCTTTCCACATTATAGAGCAATGAAAATAGAGTTAGGGCCATGAAATTAAATAGGATCTGCTTGCACTTGACAGATATTTAATGAATTTCTAATACATAGAAAATTAATTTGAAAAATTAATTTAAAATATACAGAATAACAAAGGATCATATTTGAAATAAAGACTTTTGAATTATTTCTACTTTTAAAACAAGTTTTCTCTCAAAGTGGGATCCTACTATTAACTATCAGAATATCCTGTGATATTTTAAAAATGCATGCTTCTTCAGTTCTTTGGACTTGTTGAATCTGTGTCTATGCAAATGAGTTTTATAATATATTTTTTCACAATAATTGCAGTAGACTCTAAAGTACTGGAACAAACTTTGATACATTTCTACATAAAAGATGAGTAGAGGAATGTTCACTAAGCAAAGATAAATAAAATAGGCCGAGAAGTAACAGGAATTTTATAAGAAAGCAGATGAGAGAGGAAAAAGTAAAACAAAGACACAGGTAAAACATGGTGAAAGCAAGTTAACGAGTTTGACAATGATAAGTCCATTGTTGGTGATGGTTTCAAATCTGTTATTGAAGTGAAAAAATGTATTGGGATATATATTTATAAAAAGAAAAAATATTATGTAAATGTAAAAATGGCAGAAAGACTTTCACTTGTCAGTTTTTCATCTGTTTTGTTCATGTGTGATTTTTTTTCTCTTTATTTAGGAGAAATTTGATAAAGACTAGTCAGTGAAATAATGAAGTGAATGAATAATAAAATCAAAACAAACAATCTGATTTTATTATTATATAATTAATCTGTTTCTACTTTGGCAAGTACTTGGAAACACAAAAATGGACTAGTAGATTTCAATAAATCCTTAGGGCTTTGAATCTTGATTTACAGTTTTATACTAACAGATGATATCTCTATAAATAGGGAAATTATTAAACAATTTGCAGAATGTTGTCTTCTCCAATTATAATAATTCTTTCTAAACTGAGTATTTTAATAAATGGTTGATATCTGTGTTATTATGTGTTCATTAAATATAATTTTCTAATAATGAGAAGCACGCTAAACTTTTACAAGACACTTGGAAGGTAAAAATATGTAATTGGAAGCCATTTATGCTTTAATTTTCTTTAAGAAATGTCAACAAATTAACTGATTAGAAAATTATCCTACAGGATGGTATGAAAACCCAACATGCTGAAGTTTAGGCCAGCCAGATAATATGTGACCTAGGCTGAAAACGGAAGTAACTTACTGGTCAATTTTATGGATTCTTATAGAATACAAAATCATTTTTTAAAATTTTTATAAGTTTATAGGGTGAAAGTTTAATTTTGCTGTTTGGATACGTTTTGTAATGGTGAAGTCAAGACTTTCAGTATACCTGTTAAGTAATTTCTAATCATTCACCTGTCTTCCACTCACCCCTACGTTTCTGAGTCTCCATTGTCTATCGTTTCACACTCTGTGTTCATATGTACACATTATTTAGCCCACACTTATGGATGAGAACTTGTGATATTAGTCTCTATGTTTCTGAGATACAAATTTAAGAGTCTTTAGTCTATTACATACTTCCACAAGTAAAAAGTTTTACCTACAGAATTTTTTAAACCTTTTTGAAATTTATCTGATTATTTTTTCTTCATCTGTGGATAAAGTACAGATAATTTTACACTTATGACAGAGAAAAAAGAATACTTTTATCTTTTATTCAACTCATTAAAAATTAAATTAACAGGAGGAAATTGGCTTATTTGAAGAGCACATATAGAAGTTGCTTTACCTTTTCACTAAGTTTATAAAGTGGTTCAATACCTAGTGTATGATTTGGTAATCCAGTCTTATCATTCAATGCTCTTTGGTATTAATAAGACATTTAACTGATCAAAATCATTTAAAAAGTTGAAATTGAAGTGAAAGTTAAATATTCTTGACAGATAATATGAAGTTTATGACAGATTCCTCACTCTGACAGTGGCATTTTTTTTCAGAATCGAAATCACTTTGACCTCTTTTTTAGTATTTTAAATTGCAAAACTCCATAATTTTTTCATCAAACCAGAAACTTTATCAGCAAAATACATTACTGTCTTCAACTGTCAAGTAATTTATGACCTAATATTGGAGTGAAAGACATTTTAAAATAGATATCTTTTCTGACCAAGTACACAGGACATCTTATCATCTGACAAATTTAAATTGATATTTATCAATATGAGGAAAATATGGCAAAATTCCAAAGTTTAAATTCACTCTATTCTATGAAGCTATAGCATATTGACCTGTCATGCTTATCAAAAGCAATCACGGCCTGAATATCTAACAGCTTTGAACCTGGAGAAGCATCCTTTTCACTGTTTTTATTTTCAATTCTCACCAAATTTTGGTAAGGTTTTAGATATAAGTTTTAACAACATATAATATAGAGGAAAAAACACCTTCAGAACATTTTCTATAGTTTGCCAGTCAAAAACACTCCTCTGCCCCATTAAGTACCCACCTTTCTGAGTCTTATTTTCTGCATTTTCATAATACATATGCTACTATTACTCATTCTTTAGATACAGTACATATCACTATTCATAATGCCATAAATAAGATCTGAAAATCTCACTCCTAAAACCATTTAATTTTTATATAAATTAATTTAAATTTAATAAATATGTGTAAAACAGCGTATTATTTTCTAGACAAATAGACTTCAGAATATATTAGTAACTACACAGAAAAATACAACTTAAGAGAAATACTTAGCATAGAATTATCTTTTTAAGTGTTTTTCCATCAAAAAACATTTATTTTCATATTATTTCAAATCATGTGAGAATTATTAAATGGCATTTGCCCAAATGAATACAATGCTGCATATAATTTCTCAGGTTAATGAATATCAAAGTTAACATATGTTCCAGAGTTCATTAAGTTTATGGAATTATGACATGATTTTGTTTATTTCATTGCAAACACATTTTACAATATTTTAGAATCGCAAACAGCCAAGTGTGGTGGCTCATCCTTAGATCTTAGTATTCGTGAGGCCAAATAAGGAGTATTGCTTGAAGCCAGGAATTTGAGACCAGTCTGGGCAAAAAAGAGAGACCCCTGTCTCTGCAAAAATTTCAAAGATTTAGCTAGGCCAAGCAGCACATGCCTTTAGTCCCAGCTATTTGGTAGCATGAGCCATGATTGCACCACTGCACTCCAAGCTGGGGTACAGAGAGACCTTATCTCAAAAAAAAAAAAAAAATCATGAACATCATAAAGATATAGCAAGCATTTGTTTATCCATCATGGAATTTGAGTAATACAATTATAAAAATAATTTTTACTTTTTTTAATAACACTCTCTGATCACTCTCTTAACTCCTTTCCCCACCCTTCACCCACCAAAAATACAGAAACATTCTAGAATGTGTAATTTGTCATTCACCTAATGTCTACAGGTTTTTACTATATAAGTATATATATTTGTAAATAACTACATAATATAACATTATTATATTCTAAATGTTAAATTATTAGTGCCTATTGTATCTATTATCTGTGGCATTCTATTTTTAGATGGTAATGCAGTGTATTCCATGTCAAATTGATGCTAGGTTATATTTAAAATTGTTTTGTTGATCAAACTTTAAGTTGTTACTATTGCTATTTTGATACAAACAACACTGATAAGAGCATTTCTATGATTCTCCTCGGGCACAGATGTAAACATGTCTTCAAACTGACACTTAGGAATGCAACCGCTGTTTTGTAGAATAAGTATACATATTTCTAAGTATATAAGATACTACCAAATCTCTCTCCAAAAGTTGAAAAAATTTGCCAAAGATACATCAGTGTTTACATTTTTATCTTTTCCTACATATTTGATAGTACTTGATATTGTCATACTTCTGTGATTCTTGAAGAAGGATAATGGCCCCTGGGGTATGTGGCAATATCTAGAGAAACTCGGTTCATGTTTTTGTTTCCTCTGAGGTATTATCTATAAGTTTTCATTTTTATTGTGCTAAAATGTACAAAGTGTAAACTACCTTTTTAACCACTTTCGAGTATACAGCTCAGTGGTATTAAGAACATTCATTCTGTAGGCATTCTCCTGTTTTAAAAGAAAGAAAAATAGCATTCATATTTTTGTGAAGCCATCGCCACTCTGTATCTCCAGAATTTTTCATCTTCCTAAACTGAAACTCTGAACCCAATAAACACTAAATTCTTATATTTCCCTCCCCTATCCCCTGTCAATCAATATACTACTTTCTGTCTCTATGAATGGGAGGGACTATTTTACATATTCCATCTAAGTAGAATCCTATAGTAATTGTCCTTTTGTGACTGGCTTTTTTGACTTAGCTTAGTGTCCTAAAAATTCATCTATGTTGTAGCATGTGTCAGAATCTCCTTCCTTCTTCTAAATAATCTTTCTTTGGATGTATGTACCGCATTTTTAAAATTCATTCATGCATCAATAAACACTTGAATTGTTTCTATCTTTGGCTGTTGTAATAATAATGTTACAAAAATGGGTGTTCAAATGCCTATTCAAGAATAATTTCAGTTCTTTTGCATATATATTCAGATGTGTAATTGCTGGATCATATGGTAATTCTATGTCTAATTTTTTGAGGAATAGCTATATTGTCTTCAATATTGTTTGTACCACTTTACATCCCACCAGCAATACGCAAGGGTACCAATTTCTCTATATCCTCATTAACAGTTCTTATTTTCTTTTTTTTACTTCATAATAGCCATCGCAGTCTGGAAAGGTTTGATTGTCACAACCAGAAAGGTACTGCTTGCATGGAGTAGGTAGGGTTTAGGGAAGCTGCCAACATCCTACAATTCACAGGGCAGTTTTGCACAACTGAAAATGAGCCTGACCAAGATATTAATAGTGCCAAGATTGAAAAATTTTATCATACTATTTTTAACACACTAATGAATGTAAAATGGCATTGAAGTATACATTAAGATTATATGTATACCTATTATATTTACTATAAAATAAAATCGTATTGAGAATTCATGAGTTATATCAATCAACAAAATTTATCAAATAGGTCTTTGTGATTTAGGCTTTTTAAACCACAAATATGGTAAATATCTGCATTAATTTAGGCTTTTTTGGGTTTAATTTTAATTCATATATTTATCTTCTTTCCAATCAAGTTGATATTAATTTTAACTTTGTGTCCTCATATCTTGTATAGTATTGTTTTTGATATTTAATCCATACCATTTTAAATATGTATAAATAATGAGTAGAATTTTCTATTTATGGATAGAAAATTATGAAAGTTTATACAAATTTTATCAAAATATTTTTGTCACATTTTTCACTTTTTCTCACATCCCACTTCTACTTTTCAGCATCATTTTCCTTTGTACTGAATTATATCTTTAAATTTCTCACATGGGTTAATAAAGAAAAAAATCCTGAAAGACACGGAAGAGCACTGACAGATTCTGTGTGATTGAATGGCAGTCATGCTGAGGATAACTTTTACACACCATAAAGAAACTAAAATAAAGTGGAATAAACTGTTTAAAGTGCTAAGAAAAAGAATTGTCAGACTATCATTCCATACCCAAATCACTGTCATTTATAGTAAAAATAGAATAAATACACCTCAAATATAAGAGAGAGCTATTATTAATAATTCTTCCCTCTAGATATTTATCATGAAAAACAGAATTAGCCAGCACACCTGGCCAATTTTTGTATTTTTTTTTTCTTTTAGTAGAGACAGAATTTTGCCATCTTGGCAAGGCTGGTTTCAAATTCCTGACCTCAGGTGATTCACCCTCCTTAGCCTCTCAAATTGCTGGGATTACAGGTGTGAGCCACTGCACCCAACCCAATCTTATTTCTGCAGGGTAAATTCAGACTTCTTTTTAAAATACATATTTTATTGCATTTTAGGTTTTGGGGTACATGTAAAGAACATGCAAGATTGTAGCATAGGTACATACATGGCAATGTGGTTTGCTGTTTTCCTCCCCATCACCTATATCTGGCATTTCTCCCCATGTTATCCCTCCCCAACTCCCCACCCCCTGCTGTCCCTCCCCTAGATCCCCCCCCACCGACCCCAGTGTGTGATGCTCCCCTCCCTGTGTCCATGTATTCTCATTGTTCAACACCTGCCTATGAGTGAGAATAGGTGGTGTTTGATTTTCTGTTTTTAGGTGAGTTTGCTGAGAATGATGGTTTCCGGGTTCATCCACATCCCTACAAAGAACACGAACTTGTCATTTTTATGACTGCATAGTATTCCATGTTGTACATGTGCCACATTTTCTTTATCCAGTCTATTGTTGATGGACATTTGGGTTGGTTCCAAGTCTTTGCTATTGTAAACAGTGCTGCAATGAACATTCATGTTCATGTGACCTTATAATAGAACGATTTATAATCCTTTGGATATAGACCCAATAATAGGATTGCTGGGTCAAATGGAATTTCTATTTCTAGATCCTTGAGGAAGCACCACACTGTCTTCCACAATGGTTGAACTAGTTTACACTCCCACCAACAATGTAAAAGTGTTCCTATTTCTCCACATCCTCTCCAGCATCTGTTGTCTCCAGATTTTTTAATGATTGCCATTCTAACTTGCATGAGATGGTATCTCAATGTAGTTTTGATCTGTATTTCTCTAATGACGTGTGATGATGAGCATTTTTTCATGTTTGTTGGCCTCATATATGTCTTCTTTTGTAAAGTGTCTGTTCATATCCTTCACCCACTTTTGAACGGGCTTGTTTGTTTTTTTCTTATAAATCTGTTTTAGTTCTCTATAGATTCTGGATATTAGCCCTTTGTCAGATGGGTAGATTGCAAAAATATTTTCCTATTCTGTTTGTTGACAATTCACTCTAATGACTGTTTCTTTTGCTGTGTAGAAGCTCTGGAGTTTAATTAGTTCCCATTTGTCTATTTTGGCTTTTGTTACCAATGCTTTTCGTGTTTTAATCATGCAGTTCTTGCCTTTGCCTATATCCTGAATGGCTTTGCCTAGGTTTTCTTCTAGGGTTTTTATGGTGTTAGGTCTTATGTTTAACTCTTTAATCTATCTGGAGTTGATTTTATTGTAAGATGTCATGAAGCTTTCCAGTTTCTGCTTTCTGCACATGGCTAGCCAGTTTTCCCAACACCATTTATTAAACAGGGAATCCTTTCCCCATTGCTTATTTTTGTCAGGTTTGTTCAAGATCAGATGGTTGTACATGTATGGCATTGCCTCCGAGGCCTCTGTTCTGTTGCATTTGTTTATGTCTCTGTTTGGTACCAGTACCATGCTGGTTTGGTTACCGTAGCCTTGTAGTATAGTTTGAAGTCAATAGTGTGATGCCTCCAGCTTCTTTTTGTTTAGAAATGACTTGGCTATGCAAGCTCTCTTTTGGTTCCATATGATGTTTAAGGTGTTTTTTTTTTTTTTTTCCAGTTCTGTGAAGAAAGTCATTGGTAGCTTGATGTGGATATCATTGAATCTATAAATTACTTTGGGCAGTATGGCTGTTTTCATGATATTGATTCTTCCTAACCATGAGCATGGAATATTTCTCCATCTGTTTGTGTCCTCTCTTATTTTGTTGAGCAGTGGTTTGTAGTTCTCCTTGAAGAGGTCCTTTACATTCTTTGATAGTTGTATTCCTAGGTATTTTATTCTCTTTGTAACAATGGTGAATGGCAGTTCATTCTTGATTTGGCTCTCCTTAAGTCTGTTATTGGTGTATAGGAATGCTTGTGATTTCTGCACATTGATTTTGTATCTAGAGACTTTGCTGAAGTTGCTTATCAGTTTCAGGTGATTTTGGGCTGAGACGATGGGGTCTTCTAAATATACAATCATGTCATCTGCAAATAGAGACAATTTGACTTCCTCCTTTTCTAATTGAATACCTTTATTTCTTTTTCTTGCCTGATTGCTCTGGCCAGAACTCCCAATACTATATTGAGTAAGAGTGGTGAGAGACGGCATCCTTGTCTAGTGCCAGACTCTTACAAGCACACACTGCAAGAATGATTTCCTCATGTCTTTGAAGTAGTTTTTTTTTTTTTTTTTTTCATGCACATGACAGGGCTGGGAGCTGTTTTTGTACCTCAAATCTGGCCTATTAGTCAGAATTGATTATTGATTTAGTTTCACATATTTGAATGCCTGACAGCGATTGGGAATATACCCCTAACCATTTTCTCACACATTTTAGACCTTGTTCTGTGATTCAGGTCTTCTTATAGTTTCTGTGGATTCTTCACCTATTTGCTGTGTGGTTCAGTGTTTCCTCTTTGTTTTGGGAACACATAAATATATTTTTCTTGCTTTTCTATTAGCCAAAAGTATCAATACTTTATGAAATATTTTGTAATATCTAGAACATCTATAATCACTGATCAGTTGCCATGTTCCCTGTAAGCACACTTTTTCTATATTATTTACTAATTATGCAAATTTGCATAACTGTCCAGGGAAACTATCTGACCCAAGTTTACACATTTACTCAGTGACAGTTTTAAAATTATAATCTAAATTTCTTAGCTCTTTGTTAGGTGACTTTTATTCAGTAATAAACTATGTACTTTTTCCAACCTACCTTCATTATTTTCAAGATAAAAAATTGATAATATGTGTAATGTCCCATAGAATTGCAAGTTTAATTCACACGCATAACATTTTTTAAACAAATGGGATATACTTGTATAAATCCTGGTCAGAAATTTTATTATTTACCTTAACGTACTAACTCCTTATTTTTCAAAACAATAAGATCATTTAGTATACATTCTCATTTTTATAGTAAATGAGTAACTGATTTTGTTTATTCAAAGTACACTTGAGGAACAAATACAAGGTGAAAATTCTCATTTTTACCAAATTAATTTGGTAATGGTAGGTCTTATTATTATATAATACTTTTAAAGTCATAATATGTAATATCTAATATTATGCCATTAGTCAGAGTTTAGATAAAAATGAAACAATTTATATAATATCAACAACTCAGTACAGACATCAAAAATAACAACAGTTTTGTTTAAACTGAAACCCATGACATAAATTTATATATGGTTGAGAAATGTGTGCCTGATTGTCTAAAGGAAATATTATATCATATTTTGTCATTTCATTGAAAGTGTTCCCACGAAACTTCTGTTGGCTTTTGTGGAGAAGGCAAAAATTTTTATAAAACCTCAGTCAGCCACACTGTTGAATTTTTAAGATTACCTTGGGATTTGAAGCTAGTAATAAGAGGACTCCAAGACAGATCATCTTGTCATGACCAGGTCAGTGACTTAGAAATAAAAGTCAGAGAAAAGCAATGTGAAAGTAAGTCTGAATGAAGGTTAAAACAGGGATTAAGAAAGAGGTTGTTGAGTCTTTCTGAAATAGAAAAAGAAAAGAGACGCTAAACAATGAAGAAAATAACATTTTAAAAGAGAGTAATAGAAGTAAAGAGAAGCTTTAACATAGTCACCTGAATCAGATTATTTTTTAAAAATTCTTATTTAGAGTCACCTTTTAAATCAATTATTCGGTAACATTTGCTGTCTGTTTAATTCCACACATGCTTGAATGTGTGTACATGTACACTGTATTTATTTATAAAAATTTCGTTTGATGAGGGTATGTGTGTGATATGAGGATATACTGGTGAAAATACAAAGTCCTGACTTGTTCATCTTTGTGTCCTCAGAGCTTTGCCATATTACTCTTCAATGAACAGACATTGAGTGCAGAGTTAAAACTCACCATACATCCAAGAAGAGCCTTAGTCAATTTGTTTGCAAAATGCAATAGTTTATTTTCTCATAAATTTTCAACTTGGGCAAGTGTCAGGGGAGTAACTTTTTCTGGTCAAGTTTGCATCAGCTAGGGTAGAAGGAAAAGTGGCTGGATACAAGAATCTGATGAAGCCTCCCACACTCACGTGTCTGGCTGTTGATATTCACTCAGGGTGGCTGAAAAATTAAATTAAAGATTGTGTCATAAACCTTTTGGAAGGCCAAAAGGTTTTATTGAGGCAGGCTGAAGGCAGATGCCTCACTTACATTAGCATAGGAAAGAGTTAGAGAGTATCGCAGGCCTAACCCCACATTCCTTTGTCTCCATTCTGTTGACTTATGTAAACTTTCTGCTACATGGTCCTCTCAGGGGGAGATCAAAGGGGAATTACCTGTTAATAGTGTTTACTCTGGACCCAGAACCTAAAGCTTTTGTCAGTCATAAAATCATTATTTAAACCATGCTTATTATCCACAAGTGTGTAAACTTAGAACCTGTCTTGTAAAATCGGACTGAATCAATTTAATGATGGAGAGGGAGTCTTGGCCAATTGGTTGCATTGTGCCCTCTGAAAGCAGCCAATGGCTATCCCTAGCCCACGTGTATCACTGTAATGGTGTGAGAGTGCATTCATTCATCTGTCGTTGACTTCCACAGGTGGTGGCCTCTGGCAGTTAACACTGCCTGCCAGCGGGAATCAACTAAACCAGACTCTATATTGCAAAAACTACATGTGACCTAAGTGGCTAGGCAGAAACTGGATTTTCTATCATGACAATTATACAAATTAATCCAAATTCAAGAGTTTTAAAATTGTATTTATTAATTAAACCTTGAAAATAATTCTAAAATACATTTTTACAGAGCAGTATACTACCTAAGCCATAAGAAAAATGCTTTCCAATTTATTATTGAAAAGCACCTCTTTATGGCTTAGGTAATATATTGCTATATAAAAGGTACTATGCCAATTCTTCTTTATTGGAATATGCAATATAACATTTTTTAAAATGCGTTTTATAGAATTCTAGGATTTTAGCTTTGCAAAGTGGTTAGGTTATTTATAGTGAGTTTCCTCATTTTATCAATAAGACTTGGAATAGCCATGTGACCTGATCTTGGTCAAAATATTACTTGGATACTGAGAATCATTTGATTCATGGTCTTTAATGATTAAAGCTAAACAAATTACATTAACTTAAGCAAAATTTTAACATTAAACATTTTAAATGTAATATCTGACTACTTTTTCTCCTTAAACATATCTATCTGTGAACAATTAAAATAAGACTGGATTTGCTTTATTAATTAATAAATTCTGAAAAAATTCAGCATAAGAGATAGCAGAGTAGTGTTGTAACCATTTGCAGGGAGAGGATAGACTCTATCTGAAGTTTGGATTAGCTGTTGAGACTGATGATACCACACAAATTTATCAAGAAGGAATGAAAAATACTCTGCTAACATGAGGATTCTTTCTGAGAATGTTGGGTGGCCCTCAACTAGGTCTCAGAACAGCTTGAGAAGGCAGGCAAAGATTAGCTTGACCCTGGGGTAGAACAGAGTTGAGGCTTCCCATGTGCAGAAAATTGTGTGGGTAATTTTGTTTTACTGTATATTAACATTCTATAATTGCATAGACTTATGACATACATGATGATGTTATATGTATATTATGTGAGATGACTACACCAATTGATCAACATATTCATTATTTTAAATACTAACATTTTGCCCCTTTTGTGTAACCAAAACTTTGTGCCCTTTGAGCAACATCTCTGGATTGAACCCAGACCACAGCCACCATTTTACTCTCTGTTTCTGTAAGTGTGATTATTTTAGATTTCACATAGAAATGAGGAAAAAATGGTTCTGTGGGCTGGACTCAGGATCCTTTTGCTATGTGCAGCTTAGGAACTTGGTGCCCTGCTTCCCAGCCACTCCAGCCATGGCTGAAAGGGGCCACTGTAGAGCTCAGGCCATAGCTTCAGAGAATGAAAACATCAAGCCTTGGCAGCTTCCATGTGGTGCTGAGCCTGCCACAGCACAAAAGCAGAAATTGGGGTTTGGGAACCTCTGCCTAGATTTCAGAAGTTGTATGGAAATGCCTGGATGTCCAGGCAGAAGTTTGCTGCAGGGATGGGGCTGTCATGGAAGGAAATGTGAGGTTGAAGCCCCCACAGAGTCCTGACTGGGACACCATGTAGTGGAGCTTGAGAAGAGGGCCACCATTCTCCAGACCCCAGAATCATAGATCGACTGACAACTTTCACCATGTATCTGGAAAAGCCACAGATACTCAATGGCATCCTGTGAAACAGCCAGGAGGAGGGCTATACTATGCAAAACCACAGGGACAGAGCTGCCAAAGACCACGGGAACCCACCTCTTGCATCATCATGACCTGGATGTGAGACATGGAGCCAAAGGAGATCATTTTGGAAATTTATAATTAGACTGCCCTGCTGGATTTTGGACTTGCATGGGGCCTGTAGCTTCTTTGTTTTGGCCAATTTCTCCCATTTGGAATGGCTGTTTACCCAATGCTTATATCCACATTGTCTCTACAAAATTACTAATTTGCTTTTGATTTTGCTGACACATAGGCAGAAGGGAATTGCCATGCCTTGAATGAGATTTTGGACTGTAGACTTTTGAGGTAATGCTGAAATTAGTTAAGATTTTGAGGAGCTGTAGGGAAGGCATGTGAGGACATGAGATTTGGAAGAGGCTAGGGGCTGAATGATATGGTATGGCTGTGTTCCCATTGAAATTTCATCTTGAATTTCCACATGTTGTAGGAGGGACCCAGTTGGAGGTAGATAAATTATGGGGGCAGGTCTTTTCCATACTGTCCTCATGATAGTGAATAAGTCTCATGAAATCTGACAGTTTTAAAAATTGGAGTTTTCCCGTGCAAGCTCTCTCTTTTGCCTGCTGCCATCTACATACGATGTGACTTGCTCCTTCTTGCCTTCTGCCATGATTGTGAGAGCTCCCCAGTCATGTGGATCTATAAGTCCAATAAACCTTTTTCTTTTGTAAATTACCCAGTCACACATATGTCTTTATCAGCAGTGTATTAGTTCATTTTCACACTGCTAGAAAAATACTACCTGAGACTGGGTCATTTATAAAGAAAATAGGTATATTTGACTCACAGTTCTGCATGTCTGAGAATGCCTCAGGAAACTTACAGTCATGGCAGAAGAGAAGTAGGCACATGTTACTTGGTGGCAGGCAACAGAGAGAGAAAGCAAATGGGAAGAGATCCTTTTAAAACTGTCAGATCTTATAAGAACTTATTAATTATAACAAGAACAGCATGGGTAAAACCACTCTTATTACCTCCCACCAGAATTCAATTACCTCCCACCAGGGTCCTCCAACACCCGGAGGTTACAATTTGAGATGAGATTTGGGTAGGGTCACAAAGTCAAGCCATATCAGGAATCTTGTCCTGTAATGTCTTGCCCCAACTTTGGTATCAAGATAGTGATTTGAAACTTCTACAGAAGCTAAAGGAAGGGGCACCTAGAATTTGCTATCACTTGCCCAAGCATGAGGAAGAGATGGGGAGAAAAGAATGGGAAGCGAGTGATGTTTAAAAGTTGTCAGAAGTCAAACATGTATAAAAATCAAATCAGATTATTTAATACAAGTAGACATGATGTTTTTATGTATCATATGTAAGCTTTTGTACATGACATCATATGAAGGGCTTTCAAAAATCCTTAACTTCAGGCTGGGCACAGTTGCTCATGTCTGTAATTCCAGCAAATTGGGAGGCTGAAATGGGTGGATTACTGAAGGACAGGAGTTTAAGGTCAGCCTGGCTAACCTGATGAAACCCTGCCTCTACTAAAAATACAAAAATTAGCACGATGTGGTGTCAGGCCCCTATAGTCTTAGCTACCTCAGAGGCTGAGGCATGAGAATTGCTTGAACCTTGGAGACAGAGATTAATTAGAGTGAGCCAAGATCACACCTCTGCACTCTAGCCTGGGTGACAGAGCAAGACTCCAACTCAAAAACAAAAGTAAAATCCTTAAGTTGAGACTAAGAGTGAAATCATCTTTGTTGAGGCTTGTGTGGAATAATTGGAATAATTGAGTTACTGAATAAACTTTTTATAACAAAAGCATTACAATGCTACTTAGTAAATTTGATATATAATCTTATTTAATTATATGAAGGTACTTGGAATTTGTGAAGTATTTATTCAATTTAATAAATAAAATTTATTCATCTTGGACTGTCAGCCTCAAGAACTATGAATATTACTAAAACTTTAAAGCATTAGTAGTTCTTGACATTTGAAAACCTGCAAATGTTGCAGGTTATATTTAAGGCAAATATTAACAGTCAACTACAATGGAAATACAGATGATGAACTTGAAGAAATTAATATAGATGACAGATAAAAACTATAGTTAAAATTTAAATTATTATTTTAAAAGCTAAAAACGTTGAGTCAGAATACGTTTCGGTTGTTAATTTTGATTTATTCAGCAGGTTGTGCTTTGGTCAGATGGTATTTGAATTGAAGTGGTATTTTCTAGATTATCAACACATGTTATTATGCTATTTTAAAGATAATGTTAACAGAGACAGAAAGCAGATCGTAAGAAAACCATTATTTGTAATATTTAAAATAAAAAATAATGAGAAAATTATGTCGCTTTAAATTTAAGTGACATTCGCTTTTAGAGATTTAGACAAAATTATTCTTTTTACATTTTGAATAAGCATAATACATGACCTACTGCTTTAAAATGCATGTAATTATATACAACCTATTTTATATAATGGGAGAAAAATTTTATTCTTGGTACTTTGCCAAAATTATACCAGAAAAGAAAAATAATGAGAAAATAACTTATGTTTTATTACATAATTTTTCTTTTTAGGGCATGCATTATATATATCAATCACTTTACTTTTCATGTAACTGTTAATATTCAGTACCTACAATCACTTAAATACTCCAAGTAAGGCTAATCACTTCAAAATCATCTTTTTCTATCTGTTTCCTTGGTTAAATAATAAGAAGAAAATTATATATCTCAAAATATTTACAATTACTTCATTTAAATTAAGACAGGCACAGTGGCTCACACGTATAATCCCAGCACTCTGTGGGGCTGAGGAGAGTGGATCAGTTCAGACTAGGAATTTGAGATCCATCTAGGCAACATAGTGGGAACTTGTCTCTACGAAAAACACAAAAATTTGCCTGGCATGGTGGCATTTGACTGTGTTCCCGTTATTCAGGAGGCTGGTATGGGAGAATCACCTGAGCCTCGGGAATTTAAGGCAGCAGTGAATTTTCTTCACACCACTGCCCTCCAGCTCAGATGACAGAGTGAGAGATCCTGTCTCAAAAATAAATAAATAAATAAAAGAAAAGAAAAGATGTCTAACTTACTTTTAACAATCTTGTATATTTTATTACTACCTAATTTCTGCTTTGGTTTGAATGTGTATTTCCCCCTAAAATTCATGTTGTAGGCTCAACCTTCAATATGATGGTGAGGTCATGAAGGTGGAGCCCCCAAGGTGAGACTAGCACCTTTATTAAAAAAAGGAAGAGACATCAGTTCTCTCTTTCCCCTATGAGCTAACAGAGCAAGAAGGCTGCCATCTGTAAGATGGGAAGAGAGTCCTTACCAAACCAAATCATCTTGGACTTTCAGCCTCCAGAACCATGATAAATTTCTGTTGTTTAGGTCACCTTGTTTACGGTATTTTTTAATAGCAGCGTGAGCTAAGACAGTGATTTTCTCCCATCATCCTTAAACAGCTGGGCTGATAAAATACTGAAATGTTAACTTAAAGACTCAGTTACAGCACCATCTAATTGACAATAACTTTCAGGGTTGGTGTAAGGTTTTTCAAGAAGCACTATATGCTCTGAATTAGTATTCAATAATAGTAGGGTGTCTGTAAGCTTATTTCTGCACAAAATTAGCATTTGAACTGGTAAATTGAACAAAGCAAATTGCCTTTACCAGTATCAGTAAGCCTCATCCAATCCATTAAAGTTGTGAATAGAACAAAAGGCTGAGCAAGAGAGAATTCACTTTTCTGCCTGATGGCCTTCGAGCTGGGACCTCAGTCTTCTCCTTTTGAGGACTCAGGCTGGAACTTCTACATCATTAGCACTCCTGGTTCTTGAGCCCTAGGAGTAAAAATCTTGAATGGTTCAGCCTTAATAATAACATGAGCCAATTTCAGATGTGTATATATGTATATGAGTATGCAAAAATATAGACATACATGCATATGTATGTCTGTGTGTATATGTATGTATATATCTATAAATGTGTATCTATCTAGCTATATATAATTGACCTTGAACATTGTGGGGCTTAGGATTGCTAACAATATGTGCAGTCAAAAATTCATGTATAACTTTTTACTCCCTCAAAACTTACTATTAATACTTTACTAGTAACCAGAAGTCTTACAAATAAAACAATCAATTAATGTATTGTGTATATTATAGGTACTATACAAAGTAAGCTAGAGAGAAAAATAATAAGACACTCTTAAGGAAGAGCAAATATAATTTCTATCCATCAAATGGAAGTGGGTCATCATAAAAGTCTTCATTCTCATCATCTTCACATTGAGTAGGCTAAGTTGGTCTTTCTGTCCCAGGGTGACAGAGAATAAAGAAGTGGAAGGGAAGGCAGGAGAAAGGTAAGTACACTTAGCATAACTTTATGGAAATACATGTAATTTTTATCTAATGTTTTGCTTTTTAATTTCTCCAAAAATGTCTCCACTCTGTACCAATCGTTCTTCATGGTTTGCTTTACTTTTAGTACCTGTATCATAGAAGGGTCCTTATCATAAAAAAAGTTAAAATGAGTCTTCAATAATTGAGACCATTCTATGAGATTAACCTAGTGTCGATGTGTTTTCTGGTACTGCTTCTTCAATGTATTCTTTCACATCATCTGGCATTGTTTAAGAAGTACCCATTTCCATTGGGTGTTCTATTCTTAATGCCTTTGGTGCAGTGTCTGTTAGCTCTTTCAAAAATTGTCAGATTGGGCCAGGCACAGTGGCTCATGCCTGTAATCCCAGAACTTTGGGATGTCGAGGCGGGCGGATCACCTGAGGTCAAGAGCTCAAGACCAGATTGACCAACATGAAGAAACCTCATCTCTACTAAAAATACAAAATTAGCAGGGCATAGTGCACATGCTTGTAATCCCAGGTACTGGGGAGGCTGAGGCAGAAGAATCGCTTGAATCCAGAAGGTGGGGGTTGCAGTGAGCCGAGATCGAGCCATTGCATTCCAGCCTGGGTGACAAGAGCATAACTCCATCTAAAAACAAAAAAAGTTCTTCATCTTTAGATCTTTCACCTTCCTTTTGCTTTGTCATATAATGACTTTGCCTTTTCTCAACTCACCGTAGAGTCTACAGGTATGCCTTTTTTACAGCAATCTTGCACTCCCATAAAAAAACTGCATTTTTAATACAAGATAAAATGTTATTTCATAAAAATTACAATTTTTTTACACCTACTGGTGTAGCTGTAGCAATAGCATCACTAATTTTCGGTTCTTTTTTTTTTTTTTTTTACAAAGGTTCTTGAGCTGGAAACATTTATCTTGAAATGGCAGCAATCATAGATGAAGACCTCAATCTGTGGTACCTATCAAGCAGTTACACTTTTTCTTCCAGTGTCATGACCTTTTTTTGCTTCTTGGGAGCACTTCCAGCATCCGTAGTGGAGGCTTCAATGGGTCCCAAGGTGTTGTTAAGGGTTTATGACATTTCACTAAACGTGATATAAAAAAAAACCTTGGGAGCTGCAATAGACCACTTTTTACTGTGTTAACACGATTTACTGGAAAGATGAACTGCTCAGTTGGGAAGGATGATCATCACAGGGTGTTTTAGGTGGATATTTGCAACATCTCAGCTCACCAAAATACCACCGGGAGGTGACTGTAAAATTATTACAATAGTACAGTATGTAGTATAGTTAGTTTCATGAAGTTATAATGTAATACTGCATCTTATTTTTTCCTGTTTTTTAAATATTTGTAGGCTATGTAGTTCATTCATTTTTTTCAAATTCTTGCAAATCTCCAAAACATTTTTCAATATAATTATATTTATAAACCATACATGAATCCACATAGTTTAAACCCATGTCATTCAAGGGTCAAGTATATGTATAGTTGAGCCAATTTTGTGTGTGTGTGTGTGTGTGTGTGTGTGTATAGTTGACCCCTGAACAACATGGTTGCCATATATATATATATGATATATATATATATATTAAACTTGTGCTGTTAAGCGTGTGTGTGTGTGTGTGGTGTATGTGTGTGTATATACGTATATATGCATAGTTGCCTTTAACTTTATTGGTAGAAAATTGAAAATATCTATTAAATGTTGTTTCTTATGTCAAGGCCTAATGTTCTTTATTTAAAAAAGCACTGAACAATTAAAATGTATTTTATTTTGTAAGCTTTTTAAGAGCTAAAGATTTCAAGCATGCTTTAGTTACCAGATGGTAGTTACTAAACTTTAGTTATAAATTAGTTTGTTCATTTAGCTCTTAGAATATTTGTCACTTATACTGCATTTTTCCCTTCTATAAAATCTAAAAGACAGAAAAATAAACTAAATAGCTTTCATAAAAGAGGAAAAGAGAACCTTCCCTAACTTGTTTTATGAGACCTGTATATGTCTAGTAGCAGTATCTGACAGTCTCATTACAATAAAAGTAAATTATGATGTAATATCTCTCATAAAACTAGGTAGATTTATAACACAATATTAGCTAAGTGAATCCAAAAATATATAAAATATAATAATGCATGCCTGAACTAGAATGATTCATCTCAGGAATGCAAAGTTAGTTCAACATTCAAAATGAAGTGATATAACTTTCTAGGTTAATAATACAACAAAGAAATAATGTGAGATTACATGAAAAGATACAGAAAACAATGCATTTTGCAAAATTTCAATACCCATTCATAAGAAATTTTTTTCTCTAAAAATCAAAATGCATCTATTACAATCTAATAAAGACACCTAAGAAAACCTTACCACTGCAAATTAGTTCATGGTTCAAATATACTTACTATAAATATATTGCTCTCTCTATTTCATTTAATGTGTGGCACCCCCCTATCAATTAATATATCTAAAGTTTTGGAGCTGTGTCCTATATATTGTATGTGCTATATAATTATGTGCATTTAGTATTTACCCCAAGGTACATTTCTCGTTTATCTTGAAGTATTTCATGCAGTCTTATTATATACTGAAATATTTTTTTCAGTATAGTCACCTCTCCTAGTGATACAAGTGTTGAAATAAGTCCCAACAAAGACATTCTATGCCTTCATTAATTAATCTCATTTCTATCTTATTATTATGCTCAAATTAATACTGTGTATTAGTGTTCTATTGCTCCATTTTCTTCCTTGCTTTAATTATATTGTAAAGAACTCATCTGGTAAAGTAAACCCGCAGTATAATTTTTTTTTTCTGATTAATCAAAATCAACAGATTACACCTTCATTACAACAGATTACAACTTCGTTGCAAAAATCCCTTTACCCTTACTACATAACATAATCCAATCATGAATGTTACATCCATAATATTCACATAACCCACCCAGATTCAAGGAGATTATAAAAGGCATATGCACAGGAAGGGGTGGTGATCCTGGACAGCCCATATTACCATTCTGCCTATTGTCTAGTAGAAAGTCTACTTAAGCTGTGACCTCAAGGTCAGGCTACTCTTAATTCTACTCTAAGTCTCAGGTGTTATACCTCAGCAACCTATACTCTCCTTCAATCCACCAATCTTTAACATGTGGCCAATAAATGTTATGGATTGTGGCTGGGGGTAGGAATTTTTGTTGTTTTTCTTAGTTTAAAAATGAAAGTTTTCTTTTCTCTCTAAGTAGAGTAACAGTGACTGACAAAAATTATACTTAATAAATATAGTTCAAAGTAAATTGATTATGTTTAAATTCCTAATGAATTACGTCTTTATAGTATCATAGTAAAATTATTTCCAATTTTTAAAATTGATTTTTGCCCTCCAACACTCCAAACCCAATGGCTCATGCTCTTATCATTTTACCATATTTAGATGGCAAAATATATTTGCATTCAACTACCCTATCTGTGATATCAGTTAATGCAAAAGTATTACACATATTTCCCTGTTAAACTTAGACATGGCTATGTGACTTGCTTTATGTAATGGGATGAGAGTGGAACTGACATACGTTATTTTCAGACTAAAGATTTAAAATATACAGTGTTTTATGACATTCTCTTTTCCTTGCATCTTAAAATATAGAAGAATATATTGAAATGAAGCACCATTTGTTATTGCAACAAGTACATATAAGATTAGTAACAAATACTTTTTCTTGAAAAACACTGAGATTTGGGGACCTATTTGTTGTATTAGCATGCTATAGCTTTTTTTCAGCTCTTCTCCCTAGTTATTAGGCTATTTTACATATCATTTTTGTTATATTTGTGTTTAAATGTGTGATGTATGCAAACACAGTTAATTTGCTTTCCTCTCTTAATAAGTTACTGATGAGGGAGCAGAGTGTGGAGATGTATTTTAAATGGCCATGAGGTTTAGTTGTGTATAATTGTTTACTTCATGCAAGTCCATAAATTACATGCTAATTCTCCTAAATAAAACAGTTCTCTCAAAAATTTGCCTTGCTCTAAAACTCCTCCTCCTCTTGAATAGGTTTTGATGTATATTGTGTGTGTATGTGTGTGTGTGTGTATGAGAGAGAGAGAGAGAGAGAGAGAGAGAGAGAGAGAAGGGAGGGAGAGTGTCAACAGAGAGATTTGGTTGTGAAATCCACATGAACTCCTCCATCATTTCTTGTTCTCAAATAGGGCATACTTCATTTGCTCTGACCTCAGCTCTTCCATCTCAACTACAATTCATTTTGGTTATGTCAAGAAATTCCTTCTGGCTTGTCTAGCTCCTGAGGATAGACTAGCTTTAACACAGGCACATCAATCTGCATCTTTACCAGGTTCAGCCGTGATACTTAACAGATCCATAAACAAGCTTGCACCGAACAATAAATTCTTCTCATGTCCTTTGTGGTAAGACAGAATCCAGTCATTGTGAAGGACAGCAGCTTCATGCTCTTTTTGTCTATTGCTCTCTCATAACTGTTCAGTCTTATCAAGGATAAGGCAATGAATTTATTCTTAAACATTGAAAATAGGATTGTATATAGCACTTGCCCTATGATACCTTATGAAATCATAGTAACATAGTAACATAATCTCACATTTAGATTATGTCAAAAATGAATGGAATTGGCATGGAGGGGAATTTTTAACTAGACTGTATATTTTTTTAATGTTTGTAAAATATGCAACAAAGCCCAGATGATTTTGTCATTTTGAAATAGCATACCTGGCAAGCTTTGATGGACAAAGGTTTCAGATTTTCCATGCCATCTTCTAAAATAAAACATCAACTTTATATCAGCTTAACATTGCTCCTATCCACTATTAGTCAATCATTCATTACATATCCCATCAGTGTAACAGAAAGTGAAGTAAAACATATGCTTGTACTTACAGAGTCTAAAATATGATTTTAAAAGTGTTAAGTTTGACCCAAGTAAACCTCTTGAGTATGAGTTGTCAAAGAAAATTTGTTTAAAAATTGTTTAAAAGACATAGATTATACTTATTTTCTATCTGTAGTATTTTGACAGTGACTTTAAGTGGCTGATAGTTTAAGTTTTCAATTTACAAAATGAAATGGATTCTACATTTAGTTCGAATGCAGTGCTATGCATAAAGCATAATCACTAATGGAGTATAATTTGCTTATAATCCTGCCTTTAAAACAGTATTTGTTACTCAAACTATTTCATAAGCATTTATTGAGAGCCAAATTATTACAGGTTTTAACCTACTTTAAATATGATAAGAATCATCACTTCCCTTCAAGAAGCTGATAATTGAGACTGGACTTTGTGTTTGGAGGTAGATGATTTAACCCATAGACATGTTAGTGCCCAATAATAATACTCTAAAGTAAAATCATAATATATTCTATGTAAATAAAATGGAAAAACAAGATTAACTCGTTAGAAGCTTGGGCTGCTGTAAGAAAATGCCTCATACAGGGTGACTTAAGAAACAGAAATTTATTTTCTCACAGGTCAGGATGATGAAAATCTAAGATCAAGAGTCAGCATTGTTGATTTCTCCTGAGGCCTTTCTCTTGGACTTGCAGATGACCACCTCCTCAGTGCACCTTCATATGGCCTTTTCTTCACATAACAGCCCTGATATTGCTTTCTTTTCTTACAGGGACACCAGTATTATTGCATTATAGCACCACTCTTAAGACATCTCTTAACCTTAATTCTCTCTTTAAAGGCCTTATCTCCAAGTCATCAATATTGGGGATTAGGAATTCGACATATAAATTTGGGGGGAACATAATTTAGTCCACAATAATATATTTTAAATTTATGGACTAGAGAAAAATAGTCATAAACTTGGAAAGTGAGGCAGTGGTAAAGCATATAGAATGAGGAAGATAAATAGGAATGTATAAATAGTGTTATTTTACACACTTTAGTTATTTTTTTGTTTGTTTAAACAAGGCATATGTGTGTGAATATTTGTATGGTTTGCATTCTTTTTTGATCAGAAGCAGAAATTGAATTTTTATCCATAGATTTTTCTCAGTTCATGTAGCATCAAGTTTGCTTTTAGATTGCTATTTTCTTATTCGTGGAGGGTACAAATTTAACCATCTATTAAATTCATCTATTATTTCACTCAAGATGATAAAATCAGTATTGATTGATATTGTCATTTTAGAATTCTTAATTTTATATTTATGATAAATACTCCATTTAATTTACTGAATCATTTACCATGTGTTGTTATTAGAAACATTTTACATAAAATATATATTGCTGGCTGGGCGCGGTGGCTCAAGCCTGTAATCCCAGCACTTTGGGAGGCCAAGTCGGGCGGATCACAAGGTCAAGAGATGGAGGACATCCTGGCCAACATGGTAAAACCCTGTCTCTACTAAAAATACAAAAGTTAGCTGGGCGTGGTGGCATGTGCCTGTAGTCCCAGCTACTTGAGAGGCTGAGGCAGAAGAACTGCTTGAACCTGGGAGGCAGAGGTTGCAATGAGTCGAGATTGTGCCACTGCACTCCAGCTTGGCGCCTGGTGACAGAGTGAGACTCCAACTCAAATATATATATATATATATATATATATATATATATATATATAGCTTGCTTTATTTGTTCACCTGATTTGTATAAATGTGTCAATGCAATTAAACTATGTAAATGATTTTGAAGCAATCAGTAAGATTGCTATTGAATCAAGCAATTTGTTATCCATAATGAAAAAAAGGAACTTGACACCTATTTTACATCATTCAATAAAATTGACACAACCCTGGAAAGAAAAAAAAATCTAAAGTCTCTAAAGGAAAACACAGAAAGTTATCTACATGATGTCACAATAGGAAAAGATCTTTAATCTAGACGTCAAAAACACTAAAGCATTCCAAAAAAGAAAAATAACAAATTGGCTTTTATTCTATCTAGGATTTTCTGTCCATCCAGATGCATCATATAGAAAGTGAAAACACCATGAAATAGTAGAATAAAAAATTATTTACAATCTATAAATTTTTGAAGAACTAATATCCAAACAAACTACATATAAAAGAGAAAAGTAATAACAGTGAGAAAGAGCCTTTGCAAAGAGCTTTCAGGAAAAGGGATATTTTATTAGTTAATAAGTATAATAAAGGAAGTCAACTTCACTATTCATGGGAAAATTATACATGAAAAATACAAAGAACGTATTGTTATGCTACAGCCACTTGAGTAACTAATTAAGGTTGCAAATACCAAATGTGGGTAATGCAGGAGCAACCCAAGCCCTCATACACTGCTGGTAGAAATATAAAATCATTTTGGACAACTGGCCATTTCTCAGTGCATATGTAAGAGAAGTGAGTACACACAAAGCCAAGAATATTCACCACAGATTTAGTTATAACAGTGAAAATCTTGAAAAAAATCAATTGCTTAACAAATAGAGGATGAATAAATTGGGATAAATATTACAATGGAATACTACAGAACAATACAAAAGAATAAACTCCTGGACATTTAACATGAATAAACCTCACAGCCATAATTATTGAATAAATAAGCCCAAGACAAAAGATAAACTATGTACTATGTCATTCCAGGTATAGAAAATTCTAGCCCAGTCAAAGCTGATAGGTGATGAGATAATTCAGGATAGTAGTTAACTCTAGTGGGCAAGAAAGTCTCATGGATGCTGCAATTGTTCTACCTCTTGATTTGGGTATACATGGGGCATATAACATGTAAACATTATCATGCTATACATGTATATTTAGTTCTTTTCATTCACTTTACTACATGTATCTTTACCCTTTATTTTAAAAGAAAGTTAATGCACATGTGGCAAGTATATCTCAGTCAACTGCTTTTAGTTGAGACTCATGACTTTCTAAAACTTGTAATATTCACAAAGAGGGCTTAGCTCACCTTCACCAATATGAGAAAAAAAGCAATTAGGTAATCATTCTTGTCCCTAACCACTAGACATAAAAAACCAAGGTTTGGTGTGTTATTAATTATTTATTTAAAGATAATCTTATGCAACAGAAAAGGTATCATTTGTAGTCTCCTAGAGAATGTTACTACACAGATGCTGGCCGAAAGGTACACAAGTATGTCAACAATAATTACCAAGTAAACAAAATAACATGTCTACAAAGATGTTTAAACAGGAACGAGTAGCCAGATAATCTAGAACCTTTAGTAATTTTTAAGCAAATCTAGTTTGTTATCAGAAAATAACCTGCTAGGGAGGCAGTAGTAGTTTTAAACATTTCTGTTTCAGGTTTTAAGATTATCAATTATTAATATAGGGGCTTCTCAGAGAGTTTTTGTTCCTTGTGAGATTCCTATTTCTTATATAGTGAATACCGTATTACAATTAAAAACAAATAAACAACCTTTAATATGGAAATTAAAATAGCACATAGTGGACATGGCTGTAAAATGTCTTCTACTTCATCATCGGGCATACTTCTCTATTAAAGGATCCGAATTTCTCCAAATTTGCAGATTTCATCAAATAAACTCTTCCCCATGATGCAAAACTTCCAGGGTATTATTGCTAACTATCCAATCATCCCAAAACTTCAAAATCAACATATTAGTGTCCATATATTTTTGTCGTGGTCTCATCCAATCTCAAAGGAACCTAAAGTATAATTATTCACTTATAAACTTGTCAAAATAAGGAAACTGAAGCTCACAGAAATAAAAGTCATGTTCAGATTATATGGTTAATAGGAAGTAGAGGCAAGACTTTCTGTATACATTTAAGGGGTACAAGTACACTTTTGTCACATGGATATGTTGGGTAGTAGTGAAGTCTGGGCTTTTAGTGTAACCATCACTTGAATAATGTGCACTGTATCTATGAATTAATTTTATATCCCTCTGCCCCTCCCACTTCCCCATGCTCTGAGCCTCCAGTGTCTATTATTTCACGCTCTGTGTCAGTATGTACACATTATTTAGCTTCCACTTATAAGTGAGAACATGCCGTAATTGACTTTCTGTTTCTGAGTTGTTTCACTTAAGATAATGGCATCCAGTTCCAACATGTTGCTGGCAAGACATTAAGAGGTTTAGGTTACATATTCAGAAACTACATTTTATGGGAATTAGAAAACATTATTATTAAATTTTCTCCACAATCCTTACGAAATTTTAAAATATGACCTTAAATATAAATTTTTAATATCAATCTGTGTATTGACTTTCACCCTGCAGAATAAAAGAATTGATTTATGGTCGAAAGTCACAGATGGGATTAGACTGAGACTTTTCACTTGAATTTTTAAGTTACTGTCTCATTTATTGTGGTCATTTACCACGAAAGATATTAAATTTATTCTTGAAGTATCAACGATAACCCCTGGAAGATGCTGGTATAATTTAAACCAGCATTTTAATATTCATAAATGGAATAAGTGATACTGTATATGTAGCAAGAGAGGAAAGACACCTTCACTGTGAAAGACCTTACATATTGTCTCAACCTACATTATTTAAGAGACAAAACATAAATCATTCAGAGAACAGCTAATGAAACTTACCAATCCATATTCTTTTGGTGCACTTAACCACATTAAGAGTGATTCTGAGAGTCAGAAAAATTAATATCTAATGCATCAATTAATTAAAAAGCATAGTCTAATGATGACAATTAAGTAAGCATATAAAAAGGAGAAATGCAGTGTTATTTTGACTACAGTGAAAGAGTTAAGAAAAAAAAAGCACAAATAAAAAGAATTATAGATATTTTGCCATTCCATAATCATGAAGTTGTGATAAGTACCTAAGTGTGAGTTTGCAAAGTCTTCTTTTACAAAGTTATTTATACCAATAAAATAATAAATAATAATGTTTAGCATTATATCTATATCAAATAAAACACAACATTCCACATTTAAAATTATAGTTAATTATTAACATATGAACTATTTTCCATGTTTTTATGTTTTATTATCTCAACATGAAATAACCATTTAACATATAACAAAAAACAACATAGGTTTTTGAGACTTAAGAAAAATATCTAAGACAGATGGACATTTAAAGCACTAAGGCCTTAGCGATAAAACATTTGTTAATTTTACTTTACTGAATTATTTTTTCTCAGAAAGATAAAACATTAAATTAAGAAAATAATTATTTTAATTGAACTTGGCAGGCGGTGTATCCATGCACCTGGATCAGCAGCCTAAGCTGCACAGTCCTTCCTGTGAGGAGATTATGGTGAAGCAGTGCCCTCTTCACACTCAGGCAGATCTAGGCATCCCGAGCACAGACTTGCCTGAATCAGTAGCCTGAGCTGCCCTGCCATTCCTATGCTGAGACAGTGGTACAGCAGGGCTCTGGATACTCCATGCCCAGGCAGATTTCCATGCACCTGAAATGCCTTCTGTACTGGATTTGAAGTTTGGGCCACCCTCCTCTGCCCAGACAGAGAACCTGAGGCCCTGGAAGTTTCCAAGCTCCATGCCTAGAAATACCATTTGACTCAGCAGTCTCATTACTGGGTATATATTCAAAGGATTATAAATCATTATATCATAAAAACACATGAACACATGTTTATTGCAACACTGTTCACAATAGCAAAGACTTGGAACCAACCCAAATGCCCATCAATGATAGACTGGATAAAGAAAAGGTGGCACATATACACCATGGAATACCATACAACCAGAAAAAAAAGGTGAGTTCATGTCCTTTGCAGGGTCATGAATGAAGCTGGAATCCATCATTCTCAGCAAACTAACACAAGAACAGAAAACCGAACACTACATTTTCTCACTCATAAATGGGAGTTGAACAATGAGAACACATGGACACAGGGAGGTGAGCATCACACTGGGGCCTGTCAGGGGACTGAGGAGCTGGGGAGGGATAACATTAGGAGAAATACCTAATGTAGATGAAGGGGTGATGGATGCAGCAAACCACCATGGCTCTTGCATAACTATGTAACAAACCTGCACGTTTTGCACATGTACCCCAGAACTTAAACCATAAAATGTATACACCATAGAATACTATGCAGACTTAAAAAGAAAGAAATTATGTGCTTTGCAGCACATGAATGCAGCTGGAGGCTATTATCCTAAGCAAATTAATGCAGGAACACACAAAAAATACTGCATGTCCTCACTTATGGAAACTAAGTATCGGGTACTCATGGACCTAAACATGGGAACAATAGGCACTGGGGACTACTAGATGGGGTAAGGAACAAGAGTGGGAGCTTGGGTTGAAAAATTAACTCGTGGCTATTACACTCACTGTTTGGGAGACTGGATTATTCTTGTTCCCAGTCTCATGATCACCCAATATACCCATGTACCAAACCTGCACATGTACCTCTGAATCTAAGGTAACAGTTGAAACTATTGAAAAAGAAAATAAAATAAAATTGAATTTAACCATATTCATTAAACATAAGTCAAGTGAATAAATACACATATTATGGATATGTACTGAATGTATTAATATATTTAGTCATTTATATTGTATTGCAAGTAAGAATATGATTAATCAATTAAATATATGTTCTTGCCAGCTGTCTGAATGGATGTTTGAAAACTACTATCTGGGTTTAGTAAAATTATTTTCTTAAGGAGAGTTATGTTTTTAAATCTTACTTTTTTCACATTATTTCTAATTTGCCTCCAATTATTTTACATCTATCTCATCTGTTTTGACAAATACTAGGAACGAGACTGAAAATACTGTACTTTTATTGGACACTTGCATTTACCTTATTCATTATTTATTAATTCTATGTGATCAGGTCTATTGAAGTGACTTGCCCAGGCCCAAACATGCGCCAACTTACATGGGGTTAGATATCATTCCAGTACTACTGATTGGAGTTTTTATATCCAAGCTCTTCTTGATTTTTCTGTCTTTCTCTTTCCTTTGCACACAGATATTATGTAAACTCATTGCTTTCTCTTCCACAAATATAGCTAAAACACATATGAACAAAATTTTGTCCAGTAAACCTAGCTGTGCCTTCTTACATTTAAAAAAAGTCATGGCCGGGAGCAGTGGCTCACACCTGTAATACCAGCACTTTGGGAGGCCGAGGTGGGCGGATTACGAGGTCAAGAGATAGAGACCATCCTGGCCAACATGGTGAAACCCCGTTTCTACTGAAAATACAAAAATTAGCTGGGCGTGATGGCATGCACCTGTGATCCCAGCTACTCCCGAGGCTGAGGCAGGAGAATTGCTTGAACCTGGGAGGCAGAGGTTGCAGTGAGCCAAGATTGTGCCACGGCACTCCAGCCTGGTGCCTGGAGACAAAGCAAGACTCTGTCTCAAAAAAAAAAAAAAAAAAAACAAAAAAAAAACAAAGTCGTAAATGAACATTTTATTGCCACGTCATTGCTCTTTCATAGGTTTAATTTTCATTAATTATCATTTTTATAGAGCAAATCTTAAAACATAAAAAGAATTAAGACATAAAAAATTTAAAATATATGTATGAATTATCTCTAAATGAATTTGCTGTTTATTGCTATCTAGCTTTTCTTTATAATATTGGCTGTGTAATTCTCTGCTAGACTCATAATTTATATTTACATGCTTTAAAATTTTATTTTCTATTTACTGTCATCTATGTGTGAGTTCAGTAAGAACAGGAATCCTGTCCGACTTTTTTTTTTTTTGAGACAGAGCCTTGCTCTGCTGCCCAGGCTACAGCACAGTGGCACAAATCTCAGCTAACTGCAACCTCCACCTCCCAGACTCAAGTAATTTTCCTGCCTCAACCTCCTGAGTAGCTGGGATTATAGGCACCCACCACTGTGCCCAACTAATTTTTGTATTTTTAGTAGAGATGGGATTTGGCCATGTTGGCCAGGCTGATCTCGAACTCCTGACCTCAGGTCGTCCACCCACCTTGGCTTCCCAAAATGCTGGGATTACAAGCTTGAGCCACCACACCTGGTCCTGTCTGACTTTTTAACAACCTTAACTCCATTATTTATAAAAATGCCTGACAAATGGTAGGCATTTAATAAATCATTGACCAGATAATAAGGTATAGTTGATAATTATTTGTGGAATGAAGAAATAAGCAAATAAACAAATGAATTTAAAAATTAATAGCAGAACTTTAATTTGAATATAACCTTTAGAATCTAAGTCATCCTATTTTGAAAATTATGATTAAGATTAATAACTTACATATTAGAAAACCTATATTGTATGTTCTGCCATTACAAATCTTATTTCAGATGTTGTGAAAATGAATCCATATTATTTACATATTCTTAAACTTGACAAAATTTAAGAGTTTGGTGTGTTTTACTCTAATTTAAAACATGAGTGTTATTGAAAATGACCAATAATCTTTATTAAAATAAATTTAGTTAGAAGGTCTCTGTTGTATCACTGGTTGTGATTGTTAACAATAATTGTAAGTAAAAGCTTACAATTAACTGAATTGAATTTAAAAATAAGGATTAAAATTGCAATTCTGCATTTTAAATTATGTAGTAAATTTCTAATATTAACTGAAGTTATTGGATTATAAATGCTATTGATATGAATATCTTAATTCCAGCCACAAAATTTTAAAATTTATTCAGAAATTTGAAACAGAAATAGATTTCAAATGGTCTTTTCAAATAAAAGAAACAATAGACAAATACAATAATTATTATAACTATACATCCTCTTAAAATATATTTTATTAATACCCTAGCACAAACTATTTGACATCACTATATTTATAGTAAAATACTGTTTTACATTTTTAAAATATATATGTAGCATCATTTCCTTGTTCATTTAGTCTTTAACCATCAGAAAGTTGTTAAATTCGCTGCTAGAGTAAAATTTTAGAAATGCTAACACTTTAAAAGAAGATAATTTTGTTAAAGTTGCAAAACTATTCTCTTCAATGCATCATTTTAGGTTTTGGCATTTCTATCTGTTACAAGAATCCTTTGTTAATTGGGTTCATCTCTTTAAATTCAATTTGTCTTCACCTAAGAGCTACTTTTCTTGAAATATAACATAATTTACCTGGATACAGACATAAATCCTGGTAATATTTCATCTCCCACTTAAATATTTGCTAGGTGAAATTAAATTTTCTTTTATTACTTTGGAAAAAAGCATTATAAATGAATTTTGTGTTGAGTTGGTAAAAAAAAAAAAAGATACATAATGAAGTGCCTAATACAATATATTTGTTTCCCTTCATATTTTAAAAATTTAGTTACTCTGTTAAGTTCCTCGAAATCACATGATTCACTTTGGTTCTAGTTTTCCCTTTTGAAGATGCAGAGCAATAACTAAGTACCCACAAAAAGAAACAGAACTATCAAAAGCATTTGCTGCTAAAACATTGTGCAATTTGTGGGGAATAATGAAGGAGAAAATCGTTGTTTGAATTATAAATTAATTTCTGCCATATGATTTTAAAAAGCAGGTGCATATTTTATGTCAAATAAAAATTATGCAAGATACCAATCCTCAAATATCTGGAATTTAAAGACTATGGCTGATAGATATAAGCTATAATAAACATATTAAAATAAAATAAACAGAATAATATTTAATTGGCATAAATGATAAGAAAAAATAAACTGAAAAAATATTTTAGAGAATTCTATGGTTCTAAAAGATTTTTGGAAAGATGAAATTGAGCAGATTTATATATATATTAAAAAAAGGAGTCAGCCTCAGGGAGATCTGGTGGCAGAATATCAGAAAGAAGAGGAAGACACGGACTTAAAGTGGAATGATAAAACCATGGCCAAAAGGCAAAATGAAAGCGTAGACACAGAAGTAAACCAGATTGAATTCTGTCTTGTAAACAATGTTAAAAATTCTGTTCTGTATAGGGATTCTATTATTATTATTTTTTTTCTGAGACAGAGTCTCCCTCTGTCACCAGGCACCAGGCTAGAATGCAATTTCGGCTCATTGCAACCTATGCCTCCTGGGTTCAAGCAATTATCTTACCTCAACTTCCTGAGTAGCTGGGACTACAGGCGCACACCACCATGCCCAGCCAATTTTTATATTTTTTTAGTAGAGACAGGGTTTCACCATGTTGGCCGGGATGATCTCAATCTCTCAACCTCGTGATCCACCTGCCTCAGCCTCCCAAAGTGCTGGGATTACAGGCATGAACCACTGTGCCTGGCCTGCATTCTGGTTTTAATGGGAATTTATTGCAGTTTTTAAGTTGATGATAAGTAATGCATGTATTTAAAATACAAAGACATCCTCAATAAAAAATGTAAAAACTTTTAGAGGAATAAAAGTTGCACATGAATATGTGGTAGATTATTTTATGGTCATTATAGATTATACCAGCTTAAAGAACATTGAAAGTATAGATGTTCTTTCTTCATGGATGATCTACATATGGAGTTTAATTAATTATAATTTTTATGTCTTGAGTGGTGTTCTTAGAACGTCATCCAGTTTTTGGGTGGTGACTGATAATGGTTTGGCTTTGTGTCCCCACCCAAATCTCATGTTGAATTGTAATCTCCATTGTTGGGGTGAGAGTTGATGGATCATGGAGGGATATTTCTCTTGTTCTTGTGATAGCGAGTAAGTTCTCACAATATCTGATTGTTTCAAAGTATGTAGCACTCCTCTTTTCAGTTTCTTTCCCCTGCTCTGGCCAAGTAGAGCTGATTCCTGCTTCCATTCACTTTCTGTCATGATTGTAAGTTTGCTGAGGCCTCTGCAGTCATGCTTCCTGTATAGCTTGTGGAACTGTGAGTCAATTAAGCTTTTCTTCATTAATTACTCAATTTCTCAGGTATGTCTTTACAGCAGTGTGGGAATATAACAATATAGTGACCTTGAATTACCACACAAAATCTCATTATAGTAAGCATATTTAAATATTATACTCATAATAATTGTGAAAAAAAAAAACCCACATCTAACTCCATGATCCACTAACATCTCTAGAAAAAACAAAACTGTTTGAGTTCAGAGCTACTTTCCAGACAATTAAAAAGCCACCATGAAGTATAATAGTTTTTTTATCTAGGATTTCCACAGAGAGATATAACATATCTCTCTGTCATAAATAAGTAGTTCCAAATGACACAAACCTAACTAGAAAAATAGAAGGAATAATTTGACAACACATATCAGAAGAACCAAGGGACAAACAGTGAACTAGCACTGCAGAAAGTAATCCCAGAGGTCTAGATAGGTAATAATGAAAAGTGGCCTTGATGCTAAGCTTAAAGAAATTAAAAATGGCTTCCAAGATAGAGCATACATTCTTTATGCCATGTTTTGTGTTTATAGTTGATTGTGTTAAAATTTTAAAATAGAAGAAGAAGAAATACAAGTGTAAATGAGAAAGACATCTCTTTTTCAGGAAATAGTTTTCCTGATTAAAAGTTTGAACTTGTAGTCATTCATGATATATATCATAAGACTGGTGCAATTATTTGAAGGTATTAAGTTTTGGAGGAAATATTTGAAATATTTAGTATTCTATAGGCCCTTGAAAGATTTTTACCTCAATATTATTCATACATTAGTGACATACAAATTCACACTAATTGAAAAGAAAAACAGTTAATATATAAATATATAATTATATATGACATATATTAATAAATACTAATTCATAATTTTGAAAAAAGTGTTTTATAATTTTTTAATTTAAATTTTATGAGTTTATAAATGAGAATATAAATGTCTATGATATCACCACCTGAACAGTTTTTATTTCTGCCCATGTGTACTTTCAACTGATTTTAAGTCTTGACCAAAAAGTAACTGGTGGCTTGGTTTGGTGAAATCAGTAACAGAGAACATACTTTGATGCTTTCATAATTATTTATTTTCTGCTTTGTCACTCTTGCCTGTTAATCCTGCCTGTATCCAGCCATAAAACAATTTTCAAGCCCCATTTAAAAGTCATGTCCCCTGTGAATTATTTAAAATTCTCCAGTTTGTAGAAATTAGTTATTTCCATTACTTTTATAGTTAATGAATTTAAATAAATGTACCTTCTTTTAAAAAGTGCATTTATACCATTTTATCATGTATTATAATTATATTTTAGCATGATTTTCCCAGGTCCCACTTTCCTTTCTGCAGGTCAAATATCAAGGTACTTTGTGGTAGATGATAGTTACAGGTTTCCTGTTTCCTAAATGCATTACTGGGTGGATGTTAAACATTAAAGCGAATAACAAAAAAAATTCCACCCCACATACATGTGTTTACCAATAAGGAGATACAAAATCTCATACTATCTGTTCTTTAAGCTTCAATTAATTTTATGCTTTCTTTTAATTGCTGTCACACAATCATGTAGAATTTTGTTTCTGACAGAAACAATATTTTTTTAAGGCAATAAATTAAATTGTATTGTTAATTTTCTGGAGACTCAAGTAACAAAAATCTTCTGAGTCTAAACTGTAGGTCAATAATATCACTTAGAAGTGTGTCTTGTTTTGGATCCATCTACATTTTCAAAAGTATAGCGATAAGATTACCAAGAAATCAACATATCTTGGCCATCACTTATTAAAACAAATACAACTTATTTCTAGTGTAATTTTATTCTGATTTTAAAAAATTCTAAGATTAATCCAGGAAACCTAGAACTTTTAGCATAGATTCAACATTAAGAAAGTTTATAATACTAACTGCCCTCCTTCTTTCTTCCCTTCCAAAACATTCAATATTAATTAATGAATATGTGAATATGGCACTTAAAATTAGTGTACTGTAGGACATTTACTAAAATTTAAACATCTATCTACAGTTTTAGTTGTGCCTTTGCTAAAATATTTAAAAATAAGTTTTAGACAGCATTTTTCTTCAACATCATGTTTAAAATTTCTTCAAGGCAGTGTTGTAGATTTTAAGTTCTACTAACGTTTCAAAATATATGCTGCATCTCCCTGTGAGGGAGGTGCATTCACATTCTGTGAACTCCAGGCTTCACCATGGGGCTTACGTTTAGTTTGACCAATAAAATATAAACAGAAGTGGGATGGGCACTTCCAATGAAAATCTCATCTGTGAAGGCAAAAGTTTCTTTGATTGGGACTATTTTTATGACGTAGGTCCTTTAATTGATATGGGAAACAAATCCACAGTCAACTCACTATGAATTTATCCAATAGTAGGAAATAGAACTTTTTGTACATGTGCCACTGAAACTTGGTAGTCTGTAACCAAAACATAAGTTAGCAAAAGCCAACAAATGCATGTTGTAATTAAGTTTTGTTATTGTTTTCATCTATATTGTTCTAAAAAAAGTCCTTTTGCTTAATAAATAAGTGTTTCTTATGACTGAATTTTCTTATTATATATTGTGTACAAGACTTCCTAGATTTCTAAGGAGTGTGTAGATAGATATATATATAAGAAGAGAGAGCAGCCCCATTTTGAAACTTAATCAAAATATTTAAATAAGAAACCATAAATTTGCATTTTCTTTTTCTTTTATTTATTTATTTATTTATTTTTGAGACTGAGTTTCACTGTTGTTACCCAGACTGGAGTGCAATGGCACAATTTCGGCTCACCGCAATCTCCACCTTCTGGGTTCAAGCAATTCTCCTGCCTCAGCCTCCCGAGTAGCTGGGACTACAGGTGCTCACCACCATGCCCAGCTATTTTTTATATTTTTAGTAGAGACAGGGTTTCACGTGATTGACCAGGATGGTCTCAATCTCTTGACCTCATGATCCACCCGCCTTGGCCTCCCAAAGTGCTGGGATTATAGGTGTGAGCCACCACTCCAGGCCAGAAATTTGCATTTTTATCAGCCTTACCCAAATAAGCATAATGTACACCAAAGTTCTAGCTCTTATTGTTATATAAAGTAACACTGAAATCTTTTTACAATTATTAAAATAAACATACAATTGTGTCAGAAATAATTTTAGTCACGTTTTCTATATAACAAAGAACAAAAATAAAATTTATATGTGAGAATAATTTTATTATAATTTATATATAATATGTATAAATTTAACAGTTATAAAATATAAATTACATATTATTTTAAATTTATATTATAGAGTTTACAATTTATAACATTTATATATGTAACATTTTCAAATATATAGGAAAATCCTAGTACTCTTCAGATTAATAAATCTGTCCTTTGAAGTTTATAGAGCTGGTAGTCAGAATTTTCTGTTCCAAATCTTATTTTTAACTTGAGGTCATTCCTTTTTTTGTTACTAACAGTTACAGAGTATTTAACAGGACTCTCATTACAGAGAGGAAAAAAATGATTAATTATAAATTACTCCCAAAAATGTAAGAAAAGTTAGATTTTATAAGAAGAAATTCACATTTCTACTTTTTATTTTCAAGTGTCCACAGCTATTATCCAAATAAGAAAGATATTGTCATTATGCAAAATCAAGATGTTACCCTTGAATCTCATATATTGAAATGATTTCTGCTCTCTCAAGGTTCTCATTAATTCATCTTTTGTCTCCTCTCCCATTCACATATGACATATTATAAAGATTCTAACTGTTAAACAAAGAGATGAAAAAAAATTTCCAATATGTTTCAGATGGACTCTGTTGTGAACAACAACAGAATGTTATACGTATTTGAAAAGTCGGCAAAAGAATAAAAATTTACCAGATCAGAATTTAAGGGAAATGAGAAAGATACCTATGTAAAATATATATAGAAAACATAAACTATGCAGTAGATTTTTAAAATTATATTAAAAGGTATCATGAAACACTTTAGACCAGGGTTTCAAAACTCTGCACTGTTAACATTTGGGGTCAGATAGGTTTTTCATTGGTAAGACAAGCTGTCCTCTACATTATAGCATTTTATCAGCATCTCTTGTTTCTACCCACTAAGTACCACTAGCAAACCACTGCTGTGATAAACCAAAATGCTACCAAATTTGCCAACCATCTACTTGGGCAGGAGTAAAGTAGACCCAGTGAAGAAGCACTGTTCTATGTCAATAATAAAATCTAAATAAGATGAAAACAAAAAGCTTTTTAGAAATATGTAGCCTACAAAAATGAACCTAAGAAGAAACTAAAAGCTTAAAAAACCATTTATCCATAGTAACAAATCAAATAGTCCGGTGACTACCACCATCTTATTAAAAAAAAACAAACAAACCAAAGACACTATTTCTAGATAGACCATCATGTAGTGGAATTCTACTATGCCAACTCAGCTAGGCTGAAACAATTTCTCCCAAAATTCTCTTTCCTATATAATTGTAGCTTAGCATGGTCCAAATAAAACATTTTGCAAGACTCAGAAGGCAGAATTATGCAGCAAATTATTTTTAGACTTTGAAGTTTTTTTTTGTTTTTGTTTCTAAGTGGAACAAAATAAAGCCAAAAATAATAGTGAACTCAGGACATTAATTTTTCAGCCCAAATCTCCTCTAAGAATGTTTTTATTACTACCACTAAAGACAACCTCATCTGTTGTTTGAGATAATAAATTACCATCTCCTGCACAGCTGACATTTTTGAAAACTAGACCCAAGTTTTAGGGTTGCATGCGGCTGATTCACAATGCAAACTGAGTTTTCAAACTTTCAAGGCCTTATATAATAAACCCAGGGCACTGGTTGGGAAGAATTGAGGCCCTAAAATTTAGGATGAATGAAAACAGAAAAATTCCAGAAAAAGAGAATTTCCTTGAAAGGAACTGCTCATCATTCTCATGTCCTGTCTCCATTGGTTCTTATTCTTCCTATATCTGTAACCAGACTTATTTTTCAACAGGGTCCTATAAATCTCTTGATTTGCCATAATGACAATGTCATTCTTATTTGAATATTAGTGATGACCAGTTGAAAATAAGAAAGTGAAGGTTAAGGGAAATTGTAAAATGTAACTTTCCTATATATATTTTTAGTAGGAGTTTGTAATTAATAACTCCTTTTTCTCTTTGTCGAGAAATCTTGTTAATACTTTGTAATTATTTGTAACAAGAAAAATAAAACAGATGGTAATGCATAAAATGTGGCAAAAAAGTATTGCAAAAAAGGGTTGTCCATACCATAAAATTACATAGGATTTTGATTTTCTAATTTTATAGAAACCTAAGTAACAAGTGTGAGATACTCCTAAATGTGTCTAGTCAAGGTAGAAGAAATACTGATTTGATTCCAGCATAATAGATGAATATGGACTCACTAAGCAGAGAAGCTGGATTCAATACGTGAAATCAAGGGGATGGGAATAGATTTAACATTTTGCTTTGTTGGTGACTGAAAGCTGCGCTCAAAAATGGCTTACATTAAGTGAAATTAAAACACCAGAACTGCCCTGTCATATTTTAAAGGAATGTACCCAAAGTCAGAGAGATTGAAAGGCGAGTGGATTTATCATATCATGCCTGTTCACTTATCTCCTGAAATACCTCTCAGGTAGGTCCAAAGTACATGGACTTCACTAGGTGTAGAAGAAAGTGTTAATTGAAATCCCCAATGTCTTAAAGAGCTTCTGGGTAATTACTTTCTACAGGCTAGAAATACTCTACGAGAAGCAACTATTGTCATAAAACTGGGCTTCCAGAATTCATTGGGGACTATGTGATAGTAGGATGGCAAATGCAAATAGTGTCACTTCATCTTTAAGAAAAAACAGTAATGTAATTTTATTGTAGATCAGGGCCCAAGCACCAGACTAGTCTATACTTCAAAGATCTTTTGTGTGGAATAGTTGATCACCATGTCCCCAGAACTAAAATAGATGGACAATCTGGTAAATTTTAAAGGTGGAAACCTCCAAGTCTGGTAAGTAGAATCTGCCTTAGGTTTTAATAGAGTCACAGCCACCCCTCAATCAATTTACGGTACCAGAGCCATTTTAATGAAGAGAAGTCTGAGGAAAGACCTAACTACCTTGAGGAAAGACCTAACTACCTAGACAAATATGGATATTGTGAATATTCCTCATGCCTTTCCCAAAAAGATCTGTAAATATTTACCAGATTTACTGTTCATTAACAAACAGAAATTAATCAGACCTCTCAAGGACACTTGATCTTGGCTGACTCCTCATAAATTTCTGTAGACTAAAATAATGCCATGGTGCACTAGACAGAATAAAGGCCTAGAAAGCTCAGATGATCAAGGGAGTGTGCATTCCCATCATGGGCCCAGTAGGTACCTAAACCCAATCTATTGTAACCTTCTTAGTTTTAAAATGCATATTTATATTACACATAATCAGCAACTGACTTGAATTCCCACATGATTTTATGACTTCATGGAAAGGAGGCTATAAGAGAGAAAGCCAAGTTGAAATCACTAGCTCTTCTTGTACATAAAAAATACTAACACAAAACAAAACTCCATCCCTAGAGAAATTACACAGATTAATGCCATCATTAAGGAGTTAAAATATGCAGAAGCGATAATTCCTTTCAGAGCTCATTCAATTCACCTGTTTTTCGTGAGCAGCAGATGGATGGAAATGACAATTATGTAAATGGATTAAGAAAAATCATATAATGTGTCTTTAAGTGTCTTTATAGTAGAATGATTTATAATCCTTTGGGTATATACTCAGTAATGGGACATGCACACATATGTTTATTGCAGCATGACTCACAATAGCAAAGACTTGGAACCAACTGAAATGCCCATCAATGATAAACTGAATAAAGAAAATATGCACATATACACCATGGAATACTATTCAGCCATAAAAAGGATGAGTTCATGTCCATTTCAGGGTCATGGATGAAGCTGGAAACTATAATTCTCAGCAAACTAAAACAGGAGCAGAAAACCAAACACTGCATGTTCTCACTCATAAGTGGGAGTTGAACAAAGAGAACACAGGGAAGGGAACCTCACACACTGGGGTCTGTCAGGGAGTGGGGGGTCAGAGGAAGGATAGCATTAGGAGAAATATCTAATCTAGATTATGAGTTGATGGGTGCACCAAACCACCATGGCACGTGTATACCTATGTAACAAATCTGCACATTCTGCACAGTTCTGCACATGTATCCCAGAACTTAATGTATAATAAATAAATAAATAATATCATGCCCTGACTCCAGTTGTGGCTGATAATCCTGATGTTGTTTCATTGCTAGGGCAAATCATCATATCTCCTGGCAACTGATAGGAAGCAATAGATCTGGAAAACCATCTTTTTCTCTATATATCTCAGTAAAGAACATTAGAAGTAGTTTGCTTTAAGCAGACATGGCCAGAGGTTGGGGAATGTATCCCATAGAATCTCAGGGGCCCTCCACCTTAGTGGAATCTTTAGGGGAGTATCTCCTGGACTATGCTGAAATATGCCTTCCAAGTTGAAGGGCAAGTTGCTATATCTGTATATCTGTTCCCTCCCACTATTAAGAAAAGTTGTAACAATCTGTGGGCCTCTCTAGATTTGGGATGCCATATATACCTCTGTTTGGTTGTATTATTCTTGCTCATTTACTAGATGTCTTGGAAAACCGTGAGTTTTGAGGAAGACCTAGAATAAGTCTCTACGAAAAGTCCATCTACCATTTCTGAAAGCTACTGTGCATCCTGGAGCATATTACCCAACAGAACTAATCTTGCTTCAACTGTCTGTGGTGGAAAGAAATGCCATATGGAGCAGTTAGCAGGATGGTAAGATGATTCAAAGAATGGAGCTTAGGAATTTTAGAGCAAAGCTAAGACAGTCTATACAGATACAAATAATTTCCCTTATGAGAAGTCACATCTCTTTTGCTACAGAGCCTTGGTAGAGATTAAGTGCTTTAACATGGTAAACCAGTTATCAGGAGACCTGCGATGCCATCCATGAACTGGGAAATCAATTATATCTAATAAAGTACATAAATGCAAAAATTCAAATTTACAAAATGCTATACACAATGAAGGCTGAATTAAGCAAAAAATGCTTTAAATTTATTTGATATAAAATAAGTTTTTACATTAAAATGCATAAGAAATAAACATTTCAGTTTCTTGGTAATTTATAGAATTTTTAATAGGAGTAAAAATGTGCTTTGTTTTGTTGTTCTTTAGTAAACCAATAGATGGTCAAAATTGGAATAATAAGTAATACATTGATTTTTCTCTAAAGGGATTTTTGTTTTCCTTCTAGGCTCTCAGAAGCCTAAAACCTCAGATAAAATTCAAGAGAAAAAAATGTGGGAGAAAAAACGCTATAAAGGGTATGATTTACTATCTTTTGTGAAGTCTTTTGCCAAGGTGTTTTTGGTTATCATTTCACTCTTTTTTGCCAGCAACGAACAAAATGTTTTTGTGCTAAACTAAACGTTTGTGCTCTAACTAAATTCATATGTTGAAATTCTAAAGTGATGATGTCTAACATGAGGCTTTTGGAAGACAATTAGGTCATGAGGGTGGAACTTTCATGAATGGGTTTAGTGAGGCCCTTATAAGAAGAGACTAGAGGCTGGGCACAGTGGCTCATGCCTCTAATTCCAGCACTTTGGGAGGTTGAGGCAAGCAGATCAGGAGGTTAGGAGTTCGAGACCAGCTTGAACAACATGGTGAAACCCCGTCTCTATTAAAAATACAAAAATTAGCCTGGCATGGTGGCAGTCACCTGTAATCCCAGCTACTTAGGAGACTGAGGCAGGAGAATCACTTGAACCTGGGAGGTGGAGTTTGCAGTGAGCTGAAATTGTGCGACTGCATTCAAGCCTGGGTGACAGAGTGAGACTCCATCTCAAAAAAAAAAAAAAAAAAAAAAAAAAAAAAGATGCTAGAGACACTCTCAGCCCCATTTCACCACGTATGGACACAATGAGAAATCTGCTCTCCACAACCGGGAAGAGTCCCTCACCATGTAATTGAGCTCAGCCTCCTCCGCTGCTCACTGCTTGCAAAGCCAATGATAACCGTGAAGTGTGGAGAAAGAAAGTTGATTTTATTTTCCGAAGCTAGCAGTGAGGAACTGGCTGGCTTGCAGCTTTAGAATCTGCTTCAGTTTTAGGCTCAGAAGAAGGGTTAAATCGGGGAGCTTGGAATGGGAGGATGGGGGAACGGTGCTGAGTACAAGGTCTGGGTGTCTTGTTCTGGTGGCTGTCAGAAGAGGTTGACATCATCCTAAATATGGCCGGGTTGTAGACTAAAAGCCTGAGATAATCTCTGGAATTTTGCATCTGGGTCTCCCTGACTGGTCTGTCCCAAGATTAGTCCCTAGAACTTTTAAGTAAGCACGTAATTAGATGTAAGTACATACTTAGATATAAGCATACAGTTAGATAGATGTGTACAGTGTAAGGGAGTATATAGTGTGAAAGGGAGGGACATGGTATTTCAAAAGTACATTTCAAAACTATATTCTAAGACTAAGGAGAAAAAAAGAGAATTTCTGCAGTAAGTTTCAAGGTTACATCTTGATTCCAGGGAGAAAAGAGGAAAAGGGATAAAATAAGTTTTTAAAGTACAGTTTCAGGCTAAACTGTTTCGTGATAACCAGAACCCAACTGGCTGGCATCCTGATCTCAGACGTCCAGTGCCTATAGCACTGTGAGGAATAAATTTCTGTTGTTTATAAGACACTCAGTGTGTAGTATTCTGTTACAGCACACCAAACTGCCTGAAACAGTGCCCTAATCTTAAATATTTACTGCATGCAATTGAAGTTGGTATTGACAATTTGGGGAGTAATACAAAAGACCTTTTCCGTGTTTATGGTAGAATGTCAGCAGCTGCAAACAATAAATCTCAATGTTGGTGATTTCAGGTTGAGCTGGAAATTCAGTTTCTGGGCAAGAACCAATCTGCCTTGAAATTTTTTCTAAAAAGTATATTTATAATAATAAAACCAACCATAGTCATAGTTGTAATAATATTTAATCTACACTATTATTTTATGTCTACTAGATAATATAAGGTAAGTACACTTATTTGCTCTGTTTTTCAGTGACAAACTTGAGTCATCGGAAGATTAAGTAACTTGGCAAAGGTCAAAATTCTTACAAAAAAAAAAAACTGCAGGGGAGGTTATCCGTGAAGGACATCACTAGACAATTTGCTCATACCCACTCTGCATTCATAGAATAGGGAGAAGAAATTTCTTATTTGATTTATACATTAGTTGACAGGGTAATTCTAGGACACTGAGTTTCTTTGGGTTATGAATGTTACATTTGCATTTGTTTTATATTTATTGTCTACCTTTTAATAAGTAGGATTATTTTCCACTTTATTTATTTGAAACATAATTGTGTTGTGAAAGAAATATCACTAGAAATACATTTTTCACTTTGTTGATTCATTGCAAAGCTATGCACTTAAGACTGATTAAAATTGAACAAAGCCTGTTGTGTAAACAGACAAGTTTTATCCACCATAAGACTGGTGATTTAGGAAATACTTCTCATAGTAAGTCAAGAAGGCTGTAGAACTATCACGTCACTATAAATGAAACAAAAGAATCAATTCTTTACACGGAAATGGCTAATGCGGAAATTGGATTCTGTGACAACTCATTGAACAAACAATCATGAGCAACCACAATAAAATGTAATTTCCTTTATCTTAAATTTTTTAAAGTTAGCAGTTAAAGCTGGATTCTCATATATGCCATTTCACATAGTTTATCTTTCAAGCAGTTGATTTTATGTGTCAAATATCTGTAGCAAGGATAATTCATGAGCTGATATTTTTAGGGTGAAGAAATCAATGGAACATTGCACTGCTGTTTCTTTGCTTCGAACTCATAATGGCACGATGTTAATTTTTTTTAGTTTTTTTGTGAGCTCATGTAGCAGCAGGAAAGCATCACATAATCAAGGCAGCAGGAAGCTTCTCTCTATAACTAGAATGAATTTACATTTGTCCATTATGTAAATGATTCTTCACTATTTTTCTATTTGCCTATTTGAAATTGTGGCAGAGTGAATTTCCACATGCACTTATGAGAATGTTTTCAAAATATTTATATAATGATATAGTAATACTCATTTTTTTAATTAATATTAAGCTAGGTTATTGGTATGTTTCCTTCAAAAACAGCAAATTTGTCACATTCCTTCTAATTCTTTTTGTCCCGTGCATGATTAAATCTAAGAAAAGAGTCTGTTTATAAATTTATTATATAACTTGAACTAGTTATGATTATAGTTTCAATAATTGGATTAATATTTTTTCATTTAAAAAGGCACCAATATTATTTATTAGAACAAGCCAAAAAGAAAATTTAACCATTTATTCTGATAGATGTCCTCAATCAAGTTCTAGAAATTTATCACATATTATAGAAAGTTTCCAGACTCTGCAAGTTTGAGTTATGTCTGTCTAGTTCTGTTCTCTTGTGTTATAAATATAGTTGAATGGATTTTGCTGAAAGTATAAAAAATATTTTCAACCCCAGAAGAAGTTAAAGTGCAATTTAAAACTGATGCCTTTCTATGTATTTAATTTAATCATCAACCTTACTTTTGACTCAATGAATGCCATATATTTTTTATTTCTGAAATTTAGTTCACTTTATAGGAGCTGCACAAATAGTCACTCACTCAGTCAGTGCAATTAATAACAAATGCCAAGCAAGTAGTAAAAGTGTTCAAACCATTTATTTTCTTTAGTGCCGAATCTTGGGGCTGTTTGCTATGGCACAGTTTTCTCACTACTAAGCAAGTTTCTGTTGAATAGTATGTGACTTTTTTCTCTGAGAGTTTACCCACATAATAAGTTCAGGGCTCCACTCTTGTCATTGAATAGTTCTCCCAAATTGCTCATCTACATTTGTGGCTTCAAACAGCACCTTTGTGGTGACAACTCACATTTACAAACAGACCTCTAACTTTTTGCTTCCCTAGTTACGTGTTCAAAGCTACCCTCAAAATACTTGCCCTTTATTTTTCTCTCAATCACACCAGTTTAATACTCATGAAAGAAAAGCCAGTTTCCTATTGCTCTTGCACCTCCTCTTTTCCAAATCTTACCATCTTTTTTTTTTCTTTTTGAGACAGAATTTTGCTCTTGTTGCTCAAGCTGGAGTGCAGTGCTGTGATCTCAGCTCACTGCAACCTCTGCCACTGGGGTTCAAGTGATTTTCCTGCCTCAGCTTCTCAAGTACCTGGGATTACAAGTGTGCGCCACCACATCCAGTTAATTTTGTATTTTTAGTAGAGATGGGGTTTTACCGTAATGGTCAGGCTGGACTTGAACTCCTGACCACAAGTGATCCATCCACCTCTGCCTCCCAAAGCACTGGGATTACAGGAGTGAGCCACCTAGCCCAGCCCTCTTTCATCTTCATGTCATGTCCAGGACACTCTCCCCAGACATGAAGGCTTCAACTCCTTTTGTTAAGGTCCAGTTACCCCAAGTATCTTTGATCGGCTCTATTTTGAGCTTGTGTGTCTGCTTTAAATGATTTTATAAAATATTGTTATCTTACAGAGCCCTTTGTGATCAATTAAACCTTTTTGTATAGCGTATAAGAATTTTCTTTAACCAGCAGAATGAGTTCTTTTCAGAGTTATGTTTATTTCTTAAATATGCAAACCAACAAACCGTTCTAGTTAAGTCACTTTTACTATTTCTGTCTTTTGTGCCTCCCTCTAGGGACACAAACACACACACACACACACACACAAACACACACACACACACAAACTCATATTGGCAACTGGGCCTTCCATTTTATGCCTCTTGTATTGACAACCCTTTCTGATATACTCAACTAATGCAAATTTCATATTTTTCTTTAAAGATTGTCTTAGAATCTTCTTACAATTTTTACAACTTTTGTGCCTAATTGTATCCATACTTCAATACTCTCTTTGTACAACCTTTACCACTATGTGATGTGTGATGACCTTAAAGTTCAGAGAAATTTTTAGAAGAAACATCCTAGGTATAGTAAATGATCTTTGTTGCACTAGTCCTTATTAAATATACTGATATTATTTTAATCTAATGACACTTAAAAATATCTTTCATATTTATAAATCAGTCATACATAATAGTAGAACTCATAAAAACTAATTTTGACAAAATGATTTAAATTTTAGGATTTCTGTGGGTATCAGATGCAAGACAACTCAAAATAGGAATGGTGAGCAAATTCTATAGAAATTATTTGAGCTTAAATATGATTTAGTATGTTCTTACTCTGCTTGAAAATGACACAAGTATGAGATAGACCTTTTTATATTTTTTGATGTCTTAAAAAATCACTACAATTTGTATTGAACCAATCTGTAGGTCTCAGTTTTGTTTTAAAAACACAGGCAGGATATAGACATTACTTCTTAGACAAGTTCACCTTCATGCCACTAGATTTAACAACTGGATGATGATTACATAATTAAGTTTAATATTAAATGGGGTATTTCACAGTGACTCTTCTATTTCCTCCAAAGGGGATCGTCTGTTGAAAGTGGGTGATTTCTTGTCACAAGAACAAAAACTCCTTGTACCCCTTTCCGATTTGTTAGTGACTGCCAATGACAATGGGTGCAGTGAAAAGTAGAGAGTGAAATGCTGTTTGTCAGGAATAGCAGCCATCTGCAATAATAAAGAAATCTGTGCAATAATGAAGAAAAGGAACTGATGGATTAGAGTTTGGGCCAGATTGAAGTCCTCTGGAAAAGTCTGAGACAGAGATTTACTCACATAAGATTTATTAGGCAGTGCTCTTAGTAATTTCTGTAAAGAAGTGAAGAAAACAGTGAGAGGTTGAGTCTTCATGTAGCTGAAATAGGGACCTCAGTCAATCCTACGGGAAGATCTAGAGTAAGAGTCACAGGTCTCTTAGGGTGTCATTTCACCAGCTGGAAACCTCTGTGGCTGGTGGCACCTTGGCTTGAATTTTGCTCACACCCGCTGGGCTCGTTCCACCCACTAGGTTTGGCAGGCTGTGCCCAGCCGTCACTACCAGCCTGGATCCCAGGCCTGCCAAGCACAAGTCAGGTGAGAAACAGTGAGGTTGTGTAAGCGAGCAAGTATGGGTCTGGCCACTGCATACAGCAAAGTATTCCAACTGCTGCAGCAGAGCAGCAGTATCAGGTGCCAGCACGGTAACCAGGTCCATGTGAGGCTGTGGCTGGATCAGATGTACTGTAAGTAGTTTCTGCTTTGGACACCAGTGTCTGGAAGAGGGAAACATGGTGTTCACTGAAAGCTTTAGATGCCAGAAACCACAAAGCCCCAAAGAGGGGGTTTCAGCATGTTTCAGTCCTGACTCAGGGAGACCCAAGGTCTTAGCTTCCAGAAGGGCTATAGCTTTTCTCTCTTTCTTATCATGGCAGTCTGGCAAGGTGAGGGGAGGTGGGGCTTCAGCTCATTTCTGTTATACCTCTTTTAGTTCCACCACCCGACTCTGGCCCACAGCTCCTGGGCTGGCCCAGCCCCCAGCTGCTTCCAGTCATGATGGGTGGCTGTCTGGGCCAGTAGAGGGCAGAAGGGATACAAGTGTTACAGCAGCTCTGACGCAGGGAATCCTGAGGTTTGGACCCCCAGAAGGGTCACCAATCTTCACTCCTACAGCCCGAGAGTGTGTCACAGCTTGCAACTCGGCAAGCTGGTCAGGAACATGTTATAGCTTCTTTTGTTCCCACTGTTTGATGAGTCCCAAGTCTTGTCCTGCTCACAGGAAGCATCAAGTCACCTGGACAACTGGAGAAAGAACAAGACACAGAAGAGCTTTATCGAGTGACAAAACAGCTCTCAGGGACCCAAAGTGGGTAACTCCTTTCCGCAGGCAGGTTGCCCGACTAGTTTCTGAGTCTAGCCAATTCTGGAGTTTTTATGTGCTCAGAATGGAGGAAGTGCATACTAATTGGTCCATGGGTAGCCATGGGCAGGACTAGAAAAAGCACCATCCAGTTATGCCTTCCAATGGAAGCCCAGCCCCCAGGCTTCAAGCCCTCTCTGGCTTGAAGGTGTGGTTTCATTAGGGACTTGTCCCTTCACCCCTAGGAACCTGTTGCCTTCCAAAGCCATCAACAGGCAGGCTACGGGCTTCAAGGCAGTCCAAGCTGAGGGGTGCCTGCAGGCCCACACTAATCAGCAACCCCACCCTCCATCCCTGAGCTCATAAAGTTATAGAGCGGGCCAAGGTGGTGGTGGGGTGGTGGCTGGCATGTCAGCATCACCCTGAGCGCATGCATATCTGTCCAGGTAGTGACATAGCCTGGGCTCCAACTTTGCTCCACAAGTAGTAGGTGCTAGGAGGAGGGACAGGCCAGGGAGTGGGCACTTCTGAGCCTATAGGGTAGGGGGTGTCTCAGGTCCCTGAGAGTGCAGGGATACCCAGGTCCAGAACGGTGACTAGACAGCTGCAGCTGCTGTGCCTCAGAGTGCAGGCTTCCACTGGGATAACTTGTTTCTTGATCCACCAGCATACAGCCCCAGGCATGTCTCCCCCGCTACAGTTTGCATCCCCACAGCAGTGGTTCCATATGGGCTGATACCACCATCACAGACTTGTCCAGCCCACAGCCCACCAGCCACAGGAGGCCTAGGGCTGCTTTGAATGCGGCTCAACAAATTCATAAACTGTCTTTACAAATTATGAGTTTTTTTGTGATATTTGTATTTTAGCCCATCAGCTGTCATTACTATTAGTGTATTGTGTGTGTGGCCCAAGACAAAATTTGAAAATATAAAATTAAGGCCAATCATGTTAAGTGATATGTAGATGGAAACTCAAAAACAAATAATGTGTATTACAAAATGTGTTTATCATCAAATTTGCTGAGGTAAGGGATGGTGACAGAGAAGATAGTAACACTTTTACTAGTAAATAAAATTGTTTTACTTCTAATTCTAAGAATCAATCTGTTGTTCTCAGGAATACCTATTTTGAAAAGTCAATTTTGGAACAGTCTAAAAGAGGGAAAGATGATGTAAAAATAAAATCAGTAAAGATTAATTCTAGAACTTTCAAATCACCTGAGCAAAAAATCTCTGTTGTCAGAATTTAGGAGAGTGATTTCTCTAGTGGTTACTACCAGAAGAGAGGATGAATGGGGCATCTCAGCTGAAAGGATTAACAAAATGAATGTACATCTAAAACAGTAGCATATTTCTTATAGTTCATCAAGCATACTTGAAGCATTTTTTAAAAAAATTAGTGGAAATAGGATACAAAATAGTTACAAAAACAAATTATGCTAAGTAAAATCTGTATTTGGTTGCCCTGGCAGGGAAGATTCTAAGGGGTAACCCCAATTTCTTCCTCCAGTCATAACTGACCTGCATAATCTTCTCTTGAGTATGCACAGAATATGTACATATAGTAGGAAGGACCTGCTGTGATTAAATTATTAATAAAATGACAGTGAGTTAATCATAATTTATATTACCCTGAGAGGGGGTTAACCTAACTAGGCAAGTTTTTAAAAGAAGATGAAATATCAAAGAATGAAATCACACACATAGCCATGTTGGAAATTCCACGAATTGTCAGTTTATTAAAATCACCAATTTAATGATATCTATTTTGAATTTACAGACTTTTTTTTTTCTCAATTTCTACTGAATTTTCTTTATTTTATCAAATTATTATTAAAATAAATTTATCTAATTTTATTAATTTATATGCTTACTCTTTTCCTCCATTTTCTTTGGATTTAATTTGTAGTAATTGCTAGCACCCATATATGTATCTATATATTACATATATGAAAAGTGCATAATAAATTTATAATATGTGAGTATACATATTGTATAGAAAAATACATATATTCCACACATATATGTATATGTAATATACATATACAAATGTGTATAACATGTATATAGTACATTTGTTCTATGTGAATATCCTATGTCATTACCACATAGTCTAGATTATTACAGTTTGGGATCAAGTTCAGAAAGTGTGAGTCCTTCAGCATTGAGTTTCTTCTTAAAGATTGTTTGGCTGCTCTATGTCCTTTGCATTTCATATGCATTTTAGGATCACCTTGTCAATATTTGGAAAAAAAAAGCTGAGATTTTATTTAGTGAGACTACATTGCCTCTACAGGTCTATTTGAGTATTGCCACCTAATAATAAACAAGGGATATTCATGAATATGAGATGTATTTATATATTTTTATCTCCTTTAGTTTCTTTCAACAATACTTTATAGTCCTCTGTTCACATGTCTTACATATTTGTGTGAATTCTTTTCAATAATTTTATTCTTTTTATTGTATTGTGAAAGTATTTGTTCTTCTGTGGCATTAAGCATTCAGTCTTTCATCTTTAACTGATATTAGCTGTGAGTTTTTCACAGGTATCCTCGTACAAACTGAAGATTTTCCTTCTATTCTTAGTTTATTGAGTGCTGTTATTACTACTGAGTGTTAAATTTTTGCAAATGCTTTTTCTGTGTCTATTGACATAATCACATATTTTGGGTAATTTAATCTATTAATATAGTGTGTTACATTGATAGTTTTCATAAATTAAATCAAAAATACATTCTTTGGATAAAACCCACTTAGTCATGTAAAAATATTTTTATCGTTACTGAATTCACTTTGCAAATTTTTATTAACAGTCTGTGTCTATATTCAGAAAGATTATCAATCTGTATCTTGTGCTTATAATATTACACTGAAAAAAAAGTAGCTAGCTATCTTAAATCTATGACAAGAAAACACTTTTTTAATACTAACTTATAAACTTATTTTATTTTTATTATGATACAGAGACTATGAAAACTTGTATTGATAGAGGAAAAATAATAATCATAATTACAAAGTTTTTTTAATGTGGAAAATGCATGCAATTTCTGTAGAAAGATGGACATTTAAAAAAAATTGACTAAGTCTATATTATGGTGCTTTAAAGAAACCTCTTCCTTCTTCAGTACTGCTATTTTAAATTCAGTAAACTTAAAATTTATATGTACAGTGGTGTTTTTCTTATATTTGCCTGGCCCATAAACCTTATTTAAAATATATAAGGTTTTCCCATAGGGTATTATTTTCTAACCTCTCAACTAAGGTTTATAACAAACTGATTCTGGCATTGTGTACATTATAATATAAATGAGCACAGGGTACAATATCAAGCTCTTACCATAACTGATTATTAATGCTCAAGAATGGTTTATGTTAGAGAGAATAAGAAAGTTGACTATCATTGAATGGAAAACAGAAACATGATTATACCCAGAAAATAAAGGCAGTGAATGGTTCATTTGCTCTCATTCCATTTGCAGAATTGTAATAAAAATGCCAAATAGATTGATATTTAGGCAAACAGCACATTGCAATAAAGTTAAGATTACTAGAGGAGATGTATTAATACAGAACATTCCTCTTTTAGTCTGCTTTTCTACTTCAATTTCAGGAGTAGTTGGGTATTTTAATTTCATTTATAGATAATCATTTAGCTTCTGATTCAAAGAGAACTAACTCTCTTTTCCATAAAATAAATGTGAACACTTCTAAGTTTTTTATTTTACCATGCTTTCTTAGATTTTAATCTTAATATTTAAAAAGATCACAACATTCGAAAGAAGTTACAGTCCTGTATATCATACAGAGTACTGAATGTCTTCCAGTTTAGATGTTATGAAGCTGCTGTAGCAGCAGCTGCATAGGATTTAGCACAACATATGGTGTTGATTCTCTTTTTTAATGAAAATCTGAATTATAAATCTCTTGCAACAAACTGATGATGAGATGTTTAGCAAAGCTATAACACATATTACTTGATATTTCAAAATGCCACATTTTTTTCCTGTGAGCAAAAGTGTGACAAAATTATGAAGCAGTGTTAAAAGAGGAAATAAAATAGAAAGAAAGAATGAGAAAACAAAATGAATGACAGGATAATAACAAATGCACCTTAAATTGCATCTCAGAAAATGATAAATTTATTTTTATAGGTGACGTAATTAAGCAGTAATTTTAAAATTTTTCTAAAAATGTAAAAGCAATAAAAATAAAAGAAAGTATTTGTGTGTGTTTTATTAATGAAGGGTAGAGAGCAGCACGGTAACCTTACAGAAACTATAATATTTTAGGATTTGTAAGAATACTATTTAGATTATTTAATATTTTAGGATTAAAATAGGATAAATATTTTAGGATTAGGATACTATTTAGGTTATTTAATATTTTAGGATAAAATAGGATAAATATTTTAGGATTAAATAGAATACTATTTAATATTTTAGGATTTGTAAGAATACTGTTTTATGTTTCACATAAAAATGTTAATACGAATTACATAAATTTTTGAATATAGAATGATTATATTCTCAAGTAAAATAAAATGAAAAGCTTTAAAGACTATTAGTATGCATATTCCAGGAAAAGACCTGGGTGAAGCTTGCCTTTCTTACTCGTCAATTCTTATTTAGATGTTCCAGTGACATCCATTCTACAAGTTACCTACTGACTTGATGTGATTTATATTCTTTTTCTCTCATAGAAGAAATAATTCCCACTAAAATATTTCCCCTAGATTTTTGAAGATTCTTTATTATTGCACCTGGGATCCTTCCATTTATAAACAGAAACAACTTGAGATATTTCAGTGAAAAATCTATTACTCATAGACAGTCTAACAAGGAGAAAATCATCCTTTACCTCCACATTGCTATAATACAGGTGCTTTCAATAATAATAGGTTTTCCTTATGGGTACATATATGCAGAAAGGCTAGATTCACAATCTACATTTTAAACATCCTTCACCAACACAAAATTAAAATTTTTGATACTAAAGATATTATTATAACTTATACAGCAGTCCTTCTCATAGGCAACACTTCAGCATTGCTAATGGTATTGTCTTACTTTGTTAGTATCACTTGTAGACTGTATATCAGGGACTAGATTTCTTCATATACATTTTTGTAAAGCAACGCTCTTAGAAATCTATTCTTTCAGTCTGAGCTGGAGAAGATTGGCAATAAAAATGTTTGTTTTCAGACTAATCTTTTTTCTCTACTGTTCCAATAAACCTTTCTAGGTCCACTTTCTCTTTAGTTAGAATAATCATCCCCCACCAATTTCCCACTGGATAAAGGCCTTTATGGCCTGGCAAAATTTTCTTTACTCTTATTTAGATGTGTCAAAGTGTATCTGAATACTAGAGTTGGCATGATTCGGTCATTCTACTACATACAATACTAATAAAGTCCATTTCAGACTCCTAAGAAATAAAATATTTGGAACTAGCAGTGTTTTTTAAAACTCACAAATTAATCTCTTATTGAGTAATCTATTTATATTGATCTATATTATTTTTAATAGACAGTACAGATCTTATTATGTGAAATAACACAGCTTGGAAAATACTTATTACTAACAGAACTCACAGCACATAGAAATGGTCAGTCACTTTAATTATTGTAATTGCCTGATGGGTTCTTCTTCCCTGCTGCACAGATAAACTCAATTCTCTGAGACAGCATTATTGCAGTAGAAAAAGATTTTAATTATTGCAAGGCAGCCAAGTGGAAGAATGCTCAGATTTGTCTCCCCAGGAATTCAGAGACTAAGGTTTTTAATGGATAATTTGGCAGGCAGGGGCTAGGAAATGGGTGCTGCTGATTGGTTGAAGATAAAATCATGAGGGTGTGGGGGGAAAAAAAACCTCACCAGCTAAGTCGGAGTCAGCCTTTGGGTTGGGGCCACTGGACTAGTTGAGTTATGATTCACAGGTCCAGATGGAATTCATCTGTCATCAGAATGTAAAGGTCTGAAAATCTTTTCAAAAAGACCACTCTAAGGTTCTACAGTAGTCAGATATCTCTCCAAGCAATTGAGAAAGTCACAAATTTGTGACCTCTGGCTGCATGATTTGAAGTAGGAAAGGATTATAGAAAAGCAAGCTAAGGAAAAAATGGTTATCCTTTCATTACCCACATATTTCACAGAATTCAGACCCCTCCCATTATCTTAATCTCATAGCCTTTCATTAGTTTTACAAAGGTGATTTCAGTCCCTAAGTAAGGAGTGGATTAGTTTTAAGGAGGGCCTATTATCATCCTTGCTTCAAAATTAAACTATAAACTAAATTCCTCCCATTGTTAATTCTGTCTATGCCCTGGAATGAACCAGGACAGCCAGGCTGTGAGACTAGAAGCAAGATGGAGTTACCCATGCTAGATATCGCTTGCTGTCATAATCTCTACAAAGGCTGTTACATTGTTCTGATTAACCCTAGCATTATGCTTATCATCAATGAATGTAAAAAATGTATATTTGTATGGTGATCTATATGCAAAATGGAATGGTATCATGGAAAGCAGCAGATCAACAGAAAGAAAATTAATTAAATATTAACTTAAATCTTGACAGTAGCAGCAAAAAAGAATTATATTCGTAATATAAAGCATAGAAGCATAGAAGACATACTTAATATTGTCTTCTCTCATTTGTAGTATCTGTCTGATTTATTACATGGGACACTTGCTTTGAAGTTTCTATCCCCAGTTCCTGAAAATGAGCTCCACAACCCAATCTGGTAGGTGCATTTGTGCATATTCCTACTTTTCGTAGTTTCTTACAATGTTTTAGGAGTTTTTTAGTTTAGTTATTTATAATTTCATTATAATTTGAGTTAGTTATCTTACATATCCTAAATTTGATTTAAATGCCCTACTCAATCTCTTAATTGCCTAAGGCTGATGTTGATCAGACTTAGAGAATCCATTTGTGAAATTAGACTGGGTAAAAGTCTGTGAATGCTTTTGTATGAATATTTTTTTTGCTGTTGGCTTAGTTGTTGTCTATATTACTTTTTTTTTCCATTTCCATACCTTTCTGCTGAATTTGATCTGTTACACTGATGAACACAATTAGTAATTTTAAGTTGCAGAGACTTTTTCCCCTAATGGGCATGTTTGGGTATAAAATATTAGAACTGTTCTCAAGTTCATCCTGCTGAAGTTGAATTTTATTTTGAAAATTAAATGCTATTTATTGTCTAAATTACTTAATTAAAAAATAATGAAAAACCATCACTATATTCCAAGCTCTCCAAGTGGACATATTCTCATTTAAAAGTTTACTTTTTCTCGAAGTGCATATGGTGGTATTTTTTATAATCTTGACACAATTAGTATAGCATGTACCTCTCAAATTGTACCATTCTACTTCACTTGCAATATCAGAAAATGGTGCCGCCTTTTGTGTTCTCTGCTTCTCAGCACCCAAAACATATTGACAAAGAACAGGCAAAGTGGCCACATTTTTAATGTACTCTTAATAATGGTTTATTTTTAATGAAGTCTCTTCTAAAGATCTGCACTTTTGGCTTACATGGGTTATAATGAACCCTGTAAAGAACTGAATTCTTATAATTACTTTTACACAGTTGCATAATTGTTTACTTTAGTATGCAATGACTAATTGTAGTGTTTCTCTTTTCATTTGTGTTCCTTATATTGTTTTCTACATTATAAGCCAGGAATCAATCATGTTTGTGTATATGTTAACAAAAAATTATTATTTCTCTTTTTATCTCATGACATAAATTTTGCATATCTTTTAAGTTACTGAACTTGTAGGAAATATATCTTTCTCCTTTTAAGTGCTATTAACATGTTTGTATATGCAAAGAAACCTAAATACTTTGTGAGTGTACATATGACTATATTATGGCTGGACTCAAATAGCTCACAGACCTAGGTTGTACAAATATTGAATACATGAATGATTCTGCATTATAAACAATCCTAGGGAAATACGGGAATAGCCACAGGAAATCAGTATTAAGTCTATCATAAGTAAAAAGTAAGGGCATATAAAGTGTCAAAAGGTATCAGGAACATAATTTAAAAGATTAGAGTGCTTGCAATAGCTAAAGACAAAAAGTCACATTAGTAACTTAGAAATTGTTATAATTAATATCAAAAGTATTATTACTTTGTAGTGACAGCCTGGAAATACTCTAGGAAGTATAATCCAAAGTTCCTTAATGATAAATGTCACCAGACAAGATAGTTAAATATATTGATTACCAACCTTCTGTCCCAGGAGGTTCTCATTCAGTAGGTTGTCTGGAGATCTAGCTATCTAGATTTACTTTTAGTTTTTGAAAACCACTGAGCTGATCCATGTCCTTGGCATACCTTGAGTTTTCTAATCTTCCATGTTTGTACTAAAAGTTTGTGAAGCAGAAAATTTGTTACTTACAAATTTTATCCACACTTGATCACCTGATTTTATTTGTGACTGATAGCTATGCAAGCTAATCGACAGAATCTTCAACTTAATGTGCATAAATATCTTGGACAGGACAAGTTGTTAAAATGCAAATTCATGCTCTCCTAAATAAATTGTGATTCAGTTGCTCTCGGGTAATATCCAGGAATCCATATTTGAAATAAGCACTCTTGCTGATTCTGATGAAATTGTTGAAAGAATACTTACTAAAAAGTCCTGCTGCAGAAAATAGATAAGTTGAAATCACAGAAACTTCTGGGAATCACATCATACTAGAACATCCACCTAAATCTAGACAAACTCTACGGAAATAATCTTTGTATTTGAGCTTCCTATCTGTTGCCAATTTACTATCTAAATTTTAGTTTAAATTAAGTACTTCAATGTCACAGGACACTATCATTTTTAATTAGAATTATTTTGAAATTTGTCTTATTAAAAAAAAAGCTCAAAGACAGAACTACCAGATTAAACAGAACACAGTTAAATTAAAAAAAAAAAATATTTGTAACTTAGGTAAACTGTTTTTAAGGTACAAGCAAAAGATGATAAAGTTTGCAATTGTACTTATGTTGTTAACCTATGTATTAGAAACTCCATAAAGAAATTTAGGTTATAGCTTTCTACAAAAGTCTTAAAAGTTTACAATTCACATTTTGGTAGGTAAACACAGCATTCATTGTCATGTATAACAAGATAGATAATTTAGATTTATATGAGAACTTTAATGTTTCTGATCTTTTTTTAGATAAAATTTTATGTACATATTTTATGATAGTTGAATTATGATGCTTCTCACTAATGATTTTAGCAAAATTTCACATGAATGCGTTATTTCTGAATCTCAGTAAATATTGCATTTGCAGGATTTTATTTTAGAATTATAGCTGTCATCTATCTTAATTGTCATGATTCTGAAATACACTTAATGTAGTTTACTTGGTCAAATTTGCATTCTGACTTATTTTAAATGTTTAATCTTAGACATTAGATTTATTATCATGGCTACTGCAAAATTTGAAAGTGATGCATGGAACAATAAAATTACCAGTATTATACTTATTAAAACAAAGGATACGCAAATTAGTAACCACATAAACAATATGTTTTATATTGGTGTGTCAGTGTTATAAATTAGGTAAAATTTGTCAATATGATCAGTTCCTTTTTAATTTCAGAAAAAAGTCCAATTTAATGAAGAATAACTATCTTTCTCATAGAGTTATTACTACAATAAAATCAACAACTATATTAGAAATTTGGTTAAACAGTTCTCATGTGTAAGTGTCAGCATATGTGTGTGTGCAGGCATGCACATGCTCACATTCAGGAGTACAGTATATCTATACATGTTTTAATTAGAATATTATATGTTTACATACAGTTAAATTTGTGTAAACAAGTTTTGATTTATATTTTGGTCAGAGTACTGTTAATTAAATTATGATTGTCTATTGCCGATAAACCAAATAAAAATGTTAAATAGAAGTCATATTCCTCTTTTTCCAGGATGGTTTTGCTTACCAACAGTATAAAGTGAAGAAAAATAATATCTTGATGAAAGAAAAGAGAAATACTGCACAGACCAACATTAATTTTAGAGGGAAGACTTTATATTCACATCCTCCACATACCTGGGAGAAAAAAGCGGCCATTGTAACATTTTAAAGACTGGACTTTTTATTTGATTGAGATCAGTAAGGAACTCTGAATTTCATATTTGTTTACTTGAACACATCAAATTTGATATAATCTTTAAGGAAATATTATATCCCATTACATTTTTAACATTATCGTAGTCAGACTACGACATAGTTCATAGTTCATAGACTATGAACTACGTCATAGTAAAGTGTTGCATTTCTTTTTTATTTTATTTTATTTTATTTTATTTTATTTTATTTTTAATTTTTATTGCATTATAGGTTTGGGGGTACATGTGCAGAACGAGCAAGATAGTTGCATAGGTACACACATGGCAGTGTGCTTTGCTGCTTTCCTCCCCTTCACCCACACTTGGTATTCATCCGCAGGCTATCCCCCCCAGCCCCCCACTGCTGTCCCTCCCCCATTCCCCCCAACAGTCCCCAGTGTATAGTAGACCGCCTCTCTGTGTCCACGTGTTCTCATTTTTCTCACCCACCTATGAGTGAGTATATGCGGTATTTCTTTTTCTGTTCTTGTGTCAGTTTGCTGAGAATGATGTTCTCCAGATTCATCCATGTCCCTACAAAGGACACAAACCCATCATTTTTGATTGCTGCATAATATTCCATGGTGTATATGTGCCACATTTTCCCAGTCCAGTCTATCATCGTTGGGCATTTGGGTTGGTTCCAGGTCTTTGCTATTGTAAACAGTGCTGCAATGAACATTCGTGTGCATGTGTCCTTATAGTAGAACGATTTATAGTCCTTTGGATAGATACCCAGTAATGGGATTGCTGGGTCAAATGGAATTTCTATTTCTAGGTCCCTGAGGAATCGCCACACTGTCTTCCACAATGGTTGAACTAATTTACACTCCCACCAACAGTGTAAGAGTGTTCCTATTTCTCCACATCCTCTCCAGCATCTGCTGTCTCCAGATTTTTTAATGATCGCCATTCTAACTGGTGTGAGATGGTATCTCAATGTGGTTTTGATTTGCATCTCTCTAATGACAAATGACGATGAGCACTTTTTCATATGTTTGCTGGCCTCATGTATGTCTGCTTTCGTAAAGTTTCTGTTCATATCCTTTGCCCATTTTTGAATGGGCTTGTTTGTTTTTTTCCTGTAAATCTGTTTGAGTTCTTTGTAAATTCTGGATATCAGCCCTTTGTCAGATGCGTAAACTGTAAAGATTTTTTCCCATTCTGATGGTTGCCGATTCACTCTAGTGACTGTTTCTTTTGCCGTGCAGAAGCTGTGGAGTTTGATTAGGTCCCATTTGTCTATTTTGGCTTTTGTTGCCAATGCTTTTGGTGTTTTGTTCATGAAGTCCTTGCCTACTCCTATGTCCTGAATGGTTTTGCCTAGATTTTCTTCTAGGGTTTTTATGGTGTCAGGTCTTACGTTTAAGTCTTTAATCCATCTGGAGTTAATTTTAGTGTAAGGTGTCAGGAAGGGGTCCAGTTTCTGCTTTCTGCACATGGCTAGCCAGTTTTCCCAACACCATTTATTAAATAGGGAATCCTTTCCCCATTGCCTGTTTTTGTCTGGTTTATCAAAGATAATATGGTTGTAGATGTGTTGTGTTGCCTCCGATGCCTCTGTTCTGTTCCATTGGTCTATATCTCTGTTTTGGTACCAGTACCATGCTGTTTTGATTACTGTAGCCTTGTAGTATAGTTTGAAGTCTGGTAGCGTGATGCCTCCTGCTGTGTTCTTTTTGCTTAGAATTGACTTGGCTATGTGGTCTCTTTTTTGGTTCCATATGAAATTCATGGTGTTTTTTTCCAGTTCTGTGAAGAAATTCAATGGTAGTTTGATGGGGATAGCATTGATTGTGTAAATTACTTTGGGCAGTATAGCCATTTTCACGATATTGATTCTTCCTAACCACTAACATGGAATGTTTCTCCATCTGTTTGTGTCCTCTCTTATTTCGTTGAGCAGTTGTTTGTAGTTTTCCTTAAAGAGGTCCCTTACATTCCTAGTGAGTTGTATTCCTAGGTATTTTATTTTCTTTGTAGCAATTGTGAATGGCAGTTCGTTCTTGATTTGGTTCTCTTTAAGTCTGTTATTGGTGTATAGGAATGCTTGTGATTTATGAACATTGATTTTATATCCTGAGACTTTGCTGAAGTTGCTTATCAGTTGCAGGAGCTTTTGGGCTGAGGTGATGGGGTCTTCTAGGTATACTATCATGTCGTCTGCAAATAGAGACAATTTGGCTTCCACCTTTCCTATTTGAATACCCTTTATTTCTTTTTCTTGCCTGATTGCTCTGGCTAGAACTTCCAGTACTATGTTGAATAGAAGTGGTGAGAGAGGGCATCCTTGTCTAGTGCCAGATTTCAAAGGGAATGCTTCCAGTTTTTGCCCATTAAGTATGATATTGGCTGTTGGTTTGTCATAAATAGCTTTTATTACTTTGAGATATGTTCCATCAATACCAAGTTTATTGAGGGTTTTTAGCATAAAGGGCTGTTGAATTTTGTCAAATGCCTTCTCTGCATCAATTGAGATAATCATGTGGTTTTTGTTTTTGCTTCTGTTTATGTGGTGAATTACATTTATAGACTTGCGTATGTTGAACCAGCCTTGCATCCCCGGGATGAATCCTACTTGATCATGATGGATAAGTTTTTTAATGTGCTGTTGCAATCGGTTTGCCAGTATTTTATTGAAGATTTTTGCATCTATGTTCATCATGGATATTGGCCTGAAGTTTTCTTTTCTTGTTGAGTCTCTGCCAGGTTTTGGTATCAGGATGATGTTGGTCTCATAAAATGATTTGGGAAGGGTTCCCTCTTTTTGGATTATTTGGAATAGTTTCAGAAGGAATGGTACCAGATCCTCTTTGTGTGTCTGGTAGAATTCAGCTGTGAACCCATCTGGACCTGGGCTTTTTTTGTGTGGTAGGCTCTTAATTGCTGCCTCAACTTCAGACCTTGTTATTGGTCTATTCATAGTTTCGGCTTCCTCCTGGTTTAGGCTTGGGAGGACACAGGCGTCCAGGAATTTATCCATTTCTTCCTGATTTACTGGTTTATGTGCATAGAGTTGTTTGTAGTATTCTCTGATGATGGTTTGAATTTCTGTGGAATCTGTGGTGATTTCCCCTTTATCATTTTTTTATTGCATCTGTTTGCTTGTTCTCTCTCTTCTTTTTTATCAGTCTGGCTAGTGGTCTGTCTATTTTGTTGATCTTTTCGAAAAACCAGCTCTTAGATTTATTGATTTTTTGAAGGGTTTTTCTTGTCTCTATCTCCTTCAGTTCTGCTCTGATTTAGTTATTTCTTGTCTTCGGCTAGGTTTTGAGCTTTTTTGATCTTGCTCCTCTAGCTCTTTCAATTTTGACGATAGGGTGTCAATTTTGGATCTCTCCACTCTTCTCATGTGGGCACTTATTGCTATATATTTTCCTCTACAGACTGCTTTAAATGTGTCCCAGAGATTCTGGTATGTTGTGTCTTCATTCTCGTTGGTTTCAAAGAACTTCATTTCTGCCTTCATTTCATTGTTTATCCAATCAACATTCAAGAGCCAATTGTTCAGTTTCCATGAAGCTGTGCGGTTCTGAGTTATTTTCTGAATTCTGAGTTCCAACTTGATTGCACTATGGTCTGAGAGACTGTTTGTTATGATTTCAGTTGTTTTGCATTTGCTGAGGAGTGCTTTACTTCCAATTATGTGGTCAATTTTGGAGTAGGTGTGATGTGGTGCTGAGAAGAATGTATATTCTGTGGATTTGGGGTGGAGAGTTCTGTAAATGTCTATCAGGTTTGCTTGTTCCAGGTCTGAGTTCAAGTCCTGGATATCCTTGTTAATTTTCTGTCTGGTTGATCTGTCTGCTATTGACAGTGGAGTGTTAAAGTCTCCCACTATTATTGTGTGGGAGTCTAAGTCCCTTTGTAAGTCATTAAGAACTTGCCTTATATATCTGGGTGCTCCTACATTGGGTCCATATATATTTAGAATCGTTATCTCTTCTTGTTGTATCGATCCTTTTACCATTATGTAATGACCTTCTTTGTCCCTTTTGATCTTTGTTACTTTAAAGTCTATTTTATCACAGATAAGAATTGCAACTCCTGCTTTTTTTTGCTCTCCATTTGCTTGGTAAATCTTCCTCCATCCCTTTATTTTGAGCCTTTGTGTATCTTTGCATGTGAGGTCGGTTTCCTGGATACAGCACACCAATGGGTTTTGTTTTTTTATCCAATTTGCCAGTCTGTGTCTTTCGATTGGTGCATTTAGCCCATTTACATTCAGGGTTAATATTGTTATGTGTGAATTTGATACTGCCATTTTGATGCTAGCTGGCTGTTTTTCCCGTCGGTTCATGTACATTCTTCATTTTGTTGATGGTCTTTAGCATTTGGTATGCTTTTAGGATGGCTGGAACTGGTTGTTTCTTTCTATGTGTAGTGCCTCTTTCAGGAGCTCTTGTAAAGCAGGCCTAGTGGTGACAAAATCTCTGAGTACTTGCTTGTTCATGAAGGATTTTATTTTTCCTTCACTTATGAAGCTCAGTTTTGCTGGATATGAATTTCTGGGTTGAAAGCTCTTTTCTTTAAGGATGTTGAATATTGGCCCCCACTCTCCTCTGGCTTGTAGAGTCTCTGCTGAGAGATCTGCTGTGAGTCTGATGGGCTTCCCTTTGTGGGTGACCTGACCTTTCTCTCTGGCTGCCCTTAGTATTTTCTCCTTCGTTTCAACCCTGGTGAATCTGACGATTATGTGCCTTGGGGTTGCTCTTCTTGCAGAGTATTTTTGTGGTGTTCTCTGTATTTCCTGGAGTTGAGTATTGACCTGTCTTGCTAGGTTGGGGAAATTTTCCTGGATAATATCCTGAAGAGTGTTTTCCAGCTTGGATTCATTCTCTTCGTCACATTCTGGTACACCTATCAAACGTAGGTTGGGTCTCTTCACATAGTCCCACATTTCTTGGAGATTTTGTTCATTCCTTTTTGTGCTTTTTTCTTTAATCTTGGTTTCTCATTTTATTTCATTGAGTTGATCTTCAACTTCTGATATTCTTTCTTCTGCTTGGTCAATTCGGCTGTTGAAACTTGTGCATGCTTCGCGAAGTTCTCGTGTTGTGTTTTTCAGCTCCTTCAATTCATTCATATTCCTCTCTAAGTTGTCCATTCTCGTTATCAATTCCTCTAATCTTTTTTCAAATCTTTTTTCAAGGTTCTTAGTTTCTTTGCTCTGGTTTAGAACATGTTCCTTTAGCTCACTGAAGTTTCTCATTATCCACTTTCTGAAGTCTGATTCCGTCATTTCGTCACATTCATTCTCCGTCCAGCTTTGTTCCCTTGCTGGTGAGGAGTTTTGGTCCTTTTTTGGAGGTGAGGTGTTTTGGTTTCGGTTGCTTTCCTCCTTTTTGCGCTGGTTTCTTCCCATCTTTATGGATTTATCCGCCTGTCGTCTTAGTAGTGGCTGATTTTTCAATTGGGTCTCTGTGTGGACACTGAGATTGTTGATGATGAAGTATTTCTGTTACTTAGTTTTCCCTCTAATGACCTATCCTCTCTGCTGTATGAGTGCTGAGGTCCACTCCAGGCCCTGCTTGTCTGGGGTATACCTGCAGCAGCTGCAGAACAGTGAGGGATGATATCAGTTTCTTTTTCTGCTGCCCTTGTTCCAGAATGATGCCAGCCAAATGTCAGTCTGATTAGTCCTTTTCTGGGGTGACTCCTTGGATATACAGGAGTCAGGGAGCTGCTTGAGGAGACAGTCTGTGCTTTATAGGAGCTCCAGTGCTGAGCTGTGAGCTCCGTTGTTCATTCAGGGTTGTTGGGAAGTTATGTCTGCTGCAATAGAACTCATAAAACACCACTCTTTTTTTTTTTTTTTTCACCCTTAGATGCTCTGTCTCAGGGAGTTGGGGCTTTCTTTATGAGTATCTGTTGCACTGTCCTGCCCCACTAGGTGGCAGTCTATTCACTATTTGCCTGCCGGGGCTCTGACCTGCTAACGCGGTCCGCCCTGTTGCTGTGTGGTGGACTCTCTCTGTTATGGCAGGTTGCCTCGGCAACGGCAGGCTGCGTCAGTCCTGGGCGGTACTTAAGTGGGGGTGCACTTCGTCAGGAATGGTGGACGCCCCTCCCTGACCGGGCTGCACAGTCCTAAATGCCGGCAACAAAACTCTCAGCCCCAAGTGCCTCCAGTCGCCGCCCTGCTTGTCCCCGTGAGCGTGGGACCCGCCGAGCCCGATCACCCAGCTCCCTGCCTCAGAGTCCGTCCTCTCTCTCTCTCTCTTCCTCTCCTCAAGCTGCAAGGTCGACTCTCTCACTGGCGCCCCAGGAGCCTGCCGATAGGGCACTGGGATCCGTGCGATCTCCCGTGCCGCTGCCCACTACCCCGGCTCAGATCACGCTTCCCAGGAAACTCCTGGTCTGGCTCATTGTCCAAGTCCCGTTCAATCAGATGGACATGCCAATCTGCCCTTCCAAATCTCAGATTGCCAGTTTAACAGGGCACCCAGACCAGTGAGTTCCGCGCCGGTCCCGCTGCGGCGCCGGCCGAAGAGGCGGCGGGAGCCAGCCGGCTGCTAGCGTCCTGTGTCTCTCCCACACCTGGGACTTTCAACGCTCTGTGGGCATAAAAGGAACATCCGAGAATGCGGCTAGGACTCACCCTCTGCGCCTTCACCGAGAGCTGCAATCCTGAGTCACCTCTATGACGCCATCTTCAAGTGTTGCATTTCTTGTCAAGAAAGCAAGTTTTCTTTTGTGAATTTTTGTATTTAATATAAATAATTGTTTAAATATGTAAAAATTAATGACTATATAACAATAATATTTCTGAAACAAGGTAAATCACAGTTTGTGAAAATTTAAAGACGGATAATGCTATTTATTTATAAAATAGAAAATTGAAAAGTGATGATTATTACAATTATTAAAGCTTGGTAGGAATAGGGTTTAACAAAGTTCATAGAATTGTGCTGCATCGACTATCACAGGACATAACTGATGGCTATGATTACGGGTCTAGAAAATGATCCCAGATGCTTTTCTAGGAGATCAGTTAAACAAATATCCCTAAGCCATTTAAATTTGCTATTTCAGTTATAGACAGGTCTTAGGAAAGTGAATTGGTGAACTCTGAAATACGTGGACACACTTTGTGTCTATCCTATTATTGAAGCTGAAAGATAATTACAAATCACAGAAACAGCAGTGGCTTAAAGGGGTCAGGCTAGAAAGACAAGGAGAAAAGTGATGGTCTAATTTTTTTAAAAAATAGAATGTGTGTTTAAACCCAATTGAGTTACTTAATGAGTAGATTTATCGAAAGAATGGTACACTGTCAGACTACTTCAGCATATTGAATAGCTCAAGGGGAAAATGTTGCAAGGAAGCTTTAATTAATTTCTTTCATCTAATCCTCTCTTAACACTGAACAAGCTTTTGTCACATGCATCATATTAAATCCAAGGACATAGTAAAAGCCACTTAAAAGCGGTCATATCCCAATAAGGTTGTTAAGAGATCATTACTAAGTTCTTCATTAAAGTTAATGCATTTAACACTAATACCAGTCAGAAACTATATTCCAGTCCAGCAGTTTTATAAAATATTGATTGCTTTGGCGTGTCCTTTTATACTAACATTATATTTTTAAGTAACTCAGTAAGGCACATGTCCAGTTTATTTAATTATAGTTTGTGAGAATTTGCAACTCCTATTACAGCTTGAAATAATAATAGCTCAACCCTTTGCGTATATGAGTTTCTATATCTAAAATTGAGTGCCAGCCTTAAAGCGTTGTATTTCAGCTAGTTTTTCTCGCTAAGATCACAAGTAGTAATAGGAGATTAATGAAGTGACATATTTAAAGAGTTTTATGAATAATAAAGAGTATTCCTATTCTTCTGTAGGAAAAACTGGAGTCATGTGTAGGTTAAGTAACCATTAAAACTGTAATCCTTTAAAAGAATCCATTTACACTGCATTTAACTGCATTCCAAGCACTTACTCCCCTCTACCATTCTTAACTTGTCACTTTGAGTGCCAAAGGTGGGGTGAGGTTAGGTATCACGTATAAAAAGATGCAAATTTTGAGTGACTCAAACTATCTTTTCAAATGCATATCAATATATCGAGTTTTATGCTCAAAGAACGAGTTTTTGTTTACTCTTTGCCAGAAAGCCTTTATTATTGGGATTGTCTTTAATATGAAGTGGAAGTGAAAAAGGACAAAATTGAAGATATTTATTTCCCCAAATCCTCTACTGATATGCTCTGACCTGTAAAGATAGCGTAAAAAGAGCTTCAAAGTGCATGTGGAAGAGTACATGTAGAATGCTCCCCTCTTCAGGGTACCTGCAGAGACAGGTTTGAAGAGGATGTCATAGCATCATTTTACAATGGCATACTCTTGTGACATTTCTCTCTCCACGTATAGACACAAGTTCTCACAAAACACAGCCAGCTGTAGCTGCCTAATGTGAATTGTGTAGTATTTCAGAGACCTCAATTGATTACTTTTTCCTTTCTGAATAGAGTATTTTTCAGCTTATCCTTCAAAAGAGACTTCTTCTTAACAGCACTTGGTAATATTCGAGCCCCATCAAATCAACCAAAACTGTGTAATAGAAAACTTTATACTTTATATCAATTATTGAACTACTTTCTTTCTCTTTTTTTTTCCCATTAACAAACAGCTTGTGAAGTTTATGACTATTAAGTTGTACTAATCTTTCTTTTTTTACCTTTGTGAGTTTTTCTATCTGCTTTGTAAATATAGGCATTCCTATGGATTTTTTTCCTAGCTTACTTTCTCTCCACGTTTTACATGTTCTATACAACAATTTTATCTTCAAGCATGTTTTAAGTTGGAATGGTGATATGCAGACACTTTCAGCTCAGATTCAAATCCAACTATTGAAACTTAGTTCTAAACCAGAAAGGAGGGGAGTGGTCATGAAAATGAACAGAAAGTCTCACAGGTAAACGACTGATAAAACTATGAATGTCTTAAGGGCAAGTGATGGTAAATTAATCCCAGTTTCCACGGTTGGAATTGTCTTATCAGGAATAGGAGAGAAAATATTGTGCCAGCACAAGATTTACCCTTGGAATATATTCAATGAACCTGGGACACTGAAGAGATTATACTTGCTTGAAAAAAATTAGCAAGAAAAAAAATTAATAAGTATGTGCTTTTAACACAAGATAAATCTTATGAAGTGGCTTGAGTGCTTGATAGAGAATAGGAGAAATATTCTTAATAAATTTATAACCTCGATCCTGCCTTTTTGGGGGCTAGGATTTGGATTTTAAATTTTTACTATTCATTCTTATTTATTTATAGAATGAAAAAATCAAAACAATTGAACTTATGGACATAGAGCATAGAAGAATGATGATAACCATAGGCTGGGAAGGGTAGTGGGATATTGAGGGGGAAAGTGGGGATGGCTAATAGGTACAAAAAAATAGGTAGAAAGAATTAATAAGACCAACAATTTGGTAGTAAAACAGGTGACTATAGTCAATAAAAACTTAATTGTACAGTTTAAAATAACCAAGAATGTAATTGGATTGCTTGAAATACAAAGGATAAATATTTGAGTGGATGAGTACTCCATTCTCCATTATGTGATTATTACCTATTGCATGCCTGTATCAAAGCATTTCAGGTACTCTATAAGTATATATACATCTACTATGTACCCATAAATTTTTTTAAAAATAAATAAAATTACACCATTGAATCAAAAGCATAAAAAGTCAAAAGTTAAAGATATATCTGGTTGCTATGACTCCAGAATCTAAGCAGAAACAGAGAAAATCTTTTTCATGTTAACCATTCTGATGCATATGAATATTAATTTGTGTTTTCCTTAACATCAAAAGTAAGTATTTTTCACATATTTATTTGTTATTCGACATCTTTGTTCGCACAATACTTGTTAAAGTCATCTGTTCACTTTTTCCAGGACCTCTTTTACTAACAAATTTATTGAAATACTTAAATATGTTTTTACATGTACATTGTAAATGTATGAATGGTAAATATATTTTCCCATGCTAAACTTTGCCTTTGTAAATTCTTAATAGTGTCTTTTGATTAGCAAAAATCCCTTCGTTTATGTAAACTTGTACTTTTCTTCTCAAGGTTAGTGTTTTCTACCTTTAAAACAATCTTTCACACTCATCAGAATTTGCTTAAATGAAAAGCCAAGCAGTACTGAGTGTTGGTAAGTATATGGAGAACCTGAACGTCTACTGTAAATTGGCCCGACTATGGTAGAAAAATGTCTGTATTGAACTAAAACTGAACACTTTTATTCCACATGACCCAGCAAGTCCACTCTTACAGAAGCACTGCCTATATATATAAAAATTCTATATGTATTTACCTAAAGCTATACACACAATAGTTGGTATCAACACTGAATATTATAGCCCAAAAGTATGCATATCAGCAACAGAACAAATACATGAATTGTGCTATAGTTATACAATGGAATGATGAAATGGATTAAACTGGGTCTACATACAAAAATTCAAAGTCTGAAGATCTTTTTTCCTTCTTACCAGTAAATTAATTTATTAGTATTATTATTATTGTCTTTATAGCTCTGAGACTCGTTCTTTATCCTACAAGTACAACAGTTTCATTTCAGATATGTCTTGACATTGATTATTCATTAATGCATCACAGCAGATTCAGGTCTTTATTTCAATAAATAGAGCTTATATTTTTCAAAGTGTTTCTACTTGTTTTGTTATTATTTTATCTTCTTTAACAGCAAACATCATGAATAGGTTCATATTTTGTTCCATATATATCTATTATTTCCTCCCAAACAATACATAAATATTTTCCTTAGTGTTATTTTCTCAAACTATTCCTCTATTTAACTACAGTTTTAGTCTTTCCTTCTTTTTTATTTTTCAGCTTGTAGCATTCAATAGATTTGCTTTTTTTTTTTCCTTTCTTATTCCTTTAATTCCTGAGTTTGGACAGGACACTTTTTAATGGCTTTGTTTCTCATTATTTTTTATATGAGCTCTTGTACCTCCTATTTTAGCACACTTTTCAAAGAAAACGGTTTTCTTTAATCTCTGATATTGCATAGAAAACCGATAAGTATCAGATTATTCTCCTTCCTTACTTTCTATTTCTCTTTCTTTCTTTTTTTTCTTTCTTTCTTTCTTTCTTTCTTTCTTCTTTCTTTCTTTTTCTCTCCTCTCTCTCTCTCTCTCTCTCTCTCTCTCTCTCTCTCTCTCTCTCTCTCCCCCCTCTTCTTTTTTTGGCCGAGTCTCACATTGTCACCTTGGCTGGGGTGCAGTGGCACGATTTCAGCTCTGCAACCTCTGCCTTCTCGGTTCAAGTGATTCCCCTGCTTCAGCCTCCAGAGTATCTGAGATTACAGATGTGCACCACCACGCTTGCTAATTTTTGTGTTTTTTGGTAGAGACAGGGTTGCACCATGTTGGCAAGGCTGGTGTCGAACTCCTGACCTGGAGTGATCCACCAACCTCAGCCTCCCAAAGTGCTGGGATTACACACGTAGGCCACAGTGCCCAGTTACTCTAATTTCTTATTCAATAATTGTGATATACATTTTTCTGTGTCTTTTTATCTATTCATTACTTTTAGTTTTTAAAACATTATATTATAAAAATATTCATAAACATGTCTCAGTTATTATCAGAGTGATATTCTTTCTAAGCTAGGTATTTTTGATGATAATTTTTACATGGAAAGGTTAAGCGAGTCGGCTGGGGAAGCACGGCTTAGGGACATTTTTGGACAGTTTTCGCTCACACCTCAGGCTTGAAGAAACATCTCTGTTCTGTATTATTTTCCCTTTATATTTTAGAATGTTTTATTTTCAACTGCTTTCTTTCTTGTTAGGTCATTGATGCTGTTTTTTTACAATTTTTCTTCAAATTTAATTGGGGGGGTACCAGCGATTGATGAGGCTATAAAGTTAGTAGAGACAAATATTAAGAACTTATATTCATGTTTATTTGCCATTAGATTGCTCTGAGAATATAATGAAATAGTACAGGAAAAATAGACACAATGTCTCAATAAAGACTAACAATTATTTTTTGATTAGTCAGAAGATTCACAATGACAGGATAGGAGCCTGAAGAGGTTTTTAGAATAGAGAAATAGCAATGGGTTAATATGCATTTGGTATATTTAGGTCAAAAGTTGGAGTGAAAGGACTGGCAGGCTAAGCCATTTTGGTAAAGTGAAACTGAAGATTACCATTTATTATTTAACATATGACAAAATTATGCCTGATATCAAGGTGTTAAATATAATATATATTTTTCATAAAATTTAAAATTATTTTGGAGATTTTTAGGTTTAGAATATTTTCACCTTCATGTGTCTTATTCACTCTTCAGCTAATCTTTGTCTACATTTTTCCCTCATAAGTCCAATGCATTTCTTTGATATTAGCAATATCTTGTAACACCTTCAAGACATGAAATTCCAAAAAAGATCTTTCTGAATTATAATTTTATTTGACTCAGCAACAGCATTCAATACAATTGAAATTCCCCTTCCTTTTGACAATATTCCCATCTGTTGACTAGCTTTTGAGTTTGCTCTCTTCCCTCACAGTCTTTCTTTATCCTTGACTGCTCCATCTTTATCTTCTAAGCAGACTTGCCTCCCCTCCAGCGTTGTAAATATGGAATATAGGTCTTTGGTGTATATAGATGGCATTTAAGTTGTGGATGTGGGTGACTGCTTTGAGAAAAAAGAACTGTACATGGAGAAGAGAGAAATCCCCAAATCTATATTCTAAAAAAAAAAATAGATATTTAGAATTGCTTAGACTTTTCTTAGAAAATTCTTTATTTCTCAGCGGTGGCACTGGCTGCCTCAACCAGTAAAAAAGGAGCTACCTACCTCTATGGCTTCCTCTTTTCCATGGGAAATAGAATAAATATTATTTCTTTCTGCAAATCTAACACTTTGGTACTCTTTCCATAGTCTCCAATTCAGCCATTATTAAGGAGTCTGCACAGCCATATTCATTTTTCACGGAACTCCCTAGCCCTGATCTTTAGATTATTTCTTCCAGGACCATGACCTATGGTTGAATCTTCAACCACACTGAAGAAATTAGAGTATTTCCATACCTTAGGCCACCTTCCTTTCCACATGTATTGGATGGTTAAGTGCATCACTTATGGCTCTGCCTGCTGGATGTGTATCCTGTCACCAAAGCCCTTTAAGGTCAGTTTAAGAGGAGAGAGGAGTCACTGTTAAGAAATAACAGTTTATTTTCCATAGCAACAACACAGCACACCAAACTGTTAACAAAGCCTCAGTTTTTTAGCCTTTACCAACTGGTTGTAGGGAACCTTTCATGATTTCTCCAAGTGTTATAATCTGCTTGCAGTACACCCAGCACCATCAGACCTGCCAGATTATATGCCCAATTTGTAGGCTGCAATTTAATGCAGAGTCCTTTCTTGCTCTCTGCTCCACTTTAAACTAGCAACCTTATAAACCACAGTGTAAAGCAACAGAGCAGTATCCATAAACCCTCCAAAATCCAGAGGCCCACTAAATGTTACATCTTTATATCTTAGTGGCTGGAGGTTCAAATTACAAAAAAAAAAAATTCATAAATTTGGAAAATTACCTGGGGATGGTCCACTAGACCCACATAAACATCACAAGTGTGGCAGATCAACAAATAGTTGAAAAGCTTATATCTTACCCTCTGATCTGCCTGTGTCTTTCTTAACAGCTAAGAGTAAGTCTATGGAGTACATGCAACTTATTACTTCCCTGGTTGAATTAGCAGGATCTATCCTTAACATAGTGGGTCCACATGATGTTTGTGGAATACTAAGATAGTCCAGGTTCTTGTGAACTATATTATAACAGAGAGCAGGAGAGTTAACAGACTTGTGGCAAAAACAATTAAAAATTTAAGACCTGTGTGGTGGAAGTAGGATAGTCCTTACCAACATGTCTTTCACTGACCCACAGAGAAATATGTGTTTCTGTCAGCACACACTTAAGAGTCACTAGGATCCAAAACTCTTGTTCTTAGAGAAAACAAATCTCACAAGGGGCACTTACCAAAAATTTTGGTCTACCACCTTGCCAATGTAAGTTCCTTCAGCCACTGGATCATCAGGAAAAGAAAGCAGATAACCATCACTGTGGTGTGTCATCAATCAGAGCCTATCAAGGGCAAGATACGTTGAGTCTAACTCACTAAGAGCATTAAGTTCTCATCATTTCATCTGACAAACAAAGGAGAACCAGCCGAAGTGCTGGCCAAAGGTGAGTTAAATCTAGAATGACTGATACAGGTAAATATCAATTTCCTTCTGGGACCACCTGCAGCAATAAATACTATATCTTGTTTGCTAACACTTTGTATGTCTTTTGAGGAGATTGAAATTGACAACCACTTTGAAGAACTGAACTTGTTCCTCCTTTTCTGAGAAAGAAGTGAGGACTCCTTTTTCTAATAACAACTTTGTGTACCATATGAAGGCGTAAGTGCTATTTAATTGCACTTACCTTAGAGTACATGCAACTTACTACTTCTCTGGTTGAACTAACAAGGGGTAAACTAATAAACATTCAATGAATGTACCACCCAGAGTAACTTGGGTCTCATTCATTTTCCTTGCCTCTCTGGAGGCAAGGAAAAAGCCTTGGCTACAGTGATTGACTTTCACCTCTGAACATGAAAAAGCTGTCTCAGAGTAGTCATGGAACCAGCAATGGGTCTTAGACAAGACCACTGTTGTGCCCTCCTAAGCATGAGCTGTGGCAACTTCAGCATCCAGTCCAACTGGGTTAAACTCGAGCCCAGCTTGGAACTTCTGTCTCCTTAGTGGCCCAGTTCAGGTGAATTATTTTTCTACAAACATTTTGTTAATAAGAGACAGGAGATAGGAAGGTACTACAGAGATAGCTCTTGCTTTTCTTCCCTCAAGGAACTGAGGTGCTCTCTGTGGTTCTGAGTAAACTCATGGACATGTCACATGACAGAGCAATCATATTTGTCTTCTTGGAAACTATGCTCAGTTTAATAAAACACTACCTTTTATCTTCTGTCCTTCTTTTTCCACACTCATGCTTTTGTCTGATTTTCATGACACCAATAAAAATTTAGCATGTAAGAATTACCTCATGTTCTACTTTCTAGAAAATCAAGGCTAAAACAGTGTTTATGGGACAAACAGAAAAGTTAAAATTGACAGTAGGATAAAAGACAATTTAAGCATTTTATGATCCTATTGTTATATCAGGCAAAAAGTTTGTAACTTTCAGTTATTAACACTTATGTTCTAGCTCTCATAATATTATTGGAAACTATAGGCAGTACTCCAGAAACCTCATTCTAGGAAAGACTTTCACAACTATGTTTTTCAAAGACACATTTCTTTTCCAGTGTGAACAGATGCAACAAGTTAATTTTTCCCCATGCAGAACTATAAAAATATTGCAAATAACCTGTCCGTTTTGACCTTTAGAATGATATTGGCCTTTTAATCCAATAATGGTAGAGATGCATAAAGTATGGCTGCACATAAACTGTATTTAAAAACTCCTCCACAAGAATGGATAAAGCAAGAACCAGGAACAGAAAAATTGGGTGTTTCAATGCAGTCACATATAGGGAGCTCAAGAGTGTTTAGGGACAATTAATTCTTCACATCCATAAAGGAAAAGTATATATGTGAAAATCTTGATATTCTAGGATGTATAACTAGGCTTTTACACCATGTTCAGCAATATCAAACTCAATTTTTACCTAGTATTAAAATCAGTTTAGAGAGAAAAATAACGTGATAATGAGAAACATGAAACAATGAGAAGGTTGTGTCTATTTAAAGGCAGCCTTATATTACATTAAAGGTTGTATAGCAATACCAATGAAAGGGCAATAAAAGAGACTCTTTTATGCCAAATTAGAGATGTATATCATAGATTCCTTTTTCATAATGCTTTATCAGAGGATCACCCACAATGATCTCTCCTTCAAGAGAAGACTCCTATTATGCATTATCAACAATTTAATTTGATACCTATGTAACTATGATGAGGTTAAAGACTTTTCCTTCCAGTCTTTGATAGAGACAGAGACTCCAAAGCCACCTGTTTCAGCTACTGAACCTCCTTCATGTGGCACCCGGTACAGGACTCTCAGTTCTTGATGAAGCAGCCAGTTACTTCTGGAAGGGAGAGGAATTGTATAGCAATGAGAAAGGTGCTTACAACCTCTTGCTCCCAGTCCCTTAAACTTCAGAACGAAAGTCATGTTCCTACCCACAAATACCTGCCTCTAGCCTCTTTGACATTTTAAATAAACCTTTTTTACTGAACAGTCAGGGGCTTTTTAAGAAGAGGCCTTAGAAACTTGGGATGAAAGACCTGGAGTCCATTCAATGAAATATATGGTGTTGAGCCCTGTCTAAATGGAAAGACAGACAGGGACAACTGAGTTTTAACTCTAGGCAATGTTAGAGTAAGCCAGATAAGGAAATAGGTGAGCCAGACAACTTCCAGGGGTTATTAACTATTAAGAAGCCCTATCATATAATTAGAATAATTGAATGTGTTGCCAGTTACCATTTTTACTCCTTTGAAAGATGACAAAATGTAATATATGCCAAATCTCACCTAAACAGAATATGTCATTAAAAACAACCCCCTGTGCTAGCTCCTATGTCTTATCTTGTCATATATATTTCCTAGTTTGAAGCTGCAAAGTCTGGGCTCAATGCCACCTCTGCCTCCTGGGTTCAAGGGATTCTCCTGCCTCAGTCTCCCCGAGTAGCTGAGATTACAGGCACCCGCCACCGCACCCAGCTAATTTTTGCTTTTTAGTAGACATGGGGTTTCACCATTAGTTAGGCTAGTCTCGAACTCCTGACCTCAAATGATCCGCTTAAGCCAGAAAACATTTTCTTAATGTGGACCTAATTAAAACAAAAACAATAGAAACAATATTTCAAACCTAGCCCAGGACAAGACTTGGAACTACATCTATGTATGTTACTTTTAAACTTAATTAGTACCTTCTGACTCAGGTTTTCCATTTAGGAGTAATGGATAAATTAAAAATGACAGACAGTATAAAATAAACAAAAATGCAACAATATATATAAATCTTTTATAATACTTATAAAGTGCCATAGTAATTGTATTTATTGAAAATCAATTTATTTATCCATATTCCCACTAAATAAATGTTCAACAATATTGAAGCATCATGAGTTAGAGTCAGGATTTTTAGACTATTGAGCTAAGAGAAAGTTGAATGGAAAGTATGTGGCCCAGAAAGCCCACTGCTTATGTGAAATATCCTTTGCCCACCTCTCCCAGGTTGTTAACACTGAGAATTACAACTGCAATATTCCTTTTAAGGACTGTGTTTTATCTCTAAATTCCTCTTTTTTAATTAAAAAAAATAATGACTTCTGTTGGTCTAATCTTTTATTTTGTTTAGTTTCGTTTGTCTTTCCCTTTTGGTTGCTTTTAAAAAATATTTGATGTTAATTTTTCACAGCTGTATGTGTGTGGTGTCGGTTGTCCTAATGATTTCCAAGGACAGCAAATAAACCCTTGAATCATCATGTGACTCCATTTCTGGAAATGGCACTTTGTCATTTGATAGATGATAACATTTTGATACCAATGCTTATAGGTTGCCTTATATATAATTGTATTATTATATACATTGTGTGGAATATGATGATGTTTATAAGAAATGAGAACTTTGTTATTAAATGAACTTTTGAAAATGCCATTATTTGTGAATCAATTTACAGATTCAATGCTATTTCAATCAATGCTGTGAAAGACTACTATTTTTTCTTAGAAATTAACAAGTGATTCTAAATATTTATTGGACATGCAAAGGACCTAGTAAAGTCCAAATAATTCTGAAATAGATAAACAATGTTGGGAGACTTACACTGCCTGATTTAAAGCCTTACTATAAATATACCTTAATCAATGTGGTATAGTATTGATACATACATAGAAATATAGAACAGTGGAATATGAGATTGAGAAATTGCTATACATGCTTAAAAATGTGTCATGGTGATACAAAAGAACAACAAAATCTTAAATGAATGGCAACCTTAACCAAACATAAAATTAGCTCAAAATGGATGGATAATAGACCTAAATAGTAAAAATTAGATTAAAAAAAAAAAAATCCTCCGAACTAGAAAAGGTACGTCAAAATTTTCTTTAATGGTGAAATTCTAAAATCATCTGTGATAGTGTATAACCAAGTTTTTTTTCTATTTTTGATTTATTAGAATAAAGGATTTAGACAAATTAAAATTAACAAGAGTTGAATTAAGCCAGAAGAAGTATTTTGTAAATTGGGTATCCCTCAGAATCAGAGCAGATTTAGAGAGATTCCAGGCTGTTGCTGACACATGGTTGAAGATTTATAGAAAGAAAAAAAAAGTTAGGTACAGAAATGCAGTATTGGTACAGCTGGGATTTGCCTTATGTGAACACAGTTTGAACAGTTGGCCACCTGTGAGTGGTTGAAGCATTGCTGCTGTGATTGGCTAAGACTCAGCTACTGTTAGAGAAGCAAATTCCTAAGCTAGCTTTTCAGTTTGCTCACCTACAAAGTTAGGTTGCAGTGCACACTAAGAACCCAAGTATGCAAGTAGGTAATATTTATCAGACCAGATTTTATTTTGATTTCTCAACTGTATCTATTAAAAAGCGAACTTAAAGTACTAATTGGTAGACTTAAGCAAGGGAAACAAATAAAAGGCATGCAGATTAGATTGGAAGAAATAAATCGGTCTTCATTCACAGTTGATGTTTGTGCACATAGAAAATACTGAGGAATCTATTTAAAAACTTCTATAACTACCAACTGAGTTTAGCAAGGAGACAGGATGCAATATCAATACACAAAATTCCATATACTAGAAATAAGAAATTGAAAATTGAATAATTTAAAATACCATTTACAGTAGCATCAACAAACAGAAAATATGACAAAGTTGACAAAATAAAGGTAAGTTGTAGGGGGACTAGAAATTGCACAATATTGCTCAGAGAAGTTAGGGAAAACTTAAGTAAGTGGAAAAATATATGATTGTCAATCTAAAAGTAAAAGGCTGAGGCACAAAATACAGAAGTTACTTGAGCCAAAGTGAGGACAGCTGATGGGAATGCTCAATCCCAAATAGTCTTGAGTGTGAGCTTCCTTTGGCCTTTGTTACAATCAGTTTTGTTTTGTTTTGTTTTGTTTTGTTTGTATGTTTTTTTTTTTGTTTGTTTGTTTGTATGTTTTGTTTTGTTTTAGACAGAGTCTTACTCTGTCGCCCAGGGTGGAGTGCAGTGGTGTGATCTCAGCTGACTGTAACATTCCCTGCAGGGTTCAAGTGATTCTCCTGCCTCAGCCTCCCCAGTAGCTGGGACTACGGGCCCACACCACCATGCCCAACTAATTTTTAATTTTTAGTAGAGAAGGAATTTCACCGTGTTAGCCAAATTGGTCTCAATCTCCTGACCTCTTGATCCACTGGCATTAGCCTCCCAAAGTGTTGGGATTACAGGCGTGAGCCACGGCTCCTGGTCACAAGCAAAAAAAAAAAAAAAAAAAAAAGAATAAAAGGTTGGGGATGGAGGGGGAGGAGGGGGACATGGAATGGGCTTATACAAAGTTGTTTGTGAACAATTCTCATTGGTTTACAGAAATAATATTGATTAGTGATTTGCTATCCATTGTTAAGCTATAAGATATGGGTTATACTGTCAGGTGTACCCATTATTAGGTTAGTTTATAGCTACTTGTAGCAATACTAAACAGTTTTAAGAGATGAAAACATAGCTTAAAGTGGGAAGTAGCCCGTGGTTGCTTTATCATTTTGCTTTCTCTCCGGGCCTTATAATTTAAAATAATTTGCATTCTTCAGATAAATGTTCCTTTATTTACTGACCATGATCATTGTTTGAAAGACTCCACACTTAGCCAAAATGCCAAGAAGTGATAGATAGATAGACTTCATATTATGAAATTATCCCTAAACTCTTCTATAGATTTCACAGTCTTTTTTTTTTTTTTTTTTTTTTGGAGAAATAAGCTGATTCACCTAAAATGATTTTGGAGGAGAAAAATAAAAAGAGAGAACATACTTTACATAAAGATGTTTATACTTATGGTTAATAACTATTAAGCATAATAATAAGGAAACAGGAAACAGATCAATAAAACAAAATTAGGGCCAGAATAATATTCACTCATATGTGGCCAAAGGTGCCAAAATTGATCAGTATGGCAAAAAATAGTGTTTTAAAACATATGATTATGGAAATACAATTTTCTTTTATTTAATAAGTTAAAATAGCAAAAATAGCTTCAACAAAAGACAGGTTATTAAAACTATTCATATGAATTGCTAATTCTTTCTGCTCTGGCAATTGGTAAATATAGTCAACTTTGTTTCTTTTTACATAAAAAGAAAAATATTTCTCTTCATTTATTCATGTAGTCAATCAAAAATTATTTGGCACAAATTATGGCCCAATGAGATAACAAAGAGAATTGATAATTGTAAAATTTGATGAATATGAACCAAACTCTCAACCAGTATCAAACTTTATTAATGATCTTCTAGATACACAGGTAACACAAAGTGGGGTTGGGGACTGACAATGCTATTCCCAGGCTTTTTTTTTTTTTTTTTTTGCCACATCAGGATGCAGACTGTTTTATGTTAAGCTATGATTATTTTCGGTAATGTGTGTGTCCACATATTACCCACATTGAAAGGAATCCTTTAAATCAGAAAAAAACACACTTTTTGAGTAAAATAGAGCAAATTCCCTTAGTTTATAATGCCTTGCATTGAAAGACTAAATGTTTTGCAAGCATTAACACATTCAGTCTGATTCCTATATTACAGATGAAGAAATTGAGGCCCAGGTTATTTCAGTAAATTATTCAAGGCCACTTAACTAGGAAGTGAAAGTCAGGAGTTGAATCAATATCTTGGCCTTCAACTGTTAAACCATAATGACACTTTCAGGCTGATAGAGGAAATAGAGGTATATGTCAAATGTTCAAATTGTATTGTATATAGATTAGGCAAGGCAGACTTCTACTTTAGTTTATCCATAGTTTCTGAGAGATCATATTGGTAACTTTACTCAGTTATATTAATTATAATGACTTCTCGAATGTTTGATACAGTTTGAAAAAAGGTCTTCAACTCATGAACTTATTTTAGTTTTACTATCTGTTAAATATAAAACTCTGTATAGCATTCTAAACTTATTTTATAATTTCAAAAGGGAAATAAAATATTATGTGAAGAATTGAATCTTCTCTGGAAACACAAATGAAAACCAAAATTCTGTAAATCATGTGGACAGATTTTCAATAGAGTTCTGAGGTAAAAAAAATTGATTAGGATCTCTAGTCATCTTGGATATGACAGGAAAATGTTAAAGATTAAGCTATAATACTTTACTTTCCAGTAAGTTCCTTGTGTTCTTGACAGACATGACTTCTTCATTTCAGACATTGATTATATTTGAGTGTATTAAATTTCCTTGAGGGACGTAAAAGAGCACTGTGTTAAAAATTAGGTTCATATGGTTAAAAATTAACTTCAGACTATTGGTAACCTTTGCTATAAATTATGTGCTTATATTAAAGAAGCAAAACTATATGGACCTTTTTCAAAGAGAGTTGCTTTAATTTGTTAAACATTGTAATTTAGAACAACTCTTTATGTGCAACAATAATTAAGATACAATTCACAGATTATAAATAATTATACATTTTGATATTATGAAACAAAATATAGCTAAAGTAAATTGGATAAAAGAAAAACTGAACACAAGGACGAGAAAGTTAGGAAATGTTAACTTACATTTTCCAAGGGGTTAATAAAAATCAAATCATACTTTAAAAATAACTTCTCAGGCCAGGAGCAGTGACTCAGTCATGTAACCTAAGAACTTTGGGAGGTTGATACAGGAGTATTGCTTGAGTTCAGTAGTTCAAGACCAGCCTGGGCAACATAGTGAGACCTTATCGCTACTAAAAAAAAAAAAGAAAAAAAAAATAGCTAGGTGTGGTGATGCATGCCTGTTGTTCCCAGCAACTTAGTAAGCTGAGGCGGTAGAATTGCCTGAGCCGGGAAGATGAAGGCTGCAGTGAACTTGATCATGTCACTTCACCCCAGCCTGGGCAACAGAACAAGACTTTATCATTTAAAAAAAGAAAAAAAATATCACCCTAAAACGTAAAAAAGTGGTTAATACCTTCAACAATTTTATACAGGTTAAAGAAAGTACCTTTCTAACTATTATAAAACAGTAACACATACACTTTAAATATCAAATGTTTTCCTGATAATTTAATACAGTATATTTTTGAAAAAAACTGACTTTAGAAAAAAAATGACAGCTTTAGATGTTATGCCATAAATTTATTTTAAGTCACTGCTTTAAAAACAGAAAAATAATAATATCCGGTAAAACATATTTATAGCACTAATAGTTGAAGTAACTTGAATAATTTATTTTTTAATACATATTTTTCAATTTTTATCTAAATTTTTTTCAGGTTTTAAAAATATTATTGTGATAAGAATATACTATGGGATTCACACTCTTAAGAAATGTTTTAAGTGTACAATATATTATGGTTGAAAATAGGTACAATGTTGTACAGCATCTCTAGAGTTCATTCATCTCACTTGACTAAAACCTTATGTCTATTGTCTAGTACCTCCTTAGCCCCTGGCAGCCATCATCTCTCTCTTCGATTCTATGAATTTGACTATGTTAGATATTTCATGTAAGTGGAATCATGCAGTAAGTGTATTTCTGTATCTGGCTTACTTCCCTTAGCATAATGTCTCCATCGTTCATGTTATTGCATATTGCAGAATTGCCTCATGTTTAAAGGCTGAATAATATTCTTATATGCACATACTAAATTTCCTTTATCCATTCATCTGTCAATGAACATTTAGGTTGATTCCATATCTTGGCTAATCTGAAAGGTGGTGCAATCAATATAAGAGTGCAAAAATCTCTTCAAGATCCTGAATTCAATTATTTTGAATAAACATACAGAAGTGAGACTGTTTGATCAACGGTAGTTCCATTTTTAATTTTTTGAGGAACCTGACACTGTTTTCCAAGAGATTTTATTTTGCATTCCCACTAACAGTGTACCATAGTTCTAGTATTTCCACATCCTTGCCAATACTTGCTGCCTTAATTTTTTTGATGATAGCCACTCAAACAGATGTGAAGTGATATCTCGTTGCAGTAGTATTTAATTTGCCTTTCCCTGATGATTAGTTATATTGAGCATTTTGTTTTTCATATACCTGTTCACCATTTCTATGTTTTTGTTGGAGAAATGTCTGTTCACATCTTCAAATCATTTTTAATTGGGTTATTCAAAAACAATTTGAATATTCACTTTGTCAGATGTTATAAAGCACCAAATTAAAGACTACCTATTATTTTATATCAAAGCACTTCAACTTTTAATTTATTAATAACTATTATAACATTATTTGTAAATAATTCAGTGATATATTTGAAGACTATGCTGGTATACACAAAATATAAATTTTTCTGAAGATGAAAATCTAATTGAGGTTTCAAATTTTCTTTTCTGCTAAAATGCAAAGCATACATAAAATAAGATATACTTAATTCGATAGCACATTAGTGCATACCTGCATGAGTGAATTTTATAGATGTAAGTGCCGATGCATGAGAAAGGAGTGATTGGAAGGAGAAAGGCACATGAAGGACATGAAGTAACCAAAGAGCCAGGACAACCTGCATCTCAAAAGCAGAATACTCAATGTCAGGCTAATGTCACTAAAAGCGGGCTTTGATCACTTCATAACTTTGCCTAGGAATAATGCTCTATAAATGTTAAAGATTTTAGGAATATGTCACATGAACAATGCTGTAAATATTACACAAATCCACATTTTACTGAACCACACGCTGTGTTTGTGATAAAGAAAGGAGAGAGAAAAAGAGGGAGCAACATCTTTCTTGGATATTCCTTTCTATCCTAATTAGGAGATTTCTTAGATCTTTGTGTCATCTCTTAGGAATATACATACTGCAGCATTGACAGCTACAGACTAATGTTAAGATGAGGCAGATCTGAAAGGTCTGGATTTCCCCTGAGAGCTAACATTTTCAGAACAAATTGGGCAGCTGACAAATTTTAGTCTCCAGACCTCAGAAGATAGTTAAAATCAGTGATCTCAGTATGGCTAGAGAAAACAATTAGTAAAGATTGTCTCAGAACCCAAACGTTTGTTGTGAGTCTCTTCAAAAGCCTCTTGGGTAATTTTTCTTTTTTTTTTGTCAATGTTCGCAGATTTCAGAAAGTTTTCTGAATTTGTCTGCCAAATACACTCAAGCACTTTTTTTTATAGAATAATATGTTTTTCTAAAAAGTCTTGAATATAAATGAACAAAAATCTTCCAATCCAAGATGATGTAAAAAGAAGGGATAAAGCATGATTTGAATCAAATCCGTATATTACTTAGTATATGGCATACATAATATATATATATATTTCAGAATGCTTATTCTTATTGATATATTTTGTTGTATTTTATTTCACTGAATTCTAGCAGCAACTATTCTGATTTTTATCAATGCACATTTTCCATTTTATTGGGGAGAGAATAATGAATTCTTAAAGCAAACCCTGGTTTATGTTACGTACATGTTCCTCATTCTTCAAAAATGGAGTTTGTTATTTTCAACTTATATTACATATTCTGATTTAAGAACATGCCAGCCAAAGAGTATTTAGAACAAATATTTAAGAATACTTATAATATTTCTAGTAAGCTTAATATTCTTGAAAAATATTTTAGATGACATAGCCTAAATTCTTACTTATGGAAAATTCTTACTATTATGAATTTGGAGTATCATTATATTTATTCTAGTTGACTTCTCACATAAAAATTGGAGAAACAAGAGATTATAATTGTTAAGAGCCGATACTTGGGACCAGGCTATTTGAGTTAAAATAATAGATCTGCTTCTTATTGGCTCTGTTTTATTGAGCAGGTTGTTTAATGTCTCAGATCTTCATTTATCCTTAGTAAAATGGAGATCATATCTCCATATCTCCTGTGAGGGTTAAATAAATTAATGCACATGGAACACTTAGAATGTATGATAACTGGTGTTAAATTTACTGTGTTTGTTATTAAGATTAATCTGTAGTTCTATCCAGTGGAAAAAATATTTTATTTCACAAAACAGAACTCATTTAATTTCCCAGACACATTTATTACAACTAGAATCCATATTAAAAAGTACAAAAAATCTTCTTAAACAGAATGTTGTATTTTCACTTCCCCAATATACTCTTTACCTGGATCTATTTTGCCCTTGTTTAATTCATTCTACAACTAATGCATTCTACTGCTAGTTAACCTACTTTATCCCTAGATCTGCCAGTTGATATTGTTCTGTCAAATTTCATTTCAGATGTGCCCTCTTTCATTCTAAAGCCTAACTAAATGCCTGGATATAAATTATTGTCTCTCCACCTTTAAATCCCATAATAATTATCACTTCTTCTAATAGTAAAGATTGAATTTTGCTTGACTACTCTTATCTTCACCCAGATCTTTTTTGAATTTTATTTATAATTAACACATCAGAATTGTACACATTTATGAAGAACAGTATGATGTTTCAATGTACTCACAAAAATTGTATAGTGGTCAAATCAGGGTATTTAGTATATTCTTCACTTTAAACCTTTGTCATTTTCTTGTGAAGATGTTCACAATTCTTTCTTCTGCCTATCTCTAAATATATAATACATTATTATTAGCTACACTCACTCTACTCTATAATAGAATACCAGAACTTATTCTTCCTACCTAAATGTAACTTTGTTCCTGTTGGCCAACCTCTTACCATCCCTGACAAAAGCTGCTCAGCCTCTAGTAACCACTGTTCTGTTCTCTACTTCTATGAGAAAAAAATTTTTTAGACTTTATATGTGATTGATCATGCTATATTTGTCTTTCTGTGTCTAGCTTATTTTATTTAATATGATGTTCTCCAGGTCCAACCATGCTGCCATGATGACCAAATTTTATTGTTTTGCTGAATAGTATTTCATTCTATATATGTGTATATGTATAACTGTATTTTCTTTATCCATTCATTCATTGTTGGACACTGGTTGATTCCATCTCTTTGGCTATTGTATGTAATGCTGCAATAAACACAAGAGTACAGATATCTCCTCAACACAGTGGTATTGTTTTTGTGTATATATTCAGTAATGAGGTGGCTGCATCATATGGTAGTTCTATTTTTAATTTTCTGAAGAAACTTCATGTTGTCCTCCATAATGGTTTTACGAATAAGATTCTTTGTTTCCACATTTTTTTCTAGAATTTATTATTTGCTATCTTTTTGATAATGACCATTCTAACTAAGGTAAGGTGATATCTCTTTCTAATTTAAATTTGTGTTTCCCTGATGATAAGTGGCATTTCATTTTTTAAAAAATATATAGCTGTTGACCCTTTGTATGCCTTTTTTAGAGAAATGTCTATTCAGGTCTTTTGCCAATTTTATTTTCTTTTATTTTTTTGGCTTTTGAGGTGTTTGAGTTTTTTATATATTCTAGATATTAACCCCTTGTCAGCTGCTTAGTTTGCAAATATTTAAGTATTTTCCTCTATTCTGTAGGTTGTCTGTTCACTGTATTGATTATTTCCATTGGTGTGCAGAAAAAATTTAGTTTGAATTAATGTCTACTTTTATTTTGCTGCCTGTGCCCTTTTGGTCTCATTAAAAAAATCCTTGTCCACTCTAATTTCATGAAGCAATTTTTTCTGTGCTTTATTCTAGTAGTTTTATAGTTTCAGGTCTTACATTTAAGAGGCCAGCATTACTCTCATACCCAAATCAAACAAAGATACAAAAACACAGAAAACTGCAGGCCAATATCTCTGCTAAACATACATGCAGAAATTCTCAAAATAAACACTATAAGACTGAAATCAATAACATATTACAAAGATTATTAACCATGATCAAGTGGGAATCACCTCCAAGGAACGCAATGATGGTTCTACATACACAAATTAATATACAGAATACATCGTATTAACAGAATCAAGGACAAAAACCAAAAAATTGTTTCAATAGAGACTGAAAAAGCTTTAGATAAAATTAAGATGTCTTCAAAGGTATGGTGTTTCCAGACCCTCAACAAAATGGGTACGGAACCACCATTCCTTAACACACACAAAAAATCCATCTATGACAAATCCATAGCTAACATTATACTGAACAGGAAAAAGCTGAATGCTTCTTCTACGACATCTGGAACTCAGATCTTAAGTAACTCAGTCTTGTTTTCAAGATTTTTGAGTTGACTCATTCTACATCACATGTATGAATTGAATTTTTTATATTTTGTTTCATAGATCATTTTTAAATGATAAAAATAATGGTTTTAACATATTCAACCTATCTTAATAACTCTTTATATGTCGATATAATTACTTGCATAATGTGTTAAGTATTCATATTAAATTGTTTTTTAAATAGTTTTATATTTGAAAATTTAAACTTTCCATTTACTTGGGTGCAGGTTTGCTTCTAGAGTGTGAAATTTCTTTAAATTTACAGAAGATATGAATGCTAAACTCATAGAGCTCAGCATTTATAAATTACCATCATCTCAAAAAGCTGTTTGTAAAGACCTGCTGTTCATGCTGTTTCTAAAACAGACTCAACTCTGAGAAACTAAAAATGCATTATTAACATAAAATTACAGGATAATTTAAGCAAGAAAAAAGGAAGAAAAGAAGGAAGGAAGGAACAAAAGAAAGAGAAAAAGAAAGAAGATAGAGAGAAAGAAAGAGGAGAGGGTTTTTAATAATGAGAAACCAGATTATTAGTTACTTGTAAAATATTTTATTTCATTATAAAAAAAGATGCTTAGTCCATTTTTTTCTCTTTTCTGTAGAAAGGAATCTCTACAGTTTTAAGTGAAGTCCCTGGCATTTTCCTCTGTACTAAAAAAAAATCTATTCTTATATTTTTTACCTGATTTTCACAGCACTGGGACCTAGTCCTAGAGTAATCAAAGTTGTTCACCAGCATGCCTGTGCACTGCAACAAGGCCATCTACAGTGGCAGCCTGTCAAAGACAGTTTGTAATGCAGAGAAGCTAGGAAGAAATAAAATGAAATGTCTGCCCTTTAGCAGTTCAGAACAGGGAAACTGATTCACTGTGCCCCATTCCAGTTAAATGTAATAGATGTATTTTTGTACATGTTCAAGCTACAGAGCTGCTGATGGACATTCTTTTTTACCAAAACCTCCTATAAACAATATTTCTTCATCTCAGCTTATTTTATTTGGAATGGCAGCTGCTTCAAGTTAATAAGATTGAGACTATTTCTCAGTGGATCAGGTGCTAGCTAGTTCAATAAGATGAATGAATACCATGAAAGCTTAGTTTGATATTTGAAAAAATGATAACAGTCCTTTTATTTATTTATTTATTTATTTATCACCACTGTCCATTGAATTCTACATATTCTATGAACTCCTGTTCCCCATATTTGCTTCAGAGTAACTTGTAAAGTTTTATAATATGTAAGACAATATATTTTCTAGTTTTCCCAATATTTATCTGTAATAATACTGGGTTTTGCTCATATTAATAACTAATTCTGAGAAATAAAATATTATTTTTATTTGTTATATGACAATAATTTTCCTCCTATTCTCTTGACTTCTTATGATAATTTCTTAATAATGTATTTTGATATTCTTGAACTTCTTTTAGAATTTGATTTTTAGCAATGTCTATTATTTGCACACTGATTTATAAAAAGTCCATTTGTTTGCATTATCTATATTCACAGTGCACACATGTAGAATCATGGCTGTGGTTTCTATAAATACACTTTCTCAATTGAAGGAAACTTCTTTATAATCCTTTTCTATCTTAATTAAAAATGTTTTGCAAGTAAATATTAGATATTTACATCAAATTACTTCTTGATACCAGTTAAAATGAAATCATTATTACTGTAGGTATCTATTAATATTGTAGTCTGCTTGTAACAGGGTAAAAATTGGCTCCCTATAAGATATCCAGGGCCTTATACAAATCTCTGGGACCTGTGAATGTTTACTTAATATTTCAAAAAACCACAAGGGTCTTTGTGGATGTGATTAAATTACATATTTTCAGATGGGGAATGATATGAGATTATCCTCAAGTACCTTAAATGCCATCATATGCATCCCTTATAAGAGGGTCAGAGGAAACATTTTGAACATGTAGAGAAAGCAATGTGAAGATAGAGAAGAGAGATTTAAGGATGCTGGTCTTGAAGACTGGAGTGATGGAGCCACATGCAAGGGAATGCCTGCAGCCACCAGAAACTGGAAGAGTCAGGAACTGGTTCCTTAGGGACTCAGGAAGGTGTGTGGCTAGGATTTCAGTCCAGTGACAGTGACTTTGGAATTCCAGCATCCAGAACTCTGAAAAAAATAATGGGATAAATTTTGGTTGTTTTTAGCAACCAAGTTTGTGCTAATTTCCTCCAGCAGCTCCTAGAAACTAAGGAAACTACCACACACATAAAATCTTAATTAAAAATTAATAAAAGGCAAATGATGCCTTAGTTTAGTTAATAGGAATATATTAATGTTAATTTCAAATTTTCTTTGATAAATGTATCAAGATTGTGTAAGATGGAGAATTGAGCAAAGGGCACATTTGGAAATTCTGTTTACTATCCTTTAACATTTCCTTAAGTATACAGTTATTTCAAAATAAACAGTTTATTTAAGAAATGAAAAATAAAATCTGTATCACTTGGGGTTTCACTAAAGAAATAGTATCATATATGTGTGTGTGCGTGCACATGCACAAGTACATGCATGAATGTGAAGAGAGAGAAAGAGAGAGACAGAGAGAGTGAGAGAGAGAGAGAGATAGATAGATACTCATGGCTTGACCCAGTAAGCCCAGAATCCACAGAGCAGGCTGTCAGCCAGGACAGTGTGGAACTCTGGGACATGAGTTAAGTTGCAGTCTATGGGCAGAATTTCTTCTTCTAACAAGAAAGCATTTGTTTGGCTCTGAAGGCCTGTTTCCTTGAAAATGTCCAACCCAGATTGTCCGTGATAATGCTCACTATGTAGAGTAAACTGAACAGCACATTAATCACATTCATGAAATATCTTCACAGACTATCGCCTAGCCATGTTAACACCCAAAACTAGCTCTTGCAGGTGTTACAGCTTTCTAGGGCTGCCATAGCAAAACACCACATACTGTGTGGCTTCATTTGCAGACGACATGATTTTATATTTAGAAAACTTCATCATCTCAGCACAAAAACTTCTTGAACTGATAACCAACTTCAGCAAAATCTCAGGATACAAAAACAATGTGCAAAAATCACAAGCATTCCTTTACACCAAAAACAGGCAAGCAGAAAACCAAATCATGAATGAACTCCCATTCACAATCACTAAAAAGGGAATAAAATGCCTAAGAAAACAGCTAGCAAGGGTTGTAAAGGGCATCTTGAAGAACTACAAACCACTCCACAAGGAAATAAGAGAGGCCACAAAGAAATGGAAAAACATTCCATCCTCATGGATAGGAAGAATCAGTATCATGAAAATGGCCATACTGTCCAAAGTAATTTGTGGATTCAATAATATTCCTATCAAACTACCATTGGCATTCTTTAAAGAGTAGAAAAAAACTAATTTAAATTTCATATGAATTCAAAGAAGATCCCATATAGCCAAGGAAATCCTAAGCAAAAGAACAAAACTAGAGGCATCACACTACATGTCTTCAAACTATATTACAAGGCTGCAATAACCAAAGCAGCATGATACTGCTACCAAAACAGACATATAGACCAATGGAGCATAGCAGAAACCTAAGAAATAACATTGAACATCTACAGCCATCTAATCTTTGACAAACCTGACAAAAACAAGCAATGGGGAAAGGATCTCCTATTCAGTAAGTGGTCCTGGGAAAACTGGCTAACCACATGCAGAAAACAGAAACTGGACCCCTTCCTTATGCCTTATACAAAAATTAACTCAAGATAGATTAAATACTTAAATATAAAACCCCAAATTATAAAAATCTCAGCAGAAAACCTAGGGAGTATCATTCAGGACATAGGCATAGGCAAAGACATTATGACAAAAATGCCAAAAGCAATGGTAACAAAAGGCAAAATTGACAAATGGGATCTAATTAAACTAAAGAGCTTCTGCACAGCAAAAGAAACTATCATAAGAGTGACAGGCCAACTACAGAATGGGAGAAAATGTTTGCAATCTACCCATCTGACAAAGGTCTAACATCCAGAATTTACAAGGAACTTAAACATATTTACAAGAAAAAAACAAACAACCCTATCAAAAAGTGGGAAAAGGATACGAACAGACACTTCTCCAAAGAAGACATTTATGTGACCAACAAACATATGACAAAAAGCTTAGCATCACTGATCATCAGATAAATGCAAATAAAAACCACAATGAGATACCATCTCATGCCAGTCAGAATGGTGATTATTAAAAAGTAAGGAAACAATAGATGCTGGTGAGGCCATGGAGAAACAGGAATGCTTTTACACTCTTGGTGGGAATGTAAATTAGTTCAACCATTGTGGCAGACAGTATGGTGATTCCTCAAAGATCTAGAATCAGAAATACCATTTGATCCAACCATCCCATTACTGGGTATATACCCAAAGGAATATAAATAATTCTACTATAAAGACATATGCACCTGTATATTTATTGCAGCACTATTTATAATAGCAAAGACATCAAACCAACCCAAATGCCCATCAGTGATATATTGGATAAAGAAAATGTGGTATATATACACCATTAAATACTATATATTTCCATAGGTTTGTGGTGTCTGCTCCTGCTGCCTGGCCTCTCCCCAGTCCTGGCACCTGCTCCAATCTGGGAGCAAGGATGGGGCTCAGCCTGGGCACTGTCAGTCTGGTTAGGTGTGCACACACTTGGGACAGTGCTGAAATGCCATCCCCCTGCCACCTAGGCCCCCTGTGGACTTCGCATATGATAGAACACGAGGAAGGCCATGAGGCGACTGAAGACAGCCCAGTGCTGGCCTTCAGGTGCCACTTGGCATGAACAGTCTGGGCACCCTGAACAGTGACAGTAGGCAGAGTCCTGGAAGGAAGGGGGCAGGTCCTGGGTAAAGGCTGACTTTCAAGTGAGGGAGGGAATGAAGCCTGGGGGCCTAGCAGCGGGTCTGCAGACCAGAGAGGGAACATGGGGTGCTTTCCCTGGGCCTGCCCATGGCTGCCCATGGACAAATCAGCATGCATTTCCTCCCTTTGAAGGCCCCTGAGTGTGCAGAGATGCCTAGGTCTTCAGCTGCAGCTGGGCAGTTGCAAATGTGGCCAGAAGGGTGACGTTCCTGCCTACTCCTGGGCCCCCAATAGCACAGAAAGGCCTATGTCAAAGGCTGTGCAATGAGCAGCTGCAGCTGTACCTGGGGTGGTGGGGCTGCTATCTGCTTCCCACTCCCATGCAGGGCCCTGGGCTCAGCTCTGCCTTGGGATCCCTCTCTGCTTGCCCTTTCATGCCCTACTGCACTGTTTCCCCACCAAGCATGCCACTTGATCCAGCCCCATCACAAGTGGCCCCCAGTGCAGAGGACTCTGGGGGGCTCCTAAGGGTGGGCTCTGAGGATTATCAGCCTCCTCCTTGCACTCTCTCTGTAGTGGTAGCTGGTAAGAGCTGCAATGTAGGGCCAGGGTCCTGAGCAGTGGAAGCTCTGGACCTGGGAGTGTGTCCTGTCCAGCTGCAGGAGGCTGGGGAGGCACAGCAGCCTCCAGGAGGCAGAACACAGGGGACACAGGGCACAGGGGTCCCACTGCTGCCACTGCCGCTCCCACAGCCACTCTTGCTGTCACTGCTGGTGCCTCCCTTTGGCAGATGGTGTGATGGCAGTGTCTACACTGGACGGCCCACTGCTGCCGTCACTAATATAACTATTTTTATAACATCCTATCTTATTTGGCATATAGTCTGTATTGCTTTCATTTGTACAAGTTTAGTGAGATGTTTTAGTGGCATTCTGCATCTGTAAATAATTATGCATGTTTGAATAGATAAAAAGGTATTCATATATTGGATATATATTTTCCATATTAAAATATTCTATTTAAAATATTCTATATTAAAATATAGAGTATATATGGGTATTTTTCAACATCTAATATAACTACCACATTATTTTATATATCTTTCTTGTTTTTAAAACTTGCTTTCCTTGCTTTGCCAGAACAAAATTGTTTTCAAGTTTAAAATGGTTTATTTTCTCTGATTCTTTAAATTATTTCATTCATACAATTGTATGTTGTATTATTCAACATTTACACTTTTTTTAATACTCATATATCTTGTTGATGATAATTTTATCACTCTAAAAACTCTTATTTTTAAAATAATTTTGAGCAAAAGAAAATTTTCACTGAAATTAAGATTGAAAATCTTGCTTTAACTTTTCGCAAAATTTACAGCTTTGTCTCTGAGTAACATTTCTTTTTACAGTTTTAAATTTTGCTTTTGATGGATTTACTAAGTATAGAGATATTTTAAATTTAAATAAATTTAAATAAACCTAAATAAATTATGATTTAATAAAAATATTTAAAAAATTTACAAGTGTTCTGATCTATAACAGACTTAGTCTTATTTCTATTTGTTTTAATTTAAAATCTCTTTTTAGTTTTGTACATTTTCTTGATTTCCATCTTTAAAAATAATTTAGAAATATCATGTATTTTAGGTTTATGGTTACTAGTTTTTTATGATTTCTATTTTTATATATGTAATTTATGTTACCAAAATCTAACACTAAAAACAACTTTAACAACAACATGTGCACATATTTATGTATATATTCCTGGTAAAACAAAAACGGAAATAACAATATTCATAACTTCTCTTATAACACGATAAAGACAATTGGCATTTCCTTTCTTGATCTTTCTCTTCTTCATACCTAAAAACTCAATAATTGGCAATATCATGTAAAATACCATTTCTGGTTCTGGTGACCTACTGAACAGCATAGTAACTATAGTTAATAATAACATATTATTCAAAACAGCTCAAAGAGTGGATTTTAAACATTCTCACCACATAGAAGTAACAAGTATGTGAAGGATATCTTAATTAGTCTGACTTGATCATTCCACAATATGTACCTATACTGAAATATTATATTTTATTCTACAAATATGTAGAGTTATTACTTGTCAAGTAAGAATAAAATGCAACTTAAAAAATTAAAAAGGATTTAAACATTCTTCTATGGTTAAATTGATGAATAAATACTACTACATATAAAAAATTACACAGTTTAAACATTTGACTTATATGTTCTATCTGGAATGATGTTCATGATTATTGCTTAAGTGAGAAAAGCAAGTTTCTGAATACTTGTGTATAGCTGTATTTTTATAGAAACAAATAAGAAACATACATGTATATAATTATTTATATATGTTTTTCTATGATTTTATGGTATATTTTTAGATTCATGAAGATAGATATAGTAAGTTATAAAATAATTAATATACATTGTCTGAAGAAGCTAGAAAATACTGTATTATTTCCATAATTAAATTGAACAAGTACTATTTGCTAATAAAATTGTTGAAATATTTAATCACATTACATTCCAGAGCAGTATTGTCAACAAATATTTAGCATTAGCTATGTCTTGCCTATTAACATACTCAATTTCATATATTGTTTATACACATTCATTTTTAATTTTGCTGGTAATATCCATATAAATAAATTATTTTCAGATAAAAATAAGTATGTAGCTTATGTTTGAATCTTTTTTCTTCAATATAAGCATTTTATTTTTATACTTATGGTATTATTATATTAAAAACAATATATCCTTTTTTAAATATCTTTTCCTTGAAAGACTTATGCATATCCCTTATATTTTGCCTTTAGAGAAGGATAATTCATTTACATATGTTCTACCATATAAAGCAAATGTGATTTTTGAAACTAAATATTTCTTTTTTCTAGTGTATATAGAATTTTATAATTGTTAGGGTTTTTACTAATTTTACCTGTTTCAAATGAAAGTCCCATCACTGGGGAATCTTCCAAGATGGCGCCATAGAAACAACTCAGGATTGCAGCCCTCAGTGAAGGCGTAGAGGGTGAGTCCTAGCCGCATTCTCAGATGGACCTTTATTGCCCACAGAACATTGAAAGTCCCAGGTGTAGGAGAGACACGGGATGCCAGTGCAGCCAGCTTACATGGCTGGTTCGACCGGTGCCACAGCGCAGTGGCACCGGGCACAAAACTCACTGGTCTGGGTGCCCTGTTAAACCGGCAATCTGAGATTTGGAAGGGCAGATTGACATGCCCATCTGATTAAATGGGACTTGGACAATGAGCCAGACCAGGAGATTCCTGGGAAGTGTGATTTGAGCTGGTGCAGTGGGCAGTGGCACAGGAGATTGCACGGATCCCAGTGCCCTATCAGCAGGCTACTGGGGCATCAGTGAGAGAGTCAACCATTCAAATTGGGGAGAAAAAGAGAGACAGAGAGAGGACAGATGCTGAGGCAGGGAGCCAGGTGATCGGGTTTGGCGGGTTTCATCCTCACGGGGACAAGCAGGGCGGCGATTGGAGATGCTCAGGGTTGAGTTTTGCTGCCAGCACAGCTGAATTCCGGACGGTGCAGCCCGGTGGGGGAGGGGCATCCACCACTACGAACACAATCCACCCCTACTGAAGTACCGCCCAGTGCTGACACAGCCTGCCATTGCTGAGGCAACCCGCCATAACAGAGAGACTCCACCAGCAGGGAGGAGCACACCACAGCAAAATGGAGCCCCACGGCAGCTGGGTGGACCCATGCTAGCAGGGTGGAGCCTCGGCAGGCAAATAGTGAATAGACTACCTCCTAGCCTGGCAGGAAAGTGCAAAAGATACTCATAAAGAAACCCCAAACTCCCTGAGACAGAGCATCTAAGGGGAAAAAATAAAAGGGGGGGTTAGGAGTTCTGCTGCAGCAGACATAAACACATCCTCCCAACAACCCTGAATGAACAACGGAGCTCACACCTCAGCACTGGAGCTCCTATAAAGCACAGACCGTGTCCTCAAGCAGCTCCCTGACCCCTGTATATCCAAAGAGCCACCTCAAAAAAGGACTAATCAGACTGACATTTGGCGGGCATCATTCTGGAACAAAGATAGCAGAAGAAGAAACTGGTAGCATCCCTCACTGTTCCGCAGCTGCTACAGGTGTACCCCAGACAAGCAGGGCCTGGAGTGGACCTCAGCACTCATACAGCACAGGGGCTAGACCATTAGAAGGAAAACTAAGTAACAGAAATACTTCATCATCAACAATCTGGGCATCCACTCAGAGACCCAACTGAAAAATCAGCAACTACTAGGATGACAGGTGGATAAATCCATAAAGAAGGGAAGAAACCAGTGCATAAAGGAGGAAAACACCTGAAACCAAAACACCTCATTCCTACAAAGAACCAAAACTCCTCACCAGCAAGGGAACAAAGCAGGACGAAGAATGAGTGTGACGAAATGACGGAATCAGACTTCAGAAGGCGGATAATGAGAAACTTCAGTGAGCTAAAAGAACATGTTCTAAATCAATGCAAAGAAACTAAGAACCTTGAAAAAAGATTTGAAAAAAGATTCGATGAAATGATAACAAGAATGGACAACTTAGAGAGGAATATGAATGAATTGAAGGAGCTGAAAAACACAACATGAGAACCTCACGAAGCATGCACAAGTTTCAACAGCCGAATTGACCAGGCAGAAGAAAGAATATCAGAAGTCGAAGATCAACTCAATGAAATAAAATGAGAAACAAAGATTAGAGAAAAAAGTGCAAAAAGGAATGAACAAAATCTCAAAGAAATGTGGGACTATATGAAGAGACCCAACCTATGTTTGATAGGTGTACCAGAATGTGACGAAGAGAATGAATCCAAGCCGGAAAATACTCTTCAGGATATTATCCAGGAAAATTTCCCCAACCTAGCAAGACAGGTCAATACTCAACTCCAGGAAATACAGAGAACACCACAAAGATATTCCGCAAGAAGAGCAACCCCAAGGCACATAATCATCAGATTCACCAGGGTTGAAATGAAGGAGAAAATACTAAGAGCATCCAGAGAGAAAGGTTGGGTCACCCACAAAGGGAAGCCCATCAGATTCACAGCAGATCCCTCAGCAGAGACTCTATAAACCAGAAGAGAGTGGGGGCCAATATTCAACATCCTTAAAGAAAAGAACTTTCAACCCAGAATTTCATATCCAGCCAAACTGAGCTTCCTAAGTGAAGGAAAAATAAAATCCTTCACAAACAAGCAAGTACTCAGAGATTTTGTCACCACTAGGCCTGCTTTACAAGAGCTCCTGAAACAGGCACTACACATAGAAAGAAACAACCAGTACCAGCCATCCTAAAAGCATACCAAATGATAAAGAGCATCAACAAAATGAAGAATGTACATGAACCAATGGGCAAAACAGCCAGCTAGCATCAAAATGGCAGTATCAAATTCACACATAACAATATTAACCCTAAATGTAAATGGGCTAAATGCACCAATAGAAAGACACAGACTGTCAAATTGGATAAGAAACCAAAACCCATCGGTGTGCTGTATCCAGGAAACCCACATCACATGCAAAATACACAAAGGCTCAAAATAAAGGGATGGAGGAAGATTTACCAAGCAAATGGAGAGCAAAAGAAAAGCAGGAGTTGCAATTCTCATCTCTGATAAAATAGACTTTAAAGCAACAAAGATCAAAAGAGACAAAGAGAATCATTACATAACAGTAAAAGGATCAATACAACAAGAAGAGCTAACGATCCTAAATATATATGGACCCAATACAGGAGCACCCAGATATATAAGGCAAGTTCTTAATGACTTACAAAGAGACTTAGACTCCCACACAATAATAGTGGAGACTTTAACACTCCACTGTCAATATCAGACAGATCAACCAGACAGAAAATTAACAAGGATATCCAGGATCTGAACTCAGACCTGGAACAAGCAAACCTGATAGACATTTACAGAACTCTCCACCCCAAATCCACAGAATATACATTCTTCTCAGCACCACATCATGCCTACTCCAAAATTTACCACATAATTGGAAGTAAAGCACTCCTCAGCAAATGCAAAACAACTGATATCATAACAAACAGTCTCTCAGACCACAGTGCAATCAAGTTAGAACTCAGAATTCAGAAAATAACTCAGAACTGCACAGCTTCATGGAAACTGAACAACTGGCTCTTGAATGTTGATTGGATAAACAATAAAATGAAGGCAGAAATAAGGAAGTTCTTCAAAACCAACAAGAATGAAGACACAACATACCAGAATCTCTGGGACACATTTAAAGCAGTCTGTAGAGGAAAATATATAGCAATAAGTGCCCACATGAGAAGAGTGGAGAGATCCAAAATTGACACCCTATCGTTAAAATTGAAAGAGATAGAGGAGTAAGATTAAAAAAGCTCAAAACCTAGCCGAAGACAAGAAATAACTAAGATCAGAGCAGAACTGAAGGAGATAGAGACAAGAAAAACACTTCAAAAAATAAATAAATCCAAGAGGTGGTTTTTCAAAAAGATCAACAAAATAGACAGACCACTAGCCAGACTGATAAAAAAGAAAAGAGAGAACAACCAAATAGATGCAATAAAAATCAATAAAGGGGAGATCACCACAGATTCCACAGCAATTCAAACCATCATCAGAGGATACTACAAACAACTCTATGCACATAAACTAGTAAACCAGGAAGAAATGGATAAATTCCTGGACACCTGTGTCCTCCCAAGCCTAAACCAGGAGGAAGCCAAAACTATGAATAGACCAATAACAAGGTCTGAAGTTGAGGCAGCAATTAAGAGCCTACCACACACAAAAAAAAAACAGGTCCAGATGGGTTCACAGCCGAATTCTACCAGACACACAAAGAAGATCTGGTACCATTCCTTCAAAAACTATTCCAAATAATTCAAAAAGAGGGAACCCTTCCCAAATCATTTTATGAGACCAACATCATACCAAAACCCGACAGAGACTCAACAAGAAAAGAAAACTTCAGGCCAATATCCATGATGAACATAGATGCAAAAATCTTCAATAAATTACTGGCAAACTGATTGCAACAGCACATTAAATAACTTATCCATCATGATCAAGTAGGATTCATCCTGGGGATGCAAGGTCGGTTCAACATATGCAAGTGTATAAACGTAATTCACCACGTAAACAAAGCAAAAGCAAAAACCACATGATTATCTCAATTGACTCAGAGAAGGCATTTGACAAAATTCAACAGCGCTTTATGCTAAAAACCCTCAATAAACTTGTTATTGACGGAACATATCTCAAAGTAATAAAAGCTATTTACAACAAACCAACAGCCAATATCATACTGAATGGGCAAAAAATGGAAGCATTTCCTTTGACATCTGGCACTAGACAAGGATGCCCTCTCTCACCACTCCTATTCAACATAGTACTGGAAGTTATAGCCAGAGCAATCAGGCAAGAAAAAGAAATAAAGGGTATTCAAATAGGAAAAGTGGAAGCCAAATTGTCTCTATTTGCAGATGACATGATAGTATACCCAGAAGACCCCATCATCTCAGCCCAAAAACTCCTGAAACTGATAAATAACTTCAGCAATGTCTCAGAATATAAAACCAATGTGCAAAAATCACAAGCATTCCTATACACCAATAACAGACTTAAAGAGAACCAAATCAAGAATGAACTGCCATTCACAATTGCTACAAAGAGAATAAAATACCTAGGAATACAACTCACAAGGAATGTAAGGGTCCTCTTTAAGGAAAACTACAAACCACTGCTCAACGAAATAAGAGAGGACACAAACAGATGGAGAAACATTCCATGTTCGTGGTTAGGAAGAATCAATATCGTGAAAATGGCTATACTGCCCAAAGAAATTTACACAATCAATGCTATCCCCATCAAGCTACCATTGAATTTCTTCACAGAACTGGACAAAACCACCATGAACTTCATATGGAACCAAAAGAGAGCCTGCAGAGCCAAGTCAATTCTAAGCAAAAAGAACACAGCAGGAGGCATCACACTACCAGACTTCAAACTATACTACAAGGCTACAGTAATCAAAACAGCATGGTACTGGTACCAAAACAGAGATATAGACCAATGGAACAAAACAGAGGCATCGGAGGCAACACAATATATCTACAACCATATATAATCTTTGATAAACCTGACAAAAACAAGCAATGGGGAAAGGATTCCCTGTTTAATAAATGGTGTTGGGAAAACTGGCTAGCCATGTGCAGAAAGCAGAAACTGGACCCCTTCCTGACACCTTACACTAAAATTAACTCCAGATGGATTAAAGACTTAAACATAAGACCTTGCCCCATAAAAACCCTAGAAGAAAATCTAGGCAAAACCATTCAGAACCTAGGAGTAGGCAAGAACTTCATGACCAAAACACCAAAAGCATTGGCAACAAAAGACAAAATAGACAAATGGGACCTAATAAAACTCCACAACTTCTGCATGGCAAAAGAAACAGTCACTAGAGTGAATCAGCAACCATCAGAATGGGAAAAAATCTTTGCAGTTTACACATCTGACAAAGGGCTGATATCCAGAATTTACAAAGAACTCAAACAGATTTACAAGAAAAAAACAAACAAGCCCATTCAAAAATGGGCAAAAGATATGAACAGACACTTTACAAAAGAAGACATACATGAGGCCAACAAACACATGAAAAAATGCTCATCATCACTGGTCATTAGAGAGATGCAAATCAAAACCACATTGAGATACCATCTCACGCCAGTTAGAATGGTGCTCATTAAAAAATCTGGAGACAGCAGATGCTGGAGAGGATGTGGAGAAAGAGGAACACTCTTACACTGTGGGTGGGAGTGTAAATTAGTTCAACCATTGTGGAAGACAGTGTGGCGATTCGTCAAGGACCTAGAAATAGAAATTTCATTTGACCCAGCAATCCCATTACTGCGTATATATCCAAAGGACTATAAATTGTTCTACTATAAGGACACATGCACATGAATGTTCATTGCAGCACTGTTTACAATAGCAAAGACCTGGAACCAACCCAAATGCCCATCAAGGATAGACTGGACTGGGAAAATGTGGCACATATACACCATGGAATATTATGCAGCAATCAAAAATGATGAGTTTGTGTCCTTTGTAAGGACATGGATGAATCTGGAGAACATCATTCTCAGCAAACTGACACAAGAACAGAAAAGGAAATACTGCATATTCTCACTCATAGGCGGGTGAGAAAAATGAATCCACATGGACACAGGGAAGGGGTCTACTACACACTGGGGTCTATTGGGGGGAATGCGGGAGGGAAGGTGGGGGGGGCTGGGGAGGAATAGCCTGGGGAGAAATGCCAACTGTGGGTGAAGGGGAGGAAGGCAGCAAAACACACTGCCATTTGTTTACCTATGCAACTATCTTGCACGTTCTGCACATGTACCCCAAAACCTATAATGCAATAAAAATTAAAAAAAAAAAAGCCCCATCACTTTTTAAAGATTTTTCATTCTGTAAAATGATTATGTATTAACTATTTAAGTGAATTTTTTAAAATATTTTCCCTATATTTTTCACCAGAGTCTTTGTTGTTGAGATTGAATTTGCATTTATTTTAAATTCTCAAACTGATTACTAAGTTTTATATAGGCGTATTCTTACTTTATAGAAATGTCATCTTCTCAGACACTAATAAATATGTTGATTAAGGTAATTGTACTTTTTGCATTAATTCTTCTTCTATAACTGATAATTATTTCATATGTTCCTGCTGGTATATCTGTTCTATACTCCTCTCAAATATTTGGCAATTAGAAATTTTTTGTATTAATAACAGTGGTTTACATTTACGGATGTTAATAGTTGTTTAGGTAGTGTTTTTAAATCCCTCAGTCCAATATTAAATATTTTTATTTCCCAGACAATAGACATAGTTTCAGTTTACACGAGTTCTGATTTTCATTGTAACTATGCATTGTTGTCTGGTCAATCTTTCCTGTTGAAGAGGAAGGAAGATGTTTTCCTATAGAAACAAGAAATAGTTTCTTTCTGAAGTAACTCCCAGCTTTTCTCTGTAGCCCCAATAGCTTCTCTGAGAATCTGACTGAATCTCTTTTATTCTGGAATAAATACTCTAGATAGAGAAGATAATAAGAGGTGTAACTGGAACAACATTAATAAAATTTGTACTTGAGTATAAGACATCCTCTTCCAGTTTCCAGGTCACATTTCTTGGTCTGATGCATTTGGGGAATCATGCTTTGAAATCTCACTGTTTTGAATTTTCTTAATTTTGCCTATATTGTATTGCAGACATTTTTGGTTAGATTTGTATTCTGATTTTGTTGGCTTTATATTGTGAAGTATCTCAATAATTTAATCTTATAAGAAATATTCTCAGTTTCTTAGATAGCTTATTTATTTAAGATAGTGGATGTTTTATAATTTCAATGTGATTTTGAAAAGAAGTTAACCCATATTCTTAGTCAGCCATCTTGAACCCCCAAATGTCACATTGCTTTGTTGTAGATATATATTATCAGGAGGAACAGAATAAACAGTTAACAGCAGTTAGTGTTTAACTTCATATATATGATTACAGTTCTTTGAATTATATTTGAAATTATGTAAATATAAGTTAAAATCAAATCCCTCTTAGAAGAGATTACACATTCTTAAATGTGATTATTTTACCTTTATTATGATTAGTTTTACTGTAATTACATACCCATTTTCTGGAATTTAGCTCTCCATTAACTAAAATTAAGGGTATGATTAATGAATTCATCTTAAAAATGCTTTTAAAAAATTAAGCAAGAAATAATACACCAATAAAATAAATTTGAATGTAATTAGTAAATAAAAAAGTAATTTGGCTTTAAATAAATTAAAACTAGATTCTTCCTGGAATTGAAAATGAGTGTAGATTAGAATTTTCATCAAGAATCTAACTTTAATTCATAAGCTACCACTGTCATATTTACCATTTATAATGAGTGTTAATTAAAAAATCACTTTTAAAAAATTGAATTTCCAGATTTCCATTCCTAAATAAGATAATGTGGTATATGCACCACAAATGACTAAATTCTTTTCATATATATATATATTACTGCATCTGCATCTTTAGGTTCTGGGGTTCATGTAAAGAACATGAAGGATTGTTGCATAGGTACAAATGACAATGTGGCTTTACTGCTTCCATCCCCATCACCTATATCTGGCATTTCTCCCCATGTTATCCCTCCCCAACTCCCTACCCCACACTGTCCATCCCCTACACCACCCCCCACACACCTCAGTGTGTGATGCTCCCCTCCCTGTGTCCATGTGTTCTCATTGTTCAACCTCCACCTATGAGTGAGAACATGTGGTGCTTGATTTTCTGTTCTTGTGTCAGTTTTCTGAGAATGATAGCTTCCAGGTTCATCCATGTCCATCAAAGGACATGAACTCATCATTTTTTATGGCTGCATAGTATTCCATGTTGTACATGTGCCACATTTTCCCTGTCCAGTCTATCATCGATGGGCATTCAGGTTGGTTCCAAGTCTCTGCTATTGTAAACAGTGCTGCAATGAACATACATGTGCATGTGTCCTTATAATAGAACAATTTATAATCCTTTGGATATATACCCAGTAATGGGATTGCTGGGTCAAATGGAATTTCTATTTCTAGGTCTTTGAAGAAATGCCATACTGTCTTCCACAATGGTTGAATTAATTTAAACTCCCACCAACAGTGTAAAAGCGTTCCTATGTCTCCACATCCTCTCCAGCATCTGTTGTCTCCAGATTTTTTAATGATCGCCATTCTAACTGGAGTGAGACAGTATCTCAATATAGTTTTAATTTGCATTTCTCTAATAACCAGTGATGATGAGCATTTTTTCACATATTTGTTGGCTTCATATATGTCTTCTTTTGAAAAGTGTCTGTTCATATCCTTTGCCCACTTTTAAATGTTTTTTTTTTTTTTTCTTGGCAAATTGTTTTAGTTCTTTGCAGATTTTCAATATAAGTCCTTTGTCAGATGGGTCGATTGCAAAAATTGTTTCCCATTCTGTTGGTTGCTGGTTCACTCTAATGATTGTTTCTTTCGCTGTGCAGAAGCTCCGGAGTTTAATTAGATCCCATTTGTCTATTTTGGCTTTTGTTGCCAATGCTTTTGGTGTTTTAGTCATGAAGTTCTTGCCTATGCCTATGTCCTGAATGGTTTTGCCTAGGTTCTCTTCTAAGGTTTTTATGGTGTTAGGTCTTATATTTAAGTCTTTAATCCATCTGGAGTTAACTTCAGTGTAAGATGTCAGGAAGGGGTCTAATTTCTGCTTTTGGCACATGGCTAGCCAGTTTTCTCAACACCATTTATTAAACAGGGAATCTTTTCCCCATTGCTTGTTTTGACAAGTTTGTCAAAGATCAGGTGGTTTTAAATGTGTGGCATTGCCTCTGAGGCCTCTGTTCTTTTCCGTTGGTCTGCATCTCTGTTTTGGTACAAGTACCATGATGTTTTGATTACTGTAGCTTTGTAATATAGTTTGAAGTCAGGTAGCATAATGCCTCCAGCTTTATTCTTTTTGCTTAGAATTGACTTGGCTATGCAGGCTCACTTTTGGTTCCATATGAAGTTTAATGTGGTTTCTTCTAGTTCTGTGAAGAGGGTCATAGGTAGCTTGATGGGGATAGTGTTGAATCTGTAAAATACTTTGGGCAGTATGGCCATTTTCACAATATTGATTCTTCCTAATCATAAGCATGGAATGTTTTTATATTTGTTGGTGTCCTCTCTTATTTCATTGAGCAGTGGTTTGTAGTTATCCTTGAAGAGGTCCTTTACGTCCTTTGTCAGTTGTATTTGTAGGTATTTTATTCTCTTTGTAGCAATTATGAATGGCTCTTCATTCTTGATTTGGCTTTCTTTAAGTTTGTTATAGGTGTATAGAAATCCTTTTGATTTTTGCACATTGATTTTGCATCCTGAGACTTTGCTGAAGTTGCTTGTCAGTTTAAGAAGATTTTGAACTGAGATGATAGGGTCCTCTAAATATACAATCATGTCATCTGCAAATAGAAACAATTTGACTTGCTCCTTTCCTAATTGAATACTTTTTATTTCTTTTTCTGGTCTGACTGCTCTGGCTAGAACTTTCGATACTATGTTGAATAGGAGTGGTGAGAGAAGGCATCCTTATCTAGTGCCAGATTTCAAAGGGAATGCTTCCAGTTTTTGCCCATTCAGAATAATACTGGCTATGGGTTTGTTGTAAATAGCTTTTATTGTTTTGAGATGTGTTCCATCAATACCTAGTTTACTGATAGTTTTTAGTGTAAAGTGCTGTTTAATTTTGTTAAATGCCTTCTCTATATCTATTGAGATAATCATGTGGTTTTTGTCTTTGGTTCTGTTTATGTGGTGAATTATGTTTATAGACTTGTGTATGTTGAAGCAGCCTTGCATCCCGGGGATGAAGCCAACTTGAACATGGTGGATAAGTTTTTTGATGTACTGTTGCAATCAGTTTTCCAGTATTTTATTGAAAATTTTTGCAACTATATTCATCATGGATATTGGCCTGAAGCTTTCTTTTCTTGTTGAGTCTCTGCCAGCTTTTGGTATCAGGATGATATTGGTCTCATAAAATGATCTGGGGAGGATTCCCTCATTTTGGACTGTTTGGAATAGTTTCAGAAGGAGTGGTACCAGCTCCTCTTTGAATGTCTGGTAGAATATGGCTGTGAACCCATCTGGAACTGGGGTTTTTTTTTTTGGCTGGTAAGCTATTAATAGCTGCCTCAACATCAGCCCTTGTTATTGGTCTATTCAGGGCTTCGACTTCTTCCTGGTTTAGGCTTGGGAGGGTGTGAGTGTCCAGGAATTTATCCATTTCTTCCAGGTTTACTGGTTTAAGTGCATAGAGTTGTTTGTAGTAATCCTTGATGGTGGTTTGTATTTCTGTGGAATCTGTGGTAATATCCCTTTGTCAGTTTTTATTGCATCTATATAATTATTCCCTCTTTATTTATTTATTTTTTTTAATTAATCTGGCTTGTGGTCTATTTTGTTAATCTTTTCAAAAAACCAGCTCCTGTATTTATTGATTATTTTAGGTTTTTTTTTTTTTTTTTTTTTGTGTGTGTGTGTGTGTGTGTGTGTGTGTGTGTGTGTCTATATCCTTCAGTTCTGCTCTGATCTTAGGTATTTCTTGTCTTCTGCCAGTTTTTGAGTACTTTCGATCTTGCTCCTCTATCTCTTTCAATTTTAATGATAGGGTGTCAATTTTAGATCTTTCTTTGCTTCTCATGTGGGCATTATTGCTATATATTTTCCTCTAGACACTGCTTTAAATGTGTCCCCGAAATCCTGGTACATTTTGTCTTTGTTCTTGTTGGTTTCAAAGAACATCTTTATTTCTGCCTTCATTTAATTGTTTATCTGAGCCAGTTGTTCAGTTTCCATGAAGTTTTGTGGTTCTGAATTCGTTTCTGAATTATAATTTGATTGCACTTTGGCCTGACAGACTGCTCCTTATGATTTTCTTTCTTTCACATTTGCTGAGGAGTGATTTACTTCCAATTATGTGGTCAATTTTAGAGTAGGTGTGTTGTGGTGCTGAGAAGAATGTATATTCTGTGAATTTGCAGTGGAGATTTCTGTAAATGTCTATTAGGTTTGCTTGATCCAGATCTGAGGTCAAGTCCTGGATATCCTTGTTAATATTCTGTCTCTTGATCTTTCTAATATTGACTGTGGAGTGTTGAGGTCTCCCACTGTTATTGTGTGGGAATCTAAGTCTCTTTGTAGGTCATTAAGAACTTGCTATATGTATCTGGGTGCTCCTTTATTGGGCACATAAATATTTAGAATTGTTAGCTCTTCTTGCTGCATTGATCCTTTTACCATTATATAATGCCCTTCTTTGTCACTTTTGGTCTTGTTAGTTTAAAGTCTATTTTATCAGAGACCAAGATTGCAATTCCTGCTTCTTTTCTTTTTTTTACTCTCCATTTGCTTGGTAGATCTAACTCCATGCCTTCATTTTGAGCCTATGTGCATCCTTACATGTGAGATGGGTTTCCTGAATACAGCACACCAATGGGTTTTGACTTTTTATCCAATTTGCCAGTCTGTGTCTTTTGATTGGGGCATTTAGCCAATTTACATTTAAGGTTAATATTATTATGTGTGAATTTGATACTGCCATTTTGATGCTAGCTGGTTGTTTTGCCCATTTATTGATGCAGTTTCTTCATTGTGCCTATGCTCTTTACCATGTGGCACATTTTTGGAGTGGCTGGTACTGGTTGATCCTTTCTATGTTTACTGCTTCTTTCAGGAGCTCTTGTAAAGCAGGCCTGGTGGTGATGAAATCTCTCAGCAATTGGTTGTTCATAAAGGATTTTATTTCTCCTTCACTTATCAAGCTTAGCTTGTCTGGATATGAAATTCTAAGTTGAAAGTTATTTTCTTTAAGGATGTTGAATATTGGCCTTTGTGGGTAACCTGACCTTTCTTTCTGGCTGCCCTTAGCATTTTTTTCCTTCATTTCAACCCAGGTGAGTCTGACGATTATGTGCCTTGGGGTTGCTCTTTTTGAGGAATATTTTTGTGGTGTTCTTTGTATTTCTTGGACTTGAATGGTGGACTGCCTTCCTAGGTTGGGAAGCTCTCCTGGATAATATCCTGAAGAATGTTTTCCAGCTTGGATTCATTCTCTCTGTCACATTCAGGTACACCTATCAAACGTAGATTAGGTCTTTTCACATAACCCCATATTTCTGGGAGGATTTGTTCATTACTTTTCACTCTTTTTTCTCTATTCTTGCCTTCTCATTTTATTTCATTGAGTTGATCTTCAATCTCTGATATCCTTTTTTTCTGCTTGGTTGATTCAGCTATTGTGTATGCTTTGAGAAGTTCTTGTGTTGTGTTTTTCATCTCCATCAATTCATTTATATTGCTTTCTAAGCTGTTTATTCTCATTAGTGTTTTGTCAAACCTTTTTTCAAGGTTCTTAGTTTCTTTGCATTGGGTTAGAACATGATCTTTTAGCTCAGAGAAGTTTGTTATTACCCACCATCTGAAGCCTGTTTCTGTCAGTTCATCAGACTCATTCACCATCCAGCCTTGTTCCCTTGCTGGTGAGGAGTTGTGATCTCTTGGAGGAGGAGAGTCATTCTGGTTTTGGGTATTTTCATCCTTTCTGCACTGTTTTTTTTTCCAACTTTCTGGATTTATCTACCTGCAGCCTTTATGGTTGGTGACTTTCAGATGGGGTCTCTGAGTGGAAATCCTTTTCGATACTGATTAAGTTATTTCTTTTTGTTTCTTAGTTTTCCTTCTAACAGTCAGGCTCCCCTGCTGTAGGACTTCTGGAGGTCCACTCCAGACCCTGCTTGCCTGGGGATCTTCTGCGGCTGCTGCATAACAGTAAGGGTTGCTGCCAGTTTCTTCTTCTGTTATCTTTGTCCCAGAAGGATACCCACCAGATGTCATCCTGAGTTCTCCTTTGTGAGATGTCTCTTTGGTTATGCAGGGGTGGGAAAGCTGCTTGAGTAGACAGTCTGTCCCTTATAGGAGCTCAAGGGCTGAGCTGTGAGCTCCATTGTTCCATTCAGAGTGCTGGGTAGGTACGTTTAAGTCTGCTGCAGTGGAACACATAACCGCCCCTTTTTTTTTTTTTTTTTTTTTCAGGTGCTCTGTCCTGGGAAGGTGGGGCTTTATTTGTAGGTTCCTGTCATTCTGCTGCATATTTTCAGAGATGCCAAGCAAGGAGGAAGCCTAGTCACAGTCTTCCAGCAGAGTCAGTGCTGAGCTTTCATGGGCTCTGCCCGGCTTCTGTGTGAACTTCCTTGCAGTTTTGTTTATAGGGATATAGTTAAAACTGCCTCAGTAATGGTGGACTGCCTTAGTAATGGCAGACTGCCTTGGTAGTGGTGGACTGCCTCTGTCATGGCAGACACCCTTCTCCTGACAGAGCTGTGCCATCCCAGGTCTGTGCTTGTTGTAAAACTCTCAATCCAGAGAGGTTCAGATTGCTGGTCTCTGTAGGGATGAGACCAGCTGCGCTAGATCACCTGGCTCCCTGTTTCAGCCCCCCCCTTTTTTTTTTTCAGTTGAATGGGAGACTCTGTCTGCCAGGCATTCCAGTTGCCAGTTGAAATGGCTTCCGGATTTGTGTGAGTTTCTGTGCAGAGACCTGCTGCACTGGTTGAAACAACCATGCTGGAGACTCATGGCATTTTTCTGCCTGGGAATCTCCTGGTCTGTGAGCAGTAAAAATTCATTTGGAAATGCAGTGGTCACTCACCCTCTGCATTTTCACCCCTGCATTTGGTTATGCAGGGGTGGGAAAGCTGCTTGAGTAGACAGTCTGTCCCTTATAGGAGCTGCCATTCTGAGCTGTTCCTTTTTGGCCATCTTGGATCCTCTAAGACTAAATTCTTAAAAAAGTTCCAGGTGATTTTGATGAGAGTCACTGCTCAAAAATGGTATGTCCTCACTTTACCATGCAACTTAAAGGTGTGGCAGAAATTATTTGATTTCACAATGCTGTAGAAGTACTAATCCTACCAATAACTATAGCAATAATAATAGTAATAATAACAACATAAATTAATTGCCTTGCAATTATCAGGTGATCTGCTATAAACTTTACATTAATGATTTTCCTAATACTTATAACAAATCTCGAAAGAATTTCTACTAAATTAAATTCCTATCTCTGATAAAGATTCTAGTCTATGAAAAAGGAAGTGATTTGTCTGATTTTAGGTAGAGAGCAATGGAAGTACCCTCTGGTATTAGAGACCTCTCTCTCAGATAATGCTTCTTGCCTAACAGTTCCATTCAAACTCATCATTAATTTTAATAGTGAAAATTAAAAACATATACATATTTCATGCAATTTATAAATATATTGTATCAGTGTATTATATGGTGAATTGAAACACATTTGTAACATACAGTCTTCCCATGCACAAAAAAATACCTATATTTATTTCCATTTATTCAACTGTTCTTTTAAAACTTTCAGTAATCTTCAATAATATTGAAGTTTTACAAATTTCTTAATAAGATTATAAGGGATTTTTGGTTGTATTTTAAAATATTATTTTCTTCCATTATATGTCCTATCTGAATATGAGTTTTTACTAGGGAAAGTATTGGTTTTGGCATGTAGTTAGATCTCCAGACAGTTTAACAAGTATCTTACTGTTAATTTTGTTGTCGTGTTACTAGAATTTTTCAGGTAAATTACCTGTAAATCATAAAAATTTTATACCACCTATCTAATAGATATGCCTCTCATGAAAGCATAAGTTTATTAAATAAATACATACCAATCAAAAACTCTGTTAGGAACTAGCCAAATGCTAGAATGAAAAAAATAAATTGTCTTGCCCTCATGAAGGTTACAATTTAATGGGAACTTCGGGCATTTGTCAGATAAGCATTAAAAAGTATAATTCTGAACTATGATAGTTTACAATAAAAATGCATAAAACATCATGACAACATATTGCAAAGGGCATGTATTTGCTAGTTTACATTTCAGGCAGCAGCTGCAGTTAATTAGACATATTAAGAAACAGCATTTTATCTGGGTGGCACTGATAGGAAGCTTCAGACATCAGGGAAAACATGGCACGGTGGAGAACCTAAGGTCTCATGCCTGGGGCACAGCTCACAGAGAGGGATACAAGAGGAGAGTGTATTATTTATTTCTGTGTACAATATTACTGCAAATGTAATGGCTTAAAATAACAATTATGCATTTTCTAACAGTTTATTGGTATCAGGAATCTCTCTGTCACTTAGCTGAGAGCCTCTATCTTAAGGTCTATTCTGAAATTATATTCAAGCTATTGGCCTGCTGAGTTCTATGGTCACATCTGAAAATGCATGGTTTGGGTGCAGGGCTTGTAAAGCCACTTCCAAGCTCCTTGATACAATTGTTGGTATGCCTCAGCTCTTTGACATGAGAATTTCTCTATACAGCTGCTCCACAGCATGGCAGCTGGTTTTCCCACCAGTAAGAAAATTCAAGCAAAAATGAGAGACCATTCAGTATAGAAGCTGCAGTCTCTTCACAGTCATCTTGGGTATGAAAATGCATGTTTCCTGCTATATTCTATATGTTAGGAGGGACTCTGTAAGTCCAATACCCACTCTGTTTCCATTCCTACGCATGCATACTTGATAATTCAGATTTTCTCCTCCTCACTGTCTCCTGTTTCTGTTTCCTGATGTCCACAAACTCTATTTGAACCACAAAAACTTTCATGTGGGCACAAACAGTGCTTTGAAAAATTCCTCCTGTGCCCTTCCTACCTTCACTGAGGACTTCAATTGTACTTCCTCTTGCATCATCTAAAAGTATGTGGGAGCTAATGCCCCAGGGGTAAACCTGGAACAATAGAATTCAGAATTTGTGGACAAGTTTAATCCCATTCCTCCTTTCGAAAGAAGATCCCCAAATGAAGATAATAAACAGGAAGTGTAATCGTGGTGTGCCACAATTTTTCTCAGTGGTAAGCAATTCAATATCGATTCTTTTATTGGCTCTCTTTCCTTCTCCTGCTTTTCCTAACTTTGCCTCTCATTTTGCTCCCTGAAGTTGGACATAACTCCTTTGTCTCAGCCTCAACTTTAGAAAGATTAAGCTACCAGTTGACACTTAGAATGCTAATCTTCAAGGTGCAGTTTTGGAACTGGATTTTACCCTCAACTGAAAGCAATAAGAATGCCAAGTAGTAGCTAAATTACAAGTTTTCACCTGTAATTTGTATCAAGTACAGGTGAAAGTGAAGAGTTGAAATATATAATGGCTTAGGCACTTAAACAGTATAGAGATAAAAGTAATTATAAAGATCATGAGGTTGCCGTCTTTTTTAAAAACCGCTGAACATAATAATGTGCTTTATACGGTTCTTTTATTTTTACTTCAAACTTTATTTTCAAAAAATTAAAAGTTTACTTTTAAAAATTTTTGCCTGGATTCTCCAGATTTCAGTATTTGCTATATATCCTTTACCTCTCTCTGTCTAAACATAAATGCATATACAATATAGATTTTGATTATACATTTATTATCTGGAACTAATTTTTAGATATGTCACTCTAAATATTTTAACATGTATCTCCTTTTAAAAACATATTCTACCTAAACACTTCTTGAGTATAATTGTTACACTCAATAATTTAACACTGATAAACCAAAAATATTTTTAATATACAGGCCATCTATCCAATATATCAATCTTTCCTAAATAGCCCACTGAATATGTTTCATACTGTTTATATTTGTTTGTTTTAATCCAAGATTTAATAAAAGATCACATATTGGATTTATGGGCCATAACATTTTTGTCTCCTCTAATCTAGAACAGCCTTGTCCTTCCTTCCTTTATCTGCATAACAGGAAGGTTTTTGATGTAGTGGTGGCCATGGGACCATAAAATCCAGGGAATGAACTTGACTATGAGTTCACAAAAAAATCACTCTTAATTTGTCGCTGTGTTTACAGTGAGGTCACAAGCTGATCCTAAAACAGATTCCTGGAAGTCAGGGGACTCCTCTGAAAGCTGAGGTTGTCAATAGTGACAGCCTTCTATTTCCCATTCTTACTGTTGGGAATTCTTTTTTTATTATTATTTCTAAGCTTAAGTTATTTATTTAAGCCATCTCCTGCCACAAGCAAAGGGATGGAAGATTAGCACATCAGTCATCATTTGATACAGGTAAAGAAGGTGAGCTTAAGGTCCTGTATACTTTTTCTGGTCCGTGTGCAGAGTAATGGTCCAAAACAGTGCTGCGGCCCTGTTGCCTGGGTAGTGGTTCAGATTCTCTTTATTCATCTTCATAGCCAATTGGAAATGGATTCATACGAGGGTTATGGAATAGGGTATGGTTAGTATCTCCGCAGGGAAAGGGCTTGGTCTTGATGCGGAGATAGGGGTAGTCAATGAACTCGGGTCTCTCATGCTCTTTGTGGTGCGACGTCAGGAATACATTCAGCAACTATGAGGTATTTTTTTTCTCTTGCTTTTTTTGTCTTGGTCACTGTGTTAGTCCATTCTTCACTGCTATAAAGGAATACTTGAAACTGAGTAATTTACATGGAAAAGAAGTTTAATTGGCTCACAGTTCTGCAGGCTGCACAGGAAGCATAGTGGCTTCTGCTTCTAGGAAGGGCTCAGGAAATTAACAGTCATGTCAGAAGGTAAAGGGAAAGCAGGCACACCTTACATGGCCTGAGCAGGAGAAAAGAGTGAGGGAAGGTGCCACACACTTTTAAAACAACCAGATCTCACGAGAACAGCAGTAGAGGGATGGTGCTAAAACATTCATAAAGATCTGCTCCCATGATCCAATAACCTCCCACCAGGCCCTTCCTCCAACATTAGGAATTAGATGAGGTTTGGGTGGGGACTCAGATCGAAACCATATTAGTCACTGTAACTAGAGGTTTATCAATTTTATTTAACTTTTTAAAATATAAACTTTCACTTACATTGATATTGTCTATTTTTTTCCATTTTCAATTTTATTAGTTTCTTCTCTAATGTTTATTATTTTGTTCTTTCTGCTTTATTTGAGCTTATTTTACTTTCTTTAAATATATTAAGCTGACAGATTAGATTATTAATCTGAGACATTTCTGGTTTTTTTTTTTTTTTTTTTTTTTTTTTTTTTTTTTTTTTTTTGCCAATCGTTGAGAGCTTGTAAGGTTGCTGAGGTTGGTTGGCCTTGAACTCTTGGCCTCGCCTTCGCAAGTGCCATGACATCCGGCTGGAGCCACTTTGGGCCCCGTCATTTCTTATATAAATATTTAATGGTATACATTACCTTAAAAACATTGCTTTAACTATATTCCACATATTTTAGTACATTGTGTTTTTATCCTTATTCACTTTAAACTATTTTTAATGAGTTTTGAGATTTGTTCTTTAACCCTTTTATTTAGAAGTGGGTTATTTAATTTTTAAGGATTTGAGGATTTTAAATATATGTTTGTTATTGATTTCTACTTAATTTTCATTATATTATTAGAATAGAATTGGTATGATTTCTACTATTTTAAGTGGGTTGGGTGTTTTTGGTTGTTTTTGTTTTTGATGGGTTAGATTATGATGTATCTTGGAGAATGTTCAGTATGCCCTCGTAAAGAATATGTATTCTGCTGTTGCTGGGAAGCATGTTTTATAAATGTTAATCAGCATATTTCCTTGGTAGTATGCAAGTCTTTGATATCATTACTGATTTTCTGTCAAATTGTTCTATCAATTACTAAAATAATATTATTGAAATCTGCAATTATAATTTTAGATTTGCCTACTTGTTTTCTAACATCAATTTTTGTCTTATTTATTTTGAAACTGTTATTAGAAATATATACACTTAGACCCATTATGTCTTTTTTACAGAACTGACCCTTAACCATGTCTCCTATTCCTGACATTATTCCTTGTGCTAAAGTCTACTTTTTTTGATATTAATGTAACTATATTAATTTGGGGGAGGGAAATGTTTGTGTGGTATGCCTTTATTCATCTATTATTTTTGAGTTATATTTGTTTTTATATGTTAACTGCATTTTTAGAGACAATACAGAATTGGACTTTGCTATTTGTTCCAATCTGAAAATTGCTGTCTTTAGAAAGTTATATTTAGGCCATTTATGTTTAATGTGATTATGGATATTGTTGGATTAAAAAGTTAGCAACTTCTAGATGTTTTCTACTCATTTCACCATTTACTTTTTCTGTTTTTATCCTCCCTCTACATATGTTGACATCAATGAACAATGATAAACTAAATTATAACATTTTACTTCCTCCATTGACTTAATACTGATACATATTTTATATGTTTCAGTGTTTTACCTGGAATTTAAAATGTATATCTTTACATCTTTAATGACTACATCTTTAAATAAGCAAGCACTACCTTAAAATTATGTGCTGCTTCACCTGTGGTATAAGGATCTTAAAACTAGCCAATACCATAAGGCCAGTAGTATTACTTGTCTTCTTACAGATTAAGGCTTTTGTTTTGTTATGGAGATAGAGTGGGGTGATATGGGTAGTGGTACTTGTTCCTCCTACATGGCTGTTGTTTCCTCCCTCTGTTCTGCATGACACTGGGTACTTCTCAGTGATTATTTTAGGCCTTTTCTGTGAGAGGCCAGAGAGGTTCATGGGGAAAGAACCTGCCAGAACATGATGACTTCCTCACATCCCACAGTCCATAAGGGTTTCACATGGTCCTGTCAGCCTGCAATTCTCCTTCCAATTTGTCAGCTTTTTAACTAAACTGTTCTTACCAGTGTCTGGCTATGTCTACCAAATTTATTTTGTTTAAAAAATGTCTTATCTGTTTATAACGACACTATAGCATGTTTGGAACTTGAACTGTCTCCTAGATGTTACCATCTTAGAAACACAACTTCACACCTACCTTTAAATTCTTAATGTGTATTAACTGCTAGAATGTTCACATGCTAGCAAAAGATATACTGAAAATATTTTATATGAGACACCATTGAAATATCATGCCCTCGGAACAGCTTAAACAACAGTTTAGTGAATAAAACAGGGTAGTTTTTAAATAAAAGTACTCAGTAAATTTCTCATAATTAGGTATAGCCTTAAATACATAACTTCCTAAAAACTATTGCTTCTATCATAAAATGGTACTTTGTTGAGATATATTCCATTACAGAAATAGCTGAAAATCAATGTGTTGTTGGAAAATATAGAGCCAGTGGTATATTTATATTGTGTAGTGTACTTTAAAATAAACACTCAAGAACATTAAATCATAATAGCTAAGTAATTTACCTTTCAATTTCAGATTACTGTTATATATTTTGACTCTCATATTCTGCATAATAATAGATTCCTTTGGTTAAGGGTCAAAAATGCTTTCAAATTACTACAACTGTTACAATGCCAAGCTGTTTAAGAGGTAACTGTTTAGTGTCTTGATTTTTCCTTGTCACTTGCATGTCTTGCTTCTTCCCCATCATTTGCACTATGCCATTTGGACAAAACAGAATTGAAGTAAAAAGTTTTTTTTTCTTTTTTTTTTAATTTTCTGATCGTACAAATTCTTTTTATTAACTTTCATTGATTTGGGGTTACATATTTTTAAGTTCAACGACTAAAATAACTGAAAGTATAAAAGAGAATGCTTTAAATCATTGTTGTTAAACAGTCTCTGTTTTAAAAAATATTAACGAATAATCACACAATATTACAAAAGTTAGAGGTTTTAATATAGTATGGATTAACATATATCAACTGAAATTTAGCTTAATTTAATTATAGAAATAATATGAAACACAAAATAACAAAACAGCAGAAAATCAAGCAAAAGCTATTTACAAGATTTAATTTGAGATAAAACAAATAAATATATACATTCATATCAGTCATTCTTTGGTAAGTCCTTTTATATGTTTCTTGTCTGCAGACTTTTGACTATTCAATCATCTTGATTCCTTCAATCCAAATGACCTAAACATTTCAGGACACCATAGAGTAGTTCACTCAAATGGGTCCAATCTCCCTTATTTTCTCTTTTAAATAAAAGACAAAAAGTATTGACGTATAGACTCAACTGCCTTCATTTGTTGATCATGTGTCAAACACAATGGTGCTCAACAAGTCAATCTATTTGGTCCCACTATTTGTCTGGTCATCTTTTATCTAAGGAATGCACCATGCCATGGTCCCAACAAGGAGATGAAAATAAGTAACTAAGTAGAACTTTGGAGAATACCTTAAAGGATGGCCAGATTCCATGGGCATGTCCTTTGTTTTTCATCCTTCCCTTCTTTTTGCCTGGAAAATGGCAGTGTCAGCAGTTCAGCTGCATTATATGACTGGAAGACTAGAAGCCACATGCTAAAGAGGGCAAAGCAGGAAGACAGACTTGTATATACTAGCCTTGAAATGCCTCTGAAATATTTGTTAACTTATTGATTTGTCTATATGTCATTTAAATCGCTTTTGATTTTCATTTTGTTTTGTATGTGAACATATATTCTAGCTGACATAAATGGGATCCCTCAATGTCTGAATGATGGTAGGTGAATATGGCTTTTTTTGCTGATTGGGTTTACATCATAGCCATATACTCAAATACTTTATACTCAGATCTCTGCAGTTCCCAAGGACTAACACCGCACTGCAAATGGAAAAACATTCTACACTCCTAATACTTATTCTCAAGGATAATTTTTGGCTTCTTTTTGAGACTGATTGAACATCATTTACACCAGTTAGCAAATAAATGGGCAATATAGGGCAAAGCAAGATTCAACCTATATTTAATAGCATCTTAAATCAGAAAAATACTTAAGACAGAGGAGGAGGATGAGAGAGAGACTTGTAATGAGGAATGCATTGTATTTCTTGTTTTCCCAACCTTGTTTGCACTCTGTTTTTGAGACAGAGCATCACTGTAGAATAATGTGCTAGAAAACGCTCAATATTTGTGTTCATTTATTTAATATGCTTTCTATGATGGGAAAAGAAGGCATTGCATTGTGTGTTCACATTCTGTGAACAGAATTGTAAAATGTCTTTCCAAAGTTCATGTTTGCTGGCTATTCAACACTAAGATAGGCTCTGCTATGAAGGGACTTTGCTGATGGATTATGTTTGCTATCTTTCAACTTCAAATAGGAAGATGATCTTGCATTATCCAAATGGACCTCATGGAATCATAGAAGCCCTTAAATATCAAAGAGGAAAACAGAAAAGTCAGTTGGAGATGTAAGGCCAGAATGATTTAAAGCACAGGAACAGGACCAGGAGCCAAAGAAGGGTAGCAGCCTCAAGAAGCTATGAAGAATTCCTGATTTCATGGAAATAGTATTTAAGAAAACAGGGACATTAGTCATACAACTTTGAGCAAGTAAATCCTACTAACATCCTGCATAAGCCCAGAGTGAATTGTCTCCTGGAGAATACAACCTTGCTGACACCTTGACTTTGGCCTTGTGAGACCCAGGCAAATAGAACCACTAGATAATGTCTCTGTTGTATTAAGCTTATAAATGTGTAGTGATTTATTATGGAACATAACATTAGGCAACTAATACACTTGGTAATATAAAAGAGCCTGTTGAAGAGACTTGCAAAAATATTAGCCAACCAGAAATTATTATTTTTTTATTATACTTTAAATTCAGGGTTACATGTGCAGCATATGTAGGTTTGTTACATAGCTATACATATGCCATACTGGTTTGCTGCATCCATCACCCCATCATCTGCATTAGGTATTTCTCCTAATGCTATCCCTCCCCTAGCCCCCAATTCCCTGACAGGTCCCAGTGTGTGATGTTCCCCTCCCTGGTACCATTCTTTCTGAAACTATTCCAACTATTGGTCAACTCCCACTAATGAGTGAGAACATGCAGTGTGAGGTAAGTGATCCTCTTGCCTCAGTCTCCTTAAGTAGCTAGGACGATAGTTCTGCAGCATCATGCCTGGCTAAATATTTTATTATTTTTTATTTTATTGTAGAGACAGAGTCCCACTATGTTGCCCAGGCTGGTCTCCAAACTCTGTTCTCAAGTGATCCTCCCACTTTGGCCTTCTGATGAGACTGCACACATGAGCCACATTGCCTGGCCTGTTTGAGTATTTTAAAGTATTATATATAATATTAAATCAGAAATGAAAAAGTTGTAGCTAATTCTAAAAGGTATTAACTATGAAATGTTATTGTGCAATCAACACAATCTCAATAAATAAACAGTGTATACAAATAATATAATCTTTGTCCACGTACATTGCCTCCTGATTTGTAGCAGCAACAGTTTCTGGAAAAGCTATCATGAAATATGGAATACACATGAAATTGCTTTTTTAAAATTCTGCAGAAAGGATGCTAGAAGTTTATATTTTACACCAAAACTAGAATCATTTAACTGATAGTAGTGTGCAAATAAAGCCAAGAGCTTTGTATTTTATACATAATAAATGCCAGTGGGTCAATGTATTTATCTCTATTTTAAAAGTGACAGAATATCTTCATCTTGGTGATTTCCAGTAATATTAGCTCTTAAGTCATTAAAATAGCACACATATTTGTAGAAATGAATAATATATACATAAGCAAAGCAGCATGAAAGAAACAACAGTTACCCATGACACCACCAGGAATTTCTATTTACCTATAAAAAGAAAGAGTTGATGGGGAGTTCCTGAGCAGTCTATCATTAAAGGAATGACAGAAATCTAGCAGGGGGCAGAATTTTCTGATTATAGTACACCAAATTGCTTAGTCATTGGGTACACAATCTGGTGTGAACTTCTTTGAGGATCATGGAGAAACTGGAGGCTGCTAATCAGCTATTCCTTCTGTGGAAGTTTCTCTTGAATGGAGCTATTAGTAAGACAACACACATGGATCTCTTCGTCTATGTGGATCCTCTTCTCCCTGTTTATTTCCAAAGCAGCTCCACTTCCATGGCTCTTGTGAGGTTGTCTTTCTGGAAGGAGACTCACAAGAGAGGCTAGTGGGAAGAATTACAGCCTCCATTACGGCAGCTGGTCTCAGAGTAAAATTGGTACCCATTACCTTCCCCTTCCTGTCTCCATGCTGTATCTCCCCACACTCAACTATCACCACAGGACTTGGTATCTTACTAGCACTGTGACACAGAACCAGATACATAATTTGCAATTCTCAGTGCAAAATGAAATGCAAAGCTCCTTTTTAAAAAAAATTATTAAGAATTTCAACATTATTACAGCACAATTGTAAACAAAGCATGAAAGTCTTCTAAGTATGAGGCCCAGTGTGGTTGCCCAGGTCAAATGCCCGTGAAGCTGTTGTGGCCCACATATAAATTTCTAAAGAACCTGAGATCTCTGTAATCATCATATACTTCTTTGACTGAGGTTGCTGCATGTGTCCATTCACAGTTACAATTCTGAAAATACCAAATTTTATTTAAAAAATATAATAAATTAATGAATGGAGCATGAATAATTGGATTAACTTCAAGGTTTTAGCTATGAATGTGGTAAATGAGGTTAGAATGCACGGTTATTTAAAATGAGAAATGCTATTGAAAAAGTTTCAATGTCTAAGCCATTAATTGTATTCTTTTAATTATAAGTTATTTTGTTTTCTTGTGTGAGTAAATCTTTGTATTTCCTGACAAAGACATGTAATTTTTAAAAAACGCAACATCCTTGAAGTTTTATGGTTATACAAATACATTATAAACTTATTGAGTAAAAGTTACTGTTTAAAGACCTCATGTTCTCAGAAAGAGTTGACAGCTCATGAAAATAATGAGCTTAGAGAAAAAGATAAAATAATGAAAAATGTGAAATTTATGTGGTAGCACTATTTCTTGTATAGTAAATATTAATTATAGTAAATATTTATAAAGTACTTTTTAGGCACAAGAGAAATTTAATGGCTTTGCATATACTTTCATCATGTGATCAATGTCTTCACTGTATGGATGAGGAAACAAATTGAACAAATCCTTTGAAAAATTTAGAAACTATAACCTTAATTATTTTTAAGATTAATTGCAAATTTGTAAAGTTTATACATTAGTGTAAATTAAATAGTGCTTTTTTTTGTCTAATTAAGTGTATTCTAAAAGCAAGTGTACCACTAAACTTGATTAGAAAAGAAAGTAATCACATTTCAGAACTTGAAACTCAGGGCTAACTGATTACACTTGCCAAATTCAACTTCCTTATTTTTTTTTTTTTCAGTCACTTGTAGTTGATTTTAAAACACATATAGCTAAAAATTATGTATCTGAGAAATATATAGCTAAACTTCCACTAGTTTCCTTATAGATAGCATCTCTGATGTATAGGTCACCATGGTAACAGTTGCTTAAGTTGCTCTAAAGGACCTTAGAGTCAGGTTTTGTCCAGTGTAAGCCTGCTGAGACCAATGACCTTTCAACTGGAAGTGTGTGAGTGTCTGATGGGTGACCTTTTAATGTTAGAAGGCCAAAATCTCAACCCTCAGATTATGCTAGGAACAGGATTTCGTGAACATTCATTCTATGAAGAGCCATGAAGTTTGGCTACACTTGTGCAGATCAGATTGCCTCATATTTTTTTAACTCCAATTATCTTTTCCCTAACCTTGGACTTCCTTACTTCTCTATCCCATAAATACCCCTAAAACATCATCTTTAGAGAGATGGATTTGAGATCTGATTTACTGTCCCCTAGCTTGGTTGCCATGTGAATAAACTCTTTCTCTGCCGCAAAACTCATTGTCTAAGTGATTGGCATACGATGTGATGGGTGGACAGACCTGAATTGGTATCAGAACTAGATAATATGTAATGTTTATATGTAATGCCAGCACCCAGGATGAGGCCATCTGTCATGTATTATCAAACTGAAAAAAAGTAACTTTTAATCTTAGCCTTAGATCTCTTTTTCTTTTCTTTTCTTTTTTGTTTGTTTGTTTGGCTATGAAAACATCTTTGGTTTAAGACATTTATAATAATTCTTTTAAGAAATGTAAAATATCAAATATTAAGACTTTGATATTAATGCTAATTTAAATGTGGTACACTATAATAAAATTCAGAGTTTATTTATCTAATGATATTATACATGAGTTGCTTATAAATTTTAATCTCTTAAAATGACTCTACATTTCATCTCTATAGTAGCTGTGCATTTCTCAGAAAGCATATAAATTAATAACATTTTTATAACCAATAAAACTGTTTAGCATCTGTGCTGTCTCATTTCTTCTGCTGTTGCCCCTTCAGAACTCACTGGAGTGCCCTATATTTATTATCATTGATATTTCTACTCCCCAAATCAATACAAAAACTGCCATAACAGTGTTACAAGAACAATTTAGGAGTACTCATGAGAAAGAAAATTGTCTTAGGTGACCGTAGAAAAGAAAAAGAGATGCTACAAGATAGGAAGTCAGTTCAAAGCAATCTTATGAGATCAGCAGTTGTGTTACTTCAGAGCCCTTTTCTCAGTTTATTTTAAGATGAATGTTGACTTAGGATGCATCATATTTCCATGTATAATGCTATTTTTGTATATTTAGAAGATGATATATTTCATCATGTCCTCAACGACAACTGAAAGTAAAGGTGAATGTAGGACCTTTCTTTCAAGTTTAGAGTGAGTTCTAGTAAAATCTGAATCTTGATTCCTCACTCTATCCACAGCTTTGAACAACTAGGTGTATTTGCATTGTAAGGCTGGTTTAAAATTTTGCTGAGAAAAAGCAAATCTGTTCTGACTTTTTGAGTCATAATCAAAAACACTTGTTCAATTCAAGCCAGCTGAGACCACCAGTGAGTTGGGGTAGTTAGTTGGGGTAGAATTACTTAAATCCCCTGACTCAATGGTGACTGAGAAGGGAAGCCATGAATATGTGGAGAGAATGAAAATCTTTAAATGCTGCTAAAAACATGTTTCTTTTCCTCTTCAACTGAAACCATTAGACTCATTTAAAGCTATGTCTTTTGTATTAAAGTGTTCATTCATCACATAATGTTAGTTGTTATTTAGAACATTTCCATAGTCATTCAACTTAATCTACTGAATACTAAGTTCCTCCTAAGTGACAGGCAAAGTGCTACATCAGGAGTGCAACAAGAACTCTTCTATATTTTCAAGAAAATTCAAGGTAAGTGATACATGTTTACATATAAATAAATGGCTTTTGTGTAATAAAGATAACTGCTAAGACATAAATTTGTACCAAGCTCTGCTTGGAGAGTTTAAAATAAATGTGTTTGTCTTCCTTTTAAGTTTCAGGAAGTTTACACTTAAGTGAATGCATGTGAAAATTAGTGAGAAAATAGATATGAGACATTAACCCAGAGGTATTTAAGACCAAGATATAGATGGCAATAATTCCATATAGTTATGTTAACATGTGAGGAATATAAGGACAAGGTAAGAGCTGGAGCTATAGGGAGGGGGATAATTCCATCTGTTCATGTGAAAGGGAGGTTCAAGACTATGTGCAGACTCCAGGGTTGAGTTCAATGAGGTTGCCTCATTGAAAACTTGACTTCGCTTAATTACCTGGGTGTCCTTGGCCAAATTGCTTGCTAGTCTCTACCTAAAATGTACTTGAGAAGTGGTACAATGTTAAATGAGATAAGCTATGTAAGCACTGGTCCTCCTTAGACCCCCAAATCTATAATATACTATTATTACATCAAAATAATTATTTATAGGTATTTTTGTTACTCAATAAATGCTTACTCAATCATATGCTTCAATTAATACTGGAAATAAGCACTCTTTCTGGCACTCAAGTGATCATTTTTGTTCCTTGTTAACATTTTTTCCTTATATGATAATAAATTAGACATTCTCTCATGAATTTCCAATTTATAATACTTGTGTCTGGTGAGCTTGAATTCACCTGTAAATATGTGACATTATAATATTTTCAATTTAAAATTTGTAGCCAAGATAAAACTTGTTAAGAAGCTAGGTTTAACATTTATTATTTCAAAGGTTTAGATGATACTAACACATTTTACCTTTCAAAGTGAAAAAGTCTCTGGGGTACACCGTTTTGGTTTTTCTTGCCTGGGAATAAAGGAGGGGTCAGGCAGGCAGGCAATTTCTTATCTCTGGAACTCCTCTAAGATGAAAGGACATCTGGGGGACAAAGACACACTTTATGAGAGTAATGATGGCCCCTTCTTCTGGGGTTTATAAACAAGGTTTACTAGAGTCTTGCTATACCTATCGTTCAGTCATCTGGGGGTGTAGGATGGGGAGTGCAAATGCAATTGGCTGCTGTTGTGAGGGACAGCAGGAGAGACTCACCAAACAACCAGAAAGAACTCTCACAGAGACATGAGATCCAGGCCTCCTCTATGCATCCACCGTCCGGGAGATTTGACAAAACACAAAATAAACCTAACCACAATGCTGGGATATTATCACTGTCATAAAAGATGGACTGCCCAGCTTCTCCAAGTAAACCTGCAGAATTATAAGTGTAAGCCACCACTCCCGGCCATCATAGTAAACCCCCTCTCTACCAAAAATATAAAAATTCAGCTGGGTGTGATGGTGCACACCTGTAATCCCAGCTACTCTGACTGAGGCAGGAGAATCTCTTGAACCTGGGAGTGAGCAGAGTTCGTGCCACTGCACTACAGCCTGGGTGACAGAGCAAGACTCCATAAACAAACAAACAAACAAACAAACAGATATCTGCAAATAGCTTTCACAAATATTAAAAACAAAGCAAAACAACAAACAAATTAAACAAAACGGACAGTTACATTTGCAGAACTAAAAGATGAATGTAAGAAAGTAACCTGTGACTGGAGAAGCTGGTCGCAGTATGGGATTTCTAAAAAATCCTGAATGTGCATCCCAAAGACTGAGAATTGTAAAGAGTTTGCTGTTTTTTTTGAATTGCTATTGATGCAGTAATGAGAAACATCAAAAGCATTCTGGCATTTTTGTACACTTAGTATAAATTCTGGGATAATTTTTTAAAATACTACTTTAAGTTCTGGGGTACATGTGCAGTACTATTATCCCTTCCCAATCTCCCCACCCCCCAGGGCCCTGGTGTGTGATGTTCCCTTCCCTGTTTCCATGTGTTCTCATTGTTCAACACCCACTTGTGAGTGAGAACATGTGATGTTTGATTTTCTGTTTTTGTGTTAGTTTGCTGAGAATGATGGTTTCCAGCTACATCTGTGTCCCTGCAAAGGACATGAACTCATCCTTTTCTATGGCTGCATAGTATTCCATCATGTATATGTGCCACGTTTTCTTTATCCATTCTATCACTGAGGGCATTTGCGTTGGTTCCAAGTCTTTGCTGTTGTAAACAGTGCTGCAATTAACATAGGTTTGCATGTGTCTTTATAATAGAATGATTTATAATCTTTTGGGTATATTCCAGTAATGGAATTCCTGGGTCAAATTATATTTCTATTTCTTTTCCTTTTTCTTTTTTTTAAATTATACTTTAAGTTCTGGGATACATGTGCAGATCTTGCAGGATTGTTATATATATATATACCATGGTGGTTTGCTGCCTCCATCTCCCCATCTCCTACATTAAGTATTTCTCCTAATGTTATCCCTCCCCAACCTCTCCACCCCCTGCTATCCCTCCCCTAAGCCCCCATCCACCAACAGACCCCAGTGTGTAATATTGCCCTCCCTGTGTCCATGTGTTCTCATTGTTCAACACCCACTTATGAGTGAGAACATGAGGTGTTTGGTTTTCTGTTATCATGTGGGTTTGCTGAGAATGATGGTTTCTAGATTCATCTGTAAAAGTCAAAGTGAAGTGACTTGACTGCCCATTGTCATATAGCATAATCTCTATCGTATTATGCTATCAATATGTTTCTGAGCATTTGCAACACGGATTACAAGCTGATGAACTTTTCTACCAGGGCCCTCCCTTACCCCTCTACAGACTGACCTGGAGCTCAGGCCATTTCCCTGGAGCCGTTCAAAGACAAAGGCAATATCATTCAGGACGTAGGAATAAGCAAGGACTTCATGACTAAAACACCAAAAGCATTGGCAACAAAAGCCAAAATAGACAAATGTGATTTAATTAAACTTAAGAGCTTCTGCACAGCAAAAGAAAAAATCATCAGAATGAACCAGCAAACAATAGAATGGAAAAATCTTTTTGCAAGCTACCTTTCTGATGAGGGCTAGTATTCACAATCAACAAAGAACTAAAACAAATTTACAAGAAAAAAACAACCCCATTAACAAGTGAGTGAAGGATATAAACAGACACTTTTTAAAAGAAGACATTTATGCAGCCAACAAATATATGAAAAAATGCTCATCATCACTGGTCATTAGAGAAATGTAAATCAAAATCACATTGAGATTATCATCTCACGCCAGTTAGAATGGTGATCATTAAAAAATCTGAATACAACAGATGCTGGAGAGAATGTGGAGAAATAGGAACACTTTTACACTGTTGGTGGGAGTGTAAATTAGTGCAATCATTGTGGAAGACAGTGTGGTGATTCCTAAAGGACCTAGAAGTAGAAATTCCATTTGAACCAGCAATCCTTACTGGTTATATACCCAAAGAATTATAAATCTTCCTATTACAATGACACATGCACACGTGTTCATTGTGGCACTGTTTACAATAGCAAAGACATCAAAGGGTGCCCCTCTTGCCACTCCTATTCAACATAGTACTGGAAGTTCGGCCAGAGCAATCAGGCAAGAAAAAGAAATAAAGGGTATTCAATTAGGAAAGGAGGAAGTCAAATTGCCTCTATTTGCAGAGAACATGATTGTATATTGTATATTTAGAAGAACCCATTGTCTCAGCCCAAAATCTCCTCAAGAGGATAAGCAAAGTCTCAGGCTAAAAAAAAATCAATGTGCAAAATCACAAGCATTCTTATATATAAACAACAGACAAGCAGAGAGCCAAATCATGAAAGAACTCCCTTTCACAAATGCTACAAAGAGAATAAAATACCAAGGAATACGACTAACAAGGGACATGAAGGACCCCTTCAAAGAGAATTACACACCACTGCTTTAGGAAATAAGAGAGGACACAAACAGATGGAAAAACATTCCATCATTATAGTTAGGAAGAATCAATATTGTGAAAATGGCCATACTGCCCATTCGAGGACTGAGATCCTCTTATCTCTGCAATATTTCTAGCTCAAAGGTTACAAAATGGGCCCTATTGTTGGGAGAAAAACTTGCCATCATTTTTTTTCTCTAAAAAAAGGGAGGTATAGATACCATTTGTCGTAGAGACCCCTGGTAGTATCCAGCTACAATCCTTAAATGGATTCAAGCAAGAGAGTTAGTGAAAAAGCAACCGTTCACATTGTTGTAAGTGATTAGGAAATCTGGGTGACTAATACATGAATTTGCAAGTGCTCTCCTTAATTGTTCGGGGCCTATTCCTGAATGTATTATTTTCACTGTACAATTGACTTCTGTTGTGCCCACTTGACTTTCTGGTTCAATGTATCTCATACTTCACAGTTCCTGATGGGAAGCTCTGTTTAGATGATCACTTGCTGTTCCAGAGTAAGCTCGGTTAGAACCCAGTGGCTTATGAAGAATTATAATTAAGAGTATTTTACTGCTACATAATCCAAGACCTTCTCTAACCACAGCATTCTTCACTGAGACTCTTTAATTGCAACTTGATAAATTTCCTCATAGTGTCGTCATTGACCCTGGATTTTCCAGCACTCTTGAAACCCTTTGGAAGTACAGTTAGCAGTGTAGCGTTGATGAGGTACACAGCCTTCTCTTGAGCTGGTCCCTTCTGAGTTACACATTAAACAGACCAGAGCAGTATCTTCAGTGTAAAAGGACACTAAGCTATGAAACTGTCTAAATCAGAACAGGCACAGCTTAAAGTGTCATTTTCCTTTTTGTACAGGCCCAGAATACAATGTACTTCTAAACCACAATACTTGACAAATAGGGTTTATCTCAATTCTCTAGGATCCATGCAACTTCCTATAGATTTTATTGCATTTGCCAGTTTCTGCTTACCACATTCAGTGAGGTTTATGCCATCAACATAGGTACCAAAATAATGTTCCACAGAATTCTAAAATAATAAATGCAGCTGCAACAGAAGGCAATGTATAATATCACCTTTCTCATGTAAATTACAAATGGTTTTGCTCATGCATATGGGTTATATGAAGAAAGCATACATCAAATTAGTAGAGGCATATGTAATATCAGTGGCTATGTTGATATGATTCCATGAAGAAACCACACCCTGCATGACAGACAGAGATTTACATTTAAGTTTTTGGAGGTTCACTGCCACTCATCATAAGTCATCAGTTTCTGTTTTTGTTTTTACAATCCAATTAATTTAAGACATTGAAGCTGGCACTTACCTCTATTATTCCTAGCAGAACAACACAGTATTGCTTGTGATTTACTGTCTTTTGGAATAGGCTGAGATATCTGTGGCTTCCATCAGTCCCTTCTTAACATAATGGCAATATTTCCCAGTTCAAAGAACCTGAAAAATAGTTGAATGGTCCTGTTAGGTTAGAAGTTCACCCTTCCAAATTCTTCACTCGGGAACTAGAGAAATAACCGCCGGGTATGTCCTTAAACACATTTGATGACTTTTGTGTCAGAGCTGGGTCAAAATTGCAGTGATTAGTGGATCTTCATAAGCCCTAATGTGTTCAGATGAAAATTATGCCTTTTCAGGCACCCTGATATCTGTAAAAGCATAGACCGCATATCAACTATTACAGTAGTTTTGATGTACCTTTTTTCGTTAAAATGGAATCATACTGTTAAAATGACTCACGTCTTTTTGAGGAAGGTTCATTAAACATTTACTAACTCTTGAGAAAAGCAAGTATCATCTTTCAAAATTCTTGTCCCAGATTAATCTGTTATGCAGTCTATGAAAATGTATTATTTTTATGAAAATGTATTACTTTTCTATGAAAAGTATTATTTTTCCATAATGGTTATGCTAATTTACATTCCCATCAACAATTTGCAAGGGTTCCCTTTTCTCTACATTCTTGTCAATGCTTATTATCTTTCACTTTTTGATAGCCATTATAACAGGTGTGAATGCTGTCTCATTGAGGTTTTAATTTGTGTTTTCCTGATGATTAGTGATGCTGAACATCTTTTCATGTATACCTGTTGGCCATTTGTACGTCTTCTCTTGGGAAATGTCAATTCAATTTATTTGCTTTTTAATCTGGTTACTTTTGCTGTTGAATTGTTTGAATTTCTTATGTATTTTGGAAATTAAGCCCTTCTCAGATACATGGTTGGCAAATATTTCCTCCCATTTCATAGGTTTTTTTCCTATGGAATGGAAGGAAATATGTCCTCTTTTGAATGTCTATTTTGCTGTGGAGAAGCTTCTTAGTTTGATGTTGGTGTTTTATGACGACTTCCTTCACTTAGTGGAACGTTTTTAAGGTTCATCCATGTTGTTGTATACATCAGTACTTTATTATCTTCATGAAAAAATAATATTTTATTGTACAGATACTCTATATTTTGTTTAGCCATCATTTGATGGACATTGTATTGTTCTCATATTTTTTTAGAATAATGCTGTTATAAACATTGGCATACACTTTTTTTGTGCAGACATATGTTTTCATTTCTATTGAGTATGCAACTTTGAGTATTATTATTATTGGGTCATATGGTAATGAACAGAGCTGAGGGTTACTCGTTTCCAGATGACCCAACAATAGCAACACTCCAAATTATATACCCAATAGAAATGAAAACAGTCTATCAGAGGTAATAGCTAAAGGGTACTGGGTTTCTTTGTGAAATCATGAATGTTATAAAATTGACTGTGGTGATGGTTTCACATATCTATGAATGTACTAAAAAGCTTATTAAATTGTATACTTTAAAGGGATAAATTATATGATATGTAAATTACGTATCAATACAGATATTTTAAAATGTAAAAATAAACAGAAAAAATAATTTAGGCCTAGATTTTGTAGAACATAGTCACTCTACTGTGCTCTGCATTGAAGCATAGGCAGTACAAGGTAAGTATTAGAAAGGAAGTACTTAAAGAATTATGAGGATTTATCAAAATCACCCAGGAGCCAGCTTGAATGAGTTCCCACTGGTATGCTGGAAGAATTTGAGTACCAGAATAAATAAGTTAAGTAATGAATTATAATTCATTTAGTAAACAGAAAAACATCACCCACCTTTATATAAATAAATGTATGAATATACTGTACATTTGAAAAGGAGCAAAATTTTTGGATGATTTCAAAAAATTTTTTCACAAAACTTATTAATTTTGAAGTGGCAAATATTAACAATGATAAAGAAGCTGTTTATTTATTTATTTATCATTATTTAATCATATGATTAAATAATCACCACTAAATAGGGTATAATAAAGTGACTGAAACATATTTTCTGTGGAATTCTTGCCAAAGATGCATAAACTTATTCATGAGTAAACAACAGATAAACTCAAAGCAAACAGATAAACTGAAGAATATTCTGAAAAGTAACTTACCTGAAATTTTCTAGAATGTTTTTAAAATAATCATAAAAGCAGAGATAAAATAAAGAAATTATTTTAGACGGAATGATACTGAAGAAACATGCCACCAATGCAATATCTGCTTCAACATTTGATCCTTTTGCAACCAAAGACAACAGAAAGACAATTGAAAAAAAACTGGGGTCTAGGGATTATATTGTGGCTATGTCTCAGTGTTAAATTCCTGATTTTGATAATTTGATTGTAGTACTGAGATTATGTTGTGTAGTGTCCATGTTTGTAAGAAATGCTTCCAATCTATGCAGAGATTATAGGGCCTTAGATGATCAACTTACTCTCCAATAATTCAGGGGAAAAGTTCTTCATAGTATATGCCCGACTTTTCCACAAATTGTTTTATTGGTTGTGGTTCCACCAGAGAAAGAGAACCAGGAAAGATGTAGATATATAGAGACAGAAAGATAGACAGAGAGAGAGAGATATATATAAATATATTTACTAGAAATTGGCTTCCTCAGTAATGGGGACTAAGTGTGGAACCAGGAGCCAGTAGGGCAGGTAGTCAGAAAGGACTGGTTGGAAGCTCTTAGAAAGGAGCTGAAACTGCAGTCACAAGCAGAATTTCATCTTTTTGGGGAAATTTCAGTTTTAGTCTAAATTCCTTTAACAATTTGAATAGGGCTCCACTCAGATTACTGGGGTTAATTTCTTTTACCTAAAGCCAAGGAATTATAGATGTTAATTACATCTATAAAATACCTGCATAGCAAAACCTCGGTTAGGATTTGATAAATTACTAGTGACTGTAGCATAGTCAAGTTGACATATAAAACTGAAAATCAAAATTGTTCACTATTAAACCAAAAAAGTATACCACTAAATAAATTAATTGCTTGAATTAAGTGGTTTATTAAAATTGATGCGTGTGTTAGTTTTCAAGTTCAGTATCAATCCCTGGTTTCCCTCTGGTCTAAGCTCCAGATTCAGTTGTACACTAGTTAATTAGGAAGGAATGTTTAAAAAACCCTTCATATAAGACTCATGTAAATACATGTAGTATATACACATGTATACATACAGAAATACACACACATCAATCTTTAAACATTTATTTTAAATAGAAAATGGAATAATCAAGTAAGAAGTTTCAAAATAGAGGATTTCTTTATTTTTGGAAAATTTGCTTGAAATACACACACATCAACCTTCAAACATTTATTTTAAATAGAAAATGAAATAAGGAGGTAAGGAGTTTCAAAATAGTGGGTTTCTTTATTTTTGGAAAATTTACTTGTGGTAATTTTAATCTATTTGACGTGAACATCTTTATACCAAAAATCAGTTGTCATTGGCCTAAAAATTCTACCACATCTGCAAGGTCCATACTTCCAATAATATGAAGTGCTATTGCGGGCTGGGTGTGCCCATCAATATACCAATAGGTATATTGAAGTCCTAACTCCTGTTACCTCTGTGAATTTGATCTTGTATGAAAATAGGGTCTCTGTGGATTTAATCAAATTAACATGAGGTCATACAGGATTACAGTGGGCCCAAAATTCCATGTCTGGTGTTTTTATAATGACAAAGAAAAACACAGATAAACACAGACATACAGTGAGGAAGGCCATGTAATGATGGAAACAGAGATTTTAATGATACAACTGCAAGTCAAAGAGTGCCCAGGACTGTTGGCAACTATATGAAGCCAGGAATAGGCAAGAAAGGATTCTTCCATATAATCTCCAGGGGGCAATGGCCCTGCTGACACCTCGATTTGGACTTTAGCCACCAGATCCATAAGAAAATAAGTTTCTATTATTTTAAGCTACCCAGTATGTGGTACTGTCTTATAAAACCCCTAGGAAACTAATACAAGTACATATGCAAGACATTTGCAAGTAATATTTTAGTAGGTCAAACATTTCTTTGGCATGTTCTCATATGGATGGGCATTTACCATACCTGTGTGGTCTGTGATTTATGGTTTTACCTCTGTGGGCAGACCCACGAAATGAGCTTTATAATAACAACAAAAGTATTGAATGAATAAACAGTGTTGTTTCTGATGAAACACAGTTAGGAGCTGCCTGCACACAAGGCTAGAGTTGGAGAAAACACAATGTCTGTAAAGAAAAATAATTAACTAAGAGCATTTTACTTCAACTAATTTTTCACAACCCATGAAAAAATATCCAAAAAAAATACAGTAATAGTGGAAAAATTGAACTTTAATACAACAAATAATCATAAATTTCAAGCAAAAACTGAATTATGCTAGCCAAAAGCATGAAAAGTAAACCAAAAAGGATGAGTACAAGGTTTATTTTCACAAACTTCCTCAGTTCCCAAGCTTTATATAAATTTCCTTCAAATTAAGGATCTCATCCTGTGTACCCTCTCCAAGATGGAGTAAGAAGTCAACAATTACAGGAACATTTGGTAAAGTAAAGCACATTCTGTTGGGACCCAGATGTTTGCAACGGAGCAGGGCTTGAAAATAAAAACAAACTAACACCTTTTCTATAGTGGCTTGGTAGTTGCTCAAACGAAAGCTGTGTTAATTAGAGAAGGATGGGTATAGAGACAGCCAATCCCTGATTTTATGAGTTAAGGGGTGTGCTGGTTACTGTCTAGAGGCTCTCAGCATTATGCTTTTTTTCCTGCACTTTCTTTGTACCTCTGGGCTGAAAACCTGCAAATCACAAATTTAGATGTTCTTGCTAGTTGAATTCCTCTTAGTTTCTGTGAGTAAGAAGTACTGAACAGAATTTGGAAGGAAGGAAGAACAAACAGTATTATTTTGTTGCTTTTCTCTGCACCTCCAGTTTTGACAGTAACAATACGGGACGGGCAAAATAAGGTGTCTCACTATAGTTTTTTCAACAGGGAAACTCCATCCTAAGAAAGGGTTATTCAGCAGTAAAGGAGCTAGAAACGCAAATCAATTCTGTAAATATGTTAAATAGAATATTTTCCTTAAAATGGGTGAATCTTATAGTATGCAACCTATATTTTATAAAGCTATGTTTTTTAAATGGTGATTTTGGGCAGCAATGGATGCCATCAGCATTGAGTATTGAAGCAGTGGGAGAGTGGCCTTTTCTATCTTTAGCTGCAGGCGATTTTCTGTCAACCAATTTGTTGAGGAAGAGTTTGGAACAACATCACTGAATCTAAGCCCTAGGTGGCCTCAGTTATCACAATTGCCAAAATCTCTGACAAGAAACAAATAATTCAAATGATTAGTTGTAATTATAAAGAAATAATATGAGTTCCATGCACAGAACTTGTTTCCTTTATTTAATAAAAGGAAATTTTTTGTTTGTTTTGAGACGGAGTTTCGCTCTTGTTACCCAGGCTGGAGTGCAGTGACGCAATCTCGGCTCACTGCAACCTCCGCCTTCTGGGTTCAAGCAATTCTCCTGCCTCAACCTCCCAAGTAGCTGGGACTACAGGCGTGCACCACCATGCCCAGCTAATTTTTGTTTTAGTAGAGATGGGGTTTCACCATGTGGACTAGGATGGTCTTGATCTCTTGACCTCGTGATCCACCCACCTCAGCCTCCCAAAGTGCTGGGATTATAGGCGAGAGCCACTGCGCCTAGCCAATAAAAGGAAATTTCTAATGAAAAGATGGTCAAAGTAAGACAAAGGAAAAATGAACAAAAGGTTCATTTTTTCTTAGAATTTATAGATGATGTCATCTCTATAAATTACAAGTGAAATTTGAACATGAGAGGAAAGTGTTCAAAGAAGACTTTAAACAGTGTGCAAAATATATAGAAATGAGTGCAAATGCTAAAACATGAGAAAAAAATTAAAACCAAGTGCAGAGAATAAATACCCATTATAGGTGAAAGGGTTACATGTTCATAAGCAGTTATAAGGCTACTACATAAAGACAGAGAGAGAGAGAGAGAGAGAGAGAGAGAGAGAGAGATCAATATTATCACAGAAGGAGTGACGGACTTAAAAACAATGTAAAACTAACATACATTATTGGTATTTTTGAGAATAAACAAATAAAATATTTAAAATATAGAAACAATAAAAAGTATACTTTAAAAACCTTTTCTAGGCCGGGCGCGGTGGCTCAAGCCTGTAATCCCAGCACTTTGGGAGGCCGAGGCGGGTGGATCACAAGGTCAAGAGATCGAGACCATCCTGGTCAACATGGTGAAACCCCGTCTCTACTAAAGATACAAAAAATTAGCTGGGCATGGTGGTGTGTGCCTGTAATCCCAGCTACTCAGGAGGCTGAGACAGGAGAATTGCCTGAACCCAGGAGGCGGAGGTTGCGGTGAGCCGAGATCGCGCCATTGCACTCCAGCCTGGGTAACAAGAGCGAAACTCCGTCTCAAAAAAAAAAAAAAAAAAAAAAACCTTTTCTGTAAGGAAGACAAATTGAAAGTGCAGAATCAAGTTGTTCATAGAGTTCCAAGAAATAATGATACCTAACATTCAAAAGTCTATTCTAAGTATCAAAGTATGTTCTAGCAAAGTTGTTAAAATTCAAGTGCAAAGAAAGAATCCTAGGATCAGTAAGGAGAAAAAAGAAATCATGCTTCCTACTAGTGTGAATATGAAGTTAGATTTGACTTCCTATAGTAATAGTCAATACAAAAAGACTGATCAGTATCTAAAATGCACCGAGAGAAAGAAAATGTGATGCAAGAATTTTATAATCAGCCAAGATATACTTTGATTATAAAGAAAACTTTTGAGTGTAAAGTATGCACAAAGTTATGCCATTTATGAGTAACAAGTTTGAATCTGCTAGGGAAAAAGGGTAGATGGTGATAAAGTAAGAAAAATAAAATAATGGAACTGAAAGCAACTGATCAGATTATGAGAACTAAGGAGTGGTCAAAAATAGACACACATTCCCACGAGCCCTCACTCCTACCCAAATAAAATAATGCTTTTTATTTAAAGACAGCCACAGAGACAAAGGTAAGGAAAAAAAGGGGATGGTTTCCCCCATGCTGTCCTCTTCACAGTGAGTGGGTTCTCACAAGATCTGATGGTTTTATAAGAGGCTCTTCCCCTTTTACTCCTCACTTTTCTCTCTCCTGCTCTCATGTGAGGAGGTCCAAGCTTGCTTTCCCGTTGCCTCTCGCCATCATTGTTAAATTTCCTGAGGCCTCTCCAGCCATTTGGAACTGTGAGACAATTAAACTTTTTTCCTTTATAAAGGAATTTCTTTATAGCAGTGTGGAAACAGACTAATACACTCGGCCAGCTTCCTCTGTTTTTTTAGGGTTGCTAACATTCACTCTGTCCCCACAGATAAGGGAGTCTGGTCAAAGCTCAATTCTTCAACGCCATTCAGAAAGAACTTTAAGCATCTATGTTCTTTGTAAGAAATATGTATAGACAACTTGTACTCTAGTGTTTTAGTCAAATCTAACAAAATCCAGTCCCAATTACTTTCAAAGGTTAGGATGCTGGAAATAGAAATCTTATTTTTCCACAGCCTCCACCCACTCCCCTCTATGTCTGTGTTTATATCTATATCTACGTCTGTGACTATGTCTATGTCCAGGTCTATGTTTAATCAGTGTCTACTTTATGTCTATGTCTATGTCTATGTCTATGTCTATGTCTATGTCTATGTCTATGTCTATGTCTATGTCTATGTCCAGGTCTATGTCTAATCAGTGTCTACGTCTATGTCTATGTCGATGTCCAGGTCTATGTCTACATCTATATTTGTCTATGTTGACGTCCATGTTGACGTCTATCTTCAGATCAATGTCTATGTCTATGTGTATGCCTGTATCAATGCCTATGTCTATGTCTCTTTATCTTTGTCTCTATTTCTCACCACAGAAGCAGATATAGATAGAGTTGTTTTGACATCAGCCTTGCTAACAGTTCTGGTTTCTTTCAGAGTGTGTTACTCATACTATTTGATATCCTTAAAACTATTAAGAGTTGACATCATGATTCCTATTTTATAGATGCAGAAACTTCAACACTACATGAATAAAGAAATTTTTTCTAAGTTACACAGACATTCAGTTATCTAAGTGATATTCGAATCAAGTCTCACTGTACTTTCTTGCCACCTCTTACTGTGGTTGCAAAATGTGCTTCCTGGAAATTACACGTGATAACTGATCATATAATTCCAGAGAATAATCTCCAAGTGGAAAAATAAAAAGTATGGCCTCTCAAGATCTTTACACCATCATTTGTATTGACAGAAATCATGGAATTTGTTCATCAGGATCACAACTTTTGAAATAATCTACTATGCTTTTTGAGATATTTGATTACTACTTCTGTAGTTACATAGTGCCCTAAATAAAATAGTTCTTAAAAGTATCAATCCTTCCTACATCAATATTATATAAAGTGTGACAACAGGAAAATACTACTGTTCAAAGATTATGCCTCAATGACCAAGAGAATGGTAAAGTACTATCTCAATAGACCCCAATAAATATCTGATTATCTAGTCCAAGGGCCCAAACATAGATGGCTGATGTTATTTACCAATGTGTACATACACTGAGTCCACCTTTTTTATTGATTTAAAATTGCCAATGGAAAAATAGTAGTAGGAAAATAGTAAAGTATTGAAACATAAGCAGTAGTGTTTTTTGGAAGGTGTGATTTATTCTTGTTTATACTATTAAAATACTGATTATCCATAATTAATTATTTATTAAATATTTATTTGGATAGATATTACCTTTTTACACAGGAATATATAATAAATATATAATATATAAATACACAGAAATATATTTTTATACTTCTTATAGAAAAATCATAGTTAAAATACTATATTTTATAATGACATATTATCAGACTAATCAAATATGTATAAGAAATGAAATAAGGAAGACTAAATTTTAAACTAATAATAAATATAGCATTAAATTAATTAATATAATTAGTTAATATATCACTATCAGTGACATGGAAATGAGAAAATTTCCCTTGAGACAGGAAATATACATAGAAGTATACATAATATATGACCAATATATGACCATGTGTAATATATGACCATATACATGCACATATATATTTAGTGGAAGGAAATATGTGGACAAGTCAAAAATTTATAGCAACATTTTCAAAACACCTAGAACTGAAATAAATACAATTATTAGATTCTTAGCAAGAAAATTGTGGTGTTTGTAAAAATGAGAGTTTACTAGATTGCATGTAACTTCACTATAAAACTCTATGAAAGAACATTTACTTCCAGACAACTTCACAGCAAAATAGACATCACCTTTCACCCTTCAACATGCGTAAGACTTAAAGAAAGAATGGGGAAGACACCATGTTTTCTTTTGTTGTTGAATTATTAGGATATATTAGCTTGTCACTGAAGATATAAGTTTTTTCATAACTCATCACTTTTTAGAGAATTCCTACATAATAGACATGTACTATCCTAAAAATAAAATTCAAACAGTCAGTATTCAAAAACATTTATTAAATGAAGAAATTAATTCTTCATAACTGAAATTATCTGTGATTAGGTTCTGAATGTATTATTTAAAACATAAATGATTGTAGGAAATTATATAAATAACCCATAACATTCAAAATAATTCTAAAATTCCTATAATATACACTGATACGTTATTTAAACTCAGAGATAATTGAACTAATGTAGATTAGTATAAATGCCTCTTAATTTATAATATTTAATGCAACAACTCAAATATTATCCCTATTTATTACTGCTTCCAATGTAGTATAATCTCATTGCTAGGAAAGGTGAAAGGTATAAAGAATAAAATAATCAAGAAAAATGTGAAGGAAACTGAAAAATATATTCTTGAGTTTGTAAGAAATTATAAATGTTTTATTCATAAATCTAAATATGACATTTAATGTATTATATCCATGGAAATTGTTGTTATGGTAAACACATATTTCCATATTTCATCTATACTTTACATCTCTGATAATTTTATTTTGTCATAATTTAATTTTTCATCCCAATGCTAAAGAGGTTTCACTTTTCTTTACTTTTGCTTTCATAAATAGAGTTCATACTCTAAGGCATATTATTAATACAGAAACATAATACATCAGATTGTAATTATGTATTTTTCTGAGCAGATGCATTGCTGTACATCACTCAACTCATTTTAACTCTAATAAGTGTTATATGTTACAACAAATAGAAGTAAAATTACATGGAAAATACATATCCAATGCATTTATTCAATAGTGCCTTTCTATCTTGCAGGGTTAAAACATTTTATCTTTTCACTTTTTTTTTTAATTTTTATTGCATTTTAGGTTTTGGGGTACATGTGCAGAATGTGCAAGATAGTTGCATAGGTACACACATGGCAGTGTGCTTTGCTGCCTTCCTCCCCTTCACCCACATTTGGCTTTTCTCCCCAAGCTATCCCTCCCCAGCTCCCCCACTGCTGTCCCTCCCTTATTCCCCCCAATAGACCCCAGTGTGTAGTACCCCCCTCTCTGTGTCCATGTGTTCTCATTTTTCTCACCTGCCTATGAGTGAGAATATGTGGTATTTTGTTTTCTGTTCTTGTGTCAGTTTGCAGAAAATGATGGTCTCCAGATTCATCCATGTCCTTACAAAAGACACTAACTCATCATTTTTGATTGCTGCATAATATTCCATGGTGTATATGTGCCACATTTTCCCAGTCCAGTCTATCATCGTTGGGCATTTGGGTTGGTTCCAGATCTTTGCTATTGTAAACAGTGCTGCAATGAACATTCGTGTGCATGTGTCCTTATAGTAGAATGATTTATAGTCTTTTTGATATATACCCAGTAATGGGATTGCTGGGTCAAATGAAATTTCTATTTCTTGGTCCCTGAGGAATCGCCACACTGTCTTCCACAGTGGTTGAACTAATTTACACTCCCACCAACAGTGTAAGAGTGTTCCTATTTCTCCACATCCTCTCCAGCATCTGTTGTCTCCAGATTTCTTAATGATTGCCATTCTAACGGCTGTGAGATGGTATCTCAATGTGGCTTTGATTTGCATCTCTCTAATTACCAGTGATGATGAGCATTTTTTTAAGTGTTTGTTGGCCTCATGTATGTCTTCTTTTGTAAAGTGTCTGTTCATATCCTTTGCCTATTTTTGAATGGGCTTGTTTTTTTTTTTTTCCTGTAAATCTGTTTGAGTTCTTTGTAAATTCTAGATATCAGCCCTTTGTCAGATGGGTAAACTGCAAAGATTTTTTCCCATTCTGATGGTTGCCAATTCACTCTAGTGACTGTTTCTTTTGCCATGCAGAAGCTGTGGAGTTTGATTAGGTCCCATTTGTCTATTTTGGCTTTTGTTGCCAATGCTTTTGGTGTTTTGGTCATGAAGTCCTTGCCTACTCCTATGTCCTGAATAGTTTTGCCTAGATTTTCTACCAGGGTTTTTATGGTGCCAGGTCTTACGTTTAAGTCTTTAATCCACCTGGAGTTAATTTTAGTGTAAGGTGTCAGGAAGGGGTCCAGTTTCTGCTTTCTGCACATGGCTAACCAGTTTTCCCAACACCATTTATTAAACAGGGAGTACTTTCCCCATTGCTTGTTTTTGTCTGGTTTATCGAATATTGTATGGTTGTAGATATGTTGTGTTGCCTCCGATGCCTCTGTTCTGTTCCATTGGTCTATATCTCTGTTTTGGTACCAGTACCATGCTGTTTTGATTACTGTAGCCTTGTAGTATAGTTTGAAGTCTGGTAGTGTGATGCCTCCCAATGTGTTCTTTTTGCTTAGAATTGACTTGGCTATGAGGGTTCTCTTTTGGTTCCATACGAAGCTCATCGTGGTTTTTTCCAGTTCTGTGAAGAAATTCAATGGTAGCTTGATGAGGATAGCATTGACTCTGTAAATTACTTTGGGCAGTATAGCCATTTTCTCGATATTTATTCTTCCTCACCATGAACATGGACTGTTTCTCCATCTGTTTGTGTCCTCTCTTATTTTGTTGAGCAGTGGTTTGTAGTTTTCCTTGAAGAGGTCCCTTACGTTCCTTGTTAGTCATATTCCTAGGCATTTTATTCTCTTTGTAGCAATTGTGAATGGCAGGTTTTTCTTGATTTGGTTCTCTTTAAGTCTGTTATTGGTGTATAGGAATGCTTGTGATTTTTGCACATTGATTTTATATCCTGAGACTTCGCTGAAGTTGCTTATTAGTTTCAGGAGTTTTTGGGCTGAGGTGATGGGGTCTTCTAGGTATACTATCATGTCATCTGCAAATAGAGACAATTTGGCTTCCACCTTTCCTATTCGAATACCCTTTATTTCTTTTTCTTGCCTAATTGCTCTGGCTAGAACTTCTAGTACTATGTTGAATAGGAGTGGTGAGAGAGGGCATCCTTGTCTAGTGCTGGATTTCAAAGGGAATGCATTCAGTTTTTGCCCATTAAGTATGATATTGGCTGTCGGTTTGTCATAAATAGCTTTTATTATTTTAAGATATGTTCCATCAATACCAAGTTTATTGAGGGTTTTTAGCATAAAGGGCTGTTGAATTTTGTCAAATGCCTTCTCTGAGTCAATTCAGATAATCATGTGGTTTTTGTTTTTGCTTCTGTTTATGTGGTGAATTATGTTTATGGACTTGCATATGTTAAACGAGTCTTGCATTCCCGGGATGAATCCTACTTGATCATGATAGATAAGTTTTTTAATGTGTGGTTGCAATTGGTTTGCCAGTATTTTATTGAAGATTTTTGCATCTATGTTCATCATGGATATTGGCCTGAAGTTTTTTTTTCTTGTTGCATCTCTGCCGGGTTTTGGTATCAGGATGCTGTTGGTGTCATAAAATGATTTGGGAAGGGTTCTCTCTTTTTGAATTATTTGGAATAGTTTCAGAAGGAATGGTACCAGCTCCTCTTTGTGTGTCTGGTAGAATTCGGCTGTGATCCCATCTGGACCTGGGCTTTTTGGTGTGTGGTAGGCTCTTAATTGCTGCCTCAACTTCAGACCTTATTATTGGTCTATTCATAGTTTCGGCTTCCTCCTGGTTTAGGCTTGGGAGGACATAGGTGTCCAGGAATTTATCCATTTCTTCCTGGTTTACTAGTTTATGTGCATAGAGTTGTTTGTAGTATTCTCTGATGATGGTTTGAATTTCTGTGGAATCTGTGGTGATTTCCCCTTTATCATTTTTTATTGTATCTATTTGGTTGTTCTCTCTTTCCTTTTTTATCAGTCTGGCTAGTGGTCTGTCTATTTTGTTGATCTTTTCAAAAAACCAGCTCTTGGATTTATTGATTTTTTGAAGGGTTTTTTTGTGTCTCTATCTCCTTCATTTCTGCTCTGATCTTAGTTATTTATTGTCTTCTGCTAGGTTTTAAGTTCTTTCGATCTTGCTCCTCTAGCTCTTTCAATTTTAACGATAGGGTGTCAATTTTGGATCTCTCCACTCTTCTCATGTGGGCACTTATTGCTATATATTTCCCTCTACAGACTGCTTTAAATGTGTCCCAGAGATTCTGATATGTTGTGTCTTCGTTCTCGTTGGTTTTGAAGAACTTCTTTATTTCTGCCTTCATTTATCCAATCAACATTCAAGAGCCAGTTGTTCAGTTTCCATGAAGCTGTGTGGTTCTGAGTTATTTTCTGAATTATGAGTTCTAACTGATTGCACTATGGTCTGAGAGACTGTTTGTTATGATATCAGTTGTTTTGCATTTGCTGAGGAGTGCTTTACTTCCAATTATGTGGTCAATTTTGGAGTAGGTGTGATGTGGTGCTGAGAAGAATGTATATTCTGTGGATTTGGGGTGGAGAGTTCTGTAAATGTCTCTCAGGTTTGCTTGTTCCAGGTCTGAGTTCAAGCCCTGGATATCCTTGTTAATTTTCTGTCTGGTTGATCTGTCTGATATTGACAGTGGAGTGTTAAAGTCTCCCAGTATTATTATGTGGGAGTCTAAGTCTCTTTGTAAGTCATTAAGAACTTGCCTTATATATCTGGGTGCTCCTGTATTGGGTCTATATATATTTAGGATCGTTAGCTCTTCTTGTTGTATCATTCCTTTTACCATTATATAATGACCTTCTTTGTCTCTTTTGATCTTTGTTGCTTTAAAGTCTATTTTATCAGAGATGAGAATTGCAACTCCTGCTTTTTTTTTGCTCTCCATTTGCTTGGTAAATCTTCCTCCATCCCTTTATTTTGAGCCTTTGTGTATCCTTGCACGTGAGATGGGTTTCCTAGAAACAGCACACCGATGAGTTTTGGTTTCTTATCTAATTTGCCAGTGTGTGTCTTTTGATTGGTGCATTTAGCCCATTCACATTTAGGGTTATTATTGTTATGTGTGAATTTGATACTGCCATTTTGATGCTAGCTGGCTGTTTTGCCCATTGGTTGATGCAGATTCTTCATTTTGTTGATGCTCTTTAGCATTTGGTATGTTTTTGGAATGGCTGGTACTGGTAGTTCCTTTCTATGTGTAGTGCCTCTTTCAGGAGCTCTTGTAAAGCAGGCCTGGTGGGGACAAAATCTCTGAGTACTTGCTTGTTGGCAAACAATTTTATTCTTCCTTCACTTTTGAAGCTCTGTTTGGCTGGATATGAAATTCTGGGTTGAAAGTTCTTTTCTTTAAGGATGTTGAATATTGACCCCCACTCTCTTCTGGCTTGTAGAGTTTCTGCCGAGAGATCTGCTGTGAGTCTGATGAGCTTCCCTTTGTGGGTGACCCGACCTTTCTCTCTGGCTGCCCTTAGTATTTTCTCCTTCATTTCAACCCTGGCGAATCTGACGATTATGTGCCTTGGGGTTGCTCTTCTTGCGGAATATCTTTGTGGTGTTCTCTGTATTTCCTGGAGTTGAGTATTGACCTGCCTTACTAGGTTGGGGAAATTTTCCTGGATAATATCCTGAAGAGTGTTTTCCAGCTTGGATTCACTCTCTTCATCACATTCTGGTACACCTATCAAACGTAGGTTAGGTCTCTTCACATAGTCCCACATTTCTTGGAGATTTTCATTCCTTTTTGTACTTTTTTCTTTAATCTTGGTTTCTCGTTTTATTTCATTGAGTTGATCTTCAACTTCTGATATTCTTTCTTCTGCTTGGTCTATTCGGCTGTTGAAACTTGTGCATGCTTCGTGAAGTTCTCGTGTTGTGTTTTTCAGCTCCTTCAACTCATTCATTTTCCTCTCTAAGTTGTCCATTCTTGTTATCATCTCGAATCTTTTTTTCTAATCTTTTTTCAGGTTCTTAGTTTCTTTGCACTGATTTAGAACATGTTCTTTTAGCTCATTGAAATTTCTCATTATCCACCTTCTGAAATCTGATTCCGACATTTTGTCACACTTATTCTCCGTCCAGCTTTGTTCCCTTGCTAGTGAGGAGTTTTGGTCCTTTGTAAGAGGTAAGGTGTTTTGGTTTCGGGTGTTTTTCTCCTTTTTGCGCTGGTTTCTTCCCATCTTTGTGGATTTATCCACCTGTCGTCTTACTAGTTGCTGACTTTTCAATTTGGTCTCTGAGTAGACACCCAGATTGTTGATGATGAAGTATTTCTGTTAGTTAGTTTTCCTTCTAACAGTCTAGTCCCTCTGCTGTACGACTGCTGAGGTCCACTCCAGGCCCTGCTTGTCTGGGGTACACCTGTAGCAGCTGCAGAACAGTGAGGGATGCTACCAGTTTCTTCTTCTGCTATCTTTGTCCCAGAATGATGCCTGCCAAATTTCAGTCTTATTAGTCCTTTTTTGAGGTGACTCTTTGAATATACAGGGGTTAAGGAGCTGCTTGAGGAGATGGTCTGTACTTTATAGGAGTTCCAGTGCTGAGCTGTGAGCTCCGTTGTTCATTCAGGGTTGTTGGGTGGGTGTGTTTAGGTCACTGCTGCAGAACTTATAAAACCCCCTTTTTTTTCCCTCAGATACTCTGTCTTAGGGAGTTGGGGCTTTCTTTATGAGTATCCGTTCCACTGTCCTGCTCAGCTAGGAGACAGTCTAGTCACTTTTTGCCTGCCAAGGCTCCGCTCTGCTGCTGCAGGGCTCCACCCTACTGCCAGGGGGCTCTTCTCTACTGTGTTGGGCTCCACCCTGTTGGCAGAGTCTCTCTGTTATGGCGGGTTGCCTCGGCAACAGCAGGCTGCTTCTGCAATGTGCATGTTCCTCAGTAGGGGTGGAATGTGTCCATAGTGGCAGATGCCCCTCCCCACCAAGCTGCACCATCCTGGATTCAGATGAGCCCACAGTAAATCTGTCAACCTCAAGCATTTCAAATTGCCATTTTGTTTGGCCCTGTGGGGGTGGGACCTGCTGAGGCTGATCACCTGGCTTCCTGCCTCAGAGTCCCTTCTCTCTGGCTCTCTCTCTTTTCCTTTTTAAGTTGAATGGCTGACTCTCTCACAGGTGCCTCAGTTGCCTGCTGACAGGGCACCAGGATCTGCATGATTTCCCATGCTGTGGCCCACTGCATCGGCTCAAATCACACTTCCCAGGAATCTCCCAGTCTGGCTCACTGTCCAAGTCCCATTTAAGCAGATGGATATGTTAATCTGCACTCCCGAATCTCAGACTGCCAGTTTAACAGGGCACCCAGACCAGTGAGCTTTGTTCAGGCTGCCGCTGCGTCACAGTGCCGGCCGAAACAGCTGTGCAAGCCTAAAGGTCTGCGCTGGTGTGCTGCGTCTCTCCTGCACCTGGGAATTTCCCAGGTCCGTCTGAAAATGTGGCTAGGACTCACCCTCTGTGCCTTCACTGAGAGCTGCAATCCTGAGTTGTTCCTACCACGCCATCTTATCTTTTCACTTTTTAATAGGATGTGAAACATTAAGTTTTCACAAAATGAACAAAATTGTATGTACAATGCATATGTGTATTGAGTATAAAAACATAAGTGGGTGAATTCGTTGTCCTGTTTAAGAAACAGAATCCACTGCCTAGCTTAACAAATAGAATGTGCAGTTAAACTTAACCCCTCACGCACACACCACCTTGGAAGCAGTAATAAAGGAGTAACAGCAATCTTCCCAACTCAATCTCCTGAGTAGCTGGGACTACAGGCATGCAACACCATGCCCAGCTAATTATTATATTTTTGTATAGATGTGGTGTCTCAGTGGGTTGCCCAGGCTGGTCTCAGGCTCCTGGCTTCAAGCTATTGGACTTCTCTTCTAGGACAACTTCTTTCTTGATTTAAAAGAAGAAAAGGTTGTTTTTATTTTTTTAATAATTAAACTGTATAAGCACTGTTTCAGATGGCATATTTTGGAAGTTTATGAAGTTGACATTTGAGACTTGCTTTCTTAATTCAGTATTACATTCCTCAGATTGAAACATTATATTAACTATAGCTATTTTCATCACTCTATAGAATTCTAATTAATGAATATATTAGGAGTAGTTTACTCATATTTGCGTAGATGGATATTTATGCTTGCTTTTATAAACTTTTTTATTTCAGTCAGTATCTTTCTCTACTGCCCAACCTGGAAAGCAGTGGGTCAATCACAGCTCACTGCAAGCCTGTACTCCTGGGTGCAAGTGATCCTCTTGCCTTAGCCTCCTGTGTAGCTGGGACTACAGGCATGCACCATCATGCTCAGCTAATTAATTTTTTTTAATAAAGATATGAAATCTCAGTATGTTGCTCAGGCTAGTCTGGAATTCCTAGCCTCAAGTTATCCTCCTAATAGTCTCCAAAAGTGCTGAAATTATAGATATGAGCCACTGTACCCAGCCTGAACATTATTTTATATATCTACAAGCAAAAATGTACATGTTTCTTCAGTACAGGTATAAAGGTATGTGTGTGCATGCACACACATGAGTGTAATTTCAAGGTCTTTATTTTTAGTTCATGGACTGAAAACTAGATATAATTCAATGAGTAGTATATATAGAACAGAAAAATGATGGTATAATTGTAGATAATTATCTATTTCATTTTTACCCTCAGGAATTATACTTTCTTAATGTTTACTAATCTTTAAACTTTGATAATTGTATTTAAGATTTTTGAAACTTATTCATACTTATTTAATAATTGTAGGTTTTATTATTGACAAAATATTTGTTTTTTTAATTGAACAAATTATATTAATATTAAATATGACACCTAGCATTACATAAAGATTTCAAATTCATTAAATCACAGTAAAAAGTAAAAATGAGAGTGAGCAAGAGAGATATCTGCTTCTAAGAAAACTGTTTTCATAAATAAATTATTGTGATGTTACTATGTGAAAAAATCAAAGGGATAAAATATGAAAAGTCATGTAATTTTATCTCGACTGTCATAACTTATTACTAAGAGTTAAATTTCTTTCCTAGTTCAGGTTTGCCTACTTACTGTGGAAGTCTCACCATAGATGAGCATGCTTTCTCCTTGAAACAAGTTATTAATAGCAATAATTGAAACTACTGTTTTTCAGGAAATTTCCAAGAAGTTTTCTTTAAATTATAAACATTGAGATTAATGAGGAATATTTCCCTCTTCATCTCTCATAAAAAACTTCATTGTTAAGTAAGTCACAGTAGAAACATAACTGTACAAATGTATTCAGATTTATATTTAGCCATACATAATATACACCAGAAACTGTTCCAAGTCTGGGAAAACAATACGTACAGCAGAAAAAACTATTCTGCTCTTGCAAGGCATGACTTCTAGGAGAGGAAGAAGGAGATTCAAATGATGTCAGATAGTGATAAGTGCCATACTTTTTTAAGGGGTTGAACTCAAGGGTAGGATGAATAATTTGGATTTGAAAGTTATGAATTTCTCTCTAGAGATGACATTGGAAGTGAGGTACAAAAGATGTTGAAGGATTAACCAGTTAAAGACTTACGTGCAAAAGTAAAAGAAAATGCTATGAATGCCAGATGACTCAGGATAGACTTGGTTCCCAGAAATACTCCTACTTCTCAGACACCTGGTGTCAGGTCATAAATGTGCAGCAGATCAATTCTCATTGTTCTTTGAACTTGTCCTAAACACCTGTACCAGAGACACATGGATGATTAAGAAAAAAACCTTATAAATGCATGGAAATATAAGTTAGCCAGTGGAAAACTGTTTCGATCATCAGATTTAGAAATCACCAAGCAGAAGTTAGGTTCTCTTGGTGTCATATATAAAATTAAAATTCTCTCCTTAACAGAGAGTAGACAAATCTTGACAAAACTTCTAAAAATTTGGAAAACTTTGTGAATAATACATTGCACCATTTTCCTCAATTATCAAGTTAAAAACATCAACCACAATAATAAAAAGATTGACCTATTTTCTCTCTGTAGAAAATTATGTTACAAAATTGCTGTCGAGTGAAAGCATGATCAAATAAGTATTCTTTAACAATATGAACAATAGAGATATATGAGGTATGTTGGACTTAACCAATGAAAATGCCATTAGAGATATATGAGGTATGTTGGACTTAACCAATGAAAATGCCATGCAATTTTCTGCCTTTTTTGAAGTTTATAGCATATTATGTTGTGAATGATTTTCCATTGTAAAAGTATTTACTTCAAAGTTTACTTTCCCATCTATAATTTTCATTTATATTATTATATATTTTATAAATAGCTCTCACACACTGAGGTCAGTAGTGTGGGTCTGGGGAGGGAGAACTGGGTGGGGAGGGTGGGGAGGGATAATGAGGGGAGAAACGCCAGATATAGGTGATAGAGAAATAAAGGCAGCAAATCACCTTGCCATGTATGTACCTATGCAAAAATCTTACATCACCTGCCCATGTATCCCAGAACCTAAATTACAATTAAAAAAATAGCTTTCAATTTTGTGTAAGTTTTAGGATACACACACACACACACACACACACATATACATATATATACACACATACATACAGAGAGAGAGAGACAGAGATGTATGGATATGAGATGTAGATCAGTAGGGAGATAAATGTGTATGTACAGATGTATCTCTATCATCCAAATAGTTTAATTGCACACAGTATTTGGTGAAGACTAGACTGAAAGGCCAAGAACAAAACTGTGGAGATAATTTAATATTACTTTTTTTTTTTTTTTTTTTTTTACCTAATTCTGGTGCTTTAAATTATAGTGCTGGTAATAGGGATGCATAGATGTAAGTAAATTCAAGATACATATTTGTGGTAGAATTAACATAAATGATGATGGAAATTATAAGGTGATTAGAAATAGAGCAAAAAATTACTTCAGATAAGTGGGTCATTAGCTGTGCCATTTATTAAAATGGTGCAGACTGAAGAAAATTGGATATGGGGGTAGAGATTAAATTCAATTTCAAAAAAAATCATATTAGTGATCATTGTAAGTTATCTAATGGAATCAGCTGATGAGAAGTGCAATATTATCAGAAGTGAGATCTGAATGAGAAACACATATTTAGAATTTCTCCTAAGAAAGGCATTCAGAACCATTTGAATGGGTTATATATAATGCTGTATTTTATTTATCCTAAATTAACTAGTGCAGATCCTGGGTAAAATAAATGTTAAATAATGTTTTATTATTCTAATTTTAAACATTAAAATTATTTTCTGCATATGTTTTAGCTTACAAAATAACAGCTATTCAGAGCATGATAAGTCTATCACTGATTTAGCAGCAATTACACATACAGTTCAATTTTCTTAATTATAAATAGTCTTGCAGAAGACATAAAATCATTCTAGATAGAAATGAAACTTTGGTGTATCTCATTAAAGATGTCATACCAAAATGACGTTTTTCTTTACCCTGTCCCAATGAAATAAAAATGCTAAAGCTTTTTACCAAACAGAAATGAAATGATAAATGAAGAAAGTTTGGAACATCAGAAGAAAGGCAGTACTTTGATCAAAATATAGGTATATACAAGAGAATTTCTTTCTTCTCTTGAATATTCTAAGATATGATTAATAATTAGAGAAATAATTTTAAAATTGTTTAGTGTGGCTCTGAATATATATCAAGAAAATATTTAAAATAATTATCATATAAATTTGAGTGGAAAATAACTTAATAGTAGGTAAAGTTCTATATCTCATCCACCTGGTAAAAGGAGACTACTAAACTGTGATAAGTTTATCTATAATATTTATATTTTTATATTAAATATTTTTATATTTTACATATTATATAAAATTCATATATAATGAATATATATTATATATATGCCTAGTATATATTATATGTATTATACTAAAATTTATATATAATATATAGCATATATATTATATATATGTGTATATATATATATGTGTGTGTGTGTATATACACACACACACACACACACAAATAGGAGAGCTAAAAATATATAGTAAGGGACACAGTCAAAAATACCAGCTGAAGCAAAATGGAAATTCTAAAAGAAGGCTTTTAAGCAATCACAAGAAGCCAGAACAGGAAGGAAAAATGAATACAATACAGAAAACAAGAAAAGTAAAATGGCAGCTTTAAGTTTAAAAACAGCAATAATTATATAAAATACAAATGGGATAGATGTGTTATTTATAAGAAAGATTGATAGGGTGGATTAAAAATATAGGGTGCATTAAAAACATGCTCAATTACATCGTCTCTACAAGAAACTTCGAATATAATGATGTAGACCTATTGAAAAGCAGGATAAAGTCATTTTATAAAGAGAAAGCAGGAGTCACTGTATTGGTATCAGAATATTCAAGTAAACTTCAGAGCAAATAAAATTACAGGGGCAGAGAAAAAATTTGATTATGATAAATGGACCAATCCACCCATAACATATGGCACTTCTAAATATGTGTATGTAGTAAATAGTAGAACTGCAAAATATATAAAGTAAAAACTTATATAACTTACAGAAGAAATAAAGAAATCCATAAATATAGTTGAGGACTTCACCACTTTCTCAACAATTGATCAATAATTAGACAGAAAATCAGCAAGGACATAGAATAATTCAAAACTTAATGAACGAAGAGGAAAATGTTAACAATTTATAGACTATTCCTCCCAATAACAGCAGGACACATGTTCTTTTCAAACACCGCTTGGAGTCTATACCCAGATGGAGCATAACTGGGCCATAAAACAAATCTCAAAAAATTTGAGTTAAAATCATGCACAAGTTATCCAACCACAACAGAGTCATGTTAGAATACAATAACAGATAAATAATAGTAAAATCTCCAAACACTTGAGAAAGAAATAGCACACTTTAAATAATTCATGTGTTAAAAAGGAAATTTCAAAGAAAACTTAAAAATAAACTGAATAGCATAGAAATGAAAATACAAAGTATCAAGCTTTTGGGGCATGGCAAATGCAATGCTGAGATGAAAGTTAGCAGCAATAATGTTATATATTTAGAAAGAGCAAACAGAAGAACAAGATAAGCCCAAGACCATAAAACAACAATAGTTAATAATGTTAAGTATGTATTACATATTTTAAAATAACTAAAGGTGAAATTGGAATGCTTTTAAGACAAATAAATGAAGAATGCTTGAGTTAATGGATATCCCAATCACCATTGTTTGATCATTACACATTGTTTGCTTGTATCAACATATCATTTGCCCATAAATATGTACAACTATTGTGTATCCATATAAAGTTTACATGGAAATGTTTAAAAATCACAAAGATATAACAGTAATAATAAAATTAGAAACTCAAAGAAACAAAAAGCTGATTATTTAAAACAATCAAGTTGATACACCTCTAGCAAATCTGACAGTGTAAAAGATACAAATTATGAATATCAAAATTGAAAAAGGGGATATCACTATAGACTTTGCAGACTTCAAAAGTGTACTAAGAATACTATAACTAACCCTACACACATAAATATAATATCCTAAATAAAATGAACCAAATCCTTAAACAGCACAATTGGACATACCCACTGTAAAATAAGTCTTTTGCATAGTATTATAATGAGTAAGAGGACTGATTTTGGAATTTAAAAGGCAAATCTCCAGTTGCATGAGGTTTCGCTGAAGACTTCTATCAAATGTTTACATAAAACATAACATAAATTCTTCAAAATCTCTTTTAGATAATACAGGGAAAGAAACATTTTCTAATTCATTTTAGAAAGCTACAGTGATACCAAAATTTTTAAAAAGAACAGTACGCACAAAAAAAAAATTGAGACCAATATCCTTCATGAAACAAATGCAAAATTTTTAACAAAATATTAATAAATATAATATAGCAATATATAAAAAATTATATTCTATGACCAATTGACATTTATTCTCAGAATGCAAGTCTGGTTCAGTGTTTGAAAAATATTAATGTAATTCACAAAAAAATTATGAAATATTGCATGATCAAATAATTCAATGCAGAAAAAGCATTTGACATGTTTTATAGCCCATTACTGATGAAAAATAAAGCCCTGAGAAAGATAGGAATAGAGAAGAATTTCTTCAACTTGATAAAGACCATCTACCAAAAAAAAAAAGAAAATTAAAACAAAAATCTTACAGCTATCATTCTACTTAATAGTGAAAGGCAGAGAATTATCTTCCCTCAACATCAGAAATAATGGTAGGATATTCACTTTCACCACTCTCATTTAGCATAGTATGAGAAGTTCTGGCAAGTCCAATATGAAAGAAAAGTAATTAAGAGATCAATGGACATAAAAAGAAAAGAAAATTGTCTTCATTTGCAGATAAAATGATTTTGTACATGAAAAATGTCTAGTAATACATGTACACATGCAAAATAACCCTCCTGAGATGAAAAAGTCAGTAAGGTGCAGAACACACGATAACAAAATTATTTGTATTTCTATATACTAGAAATTAAGAAATGGACACTGAAATTAAAAGTTTAATGCCATTTGTAAGTACTTGCAAAATGAAATACTTACATGTAAAATGATGAAAATGAACAAGACTCGTCTGAAAACTATGAAATTAATCAAAGAGGATGAAACAAATGGAAAGACATACAGTGTTCATAGTTTGGAAGATTTAGTGGTGTTTTAGTTTGTTACTGCTGCCATAATCAAGTACCACAGACTAAATGGCTTGAATAACAGAAATGCATTTTCTCATAATATTGGAGACTAAAATTCAGAGATCAAGGTGTCAGCAGGGCTGGTTTCTTCTAAGATCTATTTCCTACTGTCTTTTAGATGGTCATTCTTTTTCTCTGTGCTTCCACATGATGTTCCCTTATGTGTGTCTCTGTCCTAATCTGTTCTTTGTAGAACACCAGTTATATTGGACAAGGACCCATCCTACTTACTGCATTTTAACTTAATTATATCCTTAAAGACCTTATCCACAAATGTAGTAACATTCTGAGCTTTGATGTTTTATTAGTCCATTTTCATGGTGCTAATGAAGATATGCTTGAGATTGGGCAATTTACAAAAGAAAGAGGTTTACTGGACTTACAGTTCCACATGGCTGGGGAGGCCTCACAATCATGGTGCAAGGCAAGGAGATGCAAGTCACATTTTACATGGATGGTAACAGGTGAAGAGAGCTTGTGCAGAGAAATTCCCATTTTTAAAACCATCAGATCTCTTGAGACCCATTCACTATCACAAGAGCAGCATGGGAAAGACCTGCCGCCATGATTCAATAATCTCCCACCAGGTACCTCCCACAACTCATGGGAATTATATGAGCTACAGATGAGATTTGGGTGGAGACTCAAGCCAAACCATATCAGGTGGTTAGAATTTCAATACATGAATTAGGTGAGAGGGAGGGGCACAATTTAGCCAGTAACAGCAAGAATTTCAATTCTACCAAAATTAATAAAATTTATGAATTTAAGGTGATTCCCAACAAAACACCAAAAAGAGTTTTTGTAGTTATGGACAGTATTATTCTAATATATGTATGGAAAGCAACAAAGAAACTAAAGAGATTAAATTATTTTCAAAATTAAGAATATCCTGGGAGAAAACAGTCTACCCAATTTTAAGACTTCTTTTATTACCAATAGCAATTAAGACTGTGTGGTAATGATGGACGGATAGACTCATAGATCAATGACAAAGAAAAGACAATTCAGAAATAGACCCCAAAATATACCCAAGTGATTTTTATTGTACTTTAGGTTATAGGGTACATGTGCAGATCATGCAGGATTGTTGCGTAGGTACATACATGGCTATGTGGTTTGCTGCCTCCATCCCCCCATCACCTACATCTGTCATTTCTCCCCATGTTATCCCTGCCCAACCTCCCAAACCCCCACTGTTCCTTCCCTACCCCCCAAGTGCATGATGCTCCCATCTGGATGTGTCTTTATAATAGAACAATTTATAATCCTTTGGGTATGTACCCAGTAATGGGATTGCTGGGTCAAATGCAATTTCTATTTCTAGATCTTTGATGAATCGCCACACTGTCTTCCATAATGATTGAACTAATTACACTCCCACCAACAGTGTAAAAGTGTTCCTATTCCTCCACATCCTCTTCAGCATCTGTTGTCTCCAGATTTTTTAATGATCATCATTCTAACTGGCTTGAAATGGTATCTCAATGTGGTTTTGATTCGCATTTCTCTAATGACAAGGGATGATGAGCATTTTTTCATATGTTTGTTAGCCTCATATATATTTTCTTTTGAAAAGTGTTCATATCCTTCACCCACTTTTGAATGGGTTTCTTTTTTTCTTTTTTTTTTTTCTTGTAAATCTGTTTTAGTTATTTGTAGGTTCTGGATATTAGCCCTTTGTCAGATGGGTAGATTGCAAAAATTTTTCCCACTCCGTTGGTTGCCAGTTCACTCTAATAATTATTCCTTTGGCAGTACAGAAGCTCTGAAGTTTAATTAGATCCCATTTGTCTATTTTGGCTTTTGTTGCCAATGCTTTTGGTGTTTCAGTCATGAAGTCTTTGCCTATGCCTATGTCCTGAATGGTTTTGCCTAGGTTTTCTTCTAGGGTTTTTAAGGTGGAGTCTAATGCTTAATTCTTTAATCCATTGACCAAGTGATCTTTAACCAGAGGGACAAAGACTGCAAGAGAAAAGATAGCCTTTTCTCACTGATAGTGCTAGAGCCATTTGACAGCCCTAGGTGAAAAAATTCACACCAAAGCGTGAACGTTGACCTAAATATTATGTAGTATACGGAAATTAACATGACATTGATTATGGAGTTAAACTGAAAATGGAAAACTATAAAATATCCAGCAAAAAACTTGGGAGAAGATTTTGGAATCCTGAGCATTCTTTGATTTTGACACCAGAAATGCAATGCATTTAAAAAAAGTTGATAAATTCTCCTTCAGTGAAATGAAAATCTATTGCTCTATATGAGCATCTGTTAATGGCATAATACAAACTTTAAAATAGAAGAGATGTTTGTTAATTATGTATCTGACAAAGGGTTATTATGTACAATATGTAAAGAATTCTAAAAGCTTAATAATATAATAATTAATTATTAACTATAATCAGGAATATAATTAGAAACCAGACAAAAGACATGGAGAGTTATTTTACCAACACCATTAACCATCAGAAAAAATGCAAACTAAAACCACAATGAGCTTTGGTTGCACACTTATAATTGCCAAAATAATATCCCTAAAATGACACCTCCTGATGCTGGAAAGGATATAGAAACTCTGTATCTCTAATATATTGCAGATGAAAGTTCAAAATAGTGTAGCCACTATAGAAATCAGTTTAGGGCCAGGCACGGTGGCTCAAGCCTGTAATCCCAGCACTTTGGGAGGCCGAGGCGGGTGGATCATGAGGTCAAGGGCTCAAGACCATCCTGGTCAACATGGTGAAACCCCGTCTCAACTAAAAATACAAAAAATTAGCTGGGCATGGTGGCGAGTGCCTGTAATCCCAGCTACTCAGGAGGCTGAGGCAGGAGAATTGCCTGAACCCAGGAGGCAGAGGTTGCGGTTAGCCGAGATCCTGCCATTGCACTCCAGCCTGGGTAACAAGAGTGAAACTCCATCTTAAAAAAAAAAAAAAAAAAAAAGGAATCAGTTTAGCAGTTTCTTGAGAAAAATATGTGTAATTATGTATGATCCAGCAATTGTTCTCCAGAGGATTTACCCAAGAGAAATGAAAAGTTTTGTTTCACAAAAACCTATACATGACTGTTTAGGTTATTTGTAATACCCCCAAGCAAATGATGACTCATATGTTTTTCAGTGGGTGAATGATTAAACAGACTATGGTACCTCAATCCACATCGGTGAATACTACACAGCAATAAAAAACATGCACTATTGATAAACACTAAATCCTGACAGGAATTTTAGAGAAGTATGTTGATTTTTTAAAAGTGAAAAAAACTTGCAGAAGTTTACATACTGTAGTACTTCCTTTAATGAATATTCCTTAAATGACAAATTTATAGAAATGAAGAACAGATTATTATTTGTCAGGGGTTATAGAGAGGAGAGTGTGTCATAACAGGGCCACATTTGAGCAATCATTGTGGTGACAGAATTATTCTCCCTTTTAACAATGCCAATATACCAATATCTTTATTGAGATATTGTACTATCATTTTGCAAGAGAAGACATCGCCATTAAGAGAAACTGGGTATAGGATATGTGATATTCCATTGTATTATTTTTTATGAATGCATGTGAATCTATAATTACCTCAAAATTAACATTTTTTGGGGTGATCCAAGATGGCCTAAAAGGAACAGCTCCGGAGTGCAGTTCCCAGCAAGAACAATGCAGAGGGTGAGTGCTCACCACATTTCCAAACAAGTTTTCACTGCTCAGAAACCAGGAGATTCCTGGGCAGAAAAGCACCATGAGTTTTCAGCACTGCTGGTGCCATGGGTAGATGCACAGAAACTCACACAAATCTGGGTGGATATTTCAACTGGCACCTGGAATGCCTGGGTGACAGAGACGCCCATTCAACTGAAAGGAAGGGGGCTGAGACAGGGAGCCAGGCGATCTGGCTTGGCAGTTACTACACCCACAAAACAAACCATCTGAAACTCTCTGGATTGAGAGTTTTGCAGCAAGCGCAGCTGGATCCAGGATGATCCAGCCCAGTGGGGAGAATAGCATCCACTGCTACCAAGGCAGTTCACACAGCAGCTAGTCAGAACCTGCAGCAGCTCAGCAAGACCTCTGCTGGCAGACTGTGACTAGACTACTCCATGAGGGGCAAGGCATCTCTGAAAAATGGCAGCAGCACATCAGGAACGTATAAATAAAGCTGACCTTCCTAGGTCAGAACACCTGGGAAAGAGGCAGTTATGAGTTCCTCTGCAGCAGACTTAAAGGTACCTGCCCAGCAGCTCTGCACAGAACAATGGAACTCCCAGCACAGCACTTGAGCTTCTATAAGGGACAGGGTGTCTCCTCAAGCAGCTCCCTGACCCCTGTATACCCAAAGAGACACCTCATAAAGGAAAGCTCAGGCTGACATCTGGTAGGTACCCTCTGGGAAGAGGATAGCAGAGGAAGAAACCAGCACCAACCCTTACTGTTCTGCAAGCCCCCGCAGGTGATTCCCAGGCAAGCAGGGTCTGGAGTGGACCTCCAGCAGTCCTGAAGCAGAGGGGCCTGTCAGAAGGAAAACTAAGAAACATAAAAAAATAGCTTCAACATCAACAAAAAGGAAGTCCACTCAGAGACCCCATCAGAAACTCACCAACTACAAAGACTTCAGGTAGATAAAGCCACTATGATGGGAAGAAACCAGTGCAGAAAGGATGAAAACACCAAAAACCAGACTGCCTCTCCTCCTCGAAGGGATCACAACTCCTCAGGAGCTGGGAATCAAAGATGGATGGAAAATGAATCTGATGAATTGACAGAAACAGGCTTCAGATGGTGGGTGATAGAAAACTTCTATGACCTAAAAGAACATGTACTAACACAAGGCAAAGAAACTAATAACCTTGAACAAAGGTTAGATGAGATGCTAATTAGACAAACAGCTTAGACAAGAATATAAATGACTTGATGGAGCTGAAAAACGCAGCAAGAGAACTTTGTGAAGCTCACACTTGGTTGATTGGTTTAGCCCAATCAACCAAGCAGAAGAAAGGATATCAGAGATTGAAGATCAACTCAACGAAATAAACCAAGAAGGCAAGAATAGAGAAAAAAGAGTGAAAATAAATGAGCAAAGCCTCCAAGAAATATGGGATTATATGAAAAGACCTAATCTAGGTTTGATAGGTGTATCTGAATGTGACAGAGAGAATGAATCCAAGCTGGAAAACACTCTTAAGGATATTATCCAGGAGAACTTCCCCAATCTAGCAAGGCATGCCACCATTCAAGTGCAAGAAATACAAAGAACACCACAAGGATATTCCTCAAGAAGAGCAACCCCAAGGCACATAATCATTAGATTCACTAGGGTTGAAATGAAGGAAAATACGCTAAGGGCAGCCAGAGAGAAAGATCGGGTTATCCACAAAGGGAAGCCCATGAGACTCACAGTGAATCTCTCCACAGAAACCCTACAAGCCAGAAGAGAGTGGGGGCCGATATTCAATGTCCTTAAAGAAAAGAACTTTCTACCTAGAATTTCATATCCAATCAAACTAAGCTTCATAAGCAAAGGAGAAATAAAATCCTATATGAACAAGCAATTGCTGAGTGATTTTCTCACCACCAGGCTGCCTTACAAAAGCTCCTGAAAGAAGCACTAAACACGGAAATGAGAACCAGTACCACACACTCCAAAAACATACCAAATGGTAAAGACCATTGACACAAAGAAGAAAATGTGTCAACTAATGAGCAAAACAACCAGCTAGCATCAAAATAGCAAGATAAAATTTACACATAACAATATTAACTTTAAATTAAGTGGGCTAAATATGCACCCAATACAGGAGCACCCAGGTACATAAAGTAACTTATTAATGACCTACAAAGAGACTTAGACACCCAAACAATAACAGTGGGAGACTTTAACACTCAATTGTCAATATTAGACAGAGCAATGAAACAGAAAATTAACAAGGATATCCAGAACTTGAACTCAAATCTGGACCAAGCAGACCTAATAGACATCTACAGAAATCTCCACCCCAAATTCACTGAATTTACATTCTTCTCAGCACCGTATGCACCTACTTTAAAACTGATCACATAATCAGAAGTAAATCACTCCTCAGCAAATGCAAAAGAACAGAAATCATAACAAACAGTCTCTCAGACCACAGTGTAATCAAATTAGGACTCTGAATTAAGAAACTAACTCAGAACTGTACAACTTCATGAAAACTGAACAACCTGCTCCTGAAAGTTGACTGGATAAACGATGAAATGAAGGCAGAAATAAAGATGTTCTTTGAAACCAATGAGAACGAAGACACAATGTATCAGAATCTCTCAGACACATTTAATGCAGTGTCTAGAAGAAAATTTATAGCAATTAATGGCCAACAGAGAAGTGAGGAAAGATCTAAAATCAACACTCTACCATCAAAATTTAAAGAGCTAGAGGAGTAAGACAAAAAAAACCCTCAAAACCTAACAGAAGACAAGAAATAACTAAGATCAGAGCAGAACTGAAGGAAATAGAGAAACAGAAAACCCTTCAAAAAATCAATAAATCCAGAAGCTGGGTTTTTTGAAAATATCAACCAAATAGACCACTAGCCAGATTAATAAAAAAGAAAAGGGAGAAGAATCAAATAGATGCAATTAAAACTGATAAAGTGCATATCACCACCAATTCCACAGAAATACAAACTAACATCAGAGATTACTACAAACAACTCTGTGCACATAAACCAGTAAACCCAGAAGATACAGATAAATTCCTGGACACTTGCAGCCTCCCAAGCCTAAACCAGGAAGAAGTTGAAACCTTGAACAGACCAATAACAAGGGCTGAAGTTGAGGCAGAAATTAACAGCCTACCAACCAAAAAAAGGTCCAGGTCCAAACAGGTTCACAGCTGAATTCTACCAGAGGTACAAGAGTACCTACCAATAGTACCAGGAGTTGCAACTATTCCTTCTGAAACTATTCCAAAGAATTTAAAAACAGGAAATCCTTCCCAAATCATTTTATAGGACCAACATCATCCTGATACAAAAACCCAGCAGAGACTCAACCAAAAAAGAAAATTTCAGGTCAATATATATGACGAACATTGACGCAAAAATATTCAATAAAATACTGGCAATCTGATTGCAACAGCACATCAAAAAGCTTATCCATCACAATCAAGTAGGCTTCATCCCAGGGATGCAAGGCTGGTTCAACATATGCAAGTCTATAAACATAATCCACCACATAAACGGAACTAAAGACAAAAACCACATGATTATCTCAGTATATCCAGAGAAGTCCTTCTGCAAAATTCAACAGCCCTTAATGCTAAAAACTCTCAATAAACTAGGTATCAAAGGAACAAAACTCAAAATAATAAAAGCTATTTATGACAAACCTATATCATACTGAATGGGAAAAACTGGAAGCATTCCCTTTGAAATCCAGCACTAGATAAGGATGCCCTCTCTCACCAATCCTACTCAATACAATATTGGAACTTCTACCCAGAGCAATTAGGCAAGAAAAGAAAATAAAGGGTATTCAATTAGGAAATGAGGAAGTCAAATTGTCTCTATTTGCAGATGACATTATTGTATATTTAGAAGACACTATCATCTCAGTCCAAAATCTCCTTTAACTGATCAGCAACTTCAGCAAAGTCTCAGGATACAAAATCAATGCATAGAAATCACAAACATTTCTAAACACCAATCACAGACATTTCTATACACCAATCACAGACTAACAGAGAGCCAAATCATGAGCTAACTCCCATTCACAATTCCCACAAAGAGAGTAAAATACCAAGGAATACAACTAACGAAGGATGTAAAGGACCTCTTCAAGGAGAACTACAAACCACTGCTCAAGAAAATAAGAGAGGACACAAACAGATGGAGAAACATACCATGCTCATGGTTAGGAAGAATCAATATCATGAAAATGGCCGTATTGTCCAAAGTAATTTATAGATTCAATGTTGTCTTTATCAAGCTACTAATGACCTTCACAGAACTGGAAAAAACACCTTAAACTTCATATGGAACCAAAAGAGAGCCCACATAGCCAAAACAATCCTAATAAAGAAGAACAAAGCTGGAAGCATCACGCTACCTGATTTCAAACTTTACTACAAGGCTACAGTAATCAAAACAGAACGGTACTGGTACCAAAACAGAAATATAGACCAATGGAACAGAACAAAGGCCTTGGAGGCAATGCCACACATCTACAACCACCCGATCTTTGACAAACCTGACAAAAACAAGCAATGGGGAAAGGATTCCCTGTTTAATAAATGGTGTTGGGAAAACTGGCTATCAGTGTGCAGAAAGCAGAAACTGGACCCCTTCCTTACACTTTACAGTAAAATTAACCCCAGATAGATTAAAGACTTAAACATAAGACCTAACACCATAAAAATACTAGAACAAAACCTAGGCAAAACCATTCAGGACACAGGCACAGGCAAGAATTTCATGACTAAAACACCAAAAGCATTGGCAACAAAAGCCAAAATAAACAAGTGAAACCTAATTAAACTCTAGAGCCTCTGTACAGCCAAAGAAACTATCATTAGAGTGAACCAGCAACCAACAGAACGGGAAAAATTTTTTGCAATCTACCCATCTGACAAAGGCCTAATATCCAGAATCTACAAAGAACTAAAACAGAGTTACAATAATAAAACACACAAACCATGAATTTCATATGGAACCAAAAAAGAGCCCGCATAGCCAAGTCAATTCTAAGCAAAAAGAACACAGCGGGAGGCATCACGCTACCAGACTTCAAACTATACTACAAGGCTACAGTAATCAAAACAGCATGGTACTGGTACCAAAACAGAGATATAGACCAATGGAACAGAACAGAAGCATCGGAGGCAACACAACGTATCTACAACCATATTATCTTTGATAAACCAGACAAAAACAGGCAATGGGGAAAGGATTCCCTATTTAATAAATGGTGTTGGGAAAACTGGCTAGCCATGTGCAGAAAGCAGAAACTGGACCCCTTTCTGACACCTTACACTAAAATTAACTCCAGATGGATTAAAGACTTAAACGTAAGACCTGACACCATAAAAACCCTAGAAGAAAATCTAGGCAAAACCGTTCAGGACATAGGAGTAGGCAAGAACTTCATGAACAAAACACCAAAAGCATTGGCAACAAAAGCCAAAATAGACAAATGGGACTTAATCAAACTCCACAGCTTCTGCAAGGCAAAAGAAACAGTCACTAGAGTGAATCGGCAACCATCAGAATGGGAAAAAATCTTTGCAGTTTACACATCTGACAAAGGGCTGATATCCAGAATTTACAAAGAACTCAAACAGATTTACAGAAAAAAAAAAAAAAAAAAACAAGCCCATTCAAAAATGGGCAAAGGATATGAACAGAAACTTTACAAAAGAAGACATACATGAGGCCAACAAACATATGAAAAAGTGCTCATCATCATTGGTCATTAGAGAGATGCAAATCAAAACCACACTGAGATATCATCTCACACCAGTTAGAATGGCGATCATTAAAAAATCTGGAGACAGCAGATGCTGGAGAGGATGTGGAGAAATAGGAACACTCTTACACTGTTGGTGGGAGTGTAAATTAGTTCAACCATTGTGGAAGACAGTGTGGCAATTCCTCAGGGACCTAGAAATAGAAATTCCATTTGACCCAGCAATCCCATTACTGGTATCTATCCAAAAGACTATAAATCGTTCTACTATAAGGACACATGCACACGAATGTTCATTGCAGCACTGTTTACAATAGCAAAGACCTGGAACCAACCCAAATGCCCATCGATGATCGACTGGACTGGGAAAATGTGGCACATATACACCATGGAATATTATGCAGCAATCAAAAATGATGAGTTTGTGTCCTTTGTAAGGACATGGATGAATCTGGAGAACATCATTCTCAGCAAACTGACACAAGAACAGAAAAAGAAATACTGCATATACTCACTCATAGGTGGGTGAGAAAAATGAGAACACATGGACACAGAGAGGTGGTCTACTATACACTGGGGACTGTTGGGGGAAATGGGGGAGGGATGGGGGGGCTGGGAGGGATAGCCTGGGGATGAATACCAAGTGTGGGTGAAGGGGAGGAAGGCAGCAAAACACACTGCCATGTGTGTACCTATGCAACTATCTTGCACGTTCTGCACATGTACCCCAAAACCTATAATGCAATAAAAATTTAAAAAAAAAAAGAAAAGAAAAAAATACATTCAGCTAGAATATATATAAAAAACAAACAAAAAAAAACCAAAAAAAACATCCAAAAGTGGGTGAAGGATATGAACGTACACTTTTCAAAAGAACACATATATGATACCAGCAAACATATGACAAAATGCTCATCATCACTGATTATCAGAGAAATGCAAATCAAAACCACATTGAGATACCACCTCAGGCCAGTTAGAATAGCGATCATTAAAAATCTGGAGACAACAGATGCTGGAGAAATGGGAACTGTTGGCGACAGTGTAAATTAGTTTTACACTGTTGGTGGGAGTGTAAATTAGTTCAACCATTGCAGAAGACAGTGAAGCACTTCCTCAGGGATCTAGAAATAGAAATTGCGTTTGACCCAGCAATTCCATTATTGGGTATATACCGAAAGGATTATAAATTGTTCTACTCTGAAGACACATGCACACATATGTTCACAGTGGCACTGTTTACAATAGCAAAGACCTGGAACAAACCCAAATGCCATTGACGATAGACTGAACAAGGTATATATGTGGCTCAAATATACCATGGAATACTATGCAGCCATAAGAAATGATGAGTTTCTGTCCTTTTTAGGGACCTGGATGAATCTGGAAACCATTATTCTCAGTAAACTGAAACAAGAACAGAAAATCAAACACCGTGTGTTCTCACTCATAGGCAGGTGTTGAACAATGAGAACACAGGGACACAGGGAGGGGAGCATCACACACTGGGGTCTGTTGGGGGGGGTTCAAGGGAGAGACAGCGGGGGTGTGGTGAGTTCGAAGAGGGATAACATGGGGAGAAATGCCAGACATAGTTGACAGAGGGATGGAGGCAGCAAACCACATTGCCATGTGTGTACCTATGCAACAATCCTGCATAATCTGCACATGTACCCCAGAACTTAAAGTACAATAAAAAAAATTAACATTTTGTTTAAAACGCAAATAGCAACATGTAAATGCTACATAAGAATTGTAGTCTTATAGTTGACATCATAGAACAAGACTTTTGTCAGTTTGATATCTATATTATTAAGACTTTGACTGACTCCTGTTACCAAGTCCAAAGAAAATATTACTCTTTGCCTCCTCTCATTTCACTACATCCCATGTGAGTACAGACCCAAACAGAAGACAGATTTATTTAGCAATCAACTGAAGGAAGCCTACTAAGTGTGCTTTTCAACATATATTGACTAAGGTTGCCTTAACGTGTCTCTCAGCTCAACTCAACTTCAGACAAATTTCTTTCTGACTTCACACTTTCTTTTCTTAGAATCTTTATTTACAAAACCTGCAATCATAAATTCCTTCTCTGTGCCTTTAGAGATGTATGTGTTTTAAAACTGCCTCTTGGCAGTTTACAACCCAGGAAAGATTTTCTCAAATACCTGGCAGCTATCCCCTTGAAATTAATCATCCAGGAAGACAGCACTCACATCTCCAGTTTTGTTGGGGAGTAGGAAACTAAATTTTGAGGCTTCTTGCTTTATGTTGTTGAACTGCTTCCTGTTATTAAGATAGAAGGTTGAGCCTTACTTTGGGCATGTCAGTTAGCAAACACACATAGTATATAATTCCTCCACCTCAGCTCTTAAAAGCTCCTGAGACTTTTGGTTCAATGGAGTTGAGCTCAGACTGTGTTCAGGCTTCTCTCTGCTATTACAATAGTCATAATACAGTTACTTTTGTCCAGTGCAATTTTTGATTGAGCAATGTATAAACATAAATGGTCATAAAAGATCTGATGATAATCAGTAGAAGCAGAGGGAAAAAAATAGAGATAAAAAAATAAAGTCAATGTATTTTGGCGAAATAAAAATTCAACAAAAGTCTAAAAATAAAGTTGTGATTTTTAATGGAGAGGAAGTAAAGAGGACAAGAAAGACAAAGATGCTTAAAGTATAAAAATAAACCAAATAGGAGACTCAAGTATCTTGCTACATATATGGGGTTACATCAAGCTAGAATCTAGAACTCATTTTTTTTTTGCATTGACAACACTTATGTTAGAAAAAATTCTAAAAACTTCAAGGGAAAGGTTGACAAAAAAGTAAAGCAACCTAAAAAATGTATAATTCATGCTGTAATTAATTTTTATCCACTTATAAAAAATCAATGATATATGAAAACTATAAACATCCAAGGCTCAGAAATGTCACAATTTAATGTCATTGCTTAGGAAGCTTTTTGATTATGAGCTTATGGAAATAAAAAAGACTGATACATAAATTCATGAAAAGAAAGTTTTTCTCTCTCTCAGGTGCGCTCGCTCGCTCACTCGCTTGCTTTCTGACAGAGTCTCATCACACTGTAGCCCAGACTGGAGTACGATCTCGGCTCACTGAAACCTCCACCTTCCAGGTTCAAGGAATTCTCCTGCCTCAGCCTCCCTAGTTGCTGAGATTACAGGCATATACCACCAAGTCCATCTAATATTTTTGTATTTTTAGTGGACACAGGGTTTCACTATATTGGCCAGGCTGTTCTCGAACTCCTGCACTCTCATTATCCACCCACCCCAGCATTCCAAAGTGCTGGCCTTACAGGCCTGAGCCACTGCACCTACCTTTATGTGTATATATATATATATATATATATATATATATATATATATATATGCAAAAAAATAGAGAAAGTCAATACAGCAAGTAATGAAATTTTGGTGCACACCATTACTAGGATTTACTAAAGACTAAAAATATATTGAACTGAATGAGAAGCATTGCTTAAAGTTCACAGATGTTGAGGATAAAAGCAATGCCTATGATTGTTTAAATGGTCAATTTGAGCTCTGGAAATGACAGAAACTGAAGATGAAAATTATTTTCCAAAAATGACAATTTTTTACCAATGGAGGAAATCCTTTTAATGTAACATTGTCTCAAAAGTGGTAATTGGATTCAATTTGAACACATACAGATGGAAAGGTAATTGGTATTTCATTCTTGAATATGTTCACAAACATAATACTGCAAATGTTGTTAACTGGCTTTCAATTTTGAATCATTGTTTAGGTCAAGGAAAGATAATGTGCTTAAAAGATGGAATGTAGATCTAAGAACTATGAAAACATAAAAGTATAACTGATACAAAATAAAATATGGAGAAAATTTTGTAGAGAGAGAAGAGGATTTACCTTATAAAGTTTAAAACTGAATCCAAAGATGATAAAACGATTATGATTTAACTATATTGTTTATATTACAGATAATTGATAGAAAAATTAAAACTAAAACAATTGTCAAACACAGTGATGGAGGAGAGGATTTGAGTAAGGGCAAAATATATATTAATATCAAAGGGTTAATAACTGTTATCTTGGCAGGCTGAGGCCACTGGCTCACCGGAGGTTAGAAGTTTGAGACCAGCCTGGCCAACATGGTGAAACCCCTTCTCTACTAAAAATGCAAAAAGATTAGCCAGGTGTGGTGGCACATGCTTGTAACCCCAGCTTCCTGGGAGGCTGAGGCAGAAGAATCGCTTGAACCTTGGAAGTGGAGGTTGCAGTGAGCCCAGATTGTGCCACTGTATTCCGGCCTAGGAAACAAGAGAGAAATGCCATCTAAAAAATAAATAAATAAATAAATAAATAAATGTCATCTAATTTTGCTAAATTAAGAGAATAACATATAACATTATTGTTACAGAGGGTAAATAAATAAAATATAAGCAATTTCAAAATAATTCTTTTGGAAGGTGGTTTGGAAGTGAGAGTTGTATGAGATTGCCAGTTTTCTTTATAAGATCTTTATCACCATGTGATTATTTCATGACACATGCCTATATTAATTGATAAAAGCAAATATTTGAAGAGTAAAATTCTACTTATTTATAGTGATTTATGACATAAAGATACTGTTGAATTAATATTAAAAAATTAGAATGGAATCAACTTACCAAACAGGAACCAGACATACAAATATCTTTTCAAACACATTTTAACATATGAAAATGTTAGTTTTTCTTGCTTTGTACCACTGAGTTTGCAAATAGCACCCACCCAATTTTCTTTGTTCACTCCTAGCTACTTGGCTAGCAGCTGCATCTATTAACATGTGCATCTATTAATAAGTGAATTACAAGTAAATAAAATAATTGGCTTTTAATTTGACTAAATTCCCACCAAGTGGATTATGCCCTAATTATACCTTCCTGGTTTAAATAGCCACACTGCAACTCAAATGTGCTCTTAATTTAATTAATTACTTTTTTACTTAGGAAATTTTTTTTTGTATAAAAATATGACTTCATGAACATAGCTACAATGAAAATAAAAATTACATTTCACTGGGAATATACAATAAGAGTAAGACATAAACAACTTTCGCATGCAAAGTACGATCGCACTCATGTATAATATTTGGATTATGAATCTTAAATCTTGCTTCAGTTTTCAAAAAAGTCATCATCAGGCCGGACATGGTGGCTCAAGCCTGTAATCCCAGCACTTTGGGAGGCTGAGGCGGGTGGATCACAAGGTCAAGCGTTTGAGACCATCCTGGTCAGCATGATGAAACCCCATCTCTACTAAAAATACAAAAAATTAGCTGGGCATGGTAGCGTGTGACTGTAATCCCAGCTACTCAGGAGGCCGAGGCAGGAGAATTGCCTGAACCCAGGAGGTGGAGGTTGCGGTGAGCCGAGATCACGCCATTGCACTTCAGCCTGGGTAACAAGAAGGAAACTCTGTGTCAAAAAAAAAAAAAAGTCATCATCAATGTTTACGTATTTATGCTTGTGAAATGAATTATCCACTTATTCTATTTCAATGTTTAAACACCCCAGCTCTACTGGTAAAAGATAAGTCACTATAACTTTATTAGAAAGAGGAAGTGGCTAAATTTCTAATTCTATCTCAGAAACCATTAGTTATATCTTCTGAAATAAATGCCCAGATTTTTCTATAAATTTTATTCTCATAATTTTTATATATACCTATAAAATCGTTTACTTGCACATCTAGGCACCACAGCACAAACCTTTATGAATAAATGTATTGCAACTAAAAGGATATAGTTTTTATTCCCTAGTTTTGATTAGTTTTCCATAATTTATGTCTCCTAATAAGGAGTATCATTAAATAGAATCATTGAGCATTTATTTTGATTAAGTCAATATAAACTATTACCAGATAAAACATATTTGCTTATTTTAATTTTTAATTTTAAGAATTTTCAAAAAAAATGATCAAGATAATAAAAGTCATAAAATATTTTTATTTCTGAATTTAGAAGTGCAAGCTATGACAGGTTATAACATCTTTAAAAAAGTGCATGCAAAATGTGTAGTATTTTTTTAAATAACGAACTAACTTTGGTATTTCAAAAGGGTCATGAAAATTAAATGATTGGATGAGAAACAAGATAGTCAGTTTTCCAATATGATAATAACTCTTACCAACATTCATGAATCTTAGCTATAGATACATAATGTAAATATATATAATGAAGTTTCAAATTTATTTTTCAACTATAAACTCACTAAATATATTAAAGTCATGATAAATTTCATTACAGTATTTACAAATTTAAAATCTTAGTTTTGATTAAATTTCTCCATAGCAAGACAATAAAAATTGAGAGACATATTTTCATTTATTAATTTTCATTTGTTTATGGTAAATAAGATGACTCTTTATTAAATGTGTATAACTGTAATTGTAAAAATAAGATTTCAAAAAATAAAACGAGAGAGTCAAAAACATATTTTATAAATTTTTGCAATGAAATTTTATATTTAATATTATTGTCAATTTGAACTAATGTTTCTTCTGAATTTCATTTGCTAGCTCATATCTTAAAATTATTTTATGTGTTTTACAAATGTAAAACATGTGAAGGTAACATTTCATAATGTGCATTCTAATTTTACTAATTAAAACAAATATAGAAATTTCTCAAATATTCAAAAGACAACAATGATGATGATGATGTTGAACTTAATACTAAACTGTTCTGAGAAACAGAGCTGTATTACACATCAGACTGGACTCTGAAAATGATAATATTTGACCATTGCTTTTTTTTTCTTTTAATTGTACTTTAGGTTCTGGGGTACATGTGCAGATCATGAAGGATTGTTGCATAGGTACACACATGGCAATGTGGTTTGCTGCCTCCACCCCCCCGTCACTTACATCTGGCATTTCTCCCCAAGTTATTCCTCCTTGACTCCCCATGCCCCTGCTGTCCCTCCCTTGATTCCCCCAACAGGCCCCAGTGTGTGATGCTCCCCTCCCTGTGTCTCTGTGTTCTCTTTCTTTAACACCCACCTATGAGTGAGAACATGCAGTGTTCAATTTTCTGTTCTTGTGTCAGTTTGCTGAGAATGATGGTTTCCAAATTCATCCATATCCCTACAAAGGACACTAACTCATCGTTTTTTATGGCTGCATCATATTTCATGGTGTATATGTGCCACATTTTCCTTGTCCAGTCTATCATCAATGGGCATTTGGGTTGGTTCCAGGTCTTTGCTATTGTAAACACTGCCTCGATCAACATACTTGTGCATGTGTCTTTTTAGTAGAATGATTTATAATTATTTGGGTATATACCCAGTAATGGGGTTGCTGGATCAAATGGAATTTCTATTTATAGATCCCTGAGGAAGCACCCCACTATCTTCCACAATGGTTCCACTAGTTTACACTCACACCAACAGTGTAAGTGTTCCAATTTCTCCACATCCTCTGCAGCATCTGTTGTCTCCAGATTTTTTAATAATCACCATTGTAACTGGCATGAGGTAGTATGTCAATGGGGTTTTGATTTGCATTTCTCTAATAATCTGTGATGATGAGCATTTTTTCATGTTTGTTGGTCTCATATATGTCTTCTTTTGAAAAGTGTCTGTTCACATCCTTTGCCCATTTTGAATGGGTTTGTTTGTTTTTTTCTTGTAAATCAATAAATCCAGGCACTGTTTTTTTAAAAAGATCAACAAAATAGACCAACCTCTAGTTGGATTAGTAAAAAAGAAAAGGGAAAAGAATCAAATAGATGCAATAAGAAACAAAAAAGGAGATATCACCACTTATTCCACAGAAACAAAAACTACCATCACAGATTACCATAAACAACTCTATGCACATAAACCAGCAAACCTGGAAGAAATGGATAAGTTCCTGGACACTTGCACCCTCCTAAGCCTAAACCAGGAAGAAGTGGAAATCTTGAACAGACCAGTAACAAGGGCTGAAGTTGAGGCAGCAATTAAAAGCCCAGGTCCAGATGGGCTCACAGCTGAAGTCTACCAGATGTACAACGAGGAGCTGGTATCATTCCTTCTGAAACTGCTCCAAATAATACAAAAAGAGGGAATCCTTCCCAAATCATTGTATGAGACCAACATCATCCTGATACCAAAATCCAGCAGAGACTCAACAAAAAAAGAAAACTTCAGGTCAATATCCATGATGAATATAGATGCGAAAATCTTCAATAAAATACTGACAAACTAATTGCGATAGCACATCAAAAGCCTTATCCATCAGGATCAAGTAGGCTTCATCCTGGGGACCCAAGGCTGTTTTAACATACACAAGCCTATAATAGTATACCACCACATAAACAGAACCAAAGACAGAAACCACATGATTATCTCAATAGATCCAGAGAAGTCCTTCCACAAAATTCATCAGCTCTTTATGCTAAAAACTCTCAATAAACTAGGTATCAAAGGAACAAATCTCAAAATAATAAAAGCTATTATGACAAACCCACAGCCAATATCATACTGAATGGGCAAAACTGGAAGCATTCCATTTGAAATCCAGCACTTGACAAGGATGTCCTCTCTCACCACTGCTATACAATATATTATTGGAAGTTCTAGCCAGAATAATTAGGCAAGAAAAAAAGTAAATGGTATTCAAATAGGAAAGGAGGAAATCAAATTGTCTCTATTTGCAGACGACATGACTGTATATTTAGAAGACCCTATCATTTCCGCCCCAAATCTCCTTAAACTGATAAACAACTTCAGCAAAGTCTCAGGATACAAAATTAATGTACGGAAATCACAAGCATTTCTATACACCAATAATAGACTAACAGAAAGACAAATCATGAGCTAACTCCCATTCACAATTCCTACAAGGAGAATAAAATACTGAGGAACACAACTAACAAAGGATGTAAAGGACCTCTTCAAGGAGAACTACAAACCACTGCTCAATGAAATAAGAGAGGACAAAAACAGATGGAAAAACATTCTATGCTCATGGTTAGGAAGAATCAATATTGTGAAAATGGCCATACTGCCCAAATAATTTGTAAATCCAATGCTATCCCCATCAAGTTACCAATGATCTTCTTCACAGAACTGCAAAAAAACACCTTAAATTTCATAAAGAACCAAAAGAGAGCCTGCATAGCTAAGACAATCCTAATCAAAAGGAACAAAGCCAGAGTCATCATGCTACCTGATTTCAAATTATACTACAAGGCTACAGTAATCAAAACAGCATGGTGCTGGTACCAAAACAAATATATAGACCAATGGAACGGAACAGAGGCCTTGGAGGCAACGCCACACATCTACAACCATCTGATCTTTGACAAACTTGACAAAAACAAGCAATGGGGAAAGGATTCCCTGTTTAATAAATGGTGTTGGGAAAACTGGCTAGCAGTGTGCAGAAAGCAGAAACTGGACACCTTCCTGACACCTGACACTAAAATTAACTCCAGATGGATTAAAGTCTTAAACATAAGGCCTAACACCATAAAACCCTAGAAGAAAACCTAGGCAAAACCATTCAGGACATAGGCATAGGCAAGGACACCAAAAAGTATTGGCAAAAAAAGCCAAAATTGACAAATGGGACCTAATTAAACTCCAGAACTTCTGCACAGCCAAAGAAACAATCATTAGAGTGAACCAGCAACCAACAGAATGGGAAAAAATTTTTTCAATCTACCCATCTGACAAAGGCTAATGTCCAGAATCTACATTGTTTTCATACATAAATAGCAATTCATATGGTTCAACATATTGGATAGACTTTTTTTTATATATTTGTGAAAAACATGCTGTAAGTGTTAATATCTTTAATTTAATGTAAACAGGTTATTACTTCAATAACTTTTTCAATACCTGTTAATGTATTTCTACATTTTTTGGGGATAAATTTATAGTCAAAATAAAATAATACTGAGTATCAACAAATATTTTTTCATTGTAGCTGAATACTTGGGCAAGGCAAAAATATACATACTGAAAGTATTAATATTTTAGAAACAAGTTATTGAAGTAATAACCTGTTTTAATTAAATTCAAGATATTGATACTTACAGCTTCTCTGTGCTGAATTGTCTTGTCCTAGTTTTCAGCTATAATGAAAAAATATTTATTAATACCCAGTATTAGTTTATTTCTACTATGCCTTTCCATAAAAGATGCAGAAATACATTAACAGATATTGAAAATAAACATAATCCAGAAGAGGAGGAGAAGAGTTTGAAGCAGAAGCAAGTCACATAACAGAGTAATATTTCAAACATATTAGCATTGATAATGACTCATGTCAATGAACTAACAGATTTTATGTTTGAGTGAAAGCTGTGTCTGAATAAATCAAATACAGTTAGTGTTTTGAAACTTTAATATTCTATTCAAATAATTCAAAATTAGGAGGCACCTATTAGTATGCAAGGCAATGTATTATGCCATGGGAATGTGAATATTAACAACGAAGAGCGTCTGTGCTTATGAGGGGATCGGTACAGCTAATATCAGGAGGTATTTAGAGAATTACTAAAAAGAATAAAAACATAGTATCAAGAGAGTTACTCATTCTGAGAAAGGGATAAAAGCTGTCATTTTACTTAGATCTTAAGGATATTGTATGGTGTTCAAATGGAATAGAGAAAGAACAGGCAGAATCCAGGCAAAGTATTAAAATATTCTAAAGTGTGCATACATGGAAGAACTTGGTGTGTTTAGAAAACTGGAAACTCATGATAAGATGGTGCCTGATTTGACCACCGGATTAGGATGTTGTGATCTAACTAACAGTTGAGATCTAATTAAAATATCAAGATAAGGATATTAGACTTGGTAAGATGTAGCCCTGTATAGGTTTTATAAAACTCGTGTCTGCATGCAATTTTGCAAGATAGATGCTAAGTAAGTGTTTTCTGAAGTGAATTGAATGGAAGTGAATCAAATTATACAGCTAAAAATGTTTAAGCATGGAACATACATAATCATGTCTGCATTTTATAAATCTATTAAGTCAATCTGAAGAATAAAAGTAACAAATTGGATGTAGCAAAACAAATTGAATCTACTGCATTTGGCCCAGAGAGATTAGAGAGGACAAGAAACAAACTGAGAAGGTGAGAATCAAGTGAATATATATTTGAGAAATAAATATTGAATTTTTCTGATATAAATTTTATCAGGAAAATAATTTATATTTAGTGCTGGAGCTAAGCAAAAATAAAAATGTTAAGAGTGAATATAATATGTATATAAAATGATGGAAAATTATTGTTCTTTTTTATTAAAAGTTGAAAGCATAAACACGTAAGTACACAAAACTCTATTCTACACTGTGTAATATGAACCTGTATATCATCCAGTTTCAGCAGTAATACTTTTTAAATGTAACATTTCATTTTTTTTGAAATTTGTCCAGTAATCCAGGCATAATGCCAAAATGCCATTTTTCCACCCATAAAAACTCCAATAATTATTTCAAACCACATTTCTATTCAAATTTCTCCCATTGTCTAAAACTATTTTTACAGTATTAAAATTTGAATCAGGATCATAAAAGTTCCATTTATTGTATTTTGTTGCTGTTATTCTGTTAGGTCTTATTTAAGTCTCCTTTAGCATGATTTGGACCCCATGCAATTCATTTGCTGAAGAAACTAGGTACTTTTGCCCATAGATTATTTTTTGCAATATTAAAATTTGAATCAGGATTGTAAAAGTTCCACTCACTGTATTTTTGTTGTTGTTGTTGTTGTTGTTATTCTGTTAGGTCTTATTTAATTCTCTTTTAACATGTTTTGGACCCCGTGCAATTCATTTGTTGAAGAAACTAGATTCTTTTTTCTATAGATTATTTATTTTTGGGGTTTTCCTGATTGCTTTCTCTTGCTGTGTGTACAACGTTTCCTCTCACCTCCCCATATTTATTGTAAACTTAACATTTTAGGTAATTTCAGCTTTAATTTTATTCTGACAGCTACATGTCATTGGAATGCTAAAATATTTTGTATTGCATCATGCTGGGAGGCACATGATATTTTTACATTAGCAATGCTAATACTGGTCAGCGATTGGTGGGTTCAGGTTGTATAACACTGATTCTTTTTATTGTAATTTTTTTATTGATCCTATATTTTATGTTCTTTCCATTGGTGACCATTTCTTAGGTTATATTTGTTTGGAAATATAAATTTATATTTTTGCTATTCTCTGAGTTACTTAATAAATTTCTTATCTGAAATTCTTATATAAAAACATTACCTGATCTACTATGGTTATTTGATTTCTGCAAAAAAGAATTTAAATCAGGAACATATACTTAATGCTAAATTATTTAATTTCAGTTCTCAACATCAATCTTATCAACATTTTCAATAATTTTTTGGTTTCTCTTTTCATAATTTTTGAATCTTATAAATGCAATCCTTTTTAGATGTTCAAATATTTTATAATAAATTTTTGTCATTCTTTTATTTTTTTCAAGATGGACTTTCTCTCTGTCACACAGTCGGGAGTCTGGTGGCATGATCTCAGCTCACTGCAACCTCTGCCTCCCAGGTTCAAGCAATTCTCTTTCCCTAGCCCCTCAAGTAGATGGGATTATAGGCACACACTGCCACGCTGAGCTAATTTTTGTATTATTATTATTTTTTTTAAGTAGAGATTGGGTCTCACCATGTTGGCCAGGCTGGTCTCAAACTCTTGACCTCTTAATCCACCCACTTTAGCCTCCCAAAGTGCTGGGATTACAAGAGTGAGCCACAGTGCCCCAGCCCTAGTCATTCTTTCTGAAGTTCAAAAAAATCTGATTTTAACCTAAAATCCTTCAGGCTGGCACCTGTGTCTATCTGATCAGCCCCATCATGTGTTTCTCTGGCACTACAAAACAGCCTAGATAATTTCCTGTCTCTACATAGGATCACTTCTAGGCACCCTAGATTTCTTTTATTTAAAATGATACTAAAACACCAATGTCTTGTTTATAAGGAGTGTTCATTGCTATTATGTTGTTACTGCTTCCAGACTTTTCCAGTGAAGAGAGCTAGAATATACATAATTTTAAAGAGGAGAATAATAAAGACACCTTAATATATCTACTTGAAATGGAAAAATACAGCTTTGCTATTTTTTAAATTTTCATAATTGTATCTTTAAAAAATATTGAAACATTTTAGATATTAAAAACAGTGATGCAATTGACTATTTCAATTATCTTGAAATATATATGTAATAATTCAAATTCATAACAACAATATTATTACTATCAAAGAATGACTGAATGTGGTGTTAGATTATTTGCAGTTGTGTGTTTCTTACGTTAGGTACCTAAATATGCATTGGCAGCTGGGAGGGAATGAAAAAAGAGAGCAGAAAAGCTGTCACTAAGACAGCCCCAGGCCCACCAAAGTTCAGCCCCAACCTCCCTAACTTCACCCTAATGGATGGAGTTTGTGGTAAAGTCTGTGGCCAGCACATCCTGTAGAAGGAGAAACTAGGGCACACATGGAAATTCCCTAAAATGGCACATACCCAGTAACTAGTGTCCTCAAGATAACCCCAAGCTCATCATACCATCCATATAATAAAATTTATATGTGATTTTACCCTTTCTCCTAGTGGGCTTTTCTGTATAAATTATGGGAAAGAACATATGCAATTCAATTTTAGTTATATAACCATAAACTGTCAATTAAATTACATCACCTGTCACTCAGACACAGCCCAAATCTCAACTCCTCCCCACAAATCCCATAAAAACACCTTTAAAGAGTCACAGAAGTCAGCCTGCTCTCTCTCTCTCTCTCTCTCTCTCTCTCTCTCTCTCTCTCTCTCTCTCTCTGATAGTGTATTACTGTGCTTAAATAAGCTTTAACCTTGCATTTATTTATTTTATTTCTTTTGATACAGAGTTTTGCTCTTGTCTCACAGGCTGAAGTGCAGTGGTGCAATCTTGGCTCACGACAACCTCTGCCTCTTGGGTTCAAGTGATTCTCCTGCCTCAGCCTCCTGAGTTGCTGGAATACAGGCACCAGCCACCACACCTGGCTAATTTTAGTATTTTTAGTAGAAACGAGGTTTCACCATGTTGGCCAGGCTGGTCCCTAATTCCTTACTTCAAGTGATCTGCTTGCCTCTGCCTCCCAAAGTGCTGGGATTACAGCCGTGAGCCACCAGGTCTTGCCTAAGCATGCATTTCATTTTATTTTATTTATGTATATTTATTTATTTATTTATTTAGTTGAGATGAGTATTGCTCTGTTGCCCAGGCTGATGTACAATGGCACAATCTCAGCTCCGTGCAACCTCCACCTCCCAGGTTCAAGCAATTCTCCTGGGAGGTGCATGCCACCACATCCAGCTAATTATTGGTATTTTTTTTAGTAGAGATGGGGTTTCACCGTGTTAGCCAGGATGATCTGGATATCCTGACCTCATGATCCACCCACCTCCACTTCCTGAAGTGCTATAATAACAGGAGTGAGCCACCATGGGTGGCTCAAATATAAAGCTCACTTGCATTTTGATGCTGGTTTTCAATTTTTTGCTCACTGTTACAGGAACCAAGATTGCTTGTCCCGAGCTCCAGTTCTATCAATCTCCTTGGTTAAAGAATAAATCCCCATGCAGAATTCCTGGTAACACTAAGATTATAAACATGAAACAAGTAATATCAAGTTACTGTGTTCTACTTTAAATATTTTCTGTTTGTGGTTAAATCAATTGTGTGATAAACATATGTTTTAGTGTTCTACAATATTTAAAGTCAGTCTCTTGCTATGTCTTTTAATTATGTAAAGAATTTATAATACTCTAGAGCCAATACCACATAACAAGTTACATTTTGTAAAATCTTATTTTTATCACTGTTTCTCAATTCAAACTCTCTTCCTTCAGTTTTATGACATTTTTCTTCTTTCCTTTCATTATTTTCTTCAAATATAAACAAATTCATACAAACTCATGAAAAAAAGACTGGAGATAAATGATACATAATGGACAGACAGACAGAAGAGGCATATGCCCCCTTTTGTTCTTACCCAAAAAAATAATACACTATACCCCTTTTGTTCTTACCCAAAAAAATAATACACTATACCCATTTACTCTTTTGTTTTGCTTTGTTTTTTTGAGATGGAATCTTGAGTGCTGTGGCGCCATCTTGGCTCACTGCAACCCTCTCAGTTTCAAGTAATTCTCCTGCCTCAGCCTCCTGAGTAGCTGGGAATATAGGTGCCCACCACCACGCCCAGCTAATTTTTGTACTTTTAGTGGAGACGGGGTTTTGCCTTGTTGGCCAGACTGGTCATGATCCCCTGACATCAGCTGATCTGCCCGTCTCGGCCTCCCAAAGTGCAAAGATTATAGGCATGAGCCACTTTGCCCAGCCTGCAACTTGCTTTTATCACTTAACAAGTTATACTCCAGAATATGCAATATATAATCGACTACATGAAGATCCTCCCAACTGCCTTTAACAGATAAATAATACAGTAGTACATTGTGCAGAGATTCCACAATTTACCCAACCAGAACTCTACTGTGGAATTTTTTAGTTGATTTCAATTTACGCTATTAAATATATTACTGTTGCATTGAAAAATATATGCTTTGTATTATTTCAAAGTAATACCAGTTTACCTTTGTCCCAGAAAGACTTTATTAAGTGAGACTCTTGAGTCAAAAGATAAATTCACATGTGTTCACACCTGTAATCCCAGCACTTTGGGAGGCCGAGGCAGGCAGATCACGAGATCAGGACACCAGCCTGCCCAACATGGCGAAACCCCATCTCTACTAAAAATACAAAAAATTTAGCTGAGTGTGGTGCTGTGTGCCTGTAATCCCAGCTACTTGGGAGTCTGAGGCAGGAGAATGTCTTGAACCCGGGGGGGGCAGAGTTTGTAGTAAGCCAAGATCATACCATTGAACTCCAGCCTGGGTGACTGAGTGGGACTCTATCTCAAAAAAAAAAAAAAAAGCATAATAGATAATCTCCATAGGAATAGTACCATTTAAATGTGATAATGCTTTTTCCCTTTTAGTCTTCTTTTCCCCTCTTAGTCTGGGGTGTGTTATCAAAATTTTTATGTTTTTCTAATCTTATGGGGAAAAATGACTATAGTTTTAATTTTCATATTTCTCATTTTGATGCTTATAATATAATGGATATAATTTACAACAAACATTGATTCATCTAATATATAAAATCTGCACACTTTGGGCATATGTAGCTATTTAATTATAATCAATTTAGTTATTCTTAAACAATCTGTCTATTTAACCCACTGCTGCATTTTAAAGAGATCAATTAGGAAAAAGAAAGGGGGAAAAGCCGGGTAGAGGAATAATAAGGAGGAAGAGGAGGAGGAGGGGAGGGAAAGCAGTAGGGAGGACAAAGGGAAGAAAAATGTCCAATGGCAATGAAGTGTGAGAATAAATGGGAAGGAATCGCTTATATCAATGTAATTACTTCTGTTTACTTGAAGCTTGTGCCACAGCTACTCTGTTATAAACCACTGAACTTATATGTTTTGCTCTTAATCATATTTCTCTTAGATGCTACTTGCAAACTAAATGTTTAAAAGTTCTACCAGATTTCAGCAATACACCGTACATTCATAGGCTCTGAATTAGATTGGTGCTTCTTGTTAATATATATTTGTCCATCTTATGCCGGGTAGGAGCTGCAGATTAATATTTTATCTTCTAACTTTGTTATCACATTTAACAAAGCACCAGAAGGGACATTACACAACTATTTACTAAGGAATGGAGCCTGTGTTAGCTATTTGATCAAACATGTTTCATGCAAACTGCCTAGCTACATCAAAACAATTAGCGAGACCTGAACTTCAGTCTGAGCTAGCAATCACATTCAAAGATTTGAATTCAGGTAAGTTTAGAGACCAAATATCGTATTTTGATTTGTTTTGAAGTGGCCATCTGCCCATATCAAAAGCTATCATACCAGTTTGGCAGGCGGCTTAAAGAACTGAAATAACTACTTTGTGCAGGTCAGGTTCACAGACATACCCAGTGTTGCTTGGAAAACACAAAAAGTAATGTTCACAGCATATGGTACTTCACTAAGTTGCCATCCAAAAGTGTCTATATCTTCTAAATTGTCAAAAATTGCAGCTCTCAAAGGAAACCTTTAAAGAAGGCTCCAAATATATATCAAACTGGAAATATTTGTGGTCAAGCCACTTTAAAACAGCATAAAAATCTAACCAAATAATGTAGAAAATTACATGATATAATAATCCTGATTTATGTCTAATTTATGCCCTGATGCATGTGAAGTACTTCTTTCGATTAAAAAAGATCTTTCAAGGGGCCCAAAGTGGCTCCGGCCGGATGTCGTGGCGCTTGCGAAGGCGAGGGCCAAGAGTTCAAGGCCAACCAACCTCAGCAACCTTACAAGCTCTCATTGATTGGCAAAAAAAAAAAAAAAAAAAAAAAAAAAAAGATCTTTCAAGAAATCAATAGCTGTGTTTGTAATTTTTATAAATATTTATGTGCCCGTTAATTGCTTAATTTGCAATTGTTCAAAATGAATGCAGTGCCACAAAGACAACTTCAGTGGTGTCTTGCGGGCATTCAGGTAGAATAACCTTTACCTTCACTGCTCTGTCCTTACCCCAGCCGTTGTAAACCTCCATGTTTATTCCCCTCCCAGATCTATGTCTGGGTCCTGTGGGCCTTTGAAAATTCCTCATCTTTGAAGAATGGCCCTTGAAAGAGGCTGATGATGGTTCTTGGGTGGCAAATTGGAGTCAGAGGACTGTGGTGATAGGTAGGCAATAAAAGAAGCTCCTTTTGTACACGGGGCTTAGAAAGAGCCTGTAGTACCCAGCGAACAACTACCTGAGCTCTGTGGAGAGCAAGCTGCAGGCTAAGAGCAAGGAGGGTATTCCCATGCATTGGCGCAGGAGCTAAGTGTGTTTGTACTTCCAGATAATGTCACCAAAAAGGACAGAAGAGTGTTTCCAGAGCTGAAGTTGAGTATGTCTGAACTGGACCATAACACCATATATTCTTTCCTCCTGCACTTTGTGATCTAGGCTAGCCACTGCTAGAAGTGTGTGGACAGAGAGTGAGTGACCTAAGGTAGGCCCGGCCCTAGCTGTATCCCTCCAGACATCAAAGGGCCTACTGTCTAAAAGCACTTGTTTCCTTCATCAAAGTCAAACTCACAGATTAGCTCAACAGAGGGTGCCAGGTCATGTTGAAAACTCCTTACATAAATATGAACCTCAAATCCTCAAAGTGAGAACATTTCCAGAGGGGATGACCACAGCTACTGCATTCCCAAAACCCAATGCACATCTGTGATGGTTTAACATAACAAGGAGGTTCCAGCTCCTAAAGTTCGATACAATCCATTTGCAAAGGCTTTTCTTTCTGCAGAGAAAAGCAATATTCACAAATATATGATGGAAAAACCTAGAGAGACAGAAATATGGGTATTCTTAATGAAAATGGCTTATTCCTAGAAGAGTAGCTTCTGTCTGTCTGCCAACCTCCATCCTTGGTTTGGAAGTCCTCTCTTACTTTCCTTCCCACATGGCTGTGAAAGACACTCTGTCCTGAGGAAACACTGTTCTCCCTCCTACCCCAGACCATACATGTATCAGAATAACTCTCCAACCTGTTCTGACTAGTCATTTGCCTGTTATCCATGCTCCAGTCCCATGGCAATTGGTCCAGCGTTGGGATATCTGCACAGATTAGCATGCCCATAGGTCACAGCAGGAGTTCATCAGTTCTGCAACCTCTGGTCTGCAGGTAGGGTACCAGCACACCAGAGTTTCAGACAGCAGGGCTGTCTATTTGGCTGGGATTTCCTTTATTTTTTTTCCCTTAGGTCCATTGAACACTACACCCCTTTTGTCCTGTCTCGGGTCTTTCTTTCTCAGAATCTAAAGATCCTGTCATGGTCACAGACAGTCCTGACAGCCAAATTCATGCATTGGTACAAGCGAACCTGATAAACTCAGGGATATCCCTGTCATCATCTTCACTGAAAGCAAAGGCTTTTTCAGGGAAGCCTTTACTTTTTAGTCCGTCATACACTAACTATTTGTGTGGGGGGCTATCAGTGTTGATTTGATCTACTAAGTACAAAATGAGTCTTACAGGTCAAGGGGAAAAAATATTAACATCATTTTAAAATATGAAGAATACATGTTCTGCTTTTATGAAAAACTAATAATCCACTCCTTTCCCATTATAAACAACAGTTGTGTTTATGTACTACAGATGAATTTGAATTTGTAAGCAAAGTTCAGTTGCCCTAATTTGTTATTATTAATTCATAATAAAAATGTATTTTTTAGGGTCCAGAAATTTACTTTTCATTTTTAATAATAGTATACAGATGAATTTGACACGTTAACATTTATAAACTCCACTGATCTTACTTTAGTGACATAAAAAGTACACTTTTAATTCTGTTTCTTATAGCATTAGAGTACTTTTCAGATAGTCATTGAGCTGTAAAGGTATAATCAATCCATTGTGAAGAACACCAGATTTTAGCTGAAATGGAAATTTCACCATTCTATCCATTAGAATGAGTTTATTTTGAGTATATGTAATTGTATCTTGTATTGTAAATCTGCAACGGTTATACTTTTCTTCTGACAAAATAGACAAAGACAATCAGCAAACATTTTCTGCAAAATAAAGGCAATATGCAAAAAAAAGACAAAAAAACAAAAACAGAAAACAAATACAGTGTTGTAAGGTCTAGTGAGATGATTTAGTATTAGCAATTAGTGAAAGAAATATAATCCACTCAAATTTGCCAAAGTTATATAGTTCTGCCACCATTTTAAAGCAGAAGAATATATTTTAGGATGTAAATTTCTATTACATATATATTTTTTAAAAGCCAATAAATGATTAGAACATCATTTTCTTAGTAAGTATCCATTCATGTCGCTTAAGGTATCCCACCACATATTAAAATGCAGTACATTTTAAAAATTAATAGATTGCTTGTTAGAGCAATTTAACAGAAAAAAAATGAGCAGAAAGTACAGAGCTCCCAATTATCTCCCTATATTAGATACTTAGCACTTTTTGCCTGGACCACAAAAATTTCAGATTCAGTAAAGCTTTTTATTTATTTATTTTATTTTCTTGAGACAGTCTCACTCTGTTGCCCAAGCTGGAGTGCAGTAGTGCAATCTTGGCTCATGACAACCTCCACCTCCCGGGTTCAAGCCATTCTCCTGCATCAGCCTCTCAAGTAACTGGAATTACAGGTGTGCACTACCACACCCAGCTAATTTTTATATTTTTTTAGTAAAGGTGGGGCCTCACCATGTTGGGCAGGCTGGTCTTAAGCTCCTGATCTAAAGTGATCTGCCCACCTTGGCCTCCCAAAATACTAGGCTTACAGGCATGAGCCACCATGCCTGGCCCAGATTCAGTAAACTTTCAATTTAATCCATTCCCAGTTAACACTATCTGAGTCATCTTAAAATAAAAATCCCATTTCTTCTCATATCTGTATTAAACCAGAGCTGAAATCTTAGAAAAGATATCAATCAATTAGTAAATATCCCTGGCTCTAAATCAGGTAGTAAGGACCTCATTGTCTTGGGGCAGTGGTTCTCAAACATAAACACACAGGAGAATCACTTGGAGAGTCTGTTAAAACCTGGACTGCTACTTTTGGGAGGCCAAAGCAGGAGGAACTCCAGGAGTTCAAGATCAGCCCACCTAGGCAACTTAGCAAGACCCTCATCTCTACAAAAATAAAAATAAAAATTACAAATTATAAAAACCAGATTACTGATAAAGTTTCTAAGTCAGTGGATCTAGGGAGGTCTTAAGAGTTTGAATTTCTAATAATTTTCAAAGTGATGCCAATATTGCTGGTTCTAGAGCCATACTGCGAAAACTATTTGCCTTATAACTTTTGTATTTTTGACGAGAAATCTGCTGTTCTATCTTTTGTAAGTGTTCTAGTTTTTCTATCACTGCCTTCAAAGTCCCAATATTTTATATACAACTTGGTACAATTTCTATATTTAGTTATCAAATATAAAGCCTTTAAAGCCCTCTTCTAAGAGGAGATGTTTTCTGCTTCTTTTGCTGTACTTACTCAGGCAATACATTTTTATCTGTTTTGTGCCAGTAATTTTTTTTTATTTCTTGTTCATTCTTCTTCCTCTCGTAGGTTTGTGTCATTTTATTGTTAAATATTATTTTATTGGTATTTCTGGAGAAAGAGAAAATCAGCTTATTAAATCACCCTTGCAAATAAACATATCTTTGTAATTTTTAAAATACCTACATTTATAAATATAATTATATCATATATAAGAGAAAAAATATGAGGATGGATGACTGCAAAATATTTTTTAGGGTTTTGTCAGAAGGCAGAATTGACTAGCAGGAGCACTCACAAAGATAAAAGGAAATTTAAAGTCTTCATTATGATAGAAATCAAGAGAAAACAGCAACAATGGTAAAATAGGAATGGAAAAAAGACAGAGTTGATCAGTGTCTTCACGTGTTATTTAGGCAAAATGTTATACTTTTAAAACGATGTGTTGTTAACCCACATGCCATGTTTTCCTACGGAAAAATTCCATCTTTATGAAGGACAATGGGCAGAATTGTCATGCAGTAGCTCATCTGGAGAACCAGGCAAGGCGTTCACTGAAACCAGGGGCCTCCCCTTCCTCTGTGAAGATGAACTTTCTTCACTTTTCCCATGAGAAATGTGGCTTTACTTCTTGACAAAAGCAACTATAAAATCCTATGGGTCTCAAGCTGTCTTTGGATGCTGGGAATCTGGTTTGCGCACATAATGCCTACAGGCAGGTGGCATCCCAAATTCATACCTCTTGGCATCAAGCAGTATGCACATTCCAAATTCACAAGCTTTCAAGTGTGAACCTAGAAGAGAAAAGAGACACCAGGAGTGAGTCTTTCCAAGGAGAATCAGACTGACCATAGGAGCCCAGAAGCACCTTCGCTTGGTCGTACACCTCTCTGTGTGGCAATGATGGAAGGAAAACCCATGCCTTCTTTTCTTTCTTTTTGTTTTTTATCATGGTAAAATATACATAAAACATAACACATCAATTTAACCATTTTAAGTGCATATGGTTCAGTGGCATTAAGTATATTCATATTGTTGTGCAATCATTACTATCATCCAGCTATGGAACTTTTGCATCTTCCCAAATTGCAACTCCATACTCATTAAATAATGCACCAATCCCCTTCGCCCCAGCCTCTGTCTACTTTCTGTCTCCAAGAATTTGATTACTGTTGGTACCAATGCAGGATTTTTGCTCCTTAGCTCAGCTGAACCCAGGTTCTTGTTCCATGACCAGGAAAAAGTTAGGCACACAGACATGTTGAAAAGTGAGGAGAGTAGAATTTATTAAAATAAATTCTCTCAGCGAAAAAAAAAGAAAAAAGAAAAAAGCAGTCCTGCCAACAGATTCCCACCTCACAGACTGAATACCAGGCCACCACACAAGAGCTGAAGAGTCCAGGCTTCTCCTCACTGCACACGGCACCAAATTCCCATGGCTCCACACCATGGTCGCGGTGTGCAAGCGGGCCCCAGTCTGTTGCCGGCATGTGCAGACAAGACTGTGGAACTGTATGCACTTAAAATGGTTAAATTAATTTTTTATGTTTCATGTGCACAAACACTTCTGATGTAAACACTTGTGGTGTGGGTCAGACATTCTCTGGGGACCCTCACTTATCTGCCTTCTGGATCTAGCAGTACTTCATGTAAGTGGAATTATACAATATGTGTCCTTTTGTAACTGGCTAATTTCACAGAGCATATCTTCAAAGTTTATCCATGTTGTGACATTTTTCAGAATAATCTCCCTTTTAAGGTTGAATACTATATCATTGTATGTTTATGTCACATTTTGCCTATGCATTCATGTGTCAATGGGCATTTGAGTTGCTTCCACTTTTTGGATATTGTGAATAATGCTTCTGTAAACATGGATGTACAGATATCTATTCAAATCTGTGCTTTCAATTCTAAATCTACAGGGCATATTCTCTAAAGTGGAATGGTTGGATTACATGGTAATTCTTTGTTTAATATTTTTGAAGACCTGCCATATCATTTTTCTCAGCAGCTACATCACTGTACATTGCTGCTGGCAATGCACAATGATTTCAATTTCTGCACATCCTTACCAATACTTGTTGGGATTGCTGGATTGAAAGGCAGTTCTATTTTTAGTTTTCTTAGAAATTGTTTTGATGTGGTTTATAATGGCCATTCTAACGGGCATGAAATGGAGTCTCATTGTGGCTTTGATTTGGCCTCATTTATTTTTAAGCAGACCCATTTTCTATGTAAGTTTTCATTTCCCCAGGAAAGTCTGTTTCTTAAACCAGTTATGCGATATTGAGCCATTTGTCTTAAAGCTGGTGCATAACATCTCAGCAACACAATAGGGAGCTGCTCCATATAACAAGGGGAGGCCTAGCAAAGTCCACCTTCCATAGAGTGGTTGCCACAAAGAGATCTATAATACCTTGTAGGCCCCGTCAGAGTTTTTCTAGCAAGAAAAATGACAGGTTTTTTAAAACAATTTGAAACCAATTTTTGTACAAAGAAACTGATAAATTCATGTGATAAACAGTATATATGTATATATATAATTTTTATGACAGAGAGTGAAAAGATGTCTCGTATTTTATTTCTAAGTAGCAACAGAACCTTATATTTGGTCTTTCTCTTGGCCAATAGAATTTCTCCTTAAATATTTAGCTTAACTAATTAATAGTCTGTCTGATGTGTTTGGTCTTAATATTGCATTAATTAGCTTATAAGACCAAAGTTTTGAGTAGACGTAACATCAACAAAATAAAATCATTGCATTTCAAAGTAGTAGTTAATCTTTTTAAGAATATTAAAGATTAGAAGTATAACGGATATATATGCCTGATTCTGTTGTTACTAAATCACCATTTGTTTTTTGTTTTTTTTTTTTACCTTTACACTACGTGTGTACAATGCTTCAGAGTATCCCTTAAGGTAGAAGAGAAAAATACAGCAAGCATTTTGTCCTAGTAAAAATAATAAAACAGATGCAGTAAGGAAACAGCTATTGAAGCATTAGAATCCAGGCTTGTCTCATATACAAGTAGCCATCAAAGAGAGTGCATAAAATCAGGCAGACACTACATGTCTTGAGTCATGCACCTTTGTTTTTGGAAACATCAAAGTGACAATTTTTTTTTAATCTTTATAACACAGTTGTCATAACACGAACAGTTTCACGCTTCTGTGGAAAGCTAAATTGTGTTTGAAAGCGCAGGTAAAGAATGAGAGCATTCTTTTGTTTGTGTTTATGGACAGATGGTTCTATAAATAGAGAATTACCTGCTAAAAATTGTTTCACCTTAAACAGATCTATCTCAGCTATTGGCTACTATTAAGGCAGGTTGTTTATGTCAACCCTGCTTGTATTTTAGCATCTTCAAGATCTTCTTTTCAATTTGAAATAAAGTTTGCAATATTCAGTGTGTCATTTTTCCCATAGCACTTGAAATCAATAATCATGTACTTTTTAAATATAGATTCCATTCACAACATTGAGTCAGTATATGAGAAAAATTAACATGATTTTTAAAATTTTTGTTTTTTCCAATTTATTCTTTTGTTCTTAAAAAGGCCTGAAAGTGTTCTAAACTGCCCAATAGCAATTTCCTTCAAAGTCACTGATTGTTGGCAAAATATGACCTTACATAAATATGTAAATTGAAGGATGATAAAGATTTGTCCTGCCTTAAAAGTATATGATGTTATTTTAAATGGCAGTGTTATAGAATAGCTATTAACTTGGGAAATTAGAGTAAGTAATTAAGAACCATTTTATTTTTTCAGTCAAATAGACATATTTTATGATATTGGGAAAGCTTGCTTTGCCAAAAATATAACAAGCCAATATAGAACTAAATGTAGATTTTTCAGGCTTGAGGTTGGATTACCGAAAGGAATAAACACTTTTTTGGTTTCAAAGGAGAAATGAACTCAAATACTAGAGTAAGTCAGTCAATACTTGTAAATGTTAATAATTTTTCAATGAGATCAACTTCTTCTCTATGTTTTTCTAACATTCTCACTGTTTCTCTAGTGGAGAAACATAAAAGTGAGAATCTTGTCTATAGAACACTGTGAGAAGAGTCATTACATCAAAGCATTGAGGGACTCTTTAGGTGGTAACTTTAGCCCATTCACTTTGATACCTCAGCATGAATTTGAAAAATAAATTTACAAGTTTTTTCTGAATATGTTAGAGAAAGAGCAGTATATTCAGAAATGGCATAATTAAAATACAGAAGAAAATAGTAGATAGCATATTGGGGCTAGAAAAAAACAGGATGATGTTGAATAAAAAATGTGTTGGATTCTAAAATGAAATGAGAACTTTGATGGGAAACCCTATTTATTTACTTGTTAATACAATGTATTGGGGGATCTTTCATTGCTAGAAAGGTGTTAAAGTCAGATTAAAGTATATGAAAGACAAACAAAGGTACTATTTGCAAAGCATCAAAGTTATAATTGATTTTCACCCACTAAAGACTCAAGTGTACAATAAACAAAGTTTCCTATTTAGGGTAGCTTAGTAAAAATGCTTTTCTCACACAGCATTTAAGGCGTTTACAATCATTTTTTTTTCTTGCCCTTTTGTAAGTGACATATGTGGGCGTTTTTACTAAATGTTCTAAGGGTAATATTTCCATAGAAATTCAGTATTGAACGTTCAAATCAGACTATTTTAAACCAATTAATTATGTTATATATATATATATATTCATAGAATTTTAAGTTGTGAACATTTACTTAAAGTTGCTAAAAAAATATTTATTTATTTAACTTAACTTTATATTCCTTTTGAGACTGCTTTAAAATTGTTAGACCTGTCCTTTGAACATCAAAGCTCTAATCATTCTTACAGCAAATTAAATGGTATAGCAAATTTTTAATTTTCTGTGAAATATGGTAAAACTCTAGTCTATTGTCAAATTACTGTGCATCTAGAGATATTTATTTTGCAAAGAAAATTGAACAAACTTCCTTTGAACAAAATGCAAAACTTTAGGGTTTAAGTTGGATTACACAAAGGAACACATTCTTCTCTTTTCAAAGGAGAGTGATTTAAAAAGCTTATGATGACTTAGCAAAGCATTCCTTATTTCTGAAGATCAAATGCTACTTAAATGCTCTTTCCTTTGAGTGGCAACTTCTAAATTAATTGGAAGCATACAAAGTGGTTCTAAGTTAATAATTAAAAAATCAATTTCAAATTATTTTAACCGACTCTTTATGTTTTATTTTAATAAATAGCAGGTCATCATACACCTTAAATATCTCTGATGATTACTCAGATTAAGTTCCTCCAAAGGAGGGAAAATGTATTTCTACCCTCATTTGCAGTAATTGGAGCAATGACCGTATTAGCCTTAAAATGATGCTTTGACGTATAAAGATGCAAACATATGTGGAAATAACATTTCGTCACAGATAAGGATATGTGTTTTTGTACAAACTCTGATTCAGAGCTTTTGAACAAGATATTTTGTCTGGATGTGATTTCCCCCACATAATTAACTTACTCCTTCAATTTTCCTTTCTAAAAGAGGGCTTGCCTAACTACTGTGGGAAATCAGCTGCCCCAATGCACTCTGAAAATTTCTTGATCTGCTCAATTTTGTTCAAATATCAATCTTAATCTACTATGTTACTTCTTTTTTATTTTCTGTATTGTTTATTACTTGCCCCTCCCCCTCACCCCAGCTGTCCCTGCAAGGATTTATACTTCTCAAGTGCTGTGATTTTTGTTAGTCTCAATCGTTGGTCTATCCCCAAGAGCATGAACAGCTTTTAGAACATAATAAGAGCTTAGTGTATATGTGTTAGATAAAAGAATACAAAATTAACAATAAATTTTAAGAAATCTTTTGCTGTTCATAATCATATAAAAATAGGTAATATCTATGAAACAGGAAAACAATGTTCACATGGAAAAAACAAGCTAAAATGAACATATAAAAGTCAAAAAGTAGATTTGAGTGAGATTTAAAAACATTGTTAATAAAATAAAATAAAATATGAAAATACAGTCACTATAGAGGCCATAAAACAAAAGGAACATTAACATAGTTATAAATGTTACAGCAATAAACATTTTTCATTAAATTCTGAACCAAAACAAAGTCTAAGATATTAAAAGTCAAAGGATCTTCCAATATAGAGACAATTAAAACCAAATTACGTGATTTTTGACAAATAGAGTTATATATAAGGTAGAATATTTTTTAAAAGTGACAAAGAATACAAGAAATGTCAATTGATATAGACAAATATTACAGTCTAAAACAGAGATATGATTAACCTGAAACCATTGAATGCTGTATGACATGCATGAAGATTATGAAAAAAAATATATTGAAAGTATAAAGAGAAGTTAACAGAGAACGCTATAATACTGAGGAGAAAACAAAACAAAACAAAAAAACTGGAAAACAATGAAAACGTAATAGAAAAAAATGATGCAAGGGATTTATTAAACTGTAGACTAATTTTTCTCTGTACTTTCCACTGTAATGTATCTAACAACTGTTTCCAATGTTTCTAACAGATTTTGGACATTTAAAAATAAGTTACAACCAATTTTGAAAATGTAAAAATAAAGTTTTAACTCACATTTTCTTAATACAACATTATTAAGTGGTAATTAATAATGAAATTTGAATAATATAAACAAAAATATTATAAAAGTAAAATGCGTATCTTGGAACATTTAAGAAAATAAAAGCTGAGTTTTTAGATTTCCCATAAATATCAAATGAAATTATGTGCCTCAAAACTTAAGCAGAAGGCCGATTCAGAAAACTATCTGCAGTATCTGCAAAAAGTGAACATACTCATTTTCAAAAAACAATTCCATGCCTATCTACATACCTAAACCCCACAACAGTGCATCCGTATTTTCAAAAAAGACATGTAGGAGATTATTCATGGAAAGATTGTTTGTGAGCTAAAACTAAAAACTACTCAAATGCTCAGCTACAGGAGAAGGCTATGTTAATTGAGGAATAGTCACACAGTGAGAACAAATTATCCACTATGTACTCAATGCATAGTTTCATTTATACTAAATACAAAACAAGTGCAACACTAACTTTTGGTTTTAGACATCAAGTGAGTAGTTAACTAGAGTAGTGACTGAAATGAGAATGTTCTGGGATGATGGTATTATACTGTTTTTGATCTAACTCTGATTAAACAAGCATCTTCTGGTTATAGAATCCACTGAGGTTTATGATACAGGTACAATTTTCTACACATGCTATATTTCATTAAAAGCTTAAAAAGACAGAAAAAAATAACTACTATGTGTTGACTTTTATAAATAAAAGAGGGAAAAAGCTTTTAAAACAAAACAAAAAACAAAATCTCTTGCTTTTTGAATCACTTAAGAAAAAAACTGTATAAACTATTGTCATTTTAAACCTCTATATTTTCCTGTTGTCTCAACATTTACACAAACAGGCTGTGAACACCCCACCAAGGTAACCAGATATATACCAGCATGACAGGGCTGACCCATGCTACAAGCCCCTCTTCTTGCCCTTGCATGGCTGTGGCCTTGTGATATTCGAATGTCTCAATAAAATTGTCTTGCCCCTTTTGCTTGTGTTTACCACACCAACCCCCAACAAAGCCACTTGCCCCTGGGTCCTCACGCTCTTTCAATTTCATACCTGTGACACTAGCCCAATTGTCCCATAGAACTGATGTTTATGGTTTATTTTGAATGAACATAGAAATCGATTCTCCCAGTCTTAAAACTTGAGAATGTTACATTTGTCTTACCTGAGTCCCTTTCTCAGGAAACCAACCAAGATGGGCTCCCAGAGAGTATCAAAGAACTGAAACTCATCAGATGACAGCATCTGGGCATTGAAAATCCAGACCCTCTCACCCATTATGATTCCCTAACTGTCCACCTACTTCCTGTTGACTAACTCCTCTTCTTTACCCCTCTTCAATTCCCATTTTACCTCACATGGTTACACTTCTTCCCTTCTATATAAACCCCTAATTTTAGTCAGTTGAGGAGACGGATTTGAAACCAATCTCCCATCTCCTCAGCTGCAGCTGAATAAGCCTTCTTCCCTGGCAATATTTGCTGAGTCAGTGGTTGGCTTTCTGCGTGGCAAGGAACCGAACCTAGACCAAACCTCTGGTGTTTCAGTAACACTGCTTAGTAGAGCCTGTGCCATTGACGCTCCTCTCATGTGGTCCCCTGCATTGCATGCTGTCACTCTGTCTATCCTGATCATGCTACTATAATACATTTTGTTTTCCAGTGACTATTCTGTGTCCCCTCTTGTGATTGCACATGACTGACAACTTCATAAAAAAACAAAAACAAGAAAGCATCAGGAAAATCAGTATAAAAATATATATATAAGTAAAAAACAAAAGTGATTTAAACAACAGAAAAGTAGTGTTATTTGATATGTATTAAAATATTTGTTTAAAAATTGTATAAAGTCTTGCCAGATCTCTTCAGGAAAAATCTTTGATGGGAAAAGCATCATGTCTACTGCCATGGAAATTACAAAATGAAAATGAATTGCTGTTAATGATTACATGTAAATATATTTAATTATATGCTATCAGTTATTTTTATTAGAATACATTAGAAAATCTATTGAATAATATATTAACAAATATTTAACTAAAAATAAGAAGAATTACTAAACAGTACAATAATAATGAATACCTTTTTAAAACCTACCTTGTTAAAAAGACATAGAATGGCTTATACCGAGTGGCTTACTGAGGAATTCAGTGTATATCTAAAATCAACTAATTATCTGATAGCACTTAACTTGTTCTCAGATATAGGTTGAAATGGACATTGCATTTTTCGGAGCATAGATCAAATAGCAATAGTTTGTTTACTAAATAGCAATTAAGCTTATAGAAAAATATTTTTATATTTGATAAAGTTTAAATCAATGTTTAATACTATTCAAAGGAAGGTATAACTGGTAGTACACATACCTATACATGGTTAAGAATGTATATCTCAATCCATCCATACTTCGAAATATTCTGGAAAATAAAAGGATTAAAATAATACTGTAAATGTGAAAAAGCAGCTTAAATTAGTATTTGACCTAGCAGCTACCATAATATACTATAAAACCATATCTTTTTGGCTTACATTAAACAGTCACATTTAAAGATAATTAATAAAGATCAACCAATTAAAAATCCCAGTATATAGAAAACACGACTATCAGTGGGGCGAGACTGATGCATCAAATTGAATATTGGATAATTATGTCAAATTAAGTAGATAAGACAGCCTATCTCTTAGTTATGCCCAATTGGAGATTATATTTAGCCATCAAAGTCTGGCTAAGCCAGTTTAATAACCATTGAATTTACCATACTCCCACATGTTGAGATTCATTTGGGGTGGCTTGCAAAATATTAGGAAAATATTAGGGAAGTTATAGATTATACTCTCAAACCTTTTGGAAGGCCAAAGGTTTTATTGGAACGGACTGAAGACAGCCAGTTCATTACATTAGCATACGGTAAAAGGTAGGGACAATAAAAGCTTTCCCGGTTAAGTCTGTTTACCCGGCATTCCTTTGTCTCTACTCCAGTTTGTTTGCTCATGTTAACTTTGTGCTGGATGGTCCTCTAGGAGGAGGTCAAAGGGGAATTACCCGTTAATGGTGTTTACTCTGGGCCCCAGAGACCAAAGTGTTTGTCATTCATAAAACCACTCTTTTAGCCATGTTAATTATCCACAAGCATGTTGACTTAGAATCTCTGATATTAAATCTATCTGGAATCAATGTGAGAAGTTATAAGGAGTTATGGTTGGTTAGCCGCAATCTGAAAGCCGCTGAAGACCATCTCTAGCGTGCTCAGATTAGTGGCATGTGAATGTATTCATTTATTCATCACTGAGTTATCCTCAGGACAGACCTCTGCAGGTGGTGATCAGTGTCTCAGGTGGTGACCCCAATGTGACCGAGGTTTCACCTGCAGGAGTGACAAGTATAGACACTGAAATATAGGTATTCTAGAGTACTGTAAGATATATTGTTTGGTAAGCATAGCACATTGTTCCAGTTTTTTTCTCTATTTTAAGTGTAAATTTTGGTTCACTAAATTTTTCTGTACTGCCTATAGTTGAGATGCTTGGAGATACTGTGTAGATAGTATATTAGGAATCACTATGAACCACATCAGGGTTAGATGTCATAAAACATCTATGTCATCTACAATGAGACCTTAGAAACAAGGTACATGTGTGGGGACTCACAGTTTATTAAGTAATTTTAAGGAGTACATGAGATGGCAAAATAATAATACAAATCCAAACAAGATCTTTTTAAACAAGCGTGATACTTGCTGAAAACATTTGCACCTAAGGGCAAGGAGAGAGATGAGTAAAAGTGAGGAGCAGAAAGCCATGGTATTTGGAAAGTCACATGTAGAATTAAATGTTTTCAGGATCAAGTACTTTGATCCAGTCTGGATTTAACTATAATTAAAGCACAGGTCATAAGTCATAAAGATGTTATAGTAAGACACCATTTGAAGGAAAAAATGACAAATGTGATTTAGAGGATGCATTGGTTTGTGAAAGCATTAGTTTAATCATTACATTTTGTTGTAAAGATATAGGACAAAGTTGAAGATTATGGATATATCACTTAGCCTGATGACACACAGAATAAAGAGTTTTAGCTATAGCTCATTATTCTAAAATTCAATATCTCTTCCATTTGTTTCCTGGAGAAAGCAAGAAAGTGAACCTGTGATGATAAAATGTCATATAGTTGTATCTATGAGTGGTTACACCTAGCATGGTCTTTGTAAAAGGAAGTTACTGTTGTTCAAATGAGTGTTGCAACCTATTTTTTTGTTGTTGTTGTAAAATTTATAATCTAGGTTAAACGCAGGAAATGTAACTTACTTTCTATTATTATCCATAGACATAGCCTGGTGATCATGTTTTAACTAACCTAAACATTATACAAATCTATGTAAATAATCTTGAATTATGAACAGCATTATAACTATCTTTGTGGTAGATCGTAAAGATAAAGTTAAAATTGTATGTAGAGTAGGTTTATTTAAAAAGCAAGGTAGGCCAGGTATGATGGCTCATACCTGTCATTCTAACACTTTAGGAGGCTGAGGCAGGTGGATTACCTGAGGTCAGGAGTTCAAGACCAGTTTGGGCAATACGGTGAAACCCTGTCTCAACTAAAAATACAAAAATCAGCCAGGTGCAGCACCACATGCCTGTAATCCCAGCTACCTTGGAGACTGAGGTGGGAGAATCACTTGAACCTGGGAGGTGGTGGTTATAATGAGCAGAGATTGCACCACTGCACCACAGCCTGGGCAACAGAGTGAGATGCCAACTCAGAAAATAAATTAAGTAAATGAATATAAAAATAAAAAGCAAAACGAGTTTTTTCACATAAGGTTTTATGTGAAAAAAATATTGCTTTCCCTCCATGCCTAGAGGGATTGGTTGAGACTCTTAGTATCAAATAACAAATCTCCCAAATCAGTAATAATTATTTCCTAATAACATGTGTTATAACTCATATTACCTTGCTTCAAACCCTCATTCTAATACTTTCTAGTTCATAATCCTGGGAAAGATACCTAATCTATCTAATATATTTGGCTTAATTTATTCAAACACTTAGTCTAATACATTAGGAGAACATATAGCTTCTTCTCATATGTTAAATAAATAAAACAAGCCACATAATGTGGACCACATATAGAATAAATCATCAATGTGTTGACCATCAATAATATTCTAATGTGAGTAAATTTACTTGATAATTCTACTCTGCCAATCTGTCTTCAGTGCTCCTAGCCCCTGAGGCATTAGGATAGCCATTTCCACTAAAGGTAGAAAATAATTCTACTTCAATACAGCACAATTCAATCAAATATGTCTTCATTACTGTTTCTATTTAGTGTCCTGTAATGTCGCTGGAATTCTCCAAAGGGAGTGAACCCTTTTTTGCTACATTTTGTAAATGGATTTTAATCTTAACCCTGACAATACAGCAGAGTTTATCTCTTCAGCACTCCCTGTGTTTGTCCTTATTCACAACATTGCTCAGTGTGTCCAATTTTCTGTGTCCTATAAATCAATTCCTGTATCGCAGTATCTAGGGATATTTATTTCTGTACCTTTGTATCACCAAATCATCATAAGTATAAATTGATTAGGACCTTGGTTATTTTATATCTCAAAGACACGCCTTATTGACTGTAGCTCCAGAAGTCTAGATTTTTCCCCTCATTTCCCATACTTACTAAGGACTAGCTAGATCAGTGGCCTATATGGCATTTCTCTCAAAAGTGAAACTGCTTCAGATGATTTTTTTTCTACTATTTTCTGAAGCCTTCTGTTAAGGATGCATGTTGGATTTGAATTTAGTTCTTCTTTTGACTTGTTCTGACTCCATCTGTCTGAGGCCTGTGAACCAGAGCAACTCCATCTTAAATAGGAGCCAGGTAAAATGAGGCTGAAATCTATTGCGCTGTATTTTCAGATTGTTAAGGAATTCTTTTTTTTTTTTTTTAATTTTTTATTGCATTATAGGTTTTGGGGTACATGTGCAGAACGTGCAAGATAGTTGCATAGGTACACACATGTCAGTGTGCTCTGCTGTCCTCCTCCCCCTCACCCACACTTGGTATTCATCCCCAGGCTATCCCTCCCCAGCCCCCACCCACTGTCCCTCCCCCATTCCCCCCAATAGACCCCAGTGTATAGTAGACCGCCTCTCTGTGTCCATGTGTTCTCATTTTTCTCACCCACCTATGAGTGAGTATATGCGGTATTTCTTTTTCTGTTCTTGTGTCAGTTTGCTGAGAATGATGTTCTCCAGATTCATCCATGTCCTTACAAAGGACACAAACTCATCATTTCTGATTGCTGCATAATATTCCATGGTGTATATGTGCCACATTTTCCCAGTCCAGTCTATCATCGTTGGGCATTTGGGTTGGTTCCAGTTCTTTGCTATTGTAAACAGTGCTGCAATGAACATTTGTGCGCATGTGTCCTTATAGTAGAACGATTTATAGTCCTTCGGATATATACCCAGTAATGGGATTGCTGGGTCAAATGGAATTTCTATTTCTAGGTCCCTGAGGAATCGCCACACTGTCTTCCACAATGGTTGAACTAATTTACACTCCCACCAACAGTGTAAGAGTGTTCCTATTTCTCCACATCCTCTCCAGCATCTCCTGTCTCCAGATTTTTTAATGATCACCATTCTAACTGGCGTGAGATGGTATCTCAATGTGGTTTTGCCAGCTAGCATCAAAATGGCAGTATCAAATTCACACATAACAATATTAACCCTAAATGTAAATGGTCTAAATGCACCAATCAAAAGACACAGACTGGCAAATTGGATAAAAAACCAAAACCCATCAGTGTGCTGTATCCAGGAAACCCACCTCACACGCAAAGATACACAAAGGCTCAAAATAAAAGGATGGAGGAAGATTTACCAAGCAAATGGAGAGCAAAAAAAAGCAGGAGTTGCAATTCTCGTCTCTGATAAAATAGACTTTAAAGCAACAAAGATCAAAAGGGACAAAGAAGGTCATTACATAATGGTAAAAGGATCGATACAACAAGAAGAGCTAACGATTCTAAATATATATGGACCCAATACAGGAGCACACAGATACATAAGGCAAGTTCTTAATGACTTACAAAGAGACTTAGACTCCCACACAATAATAGTGGGAGACTTTAACACTCCACTGTCAATATTAGACAGATCAACCCGACAGAAAATTAACAAGGTTATCCAGGACCTGAACTCAGACCTGGAACAAGCAAACCTGATAGACATTTACAGAACTCTCCACCCCAAATCCACAGAATATACATTCTTCTCAGCACCACATCACACCTACTCCAAAATTGACCACATAATTGGAAGTAAAGCACTCCTTAGCAAATGCAAAACAACTGAAATCATAACAAACAGTCTCTCAGACCATAGTGTTAAGGCATTCTAAGTCACAGGATCAGATAGGAGGTCAGCACAAGATTCAGGTCATAAAGACCTTGCTGACAAAACACGTTGCAACGAAGGAGCCAGTCAAAACCCAGCAAAATAGTCACGGGAGGGACCTCTGGTTGTCCTCACTGCTACACTCCCCTCAGTGTCATGACAGTTGTTTACAAATGCTGTGACAACATCAGGAAGTTAGCCTAGATGGTTTAAAAAGGGGAGGCATGAATAATCTACCCCTTGTTTGTCATATAATCAAGAAATAACCATATAAATGGGCAACCAGCAGCCCTCAGGGCTGTTCAGTCTATAGAGTAGCCATTCTTTTATTTCTTTACGTTCTTAATAAACTTGCTTTCATTTTGCACTGCAGAATCTCTCCGAATTCTTGCATGGATCCAAGAACACTCTCTTGGTGTAACCAGGGGAGCATACTCAGCTCCCAGTTCTGAACAGGTTCTTGACCCTGCTAACCCAGAAGAATGGGGAAAGGGGCCACAGAAACACAGAGTTTGCCATTGGAATAAATATCATGGACCTAGACAGTGTTGTGGAAAAGCAATTTCTTAGACAGAGAGAGAAAGAAAAAAACAAAACAAAACAAAACAACAACCAAAAAAAAAACAGCTCCCATACTGCTGTGGGAGGGGACCCAGAAAAGGAATCCACATAGGTAAGGAGCAGCTGGAGTTTTAACCCTTGAGTTATTCCCTCCCCATTCGTGTTCTCGTCCAACGAGAGGAGTTCTTTCAAACTTCCTCTGGAGTGATTGATCTTTGACTCTGATACCGAATTGGCTGCTTGGTCCACAACTCTGAGTTGCAGAGCCCTCTCCTCCGAGACGCTTTTAGAGGGGTTTTTGGGACAAAGGATCTTCAGCTTGTTTTCTCTACCTAGCCAGTGCAGGGGAAACCCGGACATATAAGTTTACATTTGAAACCCCTCTGGTTCCCAGATGGACTCTGGAGCTGGGAAAATCCTGCCTTTGAAACAATGCCCCTTCTGGATCCAGGAAGAGAAGTCCGTCATTGGGGTCTGGATGGGGACCCGTTTCCTGTAACACATCCATAGAAGGACACACGTAGACCTTCATATTTATAAAACTAGCTCATTATTAAGACTAACTTTCCCTGTATGCCTTGGCCTACAATTATGTTTGTTCCCATGGGATCTCAAGCTGGTAGTAAAGGTCCTCCACTTTCTTTGTTAGGAAGTGAAGTCACATCTTTGGCTGTAGTTTGTTAAATTTCTCTTCTTAAATTGGCTCACAGTAATTGTAGAAAGGGTATTTTGATTAGCCTACAATTCCAGCTTTCAATTGTGAGTATGTCTACCTTATCCTAGGTAAAACAGTTAAGCATCCAAAGATGAATCATCACCCTTCTGTCCTTAAAAGGATAAAATGTGCCACAATCCAAAGGAAGATTGCTTTTAGTAAATCTATTCAAGTTTCTGAAAAGATACAATTAAAATGTACACCACAAACAAACATTATGCAGATTATAATACATTTTAAAGAAACAAAAACAGGTAAATAAAAGTAGAACTTCTTTCAGAATTTCACACTTCACTAAATAGCTCTATAAAACACCTTTGTTAAAGAAGATAATAGGTCTGTTGCTGGTTTCAAAACAGTTTTCAGAGGGTAAGTGTTGTGAACTGTCACCAGATGTGACATTCATCTTATCTATTAACAGTCTAGGGAAGACCGTTTTCAGAATGCAAACCTTAAAAATAAAATTCACTTCTTGGGGTTAGAACTTTTAATGGACTGACTGTCGCTGATAAGGAAATGATGAAGAGCACAATGTTTCTGCAATCTCATTAGCTGGATGTATTGTGTGAAGTTGAAGTTTCCAATCTTCAGAATACTAAGATACACTAGGAGCTGAGGAGAGAGAAAAGCAATTCAAGGTTCTATATATAACTTTTATTCTTTTGAGTACAGTGTAAAATGACAATTTCCATAACATTTTATTTTTCTTTTTTTTAGGAAATAAAGAAAAATCTTATATTATTTTAGCATAATATCATCCTTCAAAATGAAATCTATCTCAAGTGGTAAGAGACCTTCCCTTAATTCAAACATGTTGGCCACTGCACTGCTTTCTTCATTAGAAAGAAACAAGACAATATATTCAAATCATCAATGTCACAAGGACACTCTTTAGAAGTGTTTGTTTAAAATACTAATACTATGAAAATGTGGCATTTATAAGATATTCATTTAGAGGAAGCCAAAATAAATTTGTTTACCTGTATTCATAGTCTTCATTTTCTTAATTTTGTTGTGTGTGTGCTGATATGATATCTGAGATTGAGTAAGTTAGAATAAATGCGAATTGATTGGCACACAGTTGCGGAGGTTGGGAAGTCCAAGACGAAGGCACTGGCACCTGTCATGGGCCTTCTAATTGCATCATTACACAGCAGAATTAAAAGAAACAGGATGAGCACACTTCCAAAAGCCCTTTTGACAGCAGCATTAATCCAGTCACAAGGGTTCTTCCCTTCCATTGGGCTTTGCCTTCCAACACTGTTACATGGGAGATTAAATTCCGATACGAATTTTGGAGAGGACAAACATTCGAACTGTAATACCCATGAAATATGATCTTTTATTGATCATTTAGGTTAACTGAATGTGTGAAACTAGATCTTGAAATGCTAAGAAATCTAGATGTGAATGCAAATTATGCCAGTCATGTAGAACTGGTTAACAAGTAGACAGCCGTTTGTCATACTATAGCTTAACTGACAAAATTTCTTTCTCTATAAAAATAGTAGCTTTTCTTGCTAACTTGTCCCTTTCTTTTCAGTTTAAAATTCAGAAACTTTTAATTCATAAAATTCAAAATTTTGCACATTTAGGCATTAAGTTTTTTTACTTATCTATATTTTCAATGTAAATGACTGAACTACAGTCAGGTAGAGATACATAATAAAAACAAAACAAAATCCTGCATTTTTGTTCTAGTAATTTTTGCCATATTAAAAAAAATGGTCCTAGTAGGTCACACAATTTCTCTGAGTTCCAGTGTATCCAATTTTGTCTATCAACCAGATAGTTGTCAATACCACATATAATATAATCTTAGAATAATTTTAAAAGTATTGGAGATGGAGTAGAATAATCTTATAGAATACATTATACATGTGCAGCAGTGACTAAAAATACTATTTTTTCCCCAGGAAGCTAATTGTTATAGATGTGTGAAGTTTCAGTTAAGAGAAAGATGTGTCTTTTGACACTGACAATGGTATTTCTACATTAACCAGAAGAATAAAGTGACTTCAAACAACATAATAAACACTAAAATGCAGAGAACACTTTTTATTTCCCAGTTGTTATGCTGATGGCTTTAAAGGTTTCATTTTAAAATTCTCATAACAAGCCTAGGAGGTAAGTAGCATAATGACCATTACTTTAAAAAATGAGGAACCTGAGACTCCAAGGGAGTTTGGTAATACACACAAAGTGAAATAGTAAACATCAGAACATGGATTCAGGATCTGAGAGCCTGGCTATAACGCTGATATGATTTACCTATGCCTCCAGCAACGATTTTGCAGACACTGGTTGTAACCTTTAGAGAGGTTAGAAAATATACAGAAAGAGATCATATTTTAGGCAAATAACACTTTGAAAGGCAATCTCTCTGTGTTTCAGGTAATACCTAAATTGCAGTGTCTTCTTAAACAATCTCTCAAGTATCCTTCCTCCACTTCAAATGAGAAACAGTTCTTTAATTATTGAGAAATAGATAAGGAAGCTTACATTCATTAAGTTCCTTGGTCCTTCAACAATGGTTTTGGTAGATGATAAAATTTTCTTTTGATGTTACCTCCCCAAAAAACGGGCATAAAAATTATCCCTTAAATATTTTTAAAATGCTTTTAAAGAATTTGATTAAAATAGTTGGGGTCAAGTAGTGCTTTTTTTCAATGTCACATTCTGTTCACTTAACAAAGAGGAGCTTTCCAACTTATTTTGCTGGGCTCACAAGTAATTCTTTTGTTAACACCAGCATTCAATAAGTGAGAGAGTTCATATTAAAATACATGTTTCTGTCATTTCTAGAAACATTGAAATATCTGCCAAACCTGGTTCTGAATTCCAATGTGGCAAAGATCCAGGGTTGCTGAGTAGCAGCTGCCACCTTTCGGGAGGCAGTGCACTTTGCAGTGTTTCCAAGACACCTGGGGCCCACTTCACTCATTTGCATTCCCAATCATCTGGTCTAAAAAAGGCATTTGACTAGATTTGCAATCTTCTAATACCACCATTTAATACTTTTTTTCCTCTTCTCGGTACTCATTAAGGTCTTGTGAAATGCCCTGAATCCAAAGCAGAAAAAAAAAATTGTTGCCAATAGAAAAGAGGATGTTAATTTGATTAATTTCCTTTGGATGCTTTGAAGTAAAGCATCAAAGACTCACTGTTTACCTCTTGAAATGTTCACATTTGATGCTGGAATAAAGAAAATGTGATTCAAGTTTTATTCAAAGGACAATTGCAAAGCATTGGAACTTTGCACTTAAACAAAGAAATGTCACAGTTCATTTGAATCTTTTCCTGAAAAATACATATTTAGCATTAATATTATTTACCCTCTGGCTGAAATCAGTAAAAATAGCTTATTTTAATGTGATTTTTTAAATGTAAATTTCTAATTAAAATATATTTGCACTATAAAAGAAGCTTTCATCCAAGGAAAAGAAAATTTGAAATTATTGTTAATCTACTCAAATTTGTACTTTTAGAAAAACTTCCTTAATTATTGCATTATGGTAGTTGCTGTGAAATAATCTGGTCCATACAGTTCTAAAAATAATCTTGTATGTTAACCCTAAAATTATGTGCATTATCTGAGTCAACTGAAAACAACAACACTTTATGAAATTATGAAATTATAACATGCATTATTTAAAATACCATTTAGACTTTTGAGAACATTATTAGTATTTTGATTCTTTAGAACGTTAAAAATAAAAAAGGAGATATAGTTGTACTGTCTTTTTAATCCTCAGTTTATCTCTCTCTTTCTCTCACTGTACCCATTTCTCTTTCTATCTGCCTCACTTTCTCTGTTTTTTTCCTCAACACAACACACACACACACACTTACACAGAACTGCAAGAGCTTTTCTTCTTAAAGTCTGAAAGATAATACCTAAATGATGTTTTGGAACAAAGAAAATTTGGATGACATTCTCTCCTTGGAATAGACTGTGGTATACTCATCTAAGTTCATGGTTAGAATAGACAATGTTTTAAAATTATATATAAGAAAACAAGTTACCACTAACTTTAGTAATACGCATACTCTGCTGTGGTTTGAATGTGTCACCTCTAATTCCAGGTGTTTCTTATGTAATAATATCAGGAGGTGAGGCCTTTAAGAGGTGTTCTTCTCTTTGTTAGTGGGATTAAGGCTCTTTATAAAAGCTTTTATAAACTGGGCTCAGGATGGGCACAATAGCTCACATCTGTAATCTCAGCATTTTGCGAGGTTGAGGTGGCTGGATCATGAGGTCAGGAGTTTCAGATCCGCCTGGCCAACGTGGTGAAACCCCGTCTCTACTAAAATACAAAAAAATAGCCTGGCATGGTGGTGGGTGCATTGTAATCCCAGTTACTCAGGAGGCTGAGGCAGGAGAATCAACTGAACTTGGGAGGTGGAGGTTGCACTGAGATCGTGCCATTGCACTCCAGCCTGGATAACAGAGTAAGATTCTGTCTGAGGGCAAAAGGGATGAGGGCTCAGGCAGCAATTGGCTAGTTTGCTCCTCTGCCTTCTACTGGCAGGCCCTGTGAGGACAGGAACATTCCTCCCCTCAGATGATGCAGCAATAAGGTGCCCTTTGAAAGCAGAGCTGCCTTCACCTGACAATCAAACCTACTGGAGCCTTGATCTTCCCAGTCTCCAGAACTGTGAGAAAATAACTATCTGTTTTATATAAATTATCCTGTCTCGGTTTTTTTCTTTGTTTTCTTAACAGCACAAACGAAGTAAGACATGCTGTAACCATTTGCTTCATAGACACTGTACCAAAAAATTATAAATATAAGTTAGATCGACTTTATACAAAGAATTGTTCATCACAGTTTTTAATATTGAAAGCCTGGAGGGGGGAAACAGAACTTTAAAATTACTGGATAATACTTTTTCTTAACTGTAATGTATATTATTCTGATGCATTTAAAATAATTATGCACTTGTCATATATATGTATTTGATTTTATATTTATCATAATATTATGTATGTAACATAGATTAGCCTATATGTTGCTTTGATGTATATGATATATATGTAATAAATGAAATATTGTGCATAGCATAATATATGTTACATATATCTCTGCTACTTGTTACATATGTATCAATGCATCATATATATTACATACATATAGACAGAGAGAAAATTTGTGAGAACAAAGGACATTTAATGTATTTCATGTGAAAAGACCAAAAACTGCCAGACTTTTCAAAGCACAGTTTATGTGTATGTGTGTATGTTTGTGTGTATATTTGTGTGAAGATTAAAAAGTTGAATCAAAAATTTATATGAAAACTCAAAGAGCAAAATGTGGCCAAGAAATCTTATTTAAAAGAAAAATGAAGTCTTATATATGTTTTCAGTAATGTAAAATCTACAAATACTATATTATCAGATTTTAAATTACAATTTTTATTATAATCTATAGAATCTAGACTATGGTATTCTATATATGCACTTTAAGAGTTAGTTCTTTTATGTTTTTAAAAGCTTTGGTTTTTCTGATTTTATCCTATTTCCTTTTTCAGCAACGACCTCATATGACATTTGTGATCAAAAACAAAACTTTTAGAAATAATTAAGTAGTCCATACCAACAAATCCACTGCTCAACTTGGAACCAAGGTAGCGGTCATGCTTACTCTACAGTGCCTACCAGCATGGCAGTCGGTAATTTTAGAATTAACGTTTTTTGCAATTGCTGAATTCTGTGTTTGTCCTTCCCCCTACATTATTTCAACATTCAGTTTCCCTCTGCAACTTGTTACAGTTGCTCTTCCCATGGACAGATATCTTAGTTTTGGCTGCTGTAACAGAATACCACAGACTGAGTAGTTTAAACAACAAACATTTATCCAAGATCAATGTGCTGATGGTGGATCTGGTATCTGGTGAGGGCACTCTTCATGACTTGCCAGTGGCTCTCAGAAGACAGTTATGTCTTCACATGGCAGAGACAGAGAAACAGAGAGAAAATAGTAAACTCTCTTCAGTGTCTTATTTTAAGAGCACTAACCCCATCATAAGAGTTACACTGCCGTGACCTGAATACTTCCCAGAGGCCTCAGCTCTTAACACCAAATCCACTGGGAATCAATACTTCAACACTCAAATGTTGAAATGTTTAACCACCTCCATTTTTGGGGGATGAAAACATACAGTCCATAATATCAGATATATTGGTTATATTGACATCTAAAGAAATGGTTCTGGGTGTAGCAGTGCTTCAACAAAAAAGATGAAACATTTTTCATATGTGGTCCAAGAAATTCAAGTATATGTGCCACTCAGTGTACTTTTATTTTCTTACTGATCTCTGAAAATTAAAAAAAAGAAAAACCCAAAACCGATCATTTTAGTTGGAGTATCATTGTGATGGTTAATTTAGGTATCAACTTGATTGGATTGAAGGATGCCTAGATAGCTGACAAAGTATCGTTTCTGGGTGTGTCTGTGAGTGTGTTGCCACAGGAGATTCACATTTGATTCAGTGGACTGGGAGAAGACCGACTCTCAATGTGGTGGAGGTGGGAGGCAGTACCAAGCAATCTGCTGCCAGCATGTCTAGAAGAAAGCAGGCAGAAGGTGGGACAAGCTGGTTTGCTGAGTCTTCTGCCTTTCATCTTTCTCCCATTCTGAATGCTTCCTTTGGTTCCTCCTGCCTTTGGACAAGAGACTTCAGGTTCTTCTACCTTTTAACTTTTGGGCTTACAACAGTGATTTGCTGGGGGCTCTCAGGCCTTCAGCCACAGACTGAAGGCTGCACTGTCAGCTTCCCTGCTTTTAAGGCCTTGGACTTGGATTGAGCCACTACTGGCTTCTTTCTTCCCTAGCTTGCAGATTGCTAAGTGGGACTTTGCCTTGTGATCATGAGTCAATTCTTCCCAATAAACTCCCTTTCATATATGCATTTAACCTATTAATTCTGTCCCTCCAGAGAACCCTAATACAGTCAAATATGTGCAAAAATATACAAAAAATGAAGACAAAATGTATACCATATACAAAAGAGACTATTATTAGCACCCTAGAATCATACTCCTTCTCTTCATTTAGGCATACCAACTCTTGATTCTAAAATTAACCACTATCTTGCCTTCTAGCACCCTAGATTTTTTACCCTGGTTATTATCTTATATAAATTAAATTGTACAATATGAGTTAAATTCCCTTTATTTTGTTCAATATTATCTTTTCAGTGTTGACTTTGTAACTCTATAGATATTTGTTCCTGTTTATTACTATGAATTATTTTACTGTGCAAATATACCGTAATATTTATCAATTCTAATTTAGATGAGGATTTGGGATAATTCCATATTTTGTCAGCCAAGAACACTCCTAAACTTGTGTCTTAAGACATATATGTGCACATATCTGATGGATACAAACTTAGTAATGAAATGGCTACATCATAGGAAATACATATGCTCAGCAGTGAAATAATTTTTTAACATGTTTTCTAAGAGATTCCGTTACTCCACATTCTGTCCAATATTTAATATAAACAATCAGGTGTGTTTTTATTTTGGGTTTGCAGGTTTTATGGGTTTGTGTTTATGGGTTTATTTTGCATTTCTTGAAGACAGATGATCTTTAAACTGTATGCATATTTTTATTGTCATTTTGAATACTCTGTGAAATCTCTAAGCAAGTATTCTTTTTATCATATATACATACACTCGTGTATTCACTCAAACAAGGATGTGTGCATGCAAATATATAAATGCTCTGTATTTAAAAACATTATAAGTTATATGTACTGTAAATATCTAAAGATCTATTTCCATGCTGCAGTTTGCTTGTTAGCTTCTTTAGTGGTATATTTTAAATAATAATGACCTTAATTTGAATCTATTGTAATTTATTAATATTTAATTTTCCCTCTGTGCTTTAAATATCTTCTTCAATAAAGCATCACCTTATCTTGTGTCAGGAAGGTATTCAACAAGATCATCTTCTGGAAGCTCTACATTTCCATATGCTGTTTCCTCTGGAATAGAACTGTGTGTATAATGTGAGATTGGGGAAGAGTTTTACATTTTATATAAACATATAATTTGAAGTTATATTTATTTTAAATATATTTTCTCTTTTCTCTGCAGTGTTACATTAAGAATTGGAAAGATCATATATGAAAAACCCATAGCAAATACCATATTTAACAAGAAAAAGCTGAAGCCTTTTCTCTAAGATCTTGAACAAGACAATGATGCCCACTTTCACTACACTTATTCAACGTAGTACTGAAAATTCAGCCCAAAGAAATTAAACAACAGAAAGAAATAAAGGGCATCCAAATGGGAAAAAAGGAAGGCAAATTATCCCTCTTTGAAGATGACATGATCTTATATACAGAAAAAACTAAAGGCTCAAAAACAAAAAAACTGAAAATAAATGAAAACTGAATTGATAAATGACTTCAGTAAAATTGCAGGATATATAACCAATGTACAAAAATCAGTAGTGTTTTCATATACCCATAATGAAGTTTCTGAAAGGAAGTTAAGAAATCATGGCCATTTAGAGTAGCTACAAAAATAGTTAAATATCTAGACATAAATTTAAGAATGTGAAACATCTCTACAATAAGAACAACATAGTGTTCAACAAAACATTGATTAAAAAAATTGAGTAAGATGTCAACAAATGGGATGACATCCCATATTCATGAGTTGGAAGAATTAACATTGATAAAATGACCATACTACAAAAAGCAATCTACAGAGGCAGTGCAATCAGTAACAAAATGCCAATGTCATTCTTCACAGAAATAAAAAAAGAAATCCTCAAATTCATATGAAACCACAAACAACCCTGAATAGTCAAAACAATGCTGAATACAAGGAACAAAGGTTAGGCCTCACACTACCTGACTTCAAAATATACCACAAAGCAAGAGCAACCAAAAAAGCATAGTAATGATATTAAAACAGACAGACCAGTGGATCAAAATAGAGAATCAAGAAATAAATACACAGATTTAGAGCCAACTGATGTGCAAATGACATGCCAAGAACATCAAATGAGGAAGGAACACACACTCCAATAAATTATATTGGGAAAATAGAAGACCTATATCCAGAAGAATAAAGACAGACCCATGTCTCCCACAATACACAAAAATCAACCAGAAGGGGTTAAAAACTTAAATGTAAGACCCAGAGCTCTTAAATTACTAGAAAAAAGATAAATTATATGTTTCAGGACATTCATCCAGGCAAAGATTTTACAGGTAAGATAAAAAGGCAAAAAGGCAAACGGATACCACTGAAACTATGTCTAACTAAAAATCTTTTGCACATCAAAGGAAAGAATCAGCAGAGTGAAGAAATAACCCACAGGATGGGAGGAAATACTTGAAAACCATTTATCTGCTAAGGGACTAATATCCAGAATATATAACAAACTCAAACAATTCAACAATAAAACCCCAAATGATCCAAATTTTAAAATGGGCAAGGAATCTAAATATACATTTATCGAAAGAAGGCATACAAAGGGCAAATATATATTTAAAAAAAACCTCAGTATCACTAATTATCAGGGAAATGCAAATCAAAATTACAAGAAGATATCACCCCAGTTAGAATAAATACTATCAAAAAAGTAACAGATGTTGTCAAAAATTCAGAGAAAAGGGAACTCCTATATACTGCTGGTGGGAATGCAAATTAGGACAGACATTATGAAAAAAATAAGGAAGTTTCTTATAAAACTAAAAATAGAACTATCATATGATCCAGCAATCCCACTACTGGGTATTTATCCAAAATAAAGAAAATCAGTATATTGAAGAGATAGCTGCCCCCTCTCATTTATTGAAGCACTACTCACAATAGCAAAGATATGGAATCAATGTAAATATCTATTAACAAATGAATAGATAATGAAAGTGTGATATAGATATATATAGAGAGAGATAAAGATATAGGTATACATACATGTATCCATATATACATGCATGTATATATCTATAGATATCTATATAGATAGATATATTTATATCTATGTATGTCTTTATATATATATATATCTATAGATATATTTATATCTATAAATGTCTATAGATAGACATTTATAGCTATCTCTCTCTATATATATATATCTATACACACACACATAAATGCAATCTTGCCTTTTGTGACAATATATATAAACTGGGAAGATATTATCTTAAGTAAAATAAGTCAGGGACATAAAGATAAATACTGCATGTTCTCACACCTATGTGGGAGCTAAATAAACAGAGCTCTGAGCTCATAGAAGTAGAGAGTAGAATTTTGGTTATTAGAGGCTGTGAAGGGAAGTGGGAAGGAAAGACAGGAAGAGGTTTTTTTAATGGATACAAAATAATAGCTATTTGGAGGAATACGTTCTACAAGTCTAGAGCACTGTAGTGTGAATATGGTTAATAATAGTCGATTGTATATGTTAAAATGTTAGAAAAGAGTATTTTGAATGCTCACAATGCAAAGGAATTGTAAATATTTGAGGTGATGTATGTCTTAATTACACTGATTTGATTATTGCACACTGTACACAGGAAATCATCACTCTGTTCCCCCTAAATATGTACAATTATTGCATCAACTCAAAATAAAACATATAGATACATAATGCAATGCTTTGTAGTCTTATGTGAGATGCTGACTTCTTTGACAATTGGATAGAAGCTATAGATACTTAAAAACTACATAAATATAAAGATGTAGCATGCCAAATAAAAATGAGTTTATTGATTTTTCTCAACAGTATATTTGGATTTCACTCTATTAATTTTGGTTTCTATCTTCACTGATGTTTTTCTTTTACTTTCTTTGGCATTAATCTATGGATGTTTTCATAACTTTCTGAAACCAATACCTTGATCATACAGTTTTCCAGCTTCTCTATTTGCTTAACATTAGAGTTTCTGTATGTTGTCTTTATGATAATATACAATTTTCAGCCTGCTTTGGATAAGATACTAAGCCTTTAAAAAAAAAAACTTTTATTTTAAGTTCAGTGGTACATGTGAAGGATTATTATATAGGTAAACTTGTATCATGGGGGTTTGTTGTATATTTACTCACCCAAGTATCAAACCTAGTACCCATTAGTTACTTTTGCTGATCCTCTTCCTCCTCCCACCATCCACCCTTTGATAGGCCCCAGTGATTATTGTTCCCCTCTATGTGTCCACGCATTCTCATCATTTAGCTCCCACTTAAAAGTGAGAACATGTAGTATTTAGTTTTCTATTCCCACATTAGTTTGATAAGGATAATGGCCTCCAGCTCTATCCATATTCCTGCCAAAAGACATCATCTCATTTTTACAGCTGCATAGTATTCCATGGTACATATGTACCATATTTTCTTTGTCAGTCTATCATTGATGGGTATTTAGGTTTATTCTATCCTTGCTATCATGACTGTGAGTGCTGCAATGAATATATGCATGGATGTGTCTTTATAATAGAAAAGTTTATATTCCTTTTGATATTACACTCAATAATGAGTTTACTAGGTCAAATGGTATTTCTGTTATTAGGGCTTTGAAGAATCACCACACAAAGTTTGAACTACTTTACATTCCAAACAACAATGTATAAGCATACTGTTTTTTTCCTTGACCTCACCAGCATCTGTTGTTTTTGACTTTTTAATAATAGCCGTTCTGACTGGTGTGAGATGATATCCTCTTGTGGTATTAACTTGCATTCCTCTAATGATCAGTGATGTTGAGGTTTTTTTTCGCATGAGTGTTGGTTGAATTCATGTCTTCTTTTGAAAAATGTCTGTTCCTATCCTTTGCCCACTTTTTTATGTGTTTTTATCTTATAAATTTAAGTTTCTTATAGATGGTAGATATTAGACCTTTGTCAGATGCAAAGTTTGTAACCATTTTCTTCCATTCTGTAGGTTGTCTATTTCTTCTGTTCATAATTTTCTTTGCGTGCAGAAGCTCTTTAGTTTAATTAGATCCCGTTTGTCAATTTTGGCTTTTGTTGGAATTGCTTTGGCATCTTTCTCATGAAATCTTTGTCCATTCCTGTGTCCTTAATGATATTGCCTAGGTTGAAGATAAATATTAAGTCTTGAATTATTTTTCAGTACTAAATTATTAATAATTGTTTTTTATAAGTATTCCTTCTTTACCAGCTGGAAGATGTTATGTTTTGACAGTAAAGGACACTAGAGGGGAATTGCAGGGGGAAGAGGCTTCTTGTCCCCCAGTGTCTTTTTTTTTTTTGTCACAGAGGTGCTTACCTGATGTTCAGAACACTGAAGCTAGAGGAAGTCTCAGCAAATCGCTGAAGTCAACTTGAGAGCAAGTTCTCAGGGCCTGAAGTCAACTTGGCAGCAAGTTCAATAGCCTTGAGTCTATGCTAGCCACCTTTCCTGCAAGTTCAACTGCACATCTCACCCAAATGCAGCTTTTCCTGTTTCCTTTACACTTGAGGAGGCAGTTTTCTGCTTGCCAGCCTCACCCTGTGGAATGTTAGTGATTTTCTCCACTATCAGCTGGGCTAAAGCCACACCTGCTCCAGAAAGCCTGAGCTAGTGCGAGGGGTATGAGGAGGGAGGTGGAGTATGGTTGAAAAGGAACTCTCCTAAATGTATTTCTTCCCTCTGTGCTATACATTAGCCCTAAGAGCATTGCTTGCTTTCTACGTTGGTACTCCTGCATTCTTTATAGCTCTATTTCTCTTAATTGCTTATTCCCATTTGCTCCCTTCACCTACCTCTTACTAAGTAATTTTTTGATAAGCTACCCCCATTCCAATTGCTATATAGTTTATCTTATAATTAAAGCAGAATGATTAATAGAAAGAGACAGATTCAATAAATCCAGCTGACAAAATATAATGGTTAAATATTTGGGTCAAATATAAGGCATATGGAAACATTAAAATACTGTCTGTAGATAAAACCTTTCTTATTGGAGAGAAATAAAAGAAGGGGAAAAAAAAAACTATGGACCTAGTGACTAATCTCCAGAAATTAAAAAAAAATCACTTAATGAATTACACAACTTATTCCAACAGTAAATATAAAGGCAGTTTTGAAAATTGTATGGCATATTTGATAGCTTCGTCCTATGTAAAAAAAAAAAAAATCAGAAATCCATAATAATAGAACAGAAGTAAAAAAAAAAAAATCAAAATGTGATTGAAATAAAATGATGAAGGTGTTACTTGAGTTCCAGGTGTCGTGGACCACCATGTGCCTGATGCTTTGGTGATGCAACCACTTTTATGGTTTTACAGCAACTGAAAGTTTTCTAAGTTTTCCCAAACCTGACATTTCATCCCATTGGCTCTGATCTGGCAGTGCCCTTAACTTCATCACAACCAACCTCTGATGTTACAGATCAACCAAACTCAGTGCCCTGGATAGGACTGAAAACTGTCTCTCCATGTGGGATATTTGTGATATCCAAATTAATGATTAGAATATGAATGCCACCTTAAGAAATCTAACAAAAAGTGGAATTTATGTTTGAAAATGTGTCTGTAACTTTATCACATCTCTAAAATAATCAAAATAAAGAGGACGGGGAGCTACTTCTGAAACAATTTTACTTGTACAGTTGACCCTTGAACAATACAAATTTAAATTCCACAGGCACACTTACATAAATTTTTTTCAGTAAAATATCAATGGGTATGCCTGCCTCTCCTGTCTCCCCTTCTACATTCTCCACCTGCTCCACTTCTGCCACCTTTAGACAGCAAGGCCCCTGCTTGTTCTCCTCTTCAGCCTTCTTGATGTGAAGATGATGAGGATGATCATGATGATCCATTTTCACTCAATGAATAGTAAATACATTTTTTCTTTCTTAAGATTCTTTTCTCTAACTTCATTGTAAAAATATAGTATATAACACATATAACATATAAAATACATGTTAATCTACTGTTTATGGTATGGGTAAGGTTTCCAGTCAATAGTAGTTTAATAGTGATTAAGATTTTAGAGAGTCATAAGTTAGGTGTGGCTTGTCAATTACATATGATCAGTACCTTTGCCCACAGCATTGGACATGGGTCAAGTGTGTTTTAAATTTTCAAAATTCATGTGTGTTCTTCTAAGTCAGTAAAATAAACTGAATTCTGGTTCTGTTTGGCTTGTTAAATCACTTCTTCAGAATGTTGAAATAATGAATTAATTAATTAAATTTATTCCCAACAATTTTAGAGTTTTCTTTGTAAATTGATTAAAGCAGAACTTACATATAAAATTTCATGGATCTCTATTATAGGAAGAATTTTTCTGACTCAAACATTTTTAACACTATACACTAGTATATTGAAAGACACATTATTTATTTGTTTACACTTGTCTCTATAGCATCATAAAATGAGTTCAAAATTGATTGTGACTTTCATATTTCTCTTGTGCTATTTTAACTTACCAGTTCCATTTTTTTTTCTTTAACTTACTGTGGAATTCTGAATATTATGTAAATTTTATTGAAAGATTTCTTAAAAGTAATTCAGAAAGAATCTATTAATGCAGCTCTCACTCCAAATTGTTCAAAGGCCATTTTTCTTTCTTCATTTGGTTCAAAGTAAAAGAAGAAACATGTTTAAACTTTTTATTTCAAATCCATTCCTTTGCAAATTCAAGCCCAAATCAAAAATGAATCAAAATATGAGCTAACTTCACATTTTCAAAATAGATAGTCTTTACTGCATAACTTTTTCTCTCTATTGATTTAGAGTTAGTACTCATGAACATAAAAAATATATATATGTATAAAATTCAATTTTCTTATTTTTTTTCAAATGTTCATACAAGAGCCTGACTCTCAACTAGATGGCAGTTTTATAAGTCACGTCTTTCTTCTTTTGACAGCCTATTTGTCCTACTATATAAAACTCACGAAGGAAGGCTTGTGGTAAATGACAGTGTATTTCACAGGTCATGTAATTTGCAATTTGTCATTCTTCATGTTGAAGGAAATAGTACATGGTGTCAACAACGCATAAACAATATATTAACATTTTTGCTGCCTTTCAGTATACATACAGTTTTCTCTTGAATTTTGATGATAGTCAAGTCAAACTGTAAAATGCTTTTTTAACTATGAATTGTATAAGATATGAATTATGCTGTACAGGATGCTATTACCCATATGTATCTAGTAGATGTGTCTTGTTCATTTGGTAGGAGTATTCTATAAATTTCTGGTAAGAAAGTACTTTTTAACATTTGTCCTTTCCCTAAGAAATCGAAAACCATTTAGGTAACAATGATAAAATTTTTTTATTTGAAAATATTTTCTGACCATGTAAATCTCATGGAAATGCAAGAGAAGTTAAAAACCACATATTAAATTGAACTTTTGTTGTTTTGGCACATGTGTGTTTCCTGGCAAGGCTGTTTGCCAAACACCCCTCTGTTAACATGTATGTACTAACAGAGGAGGATTTTCGTGCCAATTATTTATTTCTCACATAATACCGCTTGCAGAAGTAGAAGTGGCAGCTACTTCATTAGGTGCTAGGGCCAGACATGTACTCAGTCTTAACCAATAGGACATTAAGCCTTTTGTGTGGCTGATCACTTTCCACTGAAGAGTGTGGGAGAGGCTTGTCTGTTGGGCCATCACAGTGAGTGTGGCAGTAATAGCTGTGATCGCTTTAGCTGTGGCAGCTTTGACAGTTGTCTTCGCAGAGGTACTACTGGTGATATCTTGAATAGATTAAATCTGTTGTATTTTCTTAGACTTATTTTTTTTTGCTTTCCAGCATCTGCTTATGTGGCCTTAATTTTAATTCCAAGATTTCTGTTTCCTGTTGTTTCCATGATGGCTTCATTTACATTTAAATCCAATGAATCCTTCCACCAACAATAGAAAATAAAGAGGGTGAGAAAGATTACCTAAAATAACCAACCCAACCATAAAATAAAAATTACTGGAGAATAATTTATGTCTCAAAGAGTAAAGTTATAATGAAAGCAATAGAAATCCCTTCCACATGGAGCGTAACAGTCCTAACATGCTTTAGCTTTATGTTTTCACTTTTTTTTTTTTCATATATTATAACATCTAGACCACTTAGAATAAGATTGTTGGGTGGCAAACATGTAGTCAGTGTGGGATATTTTATTATGTATTGGGGGTAGAGTCTATAGGGTAACAGCCCAGGTTGCAGACCTACCCTGACTACATTCATAACCCAGCTCTTCCATTGACACAACTACGTGACTTTGGTCAAGGTACTTAACCACTCTGTGCTTGAGTTCACTCAAAGGTGAATAAACAATAGTATCATTCAGCACTGAAGTAGATAATTCATGTAATATTTTTATAAGAGCTGTGATGGTTAATTTTATATGTCTACTTTCTGGGCCATGAATATCCAGATATTGCTAAACATTATTTCTGGATGTGTCTGTAAGACTGTTTCCAAGTGAGAGATTAACTTTTGAATCACTAGACCAAGTAAAGCAAATTGTTTGCCCTCCCCAACGTGAGTAGGCATTATCTAATTCATTGAGAGTTTAAATAGAACAAAAGACAGAAGCAATGAGAATTCACTTTCTCTGCCTGACTGCTTGAGCTAGGACATTGGTCTTCTTTTGCCCTAAGACTGGAACTCACACCATTAGTGTTTCTCCTGCTTTTCATATCTTCAAACTGAGCCTACTCAGGCTTTCAAAATTCGACTAGAAATTACAATACTGGTCACCCTGGTTCTTTGGCCTTTGGACTCAGACTTGAAACAAATCACCCATTTTCCTGGGTTTCCAGCTTACAGATGGCAGAATGTGAGACTTTTCAGTCTCCATAATCATAGGAGCTAGTGTCTCATTAAAAATTTATCTCACTGCTATGCATGTAGAGTTGTCCCTCAGTATCTGTGGGTGATTGATTTCAGGACCTTCCATGGACATTAAAATTCTCAAATACTTAAGATCCTGTTATAAAATGTGGTAGTATTTGTATAAAATTATGTACATCCTTCTGTATACTTTGAATCATCTCTAAATTTCTTATAATACCTAGTACCACTTAAACATGCTGCAAGAGTTGTTACACTGTATTATTAAGGGATAATGACAAGAAAAAGATGTTTGTACATGTTCAGTACAAATACACTTTTCTTAGTATGTTTGATCCACAGTTTGTTAAACTTATAGATAAGCAGGAACAAGTGTGTGTGTTTGTGTGTGTGTTTGTGTGTGTGTGTGTGTGTGTGTTTGTGTGTGTGTGTCTTTATATGTGTATATCTTATTGGTCCTGTTTCTTTGGACAGAAACCTATATCTGTATATCTTGTTGGTCCTGTTTCTTTTCACCTCTAGGGCAAGAGTGGTTCTAGAGGAACCCAATTTAGCACTAAATATAGAAAGGAAAAACCGGTACCAGCCACTGCAAAAACATACCAAATTATAAAGACCATTGACACTATAAAGAAACTGCATCAATTAATGCGCAAAATAGCCAGCTAACATCATAGTGACAGGATCAAATTCACACATAACAACATTAACCTTAAATTTAAAGAGGCTAAATGCCCCAATTAAAAGATACCAACTGGCAAATTGGATAAAGAGTCAAGACCCAACAGTGTGCTATATTCAGGAGACCCATTTCACGTGCAAAGACAAACATAGGCTTAAAATAAAGAGATGGAGGAATATTTACCAAGCAAATGGAAAGCAACAACAACAAAAAAAGCAGGGGTTATAATCTTAGTCTCTGATAAAACAAACTTTAAACCAACAAAGATCAAAAAAAACAAACGGCATTACATAATGGTAAAGGGATCAATGCAACAAGAAAAGCTAACTGTCTTAAACATACATGCACCCAATACAGGAGCACCCAGATTCATAAAGCAACTTCTTAGAGATCTACACAGAGACTTAGATTCCCACACAATAATAGAGAGAGACTTCTACACTCTACTATCAATATTAGATGATAATTGGGACAGAAAATTAACAGGAATATTCAGGATTTGAACTCAGCTCTGGAGCAAGTGAAACTAATAGACAACTACAGAACTCTCCACCCCAAATCAACAGAATATACATTGTTCTCAGCACCACATAGCACTTATTCTAAAACTGGATGTAATAATTGGATGTAAAACACTCCTCAGCAAATGCAAAATGACAGAAGTCATAACAGTCTCTCAGACCACAGTGCAATCAAATTAGAACTCAGGATTAAGAAACTCACTCAAAACTGTACAACTGTATGGAAACTGAACAACTTGCTCCTGACTGACTACTCAGTAAACAATGGAATTACAGCAGAAATAAATAAGTTCTTTGAAACCAATCAGAACAAAGACATAACTGACCAGAATCTTGAATTGTCATCCCAACAAGTGTAGAGAGAGACCTGATGGAAGGTGATCAGATCATTGCGGTGGTTTTCTCCATACTGTTCTCACAATAGTGAATGAGTTCTTCAAGATCTGATGCTTTAAAAGTGTGGGTCTGTTGAGGGGAAATGGGGGAGGTACAGCAGAGGGTGGGGAGTTGGGGAGAGATGGCATGGGGAGAAATGCCAGATATAGGTGATGAGGAGGAATGCAGCAAATCACACTGCCATGTGTGTACCTATGCAACAATCTTGCATGTTCCTCTTCTATGTGTGCTTGAAAAGAGACTCATCTCCTGTTGAAAATTAAATGTGGAATCTCATTATGTTACTGGCTGAATAACAATGCAAGTAGAACTCCAAGCCTCATGGGATTTATGAGGGCATTAACTGGAAAATAATAGGATCCTGTCAGTTGGGATGGAGATATGTGGGAAGACCCTGACAAAGCAGAAGAAACTGAACTCATGAATTCTAACAAGACTTTTCTGCCAGTGAAAGAGGCTTCCCCATTCTCAGTGGTATCAACTTCTGCACCCCATCTAAGGGGATTAATCCTTCCTTGCCTGAGAAAACTGTAGTGGCTTTTCTGGGAAAACTGTCAGGCAAGACAATGCTTATCCACCTCAGAATCCATCTCCATCACCCCTCTTTGCTTCTACACATATAACTAGATTTAACTCCCAGCAGATGCCTAAAGGTAAGATACAAAGTGTAACCCATGAGGAAGTATGCTGTACTTCAAAATAATTACCATTCTAGACTTACAGAATGCCTTCTTCACCATTATCCTAATTTTACACAGAACTGATTCTGATTCTTTAATGCTTCATTTCAGAGCTTAAAAAAAAAAAAAAGAAGTATGGCAATTCGCCCATGCTAACCAAACTGCTCTTATCATGTCTCACAACATCCTGTAGCTGGCCTGAGGTAGAATGGTGTAATGGCTTCTTGAAGAATCAGTCAGAGTACCTGGCAGTACCACTGCATGAGTTTGAGAAACAGGTCTACTTCCTTTGGAGTGAAACTTACACCATCAGCACCTCTTGTTCTCAGGTCTTGGGTCTGCAACTAGAAATTTTATTGCTGGCCTTCCTATGTCTCCAGCATATTGTAAAAGGCAGATTATGGAACTTCTCGATCTCCATAATCATGTGAATCAATTCCTCGTAATAAATCTCCTAATATATAAATAAAAATATACACATTTCCTGTTGGCTGGTTGGGTCTCTTTTTCTGGAAAACCCTGATTAGTGCAACAATGTTGACATATATTAATAACATGCAAACATTGGATGTTATCTATTTCTTGTTTAATTAAATTTTTGTCCAGTATTTTCCAATAAATAAATTTAAATTTAATAATGATGTATATTTAATCTCTCTTGTTAATAAAAACATTTATAATTTTGCATTTTTTCTTTGAATAAAGCTTTAAGTATATTTTACCTATTTCATTATGTTTTGTTCCATACTCCTTAATTTATAAATAGTTATTATGATTTTGATTTTCCCTCAAAGCAAATGGATTATATAGATGAGATTTATATTATAATTTTCTAGAGGTTATTGTGGTATTAAGCTTATTAATTTCTCGAGTTACTGCACTGAAGCCAGAGATGATATCTTTCTAATTTTAATGATTGATTATAGTTTATAGCCTTGAGAACATCAACTTTGAATGCTTTCTGGACATGTGAGAAATCTTTAAGTGTCTATTTGTTCTAATTTATAAATTTCCACATAACCTTATTAGCTCAGGCTTATGAATTATGTTCTTCAAAATCTGTATCATTTCTGATATTATATTACTTTGAGATATGAATTAAATATTTATGATTATAAGACTCTGTATTAATCATGTTCCTATGATACTAAAATGGTTTGCTGTTCATATTATTTTATATTCTTTGTAGGTTGTGCATTTATCATTAGAGAACAATCCTTTTTTGTACTGAATTTAATTTTTCCTTGAGTTTTTCTGAAATATTGATGTTAGTACACCTCCTATATTTTGTTTGCCATGAATGGTCTCTTTACTAGTGTGCTAGTACAAATATTCTCAGCAGAGCCAGGTTCATTAAAGAGGAGGTTATGGACTTTTAGATAACAATTATGTTCTCACCAAATATCTCGAAAGTGAACAGTTCATTTATTCTACACGGCCAGCAGCGATGCCCAGTCACTGTTTTCCTTACGTGGAAATGACAATTTTCCAGATTAATGTCACCTACACAGTTTAACATTATCTACAGCTATCTATGTACACAGGATTGCCTACTGAATTCGCTGGACATAGTGCAAAATGAAAATGCAGGGTCCCTTGTGCAAAGACTCATAAAAATTTCAGGATGGCAACAGTGGAACAATGAACCAAGCATGGAATCCCCTTAAGTGTGTGGCCCTGTGTGGCTACAATGAATGCATGCCTGTTGAAGCTGCCTCTGATTGTACCTTTTGATTGCACATTTCAGTAGTAATATTGCCATTTTCTCCCTGAGTCACTTCAGTAGAAACAATGGGGGCCAGAAGGAAGCCCAGTACTTCAATTTCTTCCCAGCCATTGATTTTCAGTTTCAACATGTGGTAGATTAAATTCAGTGGAGCCAAAGACACAGTGAAGTACTATAGTGACAATAACCCATGAGAGTACTACACTTTTTATTTATTTTATAGCATACAGAGGATTACTTTCTGTATCATACCTTCAGGTTAAAAATTGAAGGGAGTTAATAATTACAAAAGTATGTGGAATTTAGATGAGATACAACTTATGAGTGCATAAAATATCTTTTATTATCTGTAATGTTACTTTGCTTTTACTCTCAATATTGCCGTGCAAGGCATTTTCTTAGTTGTATAAGTATATTGTTATTTATAATGTAGTAATACTTACCAATGTTATTTATCTGAATTGTATTTCAAAAACTATTATAGGATGATGATAATGATTGATTATTTGAGAACTAAATATATATTATCCATGAATTAGCTGTATTAAGATTATATGCATGCAAGAATCAATGGACTCTAAGTCTCAGTTATAAAGTTCATAAATTAATTATGTTTTCATTTGCTTATTCTGTGATATTTGTTGATATCATTTTATTTTAAATAACTGGTTGATAAATGAATCTTTTGCAAATTCAAGGCTAGAAAAAATTTATTTCCACTTTCTGATTTTAATTATATTACTTAGTTTTAAAGTCTAACTGCATCATAATTCAAAGTTAATTGCAGAGGCTTTTTGTTAAATTATTTCAACATATTCTGCTCTTTGTATTTATAAGCTCTTTACCTTGCCTGTATTTAAGATATCAAAGTAGCCTTAAAAGCTTATTACAAATGATAGTTTTTAAACTTAGATTAATCTGCTACTGTGATACAAAGGGTGTTTTATTAAAATTTCATTTTCTTCTATCAGCACTTATATTAGTAATTTAAATTTGGTCATAGAGTAATCAATTAAAGTAAAGCATGCTGTGTGAACACTAAACCTAACACATTAATTTAATCTATTTTGGCTACTCCTGCTGTCTCACAAATCATTTCTATGGTTACAAGGCATTTTTCAAACTTTCTAATGGAAAAATGTCCCATGATGAAAAGGCCTTTACTAAATAAAGCTAAGATTTATGGATGATAACTATATTTGAATTAAATTTGTAGAAATTAAGTGTCATTTTTCTAATACCACAGAACACATACAATGAAAATAAAGTAACTACATTAAAATCTTATTTTAAATTATTACAAAAAATGGCTGTAGAAGACTAATCATATGAGGTGCACAATGATTCTATAAGAAAAGCATGTAATTTAATTAACTCTCTCATATGCCAAAGATAGTGAAGTGGCAAAGCAAATCTTAGAGCTGGCCTATAAGTGGGATTGTGTCCAAACATCACCTTCTCCTTTGGGACTGGATCTTTTTCCATGTTCCTAGTGAGGATTTGTTAATATTTCAGCAGAAAAATAGAATAAATGACTTTACAAACAATTCTATCTACAATCATAGAAATCTGATGCAAATTCTTAAAATTATAAGCTAAACATAAACTTTGGTAAATGTACTCAGGTTATAAGGAACTTACCTTCACACAAAAAGTAAGATTTAGTCTTTTTTCTTGCCTTTTGCAACAGAATACCCCTGAAATGTAAGGTCAGACAGGTGTATCTTTGTGTGAGGTAGTTGATAGCCACACTGGATTAGGCTGATATGTGATCAGGATGGAAGTAACCAACAGAATGATAAAGGTCAGGGCTTTGGTTCACACAACATCACTTGATTTAGGTCAACCACGTGAGCATTAGAGACTTGGGCACAACTAATTACTGGAGTTGAGGTGAGTTTTTCTGTTAGCAGCACTCTGTGGGTATTATGACACGTTGATACAATAACACCTTCTGGCTCCATAGGGAGAAGACAATGAAAGCTCTGCCTTTGGCTCTTCCCAGACTCTGCCCTGGATTTTAACAGATACAGATTAAAATCCATCGAAGGATTAAGTGCTATTAGCTATGAGCTTCATCCTTTGATGTACTTTAATCTGTATCTGTTCTATAATAAATTGTAACCATGAATATGATAAGCTATATTGGGTTCTTGTAGTCCTTGTAGCAAATCTCTTAGATTTGCAATTGATGGGAGAAGGGAGGGTGGTCAGGTGTTACTGAAGACTGTTTCTTCTAACTTTACAGTTGGCCTAATTTCTCGCAATACTACAATTGCTCTGGAGAAAAAGAAGTGTAAATTTTTTTTTTTTAATCTGGCTTTTGACAAATAAAAAAGCTGAAATACATTGAAAGAAAAAAAATCCATGAAAAAAATGGACAGATAATTATATGCATAAAATTAGTGTATGTTAAAGAAAATGAAGCAAGTATTTCCAGTGACTTTAATCTTGTCATCCAAACAATTTAAACCTGCGTATTTACCTCTAGAAACCTAGAAGATTGGAATTTTAAAACTCTTGTTGTCTTATTGGAAATTTTAATGTGATAAATATACTGCTCTTGAAACATAGTTTTTTTTATTTCCTTTGCCACTGTTTTGTTAAACTTCTGTGAACTTCAGCTGAACTCTCCATGGCCAACTCATGAACTTACTTGAGAATTGCCATTAATATCTCACTTTTGACTGCAGTCAGAAGTCTTTCAATTGCACTGTATTCTCACATGTTTTTGAGCTGGTTGAAATTTACAGTCATTGAGCAACTCAAAGCAAATTCTGTTTTTTTCCGTAATTACTCTAGGTATATGATTAATAATTTAATTGGCTTTTTTTGTTAGCATTCTTCATTCTCTCCTTCATCCTTTGCCTCAGAATAAAACAGCCTAAAAATTGGATCTATATTCCCAGCAACCACCTGCTTTCTTAATTCAAGCCTATTATTGTTCTCTAGTCTGAAAGGCATAATTGTCCACATGCTTTGTTTTGTGTGCTGTGCTAGACACTGAGGATACAATGCTAATGATAGACACCAACACTGCCCTTAGCCTAAGTCATTTTCTAAGAAAGAAAAGGAAAAAAATACAAAGCCTCTTAGCAAACTCTGAAATGGGTTAAGTAGAGAAAGTATATCAGGGTGATCTAGCCAAGTCAAGGACAACGGAAATGTCAATGACTACTTCCCAAAGAAAGTGCTGTCTAAGCAAGATTCCTTGGCAACTTTAATATCAAGTTTTAAGACACAGTTCTAGTTGATTAGCTAAGCTCTGAGGAACGTTTGCCTTTGCTCTTATTGCCATGTTTTCTTTGTTTGCTGTTTCTATTCTGAGAATATCAATAACAATCTTCATCTACTTTTTTCTTCAGCTTTATTGATGTATAATTGACACATAAAATTATATATATTTAAGATGTAGAACTTGATGTTTTGATAAACAAAATATTGTGAAATAATCATCACAATTAAGCTAACATATCTATCACCTCACATAGTGACTTCATCTGTGTATGTGATGGGAGGTTTACTCTCATCAAATTTTAAGTAAACAATTTAAATAAAATTTTTATTAGCCACTGTTCTGTACATCAGATCTCCAGAATACATTCATGTAGCATAACCGAGATTCTGTAGCCCTTGACCAACATATCCCCGCTTTCCCTGTTCTCTGAGTCTGCATTCACTCTCCAAATAATTGCAGTCTTCTCCTTTTCAGTGTTCCACTGAAACTATTTTGACAAAGATAATGGTATATCTTCAAGCCTCTGAATATAGAAGTTCTTGGAAGTATTTTAGGTATGAATTTATTCACTCACAGATTTCATATCTAGAGACAAATAAGTCATCTTTCAACAATAAAAAAATTGAAGTTGACTCCTTGGTCTTATTATTCCTGAAAAAAATATTTTATTAATATTGATTTCTTAAAATATAGTTAATATTAATTTCCACAATATTACTTTCCTAATTCTTTTGTTAATTCACTTACTATAACTATTTTATTTCCTTAACTTTCTTCTGTTGTCCCTGTCCCGATACCTCTTCCTTAGTATTCCTCTAAACAACCAGTGCTTTTAACTACCTATTTTAAAACATTGTCTCATTAATCAATAGACCTCTAATGCTATTTTATCCAGCCCTTTACTTCAAACTGCTTACTAGATCTCTCTGCCTTGATGTCTACTACAAATCACATATTTAGCATGACTAAAACAAAATATATGTGTGTTCATTATACAACAGATAGTTTTGTATATGTGTGTGTTTATCTTTCTGTAGCACATTTATTATATGTGTTCCCTATAGCTGCAATAAAGAAGATTTACACTTTTACTGATATATTCCTTGGGCCCGTAGTGAACACTTAGTAAGTTACAATTATGAGTAATAATCAAGGTTTCTGTTTCTAAAGATATAAAAGTTGGTAAGAATAAAGTAAGAAATAACTAGGGTTAATTCTTTAAATGTACAACGCTTTAGATGTAGAAGTATCACAAGAGAAACTGAGAAAACAATAAGAAAATATTATTATTGTTTTATTTTCATTATTTTTACTTTATGTTTGGGAGATACATGGGCAGTTTTGTTAAATGGCTATGTTGTGTAATGCTGAGGTTTGGGGTACGATTGATCCTACCACCCAGGTACAAAGCATAGTACCCAAAAGTTAGTTTTTCAACTCTTTACCCCCTTTCTCATTCCCCTCTCTAATAGTCCCCAGTGTCTACTGCTTCCATCTTAATGTCAATGAGTACCCAATATTTAGGATCCACTTATAAGTCAGAACATGCAGTATTTGGCTTTCCATTCTGCATCAAATTCATAGCATGATGGCATTCAACTGCATCCATATTGCTACAAAGGATATGATTTTATTCTTTTTTGTGTGGCTGGATAGTATTTCATGGTATATATGCACCACGTTTTCTTTGTCTAAACCACCACTGTGGGCACCTAGGTTGATTCCATGTCATTGCTATTGTGAATAGTGCTACCATGAACATGAACATGCATGTGTCTTTTTGGTAGAATAATTTGATTTCTTTTGGCTGTATACCCAGTAATAGGATTGCTGGGTTAAATGGTAGTTCTGTTTTTAGTTCTTTGAGAAATCTTCAAACTAATTCCCATAGTGGCTGAACTAATTTTCATTCCCACCAAAAGTGTACAAATGTTCCCTTTTCGCCATAGCCTCAGCAACATCTGTTGTTTCTTTGACTTTTTACTAATAGCCATTCTGATTGGTGTGAAATGGTATCTCATCATGGTTTTGATTTGCATTTTTATGATGATTACCAATGCTGAGCAATTCTTCATGTATTTGTAGGCTGCTTATATGACCTCTTTGAGAAGTATCTGCTCATATGTTTTGTTCACTTTATGTAGAAGATTGGTCAAGGTGGTGGGCAAAATTACAAGAAAGATGCGAACCTTCTTGGAAGGCTGAGAGGTTTTGCAAAGCTTCAGGAAGAAATAAGCCAAAGGCAGCTGTCCTTACCCAGAGGCACTTAGGCAAGGAGTAGGTACAAAGAAATGTAATGGTGTTTATCTAAATAGTTTGTTTACTCATGTTGCCTAAGACCCACCTTTGATAATCTGCATGTAGAACTGCTCTCCACTTGGGGGGTCGGCAATGTTAATTACCTACTAATGGTGTTTACTCGAGACCTTTCTCATTTAATCTGTATTACATAAGTGTGGAGCATCTCTAGTATATTGGGGCTTCATGGCTAGACTCCCTCTTTGGGATCTGTGAGCCATGGTCCCCTGGCTGCACAGGCAGAACATTGGGTTTCTGCATAGTTCTGTCATCAGTCACTCAGACAGAGTCTGCTGGTCAGACTCAGCAACTTTATAATGGGGTTATTTGTTTTTTCACTTATTGAATTAAGTTTCTTATAGATTCTGCATATTAGAACTTTGTTGGGTATATAGTTTGTAAATAAAAAAAAATATTATTTAAAAAAATCCTAACAAGGAATTTTTCAGAGTTGCAAGATATCCACCTCCACAATAAAAAACTAACTCTTCCTAGGTCCAGGAATTATGTGTTCTTTCCTAAATGCAGCATTATGAATTCTCATAGCACTGTGGGCAGTTTGAAACATGTTGAGGACATCAGGGGATGGGAGTAAGACAGAGAGAGGAGGTCTCTAGATGTTATCCAATGTCTCTGGTGGAGGGATGGGCTCAGTATCATTCTCAGTGGAGACCAATAATGTAAAAATAAATATGTGAAATAGAGAATATGAAAATGTATACAACTAAGGCAGTATATCAATATATGGAACACAATATTTAGTTAATTTTAATTAATGACATATTAAAAACAGTTCTTAACAGTAGTTTCCTTTTGACATTGTTTTATTTTTCAATATATAAGTAATTTTAATCTTCTGCATCTCTTCTGTATTACACCTACTCCCACCCATCCTTCAGTAGCTGTGTTTGGTGAATTTCTGATATTAGGCTTTTATAACTATATGGAGAAAGCAACATCTTGATGGAATGGCTTACATTCAAGTTCTTATCCCAGGATAGGTTAATAAATTTGTTTTCTATAAAATCTATTTCTCATCAATTTTAATTTAACAGTGAGAAAACAAAGGGTAAGTATATGCTCTAAATTTGTATTACACTTTATTTAACGTTTATGCAGTCTGTACTAAGATGCAACTGCACAATTGTGATTACACATGATCTTTTGATAGCTCAAATTTCAATACAAATATTCAAAAAAAATGTAGAGATTCTTTTAAATTCACAGTCACATCACTTTTCAAACAGCTATTGAATGGAATTGTTCAGTGATTGAACTATTTCTCACTCATGTAAAATGGAAATATAAGACTATAGTGAAATCGCACATTTTTATACTAAAAGATGTATTTTTTGACATCTAAATATTTAAGCAAATAGACATGCATATAGTCACTTTAATTCAGTGACATATAGATAAGCGTTTTTGTTTGTTTGTTTGTTTTGAAATGGAGTCTCACCGTGTCACCTAGGCTGAAGTGGGTAATGGCATGATTTCAGCTTACTGCAAACTCTGCATCCAAAATTCAAGCAATTCTCCAACCTCAGCCTCCTGAGTAGCTGGTATTATAGGCATGTACCACCACATCAGGCTAATTTTAGTATTTTTAGTAGAAACAGAGTATAATCATGTTGGTCAGGCTGGTCTTGAACTCTGAACTCCCGACCTTAGGTGATCCACCCTTCTGAGCCTCTCAAAGTGCTGTGATCATAGGTGTGAGCCACTACTACCAGCCCACGTTAAGAGTTTTAAGTACTCAGAAGAAAATTCAATATGCTTAATTTGTATTTAGCATGTTACAAAAGTTTGCCTGTCTCTAATAATTTAAATAAAGACATTTTATTTAGTTTTCTATTACTTTGCATTCTTATAGTCACAGATGTTTCAGAATAATTTGGAAAACTACAAAAACAAATCCTTACTGAATTTTTTACTCAGAATAAGGCTAATCCATAGATCAAATTGGGAAGGACTGTTGTCTTAAAAAATTGAGTCTTTAACTACAAGAACGTGGTACATCCTCCCATTGTTAGTTTGTCTTTAATTCATGCAATAACATTTTCTTGTTTTCTCTTAAAGATTTAAAGATATATTTTATTCTAGATGTTCTCCAAGATATCTGACATGCTTGGATGCTATTTTAAATTTTATAAATTCCTAAAGTTTAACTTTCCAACTCCGATTGGCCTATAGACATATAATTGATTTCTCTATATGCAGTGACCCTCCTAAACTGACAGCACCAGTTTGTACTGGACCAACAGTGTTTGAGAACACAACTCTGTCCAAATCCCTGCACCAAGAGACTTGATCAAACCCTAGCATTGCTTCTAGCAGCATAAGGCAGTGTTCCTTAGATGGCCCTGGCATTCCATTAAAATGTCCACCTAAGAAAGATCTACACTGTCAGGGAGCTTACTATTTATTTGTTGTGGATGATACCTGAAAAATGGCTTCCCTTTCTTGGAGCATTTACTTAAAACATCTTGCGATTGTGAATGTGTATTTTTTATAACTCAGAAGTATGTCTCTCAATGGTCCAAGAGCCATTTTTTTTTTTTGGAAATAAAATCATCAGTAAGACAGGACCCTTGTCATCCAGTCTCTGTGGGAAGCTAGAATTCTAACTTGGATAACTGCCAGCTAGCAGACACAGCTGGCCTCCTCACATTCACATTGACCAATCCTTTATAATTTTTCATTTCTCTGAATCTACTGAACCTCTGTTATCTACCATTCATCAGTTTTCTTTTAAAATGTTGAGTCCCCTTTGCAAAATTTGGGATGCAGCTCAGCTCTTTTATTAACATCAGTAGTTACTGAATAAAATCTGTTCTCACTGCTTTAGCTAATGTCTAGCTGTGTTAATTTCTGACATGTTATACTGGAAATTTGTTGGAAACCTGTGGCGTTTTTAGATGACAATTGGCTGAAATATATATATATATATATATATATATATATATATATATATATATATATATATTTGCGATACATAGAAATTCCTGAAGGTCATTATCATTTAATGTAGTGACACACAGGAAAGTTTCACGTTGCCTTGCTGTCCTCTGACAGCCAGATGTTCCTCCTAACTGCCAGCCCTGCTGACCAAAGAAGCCCCAGGCTCACCACTGAACACTTGACTGTGGCCATGGAAATGTACGAGGCAGCATATTTCCATAGGTTATTCCACAGGCTATTCCACAACTTCTTCTTCATATCCCCATTTGAGTGGCAGTATATACCTCGTATCCTAGATTCCCCATTACTTACTGAGTTACCTACCTATGCCCATGTTTCTTGAGTCTTGTTACTAAAATTCTGTCTAATTCTTCAACTGCTGATTCTTGTACTTTCCTAGCTTCTCATGCAGTTGTGTGAGATTGTATATAATAATTAATTTTTAATTCTATAATATTCACACTGGCTCTGCTTCCTTGGATGAATCCTATTGAATACAGTTAATAGTGCTAGAGTTATGGTGCTACTGTGTAAAAATCTAAGATATTTTACGTTGGATTGACTGTAAAAGAAACTGTCAATGAATGTTGGAAAAACAATAAGAATATCATTGTTAGAGGCTGAAAATAAGGTGGGCCATATTATGTATGGAAGAATGTTTTGCAACACTGCCTATTTGATATGGAAGTTGGACAATATATCTAAATCAGTACTTTTGTGGGACTGGAAAACAAAACTAGTCCTCATTCTCAGCTTCTTTAGCAGAGGAAGGAAAATAATTCTCAGTGTAAGGGATGGCCTGGGGGTCGGAAGATGTCAAATCAAAGGCACAGACAGTAAAACATAAAGGTAAACTCAACAGTATAGACTGAGGACCCCTTAATAAGCATTGTATTGACTGGATGTGGTGGCTCACACCTGTAATCCCAGCAATTTTGGAGGCCGAGGCAGGTGGATCATCAGATCAGGAGTTCAAGACCAGCCTTGCCAACATAGTGCAATCCTGTCTCTACCAGAAATACAAAAGTTAGCTAGGCATGGTGGCAGGTGACTGTAGTCCCAGTTAATTAGGAGGCTGAGGCATGTGAATTGCTTGAACCCAGGAGGCGGAGATTACGCTGAGCCAAGGTTTTGCCACTGTACTCCAGCCTAGGTGATGGAGCAAGACTCTGTCTCAAACAATAATAACAATAATAAATAAAAAGTATAAGCATTTTATTTAAAAAAATCAACAACGAAGGAATGGCATTATCATTTCACTTAACCTATTCAAAGGGAATCCAAGTATTTAAATGGCATGTAATTCTGTATCCTGACACACAGCCCAAAGTAGACAGTGGCTTATCTTGAAAAGATTTATATTTATGGCTTTTATATAATGGACAGAATGCCAATAAGATTTATATATTAAAAAATGTATAGCATTTTTCCGGAGAATTACATAAACAAAAGAACTATTAGTTTGAATTCAAAGGGACAGTGACCCTTTAAGATACAAAGATGTCATTGGGCCAGACAAACAGGAGATACACTAAGAAAACTGCTCAGTGGAAGTGTAAGCCTTTTCTTTTCTTTTTTTTTTTTTTTAAAAAAAAGACAATAACATATAACCAAGTGCCCAGCCATTGGAGCAAAATACGTAAAAGAGGAATTCCCAAGGATCAGAACTTGGCCCTAATAACATTACCTTCCCTCGGAGAAAGGGGAATTGACAACATGTACCTGACTCAATTTCAAAATTGCTATGAAACAACGCCTGCTATGTGCTTTCTGATTCATTGTCTTAAAAAAGAAAAAAAACAGAAGAGTGTCTACTATACATATTGTTTTCCTTCTCTACTGCCCTTAATGGTGGCTCCCAAAAAGGTATGTCCACATCTTAATTCCCAAATTCTGCAAATATTATTTCTTATGACAAAAAGGTAGTATTTGTTATTTATAGCAAATTAGCAAATGGCATGAAGAAATTAAGATGCTTGAAAGGAGGAACTTACACTGTATTGTCTGAGTGTGTTGTAAATACCATTCTATAAAGAAAAGGCAGATTAAGATGAGAAGGACAGACACATGCAGGGAAAGGAAATGCAAATTAAGACATAAGAGATGCAAGCAAGCCAGGGAATGTGGAAAGCCACCAAAAGCCTGAAGATACAAGAAAAAAATTCTCCCTTGGAACCTTCAGAGGGAGCATAACCTTGCCTCAATTCAGGCTTCTACTTTCCACAGCAGTTAAAGAAGGTATTTATGTTGTTTTAAGCCATCAAGATTGTGGAATCTGTAAGAGCAGTTGCAGGAAACTCAGACTATTTCACATTGTATATTCAGTCTGGGATTATTTCACACGACTTCTTTTTAATCACAGATTTCTGCTACTGAGGTTCTGTATCCAAAGTTTCACACACAAAGGCTGGGTTTAGATAATTAGATTTTATACTGAGAGCCTGAGCTTGGGCCACGGTTGGATAAAGATCGAACCTGGTTATGGTGATCAGAATGTTTTTTACTGAGAACGTGACTCTGACATTTAATGATTCAAATGTATCATGGTAGAGATAAGAGAAAAGAACTATCTAAATAGGGAGCAATATATGGTTAGGTCAATGGATCCACAAATCTGAAATAGGACCTCTACAGCTAGAACTAAAAAAGTAAGGGTAACAGGATGTAGAATGAGGCTAGAGTAATATGTTGGGCCCAGATCTTAAGGCCTCAGAAAGACATGAGTAAGAAACAGTTTTTTAAATCTAAAAGAAATGAGAAAATATAAAATGATTTTAAACAAACAGTGAAGAATGAGGTTTGTTTTATGAATAGTGTTTTTCTTTCAGTGAATGTTGTGTTTAAAGTTTTGTCAATTTAGTCAGGTGAAAGCTGATGGCAGTTTAGACAAATGTGTTGAATACAAACTGGAGTTCAGATGCTGGAAATTCAATGTTAAAAGAGAACACTATTGATCAGATAATTTCAAGAAAATTTGAAGAAGTTTAAGATCATAAGAATATTCCCTACAGTTAGTATCCTGATACAAACAATTTTCTTTCCTTGATAAAGCCAAAATATATTTCCACAGCTTATGATTTAAATTTATCTTTCAACATATGTAACTCCTAAATATATATTTCCTATATATGTATAAAAAACACCATATAAAGTATATTATAAAAATAGAAATTTTTTATTGATTAAAAATATACATTAGAAAGTAAACATTTATTCTGGGAGTAAATAGAAAAATATAAATTATTAAACTAAAAATATTATTGAAATTGACTGATATAATTCATTTCACCAGTGATCAGAATAAATTTTAAATAACTAAAATTTTGGAAAATTTTACTGCCTATCTAACATAAGTGTTGAAAAACATGAATACATTCATGATTACACTATAAATTCTAGTGATATTTTAAGCATATTTATGATAATAAGTGATTCAGTCTCAATTTTCTCTTACTTTAGAGAGGATATAAATTTAGTTTTTGAAGCCTTCTAAGGACAAAATTATTAGAAACAAAGACACTGATTATATGCTAGTGTTCACAAATTTTAACTTTTGTAAATTTTATGTACAAATGACCTTTTTCCCTAGTGGTTGGAACACTGAGCTTAAATGCTATATATTCTAAAAATTTTGGAATCTACCAAGATTACTAAATAAAGTGCTATCTATATGGAATTGTCATGTAAAATATGTGTTTTTACAAGTTAAGTTCTGCCACCAAATTCTTGTTTTAGACCATCTTCCTAGAAAAAAACAGAATATGAAAAAAAAACATGAGAGTAAACTTTTTTAGTTATTAAAATTGGGAAGCATTACAAAAGTGAATAGTTTCCATTCTTTTTTAAAATTTCAATCTCTGAGCCACATAACTTAAATTTTAAACAGGACTTTCCCTCAACTTATTTCTCAGGCACACTGAGTGTAAATATCAGAAATATGAACAAATAATGCAGGTTTTTAATCACATGTAGAATGAGGCAAAGGTTTAGTCAATTTTTATTGACTGCATTATTCATATTAAACAATCAATATATGTTTGTATTTAAAACTCGTTATTTTACTTTTTTCCATAGGCAAAGTCACCAACACAACACATATACATAAATATATACATCAGGCCTACTCCTAGGTAAAAAATTTGTTTTTTACATTAAAAAATTATAATTAGTTAACCTTCTTATCTATAAGAAAACAGAGGATGATGAATTGATTCACAAAAGTCATTACATGTATTATGTCTTACAGAATTCTCTCCATGTGAGTGCGTGCGGGGTGTTTGTGTATAACTTCATTTGATTGAACAAAATTGTTTTAATTTAAAAATCTTGGGATAAAATTGTGGGATTGATTTGACAGTAAAAGTAATTCAAATATTTTCTCTACAATTATTTGGTATAATAAGGATGAGATGTATTTTGGTTGCTAGATTATGTTAATCTATTACAAAATGTTTGAGAAGTTCTCATGTCCTTTTAGGTTGGCAATTTTAGAAATTGAAATTAAAGATCTGATATCATTTTTTAAATGTGAGACGTCTCTAAAATAGCATGTACTATCTTATGTTAGAATTGTATCTAACATAAAAAAAAAAGAATTGTATCTAATCTAGCAAGTTAATCAAGATGAGAAGGTAGAGAAAAATCTATTATTCCATTTATCCATTGTCATAGTAACAAACTCAAATACACTGCCACGCTGTGCCTAAGAAAATTAGAAATTTAAATTTAATGTTAGATAAATGCAAAATGTATTTAATGGCCATGTGGCTATAGCACATTTATGGTAAAATAAACAATTTGTTAAAATATTTGTATATAAATATGTGTATTAGCTTATAATAGTAGAACATTTAATTTTTTTAATAAGATACTGGACTTTTTTTTTTAATAAGGAAAATGCAACTTTTTGGCTCTCTCTTATTTGTATGTATTAGTTTGAACATAAGTCAGAATTATTGCAATCAACCCAGTTTACTCACAGGAACAGATTTCCCAGTGGTAATTGTGTAACCACTGGAAATGCAATGAGGCATGTAGTTAGAGTGACCCATGCTTGCTTCCGATATGTCTTCCCTTTTTTTATTATTAGACTATTAAAAATTTGGGAGGCAAAAAGAAATTCTGGATATTTTCCTCACTTTCCTAGGGGGAAAAAATTTATTCATTCTTATTTAATGTGTTTTCCCTCTGTTCTTGAAATTATAAGTTAATTCCAATTCAGAACAAAAAGAAAGTAGTCTCTAAAAGAATTTTAATTATTTCCAAATGCCTCTCTAGCATATAAATGCTAAACTGTGTGACTTTTCCATTTATGGGCTGTGAGAAATAAACAGCTGGGATAAACAGCAGGCATTTCAAGATATTTTATTTATTTCTCAGCAGAAGTTTAAGCATATGTCATAATGATGGCATTTACATCATAATATATGTTGCTTCTTACAGCTCTGCAAACCCATCAGAATCTGCACAAATGACTGTGGAATGGTAGAATAAGAAGAGTCTATCAAACAGGCTTCAATCTGCTTCGATTCCAAAAGTTCAACCTTTATTATAAACTAAGCAACTAAAAATCAAAGTTCTGAAAACTTAATTGCTTTCCTTAAATCTTGGTTTCAGTTTAACTTTTAGAATGAGCCAATATGCCATGATGTAGGAATTTATATTTTATGTTGTAATTTTCCTTTCCTCAATATCCTGTTGCCTGTTGTCTTCTTAATATATAGTCAATGACATTTATCAAAATGGAAAGAATATATGCTGCTGAAGATAAAATGATAAATATCATGTTAACTCCATAATAAAACCATACTTTTGAAAATTTGATTTGGTATAAAAAGACAAAGGAGAGAGTTTTTAATAATTGTAGGTTGTGTTAGCATATTCAGGGCAGTTCTTGAAGAGTTGACTATATAATAATACTTTATTAGACCATAGACTAGACAGAACTTAGTGTAAAATGTAACCATCATCATATTATGTCAAAAAAGAAGGAGAAGGGTAAAATTATTTTTTCCAGTTCATAGGATTATAGGAAGGGAAATACTGATTTTTTTTCAGACATTTTCATTTGCCGTGTTCCATTTAGACTCCTAGAAGACTGCTTCACAGATTGGTCCTGAGGCTTCATGCAATAAAAAAGATGTAACAAAATGAGACAGTAATTCTGAGCAGCGCCTCTCCTGACTCTCCATTAACTGCTGGGAGTGTGAAAGAAACCTAGCCTTGGAGGCTGAGAAACAGAAAAGCAAGCTAAATGGTTGGGAGTTTTCAAGATGTATTTATTGTAGTGAGTAACTTGCTCTGTTGTTAGATGAAAAATTCTGGGCAGTTTGCCTGGATGGGAACTAAAGGAGAGTCACAGCAAGAAATACGGTTTAGATGCTGAACTCTAGAGAAAGCTAAAGTGGGGTCAAGTCACTAAGGGCAATATAAAGAGTCTGAAATTGTCAAAAGTGTAGATCATGACTTCCCTTGTCATTGCATTCATCAGTAGATGACAAGAGAGAGCCAAACTCACATGGCATTAACTAACGTTAGTTTCCAACCAGCCCCAGACCTGTTGCTCTTCATCAAAGATGGCCAGTGAAACTAGCCTAACACCTTCTTCACTTGCCATGTTCTTAAGATAGTAAGTATTAAATGTCGCCTACTAAAAAACGATGGTTGGAATGAGAACTAAAACATGGCAAAGTCCCATTACATAGGAGACCTTCATCTGAAGATGTAAGGAGATTTCTAAATTTGAATGTGAAAAACCAAGTGTTTTCAATAATCTCTAAATGAAATTTAACATTTCTATTGATTTGTAATGTAAGCAATAAAACACAGTAGTGTAGGGATATTTGTAATTTTGCCACCAATGGAAATCATAGAAATTTTTATATTGTATTACATTGTTGCAGATATAAATTATTTTTTACAAGCATCACTACTTCAAAGTTAGAGTAATGATTACAGTTCTGCTAGCTTCTGCTCTTTACTTTATTGATGAAGAATCACATGTATTACTATATCACTTTTTAAGGTTTTGAGAACTATATTTCAGAATGATAATTTTACTTTGTAATACTTTCTATTGGTGTTGTATTTATACAAAAAGCACTATTCTGAGAGGGCATCAACTGGAGTCACTGTTCTGCCAAAGTGACCTGTGGCATGAAAGAACAAAATTAAATCAGACAAAAACAGATCACATGTACTTTCCAGTGACTTTGCATTGATGATTTATTATATCATGGATGCTTACAACTTAAAGGAGTTTAAACCTGAGATTACTCAGGTATTATTGGAAGTTGTTTAAAATGGTGAGTTTATAGAAATGGAGGGTAGAGGGCGGTTACTGGGGATTGGGATGTGGGGGAGACGGGGAGATACTGGGCAAAGTTTTCAAACTTTCAGTTATAAGATGAATAAATTCTGGAGACATAACATACAGCATGATGACTACGGTGAATAATAATTAGATTTCAAGTATTCTCATGAACTCAAGAAAAAGTAGCTATTAATACATGGGCATGATGGGCACGATCATTAGCTTAATTGTGAAAGTCTTCACATTGTATAGGTATATATAAACATCACATTTTATAACTTGAGCACATGTAATTTTCACTTGTTAATTATACCCCAATAAAACTGAAAAATTGTTTTGGCTGTCCGTATGAGTGTTTCCTTACCTTCTCTGCTGTCAGCAGAATTGGGGCCTTGAACTAAATGAGATTAAGTCAGCTATAAATAAATAAATTACCTATGTTTTCCTTATATATCTAAGTTGTGATGTGAACAAACTCACTACTATACAGCATAAATATGATTTTCCTCGTGAAAATATAAATCTTCACTAATCTGAAAATACATATTTATTGAAAGGATGGAATGTATTTTCTTTTATTAATGAGTGCAGCAATACTTTATACCTGTGCTGAATTCCTAGTATCAATCTAAATCTAGATAGAACTAAATGTAATAAGATTATACAAAAATCTCCAAAAAAAATCGAATAGGTAAAGTAAGAATTTTAGACCTTTAAATAATCATTGGTAAATAAACATAGTAATAGCTGAGTTCATATTCATAAATCTAAAATCTATAATGAGTGGAAAATAAACCATTAAAGTGTCATTTATTAGACTAATCTTCAAATTACATTTGTAATATTCTGAATAGAGAATTCTCTGATATACTGAATAGAGAATAATTTTATTAAGCATTGTAAACTTTTTTCTAAGATAATTTTTGTCTAAAATTGGCAAATGCATGCAATTTGTAAGCTAATTTTACTGATTAATAATGTGCATTATGAGAAATTTTCCTTCTGTAAGCAACATCTGAGTATATTTAGATAGGATAATTATATTAAAGGAATCTACTCGTTGCTCTTAGGTGTTAATGATCATGGGACATGTAACTAATATGAAGTATAACCATGTATGTGCATTAGTCAAGTCAAACATTTGAACTCTTGCCATTGTTGAGGATTCTTTATTATTTTTTTTTGTCATTGAATATTAACTGAGTAATATTTACCTTGAGAACATAATTCGTTAATACAAAGATATTAAAATTTGCTATTTTCTTAAATGCTAACATTTTTAGAAAATAATACATCAATTCTATTATGTGTTGTTTATGGCTATTGAGTCTGTCTGTTCATCTATCTATTCTAGGTTGTGTCTTCTAAAGATAATATTCAATAACGCTCTCTTTTCTCTGGCTACATTCAGAACCGTAATTACTGAAAATAGTGTTTTATATATATATTGGCTAATCTTTACTGAAAACTGTCATCATCCATCAGAGTCAATTGAGAGAGTACTCTTTAGATTTTTTTTTTGAAATAACAAATCTGTGACATACATGTCTTGGATATACCAGCAAAATTTGAAGTTTGAGGAAGAAGGAATTAATCAAGCCATGCATAGGTAAGGTATTTGTGAATATAAGCATAGTTGTCAAAAATTCCATAACCTTGACTGGGTGAGTTGAGAACCTGAATTTTTCCATGCCTAACTGTTCCATCTTGAATAGTTACTAAAGCCATCTGTCTTGTTTATCTTCTCTGTAATCTGGAGGTTATAAGTGTATCTTATAAGAAAGTGAGGTTGTAAGAGACACAGCCTGGCATATTGTAGGGGTGAGCTAAGTTTAGGCATGAAAATATGAGCTCAATGATAGCTGGAATTTTGTCTTTTTCCTTCACTATGTCCCCAAAGCCTAGAATATGATTAGCATATACAGTAGTCTCCACCTATTTGCAGTTTTGCTTTTCACAGTTTCAGTTACCTATGTGGTCAAAAATATTAAAAGAAAAATTCAGGAAATAATTTATTAGTTTTAAATTGCACACCATTCTGAGTAGTGTGATAAAATCTCCAGACAAGCCCTCCTGTTCTGTCACAGGGGGATGCGAATACCCCTTTGTCTCAGGTATCCACTCTGTATACATGATTCACCCATTAGTGACTTAGTAGCATCCAGCTTATCTGTCAAAACACATAGTACAGTACTGTACAATAGGGTTCAATACTATCTGAAGTTTCAGACATCCACTTGAGGTCTTGGAACATATCCCTCATGAATAACAGGGCGCTACTATAATAGATATTAGATATATACTCAATAATTATATGTTTATACAAATAAAACATAGAAAAAGTAAAATTTCATTTAAGCTAATAACATATTTTCTGAAATGTTTATTTTACAAATTTGTACCTAAGACCTAAAAATATTAATGTACATGCGATTTCATAAGCAGACACTCTTGGGAAAAAAAAAAACTACAACAAGTGGATATAAGGAAAATATATTTGAATGTATTTGTCACTACCATTTAGCACCATATATTTTAGTCCATGAGCTCAATATCCACATGAGGTCTATGGGCAGCAGCTTATACTTGGATGGAAACATTGAATTTAATGGAAACATTCAGTTGCATAATGCAAACAAAATTCTTTAATCATCTACCTAATATCCTCATTAGATTAACAACTGCATCATATCTATTATATAATATAATCACTTTATAATACCTATAAATAACTGGAGAATATTTATAGCTGTGGAAACTTCTTCAGAGGTTCTAGGGAGACAGTGCCTAGAAAGGATAAATAATTTAATTGAAGTGGTACAGAGGGGACTACAGGATCCCATCAAAAGGCCATTATTCACTCTATGTCTCACTAAACGTGCTATTGAGTAGTAAAATGTTCAATTTTGATTGAGTACTTAATGAATATAGAAGTAAAATATATCTTACATTTATTCAAAGATAGTCTAAGTACAGACATTAAAACCCTTATAATTTGTATGAAAATTTGCTAATTTTGATTATTAGAAAGATATTTTCTAAAAAATATATTTAACTTTCAAGGTCTAGAGAACTGTAGCTCTCATGATTCTTAATATTACTTTTTTGCAAAATGTATCCAGATGACATTACAAGAAATCAATTATATAGTAATGCAGAAAAGTTTCTCTAAAATTTTTTAATGATCTAAACTATTTAAATTCCATGGTAACATTATTTCCATGAATTCCCATTTATGGAAAATGTTTAGTCTATATAAATATAGACTAAATGGTTCACAAAATGGTTTCAAGGAATGAACATCAGCTCCAAGTATGTGTGATTGTCTGGTGTATGTGATACTTGAGTGTCTTTATAATGCATCAAGCTACCATATTTTTTTAAGTAAAATTATCTGCTCAGAACTTAAGGACATTACGATAGTAGAACATAGTTTTAATGATTTATTATTAACATGAAAGTGTTCATTCTATGTTAAAACAGACGTTCTCAATCTATAATGTGTATAAGAATCCCTCATTAAAGTGCAGATTCTAATTAAACTTGTCTGCATTTCTAGTAAGATACCAGGTGATACTGCAGCTACCCTGGGGAACACACTTTAAGTGGCAAGACATAGAACATCATATTGAACAGTTTAATGCCACTGGATTTGATAAAACCTGTTTTCTAACTTCAGAAAGTTCATAAGCTAGAAGGAAATGAGAAATATTAGTCATACGAATTCCTCTACAATGAAATGGTTACCAACATGTTAAATACAAAACGATCTCGATGAAGAATATAATACAAAGTCTCCTGAAATCAATAAGTATTTTTTACAGCTCAAGAACATGCTATGCTTTTTAAAAATTATGAAATATCTGCATGAGTAATTTTTCTGTATCTGTTTAAATAAAATGCAATGTATGACCTATGGGTCAGGGCCATACTACTACCTGCTTTTGCCTAGACCACAAGCTAGGAATTTTGTTTTTATATTTTCTAACAGTCAAAAAATAATTTACAAAATAGTATTTCTTAAAAATTATAAATTATATAAAATTTAAAATTTAGTGTTTATAAAACTGTTGTCACATAACAATGCCCATTCATTTATGTACAGTATATGGAGTTTGCTACAATCTGAATCTTTGTTTTCTCCCAAAACTAATATATTAAAACCAAATCCACAATGTGATGGTTTTAAGAGGGAGGACATTTGGTGGGTGATTAGGTGATGAGGGTAGAATCTTTATGAATGGCATTAGTGCCCTTATAGAAGAGGCCCAGGGAAGTTTGTTTTCTCCTTCCAGTATGTGAAGAAACTGCCAGAAGGTGCTATCTATGAACCTGAATTTGGACATCTTGGCCTCCAAAACTACGAGAAATAAATCTTCGTTTATGAGCCACCAGTTTAGGGTATTTTGTTATTGCATCTTGCATCTTGCAAAATTGAGACATTTTATCAGTTAAGCAACAATTCTGATCTATACTAAATCTTTACTTTAGGGTATTTTGTTACTGCAGCCCAAACTGATTAAGACAACTGCTCTCATGTTACAGCAGGCAGAGTTGAATGGTGGCCATAGGACCACATGGTCCATAAGCATGTATTTTGCATTTTTTTGTTAATTCTGCAAAAGTATAAAAACTAACTAGGAAAATGAACTGTGTATGCATTAGGTTTTTTTCTAGTGTAGTAGTCATTGTAAATATACATTTTCTATTCCTTAGAAGAAGATATTGAATCTGGAGCAGAAGTTCCAATGCTGTAAAATGAGAAGGTCATATCACAAGGCTTCTATAGTCCTTTTCTGACCCAGCCTTTACTTATAAATTAAGATTATATTTATTTATTTCCTTTAAATTTGTCAACTCTGTGATTGTGTACTAAAAAAAAAATTGATATTATCTAAACTGTTTTACACACGACTTTCCTCTCTATGAACCTTGAATTTGTTTGTGTTTAAAATGTTTTATTCTCTTGGCTTTACGAGTTTGTTTCTTTTGCATACTGCGGGAGTTTAAAATAGGTTATTTGTGTAGTCATCTGATCAAAGTTAGTGAATTTTTATTGCTACAATAAAATAACGTTTAGCACAAACTCCAAATTTTAATAAAAATTCCATCTATATCCAAACATAAAATGCACTGTGTAGCTGAGTTGTAATTTTTGCCTAAAATATATGCTAAAGATTCATGAAGGAAACCTAAATAGCCAGCTTAGAAACAGAATTACTTATGCCAAAGGACACTAACCTTCTATAGGAAAAGTAAAATAAATGGAAATGTTAAGCAGTGATGCAAGCTGCATTTGGCATTTGATATAAAGAAAGAAAAACAATATAAATTTAATGAACAGTAAGAAGAATCCATGGGCTTTTAGAAAATTTCTTATATGGGAGCGATTCCAAAGCAGATTAAATAAATAATTCAATGTAACAAAGGAATTATTCAACAATTACTAACTTTTAGGAAGGCTCTGTATATATATTTTCCTAGGCTGTAATTCCTTTTGCTTGCTAGCTGGATGATGTACCTCAAGGAGTTTATCTCTTTAAGCCTGTGTGTGTGTGTGTGTGTGTGTGTGTGTGTGTGTGTGTGTAAAACTCATAATTAACTATTAAATATATATCTTATATATTATATGCTATTCCCAAAATACTTTTGTTTGTACTCAGTGAAATAATTTATAAAATTTAGTTAGTATTATTTTATCAACAATAAATCCTTGATAAATATTTGCTATTATTATCAATTTTATGGGCACACTCTTTTAGGTAAGAAAGGATAACACTAAGTGACAATATTTTCAAATGTATATTTTTAATGTAATTTGTGATAATTTAGCAATTGTAATGACTGATATTGTTTGATATTATCCAAGCATACAGAAATAAGACATTCTAAAAAGAGGAAAACATGGCAAATTATATTTCCCACCTATATTTTTAAAAATAGCTTTATTAAGGTACAGTTGTGCACACACAAAAACTGAACATTCATGTATACTATTTGATGAGTTTTGATATATGTATACATCTATAACATCACTATCACAATCAAGGTAATAATTATATCTATCACGTCTCAGAATTGCTTTGTATCCCTCCGTGTTTTTAGTTTGCTTTATTTTGTTTTGTTTATGTGATGAGGACATTTAACAAGAGATCTCTCCTCAGCACACTTGTAAGTGCACAATACAATGCTATTGCCTATAGACACTGTATGGTACACTACATCTCTAGAACTTTTGCATCTTGCCTAATTGAGACATTATACCAATTAAGCAACAATTCTGATCTATACTAAATTTTCACTTAAATAGTTATATAAATATTCTGAAGTGCATACATTCCACAAGTAGGTACTTTTCCAGACAACAAAAGATTTATCAGGGGTTACTGATGCCTTTAATGTTTCATCACAAATTTATAGAGTTACTGATATGAGACAGTTATTCTTTCAGAAACTATAACACAGCAGCAAAGAAAGCAGAAATGCCCTTGCTTTTATGGAACTTATGTTCTAGTGCCAAGAATTAAGTAAATAAGGTAGAAATGGATAAATGAAACATTTTCACAGTTATATATACCATAAAATACAGAAAGAAGGGAGGAACTAGAGGAGAAGAAGTGATTTATCAGTTGTCTCTGAAAAATTTCTCCAGATGGTGGAAAAGCAGCATGTAGGAGTTTGGAGGACAGGAGAAGTACCTGTTCCCCAGATACTAACAAGAATATCACCAATGCATAAATTATAGATAAAACCACTGGACTAGATAAAATCATGGTAAAAGAAGAGGCAGAGCAAAGAAGTCATCATATCAACTTTTTTGTTTGTTTGTTTGTTTGTTTGTTTTAGACGGAGTTTCGCTCTTGTTACCCAGGCTGGAGTACAATGGCACGATCTCGGCTCACCGCAACCTCCGCCTCCTGGGTTCAGGCAATTCTCCTGCCTCAGCCTCCTGATTAGCTGGGATTACAGGCACGCGCCACCATGCCCAGCTAATTTTTTGTATTTTTAGTAGAGACAGGGTTTCACCATGTTGACCAGGATGGTCTCGATCTCTTGACCTCGTGATCCACCCGCCTCGGCCTCCCAAAGTGCTGGGATTATAGGCTTGAGCCACCGCGCCCGGCCCATGTCAACTTTTGAATGTAGAAGAGTAAGAACCAGAAAAGGAGACATGAGGAGGCATGGTCTGTGAGGTAGAGAAAACTATTAGTGAGAGTTCTCAAAGGAGTGGTCACTGAGTTCCTGCTTCTGAGAAGTGGAGAAAGACCAAGACAGGTCATTTGTTTTTGAAATTGACATTGCAAAAGTTTGGAGGATTTCGTTAGTGTCAGTTTGAATAAAGAGGTGGCATCAGTCAGACTATAAGTGTTTTGAAAAAAGAAATGAGGACACAAGAGCAAATCTAAACAACCATTAGGGAGTTTTACAGGACAAAGAAAAACACTGTCTGTGAAGAACTGTAGTTTCAAGGAGGATATTTTATAAGAAGAAAACACCACATAACTGTGCTAATGATTATTGATTAGACACACAGAAGTTGATGATCGAGGAAAAAGATACTTTCAGCAGAGACTTTGAGCAACACTGAAGTATGAGATTCTGACTATGAGTAGAGAAACTGGCCTTAGTTACAACAAAACACAACAGAAAAATGAAGGAGGATTGATATACAGGTAAATGGATATATTTGTTCATGGAAACAATCCCTGTCTGAGTGTTTGTATTTATACTTATTTATTTATTCATTCATTAAAAAAAAATAAAAATAATTTAAGACCTATGAGACAAGAATAAGGGGAGAGCAAATGCTGTGACAAATTGAAGTGTATGAAAAGTATCCTATTATATGCTAGATATCAGGAAAGTGAGAAAGCATTTTGAGGATAGTTGTCAATATCCCATTTGAGATTCTTCATTATAAATTTAAAGCTAACCAAGACTGCACAGTTACATGCTTCTTCAGTAAGATTTAGCTACTTGAAATAGATGGCTATGTATTCTGAAGGAGGCTCTCAAGTTTTCCCAAGGAAGAAGAGAAATGGAAGAGAGATGCAACGGAGTTGGGTATTTGATCAGAAAGAGAGCCATTAAGAAATAGAAACTGTGAGAGGTATTTCAGACAAAGGTGAGACTGACGCTAAATGGCTAAATGGCAAAAAAGGAAACTTGAATGTAATCCAGAGTGTAATAATTACATAAACCAGTTTTCCTAAGGCTGGTATCAGACAAAAGAAAAATGATGTTTTAAGGATTGACTGCAATGGAGTTCTCTAAAGCTTGCTGCTTGGAGCAATGGGGGGTGCTCATTGTGTAAGCCTAGGCTGCCTGGGGCTCAGTCTCAGTGTGAGGAACTGGCAAGGACTTGGCCCCCTACCTAGCCCCACCTTCTCCTACTTTCCCATTTCCATCAGAGATACTAATTGGTAGAATCTAACTGACAGGAAGTTAGCAAAGGCGTTTGGGAAATGAAGTTAGCAAACTCCCAGTCCCAGTACCACAGAGCAAAATAAAAAAATATGTAAAGGTTTTAATTGATACTTTCTGGCATTTCTCTTGTGTTTAAACAGGAGTTAACTCCTGAGTATAACTATGTTCTTATGTCAAAGATTTTCATAATTTGTACTTAATTGCTTCATTTAAGACGATGGAAGGAGTGAAAAACCACAATATCAGATATGATTCCTGACCTCCCAGAAGGGGAGCTGAACTGTCATTCTAGAACCGTTTTCACCTTCAAATGAATCTTTCATGGATGCTTATAGCAGAGGCTCCAACGTTAAAATTGTGTTAATTCAGCAGAAACTTAGGTCAACGCAAGAAGTTTTATTGCCATGACAAAGGAGGATATTTATCCTGGTAACAATTTTCATTCTTTCTCCTTCATTGTCGTATTACCTGTCCTTGAAAAGTCTTCATGTTGATTCAGTGGTGATTATAATTTATGACAAACACAGAGTTGTAGAAAAATTCCAATGAAACAAAAATACTTTCAGGAATAGATAATTCCATACATACGCTTAAAGAAATTAGGTGAAGTTTAGTTAACCTATACTATATTCTTTATCGGAAGTTAAAACGATTTATTTTTTATGTAAACATGTAGTCATATATTTGGTTTAAGGAAAGAATATTGCAGGAACTTATGATAGACATGTTATATATATAAAAATTATATTTTCCCAATAAGATAAAAAATAAGCAATTACCAGAGAACAAATATGCATTAATCAAAATTACAAAACAATTGGACATGGATTCAAAATATCTAAGCAGAAGAGTTTTAAAGTATTTAATTTTCTGTTATTTTTTCTAACCATATAATAACATTCTCACTCATAAGCGGGTGTTGAACAATGAGAACACATGGACACAGGGAGGGGAGCACTACACACTGGGGTCTGTTGGGGTGAATAGGGGAGGGACAGCAGCGGGTGGAGAGTTGAGGAGAGATAGCATGGGAAGAAATGCCAGATACAGGTGAAGGGGAGGAAGGCAGCAAATCACACTGCTACGTGTGTACCTATGCAACTATCTTGCATGTTCTTCACATGTACCCCAAAACCTAAAATGCAATTTAAAAATAAATAAATAAATAAATAGTTAAACATTCCCTAAAAAATAATAATAATGTTAGAATGATAAACCCATTTGTTCCCTCAGATGACTAGATACTAAACTAGAATATGTCCTTCTGAAAGAGCTGAAAATTATGGTAATATTATTTTCAATATTGTCACAACCTGACTTCATTCTCTTGTCTTCTCATTTTTCAGCATCATTTACTTGGGCCTTCTGAAACTTAACTAATTCAAACCCAAGTTAAGCAGTATTTTTAAAAGTTGTGAGTAGTACTCTGTCAGGATTGCCTCAACCTAGTTTTCAAACCAAATACTTGTGGAATACATAGTCCTAATAATTAAACCTTGACTTGTAGTGCTTCTTAATGTAAGAATGGAGTTCCATCACTACTTTTTGTATATTGTGCGTGATACTCCATTCCAAAGAATGAGATGATTCCTTTTAATCCTCATTTGGAGGCCAGAAACCAGCAAAATGTTGGGCATTTCTGTAATTTGCTTTCCCTCTTACTGGACCCTTAAACTAGAAAATCTTTCACGACCTGCTTTTCTATTCTACATATCTGCTAAGATAATCCTCTACTGTTTGGGGGCCTAGCATGCATTGTAAGTGGTATGGCTCACTTTCCAGGTGAAAGAAACTGTCTTCTCCCTGATCAATAGCAGATGTCAGGTTCTAAGCTCGTTTCCCCTACTCTCAATCTCAATTTTACCTCCTACATCTTAAAAATGTTTAAATAAATAAGTAAAAATAAATATAAGCACTCATTGCTTGAGATATATTACGATGCGAGAACTATATGCATCTTAGAAATAAATTAATGATTTTCTAGAGTGAAAACAATGATTAACTCATTTTAATATTACTCTAGAATTCAGAGTAGATTGTTAAAGAACGATAGATTTCTCTTGAGCAATAATTGGGGGTCTATACTAGATGTTGCAGTTATTGGATGCTGTATTATACCTCTAAGGTTTGTCATCTTCTCATAGTGGCAGCATTGGTGAATGTGAAATCAGAATATTGAAAGTTCCTTCAATCACATGTGTAGTGGCATCAACTGGTTATGGCATATGTTATTAGCACAAGATAAAGAAAACACCTTCCAGGTGGAACGGCACTGTGCTGTCTACTGTGGGTGGTTCTGGAGTAGGTCTTGCCCCCACCCCATGACTTTTCTTCATATGCATAGTCTGGTGTCAACCCTCTTTTCTGGCTACTCACTACCATCTCCCATAAGCATCTTTTTTAGTTATTATAGTTGATTTTTCCTGTGACGAAAGCTTTTTCCTGTCCTGCATCACCTTCTTTTTCGGTATTTTCATACTCACACGTCTGGTTATTCCCAGGGAATTAGCTCCATTGGTTTTATTAAAGCAATGTTTGAAATAGCCACTGATCTGCTCCTGTGACAACTTGTGCATAAACCCATCACTGAATCAATCATATGTCTTGAAGCTAACTTTTAATATTTTCCTTGTTCCAAAATATGACAACTTTTGTAAGCAATGGCTAGTATTTATTATATTTTAAGTGCATTTACATTGATCTTGCCCTCTCAATTTCAATGCATCATTTTTATTTTTAAATGGCACTTTTTTTTCTTCTTTTAAAATTGTTATGATTTGTGTGTGGACAACTTACAAAGCAAAACTTCAATTATTTTAAACTCTGCATCCAAGAATTTTCTACCTCTAAACAATAATGATTATTAATGTTCTATTGACAGGTCAGTTTTGAAATTCATCTAATAATCTGCTTTCAATTTGGAGATCTAACACTTTATTCACATATATTATTAACATTTTGTTTGAATTTTGCTTTATTGTTAACTGTAAGAAAATAACACATATACATTGGTAAACATCTGTATCATAGATATTTTACATATTCAACCCAATCATTTGGCATATGAAACCTCCAGTTGTTTTCAATTCGAAAGGCAGAGTTTCAGCAAAGTTTATCTTGCATTTTTAAAATTCTTTTCAATCTTTCTCTTTTTTAATGTCTAAATTCTCAGGGGATTAAATTCGTTAAAATGAAGCTCATTTTCAATTAGCAAGCAGAACATATGTATGCTCTTCATTAAAATCCCCAGGTATCATGAGTAGCAGTTCATTTTGGGTTTTCAGATAATTAAAGCCTCACACACATTTTCTGATACTCCATCTGGCATTAGAGTGTATTCAACTATAGACCACTTAAGTTAGTAGACTTCTGAAAAGCTTAATATCAGACATTAATATTGGAACAACTCTACTTTGCTGTTGTTCAGATAAGTGCATTCTTTAACCTTAAATACCCTACTAACAAGAAAAATATAAAAGATGATGAATATTAAACTAGTCTGTTAAACTTGCTAAACAAAAAATTAGAAGTGTCTTGAAAATTTCAATTTAAACACAGTTTAAATACCTGCTGAAGTGAAAACAAGGGTGCAGAATAATTTCATATTTACCTCAAGAAATAATATTTCTATTTCACTCTCCAGCTACAATGCTCTCCTCATTTACATAGCCAGTGAGATATATATGTCATAAAAACAGTGATCATTTGATACTTGATGGTTAAGAAAAGTTTAGTACATCATTAGTGCCCTATAAATATTTATTGAAATATTTTATATCCTTACAAATTTTAAAGACTAAGGTAATATTTGTTATTTTTAATTCATTTATTTATAATTGCAAGCTATTCCCCAAAATAGGATTTTTTGATTCCTAAGCTGAGTCAGAATTTTTCTGATAAACAGATTTGTTTCTTATACTACATATTTTTAGCATAGCTTCAAGGAAAAAACGGCAAATTTTATTATAATACGTGCTGGTTTTAATACAACAGTCATTATGCTGGATGTTACCGTGAGAGCCTTAATAACCTAAATGATTCAGAGTTTCATTCTAGTGAATGTTTATGCATTGTGGCTGCAGATGTGTCTAGCACAGGCCCTATTATCTAGCATAGATATGGGTCCTGCATCCAGCTTACTGATACTCTTCCTCCACCATTACTTTAGCTGGTAAACAGGAGAAGCAATTCAGTTGATTCAATAGTGTCTTCGTTCATTTTGTGCTGCTGTTACAGAATACCACAGACTAGATAATTTACAGTGAACAGAAATTTATTGACTCATTATTCTAGAGGCTGTAAAGTCCAAGGTAAATGTGCTGGCCTTAGTAAAGGCCTCCTTGTTGTATCATCTCATGATAGAAGATGGAAAGGCAAGGAAGGGTGAGAGAGAGAAAAAGGACTGAACTTAGCCTTTTATAACAAAACCACTGCAGCAATGACTGTATTAATTCATTCACTCTGTGCTCAAGGCCTAATCACCTTTTATTAAGCAACTTCCCTACCCTGTTGTATTGGCAGCTAAGTTTCCAACACATTGTTTTTAGGGGAAACATTGGAACCATAGCATATAGTGAAAAGGGATCTACTATATCAAAATAATTGAATAAACTGAGGTTCTTGCTTGGATTAAAGTCAATATAATTATTGTAGTTACTAAAAAGGTCTACTGTATTAACTGTTTGAAAGTTAATGTTTTGAAATAAGGAGAAAAAAAGGTATAGATGTTACTTCCAAGTAAAGCTAGGGTTGGCATTGATTGCTGTAATAAAGACAATGTGTACTATTTGATCCATAATAATTCCCACAAATTTCATGAGTGTCTTTCTGAATGCACTTGATTTTACTAAAATGTTATCTAAAAGTGATAGATGCTATGTAAATTCAGGGACATATAAGGAATTAAGGTGGAATGCAAATAATACAAAAATGCCGTAATGAAATAGACAAATAACAGGCCTTTTCATCAGCGTGAACAGGTTAATTGGGAAGTTAGTAAAATACTAGACAATACAGATGGAGTTAATACACAATTGTTTCATGAAATTGTCAGGTAAATAAAGGCAATCTAGTCAACGATCTTGCTGAGAAAAAATAGAATCTAGCATGAAGACTGGAAAGGTAAAATTATCTTGAGATCCTGCTGCAGATTAAAAGAAATTTTACAAAAGGAGGGCAGCTTTTGTTCTTAACAATGTATGTTAGAGACTAACAGTGTTATGCATACATATATATAAACATATATATATATAAATATACACACATGGATAACATTTTATATAAGAAAAATATATATTATATATAATTTTACTTAAAGTGAAAAGTGAAATACTAACTCTGTCAGAGGGGTTTGAAACAGAGGGACTCAGTTTTGAATGAGGGCTAGGAAAATGAGGCTGGGACTTACTGGGATCCATTCCCAGAAAGTTAGGCAACCTAGCCTCTAGATGTTTATGGTAATGGGAACAAATTAATAAGGTTTGCTAAACAGACCCAGACTTGAGAGTGTCCAGATATCCCAATATCTGGAGAATAAAAGGCATTTCTTTTCTTTCTTTTCTTTTTTTTAACTATATCCACCATTTTTATAGTAAAAATTTAGAGTTAAAGATAAAATTCTCTTTGACTACCATCCAAATCAACCTCCACCGCCATCCCAATTATCAGTTCATTTTCTGTCTTGCTCTCGCTTTCATTCTTGTTCTCTCGCTCTGGTTTTGAAACATAAGTAGTTTCATTCTATGTATATATTATTCTGCAGTTTTCTTTTTTAATTAAACAATACATCTAGAAGATCTTGCTTATGATGCAAATAGAATGCCTACATTCTTAACTCCATGCTATACGGTCCTATACTGTGGATCCTCCACAGTTTAATTATTCCCTTATTGATAAATATTAATGTTTTTTTAATTTTTCACTATTGCAAGTTTGTAATGGAAATTCTTGCAATAAAAATAATAAAAGCTAACATTTAGTGATGAACTGTTACATGGCAGGCCCTGTCCTAAATGTTCTATTCATATGCCTAAGTTGAACGCCAGAAGGTTCCATTATTCTCATTATACGGGAAAGAAGACAGAGAAACCAAGTCGCTGTCCCAAAGTTACAAGTCTAAGAAGTTTATCTGTGATGATTTGTAGTCTATGCAATCTTTTTCGTTTTACTAAGTTTTAGTATTATGTAAGTCCTTAGAATATAATTTTGTCCACATCTTTCAATTTTTAAATTGCCTCTCAGTTATCCATTTTTGTTCCTTTTTCATTGCTAGAGTTCTGTTTGTGCCTTTGTTCTTCTTTTTGTTGTTGGTTTTTGTTTTTTGTTGCATTTTAGGTTTTGGGGTACATGTGAAGAACATGCAAGATTGTTGCATCGGTACACACATGGCAGTGGATTTGCTGCCCTCCTCCCCATTACCTATATTGGGCATTTCTCCCCATGCTATCTCTCTCCAACTCCCCACCCCCAGCTGTCCCTCCCGTTTCCCCCTGACAGACCCCAATGTGTGATGCTCCCCTCCCTGTGTCCATGTGTTTCACTGTTCAACACACACCTATGAGTGAGTAAGAACATGCAGTGTTTGATTTTCTGTTCTTGTGTCCGTTTGCTGAGAATGATGGTTCAGCCATGTCCCTACAAAGGACACGAACACATCGTTTTTGATGGCTGCATAACATTCCATGGTGTATATGTGCCACATTTTCCCTGTCCAGTCTATCATCGATGGGCATTTGGGTTGGTTCCAGGTCTTTGCTATTGTGAACAGTGCTGCAATGAACATTTGTGTACATGTGTCCTTATAGTAGAACGATTTATAATCTTTTGGATATGTACCCAGTAATGGGATTGCTGGGTCAAATGCAATTTCTATTTCTAGGTCCCTAAGGAATGGCCACACTGTCTTCCACAATGGTTGAACTAATTTACACTCCCACCAACAGTGTAAGAGTGTTCCTATTTCTCCACATCCTCTCCAGCATCTGTTGTCTCCAGATTTTTTAATGATTGTCATTCTAACTGGCATGAGATGGTATCTCAATGTGGTTTTGATTTGCATCTCTCTAATGACCAGTGATGATGAGCATTTTTTCATGTTTGTTGGCCTCATGTATGTCTTCTTTTGTAAAGTGTCCATTCATATCCTTCGCCCACTTTTGAATGGGCTTGTTTTTTTTTTTTTTTTTTTCTTGTAAATCTGTTTTAGTTCTTTGTAGATTCTGGATATCAGCTAGTTTTACTTTAAAGAGAATAATATTGATTCTTACAAAATATAGTAATTAAGAAAATTAATCCTTTATCACAAACCCTCGTAGCAGAGCATATCTAGGGTGAACACATTCCTCCTTTTACTTTCAGGAACGTCCTACTCTGCCTATGGAGTAGCTGTCCTTTCACCATTTTATTTTCTTAATAAGCTTGCTTTTACTTTGCACTGCAGACTCTCTTGCATGAGATCCAAGAACCCTCTTTTGGGGTCTGGATTGGGGATCCTTTTCAGTATCACCTCTGTTGACATTAAGACATTCTTAGTTCACAGAGATAATTGTAAGTAAATATTTTTCCTATTGATAATGTATTTTGAAAGTAAAATTACTTTGGAAAAATTGAGAGTACTTATTTTATTGAGGATATTACAGATAAATGTTGAATTTAAACTATAATCAAATATAAGTGCCAGCATACAGGTTTTTATTTTAATATAAAATAAAATTCATGTTTATAATTTTATCAGCAAAAGATAACTTTATAGAGAAAGATGAGTTCTGTGTTTTGAGTTTAGAAAGGATACTTTAAAATTCCAAGTAAAAACGTACAAAAAGAAATTGATAAGAGGGAAATCATAAAACTATTTAAAATAATTTTATTTTATAATAAAAAAGAGATACGTAATTATTTTAAATATATAGAAAATATGTCTTGATCAGGAATATTAAATTGAGGTAAACATGAAATATATACATTTTTATAAATTTACATCTGTGTAATTACACTAATAATACTTATCATTTATTGAATACTTTCAATGAACAAAGCCCTAACTTTAAAAAACCATATATATTCCTCCTTTGAATTACAACTTTACAAATCTGGTAAGAAATCTACCATTGTCCTCAATTTTCAGATGAAGGCATAAAAGCTGAGAGCCTTTAAGCTAGCAATGTACTGAATAAGAATTTAAACAAAGTTCTTTCTGGCATTAAGGACTGTACATTTAACCACTGCTTATACAAAAAAGTATAGAATGAATTTTGTGTGTGTGTGTGTGTGTGTGTGTGTGTGTGTGTGTGTATTTTTATTCCTCAGTGCTCCCGGGTATTCTGATTAGTATGCATATTACTTAAGCAGTTTTGCTCCCTGGAATGAATCTGGCCATGCCTGGCACACTATAATCCATTTTATCAGCTTCATGTATGTACATTTAATGTGTAATTCTTGTTCTTCTTTCTTTCTCATATGTCTTTTGAACAACAAGGACCCAAGTAGTGGAATTTACCTTTATCTTCTGCAGCAAATCTTTGGAGTTGGTGAAAAACTGATTGTTTTCCTCCCGCCCGATTGAAGGGGATATGAATTCAAATCACTTCCTAGTTTAAATTGGCTTTTCATTTATGGAGTCTTTCCTCACCTATTTGTCCTGGTTGGTGGCTGATATTTTTCATTGCTAACTGCTTTGGCTTTCTTCAGAGGAAAAGCTTTATCTAGGTGCCAAGTGTTACAATTAATATTAAAATGAGATTCAGTGGGTTTAAAAAGACTATTTAAAAGATGCACAAGGAATTGCATAAGAAAAGCAGCATGTGGCTCTTTGTATTTTATAGATATGCTTTTTCATAAAGTGGACATTTAAAAATATATGTAGTTTTTACAAGAGAAACATAAAACTACATACAAAAACATGTAAAGAATTCTAAAATATTTGAAAAAAACACTGAAGTTAAGATATTTTTCTTATTGCACACATTTTAATTTTAATCCAATGAAAATTTCACTTTGAACTATTTTGTGGCTTTCATAACTGGTCAAACATATAATTGATTATAACTATTGCATTAATAGTTTTGGACAGTAAGAAGTGCCTCATTGTTCTTTAAATGCAGCAGTGATGCAGAATGAGGCAGTGAGAAAAACACCAACATAACAGCAATGGTTTCATAATGCTCTGAAAGTAGTAAAAATAGTGCTTACTGAAATCTGAGTTGCCTTCGTTCAAGATGAAAATAATTTCCTACTACACAAATACCAATGAAATGCATGTTGTTTTGAATTATTCACATTTTATATAATTAAATGATATTTTATTCAATCTTACATTTGAAATTTTTGAATTTGGTCAACTTGTACAATAATATTATGGTTCTTCAGAAGAAAACATGAATAAATCATGGTCACTCCACGTTTCTCTAAAGAAATTATAGCTCATTATCTTTTGATAAAAATATTAATAAAATGTAATTTACTTTTAAGTGTAAGATAAATACAGTTTCAGTAGGTATCTCTTTTTCATTTTCTGCTTATGTATCCCTCAACCTGTGTGTAAATAATTATTGCTATTTCTAGCTGTTTCCTTAAAGTAGATCTCTATCCACTGAATCACATGATTCATGACATCTGACAAATGATTATAACTTTTCACAGAGAAAATGTCAAATAAAATTACAGGTACTATAACAAACATTTTAATATGAGATTTAAAATTTTTAATCTAATCAAGTCATTGTAGGGGACTAAAGAAAACTTCCTCATCCTCTGAAGTGTTGTTGAAACATCAACTCACAAAAGCCAGATTAGTAGGAGAAACTGATACAAATTTATTAGCATGCATAGAGGAGAATCACAGAGTGACTGCTGAATATCCCAATGAGGACATATACCTATATATCCTACTTCTAAGCAGGTAACAGACTCAGGAAGTGTGGATAATTTTAGAGGGGTAGTAAATGATTTTTAGGGGAATTCAATGGGCTTGAAGAACTTAAAATGGCCTGGGACAAAGTCTGTTGGGCACATGGAGCGGACAATGACAAAAGTCTGACCAAGTTTGTTGACAGATTTCAATCTTTCTTTTCATGATCTCAGTCAATTAATGCAAATTCAGGAAAGGGGCCAGAAGTAATTGTTTACTTTTTTGGCAGAGCTTAGCTTTAGACAGATAAGGAAACTTTAGAGAACAATTTTATGCTGTGCTTCAGGAGAGACAGTATTGAGAGACTAGAGGAGGGGTGAAGGTAAGAGTGACCTTGAGAAGACCGAGAAGACTCTCTTTCAGTTCAGCATGTCAAAGTGCCATGGTTGGGATATGTGTTCTCGAGCTCCAATACCATATTCATACTACTGTCTTAAAAGTGTTTAAGTAAGATAGTTTTTTTTTTTTTTTTTTTTTTTTTTTTTTTTTTTTTTTTTTTGCCAATCAATGAGAGCTTGTAAGGTTGCTGAGGTTGGTTGGCCTTGAACTCTTGGCCTCGCCTTCGCAAGCGCCACGACATCCGGCCGGAGCCACTTTGGGCCCCGATAGTTTTTATAAAATTCCATCTGTTGGACAGATATATACTTCAATAAGAGATTTTATTTATCAGAGATATTTTGTTATTTTGATGTAGAGTGAGTCTCATTTTCTTGAAAAAAAAAAATCTGAAAACACAATAGATTTGAGTGTTTTTCATAAGCAAAAAGGCAATCCTATGAATTTGTGTAGAAAGTGAATGCAAGATAATGATTTGGTAATGGATCTTTTTCCTTTTCCTAGATTGAATATTTATGAGGCTTATTGAAACAGATCTCCATAACAGACTCTTAAGAGGATAGGTCAACGTAAAATACTTTTAAAACATTTGACAGATCATGAAATTAATTAGCAGATAACATACCTACACAGGCCATGATACTTCCATCAAACGTTGCTAAGAGAAATTAATACTGCTAATGGAAGCAAGAAAATGTTTTGATAATTGTAAGTGGTAAGCATCATTATAAAGTAAAATTTTCAATATTTTGGTTTAGCTTATTTTTAGTAAGCAAACATAATTGTTTTACTTAATTGATCTCTTCAGTTTTCAGTGTTGCATGCCTAGCTATTCATCTGAGTATTTCTGCTTTTCATTCCTGCATATTTCGGAGAGTGTGTGTATGTCACTTTCCAATACCATGCTCTGGTTATTCACTACTATGGGAGACTAGAATATACCACCCTTAAATATGGGGGATTATAGAGGTGAAGGCAATTACAAAGAAGCAGATACAGAAAACCTCTGTCCTCCTTCTGTATGCCTAAAATAAATACATGGATTTACAAAGACGGAAGGTATTCTTCCCCATGACCAAATGTTTCTACTAGGCAGAACAAAGGTTAGCCACTGAAGAAAACATTAGACTCTTATCGGTCTAATGATTCCAGAGGAATCTACGTTAACAAGCTTTACTCATTAGCCATTATGTGCCATTTATTTGCCTTCCTTTGATTTGCCACCCCTAAAGACTCCTTTTCCTTTGTCTTGTTATTTCCTTACAAATTTACTGTTGTTGAAGATGACACATAACCGGGATTGCAAACCCACTTCTTTGAGAACTACTCATTCTCTGGGTAAACCCCATTTTCAGAGCATGCTTGTATGGTAGTTCAATATATATATATATATATATATATATATATATATATATAGTACTTTATGATAATGTGAAAGCAATAGGTATTCAGTGCTTCTTGATGAAACAAATATATCTGTATAAACCCACAATAAGTTGAAAACTTTTGCTTTACTTACAATATTGAAAACCTATAATAGGTCTATTGGGACATAAGGACATTGTAAACTGAGGAGCATCTGTACATATGAAATATGCCTGTTAATAAATTTAGGCTTTTTTTTTTCTTGTTAAGCTGTCTTTTGTTACTAGAGTCCAGTCCAACAAAGAATTTATCAGAGTAAAAGAAAAAAATATTTTTCCTCCTTTGCACTATTTAACCTGTTTAATGTTCAGCTGCAGAAACATATTTCTAAAAGTACATAGTCCCAATAGTAGTATGCCATTTAAAATTGTTAATGAAGTCATCGGTTTAAAAAGTGAAGATTCAGATATATATGTTATGTTAAGTCAAAGTAAAATTATTTTCTAGGTTCTTCTTTCTGGCATTATTTTCAGAAGTAAATTCTATCACTTTAAAGACAAATGACTATTTAGTAAATCAGGTTATTTTAAAAATATTCTTATTTTGAGAATGCTGCATATGTGTCCACATGCAAATTCATTCAAGAAAATTTACCAGAAATTAGCTTTTATGGTGCTATGTTGCTGTTTCTGCTTTATATCCTATATATGCATATGTACACACACACACACACACACACACACACATATATATATCTTTCAAATATGTAATGAGTATTTAAAATTTACTTATGAAAAACTGAACAACCCTCTCCCCTTTATAGCACTATATATTCACTGTATTTTTACTCATGTTTAATATCCCAAATTTATCTTAAGCTTATTCTTTATTATTCAAATCAACACATTGGTTCCTTAAACAATATACAAAAAAACTTACTTGACAGCTGCATAAACTATAAAACATGTTGTTATTTCATTTATATATGCATTTTTCTACATGCATTTACTTCCTAATTGAGCCACAAAACTTTTGTTCTAGCAGCAACATTATCCATGGGGAAGGCAGGGGCATAGAAAATCAGAACAGGTTTCCATATTGCAGCTCATAAACATTAGTTACAGTGAATGAATAAAGACTACTTGTCATAAAAACTCTAATGTTTTTCTCTTGTAAATTTGCCAGATGTTGAGTCACATAATGTGAAAGGTTTAAAATTAATTATTCAAATCATTTCTCTATCATTACATTCTCTGGTGTCATACAAAGTTGTGGTTGATAAATACAAATGTTAAATGTCTCTTTATGAATGTAAACTTAAGACCCTTTTTTAAACATGTGGAAGGAAAATGAATAAAAAACAGTATGTACTCTTGAGAGGTCTTTTGGACAGTAATATTGAAGCATGTACAATATTTCTCAACTTAGTAAGTAATAGCATTTTATAATAGACAGCATAATCTCTTAAACTCACCTTTATGTGTTACCATGCAATTAATTGTGTGACTGAAGCCAGGAAAATAACAGAAGCATTTGTGTCACATTTAAATATGTTTTCTAATTTAAATGAGAAATCACTATAAATCTTATAGCCTAATCAGTTACTGGCATTAATTTCAGATTACATTTCATATTAATTATAGAAAAATTAAAACTACAAAATAATTGGAAAATAGCCTAAAACATCCTTTCAATTTTTTTCCTTCATTTGTGTAAATGCATATAGAGGTACTCAGGTGAGGATCTTTAAATACCTCCTATACATATTTTTTTCCTTTACTTTCAATTTTCATCACTTTTTTTGTGAAATGTGATTCAGATAAGAACATGAGAAAGTACCTTTTCCTTTCTCTTACGAGACAAGATGCTATGGATGCTTCAAGGGGGACTTACTTACCCTTTCTTTTAACTATGACTTTAGGTGAAATTGAAATTGTTAATTATGAAGCCTCTAGAGCTCTCATTGACACAGGGGCCATATTATCAATAATAAACTCAACCGTATTTTCTGTTCTTCCTTGGAAAACAAAATGCAAATGGTTGGGGTTTCAAATTAACTGATGACAATTTACTAATCTCTTTCCGTAGACTTTCAAGTCACAGAACTACAGGTTTCTCACCAGTTGCTCTTAGTCCCTTAGCTTCCATTAAATTAATTGCCTGAGATATTCTGAAAACTCATAGAGCTCACTTTCTTTTTATCTCAAAAAGGGAAAATAACATTGACATTGAAAAAGAAAAAAAATTACCTAAGAGACATCCTCTAGGAACCCCCGAACACTCTATTTTTCTATTTTTTAAACACAAAGAGGAACTATCTCCTAATAAAACATTTTAGGACTTACTCAACTCTGACCCTTAAAACATATGGTCCCAGTGCACCACTGCCATTGATCACATTCATTCAGCATCAACAATTAAAATACAGATAGATGAAAAAATAAGATTTCCAAATGTTAATTAATATCTTTATGCCAGAAAGTCATTCAGGGAATCAAGTCAGTTATTGAGGATTACCCCGAGCATGGGTCATTATTTTATATACTAGGCAATGTAATACACCAATCCTACCAGTACAAAATCCAAACTAATATGAAAATTTGTCCAAGACTTTGCAGGCATCAATGAAATTGTAATAGCCACCATCCTGTTGTGAGTAACCCAAACACATTTCTGTCAGCCATACCACCAGATAGTCAGGTTTTCACTATGACTGACCTCTGCAGTGCTTTTTCTAGCATCCCAGTTAATCCATATAGCCAATTTTTTTCCCTTCACCTAGGACAAAAAGCAATATATCTGAACTGCAATGTCTCAGTGATATATGGAAATTCCCATGTACTTTTCCCAAGTCTTAAAAGCAGACATAGCAGATTTGGAATTTCCTTCACATTCTGTTCTTATCCAAGATGTGAAGGACATTACTTTGTTCTCCACCCTAGAGGCCTCCATGGAGAAGCGCATCTATTAAAGAAGTTAACCACCAAAGGCCATAAAGTCTTTAAAAAAAAGAAGCTACAACTCTCTCTCTCTCTTTCATAAGTAAAATATTGTAGGATTCAATTTAGGACAGAGGCTTTTGACTGATCCTCAAAGAATAAAAGAAATTTTGGCTATTCCTACCTGAGTTACCAAAAGACAACTCCGAAGATTCTTGAGATTAGCAAGATAGTTCTCGGGGTCAATGACCAACACTCCAAAATACGACCCGTTGACATGCTGAACTACAAAGAAGAAAACTTCCAAGCTCTCTCTGACCTTCTTGTCCCTCTTCTCTCAATTCTCTGTGTCTCCCAAAACACAAGATGAAGTTCTGTGAAGTTCCCTCATCAGTCTAAAGCTTGTACATGCCAAAGAAGAAAACAAATTGCCTCTGTCTCTTCCCTGAGTTTTAGGAACGAAGACTGAAGTTCATCTGTGTACCTACAAACCATCGTGGGCTCTGTGGACCCAACAAACTTTGTCCTAAGCCATTGCCTGTTCATCAGGCCCAATGAATTCTCCTAAAGATGATTTGCTACCACACTAGAATCGCTAACACTTCTCCATCTCCCTTTCTCCTGATAGGAAGGCGATATAACCATCTGTATTCATTGTGTGGTGAAGTGATCACTGTGATTTTTCCTCTGTGCACATTAATAAACTTCTGTGCCTTTTTTCCATTATTGATCTGCCTTTTGTCAGTCTGTTTGCAGCAACTTCAGAGGTTAAAGGGGAAGTTTTTCTTCAATCCCTACAACAGTGTAAACAATGGGCCCCCAAATTGATCTGTCGTGGCTCAGCCTCTATATTCCCTCTAAAAGCTAGCCATCACATACTTCTATAATGTCCCAAAGAAGTGTTCTCCTTTATTAGGAATTTTAAGGAAAGTTTTATTGAGAACACTGCATTAGAACATTCCACTTTTAACCTTTTCTGTTCCTTTTTTGTTCATGAACCAACTGGAAACAGCTTAGTGATTCTAACCCAAAAGTATGGACACCAAAAGCGACCCTTCAAATATTACAACTGACAGTTGGAATCTGTGGACAAAATACTCCCATGCTCTTTGCAAGTCATTGCAGTTACTGCATATTTTTTAAAGTCAATTGATCCATTAAGGATATAATTTGTTGATTATTTATGTCTCACTCTATTGAGGCCCTCCTCAACTCTCATTATATCCAAATTGTGTCTTGCTAGGAGACTCATTTCTTGTGAAATACTATTATTATCACTCTGTACTGTAAATGTTACTCAGTACAACTCTTTGAATCTTGTCATTTTCATTTTTTACTTCTGACAAGATGCCACATGAGTGTGTATCCCTAACTGATACCTTGAAAGCCCCCAGACAGGATCTATAGGAGATTTCTGTTTTCAATGCTGAACTTACCTGGTTTACTGATGGATCCTTCAAATTAACTCAGGGAAACGTCTAGCTGTTTACGTTGTAGACTCACTGTTTGAAAACATTGAAAATGATCCTCTACCCAACTCAATGCCTGTTGTACTACTAACAGTCTGGTCTTTTCCCTCTTCTTCTTACTTGACAGTTTTAACATACAAAATATATTGTCAAGCAATTTGAGTCTATAGTTATCCCTCTTCACATATAAATTCACTTAAAATACATATATTTCACTGCTTCTGTTCTCTCACGTATAAGTTAAAGAGAGAAAAAACTAATCTGACTTTACCTAATCATTTATGTTTTTAAGACAATGAAGTATTGAACAATTATTCAATGAATGAGAAATGAAGCAGATGTGAAACTTAGCATACTGAAGATACAATATTAATTCAAAATACGAGTGATGGACAAGATGTTAGCAGAGTAATCACTGCCTTGGTCCACATGAGCATAACCACAGATGTGCCCCAAAAAACATATTTAAAATTCACTCCAAGGTAGGATAATAAGTTTAATGAACATTCAAAAAATTAAGTTTCTTCTGAAAACAATATTTTCACCTTGTCTTCAGGTAATTATTTGTAAGTACACAAAGGTGCTGGCAAATATTAAACTTTTCAGTGCATTTTGAGGCTACATTTTCTGAATAAGGAAGACAGGAATATTATATTTTAATACTCAATAGATTAACACCACTTCCTTGAAAGATTTTAATTGTTTATCTGCAGACAAAATGTTACTAATATAATTGTTACTATAAATATATTATAACAGTATGTCTCCACTTGCCTATAGTGAAAAGTTTACTTTAATTAATATCTGGGTCTTATAATTAAAACATCAAACACTACATATGCTAAGTTATCACACCCTGTACAGTACTAACACATGGACTGTTTGAAATTTTTAACCAGAGATGTTGCTCTGGTCTTCAGGGTTTATTGGAAATACCTTGAAAAAGAACTGTTTCATCTCTTTTCTGCAAATATACAGCTAGCATTTATATTTGATAGTAGTAAATAAAACATAAGAAAAATATGTTAAATTATAGATTTAACCTTAACATAATTTGAAATTTCACAATGACAAATGGTTATTTTTAAAGAGTGATTTCTGCATAAGATACAGTTAGTTTTTAAATTATTTAAAATATTTTATTTGCTACTGTTTGAAGTCTGGATCACTCGGCTTTTCCAAAGCTCTACAATTTGGGTTCTCTTGACTCCTTTTTCTTATTGCCTGCAATCCCCCTAACTTATGCCTTGTTAAGGTCAGCCTAGAACAACTAACATCTACTTTAGCATTATCTCCCCTTAGAATGGCAGACTTAATACATAGTCCAACTTGGTCTGACGTTCATGTAATTCTAAGTGACCAAATTATGAAGTATTAATTTCCCCTTTAATAGCCTAAGTCACCATTTCCCAGACTCAGATAGGTTTCTGCATTCCTGCAACTTAAGAACAATGAAAATGCTGCAAATTTTAGGTTATTGTAATAGCAGCACACCCCTTTAAGTAACTGTTCTTGTATTAATTACAGTAGCTGCAAGCAAATCAATTTTCTTAAACAAAGGAACACAAATGTGAATTTCACTCAACTAGTGTATCTTTCCTTTTGCCTCCTGAAAACCTCTATTACTTGTGTTTTGTTTCTGTAACGAATTATTACATTTTCTCATAATTAAATAATAATATAGAAAATGTACAACATAATGAACAATATATATAAAACAATCAGGTGCCCATCATACATAGTTAATGAACATTGAACATTACATTTTATAATATCTCACTAATAAATAAAATTTATTAGAAGTAACACTTGATTTTCTTATGGTGATGGTGACCTTCCTTCCTTCCTTCCTTCCTTCCTTCCATCCCTCCTCCTTCTTCTTCCCCTATTTTTCTTTCTTTCTTTCTTTCTTTCTTTCTTTCTTTCTTTCTTTCTTTCTTTCTTTCTTTCTTTCTTTCTTTCTTTCTTTCTTTCTTTCTTTCTTTCTTTCTTCTTTCTTTCTTTCTTTCTTTCTTTCTTCCTTCCTTCCTTCCTTCCCTCCTTCCCTCCCTCCCTCCCTCCCTCCCTCCCTCCCTCCCTCTCTTCCTTCCTTCCTTCCTTCCTTCCTTCCTTCCTTCCTTCCTTCCTTCCTTCCTTCCTTCCTTCCTTTTGTTTGTTTTTTTAGAGACAGAGTCTCACTGTCACCCAGGCTGGAGTGCAGTGGCATGATCTTGGCTCACTGCAATCTTTGCCTCCCAACTTCAAGTGATTCTTGTGCCTCAGCCTCCCAAGTAGCTGGGATTACAAGCATGTGCCACCACGCCTGACTAATTTTTGTATTTTTATTAGAGATGGGGTTTTGATGTGTTTCCCAGGCTGGACTTGAACTCCTGACCTTAAGTGTTCCCCCTACTTTGGCCTCCCAAAGTGCTGGGATTACAGGCATCAGCCATCGTGCCTGATCTGTACTTCCCTTTTTATAAATTAGTGTGAAGCAGAAAAATTTCCCTAATCTTTTCTTCAGTGCCTCCCTGCTCAAACCTCTAGGAGGAGCACAAAGATGGGCAGGTTGTGGGGCTCCGAACCCATGGCAGCGTCTGGGGATGAAAGCTTACAGCTCCTGAAACCCCAGTGGGCCTGTGTTAAATACACTCTTTCAGTCTTGATGTCTGCAGGCGTCTTGTGTTAATCAGCTCAGTTAGATGCTCTGCTTTATTGCAGTGACAGAAGGCTTTCTGTAATTCTTTCATACATTTTAAATCCACACCATCTCGAGAATGACCTTTTCTCTAACTCTTTACAAACAACCAAAACCTGAAACAATATTTCATTGTTATATTTTAATTTGTGATTTCTTTATAAGAAAAGGAGCATCGTTTATAATATGTATAAGCCAACTGTAATTCCTTCTCTACAGATTGCTAGTTCACACTTATTGCTCATTGGATTACCAATAGTATTTTAATTTATTTACAGCAACTTTTTTTTTTTTTCCTAGACAGAGTCTCTGTTGCCCAGACTGGAGTGCAGTGTCACTATCTTGGCTCACTACAACCTCTGCCTCCGAGGTTTAAGTGATTCTCCTGCTTCAGCCTCCTGAGTAGCTTGGATTGCAGGCTCAAGCCACCATGCCCAGCTAACTCTTTTGTATATTTAGTAAAGACGGGGTTTCACCATTTTGGTCAGGATGATGTCAATGCCTGATCTCATGATCTGCCCACCTCGGCTTCCCAAAGTGCTGGGATTACAGGTATGAGCCACCATCTAGGTCTACAGCAACTTTTATTTAGAAGAAGCAGCCATTTCCTTATTATATCTACTGCAAATACTTCTATCAGTTTTGCCACATAATATTAAAGGAGTTTATTATTCTGCAGACATTTTTGATATTTATATGTAGTCAAAATTATTTGTCTCAAATTTTAAACTATTTGGTTTTCTGTCATACTAAAATTAAATTTATAAATCTATTGTTCTAATGTTTTAATTGCTTAACTTTTGTATTTCATCTTTAACATAGTAGTATTGCTGTAGGGGTAAAGGGTGGTTGAATAGGACTGGAGAGAGTGGAAGTTCTCAAGGGGAATGCTTCCAGCTTTTGCCCGTTCAGTATGATATCGCTGTGGGTTGTCATGGATGACTTCCATTATTTTGAGTTATGTTTCTTCAATGCCTATTCTTCTGTAGGTTTTTATGATGCATCATTGTTGGATTATATTGAAAGCTTTCTCTGAATCTATTGAGATGATCCAGCAGTTTTTGTTTTTAATTATATTTATGTTGTAAATCACATTATTGATTTGTGTATGTTGATCCAGCCTTGCATCCCAGGAATAAAGCCCTCTTGATTGTGTTGTATTAACTTTTTGATATGCTGCTGGACTTGTATTGCTAATATTTTGCTGAGGATTTATCCAGGTTCATCTGGGGCTTTCACCTGAGGTTTTCTTTTTTCGTTTTGCCTCTCCCAGATTTTTGCATCAGGCTGATGCCAGCTTCATTGAATGACTTAGCAAGGAGCCCCTCTTCCTCATTTTTTAAGAAAAGATTCAGTAGCACTGGTACAGGTTCTTCTTTGTATGTCAGAAGCTTTAAGTTCATTATATATTGGCTTATTTTAGCAAAATGATTCCTGAAGATCTCTACTATTTGTGACTGTGGTTGTAAATATTCTTGATAACTACTTTTTACCTTTACACATTTTAATGTGTCTCTCCTGAGAAGTCTTGCTTTTTCCTTTCTAAATTTCAAGCTTAGAATTCAGAATATAGAAATTTTAAGATGTGTTTTATGCTTAAAAAAATATCTTTGGCTTTCCTGTATTCCCAACAGGTAATAAAGATTTGCTCCTTTATTTTTATAAAAGTGAAAAAAAATGGAAATCATTTAAGTGTGTCTTGACATTCTCCGAAGAGTATTTAACTTAAAACTATTTTGAGAGTTCTATTGTTTATCAAACTTACCACAAAAAGATAAAGATACTCTTCTGGTGTTAATTCTGTGAAACGAAATGAAAACATATGTTTCAATAATTTTCAGGATTCAATATAAACCTACCGAAGATCAACCACAAATATTGATAAAATAATTTGTCTATGTGTCACTCTCTCCATCCTTCCCCCTTTCTATCTTCATTAAATGACCCCCTAAATCAGAGAAAATAAGGTGATATTTCTTGACAAATTCAGTAAGGTATGTAATATGTTATAAACCAGTGCCATCACTGCTTATAATACATTATTAATCCAAGAAAGATACTTAAGTACCCACTTACACATTGTATGTTAAACCTCAGGAAAAAATATAATAAATACAAATTATCCACTGTTCCCAAGAAATAATTTTTTTGAAACTTGATTAAATTTTTGACAGTGTCTCTGGTGCATGTTTATCTATTGCAATCAGAATTCCAGTTAAATTGCAAAAGTGAGACATTGACAAGTTCCCATACATTGCATTGAGTTTCTTTTTTAACATCTCCCAATAGAAATTATACAACTTACCTGCAATATGTATTGAATATATTTTATCATTTCATGTTTATTCTTGAAACTAATTGAAGCTTTTCTTTGCCAGAGATATATTGTCCTAATAGTAACAAATGATTACTTGATTTTGTAATTTAACCTAGGTGATTCCAAAATAAATAATGACTAAAGCACCCATTTTACTGGAACTGTTAGTAAGTATCTTTGTAAAACCTGGACAATTATAAGAAATTTAACTGTCTCAATTCCTTTGATCTTTGGAAAAGACAAGAAGTAAGTACCAATAAAATTAAGAAACTAAACTTGCCAGTGATAAATTTCCAGTGCCCACAGTATTGCTATTACTTTTAATCTGGGGGATCAGCACATTTAGGGTTTATTACTATCTTTAAAAATTACATAAAGCCTTTAGAGGCCACCCGATGCTCCTGAGACTATCATTGCCAATTCAAATTTTCACTCTCTGGAAATACACGTGGTATTGTCACTGAATCTAGGCATTCATTTCTCAACATCATACTAAACTACCTCTGCATAAACAAATTCTGGACAACTAGTTCCTTAGGAATGTATCAGTGAATGACATAATTTGAGCCCCACTACAAAGGACCTTACCAAATATGGTTTACAATTATCTCATCAGGGCTTTGCCCTTGTGTCATTGTTTGTCATGTAGAGACCTAAGCAATTTCTCTAATTACCTGAAGACTGAAGATGTTTAGAAATCTTCAAGAAGCAAATAGTCTTCAGGAGGTAAATAGTTTCCATTCAAAATCCAGAGAACAAGACCCAGATAGCTAGAGGGGCATGTTGGCACATTCTAACATGTATGCATATTTTTTTCCCAGCTACTTTGTTTTATTTTGGCTGGCTTAAAGTTTTGAAGTATTAATCCACATCTGTTACCTGTAACTCCCACATTCTTAGAATTTCTTTTTGCATCTTTATTCACTAACTGCATGAAACAATAACAAGTTGCAGTTTACTCATGATTTAGCTAGTGAATGATCCAACTCATTTGATGAGTCTGAGCACATTTTCTAGTGGGAGCCACTGAGCTTCCCTTGACACCAGTTTCTATTAACAATCATTTGATATCCTGTGTAATGTGGCTCAACCTCTAAGTGCCTTTTTTCCATGGCAAACATTATAATAATATAGACATCAAGGAATCTAAAACTCTACTCAAGAGAAATTCTAGTTACTTTCTATTGTCCTTAAGCCTCTTCAATTTATTCTTTGAAACAGGCCTTCAAAGTCGGGGGGATACTGCATGTCATAACCTGAGACTAGCAAGAGAAGTTGCCGTGAGTTGAGACTAGGTGAAGCTGCCATGGTTACAGAACCAAAGGATTCATTAAATTGGACATGAGTTTACTTGGAATAGGTCTCCAAAACATATTACTTTCTCTCAAGAAGAAGCATGGGTTGTTTAAAGAGAATAATATTATACTTAATCCCTACAAATCTTTTGGATTTTAATCTTCTAAAAGGATCTAAAAAGAACAAAAAGCCATAAATACAGATACTTTGGTTAATAGTGCCACATGCTTCTGTGGGCTCTTTAGAGTGGAATTAATATCTGTTTTCAGAGCAGTTTAGGAACTTGACCTCAGTTTACTTTAGGAATCAGGATTTGGCTTAAAAATTGAATCACAGAATCTGTTCATATAACTTTATAAAAAATATTTTTTGCTTTGCTGTGTTAAAATGTGTAATCTCCAAAATTTTAAATTCTCCTGTGTTGCTGCTGTTCTATCAAACGATCCAAAAAGTGATCCTTCAGTTAAAAGAACTGGAAAATCTGACACTCATGGAGTTGAAACAAATACACTCCAATACTTAGTATGTGTGATATGGTTTGGCTGTTTTCCCATCCAAATCTCAACTTGAACTTTATCTCCCAGAATTCCCACATGTTGTGAGAGGAACACAGGGAGTGATAATTGAATCATGGGGGCTGGTCTTTTCAGTGCTATTCTCATAATAGTGAATACATTTCGTGAGATCTGCAATGTTTATCAGGGGTTTCCACTGTTGCTTCTTTCTCATTTCCTGTTGCTCCCACCATGTAAGAAATGCCTTTCATTCTCTGCTATGATTCTGAGGCCTCCACAACCACGTGGAACAATAAGTCCAATTAAACTTCTTTTTCTTCCCAGTTTTGGGTATGTCTTTTTCAGCAGTGAAGAAAAAAAAAAAAAAGACTAATACAGTAAATTAGTACCAATAGAACGGGGTATTGCTATAGCTACATGAAAATTTGGAAGAGACTTTGGAACTGCATAACAGGCAGAGGCTGGAAGGGTTTGGAGGGTTTAGAGGAAGACAGGAAGGTGTGGGAGAGTTTGGAACTTCCTGGAGACTTGCCGAATGGCTTTGACCAAAATGGTGACAGTGATATGAACAATAAGATCCAGGTGTAAGTGGTCTCAGATGGAGATGAGGAACTTGCTGGGAACAGAAGCAAAGGTGGCTCTTCTTATTTTTTGGCAAAGAGACTGGCAGCATTTCACTTCTGCCCTAGAGATTTGTGGAATTTTGAACTTGAGAGAGATGATTTACGGAACCTGGCAGGAGAAATTTCTAAGCAGCAAAGCATTCACAGGTGATTTGGATGCTGTTAAAACCATCCAATTTTAAAAGAGAATCAGACCATATCAGTTCAGAAAAATCTGTAGCCCGATGACGCTATAGAAAAGGAAGACTCATTTTTCTGAGGAGAAATTTAAGATGGCTGCAGAAATTTACCTAAGTAGCAAGGACCCTAATGTTAATCCCTAGGACCATGGTGGGCTGGTAGGGAGGGGCAGAATGTCTCCAGGTCATGTCAGAGACCTTCGTGGGAGCCCCTCCCATCTCAGGCTCAGAGGTCCAGAAGGAAAAAGTGGTTTTGTGGCCCAATATCCCCATACTATTTGCAGCCTAGACATTTGGTGTCCTGAGTTCCAGTTGCTCCAGCCATGGCTGAAAGGGGCCAATGAAGAGCTCGGGTTGTGGCTTCAGAGGTGGAAGCCACAAGTTTTGGCAGCTTCCACATGGTGTTGAGCCTTCTGGTGCATAGAAGTCAAGAACCGAGATTTGAGAACCTCCGCCTAGCTTTCAGAAGATGTATGGAAACGTCTGGATGCCCAGGAGAAAGTTTGCTGCAGGCATGGGGCCCTCATGGAGAACCTCTGCTAAGGCAGTGTGGAAGGGAAATGTGGAGTCAGAGCCCCCACACAGAGTCCCTGCTGGGGCACTGCCTAATGGAGCTGTGAGAAGAGGGCCATTGCCCTCAAGACCTCAAAATGATAGATCCACGACAGCTTGTACACTGCACCTGGTAAAGCCGTACTAAATGCCAGCCCTTGAGAGTGGTAGGAGGGAGGATGTACCCTGCAAAGCCTCAGGGATGGAGCTGTCCAAGGCCATGGGAACCCACCTTTTGCATCAGCACAACTTGGATGTAAGATCTGTACTCAAAGGAGATCATTTTGGAGCTTTAAAATTCGACTATCCAGCAGAATTTCAGACTTGCATGGGCCCTGTAACCCCTTTTTCTTAGCCAATTTTTCCCATTTGGAATGGTTCTGTTTATCCAATACCTGTACCCCCATTGTATCTAGGAAGCAACTAGCTTGCTTTTGATTTATAGGCTCATAGGTAGAAGACTTTCCTTGTCTCAAATTAAACTTTGGACTGTGGACTTTCAAGTTAATGCTGAAATGAGTTAAGACTTTGAGAGACTGTGGGAAGGCATAATTGGTTTTGAAATATGAGGACATGAGATTTGAGCGGGGCACAGGTGGAATAATATGGTTTGGCTGTGCCTCCACCCAAATATTAACTTGAATTGTTCTATTCCCACGTGTTGTGGGAGGGACCCAGGGAAAAGTAATTGAATCATGGGGGAGAGGGGGTGGTATTTCTGGTGCTATTCTTGTGATAGTGCATAGGTCTCATGAGATCTTAAGAGTTTATCAGGGGTTTCTGCTTTTGCTTCTTCTTCATTTTCTCTTGCCACCACCATGTAAGAAGTGCCTTTCACCTCCCACCATGATTCTGAGGCCTCCCCATTCATGTGGAACTGTTAAGTCCAATTAAACCTGTTTTCCTTCCCAGTCTCTTGGGTGCCTTTATCAGTAGCATGAAAATGGACTAATACAATGTGGTTATAATACCTCATAAGAAATGAAAAAGGGACTGACTACTCCTCCAGATATTGATGTTCGATCCTTCCGCTTAAACTGAAGGAGTAACAACAAAGGGTGATTGATGCTCAGTAAGATTGATACTAAGAACCAAATCATCTACACTTTCATAGCCTAATGACTTCATTAACACAATCTTACTTTTCTATTTCTCACATTAATATGACCGTGTGATTCTGGAAAACATCTGCTCAGGAACACAGATTTCTACCTAACTTTTACTACTTGTTTCAGAAACTTTCTGAAAGTAATCAACTACTAAAAATGGACAGTTCAGCTAGACTCAGTGACTCCACAAGACTTTTCTCTAAGCCCTGGCCTTGTGATATGGTTTGTCTGTGTCTCCACCCAAAATCTCATCTTGAATTATAATCCCCATAATCCATATAAACCCCACATGTCAAAGGATAGACCAAGTGCAGGTGGTTGGATCATGGAGGCAGTTTCCTCCATGCTGCTGTGACAGTGAGTTCTCAAGAGAGCTGATGATTTCGTAAGAGGTTCTCCCCCTTTGCTTATTCACACGTCATTCCTGCCACCTTGTGAAAAAGGTACTTCGCTTCCCATTTGCCTTCTGCCATGATTTTAAGTTTCTTGACGCCTCCCTAGTCATGAGGAACTGTGAGTCAATTAAACCTCTATTTTAAAAATAAATTACCCATTCTTGGGCAGTTTTTTTTTTATAGCAGTATAAAAAATGAATTAACACACCTTGAAACTCTTGACTCTCTCGAGATTTATACTCAAAACAAATAAGACTCCCCACGCAACTTAAAAAATACTCCACTTATACCCTTCTGAGATGCTACAAGAGTCTGTCAATATTTTATCTTAATTACTGTAGTAAGCAATAAATTCCAATTTGTTTTAATTAACAGATTGTTCTGGTGGTATTGTCAAAGAACCAAGATTTGGCATTTTGAGTGTTTTGATGGGAAAAATAAATCAAAGCTAGAAGTCCAATTAGGACTTTTATGGCACAAATTTACTAGAACAAATGTGGGCAAGGGTGAGGAAATTGAGGAAACAAACATTTCTTTCATGCGTTAAACTTCTACCTGCCCCAAATTACATATGTATTAGAAGAGAAATGCCTTTTCAAATACAGTAATATAGAAAATATTGTTTGTACATACAAATCATATGCATGCACATATATACATGCATTTATTTTTATATCCACAATATATTTTCTTAAGATTCAGAGTGCTCAACTGAATCGATTGTGGGCGGGAGGAATGACTTGATTGAACTGCCTATGCAAATTGTTACATTATCACTACTCACTTCCATCTGTCTTTAAAAGCAAAAAAAAAAAAAGATTGAGTACTCCCTGGATGCATTAATAAAAGTTTGAAAGTATGCATATATTCTTTATAGTTTTTCTCTTTCATTCCCAGAGCAATAAAATCTACAAGGATAAATGGTCCATTCAAATCAAATGACGTATCATTTACAAAGTTTTTTTTTTTTTGCATTATATCTTTAAAAATAGAGCACTTGTGAAGACAGGCATAACTTTGATTAAACTTTAAGGAAGTTTGAAATGAAGTATAATATATCTCATGGAATTTTCAGTGGAAAAGTATCAGTAAATTCAGTGTCTGAAATTTTAGAAGACAAATATTTTTACTGTGTCTTATGGGCTTGCAACCATGCCATGTGATGAATATATAATATTTGGTTTCCCTAGTTTTTTGAACAGATTATTAAATTCATAACATTAGTAAAAGTTCATCATGATGTGTACTTATTATTTTTAAATTTCTTTGGGTATTATACTGCAATGTGAATAATACAAGGAAAAAATAAGAGGCAGATTCTCCAGGAATATAAAAGAAAAGTTTATTCGTTATTTGCGAATTGACTAGATTTTTTGAGTCCTGCATGTAACAGTGAAAGATACTTTATAGTAGGAACTGTTACCTGATTTATTATGTATCTCTTTAGATGTTCCGGCAAGGTTAAAGCGGAAGAAAAGCAGATGGAAAGCAGCAGGTATACACTTCTTGATGTGAGAAATTCATTCATGATGATGACACTATTACTGTTCAAGATGGAAACAATAAAATGTAATTTAAGGTGAATAAGCAATAGAAATGCAATAAATCAAAGTAAGTGAATAGTAGCTGTGTCTGAAGAATAAAAATAGTGGCAGTGTATTTTATTCAGCTATAACTGCTCTCTTAAAAGTAAAATGGAAACTAATTTCTTCCTAGTAATAATTACTTATGTTTCCTTATTAACAAACATTTCTCTGTTACAATCTTAAAGATGCAAGCTGGTATAAAAATAATTCCACTTGAAAACCAACATCATGCCTCAAAAGTTTTAGTAATCATTACTCTGAAAGAGCTATTGAACTGTATAACTCTCAACCTAAAAGCAGTACCACAACTGAGGTGTCAGAAAGAAAAAAAAAAAAAACCTATTCTTACTGTCCTCCTAATCAATATATTTATCATATTTTCACTATATTCAATTTGGGTATGTAAATACTACTTATTTCTTCCTAACCTCAGTTTTTATGACCACAGATTATTATTATTTATGTTTTTTTCAAAAGAAATGAATAGCGTGTTTAGTATCTTTATATCATGTTTCTTAATTCATTTTATGACTTCAAAACATGTTACTTTATTTCATTTCATCTTGCTTGTTCCACTTGGATTTTTTGTCTTTTAGTTGCACTTGTTTCTGTCTTAAGTTCATTTCTCTACAATTGCAGAGCGTGGGATTACATATAGTACTGTAAACGGGGTTTACACGTCTTTGAGTATAAGCTAAGAATAGTTTTATTGATTCTTCTGAATGGCCCATTGCATTTTTAATTTATTTTTGACAAAATACTACATGTTCAGCTCATTATATATTTTGACACTTAGATCATTAATTCTTAACCAGATGTGGCAAATTCTATCTAGTATATTGAGATTTTACATGAAGGCAAAATGGCAGTGATAAATTAAAACAAATCTGAATTTAGGTAAAGAGACATATTGTTAGAAAAGATGACTAAAATTAGGAAAAAGCTTTAAAAATAGAAAGAGGTAAACATGGCTAGCAGGATGACTTCAGGATTTCTGTCTTTTTGAGGATTCCACTGTCAGTATTAGACATATAGGATAGGAGATGGAAGGTGAGCAGTGGAGTTGAGCAGATATGAGCAAGATGGTTTAACAGAAAAGTATTTATTTCTTCAGTCAGAATGACCCATTAAGGGAGATGTTTTTCTGATTAAGCTTATCTATGAGCCAAAGTTCACGAGCCTTTGTGAAAAAGAGAAGTTTGACTAAAGCTTGATCAAGTCAAGTAATAAATAATTGTAAGTACTTGGTTAGCATAAACACAGTGCTTAAATTTAAGTGAGTAGGGGTTGAGGCCAGGATGGCTGAATAGAAACAGCTCCAGTCTCCAGCTCCCGGTGATACCAATGCAGAAGGTGGTGATTTCTGCATTTCCAACTGTGGTACCCAGTTCATCTCATTGGTTCTGGTTACACAGTGGGTGCAACCAATGGAGAATGAGAAGAAGCTGCCTGGGACATCACTACACAGGGAAAGTGAAAGGAGTGGGGGATTTGGAAGCTTAGAAGCCAAGAGACTTGCACATGAAAGCACTAAATATGAAAAGGAAAAACTTGTACCAGCCACTGCAAAAACACACCAAAACACAAAGACCAATGACGTTATGAAGAAACTGCATTAACTAATGTACAAAAATAGCTAGCATTATAATGTTAGGATCAAATTCACATGACAATATTAACCTTAAATGAAAATGGGCTAAATGCCCCAATTAAAAGACACAGATGAGTAAATTGGATAAAGAGTCAAGACACATCGGTGTCCTATATTCAGGAGACCCATTTCACCTGCAAAAACACACATAGGCTCAAAATAAAGGGTTGGAGGAATATTTACCAAGCAAATGGAAAGTAAAAAAAAGCAGGCATTGCAATTCTAGTCTTGGATAAAACAGACTTTAAATCAACAAAGATCAAAAAAGACAAAGAAAAGCATTACGTAATAGTAAAGGGATCAATGTAATAAATAGAACTAATCCAAAACAGCAGCAACCAGATTCATGAAACAAGTCCTTAGAGACCAACAAAGAGACTTAGACTCCCACACGATAATAGTGGAAGATTTTAACACCCCACTGTTGATATTAGACAGATCAGTAAGACAGAAGATTAACAAAGATATTCAGTTCTGGATGAAGTGGACCTAATGGATGCCTATAGGTCTCTCCACACCACATCAACAGAACATACATTCTTCTCAGTGCCACATAGCACTTACTCTAAAATCAACCACATAAATCACTCCTCAGCAAATGAAAAAGAAAGGAAATCATTACACACTGTTTCTCAGACCACAGTACAGTAAAATTAGAACTCAGGATTAAGAAACTCACTCGAAACCACACAACTAGATGGAAATTGAAAAAGCTCCTGAATGACTACTGAGTAAGTAATGAAAATAAGGCAGAAATACAGAAGTCTTTGAAACCAATTAGAACAATGAGACAATGTTCCAGAATCTCAGGGACACAGTTAAAGCAGTGTTTAGCCAGAAATTTACAGAACTAAATGCCCACATTAGTTCTGCAAATCTTCTGGAAAGATCACAAATTGACACCCTAACATCACAATTAAAAGAGCTAGAGAAGCAATAGCAAACAAATCAAAAGCTAGTGGAAGAAGAGAAATAACTAAGATGAGACCACAACTGAAGGAAATAGAGACACGAAAAGCCCTTCAAAAAAATCGATGAACGCTGGAGGTGGTTTTTCGAAAAAATTAACAAAATAGAAAAGACTGCTAGCTAGACTAATAAAGAAGAAAAGAGAGAAGAATCAAATAGACACAATAAAAAATGTTAAATGGGATATCACCACGAATCTCACAGAAATACAAATTATCATTGAGAATACTATAAACACCTCTATGCAAATAAACTAGAAAATCTAGAAGAAATGGACAAATTCCTGAACACATACACCCTCCCAAGACTAAATCAGGAGGAAGTCAAGTCCCTGAATTGACCAATAACAAGTTCTGAAATTGAGTCAGTAATTAATATCCTACCAACCAAAAAGAAAAAAAACACTGGACCAGATGGATTCACAGAAGAATTCCACCAGAGGTACAAAGAGGAACTGGTTCCATGCCTTCTGAAACTATTCCAAACAATAGGAAAAGAAGGAATGCTCCCCAACTCATTTTATGAGGCCGGAATCATCCTGATACCTGGCACACTCTCTCTCTCTCTCTCTCTCTCTCTCTCTCTCTCTCACACACACACACACACACACACACACACACACACAAAATGTGAGCAAAGGATATAAACAGACACTTATCAAAAGAAGACTTTATGCATCCAACAGACAGATGAAAAAAAGCCCTTCATCACTGGTCATCAGAGAAATGCAAACCCAAACCACAATGAGATACTATCTCATGCCAGTTGGAATGGTGATTATTAAAAATTGAGAAAACAATAGATACTGGCAAAGCTGTGGAGAAATAGGAATGGTTTCACACTGTCGCTGGGAGTCTAAATTTGTTCAACCATTGTGGAAGACAACTGAGTGATTATTCAAGGGTGTAGAACCAGAAAGACCATTTGACACAGCAATCCCATTACTGAGTATATACCCACAGGATTATAGATCATTCTACTATGGAGACACACTAACACTTATGTTTATAAGTGTGCAGCACTACTGACAATAGCAAAGATTTGGAACCAACCCAATGTACATCAATGATAGACTGGATAAAGAAAATATGACACATATACACCATGGAATACTATGCAGCATAAAAAAGAATGAAATCATGTCCTTTGCAGAGACATGGATGAAACTGGAAACCATCAACCTCAACAAACTAATGCAGGAACAGGAAACCAAACACCATATGTTCTCACTCATAAGCAAGAGTTGAACAATGAGAACACATGGACACAGAGAAGGGAGCATCACACACTGGGGACCGTCAGGGAGTGAGGGGAAAGGGAAGGGAGAACATTAGGACAAATACCTAATGCATGCGTGGCTTTAAGCCTAGATGATGGGTTGGCAGGTGCAGCAAACCACCATGGCATGTATATGTATGTAACTAACCTGCATATTCTGCACAGATATCCCAGAACTTAAAGCAAAATAAAAAATAATTTAAATATAAAAAACAGAAAAAACTTGAAGCCCAGTAAATTATAGAGCCTGGATAGGCAGTAAAGGCATAAGAAATTTTGAGATACTTAACTTAGACATTACTGAATTAAATCATAGTTTCGAGTATGGAAGGCATGAATTTTTATTTCTTATTTAATTTATGATGAATAGCAGCTCATGTATTTAATGTAGTATTTCGTCATCTCTTTATTTTACTACCATATAGCTTGACCTATATGTTATACCATCTATTTTAGCAACATTCTGTTATAATATTTATAAGATGAAGCATAAACATAGAAATCAAAAAAGGCAAACATTCAAATGCTTACTGAGATTTTTTTCATAAGTTAACTGCATATACAAAAAAATGTACACTTTGAAAGGATAGCTGCATTTTAACTTAAAATATTGGAGATGGTTATATAAAAATACATCTTATTGGAAAAAAAATGATTTTTACCTAAATGATTTCATAGGCATGCATTTTGAATAATAGACATGTTTCACTTTTGTATAGAATAATTTATGAAAACCTAAAGATAATATGATCTGCTTTTATAAAATTAGAGACATTGTCAGTTTATTTTTTCTAAAGTAACTGACATCCCTATTGACTTTAGACTGGAAATATATAGTCTAAAACTGTTGGGTGTTAAATTATTTTCAGTCCATATGATTAACTATTATATAAGTAGTTACTGGAAATTTTTAAAAAATCTAAAGGCTTAAGGAGATTCTTACTAGAATATATCCTTGAAAGTAAGATAAAAATCTCTTTTTGTGAAATACAGTTTCAGGTCATCATGAAAATTTAAGCAATATTACTAAAGGTCACACACATTTAAAGGAGCATGTGCTTGCTCAGTTAATTTCAGCTGGAAAATTAATTGGCAATCATGTCTCTTGGACTTAGGTAATAAAGTCAAGCAAGAATTGCATTTTCTTAACACTCAACCTTTTTTCTTTCAATGGCATTAGAAATATTTAAATATTTCTTACAGAAAAAAAGGAATGGAGGGTTGTTGAAACATTTTGATTAAAAACCCAGACATTTCAGATATTTTTCTATTTTCCCTATTGTAGTTACATCTTGCTGGAAAGGAAAAACAAAAGGCAATAAAATACATCTCAAAATTATTCTGTGCTTGACTAATTCATTCATTGTTAAAATGTTTTCTTTGGACTATGTTTTGATCATACTCTTCATATTGTTACTTTCTAGTTCTCAAAAATAGAATAATTAGCTGAAAATGAACACCAATGAGCTGCCTTTTACTTACATTTGAATAACTTTTTCTCTTCTTAAAATTTTATCCAAAATAGGCTCAGTGGGAGTACTGAGGCATAAAGTCTAGCCTACGAGGCACAGCAAGCCTATAGACGTCTTAAATCTCAAAAGACTCACTCTAGGAAAATACAAGTATAATGGGCTCCAGCAGAGTCCAACAATCTAATTAGAAGGGCATTTTATACTTAATGCCATAGATCACAAGACATTAGCAGATATAAATTAGCCTACTTGTATATGATTTGCCTGGTAGGGAAATGTGTGATGAGGGAAAATGTGCAATGTTTATGTTTTACTTTGTTGCAAATTGTTTAACTTGTTTCAAAAGGCAGAACGAATCAAAGAACAATCAGCTGTTTTATTTTTTTGGCTTGAGGTCAATATTAAAAAAATTAATGTCAAATAAGTCAAATAAGTAGAAAGCTGTCAAATAAGTAGAAAAGTATGGCTCAAATGGAAATGATAGTATACAATCTAAGCCTAAATTTAGTGTAAGGTTTTTTTCTGATATTGTCAATTTAATTGAATAATTTCAGTATTTACCCTTTCTGATGGAAACTCTGTCAGAAATCATCTCATTTTGCCTATACTTGAATAGTATTATATGACATACACGTTTAAATTGTCACATTTATTATGATTTAAATAATGGTTATTTTATATCAAATCAAAATAATTTGTCTACATTAGCTAGATAGGCAATAGTCAAACAATGTAATGTTCGAAATATTATATATTCTATAAATCAGATTAATTCCAATTCACTAGAAAATGTAATGTTCATAATTAAAAGTTTATATGCTAATATATATTTTTCTTAATTTTTAAAGAACTACTTCTCATGAGAGTGATATATCATCATGCTACTTTTTACATACATATGTAACATAGTTGTATTGTTTAAAAAGGTGGAAAACAGAAATGTATGCATAGGTGCCTCAATTCTCCTGCCTCAGCCTCCTGAGTAGCTGGGACTACAGGTACACACCACCATGCCCAGCTAATGTTTGTTGTTTTAGTAGAGACGGGGTTTCACCATGTTGGCCAGGATGGTCTCGATCTCTTGACCTCGTGATCCACCCACCTCGGCCTCCCAAAGTGCTGGGATTTCAGGCCTGAGCCACCACACTGGCCTATTTTTACTTATATTTAAATATTGTCTTTATTTCTATCTCACTTTCTAATTATATATACAGATATGCACAATTCACGATATGACTATCATACCAATTAGGTTAGCACATATTTATTACATATTAATATTTTATATTTGTATTATCTTCTCTTAGCTTGGTGGCAATGTTAAGATGGTAATATATTTTTAATTTTTACTGACTTCATTAATCACTCTAGCTCCTTTCGATTTATTTTATTGCAGCTTCTCACCACTTGAATATTTCAGGAATCCTTTCTGTTTATTCAATCCTAAGTTGTTCTGTTTTCAAGAATGAGAAAGAGAATTTTCATGTTTGTTTATCCGTTTAAAATCATTTTTTCTAACGCCTCCTCGTGATTCTGCATTGCAGAATGGATGAAGATTTGCAAATAGGCTTCAAATTCTTGCTAACAATGCAATGAGGTACCATTCTTTACTTACATGTCAAAATATTTTCAATCATACTTCAATGCATAGATATTATCTCTCCAAGTCTGCAGATACCATAGCAGAGTAATTAAACTAACTATTAATGCCCTCTCATGAATCAGATTTTGTTGTTAAGCCTAGGTAATCAATGTGGGGCTTCTGCACCTGTCAGGGACCTGACCTAACTTTCAAGAATTGTTGGAATTCACTCAGAGTGGAGTATTTAGGATCTTCTTTTATCGTGGTAGGTTTTCTTTTGAAGTCTTAATTTTGTCTTATTTGGGGCTATAAATATATTCTATATTGTAGAAGATTGATATTATATATAAACACTCTCTTTCAATATAACAAATAACCAAGGAATTCACCATAACAAGAGTTCTGGAGAGAGATATTTGTGTCAATCTGAAAAATATTTTTATATATCTTTATTCTATTAACAGGCATTGAATAGTAATGTGTTTATAGTATCTTAGATACCCAAGAGATTCTATGGAAGCAATTATAATTAACAAAATTATATGCAATGATAATAAAATGTTACTTCCAAAGTCATTTTTTTCACAAAGGTAAAAAACCCATTTCTCTTTTAAAATATATTTGTCTTTTAAATATATAAAATGGCATTTTCAAAATTTGTATTATACTTACAATTATATTCTGATAGCAACTTTAAAGTAATTAGTTTACCTTGGAGTTTCATTTACCTTTACATACACTTTAATAATTGAAAAATTCGTACGGTCAAATAATACTGACTTAGAGAAGAATGACACAGGCCAGAAGATACACTGTGATAATCATAAAATGATTCATTGTTGAGCAACAATTAAGACTTAAATTCACTGTTTATAAATGCATACATAGTATCACATTCCAAAATGCTACTAATTCTATTTCTGATTTAATATAAGAAATTTTGGAGGAAGTAATTATTAATTCCATGTTGATATACAATAATTTGGCACAATTTTTTTACATATGATGCATATGAGTATCAATATCATTTGATGGTCTATATAATCCCATTTGTTTAGACAAACATTACATTATTTTAAATAGCTATAAAGATTACAATTATAAATGTGCTGGTTCTTACAAATGTAAAATCTTATGAAATCTCTTTCAATTATATTATTATAGATTCTTTATTTTGAATATGTTCTGAAAGATCTTAATTTACCCAATTAACTGGAAAAAATCATTGAAGTTATATCCTAAAAATGTTCTGAATTTTTCTAGTTGTCTAATTTAGAATTCTTGATCACTTAAAAAAAATCATTTACTCGATATTTGTACTGACTTTTATCTTTGTGAATTAAATAGGGGTGTTAGTATCTTTATCTAATTGAATATTTTGCTGTAATTTTTATTTAGATTTTTTTTTATAGATTCCTATTCTGTATTCTTCCTCTTGAAAGATTTTTTTTGTACTCTCATCAGTTTATTTTCCAAGATAACTTGTGGTTTTTGGATTGCATTTAATAATCCTCTTGCCTACCTCCCTGCTTTCATATATTTGGCATAACATTTAATACTCAATAAATAGTTAAGAACTATGTAAACTGTCTTGCTTTGTAGAAAATATCACGTCTATGCTTCTGGTTGTTTTATATCTTTGGGTAAGTAGTTATGTTTTATCCATCAAGATCATTACTTTACATATTTTGTAACTATTATGTATCTTCAATTTAATGTCTGGTATATTCAGAAGTTGATTTTGAAAAGTATTTTGGTGCCTAACACTTTCTATGTTGTCATTAGCTACTTGAGTTTCAATGTGTTTTCTTAATTACTTAATTTTATGTAAATTTTGTAATATTTGATCTTCAAAATTAATTTTGATGCAAAAATGTTATTTTATTTTAGTTTAGTAGATATATTGCATAATCTAGAATAATATTAAAATATTGTTAATAACTGGCAATCATGACTATTTGTCATTTTAAAAGAATTGTCTCTGGTGAGCTTTTACGTTATACATTTTTAAGATAAACTATCCATATATTCATATTTCTTGAATATTCTTTCAGAGAACATAAAATTGCATGAACTGCCTCAACATTATTCATTGACTAATATTATGCATTTGTATATTATATTACATTATATTATATTATTTCAATATTTATATGATGTGTAATTGTGTGATAATTGTTCTCCTAGAAGTAAATAATGTCAGGATTGCTCTGACCAATTTTCCAACAAGGAGTTCAGAAGTTATTTCATATCTCTGGTGGTTCTTATCCCAAATGGTCCCTTATAGATGCTAGTCTGATTGCTCTATTTAGTATTAGTATTATTATTATTTGACAGCTGCTTTCTTTGCACTGCACATATTATCACTTATTTGGTTTAACTATTTAATCTTTCCTATGACAATGTTTAGTGAATTAACAGATGTAATACTTCTTCCCTCTATTCTTCCTTCTATCTGATTTTAAAGGATGGATCATGATGTAAATGATTACATAGTTTTCATTTACCATACCATACCATAGTTTTATGGTAATCTCACATGGGGTTCACTCTTTAAAATACTCTGAAGTTACCCATACTCCCATTCTCCCCAAATATGGTTAATGATTGATTCATGTAAGAGTATTATTATGACTGCCTTATATTAGAAAAACCTATATTTAGAAAGGCAATGGTTTACCCTCACCACTGCCTTTCACAAATATAGGTTTTTCTAATATTTCATAAAATGCTAATTTTGAGCTCTTTCACTCTTACCTTTATCTATAAATATTTGTATAATTTAAATCACAAGGACACAAGCTTCACCTTAATATATTTTTTTAATAGGCAAATTGGGAATTGCAAAAATGGATACATGGAGAAGTTTAGTCATTTTAATCTATCTTTTAAAAACATGTGCAGTGAAAGAAAGAGAAAAATTAAAGATACATGAGAAGCATTTAACATATTAATTTTGGGGGGGGTTAGATCAAGATCCCCAACATGTTCAAATAAAATATACATTTTATAACACATAGTTGAAACTTATTTAAGAATTTTGTTAAATGAACATATTATAAAAATGTTATTACACCTAAAATTACTTCAGCTGAAATCCTCTGAACCAGAAAGAGCTAAATAGAAGATTCAATAAATTATTTTTAAAATTGCATTTATCTAAATTGTAGAAATGTTTGTCTATATATTGATGCAAAAATGTAAAACAGAATTATGCAAATTAGTCAACCATGATCACTAAAACCCAATAAAAGTCTTCCTATAAAGAAATTCTTAGAAAGTAACATTTAAAACTACTAAACAAAATAGGATTTTATTTATTTAGACGGAAAAAAAAAGGTACTATAATAAATACATGTCAAACACTGATAAAAATCTCCTCCATTTTTTTAACAAGCATGTTATATTTAAACTACCGTTTAAATATATTTTCTTTCTCTATGACAAAGATCAAATACTATGTGCTCTCAGCAACAGCTTTCCCATCCCTTTGTTCTTATGTCAAGCTGTTACTTAGTGTATTATGCAGAGACTGAAAAGAGAGGCATGAGTCACTTCTATCTATAAAATTTTGTCATAGATTCCCTTTCTTAGTTAATTTACAGTGGCTTGGGTATGGTTTGTTACTGGTCAGGAAGGAGAAAAATAAAACAGGTAGGAGATGAGTGTGCTTTTTTACATGCTCATGAATATACTTCTGTCAGTCAGACACATAGACATAGAGAATAATGTCTAACCTTCGGAAACAAATGATAGTTTTAGGTGAATAAAAATATAATTCATAACCTAAAGTGAGTCACTGTCATTCTTCCTATTACTCCTTTTCATAACATCTATAACAGTATAAGAGGCAAGGAAGGAGATATTGTACCAACTGATAGTCTAGTAAAATCTCAATTATGTCAAGGCAAAAACTTTTTAAAAAGTCTAACTAAGGGAATAAAATAAATGCAGTTTTTGCCTAGCATAAGGATACTGGCCTAAGAGTGTCTTCATTGGAGATAATGTAAAAACTTGTCAAATGATCGTGAAAATCTTACAGTTTGATAATAAAGGGGATAAGAAGTGGATCATGGCAATCCTGAGATTTTAATCATATGCAGTTTTACCAAAGCAAACTTTTGAGTACGTATTTTTTTTTTAAATATAGGATTCATTGATTCTTCTAAATATTTTTAAGAGGATATTTATTGACTGACTTATGCCTTAAATGTGATCTAATAAACTGATACAAAGGAATTATTCATTGACTGGAATTTAGCGATAATGAATGTCAGAATGGTCCTCATCACTAGCAAATTGAGGAAACTTAATGAATAGATGTTTGCATGTCAAAAAGATTAGCATAAATCTGGAGTGGTTGTACATTCCTGATATTTGGCAAAATGAAGCCTAGACAAATTAATCAAGAAAAATGACATCTCTCATGCAGTGCTGGAAGTGGTTTCTCTGTATTACATTATTAAGAGAATAAGGTAACCCTGAACTTTTATATCTGAAATATGATTCCTGAAAACTGAGTCTGGACACAGAGCTCTCTCCTGGCAGGTTTATACAAAAAAAAGAATTGAACCAATATTTGAAATGTGACTTTATTTTCTCATCATTCAATAAGATGTGGTCTTAAGGTTACATTCGTCACCTCATTATTGTTTCAGAACCAAACAACTTTGAAATAAATCAAACATTGTATAAGATAGTAAAATATGTAAAATTACAAAGTAAAAATTTGAAAAAAATTTAGTCATTGAGTTTAACCTCAAAATCTATTTGATATTAACATTCTGATTATGTTATTTCATTCATTCTATGATCTCATTCTAAATTACTGTCTTTCAAAAATGAATCTTGTGTACTTCTATAAAAGTAAAATGATGATTTCAGTAATTTAAATGATGTAATGAGTAAATGTATCATGACTTTTTTTAGCCAACACAGTCTGAAATCTTTTCTAAATAAAATGGTTTTATTTATAATGTCAAAAATGTTGACTCAATATATAAATACAACAATTCATAAATGTTAGTAGTAATAATTTACATTAATTCTAAATTTAGATAATCATAAGATGTTTAGAGTAGACTTTAAGACCTAGTAAAAATAGCATCTAGAAATGTTTTTGTCTTTTACTTACCAAATTTATTTGTAGTAATATATTTATCTTAATATTTACATTTTATTTGCATTGTAATGGATTTTTAGTATTTTTACTAGATCTCCTAGAATTTTATTGACTGTCTAAGAGTAGATTTTCTTTCCAAAAGTGCCTATATATTTGAAAAAGTACTAATGTATTTGAATAACATAATTTCAGAGAAAAATTGACATTGTTTATATCACATTTGTAATCACTTCTAGATGACTGTGAAAACAAATAAAAAAATTGTGAGGTGATATTTTAACAGATAGATAAGTTTTAAAAAAGGACTTAAACCAGGCAAACTTCTGGTGATTGACACGCAGAAGACTGTGATAATCCCCAGTAATTGATGAAAATATCCATGAGGGCAGGGTCTGTGTTTGAATTATTAATAGTGCAGCACCTGACACAAATACCTGCTCATATATCTGAAATAATTAGTTAAATTGAATGAAACATTTGCTTTCATTTGTTTATTTTTAAAACATCTGTTAAATTAAAGTTGTCAAAAAGATTAGCATAAATCTGGACTGGTTGTACATTCTTGATATTTGGCAAATAAGATATTGAATAGTAAATTTTGTAGATGACCCTTTTCTGTATATAGCCTACTTCTCACTGGGGGCAAAAAGTCAAGAAGCGAAGCAATGAATACCCGGAAATTGTCACATTTTCATATTAACAAATAGCCAAATAATCAAGAAAAGTCAAAGTTAATGTCATGGTAAGGGTTATGGAGTGATGTAGACGAATATAATACTTGAAACATCAAACTTCTTCTCAAATAAAGTACAATGATGTTGAATATCATCTCTAACCAGAATGTCAGCATATCTTTCCATTTTTTTTTTGCATCTCTTGGCTCAGCTAAACAGTGTAGAGCTATATTCTATAGTATGGCTTAAATAGGGTTAAATTATATTTGGTAATTTTAATTCAGGGTACTAAAATATATTTTCTATTTCAGCAAAAAAAAATTGTTTAATTTTTTATTTCTCTATGTGTGCCCTAGAAAGAAAACATAACATGTAAAAGGTACCCCAGAAGGAAAAAACATTGTCCAAGCATAACTAAATCTACATGAGAGGTACACAAAACAACTAAATAAACAATATAAACCAAAATGGCTTATTTCAGTATAAATAAATTCTAATTTTTTAAATTATAATATCAGTATCATTCACATTCTGACTAGAAGAACATAAATAAATGTTGTATAAATGGTTTAGTCTACCAAATGACAGGAAGGCAATAATGAAAGTTTCTATGCTTGTATTTTTAAGTTTTTAAACTTTTATTTTAATGCTTGGGATAACAATGTCTATATTCAGTATGTCTTTACATCTAACTTTTTCACTGTGATATAAGAAGGATAGGAAACCTTTGACTCTAATGAGGAGTTCTTTAAGTAAGCTTGTTATGGCACTGACAATATTTTAATAGATCAATAAAATGAGGAAATAGGCTGTGTGTAAGTCAATAAGTTTTATAATACCAATTCATTTGCAAACAAAACTCCAAATCAGTGAAAAGGGCATGCAAATGACTCTATTAAGCTTAATCTAGATTGAAAATAGAGTACTTTTAAGGATGTAATGAAAATTGAAGCACTTCTTTAATTATCTGCATAAATTACTTAGCCATCAGTATAAAAAAGCATGCAGTAATGCTTTTTGGTTAACAATTAAGTATATAAGCAAGACAACATGACTGGATTTCTACTAAAATTCTAAGCCAAAAATATCACTGTATAATAATTTGATCAGGAAATTATAGGAATCAATTGCAAAGGTGTTCACTCTTGGCAGCTAGTAGAAGATCAAATATTGAATAACAGTCAAAGTTTAATGTCACAATTATGTATTTTATTATAAATAGTTGGAACATTATTTAAATATTAATGTGAATGCAGTTTTTAATGTTTTGAAAATTTACTTGTAATAGAGTAATTTGCAATATTATCTCTCAGGTCAAAGTTAATACAAGTCTATCAAGTCTATCCTTGTGCTAGGCCTTCCAAGATTATAGAAACTCAAGAGCTACTAGACTAATTTTGTTATGGAAAGAAAGAAAAACCAATGGTATCAGTGCAAGCACTTTGTTCTCTCAAATTTAAATTAATAAAAACTGTTGTAACTTATACTTTCACAAGTATGATGTTAGTGGGCTGATACAACATTAAATAATTCTGCAGCATTTTAAATTGGTGTTCTTCAGGCAGTTGAATTGAGGGGGAAGAAAGGCAGCTAACCACAAAGGAGGTTTGGAAGGTTTGAAATAACTATTTTTTAAGAGGTAAACCTTAGTTTGAATATTATTTGCAGATTAAATAGAAAGAGGTTGTATCAAGGGAAATAATTTTATTTGGTTTTACCAGCTTATATGTCACTTTAATTCAATTAATTTAATCTACTTAAACCATTATATAATTAAAATATTTATTATAAGGTGAAACTGTTGAAAGAAAGAATGCTAACTTTCAAGAACGTTCAAGTAATCTCTCAGGGGCTAGGCACCTGTTATCCCTAAGTTAATTTAAATCCAAAATCTTTTCTATATTACATTCCAAAGAGCCTGGTGACCAAATTGGCCTCTAAGGGGTATGACTCCTGTCCCTTGATAACGCTCATTTACACATTTATGTAAACATAGATTTTAAAAACATGGAACTCTCTGCTCTGAGAAAAAACATGCTTTCTTTCAAAATTATCTGTAAAATTTATGTGTCATACAATAACAAATACTTCTTAATAACCAACAAGTGTCAGACAATCTGTAACCTAATCTACTTTTTGATCTTGCATGTGATGAAACCAATTCCCCAAATAGGCAACCAGGGTGTTCCAGAAAATAAGCACAACTTTCTCACAACAGCTTGTCTATGCTTTAAATAAAGCTCTCCTAAAGCCATGTCTGCATTTTATTGCATGCTTCCTTTTTTTTCCACTTAATCTCATAATCTGTATAATTATAAAAAGAAGCTTAAATCACCTGTCATGCTCCCTTTAGGACGCCACAACAAAATACCTAGGGCTGAACAATTTAAAAATAATAGAAATTTATTTCTCAAAGTTCTCAAATTGGGTAGATCAAGGCACCAGCACATTGGGTGTCTAGTGAGGGCTGCTGTCTCCTCCCAAGATGGAGCCTTGTTGCTGCTTCCTTACAAGGGAAAGATCACTGTGTCCTCACATAATAGATAGGACAGAAGAGGAAAAAAAGGAGCAAACTCCCTATGTCAAGCCATTTTATAAGGGCATCCACTGCCATTCATGAGGGCAAGGATCTTATGACTCAATTACCTTCTACAGGACATACCTCTTAATACTGTTGCATTGGGAATCAAGGTTCAACAGGAATTATTGAGGGGCCATCATCATCCAAACTACACCAACACATAAACGGTAGCACAGTTCTAATTAATAATGAAGATTAATAGATGGCAGTATTAATTTTATTTGGAAATCCCTCCCATGTGTAGCCAGAATTGTTTCCCCCAAAATATGACAGGCTAGAGTCTCTGAACTTCCTCTGTTTGTCTCCTGTGGTAATGATACAAAAGACTAGAGGACCAGAGATATAAAAAATGATAAGGTAATAGGTTCAGGAATGAATGAAGTACTCAAGGATGGGCAGGAGTGGAGTGGAGTGGAGTGGAGGGAAGATGAGCAGAATATGCCCCAGGTTGCAGGAAGAAATTCTTCTGAAGTCTGCTGTATTTAGCACTTTATCGCTTACCTGAGAAAACACAAGGTAGGCATATTGGTCTGTTTTCTGTTGCTATAAAGTATGCCACCAACTGGATAATTGACAAAGAATGAAAGTTGTTTAGCCTGATGGTTAAGGAGTCTAGAAAGCCTAAGAGCAAGATTGGGACATCCGGACAGGGTCTTGTTGTGCCACAGCTTGGTGGAGGGCACACATGGTGAGAGGGGAAGGGCATGTCAAGAGCGGGGAAGGGCATGTCAAGGGCAGGGAAGGGCATGCCAAGGGCAAGGTCTCTCTTCCTCTTCTTACAAACCACCAGTTTCATCATGTGAATCTACCTTGGTGACCTTATCTTATCCTAATTACCTCCCAAAGACCCTACCTCCAATCAAAATGGGAGCTTGAGGATTAAATTTCCAACACATAAAATTGAGGAGACACATTCAAACTATAGCAGTATAGTAAGGCTAATTTACCTAGCCACAGCAGTAGAGATGCACAAAGAGCAAGAAAAAAGAGAAAAATCACAAGCAAATACAGTGAGACAGCTGGGAGGGAAAATCTCTATGGAGAAGAATCAACAGATAGAAAAATCTAGCATAGACAAAAAGAATTAATGGAGAAAAGTAAACTTTTAAGGAACAGAATATATTCAGACTGACAAGAAGACTTTAGACATATGAAAACATGGGTGTTAAATTATGAACCCAGTGTTAAAAGTGAACGGCACAATAATACACTAGCAAACATGGTGCACTGGAAATTAGTGAAAAATTCATCCAACAGATATGTATAAAAATGGATAGGATGATAGAAAAATGAGAAATCAAGATTAGAAGTATCAACAACTATAAAGAGGCATAGACGGTAAGAATAGGATACATAGAAAAGAAGCAGTATTTGTAGAAATAAACTAAAAACAGATTGAAAATACTCATAAAGGTTTGAACAGAATAGACAAGAAAAAGACAGTAACAATAAATAAAAAATAGAAAAGCTCTATCAAGATTGCTGAACACACATTGTGAAGTTTAGAGGATTAAAAAAAGAGAAAATTCTAAAATTACTTGGAGAAAAGTAAGTAATTTTATTTACTGCAGAGCAAATTCATCCTGTTTCCTATTTCGTATACAAAATTTTGTTGGAGCATACTCATTCATGCTAAGATATTGATATTCTGTCTGTGGATGCTTTTCTAACAGCAGTGTTAAGTAATTGAGAGAGAAACAAAATGGCCTGAAAGGCCTAAAATATTTACTCTATTACCCTTTATGGAAAATTAAAAAAAGAATTTCACCTCTCATGTAAGCTCTCAGTTAAATGAGAGAATGAATTACAGATGTCTTCAGGCATAAAGAAACTCAGAAAGATTGCTAGGAAAATATCTGCCTTGAAATTACTTTGGGGATTTCCCAGCAACGTTAGAAAACGTTCTTATTCTACAGAAAGTACAGACATTGGTAAACATTTGACATTGATAAGAAAATTGAGTTATCAGCTACTTCTTTTCATCAGAGAAATAAAAAATAAAATGATGGCCAGGGATGGTAGATCATGCCTGTAATCCCATTTTGGGAGACTGAGGCAAGATGATTGCTTGATGTTGGGAGTTCAAGACTGGCCTACACAACACAGTGAGACCCTGTCTCTACAAAATATTTTAAAAATTAGCTGGGTGTTGTGATGCACACTTGTAGTCCCAGATATTTGGGAGTATGAGATGGGAGGATCCTTGGTGACCAAGAGTTCAAGGCAGTAGTGAGCTGTGATTGCACAACTGCACTCTAGCCCACATGATGCATCGAGATCCTTTCTTTGAAAAACAAACAAGTAAACAAAATATGAACACATTTCAAAGAAGCAAAACAAAATGACATACATATAAGTTAACAAAAGTGAAGAAAAGGAAAACATTTATTTTAGATAAAAAGATAAAAGTATTTTAGACAAAAGTGTAATGATTACACTTAATAACTGGAAGAGAAATTATTTCAGATAATATATTGTCTGTAAAAGACATATTGCAAACAACAGAAGAAAGTATTGTTAGAAACAAATGGGCAATAAATATAAGATGGAAATCAAGAGAATGTTTATACATGTAAATGTATTAACATCTCAATAAAACATAATACATATATGCTATTGATAGAATTACAGGGAGCTATAGATATGCCAATAATTATAATGCAATATCTTATAATAACCTCATGGTACATTAATGTATAAAGAGATAAGAAAACTATAAAAGATTAGAATAATATGACATAAAAACTGTTAATTTGCAGAGAATAAATTTATTTTAAGCAGATGTGGACCTTTGATGAAATTAACACCTAGTGGCTGACAAAACTTCATTACATTAACACAAATGAATATTATTTAAAATGTTTAACTAATTTAGGAAAGTATGCTAGAAATGTCATTAAACAACACACAAAAAAGTAAAAAAGCAATTTTTTTGCAAATTATAAAATGTTATATAATTTGAAATTTTTTCACATATGATAAAATTAGTAAGATGCAGGTGAAGTACTATTTAGAGGGAAAAGTGTAGCTTTAAATAAATCTATCAAACATGAAGAAATAAACTGTTCAACTAAAGAAAATATTTAAACATTACAGATAAATATGAAATATGATTTTACAATAGCTATAAGGTAGCCACTGACTTTTAAGTATGTTTGAAAATTTCCAATGGGGAAAATGCATTTTCACTAGATTTTTTTAAAAAAGGCATATATTATCAAACAAAAATAAATCAATTAAAATACGACATTTGAAAACAAATGAAAAAAATCTTTCATGCTGCTGATAAAGACATAACAAAGACTGGGTAATTTATAAAGAAAAAGAGGTTTAATGGACTCACAGTTCCATGTGACTGGGTTCCATGATTCCACATTCACAATCATAGTGGAAGACAAAGAAGAAACAAAGTCACATCTTACATGGTGGCAGGCAAGAGAGAATGAAAGCCAAGTGAAAAGAGAAACCTCTTATAAAACCATCAGATCTCATGAGACTTACTCACTACCAAGAGAACAGTATGAGGGAAAATTACCCCAATGATTTAATTATTTCCCACCAGTTCCCTCTGACACCACAGAGGAATTAGGGGAGCTACAATTCAAGATGAGTTTTGGGTAAAGACATAGCCCAATCATATCATGGTTTAAATTTTTTGGGGGGTAAGTTTCATCAATCATTCAATAAATATATCTTAAGCTGGTTAATAAGATTCAAAACAGAAAAATCTAAAATTTCAAACTTGTTAATATATCTAAAATACCTCTGATACTGAAACTTAACTGCAAAAATTAAAGAAAAAGAGAAAAACAAACTCAATTGTAATTACTATGACTCCAAATTATAAATAGTGACAATCATTGTTATCATATGTTTAAAGTTAGTGGTTCATGGACAATAGTCATTACCTAAGGAGTAAAAACATGAATGAATATTATAAATATAATACCAAAACATCAAATACATAAGTTAAAATATAAATTCAACAAACACCACAAACACATTCACCTCCATGTTTTCCAAACATTATTTCATAAATTCAATACGCATTCTTAAGTAAAAACTAATTTTAAATGTATATTTCTCTTCTTATCTATATCTAGTGGGAGCTAACAAAGAACAAAAAACCTTTAAATGGAGTCAGAAAATGCACTTTTCTCTCCACAACTTAATGCAGTGTGAATAAATTGGTGGCTTTGCCAGAAATGTTAAAATAAATATTTTCCAATGTAATCACTTTCCATTAATGTGTTTGTAAAATACAATTATATATACAAAATAAAAATGACTTTTATTCAGAATTACTTATTTCTATAATAATATCTATTTGAGCAACTGAGAGCCCTCAAGAAATTGTGTGTTGTCCTATAGAAATGTTGAATTAGACATGTAAAAACCTTAATGCAGATTAAAAAGAAATAATATATATTAAATATTTGAATATATATTTTGTCAAAATTTAATAGTTGTATCTTTAAACTATGTCAGCTTTCTTAAGATTCTGTTAGTATGACACATATTTAGACAGTATCCTGAAGACCAGGGAACAGAGCATCCCTTTGCTTACAGAAATAATTTGTGTTTTTTTAATTTAATTTCTTCTCTAAAACAATTAGTAAATAATAAGTGAATTTCAATTTGTCTTTACTCCTTTAGGAATACTTTAGAGTGTGTAAATTAAGATATTAAATCCAAATTAACAACTGATTTTGCATAAATAGTAATTTGTGTAACTTTAAAAAGCTTTTATGTAATATCTTAACTGTTTATCATCATAATCCTGGAAAGAAACTTTGTAATGTTTCTTCATTTAAAATTAGGAAGTTCATGTTCAGATATAAAGTCATACAATTAAATTGAGTAGCAAGAAATCTGTTTATGTGTACAGATAAAAATCTCTTTAACACTCATTTAGCAAATCATTTAATGAAACAACAAACTTACTTTCCTTCATCTATGCTGTAATAGTGGTATGTGTGTGTTACCATGGAGTCCAACTGATTTGCTCTGATGTTTCAAATAGTAATCTAAGGACACAACAGTCATAAATTAATGACTCTCTGACTGTAACAGATATTGTTTAAACCTCATGTGATCTGAATTTTGGCTGTGAACAAAGGACATTTGAGACAGTAGTGAAAACAATGCATAGGATAAAATAGTCAAACACCTGACTAATATGGAGTTTAGTAGGATGATTATCTGATTGTCACTTAAATAACTGAACTATGACTGATGACAGTCATGTACCAATGACATTTTCTTCTTTTTAGTCCTGGGTCTAGTAAAGTGCTCTGACCTATAATAACTTCTTATATTTTGTTAGATGAATTAGTGAATATAATTAAAATTTCATTAATTCATCTAAGAAAATTAAGATTTTTAAGTGTTTTAATGTTATTCATTAATTCATCTAACAAAATCTTAATTTGGAAAAATCCAAATTAAGATTTTGTTAGATGAATTAATAAATAACATTAAAACTCTGTAAAAGATTGGTATAGTAGGAATTGCTTTATGGACTATATTGACATGTCAGTAATAGATTAGTAATTGCAAATATTACTAAGTTTATTGGTACTACCTATGAACTAAGGTTGGATGGGATAGTACTAAATAGAGAGATGGATAATATTTATATTTGATTTTAAGTTTCTTAAATTCAGGATTTCTAGGGGAGAACAATGGTATACTATTCATAGAGGGAGTTTAATTTCTGAAATTCCAACTCTGGTGATGTTATCTATTGCCAGCCTAGTAAAGAACTTATTTACTTTGCTCTTAGTTAATATATACAGGATAAATTGAAGTCTGAAAATCATTTTATCCCAAGGATTAGCTACTATCATTTCCTAAAATATCTGACTGTTGACTCAACATTCTGATGCCGAGCTTTACTCTTCATATCATTGGAGTTTTTAACCTGAAACTGGAATTCTCCTGCTTCTGTGAGCCCCACACCCACCTGACATCCCATGTGGGGACACACAGAGGTTTACATATACACACACATGCACATACACACATAAACATAGATTGATAGTACAGCTAGAAAGACACATATAATAGTTACATATTTTATATATAATATTTCTAGAAACAATATGTATCTTCTCAACTATTTGTTTAAATATCTGTGGTAGTTAAAATTAGATCTCTGATATTCAAACACTGGTAAACATATAAAACAATTTCATGTTCAAAGATAGCTTTATGCTGAGTGATCAATTGTATATTTCTGCATGATTAATGCCTACATTTTCTTTCACATTTATTTTATTGCTTTTTTTTTTGCAAGGGAAGAAGGTATTAAGCATATTACTGCATTAAGAATATTCACTGTGATTCTTCTTCTAGTTAGAGTCATCTCTTACACTGCATCATTCTTTAAAAGGCAAATCAGAGCTTTTAACACCATTAAATCTCTCTATAGGAAAATAAATTTTGGGTGTTACTTAGACATACTATATGTATAAAAATACACGAGTACTTATTGAGGTTGTAAAAATATTCATCATTTATTTTAACATTTACAAATCAGAGTAGTTTCATGATGGCACAATTTATAAACATTTTCCCATTTAATAGCTTTTACTGTTATGACATTCCAAATAATGTATTTGCTATTCTAATGAATTTTCCAGAAATATCAGAAAATGTATTATCTGTAGAGTTCCCTCTTTATTCAAGAAAATGCATACATATCTTTTAGTTTTATAAATTTATTTTAAAGAATGATAAAGATTAAAATTAAAGTACATTGTCATTTATTTTCCTTAGTTCATGTAAGTTATAAATATTTTTATATTTTCTCATTAGCTTTGTTAGTATGCCCAAAGTAGTTATAATATTCTATAAGTATAATAACATAATTCAGGCAGAATCATTTTTAAGATGTAAAAGTTAAAACTATGTGATACAGATTATCTTACAAGCATTATAGCTGTTTAATAGACTGCATGTCTATTGCGACATTTGTTTAAAACCGTAAAATGTGTGTGGAGTAGAATGACAAGCACATCTTAAAGAGAATTATGTTATGAATGTAAATAAATGTTAAAGTTCAAGAGATCAAAAAGCATTCACTTGCAACTCACCTTTAAAACAATGTTCTTGTTTTATATTCCTTATCTAGAAGAAAAATGTGGAAGATATTGCATTTTACTTGTATGTAGAAGAGTTAATTTAACTACAATTTGGGTTTTAAACCAGCATTGCCCATGATAGTTATTAATAGATTTTCTCATCTCTTAAAATGTAAAATTTATTCTGAAAAGAAGTTATATAAGAAATGATCTTTGAGTAAATGAGTTTTGGCTTCTGGTACTTTCTTTTTCTTTTTTTTTTTTCTTTCTTTCTTTCTTTCTTTTTCTTTTCTTTTTTTTTTTTTTTTTTTTTTTTTTTTTTTTTTTTTTTTTTTTTGACACGGAGTTTCGCTCTTGTTATCCAGGCTGGAGTGCAATGGCGCGATCTCGGCTCACCGCAACCTCCGCCTCCTGGGTTCAGGCAATTCTCCTGCCTCAGCCTCCTGAGCAGCTGGGATCACAGGCACGCGCCACCATGCCCAGCTAATTTTTTGTATTTTTAGTAGAGACGGAGTTTCACCTTGTTGACCAGGATGGTCTCAATCTCTTGACCTCGTGATCCACCCGCCTCGGCCTCCCAAAGTGCTGGGATCACAGGCGTGAGCCACCACGCCCGGCCCGGCTTCTAGTACTTTCTAAAAACTGTGAACCTCTTTGCCCAAGCACCCCAGGGACAGATTTTATATAGAATGAGGTTTGAATGTTACCATTGAAAGATACATTATGACAAAAGGGAAAATGAGGTTTAACATGGAAAATTGATGTGATCATCAGTATATTGAGCTTTTTAAAAATAAATGTTCTTGAGGTACTAATTTTAATCATTGTAAGATATTCACTGATAATGTGATTTGAGACTTTATTTTACCTTGCGTTTCTCTCGTATGCCCAATTTACGTAATGTATTATATTATATTGATTTTTCTTGATTGTACATTATTGAATATGTTAACTTCCTTCTTAATGTAATACTAATCACCTCACCATTGGGCTACTTTAATAGGAAACCTCCTCCCTTCAATAAAATTAGAGAACAGAGCTTTTCTATTCTTTATTTCTATTTTAACTCTAATATTTTATTTAAACATCTGTTTACAGATCCATCTGGCTTACCATAAAATGCATTTCTAAGTATAAAATATTGAGTTATATTTGGAAAAGAGTACATGGAAAAAATTCATTTATAGTCAGAATTATCTTGGAAAATTCCTTAAAACACTCAAAAGAACAAAATGAAATATAGTTACTAAATTTGACACCAGGAGTTTTTACTCATATCTGATGAAATATAGCTTTTTACTAGGATGGGAATCAGATCCTACATTTAGGAGCAATGATATATAAATATACATCTATCTTAATAACTGCTTGGTTAATGTCGGGTTGGTATAGTTGATTTTGCTTAAGGTAAACGTGTATCTGATTTGACCACACTGTATTTCACTTAACTTTTCTATTCATTAAAATATTTTTAATTGAATGCCAACTCTTACAGGGTAATAAATCTTGATGCCTTGTACAGTCTGAAAAAATTCTCACATGCGGAACTTCAGCATACTGGGTGTAATCTCTTCTAAAATGTATCTGTATGCTTATGTTGGTTAATTTTATGTTTCAACTTGACTGGCTAAGGAAGGCCCAGATAGTTGGTAAACTATTTCTGAGTGTCCTTGAGATTAATAGACTGAGTAAGAAATTGTCCTAATCAATGTGGGTGGACGTCACTCAATCCATTGAGGGCCACAATAGGTTAGAAATTTAAGGAAGGTTAAATTCTCTCTCTCTCTCTCTCTCTCTCTCTCTCTCTCTCTCTCTCTCTCTCTCTCTGATCTGAGATACCCATCTTCTCTTACCCTCAGACATTGGCACTCCTGGTTTTAAAGCCTTTGGAATTTAAAAATTCCAGAAATTCCCTCACACTGAATTATACCACCAGGTTTCTTAGTTCTTTGTCTTGCATATGGTACACTGTGGAATATCCTGTGTCTGTAATATCATGAGCCAATTCCTATAAGAAATCTGTTTCTCTCTCATTCTCATATATGTATACACACACATACACACATGCAACAAAACCTAATACATAAACATCTATATATACATATGTACCCACAGATGTAGATATCTCATATATGTATACACACAGACACACACACACACACACATGCAACAAAACCTAATACATAAACATCTATATATACATATGTACCCACAGATGTAGATATCTATATATCAGGTTTTGTTGCTTTTGTTTCTCCTATTTTTTTCTATTTCTCTGGATAACACTGAATAACACAATGTTTTATAATATAAAATGTATATTGAATGCTTATCATGTGTGGAACAGGTTTCTAGTTGCTCAGTTTCTATTATTTAATCCTCACTGTAAATCCATAGATGAGCACCACAAGGATCTCATTCTACAGACACAAATTTGAGAATTTCAAAATTTATGTAACTAGCCATAGGCCACTTCATCTCTGGTGGAGGAATTTAAAACTCATGTATTCTGATTCCAGAACCATCACTGAACCACTGTGCTGTAATCATTTATGTATCCCCAAACAAACTCACAATCAATGCACAAACATACACTTTTCACTTGTGCATAGAATTTATTTTTTTTTCACAGCTGTGTCTTTTGAAGTCTTATCAACAATCTTGAATGCAATCTTTAGAAACTTGCAATGTTAAAACTCTTACATTTCAGTAAATACATTTTATATGACAACTGTGACTTTAACGTATCTGTCCAAATTTCACATATATTGGTTGAACAGAAGTGGAAATCCAAATCCTCTGATGCAAAAAATCACTGTTTAATCTGTCATACGCATTATTCTTTATTGTATCATTGAGTATTGCATAGTACACATTAAATTTATTTTTATTTTTGTTTGACCATATCTATTATAAACAAAAGGATAGCAAAATCAGTGATCATTTAATCATGTGTCCTTTCGTACCATTTGGAGAAGAGTGTATATTGAACACATAAAATGTGTTAGGAAAAGCGAAAACAGGAATAAGATCTGTTTATATTGAGTTTAATTTAAGGCATGAGAAAAATAAGGAAGACCATTTTAAAAATGAAATAATAAAAGAGTCGTAACATTTTATGTTAGAGTAAGTGATATGGTGGGGGAAAAGCAGTGCAGAATAATAAGGGAAGTTGAGGGCTCTGTTGACCAAATAAAAAGATAATGTTTAAATAAATATTTGAAGGAAATAACTCTATTAACTACAGAAATATCAGAGAGAAGATTATTCTAGTCATCAGCAGAACCGAGCTAAAGAAGGAAGAAGTTAGGGGCCAAGCGCGGTGGCTCACGCCTGTAATCCCAGCACTTTGGGAGGCCAAGGCAGGTGGATCACGAAGTCAAGAGATCGAGATCATCCTGGTCAACATGGTGAAACCTCATCTCTATTAAAAATACAAAAAATTAGCTGGGCATGGTGGCACATGCCTGTAATCCCAGCTACTCAGGAGTCTGAGGCAGGAGAATTGCTTGAACCCAGGAGGCAGAGGTTGCGGTGAGTCGAGATCACGACATTGTACTCCAGCCTGGCTAACAAGAGCAAAATTCAATATCAAAAAATAAAAAATAAAAATAATTAAGAAGTTAGTATAACCAGCATCCTCAAGGAACGAGAAGAATGCCAATGTCATTAGAGCAGAGAAAATGAAAGGCGAAACAATAAGAAATACATTCAGAAAGTCAAAGGACTGACCCAATTATTGACCAATTTAATGTATTTAGCTTTTATGTTGAATGAAATTCTCTAAATACATTTCGAATGAAATTTTATGCTGAAAGAGAATCTCGAAGAAATAACTCTGATATTTGATATGACTTCTAATAATATATTTCACAGCCTAAAATATTGGGCACATATTCATTATGCTGAATGAAATTGAAGCCACTGATAAATTTGCTGAATTTGAGTGATAAAATGATGTCTTTTTTTTATAGTAACATTATTCTTAATTGTCAAAACTTGGAAGCAATTGAAATATCCTTCCGTAGGTGAATGGATAAACAAATTGTGGTACATCCAGACAATAAAATATTATTCAGTGATAAAAAGAAGTGAGCTAACAAGCTACGCAAAGACATGGAAGAATCTTAAATGTACATTGCTAGGTGGAAGAAGCCAATCTAAAAGATATGATTCCAATTATAGCAGGTCCTCTAATAACATCATTTCATTCAGTGACATTTGGTTACAAATGTTGATGAGAAAAAAGTAATAGATTCCTGGCCTAGGCCACTGTCTATGTGGAGTTTACGAGGCCTCCCCATGTCTGACTGGCTTTTCTCCAGGTATTCTGGTTTCCTCTCACATTCCAAAGATGTACACATTAGGTGAATTGGTGTGGCTAAATGGTCCCAATCTGAGTGAGTGTGGGTGTGAATGTGAGTGTGCCCTGTGATGGGATAGAGTCCTGTCTAGCATGCGTTTCTGTCTTGTGCCCTGAGCTTCTGGGATAGGTTCTGTCTACCTGCAATCTTGAACTGGAAGGACTGAGGGAATGTGTTCTCTTTCTGGATCCACAGTGGGGAGCAGTTTTAAGGGCAAGAACTTTCCAGAGCCATGCCCCCCTCCCACCTCTCTCCATCTGGGAGATTTAATGGTTTATGTTTGAATTTCGTGGGGGCAGGCAGAAACTAAGAGTCAATCATTCCAGCTGAAGTTCTAAGGACCTCCTTTCATTGGCCTGGGGGCTTAGAAAAGGTGAAGGTTCCTCCCGGGTTAAAAGTCCCCTTCTTCACACCCCTTCTGACTCCATGTTTGGGTCCCCTTCCAGGAACACTCCCTTCGTGGAAGCTGTTTTTCCCTATCTTGGATTTTCCCTCTGGAGTCCCCTTCCACACTGTCTGGTGGAAGCCTGTCTTCCCCTCCTAAACTATATCTCTCTCTATTCCCTTCCACACAGTGTGGAAGCTGCTTTCCTCTCCTGGGTTCCATCTTTCTGGATTCTCTCACTCAGTGTGAGAGTTAGCTGTTTCTTTCTCTCTCCTTTTCCTGCTTCTCCCTTTCTTTAAATAACTCACTTTCTACAAACACTTTTGAGTCCAGCATTTACTGCACACTGCACCGTGAGCCCCTCTCTCATTCTTGAGAGGGCAGGAGACCAAGAATCTGGAGAAACGTCCTCTCAGGGGAGCTGAGGGCATCCTGAACCCCTGAACCCCAATATTACAGGACCACTGTAATTGTATTTGGTTGAGAATATCTATATGGGATAAGGACAGAAGTAAAGAATATATTAGGAAGCTACTGCAGTAATCCAGAAGAGAAATGGTTGTGACTTGAAGAAAGATGGAAACTATTAATACGAAAGTATGGGAAGTGGTCCATATATATCTCCGAATATATTTTGAAGCCGCCTGTATTTCCTGGTGGTTGAATGTAACATATGAGGGAAAAAGAGGAGTCAAGATGAATAAAAGCTCTTAGATCAGAGCACTGAAAGGATCATGTTTTCATCAACAGATATAAAGAAAAGTGTGGGTAAAACAAGTTTTGGGGAGAGATCAGTAGTCTAGTTTTGTTCATGTTTAATTTGAGGTGTCTACTAGACATCCAAGTGGCTGTAATGAGTATGCAGTTGAAATCATGTGTGGAATTTGTGAGAGAGTTTTCAGCTAGAGATGTGAATTTCAAAGTCCTTGGCATAAAGATAGTATTTAAAGTCATTACATCGGATGAGATCATTAAAGGAGACAGAAAAGATAGAACAAAGAAGATCAAAGTTTGATCCTGAGGCATTTTAAATTACAAAGTCAGGGAAGAAGTAAAAATCCAGCAAAAAGTCAGGAATAGTACAAAGCCGAGTAAAAACAAAGGAAGGTGTGATCACATAGAAGCCAAAGAAAACTGTTTCCATGAAGGAATAATGAATGGTGGTAAATGCTACCAAGAAATGCGTTAAGAATATTAGGACCAGTTAGTAAAGGTAATAATACAGACGCATTAGAGACATTTGTGGAGATCAGGTAATAGAGTAAAAGGCTTTGGAAATAGTTTATACGGACTAATGCTTGTAGGAAAATTGCCAAAAATGTTAACAGAAAAATAGAGTCACAACTGGAAGTTTAAATAGAGTTAGGAATGTAACTTTAAATACCAGAGATTCATCAGAAAATGGGATGTTTACACATAGACAAAATGTGAAAATGTACACTTGTGAATCTCCAAGTTTGCTCTGTAAATAAATGTAATTAAATTAGTAGTGTTTAATATTACTTTTTAGTAAAAAAACATCTATTTGAAATACTTTCATATTAATGGGCCATGCAATAAGGTTTTATCTCTGCTTAAATTTTTGCATGCAGTTTCAGTATACTTAATAAATAACTCCTGAAAAGTTTTAAAATGGGCAAAAGCAGTAATGTTGAGATGAAAACACAAAAATGCCATTATAACAAAGACGGATATGAATAGAAAAGATTGAAATGTTTTGATCAGGGTTCTGAGGGTGCGCAAATGAAAAATATCGATTATGTTATAAAATAGAAGCTTATGAACAAATTGGAAGTAAAGAAAAGCCATATTGAGTGTACCTTTTCTTTTAATCAGATGGAAAGAAAAAAAATGTTTTCCTGTTCCTGCTAATCTTCATAGTTAACAAGAAGAAACAACTCTTTAGCACTTAAGAATGGAATGAAAACAACTCTCTCATGAAGAAACAACGCGACAGGAACAGTTTTCATGGCACCATTTTAATTGGAAGAGTAAATAAATTTCAAATTTGAGATAGTTTGTTTCTCATTTTGTTGTTGTTCTGAGTTTATTCTCATTGAAACATACATGTTAAAGAAACTAACTTATTCACACATTATTTGGGTATTTTTTTTCAAAGAGCAAATGTTTAAACATACAGTGTCTAACATATCTACAAAAAACACCCCACCAGTCACTACCCTGTTGTAGCTCACTCTCAACCCTATTCCCTCCTCAGTTCTTCTCTTGCAAGGTAAAACAAACCTAGGCCATTAGATTATCCAACTTCCCATCACACAGAGATAGTATTAAAAATATGCATTGGAATAAAAAAGTTAGAGCATACTGATCTCCAGAAATACTGGGGAGCTATTACCAAAGGCCGATCCTCTCTCTCCTTTCTATCTCTTCTTCTGAATCAGTTCCTCACCTCTGCTGGCAATCTGTGTTGTTCTAAAAGGAAAAAAGAAAGACTATACAGAGCTCACATGAAAATAAAGTAGAATCAATAAGAAAACAGAACTACAAAATAGACAACAGAAACCCATTCCTAGAAAAATAATTTGACATCCCCACCAAAAAGGACAGGCTATAGAATACCCATTTGTTAACCAATAAATGGTTAAGAAGCTTCACCTAATATACATAATTCTTCTAGAAGCACATATAAAATAAATTCAAAAAAGAAAAAAGTATTATGCAAATCTCAAAAATTAATTTATTATAATTTTCTACCATAATTAAAATAAGGCACAAATTAATAACAGACAAAATATGGATTAAATGCTTTCATATGTGAAAATACACACATATAAACACTTATCAGATTTCTACCTTTATCAAAATGTCAAATTAACTTGATTTAGACGAACCCTCCTGCCAATTATAAAAATAAAATTTGGGAAACATATTAGAAAATATCCCCATGAAGACACTGGAAAGTTACATGGAAAGAGAGAACTTGAGGGGTAAAATCGTGGAGAGAAGAAAATCTCAAAGGAGTAACTCTGATGTTTGACATAACTTCTAGTAATATATCTCACAGACTAAAACATTGGGCATATATTAAGCAGTTTTATGAAGATTGCATTTTAAGACTAATCAAAGGGGAAGGAACTTTGTTGGGACTACAAGGCACAGTTTTATCACAAATTAAGGCAATGGCATACAAACATTCACAGTGCTTCGACAACCTGTCAAGACCTTATGATCTCATTTATATACAAATTCTTCCAGAATAGAAAAAGCGGCAATTCTCTGCAATTCATTCTGGGACATGTATAACATTGAAGCTAAAACTAGATAAAGATATTAGAAGAAAGAAAAATTACAGGACTATTTAATCCACAAATATATTTAAAAATTCAAAAATAAAAAAAAATTATCAGCATAAAAAAGTTTTCTAAAATATGTAAGTATAAAACACCATACATTTTTGTTTATTCCCAAATTACAAGGATGATTTATTATTCTTGAAACTACAAAGGTATTATACATCAAAGGAAAAAATGCTTATTTATATATTTTTATCTGATTAAAAATGCTTATTTATATATTTTATATGTAACATAATCAGTATATATTCATAATTTTAAAATAATTAAGAATTTAAAATATCTATAAGAATTATAAATGATTATAAAAGAATATTAGGCACAATTGCATACAATTAACTTAGACAATTCAGATACAATTGGCAAAGCCCGAGAAAAACACAAACTACAATAACTTGCTCAAGAAAAAAAATCTAAACATAGTTATAGCTAATTAAGAAACTGAATTAGTAATAATAAATAAATACCCAAAAAGAAAAGCCGAGGCCTAGATCACTTCACAAGTAAATGTTATCAGACAATTAAGGAAAAATTAATACCAATTCCTTACAAAATCTTTAAGAAAATTATGAGTAGGGAACACTGTCCTATTCATTCTGTAAGGCTAATATAACTTATACAAAAACAAATATGCCATAAAAACACTTCAGACCAGTATCTCTCATGAATATCAATCTAAAATCTTCAGCAGAATACTAGCAAACTTAATTCAGCAACATATGAAAATAACTATACTCTATGATCAAGTGAGCATTTTGAAGGAATGTAAGTTGGTGTAACATGAAAAAAATATATTACAGGATCTTTAGGATGTTCTTCACCAGATGGAAACCTGTGTTGCCAGTGGTGCCACTGCTTGAGGTTTGCTCGTGCCCACTGGGCTTGTTCCACCCTCTCTGTAGGGCAAGGTGTGCTTAGCTCAAGCTACTGGCTGGAATCGCTGCCAAGGATGAGCCAGGCACAGAGCAGTGAGAGGTGAGTGAGTGAGCAAGCATGGGGTTCATCCACTGTACACAACCAGGCACACCAGCTGCAGCAGAGTGGGAAGCTCCAGGCATCGGCACAGGAGCTACCTCCATGTCAGGTTGCAGCTGAACTAGGCATATTGTAAATTGATTCTGCTGTGGGCACTGGGGAACACAGTGACTCCCAAAAGCTTGGAGACAACAGAAATGAGAGCCCCCAAAAAGATATTACAGTGTGTCACAGTCCTGGCTCATGGAGCCCCATTGTCTGGGTCCCCAGAAAGGTTGTAACTCTTCTCTTCTTGCCACTTGCAGCATGGTGAGTAGGGGAAAGGGCTGTGTTTCAGCCCATTTGTATTATACCTCTTGCAGTGCTGCTGCCCCACTCCACTCTGGCCTGTGGCTCCTGGGCTGTCCCAACCCTGCAGCTGTTACGTGGGGCAGCTGCCTGGTGCCAGTAGAAGGCAGGAGAGCTATAATGTATAGCAGCTCTGGCTCAGAGAATCCCAAGTTCTGAGCCCTTAGAAGAGTTGCCACTGTTCACTCCCGCAATCCAGGACTGTGTCACCACCTACAGCTTGGTGAACTGGCCAGGAAAGTATTACCATTCCTTTCACTATGGCTGTTTGGTGGTTCTCAAGTTCTTGTCCTGCATCCAGAAAGAATGAGGTTAGGTGGACAACTGGTGGATGAGCAAGGTGGACAGGAGCTTTACTGAGAAACCAAATTGCACACAGCAGAGAAGAGACAAAAAAGTTGGTAGCTCCTATCCACAGGCAGGGATTCTTCAAGAATTTCTGAGTCTGGTTGAGTCCAGGGGTTTTTGTGGGCTCAGAAAAGAAAAAATGCCTTACAATTTGTTCATGGGTGGCCATGGATGGGTCAGAAAAAGCACCATCAGTTTGGTCAAAAGGCATCAATGAAGTTCTCACTTCAGGTCCGGGTCTCCACCTGGAACTGGCAGCCCAGCCTCCAGGCTTCAGGCCACTCCTAGCTTGAAGGTGAGGTTTCACCAGGGACTGCTCATTCCTACCTGGGAAGCTGTCTGCTTTTCACCACCATCAGCATCCCACCTCTGGTCACCAGGCTGTCCGTGCTAAGGGACACCCACAGGACTGAGCCCAGCCGCCCTCAGCTCCGTGACCTCCCATTCATGCTCATTAGACCCTGAAGTTTTAGTCTCAGAGGCAGTTTCTGGAGGGGGCTGAGGTGGCACGGGGCTGATGTCTTAGTGTTGCCCCAAGCATGTACACACGAGGGGTGAGGCAACAGGACCTGGGCTCAGCTATTGGGACACGTCCACAACATTGCCCATGAATCACAGAGTGGGCACTGGGGTAGGGAGAGGACAGGGAAAGGGAGCAGGCACTTGAAAGCCTGAAGTGACATGGGGCTTCCTGGACCTCGAGAGTGCAGGGATGCCTAGGTCCAGAGTCACAGATGGTCAGCTGCAACTGCACCTTGGTGTGTGGGCTCCTGCCTCACCAACTCGGTCCTGTGTGGGGCTCCTGCTGGGATCACCTGCTCCTGTTCCCTGTCAGTCCCTGCCAGCTCTGTGGAGAATATAGCCCCAGCCACGCCTCCCCTGCTGCTGTGGGCACTCCAAATGGGCCAGCATTGCCATTAATACTATGTACATAACACACACACACACACACACACACACACACACACACACGTGCGCACACACACACGGCACATACCATCTCAGTAAACTCAGAAAATTTATTTCAGAAAATCCAACTTTCTTTCATGACAAAAATATTCAATAGCTAAGAGTAGAAGAGAACTTCCTCAAGCTGATAAATTCCATCTATAAAAAATTCACAGCTAAAATCACACTCATGGTCAAAGATGGGCTATACTCTCTCTAAGATGACAAGAAAAACAAGGATATTCACTTCTACTCAATATTGTACAGGTGGTTTTAGCCATAGGAATTAGGCAGGAAAAACAAACATAAGACTTCTGTTTTGTAAAGGAAGTAAAACTATTCCTATTTGAAGATGACATTATCTTGTACATAGAAAATTCTAAGGAATCTGTTAAAAGTAACTAGAACTGATAAATATCTGTAACAACCTTGCATAATATGACATCACTATACAATATACAATGCAAAAGTCAATTGTATTTCTACACAGTTGAATAATTCAGAAGAAACCAGGAAAGTTATTTCATTTAAAATAGCATCAATGAGCAAAATAATTAGAAATAAATTTTATAAAAAGTGAAAAACTTATATTTCAGATATGACAAAACATTGTTGAAATAAAAGCTCTAAATAGGTTTAAAAAAACATCCTGAGTTTATAAATCAAGACTTAGTATTCCTAAAATAGCAATAATCTAAAAATTGGTCTACAGATTCAATAAAATCCTGATCAGAATCACAGCTGGCTACAGAAATTGACAACTAATTAAAAAAGTCATATGAAATAGCAAGCGACCCCTAAATAGCCAACACAATTTTGAAAGAGAAACAAATGTGAAGAGCTCTCTTTTTCTGATTTTCAAACTTACTACAAGGTAAAGTAATCAAGATGTACTCATGTAAAAGTAGACATAAAGATCCAAGCAATGGAATTGAGAGTCCAGAAACAAACCAACATGTCTATGATTGATTTACACAAGGTGTAAAGCTATTCTGTTCAGGAGGAATCTTTTTAACAAATTTTAGCAAATGGTTTTGGGATGATTGGATATTCAGATGCTAAAGAATGAAGTTTAACTCTTAACTCACACTATATACAAAATAATAACTCAAAATGGATCGAAGTCTAAACTATAATAAAAACTATAAAATATTTAAAAGAAAACTTATGCTTTCATTTTTGTGACCTCAGATTTGCCAAAACAATTCTTAGATGTGATTCCAAAAGCATGAGCATAGAAAGAAAAAATAAATAAATTTGACTTGATCAAAATTTAAAACTTTTGTTTCAAAAGACACTGTCACATAAGTAAAAAGCCCATCTATGGAATGGAAAAAAATTTGCAAAACATATTTCTCATAGGAGACTTATATTTAAAACATAAAAATTACCCTTAGAACCCAATAAAAAGGTAACCAATTTTAAAAAGTGAGATCAAGATATGAAAAGAAATTTCTTCACAAAAGTTATATAAATAGTCAACAATCACATGAAAAGTTGTCTCATAGTATAGTCAGTCACTAGGGGAATGGAAATTAAAACAGAAATGTAGTACCAACTTTACAACCACTATAAAAAAAAAGGTGATGATAAAAGATATTGGGGAGGCTGTGGCAAAATCAGAACCCTCAAACATGCTGGTGGAAATGTAAAATGGTATGGCTACCTGGTAAAGCAGTCTGAGAATTCCTCAAATGGATGAAATACATTAGTAGCATGATCCAACGATACACACATATTCATAGTAGCATTACATCAACTAGAAGAAAAAAACTCAAATGTCCATTAATGATGCATGAATAAATAAATATGGCATATTAGTTTAATAGAATACTATTTATTCATAGAAAGGAATGAAGTACTGCTATATGGTAGAATACAGAAGAACCTTTGAAACATTATGCTAAGTAAAACACAGTCATGAGACCTCATATTGTAAGATTCATTTAGTATGAAATGTGCAGAAGAGGCAAATCTATTGCAACTTATTCTAGATTAGGGGTTACTTCAATCTGCAGGATTGGAAGCAAAAGGAAGGGAAACTAAATGATATGATTCTTTTCAGGGTGATGAATTTTGTTTTATTATACTCTAAGTTGTGGGGTACATATGCAGATCTTGCAGGATTGTTACATAGGTATATACATGCCATGGTGGTTTGCTGCCTCCATCCCACCTTCACCTACATTAAGTATTTCTCCTAATGTTATCCCTCCCAAACCTCCCCACTCCCTGCTAAGGCTTCCCTACCCTGCCATCCCCCAATAGACACAAGTGTAAGATGTTTTCCTCCCTGTGTCCATGTGTTTTCATTGTTCAACACCCAGTTATGAGTAAGAACATGCAGTGTTTGGTTTTCTGTCCTTGTGTCAGTTTGCTGAGAATGATGGTTTCCAGCTTCATCCATGTCTTTGTGAAGGACACGAACTCATCCTTTTTTAAAGCTGCATAGTATTCCATGATATATATGTGCCACATTTTCTTTTTCCAGTCTTTCCTTGATGGCATTTGGGTTGGTTCCAAGTCTTTGCTGTTGTGGACAGTACCACAATGAATGTACATATGCATGTGTCTTTATAATAGAACAATTTATAATCTTTGGGTATATACTCAGTAGTGGGATTGCTGGATCAAATGGTATTTCTATTTCTAGATCCTTGAGGAATTGCCACACTGTATTCCACAAAGGTTCAACTAATTAACACTCCCACCAACAGTGTAAAAGTGTTCCTATTTCTCCACATCCTCTCCAGCATCTGTTGTCTCCAGAGTTTTTAATGATTGCCATTCTAATTGGAGTGAGATGGCATCTCAATGTGGTTTTGATTGGCATGTCTTTCATGACCAGTGAGGATGAGCATTTTTTCTTATGTTTATTGGCCACATAAATGTCTTCTTTTGAAAAGTGTCTGTTCATATCCTTTGCCCACTGTTTGATTTTTTTTTTTTGTAAGTTTGTTGTAGTTCTTTATAGATTCTGGCTATTAGCCCTTTGTCAGATGGGTATCTTGCAAAATTTTTTCCCATTCTGTTGGTTTCCAGTTCACTCTAATGATTGTTTCTTTTGCTGGGCAGAAGATCTTAAAATTAATTAGATCCCATTTGTCTATTTTGGCTTCTGTTGCCATTGCTTTTGGTGTTTTAGTCATGAAGTCCCTGCCTATGCCTATGTTCTGAATGGTATTGCCTATATTTTCATCCAGGGCTTTTATGGTGTTAGGTCTTACATTTAAATCTTTAATCCATCTGGAGTTAATTTTTGAATAAGATATATGGAAAGGGTCCAATTTTAGCTTTCTGCACATGGCTAGCCAGTTTTCCTAATGCCATTTATTAAACAGGGAATTCTTTCTCAATTGCTTGTTTTGGTCAGATTTGTCAAAGATCAGATAATTGTAGATGTGTGGCCTTTGTTCTGTTACTTCTGAGGCCTCTGTTCTTTTCTATTGGTTTCTATCTCTGTTTTGTTACCAGTGCCATGCTGTTTTGACTACTGTAGCCTTATAGTATACTTTGAAGTCAGGTAGTGTGATGCCTCCAGCTTTGTTTTTTTGCTTAGAATTGTCTTGGCTTTGCGGGCTCCTTTTTGGTTACATATAAAGTTTAAGGTGTTTTTTTTTCCAATTCTGTAAAGAAAGTCAATGGTAGCTTGATCGGGATAACATTGACTCTATAAATTACTTTCAGCAGTATGGATATTTTCACGATATTGATTCTTCCTAACCATGAGCATGGAATGTTTTTCCATCTGTTTATGTCCTCTCTTATTTCCCTGAGCAGTGGTTTGTAGTTCTTGAATAGGTCCTTCATGTCCTTTGTTAGTTGTATTTCTAGGTATTTTATTAATTGTGAATGGGAGTTCACTCATGATTTGGCTCTCTGTTAGTCTGTTATTGGTTGTTATTGGCGTATAAGAATACTTGTGAATTTTGCACATTCATTTTGTATCCTGAGACTTTGCTGAAGTTGCTTATCATCTTAAAGAGATTTTGAGCTGAGATGATGGGATCTTCTAAATATATAATCAACTAGGCATCCATGGAACCTATCTCAAAATAATAAAAACTATCTACCACAAACCCACGGCCAATATCATACTGAATAGGCAAAAACTGGATGAATGTTTTCTAACAGTGACTGTGGTAATGGTTGTACACATTTTATTATACTAAACTATTAAAATTAAAACACTTTGATCACTTGGAAGATAGGTAAAAAATATCTCAAAAACTGTAAAAAACAAACTTTAAAAGTACAACTGTGACTGTCATAAATTTTTATATATTATTACAAGCGTTATTTGGGGATAGGTTTTCTTGAGTTCTTCCCACATTTTCCTTATTGTTATGTGTTATAAATCTCTCTCTACTTTTTGTTGGACTCTTTAACTAAGAACGTAAGTAGACAATGCAAATGAAGCAATACATGGTACAATCATTGCACAAAGAATGCCAAACAAATTTTTATTACATAATTTTAAAAGATATATAGAAGTGATAAAATATTTACATGTAAATTAAAACCATGGTTAATATTCCAAGGTGTGGAAACTTGTATTTTCTCAGATACTCACAGAGAGCTCTGCCTGAAGATGGGTATGTCTAATTCTCTGATAAGTCAACTCATACTAACAATTTTAATTGTTACATGAAGGGATACACATTTTTCATTAATATTATCAGCCACATAATTATTAGTAATGCTAGAAAGTAATTTATTAATTTGGTGGATTGATATCTCTAATTTTTAATAAAAAGAAAACTAGATAAAGTTAAACATCTTACTCTTGATGGAACATTAAACCAAAAGCAGGAAAGAGATAAGAATAATGGATACATAAACATTTCCAATTTGGAGTGAAGTTAAATTTTTAGTTTAGTAAAAGGATTGCTAATAACAAAATTTGGGTAACTCATGAATCACATTTTATTAAAGATTTATTAAAATAAATCATATATTTAGACAAATTATTTTTCAGAAAGGCTGTTTTTGTTCAATGCATATTAACTGTGTGACCCTACTATTTCTATGGATTGACAATTCTTTATGCTACTCCTTAACTATGCCAAGAGTGAGCATATTCCCTGATTTTAGGGAAGGTAATTGAGGACTCTAGGGCATATTTTTTTATTAGCAAAATTTACGCATCTTTCTATCTATACATAAATATGTTTCTTTTTCATTATAGTTAGAACATATTTAGTGTTTTAACATATTTTATATCAAGTAGATGCATAGCATTGTTGAAATAGAATACATGCTTATTAAACACACATACACACACAAGCCTAGCTTCAAAACAAGCATTTCACTTAATGATTTTTAAATTTCCTAATACTGAATACCTCTGTGTAACAATAGTAATATAAATAATAAATAGTAATAGTAAACCACCCCCAAAAAAATTACTGAAAAATAATCATGCTGCCTATATTAAAGTTGTTAGGAGCCACTCTATAAACCTGATTTTAGGTATAAAAAAGCAATAGAAATGTTTCAAAGGTAAATTGCTAAAATGCCAGGACTGGTAGGCTTTCTGCGTTATTGATGCTTTTGGTTTGCATTTCTAGAGAGATTTAAGGACACAAGCAAAAGCACAATGGCTCACTCGGGCCTATGAGAACTTTGAAGTTTCTGCTATTCAGATTGTTTATCTGTCTTTATAGACCAGATATATCTTCTCAAAACTTAAGGGAAATCAATCACACCTACCTACCAGAGTAGGCACATTGGTTTGAGACACCTGTTTACAGATGGGCTTGTGTTCTGAGATCATGTCTCACAGATGTTAAACCATAGCCTAGAGACTCAAATCTAATTCATTTTGGTAATTTTCACAAAACAACCTTCTAGATTTTCGCATTCTCTTTCTGTGTAAAATTTCTCACATGATCACAAAAATGCTTTTGTCAAATTCCAATGCATAGTTCAAACAGAGAAAAGAGGTATGCTTCAGAACCAGAAATAATGTTATTAGCAAAATTTTTTTGCTTTTTTTTTGTCTTTTCATTCAATTGTATCTTATTATTTTCCTTAAGGAAAAAATAATAGTAGGGAAATATCTAATGACATTTGCCAGATAACTCCTATTTCTTTGGAATAAAAACTTTGAAGTTCACTGGGGTGTATTGGGGTGTGTTGTATGTTTTGTCACAAGAAATTCATTTATAAAGACATAGGATCAACATATAGACATATAGGATCAATCTATGCACCCATCAGTGGTAAACTGGATAAAGAAAATATGTTACATATATACCACAAATTGCTAAACAGTCATAAAAAATGAGATCATGCCCTTGGTAGCAACATGGATAAAGCTGGAGGCTATTATCCTAAGCAAACTAACATAGAAACAGAAAACCGAATACCACATGTTCTCACTTATAATTGGGAGCTAAACACTGAGTACATAAGAACACAAAGACAGGAACAACAGACACTGGGGCTTCCTTGACAGTAGAGGGTGGGAGGGTGGAGATCAAAATATGCTTATTATTTGGGTCAGAAATAGTTTGTATACCAAAGCCCTGTGACACATAATTTACCTGTATAACAAACATGCATATGTATACTTGAACCTAAAAGATAAAATAATTAAAAATCAGAGTAGAAACATATACATTGTACATATTTTCAATTTGGAAGAAATATATATTTACACATGCAAAGAAGGAAAACTGGAAGGCTATACCCTGAAATATTAGCATGTATCTCTGGGGATCAGGTTATGCATCACTTTATTTTCTCGTTTACATTTTATTGTTTTCAAAATGCTTGCTAGCTGAAATAAAAAAAAAAAATTTTGTGTTTGTTTGCTTGTTTGTTTGTTTTGAGACAGTGTCTCACTCTATTGCTTGTTTAATTGTTTGTTTGTTTGTTTTGAGACAGTGTCTCACTCTATTGCCCAGGCTGAAGTGCAGCGGCATCATGTGGGCTCACTGCAACCTCTGACTATGCAGTTCAAGCAATTCTCTTGCCTCAGCCTCCCAAGTAGCTGGGATTACAGGTGCACACCGAGCAGCTCGGCTAATTGTTGTATTTTTTCTAGAGACAGGGTTTCACCATGTTAGCAGGATAGTCTCGAACTCCTGACCTCAAATGATCTGCCCCACTTGACTTCCTAAAGTGCTAGGGTTACATGTGTGAGCCACTGAGCCTGGCCAACAACAAACTATTAAAAAAAAAAAAGAAAAGAAAAGAAAAAAATTCCTTTACTTGTGTCTGGATCAGCTGATTGACTCAGTTGTCTTAGGTTAAGAAGCCGTTTAAGAAGGCGCGGTGGCTCAAGCCTGTAATCCCGGCACTTTGGGAGGCCGAGGCGGGTGGATCACAAGGTCAAGATATTGAGACCATCCTGGTCAACATGGTGAAACCCCGTCTCTACTAAAGATACAAAAAATTAGCTGGGCATGGTGGCGCGTGCCTGTAATCCCAGCTACTCAGGAGGCTGAGGCAGGAGAATTGTCTGAACCCAGGAGGCAGAGGTTGCGGTGAGCCGAGATCGCGCCATTGCACTCCAGCCTGGGTAACAAGAGTGAAACTCCGTCTCAGAAAAAAAAAAAAGAAGAAGAAGAAGAAGATAACCTGTCTCTTTCTGGGTGCATAGGAGACGAAGTCAGGGGCTAAAAGTTTGAATACAAACTTTGAAGGACTGGAAGGAGACACTGCCTGTTCAGGCATACTACTATTGGGACCAAAAACCTACTACTTTTATTTGTTTATTTATGTATTTACGTATTTATTTATTTAGAGATAGAGTCTTGCTTCGTTGCCCAGGCTGGAGTGCAGTGGCGTGATCTTGGCTCACTGTAACCTCTGCTTCCTGAGTTCAAGCAATTCTCCTGCCTGAGCCTCACTAGTAGATGGGAAGACAGGCACCCACCACCATGCCCAGAAAATTTTTTTATGTTTTTCAGTAGAGATGGGTTTTCAAATGTCGGCCAGTCTGGTCACAAACTCCTGACCTTAGGTGACCCACCGACCTTAGCCTCCCAGAGTGATGGGATTACAGGCCTGAGACACCGTGCCCAAAGATCGACTACTTTTAAAACAACAATTAACAAGTGATTTACTTTCCAGGGACAGTTATTAATTTAAATCAATTACTTAAATCACAAGTAATAAATAATTTGTTTCAGGATGATTGACTATTTCTTACTTACTCAAAGCTACAAAGTCACCCTTAGGATGTTTTTGTGAAAAGCCAGGTACAGCAGTTCATCTTGGCCACATCTCTAAAAGCTCCTTCCCCCAAAAAGAAAAATTCTTAGAAAATAATTAAAAAAAAATAAGTTTAGGAAAGAGAATGAATCAATTCAAATGTTCTACATCAGTTTTTCATTAGGTTCACTGGCAGAGCTTCTACAGGACGTTTATGATTTATTTCAGTCTCTCTCTAAGGATTAAGAGAGATTTGGTTCATGTCACATATTGCTCAGTAAATAAAGCAGGAGACCTATTGAGGCTCATAAATCAAAAGTTTAGGTTGAACAAAGGTTTTAATTGAATTGTTCTATACTATAATAGTGCAATTATAGGTGCCGTAGCATTACACACAGCAAAACCTGCAAAATATTCAGAAATCTATTATTTAAGAAGCCACATGATGGAGAAAATGATATCTGGCAATATTTGGCCTTTGTAAGAGGAGACAGTTCCTAAAAACTGACTGTTTTCATTGGTAATACATTTAGACGACTATAAAAAAGTACCTTACATGTTTACTCAGTAAGTAATGAATGCAATTATTTAAACCATTAAAATTTATACACAGGATCTCTTTTGTTGCAATCTTTTCTTCTGCTCTTCATCCCAAGCACCGAGGCTTTGTACTTCTCCTGTTCTGAATAGTTTTCAGGCAATAACTCAAGCCTCTGATACACAGTTTTCTTTGTTTGTTTGTTTTTTGTTTTTGAGTCAGAGTCTTGCTCTGCCTTCTGGATTCAAGTGAGTCTCCTGGCTCAGCCTCACAAGTAGCTGGGATTACTGGTGCCCACCACCACATCTGGCTAAGTTTTTGTATTTTTAGTAGAGACAGGGTTCCCCATGTTGGCCATGCTGGTCTTGAACTCCTGATCTCAGGTGATCCACAAATTTATTTTTTTCTATTAAATTCTGTCTGTTGCTTTGCCTCAGGTAACTGTGGCCACTCAGCTGTACAAGGAGGCAAGTCTAAATACTGATCACTTTGTATTCTCTTTATTTCTCAAATATATCAAACTTATTTGTTTTAGGTTAAATGGAATCATAGATATGAGCCAACAGAGTGATTCTCGAACTGCAAAAGTGATGGTGGAATGAGAAGTTTTAAAGAAATTTAGCAGATCAAGATCATTTAAATCCCATTAGTCATTTAATCCAGCAATGTGTATAAACCATATGAACGGACTGCTACTAACTTAGACCTAGTACAAGCTTTCTCATTGTTAGCTACCCTGATATTCTTACATTGGAAACTGGAACTTCATACCCCTTATTACTTAAAGGAAAACAAAATATACTCATAAGAACAAAATATGGAAGGTTTGGTTTTAAGAATAGGTCGAGATTTGTGATCTGTACTCCATTTCATATCAACAAATAAGTATTATAATTATTGTAAGTATTCTCTCTGTATCTCTATCTATCTATCTCTATGGGTAAATCTATATTTATCTTTAAGAAAATATAGATAAATCTATATATATCTAGAGAAAGAGATAGAGATAGATAGATAGATAGATAGATAGATAGATAGATAGATAGATAGATAGATACATGTAAAGTAATTCATAGTAGGTCTGGGGCACAGGAAAACTTAGCAAATATTAGCTATGATGAGAAGGAAGGTGATGAGTATGATGATAATAACTATAATGATTTTTATAAAATTTTCAGATAAATTGGTAACTTTAAATGAAAGATAATTTCATCAAAGAATTTTAGTTCAAAACTTAAAACACTAATTATTCATAAATGCAATATAGTATCAATATATGAATACTATGAATTTTCTTAATAAAATTAAGATATTAATGAATTGTCTCAATGAAATTATTGGTAGCAGCATTATATTTGGTTTTGTCACCTGCGTCTTTTCACAAATGACTAAGATAATGGCTAAAAATCCTCTGAAATCCACTTTCATTCATATTGTTTTCTATGCCTCATTTCAGAATTCTGAAATCACACTGATTATTATATACAAATAATTTATGAATATAATTCAAGCCCCAGTGTCATCCCATATAATTTTATCAAAGTGTGAACATATAGCCTTTGATATTTTTGGTCACTTTGAATTGCCAAACCAAAGGTTGCCTAGAATTCTCCTGTTTCTTTCAGGTGTTTTATATTTTTGTATTTTACATTTAGGTCTATGGTCTATTTTGAGGTAATTTTTGGGAAAGGTGTAAGAAAATTTTTAGACTTATATTTTGCATGTGAATTCCCAATTGCTTCAGTACTGATCCTTAGAAAGACTGCCCTTGCCTTATTAAATTTGATTTGTTTCTTTGTCTAAGATCAGTTAACTAAATTTCCGTGCATCTGTTTCTGTTCTGTTCTGTTTCATCAATCTGTTTGCAGTTCTTTTGCCAGTACCACACTGTCTTGATTATTTTAACTGTACAGTCTTGATGTCAGGTAGTTTATCCTCTAGCTTTGTTTTCTTTTTCACTATTGGATTGACTATTCTGGGTCTTTTACTATCCATATAACCTTTAAAATACATTTTTCGATATGCACAAAATAACCTCCTGGGATTTTAAGATTGTATTGAATCTATATGTCAAATTGGGAAACTCTGACATGAAAATATTGAGTCTTCCTAAATGTGGAATATCTCTATATGTACGTGTATATATAGAGAGTATATATACATAAAACATATATATATATATAAAACACAAACATACATAGAGAGTATACATATATACTTCTTTCATTAGAGTTTTATAGTTTTCCTAATATAGATACTGCACACATTTTATTAGATTTATATAAAATTATTTCATTTTTATGTTACTATAAATGGTATTGTGTCCTTAATTTCAAATTCCAATTTTTAATTGTTAAGGTATAAGAAAATTAACTTTGTGTATTAACCTTACATTCTTCAGTCTTGCTAAAATAATTTATTAATTTCAAATTTTTTTTATTCTCTACATAAGCAGTAATCATTTGCAAACATACACAATTTAATTTTTTTCCATTTTGCACACAGTAGAGAACAAACAAGATAGAGATGTATAGGAGGAAATTTATAAGGAAAATTGAATCACAAAAATACAGAGTCTGAGAAGTCCCATGATAAGCTGTATGGAAGCTAGACAACCAAGTAAGCTGGTTATGTAGTTCAGTCCAAACTGAAGGCCTCGGAACTCTGGAAGCTGATGGTGTAATTCTCAGTCTGAAGCCACAGGCCAGAGAAACTTGGAGGCTGCCGGTGTACCACTGGAGCACAAAGGTTGTAGAATTTGAAGTTTTGATGTTCAAGGGCAAGAGAAGTAAGATGTCCTAGCTTGAGAAAAGAGAGAGATAATTCACCTTTCCTTGACATTTTGTTCTACTTGTGCCCTTAGCTGATTGAATAGTGCCTGTCCACATTAGGTGATGGTGGCTCTTCCTTATTCAGTACATTCATTCAAATGTTGATCTCTTTTGGTAATACCCTCACCAACATACTCAGAAATAATGCTTTACCAGCTATCTGATCAAGTTAAAAATCTAATATTAAGCATCAGGCAAATTTTTGTTTCTTTTCCTTGTTATTGCGTCAGCTAGGAGTTCTAGTATAATATTAAATAGGCGTAGTGAGAGTCAACATCCTTGCCTTATTCTTGATCTTCCTAAGAAAGCATCGAATTTCTTATTATGTATGCTATAGGTTTTGTATATGCTCTTTATCAAGTTGAGGTAGTCCCTCTCTATTCTTAGCTTGCTAAGAGCTTTTGTCATAAATGGGCATTGGATTTTAACAAACGATTATTCTGAATATGTCTCTATTATCATGTTTTTCTCCATTAGTCTATTGACTTAAGCATTTTTTTTAATATTGAACCAGCCTCATATACTTTCAAAAAAGTCACATTAGGTCGTTGTGTATAATTGTTTGTAAACATTTTTGGATTCAATCAGCTAATATTTTGTTGAAGATTTTTGCATCTATGTTCATGAGAGATATTGGTTTGTAGTTTTTCTTTTCTGTTAGGTCTTTTTTGGTATTAGGGTGATACTGACCTCAGAAAATGAGTTATGAATAAGGTATATTTTTAAAAGGAATATATATATATTAATCTATAAATTCTAATATAATATTATGCTAAGCTAGATAGTCTTATAAAGTTACAATAAAAAGAAATGTCTTTAATCTTAGATAATAGACAAAATATTTTAATGTACTTAACATTTATGCTTCATAAAATTTGTTTTTCTATTATTCTTTCAAAAAATACATTGAATTAAAATTATATCTCTTTAGAAAAGTTTCAAATAAAAATTACAATGCTCAACTGTTGCTAATATTTTTACTTAATCAGGTTATAACAACATATTCCTTAATTTTCTGTAAGAAAAGTATCTGTAATCATTAACTCCTTACTATATTTATTTATTTCTTTAAAAAGATTGCTAATTTTTTATAAACTTAACTAAATGCTTTAACTGTTTTTCATTTCTTTACCCTTCCCACAATACATTCATCTTATTAGCAAAATCTCTTCTCTATTTTATAAAAAAGACCCAGATTTTTCAAATATGTTTTAAATAGATCAATCTAAAAATTGTAAAGCTTTTAAATAGACTTTGAAAGCTAAAACTAACAGACTTGATAGCAAAGATATGACCTTGTTGCCATTTTATTATATGGCATAATACAGATGTCATGCTTTGAATTGAGCTTATTTCACTTCAAGGCTCAGATCACTCCGATTTTATGACTGTGGGGAATAGTGGAAAAGGATAGAAGTCACTTTGGAATTGGAAGCTACATAGAAATTATTATGCACCGTGAGGGCAATAATTTCACAAGTTTTAATGTTTTCAGTAGTAGAAGTTAACAGTTTACTACAGGATATGATTGAGAAGAAAATTACACCCTTCAAATGTCTGAGTCAGTTACATAAGTTTAGTTTTAATGCATCATTTTCACTTACGTGAATCTATTTTTTTATATAAATATGTACTGAATACAAAATAAGCCAATAAAAGGTGTCTTGTGTCAAAACATGGAAAAATGACCAAGTTCTTCAATTCATAAATTGTAACTCATTCTTTCCATTGCTGCTAACCAGTAGAATCTAGCAAAGGTGGTGGAACATCATTTATGTGATTATGTTACAAAACATTGTGACTCCTGCCTTACTATCAGACTGTTTTTATTGCCTTTTTGGGAGCTGCCATGTATGAAACATCCATGTAGTGAGGAATGGAGTGCAGGCTCCAGTCAACAGAGTGTGCACTGAGGCCCCAGATCAATCAACCCAAGAGGATCTGACTGCTGTCAACATTCAGAAACTATGAAATCATTGTGCATTGTTTAAACCAATAAGTGTTAGAATAATGTAGCAATAGATAAATACTATATTTTCTTTTGCCATCAGACTCAGCAAATTATATAATACTTATCTTAGATAATCCATTTACATTTCTCTTTCTAAAAAGTGGCTTTCAGGAGCTCTTGTAAGGCAGGCCTGGTGGTGGCAAAATCTCTCAGCAATTGCTTGTCTGTAAAGGATTTTATTTATCCTTCGCTTCTGAAGCTTAGTTTGGCTGGACATGAAATTCTAGGTTGAACATTCTTTTCTTTACAAATGTTGCTTATTGGCCCCCACTTTCTTCTGGCCTGTAGGATTTCTGCTGAGAGATCTGCTGTGAGTCTGATGGGCTTCCTTTTGTGGGTGAACCGACACCCACTGTTTGATGGGGTTGTTTGTTTTCTTGTAAATTTGTGTTAGCTCTTTGTAGATTCTGGATATCGTATCCTGAGACTTTGCTGAAGTTACTTATCACCTTAAGGAGATTTTGGGCTGTGACGATGTGGTCTTTTTATAGAGGTGTAGTTGTGTTTCTTACTTTTACTTTTTAATTTTACAAATAATTGGGTCATCAAAATGGGTTTTAAAAATAAACTATTCTTCCACTAATATAGTGTTTAGAAAGTCTTGTCCTAAACTCAACATTATCCCAATAGTGTCATATATGTATTTTTGCAATAAATAAAAGTAACTACACAAATACATACACACACATACTTATTTATAGGTATTAGTATTATATAATTGAATGATATATCAGCTATATAATAAAGTATCATTAAATTAGAAGAAGCAAAGATATCTATAATACAGAAGAATTCTCTCCAGGCATTTTTATTGATTCTTTTCCAGTGGTGGTTTTAACGATTGGTTTAGTACATGCCGGAAACAAAAGCCATAGAGAAACATTGATTATTCAAATTTCAATAAGGAAAGAATAAACTCTCCTTACAATTTTAAGTATGTGTCAGAAAAATTAATAAGAAATTCAATCATAAGTGAGATTAAACACACTTGCCTCAGGAAATCAAACTTTGCTGCTCCGTCCTCCTTGAGGATACAAGTTACAAGTAGTAGTTTTTCAATTTGTGGTGAAATATCAAAATGATATAAAATTGTAAAGTTAACACACAAGCTGGAATTGCAAATTGTAATTTGATTTTTAACACACCTCAATTAATATATTTATTAAAATATCATATATGAGATGTGAATCATTATAATTTATTATTTCAAATGTTATATACCTATGTATCTGTTGCCACTAAAAATTATTCAGTAATCTTAAAAAGATGTGACAATGACTTCGCCGATTTTTAAAAATATTGGTTCAATATTTTATGTTCAAATGTGCATGACTAATGAAAATCAAACAAATCAAATATTGTTTTGGTAAAAGCAAATACTGTGTACCACATTATTATGAACACGGACAGAAATGAAGGAAGAAAACAAATTATCCAGAGGAAATAATATCTACTAAGAAGCTAGTTAGTATTTTTAGATACATTTAAGAGTATTCAAAATATATAAGACAGAAATAAAACATTCAATGGACATGCTCAATGGGGAGGTAATAACAAAAAATTACTTTGGATGTTATCGAGCATAAAGCAAAGATAAAAAGAGGCAGAAAAAATGCTTATAATATAATTCACATCACATTGAATACTTGATTCACAAAAACTCCAGCATCAGACCACAGAAACAACAATATATTAGAACCAAAAATTTATTTTATATTTAAAAAAATATTTGTCATTATTTAAAATAAAACTCATGAGATTATAAGAGCAAGATTACACATTTTTTTTTAGATTTACCTTTTTTTTGAGTTCAGAATGTATGTGCAGGTTTCTTATTATAGGCAAACTTGTGTCATAGTAGTTTATTATCAGATTGTTTCATCATCTAGGAATTAAACCTAGTAACCATTAGTTATTTTTCCTAATCCTCTTCCTCCTCCCAACCTCTTCCTTATGAAATGTCCCAGTGTGTGTTTTTCCCCTCTATGAATCCTTGTGTTCTCATCATTTAGCATCCATTTACAAATGGAACAGGTGGTATTTCATTTACTGTTCCTGTATTAGTTTGCTAAGGATAACGACCTCCAGCTCTATCAATGTCCCTGAAAATGATATGATCTGTTTTTTTATGGCTGCTTAGTATTCCATGGTGTATATGTACCACATTTTCTTTGTCTAGTCTATTATTGGCCAACATTTGGGTTGATTCCTTTTCTTTGCTATTGTGAATAGTGCTGCAATGAACATTGATGTTCATGGGTCTTTATGATAGAATGAGTTACAGTCATCTGGGTGTATACCCATTAATGAGATGGTTGAGTCAAATGGTATTTCTGTTTTTAGGTCTTTGAGGAATTGACATACTGTCTTCAACAATGGTTGAATTAATTTACACTTCCCCAACAGTGCATAAGTCTTCTTTTTTCTCCACAACATTTCCAGCATCTATATATATATTTTTTAAACTTTTTAGTAATAGCCATTCTGACTGGTGTGTGATGGTGTCTTACTGTGGTTTTGATTTGCATTTCTCAAATGATCAGTGACATTGAGGTTTTCTTTTTTTTTTTCCCTATGATTGTTGGCCACATGTATGTCTTCTTTTGAGAAGTGTCTGTTCATGTCCTTTGCCTACATTCCTGATGGGGTTGTCTTATTTATTGTAAATTTGTTTACGTTCCTTAGAGATGCTGGTTATTAGATCATGTTGAGATGCATAGTTTGCAAAAATGTATTCCCATTCTGTAAGTTTTCTGTTCACTCTGTTGATAATTTCTTTTAGTGTGAAGAAGTTCTTTAGTTTATTTAGATCCCATTTGTCAATATTTGATTCTGTTGCAATTGCTTCTGTTGTTTTCGTCATGAAATCTTTGCTCATTCCTGTGTCCAAAAGAGTACTGCCTAGGTTGTATTTCTAAGGTTTCACAGTTTTTAGTTTTACATTTAAGTCTTTAATCCATCTTGAGTTAATTTTTGTACATAGTATAAGAAAGGAATCCAGTTTCAATCTTCTGCATGTGGCTAGCCCTAGTGCCATTTATTGAATAGGGAATTATATTCCCTATTGAGAATATTCCCTATATTCCCTTATATTGCTTGTTTTTGTCAGGTTTGTCCAAGATCAGACAGCTATAGTTGTGCAGCCTTATTTCTGGATTCTCTATTCTATTCCAACGGTCCTTGTGTCTGTTTTTGTACCAATACCATGCGGTTTTGGTTAATGTCACTTTGTGCTATAGATTAAAGTCAGATAGTGTGATGCCTCCAGCTTTGTTCTTTCACTTAGGATAGCCTTGGCTATTCAAGATATTTGTTGTTGTCATTCTATGTGAATTTTAAATATTTTTTTTTCTAGCTCTGTGAATAATATCATTGGTAGGTTAATAGAATACTATGGAATCTATAAATTGCTTTGGTCAGTATAGACATTTTAATGATATTGACTCTATTCCTAAGCATGAACTGTTTTCCCCATTTGTTAGTATCTTCTTTAATCACTTTGAGCAGTGTTTTATAGTTCTCCTTGTGGAGATCTTTCATTATTCTGGTTTGCTCTATTCCTAGGTGTTTTATTTTGTGTGTGTGACAATTGAGAATGAGATTGCATTCCTGATTTGGCTCTAGGCTTGACTATTGTTGGGGTATAGGAATGTTAGTAATTTTTGCACATTATGTATTCTGAAACTTTGCTGAAGTTGTAAATCTGCTTAAGGAGCTTTTGGGCAGAGATTATGGGGTTTGCTAGATACGGGATCATTTGTCTGCAAAAAGGAATAACTTGACTTTCTCTCTACATATTTAGATGCCCTTCATTTTTTTCTCTTGCCTGATTGCCCTGGCCAGGGCTTCCAATACTACATTGAATAGGAATGGTGAGAGAGGGCATCTTTGTCTTGTACTAGTTTTCAAGGGGAATACTTTCAGCTTTTGCTCATTCAGTATGATGTTGGCTGTGGGTTTGTAATAGATGGCTCTTATTATTTTAAGGTATGTTCCTTCAATACCAAGTTTATTGAGAGTTTTTAACATGAAGGAGTGTTGAATTCTATCAAAAGACTTTTCTGTCTGTTGATATAATTATGCGGTTTCTGTCCACAGTTCTTTTTCCCTAATGAATCACATTTACTAAATTGTGTATGTTGAACCAACCTTGTGTCCCAGAGAAAAAGACTCCTTGATCATGGTGGATAAACATTTGATGTGGTGCTGGATTTCATTTGCAAGTATTTTGTTAAGGATTTTTGCATTGCTGGTCACCAAGAATATTGGCCTGAAGTTTACTTACTTTGTTGTGACTCTGCCAGGTTTTGGTATCAGGATGAGGCTGGCCTCACAAAGTGACTTAGGGATGAGTCCCTCCTCCTCATTTTTTGAATAGTTTCAGTAGGAATGGTACCACCTCTTCTTTGTACATCTATTATAATTCCACTGTAAATCAGTATTGTCCAGAGTTTTCTTTGGTTGGTAGGCTACTTACTACTGATTCAATTTCAGAGGTTGTTATTGGTCTGCTTGGAGATTTAATTTCCTCCAGGTTCAGTTTTGGGAGGATATATGTGTGCAAGAATTTATTTGTATCTTCCAGTCTTACCAGCTTATATGAATAGAGGTGTTCATAATATTATCTGATGATTATTTGCATTTCTTTGGGGTTGGTGATTATATCCTCTTTGTCATTTCTAATTGTGTTCATTTGAATCTTCTCTAATTTCTTTCTTATTAGTTTTGCTAGCAGTACATATATCTTTTAAATTTTTACAAAATAACCAACTCCTGAATGTGTTAATCGTTTGAATGGTTTTTTTTTTTGGGTCTCAATCTCTTTCAGTTCATCTCTCATTTGGTTATTTTTTGTCCTCTCCTTGCTTTAGGGTTGATTTTCTTTTGGTTCTCTAGTTCTTTTAGTTGTGATGTTTGGTTCTTAAATTGATATCTTTCTAGATGTTTGATGAGGACATTTGCTGCTATAAATTTCTCTGTTAACACTGCCTTAGCTGTGTTCCAGAGAATCTTGTATGTGTTCTCATTAGTTTCAAAGAACTTCTTGATTTCTGCCTTAATTTCATTATTTACCCAAAAGTCATTCAGGAACAGGTTACTGTATGGTTTTAAGATAATTTCTTAGTCTTGGTATCTAATTTGATTGTACTATCGTCCAAGAGACAGGTTGTTATGATTTCAGTTGTTTTGCATTTGCTGAGAAGTGTTTTGTGTCTGATAATGTAATTAATTGTAGAGTATATGTCATTCAGCAGTGAGAAGAATGTACATTCTGTTGCTTTTGGGTGGAAAGTTCTGTGATGTCTATCAGATCCATTAGATCCCATGTTGAGTTCAGATCCCAAATAACTTTGTTAATTTTCTGGTTGGATAATCTCATAATATCAGTGGGGTGTCAGAGTCCCTCAATATTATTGTATGAGAGTCTAAAGTTCTTTGAAGGTCATTAAGAACTTGCTTTATAAATCTGGGTTGCTCCTGTGTCAGGTGCATATATATTTATGAGTGTTAGGTCTTCTTATTTTTTTGAATCCTTTACCATTATGGACTACTTTTCTTTTTCTTTTTTGATCTATGTTGGTTTAAATTCTGTTTTGTATGAAATTATAATTGTGGCCCCTGCTTTTTTCTATTTTCCATTTGCCTGGTAGATTTTTCTTCATCCCTTTATTTCAAGTCTGTTGATGTCATTGCATGTCAGATCGGTCTCTTGAAGACAGCATACCAATGGATCTTCTTGCTTTACCTAGCTTGCCACTCTGTGTCTTTTAATTGGGGCATTTAGGACACTTACATTCAAGTTAATTATCGATGTGTGTGGCATTTATCCTGTCATCGCAATGTTAGTTAACTATTTGGCAGGCTTGTTTATGCAGTTGCTTTATAGTGTCACTGGTTTGTATTTCAGAGTGCTTTGTAGTGACCGGTAACAGTCTTTCCTTTCCATATTTAGGGCTTCCTTTAGGAAATCTTGTAGGCAGGTGTAGTGGTAATAAATTCCCTCAGTATTTGCTTGTTTGAAAAGGGTCTTATTTGCTTTTGCTTTTAAAGCTTTTGCTTATAAAACTTAGTTCAGCTGGATATGAAATTCTGGTTTGGAATTTCTTTTCTTTTGGAATGTTGAATATTGGTCCCCAATGTCTTCTGCCTTATAGAATTTCTGCTGAGAGGCTTCCTGTTAGTCTCATGAGCTTCACTTTGTAGGTGACCTATCCTTTTTCTCTAGATACCTTCAACATTTTTTCTTTCACTTTAACCTTGAAGAATCTGATGATTATGTGTTTTGGGGACAATCTTCTCATGATGTATCTTACTGGGGTTCTCTGCATTTCTTGAATTTAAATGTTGGCTTTTTCAGCTAGGTTGGGGAAGCTTTCATGAATGATATCCCGAAATACATTTTCCAAGTTGTTTCCATTCTCCTCATGTCTTTCAGGAACACCAGTGAATCATAGATTCAATCGCTTTATATAATCCCGTATGTCTCAACAGCTTTGTTAATTCATTATTGTTTCTCTATTCTTGTCTTACTATCTTCTTTCAGAAAGTCAGTATTCAGCTCTGTGCTTCTTTTCTTCATTTGGTTTACTCTGCTATTAAAGTTTATAATTGAATTATCAAATCTTTGTAGTGTGCCTTTCAGCTCTATCAGTTTGGTTACATTATTTTCTATGTGGGCTATTTCGTCTGTCATTTCCTGCATTGTTTATTATGATATTTAACTTTGTTGAATTGAATTTTAATGTACTCCTGCACTTCAGTCTTTATTCTTAACATATTCTTAATTCGATTCGTTTCTGTTATTTCAGTCATTTCAGCCTGTTTCAGAGCCCTTGCTAAAGAGGTATTGTTTGGAGGAAAGAAATTACTCTGGATTTTTTTAGTTGTCAGAATTTTTGCACTGATTCTTTTTCATCTTTATGGGCTTATCTACCTTCAGTCTTTGAAGTTGCTGACCTTTGGATGCTTTCTTTTACTCTTTTATCCCATTAGATTGCCTTGAGGGTTTGATTGTGGCATAAGGTGGATGCTGCTGAATGCCTTTTCTGAAAGATTTTAGGGGGTCAGCACTCAGTTCCCAACTCCTGGACTGCATGCTCTAACTCTGGGGGACTTGTACTAGGACCTGAATTTGTTCTCTGTCTCCCCAGTGTTAGGAATTCACTGCACTGGGTGGGGGCAGGGTTATTCCAGACCACGATCCCTTTACTTCAATGGGTTGTCTCAACCAAAGTATTTCATAGTGCCACGACAGTAGGATTTGACTTTGTAGCAGCAGCTATGGTGGAGTGCTGGTGGCTGCCAGGGTGCCTGCCTCCCTGCGGACTGTCACCACAGAGGTGGAGGCAATATGGCTGGTGGGAGAAGGACATCCCTGCTGGTGACTTTGTGCACAGTTGTCCTAGATTGGGGTATTGGCTTAAGGGCAGGGCACTGGAGGATACAGGTATGGGTACCTTTTCTGTGCCTCACAGAAAGAGTGGTCACTTAGGGCAGGGTGAGGATTCACTGTTCTGTATCCAGTGTTAGTGAAGGGCAAGGCATTGGTTTGCTTTGTGTCCACCAAAGCTCTGTCTACAATGGGGGATGGTGGGGTGAGGTGGAGTGGACTGCACTCCTGCATGCTGGCAGAGCAGGGAATGAAAAACCTGCCAGTGCAGACACATGCCAGCAAACCTATGTGGGAGGTTACTGTGGGCCCAGGGGAAGCTGCAGTTTGAGGAGGGAGCTTGTGGGTGGGTGCATGTCTTCAGGGGCCACCTCGTTGGAGCTTTTCACCCTTAGGCATGTTTCACCAGCACAGATGCTCAGATGCTATGGATTAGGCCTCGTAGGAAGTTGAGACTGCCCTGCAAGCAAGCATAGCCAGGCCGGGAGCCCAAGAAAGGCTAGCAGATCAAGAGTGCTCAGGTTGGACCAGTGCCATCTTATGGGCAAGACTGCCCTGCAGAGTACAGGACCCACAGATCCTTTAGGGCTGAAATCTCATATGGGAACAAGTTGAGCCTAAGAGGATGGCTGCCTCTGGCTGTGCTGTGTTACAGACCAAACCCTCTGGGGTGTACATCAGCTGTATTGTTGCCCCTTGCACTTCTCTAAGCAGCTATCCTGGTCAACTTGAGTTTCTGAGGTAGTTGAGAGGTCTCCTCCTCCTGATGTTCCAGAGGCCTGTGGCAAGAGAATATTTCTCCTTCAGTTCAACTCACCCATTCTCCTGGGGAGGGAAACAGGTTCTGGTGTTTGGTAGCCCCATGTACAACTCCCGGCTTTCTCCCTCTTTAGCTCAGCTTCTGTGTCTTTCCTCCATTCATTCTCGATGCCTTCCCTCTGAAGATCGGTTAGGTGCACCCCAGTTGTTTTGGTCCCTTCATGGGAACTGTTTCACAGCTGGCTGTGTCTAGTTGGCCATATTGCCTTTCCCCCACATATGTTTTTTATTAGTAGCAAAGACAGCTGGAAGACTGTTGGGATGTCGTCAAATATCTTTGTAAGATTATTTTGAAATTGGAGATAATCAGCAAAAGTATAAAGTAAGCATAAGTCTTAAAATGAGTAAAGCATACATGAGCAAAAAAGATCTCTTGAAACAAAAAGTATTTACTACTTTGAAATTATGTTTTAAATAAAACGCTCCAAAATAAAACTTTTCAATCAGATAAAATGATTGTTAATCTACTTTTCATTTAGCAAATTGGCCATTTCATAAGGGTTAGAGATGAAAAGAGAAAATGAGAGAAGAAAATTGGATAAATCCCATATCTAATGTGAATAGGAGTACAGATGACAGCAACATCAATAGATGTTGGAACTACAGCAAAAACAGGTTTGTAGGAGAAGTGAAAGAACATGGTTAATTATCTTTCAAATATGATGGCTTTGAGGAGCCTGAAGGATAAACTATTTATAATTACATCAGGCAGTTGACTGTAAGATCTAGTGTCATGGGAGATATCAAAGTGAGAAACAGATTACAGAATTTCTCAGCTTTCCTTTAAAACATGTCCTAATGAGAATTGTTTGTATGGTCGAGATCAAGTTCATTCATTTGAAATACTTCTATATCTTGTTATCAGACATTTTTATTTCTGAACAACATGAATAATAGACCTGCCTATAAACCTAAAACTATAAAACAACTAAAATAAACATATAAAAAAATCTTTGTAATCTTGGGCTTGGAAAATATTTTTTAGATATGGTGTGAGAAGCACAATCCAATAAAAAACACTTTTAAAAATTGGACTTTCAAAATTATAACTTCTGTTTTCTGGAAAAAAAAATTAAGTAAATAAAAGGACAAGCCACGTTCTCACTCATAGGTGGGTGTTGAACAATGAGAACACATGACACATGGGCACAGGGAGGGGAACGTCACACACTGGGGTCTGTTGGGGACTATAGTGGAGGGACAGTGGGGCATGGGGAGGTTGGGGAGGGTTAACATTGGGAGAAATCCCTGATGTAGGTGATGGGGAGATGGAGACAGCAAACCACCATGGCATGTGTATACCTATGTAACAATCCTGCAAGATCTGCACATGTACCCAAGAACTTAAAGTACAAAAAAAAGGATAAGCCACAAAATAGGGAAAATATTTGCAAATGACATATCTAACAAGAGACATGTAATTAGAATATATCAAAATCTAATTAAACTCAATTAGGTAAATAACTTAATAAAGAAATGGGCAAAGTATTTAAAAATATAGTTTACCAGAAAAGATAATGCAGATGAGCATATGCCTGAAATCACTTGTCGTTAGAGAAATATGATACCTCTATAAACCTATTAGAATATCTAAAATTGAAGGGACTACATCAAGTGTGGTAAAGATGTGGAGAAATCGAAACTCTCACATACTATTGGCTGGAATGCAAAATAGTAAACCATTTTTTAAAAATATTTGAATGTTTCTTAAAAACGTAAACATATACCTTCCTTTTTATTTAACAGTTTTGCTCTTAGGTGCTAACTCAAGAGAAAGAAAAATATATGTCCATATAAAAATGTATTGAAAGATTATGTAAGCTTTATTTCTAATAACTCAAATCAGTAAATAACCCAAAATGTCCACCAACATTTGAATTAATAAACTAAATAGTATTTAAAACAAATTAATACCAACTTAGATGAATCACAAGATAATTATGTTTCAGAAAAGAAATCAACAAAGTGTATATTGCATTATTTAATAAACACAAATTTATAACTTGAAAACTCATCTATAGTTTCAGAAAACAGGTCAGTGATTACCTGTGAAGAGAAGTGGGTGGGTTGGGAAGGAGACAGAGCCAGAGAAATCTTGTTGAACATTGTTACAGGTTGAATTATACCCCTACAAATTTCTATGTTGAAGTTCTTTTTTTTTTTTTTTTTTTTTTTGAGACAGAGTCTCACTCTTGTTTCCCAGAATGGAGTTCAATGGTGCGATCTCAACTCATTGCAACCTGCAACACCCTCAGCCTTCTGAATAGCTGGGATTACAGGTGCTCACACCTGACATATGCTTGAAATCATATGTCTGACAATTTTTTTGTGTGTTTTTAGTAGAGGCAAGTTTTCACCATGTTGGCCAGGCTGGCCTCCAACTTCTGACTGCAGGTGATTCATCTGCCTTGGCCTCCCAAAGTGCTGGGATTACAGAGGTGATTGAGACCACCTTGGCCAACATGGTGAAAACCTGTCTCTACTAAAAATACAAAACTTAGCTGAGCATGATAGTGTGTGCCTGTAATCTCAGCTACTTGGAAGGCTGAGGCAGGAGAATCTCTTAGACCCAGGAGGTGGAAGTTACAGTGAGTGGAGATTGCACCACTGCACTCCAGCCTGGGTAACAGAGTGAGACTCCACCTTAAAAACAAACAAACAAAAAAGAGGTAGTGAAGTTAAAATTGTTTCATAAGGTCATATCCTAATAAAATACGACAGTATTCTTATAAAAACATGAGATTAGGTGTGATGGTTAATACTGTCAACTTGATTGAATTGAAATGCAAAGTATCGATTCTGGGTGGGTCTGTGAGGATGTTGCCAAAGGAGATTAACATTTGAATCAGTGTGCTGAGAAAGGCAGACCCACAGAATAATCAGCAAGCATAAGTCTTAAAAGGAGGAAAGCATACCAAGGTATAAAGCAGGAAGAAAAAATGTGAAAAGGCTAGTCTGGCTTATCTTCCCAGCCTACATTGCTCTCCCATGCTGGATGCTTCCTGCCCTTGAAATCACACTCCAAGTTTGTGGGATCTTGTGATTGTGTCAGTTATGACTCCTTAATAAACTCCCCTTTGGTATATATCCTATTAGTTCTGTTTCTCTAGAGAAACATGACTAATACATTAGGACACAGATTTACACACAAAGAAAGAATAATTGAAGAATCTGAGAGAAAGCTGCTGTCTGCAAGCCAAGGAGAAAAGCCTCAGAAGAAACTAACCCTGCTGAGACTTTGCCCTTGGACTTCTCTCCTTCAAAATTATGAGAAAATAGACTCCTGATATTTAAACCACCCAGTCTTAGAAAATTTATTTATTTATTTATTTATTTTACCACACTTCAAGCACAACAGGACCCAAAAGATTAGTATAAGATTTGAGCCATTCCAATTTAACTATCTTCCCTGCTCCTACCTTTTTTCTCCTATAGTTAAAAAACAAACAAAGAAGCAGACCCACAAACAACAGCAAAAAACTCTCCATTTAAAGCAACTCTTAAGGCAATTAGGTTAGTTTGTGAAGTGGTATTTTTCTGAGTAGAAAAATATATAAAAATATTGTTAAAAGTCACAAATGGTGGTATTTGTCTTTATTTTCTTCCAAGAGAGGGAAGAAAGTCGTTAACTGTATGCTAGGAGCTACAGAGGTTTTGGGTGATAATGAGGCATCAAGCAAGGTCACCTGGACTGGTGCTCCATGTTCTGTTGCATGTAGTTCTATTAAGTATCCAATAAAGTAGGTCCTACTCTGCTTCTTTTCTTTTTTTTTCTTTCTTTTTTTTTTTTTTGAAAAAAAGGAAAGAAGGAGAGGAAAAGAGAGAAAGAAAAAGAGGGAGAGAGAACAGGAATATTGCTTTATTCTATGAATGGGTATTAATAATGGTCGATTAATATTTTGTGTATTTAAAGTGGAGAACATATATTTTGTGTATTTAAAGTGGAGAGCTCTGTAAGTACTTATTAAGTTTACTTGTTCCGGATCTGAGTTCAAGTTCTGAATATCCTTATTAACTTTCTGTCTCGTTGAGTCTAAATCTCTTTATGGATCTTATGTATCTGGGTGTTAGGATGCATTGATCCTTTTACCACTCTATCTTTGTTGCTTTGAAATCTGTTTTATCAAATACATGAATTGCAACTCCTGCTTTTTGTTTATTTATTTATTTTTGCTCTCCATTTGGTTGGTAAATCTTTCTCCAACCCTTTGTTTTGAGTCTTTGTGTATCTTTGGATATAAAATGGGTCTGGATGTAGTATACTGTTAGATTTTGGCTGTATCTTTTGATTGGGGGATTTAGTCAATTTAAATTTAGGATTACTGCCATTTGATGTTAACTGGCTATTTTATCCATTCACAGATGTAAATTCTTCTTTATGTTGATGCTTTTTACTTTTTGGTATATTTTTAGAAAGGCTATTACTGGTTGTTCCTTTCTGTGTGTAATGCTTCTTTCAGAAGTTTTTGTAAAGCAGGCCTGGTGGTAATAAAATCTCTGAGTACTTGCTTGTTCATAAAAGATTTTATTTTTCCTTCAATTGTGAAGCGTAGTTTGGCAGGATATGAAATTCTGGGCTGAAAGTTCTGTTCTTTAAGGATGTTAAATATCGGCCCCCACTCTCTTCTGGCTTGTAGGGTTTCTGCTGTGAGTCTGATAGGCTTCCCTTTGTGGGTAACCTGACCTTTCTCTCTGGCTGCCTTTAGCATTTTCTCCTTCATTTCAACCCTGGTGAATCTAACAATTATGTGCCTTGGGGTTGCTCTTCTTGAGGAATGTCTTTGTGGTGTTCTCTGTATTACCTGCGGTTGAATACTGTCCTGCTTTGCTAGATTGGGAAAATTCTCCTGGATAATATCCTGAAGAGTCTTTTCCAGCTTGGATTCATTCTCTCCATCACATTCAGGTACACCTATCAAACGTAGATTAGGTCTTTTCACATAGTCCCATATTTCTTGGAGACTTTGCTCATTCCTTTTTATCCTTTTTTCTCTATTCTTGTCTTCTCGTTTTATTTCATTAAGTTGGTCTTCGACCTCTGATATCCTTTCCTCTGCTTGATCAATTTGGCTATTCAAACTTGTGCATATTTCACTAAGTTCTTGTGTTATATTTTTCAACTTCGTTAGTTCATTTATATTCCTCTCTATATTGTCCATTCTTTTTAACATTTCATCAAACCTTTTTTCAAAGTTCTTAGTTTCTTTACATTGGGTTAGAACAAGTTCTTTCAACTCCCAAAAATTTCTTATCATCCACCTTCCAAAGCCTACTTCAGATAATGGAACAGAGTCCTTTTCCATCAGGGCTTGTTCCGTTGCCGATGAGGAATTGCCATCCCCTGTAGAGGGAGAGGGGTTCTGATTTTCGACATTCTTGGCCTTTTTAGGCTGTTTTTTTCTTTTTATTGTGGATTTATCCATTTGCTATCTTTACAATTACTGCCTTTCTAATTAGGTTTCTGACTGTACGTCCAATTTATTGATTCCCAGTGCTAGAATCCGAGCAACCCACTGCGCCGGCCAAAACAGCAGCGATAAGATTGATGGTGCTCTTCTGCCTGGGAATCTCCGGTCTGGCTTCCTTCTTGAGTCTGCAACAAGCAGCTCTGCCTTCCCGGAGCTCCAAACGCCAGTCAGTAGGGGAACCAGTCCCGTTTACTGTGCACGAAGAGCTGCCGCACCGAGGTGATGGCAAAACCACTGCGCCGGCCACAAGAGTCACGCTGGCGACCCGCAGAGCTCCTCCACTGGAAATCTTCTGGTCTGTGAGTGACGAAAATTCATCTGAAAGTGTGGCATCCTCACATTTTCTGAGCTTTCACTGGGAGCTACAATCCCGAGCTGTTAGCGATCAGCCATCTTGGATCAGAAGTCCAAGTAGAAACTTTATTACATCAGTCCTGGCAAACTAACACAAGGCTAAGAGGTACCCTCAACATGTTGATTGTTGATGGTTTCATGGGTGTGTACAACTTCTAAAACTTCCCAAATTGTACGATTTAATTATGTGCCATTTAACTTTTGCCAATTATTCTCTCATAAAGCTGTGGAAAAATATGAACATTGTAAAGAAAATCTTTTGAATAATTATCCATCTCTCAATTTTCATTCAACATCTTTCAATTATCTTTTAAATTTTTCTACAAATACAATGAGTATTTTAATGATGCCATGTGTAGTCTGAACTAAATGTCAAAATCTAATCATGCCCCTTTGAAAATAACAACTAAACACTATCTATTGTTTGGTGTAAAATGTTATCAAATTGTCAGTTGTTGGGGTTTTCCTGTATAGTGAGCAAAGCATGCATTCTGGAGCCATAAAGGTCCAGTTTAAACACTTGGACTTAAGCATCTTTTACAATATACTAAACAAATGACTTTTCCATAATTTTCATTTCAAAAAATGATAGAAGTCAAAATACCTATCAAAAATTGTTCAATTTTTTACATTAGTTTTCTTTTTGTTTTTCTATTGCTTCTCTTTTTAGCAACCTTGTTTTCCCAAAAAATTCTTTATCAAGTGCCTAATGTTTATGAATACTGATCTAATTTAATTTCCTCAGAAGACTCTCATTATATCTGCCTCTCTTCTGTTTTCTAAGCAAGGTACATGCACACCTTTGGAAAACATCATATAAAAGTATTGATTAATAAGGCCCTTAGACTTTAAAATGTCATTAAAAAAAGACAAGTGATGAGAGTGATCCATTTTTAGTTTGCAATGTATGGAAAGCATTTTGGTTTATTCAATAGTAATCAACAGCGTCTGCACTGTTATTTACTGATTGCTATTACATCTTCCTAAGGGGTCTGAGGAGAGATTAAGTGCTTCATAGAAAACTCACACAGCCTGAGCCTGAAGGCATTGCATAATGAAGGTAAAATTAGAGAGACAGTACTCTGACATCTGTAGGAATCACATTTTGAAAATATAGCTTAACATTCTGGGATTTTTTTTTTCTCTTCAAATTTAGATGTGCTGCAAACCTCTGTAGAGATTGGAGAAGTAAAGCTGCCAGTATGCTTAGTGTTCTCAGAATAAATCCAAATCTCCCTCCTGAGTTCCTGACAGACATGTTTTTTTTCATTTACCAGTAGACTGAAATAGGTAAAAACCACAACACCTCTTCCCATTAATATAAATGTTTTTAGATGACTCTTAGGTTCACATTCTGCTTTAGCAAAGAGGGAGAAGACAAGGAATACTCTCAGGATCAAATTCAAACTGAATGCAATTTCTTTCTTTTCTTTCTTTTTTTTTTTTTTTTAGCCATGAAAACTCTTTTAGATAAAGGAAATGAATATCATTTGAAAATCCAGTGTAAAACCAGGGCAGAAAATACACAACATGAGCCTATATCATCTAGTAGTTCTAGAACATAAAAATATGCTAAAAGAGCAACATATAGATAAGCTTCATGCAGGTATGTTAAAGAGTATGGATTTTAGTTAAGAACGATGTATCAATACTGCTTCACTAATTGAGATAAATGAAACGTAGTGATGTACGATTTTAAGAATAGAGGAAACTGAGTAAGGGGGATTCAGGAAAAAACTGTATTACTTGTGAATTTTTCAGTATATCTAAACTATTCTAAAGTTATAAATTTATTACAAAAATGTGCTTAATCACAAGGATTTTTAAAAAATAATATAAATTGGATTACTTTCATCTTGAAGTAAGCTGTTAATCCATATTGTACATAAATATCCTCTGAAGAATTTCTAAAAATATGTTAACAGTTTTGCAGTGTTCATTTTAAGTTAAATTCATTATTAATATTTTGTAAGGGAGTATTTTAGGACTGAATTTGTGTTTATTACTTTTTATTTTAGTCTTCTGTGTACAAATAGGATAATGACTATTGACATTATTGTATAAATGGATCTGGGGAGTATTAAATTAACAAAATCCATCTAACATTGTTCAATCTAATATTTTCTCAAACCGATTTAATGATGAAATGCCTTTTCTTTCAATAATTAACCTTTTACAAATATTATATTACATGAAACATGATTAGAGAAATGCTGACCTATTAGAAAACTCATGGTCCCTATACATTGATCATGTGGAAATGCCACAGAAAAGCTATTTAGATTGACAAAATCAATCACACTTTTTAAAATTTAGCTTATTCAAGTATAAAACAGGCAAAATAATACCTATCACAAAGGACTGTGGAAATAAATATATGCAAATATATGAATACAAATTTGTCTATGTCCATTTGTGTACTTTGGTCTTCTTATTTTACTACTAATAATATTTTTTAAATCTTATGTGTTAAAAACTACACATATGCATAACCATATTGAGTTTGGAAGTGAAACAGGAATTCTGGAAGTTATATTATAAATTATCTTTGAAATGCAGTATCAGCAATTGTAAGTGATATAGGTCTTCCATCTGTTTAATTATCTCAGTTTCAATTCATGCATTCAGAAAATGTTGATTCAATTGTGTACTCCTGTGTTTATTAGTTAATTTTCCCAGGTTTCAGTGTTGCTTTTGAAAGTGTCTGTAATATCAAAAGACTTCCACCAAGTGCATAATGATCTTTGACTTCTCTTCTCTTGAACACTCCTTTGCTTGGAACATTGAGTAAAACGTGTTTTCTATGTTATATTGTGGCAATCAATAATTTCATTTTGGTAATCTTATCATTAATTGCCATCCTGTATCAGCCACGAGTAAAAAAATGTTAGGTAAAATAAAAACAAATAATGAAAAGCCCATAAATTATAAACAAGATGTATCATTAGTCATTCTAAACTCATGGAATTGCTGAGAACATTTTGAACAAAATCTGTTCCAGTCACTGACTGAAAAATAATATAAATTTTCTAGTAACTCTCATTGGCTAAAAGAGTCCCTGGGGAAAAGATACCAAATACATAATAAGATATCTGTCCATTCATTCATCCATGTATGTATGCATGCATATATGTATATTTGTGTACTTCATATTTGCTTATATTTAAATGTATATGTGCGTATAGAGATAAATGAATAGATACTTAATGCTTGCTTTCTCTCTGTACAAATATTCCCGGAATTAGAGTATTAAAATTAATCTGGTTGATAGACTTAGATCTGAGACTGCTGAGATGGCATCTATGACTACTGGTATTTATGATAGTTTTTGTCATTTTGAAATTATTTAATAAATAACACATACTCAATAGGTACAGATCTAGAATAGCAGATTTGCTAATATTGATAATCTCAGACAAATAAAATTTACTGGAGAAGCCTAGAATAGTAGTGTTAGATGAGAATAAAAATAATCAAATATGCTTGTTATTAAAACATGATATTCTTGAGCTCTGTTCAATTTTACACAAATAAAGATAACTTGACCTTTTAAGTTGTGAATGCATACTGCTCTTTAAGTATATCTCACTGAATTATATACTAAGGTGTATAGAAATAATTGATATTGAATTTAGAAAAAAAGAAAAAATCTTTATAATGAAGTTAGACAAGAGAAGTGGTATACATAAAAATGGAGATTGCAATGAAATCTGGATGTCACAGATTGTTTAATTGTTACAATGAAATGCTGCCTCTTCTGTTTACTGGCTGCATGTCTTTCATTAAGTAACTTGGTCCATTAAAGAGAATAATAATAGATACAACTTCTTGAAATATGGCCGAGTGTGAAAATAAGTATTAGGTAGAGCTTAGTTTAGCACAATGTCTAGTGCAAAATCCATTCTAAATGTATAAAATTTTAAAAAATACTTGTAAATGTTGAGTTAAATTTCTACTTTAGTTAACTTTTTATACAGTTATTAAAGAAAAATATAAACTGTGAATCTGCACATTCACTCACTGTGAATTAAAAAAAAATACCTCTGATGGCTAATTTTAAGTGTCAATTCGCATGGCTCACAGAGATGGGGGCAGATATCTGGCTAAACATCATTTTTGGCTGTGTATGTGATGGCATTTATGGATGACATTTTTGTTTTAATTGCTGAACTCAGAAAAGCAGATTTCCCTCCCTAATGTGGATCGGCATCACGCAGTTGAGGGCCTGCATAGAACAAAAGGCAATGGAAGAGAGAATTTGCCATTTCTGTCTCACTGCTTGAGCTGGGACATAGGGATTCTCCTGCCCTCACACTGGGATTCACATCATTAACTCCCCCTGGTTCTCAGGCCTTCAGACTCGGACTGAATTGCACCACTGGCTTTTCTGGGTAGATATCCCTTTGCCGACTTTACTTCTCTGACTTGTACATTACCTAAGGTGCATGTTAAAACAGTATTGTGTGAAACTTCTTGGAGCTTTGATTCAAAGACTGTGATATTTAGTCCAGGAATATGTATTTTAAGTAACATAGGTAATTTTTATAGTCACTGTTTTCAGCAGCACAGAATCAAAATAAAAACGAGTGAGTTAAGCTACCAATTTCAGTTGTCAGAGTTCTGGGCAACATTCTACTTCTACTTCATAGATATTTGAATGTGAATATCATACTACATCTGTTTATATGTAACATGCAAAACATCTACCTACTTCATAAGGTTATCATACTAATTGCATGAGAAAAAAGTTAATGTTGAAGATGCAATACAAAATATTTGTAATACTTTTTTTGTGTAACATAAAAACCTCTCTCTATATGTATTTTTATATCTATTATCTATCTATCTATCTATCTATCTATCTATCTATCTATCTATCTATCTACCTATCTATCTATATTAGAATATTCTAACCATAAATGTCCTAGTGTTAATATAACTAATTAAAGTTTTAAAAGTCAGAATTCCATATAATTAGGTGTGATTCATAAGTAGCCTTATGAATACTAAGTAGCCTTAATTTCAGAATTCAGATATAAAAACATTAACAAAGAATCATACTAGTTTATTTGCACGAGTAGGTGTGTGCTTGCGCACACTAATTTTTTTCTTATTACCATAGAGTTAGGTAATTTTCACAGAGTTACTGAGCAAATATTTCTTGCTTTCCCACTAGTTATATTACTTCTTTATAATATATATTAAGGACTAAACATTCTAAAGTACTTATGCATGTGTATATGTATATGAATATAAACATTCTAAAGTACTTATGCATGTGTATATGTATATGAATATATAGATTTACATATTAATTATAATTGAATTCAAATAACCAATATATAAGCCATATCAGCTAAAACATAGTAGATTAAATTACTAATTTATCTGAAAGAAATCTTGGGTATAATAAAAATTAAATATACTAGTGAACATTAAATATATTGGCTATATTAACCATGAGCAAAAAGAGGAGTCTTCATAAATTGAAATTACTCTTTTGGGAAAAAAATGTTTTAACTGTCAGTAGCTGAAAGCATTATTGCTCATTTTATTCTTCTAAGATAGAAGTATTTCCAGAAAAAAAAAAAAACTTTCTTTCGTAAATTGCAGTGCCAAGTAATTTAAAATTATATAAAATTAATGGTTTTATGCTGGTATTCCTTTACTTCCTGTACCTCTTTTCAAATTCTGAAGAAATATTACCCTTAAGGGATTTAAAATCAAATAAAAAGCCTTCATCTTCTACAATTCTTCAAAATTTTATCTCCGATTCTTTGTCTCTTTTGTGATAATATTTTTTACAAATTTTTTGTCTCCTTTTTAAATTTATATTTCTATTGAATCTATAATTAATAATAATTGTTGTGTATCTCAATACTTTTCATTTTGAAAAAGGCATCTACTGATTATTGACCAGCAGAGGAGAGATACACTGTAGGTCATGGCCAACTACTCACAATTGACCGTTATTTATCTATTGACTTGCCTTGAGCAAAATTTACTCAAGCTTTTCTTCTCCCCACATGTGCCTAGACTTTGGTTTGCCCCTTAGCTTAAGCAAAAACTAAGTTGCAGAACATCCACCCTTTCCAGCTCATCCTGAGAAACAGGTTAAATGCAAGGGTGGAAGATTCTGTTAAACATCCTTGATAATGCCATCTGTTCCTTATACATGAAAAGCCTTTATTTGTTATGATTTTGAGACTTTGTGGATCTTGCGTTCAGACCATTCTCTGTATTACAATAGTGACATGGTCTCTGTATTACAATAGTGACATGGTCTCTGTATTACAATAGTGACATGGTTGGGCTGCTCAAATTTGATCTTGAATTTCTGTGCATTGCAGGAGGGACCCAGTCAGAGATAATGGAATCATGCGGGCAGGTCTTTCCCTGTTGTTCTTGTGATACTAAGTCTCATGAGATGTGATGGCTTTATTAGTTGGGGTTTCCCTGCATAAGCTCTCTTTTGGCCTGCTGTCGTCCATGTAATTTCACCATGATTGTCAAACTTTCCCAACCATGTGAAACTGTAAGTCTTTTAAACTTATTTCTTTTGTAAATTGCCCAGTCTGCAGTATGATTAAGATCAGCAGCGTGAAAATGGACTAATGAAGTAAATTGGTACCAATAGAGTGGGACACTGCTATAGATACCTGAAAATTTGGAAGCAGTTTTAGAACTGGGTAACAGGCAGGGGTTGGAACAGTTTGGAGGGCTCAGAAGAGGACAGAAAAATATTGACAGTTTGATACTTTGTAGAGATTTGTTGAATGGCTTTACCCAAAATGCTGATAGCGATATGGACAATAAAGTACTGGATGAGGTGGTCTCGGATGGAAATGAGAAACTGTTGAGAACTGGAGCAAAGGCGACTCTTGCTTTGTTTTAGCAACAAGAGTGGCAGGATTTTGTCCCTGCCCTAGAGATATGTGGAATTTTGAGCTTGCGAGAGCTGCTTTAGGGTATCTGGTGGAATAAATTTCTACCCAGCCAAGCATTCAAGAGTTGATTTGGGTACTATTACAGGCTTTCCATTTTATACAGGAAACAGAGCCTAAAAGTTTAGAAAATTTGCAGTCTGGCAACGTGATAGAAAAGAAAATTTCATTTTCTGAGAAGAAATCCAAGCTGGCTGCAGAAATTGGCATAAATAACAAGGAGCTGAATGTTAATTCCCAAGACAACTGAGAAAATGATTCAAGGGCATATCAGACGTCTTCATAGCAGCCACTCCCATCGCAGCCCCAGAGGCCTAGGAGGAAAGAGTGGTTTTGTGAGCTGACCCATAGTCTCCATGCTCTGTGTAGCCTAGGGGTTTGATGCCCTGCATCCCAGCCACTTGAGCCCTGGCTAAAAGGGGACAACATAGAGCTTGGGCTGTGACTTTAAGGGCACAAACCTCAAGCTTTGGCAACTTCCACATGGAGTTGAGCCTGCTGGTGCACAGAAGTCAATAATTGGGGTTTGGGAACCTCCTCTTAGAGTTCAGAAGATGTATGGAAATGCCTGGGTGTCCAGGAAGAAGTTTGCTGCAGGGGCAGGTCCCTCATGGAGAACCTCTGTTATGGTAGTGCAGAAGGGAAGTGTGGGGTCAGAGCCTCCACACACAGTCCCTACTGGGACACCACCTAATGGAAGTGTGAGAAGCGGGCCACTGTCCTCCAAACCCCAGAACTGTAGATCCACTGACAGCTTGCACTGTGCACCTTGAAAAGCTACACACACTCAATGCCGGCCCATGAAAGCAGCCAGGAGCAGGGCTATACCACGCAAAGCCACAGCTTTAGTATTTGACTCCCCTGCTGGATTTGGGACTTGCATGGGGCCTGTAGTCTCTTTGGTTTGGCCAATTTCTTCCATTTGGAATGGCTGTATTTACCCAATGCCTGTACTTCCATTGTATCTAAAAAGTAACTGACTTGCTTTTGATTTTATAGGCTCTTTGACAGAAGGGACTTGCCTTGTCTCAAATGAGGCTATATATGGACTGTGAACTTCAGAGTTAATGCTGAAATGAGTTAAGACTTTAGGGGACTGTTGGGAAGGCAAGATTGCTTTTGAAATGTGAAGAAGACATGAGATTTGGGAGGAGCCAGCGGTGGAATAACATTTTTTACTGTTTCTCCACTCAAATCTCATACTGAATTTCTTCATGCTATGGTAGGGACCCAGTGGTAGGTAACAGAATCATGAGGGCAGGTCTTTCCCATGCTGTTCTCACTATAGCGAATAAGTATCATAAGATCTGATGGCTTTATAAGATGGAGTTACCCTTAACAAGCTCTCTCTCAGCCTGCTGCCATCTGCTTATGAAATGACTTGCTCCTCCTTGCCTTTTGCCATGATTGTGAAGCTTCCTCAGCTATGTGGAACTGTAAGACCATTAAACCTCTTTCTTTTGTAAATTGCCCAGTCTCGTGTGTGTCATTATCACCAGCATGAAAATGGACTAATACAAATAGGCTTTTTGAATACAGCCTCTCACTAATCCATACTTTTTTTTTTTTTTTTAACAATTATGAACTCTAGGAGGGAAAAAAGAAAGCTAAAAATATTTATGGATATCAGTGGGAAGAAAAGGAACGCTATAAAAAAAGTGTATATACGCATAAAAAGATACATATATAATGTTTGTATGTATAATATATAAAAAGATAATGTATAATATGCTGCACTGCCCATGGAGTAGCCATTCTTTTATTCCTTTGTTTTCTTAATAAAAACGAAAAAAAAATATATAATATATGTGTGCATATATACACATACACATAGAGATATATGTACGGAGAGAACAGGAGAGCAAGGGAGAGAATAAAATCTACAAGAACTAAATTTTAGTTGAAGACTTTAGGGTAATGTCAATGTGAATATTTCTTAAGTAAAAATGTTGCTTTCTCTATGCATCACATATGCATTAATCAATTAAATTTTTGAAATAGCTCTATGCAATATGGATTATCTTTTTAATTATTATTACACATTGAGTGAAATGAGAAACAGAGAGGTTAAGTAACTTGCCCAAAGTTATGGTTTTGAAATATGTTGGGATTTGAACCTTAGCCTCCTGGCTTAGGATCTTTCCTCCTAAAAATCACATTTTCCACAATATTCTATTGGGGATTTGAAAATGTAAGTTTTAATCAACAGAACTTTGCAAATGATTATTTCTAAAATAGTACACATAAAAATGGAAGCTAATTATCAATCGAGTGCTTCAGAAACACTGTAAACTTTGTCTCAAGGAAAGTAAGGAAATTTTGTAGTTGCATGCAGCTTTCATTTTAAAAGGGAAACACAATTATCTAGCATGATTATATCTACTTTTTTGCCAATTCTTTTAGGAGCTGAGTTACTTTCTTACCACTATTCTAGATTTCTACATTATCCTATGATTTTCTATTGCCACATTTATAATATATATGCAAGTTATTAATAAGCATATCTTTAAATTGCTTGGGCAGTAATTCTTTTGTAATAACAACAAAAACTCATCTATTTAAAATTGAGGCTCAGGAAAAATAACAATGTTGACAGGAGCAGATGTTTCTATCTCATTCTTAATCCCTTTATAAGTGAATTCAAATGCTCCTGACTCCCTGAAATTCCAAAAATAATTAGTGAAAAAAAAAGTGCTTGGAAAGACATCCAACTTTGATAAAATCATAATCTTTTTCTTCAGATGAATCTAAGGCTGGTTTTGAATAACAACTGGCAATCAGTGACACATTCTGCATTTTCATAACTTAAAATGATGTCACCCATTTTGTAACTAAATTTTAAAAATAGTAATTGAAAGTAGCAGGCATTTATCTGGTACTATTTGTTTTGTAGGCTTCAGTTTACAAAGTCAAATTGAAATACTAAAAGTCACAGCTTATGTTTACAATTCCTTCAACTTATAAAAATAGTCAAGACAATTTTTCTTTGAGATACACTCTCTAATATTTAAATCAATTTGTCTTCTACTAGTGCTGTAAGCTTTTAAACTAGAATGATAAACTGGTTTAGCATTCTGCCATGTTTCTTATTGAATAGTTTTAGAGGATCATATCTTAAGTTGACAATGTTTAATTAAAATTCTTAATAAAAATGTGAAATTGGGAAAATATTACACAGTAATTAGAAAAGTTATCAGTCATTTAATAAAAGTGATTATGTGTTTTCATAATCACTTTTATACATAAAACACTATTTTATACATAAAACAATATTTCCTACATTAAAACCACCTCTCTCTCTCTTCACATGCATGTCTAAGAATTTTTAATTTATGAAATATATTTTTATATTTAAAGAAGTTTGAAAAACCTATATGTCCTTCACTTTCATGCATTTTTAATGTTTTTCTACAGTTGCTTTATCTCTTTCTCAGTCTCTCACTCTTTTTCTTGCTTTCTCCCATTCTCTCCCCCATTTGAAAGTTTCAGACATCATTCCTAAGTACTTCTACATGTACCTCTGGAAAATATATCATGGGAACTATTTTTTCTTTTCTTTCTTTCTTTTTTTTTTTTTTTTTTTTTTTTTTTTTTGAGATAGGGTCTCATTCTGTCACACAGGATTGAGTGCAGTGGCATGAACAAAGCTCACTGCAGCCTCGAACTCCTGGGCTCCAGTGGTCCTCTCACCTCAGCCACCCCATTAGCTGGAATAACAGACATGTGCTACTATTTTCAGCTACATTTTTTTTATTGTTTGTAAAGATAGGGTCTCACTATGTTGCCCAGGCTGGCCTTGAACTCCTACTCTCCAGCAATCCTCCTGACTTGGCCTCTCAAAGTGCTGGGCTTACAGGCGTGATCCACCATGCCAGGTCTACCAGCAATCTTAATATCATTACTCCACATTAAAATTTAATACCAAAATAACATTATCTAATATAAATTTATTTTCACATTTTTTTCAATGCTTATTTTACACTTGTTTTTTTTTTTTTATTTGTTTGCCTTTTCAACATAGGATCCAATAAAAGGTAATATGTTGTATCTATTACCTGACTTTAGTTCCCTTTAATTATTCATGCACTCTCTTCTGCGTTTTTTCATGACACTAATAGTTTTGAACACTCCTAATTGACAAATTTGTATTATCACCTTTGTCCCCAAAACATGCCAATGTATCAGAAATTTTACTATTTTTTGTCTTAGAGAATTCACGTTAGCTATGACCCCAATGGTGGTTTCCAGAGACCAAGTGATCAAAGGAAATGAGGAAATGTTGATCAATGGGTAAAATGTTTCAGTTAGACAAGATGAGTAAATTTCCAAGATCTCTCACATGCCATTGAGACTGTGGTTGATGATGAGGTATTTTCTACTGAAAAATGGCTAAGATCTTAAGTGTTCTCAAAATACACACACACACACACACACACACACACACACACGGCAAGTAACACATATATTCCTCTGCTTCATTGTGGTAATTATTTCACAACATATACATAAATCAAAATAACACATTTTATAATGCAAATATATATAGTTTTTTGCCAAATATACCTCAAACATTTTTAATTATTGAGCACATTTTATTAAAAAATAACTGTTTTTATTCTCTGTAGTAATAGTGTCACTTAATTGTTATAATTGTGTCACTTCTGCCAGGTATATAATTTAATTGAACAGACATTTTCAAAGTTAGGAGTATGTCAGAATTTATTTAAACATATATGTCAATGAAAGTATATTCCTTAGGATTTGAGGGCAAAACATTTGTTGTAATTATGAAAAATATTATATTTTCTAAAAGAAAAATGGCACCACTACTGGCCAATATGTGTTTTAATTCCTACATTACTATTCTTTTAAATATATATGTATAATATATGTGTGTGTGTGTGTGTGTGTGTGTGTGTGTAATTGGCCAAAAAGATAAAACACCCTTTACTTTTCTGTGGAAAAACTGTTAAGTCATAGTGTTACCAAGCTTTCCTTTTTCTGGTATTAACATTAACTTTCTCCTAGTAAGATCGATTGCATTTGTGCCTAAACATAGCTTATTTCCTTGTTAAAATATGATTCCTGAGACTTTCTCTCAAAGACACTCCTTTGCTTGATCCACGGTCCAAGAACTGCAGTTTTAGGAAGCATAAAAAGACAGTCTAATATTTTAGTACTGTTTGGAAGCAACTACCCTAGCATATTCAATAAAGGTAGGCTTTTGTTCCCACCCACTGTAGAGTAATTTGGTAGTTACTATTCTATTTTCCATACCCCTCACCATTGTTAGCTACATCCTGGGTTACCAATCTCTTTGTCAATGGCCACCAGTTAAAACTTTATAATGAAATCGATCTTGTTCCTGCTGTATAGTTGTCAAGATAAAAGTTAATCAATGAAAAATACTTCCCTTTAAGTTCCCCCATTTTTCTTTTTTTTGACATAGCAAAACAGTAAAAAAATTGTATGGCTATGTAAGACATGAATGCATTGCTTGATGGATAATGATACATAATGGGAATTGCACTATTTGAAGCCTTAATTTGTTTGTCCCGTATGACAAACATAAAGAAAAACAAAAAATATAAAACAAACAAAATTTTGCCTTTTTTTTTTTTTGAGAGAGAGAGAGAGAGAGAGAGAGAGAGAGAGAGAGAGAGAGAGAGAGAGAGAGAGAGAGAGAAAGGATCTTGCTGTGTCACCCAGGCTGAAGTGCAGCGGAGTGATCAAAGCTAACTGCAGCCTCAAACCCCGGGCTCAAGTGACCCTCCCACCTCAGTCTCCCGAGTATCTGGGGCTATAGATGAGCAACATCATGCCCAATTAAATTCTTACCTTTAAACAGAAGGTCAGTACCCCAACTGATTTTAATGTTAATCCTCGATTCCTTGAAATTAGCACCACCACCATCTCAGAGGAAAACAGCACTTTCAAGATCCAAAATACAATGTCATCTCTTTTACCAAAGTCCCTAATCCAATAATTAGACTTACTTTATGCAACAGACTGACTGTTTGTGTCCCCTAAAACTTCAGATGGACAAATATTAACTCCCAAGATTATGGTATTAGAAAGTGGGGCCTTTGGGAAGTAACTTTATAAAGGATATCCAGAAACCTCTCTCAGCCCTTCCACTATGTGGGAACCCAGCATACACACAAAATTTTCCTCTATGAATGTAGAAGCTGGCCCTCACCAAATGCCAGATCTGCAGTACCTTGGTTTTAGACTTCCCGGCCTCCAGAACTGTGAGAAATAAATTTATTTTGTTTATAAGCTACCAAAAGTATTCTATTACAGTAGCCTGAATGAATGAAGCCACTTTGATCTCTACTTTTATATCTTTTTAATAATTCCAGAAGATGGGCAAACACAGAAGGTGGAATGGGGCAAAAGATGCTGAATAAAGAAACTTCACCAAAGCTAAAGAGCAAGATAAAAGTAGGGCTGGATTTTCACCCCAGCAGTTTAGTTTCCAAGTGTACCTCCCACAAAGACATAGGTATACTTCTTTTAACTGAACCTTCAATAGTACCACGGTGGTAATAATATGTCATCTTTTAATCTCACTAGCAAGCATGTGTTTTTATATTTTCATTTCTCTGTATATACACCAGAACTCATTATCCTCTATAGTCCTAATAATGCATCATTTAATATAACAAATTAATTTTCTGTTATCTTTGTACACAAAATGGCTATTGTTGTGTAAATTTTAATTTTTTGATGGACATGTTTAAACCGATAATTTCAGAGACTTTAGATTAAAATTGACATTCTCTATATAATTAAATGTGTGCTATGAATCTTCCCTTATCTTGACACATTTAACATACTATTGGTTTTCTCTTAGCTGTCTTTTTTGAACTTCCTTGGAAGAAAATATTGCTCATCATGTTGTATCTCCTGGTGATTTTTCTTGAGAACATGTAGTTTATAATAAGATAACATAAAACTCTTATGAGTATTTATGAATTTTGATTTCCATGATTGCTTACCATATATATTTACGAAATATCAAAAACCAAGAGCAGTTTTCAGAATTTAGCAACTAAAATATTGTTTTAGAATTTGGGCTTGATAATACAATTAATTTTTCCACTTTAATTTTTAGTTGATGTGTAATTATGCTACATATTTTAAAAACATAGAGTAATATTTTGATATGTTACAAGGTGGAATAATAAAATTATAATAATTAGCATTTCTATTACCTCATATATTATTTCTTTGTGTTACGAATATTCAATATACTCTCTTCTAAACTTTTCAGGATATGAAATAAACTATACATAACCATGTTTACCTGCAGTGCTGCAGATCACTAGACCTTATTTCTCCTATCTTATTTTATTTAAAGTAACTTCTAGGTTTATCCATGTTGTCATGAATGACGGTATTTCACTATTTTGTATGATTGAATTGTATTACATTGAGCATATACACCACATTTTCCTAATTCATTTAGCTATTGATGGACATTTAGGTTATATATATATATGGTTTCTTTTTTTCTTGAGACAATCTTGCTCTGTCACCCAGGCTGGAGTGTAGTGGTGCAGTATCAGCTCATTGCAACCTCCGCCTCCCAGGTTCAAGCGATTCTCCTGCCTCAGGCTCCTGAGTAGCTGGGATTACAGGCACATGTCACCATGCCCAGCTAAGTTTTGTATTTGTAGTAGAGAAGGGGTTTCACCATATTGTCAGGCTGGTCTCCAACTCCTGACATTGTGATCCATCCACCTTGGCCTCCCAAAGTGCTGGGGTTACAAGCATGAGCCACTACACCAGCTGGTTCAACCTATATTTTAGCTGTTGTTAATGGTGCTGCAATAAACGAACATGAATGTGCATGTATTCTGTGATATACTGATTTCTTTTCCTTTGCATAAATATCTAGCAGTGGGATTGCTGGATTGCATGATAGTTCTACTTTTAGTTTATTAAAGAAATTCCCATGTTGTTTTCCATAATGGCTCTTCTGATTTACATTTCTACCAGTGTATAGTTAGAAAAACTTAGACTGTGCCAGAAATCACTCAAAACTGATAAACAAATTCAGCAAAGTTGCAGGATACAAAATTAATTGATGCAGTAATCAATAGCATTTCTATATACTAATTGTAAACTAGCTAAATAAGAAATCAAGCTGAATAAAAAAGCAATCTTATGTAAAATAGCCACACAAAAGTAAATACTTAGGAATAAATTTAACTAAGAAGGTGAAAGAGCTCTATTAAGGAAAACTATAAAACACAGATAAAAGAAACTGAAGAGAACAAAAACAAACAGCCATCCCATGCTCATGGATGGAAAGAATTAATACGGCCTTAAAGTTTAGGATAGCTAGTTGAATCAATATATTTGTTTTTCTCAAAACTGGAGAAAATGTATAGCCTTTTCAATTTATCTTTAGAATTACAGCAGACTGAGGACTCAGTCTCTCAAAATATACTCCATAGATAGGATTACAATAGAATACCCTGTGATATTATAAAAGTTGCAGATTCCAGGCTCCAAACCCAGATTTTCTGCATCTGAGTCTCTGGAGTTTAATCCAGCTAACTGTATTTTAATGAAGCACCTCAGATGTTTGGTCAGTTTAGGAATCACTTATATGTGGAAAGTATAAACAAATGATTCTGAGTTCAGAAGATTCATTCAGAAATAATTATTATATATGCTTATTAAGTCAGAAAAAAATTATTGTAACTTAATAATCTTAGTAGTTACAAAAGTAGCTTTTGCAATGTTGCAGATGTAAAGAACCAGTACTATGTGTTCAGGGCAAATACAAGAAATAATTTAAGAAAAATACAGGTTTCCTGTGATTGAAAGGAGACAGGTACAGAGTTTTGAAAATTAGAGACCTTACAGTCTATTGTTTCCACGGGCTTATCAGTGTCTGTGAGTTCAGGTTGCAGAGCTGGTATAGCATCGGCCATCAGATTTCCAGAACCTAGAGATTTCCTCAGAAACCAGGAAAAAGGGAAGAAGAAAAATATCTCTAAGAACCAAATACTATTTATACAGTATTTCTAATTCTCACAGTAACCTGTGACCCCATACTCATAATATACGCAAGAAGTAAGACTGTAATCAAGGTGAGTAGGATGTCAAATCCCTTGTTCTTTCTACTGTTCTAAGCTGTCTTCTGGAGTATGGGAAAGAATAGCTACAGTTCACATGATTCTGTTCTGTTTTGCTGTGTTTCCTGTACATGGATCTGCCATGACTCTCACCAATGGACCTTTGCATTGGGTCAGAGCCATCTTTCCTTAAAGTGACCTTTAGGACTAAGAGTTTCTCTCATAATCACCTTCCTTTCATTAGCCCAAACCCTAATGTGCCAGCACAGTCCCACTATTGATCTCATCATATCTCTTTAGCTCTCAGACTTTACTATGTGAACATCAGGTAAGCAATCTTCCTTATGATCTCAACTGATCTAAGCACACTCTATAACTCCTCTTCTTTTACCTGTAAACCAATCTGCAAACTTGATGGCACTTTTCCCTAAGGGCTTTCATGTGATGGCTTTTTTCCTATACCTCTGTGACTCTCAGTTCAGGAGGAGGGCTTGATAAACCATGTGATCCTCATTTATTTAAATAGACTTTTGGCATCTATTTTTACCTAACAATAGATGTGTTGAGATTTCTACCATGTATCAATGAGGTCAAGCATGCTATCATTCTCTACCAACGTATGGAGTAACTTCTTCTAATTTATTAAATAACAGTAACAGACAAGTAAACAACAGAAATTAAAGAAAGAGAGAGAGGGAGAGAACAATGCCATTTGATTTAAGGCATTGCTCTCTTTTCCATGTTTTATCCTGGTGATTTCAATATACATGGGATAACCTGTAAAACTCAGGTCTTTCTGGTATTCAAATTTTTAATGCATAATGTTTTTTCTCCATGATTCAAATTAAAAAAAATACCAAAAGTCATAACTTGGATTTTATCAGTTGTCTTGCTTCCATCTTCAAAACTGCTCATGCAAACATCCCACTCTGTAAATAAAGCATTTAGTCTTCAATCTGTTTCCACTCAATTTTTCGACTTCAGCTGTTCTACAACCTTGTTCAGACTACTCTACTTTCACTATATCCATTCATTTTCTTCATGTTCCTCCTTATTAATCTCAGATTTCTTGGTCTATTCTTCAGAAATAGCTTTTCATTAATCCAAGCTCTCTAACCACATTTTCATTGTGCTTCACAACTTGAACAAATTCCAATTCCTGTATGAATTCAACTTTCTGTTTTGTCCATTCTTAAAGCAAAGTAACCTGGTAGTACTAGAGAAAGTCAAACAATATCTACTGTGGAGTGGATTTGTTATAACTAGATTGTTACCACTCCAAATAATCTATTACTTTTCTCTGAATATCCACAAGTATTTCCAATTCCCTTTTTCACTGTTATGTACCTAGAACATAGTAATAATCTGATTGAAATTTACTCATTTTACAAATTATGCTAAGCATTTTCATTTCACTTAGTAAAGAAGATAGCCCTATTTCTGTTCAAATACCTACCCCAGTGTTTTAGATTTCATTACTACCAATGATTTTAAAATTTTTCTTAAAATACAATATATTCAAACTCTCCCACTCTACTGGATCTTTCTCACATTTTTTTAAAATTAAAAGCAGAGAATCACAAAGAAACTAATTGAGGTTTTGAGGTGTACATTAGATTTCAACAACATAGATCTTACAAGGATAATATGAGAATCTTCTTAGTCTATGTCCCCATGTATTTGATAATCTAGAAATACATTGTTGAACCTAATCCATTCCACAAAATTTTCTGATTGAAATTAGCTAGAGAATCTTGTAATGTTATTAAATATATAGATTGTAGTCCAGCACAGGGAAGTATTATTCAAACAGAAGGCAAAAAGGAAAATTCAAGGTAATATTAGCAACAATTTATATAATGCCTATGATGTGCAAGTATTAACCCAATTGTTTTGCATGGATTATTTTATATCATCTTAATGAGAAATGATTTTTGACCACGTTCTGAAATCCAAGCTATTTTAAATAAAAAATGGAGGAGGAAATATGGAGAACACATGAGGACATGAGAACATCTGAAAATAATGAAAAGTCAAACCAATGTTGGGGTGGTAGGAATAGTTTACTGGGTGAAAACTGGTAAGACTTCAACTAAATTATTAGTAAGTGTTGTTAGCGATTAAACTTATCTTGTCTATTGTGTATACCACTTTCTCAAGAAAAATAAAGTAAGAAATAATCTAAGATTTTCACTTTTTAAGGAAAACAAATTGATTTTGAACTGACTTAATGAACTAGAAGTTTGTGCTAGTAGCATCACAGATATCAATATAATTATCATTATTTCTGTGACCTCAATAGTAATTTTTCAAGATCACCAAACTTTTACAGAATAAATTGTATTTTTTATACATTTTTAAAACTGTGACCACAGTGCAAATATATTTTGTACAATTGAGGACGACTTAATTTTTAAATAAACAAACTATCCTTATCCATAAAATTTTTTTAAAGATAGGTTAATGCAGAAAATTAAAAGAAAACATTTGCAGAATTGCATTTTCCTTTATCTTAACTATTAACACATGCTTACACACATCATCAGAGTTTTAAGTACCTAAACTTTCTAAAACCAATTTAGTCTCTTTTAGTAATATGCATACTGAGTAAGAACAATGCACTCTGAATTTTCCATGAATTAGAAATCAGTGCTGCAAACACTGCTTAAAAAAAAAAAAATAAGCAGTCATAGAAACAGCTGGAAAAAAATTGTGCTTATCCAGCCTTATGAAATGTAGTTGAAAATGAAAGAAATGAGGAAAACACTATTCATAACTTCTTTCAGACACAAAAGAATCATAAAAACGCCTCCCAAAAGACTAGTACACTCAATTCTCTCTGATGCTAAAGAATAGATTTCAGAAAGAATCTATAAGAATATAACAACATGACTTGTCAAAACTGGACTGTTTTTAGTTCTTATAATTTAGTTTAAAAAAAAAAAAAAAGGAAAGTCCTGTTCTGAAACGCAGAGCAAAATTAAAATTATAATTATACAAAGAACTACACAGTGGCAGCTGCAAGATCCCTTATATTCCTCCACACTTTAATTCCCAGAATTAATCCTGATCTTATTGACTGCCTTATTAGCTGCTGTAAATAGCAAAGCAAAGTATTTTTGTGGGAGGAAGCTGGAGGCATCTGAGTATAGGATGACAAACAGCATTATGGTAATGCATCCTCTTCATTGTGAATAGTATACTCAATTCTCAAGTATACAAAAAAGAGTATCAAAAATCTTGTTAATAATGTCAGAAGTTTATTACTTTTATAATTAAAATTGAAATATTTAATATTTGTAAGTGTGCATTTGCTAGGAGCATCCGTTCTCATGATTTCTTGCAGAACACAACAGAATATAATGTAATTAATGTTGTTTTTCTTCCTAGTAATTCTATTCTAATTTTTCTAATGTTAAATTAGTTTGTTTTGTTGTTGTTCTTCATTTACACAATGTTAATTGCTCATAACCATTGACTGTAGCTTCTTCTTATATCTTCATTCAACCTGTTTTTATCTTATATTCTAAATTATAAAATATAACCAATTCAATTATTCATTATTTCTGCTTTGGGTCTTCATGGTGGATCTCTAGCAGCATTCCAAGGTGGGTGTTTTAAATAAGTTCATAATGTCTATTTCACCTCTCTACAGTTATGGAGTAATAGATCTTGGGAAATTTAATGTGCTCATGAATGGCTCAGTCTTAGTTTTAGCTAATAATTATAATCTTACACCTCAGCAATGAATAATTTAGGAAATCAGGCCTACCCAAGTCAATATGGGTATTACATCTCCTTTCAAAAATAGTCATTAGTGGGCCAAGATTGATGTAATCCCAGTACTTTGGGAGGCCCAGGCAGGTGGATCACCTGACAAGGCATATACCAAGGGTTGCTAGCTCTTATTTTGATATATCAAATTTGATTCTGCAGGCTCCAATAATTGTAATTCTTCATATTCTGATAATTTACTCAAATAAATACCAAAAATTGAGTAAAGAATATTTTGAAATAAAGTAATTTTCAAAATACTGACATCTTGAGGAAATATTAAACATAAATAACTATAAATAAATGAATTTAGAAATGAGTGAGAAAGTGTTATTTCATCAGACAACATTTCATCTACTCAAGAATACATTTCTCTATTATGCTACTAAACTCACTCTTAGAAAAGTCATCGGTTAGCTCATTGTTGCAAAAAATTAAATACACCCTTGTCCTCATTGTATATTATCTATCAGCGACATTCAATGTGAAAGATACATTCCTTGCTTTAATTTTCTGAAATACTGACCCCTCCTTCTTAATTAGTTACACAGGCTTGTTGTTGATGACGAAAGCCCTGGTCTAACTCCCTATTCTCTACTTCAGCTTTTTCTCAATATTATTAAATCACATTTTTAATTCCCAGATTTATAACTATATCCTCTATTCTGCACTTTATTTTTTTATCCACTTTTATGCATAATCCCTCCACTTGTATTTCTAATTTAGTATTTGAAACCTAACACATTAAAACAGTAATCTTGTCCTTTCTTCTAGATCTAACTCATGTGTAGTTCTCTTCCACGTCAGTAAGTAGCATCACCAGCCATTCAATGTTTCATCCAAAATTCAAACTTTACCCCTAATTTCCCACTTTCACTTACATTTGGCATCTAATTCATCACTACATGCTTTGGGTTTCATCACAAAAGGAGTTCTTCATCTTTTTCTCTTCATTTCTGTTACCATAGCAATAGCCAGTTCACCACTGCTTCTAATAGCCCAGTTCCGGTCTCCCCACTCTCATTGTTGCTGCCCCAATACCCATTCTTTATCATATCTTAAAAATGAAATTTTAACATAAACTAGATCCTATATTTTTCTTCATTTAAAATCCTCAAAATCTTCTCAAGCAAAATCATCAAATGTAATGTAAACTCTTTATAATGATTGCTAAACTTGAAATGATCTACGTCTGCTTAGCCTGTATGATCTCAGATTAATCCCAGGATGATTATGCTACAGACCCTTTGGCTGCCTTATTCCTCTGTTCAAAGTGCTTACGTTTTTCTTCTCCCATACTTTGCCAAAAGCCTAGTATTTTCTCTATGGGAAAAGCCACTTAGACCCAGGATGGAAGTTAACTTTTGCATGCTGCAAGACGAGGTAAAGAATCCAACAAAGGTGTTGAAAGTAACATTATTCTGAGGGTTCCCAGGTCTGTTTTTCAGCGTATAATGTGGATACTAAATCTTTCCAGTAAGAAAAATAAGTGTTATTTTCTTTAAAATTGGTGTACTTATTAAATTTTAGGATACCAAATTTAAACATTAAATAAAAATGAAATATATTGGCTCCTACATCTGGGTAGACTATCAGGCTAGTAACCACTTGAGAAGTTGAGTAGCAAGAAATAGAAAGTTAGGTTTGAAGCAACTTGCCTTTCCCCCATTTATAACCCTTCTCAAGGCAAAGCAAGAAAAAAGAAAAAAAATGCATTCAGATTAGAAATGAAGAAGTAATACTAATTTTATTCAAAGTATTTAGTAAACTAAATAGAAAATTCTGTCAAATACATAAAAATACCAATGAATAAAATGTTGTTTATCACATTTCGAGGGCACAAGATCAAGATGAAACTAAAATTTGCTTTCACATAATGCAAAGAACATTTAAAACGGAAATAAAATACATAATTAAAAAGACTAGTAGAATCATGATCTATTTAGCTTGGAGTGGTGCCCTGCACATTTGTAGTCTCAGTTACTTTGGACACTGAGGCAGGAGGATTGCTTGAGCCCAGGAATTTGATGTGAGCCTGGGCAATAGAACAAGACCCAATCTCAAAAATATATGTATACTTAAAGATAAGTCTGACTAAATATAAGCATAATTAGTGTATACTCAAAAAGCAAACAAAAAAAGAAAAAACATTGCTGAGTAAAATTAAGGCAGATCTAAAATAGAAGATTGCTGTATTGTGTTCCTACATCGAAATACTCATTTTAGTTAGAATGTCAATGCTCTCCAAAGCAATCTGTTCATTCAATGCTGTCGCCATCAAGATCCTAGCAAGCAGGTTATTTTTTTATTTATTATAAATTGAGACTCTATTTCTGAAATCATAAGGAAGTGCTAAGAACTTAGAATAACTGAAACAGCTCAAAGAATAACAAAGTTGTAGAATGTATATTGCTAGACTTCATGTTAATTATTAAATTACATTCAAGACAATATGACATTTCATCAAGGTAGACAAATATATGAATGGAAAAAACAAAATGTCCACAAATACACTGATAGATATAAGATCAACTGATTCTCACCAAACTGCAAATCCAATCTACTGAAAGGACAATCATTTCAACACATGGTTCTAGCACAATTACATATTTATTTAATCAAAATTAAACTTTAATTCATATTTATACTTTATATAATTAACTCATTTATTATAGACAAGTGAAAATTTTAGAGCTGTTTAACTTATAGAGAAAAATACAAGAGAAAATAATTGTGACCTCGGATTAGGCAAACATTTCTTATTTAATACAAAAAAAAAAAAAATAGAAACAAATTAAAGACAAAAAACCCTCCAAAACTCCTGATAAAAGAGTTGAAAAATTGATTTCATCAAAATAAGAATTATCTTTTACAATATATTATTAAAAGAATAAAAAATCTAATCATCAATTAAAAAAAGAAATTAGCAAATGATCATAAATATGTAAATAACCCACAAAATTCAATAATAAGAAAACCATCATTTTAAACACAGGACAAATTATTTAAAGAGTTCACTATTGCTCACGCCTGTAATCCCTGCACTTTGTGAGGCCGAGGCGGGTGGATCACGAGGTCAAGAGATCGAGACCGAGACTATCCTGGTCAACATGCTGAAACCCGTCTCTACTAAAAATACAAAAAAAAAAAAAAAAAAAAAAAAAAAAAAAAAAAAATTAGCTGGGCATGGTGCCGCATGTCTGTAATCCCAGCTACTCAGGAGGCTGAGGCAGGAGAATTGCCTGAACCCAGGAGGCGGACGTTGCAGTGAGCCGAGATCGCGCCATTACACTCCAGCCTGGGTAACAAGAGTGAAACTCCGTCTCAAAAAAAAAAAAAAAAAAAGAGAGTTCACTATTGAAGGTATATAAAATGCTATTGGCAATATCAGTCATAAAAAGAATTCAAATGAAGTCAACAATGAAATATTGATACATATCTATTAGAATGGCTAAAATTAAATAGACATCATAGCAAGTGTTATATATGATGTAGAGCAACTGCAACTCTCATGCACTGCTAATGGGAATGCAAGTTGTTTACATAAAATATAACAACTTTTCATGCAATGTGAACATACAACTATCATTTGATTTAGCATTCCAGTACAATGTAGTTACCCAAGTAAAATGAAGATTATTAACAGCCTTATTTTCTAAGAAAACACAAAGTTAACAATGAAGTACCACTACATAACTACTAGTAGTTCTCTTTTGTAATGGAACTCGTAAGAAACTGGAGAAAGAAACATAATAGATGGAAGTCTTTCTCCCCTGTGGACTGAGGTAAAGATTGAGGGAAATAATGATTGATTTAGGGAAAAACTAAAGTACTATTTGGATGCAAAATCAGTAACACAATATGGATGTCAGAATATAAATGTTTTTTGGTAAATGAGTGAATACGAATTTTTGAATTTTTAATGACAATATTCAGTTCCAAATAATATTTAGTTGTATGAGTACTCAAGAAGATTTAAAGATCTCATTGGTAAGATTATATATGATATACAGGGCTTCCCTCATGGGAAAAAAATGTCATTTTAATTAGAATATTGAATACTATAATTGTAGTTCTGTATCCATGCTAAACCAAGTAGGTTAGAAAAAATACTCAAACTTGTTAGAACTGCAAAGTGAAGTTCAACAGTTCCCTGTACCCCCAGATCTTGCCCAGGTACAAAGAGCATTAATACAAACTTTAACCTTACGGTCCATTTGAAGAGTTTTTTTAAATGCCTACACATTCAAAGTGAATTTCATGTCATGTTAAAATTATTCCAACCAATACTATTGTGATGCTACTCTAGTTAAGTTGAAGATTTGAAATTGTCCTCATAACTAGTAATTTTCATTCACTAATGGGGTAGGTAATCTTGGAGAAAAAGTTTCTGTGAGAAATAGGTGCAGAGGTAAAAAGTTCCTGAAACTGGAGTGTGTTTTACACAAATCTACTATAATAAATAGGACTGACTGTATGTATATATGAGATTTATCCTCTGGTAAAAGAGCCGAATTGATAAGTGTGTGAAGCATCAGCAAAAATTAATGAGTAAGCCACGGGAATAGATAATTTCCCTAAAGAATGACAATGTCAATGAAAAGCAACCAAAACTAAATTTATAGGAGACAGAGAACAAAAAGTTGATTTCAGAGAAAATAGAACAAGAAGACATAGAAAAGTGGCAGAGCAAAGTTCAGCATGGCATATTTGATAACTCAAGAGGACATATTTGAGAATAGAGGGTTATGATCTGTGCTAATATACAGTGGCTATTAGTGGACAAAAACGTCACTCATTGTTCTTAAGCACAGCTCGGATTAGAGGCAAGACAACAAAGATCAACACTATCCAACTCCTAAACTATATGTACGTATTTACCACCCAAAATGTTTTATTGGCTTCAATATTTAATCAGATATAAAGGGCTCTAGGAAAACCAGCTTTAAAGAGAAAACTTTTAGGATTTATTTTGTCTAGTTCCTAAAAAAAGAAAAAAGTGATTTCTTTTAAAACTTGTATTGAAAATTTGGGACCTGTGGCAGTTTTGTTTCTAAACATATAATTAAATTATAACATTTGCCTAGATTATAAAGTCTCTAGTTAGCTTTCACGAAAGCCTTAACAATTTAAGTGAGAAATCAAGACAGTCAGCAAACACATTTAGAGATAAGAAAAGTAATATTCCTAAAATAATTAAATTAAAACCAACTCTAGGTTAATACTATATTATGCCTCATATCAAAATTATCTATCTCTACTGGATTACTCGTTTTTCTAGAAGGGAAATAACTATTAGTTTACACCTATAGGCACAAAGGTACTGAAGGATGAGATTTTCTCTGAGACTATAAGATTTTAAATCACAGAGACTATATAAATTGCCCGAATGAAACAGATATTATTTTTCACTAAGATATGGTGTTGTGCTGCTGAAATTATTTTCCACAATTTTGTAGTCAACATAAGATTATCAAAAGAATTTGCTATGTTAACCAGCATGGTAAATCCAGATTTGTCAGCCATCCTTAAATAGTTAATAGTGTAATATAGTTGATTATTGAAATAATTATGTTTGCTATAGGTGCCTCACCAACTTATAGTAACAAGTATCAAAACAACTTATAAAGTACTATTAAACTATAAATTATTTCTACTTTAAAAGTTTTATAATTTTGCATTTCCAATTAAATTTACAGATTACTTAAAATAAAATGAAATTAATCCTGATTTTCTGCAATGAATTTGAAATACATTATAATTACATTAAGTAAGAAATATCTCACATTTATCCTAAGCAAACTTTATTAAAATTGATAGTATCTGTGCATTGATGAATGATGTGAAGTTTTTCAAGGCTAAATACTTTTTAACACTATTATTAACTTTCTTAAAAATATTAAAAGGACCTACTTACTTAGTAATCAGTTTTGCATTAATTAACTACCTCATCTATTCAATAAATCAACTGGAGAATGCAGAAGGGTTTCATTGGGAACAAAAATCATGAGCAAAGTTTTTGTTCATAAGAATCTTACATTTTTGAATTAGAGAGAAACAAGCAATAAAGAATAATAAGAAAATTCTAAATAGCAATATGATATGTGCTTTGGACATGACAAAATTAAAAGGAACATTAACTGTGTGCTGTATATTGCCTACATTGTATTGAGGTATGTTCTTTCTGAACTGAATTTATCAAGAGTTTATATCATAAAGGGATGTTAGATTTTATCAAATATTTTTCAGCCTCTGTTGTGGTAATCATATGGATTTTTTCTTTGATTCTCTTAGTGTCATGTATCCTGTTTATTGACTTTGGTAAATTGAACCATTCCTCCCTCCTTAGGAAACAAATCTGACTTTATCATGATGAATAATTTTTTAATTGAATTTGGTTTGCTAGTATTTTGTTGAGAATTTTTGCATCTGTATTTATCAGGGATATTGGATTATTTGTGTGAGTATGTTTTTATCTAGTTTTGATATCAGAGTAATACTGGCCTCCTAGATTAAATTTGGCCATTTTCTCTTCTCTGATTTGTTGGAATAGTTTAAGTAAACAGAATTGGTATTAGTTCTATAAATGTTTGGTATAATTTAGAAGTGAAGCTCTTAGATCCTAGGGTTTCCTTTTACAGAAGATATTTAATTGGCTTTTTATGGGTCTGATTAGGTTTTCTATTTACTGATAATTCAATCTTGGTAAATTTTATGTGTCCAGGAATTTATTTATTTCTTCTAGGTTTTATAATTTGTTAGCCTTTACTTGTTTGTAGTATTCTCCTATAATTCTTGCATTTCTGTTGTGTTAGTTGCAATGTCTCCTTTCTCTTATTTTGAGAGTCTTCACTCTTGCTGAGTTTGTCACCCTGCTACAGAGTTCTAGTTGTATTCCTTTTACTCAGAAAAAAAAATGCTTGATATGGTTTTACTTTAAAAAATATGTTATGACTTGTTTTGTAGCCTAACGTATTGTCTATGCTGAATAATTTTCCAGGTGCTGTTGAGAAGAATGTGTAATCTGCATCTGTTGGATAGAATGTTCTGTAAATGTATGTACAGTCTATTTTGTCTAGAGTGCAGCTTAAGTTCCATTTTTTTGTTGTTGTTAATTTTTAAGCTGCCTGACCTGTCCATTGCTGAAAGTAGGGTTTTAAAATCTCCTACTATTACTTTACTGAAGTCAACTTAATTTATATTTGTTTTATACATTTAGGTGCTTCAGTGTTGGGTACAAATATATTTACAATTGTCATATTTACCCAATACATTTAGTATTTTATCACTATCTAATAGCCTTGTCTTTTATTGCCATTTTTACTTAAAGTATATTTTTATATAAGTATAGCTATTCCTGCTCTTTTTTTGTTTCATTTGTAAAAAAAAAAAAAAAATCTTTTTTCATCCCTTTAATTTCAGTATGTATGTCTTTATAGGTAAAGTAAGTTTCTTGCAGGCAGCACATAGTTGGATACTTTAAAAATGTATGGAGCAACTTGATACATTTTAATTAGAAATTTAGTCCATGGGCATTAAGGTGTTATTGATAGGTAAGAACATACAACTATCATTTTTAACTTGTTTTCTGGTTGTTTTGTAAATTATTTCTTCCTTTCTTTCTTTGTGATTTAGTGATTTTTCTCTAATAGAGTATTTTGATTTCTTGCTTTTCACTTTTAGTATATTTGTTATGGTTTTTTTGGTTACCTTGAGGTTTACATAATCATCTTACAGCTATAACAAGTTATTTTAAACTGATGATAAGTTAACTTCAATCACAAATAAACAAATCTAAGAAACTCTATACTTTTCTAAATTTCCCCCATATTTTGACTTTTACATGTCTCCATTTACATCTTTTTATATTGTCAATCTAGTGACAAATTGTTATTACTATCATTTTTAATAGTTTTGTATTTTAGTCTTCATACTAACGATTTGAGTTGTCCACACACCAAAATTATAGTATTAGAGCATTCTGAACATCTAAGTAACTACTTTTAGTAGTGAGTTTTATTTCTTTAGATGTTTTCTTGTTAGATTTTGCACTCTTTTCTTTCAGAGTGAATAAATTTGTTTAGCATTTCTTTAGTACAGGTATAGTGTGATGAATTTTCTCAACTCTGTTTGAGAAAATCTTTATCTCCTATCTCAAATTTATGTATGAAAAACAGCTTTAATGCATACAGTATTCTTGATGGGCAGTTTTCATTTTTTGTTTTTTGTTTTTTTTCTTTCAGCATGTTAAAAATTTCACATCATTCCCTTGTGGCCTGTATAGTTACCACTAAGAAATCTACTGCCCAGTGTATTGTGACTCCTTTACAAGGTATTTGCTTCTTTTTTTTTTTTTTCTTGCTTCTTTTAGGATCCTTTCTTTGTTCTTGACTTTGAATTCCATCATTATATGCCTGAGGGTAGTTTGATTTGAGTTAAAACTGCTTAGTGACTTTTGACCTTTCTGTACTTGTATATTTATTTATAACTTACTATATTATTGGCTGTGTCTCTACCTATATGTCATCTTGAATTGTGACTCCCATAATCCCCATATGTTGTTGGAGGAACCTGGTGGGAAGTAATTGAATCATGGAGGTGGTTTTTTTCTTACGTTTTTGTGATAGTGAGTACTTATCAGAAGATCTAATGGTTTTATCAAAGGCAGTTCCCCTTCACACTGTCTCTTGCCTGCTGCCATGTAAGATGTGCCTTTGCTCTTCCTTTGCTTTCTGCCATGATTGTGAGGCCTCCCCACCCATATGGGACTGTGAGTCCATTAAACCTCTTTTTCTTCATAAACTACCCATTTTCAGTTATGTTTTTATTAGCAGCATGAGAACAGACTAATATGCTTTTCTTTAGGCTTGGAAAGTTTTCTATTATTTCTTCACATAAGCTTTCTCTCTCTTTCTAGTTCTCTACTCCCTCTTGAATGCCAATGACATACTTGTTCTTTGATAAATTTAATAGAGTCTTTCAGCTATTTTCATTTTTTAAAATTCTGATTGTGTATTCTCAAATAGCCTGTCTTTAAGCTCACTGATCCTTTCTTCTTTGATAAATGTGCTGCTGTGACCCTCTTAATGCATTCTTCAGTTTTTTATTTTATTTTTAGTTCTGGAATGTTTGTTTTAATTTAAAAATATTTCAATCTATTTGTTAAATTGCTCTGATAAATTTATGACTTGTTCTCTGTGGTTTTTGTTTTTCTTTTTAAAGGTTTGTTGATCTTCCTCAACAGCTATTTTGTATTCTCTGTCTGAGAAACCACAGATCTATATCCCTCCAGGGTCAGTCACTGGTACCTTATTTAGCCCATTTGGTAAGGTCATATTTTCTTGATTATTCTTGATGCTGTGGATACTTGTTGATGTCTGGACATTAAATAATTGGGTATTTATTCCAGTCTTCACAGTCTGACCTGCTTGTACCCATTCTTCTTCAGAGGGCCTTCCAAGAATCAATGGATTCTGACTGTTAAGGATTCTAACCCTGTGATTACTACAGCCATAATAGCAAAAGAGGGCACCCTAACCCCAAGTTTGCTAAAACTGTCTTACAGACTCTGTGGTCTCTGATGCAGATGTACTTGAAAAAGACCAGACCCAGGGATTTTCCCTGTGTTCCGAGTCAGAGTCCCTTACTCAATTTTCTCTTATCCTCCTCAGCAGAACAACTCTTTCTCATCTCTGTGTTGCCTGAAGTTGGAAGTTGTGATGTGGGAAATCTTGTGGCTGCCACAGTTGATGCTGTGCTGAATTATATCTAAAGCCCATAGCCTCCCAGATCATCACAGTGCAAGAGCTCTCTCAAGTCCTGTGGCCACCATGGACGTCCTGACCCTAGAATGTTTTGGGGGTCTGAGGCTATTTTACTCAGATGGCAGTGAAGCAGGCTGGGAAACAGTTTCAAACTGCTGGGGTGATGGATTCCCTGTTGGTGCCAGGGAGAGTCTAGAACTTTCATCCACAGGCATAAACTTGGAATCAGGGGCCACAGGCATTTGTCTGGTATTGTGTTTTTCTGTGGTGTGACTGATGCTGAGTTTCAAAGCAAAGTCTATGCAAACTTTCTTCTTCTTCCCTTAAGCAGATGGAGTCTCTCTCCACACATCACAGCTTGGAGCTAGGGGAGAGAAGGTAAAGTTAATGAGATACTGTTCTTCCTACCATCTTCAGTGCATCTTTTTTATTATGATTTTGCTAAAACCAGGTACTGTGATCTCTCAACTCGTTTTCTTATGTCATGTGAAAGTATCTTCTCATGTGAATAGTTGTTCAAACCGATGTTTCTATAGGGACACAATCACCGGAGAGTCCAGTGCTGCCATCCTCCAGTGTAAGGAGTCTCTAGTAAGTTGTGTCGTTGTGTTTCCATTCATATCTACACCTATAGTAGGTGTACATTTACTGTCCACTTAAGTCATTCATTGCTTACAGAAATAATGAAAAGATCAGAATCCTGATGATTCCTTTGCTCTTTACAGTGCTGCAATATGCCAGTACTAAAGCAAGAGATGGTTATTTTACCATTTATATGGGTTTGAGATAAATACAAGAGTCAATACATTATAAAATGTGAAAATGCTTGAAGAAATATTTTGGCATGAAAAGGGAAACTATCTCTTTCTAATAAAAATGTTCAAAATTATGAAATTATTTGATTTAACATGAAATTAAACATAAGTTATATAAATGGCCTTAAAGGCAAAGTACTAACAGTGTAATCTGGCAAAATAAAGTGTTTTTGTCTGAAAGCTTTGCAGGAATATAAAAGTCTCTGCCACTATCAATGATATTTTATATGTCACCAATAAAAAACAACTATTTTCCAAGCATTGTGAAACATTTTATTTATGAGTAAGGCCTTGAATTCTTGACAGGTTTGTGACCATTTGAGACAGGAAATCATTGGGTCATTTTCTCATCTATAAAAAACAAGTAACTATTGCAACTGCTATCCATGCTTTAGTGAATGTTGTAGCTGGAGCACTAATAATGTAAATGAGTAAAACAATTGTAACTTTTCAGCTAAATCACGTTTCAATTGGCCACATAAGAAATATATAAAACCAACCAGATGCATCATCATTCATAAAGAAATGTTAAAATATACATATAAGTTTCTTTTTTTGTCAAGAAAATCTTGAATTCAGCCGTAATATTTAATATCATATCACAAATGGATGTATTATCCTACCCTTTCTTTCTGTCAGTGTTCTTATGATTATCTTTTTGATTAGCTGTTATCACTTTGCTTTATCTTCTGCTTTTCTATAGTTAATTTGTTGCAATTACAGGTGATGTTATTATTCTTACTATTACCGTTGTTATGGAATGAGCTCTTATCATATGCTGCAAAGCTCACTATATGCTTCTTCAGAAATTCACACAGCATAGAACCAAACTATGTGTCTTTCTTATGCAGAGTTTAATCATATAACTATTAATCTGTGTTACCTCTTTGTTTAAAGTATGTATGTCTTCAAAGAGTAATTTACCTATGTGTCTAGGAAAATATTTTATAGGAAGTAATATATAATATCTATAAAAATAAAAAAAAATACTACTATTATAGCTCCCTCTTCACTCTCCCCTGCTGTCTTCACCCACACACACACACAAATAGCTTTAATGCTATAGGACAATGCTCAGGGTAGAATGATAATTCCAAGGTTAATTCCAAGCAACTCATGGGTTTCACAAAACAAGCAAAACAAATGCAAAAGACAATTAGCATTAATCATTTGCAAAAGGATACACCTGAAGCAAACTTTGAACTTTGAACATTCACAGATTCCAACTAATAAAGGGCCACCACTGAGAAAGTGAACATTTCAGCAAGGTACAGCCTGAGAAAAATACACTGAGAAACACAAAAGAAGATTAAAAGACAGAGGGAAATTCAGGTAAGGCAATCAGTTGACCAATATGTAATGAATGCATAATATATATGATAAAATTTTCTTGATATTGGAGCAATTCAAAAAAGAGAAAATCTCTTAAGAATGCTTAATTAGAGTAACAATGGGATATAACTATGGAATTATAAGAGTAATAAGAAAAAAATAAAAAATAGCAATGAGAACTGTGCTGGCAGAGATGGGGTAGAAATGTAAAAGAGGACTCTCACAGATCTATAGAAGAAATGTGAAACATTATAGCCTTCTTATAAAAGTCTGAAAAATGTATAATATGAAAGCTAATAGAAACATATTTTCTATCGATCAATGTGATAAGTAACTGAATACATTCATAAATAATGGTTAATGCATACCATGAAATATTATGAAAACATTGTATAGTTGTAGCAAACAGGAAGTTGTCAATTATGTTATCCATGGGTGTCCAAATTTTTGGCTTCCTTAGCCCACATTGTAAGAAGAATAATTGTCTTAGGCCACACTTAAAGTACACTAACACTAACAATAGCTTATGAGTTAAGAAAAAAAAAAAAATCACACACAAAAAAACTTATAATGTTTTCAGAAAGCTTAATAATTTGTGTTGGGCCACATTGAAACCGTCCTGGGCTTCATGTAGCTGGAAGCCCATGGGTTGAATAAGCTTGTTATAACGTGAATAAAGTATACATAATAAAATCTCCTTAAAACAAGACAGAACAATTTTCCAGTATATATGATTATATATTTATGTATATATTATGAGCAGCGAAAGGTTTTCGGATACAACAGAAATTACTTAATAAACAGGAAGAGCTACGGGTGTCAGAAAGGAACAAGAAAATAGGAGAGATGAGTTAGGGTAAATGACATTCTAGAGGCCATTAAAATAAGCTTTCAAAACTAAACAGCATTATGAACCAGTTAAGTTTCACAGTTCTAAGACATCTTATTCTTGGTACACTCAGTAGTTTGTGTTATCATCCCTGAAATTTCTTCTCAATTTCAGACTCATATACAAGTGTGCTTTTGACTTTCATTTGTGTGTTTAATAGTCATCTCACATTTGATATGTTTTAAACAAAAACGGTTGATTTCCCAGTACAGCCCTATTCCTTTCCATCTTTTTCACATCAGGAAATTGCAGTACTATTCTTCCAAATTGTATAGCCCCTGTCAGAAAGTCCTCCCTCCTCCACCCTGAGATTATATGCTGATTCTGGTTTCTTTCACTGTCTTGTACAGGCAATTAATCCGGTCCAAGATACCGTGATATCTCACCTAGGCGATGCAATAATCTCCTGGCTTTTCCCCCTGGCTGCCTGTCTTGACTTCTTTAGAGTCAATTCTCTAAACAAGAGTATAGTGATCCTGCTAAAATTTAGTAATATATTACTGTTTTGCTAAGTCCTTGTCATGGCTTTCAATCTTACGTAGAGCAATGCCCATAGATTCGCCAAAGCCTTGGAGGCCCAGCTTACAGATTTCCTCTCTAACCTTATTGTTAAAAACACTCTTGCTTTCACTCATTTTGACCCAGTCATTATTGCTTCATTGCAGCTAATCGAATTCATCAAGAATATTTATTCCCACACCAGGCCCTTAATGTTTGCTCATTCCATTTAGTGTACTTTTCCTCCCGAGAGTCATGCATTGCTACCTCACTTCCCTTAGATCTCTGTTCAAATTTAACTTTATCAAGGTGGATCTCCTTTTTGAATAATATAAAATGGATCTTCTACCTCACTCCTCACACACTTCATTATTCTCTCTATCCTGCATTATCCCCATTCACATGTTCATATACACAAGATAGTAAAATAAAATATATATAGGTCGATCAATTGATTGATCAATAGATGTCTTGTCTCTCCAAGCAAACCTTATTGTCAACCACATTTATAAGACTTTGCTTTTGGTAAAAGATATGTAAAATATTAGAGTTAAAAAAATATTTAATAGCTAAAAATGTTTAATTTCTTATTTTTTCCCAAATGGTCCTCTTTTTATGGCTGCCTTATTATTTTATGTAATGACTGTTATAACTTCTAGAACTATCTCCTCTGACTTCCCAGTATATACACACATTCTCTTCATCATCTCCCTCCCATGTTTGAAATATGTCAAACATCCTTTTTCTCATTTCATTCTTACTGCCACCACCTTAAGAGACCTATCTCTTGTTATCTTTCTCCTAGATTTCATGGACCCCATGTATTTTCCTTTCATAAACATATCTGTCACAATTTTCCTAATAACCTTGTAAACCCTAGTGAAATGTGTGATATGCAGAACTTTTAACCTTGCTTTTGCAGCCCCTTGATCTTTAAATACCCTGACTATATCTTCTACTCTTCAATCCAGTTCCTTTTCTCAAGGACTGAATTAAAATGTTAAGGTTATTATATTTTCCCCCAAGGTATATTAACTAAGATTGACTTTTTTTTTTCTTTTTTTTTTTTGGAGATGAAGTCTCACTCTGTCTCCCAGCCAGGCTGGAATGTAGTGGTGCGATCTTGGCTCACTGTAACCTCTGCCTCCCAGGTTCAAGTGATTCTCCTGCCTCACCCTCCTGAGTAGCTGAGATTATAGGTGCATGCAACCATGCCCAGCTAATGTTTGTAATTTTTGTAGAGATGGGGTTTCACCATGTTGGTTAGCCTGGTCTCAAATTTCTGACCTCATGATCTGCCTGCCTCTGCCTCCCAAATTTTTGGGGTTACAGAGGTGAGCCACACTTGGAAGATTGACCTGTTTTGTAAACTCGCAGTATTTTAAACTTTTTATCTTATTCAGCTTGATAAAATAAATACTTGCATATATAACCAAAGCAGGTACATTTTAAAGAAGATAAGCTATTGTATACATCTTTATATATCTAAAAGACTCATAAGCTCAACAAAAAAGGAACAGTGTATCTTCAGAGAGTAAAAAATCCTATGACAAAATTTAAGTTTAAATGGCCAATTGAGTGAAATATTATCACAATATGACCAATGAATGTTAAATTGTACCTATTGAAGAATGATAAATAGATAACAGTGCATTTAAAACTATAACGAAAATGGATGATGAGCATGCTGAAAATATATTATTCACAATTTATTAATATTATAGCTTTATTTTATCTATTTTTCTTTAGATAGATTCTAAAATTATCTACAAATTAAAAGGCATTATAGCACTAATGATTTTCTTGGTTTATGGGGACTTTAACTCTGTGTTTGTAAACAGTCTGTCCAGTGACTAGGTCAGAGTTTCCAACAGTAAAGGCGCTTCATCTAAATAATCATCCCCATCTGTGAGTTTCTACTTTTATCTAGGGCCAATGCAAATGACTTTGCTCTGCTGTGTGAGAGTGTGTGTGTGTGTTTGTGTGTGTGTGTGTGTGTGTGTGCTGCATACAAACAGTCTGCACTTGGCACTCTCAGTAGCATCTTGCTTTCTACTGGGGAAGTTTGCAGAGATTTGTATAAAAGTTTGCTTTGTATCTTTCTCTGTTTTTATTTGTATTTATGTACTTCGAGGTCAGCTTCACTCAAGAGGAGTCAGATATTATTATGATAACCTCACAAAAGGGCATTACACTTCTACTTAATGCATTTTGTAAATATCTTCCTTCCTTAGTAGAAACTACACACTAAGATGTACATAGGAAAAATGAATTCAGTAATGTAAATAAATTCTTTAAACAACTTCAGCTTTTACAAAAGTAACCTGATAAGTATTTCACCTGACAGTCCATCCTATGAGCTTATTATCCTATTTTAGTAAAATATTGTTTGATGGGTATGTAGGAATTAATGGTCAAATATTCATGATCTTCTAATATTTGGTCTACTTTCCTCTACAATTGGAAGTAACTTTGGATTAATTAAGCATCTTTGCTCTCCCTATGATTCAAATATTTACACATATGACCCCATAGCATCTGCTCAAATATTTTCTTCTTTATATCTCCTTTGAGATGTCATTATCTAAGTCCATTTTGTGCTGCTATATAACAAAATATCTGAGATGGGGCAATTTATAAAGAACAGATGTTTATTTCTCACAGTTCTGAAGGCTGGGAAGTCCAAGATTAAGACTCCCAACAGTTTCAGTTGTCTGGTGAGGTTGCATCATTTGAAAGAGAACACTGTGTCCCCACAGGCAAAAGAGCTCAGGAGCAAGCTAGCTAAACCCTGCATGAAGCACCTTTTATATAGCCTTTGGACTCATTAACAAGAAAGAAACCCTCATGGCATAATCAACTGTTAAATATCCCACCTCTTAACACTGTCACATTGATAACACCTGAATTTTGGAGGTAGCATATTTAAACTATAGTCACATGTGTATTTTAAACTGTTTAGATAAATCAGTTTATAATTCAAAATAATTTTTAATATTTCCATTCATTTTTTTATGTAACACATGTGATAGATACAAAGAATATAATTTGTCATTTAGCAATTGAGATACTCAAGAGAAAAATGGTTCAAAAACAAATTGCATGTAGTAGACACTGGAAATGCAAAAAAGAGACAAAAATGAGAAAAGTAAAATAGTTTTACTCAAGAATATTATACTTATTAAATCCACATTCACTTGTAAAGGCACAAGAATCATATATACTCAAGGATTTGTTAATATCCATGAAAAAGGCTTAGAAAAAAATTTAAAAGCTCAGGCAACAGAGACTCAAATCAAAATACTAACTCAAAAGCTAGAGAAACTGTGATCTATGGAGCTGATGACACACTGTGACAAAAGAAAGTATCATGAAGTTTATGGTTACAAAACAGAAGGCAAGAATCCTTTATGAAAGAAAATAAAATCTATCAGACTTATAAACAGTTTTTAAAAAGCATATTGACCTGTTTCACAGAATGTATGAAAACAAACATGGAAGGAGGAGGAGATTTAAAAAGTTATAATTATTAACAATGCTCTGAATTAAAGAATCAATGTATGATGTTTCATTGTTGTATATGAATCATTCAAATACCAAAAGGAAAAACACACAAAAAAAGGAAAACCATAGTAACCAAATATTTTTAAAATGGTATAAAAACAACAATTGTGAACAACAAAGATAAAATCAAATGATTCACACACACACTCCAAACATATATTACAAAACCTACACAATTTTTACCACTTTCACTTCATTGCTAATACTTCATCCATACATCAACTCTCATCAAAATTACCTGAAATAATTCGATAATTTCTATAAAATTGAAATTTTAAATAACAGTGCTAGATTGTGTTTATTGAGTGGTTAATACATACCTGCTATTTTCCAAATATTGTCTCATCAAATCATTGCAAACTCCCATAAAGTAAGAACATTTTCTATTTAACAAAGAAGAATATAAAGAGGTTGAACCAATGATCAATACTGACTCAGTGCTGTAAAGGCCAAGGTCTGTCTTTCAGCAGCATATAGGCTTATGAACACAACTTATATTGCCAAACAGAAAAAGTATAGAAAAAACGAAGCTTCATTTTCTTTCTTATTTGATAAGGTAATATTAATACTTACAATCAGTCTAAAAATAATTAAAAAATAAATGCAACACCTATGGTATCCATAAGTAAAGACATAAATATACTGGTGTGTCTTCTGGGCCCCTTCTTCATTTGCTAAGGAGTTTCTCAAGGAGTTTCCCATTGATGTCTTCTACAGTGTAGCAAGTTGCTCCCTATCCTCATTGGTGTCATTCTGGTACATGCACTAATTCTCTAAGCCTGATTATTGCCTCTGGTGTCACTCTCCCCCTTCTCCTTAGAGTCCGTTCCCAACAGAGGTGGTCAGATTATTATGCAAAAGTGTGAGTTATTTTGTTTCTCAGAACTGTTTAACATAATTCACTCAGAATAAAATTCAGCTTCTTAGCAGTGTCCTGAAAAAAACTCTATAGAATTTGCCTTACATCTCTAATCTCATCTCCTAATGCTTTTCATTCATTCTAGCCACTCCAGCATAGAGACTCCTTGCTCTTCATCCTTTACCCTGGTATCCTGACACTTAATGGTTTTTGCTCATTCTCAGCTACTACCTTAATATTCAGATGTTATCCTTCCCCATAGCTGTACCTTATCTCCTTTATATCTCTGTTTAAATGTTGATCTGGGAGGTACCCCTAGGACTTCCTATCTCCTATTCTTGCACTTGATCTCTCATATATATGTATATTGTACTGTTTACCCACAGATATGATTAATACCTTAAAGAGTGTATAGGACATAAATGGAGCTCAATAAGTATTTGCTAAATAAATGGATGATTTTGTGCCTTTTAATACAAGAGTTTAGATACTTTGGTTATCTTCATCCTTATTAGCTCTTTCCAGTTACATCATTCTCACTTTGATGTGGCCCTAATTCTATCCTATCTGGTCCTCACTTATCTTCTGTACTGTGGAAACCTAAATTTTGCAAGAGCACCTGAGCATTAGAGGTACCAAGAAGGGAAGGAATATTGGATTATTTACAGCTTCTTAGAATAAAATTTTAGATTTTTCTAGTATCTGTGTAATTCCTTCAACTAGTTAAAGTGACTCTTCATTAATGCATAATGTTTTCCACCAGTATACTATGAAGATTCAAGTAATGACCACTCCATGTAATATAAAATGCATTATAGATTTCAGCAGACAGCCTTAATTTAAATTATTTTGGCTGCTGCCCACCAAATGTAATTGAGTTACTGAAGTGATGCCTTTACCAACAGAGTGAAATCATACATGAAGAATTTTGTGAACAATGTAGATTTATTGATATTAGTTCCTTTCTTTAGAAAATCAAACTGTGAATCAATTTTGCTTAATTTAATTTTCCTTGAGAAAGAGTGTATATAATTTTTTGTTTTACTATTCATTTGTTGATGCCTTTGTTAAATGAACAAATTTACTGGGCATCTGTTTGTGCTAAGCAATGGAATTTCATAAAGTTGAAACTTGCCATGAAATTTCAGTGATAAAGATACTGATAACCAATTAACTCTAACTAAATACCAGACACTGTAGGGAGAACTTGGTATACAAATAAGAGATAGAATATTAACCAATTTAACCCTAATCACATCTCCCAAATTCCAGTCTCTTATTGTTTCATATTATAAATGAGAAGTGGAGAAGGAAAGAAAGAAGACAGTTAATTTGCTGAAGGCCATATTGCTCCTTTTGAAAGCTGAAGTCAAGAGTATCTGAGATCATTTAACTCCAAAATCCCTGTTATAACAGACTAAATTCTACCCCCTTGAACATGAATAAACTTAATTTCTACCAACAAAGACCTTACAGAAAACAAATGAGCAGCTAAAATATTTAATACTATGGTATAAGTTGGTGTGCATTCTGTAATAAAAATTTGTATGGAGATTTATAGAAACTCAGATTAAGAAGTAACTTTACAAATGGGTAACAGTTGGTAGCAGAGAAAGCTGAAGAGTAACAATGACTTAGCTGTATGGGAAATATTATTTAATAAACAAGTCTAAGTCATTCTAGGAAATGAGAAAAAACAACTGTGATGAATTATTAGATAACTTTGTGAGGTCAATTGCAATTCTCTGGGAGTTACATCTGTCTCTTTCTCCATGAAATTGCAGTCTTATCACTCTGACGTTTGAATGTCTATTTTTGGAACATATAACTTTATAAACATGTGAAGACTAGAAGAGAAAGCATTCACATTCACAAAATGAATCCTATATTCATTGTTAACGTGTCTCATTTCCCTCCTTCTAAATACAAGTAGTACCTTTCAATTCCATATACAGTAAAAGATAATTGGGTACTTGGAAATAACATAACCAAAGATGAGAGCCATGAACATCCCATTGTCAGTCTGTTGCATTAATAAAAGTGCAATCATCTTGCTTTATTTTAAATATGCCATGTGAGAAAATTTTTTAAAAGCAATCCAGCACCCCTGGTATGCACCATTGTTCTTTTTATTGCCAGGTTATTCTCTAATGCAAAAATCACAGATGTTGACCAAAATTAAAGTAATAGTTCACTCTCATAAAAGCAGCGGTTTACAGATTGCTTAGATAATGTGATAGCTATGAACATGACCATCTGTTTTATGTCCAGCCATTAGTAATGTGACTATTTTTATTTGATTAAAAACCTTACACAATCCGCCACTCAAAAAGTTTTTGTTAAAATATTTTTACATTAAATAAGATTGCATCTTATGTTGTCAACCTTGGATGTTATGCTATTTATTTCCATTAATCTCATGATAGCTAGAATTATGGAAAATTATTCTGTGTACCTCTGTCTTCCTTCTAGTCATGGTGCTAAAACACATGTATAGTTTGGTAGAGACAAAAGTAATAAAAAATTCTCAACTTTTAATTTTTGTAATTGATGCAAACTAAGAGAAATAAATACCATAATGAATCTGCTTCCTCTTTTCCCCAAATTCTAGACATACAGTTGTATCGGACTGTGCAAATACAAATTCTCAAAATATATTAAGTTCTCACTTTATGTCAGTGACTCTCTTTGTATTAGAAATGCGGGTGTAAAAGAAAGACAAATCTCGGTTCTCATGGAGTTTCACAGATAACAGAAAAATATACAGAGTCAAACTACTCGTGTCGTTATGAGTGCCCTGCGGACAATAAAACAGTAATATGAGAGAAAGTGACAGCTAGATTGATTTGGAGAGATGGGTATGTTGCATTTTAGTTTTGAGGAAGCTATTCAAACAAGGTAACATTTTAGTTGTTTCCTGACTATGAGAACAACTTATTTTTTTTCTGTTAGAATACATTCTAAATTTGTGCCATGAAACATGAGAGTCAATAAAACCAGACAAAACCAATGTCTGCTAATCCTAATAATACCAATTTTTCCTCAGTATACTCGGTCACGCTAGACTGTATTTCTGATATTTTGAAAGTAGAAATATTACTTATGGATTGAATATGAAAGCAGAGCAATCATACATACCTACATGTGATAGATAAAGACAAGAGAAGAAACACTGCTGACCTCTTAGGATTTGGACTTAAGTAACTGGAATGATTTTACAACCATTTACTGAAGGAAATATTGTTCCAGTCCTTTCCTTTCCTTTTTTCTCATCTCCTGTGTTTTCCTTTCCCTTTTTCCTCTTCTTTCTATTTTCCTGTTTTCCTTCTCCTTTTTTCTCTACATTTCTTTACTCTTTCCCTTCCTTCCTTCCTTCTCTCCCTCCCTCCCTCTCTCCTTTCCTTTCCTTCCTTCCTTCTTTCCTTCCTTCCTTCCTTCTCTCCCTCCCTCCCTCTCTCCTTTCCTTCCTTCCTTCCTTCCTTCCTTCCTTCCTTCCTTCCTTCCTTCCTTCCTTCCTTCCTTCCTTCCTTCCTTCCTTCCTTCCTCTCTCCTTCTCTCTTTCTCTTTCTTTCTCTTCAGGAGATATTTTTATATATTTGCTTTAAAAATAATTTTAAATATTGAGGTGGCTCTGAGTCTTCTCTCCTATTTCTCTTTACCTCTGTGTCCTCTAAATCAGTGACAAATCCCTTTAAACAAACATGAATTTTTTGTTATTTGCATCAATACTTCTCAACAATCGGCTTATGCTCTTTTTAATAAGTGTAGATGTATTTGAATTATGAAACAAATTAGAGAAAATGAAGAAGGAATAAGATATTTGTGACCCATATAACTAAGAAACATTAAAAAATTAACATTAAAAATTATAAGATTGGCAAAATAAGTGAATAGGCATGTCACAAAAGAGACTATTTAATAACTAGATGATCATATGAAAAAAAGTGTTTAATTTCATTTATTAAGGAAATGCAAATTAAAGCTACAAGGAGAAATCAATAAACAACAGAATGTCTAAAATTAAATAATTGAAGATTAAAGAGTTAGAAGGAAGGCAGAACAGAAGCCCTCAATAACCCTCAGCCTGCTATCAGGATTTTATATTATTGTATGTATATACATATACATATATATATATATATATATATATATATATATATAATTGGCTATATTTATAAATAATGAACATACTTGTTCTTTGTGACTCAGAAATTTCACATCTAGAGTTTGTATCTATATTAGTTTTTTTTCACACTGCTAATAAAGACATATCTGAGATTCAAAAATGTACAAAATAAAGAGGTTTCTTGGACTTACAGTTCCATATCACTGGGGAGGCCTCACAATCATGGCAGAAGACAAAGAGGAGCAAGTCACTTCTTACATGGATGGCTGCAGGTAGAAAAAAAGAGCTTCTGCAGAAAAACCCTTTTTTTAATCCCATTAGGTCTGTGAGACCCATTCACTATCATAAGAACAACATGGCAAAGACCCACCTCCATGATTCTGTCATCTCCCACCAGGTCCCTCTTACAACATGTGGGAATTATGGGAGACACAAGATGAGATTTAGCTGGGGACACAGAACAATACCATATCATTTCACCCTTGGCTCCTCCCAAATCTCATATCTTCACATATCAAAATGAATCATGCCTTCCCCAGAATCCTCAAAAACCTCAACTCACTTCAGCATTAACTTGAAAGTCCACAGACCAAACTCCCCACCAAGACAAGTCCCTTCCACCTATGAGTCTGTAAAATAAAGAGCAAGTTTGCTGTTTCCTAGATACAATGAGGGGACAGGCATTGGGTAAATACAGCCATTCCAAAAGGGAGAAATTGGAGAAAACAAAAGGGATACAGGCCCCATACAAGTCAAAAATCCAGTGGGACATTCAAATTCTAAAGCTCCAAAATGATCTCTTGTTACTCTATAGTTCACAACCATGTCATGCTGATGCAAAAAGGTAGGTTCCCATAATCTTGGACAGCTCTGCCTCTATGAATTTTCAAGGTACAGGCTCCTTTCCTGCTGCCTCCATGGGCTGGAATTGAGTGTCTGCAGCTTTTCCAGGTGTATGGTGTAAGCTGTCAGTGGATCTACAACACTGGGGTTTGGAGGACAGTGGCCCTCTTCTCCCAGCTTCACTAGACAGGGCTCCAGGAGGGACTCTGTGTGGGGGTTCCACCTCACATTTTCCTTCTTCATTGCCCTAGCAGTGGTTCTCTACAGGACCCCACCCCTACAGCAAACTTCTGCCTAGGCATCCAGGCATTTCTATACATCTTCTGAAATCTAAGCAGAGGTTCCTAAACCTCAATTCCTAACTTCTGTGCACTCACAGTCTCAATACCGTATGGAGGCTGCAAAGGCTTGGGGATTCCACCCTCAAGCTGAAATGGCTTCATTGTCTAGGTTGTATAACATGGGTCTTTATCTTAATTGAGAAAGAATTCAGGACACGGTCACACACAAGGAGTGAGTTTAGGAATGGAAAGTTTAATAGACAAAGAAGAAAGAGAAAAAATGTTTTCTCATGCTGAGAAAGCAAGTCACTCAAGAGAAGGTCTGTGGTTTGTGGTGGGATGCCACTGATTTTGCACAGAGGCTTGAGGAGGCAGTGATTGATTTTCATAGGATCCAGAGCATTTGTTTGACCAGGTGTGTCATTTAGCCCAAATAAGACAGGCTCTCCCACCCTAGTTTTTCTATTATGCAAATGTGGCCACTACTTGGTGTTTGCCATGATGATTACACACATGGTTTTACTTGGTGACCACATGATATCCACACAGGTGGTGACAAGGTAAAGAGAGCAAGAAGCAGCATATTGAATGTACCTGCTTTCCAGGTACAGCTGCTGACATTTACATATAAAAACTTCTAGTTTGCATATCAATGCCTGAATCTTCAGGTTGCTTTCTGTTAGAGAAGTGTTTTCGGGCTGCTTCTTATTAAAAAAATTTCACCAATAGCTCTTACCCTTTCTAACTGCCTATGAATAATTTCTTAATAACTCCTGTATTATTTCCCTCTCAAGAGACATAACCATAACTGCTGTTGGGGGTGTTGGACAATTATTCTTTCTGGGTATTGCCTTCTGAAAAGGGGCATCATGTTGGGGGACAGCAGTTGTGGCTTCTCCTGAGGTTGATGTTAAGAGCTCTCAGAAAAATGATGTGGCTATGTGTGGCTCTGTTTGCAGCACCATTTAGAGTTTGATTGCTTCTAGGTGAAAAGAGATACGTTTTATAAAACAGTTTAAAATATAGAGTTAGAATATGAGTATTAAGATTGCCACTTCTAGTGGATGTCCTATAGACCCCAGTTTTAACACCTGTTAGTTTCACCAATGGATTGTAATACCGGTTTGCCTCCAATAGAAGTTACTGTACATTACCAGAGACATTAATATACAAGTAACATTCCTTGAGAAACACATACATCTTTCCACTTTGATTTGCCATTAGGGAGTAATTTTAGGTTTAGGCCATTTTATAACCTGTGATATAATTGGAAAAAATATATTACTGAGTGACTAAACTAACTTTAGTGTTAGTCTTGGGAATTCCTTTCCTTTAAATATTAAATTCTTTTATGACTTTCACAGCCCTCTTACAACATACTCAAACTTTCTGACTTGTCCTAAACATCCTCCCCTTAAACAGTCATTTCCTTTTAGTACAAGAATTTAACATACAAGATCCTTTCTTATATAAAAAGCTTTCTTTATAACCTTCTTTTCATAGCTTAGAGTGCACCATATTATCAATCATCAATAAAAAATTCTATGAAGCTCAGTGATAGTAAAATTTTTATGCTTCTTGCCTATAACTATTACTTTTGCTATAACCAACTCAACCTTGACTAAATATTTTCTGCAATTACTAATCCTGTTATAAATATAAAAATTAGGCAAAATATTGTAACAATGGAATTTTACAACCAGAATTTCACATTGTGGGTGCCACAGTATATAGTTCTATTGCAAATAGTGAGTGAATATAATTCCTGCCAGAGTGGTGTAGTAAATGATTTCTGTTTAAAACTTTACTTGCCAAGATACAACATATCCCTTGGGGATCTACTAAGTTACAATTGCAAACTTACATATAATTAAAATCTTCTTGAAAATTGCATTAAAAAGAGGTTCTAACATTTGGCAGCAAATTCTGAAAGGGCTGGTAGAAATTAAAAAAAGTATCTGGTGAGGTAAAGATGGGATTGAGTAATATGAGTAGCCATCACTCAGTTACTTATCTTTTATAATTTTTCACCTCAAGATCTTCTATTTTTTCAGGTTGATATTACGAACGTTCCTCTGGGTGGTCGGGGATTGCTTCTTCAGATCTTCAGGCTTTAGTTTGAGTATGACGTATTCAGAAGTTGATACCTGTAACTTTTACTGTGGAGGGTATTGAAAGAAGAACAGTATAGGGCCTCTCCCAGCTTGAGTTTAGGGAACAAGAAAGAGGGGAGAGTTTTCACTAACATCAAATCTCTTGGGTTAAATGGAGATGGTCCGATTTACTAGGGTTGGGCTTCTGCTGGTTGTGTCAATTCCTGTTAGAAGTGAGCTTCAGAAGTTATATGATTAACCAATTTAGAGGTTGCCTGAAAACAATCTGTGAATACCTTGATTTTTTTTATTCTTTCTTAAGTGAAAAGGTGGGTGAAATATCATAAGGACTTTCCATGGGTTGAAAGCTGGCAGGTAGAGTTTGCCATCCTCTTACTGTAGCCATCCTGAGGGATGAAAAGTATACCCTTGAGAAGTCACCCATTCTATTTCTGCAGGGGAGAACTGAGGTTTGGTTTCTCTTATGGAGCCTTCCTAGATTAGAAGGGCTTGAAGTTTGTTAATCCCTTGAGGATTCCTTGCCTTTGACTTAGCTGCCTTTACAGCTAACCTATTTCCTTTGGATACTTCATCTGTTACCTTTTGATCCCTAAAATACATTACTGCTATTTCTTGTGGAAGAAAAACTTAGGATAATAACCTGTTAATTTCCTGGTGTTATTTTATACAAGACCCATTAGTGATAAGGAAATTTCTTTTCTTTTAAATGGAAAAATGAGCATGGAGAACGAAGAAAGGGTATTCAGAGTCAGTGTACATGTTAGCTGCCTATCCCTTGTTTAATTTAAGTACTCTTGCAAGAGCTTTGGTTCAGCTAATTGAGTGCTTGAGTCTAGGGAGAGACATTATTTAGAGTGACTACTGCTTATCCTGCCATATGTATTTTTTGCTTTACTGGCTGTTTGTTAGCTAATAACTCCCATTAGAGGACAGTAATTTTGCCACATTACATGGGGTGTAAACAGTTATCTCCTAGGGTTAATTTGAAGGCTTTTCTAACTAATAGTGTTATCATGACTATGGTTTGGAAACATGTGTAGACAATATGTCCTCTTAACTGCAACTAAGAGGTTGAGAAAATTGTTAGATTACATTTTTTCCTGGAACACTGCTTGTGGTCATGCTATAAGAAGAGGGGAGGACTGGATTAGAGAAGAGAAAAGAGAGAGATGGGCTTTAGTGTTTAGAAGGAGGTCTACTTTTATTCCTTCAATTTTCAGAATCACCCAGGGCTCCTGTGCTGTAATGGCAGTTTGAGCAGTTGGAGCAGAAGGTTTGAGCCCTATAACCTGTCAGTCCTGCTGGGCCATCTATGAGACTGGTTCTGACCCTGGTGACTTCCACCTCTGGGGGCAGTTTGATCTCCAGTGGTCTCCACCACAGGCTGGACAGGGTCAGGGTGCCTTCCTCATGCTGTATTGTCATGCTTTCTAAAATGCCCTGGCTTGCCACACTGATAGTGATGGTGGATGTGCTTCAGGGATCCTGGTCTTTGTAAGCCTACAAAGCAGCTACGAGAGACTCTATCCTTCTTCTGAACTTCCTCTCTTTGTTCTGGGCCTCTTCCTGGTCCTTATTATAAAAGACCAAAGTGGCCACTTTTAGGAAGTTTCATAAGGTGCTATCTGGTCCTATAGCTCGCTTCTGCAGTTACCTTCTAACATCAGGAGCTGCCTGTGTAATAAACTTACCCTTTAGAATGAGCTGTTCCTTTTCAGAGGATAAGGAGATGTGCTCTATTCGTACCGTTCTGTCTTTCCATAAAGGCTGCAGGATTCTCATCTGGCCTTTGGTCTATCATAGATAGTTTAGAGGAATTGAGAGGTCTGACTTTAGTTCTCCACAGGCCCTCTAGAATGCATATGAAAATGTGCTTCCTTTTCCATTATCTGGAGAGCCATAGATGTCCCAATCAGGGTTGGCAAGAGGAACTACTTTCCTTCCTATTGGGAATGGTGTTTTTGCTGTTTCTCTTTTTTTCCCTTTTGATGCATTATACAAGATATTGCTCATCTCCAAAATCATTTGCTGCCTGCAGAGTTGCCTGCTTTTCAGATGTGGTTAGGGTTTGGCTTAGGAGCAGCATAACGTTCTTCCATGTGAGGTGTAACACCTGAGTTAAATTCTGGAAAGCTTCTATATACCTATTGAAATTGCCAGAAAATTGAGCTGAGTCTTCCTTTATTTTCCTAAAGTCCTCTAATGAGAACGGAACATGAGGTGGCCCAAAAAAGAGGAATTCTCAAATGTTTCCCCTAAAAATTTCTTATCTACTTCTGGGGAATTATTCTCTATAAGCCTGCCAGATGTGCCTGTTAAAAAACATGCACTTGTATGTTTATTGCAGCACTGCTTACAATAGCAAAGACTTGGAACCAAACAATTGCTCATCAAGGACAGACTGGATAAAGAAATTATGGCACATATACACTGTGCAGTGATAAAGTGCTGAATATTATGCAGCCATAAAAATGATGAGTTCATATCCTTTGCAGGAAACCAGAGGGGAGGACTGGAAACCAACATTCTTAGCAAACTGACACAAGAACAGGAACCAAACACTGCATGTTCTCACTCATAAGTGGGTGTTGAACAATGAGAACACACAGACACAGGGAGGGGAGCATCACACCCTAGGACCTGTAGGGGGTTTAGGGGCTAGGGGAGGGATAGTAGAGAGTAGGGGTATAGGGGAAGGATAGTATTAGGTGAAATACCTAATGTAGATGACAGGGTGATGGATGCAGTAAACCACCGTGGCATGTGTATACCTGTGTAACAAACCTGCACACTCTGCACATGTACCACAGAACCTTAAAGTATACTAATAATTTTTAAAAAGTATTAAAAATAAGCTGGGTTGATTTTACAACTCTTGCAAAGGTTTAGTAAAAATGTCATGCCTTTATGCAAAAAAAAAAAAGGTTGCTTTTATCTTCAAAAAACTGTTAAACAAGTTTCGGTGTTTTAGAGTGCCTTGCAGAACTACAAGCTGAAAATAGTCTGTTACCCACCTAGAAAAAGAAGTGAGAACAAAAGGATCCTATTAGTCTCCCCTTCTTTAATTGTGACTCAGGGTGAAGGAGAAGAGAGTGGGAGCGTCCCCTTTCTCTCTGATTCCTGGATCCAGGCACCATGTTCAATGGGCCACCCATGGTTGTAGGCATGATCCTCCAAACCATGGAACCAGATCAACTCAGTGATGGTATTACCCATGCTTTACCCACCTAGCCTTAGCATAGCTGCCTGTGTGATCTGCTTGGCTTCTTGAATCTCCAGAAAAACTGTCACTTTAGGCAAGGCTTCTTAATGGAGGCAATGTGCTAGATTGCCTGCCATTATGGCCCATGGTAAAACATTTACCCTTAGAAAATGGTTCCCTTTAAATTCTGAACTTATTGTCCCCTTACGAAGTAAATACTGTTCTAACTAGAGACAGAATAGGTACCTTAAATGAATGTAGGGACCTGACGGTGATATTTCCTGCCTTTGGGACAGTATTGACACTAACATTTGGCTATGGAAGACACTTTACTCCTAATTGTTGAAGGCAGAGTTTTTGTGTTCACTGAAGGGGGTTTACTAGTAGCACAAAAAGAGAGTGGAATTAGGAAGCTGCAGTGAAGGACCCACAATGCACCTCATGAAGAGGATTTTTATTTCCACTAGTTAGTATCATGTGCTCACCAGGGAAATTGTGGAGAGAGTGACTCTTATTGAGTCACTGTAGCATTTGCTGATATTTCCTAACAGAACTGTTTACCTGAACTGTGAAATTTCTCACACATTGTACACACAGAGACATGGCAACTGCAGATACAAAAGAAAGAAAAAATTTTACAGCAGGATAGCTAGAGACCAATTACCAACACCCAGATCAGCTGTCAGAAGCTGGCTTCAGTCCAGAAGCCACTGAATAACACCAGTGTAAGCCCTGCCCAGAAGTCCTCAGTTGTCCCAGAACTTCTCCCAGCTTCACACAATGGCTAGGAACTCCATAAAATGAAACTGATTTAAAGAGTGTCTTGAGATTAAAGGACAGATTTGAGGTTCACTCTATACTCACCACTCTGATGTTTCTATCGTGTGTTCTGATCCCAATCACAGATGAGCCCCCAAATGAAATGGCTCTGTTAACTGGAGTGTATACCCTGGTTCTTTTTCTTGGTTGAGAAAGAATTCAGGACATGGACACACACAAGGAGTGAGTTTAAGAGCAGAAAGTTTAATAGAAAAAGAAGAAGAGAGAGAAAAAAACTTCCTCATGCTGAGAAAGTGGGTTACCCAAGAGAGGGTCTCCAGTTTGGGATGGGATGCAGTTGATTTTGTACAGAGGTTTGAGGTGTTGGTTGCTTTTAGAGTCCAGGGGATTGGTTTAACCAGGTATGCCATTTACATAGCCCATGAAATGACTGGCTCTCCCACCCTAGCCTTTTATTATGCAAATTGGCCTCTATCTGGTAGTCACCATGATGCTGAGGGACTGTGTTAAGAAAAAAAAACATTCTCTTCCCAAGTCCACAAGGGGCATGATTTCAAAGGCAGGAGCTTTCCATCACCCTGCCTCCATCCACACTGCCATCCGGGAACCTAGAGTTCTTTGTCTGACTTTCCCCAGTGTGGGCTAGGTGGAAAACCCAGCTGTGCTCCTTTGTTTAAAAAGCCCACTGAAAGCTCTGGGAGAAGGGGGCTCTGTAGCCAAACTGGTATCAGAGTCAAAGATCAATCACTCCAGTGGAAGTTTGAAAGAACTCCTTTCATTGGATAAGAACACGAATGGGGTGGGAATAACTTTAGAGTTAAATTCCCCATGCTTCTTACCTATACGTATTCCTCCCTTAGATCCACTCCTACCACAGCTTAGTAGCTCTCTCTTCTTCTCTCTCTCTCTCTCTCTCTCTGCCTAATAAATTGCTTCTCTGCTAAACTCTTTGGGTTCACGATATTTATTCAAATGGTAAGCTCACCACACCTCCAGGGCCTCTTTCCCATTCCTGGGGTAAGAGAGGTCAAGGACCTGGCATATCAGATTAGGAGAGTAGGAGCGTCTTTGGTACACACCGCTCCCTCCCTCCAGCCACAATGCCTGCATATGTGGTTTTACCTGGCAGCTGACTTGATACTTGTACATGTGATGACAAGGTAAAGAGAGGGAAAACTACTGTATTGAATGTACCTGGTTTCCTGGTACAGTTGCTGGCATTTCCACATAAAAGCTTCTAGTTTGCTTATCTATGCCTTACTCTTTGGGCTTCTTTCTGTTAGAGAAGAAATAGTTTGGGGCTCCTTTTAATTTGAGGAAATCCCACCAAGAACACTTCTATTTCTTCCAGCTGTCTGAAAATAATTTTTTAATAGTTCCTGCATTAAAGTCACAGCCTGAGCTCTACATTGGCCCCTTTCAGCCACCAGTGGAGCAGCTAGGATGCAGGGCACCAAGTTTCTTGGCTGCACACAGCACAAGGACCCTGAGCCTAGCCCACAAAAACACTTTTTCCTTCTGGAACTCGAGGCCTGTGAAGGGAGGGGCTGCCCTGAAGGTCTCTGACATAGCCTGGTGACTTTTTTCCCCATGGTCTTGAGGATTAAACTTAGGCTCCTTGATATTTACGCAAATTTCTGTAGCCAGCTTGAATTTCTTCTCATCAAAGGGATTTTTCTTTTCTACTGCATTGTCAGGCTTCAAATTTTCTGAACTGTTATGCTGTTTCCTTTTAAAACAGAATGCTTTTAACAGCACCTAGGTCACCTCATGAACGCTTTGCTGCTTAGAAATTTTTTTCCACCAGGTACCCCAAGTCATCTCCCTCAAGTTCAAAGTTCCACAAATCTCTAGGGCTGAGGCAAAATGCTGCCAGTCTCTGCTAAAATATAACAAGAGTTACCTTTACTTCAGTTCTCAATAAGTTCCTCATCTGCATTTGAGACCACCTCAGCCTGGACCTTATTGTTTATATCACTATCAGTATTTTTGTCAAAGGTCATTCAAAAAGTCTCTAGGAAGTTCCAAACTATCCCATATTTTCTTGTTTTCTTCTGAGTCCTCCAAACTGCTCTAACCTTTGCCTGTTATCTAGTTCCAAAGTTGCCTCCACATTTCTGGGTATCTTTTCAGCAACATCCCACTCCACTGGTACCAGTTTACTGAATTATTCTGTTTTCAAGCTACTGATAAAGACACACCTGAGACTGGAAAACTTACAAAAGAAAGAGGTTTTTATTGGACTTTCAGTTTCATAAGGCTTGGGAGGCCTCACAATTATGGTGGAAGGCAAAAAGGAGCAAGTCACATCTTATGTGGGTGGCAGCAGGCAAAAGAAAAGCTTGTGCAGAGACACTCCTGTTTTTAAAACCATCAGATCACATGAGAACCATTCACTATCATGAGAACAGCACGGAAAACACTCATCCCTATGATATGATTACCTCCCACGAGGTCCCTCCCACAACACATGGGAATTATGGGAGCTACAAGATGAGATTTTGGTGAAAACACAGAGCCAAGTCATATTGAGGGACTGTGTTAGAGACACTTCCCGGGGCAGCTAGGGACTTTTGTTTCCACTTTTCCACCTCTGGCAGGCTAGATAGGGCCTCTGTTTTCATTTTCCCACCTCTGCCAGGCTAGGTAAGGGCTTTGTCCCTGATTTTCCACCTCTGACTCTTGGAGATGGGGGCTTTGTGATTCAAGGTTGTAAAACAGTAGCCTTTCCCATGAAGGATTCAAAGATCAGTTAATCCAGAGGAAGTTTGAAGGAATCATCTCATTGGACGAGGACATGAATGAGGAGGGAATAACTCAGGGATAAAAGCTCTAACCGCCTAAGCCTGGACTGGCACCCTCTCCCAATCCCCTTCCATGGTGGCATGGAAGCTGTATTTTTGCCTAATAAATCACACTATCTCACACTTTTTGGGTTCATGAGCTCTGTATGAGCTGCAACACTCACTGCATCACCGAGGTCCCTTTAGCCATTCTATGGGATTAGGAAGACCAGGAGCCTAAGTTATGGCTGTAGCTACTCCACTTCTGTGGTGGCCTAGCAGTTAGGACGCCTGGTTTTCACCCAGGTGTCCCAGGTTCAACTTCTGATGTGAAAAACCAGGGAATCCAGCTGCAGCTATTCCAGTTACAATATCAATATCCAATTTGAATGCATGCACAAGTGAAACAGAAAACATGTAGAACTATGTACTTAATAACATTATTCCTAGTACCCTAAAATTGCAAACAACCTCTATGTCTATTTATTATTAAAGAAATTATAATTTACTAGCATAATGATGTGTTGTATAGCAATATAAATAAACTACATGTATGCACAACAACATGGATAAAACCCACAAACATAAAAGCAGAATCCAAATAACAAAATAATATTTATTGTGAAATACAGGGGCCTGATACCCTATTTGAAAAAGAGTTTGGCTTGAACCTGCATTTTAATTGAGCTTAATAACCTAACCATAACTATAGCTGCACCAAGGTAATATTTGACCTGAACAATCTATCTTGAGCTGGAGGTTAATTGTTTCCTTGATCCATAAAATATCATGTGAACTAAAAGATTCAATTCTAAAATGAAAATATTAAATAGATGACCAGTACCTGTAGGTTCAGATGGCATGTACTATCTCAGATTTCCCTGATACCTTTCTCTACTTATGTTAACTTTTTAGTACTGCCTACAGAAACACCACAGACTGCGTGTCTTATATCACAAATTTAATTTGTTATAGATCCGGAGGCTGGGAAGTCTGAGATCAACATGTCCACAAATATGGTTTCTTCTGAGGTTTCTTTCCTTGGCTTGCAGATGGCCACATTCTCACTGTGTCCTCATGTGGTCCTGGGCCTGGGCCTGTGCCTACCTGGTATCTATTTTTGTTTCCTAAGTTCCTCTTCTTATAAAGACACTAGTCAGACTGGATTCTACCCTAATGACTTCATTTTAACTTAATTTTCTCTTTCAAGGCTCTATTTGAATACAGTCCCATTCTGAGGTTTTGGAGATTAAGGGTTCAACATATGAACTGTAGAGGACAGAATTCAGTCCATAACACTGCTGTTTTTCATCTTATCCTAAAAGAATTATTGTATGCCCACATGGAAAATTGTCTGCAATTGTTGAAAGGAAAGACAAATCAAGATGGCCTGATTTCCTGATTATTCTGCATGATGTGTTATTTATATTCAGTCATTCCTGGGTAAAGACGAATAGTTTGGCTTGTGGTTTACAGACCTGGAATAATACAATTGAAAAGTTGATGATAAAGTATAAAGGTTTTTTTTTCTCTTTGATGTCCACCTGAATGTATACATTGGTGGAAGGAGAGCTAAATAACAAGGAGGATGTGAAGCCCCATCTTGTAAGAGTCAGTTAGCCACTTTCCTCTGTTCAAATATCAGTCGAAGGAAGCAACAATAATTGCCAATTTAGGCTGATAAGCAATTGCAGAACTAAAGACAGTAGAAGTGACTATGATATTAATATAACCTATGTCTGTGTACCAAGTACACATAATGGCAAGGATCAAGGCCAAAGCTGGGCTCAGCAATATAAACTCCACTCACCCACTCTGACCCTCTTGTCATCACAGCTGGATGCCTGCTACTGCTGAGGTTAACACATAACTCCAGATGTGGTACCATTCCGTGGATGTGGTGGGGTGAATGGCAATCAGACAGCTCTCGATAGCAGAGTCATTACACTAAACACTTTTCATCATGAACAGTCAATGCTTTCTCAACATTGAAAGAGACACATATTGAGGAAATAGATGTGCATTATTTGGTTATAGTGCTGCTGGCAGGACCGTAGACATTCATAGACATGCATAATAAAACCACCTCTACTGGTTTTATTCCACAAATAATCTCTTCTTTCTAGATTATAAACCAATTTTGCACTATAGCCATGGATTCATGCCTAAAGAAATAATTAATGCTGGGGTCAGCTGGTTTGTTTGAGCAGTGGAATGCCTTACTTAAGAGTCAATTACCACATCAACTGGAATACAACACCCCGAAAGCTTGGCCTGTTATCTAAGAAAACGGCTTCAGTAATTACTTTAAACCAGAAGTCAGCTTATGGTGCCAATTTTGTCACAATATGAAAACAATGAATGCAACTAGCAATATTTTGATCACAAGGAGCAAAATAGCCTTTTGGAGACTTTTCCTTTCTTTTTGTACCATGATCTGTGGCTCACTTGATTGAGAGTCACCAGTGGCCAAAGGAATGCTTCCAATAAGGAGCACGGTAACGGCTTCATTAAATCTGAAATTGAGACTGGACTATGTATATTTGGCCTCTTATTGCTGGTTGAATGAGCAGGGTAATGAGTGTACCTGGCCAGGGAATTCTTATTACCAGTAGTAAAGTAGATTGCTGCTAGACATTACAGAAACAGAGAATATATTTTAAATTCATTGGGGTGCCTACTTTTCTTGCTCAATCATCCTGACCAGTGTGTAACTGGGGCAATAAAGACCAGATCATCAGGGACTAAACTCGTGTAGAGATAAAGGTTTGAGTCACTCTACAAGGTAAAATGCTAGTAGAACATAAAGGGAATATGAAAATCATATCAGTTGAAGGAAACAACAATAATTGCCAATTTAGGCTGATAAGCAATTGCAGTACTAAAGACAGTAGAAGTGACTATGATATTAATATAACGTATGTCTGTCTGCTGTATTAAAAGTGCAGTGGGCAGGGTGTGATGGCTCACCCCTGTAATCCCAACACTTTGAGTGAATCACCCAAGGTCAGGGTGAAACCCTGTCTCTACAAAAAATGCAAAAGTTAGCCAGGTGTAGTGCTGAAGCGTATAATCCCAGCTACTTGGGAGACTGAGACAGGAGAATTGCTTGAACCCAGGAGGCAGAGGTTGCAGTTAACCAGGATTGCACCACTGCACTCCAGCCTGGGCAACAGAGCAAGACTCCATATCAAAAAGAAAAGTACAGTGATAGTTAACATTTTAATTTGCATGTGGATATATGACTATATTACCATTATACCAGAATAATTTAGTAACCAGAGTCCTCTTTATGTCCTCTGTTACATATTTTTTTCACTGAAGAGAGGGCAATGGTAGGTGTTATGGTGCAAAAGAGGTGGACGTAACTTCATTAATCCACAGTCACCTTTGTTCTGGAGACTGACATATCTTGAGTAAATCAAAAGCCTCTCTTGCTTTCTTCTCTGGTGACTGATGGCCAAAGCAGAGTACCAGCAGGACAAGGAAGGGAGGAAGGTGAATAAAGTTGGTTCATTTGTCTCAGCATTTTCTTTGATGGCTTATCGCACTCTGGTGCTGGGCTTTGATAAAAGTTCACAGTTTACATGGAGGCTGTCTTTGTGCAATTCTCTTCTTTGTGTCATGGTGACATTTCTTGACCTCCTCCCTCTTGCTCCTTCAGATTCCTGGTGGTTAAAGCTGTGCACTGTTAATAGTTGTAGAAACTATCCGGTCAACACTGTCATAAATAGATCATGTGTTAAGCATTTCTAAAATTAACAAATTTTATTGTTTCACATGACTGATTCAGATATTAAGAATAAAATACAATATCAATAAATATGTCAAAAATAACTAGTTTTATGTTAAAATAACCACATAGCCACCCAGCGCCTCAAACAACCTCAAAAAATCTTTCCATTTTCTTCCATTGCATTTTACTTATGGACAGAATGAGTAACCAAAAGACTATTGGTGTACAAAAGAACCAGGCAAAGAAAATAGTGTCATTTTGGGGGAATGAAACTTAGCAACTAATGGCACTTTGCCAACCAAGAAGCAGATGTTTAACTATAACTGTCAACAAAATATGAATAGAAAAAAATAGCATCATGTTATGATAGTTTTAGTTTAGAAAGTACAAAATCAGAACCCTAGCATAAGCACCAAAATGAAAAACAAAGGTGTAGTGAAATCAGTCACTGTTTTTGTGATGTTTTGATGAGCCCTTTTTAAACTCAACAGTCAATGAACTTGATGGTTACTAAGATTTTTGGAAAGTTTAGAATAAAAGTTCTGGAAAGGAATAAGGGCGAAGTTCACTCAGGTGGCTAGCCTATATTAACGTTTGGAACAAAGATGGACTTTTAGTGAAAACAATCTAATAAGCAGGGCACCGGTTTGTATATCTAAACAAAAAACACTGATTTAGAAAGACATGTAATGAAGAGGGCCTTTCACCAGTAAATGTGTATCTTTCACTAGTGAATTTACTTAACGTGGAAAAACTCAAACACCTTTTACATGAAAAGTCTTCGTCCAGAGGCTCTCTATTCTTAATTTACAGATGATGTGGTGGATAAATATACAAACTTCCTTTCCTCTTGTTTAAATAGCATACTTCCCTGATGCTTCCATGGATATTGAACAGTAACTACAATTATTCCTGAAAAGGCTAAATTTTATATTTGGCTATGTATCCATGCCAAATTCACAACAGAAGTCTTACAAGTATAGTTTAGTTAGTTTTGTATTGGTATGCAATGGACATTCATTTGTTAGAATATATATATAAAATTTTGGGAGGCATTTCCAAAAAGAAATAATAATAAAACAAATTTAGGTGTGGAAATTTGTATCCAACAGCAAAACTAGCATTTTATGTGATAACTTCTGAGACTAGACAATCAGAGAATCAGTATATTTTAATCTTTATTACACATTACAAATTCACAGGTATGATTGCACGCTGTTCTCTGCAACAGTAAACAGTGTTATACTTACAGTATAGTCCCTAACAGATGGTGAAACAGGTAATGTTATCCTCCTAAGGCTAAACATTAGATTTTAAAATGTATACAAGTAAATTTCTAAAAGAAATGGAAACTGGGAAGTCTGTCTTTATACATAAACATTTATTTGAGTTTAAATTATCCAGTTTAAATGGTGGTGCAAGTTTTTTGTAAACACTGTTAGTGGTTTTAATGTTTATGTAGGTGTGTGCTTGCAGTCTTAAGGAAATTTGTTTCCATTCTGTTTAAAAAGTAAGAAAACTAACAAATTCTAGACTTAACTTTGACATGTAAGCAATTGGACCTAATAGATATCTAAGGAATATTCCACTTATTAATTACAGAATATGCATTCTTCTTATCTGCGCATGGAACATATTCCACAGGCTTGGCCATAAAAGAAATCTCAATAAATTTTTAAAAATCAAACCCACACCAACTATACTCTCAACCACAGTGAAATTAAAAAAGAAAATAATACCAATAAATGTGTCTCAAAATGGCACAATTACATGGACATTAAACAACTTATTCCTGACTGACTTTTGGGTAAACTATAAAATTAGGGCAGAAGTGAAAAAAAAAATTCTTTGAAATAAATAAAAAGAGAGACACAATATACCCAAATCTCTGTGATGCATCAAAATCAGTGTTAAGAGGAAAGTTTATAGTGCTGAGCAGCTACCTCAAAAAGTTAGAAATATCTCAAATTAATGATCTAACATCACACTTAGAGGTACTGGGAAAGCAAGAACAAAGTAACCCCGAAGATAGCAGAATAAATAAAATAACTAAACTGAGAGAAAAACAGAATGAAATTAAGACCTGGATAACCATACCAAGAATCAATGAAACCAAACGTTGATTCTTTGAAAGCTTAAACAAGACCAAAAGGCTGCGAGCTAGATGAACAGAGAAAAAGAGAAGATCCTGAGAAGCACCATCAGAAATAATGGTGACATTAGAACTGATATCACATAAATACAAAAAATCCCCAGAGAATATTATGAACACCTCTACGTGCACAAACTAGAAAATATAAATAATATGGATATATTTTTTGAAACACACAATCTCCCAAATTTGAATCAAGAAGAAATTGAAACCCTGAACAGACTAGTAGTGAGTTCTGAACTTGTCAGTTAAAAAACAAACAATCAACAAACAAACAACAACAAAAAATATGAGCAATAAAAGTCCCAGACAAGATGGACTAACAGTTATTTTTTCCAGATGTACAAATAAGAGCTGGTACCCGTCCTACTGAAACTATTCCTAAAAATCAAGGGAGGAGGACTCCTCCCTAACTCATCTATGAAACCACCATCAGCCTAATAGAAAAATACGGCAGACCCAATGAAAAGAAAAAAAAAATGACATGCTAATATTCCTGTTGAATATAGACATGAAAATTCTTAACAAAATACTATCACACTCAATGAAGCAGAATATCAAAAAGTTAATATACCATAATCAAATAGGCCTTATTGCTGGGTTGCAATGCTAGTTCAACAAACACAAATCAATAAGTAAGCTTCATCACATAAAGAGAATTAAAAAATAAAACCATGTGATCATCTTAATAAACATGACAAAACCTTTCAATAAAACCCAGCATCCCATAATGATAAAAAGCCTCAACAAACTGCACATCAAAGGAACATACCTCAAAATAATAAGAATGATCTATGTCAGAACTGCAGCCAGTATTACACTGAATGGGTGAAAAGTGGAATCATTCCTCTTGAACACTGGAAAAACTCAAAGATACACCACTCTCACCACCACTATTCAACATAGTACTGGAAGTGCTAGCCAGAGAAATCATCAAAAGAAAGAAAGAAAAGGCATCCAAATAAGAAAAGAAAAAATCAAACTGCTTATCTTCATTGATGATATGATTCTATACCTAAAAATCACTAAAGACTCTGCCAAAGGGCTCTTGGAACTAATTAACAACTTAAGTGAAGTTTCAGAATACAAAATTAATGCACAAAAATCAGTAGCATATCTTATATACTAACAACAGATGCAGCTAGAGGCCATTATTCTAAGCAAACTCATGTAAGAACAGAAAACCAAGTAACACATGTTCTCACCTATAAATGGGAGCTAAACGATGGATACTTACGGACATAAAGATGTCAACAACAGACCCTGGGAACTACTTGGGAGGAGAGAGTAGGTGGGGCAAGGGTTGGAAAACCATTGAGTACTATGCTCAGTACCGGGGTAATGGAATTATTCATACTCCAAACCTCAGCAACACACAAAATGCTCAGCTAACGAACCTAGACATGTACTCCCTGATTCCAAAAATGAATCTATTATAAAAGTTAAAATTATAAAAAAATTAGTATAAGCATAAGTGACATCATCCGGATCTGGGATGTTCTTTGCATAGTGATTTTAATTAATTATAGGTCTAGTAATATATGCTATATCATTTTTAGTCTGTTTCAGTAATTTTGTCTTTCTATTAACTTGCTTATGATTTGTAGTGTTTCATGTTTCTAATTTGTCACAGCAATGGATGTATAAGATAGTGTAAAAGAAAAATAAATAAAATGTAGTTAACTATAAGACATTTAAAAATCCTGGTATTATCACAGCCAGTATGTCAAGTTTTTATTTAAGCTGCTTAAAGTTAGCATAGAATATTTTTAAAAGACATTGAAGGCAACCCAGTCCATCACTTTTGTTTTATAACTGTGAAAATTGAGGTTCAGAGAGCTTGGGTGATTCACAAGAACATGCAGAGAATTAATGACAGAACATCACTGTAGTACAACTTCATGAATCATGGTTCAAGATTCTTTCTATGCTATTCCACTGCTAATGATTTATGTGACAACTTACAATATGTATTAATCCTTAAAATGTACATTTCATACATCACATATATTCTGCTTTAGGAACTAAAGATCTGAAACATTCTAAAAAATTTACACTAATTTACATAAACATAAAATATTGTTTCCAAAAGTGTTATTTGAAAGAAAGATTCCATTAATTATATCGTCATTCTGAAAACCACTTAATAAACACAGAATATCCTTAGAATGCATATTATTATTTAAGGAATAAAAGGCAAAATATCTCTGCTTATTATAGACAATATTAGTCCATAAAATATAACTATATTGATGATAAATATTATTATCTTCGACCGAGTTAGTTGACACTGTGGAGTTCTATGAACAGGAACAAATCTGTAAGCCTAAAATTGCGAAGAAAATCACTAGTCAACTGTAGAGAATTTGTCTACGTAATGCACATAGCAGAGAAATTTACTGATTACAGAGTGTCTACACCCCTAACTTCCCTCCCACACACAGCATCACAGTTTCCATTTTAATGCAATTGAGTGAAGTCATAAAAATCATGCCTATCCTACTACTAAAAACATATCAGTTTGTGTTTGTCTTAATGCTTACCACAATCAGCCCTTTCAGAAATCTAGTACATCAACAACACATTATCACCACCAGATTAAGTATCCTCATTCTCATCATAGCCCTTTCAATGCTTTTTATTGAGATTCATTCACATTTATTTACTTCTGGTGCATTAAAAGGAGCAAAGAAGATCTGGCATGCAATAGAGCAGATACCTCTAATATCAAGTATATCATATGTATTAGGGTTCTCTAGAGGGACAGAACTAATAGGATAGATGTATATATAAAGGGAATTTGTTAAAGAGTATTGACCCACATGATCACGAGGTAAGATCCTACATTAGGCCATCTGCAAGCCAAGAAGCAAGGAACCCAGTCCGAGTCCCAAAACCTCAAAAGTAGGGAAGCCGACAGTGCAGCCTTCAGTCAGTGGTTGAAGTTCCAAGGGTCCCAAAGCTGAATAAATTTGAGTATGATATTTGAAAGCAGGAAGCATCCAGCATGGAAGAAAGAGATAGGCTGGAAGACTAAGCCAGACTAGTCTGTCCATGTTCCTCTGCCTGCTTAAAAGCATAAATGCTATCTGAGCTGGCTGATTAGATGGTGCCCACCCAGATTGAGGGTGGGTCTGCCTCTCCCAGTCCACTGACTCAAATGTTAATCTCCTTTGGCAGTACCCTCACAGATCCACCCAAGAATAATACTGTGCATCCTTGAATCCAATCAAGTTGACCCTCAATATCAGCCATCACACCATACATGGGCTAATTTCCCTGTGTTTTTAAAAGACTTTTGTCAGTCCTATAATTTCTTATGCTTCTCATGTCTCTATTTGGATCATATTTTCTGGTCACTTTAAGCAAGGATAAGAGGTACATACCAAACAGAGTGTGTGCCCTTCAGGACACAGGCCTACTAAATGTGTGTCACTTTATTTGTGGGATTCTTCAAACAAAATTATTCATTTTTCAATGCTTGGGTGATATGTCTAGTGGCATAATCTAGTGATTTCCTAAACTTTCATGATATTTACTTGTCTCTGAATTAACTGAAGGATATAACAAGGCCCTTATATGTTCTGTGCATAAATATTCTTAGCAAACCTTGTATTTAAGGATGATGAAATAGATGATGGAGCCCAGTCACAATTAACATTTGGGACCTCTTTTTCAAAGAGCAGGAAAACAGTTTACCTATGTGTACCACTCTCACTGGATCTGTCATGATGTTCTATACTTGGTATTTAATGTCAGACTCCTTTGGGTACAGGGATATTCAAGAGTTGAGTGCAGACCTTCACAGACCCTCAGCTCCCCATACCATGACTTAGTGTGCGGGACACCACAGGCCTAATGCTGACTTTCCAGGGCTTGTACCCAGGCTCCCTCCAGGGGCTGGATATGGCAGCAGTGACTGAGCTGCAGTGAAGGCAGAAGGCTGCTGAGAACCTGTCTCAAGAAAACAGCAAGAGTCTGAACCACACCAAACACATGCTTTCCCCAAAGACAGCACTGATCTTATTGCTACTTCTTATTTTTCCTCATTCACAATATCATCAGTATATTGAGCCAGTTTGCTTTCAAGCAATGTAGCAAATCTCTCCTATGAATACTCCTATATTTATGTTTCACATCTTTCCACATAAAGCAGTTGAACTAAACTCCTTTCTGTTTTGGGGATGAGAGATAAGACATTAATTAAATCAATCATAATTTAATTGTATATTTTGGGCTATGAAAACTCTGATTTAGAATCCATGTGTAGTTCTTTTAATTTTATCTGAACACTAGCTGATTCAATCTTTTGTTTTCACGATATCCTTTGACCAACCTGGACCTTTACAGATTTAGCAAATTGCTATAAAAATGTTAAAAATTTTTATCATTTCTTTATTGAAGGTTGAGCTTCTCTGTTGCTTTCTGGGAATACATATAGCCTAATAGTCACCACCCAAAATGTCTAAGATAGTCCCTGTGGTTCCAGTTTCACGTATCTAATTAGCTCTTAAAGAAGAGTGTCTTTTGATTAATTTACACTCAAGCAATGGCACCAATATTTCCAATTGCTACATCACAGGAACCTATTTCAGTTATGATTTGGGGCTTAGGTATCACAAGCAATGTTTTCGTTGACTTTTCATGTTCTGTTGTAGTTTCACTGTTACTGGCCACTTTCCATCACAGCACCTACATAACTTCCTAATCTCACTGTCAGTTCTGAATGTATCCCTTCATGGTCATGATGAGTATAACTGTGTTGAGAATCTGTATTCAACAACCCACAGAATAATTGTTGACACTCAAGTCTGAGAGTGGCATACAGCCAGTTATCTTCTGCTGAGGCTGTAGGTAGATAATCCTAGTTTTTGAGACACTGATGTTTTCTCTGTCACATTTGTGTCCAAGGTGAGTTTGTCACCACATTTCAGCACAATTTATTTTAATTCTTCCTCTATATCAATATTTTAAATTAATCTTCATTGGGATAAACTGACCACATTTGTTGTTTTTTTTTTTGAAACTTGCCTCATAAATAAGTGTTTTTATTCTTCCTCTGACTTAGTAAAGAATGTGATCTGGGGCCAAGATCAGGTAGCCAGTGAAGCAAAATTTAAAGATAAAGGACAATAAATTCAGCAATATTAATATATTAATGAAAAATTTCATGATAAACTAAATATCAACATTTTAAATAATGGCAATATCTACACCCTTAGTTTTCTTGACACAACTTCATTTGTTTCATTTATATTGATCCCTTCTTTTAAGAACCTGCAGAAAATTCTACTCAATTCAGCCATCAGTTAAGCAATAGCCAGATTTGTTATCTTCAGAAACGACGAGATAATAAACATGATAAATTTGTTATTCTAAGCACTAACATGTCTTTATTTTCTTACCTTTTTCTTTTTTTTGAGACATTTTCAAAATGTTTTCTCGCCTGCATATCCAGTGTGAGGTAATTAAGAAATTATATCTACCCCTGTGACTTGTATGCTCTCTTGCTTCTCTCCTGTGAATAAAAGCCACATAAGAAGCATCAGTCTGAAAAGACCCTTATCTCAATCATTCACTCTGTTTTCACTAAAGAAGGCAAGGTTTGAGAGATGTCTATACTGACTGTTATAAAGCAAATCCAATACAGATGATGTTTACAGCATCCCAAACCAGATTAGCAAACATGTTCTTTGGTGGTAGAGAAAAGAGTACAAATTGTCTTTCATGTATTGACTTGTTTAACTTTGGTTTTACTCATCAAAGAGAGGCACAGCTACCTCATTTCAGTTATCACTTGGAATGGCAGCTTCTAAGATGTCCCCTAATTATTCTCATTTTCTTTGCATCCTTTTTAATCACTTCCCCTGGCAGTGAGTTATGATCATAGGCTGGCCCTAATGACGTAATTACAACCAAGAGAATAAAATTAAGGGAATATCTCTAATGTGATGAAGCTACAGATAATTGTGACTACTGCCTTGCTAGTGGACCATCTCTATCGCCTTTTCTATTCATAGACTTTGATAAAGCTTCACGTGTTGGAAAGGTGCACGTGGCAAGAAACTGAGGGCAGCCTCCATTGACAACAAACAAGCACTGAGGGATTGAGTCTCATATTCCTTGAGGACTGAATTTGTTAACATCCACATGAGACTGAAGTCAGTCCTTCTCAACTTGAGCATTTGGATGAGATTCTGTTCATAACTCACAACTTGATCACAGCCTTGCAAGAGACCCTAGAAAACCCAGTTAAGAGGCAGGGCACAGTGATTCATACCTATAATCAGTGTAACTTTGGGAGGCCTAGGTGGGCGGATCAAGGAGTCAGGAGGTCGAGAACAGACTGACCAATATGGTAAAACTCCATCTCTACTAAAAATACAAAAGTTAGCTGGATGAGGTGGCAGGCACCTGTAACCTCAGCTACTCTGGAGACCGAGGCAAGATAATTACTTAGCCTGGGAGGCGGAGGTTGCAGTGAGCCAAGATTGCACCACTGCACTCCAGCCTAGGTGACAGAGTGAGACTCCGTCTTAAAAAAAAAAAAAAAAAAAAAGACAAAAGAAAGAAACTCCAGTTAAGCAGTGGCCAGATTCCTTATCTTCAAAAACTGCACGATAATAAAAATGACAAATGTGTTATTCTAAGGACTATGTTTGTGCTAATTTGTTAAGCATAACTCATACATTAATAAATGTTGGATATCACACCTAATTACTGATCAGCTAGTACTTACCAAAATAGGCCATTGACGATAAAATATCACAAATAAAGTTATTAGATCCATAATCATTATATCTTATGATTCATAAGAGAAAATTTGAATAGAATGGAAAATAAATTTTTCTGTAAAAATAGAAATGATAGGTTTGAATAAAAGCAGATTTCTCAAATGTCTTAGGCTATTTCTCTAGAAATATTTTAATAATTTTGCACTATAGTCCTCAATTTCAGTAGAGTTCTTTGCTGCTCTACTCAGCCTGGGAAGCTGTAACTTTTGTTACTAAATGCCTCATGGGGTAAAGTGTGATTATGATGTTTTCCAAGTCTCCACAGAAACATTAGAATGATAATGTGAGCCAGATCTTGTTTCCAAGACCGATCCTAAGGTAATGTGATTAGAGTCTCCATCCTCCCTGGCTTTACTTTGCCAGTGCTTCTTATAACAGAAATATAATAGGATCATTTGTCATTTCTCTTTCACTTTGGCTTTCTTTTTCTACTAGTTTAGCCATTTAAACAAGGATCATATCAATCATCTCAATACCACTGATATTATCTGTCACCTGTCACAAAATTTTCACTTGTTCAATTTTTGAATAAGGTGGCAACCATCTCAACATAAGCATTGCCAGTGCATACATACTCATCATATTTTTAATTTTTTTAAGAGATTGGGTCTTGCTCTGTCACCCAGGCTTAGTGTAATGGTGTGATGGTTAATATTTAGTGTCAACTTGATTGGATTGAAGAATGCAAAGTATTGTTTCTGGGTGTGTCTGTGAGGGTATTGCCAAAGGAGAGTCAGTGGATGGGGAGAGGCAGATCCACCTCAATCTGGGTGAGCATAAACTAATCAGCTTCCAGTGTGGCTAGAATAAAAGCAGTCAGAAAAACGTAGAAGGACTGGACTTGCTGAGTTTTCCAGGCTTCATCTTTCTCACGTGCTGGATGTTTCCTGCCCTCTAACATTGGACTCCAAATTCTTCAGCTGTTGGACTCTCAGACTTACACCGGTGGATAATCAGGGACTCTCAGGACTTCAGCTACAGACTGAAAGCTGCACTGTCAGCTTTCCTGCTTTTGAGGTTTTGGGACTTGTACTGATTTCCTTGCTCCTCAGCTTGCGGAAAGCCTACCCTGTGACTTCACCTTGTGATCCTGTGAGTCAACTTTTATTAAACTCTATTCCTTTCTTCTTTTTTTTTTTTTGATATGGAGTCTCTCTCTGTCACCCAGGCTGGAGTGCAGTGGTGTGATCTTGGCTCACTGTAACCTCCACCTCCTGGGTTCCAGTGATTTTCCTGCCTTAGGCTCCAGAGTAACTAGGACTAGGAAGGCGTGCACCACGACGCCCAGCTAATTTTTGTAATTTTAGTGGAGACGGCTCTCTTTCATATATACATCTATCCTATTAGTGTTGTCCCTTTATAGAATACTATTACAAGTGGCATGACAATAGCTTACTGCAGCCTTGAACCGCTGGACTTAAGCTTTTCACTTACTTCAGCCTTCCAGGTAGCTAGGATGCCAGGACTGCAGGAGTGTGCTACCGCTAATTATTTTTAGTTTTTCTGGCATTGGGGTACACCAGCATGCCTGGGTCTCATCATACTTTTAATCCAAAATAGCTTTTAAAAATTTACCTGTAGGGTGGAGGAGTCTTTGCCTCAATATCTTCACTATAATCAATTTGACTACATAATCCGTGATGATATCAGTTGATCCCATGGTCAGACTTCAGGAAAGTATCAAAAAGACATCTAACCTGAAAGTATACACAGCAGTCAAGGGAATTGTTATAGCATTTTGAGTGCAGCTTCTTGACCCCTTGTGAACATGGTGAACATTTGATTGCAAAAGATGAACTAAAGAAGCCAGGAACAATTTCAACTTCTATAAGCTATGTCATTGATTTACCACACAACCTTTTAGTGTGCTTATTATCTAGGTCCTGTGCATTCTTCCTTGAGCTGCTCCACATCTTCAATCAGGAGGCTCAGGGTACTTAATTCTAACAGCTAAGTACATTCTGAATGCTCTATCTTTAGTTTAATTTGCATATTTTGCAAATCAATATTGCAAAAAGCTGGATCCATAATCATAACGTCGTCTCTCTCATAGTATTCTGAACACAGAATAAAGAGAAAGACAACCAAAGTTACATGTAATTGTTATGAAATGTTAAAAAAACTGTTCCTTTGAAATTGCCTCTGGAGTAGGAGTAGGAATTATTAGAAATAACGATTTATTTCAAAATGATCAATATATACATATATTTATGGTCTTTTATGAGCCTATAGTGTTGCTACATTAAGTGGGAAAATATGAATGTACAAAATTAAAAAATAGTCTTTTATACGAATAGAACTGTAAAGTTTATAGTAATGTTTATTCATATATGTCTTGTTTATAAGAGTTCCATTATTTTTATCAGAGCACTTTATGAGTAATAACATAGGTTTTCTATAACAGTTTTGGCATAATTGAAGTCCGTCAAATATAAAATATAAAACCTAAGGAACGGCACAAACAATAAAATGATAGTCCTCTATTTTAAACTAATGGCTTTGTCAGATAATACTTCATCTTCACAAGAGGATATAGCTAAAATACTGATAGGATTATCATTTGATTCAGCCAATTTGGCCACTATGCTAAAAGTGCAGATTTGGATAAGGGATAAGGTGATAATTTTCCCATAATGTGTATTGTTGTCTCTCTTTGTTTCAGCGCTAGCCTGACACAGATAATAACTGCAAACCGTACTGATCAGGAGGAACTCCTATTTTTGAAAGGCAAGTAAAGACTGGGAAGGAAGATAGCATAAAGATGACATTAAGTTGGTAATCAGCCTGTATTAATATTTTCAGGCTCTATAGTAAAATATCATGGACTAGGTGGCTTATAAATAACAGAAATTTATTTCTCACCATTCTGGAGGTGTGGAAGTCTAGGATTAGGATGCCAGCAGATTCAGTGTCTGGTGAGGGCCCACTTCCTTATAGATGGCTGTCTTCTCCTTGTAAGGTCACATGGTAGAAGGAGCAAGAAATCTCTCTTGGACCTCTTTTATAAGGACACTAATCTCATTTATGAAGAGGGCCTAATTATCTATTAAAGAATTCACCCATAGGGCCTAATTATCTATTAAAGAATTCACATTCTAATACCATCACATTGGGGGTTATGTTCAAAACATCAATTTTGGGAAGATATATTTATTCATATTACAGCATAAACCATGCTAAGATCTAGACTTCTAGCTGAAGAAATGCATAATTCTAAAAGCTAATATGATGATTATTTACCCATAAAAGAGAACTAGATAGGATATTTACTCATACATGAGTTTATGTATTTTAAATAATATTGAGTGATTGAAACATTATAAAATAACACATTACACATTTAACATGTTCAAAGTAATTTGTTACACTAAATTTATCATTGCAACAACTCTATAAAGCATATAGATCAGTGTTATGCCTTTTCTGATGAAATAACTAAAGTATAGAGAGGATAAGTTGCATGAACACATGTTAAGCTAAAATTTGATATAGTCTAAGTTGTCTGAGTATACACTCTTAATTATGGTATTGCGTTGTCTTCTCTAAAACTTTGTAGCAAGACAAAGATTCCTGATTGATAATTAGATATCAGAGGCAATGACAAATTTGTATATCATATAAAGTATTAATAATATATTAAATTTCCATACCATATTCAACTTATACACTTATTCATACACATTTTAATGTCGATAAACACATAGAAAAAAACTAATTTTAACTATAAAAATAATTTTAATTTAAGGTAATTAACTTTTAATTAAATTTATTAAAACTTTGTCTAAATTTTGTATGTTTTTATTAGACATAATAAATTTAAATTAAGAAGACACTGTTTCTAAAAGAGCATTGTAAAAAGGTAACTACCAATTGCTTGGTAAAAACAAAACGGTAGGTAGGGCTGACGAAAGGCTGATCAACATAGGGATCAGTTCACTGAAAATGAGTTTCTTATCTAAACAATTCTAAAAATCTGTTTCTACAGTGGAATGATATTAGAAGGACATTTTCTATATGGTTTATACTACTTAAAATTTTAATGATTTTCTACTTTCAACCTATTTACTAAGCAAAAGTTGTATTTCAGATTTTTAAAATCTGAGTTACCAGAAAAAGGAGACTTTAAAGTTAAGTCTAATTTTTTAAATAAACTAACAAAGATATTTCAGCTACATGTATTCATTACAGATACCACAAGAGAAACCAATTAATACTAAAGCTGTTGATATATGAATTAGTTTTATTTTTAATAATAAAAATAATGAAAACAGTGTTTTTATACTCTCCCTACCAAGCAGGTTACAATTCTAATTGTGACTCTCATCAGATTTTGATTTATCTCTTTATCCATTCTTGTACCTAATGGGGAACAAATTACTTATTACTCATGAAAGACACTAACTACCTAGTGTTGCAGAAAAAGAGAATATTACAATTTACATTTAAATTAGATTTGAAATGTTAATGAACAGATCCAGTATTCTAATTATCTCTACAAATACATTAAGTTAAGGTGAACTTTCATAGATAGATCATTCTTTGCTCCTCAGTCTTGAGTGCCCTACAGGGTTGCCTGATAGCATATAAGGCATATGGTACCCACATTAGATGCACTTATTGTTATAATGAAAAAATATACAGTGAAATGGCTATGATTATTGTTAATGAATATATAATTTTGCTGTAATGAACACTCATAAATCACCTGAAATATTTTTACATTAAAAATTATATGAAAGCATTGAATTATAAATTTTATTTATTTTTCTGGAGTTAAAAGAAGAGATATAATTAGTTGGATATAGAGACAGTTTTGATAAACACATTTCTGTACAACAAAATAACACTATCCTTCCTACCTTAAAACCACCCTACTGCTTACAAAAGTTTTTGTAAGCAGTAAGTAATGAACAATAAGGTCATACGTGATTTTTCATTAGTTGACTATACTTTGGGCTACCAAGGAACATGAGTTCAACATGAAACCTTCCATCCAGCTAAATGCAGTTACTTGTAAAGAAAAACACAGAATACAAACTCCTTATCTTTTTCTGCATCTCTAAATATTTGCACTGCCCTAGGAGATGCCATTCTGCTTTTTTCCCCACATGTATGAAATCTGATGAATCATCTCAAATGTGAAAGCAACTCCAGGACATAAGAACCCAACTAGTGACTGAAAAAGAGAGGCTATCAGTTCAGAAGAGAAGTTAATACAAAATTTGAAAATAAGCAGCTAGAGCAATAGTTTTATAGTCATCCACAGAACATATGGGAAATAACATGTAGTTGGTATGAGTGTAAGAAACGAGAGCTTCATACATCAAGTTATTACAGTTATTGTCTGCTTTAAATAGGATTGAAAAACAATTACAGTGAATTGAAGATAATGACAATGCCAGCACCGCACACCACTTCACAGTATGTGTGCGAAGAGAAAGCAGCCACAATGAGCATTGGATTTGTGTTTTAAATCAGTCCAAAGAAGTAATAGAAAAATTAATCACAGTCATCATTCTGTCCTTGATGTTACAAAATTCCATCTGAAGCATGAGGATGTCCTTCTGTCATAGTCAGCTTCTAAAGCTTCTATAACAAAATGCCTTAGACCTGAACGTTACTTTTCACAGTTCTAGGAGCTAGAAGTCTGAGATAAGGCAGCCAGCATGGTTGAGTTCTTAGTTAGGGTCCTCTTCCTGGCTTGCAGATTATCTTCCTGCTTTGTTCTCACAGGAGAGTGGGGGAAAAGAGACAGTGAGAGTGAGTTTTAATTTCTCTTTATAAAGGCACCAATCCCATCCTGAAGACCCCATCTTCAAGACCTCAGGCGAACATTATTACCTCCGAAAGACCCCTCACTTCCAAATACCATGATGTTGAGCATTAAAACTTAACATGTAAATTTTGGGAGAAATGCAAATATTAAGTCTATATCTTTTTCCTTCCACCTCTTCTTCATAATTTAAAAAAACACGTATCTTAACCATACACACTTCAATCAGGGGGACTTGAAATCTTTCATCTATGTTTCATCTTGCTACTATAGCATTACTCTACTAATTAAGAAGTTAAGATATTTAAAACTGGTAGAAAGTTTTTATTTTGTTTGTTGTAATAAACGAAGTGAAAAGGTAATGAATGTTCTGCCCCAACTCTATCATGAGTATGACCCTAATGAAAAAAAACTATAATACAGACATTTTAGGAACACATGTATAGTGTTTAGAAAAGAAAGAAAAGCAAAACAAAAAACATATAAAAACACAAACAATAGAATTTGATACTTCAGTGTTTAGTTTAAAAAATAATACTTCAGTGTTTAGTTTAAAAAATAATACTCAATTTACTATCAGTTTAATTAAGACACAGAGAGAAAATCACATATGAATTTGTACAGAAGAAAAAAGAGAAATATTATCATTTGATAACATAACATAAAAGAAACATAGACATTAACTAACTCTGAAATTTACAAATTAATATTCTAAAATTTAAAATTAATCAAATATAAAACAAAGTGAATGTTATTTTTAACAAATAGATAGTTTTACCATGTAAAACAAAACAAAGAAAATGAAATAAAAGTAAGCCAAGGTGACATTGAAGTGACTTCCTAAAATTAAATTCAGTGAAAAAAGTAAAATATTAAAAAGGTCATGTTTCACAACATACAAATGTGCAATTTTAGAAATTAATTTCTACAATATACAAACATACTTTAGGACTTCATATTTAGTTAATACTACAGCCACTATTTTCATCTAATTTTATATTTTTAATTGAGAAAATATTCCAATTAAAATAAATTCAGGATAGGCTTAGAACATATGAAAAACCAAAAAAGTATGAATTACAAGTGAAAAGCATAAGAAAATTTGTATTACTCATGCCATTATAAAGATATAGCATTAATACTTGGACTTACTTAATTCTTCCACATTCCTATACATTCAATCTGTTGCCGATGTTCCAGTGAAATGAATTTCATTCTGATATTGGACAGAGTTGGTTATTTGTGATCATTTGATCCCAGTTAGGCCAATGACAATTTCAATTCCTACTCCTTTCACACTTGGACAGAGTGTTACAAAAAATATTTTGGTGCAGTATAAACACAGTGTTTTGTTGAGAAGTGATGCATGTTCAGGAAGAGTTAATGAACCTGAATAAGTGTTTGTCCCAGGGAAATTTATGAACAAGTTAAGATTGTTTCTTTTCTTACCAAGGGGTTTAAAGAGCCAGAAAATGATACAATTTTTAAAAATATGATAAATGCGATGTATAATTGCAAAGAAAGACTAAAGAAAAGTAGAAATTTCTTATGGTCATCACAGTCTTAGTTCTATTTTCTCATGGGTCCCAGTTATGCCATAATGTCTGAGTTCTGCATGAGACCAGAGTTATTGTAATAAATCCTTCCTTAGGTAATCCAATGCATTTTTTTCACAGGGTCATATGATTGAATAACAAGATCCAACAGAGTGTACTCACATAGAGCATATTATATAGAGCTTTCATAAAGGCAAAGAATATGGGAGGTATAAAAAAGCTCAGATAAGCAGTTGGGACTAAGAGACTCCCAGGCACAGCTCCCCAGGATACACTTATCCAGATTATAACCAGCAAGAGGTGTGCAAGAAATCTTAGTTTCACAAAAGCTTAGGCAAAAGGGCTCAGCAGTGTCTTTTTATATCTCACTTCTTACAAAGCCAAGCCAGGCTGCATAAACTTTAAAACAGATATAGTCCACCATATACATTAATAATATAAAATAATTGGTTCTGGGTATTACGAGGGGAATTTGAATCTTTAAATAAGCATATAGATGGCTCAGCAGACATTAAGAGAGCTCCATCTTATATACAATTAAACATAAATGGTTATATCCAATATGTTTAAATGGTTATATCAAATATATATATATGTTTACTATTACCTGATTTCCCAAACATTTCAAAGAATAATTCAACACATATTTTGATGCAGTATGACTTTTTTTAAATACACATATTTTAGAATTGTATGGATTAACAATTCTGAAACCACTATACATGTTTATATTAGGTTGGTGCAAAAGTAATTATGGTTTTGCAGTTAGAGTGTAATGGCAAAAACTGCAGTTACTTTTGCACCAACTTAAATTAAACTTAAAGAATTAAATAAATAGATGTCAAGTTATGGGAATCTGGTTTCTCATCGTTGGAGGCAGAGTGATGGAAAACAAGGGTATAAAGCTGAAAAAAATATTTGGTTATGAATTCCAGTTGAAGGCATTGATGCAAACTCACATTTGGCATAATATTGATACAGATGTTACATATTTAAATATATATATATATATATATGTGTGTGTGTGTGTGTGTGTGTGTGTGTGTGTGTGTGTGTCCATACAAGGGTTACTATAGAAACATATATTGCCATGTATGCCAGTTGGGTGACCATATAACCAGAGACATCCAGTAGCAATGAGGACATCTACCACCAGATCTTGATTCTAATACTATTTTTCAGTATTAGAGGAAACCAATATGGCTGAAGAAATGGCAGCTTTTAGGGTTCAGTTAGTGACTATGGAAGATGAGCCTGAAGCATCATATAGTTATGAAAAGTAAGAATGTGTTCAAAACATAAATGTGCACACATGCACACACATTCACACTGGGGTTATGTGTGTGACAAAGGACCCAACTCAATGAATTTTCTCAAAGTAAAGCTGGAACAATTGGAGCAGCAAAATAAATAAGTAGCATTACTTATTTATTACTCACATGTCCATACCGACACAAATAAATGATAAGTGAATAAATGTAAAAGCATAGACAATCTCCTTTGCTAAAGTATTCAAAATAATTTACATAGACACCTTGTTTTCAAGGAAGTAGAGAATAGCACCCCATTTCTTAAGCATGGGTAGCACAAAATAATTTTTTTGCAAAGCATACAGTATGGAAAGCAGACAAAGAAAATCTGTACAATCAAGGAATGCAGCAAATACTACCTCAGTCAGATGATCAAAATTAACAACAGTGGTAAGTCATGTTGATGGCATATACCCACGGTATAAGATAATAAGAATGACATTTTATTTCAGGGATTTTTTGTCTCGAAATCACATAACTCCTTTGTAACAATGAGAACTATCTCAATTAAGAGGCATTGTATAAAATACCTGACAAATATTCCTGATAGCTGTCAAGACCATTAAAACCAAGAACACCCAGGAAACTACCACAGCCATGAGAATCCTGAGGACACAAGATAACTAAATATAGTATGGTTTCCTGTATGAAATCATCAGGGCAAAAAATAAGTATATTAGGTGAAAACTAAGGAAAACTGCCTACATTTGGAATCACCTTGATATGGTTTGGATTTGTGTCCCCCCGCCCCACAGCTCATGTCTAATGGTAATCCCCAATGTCGGAAGAGGAAAATGATTGGATCATGGGGTTGGATTTGCTCCTTACACTTGATACTGAGTGAGTTCTCAGGAGATCTGGTTGTTTAAAAGTGAGTGGCACCTCCCGCTTCACTCTACTCCTCCTGCTTCTGTCATATAATATAGGATGTGCCTGCAATCCCCTTTGCCTTCAGCCATATTGTAAGCTTCCTGTGACCGCCTCAACCATGCTTCCTGTACATCCTACAGAACCGTGAGCCAGTTAAACCTCTTTTCTTTATAAATCACCCAGTCTCAGGTATTTCTTTATAGCAGTGCAAGTATGGACAAATACAGACCTTTAGTCAATAATAAGGTATCAACATTTTTCATTAGTTATAAAAAAACATGGCATTAATATATGTTATTAATATAATAAATGGGTGTGGTTATATGGACTCTCTTTGTATTTTGCAAATTTTCTGTGAATTTAAAAGTATTATAAAATTAAAGGTTTACTTTTAAATACACATTAAAGAACAAACAGATTAAACGGAGAAATTAATCAATGAACTTGAGATATGCAGCCAATTGTTATTTTCAGTTTTGAAGCTTTTTTGCAATACCGATAGCGTTTACATATAACACCATATAAAAGGTATTAAATAATGTATTTCACTATAACTAATTTGTTTTTGTGTGTAGGTATAACATTGTATCTTCATATATATTAATGCTATTTTCAAATGTGACTGGGAAGTCAGTTTTACTATTAGTAGGTTGCAATGTTTTTAAACTTTGAATACTTTCCCTCAATGCAATTGTATTATATGTATGTAAAATAAATCCAAATATTTATGTAAGCAAATTTGGTCTCATTTTATTTTTGGAAATACAGTAACTTATTTTTTAAAATGTGTTCAGTAGAATATCTGTATTTTTTTAATTGACACAGTTGTGTACATCAATATACTGTGGAATAAAGTACCATGTTTTCATATATGCACACATTATGTAATAATTAGATGAAGCAAATTAATCTATCACCTCACAAACATTTTTTGTGTTGAAAAAAATTAAATTTTACTTTATTAGCAAATGTTAAATACACAATACATTGTTATTAACTATACTCACTATGCTGTACTATAGATCTCTAGAACTTATTTCTTTTGTTCAAATGAAACAGTGCACATTTAGACAAATATCTTCTCAATTTGTCCCTCAATTTGTCCACCCCCAAGGCCCTGCTGACAATCATTCTACTTTAATGAGTTTGACTTTTTTAGATTTTCTATATAAGTGAGATCATGTAATATTTGTCTTTATGTGCCTAGCTTATTTCAGTTAGCACAGTATCTTCCAGATTTATCTATGTCGTCACAAATGACAGAATTTTCTAAAGTCTGAGTAGTATTTTCTTGTACATATAATGCCACATTGTTAATGGACTTTAAGATTGTTTTCATATCTTTATATATCTCATCTATTTTGAATAATGTTGCAATGAACATAGGAGTAAAGATACCTCTTTGAGATATCGATTGTATTTTCTTTGAATATACACTCAGAAGTGAGATTGCTAGATTATATTTTTAATTATACATTTCTAATTTTTTGAGTAACTTCCATGCTGTTTTCCATAACGGCTACACTAACATACACTTTACCTGAAATGGGACATGGAATACTTAAAATTCTCTTTAGCACAGGCATTCAGTACACAGAGCTGTCCTTAGGTCATCTAACAATTAGAAATGAGGAAACTTCATCCTTCTGGGTCACTGTAGTTACTCCTGTCATCTTTGAGAGCTTATCATTAATTATAAGGCTTTTCAAATAGTATAGAACTCAGTAACCCTGTGAGGAGTGTTTACCTGTTTTTAAAAACAGAATCTCAACCCACAAAAAGGGTTGAATAGATACTACCTTTCTCCTCTTTTCCTCACTGCCTCTGCCTTGAAATCATATCTAGTTTCATAACATTTACCCTTTTCCAGAGTAGGTAAAAAACATCACCCAAACCCAGTGTATTCTAAATCCAATAAAAGAGTATGACCACAGCCCAGAGGTTGACACAACACATTATCTTCTTCCTTCTATAGTTCCATAAATTTACATTTCTTAGTGAGTCATTCTCTCTCTCTCTCTTTCAGTCTACATTGGAGACACAAAACTCTGAACACTGATTTGAAATAAGAAAAGCCAGGAAGGCTATGGCTATGGCTATTTCTTTGTTTGCTTTTTTTTCATACTATATGTATAGCTTTTTTTATGGAGCTTTCATTTCATAGTGCATAATAGAACAAAAAATGTGAATGAATTGGATCATGTCTCAGTTACATACTGCTCTTGTAATCCAAGACACAGTTCCAAGGATTATTGCAATATTAAAATTTAGATAGAGGTGTAATAAAAAAGATGTATTGGACATACACAAGTAACTATTATCATTAATTTTAAAGTTATTTTTTCATGGCAAGACATAGTTTGGTTATAATGCTCTAGAGTATACATGAAAAAGACAATGAGAAAAGGTATTGGGTGATGCTTTTGTCAAGATAAAAGTGGTGCATTGTATATATATTTGATTACACAGCTACATTTACAAAAGTATTTTCTACATAAAATCTCATTGACTTCAATTAGAATTTGCAATCTAAGTGCACCATATGGCTTTGCTTAAAAGCAATGAGACTATCAAATTTAATTACTTTTATATGCATCTCACATGGTTAAGGTGCTTGTTAAAGGAGCAGCACTATATGAGAATTATTTCCAGTAAAAATTAAAAACTATGAAGATGGCTACCGTCTGGTGGTTACTAATTGACAGTCAATTCCACAAGAAAAGTAATTTTCAGTAATACTTAAAAATAGCATGCAGAGAACAATGTCACTTTGTTAATTTTATTGCTGTTCTATATAGCAATGTTTGAATATAACGTGAATTAACACTACTGCACTAAAAGCAAAGTATTTCTTCTGCTTATCGGTCTTGTCTTCTTTTCTCCCTTTCCTCATGAAAAGAATACAAAGATGTATTCTTTTAAATATGTATATATATATATGTGTGTGTGTGTGTGTGTGTGTATATATGTGTGTATATATATATGTGTGTGTGTGTGTATATATATATATATATAAAATACAAAGATGCTTTCTTTTATATACACACACACATACATTAATAGATATATTATTCTTTATAAACAATACAGGAGAATATATTGGTAGCAGTATAATCATTTCCTTCATCTTATTTAACTAAGAATATATTTTAAATTCAAAGTCCTAATAAAATCAGATACAGTACAATGGGTAGAAATAAGTTACATTATATTGTCTAAATAAACAGTTTGGCCTTTAATTGAGAGTTCTAACGTTTAAGGCAAATTGGAAAGCAGATGCCATTTTTAAAGCATAAACTTTTGTTAGCTCCAGCTATTTTTTTTAAGCCAATTGTACTTTATCCACTGACAATTGTATTGGCCAATGAGTTGCATTTATTTTTAAAAGAAGCTGGAAATTCGCATATGAAATAAAATCTTCAACTTTTAAAATGTGGAAAAAAATTAAACAATTTATATGAAAAACATATCTATAGGCTAAACAGCTATCATAGGCTGTCTGTTTGTTTTCTCATTGTCTAGACTTCCAGTTTTATATCACCAAACAAATACAAATTAAACCAAAAATCATTATTTCTCTGTCAGTTTAGGCAAGTACATAAAACCATAAATACTACAAATCTTAAGTAATGAAAAGTAACCTTTACCTATTAAAGGAAATATTAGCAATTGAGAAAACAGTCCAATAAAACTGAAAATAATTTTGCATTGCAAAAACTTATTTAAAGCTGGTAAGGTTTGTTTGGACAATTTCTATCAAGTAATAAAATTTCCTTTATCTTTATGGTAAACTGTTTTTTTTCCCTAGCTTAGACTTCACTTAAAAATCAGTGGTTATTCATAATCTAAAATGGTTGATTGAACACAGATGATTACTATTCCTAGTACCAGAATCCCATTAAAAAACTGAATAAGTACTTCTAAGAATTACCATGAATTTCACTGCTAAAAAATCATACAGGCCACATCACCGACAAGTGTAAGTATTTCCTGAAATAAAAAGCATATGATAATGATTATAGAAATAGTCAAAGTCAGTTGAACAAAATTCTCCTCTTTTGTATAAGCAAAAGAGTCCCTCCTTTTCCTTGCTAGCCTTAAAAAGGAAGTGAGTCCTCTACTTCAGGTCATTATCGGATTAGCTCCAATATGAGCAGTAGAGAGATGTTATAATTTTGTGTTGTTTTCATTTCTTGTTTTGTCATTTTTTCTCTTTCTGAAATAGTCTGGGACCCTTAGGATAGATGTTTTAAGGGCTGCGAAACAGCTGTATCTCTGTACCTGTTGCACTTAGCAGCTTGTTTCTGTAGTTTTCTCCTTTGAAAAAGTCTGTGCACCCCCATCTAGAAACTGAACAAAATTGCCTTTGGAGGCACCCAGAATAGAACCTGGGACATAAGCAAAAACCCTGGAAACTCTGACCACAGAAACGATTATCTCCACTCCAAGAAGGTACTGTCCTCCTACAGCCTTGGAAACAACCTATACTTGTACACCCCTCACTCATTGTTATTAGCACTCCATTTTCACTATCAGAGAAGCAAAAAATTTTACTTTAGATTAAGGAAATGTATGCAAACAAACAACAAAGATCCATAGGTGCCCCTGTTTGTAAATACTAGAAGACAATTTCAGATATAATTCTTTGTTCTTTGAGATAAGCCAATAGTATGAAGGAAAAATAAATATAACAAACTCTCAATTAGAGAGAAATAATGCTCGGAAAGGAGCATATGTTTCCGATAAATAAAATGAATACCTTCAAAGTGACTAATAATATCCCATGCCAAACTAAGATTACTTAGGCTGTTATAAAAAAAAAGCAAAGGTCAGATTTCTTCAAAACCAAAATTTAACTGTCAGAAAAAAAATGCAAAATATAAATTAAGAATTGAACATTGTAAAGAATAATTTTTTGTGCCCCAAATGTCTAACAGTGGTAGGTTTACAAATGTTAGTGCAGAAAGTCATTTTTGTTCTCCTAGGTCACATGGTATTTCCTCTCTCTTTTTTTCCCCCCCTCAACTTTTTTTTAGATAGAGAGGGTATATATGCAGGTATGTTACATGGGTATATTGCAGTAAGGTATTGAGCACAGTGCTCAGTAAGTTGTTTTCCAACCCACGCTCTCCCTTTCTTCCCATTCTAGTATCTTGCAGTGTCTGCTGTTTCCATATTTATGTCTGTGAATGCTTCAACGTTTAGCTTCTATTTAAAGTGCAAATGTTAGACTTTGGTTTTCTGTTACTGAGTTTGCTTAGGATTATGGCCTCTAGTGATATCCATGATGCTACAAAGAACATTATTTCATTCTTTTTTAAGTCCGTGTAACATTTTGTAATATATATGTACCTACCACATTTTCTTTATTCAATACACTGTTGATGTGCACTTAGGTTGATTGCGGGAGCTACAATTCAAGATGAGATTTGAGTGAGGATAATGCCAAACTGTATCAATGGCCATACTGTTGAAAGCTACGTAAATCTTCAAAAATATTTCTTTCAAATTACCATCATTTTTCACATAATTAGCAAAGAAAACTACTCTAAAATTCATATGAAACTAAAAAGGAGCCCAAATAGACAAAGCAATCCTAGAAAAAGTAACAACACCACAGACATCACACTTCCAACTTCAAACTATAAGGGTATAGTAGCCAACACAGCATGATACTAGTACAAAACCAGACATATAGACCAATGAAACAGAACATAAATAAAGCCACACACTTACAACCCTCTGATCTTCTACAAAGACAACAAAAACACGCACTGAGGAAAAGTCTCTCTAGTCAATAAATGTGCAGATGGAGGCAGAGATTGGACTGATATACCTACAAGTTAAGGAATGCCATTCTGGCAGCTAACAAAAACTAGAAGAGGTAAGTAATGGAGTCTCTTCCAGGTCACCTAAAGGGAGCACAGTCCTGGCAGATTTTGGATTGTGAACATCTAGACTCTGTGGGAGGATATATTTCTATCGATCTAATCCACTTAGCATGGGACAAATTATTATAACAACCATAGGAAACTGATACATTCATAAACAAGAAAAGGTAGCAGTTTAACCAGAAAAGTGGGATATTAGTTGGTGCATAAAATGAAAAAGAGTGTCTAGCGCAAATAAATTTCCAATGCAGGCTATCACAAAAATCGTAAAAACTCATCACTTTGGTGACTAACTTCACCACATACACACACCAAAAAATGATATTTCGAAGTGTATTCACACTGTGCCAAATGATATTTTATATCCTATAGTAGAAACATTTATTCAACAAGGAAATATAAAATAAAACTATGTAATATTTATAAACACTGTTTTAACTCAGAGCAAGCATATTTAAAGTAAATTAGCCATGTAAAACTACAAACTACAGTTAAACAAGTCTCTAAGGTTAAAGCCAGCGTCCTGAAGAAAGAGAAGACCTTTTTAGTCTACTAAGTAAAGCGATCTAAGAACATCCTCTCTGCTTTATTTTTTATTATATACATTTTCATTTTCCTAAACAAATTTTACAGTTTTTATTTTATCTAACTAAATAAAATTTAACAACTAAAGGAATAGCAACTAAAGAAAATTTAACACATTCATTGCTTCTACCATTGAATAGATTTTTAAAATCAATATTATCTTAAATAATATGGTAAGTGATAAACCTGTACTTCTACTTGTTTTATATTAGCTCCAAAGGACTAATAAGCTTATGATTTCAAACATGTTCCATTGTATTTTCTACAAAACAGCATCTTAGAGATATCTGGAGCATACTGTAAACTCTTTTACATTAGGATTATTGCTATAATTTGGTTAATTTAATAGGCATAAAATTCTGGTCTTTTGTATTAATAAGTACGGCATTACAATTCAGTTATAACCTAAGAAATTTAAGTCGCAAAGTCAAACACAAAATATTTTGCATGGAAAGAAATTAACTACTGGTTATAAATACAAATATTTATAGCTTACAAAGATTTTACAATGTTTGCTATGATTTCTGAATATATTATATGGGCTGCATAGTCTTTCATTTACTTAAGAATAATTTAAATTGAAGAGATCCTTACCACTAAGCTGGCATCATCAAAATAAACCAATAATAATCTCAGTTTCAACAGAAGAAAAAGGGTGCTTTGGAGGAAAAGCTCTGAAAATACGGCTGATGATTTATTTGCTCTAGTTTATGTTTCTTACATTAGAGCCATTTTTTGGTTTATGCTCTTCCATCTCTAGCTGGATTATCATATTACATTATCAGAATACAACTCTATCTTAGTATGTGATGTTTATTCATAACTGTAGTAAATTCTAGGTAAAAGTTTCAATAATAGCAGTTTCACCAAAGATTTCAATTCTTATTATTAAGCAAGACTTTATGTTGATACCCATTTCTGTTCATAAAAATGTACTGCCGATGCAACAAGACTTTCTTTACAGCCTTGCTGTATTATATAACACAGTGAAATTACTTCATCTGAAGGATGATCTTTATTATGAATAATACATGGTGAAGAAAAAAAACATGCTTAACTAAATTGAAGTCTTTCTTTTTCATCATCAGCTGCTATAAAACAAGCCTATAATGATAAGAGAAGTAAACTAACTTGTGCAAACATTTGCAAGTCATATTTTCAAAACCTACCTGGAAAACATTTTGATATCTAAACTTGCCTACTATGAAAACTTTACTTTCACAAACACAGCCATTAGTAATATAGCAAATTCTCCCACATAGAGCATTCTATGATTTTATTATATGTGTGCATGTGTTTAGATAAAAAGTTGAAATTTAAAAAAAAAAAAATTTTTTTAATTCAGGAATATAAACAGCACTTTTTATAGCACTATGACGATTTTTACTAAAATTGTGGTCTTTTGATATATAACAGATGAATTCAACCTGCTGAATCATGTGGCATCTGAAAATACAAAGCATTATTTATGTTGACTACTAATTCAAAACCACCTTGTGTATGAGCAGATGTTTGCTACTTTTTGCCAAGCAATTAAAAGATATTGGTACAATTGAGTTTTGCATTTGATTGAAAAGATGAACAAAGTGGTTGTCAAAACTTATCACACTTGAAAATTGTTTATTGGTAGCAATAATCTTCATAAAACAAAGTTATTCAAATATATCCATTAAAATCAAGCATGGATTATTAAAAATTACTAAATAAAGCCCAGATACAGAAAAAATAATTTGTATTGCTAAATAATCAGATATATGATATGTACAAATAAATATTGGAATTGTGGTCAACTATTACAAGCATTATAGTATGAGAGAGATTCCAAGAGCATTATGTCAGTTGATATTAGTATCAGTTTCCTAATTGAAGTATGCCTTCACTAGTCACATGTGCATTTAATTGTTTTAGATATACTTGCTTGCCTTTAAGACATTTAATCAATTTTGACATTTTCTCTCCTTAAAGAAAGAGTAAACAGCAATAATAAAGTCAAGAGAATAAAGATTTATGTTTAAAAAAATCTTTATTTTCTATATATTCTACATAAATACAATACAATGTAAATGTATAAATGAACTAGCTTTTTCCCATTAGACAAATTGCAGACTAAAGAAACCACAACTTAGGTTTGAGTCATATTTTCATACATCCCAGGACATTTGTAATTCAGCACAGAAATTCAACACATATTCAAATTATTTCAAGATACACAAACACATGCACACACATAAATACACACACGTGGGTATGTATTGTATGCATGCATTGATAGTATACATAAATGTTTTAGTCAAATTAATATTAATACTCTTATAACTTATATTCATTTATTTATTATATAAAAATGTGTATTGATTCCCTTATAAATGTAAGGCACTTACGTGATTTCTACAAATAAAGTTTCCATGTTAGTTTTAAAATAGGGGATAGGGAGATGGGGAGATGGGAAACAAATATTTGATATAATATCAGGTAATGAAAATGCAAAGGAAATTAAAGCATCATAAGAAAGGCTAGAGTAGTTGAAAGAGTTGGAGCATTTTTTGTTTTGATAGAAAGGTCAAAGAAGACTCACTTGCTGAAAGAAAGTTTAAGTGGAAACATAACAGCTAAAGGAAAGTTAGCTATGTTATTACACAGGGTAAGTGTCTTCAGGTTAAAGATTAGCAATTGCAAATACCTGAATCTGTACATTTCTGTACATGACATTTTATTTAGTTATCACCTAGTATACAACATGTCCTAAAATATACAATTCAGTATTATGTAGTATATTCACAGAGACTTGCAATCACCACAGTCACTTTTAGAACAATTTTACTACATCTAAAAAAAGTCCAGACCAATTAGCAGTCATTCCCCATTTTACCCCAACTCTCCAACACTAATTTAATTTGTTTCTATGGATTGGTCTATACATTTTATAAATTGCATATAAATGAAATTGAACATTTTGTAGTCTTTTGTGTCTGGCTTCTTTCACTTAGCATAAAGTTTTCTAGGTTCATCTATGTTATATCATTAACAATACACCTTTTTATGGCTGAATAGTATTTTCTTGTATGAATATACCACATATTGTTTATCAATTTATCAGTTGTTAGAAATTGGTTTGTTGACACTAATTGACAATTAGGAGCAGTGCTACTCTGATCATTGTACACAAGACTTTTGGGGATATGTTTTATTTATATTTACTATGTCTTAGCATGTTTTCACACTGTAGTAAAGAACTACATAAAACTGGGCAAATTATAAAGAAAAGTTGTTTAATTGAGTCACAGTTCCACATGGTTTGGGAGGCCTCAGGAAACCTATAGCAGAAGGTGAAGGGGAAGTAAGGCATGTCTTACATGGTGGCAGGAAAGAGATAGAGAGCCATTGGGGAAGTGCAACACATTAAAACTGTCAGCTTTCATGAGAACTATCATGAGAACAGCCTGGGGGAAATCCACGCTCACGATCCAAACAATCACCTCCCACCAGTTCCCTTGAGGTACACATGGGGATTACAATTTGTAATGAGATTTGGGTGGGGACACAGAACCAAATCTTATCAGTATATATCTAAGTAAAATTGCTAGATAATATATCATCTCTGTGTTTAACCTTTAGAGGAACTACCAACACTTTTGCAAAGTGAATAAAACCTTTTTCATTACCACCAACAATGTAAGGAAACTCTGTTTTCTCCACATGCACACCAAAACATTTAGCCATCTGAGCAAGTATAAAAATCATATTTCATTATAGTTTTCATTTGCATTTCCCTGATTAATGATGTTGTGACTATTTTAATGTGCTTATTGGTAATTTGTATACCTTTTTTGGAAAAATGTTTATTCGGGTCCATAACCACTTTTAAAATTGTATGTCTCATTATTAAAACTTAAAAATTGTTTTTTATATTTTGAATACAATTGCTTATCAGATATGTAATTTGCAAACATTGTTACCTACTCTGTGATTGTCTTTCATGTTCTTGATAGTAACTTTTGAAGCATAAAAATAGGTTACATTGACCAGTCTAATTTATTTACTTATGTATCTTTTCTTGCTTGTGCTTTAAATGTCATGTTGAAGAAAGCTTTGCCTAGCTCAAGCACACAAAAAGTTTATCTCTATATTTTCTCCTAAGACTTTTATAGTTTTATCTGTTATTTTTATATCTCTGATACATTTTGAGTTAATTTTTATATATGACATGAGAAAGAGGTCCAACTTTATTACTTTTTGAGAGAACAAGTTATCCCAGTAACAATTGTTAAAAAGATTATCCTTTTACCCATTGAATAGTCTTGGCACTCTTATTAAAAAATCATTTGAATGATGAAATAAGCAAAGATTGTAGAGTAAGGATCTCAAATACTTCTCTTCCATTAATAAAATGAAAAAGGCCAAAACTATCAAAAATCAGCTTTTTCAGAACTCTGGAAATTATCCAAAGAATTGCACCATTCCAGAGAATGTTAATTTAAAAAATTGCTAACTCTCAGTAAAAATAGAAAACTTTGTAATATTTTAACTCACACCAGACCCATCCTTTGCTCTCTTGCTCCACAATATCTGTGAAAATAAGTGTACATTATTGATATGTAATGCATACAGTAGAAAAAAATTCGTCATTCATAAAGAATTTAATTTACACATTTTGACCCTTCTGGTGGTTCCTGGAAGATTGGCTTAAAGGGTTTGTCTTTGTTTTGCCTAACTGGGAACTAGCTCCAGTGGCAAAGCTGTTTCCAGGCTCAGATGAATATTTGTCAAAAATACTTATTGGCTAATTACATTGCTGAAGCCTTAGGTAAAACTTGGAATAAAAGACTAAGGAATAAAATGCCTGTAAAGGTTTTGAAATGCTCAAATATATTTCTGGGAATCTATAAGTCCACATGTATGGTCAGGGCTGTGTTAATGTCAAGAAACATAGGAGAAAGCCCTAAGCTCTCATGTCTAGGTGACCTTGAGACTTTACAGAAGCCAAAATTGAAGGCTCGGACAGAATCAGCTATTCCCTGGCACAGAAAATATAAGCAAAGACTGAAAGAATTTTTGGTTCTAGACACTTAAGAAATTATCTGTCCAAATGTTAGCTAATCACTAAACTGAGGGAACAGAGGCTTGAAGAATTATACATGGTTAAAAAATAATGGACTTTATAAAATTCACTGAGAAAGTCACTAAGCAAATGAACAATAAGGCTAGAAAATGTAACTACAATAATAAAAAAAATTATGGGGTGGGGAAAGAATCGTATTTACAGTTACCACAGTACATTATTTAAAAGGTTTTCAAAAAAACATTTATAGGGCATGAAAAGAAAAAATACAATATGGCCCATAGACAGAAAAAAAAGAGACAATTAATAGAGTCAGTGAAACAGAATACTGGTTAATTGAGATTATTCAGGTTATGGAACAGAAAGAAAATAATAAAGAAAAATAAATAGAACCTCAGAGACTTATGGAACATCTTCAATCATACCAAATTTATGTTTAATGGGAAGGGAGAGAAAAGGACAGAAGAAACATTGAATTCATGAACCCATTTATATGAAATTCTAAAACAGGAAAAACTATTCTATGGTGGAAAAAGATAGAGCAGTGACTGCTTCTGTGTTTAGGGGTCCAGAATGAAATTAACAGGATATTCTGGGGTATTGCCAAGGTTTCACACCTTAATAAACTTTAGGATTATGTCAATGTGTATACTTCTCAGAACTTAATGGGATACATACATTTTCGCATTTCATTGTCTTTACATTTCTGCTTGAAAAATTAAGTCTATAAATATATGAACTTTAGTTAATTACATTTATATTTGGCAGCAAATGTCCTGATGTCAACAAGCAATTTTTAAATGGGTAGCATAGTAAGATAAATGATGGGTGCATAGTGGAGTAGATAGATAAATATGTATGTAATAATTTAAGTTTAATAATGTGTTAACTGTAGATCTAGTCATGTGTATGTGGATATTTATTGTAAAATTATTTAAACTTTACTGTAGGCATGACATTTTTATAATAAATTTTATAATAAATTTCTTCAAAAAAAGTATAACAAATAGCAATCACAATTTAAGATCATATTAACCATATAAAATGATATATTCTTCCTCCATTGATTTTTTTTTTCAGTACTGTCCCTAGGAAGCATGAAGTATGCATGTTTCTTTTTTTCTTCAATTAATTCATCTAAATACAATAAATGTATGTGTTATGTGCATGTGTACATTCACGTGTGTATATGTGTGCATGTGAGTGTGTGCGTATTTCTTCTAAAGTATCTCAGATAAATGACAGCTTTTAGTTAACTAACTCACAATTCTTTTTTTAAAAATTCCTATAATTAAAATTGCTTTTAATTTGCAGAAATAAAATATAACTGGCTGGCATTTCTTTCATTTTTAAGACTTTTTTTCTCCCAAACTTTTCAAAAGATGTAAAGCTGCTCTACTACTTTTAAATTTTGTATAGATAGGATTACATTTAGAAATATATTCAAGACCTTGAATTATATAGAGTTTGATATAGATAAAGATAAATATAGAGGAAGAGATCACAAATGCTATCAATTATATAGAGTTAAACTCCAAACCTTGTGAGATACTGTTAATAATTGGTTGTAAAAGCATAAAACATATTTTAGTAAAATCACCAATTATTTATTCCAATGGCTCTTCTTGGGCCATTAAATAATTTGCTTGAGATCACTGTGTATCCCCAGACACAATGTATTATCATCTTTAAACAAACTTCCCTTGAATACTCAAAGTTAGATCTTCCAAGGGCATATGCAGTGATTAGGCTCATTAAGTGTTATTGCAGGGGACTGAATGAAGAAAAAAATTGAGGCATTTCACCAAAAGTCAAAATTCACTTTTTATAATGTCATGATAGATGATTCTCATTTGCTCCAGTAATTGATCTCTCAAGCTTTCAATTTAAAAAAAAATGTACGGTGAATAAAATTTGCTCCCAACCCTTTTATAACCATCTATGCGTTCATCCAATAAACAGTACAGCATGCGCATTCCAGAAATAATATCATTGGAAGTGAAGCTGCAATCATGAGAAATTCTCCCTATGTCCCTTAGATTTTGGTAAATGGCTATCTCTTATTTTTAGGTTCAATATTTTAGTAACATGTTCCTTTCTTTTAATTTCTTATATTTTCATCTGTATAAAAATCAGAATGAAATTGAGCAATGATTGCTAATTGCTATCATAAGATATCTAATCTTTAACTTTTGGGTTCTATGAATAAGTTATATAATTAAATAACAATTTCATCAGAAATGCCAAATTTACACAAATTTAACATAAGCACTGAAGTATCATCAGTTTGGTTTGGGGGAAAAAAAAATGTCCTCTCTTTATGGAGGAATTTGTCATATTTTCTTGCTTTGGTCAAGATAAGCATTATAAATTTTTACTGAAAAATCTATGTAGAAAGTTAATGTAAAGTTTTCTGATGATTCAAGGTAGCAGAACTTTTTAACTTTAAATAAGAATATTTTAACGTATTATATATTCTATGTTGCAACATTTTAGAAGAATATATTCAAAGCAGAAAGCAGCTTCATTATGATTTCCCTTCATTTCTTTGGAGGTATATTTCCATAATTTGGAATACTTGGTTTTAGATAGTCAAAGTCTTCTTTCAGAATTTCTTTCAATTTGCAAGTTCAGACTGACTGTCCAAAGAAATGAAATGTGAATATCTCTCTAAATCCCTTATGAAACGAAAGCCCTTTCAACTAAATAATATTCTAAGAAATGCAAAACTTTTGCAATTAGGTTGCTGAACTTGGTGGTTAGCATATCTTTCCAATCCTTGGCACTCTAATTTACATATGATAAGGTAGTTTTTCGTATCTCACCATAATAATTTGAATTTATTTTAACCACCAGAAAAGCCCGTTGTTTGTTTTCAGGAAAACAGAGTATCAAACAGATTGTATTTATATTCAAATTTTGCCTCTTAAGTTTAGAGTATGTTGATGTCTCCTCCAATTTACCAAAAAAAGAAATGGAGATACATAGAGAAAAAGCAATATTTCCACACAGTAAGTCAATCATTCTAATAGCATTTGACTTCAGTTTTAGGGCTCCATCAATTTTGGAATTTAATGTTTAGTGATAATTCCTTTGTAGCACAAATATTTCCGCCGACAAAAGGTATTTATCATACCTACCTTAGTTATGTAGCTCATATCTGTAAAATGTTTTAGTTCTAAAAATTTCCTCAAAATTACTTGGAGGCCTAAATATCTATTATTTTTAAAGCATGATTTTGTAATTGCTGGTTTCAAATATTAAATCAATCACACCAAGTTTTCAAAAATTGCCTCTTTAGATACTTCTTAAATGATTAAAGCAGTACCTTAATCATGGTAAAAAAAAAAAAAAAAAAAAAAGATAAAAACGTGTTTAAAAAATTAAATTGAAATAAATTGCCTCTTATAATCTGCAAGACAATTTAGTTAAATGAGTCTTTTGAAATGTGATTTTCCCAGTAGAATTCCTAAAATAAATAGACCAAAAAATAAAATATCTCAGAGCAGGGAAAACAAAAAAGGAAATATATTGATAATAATCTTTAGTTGGAACAAGTTGAGACTGTAGTGATATTTTTAAGTGAATGAGATTTTTTTTTACCATGGAAATTCACAGGGGTAAATAATACGACATGTAAAGAAAGGTATATGTATTCAAATTAATGAAAAGCATAAAGAATATTTTAACCATATGTAACAAATATGAGATGCATAAAGACAAATTGCTTTTTCCTTTACATACATTTCTGTTTAGAGATCAAAATTATCTGATGCATTTTTTTCCTGTAATATGTAAAAGCCGTATGCTCCTAGAATCTTAGAAACTGACAAAAACAGAACAATAATATCAGCATGTAAGGACCAGCTAGAAGGCCAGATGAAGTAGCTCATGTCTGTAATCCCAGCACTTTGGGAGGCCGAGGTGGGTGGATCAGTTGAAGCCAGGAGTTCAAGACGAGCCTGGCCAACATGGTGAAACCCCGTTTCTACTAAAAATACAAAAATAAACCAGGCACAGTGGTAAGTGCTTGTAAACCCAGCTACTCCAGAGGTTGAGGCAGGAGGATTGCTTGAACCTGGGAGGTGGAGGTTGCAGTGAGCTAAGATCACTCCACTGAACTCCAGCCTAGGCGAAAGAGTAAAACTATGTTTAAAAAAAAAAAAAAAAAACCAAAGATCAGCAAAAAGGAGTTAAATAGTTAATCATCTTTGATAGCCACCTATTATTACCAGATATTTGTGTTTTAGCAATTGATTAGCACTGGTAGCTTTTTTTACACTCTCACCCACACTGTTTTTCAAAAAAAAAAAAAAAAATTTAAAGAAAGAAACCATAAGATATTCCAATAAAATAATATTGACAATTGTCCTAGATTGATGACCCTAACTCTACAGATTTAATTCCTTCTTTAATGCAACCTATAGATGGTATTACTAGTCATTTGAAATTTTAATAACGCCTAGACTTCAAATAATACCAATGTATTTTCATATAATGTCCATATACGAAATGACAGAATTATGAGTGAGGTGATGTCAGCTTATAAGAAAATCAAATAGTGTATTAGTTCTGCAAAATGTATTAAATGTCAAAAATGAAAAAAAAATGTCAAAAATGATCATCTATGTAATAATTAAATTCACAAAGATTATGAAACATAACACATGATAAAGTTAAGAACAAAAAGCTTCTCAACATAATACATCAAGTTTACATACATTGGACTTTGAAACTACTTACCATATTTGACAATAATCAATCATTAACCACCTGAATTCTGCACAATCCATGACTCATCATTTTGGCTTTTTCTCAGTTTTAGTTTTGAAAATGTCAAGATAGCAGAAATTTTAGAAAAGTAAGGAATAGAAAACTCTTGGAGGTTTGAAAATAAAATTAGAATAGAGAGTATGAAATAAAATTAAACACAGTATTCGTTTTGTTTACAACTGATTTGAGCCATAAGAATAATTCCATCTGTGTAGTCTTTTTGATAATTTACATGGACTTTATTTGGTGGGATTTTTAGCACCAAAAACCAGTTGATTGATTCTCCAGACATCAACTGGGTATTAAACATTTAAATCAATTGTAATTCTAGCTACCCATAGTTAGGATAGACCTCACAGCTGAAGGATTCAATCTCAAAGTACTGCCCCCCACCCACTTTCCCACTTTTAGAAGCCAGTCACAAGTTTTGTGCCTATTGTACTTATGACTGACCAGCTATAAATTGTTTCCACAACCTCCTCCTCAAATTGAATAATAATTTACTAGAATGACTCACAATTCGGATTCTGCAACACACTTACTTAACATCCACAAATGAACAGCCAGATGAAGATTCGCCAGTATAAAAATTTCCTTTCCATGGAGCTGGGGTGTACCACTCTCCCAGCAATGGATGCCTTTACCAATCTAGGAGCTGTCATTTAGGGGTCTTTAAAGTGAATAAGATTCAGAAGAGTTATAAGAGGGGAAGAGAAAACAAGAAATAGATGAAGATTATTTGAAGATTGAATGGCATTTGAGTTGGAAAAAAAAATCATTAACATAAAGAAAATTGTAAAATATGTAAACATCTTCAATGAATGATGAGCAATGATGCACGTGTGGGTCCGTGAGAAAAGAGTATGGTGTGTTGTATAACCAAATGGTGTATAGTAACTTATAACTGGAAATTGCAGAAGTATTATTTCAAGAATATGCCCCAAAGTCAGGCAGAATCTGATCAGTTGTTACCATTATTATGTTATCAGGCACTGATTCACACTTTATGTTGTCTGAACTGCATAAAAGATGGAGGCAGGCCCCAGATCTGGCCCAGGGATTGGAATAATCAAAATGTTAAAATATTCTTTAAGTGACTATAATATTATTTTCACCAAATGCTTACCCCTTGGTCACTTTTCCATTGTATAGTTTTTTCTCCTTCAGACTGTTCTACAACTTGATGATTTTAGTTATTTTTTTCCCTTTGAAATGCTAAATCCATAATCCAAACCATAACTTTAACTAAAAGCTATATTATGTTTAGTTGCTTTGTAGTAATTATCCAGCTACTCACTGAGGAGTTTGGGCTAGTTATTTGTTGAAGACCATCTTCAAACACTATGGGTGAATGTCGAGGGAAGGGACCATTGCAGGTACATATCTGAAAACAATTTGAATGTGCTGCTAAACAAGGAGAACTGTACTTGGAGAAAATAATCTCCCTGAATATAAAGAGTTAAGGAGTTCAATGGCTTTTAGAATCTAGAAAATTTCAGGATTTTGACAGACTTTTAAGATTAAGTTAAGGAACTGGCTGACTTTCAGCATGGGTTACGGGAGCAAAACAAATGCTGACTTGGCTGGATTTCAAAAGTTTGAGCATGAAGCCAAGCTAAACTGATTGTTGGACATGAAACCTCTTCTGTGGTAACTTGTTTACTTATTTGGTTTATGACCAAGAACAGTGGGATGATCCTTTTTTTAAAATAGCATTTTTTTTAAAAAAATTTCCCCATCAGAGTTCAACTACTTGAATATTTTTCTGTTACTTTAAGGAAAATGTATTGGAGCTGCAAAATACTGAGTCCCATGAACACACAAGAAAGAGTGGAGGGGAAGGATGTTTGTAAAATAGATTCTTTATATAAACAGAGGAAGAGCTAGAAGACATAGTTTTCCTATTCACTGTTAGGAAGGTTGCAAAGCAAAGAGAATCCCTCACTTGAGAAGTATCCTTACAATAAACTGCCTTTAACAATTTACAAAGTAGGCTTTTTTCATTTTAAATAAAACAGCAATTTCAAGGGTTATTCGCTCTAAAGAGGGAAAGAGGTCTGAAAATAGCTGATCAAAGTTTGGTGGAAAATTGGTCCAGAATATCTTAAGGATGAGAATATTAGATATTTTTAATAACTAAAAACCATGCATATGTGTCATATGTAAATATTTGTTTGACTCTACTCAGGTTTGTGGAGAGGCACAATAAGAAATTCCATATAAAAATAGATTTACTAATGCTACAATATTATAGTCTCCATGCAAAATTCACACAAAGGATTACTGTCCTTTTCTTAGGTGAGTGTAGCTTTAACATTTGTAGATTTTTTTTTTCTAATTTATTGGAAACAAGTGGTTCCCCCATTAAGTACCATCTAAAGGCTTTACTCAGTTTAAGAACTGAGAACAGTTCTTCAGCAATTTTTCCACTTTTATTATTTATTTTAATTGTTGACAAATAATTTATGTATTTTGAAATTAAGATTAGAACACATCTATATGCAATTTGAACAATACCTATATTAATATAATTAAAACCAATATCAAGATTTAGAAAAATTCTGTTATTCCAAAAAAATCTTAACAGTTTACACAGGAGTGTTGTCTACACTAACCACAGCCATTTGCAGCTGGCCTGTTCTTTATTCTTCCACCTTGGCCTTTTCTGGAATGTCATATAAAGTTGACCACAGAGTAAGTGATATCTTTTCCAGTATTTTTTTCACTTAGTATAATGCATTTGTACTTAACTCACGTTTTTGCGTATACCAGTTTCTATCGTTGAGCATTTTCCTTTCTATTGTTGAGCGTTGCTCTGTTGTATAGCTGATTATTCTTTCATTCACCAATTAATAGATTTTGGGTTCTTTCCAGTTTGCCTTACCATTTTTTAAAACATAGCCATTTTAATACAGGTTTGCTGATATATTACCTTGCTTAAGATTATGATTAAGAAACATGATATGAAACAGCTTCTCACTTGTTTACTTGACACACTTTTTTTTTCTGAGACAGAGTCTTGCTCTGTCACCCAGGCTAAAGTGCAATGGCACAATCTTGGCTCACTGCAACCTCCGCATCCCAGGTTCAACTGATTCTCTTGCCTCAGCCTCCTGAGTAGCGGGGATTACAGGCACTCACCATCATGCCCAGGTTGGTCTTGAATTCTTGACCTCAGGTGATCTGTCCACTGCTTGTTTTTTAAACTGTTTAGTTATCGAGGTTTTCGTGTATTAAAGAAACAAATTTTTAAATAAAAGTTGTAGTTTGCAGATATTTTCTCTTTATTGAAGGCTTTAAAGATATTTTAACATTGATAAAGTCAATTTATCAAATTTTTACTTTATAGGTCATGCATTTGGTGCCATAGCTGAAAAAAAAACTTTGTGTAATCAAGATTTCAAATACTTTTTATATCCTTTCTTCTAAAAAATGTATGCTTTTAGGTTCATTATTTCAGTTTGTGACATACACCCATACTCTTATGTGTGCATAACCAGTATATTATATTCTGTATATATACATAGAGTGTATAATATTTGGTATATAGAGTGTGACTACTGTATACCTTCTGCTTTTCTCTTTTTGAAGAGTTATCTGTGTCTGTTAGGCTATGTGTGTCCACTATTGCATGTGGGTTATATGAAGGGAAAAAAACTATGTATCTTGAATTCACTAATCTTTAGATTAAGAGGAAGTGCACACAAGATGAACTTAAGGAACAATGCCCGATGAACTCCATCCACACGTGGAACTGAGCTAGGTGGCAACATCCTGGAGTTCTAGCTGATTCTATGATAGAAAATATCTGTGGGGCCTTTGTGAGGGAGTGAGTATATTTTGCATATGGGATAAATATAAATTATCTGTAGCTAGAAGGTGAACTCGGTTGGGTTTTACAGGTCCACACATGGTATGATACTTCAAATATCAAGAGGTAAGGCACCATTATCAAATATTTATTATATTTGAGTTGCGTTTTTAACATAATCTCTGCCTTACTTCAAGTCACTTATCTTTCCCATGTTAAGAAATAGTCGTAATTATTACTGACACCCATTTTCTGAGTAATAAAAATTCCCAATAAAATGCTAGTCTGTATATTTTTCAGAGTTCAACATAAAAATATATAATTATTAATATAAATGTCCAAGAAATTAACTTCTTTTAATGGATTTAACTATACAAAAAAATTCAGAAAGAAACAGTTTGCAGTGGGGTGCAAATAACTAATTACCTAATTTATACATCAAATATATAAATCAATTTGGGTGTTTTGATTTCTTTAATCTTCATGTATTCTAATATCAATAGTTCTTGAATGTCTTTGTACTCTTAGTACCTATAAGGTACAAGATGTGTAACAAAACTCCAAGAATATCTGTATTTTTTGTCAAACCCTAACTCTGAAAAGCAATAAAAATAAATAGATTGTTTAAAACTTTTCATTTTGAACAAACTTGGCCTAGATATTTTTATGTCTTTGATGTGAAAAACTTAATTTTAATTTTATAATGTTTACTTTTGTGGTGGATAAATATAAACATTTTATTTATTTTAAAAGTAATTATTTGAATAAAGAGTCAGTCTTTCCTGACTGAAAAGCTAATTTTCAAGTTCCGTTATGCAACATAGATGCATTTAGAATTGTTGCACTCTTGCCTTAAAGACACATGTGTAATCTAAAGTTTAAGACCTCACTGGAATTGGTATTTTCCATATAGATTTATGGCTGCTGAGCAGCAACTGGAAAACCAAAGATCTTTTTACCATCACTGAAAATAAATTCAACCAAGGACAATGACTAGTCAGCCATGAAATTGTGCACTTACGAGGACTTCACACTGACATCAGAAATGCTGAAGGGAATTTATATGTACTTGCTAGGATCTCTTCAGCTCAGTGTTATTCTGCAAAATCTCTTCTATGATCCATTTGTAGTGAAAACAGCAGTATATCCATTTGCTGTTTCAATATCTATTCTCAAGACTTATATTGATCAAGGACAGTTACTTCAGGTTTAAAAGGCACTACCCCATGTTTTCACTTTGGATTTCCCTCAGGATTCTTTCAAATCATCAAGCGTAGTCATATTTTGAGAAATAACATATAAGATGAAAATTAGTATATTAATTCAATAAATATCTATAGATGAAATACTAATACTAGGTATATATTTATATACTTCAAGTATACCTTGGTTACTTCAAGGTAATTGTGAGAACCAAATACTGTAAGTATAATTAATATGCCAATTTTATATGGATCAAGAAACCACGGCCAAGAGGTTAAGTAAATTGTTCCCAGTGTAAGTTTGAAACCATTTAATCTTTCAGGTTCCTATTCTTAACAATTGTGCAATTGATACTACTTTTAAATATGAGTATAATATATATCTAGTAGTTAAAATATTATCAATATATGTCAAATTTAGGTATTTTTAAAGTAGTAGTAGTGTTTACTATTTAATTCACAATGTATATAATAATCACAGAAATCTGTGTTACTTGCATAGGATTTATAATTATTTTTAAAATATATATTAGAAACTCTAAAAGGTTTTCACATAAATATGCAATGAGACCTTCCCAATAGTGCTCTTCCTTAGCTTACAAAATAAATAAATAAATAAATAAAGCAAGTTCTGTGATTTCTCTGAATCCTATAGCTGACATTGTACATTCAGCATTGAGGCACAAATCCGTTTAGAAAACATTAATAAATGTTAACCTTTTATTTTATTAATTTCTTGTTGCATTATCAAAAACCGTTTTAAGCTAACATTGATTTTCATAGTTTTCTATTTATAACTAATTGATTATCTACTATTAAGTAGCATGTACCAAGTAGGAAATTAAATCCTAGTTTATGTGCCTGAAAGGTCAGTAACATTGGAATAAATGGAAACATAAAACAAAAAAACAAATAATTATTAGCTATTTTAATATATATCCTATTACTCTCATTAAACATTTTAAAACTTACATATTCCATAACCTATTCTAAAATTTTTTAGATAGATTTTCAATTTAATCCAGAGGTAGCTTGTGCAAGAGAACAAAAATTGTACATAGTAATTTAAAGAATAGATATATGTTGTTAGCTATTTTGTATACATAGTTCAAATGTTTTATGATTTTATTTAATATCCTAAGAAATAGTGCCAGAACTAAGGTATGTAAATCTAACTTTTGACCTACAGCTTTGAGTGCTTTATTGTCATTATTGAATAAACATGTTATTATAAGCACTTTATAATATTAATTTAGTTTTTATATTTAAATTTTACCTAGTGAAAATTAAACTTTAGAGTTGAAGAAACTTCAATAAATTGAACATACATATTTTAAAAAATCAATATGAGACTTAAATTATATATTAATCTTTTTATATGACAGTTAATTTAATTTTACATTCATAATTGAAAGTCACCCTGTGACCTTAGGCCCATCAGGTCATCAAATTATTCATCTGACAATTTTTTTTAAATTAATCCACCAACAAAACATAATATCAATTAGACTGAAAAATTAAAAGGCTTGGGGAATGTTCGATGTATAAAGAAAGAATATAAATAATTGTTATTGTACGCTCAATGCACTTTTCCAGAGTTTGAGGGCAAAGAGATGGTAAAAAGTGACAAATTATAGTTTAAGTACAAGAAGCACTGGAAATGACAGGCATGAAAAGACACATCTAGGTTTCTACTTTGCTTTCTATAAACAGACATACTCCACCAAAATGACATATTTTAAAAATTGCTTTCCTCACAATTTTCAAATATCTGTTTCAATAACTTTCCATACCTTAGGTCAATATTACATATGACATAAAAAAATAGAATTAATTTTATTTTTAAGGAAAACAACTATAACAACAAGTAAAATCTTCATGAACGTTATAGGTTTATTGAACTATGGCAAGTATTCAATTAAATACAACAATGTTAGTAATTTAGAAGTTATAATACTTCTCATCTATGTAATACCAAAGTAGTGGTACTTCCCAACATATTTATAACTTTAGGGTAGAGCAGCTGTTTATTTTCTTTGAGCAAGATAACCGTATGCTTGTCTGTCATGGATAAATATATTTATAACTTTAACTACTTTTGAGAAAAACGTGTTTAACAACAAAGTGACATTTGGTGGCAAATATTGTTTACTACTTCTAAGCACAGTAAATGGCTTTTCATTCACCCCTTTAAAAATTCAGTGTCTTTATTGACAAAATTTACTTGAACATCACAGAAATCATGTATGTGAAATAGAAAAATGTGGTAACCTCAAATACTCATTTTGACAAGAGGAAATTTGTTCCATGACCATCATCAGACTAAGTAATTGTTTTCAGCAATAACAGAAATTTCAAGAACCAAAAGTGACTGTAGCAGAAAAGAGGGGATAACTTTAGACTGTTGAGGTTTCTGTATCTACACTGGACTTTCAGCATGGCCAGAGGTAGCATTATACTCTGTCACTTATGATAGCAGCAGAGGAATGGCGGGACCCAAAGATACCACACTTGGGTTCCCTCTCCAGCAACCAAAAGAAAGCAAAGAGAACTGATCTTTTGGAACCAGAAATTCATCTTGTGTAAATATTGCACATATGGTGGGGGAAGCCATAGAGATTCATGATAGAAAAGATGATTTTCCTGATTTTCTTGAAGGGTAAAGCTTACCTTTTTATTTTGGCACAGTAATGACTGGTTTAAAGAAAATTGAAAAAGAATACTTTATGTGTGTGTTTACGCATGTATAGATCAAATCTGTAGTGTATTTGACCATGTATAATGTGTATTAACCTATATACATATGTGATGTCTTTTTATAATGTGAATTCCAGTTTAATATGCCAGTTACTAAAATGTTTCTTATTTTAATGTGATCCAACTATTTTATCAAATTTTCCATTTTGATCACCTCAGTTTCTGAAACTGAATCAAATGTACTGTACTATAGAGGTTCAAGATGGTGACTCATTTGTTTTTAAGGGTGAAGTTACTTTATTTTAAGTACAAAGGCAATTTAATGATCTGTAAATGTGTGTATGTGTGCAGTCATATAAACATTTCAGAGGTATTACCATGCCAAGTCTTAAAGAGTATATGAATCCATGATAAAGAAAATAAATCTATACTTTTCAGCAGATGGCCCCGTAATCTACATATCAATCCTCTAATTTCCTTGCATTTTGATGACTCATTTTACATCATAAGAATCCCTTTTGTAATCTCTAATTACAACACTTTTTTTTACTATAATTCTCACTTGTTTCAATCAGTCAGTTTTCTTCATCATTCCAAGTTTGACAGAGATGGAAATTTCCGTGGGGACTAGGGTTGATGTAATCAGATGTTGATGAAATGTCCAAAAGACTGTTTTGTACAGGCAGTGTCATACATCCTTCCTCTTTCGCCACGTGTAATCCCCATGAGGAAATGAAACTTTCATAACTGAGTTATGTCTCAAACTATTCTCTGATGTTGGACCTCCCTACGTTAAAGCAATGCCTTCATTTCATCACTGAACATTGTCAACTATTTTTTTTTTTTTTTTGCTGTCCTATTGCTTTCTTACCATAATATGAATTTCTTTGAAGCATCCATGAGTGAAGATATTCCTTTATCTATATTTTTCCTTATCAGGTAAAAAGACCAAGAAAGTGTTTAATATGCTTCTAGTTGATCCATGGGCATTGAAAACCATTTTTTTTTTTTCAACTACATTTAATTATCTTCAAGCAATAATATTTTATTTGCATGATAGCTAGGTCCACATTCTTTCCAGCCTCCCTATTTATTATTCTTGCCTTTGACCCCTAGCAACAATTGCTCTCTTTTCTGTTTCTATATCATTTCAAGACTGTCATGTAAATGAAACTATACAGTATGTAATCTTACATTAGTGACTTTTTTTTTGCTCGGTATAATTTTGTAGAGATTCCTCCAAGTTGTTGCATATATCAGAAATATTTTACTTTTTATAGCTGAGTAGTATTTCATGGTATTCATATATGCATAGTTTAACATCAACTTTTAAGAAAACAATAATTTTCCTCTTTAAATTTTTCAGACAATTACCCTTAACACACAGGCCTGTTCCTACTTGAAACAACTCTGATGGGGTAGGAATAACATTAAGAGAAATCCCTAATGTAGATGATGCAGGGATGGATGGAGCAAACCACCATGGCATGCCTATACCTATGTAGCAATCCTGCACAATCTGCCCATGTAGCCCAGAACTTAAAGAATAATAAAAAAATAAAAATAAAAACAACACTGAAATCTTGAGTTCTAATGTCCTTCTCTCTCATCATGATTCCCTATTCATCAACTTCATCCCACCTGTACTTTCAAAAAAACTTCACTTGTACTTCAAATTCTAGTACCATAAAATGTTAGTTTGTTCAATGTCAATTTTTTATTTTCCTGGAGTCACGAATTTGCCTATCTAGCTAGTTTTTCATGTTTTAGATGACCTATTCTAGGCATACTTATTTCCCTTGTCCTGTCCAACATCCAAAACTTGCTCAATCATGTTTCAAGGCACACTCCTGAGTAAAGTTTTAAAATTTACTCAGTTTATTATTTGTGTACATTTTTTTAGTTTGTTATTTCCATTTATCATAAAAATAATTCTAACCCTGCATTAATTTCTGTTACACTCACCAAATGACATTGCCTTTAATTTTCATAGTAAAAATGCTATTTATTATTTCTGTGAAATAGTTTGCAAATGTAAATAGGTGGTGAGATATCAAATGTTGTGGTCTTTCTCCAATTTTTGCAAATAGAAACTTATTATATCTTTTTCACTTTGCTAGTGTTTCCCTTTACAAGTTTCTTCTTCAAATTATTGCCATGAAAATTAAACTTCAAAAACCAACATTAGTGAATGGAAACACAGTTATTCAATGTCATCTGAAAGAGCTGAATGTCACCTGCTGGGTTAAACTTATGTGAAACTTAATTGAATGTGTTAATAAATGTCAGTAAGGAGGGACACCCAGAAGTCTGGGATGGGTTGGTTACTCGTGGAAGAAGAACAAAAGGCAAATCTCAGACATAATCATTACCAATAGCCAACTAAGTAATTAAAGTATTATAAGCCCATCTGCAAAACCATCTGACCACTTTAAGCCCTTCTGATTATAACTTGGCCTCCTCAAAAGATATGGAAGCAAGAGAAAATTGCAACAGACATTATGACAGAAAGATGTGTTATCCATGTAATAGTTACTAAAAATTATTAGATTAGAATTCTAGACATATATAAAGTTTTCTTTCAGTTGCACTCAGTATGCTATGCCTCTGAAGGGGATCCAGCCTTATTGTGTTGATAAAGTCTTATTTCTGAATTTTCTATTGCAAGCTCTGGATTTTCCAGTTTTAGTAAAGAATATCACTGTGTGTGTGTGTGTGTGTGTGTGTGTGTGTGTGTGTGTGTGTGTTTATCAGAAGCTATGCTTCTTATACATTTTATTATGGTTTGAGACTTTCCTCTGATCTTCTTAAAATACTTAAACCACTCGTGCTATAGCAGATGAAGACACATGCTATCTCCATGAGAAAACAGAAGCCATCTGAAACTAACTGCATTAAGTTCTTGCACTCCTAAAAAATTTAATATGTCAAACTCTATTTTTGTCTCCTGTATCAGAGGAAAAAATGTCAAACCGCTTCTATCCAAAGCTGTAGCTGTTACTGGCAGAGGATCTTCTGTGCTAAAGATCCTCTCAGATTCCCTTGCCCTTTCTTGTCCCACAGTAACTTTGCTCTGAAACCATGGACAAAGTGAAAATGCTCTCCTCTGGGAATTTTTTTTTTGTCCTTTCAGGGTGGTCTCTAGCCAATGACTTACTGACACAGGAGTGCGAAAGCCCAGCCACCTTTCCAGAAGTAAGAGATATTCTGCTGTGTAATTTTCATTTTTTGAGTTTCGTGCAGAATTAAGATGAGGCTGCAACTTCACTTGAAATCACAACCTTGTTGGACTTTTCTTCTATCTTGCTTTTCTTACTCACTTTACTGTTTCTCTAAGAACATTTCCTTAATGACTCACTTGCACATAGATCCTTATCCTAGGTTCTTGCTTCCAAAGAATCTGATCTCAGATAAAAGCAAATTACAACTACCACCTGCATTTGGTGTCATATTCTCTGTTGTATTATACAGGAAATTAATCAATTTCCTAGTATGCTTATTTCATTAACATTTCTCTTTCTCTGAACTTGTTCTTTGATCCACTAAATATCCTTCCCTAATTATCACATAACTTTCTTCTTTCCTTTATATTTGCATCTCTGAAAAGAGTAGTCTATGCTCATTTTTCCAGCTTATCACCTCTTCTTTACTATTTAAATTTAGGTTGTGTTTTCCTTACTTCATTAAAATTATTTCACTAAGGTTAGTTAAAGCCTCCTAATTAACAAAACTTACAAGATTTTTTTTGCAACATATACCACTTTTATCCATTCTTTTCATTTTTTCAACTACTCTTTCCTTGACCTTAAGATAACAGTATATTCATTTATGCCTTCATATTATACATATTTACTAATATGTTTTATTGAATGTCAGATACCAGAAAAATTAAGGGATAACTGAGACAGTAATAATACATACAGTGCGGTATGAAAGCAAATAATAAAGAAACATAACCTAGTCTCTTAGAAGGAGAGAATTATTTTTTTCTGAAAGATACAATGTTTGGACTGACTCCTGTATGATTATTGTGATTTAACTTGTGACATATTTCCCACACCTACAATCTCAGGTTTTGAGACCATTAACTACCTAAACAGGAAAAGTAAAATTTGGCGTAGACATAATGATCTTCACCTAAATCCAAGCTAAACTTAGTGTTTTTAGAGGGTTTCAGTCTCATTTGTAAAATGCTAAACTTTTAATTCAACATTGAGAAATGACTCCTTTCACCTGGTGTGCATGCAGTTTCTGATCTCAGTATATTTGTAATTTTTCTCTGCCCATGGAAGCCACTGGCTCTGTGGCCTATTCCTTGCAACCCAGGTACCCAGATTATCCAACTACATAGCAGCTCTATACTGGTCGTATCTTCTTAGCAAGGTTTCCAATTGCTATCCTTCTTATCTGTCATAACAATTGAGTAGAAAAGAATTCTGCGAAAGCTGAGCTAAGATCCGGTGTCAGTTTAAGACTTACAGATATTGACTTTTAAAGCATATTGACCAAGGCTAAATCTTTTTTTTCTGAAATGCTAGAACTGGGAAATCCAAAAGGGAGCAGAGAGAAACATTTGATTAAAAAAAAACACAAATGCAGGTTAAAATTGTAGCCCAGGGAGATAGAAAAATCTATTCCTGAATTAATAAGTAACTGGTAGAAGCCATTACACAGAAAGCACTGGAGAAAAACAATTTTATTTAAATCGTTGAGTCGCTGTATATGAAGTAACAACTTTGGAAAACAGAAAAGTGTTCATTTAATCATAATGGCACTGCTAGAAGAGCGGGATCACCCAGCTCAGTTTTATGAACAAGAAAAATTCAGGGCAGCAGAAACTGCAGGATGAAAAAGAGACATCTGTACTATATGAGAAACAAATAGAGAAACTGTTTTTAACATTATCTAAGCATGTCCCAACAGGAGGTTTCTGTATCCAACCTTAGTCTCTATGTCAATTTAACCTTTATTGCTTCTGCACAGTAGATCCTCTTTCTCAAATCTAGATGAACAAAGTCCCCAGGGCTGGAGCAATAGCTTCTTGCATCACATGGTGTGGGCCTAGAGGTCCATTTTAGGGCCAGTGATTCAATAAGTGAATTGTGCAAAACTCAAGTTTCAAATCTGGCTTCCAATACCACAGATGTTTTTAGAACTTCCAAGAAGTTAAATTTATATCATCTATTTTTGTCTTTAACAAATGCATATTCAAACTTACTATTTTCAAGAAAATATGATAACTACTATAAAATGCTATAAATTATTGGTGTGTATTATGAGTAACTGCTATTGCAATTATTAATTTTGGGGACATTTAACTATTATATGTTCCATTGAAGTAGCTTTGAAAGGTCCCAGAATCATAACATCTGCTCAGCTTACAGATCACTAACATACTTTATGAAATTATTATTAACTTTATATATGTTAAAAAATCTAAGAAAGGCACTTCTAAAAAAGACATTTTTAACAAGTGTCTATAATTCATAATGCATGAAAGTTTTATAATCTGAGAAATACTTTTAACAGTTTTGCCTAAGATCAGAGACTTTAAAAAGGCAAATACATATTTTAAAACACATTGAAGTATTTTATTGTATAACTTCTTGTTGAAGAAAAAATTCTTAAAAAGGTCTGAACTTATACAAAGTTTTTATCAAATATTTATGAAGCTTGACATATTATTAACTTTGATCATGGCACATTTAAAATATTTATATACATGATATGGCAATTTTATATTTTTGGTCTGGTTTATTTAGAGCCTGCATGAAAGTACAATATGCTTGTTTTTATTATATTAATCTGGAGAAATCATATAAAATTAACACCTATTTACAATATAATGTATATAATGTACAAAATTATTAATATAGCTCATCATTGTATAATTTTATTTTTATTTCAAACACAGAATTCAGTTTAAAAGGAACATACAAATTTCAGACCACAAAAAGAAAATACAAAAACCTTCAGATGAGCTGTTAGCTAGCATTTGAAAAGCAAATGAAGCAGGTTTGTAATATAATGCAGCAGATGGAGGAAATGTGATCGCCCAGGGAATACATTTTCTTTATCTATCATTTTAACTTAGGTCTGTCAGTGTACCTCTCAGAAAATCAGATTTTTTTTTTCCCCTCATAACATTCTTTACATAACTGCAAAATAATGCTCTTTCAGGTATTTTCTGATCATATCTGCTCCAAGTTAAGGGTAAAGGAATGTTAATATAAGAAAATGACAAGATCATGTTTCATTTTAAAGAGTAGGCGGTTATATAATATTGTTTATTGCAAATAGGTATAGAATATACAAACAAAAATCATACTTATCTAGAAAATATTACATTATTTATGCTGGTCTAGACTTTGGCATCAGATACATGTGTTTCTGAGTTTTTAAAAAAGACAGAATTTTGGTAGCAGGTGTTAATAATTTTAGTGTAAGAAGTTAAATCAAGTGACACCTTTCATGGAGATCAGAGACAGAAATGTGAGACATACAGACCAGTTAAGACACTAATTCTACAAACTTCATAGACAGTGAGGGGCACAAAATTACAGATAATGTGAAAGAGATTGGTAACTAGATGGAGAACAAAATAAGGAGCTATTTTTAAATTGTGATGAGAAATTGCTTTGCTAATTGGCACTATTTATAAATGATTAATAAGAAAGATGTTATAGATTTGAGTTTTAGTAAAGATAGTAACACTATTAGCTGAAGAATAAAGCACACAGCAAGAAGATAGAGTAGAACTAATGTACTTTGTTTGGAATATGTTCGTTCTTTAGTGTCTCTGGTGCATAGATGCAGATGCTCAGCAACCAGCTGCAATGTAAAACAGCTACATCAGAGAAGGGCTAGGACTGGAGATCAGTCATGATTCATCTGAAAAGCGTTGATAGTTGAAGACATCAGAATAGGGAAAGTGTCTAACAGAAGCATGTAATAAGAGATAATTAGAGAATTACATATAGAATCTTATTTAAAGTGTCCCTAACTGGAAGAAAGCTCTTTAAGACGACATCAGTTCATATAATACATGTGAAAAACATATAACAGACATGAAATATCTGATGAGTGCTTCAGGGCCATTGAAAAGGAGATGGTAACAATATCCCAGAGAAATTCTTAATTTCTTTTTACCTGCAATGAGAAATCTCTTCAAATCCTGTAGTAACTGAGATGGAGTTGGCTTTCTTGGTGTTCTATTTGAAAGACCTGATATATACCTGAAATTATGCTTGTGGGAATGTTACTCACAGCTTTTCTTCTGACCTTGTTCCTAATCTTGTTGATAGTTTCAAACTGACCATATTTATATTTATGATATTTATTACTGTTTAAACTGACCATATTTATATCTATTAGTATAAATAGATAATGTTTTCACTGTTATTTTTAGGAGTGGAGTGGTTGTGGGCATTTGCATAGATGATTAGAGAAGAGAAGTATACCTATATTAAATGTGGGCTAAAATCCTTGCATTACTAGTATGTGGTCTCTTTTGCTTGGTTGCATATGTGGATGTGGTTTTCCTAAAATGTGATGTAGAAAAAGAAGCACTTTATGTTTCAACAGATTAACTTTTATTCCTGTCTTGGCTTGTTCATTCCAGACGAGAAAGCAATGCTGACCTCTATAGGCTACCTAAAATTTCCAAAGCTTTAAAATACATTTCATTACCAAAAATTTTCTAATTTTCTCATTTATAAGTAGTCTTCCTTAGCCCATTGCTATTACCATAATATTAATACCATTCTACAATATCAAAATATAAAAATATTCCTACCAAATGTCTCCACAACTCCATATTTCTGAAGTGACTGAAAGGTTTGTTATGAAAGAAAAGGAATCAGAGAATGTTGAAAACCACTTCATCACAAAATATGACCATAATATTCTGTTTACGGAATGTTCATTTGTGACTATTTCTGCACATTATATGACAATGTTTTTGTATCTGCTGTTTTCTAATAAATAGTGCATCACATGTTGCTATAAAGTGAAGAAGTCGATATTAAATATATTTTTGTGTTGTAAATATATGCATCTAGTAAGTATTTTCTGGGTGATTTAATAAATAAATACTATATTTAATCAAAAAGTAAAATATACATATTGAAATAATGCAGGCAAATACAAAAACATTATACCTGTCTCTTAATGTGAAATAAAATCTGCATAGAAAAATCTAATAATGCAAAAAAAAAAAAAAAAATCTCAATTAACTTGTTTCCCAAACCTATCTGTACCCATCTGCAGATTGTTTGGAGCATTACAAAGAAGTAAAAACAAACAAACAAAAACTAGATATGGAGAATTAAACTCGGAGGTTACTGTAAATTATTGGTATTTTTTAAATGGAGATATCATTTAGAAATCCTTGTTATTGACTGTATAAAAATTTTTATCAGTTAAAATTTTTAAATGCATTTCACTTTTTGTACCTTGTCACTCATTTTTATCAGTTAAAAATATCTCTTTCTCAGTTTTGCAGCTGAGAATAGAATATGCATTTTAAAATGCATTTTACTCTTAGCAGCTTACCAGTAATTTTTAACGGATATTTATTTGTTTATTTACTATTTCCAAGTTTATTTGTTTACTATTTCCAAGTTTTAACACAACTTTCTGTACTTTATAAAGTGTAAAATTTGTAAGTAAACCTTTAATTACATTTTATCCAAACTTCTGTGATTAAATATTAAATGCACGCCGGCAAAAAATATTGAAACTCTTCTCAACTCAAAATACTTTTATCCTCAAAGTTAAAACAAAGAAAAATGGCCAGGTAAGCAGTCCACTATCAAAGAAAGTCTTCTGCTAAATCCTCTGAGGATCATAAAATGAAGTAGAATATACACCTTAAGTTCTGTAAAACTATATCCTGTGGAACAGATATATTTACATAAAAACACTCTGAAAGAAGACATTATCTGATGTTTGCTAGAAGATACAAAGAACAAAAAAAGTGGAATGGCCGTGTGCAGGAGGAAAGACCTGATGGGAACTGCAGTGGGAATTGAAAAGAGACAAGCAGAATAATGTCTTCAAAAAATCAGTAGACTGCAACTTTCAGTCTGTTTTTGTGAAGAACACAAAAGCGTTGAACCAGAAAATATGTCCAAGGAAATCTAGAGTATAATCTGGAGAAAAATATAATATGTAAAATAAAGTCAGAGACATAGGATAAAGAAAGAAGGCCTAATAATTGTTTAATTGGTGTCTAGGAAACTGGAGACAAAAAATGGGGCATGAGCAATCTTTGAAGAGAATATTGATCAGGATTTTCCAGAAGTGGTGAAGAACTCAATTTATAAATGAAGGCATGTTAATGTTATCAGGAAGAATATTAATTTTAAAAAATCTAAGGAACAGGGACCATATTCAAAATGAAAATCTGAAGAGGAACTAAAGTGAAAGAAAGATTACCTTCAGAGAACAGTAAAAAAGGTCACCTACGAGTTTTCTACTGCCACAAAGATGACAGGGGAATGAGCTATTAGATATATGAAAAGAATACCCCTATGGACATCATCATCTATATCCATTAAAAATATCTTTCAGGAATGAGAAAAAAAAAGAAAATTATTGTATGGCAAGAAAATAGCACTCACTACCAAGAATCTGTAATGAAGGATATCCAAAGAAATACTTTACCGACTACATCCCTAGCACTGTGCTTGTTTCTTTCAATTCATAATCACAATTAATCATTACCAAACCAAATCATCATACATTTATAAATAAATGTGTAACTTTTTAAAAAGAAATGATATCTCTAGTTTATTTTAGCTCCAAAGTCTGTGATCTTTTGAATTAAGCATGTGTGCTGCTGTCCACAAAATAGTCTTCTCAATATCTTAGTTTTAAACTTGTTTCTTACTCTATTACCTTCCAAATTTCAAGTGTGAATATCAGGAATACTCAAACTATTTATATTTTCCTCCCTAAGAATGATATTCTATATATGTTGATTTTATTTAATGGTAATGTGAATAATCCAGCAACATTTGGTTTATTTTCACTTGAGTTATTTGTGTGTCTCTCTTTCTCTCTCCTCTCTATTTATCTAATCTATTATCTGTCTTTCATCTAATTATCTTTACACCCTATACATCTTCAGAAAGGTGAGTTTCACCTCTGTTACATTTAAGTACTTATAATCCATAGCATTCATTTGGAACTAAATTAAGTATAGTGACTAAACACAGAATAGATAGTGTAGTACATAATTAGACAAATGGGCTTTAGTCACAGACTGCTTTGTGTCTGAGTCTTGGCTCTATTTTTCACTGGCTACACAAGAATAAGCAAGTTAGTTTTGCCACACATAAGAATAAAAGTGGGATAATAGAGAACCTTAGTAATATACGGATTTAAAATTGGTGCCAGAGTGCCTGGGATATGGAAGGATAGCAGTCAGAAGCAAGATAACGTAGTAGAATAGAGATCAGAGATAACAGATGCTAGAGAGGATGTGAAGAAATAGGAATGCTTTTACACTGTTGGTAGGAGTGTCAATTACTTCTACCATTGTGGAAGACACTGTGGTGATTCCTCAAGGATCTAAAACTAGAAATACCATTTGACTCAGCAATCTCATTACTGGGTATATACCCAAAGGATTATAAAACATTCAATTATAAAGACACATGCACATGAAAATTTATTGTGCACTGTTTACAATAGCAAAGATTTGTAACTGATCCAATCTCCCATCAGTGATAGACTGGATAAAGAAAATATGGTATATATACACCATGGAATACTATACAGCCATAAAAAAGGATGACTTCATGTCCTTTGCAGGGACATGGATACAGCTGGAAACCATCATTCTCAGCCAACTGACACAATAACAGAAAAGCAAACACTGCATGTTCTCGCTCATAAGTGGGTGTTGAACAATAAGAACACATGGACACAGGGAGGGAACATCACACAGAAAGGCCTGTCAGAGGGTGGAAGGGGTAGGGAAGGGTTAGCAGGAGGTGGAGGAATCAGTGAGGGATAACATTAGGAGCAAGACCTAAAGTAGATTACGGGGATGGATGCAGCAAACCACCATGGCACATGTATACCTAAATAACAAACCTGCACAATCTGCACATGTACCCCAGAACTTAAAGTATAATAAAAGAAATCAAAAAAAGAATAAAAAAGAAAACACTGCAGCCAGTCTGTCTGTTTTTGTGTCTCAACTCTGCCACTTTCTAATTCCTTGACCATGGACAAGTTACTTAGTTTCTCATCCATAAAAGAAGGGTAAGATTTGTACTTAATCCAGAGTTAAGAATCATATAGACTAGGTCCGTGCCTTGTATATATTATTAATTAATTAAAACATGTTAGTATTGCTGTTATGATTACAATCGATTAACAATTTTATAGTTAATAAATTGACTTGATAATACTAGCGTGATAGTTATTTCATAGGCCTACATTAGAAAGTATAAAGATATATCTGGCCTTGAGAATCACTCTATCTGCTGCATGACAACACAATCATTTGCATCCGTGAAAATTCTTTGTTGAATTCCACATAGTTTATCCTCTTTTATTTTATTCTACAGACTATATAAATTAACGAATGCATAGTAGAAAAAAAGCTTCATAATATATAACACACACACATACACAGACTGTGTAATTGAAACTATACCATGAATCCACACATTGAAAAATTTAAGTAGATACTGCAGTTCCAACCCCTTAGAATATAGGTTTCTACATATTCTCTCTTTTCTGTTTGTCATGTAAATTGGCATATTATAATAAAAATTGTAAGGCTTAACCTAACCTGATTTATGAGGCAAGATAAAACAGGTAATAACAATAGAATCTATAGTGTTGTTCTTCATCAGTTTTATTCCTTCGATTATGAAAGAATTGTTCATTAAGTCTATCTAGAGCGGGCACTGTGCCAAGTGATGAATAAGCATTCAGAGGTATTCCAAAGAGCACTCATTGCTACAAATATTATTGCTTAGTAAAAACTGGCATTTTTTCTGCAAATAAATCTTTGAAACAAGTGTTTTTTAATTAGTAGAAATTAAGTTGGACATAGATAAAAATAGAAATCTATGTAAAATTATAACTTCTCTGAAATAAACCATTAAGAATGAGGTATTTATTTTCAGGAACTCTTGAGTGAATTTAGGTTGACTCCTTTTCTAACATGATGTGGTTTCCCTAAAATAAATCTGCACATGATATCTATAATATTTTTAAAATGACTTTTAATTATAAAGAAAGCAGTACTCCTTATACTTACAAACCAAATTTGAGAAAAATAAAATAAATAAGCTATCTTCCCAAATAGTGTATGCTATAACACATCCTAAAATAAAACATTGTTTCTTAAGTAATACTTATTTTGGATCTATACTGTGGGCAAACTCCTCACTGAATAAATCTAAAATGTGTGAGTGAAGACATACACTGAAGTGAAACTGAAAACAGTAATTGTCATGAAATGCCATAAAGTACTTAATTAAAACTGGCATCAGAGGAGAACAAAAGTTAAATTAAAGGAGGGGAGATCAAAATGTTCATTTATAGACTCATGAATCTACTGTAAAATAAGAGTGAAAAGTGGAAACACTGAAATTCAAATTCATAAGTCTTCTTCCTTTCAATTTTTCTTTATGCATTTAGTGGAAGGACATGGTAGATGAGTAAAATAAATAGAGCACTCTGTAGAATAGATGGCATTGGCCAATGTGTTGAAATGGTGGAGGTTGCTGGAAATATCGTACTATCTACAGACAGTAAAATAACTGTATCTACAGACACAGTTATTTAAATTGCCTTTGGAGTCTAAGTTCATTTTCTTTAGAGACATAAACGTATTATATAGACACACCTTTTATATAGGATATAAATTTATCAGGACTAGCAATTGAGGGATTCTTTTCTGAGTATAGTTGATATTCAAAGTTCTCTGTGTTCAGGCAGCGTCACTGTCACCTGAGAGCTCAAGAGTCCTGGTCGATTTGTATGCAAATCACTATTTAAAAAGTGCTGATCTAGTATGGAGATTGTTTGACAGATGAAGATGTTCTAAATTTTTGTTTGTTTCATTTGCAGTGACAGAAAAAATCTTACCTAATGCGGAATAATGCAAGTAAAAATTATCATAGCATTTTATCCTCAAAATTCAGGCCGTTTTACTGGGAAAAAAGTAAGATTCTTATTACAATGTGAATCACAAAAAATTATGTTGTTTATCTGGAACTTGAAACTCAATATGAAATCATTTGAGGTTCCATTCAAAAATCTAAAACATATCAAAAGTAGGACATGTTGCATTATCTAAGCCGTTTCTTTAAAATTTGCATAGGCCTAAGTAATTAAGAGGGTATGGTTTTATGATATATCTAATATAAAATTTTCCTATAAAAGATATTTTGAGAGCTCCCGAAAAATCAACTTGATCAAGATAGGAAACTGAATTAAATACTTTATAGTGAATACTAAGAAATCTCCTGTTGTTTCTCCTCTACATTAAGGTTTTGTGCATTTTGCCATTGATGAACAGTGGAGTAGGTCAGAGTTCAAGTATGTGCCATATATCGTAACTTTATATAGCAAGTATCTAAAAATTCTTGTGTATGTAATTTAGCAGAGATCATATAAAAATAGGGGATAGTCTTGAAAGTCTCAGAATTTTACTCAATAAAATATTTTGCATCAAATTATCTGTTAGAAAGACACTATTTAAAAGAATACATCTTAAAATAAAAGTCTAGAAATTTAATAAAACCAGTAAGAGATAAATATCAAAATATTTGATGATTATAGAATATATCCCTCTTTTTGAGGGGGCAAATTGTTTCAAGATCATATTTTGATATAAATTAACAGAATAAACATACAAAAAAGAAAATAAAGCATAAAAGGAAATATGGAGAAAATAAACAGTGGTTATTTGGTAAAAAGATTACTACTATATTTATTTATACTTCTCTACTTTTTTTTTTTAGTAAAAAAGCAAATAATTTTATTTTAGTCCTGTGTGAAGTTAATCACAGGAATAGAAAATTAACGACAGAAAAGAGGTATAACCAATTGTTTTCAGTTCTTTTGGGAGGGGGCATGTCCCCGGTTATACAATAAAGAGTAAATATATGTGTACATGCTACATGCACACAATTCCAAAGCCAAATAAAATTATTTTTGTATTGCTTGCTATTTTAGATCATGAGTGCCACTACTTCCCTTCATTATTATGTCTAATTGTAAGTTGACTGTACCAGGAAATGAACTACAGTTAATTTAACAGTCAACTAGTGACCAAACTGGAGCTATAAAGGGCAGATTGTTGGCATTAATTAGAGACTTCTGTTTGGCTTTTAGATTCTTTTTTTTTTTTCCTAAGTGAGAAATATTTATTTCTTTCATGCTTGAATGCAGATTAATTAAAGGTGATAAGTGGCACATGGAGGTTCATGTACATTCTGAAAGGGAACTTGGTGCTTTAAAAAATTTTAGAGTGTGCAGCACAAGTCTTCAAATCTGTTTTCATTTTATTTATTTATTTATTTATTTATTTATTTATTATTGCATTTTAGGTTTTTGGGAACATGTGCAGAACGTGCAAGATAGTTGCATAGGTATACACATGGCAGTGTGTTTTGCTGCCTTCCTCCCTTTCACCCACATTTGGCATTTCTCCCCAGGCTATCCCTCCCCATCTCCCCCCCGCTGTCCCTCCCCTATTCCCCCCAATAGACCCCAGTGTGTAGTACCCCCTTCCCTGTGTCCATGTGTTCTCATTTTTCTTCACCCGCCTATGAGTAAGAATATGTGGTATTTCATTTTCTGTTCTTGTGTCAGTTTCCTGAGAATTATGTTCTCCAGATTCATCCATGTCCTTACAAAGGACACAAACTCATCATTTTTGATTGCTGCATAATATTCCGTGGTGTATATGTGCCACATTTTCCCAGTCTAGTCTATCATCGATGGGCATTTGGGTTGGTTCCAGCTCTTTGCTATTGTAAACAGTGCTCCAATGAACATTCGTGTGCATGTGTCCTTATAGTAGAACGATTTATAGCCCTTTGGATATATACCCAGTAATGGGATTGCTGGGTCAAATGGAATTCTATTTCTAGGTCCTTGAGGAATCGCCACACTGTCTTCCACAATGGTTGAACTAGTTTACACTCCCACCAACGGTCTAAGAGTGTTCCTACTTCTCCACATCCTCTCCAGCATCTGCTGTCTCCAGATTTTTTAATGATCACCATTCTAACTGGCGTGAGATGGTATCTCAATGTGGTTTTGATTTGCATCTCTCTAATGACCAGTGATGATGAGCATTTTTTCATGTGTTTGTTGGCCTCATGTATGTCTTCTTTTGTAAAGTGTCTGTTCATATACTTTGCCCATTTTTGAATGGGCTTGTTTGTTTTTTTCCTGTAAATCTGTTTGAGTTCTTTGTAAATTCTGGATATCAGCCCTTTGTCAGATGGATAAACTGCAAAGATTTTTTCCCATTCTGTTGGTTGCCAATTCACTCTAGTGACTGTTTCTTTTGCCGTGCAAAAGCTGTGGAGTTTGATTAGGTCCCCTTTGTCTATTTTGGCTTTTGTTGCCGATGCTTTTGGTGTTTTGGTCATGAAGTCCTTGCCTACTCCTATGTCCTGAATGGTTTTGCCTAGATTTTCTTCTAGGGTTTTTATGGTGCCAGGTCTTATGTTTAAGTCTTTAATCCATCTGGAGTTAATTTTAGTGTAAGGTGTCAGAAAGGGGTCCAGTTTCTGCTTTCTGCACATGACTAACCAGTTTTCCCATACTTCCCTGCTTTAAATTGTCTCATCAATAAATAAAATACATGTAGCACTTGTTAACGGGAAAATATTTTTAAAATAATAATAGCTACATTGGTTCTTGATGAAATCTCATCATCTTAAAGCTATTTTAGTATTGGAAAACTCAATTATTAAATATGAGATGAAAATATACACTAATTTTGTGATCTATTAAGTCTTTCCTTCTATTAAAAATAGTAAACACTGAAATATAAAATTAAAAAATAAATTCTGCAAAATTGTTCAAATGTCTTCCATAAGGAACACATTGTAAATGAGATCTTTTATCTTTTGATGAAAATAGGTGTATTAATTAAGGTGAAAAATTTAGATAATGTTTTAGTAATTATGTTTATACAAAATTATTTTATCTTTTTTGTGTAGTTATTTTTTTAATTGTATTAAACATTTCTAGTGGAAATTTGAATACATTGCTATTTAACTGTAATTGCTTTTTATTATATTAAATATCAATCATATTACAAAATACTTATATTTATAGGAGCATATTTGATTAAACAAATTTATATTTATTTGTTCTTTATTTTTTTAAAGCCAATAAATAATTTGATTAATAGGATATGTTAATAGGATATGTCAACTTACACTAAATTATATCAAAATGCTCTCTCCCATTTCTAAGTGGTTTAATTCTTTCTATTATTGATATAGGGACGTTATTTTCTAAAATGGCTGTAAAAAACTGCAAACTTATTTACCTAAAAATTAATATAATGCTTCACTAAATGTCTGTGCTATTTCACCACTTGTACTTTTAAAATATTTTTTCAGACCTAGTTATTGACAATGTAATGCGTTAATTACAACTCAATTTAACTGTCACAAATGGCAATTATGTACATTGTGAATCACGATTGTCTTCTGATATATTTTTATTTATGAATTTTATTTCCTGAATGTAACTGATAATGCTTATTTATTTAAAACAGACAGTATTTATTGATGTACTATCCTAACAATTACTCTACATTAATTATTTTGAAATGCATAAAATGAAGTTTTATAATATTCATCATTAAATTGTTTTTTAAGATAATAAAAACACAATAAAATAAAGAAAATAAATCACAATAAAGAGATTTAAATAATTTTATTTAAGCAATGTTACTTTTGTTTTTACTATGTTAAAATGTCATTTAAAAATGAAAACAGAGCAGCATTAAGATGATATGTCTGAATGTTGACTCTTAAATGGTCTTGTAAGTTTGCAAAGTGAGGGATTTTATGTAGAACTACCCTAACCTTGGAGGCAAGATTTAAACTGGTATTTATACATAGGTGTAATCAGATAGAGTCATTTCTAAATGACACACATATTTTGAAATATACAATATTTATTCTACACATTTTATTGACATATACAGTACGTAGTCTACAAAGGGACTATTAGCAATATGTATACTGAACAATTGCAACAGAAAGCCACAAAAGCAAAAACTTAGAGGATATTTCTTTTTCCACCTAAATAGAAATTATTAACTAATGAAAGATTTCATGTAGTGTTTCATGAATTATATTCTTTTATTTAAATAATTTAAAATTATACTTCCAATAGAATGTTTATCCTTATTATTGTAATAGTTTACACAAATGATTGTACATAATAACTTGACATTGTTAATTTTTTTCCACAATTTTGTTTTTATTCATTTCAGGCAATAATTTTCTCAGTCAATATCTAGTGTTAAAATAGTAAAAATGAACTTTGTTACAAGCATATGTTTCTTTTATAACATAAATATTTAAATTAGTAAATTCCATGAGTTTCTTAATGAAAAGTGTTAACTTTATTGAGAATAATTTAATTGCAGAATGGTTATTACTGTGAATCAGTTTTGCATATGTGTCTATCTACCTGTCTTTTATTTTTATTGCATCATTAGTTTTAATTGCTTTAATCATACCAAGTTAAATCCATTTGCATATTATCATTGTATATAGGTATATATTTTAGCAAGCAAGTACTGTGAATCACAGACATCTATAATATACAGTCTGTGGATGATTCTGAAATAGATTTACATATTTATTTAGGGAGCCGTATTGGGATCACTGGGATAGTTTCCTGAAATAGAAGAACTAATTTCTGTGAGGATATTAAGAAGACAGCTGTCATGTAATGCTTCCCAAGTAGTTTTTAAAGTACATAAACAATATTCTGTAATGAACACTCAGATTAGCATATCAGATGAAAGAGTGGAAATTCATCCTGAATCACGTTTTAAAGAAAAGGCATTTTGAACAAATTAAAGAAACAAAGTTTTCCCCCTTGTTCCATACTACTGTTCTTTCGATCTAAAGTTTGAGGGTAATTTGCCAGTATAAGTACCTTCTTAAATATTGTTGAATAAAATTAAAGTTTTCCAGTGAATTTAGAATAAATGTGAGACCACAATATTATAGTAGATGAATAGGAGAAGAATTAGTAAGAAAAGAATGGCACTAATCTTTTAGTAAAAATGACCCTCTAGGCAAAAAAATAAATAAATGAAAGAAATCTAAAGGTTTAGGTAGCTGACTAGTGAGTTCGCTTCATTTACTCTTCTTTTAAAATATAGTAAAATTACAGATATAATTAGTAAAGTGCGTATAATAGCACATATATGTTTTGATGCAAGCTGTAGAAGAACTTTGGGATCATTGGCCATCAAGAAGTGTGATGGAAATTCACTATCAGTGATAAAGGATATCCAGGAGCAAACATCAGATACAAAGGCAATTAGGCAGCAAGACTGGAAACAGAACAACAGCCTACAGCTAGGCAGTTTGTACACCATACATAAAATCTCAGGAAAGGTAGAGAGAGAGGGCTGAAATTTAGTTTCCCTCCTCTTATCAATCATTATACGTAAACCACAATTGTTTCAATGTAAAAGAGTGATGATTCATAATTTATTTACTCCAAAGAAATACATGAGTAGCAAAGGAGGCTACATAGACAAAGCATAGAAGAAGTATACTTATCCCAGTTTTACAATAAGCTAAAGTATTGCCTAGAAGTTCTTCCTAGAATAGAAATGCCTGTAAGTACCGTAAATCCTCCAACCTAAAATATGGCAGAATTGTTGTAACAGAGATTAAACATGTACTAAGAGAAACCAAGGAGAATCTGCGTCATTATGTGTGGTCCCATATTCTGCATGTGTTGACCTCTCTAACTACACCGGTGAGAAAACCAAACACATCACACTAGAACTTTGAATTATAAAAAGACAGAAAAATTCACTTCAAAAATTTCTCCATGATGGAAATACTATAATATGAGGCAAACAAGAGAGAGCCAATTAAAAGTTAAATGTTAAGGCCTTCTTTATAAGTAATCACTCAGAATATGCCTAAATAACCAAGTGCATTTATGTATTTTTTTGACTACAATAAAAATGAAAAGTAATGCTAGTAACTTTTTAATTGTTTTTAAATTACTGATTTGGCATTGTACAGTAATTGCTTTAAAATCTATCTTATTAGTGCTTTAAATAAGTTTACTATAAAAAAATTTACTATTTTGTAATGAAATTCTGTGTATAAAAATTACAGCTGATCATCATTAAAATTGTAGCCACCAAGGCCCAACATGTTCTAAGGAACTCATTTGGCTGCTGAAAGTTTCAATTCCCAGGATTATCCAGGCAGAGCAGATACCAGATGCTCCCATGGCAACAAAACTGAATGCCCTTTGTGATTAGAAATTTTTAATGTGATATTTAGTGATGGAGTTATTTTTCTTTCTTTTTCTACAATAAGGAGAACCAGAAACAGTCATAGAAATAGGAGCTGACTTAACTATTTGCATTATCCAAATATTGCCAATATTAAATTCCTAAAATTGAAGACAGTTTAAAGATTAGAGCCTATTTTAAAGTAAATAGCAAATCTTTGCATTATAATAAATAAATTTAATTGGGTATATATTTCTTTGTCTTTCTTTCTTTCTTTTTTTTTTTTTTTGAGATGGGAGTCTCACTCTGTCACCCAGGCTGGAGTGCAGTGAAACCATCTTGGCTCACTGCAATCTCCCGAGTTCAAATGATTCTTCTGCCTCATCCTCCCCAGTCTGTAGGTGGGACTACAGGCGCATGCCACCATACCTGGCTAATTTTTGTATTTTTAGTAGAGACAGGATTTCACCATATTGGACAGGCTAATTTCAAATGCCTGACCTCATGATCCACCTGTCCCAGCCTCCCAAAGTGCTGAGATTACTCGCGTGAGCCCCAGCACCTGGTCAGGCAAATTATTTTTTTTAACGTTCTTAGATATAAGTAATAAGAATATAGAAGAAATCTTAGGGAGCATATATATCAAATACAAGACACAGATGAGCATACTGTCTGTGACATTGATCAAATCAATCCACGAATTGACAAGATTAGCCATTAATGTTGCTTTCATTGAAAAAACTAATTACACAATATTCATTGGTATTCACTAGGGACCTGGGTGAAGGAAATTTGGAGAGATGCTATTAAAAGGGTATAATATTTTAGTTAAACAAGATGAATAAATCCTAGAGATCTATTGTACAGCCTGAACCTATAGATAATAATACCATATTGTGCTCTTATAAATTTAAGAGGGTCCATCTCATCGTAAGTATTCTTACCACAATAAAAAATGCAATGACAGGTTTTGGATTTATGTAAATTGTATCTCACTGCATTTTAAAGATATCTTCATCCCAAGCATAATATCCTTCCTTCAAGAATGTAAAACATTATATTTCCATTTATTTTAATATTTATATGCATAAAAGTATATTATGAATATATTAAACTATTTTAAAGACTAATTAAACTTCAGAACATATCATTGGTCAGATGTAATATTCTTAATATATCATATATGACATTCCTCAACTAGCTTGCTCTGGTTATTAATTCATCAGTTGATAGCATTTAGGCTGCTTTGACCTTTTGTTATAAATAATACTGCTATTAACCTTCATGTATATACTTTACATTCTATCATTTTGCTTAGTTGCATACCTACTAGTGGGAGTGCGATATCATATGACAATTTTATGGTTACCTTTTCAAAGAACTACCAGACTCTTTTCCAAATTGCTGCATCATTTTATATTTCTAACAAAATATGAAGGTTTTGATTTCTCTGCATCTTAATGCATATATCTATCTTTTAAATTATTTCCATGCTAGTGACTATGCAGTGGATTTTTATTGCTCTTTTGATTTGAAATTCCATAATGATGTTATTTGGTAATAATGTTATTACTTCCATTATTTGAAGTATAATGATATTGAGAGTCTTTTATATTTTATTGGCCAATTGTATAACTTTTTTAAAGAAATCTCTTTAATCCTGCTTCCTTTTTAATTGGGTAATTATTATTAATTTTTAATATTTTTATTGTAATAAAATATATATAACATAAAATTTACCCTCTTAACTATTTTTAAATGTCCAGTCCACTGTTATTAAATACATTCATAGTACTAGGAGATCATTATTGATTACTTTCTATCTCCAAGTTCTTTTTGTCTTACAAAGTTGAAACTCTAGACTCCGAAAAGTCATACCACACTGCCTTAAAGGTACATCAGCGTAACTTCAATAATACAAAAATTCTGTTCCTTCAACAACTCCACTCCCACCCCTTTTGGTTGTTGATGACACAAAATTACCTCTTTATACATTGTATTCCCCAAAACATAAACTAGTAATTCTCTTAAATGTATTATTATATTTTAAATCATATAGAAAACAAATTCTAGAGTAACAAACCAGAGTCAAAAATTACCATAGCTTTTAAGGCCATGCATGTTGGCTCACACCTGTAATCCCAGAACTTTGGGTGGGCAAAGAAAGAGAACCACTGGAGCCAAGGACTTTGAGACCAACCTGGGTAACATAATGAGACTCTGTCTCTATAAAATAAAAGTAAAAACCACTAACTTTAGACTAATAATTCTTTTCTTAAAATTTATTAGTTTCTTAAATAATGTAGAAAACAAAAATATACAGTTACAAGTTCTTGTTATAATATTACTAACATTTATAATTGCCCATATATTTACTTTTACTGAGATTGGCATTTCTTCAGATGTATTTGAGTTACTGTCTAGTTTCTTCTCATTTTACCCTGCAGAATTCCCCAGAGCATATTTTTCAGGTCTGTTATAGTGGTAACAAACTGTCTTCTTTAATTAACAGAAAATGTCTTAATTTATCTCTCACTGTTGTAGGACTTTTTTTGGATATCAAATTTTGTTTGACAGGTTTTTTTTTTTAGTATTTTGTATATGTTGGCCCACTACTTTTTATCCTTCAAAGTTTTTGATGAGAAAAAAAAATATTGAAGATCTTTTGAATGAGACAAGTTGTTTTTCTCTTATTGCTTCCAAAATTCTCTCATTGTTTTTGCATTTCCAATGCTATATGCATTCAAATGCATTTCAAATATGTTACAGTATTGGTCTTTTTGAGTTCATTTTACTTGAAGTTTGTTGAGAATCTTGGAGGTTTATATTGAACTTTCATAAAATTTGGAAAGCTTTTAGACATTATTTATTCAAATTGTCTGCCCATTTTTTTTTCTCTTCTCATTCTGGGACTACCTCAATAGGTATTTATTTCTCTTGATGATATCCCACATGTCCCTTAGGCTTTGTTCACTTCTTCAGTATTCTCTTTTTTGTTGTTGTTGTTCATTTACCTCAATAATTTTTATTGTAATATCTTTGATTTTGCTGATTCTTTCTTCTGCCTGCTTGAATCTGTCTTTGGATCCCTTTTGTCATTTTTTAAATATTAGTTATTATAACATTCAACTCCAGAATTACTTTTTCAATTATTTTTGTGTTTAAAATCTCTTTAGTGATAGTTTCATTTTGTCCATGTATCATTTTGTCTTTATCTATATCTTTCTTTAGTTCTGTGAATATCTTTAACAGTTGTTTTAAGGTTTTTGTAGGGTAAGGCAGTGAACAGTTCATTTTCAGAAATAATTTATGTTGATTTATTGTCTTTCTTTCAATGGTCATAATTTTCTGTCTTGTATTTTTTTTATTTTTTAATTATTTAATTATTTATTTTTATCTATTTATGTATTTATGGACTGAGTTATGAGACTGGCTAATTTTTGTATTTTTGGTAGAGATGGGGTTTTGCCATGCTTGCCCAGTCTTGGCTCAAGTGATCTATCCACCTCAGCCATTCCTGGTTCTCTTGTAATGTTTAATGTCTTGTAACTTTTTTGTTGAAAACTGACATTTGAATCTAATAATGTGGTACCTCTGAAAATTATCTTTCTCTTTCCCCAGAGATTGTTCTTTTCTGTTATTATCTTTATTGTTTTTGTTTCTTGAGTGTTGTAGGGTCTATATGCAAAATATCAGTCTGTAGTGTAAACATGCTTCTCAGTTTTTTTCTGGGTTTATACCTTTCCCTGAGCATGTGTGGTCACATTGTAATTTTCTTTGTATATTCCATTGTTTTTTGAATGTCCTAGTCTTTAATGTCCGTCTCCCCGCCGAGAGAGAGAGAGAGAGAGAGAGAGAGAGAGAGAGAGAGAGAGAGAGAGAGAGAGAGAGAGAATGAAGGAAAGAGAGACGATGCTGGTTCTTTAAATCTTCGGGAAGTCACTTCAGCCTGGAGAGGGAGAAACTTAACAGTGATAAAAGGTGCAATAACAACAGCTGCCTCTCTCTCTGTACCTCTGTGATTAAAAAAAGAAGAAGAAGAAAAAAGAAAGAAAGAAAGAAAGAGAAAGAAAGAAAGAAAGAAAGAAAGAAAGAAAGAAAGAAAGGAAGGAAGGAAGGAAGGAAGGAAGGAAGGAAGGAAGGAAGGAAGGAAGGAAGGAAGGAAGGAAGGAAGAAAGAAAGAAAGAAAGAAAGAAAGAAAGAAAGAAAGAAAGAAAGAAAGAAAGAAAGAAAGAAAGAAAGAAAAGAAAAGAAAAGAATGCAAGCAAGCAGCAGTCAAAGCTCAGTGCACAGTACCCCAGTATCTCAATATTTGGAGGAGGAAGGCAGAATCCTTTTTGTCCATCCTGCCTCCTGTAAGTTGTGTGCAGGTTTTTCCAGGAACAAGTGTGAAGCTGCCTGTCACAGGGCTGGGGAACTAATACTGTGCAAAGATCTTAAATAGACCAAAATTACCACAGTTCTTTCTTTGTAAATTGCAAGGCTGTAATAGATTCCAGAATTCAAAAATAGTTACATCAGACAGACTGATTTTGTCAATGCTATTGTGTAGGTGGGAAGACTGATTCCTGGTGCTTCCTACTCTGCGATTTTCCCAGATTCCCCTGAGACATTTTATAACAGAAAATTTCAGAACATATGAGGATGATATTGCCAAAGTATAGAGGCTATCTTTGGTAGCAGAAGCTGATGAAGATACTTTATTAATTTACAAATGTAATATTATCAACTTATTTATAGAAAATATTCAATGAAAAAGTTTAATGTATATAATATGTGAAGATCAGTTTAGTTATTAAACCATTAAGACATAAATAGTATAATAACATCTAGAAAAATAAAGAACATAAGAAAATTACAGTTAACAAGAATTTGGTAAAGAAAGAGTTATAGTCTAAATATCTTATAGCAACTTATATCTCCAAGAAAAACTCAATGTCAAAAAGAATGTTAAATTAACGAGAGAAAGAAAAAAAGGTCTTGAAATACCCTTTACAATGAAATTCTAAAACCTAAGTATCATAAAACTATGTAACTTTAATGTGAAAAATTAACTTTGACTAAACAAAAGCTACACAATATCAATGGTGTGGGGAAAAGGACCTTCTCCAAATTTTGCTGTTGTCAAACAATGAAAAGCAAAATTTAAAGATAATTTTAAAGTTGGATGCAATTATAAAATTTATTTACAAAACAAAAAATAATACCGCTGAAAGAGAAAAAAAGAGGGAAATATATATTTAACCAAATATGAAAATATATTTAAGACAAAAATAATTTATACTTAAAAATATACCATGTGTTTATCTAAAAATAGCAGTACATAATCTGATACTATACACATTATTTTAACTAGTAAAATGAAAATCATTCATGTGAAAAATGAAAAGATATAGGAATCAAATAGTAAAAAAAAATATTAAAAGTCATGTCTGTTAGGATAACTGTAACAGCCTATGACAAAATGAATTCAGATCCAGTATAAAGTAAAACGTAAAAGCAAACAAAACAACCAACAAATATCAACCTAGAAAACTTATAAAATATTGGATTATATTAAATTACTTAATGGAATTTTACTTTGAATCACAACAACTGTAGAAATGAGAAAATGAAATATTCATAGAATTGATTTACAACAATTTTCTATTAATCAAAAGATTAAGGGATTAAGTATGATATATTTATAAAATGGAATGTCATTCAGCCACACAAGGAAATGGAGGACAGATACACACTACAACTTGGATCAGCCTTTAAGAAATTATGTTAAACAAACAATGCTACACACAAAAGTTCACAAATTATTTGAGTCCATTGATATAAAGGTCCAGAATAGGGTAACCTATGTAAATAATATAATTTATTTATATGTTTTATATAAATAAAACATATTAGTGGATGCTTAAGCCTGGGAACAAGACAGTGGATGGGGTAATAATGGAAAGGTAGAAGATTTATTTTAAGATAATGAAAATATTCCAAAAATAATTATCATGATAATTGTACATATCTGTGAGTATATAAAAGACACTTTAATTGTAGTTGTTTGTTTCCAGAAAATTCAGTTTTATTTCTCTTTTTATACATAATTTTTCTTTAAATACATTTAAAATTGACAAAAAAATAGTTGTATATTTTTCCTGTGTACAAATGTTGATTGGAATACATTTACATTGTGGAATTGTTAAATTGATGCTACATAAGTGGTGTCTGTGTGTGTGTGTGTGTGTGTGTGTGTGTGTGAATTTGTGTGTATGTGTAGTGAGAGAACTTAAACTCTACTCTCAGAAATCTTTGATAATTCAATATATTGTTATTAACTATAATCATCATCTTGTACAATAGATCTTTGAAATGTATTACTCCCACCTAACCAAAATTTTGTATATTTTGACCAACCTCTCCTTAAACTTTTCAACCCATATCCCTAAACTCAAGCTCCTGGTAATCACCATTCTATCTCTCTGCTTCTATAAGTTCAAAATTTAAAAATTACACATATAAGTGAGAATATGTGATATTTGTCTTTTTATGCCTGGCTTATTTCACTTAACATGACGTCCTCCCATCCTCTGATGGACACTTAATTTTCATTCATATCTTGCCTATTGTGAATAATACTGCAATAAACATTTGAGTGCAGATATCTCTTCCACTTACTGCCCCATTTTCTTTGTATGTTACCCAATAGTGAGATGTTTGGATGATATGCTAGTTCAATTTTTATTTTCTGAGGAACTTCCCTGGCTGTACTAATTTGCATTTCTACCAACATTGTGTAAAGGTCCTTTTATCCATATGCTCACTGACACTTTTTATCTTTTGTCTTTTTAATAATAGCTATTCTAACCAGTGTGAGATAATATCTCATTTTGGTTTCAATTTGCATTTCTCTGATAATTAGTAATATTGAGCATTTTTTTCATATAGTACTTGTGTGTTTATATATTTGTGTAACATATGTACACATATATTAACATATGTAATATGTGAAGACCATTTAATATATGTAAATTTTTCAATATTTAGATATTAAGTCATGTTAACTTCTTAAAATAAACCTCTGAACTAAAGAATACTCTGACCTTTGGATCCTATTAAGACACTAAACAAATGTCCAGCCCCACCCTGGGCTTTCTCTTGGAAGCACACTTTCCTGACAGTGAACCTCCTACTTTTATTATCTTTTTCATTCTGCACAAGCTGACAATTTTCAAAATTATGAAGTTCTGTTTCCCTTTTGTTTGTTTTCTCAGTGTATCTCTTTCCTCTATATTTACTATAAGCAGCAAAGGAAATCAAAGCCACTCTTTCAAAACTTTGCTTGAAAATGTCCTCAGTTTTACATCCAGCTTTATCCTTTCCCTTCTATAAAGATAATGGCTATATTAAGAATGATCATATGAATTGTTGAAGTATTTAAGAAAATATTAGATTATATTGCTCTCAGAGGACTGGGGAGATCTCCCTGAAATGAAGCTACATTTAGTTTCTTAAGAGAGTTTTCAAAAGACATATTTCACTATTTATATTCACCATATGGAATGTTATCCTTATGAAAGAAATTATCCAATTAGAAAAGGCAGTACAAAATCTATCCCATGTTAGCTGAAACAATCAGTGACACCACCTCAGCTCTGGACGCATTCTGGTTAGGTTCAATACACTGGAAAGAATATATTCTATCAGATAGTACATCCCACATGAGGGTTTTCTTTAGTCTTCAACGCAGTTTTTTTTTTTTTTTAATTTTCCTAAACACTCTGTTAGCACACCGACATTCCTCAATATTAGACTGACTTTGCTATGTGTATTATTAAATTATGTTCCATTTAAAGTAAGATACTGTATAGTTCATCTGTGTAATCCCAAATGTATAACATAATGCATTGTAAAATATCATCGCAGTAAATCATTTTTAATAAATGATCACAAATGTAATTTTGTGTCATATTTTAATTGAAGCTTCAAAAGCTTGTTCCAAGATTTTATTGAAGAAAAAGGCAATTGGGAGTCCATTGAAGACTTTCTGAGCAGAACAGTTTTGTAGTGAGATATAAAATTTAGTAAGATTAATTTGAAAGTGGTTTTTATATTGCATTGGAGCATTACATACAGGAGACAATTAATTCTGTTAAAGGTTGTTTCAATAATCCAAGTGCTAGATGTGATGGAGTTAATCCTAGGGGGTTGATAGTCATTACAGAAAAGAAGTAAGACATCACTTGGAAATACTCCAAGCAAACTGAAAAAAAAAATGTTAAAAATTCCATGATCATATGTTGAGAAGAAAATAAGGGCTTATTTATTTTTTAAAAAACTAGAACTATTAATTATGCCTTTTATTTCTTAAAACTAATGGTTAGCAACCATAGTATGTGAGCTAAATTTAAGAATTAAAAATGGTTAACAATTTACCTCTGTATTAACAGAAAAGTTGTTTGAATCATTTAATTTTTTAAAATTTTTGTGCATAGGCATATAAATAAAACATGCATTGTCATATTCATTGAATTTCTTAAAACTAGCAAAATGGTTAACAAGATATATTCTTATTCAATACAAAAACTATTTCGTTCTATAAAGTTTTAAAGAAATAACATTATCATTGTACTCATCATATAAAAGTATAATTCTAATGATAAATTCTGTAGCACATGACTATTTAAGCAGTATGTGAATTTTGTTTATATTATGCTAACCTTTATAAAGATAACATTTAACTTTCTGGTTTTTTTTTTTTGTTTTTTGTTTTTTTTTAAGACGGGGTCTCACTCTGTCACCCAGGCTGGAGTGCAGTGGTGTGATCTTGGCTCACTGCAACCTACATCTCCCAGGGTTAAGTGATTCTCTTGCTGCAGCCTTCTGAGTAGCTGGGATTACAGTCGCCCACCACCACATCTGGCTAATTTTTGCATTTTTAGTAGAGGGAGGATTTCACCATGTTGGCCAGCCTAGTCTCGAACTCCTGACCTCAGATAATAGTTAATCTATAAGTGTGATTATCCAAGGAAAATGTTATTGGAAAGACAATTCTTTTCTATATGTGTTACATTCAGTGTTTTTTAAAAAAGTTCATGACTGTCACCTTGAAATTGGCTTTGAATTATCTATAAACTCATTGAAATTTTATGTATGTTTGAATACGAATTAATATGTTAATATTCATGCAGATAAATTTTTAACATTCTTATATTTTAAACACCTGTAATATGAGTATTAAGGATCACTATATTATAGTAGTGTATATTCAAAAATAAACATTAGAATTTTAAAAGTTTTTATCATGTATCTTGTCTATTATAATCTATGTTATATTAACAAATACAAATTTCACTGAGTATGAATGAGCTCAGTAGTTGCATATGGAAAGGCATTTGCTTCAAATTAAGCATAATTTAAATATTACCATAAATACACTGGCAAACTATTCACAAAAATATACATACATAATAAAAATGTTTTAGTGTTTATTATGTAAGTAATCTGAAAGAAGGTAGGAATTAAGTGGGCATAAGAGCCTAGAATTTATCTTGGCATTAAACTGTGAGACATTGTATGTACTTTACTGGAAATGACTCATCTGTATTCTGAAATACAATGTCCTATATACAAGGGCATTGATTTAAATAAAACATAAGTTAAAAATTACTGCCAATAGAAAAGCAAACTATTAATAAAAATCTGTATGCATAAGATTTTTTAGTGTTTGTTAAAGAAGTGATCTGAAAGAAGGCAGGAATTAAGTGGGCATAAAAGCTTAGAATTTATGTTTGCATTAAACAATTGAAAAACTACACATACTTTTACTGGGAATGACTGATCATGGCTATCAAGAGCTTTATTTAAAACTTCTATGAATTTCATAAGTTGGTTGTGAAACACAGGCATTATTAAAAATGTATGTATAAACAAATAAAATGTATTAAAAACCAAGGTAATAAATACAACCTATTGCTTTCTAATTATTTTCTTAAATTTAACTCTTATCTACGTTCTGGATTTTTTTGTTGTTGTTGTTTACTGTATGAAAATGCTGCAGAGACTAACAATTACGTATTACATTAATCTCTTTTCAATTGAATGTTAGGGTACATTGCATAGACAGTGTTATGGGTCAAGTTATGTTATCCCCAGTTTATACATTAAGTACTAACACCAGTATCTCACAATGTGACCTGATTAGTGAGAGGGTCTTTAAAGAAGAATTCAAGTTACAATGAAGTTATTAGGGTGAACCCTAAACCAATATGACTAGTGTCTTTATAAAAATAAAGCATCTGGACACAGAGACGTGTATAGAGATAAGATGATGTGAAGAGAACTAAAGGAGAAGATGACCATCTACAAAACCAAAGAGAAAGACCAAGAACAGATCTTTCCCTCAGGGTCATCTGAAGGAATCAACTCTGGCTACACCTTGATTTTAGACCTTTAAGACTCCAGAAGTGTGATACAATAAATTTCTGTTGTTTAAGCCACCCAGTTTGTGGTACTTTGTTATTGTACCTTATATTAGTTCATTACTGCACTACTGTGGTGTCATATCTGAGACTGAGTAACTGATAAAGAAAAGATATTTAAATGGCTGATGTTTTGCAGGCTGTAAAGGAAACACAGTAGCTTCTGCTTCTGGGGAGGCCTCAAAAAGCTTCCAATATTGGGAGAGGGCAAAGTAGGAGAAAGCTTCTTAGATGTCAGGAGCAGGGGCAAGAGAGAGTAAGGGGAGAGCTATTGAACACTTTTAAACAACCAGATCTCACAAGAACTTACTCACTATGACAAGAACAGCATGAAGAGAATGGACTAAATCATTCATGAGAAATCCACCCCTGTAATTCAACTACCCCCAGCAGGCCCCACTTCCAACATTGGGGTTGACAATTCAATACGAGATATTGGAACCCCATATGAGACTTCTAGGAAACTAACAGAAGAAACTTGCAATCGGCAGTGGTAGAAGTTTTCACCTCACAGGAACTGGCAAAGGGTACATATGATGTCTTTTGTTCCTGTATAGTCTGTTGGTAACATTTACCAGCATACTACTGTGGGTATGTGTATATGTGTGTTGTAATTTACAAGAGTTATGAAACATTCTGCTATTGTGGTGACTACTCTCCCCTCCATGAAGGCCTGTGATATAAAGCAGCTTTTAATTTTCAAATGATTTGTCTCTGCTTTAATAAACCGTCATGATATACTTTCATTACAAATTTTAGTAATACATTATAATTGTACATACTTATGGAGTATATGATATAGTTTGATACAAGCATATGATGCATAATAATCAAATTTGGGTAACTGGGATATTTGTCACCTCAAATATTATTTGTTTGTGTTGGGAGCCTTCCAATGTTCTAGCTATTGTGAAATATACAATGAATTATTAACTGTAATTGTCCTATTTTGCAGAACACTAGTTCTTATTCCTTACATATAATTGCATTTATATTCATTAACTAAACCTGTTAATCCCTCCTCCCCACTACTTTTCCTAGCCTCTGGTTGCAATGATTGTATTCATACCTCCAAGATATCGATTATTTTTTTAGCTCCCAATGATGAAAAGAAAGGGAAGTATTCATATATTTTTGGTTGGAATGCAAATGAGTGCAACAACCATGAAAGTTCCACATATCCGGCAATCCTACTAATGAATATATATCCAAAAGAAAGGAAATCAGTCTATCGAAGAGGTATTTGCACTTCTGTTTTTATTGCAGCACTACTCACAATCAAGATATGATATCAGCCTAAGGGTCTATCAACAAATAAATGGATAATACATATTTTTTCCAAAGTAGGCAACTACTCTTCCAGGAGTAGGTGATTACAGAGGCAGATAAAAATGTCAGCCTTGAACTTGGCTAGATTATATGAAGATATGAGATAAAAGTGGGACTATGAACTGATAAATCAGGTTGAACAAGGGAAAATTATGCAAATAGCATGCCAATCAGGGAATCATGGCAATCTCTGGCAATCCTAATGTTGAGCACATCTACCCATAGAAAGTTATGAGTCATCCTCTGCCTAAAGTACATTCCTATACAATTGAGAAAAAGCTTCCAACACTGTAAGTTACTATGGTGCTGGTGCAGAGAGTGCAAGGTGATTCTTGTTATCTATAGAATAAAGCTTACTTGGATCACTCTCCTTAACAGCATCGTCAGCCTATGAAGACATATGCCCTTTATACACTGTATGGAGAAACCTTGCTATCCACCTCAGCGACATCAGACATACCACAAAATAAAATTATTTACTAATAAATTTAGTTTTCATGAAATTAGCCTCTATTTATTATTTGGCTTTATCCTAGCCTGCTATCTCAATTTATTAGCCCCACTTTCTCTCCAATTATCCACAGCAAAAAAATACAATACAAAGAAATAATGCAATTACTTATGAAATGAGATTGTAAGATTTGCAAAAGATGTAAGATTTCTTAGACATCATGATCAGTTTCTCAAAACTCACAAAGCTATTGACATGTGAGGATCCTGTAGTGTTTGACTAGAAACTATGAAAAAAGTAAACAATGGAAATGCATATACATTCATCTCTTCTTTAGGGAGTGAATTAAATACCAACAGAAATTCATGAAGCACTAACTTTGAAGTAAATAGTACACTTTAAATTTAATGCAAAAGACAAAAATGAGATAGATGCTTTTATGTCATTCTTTCTTTAAAAATCAATACTTGCTTATGTTTCTTTATGAAATATAAAATGTAACTTTACTGCATATAAATGAAATAATATGTATTGAGTTTTTCAGAGTAAGAAGATACAGTCTCCATAAAAATGAAAATTTTCTTTTTTAAATGGATTAACTTAAAGTTGTATTTACCAATTATAAATCTGATATGGCATTTCAAATTAAATTTGTGCAAAACGAAATTCTTTACTTCTATATGAAGAAAAGCAGTATCTTTTCCCAAACTTATTTCTTTCTATGAATAGTAACTCAATTATGACAATTACACAGATAAAAATTTAATTGTATTCATTGGTCTTTTTTTTCCATCCCTCCATGTACAATCTACCAGCAATTTCTCTTGACTGAATATTTAAAATAGATACAACTAAGTTCTGAAATTTTTATTCTGTCATTCTATTTCAAGTCACCATTACTCATCACTCAGAAAATAGTAACAAATTCCAAGTTGGTCTCATTGCTTCTACTTTTGCCTGTTTAAATTATAGTCTTTACTCATCAGCCAAAGTGATACTTTTAAAACTGAAGTAAGATTGTCTGATTTTTCTACTCATACCCTCCCAATGGTTTACATTTCACTCAACCAAGCATTTGAAGTCTTCATTATGCCATATATGGCTCTACAGGATATAGTTACCAAACACACTTGTTATCTCTGACCTCATCTTCTGTTCTCTTATTCATTCACACACCTTTTTCCAACTCTGCCTTCTTTGTACTTCTTGGACTTTTTAAACATACCCATTGTGCATTTTAGGTCTTGCTCTTTCTTGTCCTGGAATGTTCTCCCCCTCTCTATATAGGTGTCATTGTTGTCTCACTTTATTTAGATATTTGCTCAACTTTCTTCTTATCTAAGATGATTTCTTGATTCTTAAGACTCAAAGAATGCCTCCCCATAAACTGCTTCTTTCATGGTAACATTTCACTTCATTCTTCTTCTTCACAGTTAGCATAATCAACAAGGTAGTTATTAAGTTGTTTGCTGTTTCTCTTCTGAGTACAAAATACCTTTTTTTGGTTCAACACCATTTAATTCATACCTAGCATTCAGTATACACTCAGTAAACATTTATATTCTAAAAGGGACATACTAAAGAGAATGAGTGAACTGGCATGGGCAGGGGGTTAAAGATACCAGGTGCTAGCAGTCAAAAAATTAAGTGTGGGCTATACAATTTATTATCCTTAAGATGTATGCAAACTGTGAGGAATGCTTAGTATTGAGCATAGATTTAGGAATCTGCAAGACTTTTCAATACATGCCTAAATCATATAAAACATATTACTGTGAATTTTATAATGAATACCATAACTATATCCTTAAGTCAGAAGTATGATACACTCTTGGTAGCAGAAATGATAAAAGTAGTGTTAGCAATACAATTATAAATGCCATTTATTATTTGCCATAAAATCTATATTGATCTAAGCTTGTTACATATATTATCTTGTCATGCAATACCCTCTTTAAAATTACATAAAATCATACAATTTAAATATAAGCAAATTGATTTAGAGGAATCCAGAAATATGTTCAAAGTTATGTTCTAATGTGATTAAAATCCCAGATGTAAACCCTATATCACCCGACTCTAAAATCTTTACAATGGCATGTCTGCTAGCATAACATGAAAGCATCTATTCCATATTTGTCATTTGCATCAACTTTAAAGTTTATCATTTATTTAAAAGTTATTTTAGAGTTTCATTGATTTTTCTTAGTATTTAATTCATTCTCTACTGAGTAACTCATACACATTTGCAAGATATTTTTTCTTCTTTGATAGTAACTAATCAAACACTGCCAAATCCTCGCAAGTCAATAATCTTATGTGAAATTTGAGAAGCTTATTATGATTTCTTGGAAATCCTACATCTCTTGAAAAAATCTTATGAACTTATTTCATAAGTAGTTACATTATTTCATTGCATTGTGTATGTTGCTGTTGACAATTGGGGAGAAAGTGAGTCTAATAAATTGAGATAATAAGCAAATAATAAATACAGGCTGATTTTTTAAGGACTCAATTCCTTAGCTAATAATTTTATTTTACAGTGGTTTAGTTCTCAGTCTGATGAGAATCTAAGCTACCTTAAAGCAAGACAGGACAGGTACATTTAGGAAGATTACATTTAGATAATGAGATGCATTTTGTGTCTTACTTGTATTTCAATTTTTATCAGGTTTACTGTCAGTAAAGCTGAATAACTGACATATGCTATAAGGACATGCAATATTAGTGAAAATTTGTTTAATGTGCTAAAACTCTTCTTCCATTTTTAAAAAACTATTCTAAATCTTAATTTCAAAGGACTTATGTTCTTTTGGGACATTTATCTGGAAGACTAAAAAGCAGTGTAGGGGCTCAATGGTCATTATTTATACAAAAGGAAGTTTACCTAATACAAGACTTTAAAGTCTTAAGTAAACATAGGAAAACATTTGCCTCTGCAAATAACCTTGGAGACATTCTTAAAAATATGCTAATATTTATAGTCTGTAAAATCATCCATTTTTAATGATACAATGATGGTTTCAGATATCATAATCAGGAGACAAAGACAAATAGTTTTTGAATATCTAAAACATTTTGTCGGGACCTAAATCAGAGAAGTAATGTGCAATAAGGTGCAAATAATTTATAATGCCATGCCAAATGAACTGCTGGCAATAAGGTGCAGAAGGTTTAGGTCATGTTATGTCAGGTTGGAACACATTTTCTTTAGTATCAAAAGGATTTGATTGGTTAGAAAATAAGAATGGCCATTATATCCAGAAGAAGTACACGTAGACCTCCCCTGTTTAATAATTATCTAGACAGTGGAACATATGTTATGTATATACACTAACTTCTGGGAACACTTCAGATGAAAAATTCTATCTTTATTATAAATTAAAAGAGAGCGAGAGAGAGAGAGAAAGAAAGAAAATTAATAAAGGGTTCTGTAAAAATAACCTGCTGTAAATGAATAGGGGAGATTTTTACTGAGAAAATTAAAAAAAAAATCCAAGAGAAAATGTGTTAAAAATTTTTCTTTTTTTAGATAGGTAACAGATATTGCGATAGAGATAGAGATAGATAGATCGATAGATCGATAGATCAATAGATCGATAGATCAATAGATCGATAGATAGATAGATAGATAGATAGATAGATAGATAGATAGATAGATAAATTATACAGTAAACTCTGTGACAAAATCTCTACTATGTTCTAGGGATCAAAAGATAAAACTTAGTTTATGTCCTTAAAATTTTACGAGTGAAGGAAGACAAATCAACCTGTATTTTAATAAGATGTGCTATACTAATTAACTGCTGTATGGTAGATTTTTAAAATACAGAGAAAGAAAAATTTCATGACAGAATTTTGGTGTCAGCACATTTTGAAAATGCATGATTCCCTGGAAACAAAATATTGAATGACAAGAGGAAACAACTGATATATAGTTGAAAGTGCCTATTTGTTTAAAGAGACTTGGAAAAAGTATAATTAGAGAAAACTAAAATTTCAGAAGCAGAAAAATATTCTTCAAGGATTAGTGATACAAAAACAATTCTGAAAATATGCCAAAATTCAGGAAAGCTGGGATAAGCACAGTAACAATTAAAATAAAACTTCCCTAATGAAGACAGCAGGGAGTGCAGATTAAACTTACTAAAGCCTAGTGAAGATACAGGAAATTCAGTAGAAATGTAATTGAAAAAAAACTATATTCAGAGGAAAGTCAATAATGTAAAAATATTAAAAATAAATCAACATAGCATTGATATCAAGAAAGTAAAATACAAATTAAAACAAAATAAATTAAACATAGATAATATATTCATCTTATGAATATATTAACTAAAAATAAGTTAACATTAGTAAAAAGAGTAAACATTTATCTAAAAATAGGATTCCCAGAAATTCATCATTTTAATGAAAATACATTTGAAAAGCATATCATCTAATAAATACACAGAAACTTGGACAGACAGTTGACAAATGAATGCATCAAAATCTTTAATAAACATATAAAATTCAACAAAGTCATTTGTTCTGAGAGAAAACAGTTAAGAGCTCAGAAACAAAACCATAGACATATGGTCAATTTACTTTTGATTAAGGTGCAAAAGCAATTCAATGGAGAATGGACAAACTGTTCAACAAATGATGCTGGAACAAGATGTCTGAATACAAAAAAAAAAAAAAAAAGATGTTTGACATATACATTACAGCTTATGCAAAAATGAACTCAAATTAGACCATAGACCTACACGTAAAACAAACTGTAAGATTTCTAGAAAAAAATAAAAATAAAACTTGTATTAGCAATAAATTTACATATTTTTTCCTTAAATTACAAATTAGACTTTACCAAAATTAAAATTTTTGTCTGTGGAAGATGTTTAAAACAATAGATATATGAGCCAAGTCTGAGAGTGAATAATTGCAACACACATACCTGAAAAACACTTTATATCCCGAAGACATATAAAGAACCCTTAAAAGTTAATGATTTAAAAAACAATTATTTAAACAACGGTCGAAAAATGAAATAAGGTGCTTCATCGAATAATATGTATGATAGCAAATAATCACAGAGACAGATGTTTAGCATCATTATTTATCAAGAAAACATGATTTTAAAAAACAACCACGTAACCTAGATAAGACTGTGTTCCTGTATGTGACTTCATGCAAACCAAAACAGTCAGAGAAATGCCAACAGAAACCATAATGATAGTCTACCACATTCACAATGGAGTGGCTAAAATGAAATAAACAAACAAGCGAATAAATAAGTAAATGGCGGTGACAAACAATATTAAATATTTGAAGATGTAGAACAACTATGATTTCATTTATTGACTGTGGAAGAGTAAAAATTGGTATAATTACTTGTGATAGCTTGTGAAAATGTCCGTTAAATTAAATGTACATATATACCATAACCAAGAAATTCTACTCATATATGAACAATCTCACATATTTAAACACACACATATATATATGTTCGTGTATGCATCTTTGTCTATGTGTCTCTTGATTTTTCTCTCATGTGCATGTGCAATTATATGCGAAGAAGGATTATTTATAATTTTTCCAAAACTACAAACACCATGTATTAGTCAGGGTGGTCTAGAGGGATAGAATTAATGGAATAGATATTTATATGAAGGCAGTTCATTCAGTATTAACTCGCACTATCACAACGTCCCACAATAGGCCATCTGCAAGCTGAGGAGCAAGGAGAACGAGTTCGAGTTCAAGAACTGAAGAACTTAAGAGTCTGATGTTCAAGGGTAGGAGGCATCCAGCACGGGAGAAAGATGGAGACGGAGGGCTAGGCCAGTCTGTCTTTTCACATGTTTCTGCTTGCTTATATTCTAGCCACACTGGCAGCTGATTACATTGTGCCCACCCAGATTAAGAGCAGGTCTGCCTTCCCCAACCTACTTACTCGAATCTGAATCTCCTTTGGCAAAACTTTCACAGACGTATCCAGGATCAATACTTTGTATCCTTCAATCAAATCAAGTTGACACTCAGTATCAACCACCACAATACCACCCCTTGTCAACTTGAACCCATACACATCTCCTGAAATCACATATAATCTTCAAATAAAGACAATAATAAGGTGAGAATTATGTCTAACTTAAAACAACTATCATTTGTACAACTGAAAATGCACCAATCCCGAAACCAAATACTATTACATAAAGTTAACAATGCTTAAATGCTGAAGTAAAGTCAGTAAATACTATGACATATGATAAAGGAAAAGGAAATAAAATGAAGTTGTTTTCTTAGTACAATGTGTACATGCACAAACATGTTTTTAACAAAAGGAGGAAATACTCATGGCAGTTACAATCCTCATTTCTGCAGCTAACTATGTAGTTATAGCTGGTATTGAAGACTACCTTCTACTATCCATTCTGTGTTCCCTTTGCCTTCAGAAAGCCCCTCAGCAGGTCATGATTTTTTCCTGGTGGAGTGACCCAAACCTTCATTCCTGAGTGGTCGGGTCACTTGTAGTCCTGCCTGGATTGGGCTGTTGTAGTGTCCCATTGACATTAATCACAGGGAGTGTTAATTCTAAGAGACACCCTAATGCATCTCCTCTATTCGATGCATACACTTCCTTACCTCCATTGTGGAATAGTAGAATGATCTCATCTTGATAGGCCAGGTTAATTCCCCAGCCAACACTGTAACTCCCTTCTGAGCCTGTTGACTTAAAGGTAGGAGGAGATCAACATGTCCAGGTAGCAATCTTAACTTCCAGTTTAATGGAATCATTGTTGTGTCTGCGTTCCTCCCTCTGGAACTAAGACCTCTAGGCCAGTAGAATGTAATGTCTTGGAAACAGGAAGCACAAATTTTGCTAGTAGATCACTAGGGAAGATGGTGAGTTGTGTTATTTCTACTTCCACCCCTTGATTCCCAGACCCTTGAATCCTGGCTATGGGAGAAACAGTATCATATATTGGACGCTGATTCAGATCACACCCAGCCTTCTTGAGAACTGTACCCCAGTTCCGCAAAGTATTGTCAACTTGTTGGCATTTTAATTGTAATTTCAAAAGGCCATTCCACCATTCTATCAGTCCAGCTGCTTCAGAATGATGGGGAACATGGAAAGAAAAGTGATTCCATGAGAATGAGCCCACTGACCCGCTTCTTTAGCTATAATGTGAGCATGTTAGTCAGATGCAGTGCTGTGTGGAATATCATGACAGTGGAAAAGTTACCTCCATGAGTCCATGGATGGTAGTGTTGGCAGAAACATTGGATGAAAATTAGGCAAACCCATATCTGGGGTGTCTATTCCAGGGAGGACAAGCCTCTGCCCTTTTCATGATGGAAGAGGTCCAATATAAACAACCTGCAGTGTTGGTCTCTGCTACTGGTAAATTAGGACTCAGAAGTGGCTGTAGCCAGGTCAGCCTTGGTGAGTGGAAGTCCATGTTGCTGAGCCCATGCTTACCTTCATCCTTGACACCATGGTCACTTTGTTCATGAACCCCTTGAGCAATGACAGGGGTGACTGGGGTAAGAAGCTGAGTGGAATCCACATATTGGGTCATCCTATTCACTTGATTTAAACTCCTTCTGCTGCTTGTATCCTATGAGCACTCACATAGGATACAAATATATTCATGGTTTTTGACCACTCAGAGAGGTCCATACACATACCTCTTCCCCATATTTCTTTGTCAGCAATTTTCCAATCGTGCTTCTTCCAAGTCCCTGACCATTCACCCAAACCATGGTTACAACCCGTGAATCAGCATATAATCACGTATGTGTCCATTTCTCCTGCCATGCACAGTGCACAACTAGGTGCACTGCTCAATGTTCTGCCTGCTAGGAAGATTTCCCTTCACCATTGTCCTTCATGGATATCCTAGAAAGGTGCTATAGTGCTGCCACTGTCCACTTTTTGGTGGTGCCTGCATACCATGAAGAACCCTCTGTGAACCATGCCCTAGCCTTCTCTTCCTCTATTAACTCTTCATAGGTAAATCCCCAAGAGGCCATCAGTGCAGGTTAGGGAAGAGAAGGCAGGGTGGCAGAAGTGGAGACTATAGGCATTTGAGCCCCTTCTTCATTTAACTTACTTGTGCCTTCAGGACATGCTCCAGCTGAATTGCGTATATACAACTTCCATTTGATGATGGAATGCTGCTGTGCATGACTCACTTTGTGGCTAGGTGGGTGAGGAAGCACCCAGGCTTATGACAGGCAGTTCATATCACATGGTGACTTAATGCCCCATAATCAAACACTCAGTTTCCACCAAAGCCCAATAATGGCCAAAAGCTGTCTCTCAAAAGGAGAGTACTTATCTGCAGAAGATGGTAGGGTTTTGCTCCAAAATCCTAGAGGCCTCTGCTGTGATTCATATATGGGGACCTGCCAAAGCCTCCAGATAGCATCCCTTTCTGCCACTGACACCTCAAGCACCATTGGACCCGCTGGGTCATATGGCCCAAGTAGGAGAGCAGTTCACACAGCAGCCTGGACCTGTTGTAGAACCCTCTCCTGTTCTGGATCCTACTCAAAACTGGCAGCCTTTCAGGTCTCTCAATGAATGGGCCAAAGTAACCCACCTAAAAGAGGAATGTGTTTCCTCCAAAATTCAAAGAGGCCCACTAGGCATTGTTCTTCTTTCTTGGTTGTAGAAGGAGCCAAATGCAATAAGTAATCCTTCACCCTAAAAAGAAATATCTCAAGAGGCCGCACATCACTGAATCCCCATAAATTTTACTGAAGTAGAAGCTCCCTGAATTTTGGTTGGATTTATTTCCAATATTCTGGTATGCAAATGTCTCACCAATAAGTCCAGCGTGTTTGCTGCTTTTTGCCATTGGATCCAATCAGCAAAATGTTGTCACTGTAATGGACCAGTGTGATATTTTGCAGAAGCAAAAAAGTGACGAAGGACTCTCTGAATAAGATAACGACACAAAGCTGGAGAGTTGATATACCCCTGAGGTAGATATGTACCCCTGAGGTAGATAAAGCTATTATTCCTGGCCTTGCCAGCTGAAGGCAAATTGCTTCTGGTGGTCTTATGGACAGGAAAGGAGAAAAAGGCATTTGCCAAGTCAATGGCTGCATACCAGGTTCCAGGAGATGTGTTAACTTGCTCAAGCAGGGAAACCACATCTGACACAGCAACTGCAACTGGAGACACCAGTTGGTTAAGCTTACAAAAGCCACTGTCATTCTCCAAGATCTGTCTGTCTTCTGCACAGGCCAATGGGAGAGTTGAGAGGCATGTAATGGGAATCACCACCCTCGTGTCTTTCAGGTCCCTGATGTTGGCATTAATTTCTGTAATCCCTCCAGGGATGTGGTCTTATTTTTGATTTACTATTTTTCTAGGTCAAGGCAGCTCTAATGGCTCCCATTCGGCCTTTTCCACCATAATAGCCCTCATCCTACCAATCAGGGAGCCAACATGGATGTTCTGCCAGCTCCTTGATATGTCTATGTCAATTATGCATTCTGTCACTGGGAAAATGACCACAGGATGAGTATGGGGACCCACTGGCCCACTGTAAGTTAGACCTGAGCCAAAACTCCATTAATTACCTGACCTCCATAAGCCCCACTTTCAGTTCCTTGGAATCAACATCAGCTCAGAGCCAGTGCCCAGTAGTCCCCAAAATGTCTGATCATTTCCCATCCCCTAATGCACAGTTACCTTGATAAAAGGCCAGAGGTCTCCTTGGGGAAGGATGGGAGGAAGATTCATTGTCAGTAATGTGGTGGGGTCCTTCCTCAAAGGGACTAGAACTTCCCTTCAATCAAGGAGTTCTGGGACTGTAAACTGGTTCAGTCTGGAAATTGAGGGACAATGATTCCCTGTTTTTGTAATTCAAATTAGTCTTTTATCCATTCGGCCTAGAAGTTTTCTGCTTGTATAAATTAAGGATGAATGCAGTAGGCTTCCTATTAATTTTACTTCTAGGAACACTGTGATTAGCCAATGCCAGGGCTCTATATGAGTCAGACTGTTCTGATCACTGCTTTGTCTCTCCTGTCCATTACAGCAGCTATGCCCACCTTGCCTTTGATGGTTGAGTGCCACCACTTGGCCCCTGCCACCTTGGGATCCAATTATTTTTATTGTATTTAAATTTCGTAGTTGAGTGACTACAGTTTCCACCAATAGATCTGACATACAGAGAAGAGCAATTATAGGTCTCTTCAAAGATGCAGGTGCTGCCTTCACAAATATATTTTGCAAGGCTTTGGCCAAGGGTACATCTTCTGAACTCTCTCAGCTGGGAATGAGTATGTTTAAAGTAACTAATCTACCCCATCATCCCAATCTCCCTAATCCTTTGGATCCCTTCCTCTACATTAAATCAAGGAAAATCAGGCATTTCCAGCTCACTCACTGTGGGCCATCTTTTAATCCATGTTTCAGCTAACAAAGCAAATAACTCCCTGAGCTACAACATTAAATGCAGAGTCCATATATGGTGGGCACAAATTAATATATTCAGCCTGATTCACCTCTATGTTTCTTCTGCCATTATTTCACACCCTTAATATCCATTTACATGCCTATTCCCCAGATTTCTGTTTATATAAATTAGAAAACTCAAGTAGTTCTTTTTAAGTGTAGTGCACCTCCTCATGGGTCACACTCTTAACCTCGTCTCTAGGGGCCCACCAGGACTTTGTCTAGTTATAGGTCTAGAAACAAACAGGGGTGTTGGGAGTGGCTCCTGAGGAGAATCAACATTATTTTGCCTGGCAACTGCCTCAGGGGAGGCCATCTCTGTTGCCTCAGGCAGCGCAGAGTTTATCGCCTCAGAAAAAGGTGGAAAGGCTGATGGCAGCATGGGTCAGGGAGTTGTTGCAAAAACTGGGAATGGGGAAGCTGCTTTTTTTTTTCTGGCAAAAAAAGGTTTGTCAGAGTTTACAAACTCAGTGCTACAAACACCAGCTTCAACAAGGTCCTCCCACACATCCCCATTCCAAGTTGCAGGATCTCATTCTTTTCCAACAAATGCCCCACTTCAACATTACACATCTGGCAAGACTGTGCATGCACCTTTTGTTGAAGGGCAGCCACTCACATGATAAGAAATTGTGTCTGTTTTTACACAATTTTAGCTCTTTCTCTGCAGGAGACAAGACTCTCACTCAGGACAATCTTAGCAGATCTGAGGCTCAGTCTCTGCTTCTGAAGCCAAGAGACAGATTCCCTGAATTCACCATTTTCTTTCAGCACTTAGGAGCAACCAACCAGCTTCATTATGTTTCTTGGTTCTCCACATATGCTCAGAGGTATTATGTATGGAGTCACTAAACTCCCTGTCTCCCACTAGCAGTGAATCAGGAGTGTCAAATGCATTTATTTTACATAACTATCTAAACAGCTTCTGCCAAGGACTATGCATTTTGGGGTCTAATTACTAAGCAGCCAACTCCAGAAACTCCAAAACCAACAAAATAACTACACACACACACACACACACACACACACACACACACACAGACACACACACACACACGAGGTTAAGTATGAACTCACATAATCACAAGGTCCCACAATAGTCCATCTGCAGGCTGAGGATCAAGGAGAATCAATCTGAGTTTCACACTGAAGAAACCGGAGTCTGATGTTTAAGGGCAGGAAGCATCCAACACAGGAGAAAGATGTAAGCTGGGAGGCTAGACCACACTATTCACATTCTTCTGCCTGCTTATAGTCTAGCTGTACTGGTAGCTGATTAAATGCTGCCCACTCAGATTAAGCATGGGTCTGCCTCTCCCAGTCCACTGACTAAAATATAATCTCCTTTGGCAACACCCTCAAAGATGCCCAATATCCATACATTGTTTCCTTGACACTCAGTATTAACCATCACACAATACAAAGGTCAACAATATTAGAAGAGATACAAATTTTCTGGTATATTCTGATGTATTCTTATAATGGAATACTAAACAGCAACGAATTGAATGAAGTAGGCCTACACATCACTATCACTATTATAATACTATGTGATAGAAATCAGCACAAAAAGTGGATTGTATTCTCAATCTACATAAAATTTGAAAAGAAGTAACATAAGAGAGTATTAGTTTCCTTTTGCCGCTGTATCCAATCACCAGAAATTGACTTGCTTAAAAGAACACAGAAAGATTCTCTTACAGTTCTGGTTGCTGGGAGTTTGAAAGGGGTGTCACCGAGATAAAATTAATGTGTCAGCAGACTGCTTTCTTTCTGGAGACTCCAAGGGCATTCCATTTATTTGCCTGTCCTGGCTTGTAGAGAATTCCTGCATTCATGGATTTGTCCCTACTCCTTTATCTCAAAAGCCAGTTGTTGCCCTGACTTCTGCTTCTGTTTCCACATCTCTTTCTCTTACTTTGACTCTTTTACCTCCCTCTTCCATTTATAAGCACCCTTGTGATTACACCAGGAAAACCTGCATAATCCAAGATACTCTACTTATTTGAAGGTCAGCTGAACAGCAAACCTGAATAAATTCTTCATCATTAATCCTCATTTGCTATGGAACAACATATTCACAAGTTCCAGGGAAGTAGGCATTGACATCTTTGGGAATCATTGCTCCCCTACCATGAGTGATAAAAGTGAGACTATTGGTTAAATTTTCAGGGGAGTAATAAGCTGTTAGTAAGTACTACTGAGGTTTGTGGGTGGCAGTAACATGTTATACCTTCATCTGGGCTGTCCTTTTTATACAGGTATGTTTCCTTTGGGTGGCAGTGAGGAGGGTGCTTCAAGTACTGAAGTTATATTTGCTTTACAGATTTTATTGCAGTATTAAGCTTCAATGTAACATATAAAAACACATGAAGGAAAAAATATAAAGTTATTTGCATGTAAAATGATATAAAACATTCTGTATAATAAAAGAGATAATTTTAAGAGTTTAAATTACATTTTTTAAAAAATGGGGGAGGACTTTATATCTGCCTAAAATAGTTTATTACTAACTTTATTGGTAGAAGCTCTAACATTTAAGGAAAAAAATATTTTCTATGATACTTTTACCTTAAGTAATGCATTTTCCAAAAGAACTTAATGAGGTTAAGATATTTCAATTATTTGAATCATATATATTTGTATTTATTATAAACCTAATACTAAGAGCTGACAGAAATGTCACAAGATTTGCATAAGATGTATATAAAAATAATGTTATGTTAAATGTTTGGGGAGTAACAGGGTGACAACCTCAAAGTTGGTTAAATCCATTATGGACCTTATAGAAGATAAAGTATTATCAATGAAAATGTATTATTTTAAATGATTTATCTGTGTGATCTCTTATACTGTACAGAATCACAAAATGAAAATGCTATTTGTATTTGGTGGCATTAGGAAGATTTTTACATTTACATTTTGTTTATGTTTTCTGTATGTTTGTAAAATATAAATTTTAATTTGGAAACCAATTAGCCGTTTAGAATAGCTATACACATTCATATACATATATAGTTTTACATATGTACCTATAGATTCAAGAGTATGTATATTTTTAAATGTAGATATATTTGAATCTACCTTTTTATTTTATTCACAGCATTTACCAGAACCTTATATAGGATTTATTTATTTATTTATTTATTATTTATCAACTAAGCTACCTTGTGGTAGTAGTACCCCTGTTTTATTTAATTCATGGTATCTTTATATACTGCATTTGCATTTAATTTAAACTAAATATTCTTTGCATATACTTAATGTTCGAATGTCATTTTAATGTCCTTAGGATTTTTTTTTTTTTTGAGACAGTGTTTCTCTCTTTTTGCCCAGGCTATAGTGCAATGGTAAAATCTTGGCTCACTACAACCTCTGCCTCCTAGGTTCAAGTGATTCTCCTGCCTCATCTACCCGAGTAGCTGGGATTACAGGTATGTGCCAGCATACCTGCCTAATTTTTGTATTTTTAGTAGCAACAGGGTTTCTCCACGTTGGTCAGGCTGGTCTCGAACTCCCAACCTCAGGTGATCCACCAACCTTAGCCTCCCAAAGTGCTTGGTTTACAGGCATGAGCCACTGCACCAAGGCTGTCCTTAGGATTTTTTGTACACACAGATTTTATGACAATTCAGCTTTCATTAGATGACATATCATACTATTTATAATTGTCATGATTTGTGTATGTATTTTTGAAGTGTATTACAACCTTCTTTTATTTGATTTTTATAGAGCTTTTTGACTTTACAATATTTTCCTTGAGTTTTGACAGCTGGAGCTCTATAAATACAGGCACGCACTAGAATTTTACATAGACTTTAAGAATATGCTATACAATTTAATTATTCTACCACACTGAATTAGAGAAACATTTATTTTAGTGTGTATTGTATAAAAAACTGTAAATTCTTGTTTACAGTCCAATATATAAAATAGATATTAGGCAGATAATTACAAAATAATTAACTAATTGCAATGGCCAAACACTTTCAATACTGCAAACTTACACAAACCATACACATTTCTACATTTTTTGAAGTCACTTTAACTCAGACACACATAACTGATTCAAAACCATTTATATCAAACTGCAGTAACAAATACCTCAGATTAAATTTATCAAAAAATATTTTTGTGACATTTTTCTGAAATTTTCCTCAAAACAGTGATTCACCCATAATATCTCTGACTGCTCTATTATCACAGGTTTCATTTTCACCTCTCCTAAATCAGCAAGTGATGTGCACAATTCTTATTAACTTCACTGACTAGAAATCTTTAGGAAGTGATTGATGTGACTATTCTGAAATGAAGAAGCTACCAGCATTCAACACTACAAAGGTGATTACTGAAGATGATGGACTACTAAATTCTGCAGAAGAGAAAATTTTTCTATTAAGATATGATAAATGGCAGCAACTTCTCTGTTAATTTACTTTCCATTTTGCTTTAACTTCATTTTTTTAACTTAAGTTTTCTAATATATCTTGAACTCTGAAATGGCTTATCAAGTATTTGTTTAAAAAAAATACTTACAAATCTTTCCAGATATCCAAACTACCTATTTAAATAGAATGACAAACGATGTATAGTTTGATTTTTTAATCAAATTTCATTTAGTAATATCTTTATATATTTAATGATAGACTCTGTAAATTTAGCAGATTTTTCCTGCAACCCCTGATTCAGTTATCCTATAGCATACACTAGTCCGAAACATTCTAAAGTCAGTTGCTTGTGGGTCTTTGTCAATGTAATATTGTCACTACATACAACTATGACAATTGGCTTTAGGATCTTGAAGTAGAATTTAATTTAATATTCATGCACTTAGAATAAATTATATAGGCATGTAATCATGGGAACCTATAATTTCCCTTTGTTTTTTCCCATTGTGCAAGAAATCATTCCTTTTCTCAATATACATTTTAAAAAAATTATAGCACATTCACATATACATATTTCTATGCTTGATATATTTATGTAAGCATAAAAGTGAGTAACAGAATATTACTAACCTAAATGTATAGATCTGTCAACAATTTTAGAACCTGTCCTGTTGATAATAATGAGAGCAGCATATTTTATTGGATGTAGAGTTGTGTGCTCTTTTAAAATATCATTCATTTCACCAATATTTATGTAAATGGATTGTAAAATATTCAGTGAGTGATATATTTCTGCCCCTTTCCTTTCCAGTTACTGATCAGGAAGTTAGAATGAATTATTATTGCCAGCTTAGTCAGAAATGTGAATAATTTAAATATTATGTGCTTTCTTTTCCATGAAATAATTTAGCATCAAACTATGTTAACTACAAACAGTATTAGCAAACCAGAGGTAAGGAAATTCCAACTTGACTCATATTTTTGCTGGTGTATAAAACACTTTGTAAATTCATCTACCTATTTTAGGATTTTGATGTCCTTTTCAGTGGCTGCAGATTTGAATGGCTATAACTTTAAGGACAACAAGATAACAAAAACACAAATAATGTCTACCATTTATTAAGTTCATACTAGGCAGCAGGAAATACACTGTAAATTTTACTAAGATTGTATCATTTAATCTTTACAAAATTCTACAGTGTTGCTAGTGTGTTATCTCTTACACATATAAGGGAATGTAATTTTTGGAGAGATTAAAAGGATTTTCCAAAGTAAGACACGTAGTCAATAAAGGGTTTTAAGACATTTTACATTCAGTCTCTCGAACACTATCATGTATGGCTGCATATTGCAGCTGCCTCAATACAACGTACTTTCTAATGAGAAGAGTTCTATTTATTAGCTCTTGTTTGAAGCCATTCAATGAGTCTATTTTCATTATATTATTTGAACTGAAGAAACTACCAACCGCAGTAACCCTAACACATTACTCAGACTTATACTCTGCCCATTCACTGGCCTTCTTGTCCAAAATATTAAGATATGTTTCTACTTTTCCAGTTACCATAAGAGCTGGAATTTATTTAAAACAGGAGTTTATTTTCCATTGTCTGTTTTCCTACAATAATAAACTCAGTTAATCTGGCACATTTAATTTGCACATGTATTTTATTGAATTTAGAATTAAAAAGAGAAATATATACGGACCAAATTATAGATATACTCTAAACATATTCTACCAATTTAGTCACTGCTACTAATCCAAGATAACATGTAAATACATTTAAACATAAGCAGAAACAATATCAAGTAAACACACATATTAAATAGCATTTAAGCATCTAGTACATTATAAATAAAGTACACTATCGTGGACCCATGAAGAAGTGAACCACATGTTAATTTATTGTATAATTTCAAGAGGAGCAGGAAGTTAAAAATAAGCACTCTTAAGATTACTTTGTAATACTCTTTTTAGTATTGTAATGTTGCGGTTCAGGGGTTCAGAGGAGCCCTCAGTTCCCCTGAGAGGACGTTTCTCCAAGAAAGGGAGAGGAGACCATGGCACAGTGTGCAAAAAAAATGCTGTACTCAAAAGTATTTGTAGAAAGTGATTTAGTTGGGTAAAAGAAAGAAACAGCTAACTCTCACACTAAATGAGAAAAAGAAAAGCTGCTCTCACACTGAGTGAGAGGGTTCCCAGAATGGGGGAAACCAGAGAAGGAAAGCTTCTCTCACACTAAGTGAGAGAATCCAGAAAGATGGAATCCAGGAGAGGAAAGCAGCTTCCACACTGAGTGGAAGGGAATTGACAGAGAGATGGAGTTTAGCAGGGAAGACAGGCTTCCACAAGAGTGTGGAAGGGGACTCCAAAGGGGAAATCCAAGAGAGAGAGAGACAGCTTCCATGAAGGGAGTGTTCGTAGAAGGGGACCCAAACATGGAGTCCAAAGATGTGTGGAAGAAGGAAACTTTTAACCTGGGAGGAACCCCCACCTTCTCTAAGACTTCTAGCTAATGAAAGGAGGTCCTTGGAACTTCTGCTGGAGTGATTGACTTTTGACCCTTTCCCATGCCAGCAAAAACTAAAGATAAACAATTAGATTTCCCAGATGAAGATGGATTGGCAGGGGAGAAAATATGACTCTGGGAAGTTCTTGCCCTAGAAACTACACACCCTTGTGGACCCGGACAGAAAACATCTTCCCTCAGTATTGCCCTTAATGAAGTTCACTGCTAATTTGTTTAAAAATATTATTTCCTAGAAATATAATTATCTTTTCTTGAAAACAATTTTCTATCTCAGTTGATAAACTCATTATCATTCACAATCATTACAACAGCTGTATTTACATTCCATATAATAAAAATGTGCTTGGGTGACATCACCTCTTGTGGTAACATTGATCTGAATTTTCTAGCCAAAATAATAACACAAGTACACACACATGTGCAGTCACGAATACTGCAAAGGATGGGAAAATAATACCACCACTGTAAACAGCAGCTTTCCTCAAAATTCCCTGATTAGGGCCTTCAATAATGTGGTTACATATAATAAATAATAATATCTATATTTCTTATATGTCATCAGTAAGTCAAAATAAAATAGAGACAAATCTCACCAATGAAATTGCATATGTGAAAGTGGAAGATCAAACTATAAAGCTTCTAGAATAAAACATAGAAGAGTAGTTTCAAGGCTTTAAATTTGTATTTTTTTAATATACATTTGACCCTTTGTACATGTGGTTTTGCATCTATGGATTCAACTAATCATGAATCAGACATACTGAAAAATTTAAAAGAAATAAGAATACAACAATAACAAATAATACAAAAGACAACAATATAGCTTAATGATTTACATGACATTTATATTGTACTAGTTATTATAAGTAATGTAGAGGTGATTTAAAATATATGGAAGATACGTGCAGGTAATATGCAATACTATGCTATTTTATATTACTGACTTGAGCACTCATGGATTTTGGTAAACTTAAGAGGCCCTAGAGCCAATCCCCTGCAGATACCAAGAGATTACTATGTAACACAAAAGGTACTAATGTTAAGGAAAAACATTTATAAATGGAACTGTATTAAAACTAAATAAATTTGATCATGCTAAGACCTGTTGTAAAACTACAAAGGAAAAAAAAAACAGAATAGTAGCAGATATATACCAGACATAAACCCAACAAAGGGTTTGAGCCAGAATGTATCTAACTTCAGCAAGTTAATAAGGACATACTGGAAAAATTGAAAATGTAATTTAAAAAGCATTTCACAGAATTAGATATCCAGATGGTCAATAAGAATGTAATAGTTTTTCAATCTCAATAATAATCAAGAAAATGCAAAATAAATCATGATATGATGCCACTGCATCTCCTCTAGATAAGTGAAACTGAGAAAAACAAAACAAAATAATAATGCTGAAATGCTTAATGAGCAATAATAATTCTCATGGTTCCCAGGGTAACTAAATGACTACAGATAGTTTGAAAACAATTTTTATTACTGTCTATTTAATTGGAACACACACATTCCCTTAGGTAAATACAGGTATAACAAAATCAGTATATATGTGCACCAATAGATGTGAACAAATGTACATAGCACATTGTTGATGATAGCCCCATTTAGAAAACAACCCTAATGTCATTCAATGGTAGATAGAATAAAAATATTTCAATAATGATATTCACTATAGTGGTGCTGCCCAATACATCAACTGTCAGGTACAGAACATATCCATTATTAGTTCCATTGTTTAAAGCTGCATGGAAAAGAAACTGAATTAACCTGTGTTATGTATTAGTCCATTCTTGCACTGCTAAAAATAACTTCCTAAAACTGAGTAATTTATGAAGAAAAGAGATTTAACTGACTCACACTTCCACCAGCTGTAAAGGAAGCATGGCTGGGAGGCCTCAGGAAACTCACAATCATGGCAGAAGGTAAAGGAAAGCAAGCACATGTTCACATGTCTGAGCAGGAGAGAGAGAAGGAAGTGGGAAGTGCCACATGCTTTTAAAAAATCAGATCTAGAGAGAACTCACAATCACAAGAACACCTCCCACCAGGCCTCTCCCCCAATACTGGGGATGACAATTCAGCGTGAAATTTGGGTGAGGCACAGAGCCAAACCATATCAGTTATATGCAACACAGATGAATTTCACAAACACAAAGTTGCCTGAGAGGGACCAGACACAAAAGAGTGAATACTGTATTTCCATTTACATAAATTTCAGGTAACCTCATTTATGGTGTTAGAAGTAATGGCTTTTCTTTTTGTGAAATAAGGAGATATTGATGGTTAAGAAAGGACATGAAAGAAAGCTTTTTAAATATGGTTAAAATGTATTCCTTAATCTGGGTACTGGTTAAATTGGTTTTGTCATAATTCACAAACTGTTCACATTCAATAATAAAAAATGTTACGGTTTTTTAAAAATTAGAAAAAATAAAGAAATTAGACAAAAGAAAATAATTAATAAAAAATAGGCCTAATTCCATTTTTCTTTTAAGCAGTATTGATTTCTACAATTATTACAAAATATGAAAGATATTTCTTATTTTCAATATATAGTTATATAAATAAAAATTAACAGAATTTTAACTCAAATAAATGAAATGTATTCTATTTTATAGAGGATATAAACAATTTGTTAAGTCAATTTATTATGTGAATTACTTCAGGTTAAATTGTGGGTGTAATTCTGGAATTTTGTATAATATGTTACATTGAAAAACATATTTCTGCTGGAAAGTCATTTTTAATTAATTACTGGAATTGTATTCTTTAAATTTCAAAGGGATTTTTTTCTAGTTGAATAAAAATATAGTTGATGCATAAAGCTTGTGTTATTTGCATGACTTTAGTGCCTTATTGATGTGAAAACAAAATGTTTTTAGCAGAATTGAATATATTTCTACATAAATATATACATATTAATATATAATGTCCTATCCAATTTTATATACATTAAATATACAAATACAAATATGTATATATATTTAAATATATAAATACAAATAAGTATATATATATATTTACATACACACTTGTATTTATATATAAATTTACCTGTATGTTTATGTTTGTATACCTAAACATAAAAATTTCTCAGTGAAACTGTGAAAAACAAAACAAAACAAAACAAAACAATAATGCTGATTGTTGAAATGCTCAATGAGCAGTAAGAATTCTCATGGTTCCCAGTGTAACTAAATGTATATCAACATATACATGGTTCCCAGTGTAAATACATTTGTATACATATATGTATATAAACATACATATAGTATAGTAATATATAAATGTATACATAGAACTATATGTATACGAATATATTAATATTAATATTAATATTTTAGTTACATGTCTATTTAAATTTATACATATATTTATATGCATTTATATGCATAAGCATAAACAGTTTTCAATGAAACATTCATGTGTATATACACATATTTATATATAAAATATTTATATATAAATATAAATATGTGAATTTATTTGTATTTAAATACCAATAAATATACCATTGTATAAATTTCATACATGTTAATCAATTTATATGTGTAAATTTAGAGGATAGTCATTCCAACATTTTATGAACCATTTGTCTTTAAAGTCTGGAAATCTTCGTGAAAGTGACATCTAACACAAAATCCCAATATATTGAAAAGCAATTTAAAGTTCAAAAAGTGCTGTTTTAGCTGAAAGAAAAGTGGAAGGTGAAGCCTAAAGTGAATTTCTTTATTCTGTAATTTCTCAGTGACTCTCAGAGCCCTATGAATACCTTCAAGAAACCAATATGAGTGGTCATAGAAAGCTTTAGAATTAAATAATAAATTTGTCCAGTGCTTCAAATTATTTAATTAAAATCCATAAGTGAAAAAGTTGAAGTATTTTATTCAATATCATGTACGTGGCCAGTTAAACAATGAAGCAACAATTTTTACCTTTAGAAAATACTTATTTGAAATTCCCAGATGCACTATTTCTGCTTGATACTATACCACAGTATTTTAGAACTTTATTTAGAGTATAAAGAAGTATGTTGACTTGTTAAGATTCATTTTTCTGCTTATTTTTCTTTTTTGTGCTCAGTTTATTTAATTATGAAAGTCTATAGGGTCCAGCCCTACTAGGATTGCAGGATGTCCCCTATCACTGTGGTGAGGCACTGGACCTGAGAAATAAAGAGACAAAACACCACAAGACTGGATAAGAGCAGCTGGGCTGGGGGGCGGGGGCAGCAGTACCACTTACAAGCAGAGTCAGGCCAGGCCCTAAGCATCCAGGTGCGTCTGTATTTATTAGGTACAGGTTAGGGGGAAGGGTAGTGAATGAGGTCATCTTAAGGATAGTGAGAGGGTCAAGACAATCATGTGAGTAATAAACAAGAGGCCTATTCCCATTAGGTCACCGAGGCAAGGAGATGAGCAGTGTGTAACATCTCTTATCTAGCGACAGGCAACTTCTAAGGTTTTCTATAAGAGAATGCTTTGAGTCAGCAGAATAGCAAGAGAGTTGACAGGGTATACAGCCAAGAGGCGTAATTAGACCGGAGGGGTTTTAAGCCCTTGGATGTTTACAGGATTGCCAGCCTGAGGACATATTTCCACAAGAACTGGATGCAAGATATTACAGCTCCCTTGCAGGAGGGGTGACTCTTGTTCCAAGCCTGTCATACAGTGGGTATCTTTATGATACTGAACACTGGCACCTGGGCTTGCTGCCATGTAGTGCATGCCCTTTCAGGCAGGGCACTACCACCTGGGCCATTGATTCTTGTCCTAGTATGGCTATTTTTTCTTAGTTCATGCTCTGTACCATGTCTGCTTTTTGACACTTCTCCAACTACAAACTAAGATATGATTATATAAAAGGAAATAAATGAGGAGTAAGTTATTCTTCAGGCATTAATTGTGCCCGGTGACTGCTTAGCAATCCTTCCTCAGTGCCCAGTAGGGGGCTTACCCACAAGAGTCCTCCTTGGATTTAGAAATGATTTAAAGTGTTTCCAAGAGTTTCTCAGTAGTTCTTTAAGCTTCTTTGTAAAATATTTTATCGTTTTAACAAAATGAAAAAAAAATTCTAACAAGCAGGGAGTCCAGAAATACCATTTTTTATTATTTTAAATTATTGTGAGTATAGAATAGATGTGTATATATAATGGGATACATGTGATGTTTCGATACCAGCATATAATGTATAACAATAAAATCAGGGTAATTAGAATAGCTATCAGCTCAATAATTTATCATTTCTTTGTGTTAGTGACATTGCAATTCTACTCTTATGGTTATCTTAAAATATACAATAAATGATTATTGATTATGGTCACCTTGTTGTGTTATCAAATACTATACTTTATTCATTATATCTAGTCAGATTTTTTAAATGGGCCAAAAATCTGAATAGAAATTTTTTAAAAGATAGGCAAAGGGCAATAACCCTATAAAAAGAAAATGCTGAACATCATTAATCATCAAAGAAATGCAAGTCAAAACTACAAGGAGATGTCATCTCATTCAATTAAAATGGCCATACGGTCCCTATAGAGAATATTATGGAGGTTTCTCAAAAAACTAAAAATTAAATTGCCATATAATCTAGCAATTCCACTGGTAGGTATGTATCTTAAATAAAGAAATCAGTATGTCAGAGATATCTGCACTACTAATAATAGTGCAGCACTACTATTGCAGCACTATTCATAATAGCTAAGATTTGGAATTCTCCTAAGTGCTCATTGCTGGATGGAAGGATAAAGAAAATGTGGTATATCATACAATGGGGTATTATCCAACTGTTAAATTAATGAAATCCTATCATTTGCAACAACATGAAAGAAACAGAAGGAAATTATATTAAGTGAAATATAAGTCAAGCATATCAAAAACAAACAAACAAAAAACAAAACACTTTCATGCTCTCACTATCTGTGGGAGCCAAAAGTGAAAAAAAATTGAACTCTTGGAGATGCCATTAGATGATTCTTGCATTGTTATAAAGAAGTTTCTGTGGCTGGGTATTGAATAAGAAAATTAATTTAATTGGCTTACCTTTCTGCAGGTTGCACAGGAAGCACAGTGTCAGCCTCTGCCTATGGGAAGGGCTCGGAAGTTTTTATTTATGGTGGGAGGTGAACTAGGAGCAAGCACTTCACCTGGAAAAAGCAGGAACAAGAGAAAGTGTGGGTGAGGGGAGATGCCACATACTTAAACAATCAGATCTCTTGAGAACTCATTATCATGAAGAGAGTACCAAGCCATAAGTAATCGGCTCCTATGACCCAAACACCTCCCACCAGGACCCACCTCCAACACTGGAGATTACAGTTAAACATGATATTTAAATGGAGACAAATATCCAAACTATCTCAGAGACAGTGTAATGCTGGAATGTCAGTGTCTGGAGAAGGTAGCAAGGGAGGAGATTAAAAAAAAAGTGGTGACAATAATGAGAGAAATATCATTTACATACAATAAAAATAAATTGTATTTTCTAACTTAAAAGAAAAGTTGTTAAAAAATCTCACTCTTGGCCGGGTGCGGTGGCTCACACCTGTAATCCCAGCACTTTGGGAGGCGAGATGAGCAGATTGCCTGAGGTCATGAGTTTGAGATCAGTCTGGCCAATGTAGTAAAACCTCGTCTCTACTAAAAATACAAAAACATTAGCCAGGTATGCTGGTGTGCACCTGTAATCCCAGCTACTCAGGAGGCTGAGGCAGTGGAATTGCTTGAACCAGGGAGGTGGAGGTTGCAGTGAGCTGAGATAGTGCCACTGCACTACAGCCTGGGCAACTGAGCAAGACTCTGTCTGAAAGAAAGAAAGAAAGAAAGAAAGAAAGAAAGAAAGAAAGAAAGAAAGAAAGAAAGAAAGAAAGAAAGAAAGAAAGAAAGAAAGGAAGAAAGAAAGAAAGAAAGAAAGAGAGAGAGAGAGAGAGAGAAAGGAAGGAAGGAAGGAAGGAAGGAAGGAAGGAAGGAAGGAAGGAAGGAAGGAAGGAAGGAAGGAAGGGAAAGAAAGAAACAACAACAAAAATCTCTGGATGAAAACAGTTGTAAGTTGCCTTTCACTATGAACCACACTTAAAAAGTGAATTAAATAATAACAAAACATGACTTACCAAAATTTGTGGTATGCAGTAAAAGCAGTACTTAGAGGGAAATATATAGCATTGAATTCCCATGTTACAAAACAAAACAAAACAAAAAACCTAAAATCCATTACCTACGCTTCCACTTTAGAAAATTAGAAAAAGAAGAGCAAGTTAAACTCAAGTAAGTAAAAGAGAATAATAAAAATTAAAGCAAAAATCAAATAAATTGAAAACCAAAAATTGTAAATAAAACCAAAAGCTGGTTCTTAGGAAAAATCCACAAAATCACTGAGCCTGTAGTCAGGTTAACTAAGAATAGAAGAGATAAAAATGAATTACTAATGATAAAAGTGAAAAAGGGCCATTTTGAATTATATGGTCATTCAAATGATGATAAATGGGATAAATTATTTTCAAATAATGCATCAAAAAAGAACTCAATAACTTAATAAGAAATAAAACAAATAACCTTGAACAGACATGTCTCAAATGAAGATAGAGCAGTAAACAAACATGAAAAAATGCCCAACATCACTAATCATCAGAGAAATGCAAATTAAAACCACAGTGAAATATCATCTTACACTAGTCAGAATGGTCATTATTAAAAAGTCAAGAAACAACAGGTATTTGCAACGAACTAGAGAAAAAGAAACACGTATATGTTGGTTGAAATGTAAATTAGTATAACCTCTATGAAAAATAGTATGGATATTTCTCAAAGAAGTAAAAATAGAACTACCATTTGATTCAGCTATTCCACTACTGGGTATCTAACCTCAGGAAAAGAAACTATTATGTCAAAAAAGACATCTGCACTCACGTGTTTGTCTCATCACTATTCACAATAGCAAAATCACGGAATCAACGTAAGTGTCTATCAACAGATGACTGGACAAGTAAAAAGTGACACACACACACACACACACACACACACAAAATAATATAATACTATTTACCCCATAACAAAGAATAACATTATGTCTTTTGCAGCAACATGGATGGAACTGGAGACCATTATCCTAAGTGAAATGCCTCAGAAACAGAAAATTAGTAACTTCTCTTTCTTGCCTGAAAGTGAGAGCTAAACAGTAGGTACATATGGACATATAGTATGGACTAATAGACACTGGAGACTCTAAAGTGCAAATAGGTGGAAAGAAAGGATGAAATGAAATACTACCTAATGGGTAGAATGGTCATTTTGAGTAATGGCTACATTAAAAGCTCAGACTTCACCACTATGCAATATATTCAAGTAACAAAACTGAATTTGTAACTCGAAAACTATAAAATAAAAAAAGGTACAAAGAAATAGTATGGACAATTACATACCAAGAAAGCAGACCAATTTTTTAAAAAGGCACTATTTGTCAAAACACATAAAAATAAATAGATAATCCAAATAGGCCTCTGTCTATTAAAGAAATTAAATCAACACATAATAACCTTCTGAAAAATGAAACATCAGAACCAGATGTTTTCACTGGTGAATTCTACCAAACATTTAAGAAAGAAACAACACTAATTCCCTTCAATCTCTCTCAGAAGAGAAAAATTTAAGGAATACTTTCTAATTCATTCAGTGAAGCCAGCATTACCCTAATACCAAATCCAGAAATGCAATTCCAAAAAAACAAAAAACAAAAACAACTATTGACCAAAACCTCTCATGAACATAGATGCAAATAGGCTTAAAGAAAAGATAGTGGACATAACAACTTACTTATAAAACTCGTTAAGAGTGCCGTGTTGTCCATTGTTAAAATCATATATAAGATAATCTCAACTACATAAAGTAAAAATCGGCATAGAAATAAGAAACTTATTTTATTTTATTTTTTTTGGACAATGTCTCTTTTGCCCAGGTTGGAGTGCAGTGACACTATCTAGGCTCACTGCAACCTCTGCCTCCTGGGATCAAGCAATTCTCCTGCTCAGCCTCCTGAGTAGCTGGGACTACAGGTGCATGCCACCATACCCAGCTAATTTTTTGTATTTTCTTTTTTTTTAGTAGAGATGGAGTTTCACTATGTTGGCCAGGATGGTCTCAATCTGTTGACCTCGTGATTCACCCACCTCAGCCTCCCAAAATGCTGGGATTACAGGCATGAGCCATCATGCCTGGCCAAAAACTTCTATTTTTAAAAAGAAAATATTAGCAAATTGAACACAAAAATATATAAAAAGTTCTGTCCACCACGACCAGGTGGGATTTATCACAGGTATGCATAGTTGGCTCCACATTAAAAAATAAGTAATTCATCACTCTTAGGCAAAAGAAGTACAATTACATGATTATATCAATAGATGAGAAAAAAGCATTTGACAAAATCCAATACTGTTTACGTGAAAACTTTCAAAAACTAGGAAATACAAGGAAACATGCTCAACTTGATAAAAATAATTAAAAACTACAGGAAACCTAGAGCTAACATTCTATTTAATAGTGAGGATTTTGAATCCCTTTTGCAAGAATCAAGAATAAGGCAAGGATGTCCTCTCTCACCAGATTCTCAACATCATACTGAAAGTTCTAGTAATGCAATAAGGTAAAAATAGATAAAAGATATGCAGTTTTGGATAAAATCATAAAAAATGGTAAAAGACAGTACATCCAAATAGTGACATATTGTATAGCACTAAAAAGAAATTAACAATCAAACCAAAGCTGTCTTTGTTTACAGATGACATTGTCATCTATTAGCATCTCCCAAAATAAAAATACATAAGTAAACATGTTTCCAAATATATATAAAATATAATAAAGAAAAATTCCAAAACTCTAACAAAAGTTATCAAAAATCTAAATAAATTGAAAGATATTCTATGTTCATGGAAAGCAAGACTCAATATTATCAACATGTCAGTTCTTCCCAACTTGATCTATGGATTCATTACAATACCAATCACAAGTCCAGAAAGTTATTTTGCAGATAACAACTTATTCTAAAATTTAGAGAGATGCAAAAGATTCAGAAAAGACAACACAATATCGAAGGAGAAGAACAAAGCTGAAGGACCAAAACTACCCAACTTCAAGATATATTTAAAGGTACAGCAATGAAGATAGTGTAGCATTGGTTAAAGAAGAGGCAAATGAACTGGTGGGACAGACTATATAGAAACAGATCAATAGATCACATACATGTAATCCAGTGATTTTTACTAATGAGCAAAAGCATTTCAATGGAGAAAAGATAGGTTTTCAACAAACAGTGTTAGAAAAACTGGACATTCACATGCAAAAATAATAAGAATCCAGAACTTACACCTTTTATGTACCTTAACTCAAAATGTATCACCAGTCTAACTGTAAAATATGAACTATAAAACTCTTCCATGATAATATAGTAGAAAATCTATATGCTGTTGGGGTGGGTGATGTCTTTTTAGATGTGATGTCAAAGGTATAATCTATGAGTAAAATAATTGATAAAACTTGATGAAAATTAGAAATTTCTGCTTTGTAAAATATATTGTCAAGAAAATGAACATATAAGCCACAGACTTGGAGGTAATATTTGCTAAATAAAAATCCTTATCTTAGAAAGTACTGACACACAAAGTGTATAAAGAACTCTTTAACTCTGCAGTGAGAACACAATCAGATTTTTTAAATGGGCCAAAGACATGAACAGGTACTGGACCTAAGAAGATATTCAGATGGTAAATAAGCATTTAAAAAGATGCTCACAATCAAAGATCATTAGGAAAATCCAAATAAAAACAATGAGATTAACACTAATTGGTACAATCTAGAATACTGACAATACCTAATTATCAGAACCATGTAAAACAACAAAACTCTTAACAATTGGTGATGAGAAGGCAAAATGATAGAAGATTGTTTGGTTTTTATTTACGAAACAAAAGAGCCTCTTACAATATAACCTAGTAGTCATTCCTCCTGGTATTTACTCAAATGAATTGAAAACTTATTTCCACACAAAAACCTGGATGTTTATAGCAGCTTCATTAATAATTTCTAAAACTTGGAAACATTGAGATGTCTTTAGGTACATCCAAACAATGGCAGGTCATATAGCACTAAAAATAAATTAACTATCAAACCACAAAAAGAGATAAAGGAAAAGGAAACACAATAGTGAGTGAAAGAAGCCAGTTTAAAATGGCTACATACTGTGTGATTCAATTATATGACATCTTTTAAAAGGCAAAACTATGGAGACAGAAATAAATTAGTGGTTCCTGGGGTGAGGGGAAAGATAGATGACTAGGTGGAGCACAAAGGATTCCTAGGGCAGTGAAACTACTCTGTATGATACTGTAATGGTGGATACATGTCATTATTCATGTGAGCAAACACATAGCACATATAGCACCAAAAGTGGACTCTAATGTAAATGGTAAACTTTGAGAGGTAATGATGTGTTACTTAGGTTCATTTAGCTGTAACAAACATATACTCTGGTGGGGGATGCTGATAATGCTAAAGATAATGCATGTGTGGGCAAGAATATGAGCAATCTCTGTGCTTTCTGAATTTTGCTGTGAACCTAAAACTGCACTTAAGAAAAAAAGCAACCACATCCTGTATTTTTTTATTTTCTCTGTCATGTTTTTGATAATAATATTGCCAGTGGTCTTTCCTGCTAAGTGAAAAATTTAACCTAAAATATTTTCTAGCATGTCATATATTCTAAAAGATTCATAATTCCTATTTTATCATATATATTTATAATATAAACAAATATAAAAATATAGTTTCATTCATTATTTTATTGCTTGAAATATTTTAAATATTAGCATATTATCATAAATCAAATGTCAGTAATCCACAAATTATTGTACTTGCTTTTATATTTGACAATTTTTCCAAAACCAACATGAGAAGAATAATCTGTACTTCAGTCTAGACTCAAAAATTAAATAAATGCCCTGTAAATAAATGATTGCCCTCAAATAACAGTTCCCATTTATATTATTTATGTATCCCAGGCTCTCCAATATATGTTCTTTATAAGAATCTGTAAATATGTGAGCTATAATTTTCTAATTCTCATTGCTGATCCTTTGTTTACAAAGCAAATGAAAAGTAAAAAAATGAAAAGCAAGGGTTGCAATCCTAGTCTCTGATAAAACAGACGTTAAACTAACAAAGATCAAATAAGACATCACATAATGGTAAAGGGATCAATGTAATAAGAAGAGCTAACTATTCTAAATATCTATGCACCCAGTACAGAAGCAACCTGCCTCATGAAGCAAGGTTTTAGAGACCTATAAAGAGAATTAACTCCCACACAATAATAGTGGGAGACTTTAACACCCTACCATCAATATTAGACAGATCAACAAGACAGAAAATTAATAAGGATATTTAGAACTTGAACACAGCTCTGGACAAAGTGGGCCTAATAGACATCTACAGAACTCTCCACCCCAAATCAACTGAATATACATTTTTCTCAGCAGCACATCACACTTATTCTGAAATTGATGCCATAATTGGAAGTAAAACACTCCTCAGCAAAGACAAAAGAATGAAAGTCATAAAACAGTCTCTTAGACCACAGAGCAATTAAATTAGAACTCAGGGTTAAGAAACTCACTCAAAATCACACAACTACATGGAAACTGAACAATCTGCTTCTAAATGACTGCTGGGTAAATAATGCAAACAAGGCAGAAATAAAAAAGTTTTTTGAAACTAGTGAAAATAAGACACAATGTACCAGAATATCTGAGACACAGACAAAGCAGTGTTTAGAGGGAAACTTATAGCACTTTATGCTCACAAGAGAAAGCAGGAGAGATCTAAAATTGACACCCTGACATCACAATGAAAAAAACTAGAGAAGCAAGAGAATACTAATTCAAAAGCTAGCAGAAGATGAGAAATAACTAAGATCAGAGCAGAACTGAAAGAGATAGAGAAATGAAAGACCCTTAAAAAAATCAATGAATCCAGGAGCTGGTCTTCTGAAAAGATCAATAAAATAGACCACTAACCAGACTTATAAAGAAGAAAAGAGAGAAGAATGAAAAAGGCATAATGAAAAATGGTAAAGGAGATATCAACCAGTAATCCCACAGAAATACAAATTACCATCAAATAATACTATAAACACCACTATGCAAATAAGCTAGAAAAGTTTTCACATACACACCATGGAATACTATGCAGCCATAAGAAAGGACTAGTTCATGTCCTTTGCAGAGACATAATTGAAGCTATAAAGCATCATTTTCAGAAAAGTGACACAAAAACAGAAAACCAACCACTGCATGTTCTCACTCATAAGTGGGAGTTGAACAATGAGAACACATTGACACAGGGTGGGACACATCACACACTTGGGCCTGTCAAGGGGTGGAGGCCTAGGAAAGGGATAGCATTAGGAGAAATATCTGATGTAAATTGTAGGGAACCAGCCCCAACATCACCTGTGGGTACCTCAGGTTCGGTGGCGACAACGGAGTGAGAAAAACACAAATTAAGAATAAAAGTGGGTGCAGGGGGCCATCACTTGTAATGCAGGCAGTGAAGGCCCCAAGCTTAGGTTCACCACAGTATTTATTGGTTATAATCACTTTGATCTATAGGGTAGGGGTGGAGTGATGGTGGAGAGAGGGTGACATGATGATGGGGTGAATCAGTGAGCCGGAGCTGAATCAATGAGCCAGAACTGGTGTGTCATTCTAAAGTTTGATAACAGTGGTGGTTTGAGAGTTTCCCAAAACAAGAACATGTGGTTATCTTTAGCCTATTATCTATGTGCAGTTGGTGGAATGCAGGCCTTTCAAGGAGCCTGCAAGTCTGGTTATGTCTTGGTGCTATGAAGGGGTTTTATGTCCTTGAGCACAATGTTTATGGTAACAGAGTCTAGGTCACCCTGCACCAAAACATGAGGCATGGAGAATTTTGCCTCCCCAGAAGCCTCCCACAATTTTCCGCAGTTTGCCGCAGTTTGTTGTTCCCAGTTTATATGCTACTCATAACTAATTTATGTAGGCACTCTGTAAGCCCTTTCTTCTTTTCTGCTTCTCCCAACAGTAGATGATGGGTTGATAGGTGCAGAAAACCACCATAGCACGTGTATACCTATGTAAAAATCTGCATGTTGTGCACATGTATCCCAGTACAATTAAAAAAAAAAAAAAAGAAAGAAAGAAAGAAAGTCTTTGTTTAAAAAAAAAATTAAGTACATTGTAAAAGCAACATCTGTTCTACTCTTATAAAATTTCTTTCTTTTTGGAAATCCAGGATTCAGTGTGGGTTCTGCCCAGAGCTTAGAGATCCAGTTAAAAAGTAACTAGTCTATTTGTAAATAAAATTAGTGTCGTTATACAATCTTATGATAGATTTCTATAATTTTATGTTTTATTTCACATCCATCTTTAATCTTCTTCTAGCATCACCAAACTTTTTCTCTCTGTATCTTATAATGTAAATTTGCTATTTGGTTTTTAACTGAGTTTTTTTTTGTGTGTGTGTGTGAAAATGTAGGGCTATTTAGCTAACAAGTTTCTAGGACTGTAAAACAGCTTATCACGAACCTGAAAGTCTAAGATATAATTTAAAGAGTCTTCATTAATCTATAAGATGTACTTCTATCAGCATGCCTAGAAAGTCTATGTATTTATGTGTTGTGTACACAATAATTCACTACTGAAAATATATGAGAGGTCTAATTAATTGACTTAAGAAAATAAAAGTGTTTAAATCAAATACTTTATCTAGAAAATAAAAGGCTAGGCAAATGCTATTTCAAGTTTATGTAACTTGTAACATTTTTAAATAAATGAATGAGCTTTAAAATTATTGGTAAAATATTATTAGAAATGTATTAAGAATTGACAGCATACAGTTTGCTTGCATTTATTAAACAAACAGTTTTGTATTTATCCATTCTAAATACAATAGGGTGTCAAAATTTGGCATAGGTGTTATTAAACTATAAACCCAGCCCAAAACAGAGTAATCTTTGCTTGTATAAACATTAATATTAGTTAGTTAATAAACATTAGTTAGTAAACATTAGTTAGATTATTATAACTTCTAATCAGTAAGGTTTGTTTTGGGAAGGGAATGTTACCAACTTTGTTTTAAAGCTAAACTATATACTAAGATCCTCCCAAAGTTAGTTTAGCCTACAACCAGCAATTAACAAGGACAGCTTGGAGGTTAGAAGCAAGATGGAGTCAGTTAGGTGAAATATTTTTGACTGTCTCAGTTATAATTTTGCAATGGTGGTTCCATAACTTTAAAAAATGACTATCACAGTTTTTATAAATAATCTGGGTAAACAATTAAAATTAAATTATTAGGTAAATTTGATGGGATAAATATGTGTAGACAAACTCATCATAATTTACAATCTAAATCTATATTAAGTTAAATAATGGATATTTTATTATTTGGGTATTTTCTGATAGAGATATATTTATATGAAAACATTATCTCTAATGAAAAATATGTGTCCTTTAAAAAAAAAGTACAATTGTGTTTAATTCAAAAACTTATTTAAAGGTTATGTACAAAACAGAGGAAAAGAAACCAGGAAGTAATAGAAATGTAAAGAAAATTATAAAAATAAAGAAGTATTTTTGGTAAAAAATCTTAATGATAAACAATTTTATATAAAAAAGAATATTGCACAGTTAATTTAATTGTAGAATAGTTTTTAAAAGGCTGTAAATTAATTTTATTACAGCATTAATTAAATAAATTTTAACTAAATATTTATAAATTAAATAAATGTTAACTGAATATTTATTTATTAATTAAATAAATTTTTTGCCAAAACAGGAGTATTTCCTGTAGACTTTCTATTCTAATGGGTTTCACCTCACTACTCAAGACTAGTGTTCCTTGTCTTCTCCTGACTATACAGCAAAATTTTTAATCATGTTTCTAATGTAGAAACTCTCAATTCTACAACCTCTGCCTAGATGAAAATTCTAATCTACATTCAACTGCTTCCTGATAATTCTACTTAGGCTAACACAAGCACCTCAAACTTAGAAAGTCTATATTCTTGTATCCCCCATAAAATTTTATTTGTTAATACTTTCCATGAAATATTCTTGCATCCCCATTGAAACTTGATTTTATTTGTTAATACTTTCCATGAAATTTTATTTATTAATACTTTTTTCAAATGCAACTTATAAGCCTACCTTATAGAATTGTCTAAGTCAGAATTATATGGAATTTTTTTCTGTTCTTCCATAGATAATTGTTGACTCTTGCCAATTGTACATTTTAGTATTTAGTCTGCCTTGTACTTTGCCTTTTATTTCTACTCTTACTCAAAATAATACCATTCTTACTAGGCTACCGTTACCCTAGGCCAGGCCCTGTTAAACTTCTTCTCATTCAAATGCTAATATGTTAAGAATAGTTACAATTTTCTCTCCTGCCTTTTAATTTCTCCCCATTTCATACAAACTAAAGTTTATAAACCCTAATAAAACATTCAAGGTTTTTTATTGCATCCCATGTTCTTCTCTATTCTCAGTTATGTTCATAGATTGCCTCACACATTTTCACAAATATCACAGAACTTCTGGGCTTTCTGAGATATACTATGTGATTTCAAAACTTCTTACTGTTTCATATTCTCTTCTTTAGCTATAATAACTTTATTCTTATTAATACCCCCACCTCAATCTTGACCTCTACTTTCTTTGAAAACTCATCTTCGGAGAGAGATCCAAGATGGCCAATTACTAGCAGCTCAGGATTGTAGCTCCCAGTGAAAGCACAGAGAATGAGAGGATGCCACACTTTCATAAGAATTTTTGTTGTTCATAAACCAGGAGATTCCCAGTGGAGGAGCCCCACGGGTCACCAGCTCAACTCTTGTGGCCAGTACAGCGGTTTTACTGGTGCCTTGGCATGGCGGTTCTTGATGCAGAGTAAACAGGACTGGATCCCCTTTTGGTAGACGTTTGGAGCTCCGGGAAGGCAGAGTCACCTATTCAGCTGGTTGAAAAAGGGACTCAAGAAGGAAGCCAGACCGGACATTCCTGGGCAGAAAAGCACCATGAATCTTAACGCCACTGCTTTGGCCAGCGCAGTGGTTTGCTCAGATTTCAGCCCTGGGAATCAACAAGTTGGATGTCCACTCAGAGACCTGATATGGAAGTCAGTAATTACAAAGATGACAGGTGGATAAATTTACAATAATGGAAAGAAACCGGTGTAAAGAGGATGAGAATACCCAAAATTAGAATGCCTCTCCCTCTACAGGGAATCACAGTTTTTCATCAACAAGCGAACAAGGCCTGATGGAGAATGAGTGTGTTCCATTAACAGCATTAGGCTTCAGAAGGTAGATAAAAAGAAACCTCTGTGAGTTAAAAGAACATGTTCTAGCCCAATGTAAAGAAACTAAGAACCTTGAATAAAGGTTTGATGAAATCCTAATGAGAATAGATGATCTAGAGAGGAATATAAGGGAATTGATGGAACTGAAGAATACAGTATGAGAACTCCACGAAGTATGCACAGGTTTTAACAGTCAAATTGATCAAGCAGAAGAAAGGATATCAGAGGTCAAAGACCAACTTAATGAAATGAAATGAGAAGACAAGATTAGAGAAGAAAGAGTAGAAAGGAATGAGCAAAGTCTCCAAGAAATATTGGACTATGTGAAAAGATCTAATTTATGTTTTATAGATGTACCTGAATGTCATGAAGAGAATGACTCCAATCTGGAAAATATTCTTCAGGATATTATTCAGGAAAACTTTTCTAACCTAGTAAGGCAGGACAATACTCAACTTCAGCTAATACAGAGAAAACCACAAAGATATTTCTCAAGTAGAGCAACTCCAAGACACATAATCATTAGATTCACCAGGGTTGAAATAAATGAGAAAATTTTAAGGGCAGCTAGAGAGAAAGGTCAGGTTACCCACAAAGAGAAGCCTATTAGACTTACAGCAGATCTCTCAGCAGAAATCCTACAAGCTAGAAGAGAGTGGGGGTCAGTATTCAATATCCTCAAAGAAAAGAATTTTCAACTCAGAATCTCATATCCAGCCAAATTAAGCTTCATAAATGAAGGAAAAATAAAATTTTTTGCAAACAAGCAAGCACTCAGAGATTTCATCACCACCAGGCCTGCTTTACAAGAGCTTCTGAAAGAAGCACTACACACAGAAAGGAACAATCAGGATCAGTCATCCCAAAAACTTACCAAAAGGTAAAGAGTATCTCCATAATGAAAAATCTATATCAACTAATGGGCAAAATAGCCAGTTAGAATTAAACAAGAATATTAAACTTACAAATATCAATATTAATCCTAAATTTAAATGGATTAAATGTCCCAATCAAAGACACAGACAGGCAAATTGAATAAAAAGTCAAAACCCATCGTTACACTATATTCAGATCCATCTCATAAGCAAGGAAACATAAAGACTCAAAACAAAACATTCGAGGAAGACTCACCAATCAAATGGAGAGAAAAAAAAAAAAGCAGGAGTTGTAACTTTTGTCTCTGACAAGGTAGACTTTAATAGTAACAAAGACTAAAAGAAACAAAGGACATTACATAATGGTAAAATGATCAATGCAACAACAGGAATCAATGGTCATGAATATATATGCACCCAATATAGGAACAGCCAGATACATAAGACAAGTTCTTAATGACTTGTAAAGAGACTTGGACTCCCGCACAATAATAGTGAGAGACTTTGACACCACATTGTTAATATTCAACAGATCAATGAGATAGAAAATTAACAGGGACATATATGATTTGAACTCAGACCTGGAACAAGTAAGTAACCTCAGTACATATTTATAGAATTCTTCACCCTAGGTCTACAGAACATATATTTTTCTCAGTATCACATTACACCTATTTTGAAAGTGATGACATAATTGGAAGTAAATCACTCTTCAGCATTTGCATAGCATTTCACAGACTTATATGAAATATTGGTTGGCCGTTTGTTATTTTCTTCCCTTATTCCTTCCTGTCTCCACTGTTAAGCACAATTATCGGCATAAAAGAGGTTTTTAATACCCATTTTTAGATTGCATTCCAGCATGGGCAATAGAGCAAGACTCCTGTTCTCTCTCCCCCTTTCTCTTTTTCTTTCTTTCAAAAAAAAAAAAAAAAAAACTCATCTTCATCTTTGAAGCCCAGATGTTAACTTCTTAGAAAAATGTTTTCTATTTGATTCACATCACAATAGAGAGTTCATTATTCTCTACTGCTATACTTTGTAAATGCTTCTATCTTTCATATGCTATTCCACATAATAAATAACTGTAAATGATTTTCATTTTATCACAGTTACAACCTTATTTAAGATCAAGATTATCTGGTTTTATATCTTTCCTGTACAACTAAGCTGGTGTCCAGAGTAAAGTCAGGATATATTTATATTTAACAATTAAATTGATAAATACCTCCTTTTTTCTTTTCTATCAACTTCATTTAGTAAAATATTTGCAAGAAGTAGGGGACAAGTGTACAAATACATATATGAAAATGTTTTTAATAGCTTAGTCCTGGCCCATTGATGTGGTTTAACTAGAAAGTAGTAAGTATTGAAATTATATAGTTAAAAAATATATATGTATATATGTGTGTAAATATAATGTTAATTTAATATAATTTAAATAAGTATTTATAGTTTGAGATATAAAAGCCATTACAAATCTAGTGTACACATTTTCCTGATAATGGCTGTATATACAAAATATTTTATTGCTCTTTGCAAATTTCTTATCATGAACTATAATTATCAGTGATTGGTGTCAAAAAATTGAATACATATAAATATGATTTCATGGTTGAAGAATAATGTGATTGAAGATCCAAGATGGCTGATCACTAACAGCTCAGGATTGTAGCTCCCAATGAGATCCCAGAAAACGAGAGGACGCCACACTTTCAGATAAATTTTCTTCGCTCATGGACCAGAAGATTTCCAGTGGAGGACCCCCACGGGTCACCAGCGCGACTCTTGTGGCCGGTGCAGCGGTTTTGCCAGCGCCTAGGCGCGGCAGCTCTTCGTGCAGAGTAAATGAGACTGGTTCCCCTTCTGACCGACGTTTGGAGCTCCGAGAAGTCAAAGCTGCTTGATACAGACTCAAGAAGGAAGCCAGACCGGAGATTCCCAGGCAGAAGAGCACCATCAGTTTTATCACTGCTGTTTTGGCTGGCACAGTGGGTTGCTCGGATTCCAGCACTGGGAATCAATAAATTGGACGTCCATTCAGAAACCTAATTAGAAAGGCAGTAATTGTAAAGACAACAGATGGATAAATTCATAATAAAGGAGAAAAAGCCTAAAAAGGCCGAGAATACCCAAAACCAGAATCCCTCTCCCTCTACAGGGGATTGCATTTCCTCATCAGCAACAAAACAAGCCCTGACAGAAAAGGACTGTGTTCCATTATCTGAAGTAGGCTTCAGAAGGTGGATGATAAGAAACTTTTGGGAGTTGAAAGAACTTGTTCTAACCCAATGTAAAGAAACTAAGAACTTCAAAAAAAGGTTTGACAAAATGCTAAAAAGAATGAACAATATATAGAGAAATATAAATGAACTAATGGAGTTGAAAAATACAACACAAGAAGTTAGTGAAATATGCACAAGTTTGAATAGCTGAATTGATCAAGCAGAAGAAAGGATATCAGAGGTCGAAGACCAACTTAATGAAATAAAATGAGAAGATAAGAATAGAGATAAAAGAATAAAAAGGAATGAGCAAAGTCTCCCAAGAAATATGGGACTATGTGAAAAGACCTAATCTTTGTTTGATAGGTGTACCTGAATGTGATGGAGAGAATGAATCCCAGCTGGAAAATACTCTTTAGGATATTATCCCGGAGAATTTTCCTAATCTAGCAAAGCAGGACACTATTCAACCTCAGGTAATACAGAGAACACCACAAAGACATTTCTCAAGAAAAGCAACCCCAAGGCACATAATTGTTAGATTCACCAGGGTTGAAACAAAGGAGAAAATACTAAGGGCAGCCAGAGAGAAATGTCAGGTTACCCACAAAGGCAAGCCTATTAGACTTACAGCAGATCTCTCAGCAGAAACCCTACAAGCCAGAAGAGAGTGGGGGCCGATATTCAACATCCTTAAAGAACAGAACTTTCAGCCCAGAATTTCATATACTGCCAAACTAAGCTTCACAATTGAAGGAAAAATAAAATCTTTTATGAAAAAGCAAGTACTCAGAGATTTTATTACCACGAGGCCTGTTTACAAAAACTTCTGAAAGAAGCATTGCACACAGAAAGGAACAACCAGTATTAGCCTTTCTAAAAATATACCAAAAAGTAAAGAGCATCAACATAAAGAAGAATTTACATCAACAAATGGATAAAATAGCCAGTTAACATCAAATGGCAGTAACCCTAAATTTAAATCAACTAAATGCCTCAATCAAAAAATACAGCCAAAACCTAATGGTATACTACATCTAGACCCATTTTATATCCAAAGATACACAAAGACTCAAAACAAAGGGATGGAGAAAGATTTACCAATCAAATGGAGAGCAAAAATAAATAAATAAACAAAAAGCAGGAGTTGCAATTCTTGCATTTGATAAAACAAATTTTAAAGCAACAAAGATACAGTGGTAAAAGGTTCAATGCACCCTAACACCCAGATACATAAGACCCGTAAAGAGATTTAGACTCAACGAGACAGAAAATTAATAAGGATATCCAGAACTTGAACTCAAATCTGGAACAAGTAAACTTAATAAGTATTTATAGAGCTCTCCACTTTAAATACACAAAATATACATTCTCCACTTTAAATACACAAAATATTGATTGGCCATTATTAATACCCATTTTTAGAATAAAGCTACATTCCTGTTCTCTCTCCCTCTTTTTCTTCCTCTTTCTTCCTCTCCTTCTCTTCTTAAAAAAAAAAGAAAAAGAAAATTTGAATATCTATTATGAAGAGAGGGAAAAAAGAAAAAGAAGAAGAATGTGTGCATTTACAATAGATACATTTTATAGAAAATTGCAATTAAACATTGAAGTATTTTATACACATTCTCACCCTAAAGTACAGCATTTTAATTTAACTCTTAACTAATATCACATATTTTTTTCAGAATGAAGAGCATTAATTTAGTATATGTAATGTAATTTTTACTCATTACTTTACTGTCAATTATAATACAAACTTAGGCTCTATTCAGAATTTTTCTCCTTTACAAAAAGTTTACTTAGGAAATACTAACAAGTCTAAATGTAACAGCAACAACAACAAAAAATCAACATGAACAATTTCTGTCTCCTTTTCTTTAGGTATAGGTTCTATTTTATTCATTATTACAATTTTCAAGGCAATTCATTTATCTAAATGTATTTTACTTTTACAATATGAGTTTAAAGGAAATATCTTTACATAAGATTTGCATCCTTTCCTTGAAATCACACTGAGATATTTCTTATTAAAGAAAATAGACGAGAAGAGCATATTATGAATTCATGCTTGTTATATATAATTTGGAAAAAAAATTCTTCAGGGACTCCCACTTTTGACTGAAAGAAGGCATGCTTACTACCAAAAGCTTTCCTCTTATTTGATAAAATAAACAGAAAGATTTTATAACATAGTTGTTGGGACAAATTGAGGATAGTATTAACATAAATATACTATGTCTTGATTAATTTTGAGCTTGTTAATTTTTTTACTCAGCTTTTACTTGCTTTTTCATTTCTTAAATATTCTTTCTTAAAGATTAAGAGCGACTCCCTTTTTCTTGCATAGTCTCATACAAATTAATGTGTTTTATGGGAGGTCTCCAGATTTCTGAATCCGACCAACAAAGTTGCTTATAAACTTTGTCCTATGTCTGAGCAATGGTTTCTATTGTCCAATGTTTATCTCTGTTTTTAAGAGGGTTGAAAAGAAAGGGTGTCCACATTCTAACCCCAGAACTGGATAATATATTACTTTACATAGCAAAAGGACTTTGCCAATGTGATTAAATTGAAGATCTTGGGATGGTGAGTATTCTGGATAATCTGAGTGGAGTGATGAGAGGAAGGGGTCTCCAGCCCAGGAATGCAAAAAGCCTCCAGAGGTGGAAAAAGCAAAAAAATAGATTCCCCATGTAGAAATTCCAGAAAGAAGCAACCGTTCACTCACTTAGATTGTGGTCCAACAAGACTGATGTACTTCTGACCTCAACAGCAGTAAGGTAATAAATATATGGATTTTTTTCTTTTTGAAACAGAGTCTGTTGTCCAGTCTGGAGTATAGTAGCAGAATCACAGCTCACTGCAGCCTCAATCTCCTTTATTCCAGTGATCCCCTAATGTCAGCCACTTGCTGCAGCTGGCTTATTTTTAATATTTTGTAGAGTCCGGGTCTCACTATGTTTCCCAAGGTTAGTCTAAAACTCACAGATTCAAGTGATTCTCCTGTTTTAGCATCCCAAAGTGCTGGGATTACAAGCATGAGCCATTGTATCTAGCCTGTTTTTTTTTTTTTTTTTTTTTTTTTTTTTTTTTTAGCCACTAAGTATGTGCTAATTTGTTACAGCAACAATTAGAAATGAATACATAAAGTTTATTCATGGTCAATTTCCAGGATTATACTAGGTCAATGTTCTCCCAGCAACCCTATCAGCTTTCTTTTCCATACAGCAAGTGATTGCTGGTGATGCTATCCACAAATGTGTGATTTTCTAAGCTATAGTTCTCTTCTATTTTCTATTATAAATATAAAAACATATTGCATTAATCAGGGTTCTCTAGAGGGACAGGATAGATGTGTATATGAAACAGAGTTTATTAAGGAGTATTGACTCACATACTCAAAAGGTGAAGTCCCAAAACAGGCCATCTGCAAGCTGAGGAGGAAGGGAGCCAGTCTGAGTCCCAAAACCTCAAAAGTAGGGAAGCCAATAGTACAACCTTCAGGGAAACCACTGGTATAAGTCCAAGTGTCCAGAAACTAAAGAACCTGGAGTCCAATGTTCAAGGGCAGGAAACATCCTGCTTATGAGAAAGATGAAGGCTGCTGGAAGACTCAAAAAGTCCAATTATTCCAGTTTCTTCTGCCTGCTTTATTCTAGCTGCTATGGCAGTTGATAAGATGGTGCCCACCCAGATAGAGGGTGAATCTGCCTCTCCCATCCACTGACTCAAATATTAATCTCCTTTGGCAACACACTCACAGACTCATCCAGTAACAATACTTTGCATTCTTCAATCCAATCAAGTTAACACTCAGTATTGGAGAGATCCAAGATGGCCAATCACTAGCAGCTCGGGCTTGTAGCTTCCAGTGAAAGCACAGAGAATGAGAGGATGCCACACTTTCAGATGAATTTTTGTTGCTCAGGGACCAGGAGATTCCCAGCGGAGGAGCCCCACGGGTCAACAGTGTGACTCTTGCAGCTGGCACAGTGGTTTTACCAGTGCCCCAAGGTGGCAATTCTCAGTGCAGAGTAAATGGGACTGGTTCCCCTTTTGGCCAAAGTTTGGAGCTGATTGAAGAAGGGATTCAGGAGGGAAGCCAGACTGGAGATTCCCAGACAGAAAACCACCAAGAATCTTGATGCCGCTGTTTTAGCCAGTGCAGTGGGTTGCTCAGATTTTGGTGCTGGGAATTAACAAGTTGGATGTCCACTCAGAGACCTAATTTTAGAGTTGGTAATTACAAAGACCACAGGTGGATAAATTTACAACGATGGGAAGAAACCATGTAAAAAGGCTGAGAATACTCAAAATCAGAATGCCTCTCCCTCTACAGAGGATCACAGTTCCTCATCAACAAGGGTTGATGGAGAATAAGTGCATTCCATTAACAGAATTGGGCTTCAGAAGGTGGTTAATAAGAAATTTCTGTGAGTTAAAAACACATGTTCTAGGCCAAAGTAAAGAAACTAAGAACTTTGAAAAAAGGTTTGATGAATTCCTAATGAGAATAGACAATTTAGAGAGGAATATAAGTGAACTAATGGAACTGAAGAATACAGTATGAGAACTCCACGAAGTATTCACAGATTTTAACACTCGAATTGATCAAGTAGAAGAAAGTATATCAGAGGTCAAAGACCAACTTAATGAAATGAAAAGAGAAGACAAGATTAGAGAAGAAAAAGAATGAGCAAAGTGTCCAAGAAATATGGGACTATGTGAAAAGACCTAATTTACATTTGATAGGTATACCTGAATGTCATGAAGAGAATGAATCCAAGCTGAAAAATATTCTTCAGGATATTATTCATGAAAACTTTCCTAACCTAATAAGGTGGGACAATACTCAACTCCAGGTAATAGGGAGAACACCACAAAGATATTCCTCAAGTAGAGCAACCCCAAGACACATAATTGTTAGATTCACCAGAGTTGAAATAAAAGAGAAAATTCTAAGGGCAGCTAGAGAGAAAGATCAGGTTACCCATAAAGGGAAGCCTATCAGACTCACAGCAGATCTCTCAGCAGAAACCCTACAAGCTAGAAGAGAGTGGGCGTCAATATTCAAAATCCTCAAAGAAAAGAATTTTCAACCCAGAATCTCATATCCAGCCAAATTAAGCTTCTTAAATGAAGGAAAAATAATTTTTTTCATGAACAAGCAAGCACTCGGAGATTTCATCACCACCAGGCTTGCTTTACAAGAACTTCTGAAAGGAGCACTACACACAGAAAGGAACAACCAGCATCAGTCATCCCAAAAACTTACCAAAATGTAAAGAGTATCTCCATAATGAAGAATCTATATCAACTAATGGGCAAAATAGCCAGCCAGCATTAAATGACAATATTAAACTCACAAATATCAATATTAATCCTGAATTTAAATGGATTAAACACCCCAATCAAAGACACACATGCAAACTGAATAAAAATTCAAAACACATCAGCACTCTGTATCCAGATCCATCTCATAAGCAAGGACGCACAAAGACTCAAAACAAAAGGTTGGAGGAAAACAAAAGGTTGGAGGAGACTCACCAATCAAATGGAGAGAAACAAAACAAAACAAAGCAAAAAAAAAAAAAAAAAAAAAAAACAGGAGTTGTAACTTTCATCTCTGACAAAATAGACTACAATAGTAACAAAGACTAAAAGAAACAAAGAAGGACATTACATAATGATAAAAGGATCAATACAACAACAGTAGTCAATGATTATAAATATATATGCACCCAATATTGGGGAACCCAGATACATAAGACAAGTTTTTAATTACTTATATGGAGACTTGGACTCCCACACAATAATAGCAGGAGACTTTGACACCACATTGTTAATAATTCAATGGATCAACGAGATAGAAAATTAACAGGGACATTTATGATTTGAACTCAGACCTGAAACAAGTAAACTCAGTGAATATTTATAAAATTCTTCACCCCAGATCCACAGAACATACATCTTTTTTAGTACCACATTATACTTTTTTGAAAATGACCAAATAAATGAAAGCAAATCACTCTTCAACATTTGCACAGCATTTCACAGATTTAAATGAAATATTGGTTGGCTGTTTGTTTGCTATTTTATTTCCTTATTCCTTCCTGTCTCCACTGTTAAGCACAATTATCAGCATAAACGAGGTTTTTCATATCTATTTTTAGATTGCATTTCAGCCTGGGCAATAGAACAAGACTCCTGTTCTCTCTCCCCCTTTTCTCTTTCTCTTTCTTTCTTAAAAAATAAAAATAAATAAAAGTATACTAAACAAAACAATGTACTTTTAATTGCCTACTAATTTAACAGAAAAAAAATACATAGTTAGTGACACTTATTGTTACACGTTAAAACATACATTGAGTATTATAGGGATTAAAAAAAAAAGAAAACACTCAGTATTAACCACCACACATATCAAGCATGTAAAATGTTTCTGAGGTATAAGCAAGTTAAAAAGATTGCATAAAAAAATCTCAGCTTTTCACCTCTTGCCATGTTTTAAGTTTGTTGAATTAAATATTAGAATTGAAAATGCCAAACTTTCTCACAATATTTTACCTGTTAATGGCTAATCAAGTCCATCTCTTCCTAAATAGGAAAAACATTGTCCTACAATGAGTTACTTCAGATCCCATAAGAAGCAATTGCCAAGGAATAATTTCGAAAATCTGCAAAAAATAAATTATTAGAAGAAACATCTATGAGAGCAAATGAGGAGGTTGGCAGAAATGGTTAGGTGAGTCTTCAGAGCATGATGTATTTCTAATCCAGTAAAGTAGAAGAAAGAAGTTTGGATGAAAGCATTAGTGCTCTCTATGTTTGTCAAAGATACTGGGGACTTCATGAGCCAAAGTGGCTCCCAGGAAGCCCACTGCACTTATCTTGACTTTCACACAAAGCACTGATGGATTTCCATATGCAGTAGATATGCTCTCATTTTATTATGTTCATTCTAGTAGGATCTTAGCAAGCCATCTTCAAGTGGCGAGGCTAGATAACAAACCAAACCAGATCTCTTGAGGCAGGGTTTCAAATGTGTCCGTTGGATCTGTGATTAATGATAAATGTTGCATATGTTTAATTTAAAACATCTTTCTGTGAAACACATGTTAGAGAAACTGGCAAGATTTAATAAAATTGTATTAGACTTAAAGTAGTAAATTCTAAATTTTAGAACACATTTGTTAATCTCCTTGAACTACAGAAACCCCTGTGAAATAATTTTTATTCTCAGTTAACTTGTATTATTTTCACTAATAGGTAATCATTTATTTATATATTTAGAATGTTAAATCAACATATTTATGCTGCATAGATAGACAGATATGCAGACACATACAAACACATACAGATATACACTGCATTAGTCTGCTCTTGATGCTAATAATAAAGAAATACTGGGAATGGGTAATTTATAAAGAAAAAGATGTTTAGTTAACTCACAGTTTCATGTGGTTGGGGGGCATTGCCTCATAATCAAGGCAGGAGAAAAAAGAGGAGCAAAGTCACATCTTACATGGCAGCATGCAAGAGAAAACTTGTGCATAGGAATGCCCCTTTACAAAACTATCAGATCCTGTGAGACTTATTCACTATCATTTGAACAGTATGGGGGAAACTGCCCCCATGATTCAGTTATTCTTCCACTGGGTTCCTCCCACAACAAGTGGGAATTGTGGGAGCTACAATTTAAGATGAGATTTGGGTGTGGACCCAAGAAAACCATGTCATACACATACCTATTTCTATTCTTACTAATATTCAGTGGCATTGTCTGGAAAATCTAGTGTTCCAGTGCTATATCTTCTCATACACATATCCTTTTGTTATCAGTTATTCTTCAAGTTCGTCACCATTACCATATTTTTCTGAACACTGCAGATAGAGGGAAGCTCACAGTCTGCTGGAGAACAGAATCAGTCTCCTATGGTCCTTACACTAAATATTCAGTAATGGGAATATTGCTTATATTACATCTAATTTAAAATAATAAGGCACTGTGATTAAGGGAAATAAAGTAATCAAAATCACCACTTCTTTTTCAAAAATTGGTAAAATACCAAGAAGAAAAATTCTGACAGTTTATTTTACAAAGGAAATTTAAGATAGACATTCTTTACATACAGATGCTATAAATCAGCACTAACAATCCTGGTAAAGTTGAGATAATGTGTTCAAAATATTTTCCATGAGATGCTTTCACTTTATCTTCAATTATTCCACCTGTTCAAATGAGATTAGCACTTGCTGACAAAAAAAAAATTCCCAAAATATCAGGCACCACCAAATTTATTAAGGCAGAGTTGTTTCAGCTGAGTAATATCATCGTTTCCAAAGACTGTATTTATCCAGTATAAACGTATTTCTTTAAAAGGTCTAGAAAACTGCCTGCTTCACACAACTTGGATATGAAATATTATAGTATAAATAAATAATGTGGTAATTTCACTTGCATTATAGATATTTATTAAACAATGCAATTAAATATTAAATTTAATTGCTTGCTTTTTTAGAATTCCAAATAGAAAAAATAAATATTCAATTTGGTATGTCTGCCATTAACATAAAATGGTCAGTGTTTGTGTTGTATCTTGTAATCTCTTCCTACTTCAATTACTTCAGCATACCCTTACATAAGTTAGTCTAACCACATGAAAAATTACAGATGTGTAAGAAAATTATGGGCATGGATAAATCTAAGTTCATCACTAATTATTTGTTTCTACAAATTATTTATTTTAAATTTTATATGAGAATCTCTTCTAATCTCTGGGGATATAGCAGTAAACACAAGACAAATTTCCTATCAATAATAACAAAAACTTATAAAATATTTGCTACATTAAAATTATAGTACAACATGTAGAGAGAGCATATTTGGAGGAGAAGACAGAAGAAATCTCAACAAATTGAGAATGTGAAAATTGAGTTGTCTTCCTTGGAAGTAAGTAATCAAGAATAAGACAGCACTACTGTGTGTCTGCTATTTATCCTCCATGCCTACGGGTTATATGCTGTTATATACTAATAGATATAGCTTTATTTTTATGTGGTTTTCTTAACCTCTGCCTACACTTATATGACTTGCTTTTATTTAATGAAACCCTGTTCATATTTTCTGGTTAGAGTACAATATCTTCTTTCTGTAGGGCTTAATATCTTTGTGACATAAGAAAACTAATTAAGCATCAGTGCCTCAATTTCATCACCTTCGGTATTTCTTAAGAACTTACCACGTGTCAGAAATCACTTAGGCAGTGAAAGAGTTAGAAATCAATTCATTGATCCTAGGTACAATCACATAAGATTGATATATTATTGTTCATATTTGATAGTTTCCAGTAACTTAATTAACTTACCTGCGTTTACAAAGGCAGAAGGACATTGAAAAACATTTGAATTAAAATATCTGGATTCAGTACACATGCTCTTGTCTACTGCTCCATGTTCTAATCTGTATTTCAAAGTCTTTATGTGAGAAGTCAATACATCTACACAAGGAAAGCTCTTAGACTTGCTGAGACCACGTCTCAAGAAACATGAGTTCCTCTAATCATTATTTATAATTTTCTATCAAGGTAAGCAAGAAAATAATATTGATACATTTAATAAGAAATTTTTTGTTTGTTTGTTTTATTTTACTAGAAATAAAACTGTTTTCAGAAAGGGAGTTCTAAAAATATTTTGATTTAAAATTAGTTCCACTGAATCACCACCAAAAAAACCCTCAAAAATTTTTAATTATGTTAAGCATAAAACTGTAAGATGATTTACAAAGAGGCATAAGAGAGCCATATACAGTTACATAGCTGTGCTTAGTAATAGAGAAGCACTAGAGTTAGAGTAAGAAACTATTTTTATTGTATTTCTATATTTTTTTGAAACAGAGTCCCTCTCTGCCACTCAGGCTAGAGTGAGGTACCAAGATCATGGTTCATGTACCTTGACCTCCTGGGACCAGATGATTTTCCCACCTCACATTTTAGAGTAGCTGGGACTACAGGAATGTGCCATCATACCTGGCTAATTTTTGTAATTTTTGTAGAGATATGGTCCCGCATATTGCTCAGGCTGTTCTTGAACACGTGGGCTTAGAGATTCACATGCCTGAGGCTCTCAAAGTGCTAGAGTTACAGTTGTATTAATAAAAGTTATACTATGCCTATAATTTGACCTTAACCTTTTGTAAACATTAGGTAGACTGTGAATAAAATAAGATAATTAAGTCATGGATTTATTTTTCAAATTTTTGTTTTAAATATATATGCACATATACATATATAATTTTAGCACATAGAGTATTTTAAAGTAATGTTTTAAATTTTATTAAAATAAATAAACTTTTTCCAAAATGTTGTAGTTATAATAGCTTAGTTTTTGTCATAATGTAATTTTGTTAAAGTGTTTACTCTATAACGTTTATTAGGAATCTGGATCAGCTCTTTCAAGACAAAATATACTGGAAGACATTTTGAAAAGCATTCTTTACTCTCTTGGAGAACTGACAGTATAGTAAGAACCTATAAGTCAAAAATAAGTTAAATTGAGAATTTCTTTACCTATGTTCATTGGAAATATTGGCCTGCAACATAAGAATGATTCAAAATAGAAAAAAAAATCAATAAATGTGATTCACCACATAAGCAAAACTAAAACCTTATAATAATTTCAATACATGCAGAAAAATCATTCAAAAAAATCCAACAGCCATTCATGATTAAAAAGGGAGGCATCAAACAAACTAGACATCAAATAAACATATCTCAAAATAATAAAAGCTATTTGTGACAAACCCACAGGCAGCATCATATTGAAAGGGGAAGAGCTGATGCATTCCCTCTAACAACTAAAACAAGACAAGGATGTCCATTCTCACCACTCCTACCCAACTTAATATGGGAAAGCCCAGCCAGAAAAATCAGGCAAGAGAAAGCAATAAAATGTATCTAAATAAGATAAGAGGAAGTCAAATTATCTTTTTCTACTGACAATATAATTCTATGCCTAGAAAATGCTAACGATTCATCTCAAAGACTCCTAGAAATAATAAATGTCCTCAGCAGAGTTTCAGGATATAAAATCAATATACAAATATCAGTAACATTTGTATACATAAACAGCTTTCAGACTGAGAACCAAACAAGACTTCTATCCTATTTACAATTAAAAAAAAATCACATCTAGGAATATGTTTAACCTATGAGATGAAAGATTTATACAAGAATAAGTACAAAATACTGCTGAAAGAAAATTTATATATTACAAACCAATGCTAAAATATTCCATGTTCATGGATTAGAAAAATCAACATTGTTACAATGACCATACTACCTAAAGCAATCTAGAGATTCAATGTAATTCCTCTAAAATTACCAAACTATTTTTCACATAATTAGGAAAACCCATTCTACAATTCATAAAGCATCAAAAAAGAGTCCAAGTAGTCAAAGGAATGCTAGGCTAAATAAATAAATAAATAAATAAATAAATAAATAAATAAATCTGTTAGCATCACATTACTTAACTTGATATTACAAAGCTATAGTAACTGCAACAGCATGGTACTGGTACAAGTACAGACATGTAGATCAGTGGGACAGAATAGCGAACCCATAATTAAAAGGCACACATCTACAACCATTTGATCTTTGACAATGTGAACAAAAATATACAATGGGGCAAAGAAACTCTATTCAATAAACTGTGTTGGGAAAACTGGCTAATCTTATGTAGAAGAATAAAACTGGACCCCAATGCCTCATCATATGCAAAAATTAACTCAAGATGGATTAAAGATTGAAGTGGAAGACCTGAAGCTATAAAAATTCTAAAAGAAAACCTAGGAAAACCTTTTTTGGATATTGGTCTAGCCACAAAACGTATGATTAAAACCTCAGAGACAAATGCAATAGAAACAAAAATCAAGAAATGGGAACTAATAAAACTAAAAACTAAAGAACTTCTACACAGAATAGACATTATCAACAAAGCAAACAGACAACCTACAGAATGAAAGAAAGTAGTTGCATACAATGTACCCAACAAAAAACAAATATCCGGAATCTACTAGAAACTTAAAGAAATCAACAAGAAAAAGACAACCCAATTAAAAAACTGAGCAAAAGGTGTGAACAGATATTTCTCAAAAGAAGACATATAAGTGACCAACAAACATGAAAAAAAAATGTTCAATACCACTAATTATCAGAAGAATGCAAATTAAAACCACAGTAGGATACCATTTCACACCATTCAGTATGGGTACAGTTAAAGTAAAAAAATAACATGTTGCCAAGGATTGGGAGAAAGGGGAATGCTTGTACACTATTGGTGATAATGTAAAATAGTTCAATACCTGTGGAAAACAGCATGGAGATTTCTCAAGAAAAAAATAAAACAGAACTACTATTTGATCTGATAATCCTACCACTGAGTACCTACCCCACAAAGTAAATTGTTTTATCAAAAGACATCTACACTTTAAATAAAATGTTAAATTTAAATAGATAAATTTTTGTTAATTATACTTTAGTAAAGCTGGAAAAAAAGAATCAACACAATAGAGATTCCTGAAATCAAAGATGGAATAAATGTAAAGGTCAAATTCACATAAATAAGTGTTGCCAAGAGAGGAAATTTGCAATAGAAAATTTGTGAGATTGGTGAAGCATAGTGGCTCATGCCTGTAATCCCAGCACTTTGAGAGGCTGAGGCAGGCAGATCCCCTGAGGTCAGGAGTTCAAGACCAGCTTGGCCAACATAGTGAAACCCCATATCCACTAAAAAATACAAAAATTAGCTGGGCATGGTGGTGGGCACCTATAACTCCAGGTATTCAGGAGGCTGAGGCAGGAGAATCACTTGAACCTGGGAGGCAGAGGTTGCAGTGAGCCGAGATCTTGCCATTGCACTCCAGCCTGGGCAACAAAAGCAAAACTCTGTCTCAAAAAAAAAAAGAAAAAAGAAAAGTTGTGAGATCAACCTGAGTTTCCAGCAATAAAGGACTGGATAAAGAAAATGTGATATATGCACACATACTTCTATATGCACAACGAAGTACTATTCAGACAAAAAAATGATGAAAAAACATGTGGTTTGCAGCAATGTGAATGGAACTTAAGGCCATTATCCTAAGTGTAGTTCCTCAGAAATAGAAAAGTAAAAACTGCATGTTCTCATTACCAAGTGAGAGCTATACAATGGGTGCACAAGAACATAAAGATGCAAACTACAGACACCAGGGACTCCAAAATGGGGGCAGGGTAAAAAAGTGAAAAAGTGGAAAACCGACCCAATGTGTACTATGTTTATTATTCTGGTAATGGGTTCCATAGAGGCCCAAACCCCAGCATTAGGCAATATACCTACGTAACAAAGCTACACATGTACCCCCTTGTTCTAAAATCATAACTTTTAAAAGTCAAATTGAGAAAAAAAGAAGAACATTTCCCTGAGAGCATCTGCTGTTCTAGGGATTGTATGCTGAGATTTCGAGACTTTCTGTGGCAGGAGGGAAGAGCTAAGGAGCCTAGACATGCCTAAAATTAGGAGACTAAGACAAGAGCACCCACACACCCATCATTAAGCTGAGACATTCCTGGTGTTGCAGTCTGAAGTTAAGAATGAAGAAAAAATAAACTACACACACACACACACACACACACACAAAATACATGGGTGTGTAAAAAAAAAAAGCTTTACCCTCAACAGAATGGAGGAAAATAAAAGACTGCATGAAAATGGAGCAACCTGACCTTTAGCAGCCTTGTAGTTCCAGTTCTCATTATCTGCATGGCCCAAAATAACTCAAATAAGTTTATTTAAAGCGATTCTGGACTGATACTGGCTACCAAGTACTTGGTAGAAATAAATATAAATCTCCTAATTTCCCTCTGTCTTGCTTTATTAGAGGTTTCTGCTCCCTGGGAAAATTTTGTATAATAGCCTATTAACTAAAAGCCCTCTGCTGAGTTTTTCCATCTGATATGGCCTTGGAGATTCTGCATATCTCTCCTAAGGATCAAGGCACTTATTCCTCCAGCTTCCAAGGATGGTGCATGCTAAAGTTTGAACAATAAACCCTGTATCAATCTGTATTCATGCTGCTGATAAAGACATACCCAGGACTGGGCAATTTACAAAGGAAAGAGATTTGATGGAGAATTCACACTTCCCTGTGACTGGGCAAGCCTCACAATCATGGTGAAAGGTGCATGTCCCACAGGGTGGCAGGCAAGAGAAGACAGTTTGTGCAGGAAAACTCCCCCGTATAATTACCATCAGATCTTGTGAGATTTATTCACTATCACAAGAACAGCACAGGAAAGACATGTCTCCATGATTCAATTACCTCCAACCAATTCCCTCCCACAACATGTGGGAATTCAAGATGAGATATGGGTGGAGACAAGGCCAAACCACATCAAACCCTATTATTGGTATTTCCATGGATGGAAAAAAAGTTGCCGTCTATCAAGTCATGAAGCAACCTGCATACAAAAACTGACATTGCTGGTTCAGTGAGTACATTTCTGAGGGACTGCCTGAGTTTCAGCATTCAGCTCAGTGTCTCCTTCTGCCCAGTACTGCTGCCCTCATTGATGACACTCCTCAGAGTATTCCTTAATGAGCTTCTGACATTGAACTCTGAGTCTAAACAACCGTTCTCTCAGAAACCCAACTTCTAGCAGGTCTGTCTATTATCTACTGCTGTCCAGGCAGGAACTGTCCCTAACTGGCCTTTGGTCTTGCTCTGGCAACTACTGGTGATAATTGCAGTACTTGATAAGTTTCCTCATCGAAGTTCCACATACCCTGTGCTCTACTCATTTTGACCCCAGGACTCTTCCCTTCTAGTGCCTTTTAACCCTTAGGCAGTTATACAGTTGAAATGCCATGGAGATATCTACATTTTCATTTTATCACTTGCAGGCAGAGATAGGAGGTTTTATCTTGAAGACTTTCATGGCTTAACTATGTCATGCCACCATTTATACATAAGTATGGCCACCCAAGCTCCCAAGATACACTTTGATGTAGAATCCAGCCAGAATTCTAAACAGGGTAGTTGACATGTTCTTGGTTTAGAATTCTTCCTGAACCCATCTGGCATTACAGATATCTCACTTCTCCCTTCCTTGTAGTTAGCTGAGAGTTTGGGGAGAATTACCTCTCCTTTTAGGGTTCTAAGTGGGATATTTACCACAATTACTAATTTTCACTATTCTCTGCTTAGTTCTTCAGGTTTCTCTCCATTCCAAGGTTCAGAATGACATTTTCATTGCCCACGTGACAGACTCCATTTATGTCTTACCCAACCTTTTACTCCAACACTAGCAGTAAAAACTGCCTTGAGTTTTCTAAATCCTTTCTTTATTTTTTCATTAAAAAACAAACCAAAACAAAGCAAAAGAATCTCTCACTTTGTTCAATAAATATTTTAGCTTTCACACTATTTTTCTTTAAAACCAATCTTTCTCTAGAAATTGAAAAGTGAAATTCTCTCTATGCTCTGTTCTAACCTCTCTTGAAAAATGGTTATATCCACTTTAATGGGTATACTTTGTCTCAGGACCATAAGAATCACCAGTAATAAAATATGTTATTAAAATCCATAAGGAAAACTAAGCAAACTTTCATTTTGAGAAACATCTTGGCCTTTCTGAGGCCTTATTTTCCAGAGAGAATCTAACATTTACTGAGTCAGTCTACTTAGGATGGGAAGGAGCTCTGGGCTTACAGGGTGACCAAGACAGCCTTAAAGTGCTCCTCTGCTTGACTAAACTTTAGACAGGCTTCTTCCTGCATGAAGTCCCATGACCTGCCTTTCCTTAGAACATTTGCTTTCGAAATTTGTCATTGCAAAGTTTATCTGCTCCTTTGAGATTCAGTTATTTTGAAAGGCTTTTTAACAGTTTTATACCACAGTAATATCTTTTTTAAGCACTTAGGAAGCATCCCTTTGAAATTTAATTGTCAAGGAAGACAGCACTGTTCCTATTTCTCTCAGTCTTTGTGGGAGGGTAGGAGTTGAACTTCTGTGGACATATTGCTCCAAGTGGTAAATTGGCTGTGTCATAAAGATAAAAGAAAGTTTACTTTCCACTTTCCATTGGCTAAGGTGAGCCAGCAAACACAGAGGCCTATGACCTCTTCCTGCTCCACTCCCAGCTCTTAAGAACTCTCCAGCCTTTTGTCTCCATGAAGCAGGGTACACATACTCGGTCTATGCCCTCTTCCCTATTGCTGGTAACAAAAGCAATTTGTGTGGATTTATGGTCCAGTGTGATTTTTCTTTAACACAAATCAGATCATGGGGATATATGTGAAAGCTAGTCTCTTGGTTGGAAAGACTTCTATCAAACACATTGAAAGGTGAGGTTTTTCTCTTTCTGCTGAGTAGCATCTATGTGTTCACATTCTGGCTCAGTCAAACCACATGCTGAAATCTTTTCACTGAAGCCTGAATTTTTTTTTTTTTTTTTTTTTTTTTTTTTAGAATCTCTGCCATAGAAAGAAATAGCTGGGTTTTCAAAGAAATATGCCTGGTATCTCAACTGTAGCAGAGTCTTCAGTTGCTCTGTAGGTCAGTTAGGAAATTTATTTTTGTTTGCTTGCAATGCAAGTTATCAGATGAACATCTGTACTAATCAAGGAGTGTTCCCTGGTGTTTAATATATGATGAGAAGTGTACAAATAACTATGATTACTAAGGTAAGATGAAATTATAAGTAAAAGAATCATAAAATGTCAAAAGTAGAAGAGATATTGAAGTGGTATTTAAAAAAAAATTATTATTTTAAGATGCTAAACTATGTGACTCCCCCTGGTCAGGACAGTGTTTTTATATGTACACTCAGGCACTGGAGAAATAGCTGTGGTATAAAAGGCATTGTAGGTGTTAAGCAAGCAAATATGTGTCAAATAGTTTCCATAGTCATTTTCACCCACTGGTCCTTGTTCAAATCCTTCAAACTCTGAATACTAAATGCATATTTTCTTTTCTAAATAATTTTTGTTTTTTTTTTTAGTTTGGAAAACATTATCCCCCTACCTTATGTTGTCTGCCTAATTAACACCTTCACTCTCTCCATTCTCTTCCCAAAGAAAATTATTCTTCCTCAAAGGTTATATCCTTTGAGTATATAATCGTCCTTTATGTGTTCTTTGTAAGATATTTCAATTATTTAATGAAGATTGCCCTAAATAGAATACCCCAGAATTTCTTATTATCATGTTTAAAATGTTGTAGTCAGAATTAACAATGATATCCCACATATTATCTGAACAGAAATATCTGAACAGAAATAACACACACTCAGTTGATTCCGCTTTATTTTATTCTGAGCTTGCCTGATTAGTGTTCTTGAAAGCCACATCACAGGCTAACTCACATTGAATTTACTGTCCTGTAAATCACTTAAACATTTTTGTCACATGCTGCTGCTAATTCAGTACTTACATCATTTGCAATTTGGATCCAAGTATGGTATCTTCCATGTGTGCCACTCTGCTACATTTAATTTGTCAATTCAGCCCATCATTACAGGTTATAAAGATCATTTCTGCATTATAATTATTCTGCAATGCATTCACTAACCCTTCAAGATTCCAGTGACCCACAAATTTAATGAACATATGAGCTTGTTCTCTATATGCTTATCCAAGTTACTGATTAAAATGTTTAGTAGGACACCACTGAAGACACAGTTCTGAGGCCTCTGTTCTAAAGGGTATCAATCTTGTAATCTTGTTTGGCATTGTTACTTTTTAATGTGTTATTAATACACTTAATAAGTAGTCCTTGCATATAGACTATATAATGAAATGTATGTAATGGCATATGGGCAATAAACAATGAAAACACAATTATTATTAAAAAGATAAAAAACAATTATCTGCTACATATTCCTTGCATGGCTTATAGGGGATCTAAAAGCAAAAGTAGAAAAAGTAAATGCCTAATTTTTAAAAATTTGCGTGACATGGCTTCCTTTAAGCTGTTGTTCCTAAACATTTCATATGTGTGTGTGTGAGTGTGTGTGTGTGTGTGTGTGTGTATGTATGTGTGTGTGTATATATATATGAGTCAAGGTTTCATTGTATCTATACACAGATATGTATAGGATTCAAGAACGTATTATTTATGTGTGTGTATATACACACACAGATATAGGATTCTCTCTTTCTCTCTCAGTGGGTCAGTGAGGAGGTCACTCTTGTCACTGTTAAAATGTACACTCTAAATTAAGAGATACCCCAAAAAGACTTTGTGTGAGCAACATGGCTGTTTATTTGGCCAGGTATGGGCAGGCTAAGTATGAAAAGAGAGTCAGTGGAGGGCAGTGGGATATGAGTTGGTTTCATAGGTTTGGGACAGGCAGTGAAAAGTTACAGAGGTTACAGTTTAGGGTTGATTTTTGCAAGCTGGTAGGGAGTCACAAGATGGACCAAGGTCAGTTACATTGTCCAATTGCTTTATCAGTTAAGGGGGGAATAAGGAACAATAGAAGAATGTCTCAAGTTAATTAAGCACCGCAGGGGTTGATCATTCTTCCTCTTTTCATGGTCTTCCAATTACTTCAGATTTTCTAATCCTGGGAGGCTATCCAGAGGGGTACTTGCAGGTCATGGGATTCGCCATGGTGTCCATGGCACTGTCAGTCAGCCTAAAAGACCTTACATTCACCATCTTGGTTTCAGTGGTTTTTAGCTGGCTTCTTTATTGCAACTTGTTTTATCATCAAAGTCTTTATGACCTAGATGGACCTCTTGTCTCATCCTGTGACTAAGAATGCCTAACCTGGGAATGCAGTCCAGTAGGTCTCAGCCTTATTTTACCCAGCCCCATTTCAAGATGGAATTGCTCTGCTTCAAACACCTCTGACAGTACTATGCTGTTTTCAGACTGTTTTGTGATACCCTTCTTTCATTCATTTTACAAGAGGACAGAGACATCCTCCTAATTTTGTTAATTATTTGACATTTAGTAAACAGTTGGGGGATGCCTGGGTACACGAGCATGGTGCCAGCTTTTGCTTCTCAGGATTAAGGAAGATAAATCTAAGAACTATTGAAGTAGCTTGGACTAATTTGCAATATCCACAGCCCAGATGAAGATCAAGAACTATACAATAATGTCCCTGGAATATGCATGTGCTACTTGGAGATTGATTCAAGGGGTGATCTGGGACCCTGTATTTCTTGAAGTTAATGCAATAAAGTGTATCATAGAGAACCATTCTCACCTTCAGGTCTTTATCTTCAGAGAAGCTATCCTAGCACAGAATCATCTGAGTTTTTACTACTGTGCCAAATATCTCCATGTTTCAATACATACAGAGTCAACAAGAACAAAATGATTAAGATTTTGTAAGTATTTACCTTTGAAGTCCAGAAGAATTTAGTTGCTCAAAGTGTCTGTATCTAATATTCTACAGTATACAAAAACTCCAAATCTACAGAACTCTACTCATTTCTAATTCAGTGAATCCTGTTTCTAATTTACCCCCCTGCTCTACAGAGACAATAAATTTGAGAACTAAGTGTAACATGAAAACCTCTTTTACAAATTCTGAAATTGAATAAAAATATCAATAAATCAAGAGCATTTCTAAACCTGAGAGTCTAAATATAAACCTGTATATACAGTTTATATGTTGCAGCTTGGATATTCTCTACTTTTCCATTTTCAAATGAACAATACTCTGATTCAAATTAGTTTACTCTTGACTGGTTAGTTTTCTATGTGTGCATTGCCTCTTTTTTTTTATCTTGGCTACCATGTCATGTAAAATATTGTCATTTAAACATTACCTTTCAATATATCACTAGCAAAGCCATCTGCTAAATTCAATGAAATTTAAAGGTTACTAAGTCTTGTCTTCTGCAAGATATTATCATACCCTCCAGAAGTAATAATTAGTGATACTCAAACATTAAGCCTCCTTTTTAAGCATTTTATAAGATAATTGAAAGAAGGCTATGATGATATGCACAGTTAAAATAAGAAGTTATTATTCTTGCAGATAGGTTGTGCTATCTATTTTGTAATCTTCTTATCATTTACAGAGATAACATGGGAATTTGGGGATATTATGTATATAATGTGCTTTGAATATAGAATGTCAATTTAAAATGGTGAAAATTAAAATTTTCACTTATATATTTACTCACTCATTTTATATATATATATATATATATATATATATATATATATATATATATATGGCTCCTAGAACCCAGATGATTGTTTGTATGTTTACCTCTCCCTCAAAGAGTGTTTGCTTTTTAATCTACTGGTCTTTTAAATAAGAGCAGTGTCTCATTCATGCCATCATTTCCAGAGCATAAAGTGGGGCATGGTGCATAGAAGATGCTCAGTAAATGTTAGGAGAACTAATTAAATGAGTATACAAGTGAATTTAAAAGCATCTGACTTTTGTGTACTGCAGAATTGCTAAAAGGGTTATAGTCAACTAAAAGTCTGTGTTTTCCAATATTATATATTTAGAAGCACTATACAATATAAAATATCATTATTGTCATGAATATGAGTTCATTATTTCCTAACATGTATGTACGTGGGTGCTATATACCTTTATTAAGGTCAAGAACAAATCTTAACAGCATTATTTTCTGCTCACTCATATAACTACTGCAAACTGGACTCTAAAACATCCCTGCCTATACCTTATATTATACTTAGGCAAACCTAGTTTTCATTCATTTCACATACTGTGCCTTCTCCCACCTCCGTTCCTTTACTTAAATTGTCCTTGACATTTGGAACAAAATAATCCGTGCGTGTTTTCTGTTCCACATTCCTGTCTTTTGTAAGTACTCAGTCGAAATTTTACTTATTCAGAGAGCATCCCTCATTAACCCAGGCCCACAAGCCTTCCACTCACTTATCGGAAGGAACAATCAATTCTAATTTACATGAATAAGAATCTCTGGCCAGCAGTGCTTTGGGCATCCATAGTTTTGCCTATTATGGTTTTGAGAAAGGAGTGAATTATATTTGTGTACCTCAAGTTTACAATCTGCAGTTTTCATATTTCACTTATTTTGGACCTCTTGAAAATTCAGCACATATTAAATATCTTTCTCCTACTGCAGTTACTGGGTGAGTAGACTCATGTTGGATTCCGCACGGAAAAACTTTCTAAGGTCTGTTGGTTTTCTTAACCACACTCACTATATGGTCAGGTCTAGGCCATGAATTTCTTCCCTTAAAATATTAATAGTTCCTTTGACTTTAATGTAAATTTCTCATAATTTATCTCATACCAAGGGCTGGATAAATGCAGAAGCACAGTGTATCAAGCTATCAAGACTAAGATCACCCCTCCAATGCCTAACAAATCATTTGTGGAGAATTCATTTTAAAAATCTTGATACTGAAGTTCTGAGGAGGTAATTAGGGTTAATTTTGAAACAGGTATATTCTAAGAATTGTGTTTACTGTGGCACTATTTTATGTGTATATGTGTACATGAAGGTATATTATGGATATTAAATATGTGTGATTATATATAAATATTCAGGCCTTATTAGTAATATATACTAAGTTGACATTTTTTAAAGGTTGCTTTTCCCTGCATAATCAATTTTTATAAAAATTGCTTGTTTTTATTTGTCTTTTTTCTGTGGAAATTTCTTAGATTTAGATGTCTGGCAATTCTTAGCTATGTGCTCATATTTAAAATAGGGTATTAAAATTGGTGGCCGTGTGATATGCAGTTGAGAATTTTCAATAGTGATCTTCCCTGCAGAAATACCTGGCTTGGTTGCTTCCCCTCAAGGAAACCTCAAGAAAATAATAATTTCAGGGTTATTACCAGAATTCCTAGAGCAACCTTATTTGAAAGTCAAGCTAGAGAATAAACATAGAGCAAAAGAAAATGACCCAATAGTTACTGCTCTGTTTCTCCATCCTGAGCAATGTGATTCTTCAGTTCTTCTCCCAAAAGACATTGAATCTGCTTCTCTACATCTTGGATCTCGGCCGGATTTGTGACCCATTTTGGCAAATAGAATGAGGCAGAAGTGATGGAACTTGACACCTCTTTAGCATCACAGTTGGTCAGAGCCAGTGGTAGTAAAATGCAGAAACCTGTTTTGATATAGCTCAAGCAATCGTGCTATTGGTAGAAAACCATTCTTTTAAACTTTAAAAATTGTTTATTTCATTCATGCTCCTCTGTCTATCCTCTATATTTCCTGCTTATTTTCTCTAGAACCCCGGTTCCAATTATACACATGTATAAGTGTTAAGTATTTATATATACATGTGTATAATTGAACCTCTATTCTAGGTTTTGGGGTTGGAAAATATCTTCTGTCAATGACTAGACTTATCCACGAGGCCCAGTAAGCAGAGGCTCTAAGAAACATAGATAGATAGACAGATATTGTAAATACATAAATATAAATAGTGTATTTTATTGAGAGAGAGCAAAGGGAGCTAAAAATCATCTGTCTATCTATATAGACCTGTAGATATCTATCTCTCTATATATACCTGTAGACATATAGCTATATCTGTATATCTATATATCATTATGGAGAGAGAGAGAAAAAATGAGCTAAAAAATTTTAAAAATCCTGGGGTTCACAAAATTCATAATGTGCGCCCTGGGTCCAGGTGGGAAACATTTTAGTGTCTTTGGGTTATATGGTCTTTGCTGTCCAAGAGTAAGAACAATTACACACAGTGCTTAAACAAAAGAGCATGGTTGTGTTTCAATTAGAATGCATTATTTATCAAATAGGGTGATTAGCTGAATATATCTGCAAGCCATAGCTTGCTGACCCTCACTGTTCTTCATCTTTCCTACCTCCTTTCTACATCCCCAGCCTCACTGATATCCTCATTCCTCTACTTTCCCAGATTAAATGGCCCTTGTCAGTCAATATAATTATTGTCTTTACTACACATTTGTTCACTCATTCCTTGTTTACTTCCTTATTTTTACTGTGCAAAACTTCAGCCCTGGTTAAATAAAACTATCTGCCTACTCCATGCCCATATCTATGCAGCAGGCAAGGTTGAATGCAGACAAATTCTACTTTGCATTTATGGGTGATCCCGCATTAAGTAGAGGACCACAAACCTCAAGTGGACTCTTAAGGCTACCAGTAAATCCTACGGACTTTCCTCAACACAAATACTCCAACATGCCCCCAGATGTCTATTTCACAAGTTCTCCCTTATCAAGCCCCTGAATCTCCTCTTCCTTTTCTTAATGAATAGCATTTGCTATATCACCTAGGAAACTGCAGGAGTTAGAACAGAAATTCCATTACCAAATATACCCCCATCTTAACTATCAATATTTTGCTCTGTATGAGATCATTTGTTAGCAAAAAAAAAGAAAATGCTTTTATTTTTCCCATACTAAATATATACATAATCTTGATTGACTTTCCTTTTTAGCTACTCTCCTATTTCTTTGTACCAAACTGCCTAAAAGGCAGATCATATTTGTTCACTCTACTTCTCACTTTTATAGCCAACAAATGTTTTTCCTTCACTGAATCACTAATAACCTACTTCTGAGACCTCTGTTCTGTTCCATTGGTCTATATGTTTGTTTTGGTACCAGTTCATGCTGTTTTGGTTACTGTAGCCTTGTAGTATAGTTTGAAGTCAGGTAGCTTGATGCCTCCAGCTTTGTTCTTTTTCCTTAAGATTTTCCAGGGCTATATGGACTCTTTTTTGGTTCCATATGAAATTCAAAGTAGCTTTTTTCTGATTCTGAAGAAAGTTAAATGGTAGCTTGATGGAGATAGCATTGAATCTATAAATTACTTTAGGCAGTATGCCCATTTTCACAATATTGATTCTTCCTATCCATGAGCATGACACGTTTTTCCATTTGTTTGTGTCCTCTCTTATTTCCTTGATTAGTTCTCCTTGAAGAGGTTCTTTACATCCTTACGTAAGTTGTATTCTTAGGTATTTTATTCTCTTTGTAGCAATTGTGAAAAAGAGTTCAGTCATTATTTGACTCACTGTATGACTATTATTGATGTATAGGAATGCTTGTGATTTTTGTGCATTAATTTTGTATCTGAGCTGAAATTTTTTATCAGCTTAATGAGATTTAAGCTGATAAATCTCCTTAAGAGATGATAGGGATTTCTAAATATACAATAGTGTCATCTGCAAACAGATACAATTTGACTTCCTCTCTTTCTATTTGAATACCATTTATGTCTTTCTCTTGCCTGATTGCCTTGGTCAGAACTTCCAGTATTATGTTCAATAGGAGTGGTGAGAGAGGGCATCCTTGTCCTGTGCCAGTTTTCAAAGGGAATGCTTCCAGCTTTTGCCCATTCAGTGTGATAATGGCTATTGTCATAAATAGCTCTTATAACGTTCTACCAATATCTAGTTTATTGGAAGTTTTTAGCACAAAGGAGTGTTGAATTTTATCAAAGGACTTTTCTGCATCTATTGAGATAATCATGTGGTTTTTGTCATTGGTTCTGATTATGTGATGGATTAGGTTAATTGATTTGTGTTTGTTGAACCAGCCTTGCATCCCAGTAATGAAGCCAACTGGATCATGGTAGATAAGCTTTTTAATGTGCTGTTGGATTTGGTTTCCCAGCAGTTTATTTAGGATTATTACATTGATGTTCATCAGGGATATTGGCCTGAAATTTTCTTTTTGTTATGTCTCTCCCAGGTATTGGTATCAGGATGATGTTGGCTTTATAAAATGGGTTAGACAGAAGTCCCTCTATTTCTATTTTTCGAAATAGTTTCAGAAGGAATGGTACCAGCTTATCTTTGTACCTCTGGTAGAATTCATCTGTGACTGCAACTGGTTCTGGGTTTTTTTTTTTGGTTGTTAGGTTACTAATTGCTGCCTTAATTTCAGAACTTGTTATTGGTCTATTCAGGGATTCGAATTCTTTCTTGTTTAGTCTTGGGAGCATGTATGTGTCCAGTAATTTATTCATTTCTTCTAGATTTTCTAGCTTATTTGCATAAAGATATTCATAGTATTCTCTGATGGTAGTTTGTATCTGTGTAGGATCAGTGGTGATATCCTCTTTATCATTTTTTTTATTGTGTCTGTTTGATTCTTCTCTCTTTTCCTCTTTATTAGTCTGTCTAGCTGTCAATCTATGTTGTTGATATTTTCAAAAAACCAGCTCCTGGATTCACTGATTTTTTTAACGGTTTTTTTTTTGTGTGTGTGTCTCTATCTACTTCAGTTCTGCTTTGATCTTAGTTATTTCTTGTCTTCTGCTAGCTTTTGCATTTGTTTGGTCTTACTTCTCTAGTTCTTTTATTGTGATGTTAGGGTATTGATTTCAGGTCTTTCTGCTTTCTCCTGTGGGCATTTAGTGCTATAAATTTCCCTATAAGCAATGCTTTAGCTGTGTCCCAGAGATTCTGGTAAGTTGTGTCGGTCTTCTCATTGTTTTCAAAGAACTTACTTATTTCTGCCTTAAGTTCATTGTTTACTCAGTAGTCATTCAGGATCAGGTTGTTCAGTTTCCATGTAGTGTGTGACTTTGAGTGGGTTTCTTAATCGTGAATTATAATTTAATTGTACCATGGTCTGAAAGACTGTTTGTCATGATTTCAGTTCTTTTGCATTTGCTGAGGAGTGATTTACTTCCAATTATGTCCTCAATTTTAGAATACTTGTGATGTGGTGCTGAGAAGAATGTATATTCTGTTGATTTGGGGTGACGAGTTCTGTAGATGTCTATTAGGTCCACTTGGTCCAGAGCTGAGTTCAAGTTCTGAATATCTTTGATAATTTTCTGTCTTATTGATCTGTCTAATATTGAGAGTGGAGTGTTAAAGTCTCCCACTATTATTGTGTGGGAGTCCAATTCTCTTTGTAGGTCTCTAAAAACTTGCTTTGTGAATCTGGGTATTTCTGTATTGGGTACATACATATTTAGGATAGTTAGCTTTTCTTGTTGCATTGATGCCTTTACCATTATGTAATGCCCTTCATTGTCTTTTTTTTTTTTTTTTTGCGGGTTTTATGTCTATTTTATCAGAGACTAGGATTGCAACTCCTGCTTTTTTTCTTTTACTTCCTATTTTCTTGATAAATATTCTTCCATCCCTTTATTTTGAACCTATGTGTGAGATGGGTCTCCTGAATACAGTGCTCTGATGAGTGTTGATTCTTTATACATTTTGCTAGTCTGTGTCTTTAATTGGGGCATTTAGCCCCAATTTAAGGTTAATATTATTGTGTGTGAATTTGATTCTGTCTTTGTAATGCTAGCTGGTTATTTTTCCCATTAGTTGATGCAGTTTCTTCATGGTGTCTATGGTCTTTACTACTAGAATTTTGGATTTGTCTTAAAAAACAGCCAAAATAACACTATCTGCCCTGCTCTCAGAATAATCTCTCTGAGTATACATTTGCCAGATAGGAGTGTATAATAACATCTATAAGCCACATAGCAAATCTGTGCTGTCAGATACTACATTACATAATTCAGACAAGTATGTCCATTGGAGAGCTAGCTTTATAATAGTGAAATGTGAATATATGCAACTCTCTCAGATTTGTCACTTTTAACATTTTGAGTTCAAGGTTTTTCTGTAATATTGAAGAAATACAGGTACACTGATTGCATATCTGTTTTGCATGACTCTTCACAAGGCAAAGAAAACTGCAAATCCTCGGTAGGTGCAGGCTATGTGATAGTCTAGCTTCATTCAGTTCATACTGAATGGCTTTGAGAGCACATGCAACAATAGCAGAAGAGGGGGAAAATAAAACTAAGCACTTTTTGTGGCTTTATACATTTTGTTGTAAACAACATTAAAAATGTTTAAAGTAGTTTCGTTAAATGTCAGCAATATGCTTGTAACAGTTGTTTTACAAAACTCAAAATTTATTTTATCCATATGTTCTGTTACACCATAATATAATGCATACATCTATCTGATGCACAAGGATGCAAACTTCTCAAATAAATATAAATAACTTGAATTCAGAAACAGGTGCAAAATAATAAACAATAACTATTATTTTTATCCCCAAGATTCCAAGTATAAAGATTGTATGCGTTATCCGCTACATTGAAAGTTTAAGAAAGAAAATCACAAAATATTATTTTGTGAACCAATATAAATAGTATTTTAATTAAAATTAACAAAACTTAAGAATATATATTTGAAAACTAAGAAATTAAGTGAGAATCTTTAACCACATAAGAATCTTTCAGTGAAGGCTTGTACTATTAATACACACTATCACTATTTAGTGATCCTATTTTTATTTCAGTAGAAATTCTGGAGAATTTTATTTTTCTATATAGAGTCTGAAATTTAAAAGACAAAATATTGTTAGCCAGTGAGGAAGTATTGGTCTACATAAAACATCTCTGGTAAGTTATTCACTATTAGAACAATTATGGGAGCTCAGCAACATGTCTGGATAAAAAGAGATGTGCATTTCAATGCAATAGTCTGTATATCTGTTGCCAATAGCAAGTTAGGGAAAGTTGTAACAAAATCTTAAATTACCTGGGAATAAATATTTTTAAAAGTTGACCTAAACTGTTTTTGTAGAAATAAAATTTTAAAAACACTGCTGTCAGAAATATAAAATATATGAATAACCATATAAATGATCCATTTTCAAAAGACGGAGTCATAAAAATTTTACATCTTTTTCATTGTTTCTGTAATTGATTACCACAAACTTGGTGGCTTTAACAATAAAAATTTATTATGTTACAATTCTATAGGGTATAAGAATGACAACAGTATCTTCAGTCAAAAAGCAAAATGTCAAAATTGCCATGTTTCTTTCTGCAGCTCTAAGGAACCATCCATTTCCTTACTTGTTTCAATTTCTTTAACATTTTCTCCCATGTATCTTAACCCATTGCATGCTCCCTCCATCTTCAAAACCAGCAACATTTAAATTTAGTCTTTTCTATGATAATTCTTCTGGATTCACATCTCTATCTCAACACCACTAAGAAAATATTCACATTTTTTACATGTAGTTGTCTTCCCCAACTCTGAGCTCCACAACTTGAGGCTATTCTCCAGAGGTAACTAGAAAGATTTTATAGTTGAAGAAGCCTTGTCCAAGTCAAGGTCTAAAGGTTAATATTTTATATAATATATATAATATATTTTATATAAATATACATATACTATATATTAATATATATGTAACATATATACTAAATGTTAAAAATGTGAATATTTTCTTGATGGTGTTGAGATAGAGATGTGAATCTAGAAGAATTGTCATATGTGTAATATATCATATATTCTATTTAAATATATAATATATTATGACAATTCTGAATTATGTATATAATATAGTATATATTATATATAAATATATGATATAGAAATAAATCCAACTTCTGTATGTATCTGAAATGGAAACATGGCATCTATGCTGAATTTTCTGCTTTAAACAACCCTTTTCTCACTTCTACTGTCTTTCTTCTGAACTTCAGAAAAGAGAAAAAGCTGAAACTGTATTTCCTAGAAGTATTTCCTAGAATTCCCTCCCTTCTGCTATTCTGGGTTAGAATTTGTCAAAGAAAGGAATTGCGATGAGATTCAGATTCCATACCAAATAGATGAGCCTAGAGATATCTGGAATGTGCAGACGTGTGATTCATGGTAGCTTCTTGACAATGATTCACAAAAAAACTTGTACTCTGTAGCCTAAGATAGTAGATGGAAACAAAGAATCCTGAAAATTGCTTGCAGGTTCCAACTGACATTAGGGGAACTACAACTGAGAATCTTTTAATAAAAGTGTCTAGTATCTGCTTTCTTAACTTGCCAGATGTAGCTTCCCTGACTTCTTTGAGTCTCCCCAAACTTCACTCCCCAAATCTTCTAATACCCATGTAAACCCTAATAGTTATATAAAATCATTAGGGTCTCCTACTTCTCTGCATTCTGTCAGTAAATGTTAGATAAAGAGTATGGAGAATTTTCTGTAATCTTTTCAATAGGCTTCATCTCAGGTGGTGTAGGTTGCTTTTGCTCCCATCATATTGGACATATTCAGTCTTATGAAAGCAGCTAAAGACAAGACTTGCGAATATAGTCAGACAGTATGATTTGTAGGTAAAGGAAACAGATAAGCTGTAAAGTCTAATTTTATGAAAAACAATACAATCAATAGTTTGTGAAAACATTTATTTATAGTGGATGTGTATTTGTTTTAGTTTCCTAGTGCTGCTATAAAAACTTAGCACAAACTTAGTGGATTAAAAAAACAAATATACTATAATGGTTCTATAGGTTAGAATCTCATGCCTTGAATCAGTGGGATTTTTTGTTTATTTTTTTTTTTGTTTTGCATTGTTTTGATTTTTGAGATGGAGTCTCACTCTTGTTGCCCAGGCTGGAGTGCAATGGCACGATCTCAGCTCACTGCAACATCTGCCTCTTGGGTTCAAGTGATTCTCCTGCCTCAGCCTCCTGAGTAGTTGAAATTACAGGTGCCCACCATCACACCAGGCTAATTTTTGTATTTTTAGTAGAGACAAGGTTTCACTATGTTGGTCAGGCTAGTCTCAAACTCCTGACTTCAGGTGATCCACCCACCTTGCCTTCCAAAGTTCTGGGATTACAGGCCTGAGTCATGACACCCTGCCTAAATCAGTGTTTTATAAATTATAGACAACTTGTAAAACTGGGTGAAGATAGAGACCACTACTATTCATCCAATTGACCCTTATCCTTTCCTCACTGTTAATAGGTTTCATTTGGGGGAGGAAAAAACAGGTTAAATGTAACTTTCCCTGATACGACTGATATGACTATGGAAGGCAAAGCTGCATTCCTTGAGGGAAGCCACAGGAGAGAATTAAGTCATTTGCCTCTTCAAGCTTCTAAATGTGGCCTATTTTCTTGGCTTGTGGTCTTTTCTCCATCTTTAAAGCCAGCACCATAGCATCTTCACACACACACACAAAAAAAAACCTCTATCTGACTCCTCTTCTGCCTCACTCTTACTTTAAAGGACATCTGTGATTGCAGTGGGCCCACTAGGATAAACGAAAGATAATCTTTCTATTTTAAGCTAATTATCTAAATTTCCATCTACATCCTTAATTCAGTCTTGCCATGTAACATGATCTAGCCATAGATTCTAGGGATTTGGATGTAGCATCTTTGGGTGGGGACATTATTCTACTTATCACAGTATGTAGAAAATTATTGCCTAATGTAAACATCTTGTAATATTTATTGTCGCTCTCTGGATAGATCCCTAGATCATTTCATCTATATTTGTAATCCTCTGCTTGTTTTTAAAATACAGCCATGAATAAGCATCACAAAATTATTGGTCAATTTCAGTGGTAAATTTACGCTTTAATATTAATCTTTGAAATTTTCTGCATTTTAATTAGTTGAAATAAAAAATACATCACATGTAAATAAATATGAATGCAGCAAAATAATAATTATAAATTATAAATAAACATTCAATGAAAAGGAAGACACCAATCTTTCTTTTGAGCATAACTGTAAATTTAAGTTCAGTTTTAAAAAGGAAGAAATGAATAGGAGAAAAATAAAAGAATTTTAAAATTTACACTGATTATTAAAAAAAAAAAAGAGTCCATTTGCCAGAAAAAAATAAATTATATGCCAGTATCATCATTAAAGAAATTAGAAAGCATCATTCAAATAAAAAAAAAAAAAAAACAGATAAGAACTACATGGACATAACTTGGCAAAATAGCAAAAAAATCGGATATGTTAGGCATAGTGATATATACAGAGAAACTTCTACCTTAACTTTGAAGTTTAAAGTTCCTCCTGAGCTTAGGGGAGAGGGTTGTATGGTTCCTGGGAAGAAGGAAGTTCAATTACAATCTGCAAAGTTTTCCACTACCAGCAGTAGGCTTTTGATCTGAGATTGCCACATACAGTTTATGTTCTGTGAAGTGCAGATGTACAAATAGAAAAGCTCTGTGTTAAGCCTTAGCAAATGCCATCAAGAAGGTAGGAGGGCAGAGTAACAAGCAAAGTTGTTACTGTAAAAAGAGGATAAATTTATGTTTCTTTCTCCCAGTGAAATGACCTTACTGAAAAAGATGTAGAAATGCAAGCTGAAATGGAGAGGGGAATAGGAGGAGGAGAGTCAATTGCAAATTAACTTACAATTTGTAAATTTTGAGATAACTGTAGTGTTTAAAATATTTAAGTAAATATTTTTATCTCTAAATGAAATATTATTCAAAATCTTTTTTTCATTGATGTGTCATGAAATTTAGATATTTTGTAGCTGGTATTACATGTCCAGAATAATTATAATTTTAACCACCTCACAGAGCAGTTACAAAAAGTAGAATTGATTTTTCAGCCAAGAATTTTTAAATGCCTTAAAACTCTTCATTGAAAAGCTACTTTCTTTGCTCAATTGATTGAGGTTACTCTGGGGACCTGTCAGATGTTTATTATGCTGTACTATTCCAGTGCTTTTTGAGGGTATATATAATGATACTCCTTAAACAACCGCGAACGTGGCAGGGAGATCTAGATTATGCTTGCAGGATGTCTCCTTAGAAAGTGTGTATGCCAGTTTTTTCAGGCTCCTTTTATTGCTTTCATTTTGGACATTTTCAATATCTTCATTGCCTTGAAAAGTCTAAATGACTGAGTGTTAACATCAATTGAGGAAATTATTGTTTTCATAAAAAAATTATGTCACAGTGCAGCTCTTTTAACCTTTCATTTTTGGATTGCTTAAAGGTAACATAAGTTTAAAAAGCAGGAAATCTTATTTTTATTTGTGCAGGTAAAATATCTGAGATATAGTGATGAATATGAGTAGTAAATCTTTAAAGCCCAAAGAAAATTTAAGGAGCCATCAAGTTTTCTTAGATTCATTTTTAGCTTCATTTCCCTTTTGTTTTGAATTTTGTTTTATACTCAGCAATATATCAGTTTATAGAAAAAAATGTACTTTGAATTCTATTTAATGGCAGAAATTTTGTTTCTGGAATAAAATTGGACTACATCATTCTGCTTTTGAGAAAATAAGAAAAGGCACTTATGACACAACAATATGATTATTTATTAACCTAAAGACAAAAACACTCAGAGAATACAAAAATGAAATAAATCAACATAAACATGAAATTCTACAAATGGAAAGTGATAAATGGAGAGAGTCCTGACCTATGCTGAGGACTAAAAGATTAATAATATTAAGAGGAATTACTTTAGGGGTATGGATTCTCCCTTATGTTGCTATTTCTATTAATTGCTATTAATGGATTATCCCTTAGTTGTTATTTCTGTTAATAATGAATAATATTTTAATAAGTACTGTCACTTTAAACTGCCAGGTAAGTCACACTTATCATGGTTCATATTATTATTCTAATTCTTTATGTCCAAATACATCCTTGTATTTACCTCTCTTTTCCCATACTTTTATTATTGATTTCACTTTCCGCATCACTGGTCTCTTCCGGATACAGGTGCAGGAGTGATCTTTTCAAAAATGTAATTTGGATTAAGTACTCATTGATAGAAAACAATTTAAATTAATATTATATTTTATTTGTGACTATAGGCATACTCAAAAAACAGATAAGCTTTTCAAGTTATTTTTAGGAAACAAAAGCTAAAAGTGTGAGTCTGCTTAATTTCACTTCGTGGAATAGGTGTTGTTTTATTTCTTGTGGATAAGTGACCATGCATTGCAGGAAACCAAAACCAGCTCCCACCTCTAAACTACTCACAGAATTGGGCCTTCTGCACCCAGGAACAAAGACCATACACCAACAGAGACTGAGCCCTATGGCTGTGACTTTTATAGGTATTGCTCCCCTGCAATAGTGAGAGGAAAAATTATAACCATTAAACTTTGTCTTGGCCTAGGCTACTTGAGGCATGATCCTCCGTAGTTACCTCTGAACAACAGCCCTAAGTTGTGGGGCCGAGGTTTGGGGACTGATAACTATTAAATAATGGGTTGGGAAGAAGTGGGCACAGATTTTAGAAAGTAACACCCCCTCCCCCACACCATGTGGAAACCAAAATCTTCTTTAGTGAGTAATAAGCTGACAAAGATTTCAAAGAAAGTGAGAAAAAATGATGGATTAAATAAAGCTCCAAAAGCTCTCATTATTTATTTAAAAAAGTAACTTACAGATCAATTCAACTACAGAATATATGTGTGTGTGTATACATATACATACTACTTTTTTTAAGAGATCTGTTCTCACTATGTTTCCTAGGCTAGAGTGCAGTAGCTATTCAGAGGCCTCATCATAGCTCATCTATGTAAAAATCCTGGTTTAAAGACATCCTCCAGCCTCAGCCTTCTAAGTACCTAGGATTATAGAGATGCCACCACACCATGGATGCAAATGTTTTTAAAGAAAGTAAATTTATATTCTGTATGAGAAGAAAATGTAAGTAAAGTGCTTAAAAAAGCTAATAAAGATAGAAATCAGGAAATGATACAAAGGTAAATGAACTGTGCTCCCTTCAGCAGCACATATACTAAAAAAGGTAAAGGAACCAAATTAAACTCCTTGTAAAGGAAGATGTTATGATAGCCACAGGAAAAAGACGAAAGTGAAAACTCAGAGTTCCTAAATTAGGTAAACTCTGATCTGGTAATAGTCAAAGAGAATTGATCAATTAGTTATACTCAAGAATTCACTCTAAATTAGCAGAGAGAAACAATAAAAGAATAGAATAAAAGCCAAGTATAAATCCCTGGATGGGAGACTGAGAAACTCCATCAAACAATTAATAGACGTTTTTAAGAAAGAGCACAGAGTCAGTGGCAGAGAAGCTATTTTTGAGGGTAATTGCTGAGAACTGCCCTGCCTTTAAGATTAGCATCTCTCTTTAATTTTAAAAGGCCAATGAGAGCCAAATACAACTTACTTAAATAAATCCATACACCTAGACACACTATAGTAAAACTGTAAGACCTAAGTCTTTAGAAAAAATCTTTAGATATATTACAAACAAAAAAACAAATGACTAACCTCATGGCCTGAAAGGCCTGTATGACTGTATTTTAGAGCCTACCAGTTCTCTAGCTTCTGATAGGGCTTTAGTCTTGGGCTCTAGGTAACTGCCACGTTGGCCTTGATCAGTAGATTAAGTCATTCTTTAACCCAGCCTCTTCCTGTATGCTGTTAGACAGAAGAATCACACTTCTACTATACTTCTTACAATTATATTCTACTTATTGTTCAGATTTTTTCTAAAATGTTTCTATCTTAGAACTTTCTTGAGTTATCAGCTTAAAACATTTTCTCACGCACACTTACATTCTTTTATTATTTCATGCACTGTGATCTTCTACTTCTTGCAATGAACAGATTTTGTAACTACTCAATTGTATTTACATTTTTTAAAGATAATTGTTTAGTACCCAGGCAATATCTGGGAAATATAAGATTTATCTTATGGTCAAGCATTTTTCCAAAGTCTTTTCAAATATATGCTTGCTTTTGGATGGATTTTCCTGCAACCTTGCAGTGGAATTCATGAGGGAAGTAAGTAGATAGTACATATAGATGTTTTATTTCCTTGTAGATTATCCATTGAAACTGAGTGCTGCATGAAGCCTCTTGACAAGGAATTGTATCTCTCTCCCGTGTGTATCTACTCGGTGTTACATATCAACCTGAACATTTTAAAAATAATTTCCCTTACATACTCAGTTCCACAGGATCCCAATTTTAACCAACAGAGTGGCCAGCTAATTCTATGATGTTCAAACAAAAAACTGATAAACATATGTTGTTTGAGGATTTCTCTCAGGAAGGAAAACTGTCCGATTGGCTGTCTTGTAATCTACCTTGTGTAACAAAATGAGTATCTGCCTTTCATTCTTTGGAATTAATCAGGTTCTTCTGCAAATTCTTTTTGCTTAAACTTTGTTCATGCCTTAAAATTCTTTGCTCATTTATTCACCTTTGCAGAATTGGCTCGTTCTCCCACTGATACCTTAAACCTGGTGCAATAGGATCCATGGGCTCTCTTCTGTTGGATTCTTCCCTGATTTGGCAAGAAGTCAGAACTTCCTGATCAAGTTTCAGAGAAAGAGGGCTTTAGCTGGAAATCTTCTTGCCCCGTCCTCTATATATTTCATTTCTTCTTAGCAGCTGCTGTAGTCCCTTGCTGATTTTCTGCTTTCTTACGTGAAATGCCTCATTTACAAGGACATGAAGCTCTCTAAGCCATATTCTCATATGAACATGTCATTACCTATCTCTGATTCAGCTCTCTTCAGAATCTTGCAAAGAAAAACCCTCTTCTTCCAAGCAGCTTATGAACAATGTATTTGATTTCTTGTTACCTGTGAGCATATTTTTCTATTGTTCATCCCACACATTTGCAAGTCTGTAAATCTACTTCCCTTTGTAAAATCTGAAAGACATTTATGTATGGAGATCATACTCTGCTCTATTACCAATTTATCAAGAATCTCCTTCTTGACTTATATGTCTGAACTTAGCCAGTAATAGCAAAGCTTAGTTATTCCTCTCAGAGACGGAATCTTAGAGGTAAGTATGTAAATTCTTCAATGCTAGTGTGATAGATCGAAGCCTTAAAATATTGCTTATGATTATTAGGTCCTTGGAAACACAGGGGCATGCTGTTCTGATTGAAGACTTTCAGAAGGTCTCTCATGCTGCCATGAAGATCTCAGATCTGTAGCCAATCTTAGCAGAAAATGTATAATTATAACTTAAAACCTGGGTTATTGAGAATCCAGTTTCTGACTTTGATTTTTCTATGAAAAGTTTTTCTTTTCTTTTGTTTTTAAATAAATCCCATAGTAATAAGATTACAGTGTTCATAAACACTCATGTATTAGTCACACTTCTTTGATTGTCACTAATGAGCTATCACAAATTCTTGTTTACTCTTAAATATCTTATTATCATTTCAATATCCACAGTATAGTCAATGTAATAGAGACTGTAATTACTTGTCAACTTTTATCTACTATCTGGCACATAATGGATGCTTCATAACATTTTATCACGAAAAGAAGAATATTTTCTGATTATTTCTCTCTTACCTGACTTGCAGTTACTCTTGTTTTTCAATTCATACATCTTTACATAGTATCATGTGAACATAGTTTAGTCCTTAACTTGTGGAAAAGTGTATTGTCCCCTTACTCTGAAATGACTTACTCCTCCAACCATTGCAGTACGAAAGCAGCCATGGTGTGATGGAGTAGGTTCATTACAGCATTTTCCATCTACACCATGTTGATTCTCATTCATGACCATTACCTTCTGTTACTCAAGCATACTTTCCACGAAGCATTCAGAATGCACAGGAGCATCCCAGATGACTCAGCAATTAAAATAGAAACATGGCGAACTCCTGAAATTTTTCTTTCTGTTCCCACCCTGACGGTGAAAGAAAAGGTCTAAAGGAAGTTTAACTGACATATGATTGATTACATAGCTTATCATCTAAACAGAGACACTTCGGAGCGTGAAAGGGAAAACAAAGTTAAACTAAATAATGTGGAAACATTTTATTTTTACCATCATTATTACATTGGAGGGTGTAGTATCTATATTACTACATTTTCAAAAATAAAATTGTTTCTAAAATAAAAATATAACCTTAGCAGTATATTGGAACAAGATTTTTTAAATAAATTCTTATATTGTGAGCAATAAATTACAAATAAAATGAACAGAGAAAGTACTCTACATATTATTATGTGAATCAGTTTATCAGCTTCTAATTGTCTCTAATATTCTAATTATGTTTTCATACATTTATTTTCAATATGCTCATATTACTTTAATTTTATAGAAGTTCCAGTAACTTCTTCAAACTTGTTTTATTATTGCAAAATTTGAAACTGAGATACTCTTTTATTTAAACCATGTTTTTTATTGAAAAAGTAATTTATCTTAAAATGTTTAACTGAAAACAAATTCTACTAATGAAGTATTTTCTTAAAGCTTTCTTTTTGCATTTTAATGTGTAAATACTTAAGCTCTAGCGTTTTCACAGATGGTTCATTTTTTTCTTTCACTTTCGGTATCTTTTTTGATAAACATTTTATGAAATGCAACTTGTTTTACAGGCTTCCTTTACTTACGATTATTAACAATATTTTTCCAGACTCTGTAGACTTGAAAGTGAAAACCCTTATCCGATTTATTCTATTTTAGTTGAAGGATATTAATTGATCCAATTTAAAGATTTATATGCTGAAAAGTATTCTATTAACAAGTTAAGATATTCAAACTTCAGGTCAGACGCAGTGGTTCACACCTGTAATCCTAACACTTTGAGAGGCCATGCATGGCAGGTGGATCACCTGAAGTGAAGAGTTCAAGACCAGCCTCGCCAACGTGGTGAAACTGTGTCTCTACTAAAAAATACAAAAATTAGCCAGGCATGGTGGCAGGCGCCTGTTATCCCAGCTACTCGGGGGGCTGAGGCAGGGAGAATCGCTTGAACCTGGGAAGCAGAGGTTGCAGTGAGCCGTGATAGCACCACTGAACTCTAGCCTGGGCAACAGAGCAGACTCCATAAAAACAAAAAAAGAGAGAGAGAGAGAGATTCAAACTTCCAAATTAAAGCATGCAGTGTTTTCGTTTGTCCTATTTAATGTTTTTAGGTTCTTTTTAGCTTCTTTAAGGAAAATTGTAAGTAGCTTCCTTTTGAAATATTTGTTTTCAATAACAGCAATTTACTAAAAGCTTCAAAAGCTGTTGCTGCTGTTTTAATCATAGAATATTTTTCTAAATATTTTTGAAAGATATTGAACTAAATACAACTAAAATATAGAAGACACATTTACACATTTATATATGTATGCATATTTATACATACACATTTATATATATATATACTAACATTGTAGCATGCAGATTGATTTATAGCTTAGTTTTTACAGCAGTCAAACATTTTTAAATCTGATAAATAACTGGCAGTAAAAGGAGAAAAAACAATTACAATTGAAACAAAGATTAAAAACAAATATAAATTTTAGCTTAAGGAGATAACACTCTGGCATCTATTTTTCCACTATGCGTATGTACAAAAGAAAACTTCAGAATATGAGTAAAATCACTTTAAAACAGAAGTCATTTCACCTAAATGGGAAGGCAGATTTCAAAAAGTGTTATGCAAAGAATTCTTATACAAGCCCTGTGATAATTCCCCTTCCCTGGCGACAGTCTTCTTAAAATAAGTATTACCATTTCCTCAATAGATTTATGTCTTCTGATTTTCCTGTGGTCAAGGCCATACAGCTTCTATCATGGTTGTCAATGTAGACAAACATTTTATTCATACCATCTATTCATCTTAAATCTTAAGAAATTGAAATATAATGCTTAAGTTTTCATTTTGTTCATGGAAAAGAAGTATACATTATTTTGAATATGGAAAGTGTTAAGGAAGAAAAGAAAGAGTATCTTACTATTAAAGAAAAACCTGAAAAATTCAAAATGGAAATTTAAGACAACAGAACATGTAGTCATCTTTAAGTTTTCAATCCAACTCCTGTCACCTCCTATCCTGTACTGCAGCAGGATAATTGATAATCATTGATCAGAAACCTCTTTCCTTCCTATGTTACATGCTGCCCCATATCCTTTCAATATCCAATCATTTCTAGTAAATACACAAAGGCAGAATTTGGTGATCAAAATAGCTCAAGTTTAATTCATCAAAATAAGTGATTGGGTAGAAGTTGTCTATTCTTTTCTTGACAGTGTTTGTTTTTAATATCCAACTTAACATTTGTGTTCTTGAATATTGGATTTCGAAATCCATGTAACATGTTATCTATTCAATAAATTATGATGATTTTCAAGGTATGGCACCTAATAAATATTAACTGGCAATAATCCCTATGTAACTCATAACTGGAAACAAAACATCTTACAGAGCCATATGAAAGTGTTGTTAATAGCTTTCCTTTTTTTTGTGACTCAGCATCTATTTTTTAAGATACATAGAATTTCAATTTGAATTGTAACATTATATTTCAACTTTTTTCCCTATTCTTTTTCTTTCACTTGAAGGACTATTACACCAAATGCAGAATAAAGAATAGAACTTCATATAATGATTTGATTATAGCTTGTTAAGAATAGACTTGTTTTCTACTCATCATTCCCTCTTCAATTTTTCACTGAGCTGTGCTCTTTTAGAAATTTTGTTGAGTGGGAAGATGTGAGCTTATGTAAACATGCATTGAACAGCTGAACTGAAATGTTTATAGCCCCAAACAGGAGATTACTCATTGGCACTAGTACAATGCACAGACATTTTCATGCATGGCCTGTAATTGCAATATTGTATTTGAGGAAAAATGTATTTGATAAAGAATGAAAACAACTCTACAGTTGCTTTAGGAGATAACATTGGTTAACTAAATCAATGTTTCATCCACTGGTTTATATTTCATCAGATTTAAGAAACAGCATGTTATAAAGCATGCTGACATGCTAAATTACAATTAAATAAGATGTGGTATAATTAATTCTAATTCATCCAATTGAAGAACTCTGTTCAATTTTGTATGTATATAATAATATTATTCATACAGAAATTATGCTGTTACCTTAATGTACATTTTACTTTTTATAATTGGTGGAAAAAGTCCTATCAATTTCCATCCTACTGTTTTGATCAATCTATCAGAAATACTTGCTTTAGGTGGGAAAAAAATTGAATACAATACACTACTATTTTGCCTATACCAATTTAATAGAATTTCCCATCAAATTTTCTTCAGGTTGATCATTTAAATGTTAGGACTTTATATAACACCAAAAGAATGACTCTTGATTATTTTATTTAACTTGCTAGGTATTAAGGTGATGTCTTTGGGAAGAGATAGCTGATAGATTACATATTTTTTATATTTTCACTTTATACTCATCTGCTGTAGTTCATATAGCATTGTTATCTTCTTCTAAGGTTAGGGACATCCCTCCTTGTAGCCTTTTAAAGTGCTGATCTGAAAGTAGAACTATTACCAGAAAGAGGTCCCTATCCAGACCCCAAGAGACGATTCTTGGATCTCACACAAGAAAAAATTCAGGGTTAAGTCCTCAGTGCAAAGTGAAAGCAAGTTTATTAAGAAAGTAAAGAAATAAAAGAATGACTACTCCATAGACGGAGCAGCCCCAAGGGCTACTGGTTGCCCATTTTCATGGTTATTTTTTGATGATATGCTTAACAAGGGGTGGATTTTTCATACCTTCCCTTTTTAGACCATTTAGGGTAATTTCCTGACATTGTTATGGCATTTGTAAACTGTCATGGTGCAGGTGGGAGTATAGCAGTGAGGAAGACCAGAGGTCACTCTCACGGCCATTTTGGTTTTGGTGGGTTTTTGACCAGCTCCTTTACTGCAACCTGTTTTATCAGCAAGTTCTTTATGACCTGTATTTTGTGCTGACCTCCTATGTCATCCTGTGACTTAGGATGCCTTAACCATCTGAGAATGCAGCCCAGTAGGTTTCAGCCTCATTTTACCCAGCTCCTGTTTAAGATGAAATTGCTCTGGTATAAATGCCTCTGATAGAACCACTTTTCAGCTTTCAAATCAGATTTGGAAAGAGCTGCAGTGTTGCTCCCACCCTTAGAACAAGATAAAAAATCTATACAACTACAAATTAATGACTTAGCATGAAACTATCAGAGAACTGAAGGTCAAGCAACTTACCTAAAATCTGATGATAAAATGTATGTTCATGAGGAGAGAGATAGAACCTGAGCCTTTGCTTATCTTGGATATGACACCTTTCAATGTCATAACATCTAGTTAGTAGATTCAACTAGAAAATATAAATGAGTTGCAAAAGGCTGAGTATGAGCTAGCATGAGAGTATGAAGCGCTAGCTGACCAGAGACAAAAAGGAATTTCTTAGTCTTGCACTTGTAGGCTGTTTCTCCTGGAACCCCGCCAGATGCTCACATGGAAGACCAGGCAGAATCCTTAGAAACCATTTGCATGTGGTGCTGACTCATGGAGGAGGAACTGGCACTGTAGAAGTCCTTCCAGATCTATCTCCCATCTCTCTCATATGGAACAAAAGTCTTAATATACCAATCTAAACACAGAGAAAATAGGATAAAAACAGTCGACAAAGCCTCAGGGGTGTGGGATTATAACAAACATTTATGTTACTGAAATCCTAGAAGAAAAGGAGAAGAATGAGGCAGAAAAGGTATATAAAGAAATAATGACCTTGAACTAGTTCCCAGATTCCAAACCAAACCTACCTCCGAAAAAAAAAAAAAAAAGAAATAATGACTGAAAATATCTAAAAACTTAAAAACTTACAAAAATACACAAACCTATATAATTTAAAAAAACCAAGCTAAGTAAACATCAAACTAGATAAGATCAAAGAAATATAGGACCAGAGTTATTATAATCAAACTGCTGAAAAATAAACACAAAGAAAAAAATCTTGAACCAGAGAGACAAAAAATACACAATACTTTCAAGAGAAAAATAACATAAATGATTTCAGACTTACCATTAAAAACCAGGGAGATAAGAAATAAAGGACACAATACTTACTCAAGTGCTAAGGGAATGAAACTCAATTCAAAATTTTAAATCAGGTGGGGGAAAAAAAACCTTCAAGGATAAGGGAGAGTTCATGACAACCTCAAAAGACTGTAAACTAAGATAATTTGTGGCCAATCTAATTTATACAAAATAAATATCAAATAATTCAAACCGACACAAAGGATTTAATAAATAAATTAAAGAGAAGGTAAAAACCTTTCTTATAGGAGCATTCTGATTCATGGATATAAAAAAAAAATACGTTAAATAGAAAATCACCATGAGAGCACTACAGCAATAATTATTGCAGGCTGATAAATGTTAAAATTCATAGTCAAAAACTTTAAAGAGAAACAGAAGTTTCATAGCTTCAAAGTATTTTCCTCCAAATATTGGATTGCTATGGTGTTTTTAACATATGTTGAGAAATGAGACTTGATTTTTTTCACCCTTGAATGTGACTGAACTTAGTGACTTGTACCATGATATCTTGTATCTCCTGATACAATGGGATAAGAAGGCATTCCAGTTCTGTGGTATTTATATATATCCAAGTAGAAGAATATTCTGTAAGTCACCTGTCCTGTACTCTTCAAAAGGTCATGGAGAAAAAACAAGAAAGAAACCATCATAGAGTAAAGGAAGCTAAGGAAACATGTTGTCTAATTGCAATTTAATATCCTGGATTGTATCCTGGAGAGAAGAAAGGACATTAGTGGGAAAATTGGGGAATTGTAAATAGAGTTTGTAGTTGCACAAAACATAATTACTACATTTTGATTATTGGCAAAACATGTAAACCTACAAAAGAAAGAAGCTAAGTAAAGCTCAAATAGAATAAATCCAAAAAAGGACATTCCAAAGCATAGATTTTGACAGTAATGAAAGCTAGGTGAAGGATATGAGAAAACTCTCTATATTACCTTTGTTATTCTTTTGAATTAAAAACATTATTTCAGAGTAAGAGGAAGTTATAAAAATCTTAAGATAAATATCTGTGGTGTTTCCAGCTCCAACAATTCTCTCTAAGGATGCTCTTATATCCAATTCTTGTTTTTACTAGGAAATACAATGCCCAAATATGCAAGTAAACACACTTTCTGAAATATTTAAACTTAGAAGCACATTGATGAGAACACATCCTTTAATGTAGTCTTTCTTTTTTTCTTTTTTTTTTTTTTACTATTTAGGGACTAATTTATTTTTCTTTTTCTTTTTCTTTTTTTTTAATTTTTATTGCATTATAGGTTTTGGGGTACATGTGCAGAACGTGCAAGATAGTTGCATAGGTACACACATGTAGTCTTTCATTTGAATTTTACATGGATGAGTCAATAATGCAAATATGCTGCATCATCATAGAAAAAATGTTTCTGACAGCACCATTCTCTCACCTAGAGGAACATTTCCATGTACATATATTGCTCCTTAAGTGACAACTATGAATTTCTATTAATAGGTACAATGTTCTCTCTTGCCCTGAGCCTGCCTCTGGGAAGATATATTCCTACATGTGACTGTGTCTCAGCAATCCTGCTTTCCCCTTTGCAAAATCAATAGCTTGTATAACACTTTATATTTTATCCCCTACATTATTTTTAATTTCTCCACATAATCTAAGGAATTGACATAGAATTATGTTCCACATTTTTTGGGAACTTTGATAAAGAAAATGTCATCTACTTATTTAAATGCCCTTGAAAGTGCTTTTACTTTATTTATTTATACTATCTTCTAGATAATGGTTTTGTATTTTTCTTGCACCTTAGGTATGGAGACACAAATTTATGAATTCAAAATAAATAATTTGAATTCCACATAGAAATTACAAATCACTAAAAGCTAGAAAGGCACTTTCATTTTTTACTGGAAGTTTAAATCTGATTTGGAAAACACTGTGATTCTTTACAACTTCATATGTGTATTTGTTATGCCACAAAATCAGTGATGAGCTAACCCGTTCACCTTTATTGTCCATTATACATTTTTCTCATTCTGTTTAATTAGATTATACTTATTCCCATTTTCACTCACATTAATAACTACATTCAACAGATGCCTAGGTTAGTCGCAGTCTATAACCTTTTGAAAGACTCAATCCAGGGTTCCTAAAAACAGTTTACTTGAAGAACTCAGCTTCCATTGAACTTACTTTTATACAAATCACTAAAATACAAACAGGAAAAAATAAAGAAAAAATGTTATTTGTTATATATAAATGCTGCACTATTTTTACTATCTTATTCAAATGTTCACTCTGTAATATGGGTATTATAAATCCCCCTTTGAAGATAAATTTCAAATTCCAAATACTCTACTGTTCATGCTTCATCCTATGTACTTTTTTTACTTGTAAGTATTTGTAGGTGATAACAATTTTTTTACTTTAAACATTCCTGACTACTAAAAATGGATTGAGATTTACTCACATAGTAGAGTGTCTAGAATATAGTAGAATCTCAAAATAATTTGGATTCTAACTTAAGGTTATCAAAATAGAAAGAATATAAGACATTCCATATCATAATTGAAGATATTAGCTAAATTATTAGACTTGTAAATATTGATAGAGTCTGTGAAATTTATATTACCATTGCCTTGGTGTTCTAATATAATTCTAACTTGTTCCAGAGAGCTGCAAAAAAGTCGTGTATATCAACATTCCCCCTACCCTCAAAATCCTTATTCACTTATAACAAAGAAATAAAAAGTCAACTAAGGTTCAATAATAAATTATTAATTTCTTCCTGACTTGGTACTTACTTTTTTCAGCATAGGTGACGTCTTAGTCTTCATTAGGTATTCTTAATTTTGATGAGATCACTTGTAATTACTTATAACCCACAAACATATGGGTCAGTACTTATCATCATAGTAGATTTACTGGAGAGATGAAAAGAAAACTAGTTCATGCTGTGTTTGTGTAGTTTATCTTCATGGGGAATTGCATATATAGATTAAGCCCTTATGAGAAAAGCATCCTGAAACTCTCTGCAGGAGAACAAGGCTCTCTGGATCACACCCATCCATAGTGCAACAAAAGATAATGGAGAAAGCTTGTATAGATGCTTTGACACCCAGAAGTAGCTTATGCCTACCCACCATGTGACCTTTTTAGTATGTATAAAATTCTACTCTGAGATAAATATTTTTTTTCCTCATCAAGTTGATTTCTAAGAAGTCTATTCCTTGAAGATGCTGAAGACATTATCCTTATTTAACACACGAATTATTGTTACTTAACTGTTTTGTTCTTTATCCACATTTTCTATTTCCATTGCCTATTTTAGACAGTTATCTTAATTCTTACCTTTGAACTGGTGGAAGAATATGTACCTTTACAAAAAAAAAAGGCACTCTCTCCGTTGTAAATGTGATTTGTGTTACATGGTGCATAGGCACTTAGTATGAGAACCTTTTCATGCAAGGCAAAGTCCACATTCTATGCTAAACTAAGGGAAGCATTATGGAAGCCCTTATCCTTTTAACACACCAGATATAACTAATGTATTCATGGGAAATTTGCATGCAGAGATTCATAACACAAGTTAAATTATTACTGTATTTCTCTTGAGTTCCCTTATGCATTTTACCAACTTGCATAGCATGTAATCTTGTAGCATTGTTCAACAGGAGAAAGGGTGGTGTCTGTTTTCTATTTTATGCTGCAGTTTTTGGCTATTACTGCTATGGGGTATGTTTTCCTTATCAAAAAAATACATATGCTCACCAAAAAAACCATTATTTTACTATAGCTGTTTCAAAAGCACAGAATTTGGTGAGCTTATTTTAAAGAATAGTGTTGAACAATTTATTCTCCTAAAATAGTTGTTTCACATTTATTCTAGTATCTCTTCTTTTTGGCACTTTGTGTGTATGGTTAGAATTCTTGAATACATCATTCAATTTGCCTGGGTTATAGATTGTTAGGAATGATAATCTTATGTAACCCTTTAGTTTATAATTCTACCAAAGAGAACAAAGAAAATGCACATTGAGCTAACTTCAAAATGCTTATCTCGGGAATCAGCTCTCACAGACACATCCACTGTACATAGGCTGATACATATGCATGTATCATACACATATGTATGTGCATATGCATGCTGATAATATCACATTAAACCTATGTGCATTATTGTAAAAAAGATTCACCCTAGTGAATCATTTTCAATCATCACTGGTAGAGATTAGCAGAAGTAAAATTAGAGCACCCAATAAGACAATAATGTTTTTAGATATCTACATTTTATATGCCCAATACTTTCTACCAGTTATTCAGTACTTATCTTGAGTCTTGAAAATAGCATTTCTACTTTTGAGAAGGAGTTTAACTTCATCACCCATGCTGGGGTGCCTTGGTGCAATCTAGGCTCACTGCAACCTCCGCTTCCCAGTTCAAGTGATTCTCCTACCTCAGTCTCCTGAGTAGCTGGAATTACAGGTGCCCACCACCATGACTGTGTAGTCTTTGTATTATTAGTAGAGATGGGTATTCACCATGTTGGCCAGGCTGGTCTTGAACTCCTGACTTCAGGTGATTTGCCTGCCTCAGCCTCCCAAAGTGCTGGGATTACAGGGGTGAGCCACTGTGCCTGGCTCTACTTACTTTTATTGTCTGCAAAATTGAGAAAAACAAATCACTCACTTGTTTATAATGGTTTCTACAGTGACTAAGGTAGCCATAGTGCTAAAACGTCCTTCACATTCTGTACAGTTTTCAAGATAATATATTGTATATTTTGTTCCATTTTGAATGAGAATGTATGTGCTGTGCCTTAGGTGAAATGCAGTTCTGTAATATCTAAAATGTGTTATGTAATAAATAAATAATGTGGAGAATGTTGCCTATACTACAACAGAATCATATGGTATTATTTTTATTCAAATGTTTCTTATTATAATTGCTATGAGAAAAAGAGAGAAATCAATCTAAATTAAGCAGGCCATGCTGCCATTTGACTCAATGAGCACTTTGTATCCTTATGAGATGGGAATATTAGTGTAGACTTTTTATTCAATTATCAATTTCCTTTACAGAAGATACATATTTCCAAGCTATGCATAAACCTGAAAATGAAAGCATACTGTAGGTTTTCTTAGGAAAACACAGTCAATGTACTACTGCTATTTGGCAAAATAAGCCTTCTGTTTCTTATTATATGTTGGTTTAATAGTATTGTTGGAAAGGAGGGAAATGGGGAGAATGGCTTTTGGAAAGGAAGTTCTGACTCAGATATGACCTCAGTGCTTTCTCTTCTTGGTGTTTCAAAACACACATTAAAATATAAAAGATTGAAAAATTCTGCAGTGTGGAAATCTAGGGAAGAAAATATCTTGACTGACATGGAGCTGATTTGTATTTCTTCTGACTTTCTCAGGAATCTTATTTCACTGATTATTCATGCTTTCTCAGTCTTTTGTTTCTTAGTTTTTATCACTTTTAATATGCCCCATATTGTAAAGCAAAGAAGCATGAAGTACATACACACACACACACGCTCACACACACACACTCTCACACACACACAATGTGCGCAAGTTAATGAAATATCACACTCAAGCTGCTTTTATGTCTCATTTAAAAATAAGTATCTTTATTCATTCACATTACATCATTTCCCATTCATTTCTTTGCAGACTAAGAACTGAAATTTAACCCAGCACTCCAATAAATCTTTCCATGGCAAGTTCTCAAAAGTCCCTAAATAAAATATGGCATTTTTAATCCTTACCTTGCATATATTTTAAGAATCATTTAACACTGTTAACTTCCCCTTTATTTTAGAACATACATTTGATTTAGATTTTATATTCCATGCTCTACTTATTTTAACACTTCATCTCCCAATTAATTGTGCAGATTCTTCTTGCTATACCTGATCCCTAAGTTTTCATAGTCGTTGTTTGTCTGTTTTTTTTTTTTCCCAAATTCTTATCATTCAACACACTCACCCTCAGTAAACTCATGCACTCCCATAGTTTCTAGTTAAATTTCTAACTCTGTCCTTTTTTTCCTATTCTAGAACTATCTTTAAAACAATTAAACATATAGGCATATATATTTACACACAAGACATTCCAACTATATCATCATAAACTATATCCTTGCATAATGATACAAAAAATAGAGATATATTTTAAAAAATATTTTTGCGAAAATAAATGTTTTCAGGGTCAAATTTTAATGTAGTAAAAACAATCAGTTGTTTTTCTATTTTCAGCATTGAAAGACTGTAAAAAGCAGAATTAATTCTAAATTGATATTCTATAAATTGACAACAGTACAGAATACGATGTTAATGTTAGGGCATTATATATCACAAACTTCAGGATTACAAAATCTTATTCCGACTCCGGCTATAATGCTTTGAACAAGTCACAGCTCATTCTCATAAACAAAATAGACATAATGCTAAATAGACTGAGGATTTTTAGTAAGAACAAAATAAATGATAAATATTTGAAAGAAAACATAATCGTCACTGAAAATAGAATAGAAAATTCTATCAGGACACAGAAGAGTTACAGCGAGTATTTAGAACTGTTCTCTGCCCTCTCAGTAAAATATAAATTAAAAACTAAAAAAAAAAGTTCTAATGGTCACTGTTCTCGCATAATTCAAGCTCTTGCTTTTAGGACTTTTGTATATGTGTAAGTTTTTTGAAAAGGAAAAAATAGTAAATTACCTACTTTAGTTTTTGTTTTTTTTTTTTTAAATATATTGATTGTTTCCAAGAAGTGAATCAAAAGAAATGGGACCTTTCATTCCCTTTCTGTCTTCCACTACCATACAGGAAATTGTATAATTATTCCTTCTGCCACAAACTTGTAGGAGCCCTACATTTGCAGATGAGAAAGGGAAGTTAGTCGGTGCTTGTCTAACTGCCAATAAAATAATGTACTGATCCTTCCTCGGCAGTGACGTCTGCATCTCTTTGATCTATTTGTAGGAATCCATGAAATTATTTTATGTTCAAACCACATAATTTCTAATGTTATGATTAATAAGGCTACTATCAATGTATTTTAATTGTTAATAAAATAAAAGCAATAAAGTTGAAATTTGAAGACCACACATCTAGAGTGCCAAGGTATGTAGGGAGTGCTAATGTGTGTGCATGTGTTTAAATTTATATTAGCACTATTCAGTTTACTATTCTTTGTCAATGTTGTGTTTACAAAAACTTTAGTTAGAATAAGAACATTTATCTTTATATTTTATATTAAAGAATATGTAGGTTATTTTGCAGGGAATAAGTCATATCCCCCTTAATTCTAAACTAGGATATTGCTTTAAAGTGAAAAATATGAAAAGTATATTGCAGATATCCATAGAAGCTTATTTGTGAGTTTAACAATGCTAGTTCCTTTCTTTTTCACATCCCATAGATTACTGAGAAAAAAAAATTGGAAGATTTTATATCTATAGAAAAATATAAATTCAGCATGTAAAAGAAATATATAATAGATATGTGCCAACTGAGAGTCATAATTGATGTTTTTGACACTACAGAGTTAGCATATAAAATGCACATTTTAAAAATAATTTTTAAAGAACATATACCCTTAACTATAGAATAAAATTCATATTTAACAGGGTGGATTCTTTGACAACCTGGATTAATCCTCTATCTTTAGTTTCAACTTTAGCCATTCCTCTCAGTATGCCTTAGACTAATGATTTTAGGCTTTTAGATCTTCTTGGAATTTGCTAATAACACTTTATTATGTTTAATAATGTATTTCATTGCCAAATTTAGATTACAAGTCTTTTAGCATGTGTCATGTAGTACTGAAGTGATTCCAAACTGTTAGAGTTTGCTGAGAGACCACGTGACTTGATGTGATAAAAATCATAGTTGTAATCTCTCTTTCCATGAAAATGTTACATCACACCTTATCAGACCACGTTTATGAGCTATTGGCCTCAACTACTGAACTTTCAAACACATATAAAACCAAGATTTTGACATAGAATTTGAGAATGTAGATTGTGGCAGGACTACTCTCTGCCAGCCTGTAAGCTTTTCTCCAAAGCTTTGTCCGTGTCCCATCGCCCTACTCCCTAGCATGAGGGACCTTGGGCTTTGTTGTGAATGTCCACTGTGATGGTTAACCCATCACATGGAAAGGTATGCCTTGGCTGGGTGTAGTGACTTACACTTTAATCATAGCACTTTGGGAGGCCGAGGTGGGAGAATCACTTGAACCCAGGAGGTCAAGGCTGCAGAGAACTGTGATTGCACCACTGCATTCCAGCCTGAGTGACAGGGATTGACCCTGGTATAACTCAAACTTCAATTACGCTTTACCTGCACAGGGGTCTGCTCTCATTGTAATTTAGCAACTAGCCTTTGATACTGAACTCAAAACAAAGTTGAAACTCATTCACTATGAGTTTAATGTACCCTGTCTGCCAACTGTATTCCCTGTGAGATTTGTTACCGTTTTCTCGTTTTTCTTCTTGTCTTTAAATACTGTGAAAAAACAATTATAAAAATATATTCATATGGAAATAAAGCATTTGATGGGTGAAATCATACTTTGATCACCTTCCTATTTTAACTACACAAAAGAGAGTGCCTTACGTTCTGTTGTTGAAGGTTGAACATGATGTATGAGGTGAAAGAAGTGAGATATGTTGGCCTTTAATTTTATATTTATGTGGCTAAGAGTTCAGCTTTGTTTGCATTCTGCTGTAGCTTTAGCTTCAGAGGCTCAAATTTCCTCTATTATGCTCGTTGTTGTCTCCCCTGTGGTTTGGGGTTTTCCTACAGACTCCCTAAATAGAGTGTGAGGCTTGCAGGTGTTTTAACTGTAATAGCTCATAATTATAAGGAACATTACAGATGTGGTGGGAAAGTGTTGGCAGAGGAAAGACTTCATTAATTCTATGATTAGGTCTTAGTCTTTGAGTGAGGCTGAGTTGGCTATTTCTCTTCCTCCATGTGAAAGGACGAGGGAGCTGGAGATTAACATTTGTTTTTCTCCACCTTGGTGAGGCTTTGGTAAAGCCCAGTAGAGTTAGGCTCCAGTGAATTAGTTTCACTTGAGGGCAGGCCCTGTAAAGGATAACAGAGAGCTCTGATAATATCTGAAAATGTATTTCCCCTCTCTGTGCTGAAATCAGGATAGTGTTTATGTTCCATTTTTATGGTAGAAGCAGGAGGGCTCCTTAGCGATAAAACTCTGGAAAGTGTAGAAGTTCCCCTGAGTCTGGGCCCCCTTGGAGTATTTTACTCTCAAACTATTCGACATTGAGCCGCCATCCATTTGTCGATTACAGCTGAAGTCTCCCTAAGTTATTGTCTAGCTGTGGGCTTCTGTTCCGAGGCTTCTACTGAGGTAAGCTGCTATTCTTGTTGTCTGCCTGTCTGTTTTTTCAAGTGTAGGATAAGCAGTGTGCCCTGTGACTTTAATTATCTGATGGATGTAAGAAAAGAAGTCAATATTTAATTTGTTCATTCTTTTTCTTGTGAGGATAGGAGTGGCAAAGTCCAAGCTCTTTACATGTCCAATTAAAAACGTGATGGAAATTTAAATGTTTGTCTTTTACTTTCTCGCACTCTCCACCTAAATGAGTGAAATTTATTTTGATCGTGAAGAGAAATGTTCATTAAATGTAACTCAAATAATAAGAGTATCATTCTAGAACATTAGCTATAAGGAAACCAGGAACTCAGAAAAAGAAACCAGAAATAATTGAAATAAAAGGATTAACTAGGCTTGACAGAATCTAAGGTAGAATATGATTACTTGCAGGATGCAACAGAGAACTACAAATAACTCTTACCAGTGCCTCATGCACAATTTTCATCACAGCTCACCCCTTTCTGTGAAATTAAGTTGAAATGACTAGCCACAGTCTAGGGCCATTAGTATGACTCAATGTTCTCTACTTCTGCTTCTCTCAGTTTTCATGAATACCGCATTTGTTATAATTATTTTTCTCTCAATAAATCGTCATCTTCAATCACTCATTAGATTCTGTGTGTTTCAACTTCTACTCTCCTATCAGTTAGTGACTAATAGCTCTTTCCCTCTCACCTCCCCACCCATTTATATATACATATAAACCCACTGACAACACACATACACACACACACACACACACACACACACACGACATACACACACATACATCTCTCTTTGTCTCTCTGTCTCTATGGTTATGCCCAACATATCCACATTTTAGAACTCATTTGATAATATATTTAATCCAGAAAATATTAAAGTACCAAAAATTTGAAAAGGAAGACACAGAATATGGAATACAGTGACTGATCCGCAAGAGAAGAGACATGAGTTTGAGCTAGCCAGTAGAGGAGACAAACTGAAAAGCAACCACAATAAAAAAGAAGAGGAGGTTGAGGGTCTTTAAAAGAGGTAAAAAGAAAAGAAAAGGCAAAAATGGCAATTATAGGCCTTTTAGTATAATTCACACTTTAGGTGAAATTAATTATATAAGAAAGTTATTGCATGTAATCAATCAATCAATCAATACAATGGCAGCAATAATTACTCAAGCAGAAAAGGCAAAACAAAATTATAAAAGAAAGCAACGTCAGAAATAGAAAGTCAATTAAACCACAGTATAATTTGGAAGAAGAGGTGAGTGAGTAAGAAGGTAAGAGAGAGAGAGAGAGAGTGTGTGTGTGTGTGTGTGCGCGCGTGTGCACACGTGTGTGTGAGAGAGGACAAAAAAAGAGGCAGAGACAGAAAGAGAATAACAAAAACATCGCACTTTTTATCATGATAATATTTTTTTACTGGCCTCTGTGTTGTACAATTGGGATCTTAGAGAAGGAATTATAATCTACCATATCATCAGCACATAAAATATTTAATTCTAATATTAATATTGCCAATATCATTTAGCATTAAAATTTTATTAGCATATATGATTATAAAGTAAAAATTAAATATTATTTTTCTTTTTGAATTTATTTATTTTTAATTGTACTTTGGGTTCTGGGGTACATGTACAGATCATTCAGGATTGTTGCATAGGTACACACATGGCAATGCAGTTTGCTGCCTCAATCCTCCTGTCACCTATATCTGTCATTTATCCCCATGTTATCTCTCCCCAACCTCTCCACTCCCCCCCATCCCTCCCTTGGCCCCCTCCAACACACCCCAGTGTGTGATGCTCCCTGCCCTGTGTCCATGTGTTCTCATTGTTCAACACTTGTCTATGAGTAAGAAAAGATGGTGTTTGATTTTCTGTTTTTGTGTCAGTTTGCTGAGAATGATGATTTCCAGATTCATCCATTTTCCTACAAAGGACAAGAACTCATCATTTTTTATGGCTGCATAGTATTCCATGGTGTATATGTACCACATTTTCCTTGTCCAGTCTATTGTCAATGGGCATTTGGGTTGGTTCCAGGTCTTTGCTATTGTAAACAGTGCCATTATGAACATATGTGTGCATGTGTCTTTATAATAGAATGATTTATAATCCTTTGGGTATATACCCAGTAATGGGATTGCTGGGTCAAATGGAATTTCTGTTTCTAGGTCTGTGAGGAAGTGCCACACTGTCTTCCACAATGGTTATAAACTAAAAATTAAATATTATTTTTCTTTTCTGAATTTAAAAGTACAGCAAACACAGTTTGGAGATAAAAGAATTTGGAGGTTAAAAGAGGAAAGTTGAAAAAAAGTGAAAACATAAATGTTGAAAATAAATGTTAAAAATGGAATGGTCGGAAGAGTCAGCCTATTCATAATAGAAATTGTTTTGGAGATTAAATTTGTGTGTCCACTAAATAAAGTGAAAGTTGCAATGAACCAGCAATGAGAAAAGTTAGTGAATGAAGATTGAAGGGATATGAGTTCATGAGAAAATGCTTATTCACCCCAGTAGAAAGTGGTCAATATCTAATGCTGATACATGAAATAATAGCTATAGAATACATAGAACTTAGAGAACTGGAACCCAAAATTGGAAGTACTCAGAGGCCCAAAAGTTCTGGTTTCCAAGAAAAGGAATGAGGAGTAGGAGGTGCTGGACAATTAACTCTATTTTCTACAATCTGCTGTGTTTTACTGCTTAATTTTATAAAAGCTTAAAAATATTTTCTAAATAATATGGTACACTTGGCTGTTTTATTCACCTGATATTTATTAAGAATCTCCTACGTTTCAGCCCTATGTTTTGGATTAGAATGTGATACAGGCAAGTGTATTTTATTACCAAATTTAAATTACACATGATTATGTAGAAAGTAGAAAAGAAAAAATAATAATACATGTGATAAGAGGTAAGAAGAAGAAAAGTGGTAAAGGGGCAACTGGTTCAGGAAAGACCTTTCAAATGACAGCATCAAAGATGAGACATCAAAGATGGAAAGGAGCCAGAATAAAAGAACTATATGCCTAGTATAAAACAGTATACAATTTTCTAGGGCCCTTTAGAGGTCCACTGTATATAAAACTGTCTTCATAAGAGAGGGCTCCTCAGCAGATGCTGCCCCAGGAGTAAATGTGTTATAGGTTCGTGAGCCATTGCAAAGCATTTGAGAATGGTGGAAGGTTGAAGAGTGTGAGCAGTATATAAACATGTACTTGACAGAAAGATCAACAGAGCATTTTAAGCCATTAAAATATTGGTTTAAAAAAAAACATTTTAAACAGAATGCTCCTAATTTTTGGCTTGGATAAATATGCAGACAGGGATGTAATTATTCACAATGCTGGGAGAGTGACGAAACATAACAGATGAAGGAGGTATAGTTGAGCAAGCTTCAAACATGTTATAATATTTCTCTGACTGTGAACTGTCAAATAGTGATAAATAGGCAATATGATATATAAGCATGAACTTATAAAAAACAATTGGGCTTGAATATGTAAATATGTGGTTTAAAGAATATAGAATCTACACTGTACATGGCATAGTAATCATGTTACCCAGGGGAAAATAAATGTAGATTGTGAATAGGTCTTAGAACCGAACACTGAGGAACTTTTAAAAGATTAGTTCATGGTAGGTGAAGTGTCAGTTTACTTTGTCATAATGGAAGTGTACACACTTAAATGAGAGGTGTTTTCAAATAATTGTTGCAAGTAAGAAAAGTGTGTGTGATAAACTTGTTATCAATATTGCACAATATGGGGTCACCAGTCTAAAAATTTTCTGATATTTTACTGAGGTCAGTGAGCTAAATTTGGCAATACTTTGTGGCCTTAGGGCCATACTGGCAACTGTGGGTTACATCTCAATAAAGTCATGGTGTGAGAAAACTGTGAAAAGTGGAGCTGAAGGTGAATTTGTAGCTTTCCGCTTACCTCAAATAAGGGCAGCAACAGAAATATAATAAATAAAAGTTTGCATTCCAAATGTCCTCTGCTCTATTATTGCCTTCGGGAAATAGTGTTGATTTTCAAACTTTTAATGAAGACCTATCTTAGTGACCCAGAAAAGTATGGCAGTATCTGAGATGATTTTAGATAAATATGTACATGTATTATCATAAAATAATGTTATAAATTATTCTAAACATTTGCCAATGATGTTCTTCAGTTAATGAAAACTAAACTGAATGAATCAGTATTCAATTGGCATTGAACAGCGATGCTCAGGTTCAAACAAATCTGAATCCATCAATCATAAACTTCCTGAACAACCCTATTGAAGAGATGATTGACTTTGTACTAAATAACTTCTATAAATGTCATTGTATAAGATAAATTTATCCTATGCTCAAATTTCCTCTTCATCTCCACAGTCATCCTGTTTAGATTAGCAAGCATTCTTATTTAGAAAGTTTTTTTGGTGTGTTTATTTTTGCTATTTTTATAACTCATGGGGAAAAAGTTACTAATTCTCCCAATTCAACAAAAAAGTCATTTCAAAGGAGTTGACTTTACAAAGCAAAATTAATCCTCCCAAAGATTCTGTTTTATCTGGTAATTCCCTTCGTTCTGATAATAAAAAATTGAATGTTTTGGTGAAATGAAAAAGAAAATGCATGATATTAAAATATAGGTAAAATGAATGTATCATTAAAACTTAAGAGATCAGAAATAATACACACAAATTTATAAAGTAAATAAAAAAATAACAGAGAAAATGAAACAGTTAAACGAGAATTTCTGCATTTAATATGTATGAAAAACAGAAAGAAAAATATATACTTTTTTCTTGGCATTAAACACTTGCCAGAATTAGTTGTACATTGCTTTTCTCTAAATGTAAAAAGGTAATAAACAATAAGATAACACTCATAAACAAGGTCAAGTTTCAGGTGACTGTTGCAATCATACCTATAGAAAACAACAGAAATCTATTAATCTAAAAGGTAATATAAATTTTCTGCTTATACTTCCCAGCCAGGCACCATACCTTAAAAAAGCTAAGGCCTTTCCCTTCCACACTTTTTTTTTTAACATTTACTTTAATTTTAGGGGTACATGTCCATATTTGTTATCTAGGTAAACTGGTGTAACGGGTTTTTTGTTCAGATTATTCTGTCACCCAGAGAATAAGCCCAGTACTCATTAGTTATTTTTCCTATTCCTCTTCTTCCTATAGGCCCCAATGTGTGTTGTTACCTTCTGCATGTCCCTGTGCTCTCCTCATAACTAGTTTCCAGTTATAATTGAGAACATGCAGTATTTGGTTTTCTGTTTCTGTGTTAGTTTGCTAAGGATAATTGCCTTCAGCTCCATCTATGTCCTTTCAAATGACATAATCTGGTTCTTTTTATGGCTGCATAATATTTTATTATGTATAGATACCATATTTTCTTTATCCAGCCTATCATTGATGAGCATTAGGTTGATTCTATAACTTTGCTATAGTGAAAAGTGCTGCAGTGAACATTTGCATGCATCTATCTTAATAATAAAATGATAGAATGATTTATATTCCTTTGCATGTATACCCAATAACGAGATTGCTGGGTTGAATGCCACCTATGTTTTTCTTTTCTTTCTAAATTCCAAAATAAATATATTTATTTAAGCAAAATAAATATGTTTATGCTTACTCTTTGGTCTATAGCCTAACTTCCGAAGTACACACAGTTACATGCAAAATGGATCAACTTAGGAAACAGAACTAGCTCATATAAGGTCATCTTTGAGAAAAAAAATGACTGGCCAAATAGAAGCCACCTCACTGGTTTGGCCAATTATCTGAAGAGTAAGCAGTTTCTTTCATAAATAAATCATTTCTCAAGCATTGATAGGCAAAGGTCACAGGACTTTTTTTTTTTTTTTTTTTTTTTTGAGACAGAGTTTCACTCTTGTTACCCAGGCTGGAGTGCAATGGTGCGATCTCGGCTCACCGCAACTTCCACCTCCTGGGTTCAGGCAATTCTCCTGCCTCAGCCTCCTGAGTAGCTGGGATTACAGGCATGTGCCACCATGCCCAGCTAATTTTTTGTATTTTTAGTAGAGACGGGGTTTCACCATGTTGACCAGGAAAGTCTCGATTTCTTGACCTCGTGATCCACCCATCTCGGCCTCCCAAAGTGCTGGAATTACAGGCGTGAGCCACTGTGCCCGGCCCACAGGAACTTTTTAGACTATGTTATACTTGATTTCTCTAGCCTCTCTAAAAATAATCCACGTCATATTCTTCAAAAGTCTTACAGGATGCTATTATTGTCCACAATTCATAAGCTGAATTCTGGTCACACATATACACATAACTTGTATCACATTCAATATACCTTTCAGCAGAACTTAACAATAAAAATCACTCAAGTAAAATGCTATAAGATAACTAAATTTTAAGTATAACAAGCAATGAAGTAGTCATCAGGTTTTACACAAAATGCTTCTAGTAATGGCTGGCAGCATAGTCCAGTTTAGGTTGCTATAACAAAATACCTGAGACTGGATTATAAAGAACGGAGATGTATTTCTTACCGTTCTAGAATCTGGAGTTGAAGGGTCAGCATCTGGCAAGGACCTTCTTGCTATATCATGCAATGGCAGGAGGCAGAAGTGCAAGAGTATATGTACATATGTGCATGTGTGGAAGAAGGTGGGGAAAGGAGCTACACTGATAATTTTATCATGAATATATCTGCAAAATAACTAACACAATCCCACAATAATGACAAGAGGGTAGAGTTTTGATGACCTAGTTACCTCTAAAATTTCCACCTCTCAACATTGTTGCATTGGGGATAAAGTTTTCAACACATGAATTTTGGGAATACGTTTGGGATCATTCAAAATAGCAGTGGCATCATTCATCATGAAGCTTGATATCTGTATGCCTAAAATAAACTTTTTGTTTGTTTACTTTGAGCAGCAATCAGTGAAATATGCCTTTCAAACATCTATTCTGGTAGGTGAGGTTTCTCTTACACAGGAAAAGATTTTATTTATTAACTTAAAAAATTTCCAAGCAAAAAATTTCATTTTACAATAGCAAAGACCTGGAATCAATCCAAATGCCTATCAATGATAGACTGGACAAGGAAAATGTGGCACATGTACACCATGGAATACTGTGCAGACCTATACACCATGGAATACTATGCAGCCATAAAAAATGATGAGTTCATGTCCTTTGGAGGGACATGGTTGAATCTGGAAACCATCATTCTCAGCAAACTGACACAAGAACCAAAAATCAAACACTGCATGTTCTCACTCATAGGCTTGTATTGAACGATGAGAACACATGGATACAGTGAGGGGAGCATCACACACTGGGGTCTGTTGTGGGGGGCTAGGGGAGGGACAGTGGGATTGGGGAGATTAGGGAGGGATAACATGGGGAGAAGTGCCAGATACAGGTGACGGGGGGATGGAGGCAGCAAACCACATTGCCATGTAGTATCTATGCAACAATCCTGCATGATCTGTACATATACCCCAGAACCTAAAGTACAAGAAAAAAGATCATTGTCATTTTCTATAAAAATGTATCTTGCTTTAAATAATAAATTTTATATTTTTAGAAAAATATATAAAAATAATTTATTTTATATGGCATGGTCATAGATACTCCATAGTCACACATAATGCTCCAAGAGGGATTACGTTTGTCTTTATCACTATGCTTCTATGCTAAAATTAATTTATGTATTTATGAAAGTCAATTACTAATCAAATTAATTACTTGTTAATCATATTGTTATTAATTTTAGTTTGTTGGATACTAATTTGTTTTAGATTTTAACTTCATTAAAATTTGTAAGCCCCCTGTTAATATTGATCTTCAGTGCTATCTATTATTTGCTCAAAAAATTAAAATAACAAGTATATCTAAAGAGTATAAGGTAAGAGCATATAATTCAAACCTGATTTCATTGAAGTTTTAAAAGTCTATATATTTTCTCAATTATATATATATATTTATATATAATATACAATTAAAGGAAAGATTATAAATATATAAAAGCAAGGATTATATATTTTATGTAATATACAATTAAAGCCAATATATAATACACATATATATAATACACATTAAATATATAATGCACACATATATTTAATATAGTATAATTTTATATAATTTATATTTATATCAAATATATTTATGTTAAATATATAATATATGTTTAATAATTAATAAATGTGATTATATACAATATATAATCTTTTAATGTGTATATTATAATATATAATTGTCTATACTAATATATATGTATAAATGATATATATATTTGTTTTAATTAGGTTATATATAAAATATTTGCTTTAATTATATATTATAAATGTGCATATATATATATAGATATGTGTGTCTATATATATATATATATATATATATATATATATATATATCATTTTACTTTAATTATGTGAAACAATGAAAAAATACAGTAAACCATTAAGCCCTTCCCTATGGATAGTCCAATATACAAATTCAGGGATCAATTTTCTTTTGAAAATACAACTCTCTGCATTTTATCAGGGTAACCTTTTCAATATAAGATAACAGATTTTAATTTTTCAAATGAATTTGTCTTGCACTCTAATTTTAGGAATCTGCAAGAAAAATATATTAAGACATTAATAGTAAAAGTAATTCAGTGTTAGGTTGTGTCTATCTATATCTACTAACATGTTTCTGTGTTGTGTTATTTGTGAGTCCATCTAAATTTCAACAAAAAATGAAAAAACTTAAAATTTATAAGGGTTTGGAGATCAAATGCTCCAAAGTGCTAACCTAAATATGAATTTCTCTTTTGGTTATTGACATATATTGGACTGCTACTGCTTAACGTCTGCTCCAAATCTTGGTGACATATTTCTTGATGACACAATTTATGGAATTATTTTAAAAATTGTATGATTACCAAAAAAAACCCTCTTATATAATTGTAATACATATTTAATAGGTCTATAGTAGTTGTACATATTTTGGAGACATAAGTGATATTTTCATACTCATATACAATGTGTAATGATCAAGTCAGCATTATTGGGATAGTCATTACTTCAATTTTATCTTTTTTCATGTTGGAAACAGAACAATTCTCTTCTTCTAGCTATTTTGAAATATACAATGAATTATTCTTTATAATATCTCTATTGTATTATCAAATGCTAGAAATGGTTCCTTCTATTTAACTGTAATTTTTTATCCTTTAACCAAATTATCTTCTCTCTTCCTCTCCTCTTCATTTTCCATCCTCTAGTGACCACCCTTCTGCTCTCTCCCTCCTTAAGATACACTTTTCTCGGCCGGGCGCGGTGGCTCAAGCCTGTAATCCCAGCACTTTGGGAGGCCGAGGCGGGTGGATCACGAGGTCAAGAGATCAAGACCATCCTGGTCAACACGGTGAAACCCCGTCTCTACTAAAAATACAAAAAATTAGCTGGGCATGGTGGCGTTTGCCTGTAATCCCAGCTAGTGGGGAGGCTGAGGCAGGAGAATTGCCTGAACCCAGGAGGCGGAGGTTGCGATGAGCCGAGATCGCGCCATTGCACTCCAGCCTGGGTAACAAGAGTGAAACTCCGTCTCAAAAAAAAAAAAAAACAAAAAAGATACACTTTTCTCACTCTCACTGATGAGATAGAATATGTCTTTCTGTGCCTTGGTTATTTTACTTAACATAATGACATACAGTTTCATCTATGATGCTGCAAATGGCAGGATTTTACACTTTTGGTGGCTAAATAATATTTCATTGTGTATATGCACCACATTTTCTTCATCCATTCATTCCTTGGTGGACATTTCGGTTGATTCTATACCTTGGCTATTGTGAATAGAGGTGTAATAAATATGGGCTTGCATATATCTCTTCAATATACAGTTTTCCTTTCTTTTAGCTCTATATCCGGTAGTAAAATTGCTGGAGCATATTATAGTTGTATTTTTCATTTGAGGAACTTCGATACGGTTTTTCAGAATGGCTGTACTATGTTACATTTCCACCAATAGGATACAAGCATTTCTCTTTCTCCACATCTTCATCAACTTTTTTTGTTTTTGTCTCTTGGATGAATGCCATTTTTAATTGGGTGAAATGATATCTAATTGTTTTTTATTTGCATTTCCCTGATGATTGCTGATGTTAAGCATGTTTTCTATATACCCGTTGGCCCTTTGTATGTCATCTTTTGAGAAACGTCTATACAGGTTTTGCCTTTTTGTTATATGGATTATTTGTTTTTATGCTATTGAGTTGTTTGAGTTCCTTTTATATTCTGGTTATTAATAACTTGTCAAATAGATAGCAAATATCTTCTCCCATTCTGTAGGTAGGTTGTCTTTTCACTGTATTGTTTCTTTTGCTCTGCAGAAGCTTTTTAGCTTAATGTCACCTCATTTATTTTTGCTTCTGTTGTCTGTGCTTTTGAAGTCTTACCCCAAAAACTATTGCCCAGACGAATGTTCTCTAGCATTTCCCTATAGAATTACATTTAAATCTTTATCAACTTTGACTTAGTGTTTATATATGGCAAATGATACGGTTCTAATTTTATTCTGCATATGAATATGCAGTTTTTCCATCACCATATTTTAAAGAGACTGTTTTTCCCACAGTTCGTGTTTTTGGCGACTTTGTTGAAAATAATTTGGCTGTAAATGTGTGAATTTATTTTTTATTTCTCTATTTTCTTTCATTGTTCTAAGTGTCTGTTTTTTATGACAGTGCCATGTTTTTTCAGTTGCTATAGCTTTGTAGTATAATTTTAAATCAGGTAATATGATGCTTCTATCATTGTTCTTTTTGCTGAGGCTTAATTTACCTATTCAGGGTCTTCTGTAATTTAATAGGAAATTTAGGATTGTTATTTTATTCCTGTGAAGAATGTCATTGGCAATTTGATAGAAATAGTATTGAATCTGCAGGTCACTGTGGGTACATTGACATTTTAACAATATTGATTGATTAAATCCAATAAACGTAGAATATATTTTCATTTATGTATCTTCTTTAATTTCTTTCATTAATATAATTTTTCCTGTAGAGCTCTTTCACTTCTTTGGTTTCTAGCTATTTTTTATAGCTATTATAAAGGGAATACTTTCCTGATTTCTATTTCCAATAAATCCTTTCAGTGCACAGAAATAGTACTGATTTTCACATGTTGATTTTGCATCCTTCAACTTTACTGAATTTATTTATTAGCTCTAAGAGTTTTTTTGTTAGAGTCTTTATATCTCTCTATATATATCATGTCATCTACAAACAAAGATACTTTGACTTCTTTATGTCCAGTTTGAATGCCTTTTGTTTCTCTCTCTTGACTAATTGCTCTGGCTAGAACTTCTAGTACCATGTTGAATAAAACTGGACGTCCTTGTCTTCTTTCAGATCCTACTGGAAAGGCTTTCGATTTTTTCCCATTCAGTATCGTATTAGCTGCGGGTTTGTTATATGTGGCCTTTATAGCGTTTGGTTATATTTATTTAACACCTACTTGTTGAGGGTTTTTGTCATGAACCGATGTTGAATTTTACTGAATGCATTTTCAGTATGTATTGAAATGATTGAATGGTTTTTATTCTTGATTCCATTGACGTAATAATGTGTCATGTTTATTGATTTATGTACATTAAACCTTCTTTGCACCCTTGGAATGAATTCCACTTGATCATGAATTCCACTATCATGAGTAAAATAGTGTGTGTGTGTGTGTGTGTGTGTGTGTGTGTGTGTGTGTGTGTGCATGTGTTTTAGACAGAGTTTTGCTCTCACTCACTCAGACTGGAGTACAGTGGTACACTCTTGGCTCACTGCAACCTCCGCCTCCTGGGTTCAAGTGATTCTCCTGCCTCAGCCTCTCAAGTAACTGGGATTATAGGCATCCCCACACCACACCTGGATAATTTTGTATGTGTAATAGAGACAGGGTTTCACCATGTTGGCCAGGCTGGTCTTGAATTTCTGACCTCAGGTGATCCACTCTCCTTGGCCTCCCAAAGTGCTGGGATTACAAGTGTAAGCCACCATGCCTGGCTGTGAGTGAAGTTTGTAAAGCATTGTTGAATTTGTTTTTCTACTATTTTGTTAAGGAGTTTTAAATGTATACTCATTAGAGATATTGGACTATCATTTTCTCTTGTTGTGTTCTTTTCTGACTTGTTATCAAGGTAAGGCTGGCCTCATTTAATAAGTTTGGTAGTATTTCCTTCTCTTCATTTTGTTTGAAATAGTTTTAGTAGAATTTGTATTCACTTTTACATAAACGTTTGGTAGTATTCAGTAGTAATCCCAGTAGGTCGTGTGCTTTCCTCTGATGGGCGCTACCCTTTGTACTTCAAATCTGATACTCACTATTGGTGGTTCAGGTTTTCTATTTCTTCCTGGTTCAATCTTGGTAGGTTTTTCTGTGTCTAGGAATTTATCTACTTCTTCTAGGTTTTTCATTTTGTTGGAATAAAGTTGTTCTTAGTAATCTCTAATAATTCTTTTTATTTCTGTAATATCAGTTACAATTTTCTTCTGTTTCTCTGGTTTTATTTACTTGGGTTTTCTCTCTTTCTTAGTTTAGGTAAATGTCAATTTGGTTTATCTTTTCAAAAAAATAACTTTACATTTTGTTAGTTTTCTGTATTGTTGTTTGAGGTATCAATTTCATCTCTTTCCACTCTGATCTTTATTTGTTCTTTTCTTATACGATTTTTGGATTTTGTTTAATCTGTTTTTCCAGTTCCTTGGAATATATCATTTAATAATTTATTTAAAGTCTTTATATTTATTTGATGCATGTGTTTATTGCTATTAAACTACTGTATTAGCACTGCTCTTGATATGTCAAAGAAACTCTTGTATGTTTTGCTTCCACTTTCAGTTGTTTAATTTTTTTTCTAATTTTCTTCTTAATTTTTTAATTGACACTTTGTTTATTCAGGACCATCTTTAAAAATTTCCATGCATTTTTTACAGTTTCCCAAATTACTGTTATTGATTTCTAGTGTTATTCTGTTGTGGTCATAAAAGATGCTTGATAAGATTCTTATTTTTTTGAATTTATTGTTACTTGTTTTGTGGCCTAACATACGGCCTTTCTAAAGAGTAGTTCATGTACCGATGAAAAGAATGTGTGATCTGCAACAGATGAAACATGCTAAAAATGTCTGTTACGTCTATTTGGTCTATCCAGTGTTTCTTTGTTGATTTTCTGCCTGGATGATCTATCCACTGCCAAAAGCAGGCTGTTGAAGTCCCCTACTGTAATTGCCTTTCAGTCTCTCTCTCTCCCTTTGGATATATTAACATTTGCTTTATATATTTTGGGTGGCCCAGTCATGTATATTGACTCTTACTATATACTTTTGCTGAATTGACCACTTTATCATTATATAATGACCCTTTTGTCTCTTTTTACAGTTTCTACTTAAAATCTATTTTATCTGATATAATTATAGCTTATACTTATATCAGACAAAGCAGAAAGGGCCAGACTGCTCTTCTTTTGTTTTCATTTGCAATACCTTTTCTATCCCTTCACTTTCAGTCTATTTGTGTCTTTATAGCTGAATGTATATTATTAAGGAGCATATTGCCTAGTCTTGTCTTTCAATCCCTTCAGCTAATCTAGTTTGTTAATGAGATAATTTAGTCCACCTCCAGTCATTATTATTATTGATTGGTAAGGACTAAATACTGCTGTTTTAATACGTGTTTTATAATGCTCTTCTTTCTTTCTGTTTTTCTCTTTCTTTCTTTCTCTTTCTCAGCCTTTCTTTCTCTCTCTCCTTCTTTCCTCCCTCCCTCCCTCCCTTCCTTCCTTCCTTCCTTCCTTCCTTCCTTCCTTCCTTCCTTCCTTCCTTCCTTCCTTTTTTCTATTCCTTTTTTCCTTTTCTTTTTGCTTTCTTGCTGTATTTATTGTTGTCTTTCTTTTTCTCTGATGGTATATTTTAATTTATTTATATTTATATTTTTTTTTTATTTTTGATACAGAGTCTTGCTCTGTCACTAGGCTGGAATGCAGTGGCATGATCTTGGCTAACTGCAACCTCTGTCTCCTGGGTCCAAGCGATTCTTCCGCCTCAGCCTCCTGAGTATCTGGGACTGCAGGGGTGCCACCACACTCAGCAAATTTTTGTATTTTCAGTAGAGATGGGGTTTCGCTATATCGGCCAGACTGGTCTCGAACTCCTGACCTTGTAATCTGCCCACCTTGACCTCCCAAAATGCTGGGATTACAGTCATGAGCCACCACACCTGGGTTTTTATTTATAGTGTCTCTATTAGACTGGGTGCAGTCACTCACACCTGTAATCCCAGCACTTTGGGAGGCCAAGGTGGGCAGATCACAAGATCAAGAGATTGAGACCATCCTGGCCAACACAGTGAAACCCCATCTCTACTAAAATACAAAAATGAGCTGGGCTTGGTGGAAAGTGCCTGTTGTCCCAGCTACTCAGGAGGCTGAGGCAGGAGAATTGTTTGAAGCTGGGAGGCAGAAGTTGCAGCAAGCTGAGATTGTGCCCCTACACTCCAACCTGGCACCTGGCAAAAGAGTGAGACTGTCTCAAAAAAACAAAAATACTGTCTCTTGACAAATTTGCTTTGTGATTACCAAAGGATTTACAAAATATCCAATTGTTATAACAAGTCATTTAAAAACTTATAGCAACTTAACATTGTTAATAAGAAAAATAAAACATATTAACAACAAAACCCATACACATACTTTCCTTCTTTCCCCACATTTAAAATTTTTGATTGCACAATTTGCATTTTTATATTGCCTACCTTGACAAATTGTCTTATTATTGTTTTAATTATTTTAATTTTTTAGTCTTTCTAGTAGAGATATAAGTAGTTATATACCACATTTACAATATTAGTGTAATAATCACAGTAGCAGCCTGGTTTTGTTTGTTTTAAAGAATTCCCTTTAGCAGTACTTTTAGGACATATCTGGTAGTGAAAGATTGTCTCAGCTTTGAGAAAATCTTTATTTCTCAATTTTGAAGGAGACCTTTTCTAGTTATAGTATTCTTAGTTGGCAATTTTTTTTTCCCTTCAGCATTCTATATATAATATGTCACTCCTTCCTAGCCTGCAATGTTTCTGCTGAGAAGTCTGTCGCCAAATATACAGATATTTCTTATATTTTATTTGCTTATTTTCTTTTGCTAATTTCAGAAGCCTTTCATTGTGTTTGACCTTTGATATTTTGATTATATGTATTGAGGTATTCATATTTAGTTGCATCTGATTGGTGACCTTTGACCTTCCTGTACATAGATAGTTATATCTTTCTCTTATGTTTGAAAAATTTTCTTTTAATGTTTTTTTAAAAATTTTTTAAATTTTTATTGCATTATAGGTTTTGGGGTACATGTGCAGAACGTGCAAGGTAGTTGCATAGGTACACACATGGCAGTGTGTTTTGCTGCCTTCCTCCCCTTCACCCCTAATTATAAAAAGTGTTTTAGTGCTTTGTCTTTCAGATCCCATTTTAATTTTAATAGCATACATTTTTGCTCTTTTGATGTTATTTGACAAATTATGTAAGCTTTCTTCAGTCCTTTTGATTCTTTTTCTCCCTTAACTGTGCATTTTTAAATAGTGTGCCTTCAAGCTCACTGATTCTTTCTTCCATGTGATCAATTTTATTGTCTTTTGTATTTCATTCATCATGATTTTTAGCTCCAGAAACTCTTTGATTTTTTAAATTATTTCAATCTCTCTGTTAAATTTATCCGATAAATTTCTGAATTGATTCACTATGTTTTCTAAAAGTTCATTGAGCTTCCTTAAAACAGGTAGTTTCAATTCTTTGTCTGAAATATCACACATCCCTATCACTTTGGGGTCAGTATCTGGCATCTTATTTTGTCCATTTAGTGATGTCATGCCACCCTGATGGTTGTTGATGCTTGTGGAAGTGTGGCAATATCAACGTGCATTGAGGGATTTGGTATTCATCTTAGTCTCTGCAGTCTGGCTTTGTCTGTGCCTGATTTTCTTCTGAGGGATCTCCAGGGCTTCTAAGCAGACTGACCATTGTATTTCCTGAACCTGTGATCACTTCAGCCATCTCAGCACTAGGTGATGTTCTAAGCCAAGGCCTTTTGTGAGTCTTGCAAGTACTCTATGGTTTATGTAGCTTTCTGGCTCAAATGCATGAGGGGAAAACCCAAGTAGGGTACTGGGGCTGTGTGGGTATGCTGGTCAGGGGCCTGAGTTCAGAAGATTGTCCTGGTAGCCCAAGATGCCTCTCAGTAGGTTTCTGCATGTGTACAATGGTTTTTTGACTGGAACAGAACAGAAATTGCCAGAAATGAGGTGGGGCCTCCTTCAGATTTGTTATGGGATGGAGGTTGGCATGCCTGTCACATTCAGACAGGCACACATCTCCCAGCAAGTCCTTGTATAGATGGGCTGCAGCAGGAGGTGCTGAAGCTGAGACTGAGCCTCCTTGAGATCTTTTGTAGAACAGAGACTGGAGAGTACAGTTTGAGTGTCTCAGAGGATATGCATCTCCCAGGAGAACTCTATATACATGGAATAATTTCCTAACTGCAGCTAGAGGAGCTGGAGCTAATATGAAGCCCCCTTAGGATTTTCTATGGGGCTGAGGCTGGAAAGTCTTGTTAAATCAGAGGGACATATATCTCTCAGCAAGTCCCTGCAAAGTTGACATAGTTCTCCTGTTGCCAGGTAGGCATGCAAGGCAGTGGCTGGAGCTGGAACTGGGCTTCTTGGAGTCCAATTTGGGGAAGAGGCTGTAGAGCACAGTCTTTTTGGCTCACAGGGGTGCATATCTCCCAGGAAGTCCCTGCAAAGATGGTATAATTTTCTCATTGCAGTGAGAGGGGCTACAGTTAAGATTGTGTCCTAATGGGATCTGCTTTGTGACAGAGGTTGGTGAGCCCATCAGGGAGGCACAGACTCCCAGGCTGCAAGATGTGGCTGAGTCTCCCTCTGTGCCCTTGCATAAGCAACTCTTTTTTTTTTTTTTAATTATTGTAATTTAGATTCTGGAGTACATGTGCAGATCATGCAAAATTGTTGCATAGGTACATTCATAGCAAGGTGGTTTGTTGCCAAGACACCCCCATCACCTATACCTGACATTTCTCCCCATGATATCCTTCCTCCACCCTTCCTCCCACTATCCCTTCCATAGCCCCCACAATGGACCCCAGTGTGTGATGCTCCCCTCTTTTTGTCCAAGTGTTCTCACTCTTCAACACCCACCTATGAGTGAGAACATGCGGTGTTTGATTTTCTGTTCTTGTGTCAGTTTGCTGAGAATGATGGTTTCTAGTTTCATACGTGTCCCAACAAAGGACACAAACTCATCATTTTTTTATGACTGCATAGTATTCATTGGTGAATATATGCTCAATTTTCTTTATCCAGTCTACCATTGATGGGCATTTGGTTTGGTTCCAGGTCTTTGCTATTGTGAACAGTGCTGCAATGAACATTCCTGTGCATGTGTCTTTACAATAGAATGACTTATAGTTCTTTGAGTATATTCCCAGTAATGGGATTGCTGGGTCAAATGAAATTTCTATTTCTAGGTCCCTGAGGAAGTGCCACACTGTCTTCCACAATGGTTGAATGAATTTACACTTCCACCAACAGTGTAAAAGTGTTCCTATTTCTCCACATCCTCTCCAGCATCTGTTGTGTCCAGATTTTTTAGTGATTGCCATTCTAACTGGCATGAGATGGTATCTCAACGTGGTTTTGATTTGCAGTTCTCTAATAACCAGTGATGATGAGCATGTTTCTTGGCCTCATATATATCTTCTTTTGGAAAGTGTCTCTTCATATCCTTCACCCACTTTTGGACGGGTTTGTTTGTGTCTTTGTTGTAAATCTGTTTCAGTTCTTTGTAGATTCTGGATATTAGCCCTTTGTCAGATGAGTAGATTGCAAAAATGTTTTTCCATTCTGTTAGCTGCTGGTTCACTCTAATGATTGTTTCTTTTGCTGTACAGAAGCTCTGAAGTTTAATTACATCCATTCGTCTATTTTGGCTTTTGTTGCCATTGCTATTGGTGTTTTAGTCATGAAGTCCTTGCTTATGCCTATGTCCTGAATGGTTTTTGCCTAGGTTTTTTTTTTTTTTTTTTTCTGAGACAGAGTTTCACTCTTGTTGCCCAGGCTGGAGTGCAATGGCACAATCTCAGCTCACTGCAACCTCTGCCTCCTTGGTTCAGGCAATTCTTCTGCCTCAGCCTCCTGAGTAGCTGGGATTACAGGCATGCAGCACCATGCCCAGCTAATTTTTTGTATTTTTTTTTAGTAGAGACAGGGTTTCACCATCTTGACCAGGATGGCCTCAATCTCTTGACCTCGTGATCCACCCACCTCGGCCTCCCAAAGTGCTGGGATTACAGGTAGGTTTTCTTATAGAGTTTTTCTGGTGTTAGATATTCTGTTTAAGTCCTTAATCCATCTGGAGTTAATTTTAGTGTAAGGTGTCAGGAAAGGGTCCAATTTCTTCTTTCTGCACATTGCTAGCCAATTTTTCCAACACCATTTATTAAACAGGAAATCCTTTCCCCTTTGCTTGTTTTTGCCAGGTTTGTCAATGATCATATGGTTGTACATGTGTGGTATTGCTCTGGAGACCTCTATTCTGTACCATTGGTCTATGTCTCTGTTTTGATACCAGTACCATGCTGTTTTGATTACTGTTGCATTGTAGCATAACTTGAAGTCTGGCAGTGTGATGCTGCCAGCTTTGTTCATTTTGCTTAGGATTGTCTTGGCTATGTGGGCTCTTTTTTGGTTCCATATGAAATTTAAAGTGTTTTTTTTTTTCCAGTTCCGTGAAGAAAGTCATTGGTAGTTTGATTGGGATAGTGTTAATCTATAAATTACTTTGGACAGTATTATACTGCTGTATTATAAGTATTATAAGTAATTTATAGATTTAAATTGGTCATTTTCACAATTCTGTTTCTTCCTCACCATGAGCATGGCATGTTTTTTCATCTGTTAGTGTCTTCTTTTATTTCCTTGAGCAGTGGTTTGTAGTTCTTGAAGAGGTCCTTTACCTTCTTTGTGAGTTGTATTCCTAGGTATTTTATTCTTCTTATAGCAATTGTGAATGGGAATTTGCTCATTATTTGGCTCTCTGTTTGTCTGTTATTGGTGTATAGGAATGCTTGTGATTTCTACACTTTGATTTTGTATCCTGAGATTTTGCTGAAGTTGCTTATCAGCTTAAGGAGAGTTTGGGCTGAGGTGATGGGGTCTTCTAAATATACAACCACGTCATCTGCAAATAGAGACAATTTGACTTCCTCCTTTCCTAATTGAATACCCTTTATTTCTTTTTCTTGCCTGATTACTCTGGCTAAAACTTCCAATACTATATTGAATAAGAGCAGAGACAGAGGGCATCCTTGTCTAGTGCCAGATTTCAAAGGGATTGCTTCCAGTTTTTGCCCATTCAGTAGGATATTGGCAGTGGGTTTGTTGTAAATAGCTTTTATTATTTTGAGATACGTTCTGTCAATGCCTAGTTTATTGAAAGTTTATAGCATAAAGGACTAAGGGTAGCCAGAGAGAAAGATTGGGTCACCCGCAAAGGAAAGCCCATCAGACTCACAGCAACTCTCTTGGCAGAAACTCTACAAGCCAGAAGAGAGTGGGGACCAATATTCAACAACCTTAAAGAAAAGAACCTTCAACTCAGCATCTCATATCCAGCCAATCTAAGCTTCCTAAATGAAGGAGAAATAAAATCCTTTACAGACCAACAATTACTGAGAGATTGCATCGCCACCAGACCTGTGCTACAAGAACTCCTGAAGGAAGCACTAAACACAGAAAAAACATCCAGTAGCAGCCACTGCAAAAACAAACCAAATGGTAAAGACCAATGACACAATGAGGAAATTGTGTCAACCAACGGGCAAAACAGCCAGTAACAAAATGGAAAGATCAAATTCACACATAACAATATTAATGTTAAATGTCACAATCAAAAGACACAGACTAGCAAACTGAGTAAACAGTCAAAACCCATCAGTGTGCTGTATTCAGGAGACCCATCTAACATGCAAAGACACACATAGACTCAAATTACAGGGATGGAAGAAGATCTACCAAGCAAATGGAGAGCAAAAAAGTGTAGGGGTTGCAATTTTAATTCTGATAAAATTGACTTTAAACCAGCAAAGATCAGAAGAGACAAAGGACACTACATAATGGTGAAAGGATCAATACAACAAGAAGAGCTAACTATTCTAAATATATATGCACCAAATACAGGAGTGCCCACATACATAAAGCAAGTTCTTAATGACCTACAAAGAGACTTAGACTCCCACACAATAATAGTGGGAGACTTTAACACTCCACTGTCAACATTAGATAGATCAAGGAGACATAAAATCAACAAAGACATATAGGACTTGAATGTAGAACTGGAACAAGCAGACCTAATAGACATCTACAGAACTCTCCACCCCACAGCCACAGAATATACATACTTCTCAGCACCACTTCACACTTACTCTAAAATTGACCACATAATTGGAAGTAAATCACTCCTCAGCAAATAAAAAAAAAAAAAAAAAAAACAGAAATCACAACAGTCTCTTAGACCACAGTGCAATCAAATTAGATCTCAGGATTAAGAAATTAACTCAAAGCCACACAACTGCATGGAAACTGAACAACTGGCTCCTCAAAGTTGACTGGATAAACAATGAAATGAAGGCAGAAAAAAGATGTTCTGTGAAACCAATGAGAACAAGGACACAATGTACCAGAATCTCTGGGACACATTTAAAGCAGTGTCTAGAGGGAAATTTATAGCAATAAATGCCCACATGAGAAACGAGGAAAGATCAAAAATTGACACCCTATAGCCAAAATTGAAAGAGCTAGAGGAGCGAGACCAAAAAAATTCAAAAGCAAGCAGAAGACAAGAAAAGATCAAAGCATAAATGAAGGAGATAGAAACACAAAAAACTCTTCAAAAAATCAATAAATCCAGGAGCTGGTTTTTCAAAAAGATCAACAAAATAGACCACTAGCCAGATTAATAAAAAAGAAAAGAGAGAAGAATCAAATAGATGCAATAAAAAACAATAATGGGGATATCACCACCAATCTCACAGAAATACAAGCTACCATCAGAGATTACTACAAAAAACCTCTATGCACATAAACCAGTAAACGTGGAAGATATGGATAAATTCAGGGACACTTGCACCCTACCAAAACTAAACCAGGAAGAAGTTGAAACCCTGAATAGACCAATAACAGGGGCTGAAGTTGAGGCAGAAATTAATAGCCTACCAATCAAAAAAAGTCCAGATCCAGACGGGTTCACAGCCAAATTCTACCAGATGTACAAAGAGGAGCTGGTACCAATCATTCTGAAAATATTCCAAACAATACAAAAAGAGGGAATCCTCCCCAACTCATTTTATGAGACCAACATCATCCTGATGCCAAAACCCAGCAGAGACTCAACAACAAAAGAAAACTTCAGGTCAATCTCCATGATGGACATAGATGCAAAAATCTTCAATAAAATACTGGCAATCGGATTGCAACCGCACATTAAAAAGCTTATCCATCATGATCAAGTAGGATTCATCCCGGGGATGCAAGGCTGGTTCAACATACGCAAGTCCATAAATGTAATCCACCACATAATTAGAACCAAAGACAAAAACCACATGATTATCTTGATACAGAGAAAGCCTTAGATAAGCAACTCTTAACTGGGAACTCAGCTGAAGAAGGCTGAAGTAGGGCCGCAGGGCCACTTTCACATGCACTGCTGCTACTGCTGCCAGTGGACAGATGACCCTTTCCATCAAGGTACTAGTGTGCATGATTCCTTCTAGACCACTTGGCAGATGGTTTTGGTTGCTGGCTCAAAGCCAAATGGGGCTGCTAGGCTACAAAACATAAAGACTTCACTACTTACAATTTCCTGCCTATTCTCCACAAGTTATTCCATTTCCTTTAACTCCTTTTCTTCTTTCTAAAACTTAAATAAACATACCATTTTTATAGGGCTATAATGCAGATTAAATAAAATAAGCCATATATAAAATATAGCATAGTTCTAATTAAATAGTCAATAAATAATACCTTATATTTAAATTCTCAATGTTGTCATTATCATTAAAACTTGTCTCTTTTTAGAACACAATTATACTTTTTTATTATCTGAAATGGGTCCATATAATTTTACAGGATGTTAAATGTGAAGGTTTACATTTAAAATAATCTGTGAAGAGAGAAAGAAATTTTAAATAAACAAATATGCTATACAAGTTAACTACTAGATTATCAACATCCATTATATCTCTTAAAGATTACCACAATCTTCAAACTGAGAATTAGATTATCAATCTATATAATCTCTTTATTAAAATATTCTAGACTTTTTATGTACTTTGATAATCTTAGGGATAGAATTTTTTTGTCTAGTATGACAGTTATTTATTACAGTGACTGATCCACGATAGCCACACAGTAGTTCCTATGCTGAATCAATTGAGTGTAAATGTGTTTTAAACCACTGAATAAACTTTTTAAAACAATTGTTATTTTGCACAGTTTACCAGGTGTGTCAATTATGTTCTTAAGTGTCTCAGAGAAAATAATGTCCTTATTATTCCAGAAGACCATTATCCTTTAATAAATAATTTTTAAAAATTTTAATTTGCTGCATACATTTATTATATTCCCATACATCACCATTTTACTCTTCACTCCCAGTTACCTTTCCTTTGGGACACTTGAGCTGTACAAAATATGCATTTTGTTTGCTTTTAATGTAATGTCTGAAATTCACATTTTTTTCAAAGCAAGACAATTAAACTACATTTATTAAATAATAATAAATGATTTCTTACTGTGGACCCTTAAGATGGGTAAATAGTAATATATTTTCAAAATATCATTTGATAGTAAAAGATAGAAGGAAGAATGAGTAACATCCTTATGAAGAAAAGAGAAGACATTCAGAATAGACAGAAATAAAATTTGAGAGAAGTATTTTGAGTAACAAGATGACACAAAGACAACAAAAGAATAGATTTTAAGATTTCTCAAGTTCCAAAAATTATTTTAAATCTCCATAATGGAGAGTGGAGTTTTAAATAGACAAAAAAAAATGAGCAAATATCTATTGGAAGGCAGTATGCATATGTCCATTTGTTCCAAATGTTTGCCAACTGATACTTAAAGTAGCCCAGTGAAGTCTACTGTGTGGAGAGAATCTAAAAATTAACCTTCATCACAGATGAGTAGTCACTATGGTCAAGGGAGATATGTCATAGAAAGGAAGAAACAATGATCCATGTTAGTTACATTCTGAGTTCAGTTCAGTTAAAGCAGTATGTAAGAAACTTTTTTAGGTCCAGCAGCAGCTGTGTCAGAATAGAAACAGATGAGAGACTTAGATATAGATTAGGAACAGTTAGAGGAATTAGTGTGATTAAAAGCTTTTATACCTAATATGCCTAGATGCACAAAATGTTCTGAAGCTTCAGCATCAAAGATAACAGCCTACACAGAGGAAAAGCAGGGAAATGCATGCAGCTCAAGTACTGTGAGGGCATTCAGAGAGTCATATTTATCTTATTTCTGGAAGCACATCAGGGCAAAAATGAGTTAATCAGTATGATAAGACGGGATTAAGACAACAAATAGGTTATTGTATTATGTCCTTTGTCTTAATGATCCGTCTGTTTTCTGTTTTCAGGGTCTAAACACATGTAATACAGACAATTAAATTTAAAAGAGTTTAACTGAGCAAAGAAGGATCCGTGTGTCAGTCTGTCTCCAAAGCCAGAATAGGCACAGAGACTCCAACGCATCTATATGGCAGAAGAAGATTTATAGACAGAAAAAGGAAAATGATGGTACAGAAAGAGGAAGTGAGGTACAGAAACAGTTGGATTGGATACAGCTCAGTGTTTGCCCTATTTGGACACAACTTGAACAGCTGGCCACCTTTGATTGGCCACAACTCGGTGACTGGCACAACAGTAGTCTGCAGTCTGTTTACAACTCCATTTAGGTTGTAGTTCATTACGTACAGAGAAACCTTTTGGACAAATTTAAAATATGTAAGGAGACAGCTTTAGCCTAAACTTGATTTAACAGTGGTTTTAAGCTTAAAGACGTTAAGTATACAAATAAAAAGAGCAAGAACAGCTCAAGACTTAATAGACTACAGTTGCTTGGTTAATAGCTAACTAAATGCTAGAGATAGTTAATATAAGAGTTACAAAGAAAACATAATTTATTCTGGGTGGACTGAATAATGAATACCTTTTAGAAAGCTAAATAAAGGGAAAAAATAATGAGGTAAATATTAGATATGAGAATTTTTTAAAAACACCTTTCTCTATAAATATGGTAAACTGAGAAGTGACTGGAAAGGTAGGCCAAGGAAAAATTGAATTATTTATTTATTTATTTATTTTGAAAGAGAGCTTCTCACTCTCTAGCCCAGGCTGGGGTGCTGTGGCACAAACACAGCTCACCACAGTGTCAATCTCCTGAGCAACCTTTCCACCTCAGCCTTCCATGTAGTTGGAACACAGACATGTGTCACCGTGTCTGGCTAATTTTTTGATTGTTTATAGAGATGGGGCCTCACTTTGTTTCCCAGGCTGGTCTTGAGCGCCTGAGTTCAAGCAATCCTCCCTTCTCAGCCTCCCAAAATGGGAAGATGTGAATATAAACGTTAGAGGGGAGTTTAGGTAGATCTTGATGTAGAAAGTGTTCGGATTCATAACTGTCAACTTCAAATTCATTCTTAACATTTATGAATTCTGAAGTCCAAAAAGCCATTTTTAATTCTAAATAATTTTTTTAGTTCTTCAGTTATTAAAAACAAATACATAGGTCTGGATAGCTGACAAGTTTGGATGGCGTGTTTTTTGTTGGCACATTAAAGATGACTCAAGGAACAACCCAATACTGCAGTTCATGATGATGATCTTTCTATGTGTAATCAGCTGAGCTCCTCCTACCTTGAAGCCTTTGCCCCACTGTTTTCTCTGCTATTCTTTCCACTGCTGTCAGTCTCTCCCCAGTTCTTTGCACAACTGATTCCTTTTCATTTTCAATTTTCATCTTAAATGTTACCTTCTCAGAGAGTCATACCCCCATCACCCTCTGTCTTACACTTCAATACGATCTCACTTGTTTTGCTTTATAGCACTGATAGAAATTACTAATTGTTTTTCTACTTATTTGTCCTTTTCTGTAACTTTTAATAAACTGTAATATTCATGACAAGAAGACTATATTCTTTGTTGTGTTGTGTATGTGTGTGTGTGTGTATATATATATATATGTATAGTTTTGGCATACCATCAGGTTATGACATTTTAAATTAAAACAGAAAACAAAAATAATTTTCTTATGAGAAAAATATAGCCTCTCTTACTGCTATGGAATGATTGTGGGTGTCTCCCCAAAATCTATATGTTAAAATCCTGACTCCTAAAATGATGGTAAGAAGAGACAGGGCCTATGATAGGTGATTAGGTCTTGAGGGCAGAGCCCTCAAGAATGGGATTAGTGACCTTATAGAAAAGACTCTGGAAGACTTCTTCATTGCTTCTGCCATGTTAGGACACAGCTAGAAATTGACCACATATAAGCCATAGGAAGTAGGCCCTCAGTAGATGCTGAGTTTGCTTGTGCCTTGACCTTGGACTTTATAGCCTACAGAACTGTGGGAAATACCGTTTTATATTTATAAGCTACCCAGTGTATGTTATGTTTGTTATAGCAGCCGGAACTGACTATGATAGAAATTAGTACTGACAAATGGGGGTGCTGTTGTAACAAATACCTCGAAATGTGGAAGCAGCTTTAGAACTTGGTGATGTGAAGAGACTGAGGAGTTTTGAGGTGAATGCTAGAAGCCTGCATTGCCATAATTGAACCATGAAGAGTGATTCTGATGAGGGATTAGGAAAAAAAAACAAGAAGGAGTGCTATAAAAAGCCTCAGGCTTCTTTTAGAATATCTAAGTAATTTTGAACAGAATGTTTGCAGAACTATAGACAAGAAAGGCTCTTCTCACGAGAGCTCAGATGGAAATAGGCAACACGCTATTGGACAATGGGGGAAAGCCAATCCTTATTACAAAGTGGTAAAGAGCATGACTCAGTTGTGTTAGTATTCTAGTATTTTGTGAAAGGGAGAACTTGTGAGTAATGTAACTGGAAATTTACCTGAAGTAGTTTTTTTTTTTTTTTTTTAGACAGAGTCTCACTTTGTCACCAGGCGCCAGGATGGAGTGCAGTGGCACAATCTCGGCTCACTGCGACCTCTGCCTCCCAGGTTCAATCAATTCTCCTGCCTCAGCCTCCCGAGTAGCTAGGACTACAGGCGCACACCACCACGCTCAGCTAATTTTTGTATTTTTAGTAGAGACGGGGTTTCACCATGTTGGCCAGGGTGGTCTCAATCTCTTGAACTCGTGATCCACCCGCCTTGGCCTCCCAAAGTACTGGGATTACAGGCTTGAGCCACCGTGCCCGATCCCTGAAGTAGTTTTTATATCAGGTGTGGAAGGAGTGGTCTGGTTCACCCTGACTACTTATAATAAAATTCAAGAAAAGATAAGTGACTTATAGATAAAATTGGTAAGCAGAGCAAGAGGAGAACTTCAAAGATTTGAAAAATTCTCATTCTATCCATATTGCAAAAACTAAGGATATCTGGGGGAGAACAAAGAGTGAGGGCAAACATTTGTTTGATAAAAAGATTAATATAAGTGTAAACCATGAATTAAATCAGCCATGGCAGGGGGAAAACTACCAGTTTGAAGGAAGAAGATGGTAAGGAATAAAGGAAGACCATTGGACTTCTGAGATTTTTCTGAATGGGAACACAGAGCTGTTCGACTGAGAATATATACTATTCTTCAACAAGAGGAAAAATGACAACAAAGGTGACTCAGAGATTATTAGGACTGTATTTTGGTTTCAAGAGAGGGTTCAATGCCTTACTTTCAAAGGTCCGTTGGCTATTGCCCAAAGCTGTGGGGTCACAGCCACTTAGAGCTGTGAGACAGGACCACCTGACAGAGTCCCAAAGGTATGACCCCTGCCGGGTAGAGCTGTGGGGACAGGATCTTCACCCTCAGTTCTGGATAATGGGACTCCCACCCCCTCTTTGTTCCAAAAGGCCAGATTTCCCCTACCTCACTGGGTCAGAAAGGTGAGTCCCTGCCTCACTGAACTCTGCTTTTTCTTTTTCATGGGACTGCCAATAAAGGCTCTAATCTAAGCCTACTCCTTGCCACCATCTTTTTCTCCTGCCCACCCTGGTATCTTTTTCTTGTGGCCTTGAGTGCCATGCCATGCCTCCAGTCTCTAAGACCTATTGACATAATAAATGTCCTTTTCCTGAGCCTGTCTTTTGTCATCTCTTAGGGCCCCATCAGACTTTTCATCTCATAAAAATATGATATATTTGTGTTCACCATTTTCATTCTAATTTAGCAATACTATATAACACATAACTACCTGATTCTAAAATATTGATTGGATAAATATATCTAAGTATATAATTTTACCTATCATTATTATTATTCTACAGATAACACAATTACATTATTTTTTAGCAGCAGAAGGTAAGAGTGAATCTCTCAACAAATAAATTATTCTCTGCCTCGTACCATGTAAATATACTAATTATGCTAACACTAACCCCCCAAAAATACAGACACCCATAGAAAAACACGAGCATAGCCACACAAGCAGTTGCAGTTGGACTCACAGTCATTTGGGGAATGCGCCCTAGTCATCAAGCAGCCTCTGCCATATATTTCATATGCTATCAGAGGACTCACATAGGCTCTCAAGACACACAGTTTAACACACATACACACACTCCCCCCACAATCACTGTATTAGGATTCTCCAAACACAGAACCAAAAAGAGTGCATATGTATGTATTACTTTATCTACATATTTTATCTATATATTATCTATAGACAATATATATTATATATATGTATGTGTGTGTGTGTATATATATATATATACATACATATATGTGTGTGTGTATATATATATGTGTGTGTGTGTGTGTGTGTGTGTGTAAATATATATATATATATTTCTTTATATTTTTTCTTTGAGATGAAGTCTTGCTCAGTCATCACCCAGGCTGGAGTGCAGTGGTGCTATCCTGGCTCACTGCAATCTCTGCCTCCCAGATTCAAGCAATTCTCTTGTCTTAGCCTCCCGAGTAGATGAGATTATAAGCACCTGCCACCATACCCAGCTAATTTTTGTATTTTTAGTAGAGATGGGGTTTTACCATGCTGGCCAGTCTGGTCTCAAACTCCTGGCCTCCCATGATCTGCTCACCTCAGCCTCCTAAAGTGCTGGAATTATAGACATGAGCCACCACGCAGGGCCAATACAACAAATTTTAAAGCCGCTTTAAGAAAAATTTTAAAATCCACATTGCTTTCTTCCATAAAATATGCTTAGTTTCCAGACATTATTAACAATTCTCAAAATAATCCATCATATTTTATATTAACAAGGATTTTGGAAAAATAAATCACTATAATATTTCACATAAAAATCTAAATTAGCTAATTTTGCCTTTATTAATATGTTAAAATTACACAAATCTATAATTGATTATTTATGGTCTTATTAAGAATTTTGTTTTCCCTATTGATAATGTGTTTTATTTGTGATACTATTATTCTTTGAATTAATTCTTGTTTTTTTTTTTTTTTTGAGATGGAGTTTCACTCAGGATGGAGTGCAGTTGCACCATCTCGGCTCACTGCAACCTACATCTCCCAGGTTCAGGCAATTCTCCTGCCTCAGTGTCCCGAGAAGCTGGGATTACGGGCATGTGCCACCACACCCAGCTAATTTTGTATCTTTAGTAGATACAGAGTTTCCCCATGTTGGTCAAGCTGCTAGATTAATTCTTAAATATGATATTTTTCCTTTTGGATGTAACACTACCACCCATACATATTTGGGAATGGAGTAATTATTTTGCAAATTTTGTGGAAACACCTGTGTTTCTTTGAATGTTCAGTACTTGAATCTAGTACTAATTGTTTAATTGAAGAGACTCTTTATTTTTACTAAAAAGAGCAGCTTTTTAAAACAGTTATTTATTATATGGTACTACCATCTAAATTTCCTTCTGACAGTAAAATTTATATGCAATAATTTGAATTCACTAATTATAAATTTAATTTATATTATTACATATTCTTAAATAAATAACACTTTGCTAGTAAGTATAAACTGCAGTATTACCTAGAATGGGATGATAAATTATAAAATATTTAACAGTGGTTTTTGAATAATTATGTTTGCTTCTGCTCCTACTCAAAACTATAAATGTATAAACCTTTCTATAATTAGTGATAATTAGGTGACTATCACATAATTTTTCTATCAGAATAAAATAGCAATATTATTAAGTACATAAAAATTTATCTTAGTGGACAATTTTTTTACTTTCAGATTTGTAGTTCAAAGTTAATATATTTTTCTGGAATTTAATATGCTTGCTTGTAAATAAATGAAAAGCAAATTTAGCAATAGTGTTTATGATTTTAAATAAATGCTTTACATGCCATAGTTTAACCATCATCCATATGCAAACTAATAAATATTTTGGCAAGAAAGTATTCAAGGCAAAAATCTTTGTATTTACTTGGCCATGACTCGTCAGTATCTGAAAGGACTTTTGGACACAGGCATCTACCTTGTGAGTTGATTCAGTTGACATGTTAAGTTCATAAAAACATCCTGCCAACAACTCTGCATCCCTTCTCGACTATTTTTCACTTCATTTGGGCAAATACCACGAAGAAATAACAGCATTAGCTGGACATGTCATTCTCAGAACTTTAAGGTAAATGTGCTTGTATATGTTATTTAAATTGTTAAAATTGCTTTAGAGAGGCTTTCATTTCTACAAGAATTAGTAACATGAAAGGCACATATGTAAGAGAACATTTATGTTAACTTGATGTTTTACAAACATTAATAAAAGTAAAAAGAATTAGGCTTTATAGATGCTTTGAGAGTGTCTAGCTAAATTGGGATTCCAGTACCAGAGGGGCTAGCACCCCTAGCAACCCTGTCTTAGCATGAAATGAAGGGGAGCTGGATGTGTTTACAATGTGCCTGCCTTGAGATACTTCTTTTGCCTGACAAATAGCCTTAGGCTTAGTTGTCTAGCCTGAGACCTGGGAAAGGGGCACTGGATTTTTTTTTTTTTTTTTAAAGATGGGGTTTCACCATGATGGCCAGGCAATTTGTTTATACTGCTAGAAGCCCTTGGGTGTGGTTCTTGTGTGACCATTCCAGTTTATGCCTGTCTGACCATCACTCTGGTGCTGAGAGCCTGACCCTGTGTCTCCCCTGGTGTTCCAGGGAAATCCTGGCCTGGAGCAGCCCCTAGTTTTCCAAATGAAAGGCACATATTCAATATGCTACCACAACAGGTAACTATTTCAAAGATTTATACTTACAGAACATGGATAGGGAGATCATAATGAGGGCAGTCCACTGTCCCTGGGTCATCCAACATAGGAATGAAGAGTCAAGCACAAAGAAAGAGAGGGATTGAGTGAGTGGCAACTAGTGGTATATATAAGGGAGTAGAACGTGGGTGACTTCAAGTTCAAGGACAAATGCCTAAATTTTTCATTTTAAAAAAAGTGGCAAGAAAGCAGGGAGCCAAATATACTAGTCAGAAAAGAGGCTTCTAAGTTCTTATGTCCGGCCACCAATTTGAGCCACGTCAGTGAAATGTAGATCTCTAAACTGTGTCAAGCGTAACTGGACTCTGCTTCTGGTGTGAAAAAGTTAAACGTGTATTCAAAATGGATGCCAAAGCAGCACAAAATTACAGGAATTCACTACAACCGAGTGCTTACACGACAAAAGTTGCTTGGATTCTGTTTTGCTTTCAGAAAGCTCTGACTCTTTGATTTTAGTTAATTTGAATTAACCTTCCATTATGACAGCACTTTACTTTGAAGTGGGATTTTTGAATGTCAAGAATGAAAATCACCTACCAGTTGGTTGACAATTTATTAAAGCAAGAGGTCTCAGGAGATTAGCACACATAATATTGTAGAGACATAATGTCACAGGGCTTGTCGTTACAAAACAAACATTTTAATATGGATCAGAATGTGTTTTGAGTCTCTCTCAAAAAGTCAGAAAAGGCATTTAAAAGGGTAACATTAATACGAATGTTTTACATTCTCTTCTAAAAAACAAAATATCAAGACTATTAAAATTTTTCAAATGTTCCTGCCAAAGTAAATAAAAATTGGCCATGTTTGTACTGTTAAAAATAAGCTAAGTCAAGAAAAGTCAATCATGTGTGTTACACTGGGTTTCTTTCCTCCAGAATTGTAATTGCCCCTCACCTGTTCCTATTGCTAGCATTATACTCAGAATTTTTTCATAGTTGATTAACAGTCATCTCATATGTCTTGAGAATAGTTGGATATGATGATGATCATAATCCGACTTGTTTTATGGTACTCAGTAGCAAGCTGACAACTTAAGATGAAATATAATTTGAATTTGAATATAGAAAAGATTGAATTGAATAAGCAAGTATTGTGCTGTTATGTTGTGGCAGATCTTTCACTGTTAGGTTTGATAAGGCAAATTTTCGATATAAAGTTTAATGTCAAAATGTGAATATAAAATGCTATCTGTGCTTAGTAGAAAAGGGTGTAAGTTGGGAAGGAAAGCATAAAGGAAACGAAGAGATACTTCATTAATCCCCAGTGCTTATGTTACCATGGTTTAATCTTGACCAGTATATTATACCTCTATTTCCATATATATAGTTTACTAATACACACGTATAATTATTAATATATTTTATAAATTTAAAGAAAATAGAAAGTAAACTGTTGTTTGTGTGATAAAATAGGAATGTTTTAACTTAAAAGTTTATTTCTAATAAGTAATAAATTAAGTAATAATTTATTTTTTAACTTAATCATAACAAAAGTGGGAGTAGCATTTATATGCAGATATTTGGGTTTTCCCCAGAGACACTCTTTTATGCTCTCTCTCATTCTCTCTCTCTGTCTCTCTCTGGCCTTCACTCTGTTTTCTAGTCCATGGGTAATGCACACATTTAATTCAATACCATGCAAAATTTATAAGAAAGATTAAATGTATATTAATTTAGTAATTATGATGTGCTAAACTCGCTACTAGATGTGTACCTGTCTATCATCTACGTATCTAAACATCAGAAAGAGGTAAATTCTTTGAGGTCATATCACTCGTAAGTGCTAAAGCTTAACAGAATATTCTAGACTATTTGATTAGAAAGCCCATGCCCTTTTATTTCATAATAGCCACTTGTGACCATAGTCACAATCCAAGTGACTATGGTATAAATATTAACATTTATCAAAATGATAAAGAAATTTTCAAGTACAATGGTTTTATTTATCAAAGAGTAGTACTGCTGATGTTTAAATAGTTTCTTTATGTAGGTACTAAAATATTTAACTTGAAAATCTGTGTCTTAAGGATGATATACATATGAACTTCTGATGATCACAGAATAATCTGTCCTTTCATTAATTATGTACAATTTTAAATGATAAGTTCAGAAATCGTTAAAACATTTAAAAAGGTTAATTTTTTAATATTGGTGATGAGTACCACTAAACTCAACTGTGATATCAAACACAAGGTCTCTACCCTCACTTGTTTATAACTAAATGGCATTTATTCATTCATTACTCACTCATCATTTTGTACCTGTATTCATCTAGATATAGTATCAAATCGGAGTATCATAGACCAGTATATAATCAATGATATGCATTTATTGAGTCAGCAAATGCTGCCAAAAAAAAAAAAAACAAAAACAGATTCTAGTTACAAACATTATTAACATGTATGAAAAACTACTATAAAGTAGTTTTCAGTATTGAATATATGGAAAATAAATTCATAAATATAATTTAAATAAAATTAACATAACAGAAAAATGCCATCCTCTGTAACAACCACAATAGATTTTAATTATACATAGTCACTTGGAAAAATCAAAGTTAAGAGCATATGCCACAAAATAAAATAGGATCCAATGGTATAAAAAGTATGAAAACCTACTCTAAATTTTAAGTCACTGGATACATTGAAACTGTAATTTCTATATATTTGACAATGTTATATGCAAATAGCAATAATATTTGCTATAGTTTTTAGAAGAATTACAGTCTAAATATTGACTTCATTAAATAAAGAGCAATTTTAATTAGGAAATTAAGACCTTAACTACAGGTAAGTGTAAATTTTGTGTGTAACTGGTCCTGTGGGTACTTAGCTATTTAGTATTTTTCTGGGTCTGTCTGTGAGGGTGTTTTAGATGAGTTAAGCATGCACATTGTTACACTGAGTACAGTAGTTTCTTTTTATCCTTGGATGGGAGATAGCTTCTAAAATCTTCAGCGTACTCCTAAAACCACAAATAGTTGTAAATCTAGTGGCTGTCAATTGGGACATATTTCTGCTCATTTCTTCCACCCACAAATATAAAGCCTTTTCCATCTTAACCAAGCACTTATCACTCACTCTGGCTGTAACTTTTGCAGTTTGAGGTGGAACAGCAAAATAAGCCTGAATTTATTTTCTTCTTCACAATTTCATGGACAGAAAATTCTCTTTTACTGTAAATCTTAGCAGCCTCAATATACAATATTTTTTCTTGTTAAGTTGAGGACTTTCAGTTTTTCACTCAAAGGAAGCACTTTAGAATTTCTTTTTGGAATATTTGAATTGCCAGCATCACTACGATGACACTTTGGGGCCATTGTGAAGTACAATAAGGAGTCCTTGAACACCAGCACTGCTGCTGCACCACTATTCTGCAACCCTCAAGATGAGAACCAAAGAGCTACTAAGTGACTAATGGGTGGGTGGTGTATACAGCATGGATCTGTTGGACAAAGGGATGATTCATGTCCTACCAGGGCTGATGTGGGATGCTGTGAGATTGCATCATGCTACTCCAAATGGTATGTAATTTAAAACTTATGAATTGTTTATTTCTAAAATGTCCCATTTGACATATTTGAATCATGCTTGACCATGGGTTAATGAAACTGCAGAACTGCAGGAGAGGGAAGATAAACATGAAGCAGCTAGCCATCGCTAATGTGAATGGGCTTCATCCAATCAGCTGAAGAGCTAAATAGAACAAAAATGCTGAACCTCCTCCACGGAAGGGAGAATATTTTCTACCTCTATACTGAAACTGACATATTGGCTCGTCCTGGATCTTCATCCTGCTGGCTGTTAAAATGGAATGGCACCATCAGCTCTCCTGGTTCTCAAGTTTTTGGACTCAAACAGGAACTATACAATCGGTTCTTCTGTGTGTGACTCCAGCATTTCAACTCACCCTGGAAATATTGAGATTGTCAGCCTTCATAATCACAGGAACTCTTTGCTTAAAGTAAATAAATCTTTCTTTCCTTTCTTCCTTCTTTCTTTCTTTTCTTCTCTTCCTTCCTTCCCTTCCTTCCCTTTCTTTCTTCCTTCCTTTCTTCCTTCTTTCTTTTTTTACACACAAACAGAGACACACACAGATACACACGCACACACAAACACACACACACTCTCCATTGGTTCTATTTCTCTGGAGAACCCTGACCAATATACTGTAAATGTCACTCTTACAAAGAATGAGAACTGCTCTTAATAATTTTTTTTTTCTAGGTCCTCATTCATTGCCTAGTAAATGAGTAACCGTGAATGAGAGATTCTCAGATTCATAGTTTTGGTATAACATATACCAGTGCTACTCTGTTGGTACAATATATTTTCACTTAACTTATTGACAGCCAGTGGTGGCAACTTGTCTTTTTTTTTTTTCTAATTTTGAATTTCGTTATAATTATATAAGGAAAAAGTAAATTCCAAAACAATTTTTTAAGATAAAACTACATAATATTTTGTATTTTCAGTTTTATTTAGAAATACAGAGTAAATTTTGTAGCTAGTCTAAGATCTTATCAGCATGATTCATGAAGACTTGTAAGAAACTGACTACTATTTTCACAATTCTTAAGTTTGAAAATATACCTAATTTCAGCTTTTAGTCTAGGAAGCCTTAGTGCAATGGGTGGATTGTTTGTTTGCTTGTTTGTTTGTTTTTGAGATGGGTGGGTTTTTTGTTTGTTTGTTTTTTTTTGAGACAGAGTCTCCCTCCATTACCAGGCTGGAGTGCAGTGGTGCGATCTGGGTTCACTACAACCTCCGCCTCTGGGTTCAAGCAATTCTGCTGCCTCAGCCTCCCAATAGCTGAAACTACAGGAGCCAGTCACCATGCTCAGCTAATTTTTGTATTTTTTAGCAGAGACAAAGGTTCACCATGTTGACCAGACTGGTCTCGAACTCTTAACCTCATAATCTGCCTGCCTCAGCCTCCCGAAGTGCTGGGATTACAGGCCACCATATTTTTAATACATAAATATGGTGCATATTTAATCATAAGTGCCAGATTATTTGTTCACTGAAAAATGTGACACTAAGGATGTATACTGACAAGAAAAAGAGGTCTCTAACCAGTGTCTGCTGTATAGCGAGGATGTCGGACAGATTGCTGTGCTTCTAGAAGATCTGACGTGACAATTTCTCAGACATAATCATTCCAACTGTTTGGATTTAGGGTTTTGTAGCTTAAACTTTTCTCCATAACAAAACATGGAGCTGCTTTATCTACACATTAACTGCAATAATTTTCTTCAATATCCCATAGGATAAATAAAACTTACTTTATTAGCCTTGATTTAGTGTTTGAAGGACTTTTCATCATAGCAACTTACAGGATTTTATTGAAAACTATGATAATATTATTAGCATATATGCTTAAGACATTCAAACTATTTTTCACTATTAGAAGCATTAAGTATATTGAAATTGTAAGAACAATTTAGGCCGGGCGCGGTGGCTCAAGCCTGTAATCCCAGCACTTTGGGAGGCCGAGGTGGGTGGATCACGAGGTCAAGAGATCGAGACCATCCTGGTCAACATGGTGAAATCCCGTCTCTACTAAAAATACAAAACATTAGCTGGGCATGGTGGCGTTTGCCTGTAATCCCAGCTACTGGGGAGGCTGAGGCAGGAGAATTGCCTGAACCCAGGAGGCGGAGGTTGCGATGAGCCGAGATCGCGCCATTGCACTCCAGCCTGGGTAACAAGAGTGAAACTCCGTCTCAAAAAAAAAAAAAAAAGAACAATTTAATATAAGTGTAAATATTACTTTTAGAGAAATTACATAAGAAATGTTAAACATTGTGTTTGATATTACAAAAGAGAAAACTCTTACATTAATCAGACTGAGTAATGAATGTTTAAAATTTTGCTGATGATTTGTTTTTCTCTAAGGTAATAGAAAAAATGGAATTTGTTTAAATGCTGATGGGATCCAGAAAACAGGAATATTTTGCAGACATTGCTAAGAGAAGGAATAATTGATAGAAAAATGTCTCTAGAGAGTACAGAAATGGATGCAATACAATGAACATATGAACTCTTATTTCTCGCCCTGAGAAAGATATATATTCCACTGCAATTGTTGGCAGAAATAAAGAGAGGTGAGCCAGATTATCAGTGGTCAATTAACCTTTAGTAATTTCAACTTTTGCACTCTCCCTGGTATCATGTGGACTGGATACATGAGAATGACTTTTCTCAGATTTCTAATCAACACAATGCCAGGTTAGCTTCCACCATCAAGAGGTACTTACATAACATATACAGACTGGAAGCCATAATTGTCTTCCAGAAGGAAGAGGAGTCCCATGAGCAGAAAGTAGATGTAAATTTTGCCCTAATTCTAGAAATTTTCTTTAACAAATGTAATTTAGTGTTATTAGAGGTTTTTGGTGGCTGCTTCTTCATTTTCTGAATCCCAGTAGCATTATTCTCTGTCTTTCATCCCACTAGCTCTTCTATAGGCTTGCTAACACCTAATTTACTATATATTATCCCTTCTGGTTTGAAATATTTAGAACACTTTGTACTTTCATGACGCAAACTCGACTGATGAAGGAATGTGGCTTCAAATACATTTACAGTTATCATGGCTAAAGTTTGAAGCAGTTTCAATCTGAAATGTAGGAAGCAAATTTAGTCATGAAAAGGAGGGGTCAAATATTTTTAAGAAACAGTATTACTCTGCAGAGAAAAAGAGCAAGTATTAACTTGGCAAATACGGTATAGCTTGGCAGCCATATAAACTAGGTAAATTTGATAATGAAAATAGAGTGGCCAAACTCTGTGTGTGTGTTTTTTATTAAGTAGCAATTGATGTCCCTAAAATTTCAAAAGTAGAGTAGGGAAAAGAAGGAATTAAGCAGACCAACAAACCAAAGCAGTTCAGGATTTTAGTCCAAATAATTCTGGTGAAAGTAGGTTTCTTTAAGGGTGAAGTACAGGTGTTGGACAAATAATCAAATAAGTGTGTGTGAAGCATTTAGGCTTATTTGAATTTATTTAGGTGCTTTTAGATATTTTTCATACTTTCAATGGCTGAAGGTAAGTTGATGAAGTAGAAGACTGTGAACCTAAATTAATTATTTAGGATGACTACGGTACATGTGAAGGGGAAACAGATTGTGAGATGCCAACTCTGGCTAATGAAGCACAGTGACTGGAAAATCTGAAATCACAGCATATGTAGAGATATGTAATTCTTATTTTTCTTCAGGTAATTTATAGAAAAGATAATTTTGTAGAGTAGCTTGGGGAGCTAATCCCATGGACAATAATCTTTGTAAAAGAGATATATGTTTTAAGGCCAAAACAACTGACACAGGAATACAATTCTGACACAAAACCCACTTGTTTCTGAAATTTAAATGTGTTCAGTTTTCTTTTCAGTCCTTCACTTCTTTAATTTGTGAACCTGAAAGACTTATTATCTTATTCATGTAACTTACTTCTGGGTATGGTCCAAGGAAGAGATAAGGCTTTGTCACCATAGGTAATATTTTTTATTTCTATTTTAATATTTCACTTTTTTTCCTCTTCTTATTTCCTTAAAATTAAAGGCTAATTATATGGCAGACTATTGTATATTTCTTTAGTCAATGTCAATATGTTTCAAGTTTTTGATCTGGTGTCTTACTTCATTAATTATAGTTTGATGAACTGAAATTAAATGAAGAGTGGTGATTTAGATATGGCAAATTGCTTAGTAATCTAGACAAGTCACATCATAATGATCATGTAAAACTTTCAGGGCCAATTAATGGCCAAAATCTTATTATAAGACTGCATGTATTAGAATATAAATATAAATTATGCTTTACTTTTAAATAAAACACGACATTTTGTTGAAAAATTATCACAATCAAATGAGTCATGACTCATTCAGAAAATTACCCTAAAACATACAAGAAATCATTATTACTTCCTCTACTACACTTAATTACATTTAGATTTTCGTCATAAAAAAGTGTTCACTTTCTAAATCCCCTCCCTCTGGATAATCTCTCAACTGATTTCTGTTCTCTGGAGCTCCTCTCTTCTATCTTCTGGCCAAAAAGCTTGGACTTTACTTATCTCATTCTCTGGAACTTTCTGCAAACGTGCCCAGATCTGGGATAAAGCAGCAGGCAGAAATATAAAGAAAAATAGCAATAAGAATTCACCCCATAGCCTTTGTGCCACGGCTTCTCAACTCTGAAATAAAAATATATTCTTCCTTAAAATGTTACTTCTTTGGAAGGGAGGGAATGTTGTTGGTGTCCCTAAGAATTTCGTTAGGTATAGTGCATGAAAGAACAAAGAAAAAACCTAACCAAAAAAGTGGGAGGGACCCCCCACTTTGTCTGAATATCAGGAGTTGCATTACTTAAGCATGTGGCTAGATAGCTTTTCTATTACTTTCAAGCATGCTGTAAAAAAAAAAAAAAAAATTACCTAAGCTTAGGGATTTGAAACAACAGAAATTTGTTCTCTCACAGTTTTATAGTCCAAAAGTTTGAGAGGAGTTTTACGTGCTATTATTGAGGTGTGGGCCTTGTTGGTCCTGGAGAGTCCAGCACGAAATTTATTCATTTGCCTCTTCTACCTTCTGATAACACTAGCATTCGTTGGCTTACGGCTGTATTAATTCAATCTCTGCTTCACAAATCACATTGCCTTCTTTTCTTCTATAGTCGAATCTTTCTCTGGTTCCCTCTTCTAAAGACACTTGAGTTTTCATTTAGGGCCCATCCAGTTAATTCAAGTTAATCTCTCCATTTCAAGATGCTTAATTTAATGGCATCTGAAAATTTCCTTTGTCTATATAAGAAAACGTTCACTAGTTCCAGAGAATACGACCTATATATCTTTGGGGCCATTATTCAGCCTTCACAGCTTCTGCTGGAACTCTTGTTATCAGCAGGCCTGTGCTCACTTCTGTGTTCAGGCTGCGAGATTCATCTCAGGCTGTGGGAGTCAGTTCAGGCTGTGGGGATGCAGAAGGGAGAAAGAGGTAAGCACAGCTAGTTCAATAAAAATTCAAATCCTGGCCTTCTTCCCCAGTCTGCCGCCTACTATTTAATTTTAAAATAGTTGCTTCTAGCATTAGGTCCAAGATTAATAACTACATGTAGTGGGAGAGACAGAATGGTGTATGCTTATGATATCATATCAAGAGCTATAATCTCCTTACATTATTTTTTAACTTTCATTTTTATTTGTATTTTTGTTTGTTTGTTTTTTTGAGATGGAGTCTTGCTCTGCCGCCAGGCTGGAGTGTAGTGGCGCAATCTCAGCTCACTAAAACCTCAGCCTCCTGGGTTCAAGCGATTCTTCCGCCTCAGCCTCCTAACTGGCGCCACGACCGGCTAATTTTTGTATTTTTAGTAGAGACGGGGTTTCACCATGTTGACCAGGATGGTCTCGATCTCTTGACCTCGTGATCCGCCAACCTTGGCCTCCCACAGTGCTGGGATTACAGGCGTGAGCCACTGGGCCCGGCCAACTTTCATTTTTAAATCAATGTAATGCAAAATTTAAGTCCTTAAACACATATTTAATGATTAGAATGAAAAAAGCATTCCCCTGCTCTACATTTTCTTTACCTGGTTTCTGTGGCCCACAAGCTACATTTTCCACATTTTTTTTCTTTTCTTTCTTTCTTTTTTTTTTTTTTTTTCTTTTTTGAGACGGAGTGTCGCTCTATCATCCAGGCGGGAATGCAGTGTTGTGATCTCGGCTCACTGCCACCTCTGCCTCCGGGATTCTAGCGATTCTCCTGCTTCAGTCTCCAGAGTACCTGAAATTACAGGCGCTCATCACCACCCCCCGGCTTTTTTTTTTTTTTTTTTTTTTTTTTTTTTTGTATTTTTAGTAGAGATGGTTTTTCACCATGTTGGCCAGGCTATTCTCGACCTCCTAACGTCAGGTGATCCACCTGCCTCAGGCTACCAAAGTGCTGGAATTATAAGTGTGAACCACCGCACCCGGCCCATTTTCCACATTTTTACAGTTATTTTTCCTTTTGATTAAGGTATCAAAAAATATTATGCAATTGTTAAAGTCTTTTATATACATCAGTAGCCTACATGTTCTTTAGTCTTCTGTAAATACACCTGTGTGTGTGTGCATGTGTGTATGTATGTGTGTGTGAGGATCCTTTATTTTTTAATTTAACATGTTTCTTGGTGGGTTTTGCTTTTTTTGTGTAGGAGGGTCTTTATTGGCATGGAATATGGTCTTATGTGGTATCATTAAATTCCATATCAACAGCTACCTACTTAAGGGGTTTCTCATTATTACTCAAGGCTGCAAGAAAGAAGGAGAGAGAAAGAAAAGCAAAGAAAGAGACAAAAGGGAGAGATAAAGATATGGGTACATTGGTATGGAGGTGTCAAAATAAACCATACGTGTAAAGCTCAAAGCCATATTTACTGGATTTTTGCTTAATGGAGGAAGTGAGGCCTGACCCTTAGAAATTTTAAAGGACTTAGAGTGTCAATGGCTAAGCTTAATGGCTTTTTCTCCTCTTAGGACATGTTACCAGACAGAAGACTCAGAATTTCTTTAAAATATGGGATCAAGAAGAAATAATCATGAATGAAACCAAATTATATTAATAGGGCAAGGGTTATATTTAATGTTGGTGGGAAGTCACATGATGACAAATAATTAGAAGAAATTATTTTATCAGAAGGATCAGAATGTAAAATTATGGGAAAATGTTGAGAAATGAAAACATTAATGGGGGAAACTTTGTGAGGGTTTTAAGAACTTGTGCTTGTTTTGAGATATTAAAAAAAAAAAAAAACTAATGTTCAGCTTACATTATTTAACATTCTTCTTTGTGTATTTTCGCTCTTTATACCACTCCCTTCAGAAAAATTAACATGTGGACACATACATACACACACACACACACACACACACACACATATATTTCCTTAAGTCTTACCTTATAGTAAGTATTACAGGAGATAGACAATGCTTTACAGATTAGACCAGGTTTATCCCTTTGCCTGCTTCTTTGTAAATGAAACAGTATTATCCTAAGGGGTTAATATTCACTGGTTATGGGTAGCAATCATTAACTATATGTAACCATATGAATGTGAGGAAAGCAGGGAAATGCAACTAGAGTACAAATACATATTGTAGATGGTTGATCCGTGGTGGGTCTATTGGTGTGAGCATGTGCCTATGCTCGTGGGTGTGCATGCATTCATTAGCATTTGGAATAGGAAGCTGCTTGATCCTTGTTTTCAAAATGGTACCACTACTTTTTTTTTTAACATAAGCCTGGGTTGTTTATTTTCTTAAAAATATCTTCTTCGTGTTCTCATTTTCTAATTTTATAACAACTTAATCACTTAGTGTACGTTTCTCTCTAATTGTGGTAGATAGCACTTAAGTAATTTCTCTGAAGAAATTTAAATGCAAGGAGAGGATGACATCATAAAATTTGCATGTGCCACTATCATATCTTTGCTCTTTTAAGAGCTGTATATTTTTCTGTTTGAGAAATAACTTGCCAGACTCCATGAACATTAGATCATTTTCTGCCAAATGTGGCAAATCAGTGAACATTTCATTTTAATAATTATTGTCTTTCTTTCCTAGAAGAGTGAATTAAGGGATATTCAGTCTCCTGTTTATTATCATCTTTCCCCAATGGAATAGAGTCTGGTAATTGGAAAAATGTTCAGCCACCCCAAACTCATTTCACATGTGCTTTCCCTCATCACTGATTAATGATTCTAACTGTCTCTTTTCCTCTAATGTGTGAAATTAGGTCTTCCCACTGTGACATGGCTTGTTAAAAGGGAAATTTATGCTACTGTCATGTGGTATGATGCACTCCACGTATTCTGTAAAGCAATCATTTACAGGGTCAGGCACCATGGGTCAAATCAGGCACAAAGATTTAAGAGAAATGTGCTATGACAATCTGGAGTAAAATGATTTCATTTCAAACTATGTTAATTACTTGATTTTGTAAGTCACAGAAGACTAAGACTAAGACAGGGACTACATCAAAATTCAGTTTTCTAGAACACATTTCATGAAAATGAAAGACCACAACGTAAGAGTGCCTGGGGCATCCCATGACTTTGAAGCTGACTGATTCTTTGGAACTGATGCTTAAAATACATAAGCTTCCATTATAAATTAGTTTTTAAATTATCCAGCTAAGGTAGATATTAAATTTAAAACAAATCTATATTTTGTAAATTCGAAGTAGATTTTAGGTCAAGGAAATAAATAATGTGTTTTCATAAGTCACATTTTTTTTTTTTTGTATACAAATTTGTCTTTACCTTCTGAAAACTTGTTTTAGAAAACTGGAAAGTAGAGCATATTCAACCGTCTTTCAACAACTTGTGCTGTGTTCTTAAACAGTTTTATTTTTGTTGAAAATTAGTTTGTGAAAAATAACCTTGTTTCAGTCATACGCTAAAAAATTCTGTTTTGATATAATATGCTGTGTCTTTAGAGTATAGGTAGTTGTTGGAAGAGTGAAGTGTTACTTTAAGCATACAGGGAAAACAAATGATTATTAAATTATCCTTTTCATAAGAACACACATCTAAGAGTCTTGAACTTGTAAATCATTATGACAAAAAAAAAATAGAAACATAATAGGTAAAAGTAAATATTACTTTATAAAGCACAATATAGGTTATTGAAAAATATATGCAATATAATTGTATTTATATTAATTCATAGGTAAATGCAAAAATTTAGCATGAGTATTAGAGTCATTGAATAGTGATGAAAATATTTGCTAGGGTCTGAACTTCATGAGAACAGGGATTTTATTTTTTTGTCTTTCATTCACTGCTATAAACATAGCAATAATTTACATATCAATAACATTCAATGAATATTTTCTGAGAAAGAATTATTTCCTTATATCTTAACTTTTTTTTTTACTCTGAAATACTAGAAATATTCTACTTATCAGTTATATCACTGTATATGCATTTAGAGTGTAACTGTCAATGATTAACTTTGGGTACCATGAACTCTCATAATAATGCCAAAATCCCTATTTTTTTTTCTTAAAACTCAAAATGAGTAAGTGTCGTGCTGATTTTTTAAAATATTTTTTCTTCCCCAGTATTGAGAACATGAATTTGTCATAAATAAAGCAAACAAACCAACAAACACCAAATGTAAAATGTTAAAACAGGAGATCATCATTCATTCATCCAGTCATTCAAGAAACCTACTATGTTTATGTTTAGTACCTTAAGAGCTTTACAGCTTAGTGGATAAGAAAGACATACAAAAACAAAACTAAGTATAGGAGTAGAAAATGTTCAATGCTAAGACATTTGAAGAAACGAGAAGGACTGGCCCACCAAACATGAACAGCAGTACAGAGGAGTAATCAGAGAAAGTGGCGAAGTTTAACCTAAGACTTAAACAATAAAAAGGAATTTAAAATATTATTTCAATGTGTGTACCTATGCAACAATCTTGCATGTTCTTCACATGTACCCCAAAACCTAAAATGCAAAAAAAATTATTTCAGTCATTTCAAAATTCATAGACCTAAATCCATTATAGTCTAAGACTGCATATGAAAATATGCATTCCCTCTACTTCTAATATTTCTGAATACTTAAGACACAGACTTTCAAAATTCTTCTAACTAATGAATATTTTTATTCATAGTTCTCAATTTTTCCCAACCATAAATCTTATCATCTTGTATAATTTTAATGTTTTCATTTTTTAAAAAAGCAAACAAACAACAAAACAAAGTAAAATATGCCTTTGATTGTTTTCGGGGCCCTGAGATAACTCTTCACATTCACTATATTTTAGGTAAACATTCTGTTGCTTGTGAATCAAAGCTACTCTACTTGTATATTCTTATCTTGAAGAATCAAAATTTGTCTACAAACACTGATTGATTCTCTAGCCCATTTCTATAATGATAATTATTATTGCATTCCACAGTCACCATTATTTTTTTTTTATTTAAACCTTTATTACTTTAATGCCTTTACATTTTCTCTCTCGTCTTCACTTATTGCCTTATCCAGCTTAGATTCTATGGTACAAAATTTTATCTGCTCTTTTGATGTTATCAATTGGCTTAATCCTATTTATAATATATATATTAAGCAGAATCAGAAAGAGAGAACAGAACAGTAGAAAAAGAAAATATATAGACACTTAATGGGATATTATTGCACAAAACAGGACTGACCATTCTTGCTCCTCCCCAAAATTCTTATGTGGAAGCCTTAACCCTAGTGTGAATGTGTTTGGAAGCCTGACTTCTTCATGGTTTTGCATTTAACACTTTTAATTACCTATGGTCAAGAATGGTCTAAAAATATTAAATGGAAAATTTCAGAAATAAATAGTTTATACATTTTAAATTGTGTCTTATTCTGAAAAGAGGGATGAAATCTCAAGCCATTCCACTCTATCTTGCCCGGGATGTGAATCATTCCTTTGTCTAGCAGACCCACTCTGTCTACACTACCTGCCCATGACACACTTAGAATTCCTCTGGGTTCTCAGATCAATGGCTGTGGTATTGTTACTGGTTTCAGGCAATTTATGGATGGTGAATCTGTATGGGATCTGCAGAAACCTCGATTCTTGCTTCCTTAGAAGAAAGAATTTTACTGAAGAGCATAAGGCCCAAAAAGAGGCAGAGAAAAGTTTCAGAGCAGGAGTAGAAGTTTATTAAAAACTTTGGAGAAGTAAAGAAAGAAAAGTTCACTTGGAAGCGACTCAGTGGGCACCTGAAGGTCAAGTGCAGTGTTTAACCTTGATCCTATATGCTGGCCCCTTTCCCAAGATTCTTTCCTCAGGATGGGCTGCCTATGTGCGCAGTACACTGCGCTTCTTACCCTTGGGAAGTGAGCACATGCAATGTGTTAAGAAAGATGTATTCTTGCCCATCGGAGCCTTCCTTCCCTTTTTTTGGTGGAGTGATCCAGGAAAATCATACTTCACCATTTTGTCTTTTAATGTACATGCTCAGGCTCACTTTCCCAATATCTGAGATTTTATTGGAAGCTTTTTCTGATTCTCCCTGAGACCTGCTGCCAAAGTATCATTTTTAAAGAGATCATGTGATAATTGTTGAACCATCACCTGACATTCCTGGTAGATCGGGGAAGAGCCCTCTCCTGCCCAGCTCATGTCTATCTACCTGTAACAATATTGTAGTGCTTGTGTTTAAGCCACCTTAACATTACTCAATATGTTATTTGGTCCCAAAGCTCAAGAGCGGTGATGGAGGCAATTGGAATAAGTCAAAGAGCAGCCATAAAGTGCTTCCTTTAAGAAAAGTTCTTTACTTAACAATTAAAAAAAAGTCATATGCTGAAGTTGCTGTGGTAAAAGTGAATCTTCTACCCGTGAAATTGTGAAAAAGGAGACAGGAATTTGTGTGATGTTGGAGATCAGTCAGGGTGGTGGGAAAAATTATAGGAAAGATGCAAACCTTGTTGGAAGGCCAGAAGGTTTTTACAAAAGCTTTGTTAAAGGTTTATGGCTGAAGGCAGCCTAATCCTCTTACCTTGAGCTAATAGCAAACAACATATAACAAGGGAATGAAGTGGAGTTTATCTAAATTCTTTGTTTACCTATTTTGCCAGAAATCAACCTTTGATCATCTGCATGCATGACTGCTCTCTACTTTGGGAGTTGGCAATGTTAAAGGCCCACAGATGGTGTTTGCTCGAGACCTTTGTCATTAAATCTGTTCTAAAATAAATGCAAGCATCTCCAGAATATGGGGGCTGCATGACTGAACTCCCTCTTCAGCATCTATAAGCCGTGAAGTCCCCTAGCCATGCTCTTACAGGGAAAATGCCTGTGTCTGTGTATTTCTGTCATCCATTGCTCAGCCAGAGTCTGAGGATCAGATTCAGCAGTGCTAGTTTGATTGTCACACCTCAGACTGCAACAGTTATAGCCATGGTGCAGGATTAGTGCTTAATTAACATGGAAAAAGCTTTATGTCTGTGGATGGAGTATATAAAAAGCAGGTTCTGGTTGATAACAATCAAATTCGATAGTATTTGTGGTTTCAGGCATCCACTGGGAGTTTTGGAAGGTATCATTCATGGGGATAAGTGCAGATGACTAGAAACTTTAAGAAGGTGAATGAATTTAAATGTGGTCATAAGGGTGGGGCCTGATTCAATAGGATTAGTATTCTTATAAAAGGAAACACCAGAAAGTTCTGTCTCTCTCTCTTTCTCTGGCTCTTTCTCTCTAAGCAAACACAAAGAAGAAGTCAAGTGAACACAGAGAGATATGGCCACCATTTGCAGACCTGGAAGGAAACCCTCCTGAGAAACCAATGCTATGGACATTGATCTGGGATTTCTAGCCTCCAGAACATCAAGGGAATAGATTTTTGTCATTTCAGCCACACAGTCTGTGATATTTTGTAGCTTGAAGAGAATAATGTGAACAATTGAGCACAAGATGTATAATGGTTATGGTTGGGGAGTGTTTTATGACTTTGTGACTTCAGGAACAAAATAGTTCAGGAAAAAGAAAATTATAAGAAATGGTTATGGGTGTGAGTAGTGGTTCAAGGGGTAAAAAAATTCATTGAATCTCAATAGGTCCAGAGGACTACAGTTTACGGTGAGATAGAATTAACACAGAGAGAAATAAACATGAGTGAAAGGAAGAGGATTTATATTCTTAACTAGCAATAACAACAACAAAAAGCATAACAGGCATATAACAAATATTGAATCCCTTCATCTGGATATTTCCAAGAGAATGTAGTTTTTCTCTTACGTAAAAACAAATCAATCCTTCTGAAAATTTTGGCTCTGCCATTACAGATGGCATTCATAAGAGTACTCTATTTTTTTGTGGTGAATACTCTATCTCAGAGAAGACAAAGCATTGTGCCATCCGCTTTGATAATATGACTACTAGGGTCAGGTTACAAGTTCAAGGCTGCTTTAGTTAAATATCCCAGGGGAAGGAAGAGGCATGGTCTGTCTACCTGCAATAAATTTGAAAGGTAAAATGCTAATAGCCTGAAAACTAACCTCACTGTGGACAGGACCAGCACAGCAATATGGGTTCATAAAATTTGCATTAGTCTAGAGAAATTTGGAGAGTACGGCCTATCAAGATTAGATCCAGAAGGTGAGCTTACTGTTCCTAGGGGTGATATATTTGCAAAGAATCCTGAAAACAGAGTTCTTATATAATAAGAATTTTAATGCTTAGATAAAACTATTAGCTGAGAAAAAATTACAGCTTCAATCAATTTAGGTTTAGTTATTTCTTCAGTGTTTTTGATTTTTCTTTTTAATGTATCAGTTTAGACCAAATTTTTTTTTTCTGGTTTGATATTTTGAGGGTTGTAGATAAATTTTTCTTAAAGAATACATGCCAGATAGAAAACACAAAGAACAATTATCAACTCAATGAAAGTGCACTTATCAGACAAATTTATTGTGCATTTCAAATTGTAAAAAACCTATGGCTAAATATACATTATAATACCTTTCTATAGCATGGGTCCTACGGTTTTGTGTTTGAAGAAGTGCTCTTTGAAAATACATGAACCTGTTGTCTCATGTCAATATCTTCAAATTAAAAATGTTTGTTGGAGGAACAATTTTGGTAACTTGTACATTTGGATTAATCATTCATTTGTTTTATATTTCAATTTAACAAAATTTCAGATGTTCAAAGTTTGGTGTCAAATCTAAATGTATGTTTTATCAATATTACTTTCATCTAAGCCCTTGCTCTTTTACCAGAGTGATCTAATTTGTCCCTATTGAAGTGTACTTCTGTTATTCATTTCATATGTCTCAAAATATTATGTATTTAAAAAATCACTAATTTTAAACTGTTTGCTGTATAAGGAATACCTCTATATAGATTCAAGGAACATATCTTTTTTATACATTATTAAGTCCCAGTTATCTAGCATAATGTCTGGCATAGTATGGGCTTTTAATATATTTATTTTTAAACATTGACATTGTGTCTCTCGTATTTAAAATCTCGTCAGAACATAAAATATTAGCACACATTTTAAACTATGCCTAGATATATGCTATGACTAGATGTTTCCCATGAAACTTAACAGATATAACATAAATTTCTACAAAGGAAAAGTAAATGTCCTTTTAATCACATGAAATAAAAATATATTTTGTGAAGGTAAAGTATTAACAAAAATAATTATTATCATAGCTATAAATTTTGAGCTTATATGATGTGCCAGATGTGCTCTAAAAACATGTTGAAAATTAAACAAAAAATTATGAGCAGCTAAACACTAATTGCAAGAGGAAGGTGTGGATGATTAGAAAATAATAAAAGTAGAGAAAGTGATATTTTAAATCTGACAGCTGATTAACTATATTAAGCTGAGAACATAATTAAAATTTAGCAGCTGGGAGGCTGGCAGCAATTTTCAGTTATGGCCAACTATATGCTACTCCAAAAGAGAATAGAGAGAAGGGAAAATCGTTTACTAGTTATTACTGTATCCCTCTGTGCTTGGAAGGAAAGATGTGCAGATTATTTTTAAATTATTAGATTAAAATTAAATTGGCTTTTCATTGCATTTTGTGTATTGTAAATATAAATATATTTATAGTTGTATATTCACATTTGTAGTATAATTAAGAAACCAAGAAATCCAGTTTGTCTCTTAAATTTCTTATATTAGATGGAAAAGGATGTGAAAGATTACTGAATATAAATTATAATTGATTATATTGGAGGCATTATTTGGAAAGTTTTGAAGAAATGACTATATATGTATCTGTCAGATGTGTCTTTTAAAAGGAAATTGAATTGTATTAAAGTTTTTCAAGGATTTTTGAATCCCTGAAAATATTTTTCAAGGATTTTTGAATCCTTGAATATATTTCAAGGATTAATAAAATATATTTTAAACATAGTAAAATGTAACTTCTAAAAATATGAAGCTCAATAGTTTGACAAACTTATAGTTATGGAATCACCACATTAACACAAAAAGTTGCCTTGTGACCCTTTTTCAGTCAATCCTCTCCTTCCAACCCAAACTTTGTCAACTATCCTGAGTAGCTGGGACTACAGTTGTGTGCCACCACGCCCAGCTATTTTTTTGTATTTTTAGTAGTGATGTGGTTTTACCATGTTGATCAGGCTGGTCTCGAACTCCTGACCTCAAGTGATCTACCTGCCTTGGCCTTTCAAAGTGCTAGGATTACAGGCATGAGCCGCTGTGCCTGGTCTTACATTTTTTTTCTTGTAGCTTTGCTTCTTCCAGAATGTCATATGACTGGAATCACAGAGTAGCAACTTTTTCTTCCAGGTGTTTTTTTCACTGATTCTGAGATCAGTGTATATATTTGTGTATTAGAAGTAATTTGGTATCTTTGACTGCTATGTAATATTTTGTTATATAGATACATGTATAAAAATTTATTTTTATATTTGTTAGTTGAAGGACATTTAAGTATTTTCCAGTTTATGGTTATTTTGGAAAAGCTACTAAAGATTCAGATACAGGGTGTTGTGTTGCTATATATTTTCATGACTTTTGGGTAACAAAAAGGAGTAGGGGTCGAAGGTAGTAAGACAAACACATGTTTAATTTACAAGAAACTGACAATGTTTCAAAGCAAGTATAATATTTCAGATTCTCATCAGCAATATATGAGAATACTACTTATTTCATTCTCACCAGTATTTGATATTTTGACTTTAGCCATTCTCATATTATTTTAATTGAAATTGAGTTGTAATTAAAACTATAATGTGGTGTCACTGCAGAAAGGCATAGAAAATTATAGTAAACATCAATTTACTATTAATCCATATATATATCCAAAGAGGATATCCATCGATACCTCAGTTTACTATTGATATTGACTGAACCCATAGATCTTCTTTTGTGGTGTCAGTTCACATATTTTGTCAAATTATTATTGGGATTTTCTTACTGTTGAGTATTGATTTTTTTTTTTTTTTGAGGCGGAGTTTCGCTCTTGTTACCCAGGCTGGAGTGCAATGGTGCGATCTCGGCTCACTGCAACCTCCGCCTCCTGGGTTCAGGCAATTCTCCTGCCTCAGCCTCCTGAGTAGCTGGGATTACAGGCACGCGCCACCATGCCCAGCTAATTTTTTGTATTTTTAGTAGAGACGGGGTTTCACCATGTTGACCAGGATGGTCTGGATCTCTTGACCTCATGATCCACCCGCCTTGGCCTCCCAAAGTGCTGGGATTACAGGCTTGAGCCACCACGCCCGGCCTGAAATTTTAAAAATATATTCAGGATACACAAATTTTACCAGGTATGTGCTTTAGAAATATTTTCTACTAGTCAGTGGATCGACTTCATTTTCTATTTTTTTTTAACTTTTATTTTTAAGTTCAGGAGTACCTGTGTAGGCTTGTTACATAGGTAAACTTGTGTCATGCAGATTTGTTGCACAGATTATTCCATTACTCAGGTATCGAGCCTAGTACCCATTAGTTACTGTTTTCTGATCCTCTCCCTCTTCCCAACCTCCACTGTTTGAAAAGTCCCAATGTGTGTCATTCCCTCTGTTTCCACATGTTCTCATCATTTAGCTCCCACTTCTAAGTAACAATACGCAGTATTTGGTTTCTGTTGCTGTGTTAGTTCGCTGAGTATAAATAGCTTCCACCTTCATCCATGTCCTTGAAAAGAATATAATCTCATTCATTTTTATGGCTGCATGATATTCTGTGGTGTATATGTATCACATTTTGTTTATCCAGTCTATCATTGATGGGCATTGACGTTGATTCCATGTCTTTGCAATTGTAAATAGTGCTGCAGTGAACATACATGTGTGTGTGTCTTCATAATAGAATGATTTATATTCCTTTGGATAGATACCCAGTAATGGGATTGCAGGGTCCAATGGTATCTTCAGGTATCTGAGGAATTTCCACACAGTCTTGCACAGTGGCTTAGCTAATTTACACTTCCACCAATGGTGTATAAGTGTTCCTTTTCCTCTAAAACCTTGACAACATCTGTTATTTTTTGACTTTTTAATAGTAGTATTCCGGACTGGTGTTAGATGATGTCTCATTATGGTTTTTATTTGCCTTTCTCCAAAGATCAGTGACGTTGAGCTTTCTTTTTTATGTTTGTTGGCTGTATGTGTATCTTATTTAGAAAAGTATCTGTTCATGTCCTTTGCCCATTTTTATGGGGTTCTTAGTTTTTATGTAAGTTCCTCAGAGATGCTAGATATTAGACCTTGGTCAGATCCATAGATTGTCAATATTTTCTCTCATTCTGTAGGCTCTCTGTTTACTCTGTTGATAGTATCTTTAACTGTGCAGAAGCTTTTTACTTTAATTAAATCCCATGTATCAATGTTTGCTTTTGTTGCAATTGCTTTTGGTGTTTTCATCATGAAATCTTTGTCCATGCCTATGTCCTGATTGTCATTGCCTAGGTTAGATAGAGGTGGTAAGAGAGTGCATTTTTGTCTTGTGCCAATTTTAAAGGGAATTTTTTTCAGCTTTCTCCCATCCAATATTATTTGAGCTATGAATTTGTCATATATGGCTCTTATTATATTGCAGTATGTTTCTTCAATACCTAGTTTATTGAGAATCTCTAACATAAAGGGTTGTTGAATTTTGTTGAAGACCCTTTCTGCATCTATTGAGATAATAATGTGGTTTTGTCTTTGGTTCTGTTTATGTAATGAATCACATTTATTGATTTACATATGTTGAACCAAACTTGCAATCTGGGGATAAAGCCAACTTGATTGTGGTGGACAAGCTTTTTGATATGCTGCTGAAGTCGAGTTGCCAGTAATTTTATATGGATGTTGATAAGGCATTGATCGAGGCATTGACAATATTTGCATCAATGTTCATCAAGGATGTTGGCCTTTTTTGTTGTATCTCTTCAAGGGTTTGGTATTAGTATGATGCTGGCCTTGTAGAATGAACTAGAGAAAGTTCTCCTTTTCATTTTTTGGAATAATTCCACAAAAAACAGTGCAAGCTTTTCTTTGTACCTTTGGTAGAATTCTGATGTGAATCTGTCTTGTCCTGTTTTTTTTTTTTTTTGGTTGGTAGGCTATTTATTACTGCCCCAATTTCAGAACTTGTTATTGGTCTATTCAAAGTACAATTCCTTTTCTGGTTCAGTCTTAGGTGGATGTATGTGTCCAGGGATTTATGTATTTTGAATTTACCTTCAAAATATTTCTGACCATCTTTATTTCTACCATCTAATGCAGACGACCTGTTCAGAAAATTGACTATTATTTACATATTTTACCTTACCAATATTTTCTCCTTACATTATGAGACAGAGATTTGATCATATTTGTATTCCTAGATAATTGGGTCAGTGATTTGCCAAATAGGTATTTAATAATGCATTTCTTCTAGATTTTCTAGTTTATTTTCATAGAAGTATTTATAATATTTTCTTATGGTTGTTTGCATTTCTGTGGCATCAGTGGTGATATCCTCCTTTTAATTTCTGATTGTTCATTTGATTCTTCTCTTTTCTTCTTTGTTAGTCTAGATAGTGGTCTGTGTATTTTTTTACAAAAAAAAAAAAAAACTTCTGGATTCATGATTTTTGGAAGGGTTTTTGTGTGTCTATTCTTGGTTAGCTCAGCTCTAATCGTGGTTATTTCTTGTCTTCTTCTAGCTTTGGGATTTGTTTGCTACTGCTTCTCTAGTTATTTTACTTCTGGCGTTAGGTTGTTATCTTAATATCTTTCTAGTTTTGATGAGGCCATTTAGTGCTATAAATTTCCCTTTAACACTTCCTTAAATGCGTCCCAGAGATTCTGGTGTATTATATCATTTTTTCTCATTAATTTCAAAGAACAGCTTGATTTTTGCCTTTATTTTATTTTCTCAAAGTCATTCAGAAGCAGGTTATTCAACTTCCATGCAATTGTAAGGTTTTTTTTTTTTTTTTTTTTTTGAAAGAAAGAGAAAGGGGGAAAGAGAACAGGAGACTTGCCCTATTGCCCAGGCTGGAATGCAATCTAAAAATAGGTATTAAAAACCTCTTTTATGTTGGTAATTGTGCTTACCAGCAGAGACAAGAAGGAATAAGAGAAGAAAATAACAAATAGCCAACCAATATTTCATTTAAGTCTGTGAAATGCTATGCAAATGCTGAAGAGTGATTTACTTCCAATTATGTGGTCACTTTCAAAATAGGTGTGATGTGATACTGAGAAAAATGTATGTTCTGCGGACCTGGGGTAAAGAATTCTATAAATATTCACTGAGTTTACTTGCTCCAGGTCTGAGTTCAAATCCTAGATGTCCCTGTTAATTTTCTATCTCATTGACCTGTCGATTATTAACAATGTGGTGTCAAAGTCTCCCGCTATTATTGTGCGGGAGTCCAAGTCTCTTTATAAGTCATTAAGAACTTGTCTTATGTATCTGAATGCATTTATATTTATGATCATTGACTCCTGTTGTTGCATTGATCCTTTTACTATTACATAATGTCCTTCTTTGTTTCTTTTAGTCTTTGTTACTATTAAAGTCTACGTTGTCAGAGACGAAAGTTACAACTCCTGTTTCTTTTTTTCTCTCCATTTCATTGGTAAGTCTTCCACCAACACTTTGTTTTGAGTCTTTGTGAGTCCTTGCTTATGAGATGGATCTGGATACAGCGTACCGATGGGTTTTGACTTTTTATTCAATCTCTGTGTCTCTGGGGCATTTAATTCATTTAAATTTAGGATTAATATTGATATTTGTGAGTTTAATATTGTCGTTTAATGCTAGCTGGCTATTTTGCCCATTAGTTGATATAGATTCTTTGTTATGGAGATATTCTTTACCTTTTGGTAAGTTTTTGGGATGACTGATACTGGTTGTTCCTTTCTATGTATAGTGCTTCTTTCAGAAGCCCTTGTGAAGCAGTGGTGATGAAATCTCTGAGTGCTTGCTTGTTGGTGAAAAATTTTATTTGTCCTTCATTTATGAAGCTTAATTTGGCTGGATATGAGATTCTGGTTTGAAAATTCTTTTCTTTGAGGATTGAATATTGGCCCCCACTCTCTTCTAGTTTGTAGAGTTTCAGCTGAGAGATCTGCTGTAAGTCTGATAGGCTTCCCTTTATGGGTAACCTGACCTTTCTCTCTAGCTGCTCTTAAAATTTTTTCCTTTATTTCAACCCTGGTAAATCTAACAATTACATGTCTTGGGGTTGCTCTAATTGAGGAATATCTTTATGTTGTTCTCTGTATTACCTGGAGTTGAGTATTGTCCTGCCTTACTAGGTTAGGAAAGTTTTCCTGAATAATATCATGAAGAATATTTTCCAGCTTGGATTCATTCTCTTCATGACATTCAGGTACACCTATCAAACGTAAATTAGGTCTTTTCACATAGTCCCATATTTCTTGAAGACTTTGCTCATTCCTTTTTACTCTTTCTTCTCTAATCTTGTCTTCTTGTTTCATTTCATTAAGTTGGTCTTTGACTTCTGACATCCTTTCCTCTGCTTGATCAATTTGACTGCTAAAACCTGTGCATACTTTGTGGCGTTCTTGTATTATATTCTTCAGTTCCATTAATTCACTTATATTCCTCTCTAAATTGTCTATTCTCATTAGGATTTCGTCAAATCTTTTTTTCAAGGTTCTTAGTTTCTTTATGTTGGGCTAGAACATGTTCTTTTAACTCACATAAGTTTCTTATTATCCACCTTCTGAAGCCTAATTCTATTAATGGAATGCACTCGTTCTCCATCAGGCCTTGTTCCCTTGTTGATGAGGAACTGTGATTCCCTATAGAGGGAGCAGTATTCTGATTTTGGGTATTCTCAGCCTTTTTACACTGGTTTCTTCACATCATTGTAAATTTATCCACCTGACGTCTTTGTAATTACCGACTTTCAAATTAGGTCTCTGAGTGGACATCCCACTTGTTGATTCCCAGCGCTGGAATCTGAGCAACCCACTGCACCGGCTAAAACAGTGGCGTTAAGATTCATGGTGCTCTTCTGCCTGGGAATCTCTGGTCTGGCTTCCTTCTTGAGTCCCTTTTTCAATCAGCTGAATAGGCAACTGCCTTCCCGGAGCTCCAAACATTGACCAAAACGGGACCCAGTCCCGTTCACTCTTCACCAAGAACTGCCGCGCTGAGGTGCTGGCAAAACTGCTGCACCGTCCACAAGAGTCATGCTGGCGACCCGTAGGGCTCCTCCACTGGGAATCTCCTGGTCCATGAGCAACAAAAATTTGTCTGAAAGTGTGGTGAACTCTCGTTCTCTGTGCTTTCACTGGGAACTACAATCCTGAGCCGCTAGTAATCATCCATCTTGTATCTCTCTCCGTAATTGCAAGGTTTTGAGTGAATTTTGTAGTCTTGATTTTATCTTTAATTGCTCTGTGGTCTGAGAAAGTGTTATAATTTACATTATTTTGCATTTACTGAGAAGTGTTTTACTCTGATTATGAGATTAATTTTAGAGTAAATGCCATGTGGCAATGAGAACAATATATATTCTGTTGTTTTTGGGTTGTGAGTTCTGTAAATCTCTATTAGGTCCATTTAATTCAGTGCTAAGTTCAGGTCCTGAATATATTTGTTAATTTTCTGTCTGGGTGATATGTCTGATGTGGTCAGTGAGGTTTTAAAATCTCCCACTATTATTGTCTGGAAGTCTTAATCTCTTTGAAGGTCTCTAAAAAATTGTTCTGTTTAGACAAACACCACTTTCATTTTTTTCACATTGATTTTCCACTGTACTTCCCATTTACACAAAAACTTCAAAAAGACCAGCTTCTTCAGAATATGATGTCATTGACAAAAGTATACTGCAATCTAATCTTAAAACAATGAACTTCTTTCACCTGGCAGTTCACAAAATGTCTAACAAATCTTAAGTATTGCTATATTTATCTTCCAAATTTAAAATATACCCTGTGAATAGCACACATTAACATTCTCTCTCCTTTCCCTCCCTTCATATCTCTCTCTCTCTCTCTCTCTCTCTCTCTCTCTCTCTCTCTCTCTCTCTCTCTCTCTCTCTCTCTCTCTTCTCTGTCTCTTTATTTCACTCACTGTGAACCTTTCTCCATTTGGAAATTCTGGTGGCATTACCTTCAAAATATTTCTGCCCATCTTAATTTCTACAATCTAATAGAGATTACCTCTTCAGAAATAATGACTATTTTTCATATCTCTTTACCTTACCAAGATTTTCTCCTTACTTTGTGAAACAGAGACTTATTCACATTTGTGTTCCTATAGGATGGGGTCAGTGATTTGCCAGGATAGGTATTCAATAATTGAATGATATATGGCCTGAAAATAGACATATAATGTAACAAGATGTGTCCAAGCTGAAGACTAAAATTCAGATACGTATGTTCCCAGTATTGTACGTTGTCTATGACAATGCTGGATAATTTCATGTTTGCTGAGAGCAGTATTATGAGACAGCATGGCAATAAGGCAAGGAAGTTTGGTTCCTTCCGAGTAATAACCATAAGATACAAAGTGTCATCACCATGTCCATAGGAGAGTGGTCACTGTTTTACTCCAAAATCAATGGCTCTATCTGCAATGCTACCAATCTTTACTACTGCATTGTTGTAATGCAGTGCATAACTCTCAATTATTATTTATTAAACTTCATATACCTTTAGAAAATACTTTATTTTCAAAATTTTAAACATAGTACAAAATAGAAATAATTTTTCTGTAAGTCCCTATATACTCAAACATTAACATTACCCAGTCTTGTTTAACACATCTATTTATTTATCCTATTTTTTGAAGACTCTCAAAGTAAATTATAAATATTGGCATACTTATCTTAGATATTTCAGAGTTCATTTATTAACCAGGGTTAAATAAATGTTGCCTTTTTGTGTAAAATTGAATACAGTGAAGTATACAAATATAAACTGCACATTGGTTGACTTTGATAAACATATATATATGCCTTTTGGAGTTTTCATTTTCTTCTAATTGCCAATGTGATGATTAATTTTATGTGTCAACTTGACTAGGCTAATAGATGCCAAGATAGCTGGTAAAGCAGTATTTCTGGCTGTGCCTCTGAGGGTGTTTCTGGAAGAGATTAGAATTTGAATTAATAGACTGAGCAAAAATGTGCCCTCACCAATGTAGGGAAGTATCATTCAATAAAATGAGGGCCTAAACATAGCGAAAAAAGACATAAGAGTGAATTCTTCCTTCCTCTCTATTTTTGAGCTCATACGTGACATCCCTTATCTCCTGCTCTGTTGCAATTCACTCAGGGTGGGTGGTAAAATATTAGGGAAATATTAGGGAAAGTTAGAAGATTATAGTCTCAAACCTTTTGGAAGGTTGAAAGGTTTTAATAAATGGGCTGAAGGCAGCCCGGTCATTACGTTAGCATAGGGGAAAAGATAGGAACAACAAAAACTTCCTCAGTTAAGTCTGTTTTCCCTATATTTTTGTGTCTCTTTTTAATTTGTTTGCCCATGTAAACTTTGTGCTGGTTGGACCTCTCAGGCGGAGGTCAAAGGGGAATTACACATTAATGATGCTAACTATGTGTCCCGGAACCTAAAGCATTTATTCATAAAACCACTCATTTAACCATGTTAATTATCCACAAGCATGTTGACTTAGAACCTCTGTTATTATTCTATCCTGAATGAATGTGAGGAGGGACAAGGAGTTATGGTCTGATAGGGGCAATCACCCTCTGAAAGCAGCTAATCACCATCCCTAGCCCACCCAAATCACTGTACTAAGGGTGAGAGTGTATTCATTCATCTGGCCATTAAGTCAGGGTCTGTAGGACAGACTTCACAGGTGGTGACTGATGTCTCAGGTGGTGACCTCAATGTGATCAAGGTCTCAGGTGGTGACCCTGACATGATACTCACCATAGCTGGTGCCCAAACAGGGACACCAACATGATCAACATCTCAGGTGGTTACCCCAACGTGATCAAAGTCTCATTCCTCTCCAAAATTGCAACTCCTGGTTCTTAGTCCTTCCGACTCCAAGACTTACACTAACAGTCCAACAGACCTTAAACCAGTAGGAAATATTGTTGGCTCTGTTTCTCTGAAGAACTGTCATTAATACAACCAGTTTAATTAATTGCATACAAAAACTTCAATAAAACATTTTATTAGTGTTCTGTTATAAATATGTTCATATTTTTATTATGATTTCTTCTTTGAATATATAGTGTTTTTTATTTAAATTTTAGGTTCAGGAAATAGATGTACAGGTTTGTTACAAGGGCATGTTGCATGATGCTGAGGTTTTTCCTTCCACTGATTCCATCCCCCAAATAAGGAACATGCTCCCCAGTAGGAAATTTGTCTTGCTCTTGTTCTTCTCCTTTCCCACCATGAAGTCCCTAGTTTCTGTTGTTCCTGTGTTTGTGTCTGCACATTCTCAATGTTTAGCTCTATATTACAAGTGAGAACATGTGGTATTTGGTTTTCTGTTTCTTTGTTAATTCATCTAGGATGATAAGCAGCTGCATCCATGCTCTTGTGAAGGACATCATTTTATTCATTTTTATGACTGCATAGTACTCCATGGTATATATGTATCACATTTTTTTAATCCAATTCACCATTGATATCCACCTGTCTTGATTCCATGTCTTTGCTATTGTGAATAGTGGTGCAATGAACATGTGAGTGAGGATGTCTTTTCGGTAGAATAATTAATTTTCCATTGGTTATATACCCAGCAATGGGATCACTGGATTTAATGGCAATTCTTTTTTTAGTTCTTTGACAAATATTTAAAATGATTTCCACAGTAGCTAAACTAATTTACATTTCCACCAACAGTGTTAAGTTTCCCCTTTCTCTGCAACCTCATCAACACCTGTTATTCTTTTCTTTTACTTAAAAATAGTTACTCTAATTGGTTTGAAATAACTCATTGTGGTTTAGATTTGTACTTCTCATGATTAGTGATGTGGAACATTTTTTCATGTGTTTGTTGGCCATTCATATTTCTTCTTTTCAAAAAAGTCTGTTCATATCCTTTGCCCACTTATTAATGGGGTTGTTTTTATCCTCATTGATTTATGTAAGTTCCATATACATTTTGAATATTAGTCCTTTGTCAGTTTCAGTTTGCAAGTATTTTATCTCATTCTGTAGGTTGTCTGTATACTTTGTTGATTGTTTATTTTGCAAAGTAGAAGCTTTTACATTTAATTAAGTTCCAATTGCTCACTTTTTGTTTTGTTGCATTTGCTTTGGAGGACTTAGGCATAAATTCTTTGACTAAGTCAATGTCTAGAAGAGTATTTCTTAAAATATCTTTTAGGATTTTTATAATTTAAAGTCTTACATTTAAGTCTTTAATTCATTTTGAGTTGTATATTTATATAGTGAGAGTTTGGGGTCCCGTTTCATTTTTCTGCATATGATTAACCAGTTTTCCCAGCACAATTTATGAAATCAGGTATATCTTCCTCATTTTATTTATTTTTGTCAAATTTTTCAAAGACCATATGGTGGTAGATATGTGGCTTTATTCTATAGTTTTCCATTCTGCTCCATAGATCTATGTGTCTCACGTAGCAATATCATGCTCTGCTAGTCACTCTGTTCTTGTATAGTTTGAAGTTGATAATGTAATGCCTCTGGCTTTGTTGTTTTTGCTTATAATTGCTTCACCTCTGAGCTCCTTTTTGTTTCCATAATAATATGGTTTGGCTATGTCCCCACTCAAATCTCATTTTGAATTGTAGCACCCACAATTTCACAATTCTCTCATGCCATAGGAGGCACTGGTGGGAGGTAACTGAATTTTGGGGGAAGTTCTTTCCTGTGCTATTCTTGTGATAGTGTATAAGTCTCATGAGATCTGATGGTTTTATAAGGGTAGTTTCCCTGAACAAATTCTCTCTTGTCTGCTACCATGTGCCTTTGCTTCTCCTTTGCTTTCTGCCATGATTGTGAGACCTCCCCAGGTACATGAAACTGTGAGTCCATTAAATCTCTATGTCTTTAGAGGCTATCCAGTTTGAGTACAGCAGCATAAAAACGAACCAATACAGTAAATTGGTATTGAGAGTGGGGTAATGCACATATGAATTTTTATTTTTTTTCCTAATTCTGTGAAAAATGACATTGGTAATTTGATAAGCATTCAATTTGTAGATTGCTTTAGACAGTATGGCATTTTAACATTGAAAGAATCATGAATATTAAGTCTTCCAGTGAATGATCATGGAAGAGTTTTCTAACTTTTTTTCAGTCTTTTTTTCTCCAGCAGGGTTTTATAGTTCTTGTAGAGATCTTTCACCTCATTGGTTACATGCATTCCTACATAGGTACTTTTTTATGTCTATTTTAAATAAAAGTGCATTTATAATTTGGACCTCAGCTTGGATGTTATTGGTGTATAGAAATGCTACTGATTTTGTACATTGATTTTGTATATTGGGACTTTACTGAAGTTGTTTATTAGATAGAGTAGTCTTTTGGTGGAATCATTAAACTTTTCTAGGTATAGAATTATATCTTCACTTAAGACATATAAGTTGACTTCCTCTTTTTTTTTCTGTCTGAATGTCTTTTATGTCTTTCTCTTGTATGATTCCTCTGGCCAGGATTTCCAGTACCATTTGATTAGAAGTTTGAGAGTGAACATTCTTGTCTTATTCCAGTTTTTAGAGGAAATGCTTCCAACTTCTGCCATTTCAGTATGAGGTTGACTGTGGGTTTGTCATAGATGGCTCTTAATATTTTCTGGTATGTTTCTTCAATGCCTAGTTTGTTGAGGGTTTTTAATCTTAAAAATACATTAGACTTTATTGAATGCCCTTTCTGGATTCATTTAGATAATTATATAATTTTTATTTTTAAGTTTGTTTATGTTGTGATAAAAATAATTCAGTATAGGTGGTTATAAACTTTAAAAAATTATTTGCTTATATTGAACTATTTTTGCATCTCAGGAATAAAGCCCACTTGAGGACTTAGGCATAAATTCCTTGACTAAGTCAATGTCTAGAAGAGTATTTCTTAAAATATCTTTTAGAATTTTTATAATTTAAAGTCTTACATTTAAGTCTTTAATTCATTTTGAGTTGTATATTTATATAGTGAGAGTTTGGGGTCCCGTTTCATTTTCCTGCATATGGTTAACCAGTTTTCCCAGCACAAATATCTTTAAAATATGCTTCTGGATTCAATTTCCAAGTTGAGGACTGTTGTGTCTGTTTTCTTTAGAAATATTGAACTGTAGTTTTATTTTCTGTTGTATATGTACCAAATTTTGATATCAGGATGATTTTGAGTTTGTAGAAGGAGTTAGGGAAAGTTTGAGAAGAATTGGTACCACCTCTTTTTTGTATGTGTTGCAGAATTTGGCTCTGAGTCACTCTGATGCTGAGATTTTTTTTTATTGTTAGATTTTTGTTTTATTTCTGATTCAATTTTATTACTAATTATTGGTCTGTTTGGGATTTCTATTTCTTCCTGATTCAATGACGCTGTGTTTTACTAGGATTTCATCCATTTTTTCTAGATTTTCTAGTTCATGAACATAGAGATACTCATAATAGTCTCTGAGGATTTTGACAGTTTCTGTGGGATTGTTTATAATGTCACTGTTATCATTTCTAATTGTACTTACTTGTGTCTTCTCTCCAAGCAGTCTATCAATTTTCTTTATCTGTTCAATGAACCAACTTTTCTTTAATTATTATTTTTTTTTGTTCTCACATTTATTTGTTTCTGCCTGATTTTATTTCTTTTCTTCTTCTGGTTTTGAGATTAATTTGTTCTTGTTTTTCTGGATCCTTTAGATATGAGATTATTCTCTTAATAAGAGATCTATCTTCTCGATGTATGTATTTAGTGCTATAAACTTTTCTCTTAACGTTGATTTTGCTCTATTCCAGAGTTTTCAGCATTTTGTGTCTCTATTTTCATTTGTCTCAAAGATTTTTTGTTTGTTTGTTTCTGACTTAAGTTCATTATTTACTAAAAAGTAATTCAGAATCAAATTGCTGAGTTTTCATGTGTTTTTGTGTCTTTGAGAATTCCTCTTTGTATTAATTTCTATTTTTATTTCATTGTAATTTGAGAAGATGCTTGATAAAACTTTTTTGAATTTATTGAGACTTGCTTTATGACTGCACATTTGGTCGATCTTAGAGTATGTTCTATGTACTGATGAGAAGAATGTATATACTGTGGTTGTTGGGTGGATTAGTCTGTAGATGTCTGTTAGATCCAATAAATTAAGTGTTATTTAAGTCTAAAATTTATTTGCAGTTTTCTCCTGTGAAGATTTGTCTAATGCTGTCAGATGGGTGTTGAAGTCCCCTACTATTATTGTATGTGCATCCAAGTATTTTCTTAGGTCTATAATTACTTATCTTATGAATCTGGTTTCTTCAATGTTGGATATGTATATATTTAGGATAGTCATGTCTTCTTGTTGAATTGAACCCTTTATCATTATGTGATCACTTCTTTGTCCTTTTTTACTGTTGCTGTTTAAAAAGTCTGTTTTATCTGATATAAGGATAGCAACCTCTAATCTTTTTTTTTTTCCATTTGTATAATAGATCCTTCTTCATCACTGTACTTCAAGCCTATGAGAGTCATTACATGTTAGATGAGTCTCTTGAAGACTGCAAAAAGAAAGATTTTTTTAAATGCAATTTGCCATTGTTGTCTTTGAATTGGAGCATTTAGGCATTTATGTTCAAAGTTAATAGTGATATTTGATGTTTTGTTCCTGTGATAGTGTTGTTAGCTAGTTGTGTTGCAGTCTCCTTTATGTAGTTGCTCTATAGGCTTTGTGGGCTATGTGTTAACATGTGCTTTTGTGATAGCAAAAATTGTTTCTTCATTGCCAAGTTAAAATGCTCTTAATCACCTATTGAAAGGCCAGTCTAGTGATGATGAATTGCTAGAGATTGCTTGTCTGGGAAATACTTCATTTATCTTTGGTTTAGTTGGATATTAAATATTTCACTAGCATTTTGTTTCTTTAAGAATGCTAAAAATGGGCCTCCAATCTATTTTGGTTTGTAAGGCTTCTGCTGTTACTTTAATGAATATTCCTTTACAGGTAATATGGCCCTTTAGTTTAGCTGCCTTTAAGAGTTTTTATTTTGCATTCACTCTGTATAGTCTTATGACTATCTGCCTTGGGGATTGTCACTTTGCATGGTGTCTTTTAGGAGTTCTCAGAGGTTTTTGGATGTGCATGTTGGCCACTCTAACAAGATTGAAGGATCTTTATTGAATTATATCCTTAATATGTTTTCCAAGTTGTTTACTTTCTCTTCTTCTCTCTCAGGAATACCAGTAAGTTATAGATTTGATTTCCTTACATACTCTCATATTTTCAAAGGCTTTGTTTATTTTTTTAAATATATTTTTTATTTATACTTGACTGGATTGATTTAAAGAACCAGTGTTCAAACTCTGAAGTTTTTTCTTCTGTTTGGTCTAGTCTTTTGTTAAGGCATACAACTGTATGGTTCCTGTAGAAAAATTTTCAATTCCAGAGTTTCTGGTGTTTTTTTTTTTTTTTTTTTTTTTTTTAATTTATGTATGTGATCTTTCAAAGCTTAGATTGTTTTTCTGGCTTCTTTCTGTTGAATTTAAGTTTTTCTTAGATCTTTTTGAGTTTCTTTGCTAATTTTATTCTAAATTCTAAATTTATCATTTCCCATTTTATTCTGGTTAAGATTCACTGCTAGGGAGGGAGTGTAAGACTTTGGAGGTGATGAAACACTCTAGCTTTTTGTTATGATGCAGTTCTTGTACTGGTTCCTTCTCATTTGAAGAAGCTAATAATATTTTTAAAATTTGCTTTTGTTTGAATGGGGCTTCTTGATATTTTTCCCCCCTTGAGAGTACCACTATGGTGTATATTGTGTATGATTGATTGCCTTTTCTCTGGGTGTTTTCAGAGAGTGAAGGCTTTGTACAGTTCCTTGATTGCAGTTGGGTTCATTTAGTAATTTTTTTCAGACATTGCTTGTCGTAGTGACATATTTTTGTTTTGTGCTATAGTCCAGTAGATGGTGATTAAGAGTCCAAGCCAGCAGGTAGACTTTTATTCTGCCCATGCTTACCCTCATTGAAGGCAGTGGCAGTGAAGCACAAAAAGCATCTTCCCCCATTATAAGTTCACTCTCAATGTGGTGGAACCACTGGAGAAACCTGGGAAGTATCTCTTTTAGCCCACTACTTGGATCCTAATGGGAAGAGCTGCTGTGGGAGGCTAGAGATGATATCCTCTCCAAGCCCTTCCAAGATATTGGTGGTGATGTTGCCTTCAGAGGCTAGCACCACACTTGTGTTTCCTTTGACTCAGGCGGGCTTTGGTAGGCTGTACTCCCCACTCCCTTAGAGGCAGACTGCATTGAAGGGTAGATCTCTAGGTGAGTGGGGTCCACCTCCCTTCCACTCCTTGAAGCTGGTAGGGAACTGTCCCTCAATGGCCAAAGGAGCAGTGTAAGACACCAGCAGTGACATAGGCAGACTGGTTCTAGGTCGTAAAGTGGTTTCTGGCTGCACATCTCACTCGCTAAGAGAAATTTCAGCTTCAGCAACTGTCCTCCTACTTCAGTCTTGTGATGCCAGAGAGACTAATTCTAGTGCCCATTTCTGGGGCACTCCCCACACTCACACTCAATTCTGGCTATGTGGACCCTTACCCTACTCCAGAGCAATAAATATAATCTCTAGCCTGAGACTAAAATTCTTGTGGGTGCCACTGCCAGGTAGCAAAATAGTGACTTTGTGTGAGCCTGGATTAAAAAACGCTGTCCTTCTTTTAGTTCTGGAACTGAGAAAATGCCTCCAGCTTTACATGGTACCTTTTCCTTTCTCCACCTTTCAGTCTTTCTCCATGTTACCTCCAGGACTTGAAAGAAACTGTGCTGTTTTTTTCTGAATTACACAGATCCATACTGGAAAGGTGAGTCACAGAGGGAGAGTGACTGCCCCTTTCCTTTACTGGGGCTTCATTCATCTTTATCAGACAATCACTATCACAGGGACTGCTGTCCATCTTGTCATATCTGGAGTCTGAGTTGTTCTTCATTTTTCTGGTAAAATACCATCTTCCTTGTTGATTTAAAACTCTCAGAGTTGATCTTTATGCACTGTTTTGCTGTTTCCAAGTAGATAAGGCATGCTAAATGCCTCTAATTTGTAATCTTGGATGAAAAAGCCTTATTTTAAAGATTTTTGTTATTGTTGTTGTGTGTTCTTCTATGCTTGCCAATGATATCAGTATAGTTGGATTTTGATTAAAGAACAAGTTCTAATGTTTGCTGTTTTGTGGAGTGATATGGTTTGGCTATCTCCCCACCCAAATCTCACCTTGAATTCCCACATGTTATGGGAGGAACTCAGTGAGAGGTAATTGAATCATGGGGGCAGGTCTTTTCCATGCTGTTCTCATGATAGTGAATAAGTCTCGTGAGATCTGATGGTTTTAAAAACAGGAATTTCCCTGCACAATTTCTCTCTTCTCTTGTCTGCTGCCATGTGAGACGTGGCTTTCATCTTCTGCCATGGTTGTGGGCCACCTCTGGCCATGTAGAAGTGTAAGTCCATTAAACCTTTTTCTTTGGAAAGTGCCCAGTCTTGGCTATGTCTTTGTCAACAGTGTGAAAATTAACACATGGAGATTGTTAGTTAATTTTGCTGAGATTTTAGTTAGTTACATTGCTGAGATTTTCTTTATATCCTAGCCTATGTTAAAATATCACAAATACTTCTCATGTAGATCAACATTATTTCTATTTATGTGCATTGGATATAGTAATTTTTATATGTATCTTCAGTCAAAATTATTAATTATATTGTTCCAATTGTTTGAAATTTTTTATTTTTTTCAAGATGAAGTCTCACTCTGTCGCCCAGGCTGGAGTGCAGTGGTGCGATCTCGGCTCATTGCAACCTCCCCTTCCTGGGTTCAGACGATTCTTCTGCCCTAGCCTCCCGGGTAGCTGTGACCAAAGGTGTATGCCTCCATACCCAGCTAATTTTCTTTTACTTTTAGTAGAGATGGGCTTCAACATCTTGTCCAGGCTTGTCTCGAACTCCTTACCTCTTGATTCACCTGCCTCGGCCTCCCAGAGAGCTGGGATTACAGGCATGAGACACCATGCCCAGCCAGGCTATATGCTAATTTCATTTAAAAATTATCTTCAATAATAAATTAAGTTACTGAAACTTTTTTACTTTATAAGCTATTTTTTTAACTTTTTGACTCTTCTGTAATAACACTTGAATATAAACACAATGAGACTTGAAGAAAAAGATGATGAAGGTTTTTCTTTTTTTTTTTTTGAAAGAGAAAAAAGAAAGAAAGGAAGAAAAAGAAAAGAAAGAAAAAGGAGAGAAAGAAAGAAAGAAAATGAAAGAAAGAAAGGAAGAAAAAGAGGGGGAGAGAATGGGAATCTTGCTCTATTGCCCAGCCTAGAATGCAGTCTAAAAATGGGTATTAAAAACTTCTTTTATGCCAATAAATGTGCTTAACAATGGAGACAGGAAGGAATAAGGGAGGAAAATAACAAACAAGCAGCCAACCAATATTTCATTTAAACCTGTGAAATGCTATGCAATTGCTGAGGAGTGATTTACTTCCAATTATGTGGTCACTTTTAGAATAGGTGTGATGTGATACTGAGAAAAATGTATATTTTGTGGATTTGGGGTGGAGAGTTCTGTAAATGTTTAAGTTTACTTGTTGCACATCTGAGTTCAAGTCCTGGATATCCTTGTTAATTTTCTGTCTTGTTGATCTGTCTAATATTGACAGTGTAGTGTTAAAGTCTCCCACTATTATTGTGTGGGAGTCTAAGTCTCTTTGTAAGTCATTAAGAATTTGCCTTATATATCTGGATGCTCTTGTATTGGGTGCATATATATTTAGGATCATTAGCTCTTCTTGTTGAATTGATCCTTTTACCATTATATAATGTCCTTCTTTGTCTCTATTGGTCTTTGTTGCTTTAAAGTCTATTTTATCAGAGGTGAGAATTGCAAGTCACATTTTTTTTCTCTCCATTTGCTTGGTAAATCTTTTTCCATCCCTTTGTTTTAAGTCTTTGTGTATCCTTGCAAGTGAGATGGGTCTGGATACAACATGCAGATGGGTTTTGGCTTTTCATCCAATTTGCCTGTCTGTTTCTTTTGATTGGGGCATTTAGTCCATTTAAATTTAGGACTGACATTGATATGTGAGTTTGATACTACCATTTAATGCTAGCTGGCTGTTTTGCCCATTAGTTAATGTAGATTCTTCATTATGGTGATGTTCTTAACCTTTTGGTATGTTTTTTGGAATGGCTAATACTGGTTATTCCTTTCTATATGTAATGCTTCTTTCAGAAGCTCTTGTTAAGCAGGCCTGGTGGTGATGAAATCTCTGAGTACTTGCTTGTTTACGAAAAAATTTATTTTTCCTTCACTTATGAAGCTTAGTTTGGCTGGACATAAAATTCTGGGTTGATAGTTCTTTTCTTTAAGGATGTTGAATATTGGCCCCCATGCTCTTCTGGCTTGTAGGGTTTCTGCTGAGAGATCTGCTGTGAGTCTGATAGGCTCCTTTCATGGGTAACCTGACCTTTCTCTCTGGCTGCCCTTAGTATTTTCTCCTTCATTTCAACCCTGGTGAATCTAATGATTATGTGCCTTGGGGTTGCTCTTCCTGAGGATTATCTTTGTGGTATTCTCTGTATTACCTGGAGTTGAGTATTGTCCTGCCTTGCTAGGTTGGGAAAGTTTTCCTGGATAATATCCTGAAGAATATTTTTCTGCTTGGATTAATTCTCTTCGTCATGGTCAGGTACACCTATCAAATGTAGATTAGGTCTTTTCACCTAGTCCCATATTTCTTGGAGACTTTGCTCATTCCTTTTTACCCTTTTTTCTCTAACCTTGTCTTCTCATTTTATTTCATTAAGTTGGTCTTTAACCTCTAATATCCTTTCTTCTGCTTGATCAATTCAACTGTTAAAACATGTGCATACTTTGTGAAGTTCTCCTATTGTGTTTTTCAGCTCCATTAATTCACTTATATTCCTCTCTAAATTGTCTATTCTCATTAGCATTTTATCAAACCTTTTTTTAAGGTTCTTAGTTTCTTTGCATTGGGTTAGAACATGTTCTTTAGTTCACAGAAATTACTTATTATCCAACTTCTGAAGCCTGATTCTGTCAATTCATCATACTCATTCTCTATCAGGCCTTGTTCCGTTGCTGATGAGGAGCTGTGATCCCCTGTAGGAGGAGAGGCATTCTGATTTTGGGTGTTTTCAGCCTTTTTGCGCTGGTTTCTTCACATCTTTATGGATTTATCCACCTGTCATCTTTGTAATTGCTGACTTTCAGACTGGGTCTCAGTGGATGTCCAGCTTGTTGGTGATGATGTTTTTTTCTGTTTCTTAGTTTTCCTTCTGTGGACTCCCCTCCCGCACAGAGCTGGACCTTCCCAGATTCAGCTGTGCTTGCTGTGAAACTCTCAATCCTCAGTGCTTCCAACTGCTGTTTTTTTGTGGGGGGGAATTTCACCTATGGCTACCCACTGCACTGGCTGAAACAGCAGCGTTGAGATTCGTGGCACTTTTCTGCCCTGGAATCTCTTGGTCTGGCTCCCCATTTCAGTCCCCTTTTCAATCAGCTGAATGGGTAACTCTGCCTTCCCAGAGCTCCAAACATCAACCAAAAGGGCCCCCAGTCCCATATACTCTGCACTGAGAACCACTGCACTGGGGCACTGGCAAAACAGCCATGCCAGCCAGAAGAGTTGCACTGGTGACCCATGGGGCTCCTCTGCCAGGAATCTCCTGGTTCATGAGCAACAAAAATTCGTCTGAAAGTGTGGCGTCCACTCACTCTCTGCACTTTCACTGGGAGCTACAATCCTGAGCTGCTGCTAGTCGGCCATCTTGGATCTCCATGATGGAGGTTTTTAATACCACCATTCTGAGGTTACTGAAAGAATAGGGAATTGGGGCCAGGCACAGTGTGGCTCATGCTTGTAATCTCAGCACTTTGGATTTCCCAATTGTTTAACTTTTTATCAATTTTTTTCTGACTAGTCTATGAAAAATGTGTTAGAATTTCTCATTTTGATTGGATATTTGTTAGTTACCTTTGCAATTATGTTGACTTTTCTTTTCTTTCTTTTTTTTTTTTTTTTTTCTTATTTTGCTTCATGTACTTTGGAGGCTTTATTATTAGTTGCATGCTACATTACAATTGTTATGATTTACTGGAAATTTTATATTTTATTTTAGTGTCTACCTTAATCTTTAACAATGATGTTTCATATAAGATAATTTTCTGTAATATTAATATAAGCAATCCAGCATTATTTGTTTTATAATTATCTGAGCTACATTCATCTAGCTACAGTCTATCCATTTATCTATCAACCTCTTTATTCTTACATCAGGTATCTTTCAACTTTTTGTATGATTTTTATTTGGATGTATCTTTATTAATCTGCATATTAGTTAACATATTTTTATTCATTCTGTTAGTAATTTTCAGTTTCATGGTGAATTTTTTATTTATTGTTATCAGTAATATCCTTTTAATCATTTTACTATATTTCATTATCAGTAATATGCTTTTAATCATTTTTACTATATTTTACTATATTTTGTGCTTTTATGTCTCATTTTTCTGTCTTTTCTCTTATTCTCTCTTCCATTGGATTTATCACAATTTCTGCTTTCTTTTCCTTTGTTTTCTCCCCCAATTCAGGGGTTTAGAACTTCTGTATTCTACCATTTTTGTTTTTAGTGTTTATCTTTTTTTTTGAAATAAAAAAGCATCAGACATTTTTCTTAAAAGGTGAAATTTAACTGTATCCTCACCTTCTAGCTGAATGATGCTGAAATGAAACATTTTTAACTCTTTTTTTGTTGTTGTTTAAAAAAAAAAGAGCAGCTCACTGCCAGTGCTTATTTAATTTTATATAAACATGCTCTTTGAGGCTGAAGCAAATCTGACCGATTTTTATTATGAAGGTAAAATACAAAAACTATTCCTGAGTTATTTCTAAACAGAACTAACATCAAAATCATCTGAATCATCAGATTTGTCTATTTTGGAAACATTGAAATCATCAAATAAATTTTCAGCTAATACCTGTATAAAAACTATGTTAATATCACACATAGGAATGCTATATTTCTAGAACTTGACATTTTCAGCAACTGAAAATCACTATATTTTTAAATGGAAATACCACTACTAAAAACAGAATGCTATAAATAGAATAATGTCTTTTGTTTAGAAAGTTGATATACCAGAGTGATGTAAAAATAATAATAAAAGGAAGATATTTTGTAGAAAAGTTATTGGGGGGTAAACTGCAGCTGCAAACACCACTGGTCAGTATTTTGGGGGCAAATGAAAAATGATTTAAATCTGTTACTTCTCCCTCCCGTCTTCTATGATGTTTGAGTTTGTTCAATTAATAACAACACATTTCCCCTCCAGAATTAACAAAAATTTTAAAAATATCTTTATATTGATCAATTTGTTTCCTTCAAAATGTTCTTACATTTTATTCTTCATACATAGATTCAGTGTTGTTCTTTTTGAAATGCCATTTTTTATAGTTTTTATAGTTCATTTATCTTAGTTTTATGTGTTATTTTTTACCGAAAATACTTTATTTGTGTTTGAATCATGATATAATAATATAGGTTGGCAGCATATTTTCTCAGCACTTTAAATAAATTAATTTCTTGCTTCCTGGTGCATACTTTTGTTCCTGAGAATTATACTCTTTATCCAATAATGTGTATTTTTAGTTGTTTTTAAAGTGATGTCCTCTGTTCTATTTGATCTGCTGATGTATATTTATGCATACTTGTCTTGCCCCAAACAAACTATCCTTTGACCATCTGAGAAATAATGATTTTTATTATTTTTAAAATACCACCTCTGAATATTGCTTCTTCTCTAGTTTCTCCATCTGGAGTTTCTACTTTTTGCTCCAATATTTTATTTCTTCTTTTAAAATAATTTTATAAACATAATTTGAATCATATTATTTTCTTTCTTTAAACTCTAAAAGACTTCTCTCTGAACTTAAATTAAAACATAGAATCTATACTATGAAACATTAGGCACCATCTTGCCATTTGCTACATCACAAACCTTCATCTCTCATGACATCTGTCTCTCTTCCTATGCTCATACATGGCAACACCACCAGCCACATATCTTCTAAACAAAGAAAATGTTATTAGAAACCTGAAAAGTCCGTTTGCGATAGCCATGTGTTATAACCAGAAACAAATATAGTTATTGAATAAGAGTACTTGTTTAATGAATGATACTTAATTATAAAAGATTAATTAAACAATGAGCACATCAATAGTGGGAAATACTTAAACTGTTATTTTATCCTTTTTTGTCAAGAACGGTGCCTGGAACATTTTAGGTGTACAGTAAACACTGACTCAAGGGAATTTATTTGGCATTAATGAAACATAAAGAGGTTGACTGACGGTAGCAGCAGATATACAAATTCTTAAAATATTTAACCTGAACATTATAAATGGCATTAAATAAACCTTTTAAAGAGATCATAAAATGTGATGATGATAATTTTTTAAGGTGTTAAGAATGCACAGAAATGTCGTTAATAAAGCAAATCTATTTTACTTGGAGATTCCATAAAACAATCAACTTTTAAGTCTATGTACTGGATATTGTAAGAAAATCAGATTATAAAATCATGTTATCATATCAGTCTTACAGATGAGATAGGCTTACCTTACTTCCTTTGTATAGAAAATTGTGAAACTTATATTAGCCCATAGTTCAGACTTCCCTGCATAAACTGTACTGGCAATTACCATAAAAAGGCAGAGTGCCTAATAAAAATGAATCCACTGTTTGGAATAAAACTTGCCTTTTATTGAATTCAGAGTCATCACATTTCTTCTGCCTAACTTCTTGAATAATGAGAGTTTCTACTTTCTTTAATGTTCTGAGGATTTTCTTTCTGAAAAACATAAAGGCTTATATTATTATGCAGAGGAAAAGGTATGGCCTTCTGTTGTGAACATGCAGCAATATCCCATTTAAATAAAGTTGATTCAGCACAAGTCCTCTGGATACTAGCTATTTTATAGTTTGAAGAAATGTAGGATACTTGTCCGAGTTGCCTCTCTCATTATATGCAGGCTTTCTATCTTGAGAGACTTTCTCAGGATGTTTCTTATATTTTAGAAAGAAAGGCACAATAAAACAATATCATGATTTTTTTTTTCTTTTGTAGGTATAAGATGCCTATATTTAAATAAACCTTTGACTATTAACAAATAGTAGTCATGGACTCAAGAGGCTTTTATTGCTAAGTAATTTAAAGCCTCACATTATTTTATATAAAAGGAATTACTTGATATTTTAATATCTAAAGTTTCAACATTCATTACATTCAAAACATTGTAAAATAATGAAGGTTTCTTACATAGTGTTATTTTTATCCCCCATTAGATTATTAAAATTTAATAACATTATTTATTTGGCCTAATAAAAATGATTAAGATGTTTTGAAAGCAAACTCTCGTAATCACATGCAACAAACAAATTTATTGATATGGAAGCATGAATAGAAATCTAAAAATATTAATGTATAGAATATTTTGATGCAATTAATATAATTGAACAAAAAATCAAAGAAGGAAGTCATGTTTTAAGAACGATACAGTGAGACTGAAATTTTTCACATTAAAAACTTTACTGGAAAGTGTATTTCTCTAAACATCTAGTATTAGGTAGAAATCTGAATACTAAACAGAATGCACTCTTTTTTATGTACTTTGTATTATACTACTGGGCAGTGTTATATGCCATACCAGGTAGAACTTGTATTTTTATATAAGAAAATTTAAAACTCTATTAATCACATGATTTTGAGTAAATTACTTAATACCTTCTGATGACTTTCTTATCTTCTAATTTAATAACAATATTTGTACTTGTTTCAAGGGGTTGTTATAGGATTTAATTAATGTGAAATGTGTTAACATCAAGTTGCTGGGTACAAATTAAATATTCAATAAATGTTAGTTTCTTATTATCACTAATAACAAATTCTCTACTTGGTCAGATAATCAATTCCTGAAAGTACATAAAATCAGTAAGTGGTATGTAGATAAAAAAGTGTGAGATATATGAATGACATAAATACTAGGGTCTTAGAAACAACACAGCATTAATGTATATGTCAAATTAAATAGAAGCTTGAGGCAGATTCTGCTGCTTTCATATAGAATAACTTTATTAGCAGAACTCTGATTCTATGGGGGCCCTGTGGCCAGTTAAATGTACGCTAGTATTCCTCATTTTATGAATTCAGATGTGACCACATTACAGGATGCTGGGCAGTAAAAAGAGCTGGAAACAACCTTTCCCATAATGTCATTAAAATAAAGCCATTACTTCTCTTTACCTTTCCTTCTTCTACCTGCCTGGAATAGTTAGTAGCATTCATCTTGCAATAATGGAACAACATATATGAAGATGGAAGATGACAATATAAATGCTGGAGGAGAGGAAGAGTCTAGTTTCCGTTGAGCCACAGTACCAGGGCTGAACAACCTATATCTGAACCTCATCAAATGTTATTATAGCATATACTTGTGTTGAAGCCACAATAAAAGCTTATTTTTCTTATGTACAATTGAATGTCATCCTACCTGACACAAAACTGATGAATGAAAGAAATAGTAAAGATATACCATGCAACCAAAATTGTAACTCATTTATTAAAAATTCTGTCATTTTTACTGTCTTTGTCATTTGTGTTGCTTCTTTTTGCTATTTTCCTCTTAACAATATTCTAGCTGTTCTGTTTCCCTCTTCTTTGCTAGCTTGTCTTCCACTTGACCACTGAGGTTTCTTGTAGATTGCTGCAGAAGCAGCCCCCAATGTGTCCTGGTCCTTGTATCCATACCCTTGTATTCTTCCTTCTCACGTTGACTAAGATGGGCTTTGTTCTTGGTGAGTGAAGTATTGGCAAATATGATGCAAGCAAAGGCTTGAAAGACTTGGCCACTGAGGATTGCTGTGCCTTTTGCTGTTTGTGGAATGAAGTCTCCATGTGAAGAATCCCAAACTAGCCTGATGGAAATGTGTGGCCTGGAAAAGAGCTAGCACCAACTGCCAGTCACGTGGGGAAGGATATTTTACAGCACTTAGCCCAAGACTATGCATTGAGTTATCTAAGTTGAAAGAAACCAAAGAACCACTCCATGAACCCAAACTAAATTGTTTACCCAAGTGAAAGTAAAGGAAACTTATTTTTTTAAACTACTTGGTTTTAAGATGGCTTGCTACATAACAATAGATATATGAGACAAGTTTCCTAAAGTTTATTTTATGTAATTCTACTATATGGCTGCATTCTTTTTTCATCACTCCCAAATGGATATCTTCACACTTTAAATTCTTTCTGGCCTACAGATTCTCATCTAACTACCTTCTCAAGGTCTCTGTGAAGATGATACTTATAGAGGAACTTTAAATATATCAAATGTGTATTCCTAAATCTTTCTTAGTTTCCACTTTTGCCTCTGGGTGTCTCATGCCTCAATGACACTTACTAAATGAATGATTTGACTAAGTATGAAATCTATAAGTGATAATTTCCCCATTTGCTGTTGTTGCTTCACATATCCCTATTACAAAATCCTGTTGATGTTTCATGAAACAGCCTCTACTTTACATCAAATTCTCTTCGTCTCTGTTGCCACTATGATCTGAGCCAAAAAATCATCCCTCTCCCTAACTGTGGAAAAAAAATGCATCCATTTCCTTAGAACATTTTTCTTCAATTTATTCTGCAAACCACAGTTAAATTTATTTTTTAAATGCAGATATAATTAAATTAACCTGCATTATATTCCATTGCTTTTGAAATAAAAGTCATTATGTTTATATGATTGGGAAAGTTTCACATGATAATTGTTCACCTCATTTCCACATCTTACATTTCTGTCATTCTACTGTTTACCTTTTAAATTTAAGCCATATTTAAACTCATTTCATTATATTCAATATCTCACACTCTTTCAAAGTGTTTTTGTGTTATGCTATTTAACCCTGCCCTCTCCATGAAGATCTGTTACGTCTTTGTGTCACTATTCAGTTTAAACAACACTTCATTCAAGAGATTTTCACTGATACCTCTTTCAACTTTTGAATACATAGAGTGTCCTTATTTTATGTTACAAAGAATGGCATGATAAAAAATATTTAAGACCAACTCTTGAAGGACAAAATAAAATTTTTATGTTCACCTTTGTTGATTTCTATTGTGTAAATATTTCCACCATAGTTGATTTCAAGTAGCATGACATTAACAGATCTGCAAAATTTCTAAAAAGTTACCAATTTCTGAACATTTAACAATTTGTTCATATGAGCTGTTACAGGCTGGCTCCAGCACAGCACTAACTTCAGAGTCCAACTCTCTGCCAACGTGCTCAGGGCACAGTTAATGTGAAGGTCCCATGATGTTAGAGTCTATCTCTTTACTTCTTTTTGCTGTATTCCCACTGGGGGCTAGCACAGTGCTCAACCCAAAGCATGCAACTCATAAATATCCATTCAGTGTAAAAAAAAAAAAAAAAAAGGAATGCATGGATGAAAATACTTTCCTGACCTCCAGGGCTGCACATCATTAGGGAGCTAAAGAAGTGTCTGAAAGCAAACATCTCCATTCGTCTGTTTTGATCTACTCCCATCAGTATATTTGGGAGAGAAATTAAAATGAATGTATATAGGTGGAAAATGCTTAGCTGGTGATACCAATTCAATTTGTGTTGAAAGATACCATTTTAAAATTATGTATCTTGAGTGCATATATATTAGTCAAAAAGAGATGGTATTGAGAAGATATTTAAAACTGATTTAAACTATCATATGCAAAGGCTTTTGCATGTATTACTGTTTCAAACAAACAAGATTTGCAGATATTAAGCTACACACCTAGTTAGCTGTCAAAAAAAGAAAAAAGAACTAAATGGATGTATAACCCAGTCTCTTTCAACTTATCTATTATTTATAGTTTGAAGTATTTGAAATAAAATGAGCCTGATTACTACAGAAAATTTGCTTCAATAAGCTATAATTTACTGGAGATTGACTGTAGAATAAGTCAACAGGAGATGCAATAAATATAAGTATAACTTGGAATCTTTAGGAGAATAATTCCAAGAGAATAAACATAATCTCAGCCACCACAAAATTGATGCTGGAATGCTTACTGCCCCTGTTTGCAAGTTAAATAATAAAGGATACTTAAGAAACAAAGTTATTTATTAAATTATCATGTTTTCATAATTCTAAGATGAATGTTTTTAATTTTCATGTAGCTAAAATTCAAATGAAATAAGTAAAACACATTGAATTACAATTTAATTGCCATATTTGTTTCCACATTAGTAATATACTAAAATAATGATAACATCAATTTTATAAAATACAGTAATTTTCTGTTATAGTAGATGTTATTTTGCAAGTAGGAGATAAAATTACAAAAGTATCCTTTTTTTTTGAAGTTCTAATTCACAGCAACAAAATGAAAGGGTTGTGAGTAATAAATATTAGGTTATAATTAAAACAATGCAACCAAGGGGACTGAAAACATAATTACAATATTAAAAATAATATGTATTGAGTTCTCATTATGGTTTTAAGACATTGAGGTAAAAATTTTCCAAAAAAATCCTTATACATACAATCAATTCTACATGTTATTTTATTTTTTGCCGCAATTCTTCCAAGCTTAATTTATTGAAGAGAGGAAAAGACACTGTCAGAGACAGAAACAAAAGTGAAACAGAAAAAGGTGAAAGAAAAGAACACATTTGAAATTAAGCCAAATGTTTAAAAGAATGAGTATAATAGTTATGTTAAAGAGTATTACTAAAATTGTGGTCCTGGAATCATATCCATAATAATTACCTGATATGCTTGTTAAAAATGAAGATTATTTGGCTCTGAACCAAGCCTACTAAATCAGAAAAAAATCTGTAGATAGGGAATAGAAAACTTTATTTTTAACAAGCTCCCTAGAAAGTTTTATGCACAATAAAGTTTGAGAAAACCTGCACCGTAGGAAGAAAAAAAAAAAAAAAAAAAAAGATAAGCCAAAAAGTAAATCAAGCATAAATTATTACATTATAATTTTAATCATGTACTGAGAACTGGCTAAGTATGCTGAGTAAGTGCTTCAAATTATAATACTTTCCTATGAGTTTCATATGAGATTCTATTTAAAAGTGAATGCATTTCAGTCGAGTCATGAATACTTACTGAAAGAGTGGTTTAATAGTACACAATACTAGGTAATATTAAATTGTGTATGTTATTTATAAATATGATCTAAAGCTATCTGCTTTTTCCCCTAAATAATTTAAAATTAAAGTTGAATATTCTAACGTAAATTGTTTTCTTTAGAAATAAATACTTGTTTTTCATATCTCTTATTCAGTGTTATAGCCTATGTATTTTGTCTTCCTAAAGTCATCTGAAGTGCTATAATTTTGTTGGAAAAATCAACAGTTATTATGTTTGTATCAAACTGTAGGAGTAAGATTTTGTATTAAATATAAAAAGTATTATTTATTTCCAGATGAAATTAAAAAATAGGCCAAAACGTTTTTAGTTTACTTGTTAAAACCAAGCTATCAGTTAATCTGAACACATAGAAATACATTGAAAACATTCTATATCTTAAAAAAACACAGTATGGTATATAAAAAAGAAAAATTATAGAAATTTGTCTTAATCAATTAAGTTCTACTTAAATCAAATTGTGAAAACATATATACAAAATTTCCTGTTAACAATGTCAAGATAACCCTAATTTTCTGTATATATCCACAATTGTTTTATTATTTTATTGTATTTTAACTAGATAGATTATACTTATACAAGCATTGAAATATTTAACAAGAGATTGCAATTGTCCATTTTGAACAAAATGCAACTAAAAATCATTATCTATGTCAATTTTTTTTAAAGAGTAAAAACTTTTTAATTAAATTTTTTATTTAAGGAGTGACAAGATGTTAACATAAATGTACAGCAGTTATTATTTTAAATTTACCCACATGTTATTATTTTAAATTTTTGTCAATATTAAAACATTTAATGTATATATCTCATGCTTAGACAGCTGTAAATGACTTGCCTACAATTGAGAATTTTTGTCAATATTAAGACATTTAATGTATATATCTCATGCTTAGCTATAAATGACTTCCCTACAATTGAGAAGCCATAACTTAGCACAGGTAACTTTTATTTACCTCAGCTTTATATGAAGAGTCAAGGAGAGGAATGAAAACTTTAAAAGGACAATCAAATGTCTTTTGGTCTACATTTTCTAATGAAAATTTGCTCCGTGTCATGTTCCTCTCTTGCTTTTCCTGGAGCAACTTCAAGGAGGAGAATATCTCCCCAAGTCAAGATTATGCTAGGGTAACATATTAGCTATGAATTGGTGCAGACAGCTTTCTAACCATTTTAAATTGCTCAGAAATACATAAAAGCCATGGATGTTAAAAGGAAAGCTCTTTCCCAAGTTTGCTATGTTCTTGATTTATGAGGAAGGACAAGTAAAAGGGAGTTGAAGCTTAAACAAATGTGCCTTTTCTACCTGTGCTTATTTAGCAGAATTCTTAAAAGAACAAGCTTATAGACATAAGAAAAATGACATTGGGACATTAGTAAACATTGTTACATTTAAATAATTATATATTTTTGACACTTATAAGAAAATGATTTAATAGAGTCCAGAACTGAAGTGAATACTAAAGTCTTTTCTGTAGAACTTTGCCCTTGATAGTGATTATAAATGGTGATTTCCTTACATTGTATAATACATACATACACATAGATGTGCAAACATAAATACAGAAAGACATTTGAGTCTCACTATTTACCTTGAATTTAATGATTTAACTGTATGCTGTCTTTTGTTATAAATCCTTGCACCCATTTTGAAAATAATATAGTAGTGTTGGTATAGTTCACTAATTAGTTTTTAAAAAACAAGTTAAATAATTGGAAATGGCAGAGTAGAAACTAATCATTGAAAGTATGATTGTTGTAGCAGTCTCTTCAAAGGTGTCCTCTGGGATTATACATTTTTGTTAAAAAGGTAGTTTTCCTTTATCAGAGGATATCATGAATCTGCACTGTCATTACTACATTACATAAATTTTATCTCTCTATGGAGAATGTTGACCTTTCATAGCACAGAAAATAGACTGATAGCACTTTCAGCAAGTCCCATAAATTACATACCAGTTGCTGTGGTTTGGATGTTTTCTGTAAAATTCATGTTGAAATTTAATCCTCATTATTCTTTGGGAGGTAATTAGAATTATGTAAGGTCATCAGGGTGGGGGCCTCATGTTGGGACTGGTGGCTTTATAAACAAAGGGGAAGAGAGACCTGGGCTAGGACACTTGCTCTGCCTCACAATGTGATAACCTCTTACCATGGGATGATATTGCCAAGAGGCCTCATCAGATGTGTTACATTGATCTTGAACTTCCCAGGCTCCGGAACCATAAGAAGTAACATTTCATTTTTTTTTTTTTTTTTAATAAATTACCTAGACTCAAGAATTCAGACTCAAGAATAGCAACACAAAAAGAACTGAGATACCAGTCTTGACATCACTAAGATTATTATGAATGCTGCACATTTAGGTTAAAATTTCTGAAAAGTTAGACAAGAATCTAAACACCTACTCTATATTTTACTTTTGCTTTTCTAATACCAAGATGCTCATTACTTCTTATGGAAGCAAAAAAAAAAAATAACAATAAGCTGCAAAATCCATCGTCTAAATGTATGCTATTTCTCTCATTATGAGTGACTCCATGTAGTTTACTCAAAAGCTAGTTCATGAGGAAATTATACCTTGAAACTCTTAAAAGAAATTACATGCAACAGTTCAATAGGCAAAGAAGACTTTATTCATGACTGTCAAGAGGGAAAAGAGATTGAATCTAACTGCTGAAATGAGTCAAGAAAACTTTCAATTCCTGGGGTGATCTAGAGTAAAAGTTACTGGGAGGTACTAATAGAGAAGTTAGTCAATGTGATTAGGAGTTCTGTGTTTGCTAATTGGTGCTTATTGAAGTTAATCTCTACACAGAGACTGGAAGGTAAGGGCATATCTTTCTGGATGGTTACATTACAAAAGGATGGCTCCCAGGTTCTTGAGAAAGTTATTAGCTGGTAATAAAAGTGGCCAAATGCTGGGAGGAGATTTCCATCTCAAAGGGGCAGGGAAAGAATTTACATTTAAAAGTTTTCTTAAGTAAATGCTCTAAGGAAAGGGAGGCTAGGAGTTTAGAGTCACTGTCTAAAAGTTACTCAAACTGAGGAAGATGTCAAAGCTATCTTGCTCAAAATAAGAGAGAGAAACCATACATTACTCAGTACCATCATTTGCATGCTACTTCTGCAGAGAGAAGACCAGAGGGTAAAGGAATCTTTTAGAAGGCAAGGTGAGTTTCAATAACTGGAAGTTTTTTTCTTCACTGTTTCTTTTGAGTCAATTTTTCTTCTCCAAGAAATTGGCAAAATAAACTTCCTTCACCCGCCCCCAATCTAATGTAGTTGTCATTTCTCTGGACATGTTACAAGGAGTATCTTTTCAAAGTACTTTTGACTAGAAATTTAGCTTTTGAGGTCATTTTTTGCCTTCCTTATTACTGTAAGAATTTTCCTGAAAAGATATTATGAATTTTTTTTCTGTGAATTTCCAAGAATAAACTAAGTCCCACACATAGTAATAAACACTGAGTATTGTTGAATGAAAGAAGGGTTGTTTTTACAAAGTAAATACAGTTTAAAGTAAGCTAGGGTAAACAGAGTCACAGATGGAGAAATGGTTTTAAAAAGTCCCTAAAATCTCAAGTCTTAGAGCATTTATTCTGTCTCTTTGAGCATTAATGCCAGACCTATTAGGGAGCATTATAAATGAAAAATATGCAAATTAAAAATAATAGCTCAGTTTTAATGGGATTATAACAAAATCGAATATGAGCTTAACTTTGAATTTCTTAGCCTTTATGTTTCAAGTTAAATCCATGATCCCATTTGAAACTATCTTTTGGAATGCAAATCAGTACCAATACTGCTGAGCATAGCGAAAATTAATGAAAATAATAACAGAAAGGCCTTACAAAGTCTACTAAATTCCATTTTAACATAAGTAGAGTCAAAGTGGTCTTTATTATTATTTCAATTAACTGATTGTATGCAAACACAACCCTACTTATTTAACCAAAATATAAAGGAAGTTGTATACTTTCTAGTAGGAAGAATGTTTATAGTCTAAAGGGCCAAAAACTGTCACATTTTGAATTTTACCTGAAATAGTTACAAGTAACTCCAAATCTTTCGTATTAACTTTTACACATATTTTTAAATTATGTGTAAATTTTAAATCATAGAAATAAATCATTAAATACTGAAAGCCAGTTTTTCTGCATTAATATATTTATAAGGAAGTGTAACTTTGACAGAAAGTTGTATTCTGTTTATTATTTAATTATAGATAATCTATTTGAAAGATTTTAATTTTTAAATAAATATGAAATTTGTTGTTAATAATGTTCAGAAACCCAGATAATTATTTTTGACATAATTATTTCTCACAGAATTGAACATTTACTTATATCAACAACCAAAATGCTCTGTCTCTGCTTCGGTTATATAAAAATGATGACACATTATGGTATTTAACAGTAAGCATCAATGATGTTTTTAAATAGAGCATATCTTAAGTGTTTATTTAAAACACACTCTCTGTGAACATTTTAATTCAGTGAAATTTAATTGAGACAATGAAACTATTATTAAGCATGCTCAATTTTGTTATGTAGTTTTATCTTAGAGAGAAATTTAGATTCGTATAAACTTACGGCTTTAAGATAATCTCAAATGCATAGCAATTGAGGAAAAATATATCATATGGGAGAGAGAGAGTCCAAGAGAGAGAGAGAAGAAAGAGAAACTGTAATTCTATAATTTTATATAATTGTAGAATTAATTATATAATTATGGGAATAAGGCTGGTTTTGATAATAGTATTCACAAATAAATACAGTTTTGATTTGTGCCTTATCACTAAATGTTTTCTAAGACATTAATAATTTTAGATATCAACATTTTAAGATTTCCTGCTTTTCTATGTAATAAATAGCAGCTAGTAAATGATTCTATTATTGCAATAAATATATATTATTAACAGGAGCATCATATACGTCTATTAATGTGTTAAAATTTACATAATTAAAACCTTCAATGAATGATAGAAAAGTCATTAAAATACTCTGAAACAATGAAGGTGGAGTCTTCATAGTTACACAGTTAACTCTGAAGTGTCACAATGGCACACAGCTAAATCTCCTTTGTGACACAACTGCCTCCCCCTTTGGACTTCAGTAGTGATAGGCATCATATTCTGATAACTGCATCTACCAGTATACAAGCATTTCCAACACAAAAGGGAATACTTCTAATTTGGCTTTCTCAGAAACATAAAAAGAAAACTGCCAAAAACAGGAAAAGAAACAATCAACTGCCAAAAAACCCACCCCACACTTTCCTGTATATTGCATGGGATTCTCAACAATGATCATGTCCAATCATTCTTTACCAAGTGAATCACTCCACAAAACTCCTATAGAATAATATTCTATGCCTGGAACAGGACAGAGGCCTAGAATTTACAAAGGGCCCATATTAGTCTGTTTTCACACTGTTATAAAGAACTACCTGAGACTGGGTAATTTGTAAACAAAAGACTCGCAGTTCTGCATGGCTGGGGAGGCCTTGGGAAACTTAAAATCAGGCAGAAGGGGAAGAGGAAACAAAGCATCTTACATGGTAGCAAGAGAGTAGGAGGAAACTGCAAAGAACTTTTAAACCATCAGATCTTGTGAAAACACACTCCCTGTCATGAGAACAGCACTGAGGAAACTGCTGCCTTGATCAAATCACATTCTGTCAGGTTCCTCTCCTGATGCATGGAGATAACAATTCAAGATGAGATTTGGGTGAGGACACAGAGCCAAACCATATCAGGACCATTAGCAGAAGGGTAAAAAAAAAAATGAGTTCTGCCAGGTATATAAGTCATCTTAGATTTTGATGTTGCTGTACATATTTTCTATGGCATATTTTATCATGGATTGTAGGACTGTTATCAATATTAAATATGACAAATCCAGAAACATTTGCAGAAGCAAATATAAACTTAATTAGTATTTTTTTACCACATACAATGGGGGAACATTCTAGGAGAGTAATATTTGTGAGTTACACTGTGTTTCAGAAAATTACCAGGCTGTTTGCTTACAGTGAAGTCAGAGTAAAAGAATCATCAGTTGCATCATAGAATATATTCAACATTAATAAACATAATTATTCATATTTCTGAAGTTTTTTATCAGAATTACTTTAATGCAGAAAATATATTTATGAGAAAATGATTTATGCCCAAGTTGAATGATACACAGTGTTGGGATGCTTCGAATATATACAATAAGGAAGTGTATATATATATATATTTTTTGAGACAGTCTTGTTTTGTCACCTGGGTTGGAGTTCAGTGGCACGATCTTGGCTCATTGCAACCTCTGCCTCCCAGGTTTAAGCAATTCTCCTGCCTTAGCCTCACAAGTAGCTGAGACTACAGGCACATGCCACCACAGCTGGCTAAGTTTTTTATTTTTAGTAGAAATGGTGATATGTTTGACTGTGTCCCCTCCGAAATGTCATTTTGAATTCCAACATGTTGTAGGAGGGACCTAGTGGGAGGTGACTGAATTATGGATGTGGGTCTTTCCTGCACTGTTCTCATGATAGCGAATAATTCTCATGAGATCTGATGGCTTTATAAGGCAGAATGTAAATGCACAAGCTCTCTCTTTGCCTGCCGCCGTCTATGTAAGACAGGACTTGCTCCTCCTTTCTTTCTGCCATAATCATGAGGTATCCCCAGTCACGTGGAACTGGAAGTCCGGTTAAACCTCTTTCCTTCGTAAATTGCTCAGTCTAGGGTATGTCTTTATCAGCAGTGTGAAACAGACTAATACAGATGGGGTTCTATCATGCTGGCCAGGATGGTCTAGAAGTCCCTACCTCAAGTGATCCACCCATCTCAGCCTCCCAAAGTGCTGGGATTACAGGCAAAAGCCACCGTGCCTGGCCATCAATGTGTATATATCTTTTTGATCATTGCTTAAAATATTAAATTTATTACCTATTTTCTTAGAAGGTCCTGAATTCACAATATTCTATTGCAGCTTTTCTACATGATGATAAAATCTGGCATACAGATCACTGTTTATGAATTATGTATGATATAAATTATATTTACATTATTTTGAAGGCATTAAAGCAAACCCCTGTATTCACAAGTTGAATGAGCTAACAATGTGAGTGTTAGATTCTCAAAATAACCCGTTTATGTTCTTATACCTTACTTGAAAGAGCACTATATAAATCTGAAAGATTTGCTACAGACTGCTACTTCAAATTTTGAACTCAGCCAGACAAGTTGGTTTACTGGCTATCAATTTCATTATTTAAATAATGTGGCAAGGAATCATTAATTGGTACACAATAATATATTTAATTTTAAACAATGCTTATAGGCAAATTTTCAGGATTAATGTTGGTTATAGAATAGGCATAAAGTAGAAAAGTAAATAGTAATTGTCTTAGTTTCTTTATCGTATACAAGCAACAGGAAGCATGATTATATAATCCTTTTTATTCTCCTAAATATGTTTGTTATTTACCCTTCTACAGCTGGTGGTGATAAAGAAAGACTGAGAAAAACACAATTTGTATACCTTTCTCTGGAGATTTTCAGGTGATTCTCTAGGTTTAATTCCTGAAGTGAAAAAATCTGGTACTGGCTATCCTGAGTGTAGGTTTGACAGCCTACCTGGAACACTGGCTAGTCACCTAAGGCAGGATGTGAAAATTACATTATATTTTGAAGTTTCTCTTTGTTAAGTTCAGCAAAGTACTTAGACTATATGTTTATGTGCCTGAAAGAGTGAATGAAAGCACATATGAAGAAATACTTTTATAAGTAAGAATGAACATGAATATGTATGTAAATATGAATGTGAATAAGTGGGATGTTAAATAGTGACTAAACAGCTAAGACACAAATTTCTGAAATTAATGCACACACACTAACAGACTGGAATTGTGAAAAAACCAGACACATACGTGAGTTTCTGTCCTTAATAAATGAAGTTTCTTCCTTCACATCTGCCTGTGGCAGAGAAACTGGTAAAAGAAATGCCCTAGAGCTATAATGAAGTGGAAAAATTGTACAAAACATATATATAAAACAAGTGTGTTTCTACAATTTTGGCAACCAGAAGCTCAGAAATGTTATCTCTGAAAGAAGAAAAATAATTGAGATACACAGTGTGATTGTCCTCAGCTCTCTGTGGGACACTTTCTGAATTGTGGCAAAAGAAGGAGTCACTCAAGTACAATACTGGGACCTTCAACCTACCGACTGAAATTCCAAGAGACTGAAGCAGAATACCCAAGGGGAGAGAACTGCCCAGCATACAGGTTCCCCCTGCACAGGGCCCACTTGATCATTTGGATAACCACCCCATAAGAAGAATTGGCTGTGGAAGAACAACTATTTGGGAGCCGATATCTGAAAACTTATCAGAAGACATGTGGGATGGGAGATGCTCAATTTACCATCCATGAGAGTGGAGAAAGTGTTGAATAACCAGTGGAGGTTTCTTATGCCTCCTTCAGTGGAGGCATAAGAATTGTCATGCTTGAGCGGTAGTCCTCACCTAAAACTACAGTGAAGACTTTGCATTAGTTTTCTTCTACTGCCATAAAAAATTGCCATAAACTTAGTAGCTTAAAATAGCACATATATGCTGTCTTACAGTTCTGGAGATCAAAAGTCTAAAATGTGTCTCACTGTGCTAAACTCAAGGTGAGAAGCAGCAATTATTTCTGGAGGCTCTACAGGAAATGGACTCTCCAGAGGTGGTCTGCATTCCTGGGCTCATGATTTCCGTCCATCCTCAAAGCCAACAATGGCCATTTGAGTCTCACATCTTCTATGTTTCTTACATCATCACTGTGACACCAATTGTCTTTTCTGCCTCCCTGTTTTACTTTAATGAACTATTATGATTTCATTGGGCTCACTTGATAATCCAGGATACTCTTCTTATTTTAAGGTCAACTAATTATCAACCATAATTGCACCCACAAATTTGACACCCAAACCCCCTCTTGCCATGTAATATAGCTTACTCATAGGTATGGGAATTAGCACATGAATAGCTTGTAACATAGTAGAGGGGCATACTTCTATCTAACTCAATTCCTTTAAACACAAATTAACAAATAATGGCCAAAAAGCACTGAAAGATTCCAAAAATTTCTCAAGGAATCTGACTTCTTGCCAAAATAATCTACAAAAGTTTTAAAGAAAGAAAATGATTCCAATCCCCCAAATTGCCAATATTGGGAATTAAAGACAGCACTATACATCAAACATTGAAAGGATAATAAAGACGAGTAATGAACAATTTTAATGCAGTGCTGACTTAAGAAAAAGGAAACTTAAATAATCATATAATTACTTTAAAAATTGAATTCATAATTAAAACATTTAACCACAAAAAAATTCTAGGCACAGATGGCTACACTGGTGAATTGTTTAAAATATTTGATAAAGAAATGTTACAAATCACACACATTTTTTTTTTTTTTCAGAAAATAGAAAAGGCAGGAAATAATATTTTCTCTCTAAAACTAATGGTAATTTTTCTAATAGTATAAATGAATATCTTTTGAAACTCTTCCAGACAGACTAAAATGTAAAAACATTTTGAAAAGCTCTCTGTATCTGTAAAAAGTTAACCAGGATTTAAATGATGAAAATTCTATGTAAGAGATGGGAAGAAAGAGGCTAATGCATTTTGGGTCAAGCAAAGCTAAATAAAATGAACAACCAAACACGGGTCAGAAAAGGAGCACCCTTTTTCTGAGTAGAGAGGCAAGCATGTGCCTCAAATCAGCATTCCCTTGCAATCTGCACCCCCATCTCTGGAACTAAGCTGTACCCAAACTAACCCTTTTGGAAAACTGTTTGGTAGTTTCTTATAAATTAAATATACCCTTAACATGCAACTCAGAAATTATACTCTGAGTTTTTCATCAAAAAAGATGCTAAACATGAAAACTTATGTGCATATGAAATAATGTACACAAATGTTCACAGCTTTATTCACAAAAGCCATGTTGAAAAATTTAAATGATCATCAGCATGTAAGTGGAGTATTACTCTGCAAGAAAATATTATAAACTCATTATAGACTACTCACCATGAGTATATACAATTTTAATTTGTCAATTAAAAATAAACGAAATATAATTCTTTAAAAAATGAATTACTGATGCAAATAATGACATGAATCTCAAAGCCAATACCACTGAGCAAGAAGATTTTGAAACAATCACACACCCTGTAATTCTACTTATGTGGATTTTTAGAAAACATTTATGAAATCCAGAGAAATAGAGAGCAGATCATTTCTTGCCTAAGAATGATGAGGTTTGGGGGACATTGCAAAAGGGAAGAAGATAACTTTTGGGGACAATCAATAGCTCTATCTCTCGGTTGTGATGGTGGGTATATGAGTTTATATATTTGTGAAAATTATCAAACTATACACTGAATATCAGTTTATAGCAGGTAATAACTCAGCACCAATTTTTAAAAATAAATAACATTTGACCAACCAAATCAACCAAATACACAAAAAAATGGTTCAATATCTATCAAAAGAAAAATATTTTCGACAATATAGTAGGCAAATACATTTTACTCAGGACTCCAAATTGCTAAGTTTGATTTTGAAATTTAGAAAAATGTTTTTAAATTATCATACATTTAAATATAAATATATTTGTACCATCAAAAATGTAAAAATGCAAGTCACTCTGGAAGAAAACATTTGCCATCTTATATCTGACATAGTGACCTGATCCAGAAAATTTAAATAACATAACTCGATAAAAAGAAGACAATCCAATAGAATTTGGACAAAGGTTTTAGGCAGATATTAGATAAAATGTGACATATACAGCCAATATATGCACAAAAAGCAGCTTACTGTCATTATATATCAGGGAAACGCAAAATAAAACCACAAAGAACTACCATTACATACACACTGCAATGGCTAAAATTAAAATAATATCACCAGATGTTGTCCAGGGTAAAAATGGATTTGAACTCATATAGTGCATTTGAGAGTATAAAATGTCACAGCTCCAGTAGAACCATTTGCCATGTTTTGGCAAAGTTATGCACACATTTGTAGTACCAACAATTTCATTTTAAGGTATTATTTAAAGAAAAATGACAACAAATATCCACAAAAACTACTTGTGTAAGAATGTTCATAGCAGTGTTCCTCGGAAAAGGCAAAAACATAAATAAGCCCAAGTTCTGTGGATAACTGGATATGCATGATTTCACATATTCATCTATTTAAATACTACTTAGTGTAAAAGGAATCCAATTATTTATTATATTTATGCAAAAACCATAAAGAAGTAAATCTCTGAAACGTGCTGAGTGAAAAATATAATAAAGCAATATATATTGTATAATTGGATTTATTTGAAATTCTAGGACAATGACATTTAGTAGTGACAAAAAGTAGATCAGTGGTGGTGAACGTAGAGTGACGATGTAGAGTAGGAACAACTTGACCTCTACTTTTCTAGAGTTTTGGTTTGATTCTTTATTTCTTTTTTTGTTTCATTTTTGACTGGATCTGAGAATTAAAATTGACATAAGAGAAATTGCCTGGAGAAAAGCATATAAGTTGATTTAATACAAGTTGTGGCACTGAAGACTTCACAAAGAAATGAAGACCCAAGGAAGTAGGTAGAGTCAGACAGTTGTATATTGACTTGAACAAAAGAAAGCCAGTTGTGAAAATGCGATAAGGCAATGGGACTTGGGCAAGGATAGTTAATTGGATAAAGAAGTGACTAGGAAGATAAGGGTTGTTTGTAAAGATTTATCTTGGCCTCAACTCCCTGTACTTGATGATAAGAATGTTATTTTCCTTTTGGTATAGGGAAGACATCTTTCACATGGAAATTTCATCTCCTCCTTTTAAGAAATGAAAGAAAGGTCAGAGTGATTATTCTTGCACCTGCAGTTTGTTAAATGTCTTTAATTCAAAATAATTCTTATGGCAAAGTGGCATATTTAGAGGTGGTATGTGTGTTTGAACTACTTCAACTACAAGGTATCACATACAGGAATGACAGTATTGTACTCTTTTCCTAGTTGGTGTGATTGTTGCATACATTAATACATTTGTTCAAATCCCCTAAGAATACACTAACAAAGTGTTTTATTTCTTGTAAAATTTTCCTTAACAAAATCTTTTTTTAAAAGTAAAAATTAAAGAAAAATAAGTGGAGAAAAACAAGGAGGAAGGTATGATTAAATATGTGCCAAAAAAGGTGAAATATAAAAAACAATAATTATTTTTGATAATTTATATGGAGACCTAGAAATATTACTTGTTTATCTTATACCTGAAACTGAAATAAGATATGAAACTTTTTTCCTAGAAAACAATTAGTGGAGTATATTTACCTTTTGTTTTCTGCTGAGATATGCTGGAATCTTGAGTAATTCGCTGAGAAATAGGTACTAGTTGTTGAACCTGTGTTTTTAAACAAATTCCCTTCAGTAAATTGCTCTTGATGGTATCTTGTCCAACTTACTATTCACAATCCCCTGGAAAACAAAGCAATTTAGCCTGCTGTTACCACAAAATGTTTTGCAATATAAAATGTTTATGCACATAAAACAGGTGATTATCAAACAAATTAGTAAAGCCTTATTGATAATCTCTTCCAGGTCAGTGAAGTGTCAGTTGCCTTAAATAATAAATGGACAATATTCCAGTATATGCCTAAATGATTGTTATATAATAAAAGAAGAATCTTATCTAATACTTGATAAAATAATTTTGTAATTCATTAACAAAAGTTCATCGTAATGAATACTTTAGACTGATTTCATATTTTGTGTTTAGTGAAACAGCTGCAAAATTTTTCCCTCCACAGCAAGTGACACCTGTTGTCTAACAGACGATAAAAACTCAACTTTTATCATGTCAAATATAAGCATGGAATCCACTGATAACTAATATTTATTTCTCAAAGAAGTTATGCATATATTGTTATAAAATTGACATGACATTACTTGGATTTTTTTTTTTTTTTTTTACTGACTATAAGATATTCCACAATATATAAGTCCTTATTTCTCACTAAAAGGGGTTTATTCAGTTGCCTACCAAGGTGATAAATTTCCATCAAAACAAGTTATTTATTGAAAGTACAGCTTAATTCATCATGTTCATTACTATAAACTTTTTAAAATGTTTCTTTTACTTAATAACAAAATATAAATATTTCTAGTATTTTTTTAAATTTAATATACAATGTAAGATGTACTTTAACATTAATCGACATCTATGAAGTACTATTTTTATTCTAGGCATTGTATACCAGTTATTCTATTTAATCTTTATAATCATTCTTTAAATAGTTAAAAATTACATTCCATACTTTCCAGATGACACAATCAAGATTCAGAGTTAAGTAACTGGCCTAAGTTCAATAAAAGGGCCCTCAATTTTCAGAGCCTGTGCAGTGCTCCTCCCCATGTGATCTGCTGATAGCTTTTATGTTTCTGAACCCAAAGAATCCTGCTATTGTTTAACTCCCTCATGCTGCTTATACCATCACATGAAGAATTTAGATTATTTGTACATTTCCAGTTTATGGTATCCAATTGACTTTTGCAGGAACAACTTTCTTATTTCCTTTGTCTTTCTCTTAAAGCTAGCTGTCTGTTTCCAAATCAGAATTTATCAAGGAACTCACTGCAAGTAAGAATCCTTCTACACAAGAGAACATGAATCCTGTCAGCAGCCTGGATGATACTTATGCTTTTGATTTTAAACAAAAACTAGTAAACAACTGATCTAGTAAGTTTGGAAGAGTTTTACAACTCTCTGGTAGCTCCCAGGAAGACTGAGAGAAGTGAGAAGAGTCGTAACAGATGAGACCCTCTGTGAAATGTCTCACCGATCACAGAAAATGGGCCAAAATCTATAGGAAGTTATGAAGTTGATGGTAGATTGTGCTCTCCATACATTTATTCTGAAATTCAACCAGGTTTAAAGCCCATATCAATGATTCATTATTTCATTGCTGAGTAGTGTTTTATTGTGTGGATATACTATGATTTGTTTATTCATTCATCTATTGATGAACATTTGAATGGTTTCCAATGTTTGTCTTTTATGTATAAAGCTGCTATTAATATTTACTACAAGTCTTTGTATGCACATATGATTTAATTTCTCTTGGGCAAATATCTAGGAGCTGGATGGCTGGATCATAGTTGAACAGATACATATTTCACTTCTTTAAAAACTGCCAGACTATTTTCCAAAGCGAATGTATCATATTTCATTAATACCATCAGTATAGTGTAGCCCTAGTAATTTTATATCCTTGTAAACACATAGTATGACCAGTCTTAGCCGTTTCAGTACATCTGTTGTGAACCCTCATTGGACTCTTAATTTACATTTATCTAATGCTTAATGATGTAGTTTCATTTTATGTGTTTATTTGCCAACCACATATCATTTTTGGCGGAGCATCTGTTGAAATCTATGGAATAGAAATTAGTTACTTGTTTCTTATTATTATTCAGTGTTGAGAATGTGTGTGTGTGTGTGTGTGTGTGTGTGTGTGTGTGTGTATTCCCCTTTCAGATATAATTTGCAAAGATTTTTCTAGTGCTTACTCATATTTTCATTTTTTAACAGTGTCTTTGAAAAGCAGTGTTTAAATCAAACACCACCTGTTCTCACTCATAGGCTGGTGTTGAACAATGAGAACACATGGACACAGGGAGGGGAGCATCACACATTGGGGGAAATAGGGGAGGGACAGCAGGGGTTGGGGAATTGGGGAGGGATAACATGGGAAGAAATGCCAGATATAGGTGATGAAGAGGAAGGCAGCAAACCACATTGCCGTGTGTGTACCTATGCAACAATCTTACATGTTCTTCACACATACCCGAAAACCTAAAACGCAAAAAAAAAAAAAAAAAAAAAAAAAATTAATAAATAAAAAGAAAAGCAGAATTTAAAAAGTAAATTGATGACATATTTAGGAAAATGTTTGCCTAATCCAGACAAATAAAAGGAGGTTTATTACAGAGATCCGGAAAACCAGTGGTGTAAATTCCTTTCCAGTCCCACTCCAAAAACCTGGGAACTAATGATGCAAATCCCAGCCCAATTGCAGGAGAAAATTGAAGTCCCAGCTCAAACAGGTAGAGAGGGCAAATATTTCCTCCCTTCACCATTCTGTTCTATTCAAGTTCTCAACGGACCGAAGGAGACCCATCCCTATGGGGGAGGGTGGTCTACTTTACTGAGTCTGCCAATTAAAATGCTACTTTCATCGGGAATCACTCGCACAGACACACCAAAAGTAATGTTTAAGTTGGGCACTCTGTGACCCAGTCAAGCTTGTTTATGCATACAATTAACCATCTAATCCAGTTATAAAAGTTTTATTTTTTGTTTTCTTCTAAGTATTTTAAATATTTAAGTTTTTCTTTTGGGCCAATCTTTCATTATGAACTAATCTTTGCATCAATTCTGAGGTATGGATTGAAGTTAAATATCTAATTATTTTAGTATCACTTTTTGAAAACACTATGCTCTCTCTGATGAACTGCCTTTATGTCTAAGTAAAGATTATTTGTCCAGATATAATTTACTCCACTTCTGGGCTCTCTATTCTGTTCTAATAATTATTTATCCATATTTACACAAATACTGAGGAACTGTGTTAAGGAAAAAATTTCTCTTCCCAGGTCCACGAGTGGTATGATTCAAAGGCAAGAGTTTCCCAGTGTCACGCCTCCATCCACGCCCCCATCCAGGAACATAAACTTCTTTGTCTAGGTTTCCTGTGCACATGCTAGGTAGAGGAATTCAGGTGGGCTTCTTTGTTCAAAAAGCCCTCAGAAAGCTCTGGGAGGAGGGGACTTTGTTGCAGACCAAACAACCAATCCAGTATCAGGTCAAAGATCAATCACTCCAGAGGAAGTTTGAAAGAACTCCTCTCATTGAACTAGAACATGAATGAAGAGGGAATAACTCCAGGGTTAAAACTCCACTGCTCCTTACCTATAGGGATATCCCCTTCGGATTCCCCTTCACAATAGCCTGGGAACTCTCTCTCTCTCTCTCTCTCTCTCTCTCTCTCTCTCTCTCTCTCTCTCTCTGTCTGTCTCTCCTTCTCTCTCTGTCACTCTCTGCCTAATAAATACAACATTTTTTCTAATGCTAAGGTCACTGCACCTCCAGGGCCCCTTTCCCCATTCTTTGTGGTAAGAGAGGCCAAGTATCTTGGCACATCAGTGAACTGGGAACACCTTCAGGACAACACTCTCCCTCCTCCAGCTACATCTCTGGCAACTCAACCAGAAGAAATGTCAGACTTCAGAGTGGTGAGTGTTATCAGACCTCTTTCACTTGCTAAACTGTACTTGTACTTCTTTTAAATTTGTTAAGGAGGTAAAATCCAGGGGCCTGTCCACCATCTAAGTGTGAGTAGTGTGGCTGCCGGACATAAAGACTTAGTCCCCAGGTTTTCTGGGAACAGACTCCAACCTCCAGTTCTCTGGAACTGGGAGTGTCAGTCAGCCCGAATCAGCTCCATTTCTTACTGTTCTTTCTCTGAGCCAAGCTGAGGGCCGACTGGAGGAAAGAGCAAGGTTCCGAACTCCTATTTCAGCCCAGTAGAGGTTGGGGTTCCACTTAAACCTCCAAAGAAAAAGCCACCTATGCAAGCTATGCCCAACCTTTCAGACCCCAACCTCCTGGGTCCAGATTTCCATAAGGCAAACTTCTTCCTGGCTCTTCTCTTTCCTCTAAGACATTTTCTACACATCAGGAACTGCTACAATGTACAGGGCCAGTTCCCTTAGTTCCCAGTGCTAGGTTATGTCCTAACAGAGACAGAGTCTACCAGTGGGTATGGGAGGCTAGAAGACATTTGTTTTTTTGTCACCTGCAATTTCCCAATTTAACTGCGTGGTGCCAGAATCTGATAATGTACAATTTGTCTTGCCTAGGATTGGCTCTCTGTACAGCAAAACTTACTCATCTAAAATACCATAGTCAGACCTGAACTGAGGCTCAAATAGTTAATTACAGGCCCCACAACCCTAGGGCATATTCCTATGATGGAAAGTGGGGTGGGGGAGGAGGTCCAGGTCCCAGGGCCAGCCATTCCTTCCTTAAGATTGTTGTACTTAGAGGCCCCTCTCAAGAAGTTTATCCTCTTAGGGCAGCTTTATGGTCAGGTCTACGTTAATTTAATTCTTACTGGGAAATATTGGCACCCACCGCCCAAGCCTAACTGGCCTAGTTCTTCAAGGATGCGCCAGTACAGGGCCACTGATCCTGGCAGTCCCCATGACACCAGTAAGTATGATGAAACTTGGCACATGGGGAGCCCCGAAGATGATCATGCATCTAGGGTGCAAGGAAATTACAAGGTGCTATAACTGGGGGACACCCCAGGGCTAGCAGTTTCAAGGAATAGCTAGGAATGCAGGCATTGCTGTGTTCAGTTTCAGACGGGTGCTACTCTTCCCAAGGCAAAATCACCCTTAAAGTGTATCCTGTGTAACTGGGACCAATTTGACCCACAATCTTTGAAGAAGAAGCTGGCCCTGTGGCTAGAACAGAGTCTATAATCATTACTAAGTCTATCAACCTCATTGTTCTATAATAGAGACCAGGAGGAGCAGGCTGAAAGAAACAGGAGGGATCAGAGAAGACCACAGACCTAGTTGTGGTCTTCAAGCAAGTAGACCTACCAGGCTCAGAAGGCTTGGTTTAGCCACCCGTCTGGCAGAGCTTGCTACCACTGCAGCCTACTGGGACACTTTGAGAGACCGTCCCCAGAGGAATGGACCACATCCTCATCCTTTCTCACTGTGCCAAAGGGACAACTAGAAGACACACTGTCCCAGGGGATGAAGGTTCCCAGGGCCTGAGGTGGCAAAGCATATGACCCAACAGCAGGACTGAGGGTACCTGGGGCAAATGCCAGCACAAGCCATCACCCTCACCAAGCCCCGGGTAAAGATGACCATAGAGGGCCAGGAGGTCGATCTTCTCTTGGACACTAGCACAGCCTTCTCAGTTTTGCTTTCCTGTCCTGGACAGTTGTCCTCCATGTCTGTAACTGTCTGAGGAGCCCTAGGACAAGAAGCCTCCTGATATTTCTCCCAGCTCCTATGAGATGCTTTATAGACAGCCCTTTCTTTCTAATGATCTCATAAAAGATATAACCCCCTTGTCTAAGTACCCACAGGCTCTTAGGACCTTACCTTAAGGATGCCCTAGTGAAAAGGGGAAAGAGTTGCTCTGCCCTGGAGACTTTGTGCTTGTTAAGTCTCTCCCTTCAGACTCTCCCTCTCTAAGCCCCTCTTGGGAAAGTCCATTTTTGGTTATTCTGTCTACCCTAATGGCAGTTATGGTAGATTCATCACACTTGGCTGAAGCCTTGGACACCTCCTGAAGAAAATCATAGGCCCTCCACTCCACAGCCTGAAGTTACAGAAGACAACCCTTCATACACCTGTTAGCTGTTAGAGGATCTACGTTTGATCTTCTGATGAGATTCCCAGGAAGGTAACTACTCATGAGTCTAACTTACATCCTGGCATTAACAGGACTATCACTCTTGACTTTGCTATCTGTGACTGGACTCTATGTGGTTGCCCCTACGGATCCACCTAATATCTCTCCTCCTCTTCTTCCTAGTGCCCCCCTCATAACAATTTACACGGACTCTCAGGTGAAGAGTCTTCTCTTACCAAGGCCATGCCATATTCAAACTCCAGTTATGCCTTTCATAGTGGCGGGAGGGTGAAATAATAGGAGAACTTGGTACTGGCATTGGAGAAGTTACTACCTCTACTCAGTTTTACTATAAGCTATCTCAGCAGCTAAATAATGACATAAAAAAGGTTGCAAATTCTCTCTGCAGAAGCAGCTTAACTATTTAGCTGTTGTAGCTCTTCAAAATAGAAGGGCCCTGAATTTGGGGGCCTGAATTTGCTAACAGCAGAGAGAGGAGGAACCTGTCTCTTTATAGGACAAGAATGCCGCTGCTTTATAAAACAATCAGGTATTGTCTTAAAAAAGTTAAAGAACTCAGGGGCTGAATCAAACACAGGGCTAAACACCTTCAAGAAACAGGACCATGGAGCTTGTTTAGCAACTGGCTGTCTTGGCTTTACCCTTTTCTAGGTCCGTTTATAACCATTCTACTATTGCTGGACTTTGGGCCTCTCATCTTTAACCTTCTTGTCAAATTCATTTCTTCTAGAATTAAGGCCATGAGGTCACAAATGGTCCTGCAAATGGAACCCTGGATGTCACTGGCTCATGAGTTCTGTCATGGACCTCTAGATCAACCTGCACCCCTGGAAGATGACCCTCTGGAGGAAACCTCAACTGCAAGGCCCTTTTTAGGCCCCAATTCAGCAGGAAGTAGTTAAAGAGCAATTGATGCCTGTGTCCCAATAGCAGTTGGACTTTTCTGTTCAGACAAGAGACTGAGGGACTGTGTTAAGGAAAAAAAAAACCTCTTCCCAGGTCCACCAGGGGCGTGGTTTCAAAGGCAAGAGTTTCCCAGTGCCACACTTCCATCCACATCCCCATCCAGAAACATAAAGTTCTTTGTCTAGGTGTGGGCTGAGTAGAGGAATCTAGGTGGGCTTCTTTATCCAAAAAGCCTGCAGAAATCTCTGGGAGGAGAGGGCTATGTAGTGGACCAAGCAGCCAATCTGGTGTCAGAGTCAAAGATCAGTCACTCCAAAGGAAGTTTGAAAGCACTCCTCTCATTGGACGAGAACATAAATGAGGAGGGAGTAACTCCAGGGTTAAAACTCCAAGACTCCTTACCTATAGAGATATCCACTCTGGATTCCCCTCCCCTCTCTTTTTCTGTCTCTGTCTGCCAAAGAAATTGCTTTTTCTGCAAAACTCTTTGGGTCGATGATATTTATTTGAATGGTAAGCTCACCGCACCTCCAGAGCTGTTTTCCCCATTCTTTAGGTTAAGAGAGGCCAAGGACCTTGACAGGTTGGGGAACTGGGAACATCTTCAGGATGTCTCACTCCCTCCTCTGGCTACAATACCCACATTGTCTTGATTACTGTAGTTTTATTATAGTATTGAAATAGAGATAGAACTAGTCCTCCAACTTGGTTTTGCTTTTGAAAGTTCCTTTCAAAAAGCTCTTCTAGATCCTTTCTGTTTCCATATGAGTTTTACAATGAGTTTATCAATTGCTCCAAAACGGCCTGAAGGGATTTTGATTGAGATTATTTTATTTTATTATTATTATTTTTTGAGACGGAGTTTTGCTCTTGTTACCCAGGCTGGAGTGCAATGGCGCGATCTCGGCTCACTGCAACCTCCGCCTCCTGGGTTCAGGCAATTCTTCTGCCTCAGCCTCCTGAGTAGCTGGGATTACAGGCACGCACCACCATGCCCAGCTAATTTTTTGTATTTTTAGTAGAGACGGGGTTTCACCTTGTTGACCAGGATGGTCTCGATCTTTTGACCTTCTGATCCACCCGCCTTGGCCTCCCAAAGTGCTGGGATTACAGGCTTGAGCCACCGCGCCCAGCCAAGATTATTTTAAATGTATAGATTAGTATGGAGGTAATAGATATCTTAGTGATACTGGGCTTCTGACACATGAGCACAGTATAACTCTTCATTTATTTATGTCATCTTTAGTTTTCATCAGGAATATTTCATAGTTTTCCCTATACAGGTCTTTCACAACCTTTGTCAGATTTTCTCCTAACTTAAAGATTAAAAAAAATATTTTATATTACTTTTAGATATTTTTATATCAAGGAAAGACAATGAACTAAGACAAAGAGAAAATTGGGAAGAAATATGCACATAATATCACACTTTTAGAAGTTGTGATACACATATATGTTAGAAATTCAACTAGCAAATTATATAATTATTAATAGTTTGCTGTTCTAAATGGTTTTTATATAAAATTTGTTTTCAGCTGCCTGTGTTTTAACTATATTAGAATCTGTCACATACCTAACTTTCTTATATACATTCCTTAAACATAATTATATTGACTTATAATCTTCCTTCAATTAAGTTTATAATGATCTAGAATTTCTTTTATATATAAAACTTTATTATTTTATTTTTTACTGTTAATAGAATCATCACTATATTTATTTTATAAAATAATAGGGTGAATAAAATTTCTCAGTGATCATATGTAATTTTTTATATACAATTTTTATTTTACTTAGTTCAGTTACTATCAGTTATCAAGGTTATATTTTTTCTTACTTGCAATTACTTTTTAAAAAAGTGGATGTTTTACCAGTCTCATTATTTGCACACGTGGCAGGTAAGAGAATATCTTTATAAATGAATAAAAGAAATGACTATAAAACCAGAACCATATAACAGTGGAAGTCTGCATGGTAATAAGCCAATTTTTGTGGAAATGAACTCATTAATGCTAAATTTTTGCTGACTTCCAACTGATCTAAAAACTGCTTTACAAAATTCAAAAGGCACTTCATGAATTGTAGAAAAGATGAAGAAAAAAGGGAATGAACCAACTATTACCAAGCATACTTCACTCATTTGCCTTCCAACAAACTCCCCTATAATCTATAGCTGAGAGCTGGGGAAAAAATGAATAAAATTGATGAGGGTGAAAGAAGGGTTCTATCAGAGTTTCACCAAAAGCTCCTTGTTGAGCAGTGAAAAGCAGTTTAAACATGAAGTGCAGCTGGGCTTTGATTATTTGTTAGATTTTATTGTACCTTTCCTTGCACTTGCAAATTTTCACACATTTCTCACAAAAATGTCATATTGTCATGAGTGGGATGTAGACACTGGAGGGGGCAAATTAAGAAAGAAAATAGAATTTGAAAAAGATAATTATACAACAGATAGAAGGTTGTGAGAAAAAAATTCATCACATGTTTGTTAGACTATGTTAAAAGTCATTTAAAATACTTGATCAAATTAATAATTGTCTTTTATAAACATTCATAGGTTTATATGCAGAAAAAAGAACTTAAAGATAATAATTAAAGATGTTAGTTTCCTATAATAATAATAATGTTTATTAAAATACCCTTGAATGTATATGGTCCATTTTAAAGGACACAAAATGTCAATACATGTTAAAAGATAATGGATCTCAAATATAAGGTTTTAAACATCTTAATAATCAAAACAATTAAAAATTTAATTTTTTTATTGTATTTTGAAAATGTGATGATGACAAATTATTATTTTGCCACAATTATTTACAACCTATTTTCTCAAAGGTCTACTTCTTTGAGAAAACAGGTTGTAAATAATTGTGGCAAAATAATAATTGTATCCTTTTATGTCCAAAGTATGGCTGATTTAAAACAGAGAGAAGCAAACTGCCATTCTAACAGAAGGTATTCTCAGTTAAGGGGCCAATATTGTTTCTATTTATTGTTTACATTCTCCATCCTTAAATTCAAGTAATAAATTGTTGTCATAGGATAGTTAATTACATCAAGAAGAACCTTACAATTAAGCTCAAGACCTACAAGAAGCTATTAAAATTAACGGAGCCAAATGTGGAGCAGAACATTTCTGGACATCAAGTTGACCGGCTAATATTTCCTGGAACAGGTATTTTCTGTTTTCCACAATACATATACAAACCAAAAGTGTAAAATACCTGTCTAACAGAAAATGCAAATAGAATTGGAAGCAGAAGGGAGATACACTTATCCAAATTTACTAGTTAAGCTAATTGAAAGAAAATTTTCCATTCCTTTTTTCAGCCTAAGTTTGTTTGATGGTTTATCCTTTTGAAATCCATCAGTATCTCATATACCATAAAAGAAAAGTAAAAATTGTTTTATTTTTATCTACCATATGCAATTCAACTGGTTAGACATTCAAGGAGGAGAAAAGTTAATGTTAATGAGAAATTTATTATCTCTAGGTGCTACGGGATAATTGTCAGGAGTTTACTATATGCTTCACAAAGATACAAGTGCTATAGAAGTAATTTAATTAATATTTAAGTTATAAGGGAGCCACAGAGCACAACAGAGTTTTTGTTTTTGTTTTTGTTCTGCAATAGCACAAGGGGATTTCAATGCAAGAGATAGCCATATCAATTGGCTACTTATGTCTATATAGGACTTCAAAGTAAAAGTGATAACAATGGTAATTGGTCAAACAAAGGCAAAGATATGAAAATCGTGTAATGTTTTTAGAAAATGGTGATTCAAATTTCGTTTTTTAAAATAGATTTTTAAGGAATTATTGAAAAAATTGGGATAAGATTTTTAATAACTGGTATGTCTTCCATGAACTGGTGTGCAACAGACTTTAAATTTTATTCTATTATTTTTTTTTTTACAGTCTAATTTTAGGAGGTTCATTTTCTCCTATATTTATCTACCTTTTCCTGTCTCTCAATAAAGATTTACTGACAACTACAGTAAAACTTTGCCAAAGACAGGTTAGTTACATTTTCCCAGGTAAACTGTAGAGAGTTCATCAGCACATATTCTGGAGAAATTTCTTTCTTTGTATTTCTTAATTGGTGATCCAACACAAACCAGAGTTATCACTTCTTATTTCTACACTTAAAAAAATCATAGCAGCAAAACTCTATTTGTTTAATGACTCCTAATTTGGATCATTTCCATAAAATTACCCTGCTCTCCCAAGCTGTTTCTTACCTTTGATCTGCTGATAGAATACAGTTGGATCTTTCAGCCCTCACCTAAAAGAGTCCCTATTTCCCTTCTGAGCCACCTTTTAAAAGAAGTAATTATATTTAGAACTCCAGAGTCAAAAATGGTTTATTTCTGATAAAATAAATCAGATTAATTTTATTTTCCCTTTAGAGTGAAGAGGACTTGACTGAATCATATCTTAAAGATGCTTTGGATTCAAACACTTTGAGTTTATGAGCCTAGTCTTAGTTTCATTGCAACTGTAAACTTGGGAAGAGCATCCAAAAGTACAAAAATAAACAAAAACATAGAAAAAGTGAAAAATCACAAAAGATAAATAACAGACAATAGGAAAAGCCAATGTAATGTTTTCAAGATTCATTCATCATGTTGTATGTATCAGTGACCCATTTTTTATGATGAATACAATTTTATTACATAAATAAGTTACATTTTGTTTATTCATTGATGGAAACTTTGGGTTGTTTTCACCTTATGGTTATAATAACTAGTGATGCTTTGAATCTTGTGTGTTTGCGTGTGTACATGTTTCCGATCTTGAGTTTATACCTAATAGCAGAATTGATAGATCACATGTTAACACTATGTATAACTTTATGAAGTAATTCTAAACAGATTTCCAAGATGACTGTGCCATTTGGCAATCCCACAGTAATGCATGAGTCCCAAATTGTCCGTATCATCTCCAACACTTACTTTTCATTTTTTTGATTAGATAACCTATTGTGTAGGAAATGGTATGTCATGGTTTGACCAATTATATGGGGCTTTTTTTTCACATGCTTATTGGGCATTTATATAAATTATTTGGAAAAAACATCAATTCAAATCCTTCGTTTTTTTGTTTGTTTGTTTGTTTGTTTGTTTGTTTATGATTGTGCTATTTGTGGTCAGGCACAGTGGCTCACATCTGTAATCCTAGCACTTTGGGAGGCTGAGGTGGGCAGAGATCACTTGAAGTCAGAAGTTAAAAACCAGCCTGGACAACATGGTGAAACCCCATCTGTAATGAAAATACAAAAATTAGCCAGACATGGTGGGGCATGCCTGTCATTCCAGGCGGATGCTGAGGTGGGAGAATACCTTGAACCCAGGAGGCGAAGGTTGCAGTGAGCTGAGATTGCACCACTGCACTCCAGCCTGGGTGACACAGCAAAATTCCATCTCAGAAAAAAAAAAAGAATGTGCTATTTTTCTTTTTGCTGTTGAGTTGTAAGAGTTTTAATATATTTTAGTATATTACTATACTATAATATATATATATATATATATATATATATATATATATATAATAGTACTCACTAAAATTAGTGAATACTATTTTAATGAATGCTTTTTTTATTGCTTGTGGTTTCATATCATATCTAAAAACCACTGCCTCATCCAAGGTCAAAGAAATGGATGTACAATGGAGAAAATAAATATTAAAAAAGAAAAATAATCATGCTGACATATTTTTCTAATAGCTTTGTAATTTTAGCTCTTAAATTTATGTATTTAATCTATTATCAGTTAATGTTTTCTATGTTATGAAGTACCATTCCAACTTTATTCATTTGCACATGAGTTTCCATTTGCCCTGGCACCATTTATTGAAAAGACTTCTTTCATTCATTGGATTTTCTTGGCTACTTTGTTGAAAATCAACTGACCATTAATGTAGAGTTTATTTCTGGACTCAGAATTCTGTTTCATTAATTGCCACCTACAGTGTGCTACTAACACAATATCTTGATTACTGTAGCTATGTAGTGAGTTTTAAAATTGGGAATTGTGAGTCCTCAAAATTTTTCTTTATTTTCAAGAATTTTTGGCTACTTTGGGTCTCTTGTATTTTCAGATAAACTTTTCGGTCAACTTGCCAATTTCTGCAATAAAGGAAGCTGGGATTTTGATAGGGATTGTGTTGAATCTGTAAATCAACTTTAAAATAATTCAATGAACATGAGATGTTTTCCCATTTATTGATTACCTTTAATACTGTTCTGTAGCTTTCAATATGCAAGTCTTGTACTTCCTTTATAAAATACATTTATAACTTTTTTTAAAAATGGAAATTATGTCTTAATTTTATTTTTATATTTTCATTACTCATGTATAGAAAGTGATTTTTGTATCTTGATCTTATATCCTGCAATAATGCTGAACTCATTATCAGGTTGGTGCAAAAGTTATTGTAGTTTTTGCAATTACTTTTAGTTCTTATGATTTTCTACATATAAGATCATGTAATTTGCAAAAGAATATAGTCTTAGTTCTTCCTTGGGTTTTATATCTTTTAATTGCCTATCTGTTTTAGCTAGGACCTCCAGTACAATATAGAAATGATAAACCTGTGGAGATTTCTGTTAGAATGTACTTTTTCTCATACTTTGGTTTTGAATTAAGCAAGTTACAATAAGCTAAAGGAGTTAAGTTGAACATAGGCCTCTGGATACTGATGCTTATAAAAAATGATATTCAGAGAGGATCAGAATTAGTGGGCATTATTTTTTGATTAATCATATAGCAGTTTTCACTAGCGAATTCTATATTTTCTCTTACTTTTCTATAACAAAATCAACTGAAGGGCTTTATATAAAAAAATTACTGAGTCAAGGTTATGGTATATAGTGTTTCCTTTGTTGTTATCAATGTACACAATATTTAACTGGCTTATGTTAGGTAATGCAATAAAACTATTTAACTAATTATTACTGACAATACTAGAAAAGAATATGTGGCCCACATTATTCCAAACCCCTAACCAGTGATTTTACTGACATTTAACTTGAAGTTAGTTTTAATAGGGTGTCTTTGTTCTCCCCTAAGTAACTAATTTGATTTTATTACTATCATAAATCATTTAACTTACTGTTCCATCTTTTTGGCATTAACTGTGGGGTTGGTTTGAGATCATTTGTAGCCATCCATTAGTAATAGATTTGGTAAATAATTTTGACCATAACATGTGCTGTGTGCTCCCTGAGAGATTTACATGGTCTTTCTCTTTGCCATTTTTTTTTCTATGCCATTTATTTTCCAAGTGATTTTTTTCAATGTCTCCTTTTGTACTCTATCTATTTAAGTCACTTTCAATGTTTGCTGAAACTAAGTGAGACACCTATAAATAAACAAGAAGAACAACAAAAAATCTCAAAAGCAGAGTATAAATTAAGAATCATGACAAGAAACATATTACTATTTCCACCTCAAAATAATAAATGCTTTACAAAGGTGAGGAAACTGATGTCCCATCCTTTTTTATTCTTTCTTCCCTCAAATCAGTCTGCCAGTAAGCATTACTGTGGATTTTGCTTGAGTTCAAACCCTATATGGGTAATTAACACTGGTCGATGTGCTGCTTTTATCAACATATCTCCAGTTGCAAAAATATCTATATTATGTTGTATATGTATATTTTAATAAATGAATATGCAATTGAATTTGATCAGTGAAAAATATAAAAGGCCTCATCCTTGAAAAAAAAATCTATTTTTAAGTTGTGTTTAAGAAGGTGACAGAGATCTTAAAGTCAGTGAATCAAGTCAAATGGCAAAAGAAGCTGAAAATAATGAACGGAGCAACAGAAGGAAAAATGATTTTCCCTCAGCACAACCATTTAAATAAATTGAATACACTATCAGAAAGGCAGTGTGCTATTTTCAGGACTTAGAAATTGTCTGAACAGCCCTTTCTAGATTTGCTTCAAGCTGCTGGCAGTCTCATTCCATTCACCCATTAGGCTGACGATGAAAAGCAAGCCAGGTGGCTTATATATGCATTCAAAAACAAAGTTGTTTTATCCAAATGTGAGAATGGACAAGAAGCGAAAATAGTCCTGTGATCTGCAAATGAGAAAGAGACTTCTTTCAAAAAAGAATTCTCACACTGAAAAAAACCTCTTGAAATACAGAAGAAATTTTTACTTGTTTACTTGGCAGGAGAAGAACTTATCTGTATTGCCTTTACAAGCTTCTGAAGGCTGACATATATAGACTATTTGTAAAAGAGTAGAGGTAACATTTGAAAGACTTGCCAATTAACTTTTAATTAGTCCTAATGTGTGCCACTTTAAGTCAATGGACAATTACTTCAAGATAAAAATATATTTCCTGCTACCGATCACTAAATCCATAGAAAAAGCAAAACACAGAATTTTGAGTGTGAATACTCACACTACAAATGAAGAGATGTATCTACTATGTATAAAGACACATATACACATACAGTTTGGAAGTCCCTTCTTTTCTTCACAGTATTACCAACTAAAAAATGTAGACTACCTGGATTTTAGAATTTATCCTACTTGATAAGACATATGATTTAAAAGCCCATGTTTGCTGCAACATTGACAAAGTTGAATTGTGATGACCTTATTTAGTATTTATAAAATGCTTGGTTTTAAAAGGCAAAGAAAAAAAAGAGAGAGAAAAATCATAGTTCTAACTCCTAACTCACAAAACTAAAATGAGTAAGTAGCTCTTATAGGCACATGCTTCACAGAGCTCCCTCAGTCTCCTCCATTATACATGGAGCAGTTACGCCTTCCAGACAGAAATGATCATTGCTTGCCCTGTTGGAAGTGTGAGTACATAATAACATGAGGACATTTGTAAAGGTGGGACAAAAATGTTCCAAGAGAGAAAAAGAAAAAGAAGAATTCCCAGATAGAATTTGCAGAAGGGAAATAACGTATTCCGCTATAGGTTTTCGGCTCGCAAATACGATAATTCATGGACATTTGGAATTACGATTCATACTTGAAACATAATGGTTGAAGAAAGGAAAAATACTACAAGATCTATTTCATAGAATTAAAATACTTATTTCAAGGTTTTTGGGAACAAGTTCAATAACTAAAGAGTTCTTTAAAAGAACAAAATTAAACAGTAGTTTAGGGCCAGATGATTTAGCACTTTTGATTGTTAAAAGGTTGAATGAATTGTGGGTGTGCATCTTGTTCTAAGACTGCATTGTGCAAGACATATTGAAATTTTTGTTCTGTCACTCTCTACCTTTTGATCTGTCTGCCTGTCCTCTGTCAAGACTAATGTAACACTAAAATTCTGACATTGAACTGTTGAGAATTTCTATCTTGTCTATTATTGTACTGTATTATGGGAAGTTTTCTCCATCTTTACACCAAGTAATCCATGGGGGAAAAACTCTGTATATGTCTAAGCTGTTTCAATGTCAAAAAGTGGACATGAAAATTTGAAACAAGGCTGGAAACTGCTGAGTTTGAGTCCAAAACCTATGCATTTACCATTTAACCATTTCCCTCTGAGGTTTTGCTACCTCTCTAGGGCGCAGCTAGGAATCAGTATCATCATCGCTGGTAAGAATCACAGTTGTTAATCCTTTCTTCACTATTGGGATTTCTCGCTTTGTACTTAACTTCCTTCACATTCTCAGCTATCTTTCAACTGCTCTAGAACAGAGGGTATTCTTCCCTCACTGCATTGGACATTTGTGAAAACAAAATGTTCATTTAACTTATGTTTCTCCAAACTCTTGGATGACATCATTCTTTGGATGACAAAGAATCAGAAATCCCAACTACATATGTAACCTGAGGAAGAAGAAAACATGGAAGAGCAAATAATAATTTAATATTTTATTAAGTGGTCCTGCCACAAATATATTATAACTTGGAAATACACTTTCACTTCAGAGTCCCATGTTGCCAAATTTCATGTTTGAAATTCCATGGGATTGTTAAGCTCTGATAAAACCTGAGGGTGCCTAAGTTCTACCTACTTTACTTCAGTGTATTATCTTTACTTTAGAAATTTTATAAGGACAAGGAATTCAGCCATTAAAAAATAAAAGAGATAGAACAGGGTTAGAGTGAGGTTTTTAACTCACATGCATTGCTTTCACACCTCACTGCTTTAATAAATCATATTTATACACACATACACACTCAAGGTCACAATGCATAGCTATTGTATACTACCAGCATATTCCATAGAAACTGTGAGATCAGTTTTCAGACCAATATTGTGATATTGTATAAATACCACAATAAAGTGAGTCACACAAATTTTTGGTTTTCCAGTTCATGTAAAAGTTATGTTTACAATATACTGTAGTCTATAGCATTATGTCTAAAAAATGTACATACTTTAATTAAAAAGTACTTTATTGCGCAAGAATACTAACAAGCATCTGAGCCTTCAGTGAGTTGTAATCATTGCTGGTGGAGTATCTTGCTTTGGTGGTAATGGCTGCTATGGGGTGGTGATTGCTGAAGTTTCGAGTGGCTATGGCAATTTCTAAAAATAAGACAACAATGAAGTTTGCTATGTCAATAGACTCTTCCTTTCATAAAATATTTCTCTACAGACTGCTATGCTGTTTGACAGCATTTTATCAACATTAAACATTGTTTCAGTATTTGAGTCAATATGTTCAAACTCTATCAATGCCTTATCAACTAAGTTTATGTAATATTTTAAATTTTTTGTTGTACTTTCAACAATGTACATAGAATCATCGGTAGTAGAATCCATATCATGAAACCATTTTCTTTGCACATTCATGAGAATTAACTCTTCATCTGCTCAATTTTATCATGAGATTGTAGCAATTCAGTCACGACTTTAGACTCCCCTTTTAAATCTAGGCTCTTGTTTCCACCACATCCGCAGATACGTCCTCTAAAGAAGTCCTGAAATTCTCAAAGTCGTCGATGAAGGTTGCAATCAACTTCTTCCAAACCATTGTTACTGTTGACATTTTGACTTCCTCCCATGAATCACAAATATTTTTAATAGCCTCTAGAATGATGAATCCTTTCTTACTGAAGTATAAATTATGGAAGTGAAGGATTTTAATTAACTTTGCCCTGATCCATCAGAGGAATCACTATCTATGGGAGCTATCTCCTTACAAAATGTATTTTTTAATAAAGAGACTTGAAAGTTCAAATGACTCCTTAATCCATGGCTGCAGAATGAATATTGTGTTAGCAGGCATGAAAACAACATTAATATCCTTGAATATCTCCATCAGAGGTCTTAGGGTAACCAGGTACACTATTAATGAGCAGTAAAAATTTGAAAGAGTTTCTGTTTTCCTAAGCAGTAGGTCTCAATAGGGAGCTTAAAAGGTTCACTAACCCTGTAAACATCAGCATTAGTGATGCTAAACATCATCCAGGCTTTGATGTTCTTATTACAGCGCATAGACAGTCAATTTAGAATAATGCTTAAAGCTGAGGGCTTTTGGAATGGTAAATGAGCATTGGCTTCAACTTAAAGTCACCAACCACATTAGCTCCTAACAAGAGTCAGCCTGTTATTTGAAGCTTTGAAGCTAGGCATTGACTCTACCTCTCTAGCTATGGAAGTCCCAGGTTTCATCTTCTTGAATTACAAGGTTGTTTCATCTACACTGAAAGTCTTGTTTAGTGTAGTCATCTTCATCAATGATCTTAGATAAATCTTCTAGATACCTTCCTGCAGCTTCTACATCAGTACTTGCCATTTTATCCCTGTACTTTCATGTTATGAAGATGGCACCAGTGCTTAAATATGATGAACTGACTTCTGCCAGCTTTAAACATTCCCTCTGCAGCTTCTTCACCTAAGCCATTAGTAAGTTAAAGGGAATTAGGAGCCATACTCTGGATCAGGCTTTGGCTTAAAGAATGTTATGGCTGGTTTGATCTATCCAGACAAAGAAACTTTCTCCATATTAGCAATATGGCTGACTTGCTTTCTTCTCATTCATGTGTTCACTGGAGTAGCAGTTTTAATTTCCTTCAGTAATGTTTCCTTTGCATTCACCACTTGGCTGACTAGCATAAGAGACTTGGCTTTAGGCTTATCTCAGCTTTCAACGTGTCTTCCTCATCAAGCTTAATAGTTTCTAGCTTTTTATTTAAAGTTAGAAATGTGCCATTCTTCCTTTCACTTAAACATTAGGGATGACTGTGGAGTTATTAGTTAATATCATTGTGTGTTAAGGAATAGAGAGGCCCAAGGATAAGGAGAGAGATGAGGGAGCTGTTGGTTGGTAGAGAAGTCAGAACACCAACATGTATCAAGTAAGTTTGTTGTCTTATATGGGGGACATGGTTTATGGAATGCCAAAACAATAACCATAGCAACATGAAAGATCACTGATCACAGATCGTTATAACAAATATAATCATAAAAGATAAGTTTGAAATGTTGCCAGAATTACTAAAATTTAACATGCAGATATGAAGTAAGCACATGCTGTTGGAAAAATGTTGCCAACAGACTTGCTCAACCTTGGGTTGTCACAAACCTTCAATTTGTAAAAAGCACAATATATGCAAAGTGACAAAAAGTGGAGCAAATTAAAGCAAAGCACAATCAGATAATACATGCCAGTGTCTTACAAAGCCATCTCAATTCACTACTCCATGATTAACCATACTTCATTCAATAGCAAAAGATTTTTGAGGCATTTTTGGTGTTGTTTAAAGAATTTTTTGTGCTGATTTCTTTGACCCAAACACTTCTGATCAGTTCACAGCAACATATGTTTATGCAGAAAATTACTTCTCAAGTAGGAAGGAATAATTCAAGGTCCAAGAGAATATGGGCTCCTTTCTAAAATCAATTGCTATTTTTTCTAAAATCAATTGGCAACAAAAATCCAATTGTGACCATTCATGAAAAACAGATGAAAACATATTTGTTTGAAACAAAAATTATAGAATGTTTACAGGAATACTCATATAATTATCAGTGTATAAATACAGTCAAGTATTTATAATTTTCAGTTTATGACAGTAAACCTGCAAAGACCACAAAATAAATTAATCAAAATCAGCATCACTGTTTTTTTCCATGGGGTTTTGACCATTCTCTTGGTTTTTGTTTGTTCATTTTTGGTGTTAAAGAAAAATTTCTTATGAATTAACCTGTTTTTCAAAAAGCAATTTTTCTCTTTGAGAAATTTCTATCTTCTTCTAAGCTTACATTGATTTTAAAAACTATTTAATGAACTAGCTAATTTTAAACAGTTACTGTAAACTATCAGGAAATTGCACATCACATTTGAATGTTACATACAAAAGTATTTATTTTATTTTATTATTAGTTTAAAAGGATTCTTTGTGGCAAATGTGCCAGAATATCCTGATTATAATTAAGTCAATTGTTTAGCTTAGTTTTATATTCAGGAAGGTGAAAAATGCAGATGTCTGACTGTTTGAATGCAAATCTATAAGGAGATAAATCCTCAGCAGCATATTTATTTCTGGCAGCATTACTATTGTTAGTGATTTAAATAGCTACAACTGAGGATGTAAATAGAATCAATAATCGGATGACTTTTGTGCAATGATTTAAAAAAAATTAACAGTTCACAGGTCTTATTAGTTGATACTAATTTCATTAGGGAAAAGAAAGTCAGTAGTCTCATTGAAATTAATTTTGCCCAATTACTATGTATAGTTCTTTCCAATAGAAAAGAGATGGTCAGTTATTTATTATGGTTTGCTTTGTGATAAGAATGTTCATTGTAAAGTGATTTTTAATTTTCAGAGGCTATTTAATTTGCTGCCCTTGGATTTAGTATATGAACTGCCTGATCAGCCTCTTACCCTTTAAAGACAGGAATTTACTACTTTGGAATTTTGGCTATCTCAGTTGCAGAGCTAATAAAAAAAACATTTTGTATGCTCTAGGCTTTTATTTTATTAACTGCTACTTTCTGAAGTCTATGGCACTGTAGGAACTAGAAATAAAGAAACATCAGAGTATTCAAGTAAAAATATAAATCATAGAATCATAAGGAATGAAACGCAGACCTTATTTTTCCCCCAATGATTAACTAAAACCAACTCTATTTCACAAGCAACCATCAGAAAATCCTTAAAAATCTGATTAAACATATTTGTTAATGAGATCAAAAACACATTTATCTAGGTTTTATCTGCTTTGAGATAAGTAAAGAGAAATTTTATCAAAACAATTATTTCATTAATCACATTTATATGTGGTTATGAGCATTTGAATATGTTAATTAAAACCTCTAAGTCTAGCTTACTGAAAGTTATAAGACAGCAGTTTCAAAGGACAACTATTGGGAGATAACTGATTCTTTCTCTCACTTATCACTCCTTCCTCCCCATTTAGCTGGTCAGGGAAGTCTTTAAATGTTTCCTTTAAACTGGTTGCTTTTTTACCAACCTCACTGAGTCAGCCACTCCTCAGGAACTATCAGACTGCATGAATCAGCTAACTGACCTTCTTGTTAACCATCCACATTTCAGTCCATTCTCCATGCAATTAACTTTCTAAAGTAGAAAGCTTATGTAATTCTTCCTGGTCGGGTTACCTTGAACAAGGTCAGCTGTTCCTAGTCTAAAGGTAACTTCCAAATGCCTCAGAAATGTCTTCAATATAACCTCAATAGTATCTATGTGTCTATTTATTTACCCTCTCTTGGAAGTGGTTTTAACCAGAATGGATTGTTCTTCCCTCACACCCTCCCCAAAATGTCTTTCCAGTTTCTTATGTCTGTGTTTGAAATACTCTTCATTCTTATTCTATTCATTCTTTAAGTTCCAGAACAAATGTTACCTGCCCAATGAAGCTCTTCTTATCAAAACCCACATGCTGAGTCCTCTTTCCTCCTTATCAACAGAAGAATTCTTCAGCGAAAGCCAACTTTTCTTCTCCTTTAATTAATTTAATCCTAAGTATTTTATTCATGCCTTTAAAAAATCCAGTTAGAGTTCTTATAATGAGATAAATAACCTATTTTATTTTCTTGAATGACTTGCTTATGCTTTTAGGACACAGAGTCATAGGAGACTAATAGAGGCTTGTCGAATTTATGACTAAATTTCACCATATTTTACAATCCTTTCTTTTATAAGCCATCTTACTTTCAAAGTAGTGATTATTTTGCATCTAGATTTTGCGATCTCATTAATTATGTCACAGGATATTCATATCCTTTCAAGTTAAAGTACATTTAGGCTTAGGATTAATACAATAAATGTTCTAACTGAGCTATATTTGAGAACTATCTAAATATTTATAAAAAGGTATAGGTGAATGTGCAGGGAGATTAGTTAAAAATCCAAGTAACATATAGATTAAATGTGAAAATACTTGCTAAACATTTTATATTAAAGAATATATTTACACACATTCATATAGTCGTATCCACCCACAAAGTTAGCCCTGATTGGTCCCAAGAAGCCTCTGGTCTATTTTTAGAACAATTCCCTAGTCTTTAAATGACTATTTCACATCATTTTCACCTTAAACTTCAAAGAGCTCTTTTTCTAACACGTCTCTCAGCTGAAGGCCTTACTCGCAATCTCAAGAAGATAGAAGTAATCAAAAGAGAGCTTTATTGTGCTCCAATCTCCACACCAACCTTACCTTTATGGCTAAGCACGTGCTTAGCCCTCTCTCCTCTTATCACAGAAGAACTCTTCAGCGGAAGCCAACCCTTCTCCACTGCATTAGGTTTCATCCTTTCCAGCTTACTCACATCCATTGCTTCAGCAATTGCTCTTCTTCAGTCTGCTCTGGTTTCTCCCTTCAAATGAATCATTCCCTTCAGCATGCAAGCCTATTCCAATCCCGCTTAGCTTTGAAAAAACAAACAAATAAGTCACGCACAAACACACAAATGATTTTCTTTATTCTACTTCTCTCCACAGTTACCCCACCTCTTCCCTTTTATGGCAGAACTTTTAAAATGAATTATTCATGAATTACGTGTTATTTCCTTACTTTTTAGTCTGTTTGGAGTACACCGTAATAGATGAGCATCACACTAACCCACCAAAAGAGCAACCAAGGTCACATATTCTTTAAAAAAGTTTCTGCCTCTTCTTTCTTCTCCTAGAAACTATGTTTTGATGGCTTCATCACATGCTTCCTAATATCACTTGCAATCCGTTCACTCTTGCCTTCCTAACTTCTTTTCAGACTTCTTGCTTTCTCAATATCTCACTAACTTCCTAATATTTGACTACATTTGGTATTTGTCATACTCATTGCATGATTCTTCTCACCCAGTTACAAGGTTTAGTGTCTATAGTGATGGCTCTCAAGTATATAACCCAAATCAAGATATCCCTCCTCAATTCTACATTCATTTTCCCAAATCCCTATTACACATCACTATTTGGAGTTCCAACAAATAAACAAAGTTTATCAGGTCCAGAACATATGTCCTAATTAATATCGTGTCAATGTAACCCAAACTTTCATTGTTCCTTCCCTACAGTAGTAAACAGCAACTCCAATTTTATAGGTACTGAGACAAAAATGGGTAATAATTGTTGTTCCGTTCTTTTTCTTTTATCCCAAATTAACAAATACTGTAGGCTGTAACTTTAAAATCTACCCAGAATCCATCCCTGCCTACTATATTCCCTACAATGATGATACCCATAGAGTGTTGTTTGATTATTAGCAAAAGCCTTTACCAAATTATCTTCATGTTTCTCAGATCATTAGAGAATTTCTAAATATGTAATCCAGTTAAGACATTGGTTATTAACTAGAGGATATTTTATCCTTTAATGGGGGATACTTGGAAATGTCTGGAAGTATCTTTCATTGTCAAAATTAGGGAAAAGCTAGTGGGTACAAGCCAGAGATGCTGTTAAACATCCTATAATGCATATGGCAGTTCCTTGAAAAAGAGAATGATGTTGACCAAAATCACATACAAAAACTTGATTTGAAAATATGTCACACTCTTTGTACGACCTTCTATAGACTTCTCATCTCACTCTGTATAAGAACAAACATCTTTGTAGTTAATTGCCTACAATGTCCCACAATACCTGGCCCTCTAATACTTCTCTGATTTCATCCTCTCTCTTGACATGTCACTCTTCTCCAGCCATAGTGGTCTCTCTGAAAAGTTTCAAACAGGTTACCATAAGAGTTCCCATATTGTTGCATTTTTTTTTTCTCTCTGTTTGCAGTATGCCTTAAACAGAGAATTATATGACTTTCATGCTTCCTTCTTTCAGGTATCTGCTCAAATATTGTCTTTATAGTGAGGTCGTCTCCCATTATCATTTATAAAATGTCATTCTCCAATACCAGATGCAACTCATATAGCTGGCTTTGGCTATGACATTTATCTGCTTTACTTTTCTGCATAAATACTTCCTTAAAATACTAACTTTTTTAAAAAATGAGGTCGCCTCTAAAATATAAATTTGAAGAGGTTAGGTACAGCTCTCTCACTCTCTCTCTCTCTCTTAACTTTTTTTTGTTGTTGTTGTTTTTACCACTTAGGAAGATGCATGAACTAGAAAGAGATATTTAATAAATTTTGTTGAATGAATGCATAATCTAATTGAAAATTCATAGTTATTTATCTGTTGAAATAACATTAGATTAAGCTTGGCTTAATGGAATCAAGGGAATAAAACATATCAGTTTTAAACTAGAGAGTTTTGATTCCTCTCACATTTTATTTTGATTATATGAAAGTAGAACATCTAATAAGCTCCTTCTCAGTTGAAGAAAACATGGAACACATCAATAAAATAGAGATCAAAGGGTATGGGGGCTAAGAGAGAAGAATTTAAATGTTCTTTCATTTTCTCCTTTTCTTTCTATTGATAAGTAATTATGGGGGTTAGCCCTCAATTCTTTGATTTGCTTTAAACCAATTTGAAAACAAACAAATTCCTAAACCTTAAGGACAACTTCTATTCATCAGTAAATTGCAGTTCATAAATCCCTTGTGCACATCCTTGTGCTGTAAACAGCTAATTCCAGATCTATCTAAATTCCAAGCATAAATCCAAGTCTTATTGCTAAGTTAGCTTACTCAGACTAGCTCATCTTCTCACTCATTCCAGCTTTGTTTCTTGGTTTATGTTGTGGTAAATATGGAGAAATCAGGTCAGTTATAGCACAACAGTTTGAAATACAGTTCAGTTTGGTACTTTAAGGTTGTGAGTTACACACAGCCTAGTAGAAAACAATGAATATCAACACAAGATATGTAATATGTATCATAGTTTGGCTACAAGTTCAGCTAATGCTATAACAAACTAGCTTACACTAAGACAATATGTTTCACAATGCAATACTTGAGAAGAACGGTAACTATTAGAGGTGGTTGTATCAGTTGATAGCCTTAAGGATGGAAATTGTTACCTTCTCTCTGCTTTGTTATTCTATGGATCTTCACTTTTACGTCAGGCTGATATCTTTAAGCATTCAATATAATCCTAGGTGCAGAAGAATTCATTCTGAATGTGTCTCTTTTAGAGGAAAGAGACCTCTCCCCAGAGGTTTCTCCACTACTACACCTGGTTTCTTATCAAGTTGAGAATTCACTAATATACTTATGCAAAAATCAGTCATTAGTGAGGCAAAGACGTTATCTGGTTTAAATAATTCATATTTTTCCCTGAAACTGATAATACAATTTTCAAATATATGGTTCTGTTAGCAAGAAAGAATGGAGGAACGGATAATTGATAGAATAAGGAGAGTATATACTACAAGAGATTTGTCTTTGTTGGAGCGCAACGTTATTTATTTGCCCTTGTCCCAACCTTTTATGCTTCTGGAACCCCAGTGCCTTCCTGGTGCTTCCTCATTACCCAATGCTTCCTAATGTAACCATCCAGCCCTTTTCTTGACTAAAATCCTTTATATTCCTCAAATCTTCCATACTTATTTTCATTATTCATTATGAACACGTTAATTCCTCAAAAATGTCAGTACTTACCTTAGAAAATAATGCAATTCACATAAATCATATAGAAGTTACATTAACTTGTGTCTTGACCTCTAAGTTTCTGGGCTTTCCCCTGTTACATACTTACGTTGAAGTCTAAGTCCTCTTGGCTTAACATGATTCAGCCTACTATTTAAATCATGAACATAGACTTTTGTGATAGACCTAAGACAGGGACCAAAATCTAACCCTAGATATCTAGCCTTTAACAAATTGCTGCATTTATTAAACCTCAGTTTCATCAATTAGGGACAAAATATGAAACTTCAAGCTCTTTCATAATGCACATGAAATGGTTAGCACCATGATGGATACCTAGTAATGGTTTCCTTAATGATTGCTTTTCTATTAGTGCTATCATTACCATAATTAAAATCTCCAGCACCTATAATAAAATAGTATTCCCGTACTTCAATACCTCAGCAAATGTGTTTTATATAAATTAATTAATTTTACAAAACAGTAAGGTGTTATCATCTATAACTTGTACCAGAATTTAGATATATTTTTTAAAAAACTGTTAAATTTAGCCTGAGAATGTCTCAACCAATACCCAAAATAAAATGTAATGTTTGGGTTTATTCAATGTCCAGGATTTTCTGATTTCAGATAATCTTACATATAAGATGCAAAGGTAGGAGTAAGATTGTGTACAGGAATGTGAAATGTTGTATGACAATGAGACATCTAGTGTTCCTTGATTCCTTCCATTCTTTCTTTATTTTGTTTTTACCCTCACTTCCTTTCTCTCTCATCTCTCACTGTATATAAAATTTCTCCAGACTCTCAGCAGACTTGCATTTCTTTGAAAGCAACACTCGCAGAAGCTGACTCCAAAAAGATCAAATTTATCTGGCATTGTGTACGCTACATCGTCATTTGTGTTAACTGCTTATTCGTTCTGCCTAATCATCACACAGTACAACCTGGAGGAAATAATCTGGACATCTGTTTAAACATGGTGAATTGAATGACACATTATCTCTGATACATTTAAAAAAACAAATAAAGTATACTACAGGAATAGATAAAAGAACAGAGAATAGACAATCAGGCAACAAACAGGGAGGTGTCCTTAATGTTCTGGAGTGAAAAGCAAGTGATAGCATGATAACTGATGTAGCAGAGCTGAGAAAGAGAACATTTCTCTGCAGATGAGGCTGCTGATAAAGAGCAAGTTGGTATTTCAGAAACCAGAGGTAGACAAGTTCCACTGAAGGCAGAAATTAACATGTAGGCAGGGGAAATGGGTAGGACAGAACACAGAAGTGATTAATATTTTTTTCTGGTAGGCAAGATTCTAAAAATATACAGGTCCCAAAGATTTTCCACCCTAATTCAGGGGACTTGGAAAACAGTAAGATATCATGCCCTCTAATGTGCCACGTTTCACAGCAAAAGGAATCTTGCAGATGTGATTAAGTTTACTAATCAGTTCCTCTGAAACTGAGGACCTAATGTAATCACACTAGATTCTTAAAAGCAGAGGGTTTTCACTTGCTGACAGTAGAAAAGGAAATCAGAGATTTGAAGCATTATCTATCTCTGATGATGGAAGAGGTCATATGCAAATGATGCATGGAGGCTTTGGAGCTGAGCAGCCTCAGCTGCCAGCCAGCAAGTAATAAGGAACCTCAGTTTCACAAGTTCACGGTACTGAATTTGGCCAACAACCAGAATAAACTACATGTAGATTCCTCAGTCTCCAGAAAATAGTTCCCCCTAACTGACACCTTGATCAATCCTGCAAGACCCTAAGCAGAGGACCCTAAGCAAAAAACCCATTAAGCTTGCTCAGATTTCTGAGCTACAAAATGGAGGAATAATAAATGGGTCTCAAGTTATTAAGTCTACGGTAATCTTTTATGTGACAATAGAAAATGGCGGTAGTCCCAGTTTCTCTGGAGACTAAGGTGAGAGGATCACTTCAGTCCAAGAGTTCAAGTCCAGCCTGGGTAACAATTAAGGCCTCACCTCTTAAAAAATAAATTAACTAAATTTACTAAAACATCTGAATTCAGCAATGAGATCACGTCTTCCCAAACACAACAGGGATTTATTCTCTGAGTTTCCACAATGAAGGGAGGAGAAAGGAAACACCCATTTGAGTGTCTCTGGATGAAATGATATTCCTTCTTCATTACTTATACATCAAATCACACCAGCTGATTTGCTGGTGTGATATTCCTTCATGTTCTTTCCTCATTACTATACAGCAAATCACACCAGATAATGAGACTGATCAACTCACAAAGACAATTTTCATTGGAGAAATGGCGGTTTTCCTACTCAAACTCAAGTTCTACAGCCCACTGTCAATTCTTATTGGTCAGGGGACCATTTCTTCCTAACCCTATATTTTGTTTTCACATAGACAGAATTCTAGTATTACAATCTTCTTTGACCTCAGTCCTCCTGTTTACTTATTCATCACATCAGAGGAAGGACAATCTATTCTCACTCATCGATGTGGAAGGAGAAATTCCACATGAAAAATAATCCCATCCTCCCCATTTTTCTGTTTGAGAATCAAACTGCAGGTATTCTCCAGTTTCATCTTTCCAGTTTTCAGTGGCTTTTATCAAGGAGAGGATCTGAGGTTTCCTCAGCAGGCTGTCTGGTCCTCAGGATGGTGTGTGGGATGAAAGATTCTTTTCTATTTCAGTCATTCTCAGAAAACCCACCTAAAAAGATGTAAGGCACATTCTCTTCAATTATTGAAACAGCAATAAATATATTTTGATCATCCAACTGCTCTTTTGATTAAATTATCAATGATTTCAACACATCGTTGGGAAATAACGAAGTTACTACTTATTGACGTACACCCAAAATGATGACTCTACACCCTCAATTAACTATATATGAGACATAAGAATTATATAAAATTTGGTGAACACAAATAGCATGAAGAGGAGAAACAGGTGAGTGCCAGGAGATCTAATTATGAGGAAATTGTAATATTTTAGTTGTTAATATTATACTAATTTTCTGTCTTAGGCATTTATTTTTGTTTGCATATTTTAACCACTGAAGTAAAAACTACCAAGCAATAAAAATGCATGTAAAAAATTAATTTCCCAATAATTTGTATTACAATTTAAATTTTTCATTTATTCAATATACTCCAAGTATTTATTTTATTATTATAATTATAAACTCTAATATTTTCTAATATTTCTGTTCTTATTTTTTGAATTGTTCATATCAAAGTAAAACTCTCAAAAAAAAAAAAAAAGGAGGTGGAGATAAGCAAATTATTCAAATTAATGTGACAGAAAACATTCAAGAAAGAGTGACTGCCTAGGCAAAATTTACAGTTTTTTTAAAAAAAATTTAATTTTATTAACTGAGCATGGATCAAGGTAGAAATATATAAAAAGAACAAGTTTACAGACTCAGAAAGGGTTATTTATAAATTGTCATTTTTCAACATTGCTGCCATTTTTGTGATCTGCTGAGACTAGTTCACAAAATCTGTTTCTGACTATCTAATTCTTAGGATTTATTGCCCTTAGGAATTTGGCAAAATTATTTGCTTTGCTTAGGTCCTGATAATGTACCTAGGCCCAGAAGGTCAGTTCAAAGTTGATAAGTGGAAATGTACAGTTTTTCTCAAATTTCTCTTAGAACATCTCTGGATAGAATATAATTAAATTCTTATTATAACTGTACTTTCATGTGATTTCTATTCTACATCAGTTCTTTATCCTAAAGGATTATTTACCTTTCTTACTATTGAATCCCTTTGATAAAGCAGATTAATTGTTCCACTGGCTGTGTTCTTATAGCATTTTATAATTATATATGTGCCTTCACAGCAACCTTCATCTCATTAGATGACCAGTATCTGTTTAAATTAATGTCTATTGCAATCTGTTCTTGAGGTCAGAGATTATTGTTTATTTATATTTTTATCACCAGTATCTAACATCGTGCCATGGACAAAATAGTCGAAAAATACTGTTATGTTAATTTGTGTAAGGTGTTTGTTTAAAAAGCCCACCTAGCAATTTATCTTTGGTCCATAGCGACCACAAATTGGGTTATAGGGGCATAAAAAATGATATTAATAGAAATGTAACTGATCAACATTGAACATTCTTTTTTTCATCTACTCTCTGCTGAGATTAAAATACTAATTCATGTGGAAACTAATTTTTCTTGCTAATGTGATTCCTATTTACTCTGTTTTTCTTTTTAAAAACAGATGGAGGAAAAATATGTGCTTGTTAGATTTTCAACAAGTGAAATTTTATTAATGCCAAAACATAAAATAGATGGTACACAACTACAATGAATATCGCATTAATCATAAAATATAAGGACACTTTTTTGTTTATGACATGTGTATATCATTAAGGATAAAATCACAAATTATCCCTACTGTAAATCAACACAAATAGTATTTTTTTAATGGTCTATAACCTTAAGTGAAGTACAGAAAGCCATGGTGAGACAGGTAGTAAGGTGCCTAAGAAACATTTCCAACACAAGAGTTCACATGTGATTAGAGACACGGAGATAAATCTGAAATATAAAGGGCTACAATATCTGTACCATATATGTCCATACTGTAATGTTAAACTCTAAAGAGTAAATAAAAATGACAGTTTTATAAATAGAATTTCAGAGTCTATAATCTTAATGTATTCAAAAGGGTTATGTTAGGTCTTATTGCATATATTATATGAAATAGTCACATGATTTTCAGATTTTAGCATTGTATATTTTTTGTTATTTGCTACAGTCTCTATTGTTCAGGTTCACAGCTTTGCAATTGTCATTTTATAATTATGTTCTCTGCAATCCCAGCAATAACTCTGTAATTTTGTTTTGTCCCTATTTTATACATGAAGGAACTAAATTCCCAAGAGTTTAAGTAGCTTGCCTAGAATTCCATAACTTGAACATGACTAAATTAGGGATTTAAATCAAGTATGTTTGACTCAAATCCCCAAGCACATTTCTTTCTACTGTGTCCAAGAAGTGAGAATTCTACTTTTCAAATAAAAGAGGGGTCTACAGATTAGAAAATTTTTTTTTTCTTTTTTTTGATTCAGAGTTTTGCTCTTGTTGCCCAAGCTGCAGTGCAATAGCGGGATCTTGGCTCACTGTAAACCCTGACTCTCAGGTTCAAGTAACTCTCCTTCGAGAGAGCCTTCGAGTAGCTGGGTGCCACCATGCCTGGCTAATTAGAAGATAATACTTTTTAGCCATGTAGCTGATAAGAAATTAATATCGAAAGTACTTAAGAAATTTACACAGCTCAATCTCAAAACAAAAACACATAAGCAAAAAACCAAATAGTTCTATTAAAAAATGAACAAAGGGCCGGGCGCGGTGGCTCAAGCCTGTAATCCCAGCACTTTGGGAGGCTGAGGCGGGTGGATCACGAGGTCAAGAAATCGAGACCATCCTGGTCAACATGGTGAAACTCCGTCTCTATTAAAAATACAAAAAATTAGCTGGGCATAGTGGCGCGTGCCTGTAATCCCAGCTACTCAGGAGGCTGAGGCAGGAGAATTGCCTGAACCCAGGAGGTGGAGGTTGCGGTGAGCTGAGATCACGCCATTGCACTCCAGCCTGGGTAACAAGAGCGAAACGCCGTCTCAAAAAAAAAAAAAAAAAAAAAAAAAGAATCTGAATATATATATCACCAAATAAAACAGAAAAATGACCAACGGATACACAAAAGGGTGCTCACTAATGATTAGTGATTATATTACTAATCATCAGGGAATTTAAAATCCCAATGAGATATAATATTACTTTTGCCCTGAGACCTGTTAAAAAAAAAGTAACAAGTTTTGCTAGAGTGTGGAGAAAAGGCAAATGTTGCACACCGTTGGTGGGAGTATAAATTGGCACAGCCATTATGAAAAAGAAATAAATAAAAATATTACTACCATATAATCTAGTAATCTCTCCGCTGGGTATATATCCAAGGGAAATGAAATCAGCACCTCACAGAGATGCAGACACTTGTATGTTCATTGGAGTATTATCCATAATCACCAAATATGAAATCAACCTAAGCACCCAGCAATAGCTGAATGGATGAAGAAATTGTGAATATATGTGTGTGTGTGTATACACACACACACACACATATATACACACACACACGTATATATACATGTATATATACAATTATGTTTACAAAAGATTGTGTCATTTGCTACAACATGGATGAACCCGCAGGACTTTATATATGCTAAATAAAACAGGTCAGACATAGAAGTACAAATAATTTATTTTCTCATTCATTTGTGAAATCCGTAACAAGTCAAATACATGAAAAGGGAGTATGTATAGAATGTCGGTTACCAGGCTTAGGGAGAGAGAGAAAAAATGTAGGCCAAAGAGCACAGATTTACAATTAAGAAGGATGAAAGAGCCGAGATCTAATGTCCGGAAGAAAAATTATGGTTAATAATATTTCTTGTGTATTGAAAACTTGCTAATAAGAGTATATTTTCAGTGTTCTTACTACAAAAAGATAGAGAATTATGTATTAATTTGCTTCACTATAATTGATTGTAGTATACATATACATAACATTAAGCTTATATTTTAAGTACACACAATAAAAATAAATTCTCAAAAATAATCTCACAATTTCTACCTAGTTTATCATTGTAAAGATTTTTGGATCATAAAAAAACATAGAAAATCAGGAATGAGATACCTTGTGGAAGGAATCTACATCTATAACATATTTGACTTTTGTATACAATATTTACGGAAGTGGTTGGCCAGTCTCTCAGCTATCAATTTAAATAACAGTGTACAAAAGTCATTACATCCAGGCATATTTCAACATAATTTCAATACTGGAATGGTTATTTTAGAGCAAATTCTGTATCTATATAATTTTCATGCTGTATCTCTTAGAATCAAAGATAACATAAGTAACTGTTCTAAATAGTGTCTCACCCCTTGCCTTTCTTCTTAATGTATCAGGCCTCATTTAAATAAGTGAGATCCAAAAACATAATTTCTTAAAATTACTATTTGTGACTTATTGAGAATAAAAACATAACTAGAGAGAACTCAGGCAGTCCAAGTGTTCCAGGAGTCCTGCTGGGAGATCCAAATGATTCTGATTACTGTGGCTAGGTAAAGCTTCCAGGACACTAACAGGGAATGACTCAGGAAACTTACAGTTATTTGGAGCCAATTGTAAATTTCCAGAGAGATTGCATTGAAACAACAAAATCAATAGTCTTCTCACTTAAAATTGTACCTCTCAGGACTCTGAGAGCAATCTATTGTCTTATGATCGGTCAAGATGAGTTTCACAGAAAAAAAAGTTTCTGACGTTGTTTTCTCATGCTATTATTTCTCCAAGATAACAGCTTTGGTCTGATCGTTTGAGAACTGGACTAGTGTCCTAACGACATGTATTACAATTTGAATTCTTGTGGAATTTTACTCTAATTTACTGCAAATTTATATGAGACTCCATCTTTGTCTTACTCTACTTGTGCTGTGATAACCAAATACTGTAGACTGGGTAATTTATTTAAAAAAAGCAATCTATTTCTCACAGTTTTGGAAACTGAGAAGTGCAAGGTCAAGAGGCAAGGACCTTCAATTGTCTGATGAAGACTGCTCTCTGATTCCAAGATGACTCCTCCTCTGGAGGGGAGGAGCACTGTGTTCTCTCATTGCAGAAGGATAAGGTAAGCAAGGTCAACGTGGCTGCTGCCTGAAGTTTTTAATCCCCATTTACAAGGGACGACCCTTCCTGACCCAATCACCTCTTAAAGGCCCCACTTATTTGACCATTAAGCTTCAACACTTGAATTTTGAAGTGGACACATTAAAAGCATAGCAAACCTTCATGCAGATTAGAATAACTAATCCATTTATTTGCTTTACAGTGATAATCCAAAATAAACTTACAGCCAACTAAAATTTCTGGTTTAAATTGCTGTTTTCATCCCCCATTCATTTCTCTTAAATCTCTCCCTCCCTCTGCTGCCTCTTTTTTAGAGATAGGGTCAGACTCTTTCACCCAGGCTGGAATGGAGTGGCATAATCATAGCTCATTGCAATCTTGACCTACTGGACTCAAATTGTCCTCTTGCCTCAGCATCTTGAGTAGCAGGGCCTACAGTTAAATGCCATGATGACTTGCTAATTTTTTATTTATTTTATTTACAGATATATATATATATATATATATATATATATATATATATATATATATATATAATTTTTCCTTGAGTTATTCGGCTACAGATGGTATTAGGTTACATGAGTAAGTGGTGATTTGTGAGAACATGGTACACCCATCACCTGAGCATTATACACTGCACCGTATATGTTGTGTTTTATCTCTTGCCCCCTCTTCAAGTCCCCAAAGTCCATTGTTTTATTCTTATGTCTTTGATTTCTCATAGCTTAGCTCCTGTATACCAGTGAGAACATATAATGTTTGGTTTCCCATTCCTGAGTTACTTCACTTAGAAGGATGGTCTCCAATCTTATCCAGGTCATTGCAAATGCTGTTAATTCATTCCGTTTTATGGCTGAGTAGTATTTCATCATATATATATCCTTATATATATATCACATAAATATATATCACAGTTTATCCACTCATTGATTGATAGGCATTTAGGTTGGTTTCACAATTTTGCAATTGAGAATTGTGCTGCTGTAAACATGCATCTTTTTTCAAATAATGACTTCTTTTCCTCTGGGTAGATACTCAGTAGTGGGATTGCTGAATCAAATAGTTTTACTTTTAGTTCTTTAAGGAATCTCCACACTGTTTTCATTGGGGCTATACTGGTTTACATTCCCACCAGCAGTGTAGAAGTGTTCCCTGATCACCCTATCCTCGCTAACATTTACTTTTTTTTATTATTATTATGGCCGTTATTGCAGGAGTAAGATGGTATCACATTGTGGTTTTGCTTTGCATTTCTCTGATCATTAGTGATGTTAAGCATTTTTTCATGTTTACTGGCCATTAATATATCTTCTTTTGAGAATTGTCTACTCTCAAAAGACAACTCCATATCCTTAGTCCACTTTTTGGTGGAATTTTGACTCCTTTGTTAGGTATTTTCCTAAGTATTTTATTTTTCAGCTATTGTAAAAGGGGTTGAGCTCTTGATATGATTCTTTGATTGGTCACTGTCGGTGTATAGAATAGCTACTGATTTCTGTACATTAATCTTGTATCCATAAACTGTGCTGAATTATTTTCATAAATTCTAGGTGCTTTCTGGAGTAGTCCTTAGGGTTTTCAAGGTAAATGATCATATTGTCAGCAAACAGGACAGTTTGACTTCCTCTTTACTGATTTGGATGCCCTTTATTTCTTTCTCTTGTGTGATTGCTCTGGCTAGAACTTCCAGTACTATGTTGAAGAGGAGTGGTGGGAATGGGCATCCTTCTCTTATTGTCATTCTCAGAGGGAATGCTTTCAACTTTTCCCCATTTGGTAGTATGTTGGCTGTGGGTTTGTCATAGATGGTTTTATTAATTAAGGTATGTCCCTTGTATGCTGATTTCATTTAGGGTTTTAATCGTTATGATTAAAACCCTATATATCACATAATGTTGGATTTTGTCCAATGCTTTTTCTGCAACTATTGAGATGATATGTGATTTTTGTTTTTAATTCTGTTTATGTGGTGTCTCTTATTTATTGACTTGCATATGTTAAACCATCCCTGCATCTCTGGTATAAAACCCACTTAAGAATGGTGATTTTTTTTTTTTTTGATATGTTACTGGATATGGTTAGCTAGCTAATATTTTGTTAAGAATTTCAAATTTTTAGTGCAAAAGAGACCTCACTATGTTGCCTAGGCTGGCCTTGAACTTCTGACCTCAAACAATCCTTAAAATGTTGATATCTAAAATTATTAATGTCTTAGAAAACATTTAGTGATAAGGCACAAATCAAAACTGTATTTATTTGTGAATACTATTATCAAAACCAGCCTTATTCCCATAATTATATAATTAATTCTACAATTATATAAAATTATAGAATTACAGTTTCTCTTTCTTCTCTCTCTCTTGGACTCTCTCTCTCCCATATGATATATTTTTCCTCAATTGCTATGCATTTGAGATTATCTTAAAGCCATAACATTTTAAGATTTCCTGCTTTTCTATGTAATAAATAAATAGCAGCTAGTAAATGTTATTTATTCATGTATTTATTTTTTGAGATAGAGTCTCACTCTGTCGGCCAGGCTGGAGTTCAGTGGTATGATCTCAGCTCACTGCAACCTCTGCCTCCTGGATTCAAGCAATTCCCCTGCCTCAGCTTCCTGATTAGCTGTAATCACAGGCATATACCACCATCCCTGGCTAATTTTTGCGTTTTTAATAGACACCAGTTTTCACCATGTTGGCCAGGCTGATCTCAAACTGCTGACCTCAAGTGATCTGCCTGCCTTGGCCTCCCAAAGTACTGAATGTATAGGTGTGAGCCACTCTATCCAGCCTCCCATACATTTTATTTATTTAAGTAAGTATTAATTTGCTTGGCAAAATGTATTCATTTACTTGGCAAATATATATATGTAATAGAATTTGGGCAACAATGGAAGCCTTTTAGAAAACATTAGATGAATGTATTAAAATCTGATGCCAGAATAAGAGGCCCCATGTGTGAATTTGCTTTGATATGGTTCTGGGAGCAGAATAGTGACACAGACATAGCATTAACCAATCTGTTTGTGTGTACTGAACATGGAATATATGGCAGAAATTCCCTCAATGGGGAAAAACAGGTAGCCTCGGTTTTACACTTTTCATTTGTTTTGTCTTCCATTAAAAAATTGCATTGCAAAGTTTACAAGGAAACTGTTGAGTACATTCCATTGCCTGATTAACAGACATCAGCTCTATTGTAAACCTTTAAGTGCAATATTTGTCAAAGGCCACTTAATTGTTATCTATGATATTTTTTAACCATAAATTATTATTTTAACATATCTGTGGTATGTATAGAAGCTGAAAGATTTAGTATACACCTCCTCATCAAATAACCTAGTTTGAAATAAAACATATGCTGTTTTGATAGGCAATCCATGTTTATTTCACAATCTGTTTTTGAGATGAATAAATTCAAAATTTATTGATCTTCACTAGACTAGTTTCTATAAAATACATCTTTGAGTATCTCAATATGTCATAACAAAATCAATATAGTCTTCTGTTTCAAAAATGTAAATCTTTTTATGTAGTTTTTTAAAATTGTTGGGAGTCCAAAATAGTTTCGGGTGTGTTAAAAAAATGAATTAATTCTTACTAACATGGATCTATTTATTATTAGAGAATGAACTCTCTCCCTGTAAGTTTGAAGTTCCAGAGCATTTTTCAAATAGAAAAATTTTCCAATTTAACAGGTCTGTGTTGCATTGGAGTTGGAGTAGAATTGAAGATGAGAGTTGTAGTTAAAAGAAGCCGATGCTGTAGTTAGAAGAATCTTCCATTTGTATTCCTGATACTTCTTTGTAAATTTACTCCACATATGTTGCCTTCTCTACTCCACCATTTTATTTTCCCACAAGACAGGCTTATAAGATTTATTTGAACTCAGGATATTGCAGAAAGATGACTTCATGACCTGGTGTTTTCTGTGGCTTGGTCAAGTGTGTATGTGAGATGGCTAAAACAAATCAGCATTTTTATCAAACTCATTTTTGTGACACTGATTATCACGAAAGATAAGAAAACCATTACATCTGTACAACTGATCTTTCTATTTGATATGTTTGGCGCATTAGACTTTAATTTGGAGAGATAACAAAAATATGTCTTATTTTTTCTGGGATGCTATAACAAAATACCATAAACTTGGTGGATTCTATTTTTTCTATTTTAATTTGTTAAGTTTTATTTTAGATTCGGGGGTGCTGCTGCAAAGGACAAGATTTTGTTCTTTTCATGCAAAATATTCCATAGTGTATATGTAACACATTTTGTTTATGCAATCCCTTGGTGGCTTGTAAATAATATAAATTTATTTCATATAGTACTAGAGGCTGGTAAGTCCAAGATCAAGTTAATGGCACATTCTGTCTCTGGTAAGGGACTGCTTTCTGGTTTTAGACAGAGTTTTCTCCCTGTGTCCTCAGATGGTGGAAGGAACAAGGAAACTCTCTGGCACCCCTTTTAAAAGGATAATAATTCCATTAATGCTGGTTCTGACTCATGACCTAATTAAAGACCCACTTCCCAATATCATTGCAATAACCCATCTCTTAGGGTCTGAATACTGTCTCCACCCCAAATTTTTATGTTGAAACCTAATCCCCAATGGAATAGTATTAAGAGTTCGAGCTTTTGGTAGGAGGTGAGTAGGTCATGAGGCTAGGGTCTGCATAAATGGAATTGGTGTCCTTATAAAAGAGATCCCAGAGAGTTTTCTTGCTCTCTTTCACCTGTGAGGACACAGCAAGAAGTCAACCATCTATGAACCAGGAAGTAGGCTCTCACTAAAATTCAATCATTCTTGCACCCTAATTTTGGACTTTCTAGCCTGAAGAACTGTAATAAAAAATTATCTTTATAATCCACACAGTTTATGATATTCTGTTATAGCACTCTGAACAGACGGTGACACAAGCACATTTGTGATTAGATTTCTACATGTGAATTTTAGGAAGATACAAAGATTCAGACCACAGCAGTATAATAATAAAAATAATAGTTGTTATTATTATATCTGTAGGTGTGTTGGCTTTCTATTGGTGCATACATAATTATAACAACACAGACTTAATATCTTGAAATAACACACATTTTTTATCTCATGGCCATTCAGGATTTCAGGAATCTGGGCACAGCTGTCTTGGGTGCCTTTCTTGGGGTTTCACAGAGCTACAGTCAAGGTGTCAGCTGGCCGGGCGCGGTGGCTCAAGCCTGTAATCCCAGCACTTTGGGAGGCCAAGGCAGGTGGATCACGAGGTCAAGAGATCAAGACCATCCTGGTCAACATGGTGAAACCCCATCTCTACTAAAGATACAAAAAATTAGCTGGGCATGGTGTCGCGTGCCTATAATCTCAGCTACTCAGGAGGCTGAGGAAGGAGAATTGCCTGAACCCGGGAGGCGGAGGTTGCGGTGAGCCGAGATCGCACCATTGCACTCCAGCCTGGGGAACAAGAGCGAAACTCCGTCACAAAAATAAATAAATAAATAAATAAATAAATAAATAAATAAATAAATAAAGGTGTCAGCTGAGCTATGTCATCTAGAGGCTTGACTAGGAAAAAATTTGCTTTCAAGCTTATTCAGATTTTGCCAGAATTCATTTATTGGAGGCTCTATGACTGACGTTTTCTGGGCTTTTGGCTGGAGGAAACCTTCACATTTTAGACCCTGCTTAGAGTTTCCAGGGGTCAACCCTGCTTCCTGGCTCCAGAGGCCTCCTTAACATGGCTGTTTACTTAATTCAGTCAACAAGATGAATTTCACTCTAGTATGCTGGGATAAAGTTGTACATAGGATAATAAAACCATAGGAATGACATCTCATTTTCTTTACCATATAATGTAACCAAATTGAGTGATTCACTAGAAGCAAGGGACAGGTCTTGCCTGCATCCAAGAGGATGAAATTACAAAGAGGGTTAGATAACAGGAGGTAGAAAGTTGAAGATCACCTTAGGGTCTGTTCACAATGATATGTAAGAATTGTTGTAGTCACTTGGTTTGCTAGAGTGCAAATGTTTTTGACATTGTCTTGTCAGTGAAAAGAACTACAAAAACTACAGATTATGGGGCAGAGAATTCCAGAAAGTGTTCTGTCTTTCATTACATCAAACTTGCTATAACTTCTTGTGTGTTTCTATGGTCAGAGGAAGATAAGAATCAAGACAGATATCTCTCTTAAAAATGCTCATCACTGAAGCATCCTTAGCCTATGTAGATCTATAGACATACACAGAGCATTTTATAAATAATGCAAAAATAGTTCTGCTCAGAAAAATAAGAAAATCTCATTATTAGATTCATCTTAAAATCCTATTTAATATAAAATACTGTTGTGGTCAGTGGAATGTTTAAAAGACTCTAAACACTGGTACTTCCCCAATACTAAAAAAAGTGTGACTGAATACTATTTTATATAATTTGGACTATTTTTAGTTGTTTGCAAGTCATTAAAAAAGTGAAGATATAAATAGCTTTACTGTACATATAGAGAATATTTAAGTCACATTAATATTAAATTTTATAGAAAATCTCTTGAACTTGATTTTGTTATTTGTCATAGATTTGGAGCTATGGTTATATAAAAATAACAAAATTGAGATAATGCTGGTAAATATGCATTACTATTGAAAATAAAATAAAAATTATAATAGCCAATTAGTTATTCTGACTACTCTTAATATTTCATATATTTCCCCTTGAGCTTTTATTTTATGCAAATCCATACTTACTATTCTAGTTACCCAGAACTGAATTAATTTATTGATTGCAAATGCACTTGTCAACATAATTAGTGTAATGCACCTCTACATTTACTGCTCAGACATATAAACAGTTTTCCTTAGAAGTTTAGGTTGACTAGCTTTTGAAGTTGTAAATATAGGAAAAGATTTTAGCAGTAAAATGCACTTAGCAAAATCAAACAAAAATCTATGTAATTGCTTTCAGTTGAAAACAGGAATGCCTACCTCTTTACAGACACAAGTGTGAATACATAAAATGTTAAACTACTAATGAGCAGTCTTAGAGGATAGAAGAATAAAATGAAACATTTTTCTTTGCTATTTGCTCCTGACAGAAATAGTCAAATACCCGCTCTGCAAATCTGAAAAGGCATTTGGGCATGTGCTTGAAGGTAAATGGGCATAATAAATAGATGACTGTCATTGCTTCCTTCTATATAATAGGCAAATCACAACACTTTCAGATACAAATCATTAAGAAAACATTTCTCCAATTTCAAATAGTACCATTTGTAAATTACCTTCACAGTGTTATTCAGATGAAAGAGAACACTTTCTTAATAGAATCAGATCATGTATGAAGAATCTGTTTTCCTCTGTCAATCATAAGATTCCTTATACCTATTTGCCAGAGTATAGCCAGGTTTTAATATTATGGAAAACTCTGAATGTGACCTGATTAGATTAAGGGTATGGGTCTGACGGACTTCCAGGGTTGGTTAGAGGCTTTGTTTCAAGCACGGAAATTTTGCCGCCTCTGGCTGGCTAGGGGCTTTGTTTTCCGTCTCTGTCCAGCTAGAGCTTTGTTTCCAGTGCAGGACTTTTCTGCCTCTGGCTCCTAGGGCCTTGTTCAAATGCTGGTACTTTTCCCTCCTCTGGTCCCTGGAGTCAGAGGCTCAGTGACTCAGAGTTTAAAACAGCAACCAGTCCGGTAAAGGATTCAAAGATCAATTAATCCAGAAAAAGGTTGAAAGACCCCCTCTCACTGGATGAGAACAAGAATGGGATGGGAATAAATCAGGGGTGTAAGCTCCAGCCGTCCAAGCCTGCAGTGGCACACACCCATCAGGGTCCCCTTCCACTGCAAGAAAGCTGTCCTTTTGCTCTGTCTAATAAATTGCACTACCACACACTCTTTGGGTCCATGAGTTCTATTTAAGCTGTAATGCTCACAGCCACACCAAGGCCCCCTTCCCAATTTATGGGGATTGGAGAGGCCAAGAACCTGAGTTCCAGAAATTCCAGTTGCAACTAATCCGGTTACAAGTCATCCCCCGCAAGTCATGAAGGAAACAAGTGAAAATAAATGTGCCATGTTTTTTATTACCTTCTGTACACTTTTTATGGTCTTGTTTACAGTTTTATTAATCTAATATGGTTTCATTAGCCTTAAAAGTCATGTCAGTGTATGACCTTTTAAAAATGTATTAAAAATGCATTTTGAGAGTGTGTACATCCTGTAAATTTACATCCTGTCAAGTCCTCTCCCTCATGGATCTATGCCCTAGCCCTGATCACATCTCTGTTCTGGTTAATTACAAATATCTAGAATTGTCTTGCCTACTCACTCAACTCAGCAAGATATTTTGAAGACATGAACAACATCAAAAGATGTAGATGATGGCACTATAATCGGTTGAATAAAAATTATGCTGAAATGAAAACATCTGTAAGAATATAAGGCTTGAATTTTCAACTCCTTCCATGTAACCATTGTCAAATGGTATAAAAGTTTTGGAGATTAATATAATTCTTTTACCTTTAATGGGGGATTTTATTTAATGTAAGAGCCAATGGAAGGAATGTTTGAGGAGACAGAGTAACAATTAAAATGGGGATATACTTAGTGAAACAGAGTCAACATTATGAAATTTTTTTTTAAACAAGACATCACTAAATTTTTAAATAATGTACAAATCCTTATTTCCTGTGTCTAAAGAATGAAGATAGTATTTTACTAAAGATCAGAAAGATGACTTCCAAGGTTTCTGTTTGTGCTACCTATGGTATTCCAACTGTATTGAGTCAACAATAGGTATTCTAAAAATATTTTTAAAGTATTTAATGACCTTATTCTCTATTCAAAATATATAAATTATTATTCTAAATTAATTAAACTTAAAAAATAATATGGAATTAGATTACTAAGCGAAACTATTTTATTGAACAGAATGCATTAAGTATGAAGCAAAGTACCTTTGGGAGCACAAAGGACGGAGCAAATCTTTTGTCTATAATCGTCAAGGCAGACTTTTGGAAAAACTGAGTTTGCTTTTAGCCTAGATGGTCATGTTTAATGTTAAAGGAAGGTTAAATTTGAATACACAATGAAATATCAGCTTAGGTCTATTAGTAAAGAAGAAAGTGTAGCCTATCTTTATGTATTTCTCCTACATAAGCAGGTTTAAAGATAAGCTACTTCATTTCAAGGCATTGGTTAAAGGCTAACAGTCAACTATTATAGATTTTTGCTCTCAATGCAAATAAATCTGTTACTTTTTTTCTTTTACTAAAGAATTAGTGACACATACATTAAAAGATCTTCACTACATTATATTACCTGCTTAGCACTGAAGATTAATATATCTTAATACACCCAAGCTCTGGGATTTTATAAGGCAATACAATTTTTGAAATACTTCTTATTCCTTGATTTGCTATGAAATTCATCAGCTTATAAACAAAAATATATTACTGTATGTCAAAGAGCACTATCTGAATTTTTTTTCTCATTTTTGAAAAAGCCCCGAACACTACTGTGAATTAATCTGAAGTAAAATGATCTTCCTGTTTTGACACATTATAAACATAAAAATACAAAAACTATTATGTTCATATATTCTGAGCTGCCTGGCACAATCCCAATTTAAGCCTCTAGTTTTGAAGTAACTGTTAATTGCCTCCTGTTTCACTTCTTTAAGTGGGCTGCTTTGGATAATAAATTATTTGGTCTCTTTAAATAAGAAAACCTATATGTGGATCCATTCAGCTTAATACCATGCATTAGTAATGGCCAGTGTACAATCTCACCTTCTTCTCTTTTCTACATTATTGAATTTTGAAGTTCTAGACATACATGGCTGTTTTGAGTTGAATTATCTTCTCCAAAAATGTGTCCAAAATCCCTTTACCTAGTAATATCACCTCATCTGAAAATAAGGTATTTGAGTTGTAATCAAGTCAAGACTAGGTGATACTGGATTAGGTATCCAATGGCTGGTGTACCTAAGAACAGAGAAAGACAGAGAGATACAGACACTCAAGGGAAAGATGACTAAATAATAATAAGGACAGAAACTAGAGTCATGCCGATGCAAGCCAAGGATGTCAAGTATTTCCAGCAATAACCAGAAACTAAGAGGCAAAGAAAGAATTTCTCTAGAACATTCACAAGGAGTATAGCTCTGATGATAACGTTGATTTGGGGCTTCTAGCTACCAGTAATGTGAGAGAATACATGTCTATTGTTTTAGGCCACCCATTTTGTGATACTTTGTTATGGAAATCCTGAGAAACTAGTACAATGGCCACGAATGTCTTTATGACTTACAGCATGTATATGCTGACCACATAGAATTCTATCATTGTTATATGTTAATACTTTAAATAAATGAAGTTATATTATCACTGTCTTTTTGCTATTTATTCCCCCCCCCTTTTTTTTTTTTTTTGGTGTGACTAGGGAATACTACTCCATTTTATAAAAGAAATATGTAAGTGTATAAACTACAATACGTGTATTTATTACTGCTCTTATTAGTGGATACATAAATTATTAGCAATTAATGCCTAATACAGATATATCTTATATTTATCTTTTTAAACATATGTGCATATAAATTAGTAGGCAATGCAGATTTTCAAATTTATGTGGTACTGCTAACTGGCTCCCCATATTTGGTGTACCAATTTTTAACCCTATCAAGAGTGTATAAGAAGCCCCTTGATTTTCTGTTCAAGGTGGTTTTGCTGTTCAACTCAGTGTGGAATTATATTTTCTTCTTATTTTAATTTGAAGTTCTCTGATTACTAATGAAGTTTATAAAACCATTATGTTCATGGGGATTTCAGATATTCTCTACTATGGATAACTCAGTTATAGCTTATTGTGACTTTATGTTGATTTATTTGTATTTCCCTCAATGTATAAAAATGCTTTTAAATTTTTGGATCACAATTCTTTGTTGGTCTTATATAATATAAATATATTTATCTAGATTGAGGCTCATATGCAACTCAATAAATATTTACTACAGGCAAAATTATTCTTTCTCTTCTCTGTGCTACCTTTACTGTTGTAAATATCACAATGTTTGTTACTTGATCGCTTCTTTGGTTACCCATGAAATTGTGAGTTCACTGAGAACAGGGCCTGTGACATTCTTTCCCTCTTTAACTGAAGACTTACACAAGACCATATAACAATACACACTAAGTGATTTTAAAAATGATTTTAGTCTTAAGGGGCTATTAAACACATTACCAGGGAGTGGTATTATCACTTCTAGTAAAAGTTAGAGAATATTGTATGCATAATGATCCTTTTATTTATAAGAAAAGCATTATAGTCAAGAATTGACAGAATAGATTCCTCAGTTCTTCTTGTCCCTCATGCATTTGACCCCAAAAATGCATTTATATGGTTTGGCTATGTCTCCCCCAAAATTTCATCTTGAATTGTAGCTCCCACAATTCCCACGTTATGGGAGGGACCTGGTGGGAGGTAATTGAATCATGGAGGTGGGTCTTTCATTAGCTGTTCCTGAGAAGGAGTAAATCTCATGACATTTGATGGTTTTATAAACAGGAGTTTCCCTGCACAAGCTCTCTTGTCTTGTCTGTTGCCATGTGAGATGTTCCTTTCACCCTCCACCATGATTTTGAGACCTCCCCAGCCACGTGGGACTGTAAATCCATTAATCCTCTTCCTTTTTTAAATTGCCCAGTTTCAGGTATGTCTTTATCAGCAGCATGTAAAGGGACTAGTACAGTTAATTGGTACCAGTAGAGTGGGGCATTGCTGTGAAAATTTTCAAAAATATGAAAGCAACTTTGGAATTGGGTGACATGCAGAGGTTAGAACAGTTTGAAGGACTCAGAGGAATACAGGAAAATATGGGAAAGCTGGGAACTTCCTAGAGACTTATTGAAAGGCTTTGAACAAAATGCTGATAGTGACATGGACAATGAAATCCAGGGTGAGGTAGTCTCAGATGGAGATGAGGAACTTGTTGGGAACTGGAGAACTTCTCAAAAGAAAACATTTATGCCATCAACAAACATGAAAAAAAGCTCATCATCACTGGTCATTAGAGAAATGCAAATCAAAACCACACTTAGATACCATCTCACATCAGTTAGAATGGTGATCATTAAAAAATCAGGAGACAACAGATGCTGGAGAGGGTGTAGAAAAATAGGAACACTTTTACTCTGTTGGTGGGAGAGTAAAGTCATTCAACCAGTGTGGAAGATAGTGTGGTGATTCAGGCTTCGAAACAACCCAAATGCCCATCAATGACAGACTAGATAAAGAAAATGTGGCACACATATGTCATGGAATACTATACAGCCACAAAAGAGAATGAGTTCATGTCCTTTGCAGGGACATGCATAAAGCTGGAAATCACCATTCTCAGCAAACTAACACAAGAACAGAAAAAAAGCCACCACATGTTCTCACTCATAAATGGGTGTTGAACAATGAGAACACATAGACACAGGGAAGGGAACATCACACATTGGGGCCTGTCAAGGGAGGGTGCTAGGGGAGGGATAGCAGGTGGTGGGGGGATAGGGGACGTATAGCATTAGAAGAAATACCTAATGTAGATGATGGGGTGACGGTTGAAGCAAACTACCATGGCACTTGTATATCTGTGTAAAAAACCTGCACATTTTGCACATATACCCCAGAACTTAAACTAAAATAAAAACAAAAAAAGAAAGGGGAAAAAAAAGAGCCTTGGTTTGGACAATAAATTATGTGGTTACTGTATAAATCTAAAATATAATTAAAACAGTTTTTACCTTTGGTCATGTTTGACACAGATAAAAAAGGAAAATTTATAATAGTGACCTTTCCATGTGAAAATGCTGGAAGCAATAAATAAACACTGAAATTTCAGTGAAAATGTAAATTTTTCATTAGTGGTATATGTGATCAGAAATCATTCTAAGTATATACTTTCCAACATATTTTGTATCTGGCACAAAAAAAAAAAAAAATAAATAAACAAAGTCAAAAGGAACTTAAAAGTTATCTGCCAAATATTTTCACATGTTTTCTAATTACATTTTCAAATGTAAAATGTATAAATGTTTGAGAAATCCCGAAGTGCTTTACAGTCCTAATATTTCAGAAATGAAACTAAGTTTGGGAAAGATCACACTGCATCATTCGGCCAGTTGTACCAGAGTCAGGACTAAAAGTCAATTTCCCTGACCTGGCCAATTTAGTTTTAGTACAGCATAAGGCCTTTAATCATTAAAGAGTAACTGGGCCACAGTTGTGTATATTATTCCAGGAATATAATATCTATAAAGTGCTTCCATAAGACATAAAAAGGTATTTATTATCACTAAATTCACAGATTAAATAAATGTTTTTATAAGACATAAAAATAATGTATTATCACTAAATTTGGTTTATATAAATCAGTTTTTTTGTGTGTATATATATATATACATACACATACACACACACACACACACACACACACACATATATTTTTAATACACAGTCTGTATAATCATTTTATCTTTCCTCTTGTATTTTCTATTTGAATGTGACATGGAAACCTATAGCCCAGTATTGAAATGGAATATAAATTAAGATTCTTTTCCTTCCTAAATTGTAATTATTTCTGAATACTGTTTTCCTTTAGAAAGCCGTATAATTTTGGTATGTGTTTTAATTTAAATTACTTCTACTCTGCTTCTCTTCTGATTATTTTAAAAGGCTGTATTGAGATTAATTTCAGTAGTGCTAATGTATATAATTTAAATAAAAACATGAAACCAAATTACCACAGGCTTATGCAATATTTAGGGAAGGCAGCTTAAGTTGGGGAAAAGTGGAATAACGTACTACATGTTATTGAAATGTACAAGTTAATTCCTTCCTGCTGGGTTAAGTAAAGGAATTGACATGAAATGTGTAGTTCTCAATTAAAGTGCTGGAAGTTTACATAAGGAGCTACAAGAGTGAGCAAGGAAGGATTATCCAAGGAAAGAAACAATAGCTGTTCTTTTAGGAAGATTCAAATAAGATTAAGCAAGCACACTTAAATTGTTCCTTCTCCTTTTGCAATATTAGATTTTACTGCTTGTTATTTTATTTTCGTAGTAATTATATTTACCTAGTTTTCTTTGTAAAGTATAGAAAATAGCATACATTTTCTTCTATGTATGCAATTGTAAAATGGTAAAATAGTGCTAATTTGATTTAGTGCCATATTTTTCTTTGAATTCTATTGAAATAATCTTTAAACAATAACCAATATTAAGAAAATAAGGTTCAAGAATGATATCAAGGACATTTATATAAAATGTCCAGAATAGACAAATCCATAGAGACAGAAAGAAGTTCACATTTCCAGGGGCTGGGGAGAGAAGTCAAGGGGAAGTAACTGCCACTGGGTACAGGATTCATTTGAGGAGTGAAGAAAATGTTATAAAACTACGGTGTTGAGATGTAGACAGACTCTGCAAATATGTCAAAATCACAATTTATAATAAATTATACATAATTTAAAACTAAATCTTACATTAATGTTAGTCTATTTCATTGGCTAAAAGTACCATGAGTCTTGACATATTTACATTGTTTAAAACAATAAAGACCCTCCTCAAAATATTATCTAATAAAAATAAGGATTCAAAGATTGAGTGAAACAGCATTTTTATTAGTGCATTTGCATGATTGATAACGATAATTAAAACTTTGAAAAACAAAGAATAGCAAGGGTAATAAGTATTGTCTTTGGACTTTACAAACATGACAAATTTAAACACAGGCTGTATATACCAGTTTTGCATGTAACTCTTTATTTCATTACTAAATCCTCAAACACACTAATATTGCTATTAGTTGTTGAGATGTGGGTAGCCTCATCTCAACACTTATCTAAACACTAATAGTACATCTGTGCCATTAGATGACATCAAATGACTTAAATGGTAATTCCACCAAGTTCTAATTTGAATGCTTTCCTAGTGAAGGGAAAGCGTAATAGGTTTATTGATATAAATTTATATTTAAGATATGAGCCAGTAAATATTAGATTTGACAAAATTTAAAGTTTAATTTTTAAGTAAAAAGTTATTTTAAAAGTTTCAAGATAAGCTTTGGGTTACAGTGCATATTTAAGCTCCTATAACTTCTGGAGAATAATTAAGCATCTCACCTGTACCCTAATGTGAGATACTCTTGAGATGACAGATATACTTTCAATTCCATGGGAAGTGTATGATCCTGCCTGCATTTGAAAGTCTTAAAGCTTTTTAAGTTTGCTCAGCAATTAGTAATATCATAGTTTTCATGACTATCCTTGAGAACTTTTCTAGCCTGAGAGTCTTGAAAGAAGTTTTCAAAACTTGAGAGGAACTTCTGGCCTAGAAAGTCACACATTTCAACCTGAGGGGAAAAAAACACCTTGTTAGCCCAGGATAGACCTGTCTTAGGCATGCCATAGGTATATTGAGACTGAGTAATTATTTTAGCTTTTCTCTTTACTATCAAACATTTCAGGTTTGAATAAAAATAATCAATAAATTCACTCTATTAATTACCATTCTATTGTCACTTTGAAAGTAGTTTATCTTCTCCAAGACTTTTGTATTCTACTTCAAAATTATCTAGTTGCACTATTGGTAACCAATGCTAATAGGTATTTTTGATTTAGTATCTATCTCACATCAATAAGACCTCTTCTGCAAGTCACCACTTTCCTTCCTCCTGGAAAGTCTATTGTTTATTTTTAACTGGGTCCCTCTGAGACTTTTCTCAATGGCTTGAGACATTTTGGTGGGTGTAGTGCTTTAGAAACCATATAGAATATGACCCCATACACCACTGATCACGTTCACAGAAAGCCAGAGCCAATATGCCCAGTTGAAGAAGTAACAGCTAAATTTAAATAACACACACAGAGTTGTCTAAAAAAAAGGAGATGCAAAAGTAGTTTCAAAAATCTCTTAAAGAATATTCAGATATAAGAGCAGGGCAATCCTGTGTCAATGTTTGTCTTCCTTTCTCTGCAAGGAGCCTGAATTTTATGAAATTTCGTACTCTTTTTGGTAACATTAGTGAAAAAGATTCCCCTTAGTAATCAAGAAGTGACCTGTGTATATGACTCAGAACTTGCCTACAAACTCTCAACTTATTCCATATGCCTTTCAATGGACTGTACAACCTTTACATCATCAGTAAATCTTTCTGTACATTTGAATTAAGTGACAGTGCATGTATCTGCATCAAGAAGCTGGCTCCCTTAGAGGTCTGTGCAAGAATTCTCACTCTCCAGCTAAGAATAACCCTGCCTCATGCCTCTTTTGTTGAATCCAAAGGCATGTCTGGATACAGTGAGACTTGGTAAGCTACCATGGTCTGAATTTTAGGTCTGATATGGAGTTGAGTCCAGGAATTTTACAGTATGTTAAATTGCTCATTGTATAGGAAATTGACAATTAGGAGTAAAGTAACTTTCCATCTGGCATCACATTTTATATAATTTGAATAATTCTTATTTATGATTATTATTATATGTTTGCATTTATACCCAAGTCCTTAATTGAGATATTTCACTGTTGATTTATGATATAGAATTTTTTTTGAAAACCTTGATAAATTGGGTAGGAGAATAATTTTACAATAGGAGTTGGGTATAAGAGCAGTATTGAGTTATTCGATGCTGTGGTTTCTTAAATTCCTGGTTGCAAAGGATAACAACCTTTCATAGGTTATAGGAGATTATCATATTTTCAAGGTCAAGAATCTGCTCAGAGTTCATCAGCTTGTTTATTATACATACATTTTTGGTGCTTATCCTTACAAAATTTGACTTTGAAAATAGCTCATTAATATTTTTAAAAGATGACATTATATGAGTTTAAAAATTATATAATCACAAGTTTCATCTAAATCTTTCTAGGGTTTAAATTTCCACCAATATTTGGGCTTTGAATAGGTTTTGTCGTCAAGTAATACATCTCATTGGCTGAATTTCACATCTTGCATTATACAACTCTTCGAACCCATAAAGATTAATACAAAGAATATGAAAAGAATATTTTTTAAAAAAAAATAATACAGTGGAAAGCAAAGACAATAAAATGTTGTATGTTTCACATCCTCATAAAGCATAGATTTTTTTTTTGGTAGCCTGTGCTCTTTGATGTAAATGACTATGGAACCATATTCACCTTAATAACACAAACTCCACTTTCACCAAGATGGATGAATAGCAACAGTTCTGGAACGCAGCTCCCAGCAAGAGCAACACAGAAGGTGAGTGATCACATTTCCCACTGTGGTACCAGGTTCATCTCTATGGGACTTGTTGGAAAATGGGTGTAGCCCAAGGTGGGCAAACTGAGGCAGGGTGGAGCACTGCCTCATCTGAGAAGGGCAAGAAGATGGAGGATCAACCCTCCTACCCAAGATAGGCCATTGGGGACTTTTTCTGGACACTCTGGCACTCCAGCTCAGATACTGTGCTTTTCCCAAGGTCTTTATATCTCACAGACCAGGAGATTTCTGCTGGTGCCAACAACAACGGTGCTGTGGGTTTCCAGCACAGAGCTGGGCAGCCATTTTAGCCAGTGCTTGGAATGCCTGCAAGACAGAATTATCCATTTCCCTGAAAGAAAGGAGGCCGAAGGCCAGAAGCCAAGTGATGTGGCTCAGTGGGTCCCACCCTCACAAACACCAGCAAACTGAAATCCACTGACTTGAGATTTTCACAGCCAGCATAGCAGTTTGAACTCAACCTGGGACCACTGAACTTGGTGGGGGAGGGACGTCTGCCATTACTGAGGCAGTTCTAACCTTGTCTGTGTAAGCAAAATCACAAGGAAGTTTACATAGCAGCGGGGCAGAGCCTGCAGCTTCTTAGCAATGCCTTTGCAGGCAGACTGTGACTAGACTCCCTCTTTGATGGGCAGGGCATGTCTGAAAAAGGCAGCAGCCCATCAGGGACTTATAAATAAAGCCCCACCTTCCTAGGACAGAGCACCTGGGAAAATGGGTGGTTGTGAGTTCTACAGCAGCAGAATTTAACATCTCTGCCCAGTAGCTCTGAGGGGAGAAACATGGATCCCAGCAGAGCACTTGAGCTCTGATAAGGGACAGACTGCCTCCTCAAGTGGCTCCCTGACCCCTGTATTTCCAAGGAGGCACCTCATAGAGAAGAGCTCCGGTTGACATCTGGTGGGTTACCTTCTGGGATGAAGCTACCAGAGGCAGAAACAGGCAGCAATCCTTGCAGTTCTGCAGCCCCCACGAGTGACTCCTAGGCAAGCAGCGTCTGCAGTTGACCTCCAACAGTTCTACAGCAGAAGGGCCTGTTGGAAAGAAAACTAAAAAACAGAAACAGCTTCAACATCAACAGAAAGGACATTCACTCAGAGACCCCATCCAAAAGTAACCAACTTTAAAGAACAATGGTAGATAAATCCATGATGATGGGAAGAAACCAGTGCAAAAAGGCTGAAATCACCAAAAAAACAGAATGCTTCTCCTTCTCTAAGGGATCACAATTCCTCACAAGCAAGGGAACAAAACAGGATGGAAAATGAGTTTGATGAATTGACAGAAGTGGGCTTCAGAAGGTGGGTAATAACAAACTTCTCTGAACTAAAAGAACATGTTCTAATCCAATTCTAAGAAACTAAGAACCTTGATAAAAGGTCAGACGAAATGCTAACTAGAATAACTAGCTTAGAGAAGAATATAAACTACTTGATGGAGCTGAAAAAACAGCACTAGAACTTCATGAAGCATAGACAAATTGCAATAGCTGAATCGATCAAGCAGAAGGATATCAGATATTGAAGATAAACTCAATGAAATAAAATGAGAAGGCAAGAATAAGGAAAAAAAGAGTGAAAATAAATGAATAAAACCTCCAAGAAATTTAGGATTATGCGAAGATAACAAATCTACCTTTGATCAGTGTACCTGAATGTGATGGGGAGAATGAATCCAAGCTGGAAAACACTCTTCAGGATATTATCCAGGAGAACTTTCCTAACCTAGCAAGGCAGGCCAACATTCAAATTCAGGAAATACAGAAAACACCACAAAGATATTCATCGAGAAGAGCAATCCCAAGTCACCAGGATTGAAATGAAGAAAAAAATGCTAAGGGCAGCCAAAGAGAAAGTAGATGTCTCAGCAGAAACCCTACAAGCCAGAAGAGAGTTGGGGCCAATATTCAACATCCTTAAATAAAAGAACTTTCAATGTGGTTTTGATTTGCATCTCTCTAATGACCAATGATGATGAGCACGTTTTCATATGTTTGTTGGCCTCATGTATGTCTTCTTTTGTAAAGTTTCTGTTCATATCCTTTGCCCATTTTTGAATGGGCTTCTTTTTTTTTTTTTTTTTCTGTAAATCTGTTTGAGTTCTTTGTAAATTCTGGATATCAGCCCTTTGTCAGATGTGTAAACTGCAAAGATTTTTTCCCCATTCTGATGGTTGCCAATTCACTCTAGTGACTGTTTCTTTTGCCTTGCAGAAGCTGTGGAGTTTGATTAGGTCCCATTTGTCTATTTTGGCTTTTGTTGCCAATGCTTTCAAAGACCTGGAACCAACCCAAATGCCCAACGATGATAGACTGGACTGGGAAAATGTGGCACATATACACCATGGAATATTATGCAGCAATAAAAAATGATGAGTTTGTGTCCTTTGTAAGGACATGGATGAATCTGGAGAACATCATTCTCAGCAAACTGACACAAGAACAGAAAAAGAAATACCGCATATACTCACTCATAGGTGGGTGAGAAAAATGAGAACACATGGACACAGAGAGGCGGTCTACTATACACTGGGGACTGTTGGGGGAAATGGGGGAGGGACAGCGGGGGGGGCTGGGGGGGATAGCCTGGGGATGAATGCCGAGTGTGGGTGAAGGGGAGGAAGGCAGCAAAGCACACTGCCATGTGTGTACCTATGCAACTATCTTGCACGTTCTGCACATGTACCCCCAAACCTATAATGCAATAAAAATTAAAAAAAAAAAAAATTACTTCTCAAAAAAAAAAAAAAAAAAAAAAGAACTTTCAATCCAGAATTGCATATTCAGCCAAGTTAAGTTTCATAAGTGAAGGAGAAATAAAATCCTTTATAGACAAGCAATTACTGAGAAATTTTGCCACCACAAGGCCTGACTTACAAGAGCTCTTGAAGAAAGCACTAAACATGGAAAGGAACAGCGAGTATCAGCCACTGCAAAAACATACCAAATGGTAAAGACCATCCACACAATGAAGAAATTACATCAACTAACAGGCAAAACAACCAGCTAGTATCAAAATGGCAGAATTGAATTCCCCCAAACAATATTAACTTTAAAGATAAATGGGCTATATGCCCCAATCAAAAGACTGGCAAATTGGATAAAGAGTCAAGACCCATTGGTGTGCTGTATTCAGGAGACCCACCTCATGTGCAAGGACACATATAGACTCAAAATAAAGGGACAGAGGAAGAGTTACCAAACAAATGGAGAGAAAAAAAAGCACGGATTACAATCCTAGTCACTGATAAAATGGATTTTAAACCAACAAATATCAAAGGAGATAAAGAAGGACATTACATAATGGTAAAGGGATCCATGCAACAAGAAGAGCAAACTATCCTAAATATATATTAACCCAATATAGGAGCACACAAATACATAAAGCAAGTACTTAATGACCTACAAAGAGACTTAGACTCCCACACAATAATAGTGGAAGACTTCAACACTCCAGTGCAAGTATTAGACAGATTAATGAAACAGAAAATTAACAGGGATATCCAGGGCTTGAACTCAGATCTGCACCAAGAGGACCTAATAGACATCCACAGAACTCTTCACCCCAAATCCACATAATATACATTTGTCTCAGCACCACATCACACCTATTCCAAAATTGACCACATAATTTGAAGTAAATCACTCCTCAGCTATTGCAAAATAACAAAAATCATAACAACCAGTCTCTCAGACCACAGTGCAATCAAATTAGAACTCAGGATTAAGAAACCACTCAAAACCACACAACTACATGAAAACTAAACAACCTGCTTCCGATTGACTACTGGATAAGTAATAAAATCAAGACAGAAATAAAAATGTTCTTTAGAACCAATGAGATTGAGTACACAAAGTACTATAATCTCTGGGACACATTTAAAGCAGTGTCTAGAGGGAAATTTATACCACTAAATGCCCACATAAGAAGTGAGAAATGATCTAAAATTGACACCCTATCATCACAATGAAAATAACTAGAGGAGCAAGATCAAACAAATTCAAAAGCTAGGAAAATACAATAACTAAGATCAGAGCAGAATTGAAGAAGATAAAGACACAAAAAACCCTTCAAAAAAAATCAATGAATCCAGGAGCTGTTTTTTTTTTTTTTTAAAGATAAACAAAATATATAGACTGCTAGCCAGACTAATAAAAAAAGATCAAATAGATGCAATTAAAAAATGATAAAGGGGATATCACCACCAATTCCACAGAAATACAACTGCCATCAGAGATTACTACAAACATCTCAATGCACATAAACCAATAAATCTAGAAGAAATGGATAAATTTCTGAACACTTACACCCACCCAAGCCTAAACTGGGAAGAAGTTGAATCATGGAGTAGACCACTAACAAAGTCTGAAGTTGAGGCAGAAAACAATAGCAACCAAAAAAAGTACAGGACCAGATGGGTTCACAAATGAATTCTACCAGATGTACAAAGAGGAGCTGGTGCCATTTCTTCTGAAACTATTCCAAACAGTACAAAAAAAGGGAATCCTCCCTAACTCATTTTATGAGAACAACATCCTCCTGATACCAAACCTGGCAAAGACACAACTGAAAAAGAAAATTTGAGACCAATATACATGATGAACATTGATGAGAAAATCTTCAACAAAATATTGGCAAATAGAATCCAACAGCATATCAAAAAGCAAATCTATCACGACCAAGTGGGCTTCATTCCAGGGATGCAAGGCTGGTTCAATATATGCAAATATATAAACATAATCCATCACATAAACAGAACCAAAGACAAAAACCATGATTATCTCAACAGATGCAGAGGCCTTCAACAAAATTCAGGAGTGCTTTATGCTAAAAACTCTCAATAAGGTATCAATGAAATGTATCTCAAAATAATAAAAGCTATTTATTACAAACCCACAGCCAATATCATACTGAATGAGCAAAAACTGGAAGCATTCTCTTTGAAAACTGGCACAAGACAAGGGTGCCCTCTCTCACCACTCCTATTCAACATAGTATTGGAGGTTCTGACTGAAGTAATCAGGCAAGAAAAAGAAATGAAGGATATTCACTTAGGAAAAGAGGAAGTCAAATTGTCTACTTGCAGCCTACATTATTATATATTTACCAGGTCTATCATCTCAGCCCCTAATCTCCTAGAGATAAGCAACTTCAGCAAAGTCTCAGAATATAAAATCAATGTGCAAAAATCACAAGCATTCATGTACACCAATAACAGACAGACAGCCAAATCATGGGTGAACATCCATTCACAATTGCAACAAAGAGAATAAAATACCTATGAATACATCTAACAAGGGATGTGAAGGATCTCTTCAAGGAGAACTACAAACCATTGCTCAAGGAAATAAGAGAGGACACAAATAGATGGAAAAACATTACATGCTCATGGTTAGGAAGAATCAATATCATGAAAATGGCCATACTATAATTTATATATTCAACGCTGTCCCCATCAAGCTACCCCAACTTCCTCACAGAACTGAAAACAAAACAAAACAAAAACCTTAAACTTCATGTGGAATCAGAAAAGAGCCTACATAGCCAAGACAATCCTAATCAAAAAGAATAAAGCTTGAGGTATCATGCTACCTGACTTCAAACTCAATTACAAGGCTACAGTAATCAAAACAGCATGGTATTGGTACCAAAACAGAGATATAGACTAATGGAACAGAATGGAGGCCTCAGAAATAATGCAAACATCTACAACCATTTGATCTTTCACAAAACTGACAAAAGCAAGCAATGAGGAAAGGATTCCCTGCTGAATAAATGGTGTTGGGAAAACTGGATAGCCATGTGCAGAAAGCTGAAACTAGACCCCTTCCTTACACGTTATACAAAATTTAACTTCAGATGGATTAAAGATTTAAACATAAGACGTAACACCACAAAAACCTAGAAGTAAACCTGGGCAATACCATTCAGGACATAGGCATGGGCAGACTTCATAACTAAAGCACCAAAAGAAATGGCAACAAATGCCAAAATAGACAAATGGGATCCAATTAAACTTAAGAGCTTCTTAAGTTTAATTGTTCTTTTGCAATTAAAAAGAACTTTTGCTCTGCAAAAGAAACAATCATTAGAGTAACCTGGCAAGCAACAGAATGGAAAAAAAATGTTTGCAATCTACCCATCTGACAAAGAGCTACTATCCAGAATCTACAAAGAACTAAAACAAATTTACAAGGAAAAGACAAACAACCCTATCAAAAACTGGGTGAAGGATATGAACAGACACTTTTTAAAGGAAGACATTTATGCAGCCAATAAACTTATAAAAAATGCCCATCATCACTGGTCATTAGAGAAATGCAAATCTAAACCACAATGAGATACCATCTAATGTCTGTTAAAATGGTGATCATTAAAAACATGAAGACAACAGATGCTGGAGAGGATGTGGAGAAATAGGAATACATTTAAACCGTTGGTGGGAGTGCAAAGTAGTTCAACTGTTGTGGAAGACAGTGTGGCAATTCCTCAAGGATTCAGAAATAGAAACACAATTTTACCCAGCAATCCCATTACTGGGTATATACCCAAAGGATTATAAATCATCCTATTATAAAGACACATTTACATGTATGCTCATTGAGGCACTGTTTACAATAGCAAAGACTTGGATCCAACCCAAATGCCCATCAATGATAGACTGGATAAAGAAAATGTGGCACATATACACCATGGAATACTATGCAGTCATAAAAAAGGATGAGCTCATGTCCTTTGTAGGGACATGGATGAATCTGGAAACGATCATTCTCAGCAAACTGACACAAGAATAGAAAACCAATTGCCACATGTTTTCACTCATAAGTGGGTGTTAAACAATGAGAACACATGGACACAGGGAGGGGAACATCACACACTGGGGCCTTTTGGGGGATGGGGGGCTAGGGGAGGGATTGCAGGGGGTGGGAGGATTGGGGGGATAACAATAGGAGAAATACCTAATATAGGTTTTTGTGGGATAGATGTAGCAAACCACCATGGCATGTGTATACCTATGTAAAAATCCTGCATAACCTGCACATATACCCCAGAACTTATAGTATAATTAAAATAAATAAAATAAAATAACACAAACTCATGTCAGCCCTCTCCACAATCAGTACCCATCAAACTTTAAAGCTTCAATGTCTATTGTTCTACTATGTACACTCTCAGGTGTCAAGTAAATTGTATGACATTCTTTCCTGTTTTCTTGCCAATGCTTATGTCCTTCATTTCACTGGTGAATTCTGTCTCCAAGATGTGGTAGTAAGGTGGTTGTACATTCAATTGACTTGAAGTTTTGATTTCACTTCTTCCACTTAGTACTCATATGATTTTTTATGTTATTTAATTTCTCAAAGACTAGATTTCTCATGAAAAGAAGATAGTAAGAGTAGTAACCCATATACTACTCTTATGAATTAGAAAAATAAAATACATAATACTCAATGTATAATGGATCAATAAATGTTAGTTTCCATTATTTTTTAACTCAAATCATAGCTAAACATCCCATCAACTCTTTCTAGATACCATTAGCAGAATACATATTTTATCTTCTGTTCTCCAAAGCAAATTGCACTTTTTAAATTTGTTATAATTTATTTTTATGCATCATTTAAAGTACGTAATTTGTTGTAGTATTCATTTTATATAATTGAATTTTCATTTTTTGTAGATTCAAAAATGTAGTAATAACATTGTTTCTGAATAAAAAGTATTAAAAATATTAAATAAGAACTGGGCATGGTGGCTCACTTTTGAAATCCCAGAACTTTGGGAGGCCAAGGTGGACTACCTGAAGTCAGGAGTTCAAGATCAGCCTGGTCAACCTGGTGAAACTCTGTCTCTACTAAAAATACACACACACACACACAAAGAAAATAGCTGAGCCTGGTGGCACATACCTGTAATTCCAGCTACTTGGGAGGATGAGGTAGGAGAATAGGTTGACCCTGGGAGAATGGAGGTTGCAGTGAGCCAAGATCATACCATTGCACTCCAACCTTGGTGACAAGAGTGAAACTTCACCTTAAAAAAGGTACTATATAACAGCTATTGAATTAATTTAAAACAATTAATTTTTGAATATGAGAGAGTAGAACAAGGTTATAACAAGAGGACAGAAGGCAGAACTTCCAAAATAATCCTCTAAACTATCTTCCAAAGGGAATTTCTAAAGTGGCAAAGAAATTTGATAGGAGTTTCATTGAACCTATAGATTGTTTTGCATATTATAGACATTTTAACAATATTAATTATTCCAGTCCATGAACAAAAAAGTCTTCCTTTTTTTAAATGTTTTCTTCAATATATTTTGTTGGTGTTTATAATTTTATTGTAGAGATTTTTCACCATTTGTTAAATTTACTCAGGTATTTTTTTGTAGCTATTAAGTTGGAGTTCTTAAAATTTCTTTTACTGAAGTTTTGCTATTAGCATATTAAAATGCTGTTGATTTTTATGTGTTGGTTTTGTACCCTGCAGCTTTACTGAATTCTTTTACTAGTTCTGTCAATTCTTTTACTAGTTCTGTGGCATCTTCAGAGTTTTATATATATAACATTTTGTCTGTACATAAGTATAATTTAACTTTATTTTTTTCCAATTAGTATACTGTTTATTTCTTTATATTGCCTAATTCCTCTAGGTAAGACATCCAGTACTATATTGAATAGAAGTGATGAAAGTGAACATCCTCATCTTGTTTCAGATCTGGAGGAAAAGATTTTAACATTTTCCTATTCAGCATAATGTTAGCTGTAGGTTTGTCACATATGTCTTTATTGTATTGAAGTACATTATTTCTATATATAAGTTGCTGAGAGTTGTTACTATAAAGAGATGTTAAATTTTGTCAAATGCTTTTTCTTCATCTATTAAAATTACCATATAGTTTTTAATCCTTCATGATATTAATTTACTATGTTCATTGATTTACCTACATTGAACCATCCTTGCATTCCTGGAATGTATCCCACTTGATCTTGTTAAATGATCTTTTTAATTTTATATTTTAATTTTATGAGTATATAATAGATGTACATATTCATGGTATATGTGAGATATTTAGATACAGGTCTATGATTGTTTATAATCCCATCAAGCTAAATTATGTATTCATCCTCCCTGCAAGCATTTATGTGTTTCTTTGCATTATGAATATCACAAGTATACTTAGTAATTTTAAAATGTACTATAAATTATTGTTGATAGTCACACTGTTGCACTAGCAATTACTAGATATTTTTATCCTGTCTACCTATATTTTTGCACACATTAACTATTCCCACTTCCTACAACTACCCATCCCAGAATCTAAAATTTGTATGAAACCACAAATATCCCCAAACCCAAAGCAAACTCAAGCACAAATAATAAAGCAAGAGGCATCACACTACATGACTAAAATATACTATAAATCTATAGTTACAAAAACAGCATGGTTCTGGCATGAAAATGGTTATGTAAACAAATAGAAGAGACTAGAGAGCCAGAAATAAATCCATGCATTTGCAGTCAACTGATTCTCAATAAATGTGCCAGGAACAAACATTGGATAAAGGATCATCTTCTCATTTAATGGTGTTGAGAAAATAGGATACACAAATGCAAAAGAATAAAATTAGACTATTAGTGGGAATATAAGTTAATACAGCCATAATAGAAAACAGTAAAGTGTTTCTTTAAAAATTAAAAGTAGAACTAATATGTGATTCAGCAGTCCCATATGGGTATATATGCAAAGTAAATAAAATTACTATATTGAATAGATGTCTGCATATTGATGTTCATTGCAGTACTATTCACAATAATCAACATAGGGAATCAACCTAAGTGTTCATCAAGAGATGAATAAAGAAAGAAAATGTGGTATATTATTTGTCAATTAAAAAAAAAAAAAAAGAAAATCCTGTCATTTGTGAACAACATGGATGAACCTGGAGGACAATATGTTAAGTGAAATAAGCCAGGCATAGAAAGACAAATGTATCATGGTATCACATCTACTGGTTATAAAATGTTGATCTCATAGGAGTAGAAAGTAAAATCATGGGTATCAGAGGTAAGGGTTGAGGAAAGTGGCAGTGATGTTAATCATAGGATACACACTTACAGTTAGAAGGAATAAATTTCAGGAAATATATTATAGAGCAAGGTGATTGCAGTTAATGATAATATATTGTATTCTTGAGAAGTAGATAGTTAATGTTATGTGCATTCACCAGAAAAATGATAACTGTGTGAGGGTATGTGTTTGTTAATTAGCTAGATTTGAACTTTTCACAATGTGTATATACTTTAAAACATCACATTTTACATTATAAAAACATGCAATGTCATATGTCCACTAAAAATAAAAACGAGTAAAGTAATTAATATATAATCCAGTAGTGTTAATTGTTAGGGTTATTTGTCCTGGCAGTCAGAGACAATTTATTGATGAACATGGAGAAACAATACCAGAGCTTTGGGATTAGAGTTGCTGCCTTCCCGTGGTATGCATTTTGAGAGAATTAAAATTGATGTCAAGCCTTGCAAAATGAATCCAACCATGTTTTCCTATCAATGTACCCAAGAAAATACCTGAGGCTAACACAAAGCCACAGTATTTATGGAAATTAAAGGAATAAATACATTACAGAGTAGAGACTAAGCCAAACAGACAAATAGAATGGCTTCTGGATTAGTTATCCTCAATTTTTTTTCTCTTGAATCTGTAAATTATTTTTTATATTCTTGTCATGTTTTTAATTGATTTTTAAAAGTTTATTATTAATGTAAACAGTAACAAAGGATGTATTCTCCATCAAATTTTCAGTTGTTTAAAATTTACATTACTTTCAGATGTATTGCACTTACTCAAATAGAGTGATATTCAATCATCCATAAAAAGAGCAAATAAACTCCTCTTAAACAGTAATAAATTTCGTATTTTTTATCCTTGAACTTTGCTTTAAATTTATCTTCTCCAAAACATTTCTTCAATAGTTTTATACATGTGTTTACATACATTTAAAAACAGAAAATATATTGTCTGCATTATATTTAAATTATTTATAATTTACATACACTTTAAAATATTGCCTATGCCAATAAAATGTTTTTCTGGTTTAAGACAGCATTTCATTTATTAGTAGTTCACTTTTGACTGCAATCACATGACATATTACAACTTTTGGAAATGTTTAACTATAAAATCAATTTTACTAGAAATGTGTTTAATTAAGGTGTATAGCAGGGTTGTGATGCTTTTGTAAGGAATACTTTAAGTATTACACTTAGAACTCTCTTCTTAATTGTTCTGAAAATTTTACAGTATAGGGCAACATACCTTATTGGGATATAAGATGTGCTTGTACCTGTAAAAATGACAGAAGCCTATGTGTGAAGGAAAAGATTGAAATAGGAACCATCTTTGTCAAGCAGCTCAACTAGGAAAAAGCACATATAAAAGTTAAGGATCTGGAAAAGTAGTCCTTTAAAATAATGTGTGCATGAGATTTTAGAAAGCTTTTCTGTAATGCCAGAGGTACATCCTGTTCTATATAATATGTGGAGTTTTCTTCATTTTGTTTGTGTGGATTCATATTAGAGAAACAGGTGGTTACAGAATGAGAACTTCAAAACAGAAATGCTAATATATTGATTAAAATGTAGGTAGGTAAATAAATGATTACTTTTCTCCATACTTACTCAATAGGCTACCGATTCCCGTTAGGAATAACTCCCTCCACCCTCCACCTCTTCTAGGATTCAGATGTAAGTATAACAGTGAACTGACTCTTTATAAATACTCTCTAATTGTGTAAACCATTTTTAGGAATTTGCTAGGGAATGTTAGAAATTTTAACTAAGACCTTCAGAGCCATTCAGCAAAATGCTGTCTTTGGTCACTATGGTGTATTTTTTATATCAATTCATTATAAAAAGCTGTTCAAAACTCTCTGTATAATTGTATACAACAAATAATTACTTGTCACCTTGTTAAAATTTCTTAGCATATTTAACTCTAATAAAGACAATCAATTTGGTTTGGTCCTTTTATTATTTATATTCTATGCCCTGGGATTGTGTAACTGATTAGAGAGCTTATATTAATTTTGTATACATCTTGGAAAATAGAGCAAGAGAATAATAAGCTGGGTCTGTATAAATACTGAATGTGCTTTGAATTAAGAATCCTTGGTGTGGTGAACAGCTTATTGAAAACTTAGGGATATTGCACTCCAAAATCAAACTTCTAATTCATACAATCATTATTCATGGATATTGTTATGTCTTCCAAAATGTTCTTCCTTGTGCTTTATAAATAATCCATTTTAAAAACATGTTTGTCATACTTAGAGAGCCAGACCCTCATCGGTAATACTGAATGAATATAATTCTGTAGAAAATCAATTTCACTTATTCACAGTACCAATGCCAAAAATTCAAACAAACAAGGCTATTCAGTTAGTCTTCTTGTCACTTAATTAACTCAAGGAGATTTCATGGAGCAAACATAATCACTTTTGTAGGTAGCACACAGAAAGTGATTTTAAGAAGAAAGTCTACTTTTTCCCCCAGAATATGTTCTATAGACTGTGCTAGAAGTACCTTACCTAAAATCTTCCAATTATTTTGAAATTATACTTGATATTAATATGTTTTTTAAATAAACATAAAACATATAAGGATTTAAGTTTAATATCAAGTATTAAAATTTTAAGAAAATGATTTTATTTAGAAAAATATTATTGTTTTTCCTATTGTGAACAGAACGTTTTACTGGTTTCAAAACCAGAATACTGATCTCAATTTTAAGTCAAATACTTTTTTTAAACAATTACTTGTAGAACATTTTCCTTCACTAGATAATCTTACAATGTTTGCTTATTACAAATGCAGTCACTCAGAGAAATAAGAAGATATATTTGGTATAGCAAATATACTACAATTACATCACTACCTTAAATGTTTAATTCTATGGGAATAAACAGAATAAAAAACTACAGAAATAAGCTTCACTGTATCTGCTGTGGTAAGTTTCATTTCCTTAACTATGACCTGTTTCACAACTGATTTTTAGGTTTAATGGGTTTGGTCATGGACTTTATCTCCAGCCCTCTCATCTTTGATTGTTTTCTAATTCCTTCTCAGTCTTAATTTATGATTTTATATCCCTTTATTAATGCCCCAATCCCTGAAAATATTGTAACTCAAGTAAGGTAATTAGTGTTAAAAAGAAAAAAAAAAGTCATCAGAAAAATTTAATGAGGTGATCAGGTATGGTTCACCAAACATTGGAAAAGGAGTGAATCTATTCCATTGTAATTGGAAGAAAAATTTAGGTAATGTTTGTTTGGTGGGTTTGGGGTAGAAACAGTTCCTGTATGATGTAAGTGTTGTGAAAATAGAGCCAAAAAGACTTCAGAGAAATATAAATAATTAAATTTCATAAAATTTATCAAAATTAGGGTGACTTTGAATAGAGCAGTATAGTCACAATAAATAAGGTGAAATTTAGTTGGATTCTAAATTGTATTTCAATAGTTTTTCTTTAAATATTTTTCATCATATACCAAGAGGAGACTATAGCAGTGAGGTCCCATCAGACTCACCCTGATGATACAATTATATATATTCATCACACTTGTTTCATCTGTCACCTCCTTTCTTGTCCTTTTCTTGCCAAAGCTTCTTGAGACAAATTTGATATATAATAACATCCTCAGCCCATGATAACTGAATATTCAAAATATAAAAATATGCTCTTTATATTAAATATTAAACATCTAACATTAACCATAACTTAATAGCATCTAATATCTGATATATATCAAACTTCCCTAATTTATCAAAAATGTCCTTTTATGAAATTTCCAGTCATAATGATTGCACTTCATTGTGTGCCTTAAGCCTCTATAAATCCAGAAGTCCCCCACTTTTTAATCCCATGTCATTGTCTTATTATAGAAGCACTCTAAATTGCCACATAGATTGATCCACATTTTTATTCATCTTACTGCTTTCCTATAGCACTAACTATTCTCCTATACATCATATATTCTGTGGCTTAAAAATTAAACTTTTATAAGTATGATTGAATTTAAGTTTATTTTTTTGATGTGAGAAAATTTCATAGTTATTGCTCTCTGTATTTTTATAAGAAAACCGAGATTCCTTGGCAAAGTATTTTTGTGCTGAGATAAATAATTGAGGAAGAGTCCAGATTTAATAATCTGAATAACAGGAAATATGAAGTTCCCATCAGAGGAGAAAGCAAAGGGTATCAATTGAGCAGGTTTAATGTGAATATCTGGAGTATAGTTTTTGAGATATTAAGTTTGAGATGTGATGTGGTGATATCGTGGACACAATTGAACAGAAAAAAATGAGGGAGTAGGAGAATCAGTCAGGAAATAGGAGGAAAAAAGTAGTCAATATGCCAATGTCGTCAAACACCTTTAGAAGAAGTGAGAGCCACAAAGAAGTAAGTATACAAAAATATTAGAAATCATACAATGATCGGCCATAATATTAAATGGTCAGGAAAAGGGGTAGAATTCAGCAAAGAAGACTGAAAAGAAAAGCCCAAGAAAAATCAGTGGCTTGGATATCAAGTAGAGAGACTATTCCTGGGGAAAGCCGAAAAAAAAAAAAAAAAAAAAAAAAAAACAGCTTTTGTAAACATTTTTCCTAGGTAAAGCAAGTTGAGGACTGAGGATTAGCCATTGGATTTGGAATGTGAAAAGCACCAGTGCCATTGAAAATAAAAGTTTATTGGCATGGAGAACCCCAAGTGATAACTGAGGGCATTCAACAGAGATTGGAAAGAAAGATTTTGGAGATGTTAAGTACAGACTGTCCCTGGCTTACCATGGTTTGCTTAATGATATTTTGACTTTATGGTGACGCAGAAGGTATACACATTCAGAGAGACTGTAATTTGAGCAAGCATACAAGCACTCTGTTTCTCATTTTTCACTACAGCATTTAGTAATTCCCAAGAGATATTCAATATTTTATTATAAAATAGGCTTTGTGTTAGATTATTTTGTCCAATTTTGGGCTATTATATAGGTTTTGAGCATGTTTAAGGTAAGTTAGGCTAAGCCATGATGCTCTCTAGGTTATATACATTAAATCTAGTTCCTTTTCCTTTTTCTTTTTTACTTTTTTGACATAGCCTATCAACAAGGCTGGTGTGTAGTGGCATGATAATGTCTCACTGCAACCTTCACCTCCTGAGCTCAAGTGATCCCCTCACCTCAGTCTCCCAAGTAGCTGGGACTACAGGCACATACCACCACACCCAGCTCATTCATTTCTTTATTTATTTTTGGTTGACATGAGGTCTTTCTATATTGCCAAGATTACTTCCAAATGCAAGTGAAGCTCTTCCATATATCTCTGGCATGCTTTATCACTTACTTGACTCAAAGCTTTGTGAGAGTCAGCATGCACATGTTGTTTCTCTTTATTCACTGTTTTAACAGTAAATCATAGCAGTTTGTTAGTACGCATATGTCAAATAAATAGATATATAAAATATAAGAACAATGAAAAGTAATCTTTCCCTCTATAAAAATGTTAAATCATTCTTTGCTCTCCCAGAATCTCCTAGATCATAAAAATTTGATGCAAGCTCTGACATTTAAAAATTATCATTAGACGAACATGCTGTATTAATACAAATTCTTCCTTCCTAAAAGGTGGCTAGATGAGGTGGAAAGATGTCTTCAGTGCTCTCTTCAACTCCCAGGGGTCTTTATAGCATCCTAAAATGAGTTTCTCACTTCAGGCATAGAAAGTCTTCTCATTCCAAATGGTAATTCTATGGCGTGCAATGGAAGTCTCACACAAAAATCACTCCTGCTCATAACTAAGTTTTACCTACTGATTTTCTGTTAATTTAAAACTAGACTTTTTTGCCTTTGTATAAACCTGTAATGTCTCCTTTCTGCTCAGTTAGGTAATAGAGCTTACCTCATGGTCTGCTTCTTGGTGATCACTAAGTTTTCCCAAAGAGAGCTCTAAACCCAACTCCCAAGACAGGCTAGATGATTCACCAGAATTCATTTGCTTTTTCTTCCATTTCCTCTGTGTCTGTATAGATTCTATATAGAGTATTGGTTAAACTGGAATCATAACTCATAAATTATATAATTTCAAAATTTCTGCTGAGAGTAGAAATTACAGTGGAGGCTATTGGCTTTTTATGTCCAGGAGCTTTCTCTACCAGGAGCAATTCAATGACATGAGCCTAAAACAATCAAAACCAAGGATATGCAACTAAAATTTGCTGTTTCCAGTCAAATTAAACTGAAACATTTAATTAGACAGATATAATAGTTTTTCCATTTCAAAGTAATCAGGAATAAATGGTAAGTTATTTTCAGAAATGACAGTGGTTCTAATGAAGTCAACAAAAATGACATATTTCTCAGTATGATATACCTCTTTTTATCTATAATTAACATATATAATAAATATTTCTTGGAGAAATACACTATATAGTTAAACATTGACATACATTACACAGAGTGTGTTATTACACAGAATGAATGTATTATTACACAGAATGAATGATTAAATATCAACATACATTACACAGAATGACTCAATCATTAGAATGTCACCACTTATATAAGGTAAAATGTCCTATTTTTAAAAAGTAAAAAAAGTCTTCCAGACACACCTGTAATTCTAGGACTTTGTGAGGCCAAGGCCGGAGGATCACTTAAGCCCAAGAGTTGGAGACCAGCCTTGGCAATGTAGTGAAACCCCACCTCTGCAGAAAATACAAAAAATTAGCCAGGCTTAGTGGTGAGCACCTGCCTGTAGTCCCAGTATACAGGACGTAGGGGGTAGGAGGACTGCTTGGGCCCAGGAGGTGGAGACTGCATTGAGACATGATTCACCACTGCACTCCAAACTGGGCACAGAGCAAGAGCAAAACCCTGGCTCAAAAACAAAAACAAAAACAAAAACAAAACAGTCAAATTTTAATACTTTTAGTTTTCCTTCCTTTCCTAAATGCTAATTTGTACTATGCAATAATAATCCATTCTAACTGGCTTAGTAGTTTTAGTAGAATGGTCATAGAAAACAGAAATAGATATTTTAATACAGAGAAAATATATTTTAAATTTCCAAAAAATTATAAATCGTTGTATTATAAAGACACACTCACATGTATGTTCATTGCGGTACTGTTTACAATAGCAGAGACCTGGAACCAATTCAAATGTCCACCGATGATAGACTAGACAAAGGAAATGTGGCACATATACACCATGGAATACTATGCAGCCATTAAAAATGATGAGTTTGTGTCCTTTATAGGGACATGAAAGAATCTGGAAACCATCATTCTCAGCAAACTGACACAAGAACAGAAAATCAAACACCGCATGTTCTCACTCACAGGCAGGTGTTGAACAATAACACATGAACATAGGGAAGGGAGCATCACACACTAGGGTCTGCTGAGGAGGACTAGGAGAGGGACAACATAGGGTAGGGAGGTTAGGGAGGGATTGCTTGGGGATAAATACCAAATATAGGTGACAGGGGATGGAAGCAGCAAACCACATTGCCATGTACATACCTATGCAGGAATGCCGCATGATCTGCACATGTACCCCAGAACCTAAAGTACAATAAAAAAAAATAAAACACACAAAATAAATAAAATAAAATACTTTAGATATTGGTTTAATAGACACTTGTCATCAAATTAAAAACAAATCACTCACTACATTTAGTTTAAAAGTAGCACTAGAAAACTATAGAGAAAACATGATTTCCAAAGAAAGATAAATATATGCTTTTTAAGAACATATATGTATAGATTTTACTTTTGGGAATATGTAGTCTCAATTTTAATATATAAAATTGGACCCAGTAGAAATAATAAAGAAATAGACTGTTTAAAATCCCTTTCTGTTTGAGTCAAGAAGTTTAAAGGCTTAAGATTAAAGTATGTCCAAATAAGATGAGTTGTTTCATTCAAATCATTTTCTCTTGAATGTACTTTTGAGCCATAACAAGAATATATTGAAACAAAATGTATATAGAAATCAGCATGGATTTCTCCAAGTGATTGAGATGTCATCTAGCTTATCACAGACAAAAGTTGTAAAATAAAATAAATACAAAATGTTATTTTAAATTTGATATATGTTAGGTAAAATAGAAAGAAATTTTGTGTTTGTTTTTCTAATGTAAGAAGGTAGTAAAATTATTAAAAATCAGGTAAGTTAGTGTGATTAATCTTCCACCTACAAATTATTTGAGTAGAAAACTATGCTCAAATGCTCAACTAGGATACAAATATCATATTAAATAATCACTCGTATACTTCTATATTAATGTTTTCTTATAAAACTTGTATTCTACACTTATAGTTAAATTGTTAAAATTTATTCGAACTCTATAGCATAATTCAGTGGATCAGTGTGACAAGTTCAATATATTTCAGGCATAAACAAAAGTATTTAATGGCCAGGTTTTATTTTTCATTTAAAAATATATTAATTGTCAAAACAATAAATTTGTTAAGTGATTTCTTAACTTCATATTTACTTTTCTTCTGCAGACAAAGTCAGGGAGGGGAGCATCACACACTGGGTTCTGTGCGGGGGAACTAGGGGAGGGACAGTGGGGGCAGGGAGTTGGGGAGGGATAACATGGGGAGAAATTGCCAGATATAGGTGATGGGGAGGAAAGCACTAAACCACATTGCTGTGTATGTACCTATGCAACAATCTTGCATGTTCTTCACATGTACCCCAAAACCTAAAATGCAATTATATATATATTATGCATATATAATATATATATAAAATATATATAAATATATATGTGTGTGTGTGTGTGTGTGTGTGTGTGTGTGTGTGTGTATATATATATATATATATATGTTTTTTTTAAAGGGCTATAATTTTCTTAAACTTTGAAAAGCATCACCAATCTTTAACAACAGGAGTAATGGGCTTGGAAAGAAGTATTCTCTGAGTGATCCCAGGGAAACTTTTGATTCACATAAAAATATAATTTTATCTCTATTTTGTTTCACACAGAAAGCAATTCTAAATGTAGTAAAAACTCATGTAAGAAAAGCAAAATTATTAAACATTGGAGGTTATATATTTATGATTAATATGAAAAACAATTCTAGGAGTCAAAAATCACAAGCTTTCAAATAAGACATTGATATGTTTGACTAAGAATTAATCAGTATTTACTATGTAGAAAATAGAAAGATAGGCTACCAACTAGAAAATTATATATATTTTACAGGTAAATATTTTAACAAAAATATATAAAGATCTCTTTTAAATAATCAACCTATCAAATAGAAAATAAATCGGCAAAATTCTTAAATAGTCATTTTATGGAACAAGGAATCTGAATAGTCAGCAACCATCTGAAAACTGTACTAAAACCATTAACAATGTGGAAAATGAAAATTAAAAATCAATAAATTACATCCTCCAGTCAAACAAGATGTTTAAGTTCTGGTTACTTCAGATTGGGTGAAGACTAAAGTAATGGAAATCTTATACATTGATGGAAAAAAAATGTAAATATTATAAACCCATTAAAAGTGATTTAATTTTAAAAAATCTAGGTATTTGTATAAGAAGCAACCTAGCACACAAATACATGTAAAGGTAGTTCAAAGTTCACAACAGAAATGTTTATTACAGCAATAAAGGGAATCAACCAAAATATTTCAAAACAAAGAATAAAAGAAATTAGTTGCAAATAATTATATATATAATTCCATTTAAAAATATTCAAAGACAGATAAAGCTCAATAGCATTTTGTTTAAGGTTACATATTTATGTGCAATATATCTAACAGCAATTGAAAACTTAACATAAAAGTTAGCAAAGTTAAAAAAAAAGTTAGCAAAGTTATTACTTCATGGGTACACAGTGAGATAGAATCGGGTACACAGTTGGTTTAAAGTTTTCTGTTTTTTTCTGTGTGTGTGTGCTTGTGGGGGGTATATTCATCTGTATTGATTTTACTGCTGTATTTTATCCAATGTTAATTGTAAATATCCTTTTCATATATTTAAAATCATAAACTTATTTGCTGCCTATATTTCAAGTAATTATCTCGACAGGATTTCTAACATTTTAAATTTTGTATAGATGGATTAGTTTGAATTTTTAAACATTTCAGACTCTACCTTTTTGCAGTGACCTACTCTGAATTAATATATCCCGAAGGTGTTAGAAAAATACAGACTGTTAAAAAGCGAATGCACTGTTATCTTTTTAAAGAAAAACTAAATACACTGTCTTTTAAAATTATATTTGGAAATACTCTCATTTTGACCATAACTGATAATTTTACTTTTTAAAAATGTCAGTATATCATTAAAGCAGCTATTAAGCCACTAATAGGCACTTAACATTATGGTCACTTATCATAAATAGCATTAACAATTCTACAACTTTTTCTGCAGGTCACTTAATACATCACATAAAATTAAATTAACTATAATCATATTAAATAAAATTAAAATGGCAATAACTAAGTCCAACAAGTTCTGCATATGGACAGTATTAACAAAGCTTACAATGATTTATGAAGTCAGTTTTTAAGAGCTTAAATTCTCTGCACATGATTATAATAATGTTTCTCAATTTTGACTTGCTCTCAATTGTTTAAAAATACAATTTAAATATGATTGAGATATAACTTTTTGATAAAACACATATCTAAAATTTAAAGGATTTAAATTTAATAACCATTGCAAGCAAAACAGAAGCATAGGAATTTAGCTATCTCTTGTCCATACACCTGTCAAGAGCTAGAGCTGTTGGAAATTATTTCTACCCTGACATGAAGCTGCAGAAAATATACTGCCTAGATAGGATTTTCCTTTGAATGCTGTAAGTCTACATTATGTATTATAGTTACTGATGATTTGTTTTCTCACTTAAAACACACACATATATATAATCTAGTTCTTTATATTGTTTCTAAAATTATCCTAAGAGCAGTGTTTCTCATTGCATCAAGCTAATATAACCTTATAGAAATTATAAATAATCAATATTTAAATTTGTATTACATTTTCCTGTAAGTGTTCAAGACTTATGCGACACATATTAAACAAACAGATTTTCCTTTGTGTCTAATTTTACAAAATATGAGGTAAGTTGTATTTGAATTTTTAACCTCAATATTGTATAAATAAAAAATTTATGGAATATTTAAATTTAATTTAATTAACTGGAATTGGCATAAAACACTAATGAATATTAGCATTTAACTCAATTTTGACACATAGCAGCTACTTAAAAATATTCTCTGAATAAATAAATTCATGAATTAGTACATCTCACTGTTAATTAATATTGAATAAGTGTCAGAAATTTAAGACTTATTTAAAAATTTATTAATATATAGTCTTAAAAGTAACCATCCCTGACTTAGCTTTATCTTTGGAAAATATAGGTAATTCCAAGGGAATTTTGTGAAAAAGTATGTTTCCTGAAAAGAAACAAAACATTCAGTAGAATGTGGTTTATAAACACTTATACAGGTTGAGACAATTCACCTGGATTCTATTTATGGCACTTGCCATTAGGCAAAACCCTGGGTAAGATCCCTAACCTCCCTAAAAATTGTTTATTTATTTATTTTATTATTATTATTATTGCATTTTAGGTTTTGGGTACATGTGCAGAACATGCAAGATAGTTGCATAGGTACACACGTGGCAGTGTGATTTGCTGTATTCCTCCCCTTCACCCACATCTGGCATTTCTCCCCATGCTATACCTCCCCAGCTCCTCCCACCCCACTGTCCCTCCCCTATTTCCCCCCAATAGACTCCGGTGTGTAGTGATCCCCTCCCTGTGTCCACGTGTTCTCATTGTTCATCACCCACCTATGAGTGAGAATATGCGGTATTTCATTTTCTGTTCTTGTGTCAGTTTTCTGAGAATGATGTTCTCCAGATTCATCCATGTCCCTACAAAGGACACAAACTCATTGTTTATGATGGCTGCATAATATTCCATGGTGTATATGTGCCACATTTTTCCAGTCCAGTCTATCATTGATGGGCATTTGGGTTGGTTTCAGGTCTTTGCTGTTGTAAACAGTGCTCCAATGAACATTCGTGGGCATGTGTCCTTACAGTAGAAAGATTTATAGTCCTTTGGATATATACTCAGTAATGGGATTGCTGGGTCAAATGGAATTTCTATTTCTAGGTCCTTGAGGAATCGCCACACTGTCTTCCACAATGGTTGAACTAATTTACACTCCCACCAGCAGTGTAAAAGTGTTCCTATTTCTCCACATCCTCTCCAGCATCTGTTGTCTCCAGAATTTTTAATGATCACCATTCTAACTGGCATGAGATGGTATCTCAAGGTAGTTTTGATTTGCATTTCTCTGATGACCAGTGATGATGGGCATTTATTCATATGTTTGTTGGCCTCATGTATGTCTTCTTTTGTAAAGTGTCTGTTCATATCCTTTGCCCATTTTTTAATGGGCTTATTTGTTTTTATTTCTTGTAAATCTGTTTGAGTTCTTTGTAAATTCTGGATATCAGCTTTTTGTCAGATGGGTAAACTGCAAAAATTTTTTCCCATTCTGTTGGTTGCCAATTCACTCTAGTAACTGTTTCTTTTGCTGTGCAGAAGCTATGGAATTTGATTAGGTCCCATTTGTCTATTTTGGCTTTTGCTGCCAATGCATTTGGTGTTTTGGTCATGAAGTCCTTGCCTACTCCTATGTCCTGAATGGTTTTTCCTAGATTTTCTTCTGGGGTTTTTATGGTGCCAGGTCTTATGTTTAAGTCTTTAATCCATATGGAGTTAATTTTAGTATAAGGTGTCAGGAAGGGGTACAGTTTCTGCTTTCTGCTCAAGGCTAGCCAGTTTTCCCAACACCATTTATCAAACAGGGAATCCTTTCCCCATTGCTTGTTTTTGTCTGGTTTATCAAAGATTGTATAGTTGTAGATATGTTGTGTTGCCTCTGTTCTGTTCCATTGGTCTATATCTCTGTTTTGGTACCAGTACCATGCTGTTTTGATTACTGTAGCCTTGTAGTATACTTTGAAGTTCAGTAGTGTGAAACCTCCTGTGGTGTTCTTTTTGCTGAGAATTGACTTGGCTATGTGGGCTCTCTTTTGGTTCCATATGAAGTTCATGGTGGTTTTCTCCAGTTCTGTGAAGAAAGTCAATGTTAGCTTGATGGAGTCTGGAAATTACTTTGGACAGTATGGCCATGTTCACAATATTAATTTTTCCCAACCATGAACATGGAATGTTTCTCCATCTGTTTGTGTCCTCTCTTATTTCGTTGAGCAGTGGTTTGTAGTTCTCCTTGAAGAGGTCCTTTACGTTCCTTCTTAGTTGTATTCCTAGGTATTTTATTCATTGTAGCAATTGTGAATGGCAGTTTGTTCTTGATTTGGCTCTCTTTAAGTCTGTTATTGGTGTATAGGAATGCTTGTGATTTTTGCACATTGATTTTTTTTTTTTTTAAATCCTGAGACTTTGCTGAAGTTGCTTATCAGTTTCAGGAGTATTTGGGCTGAGACGATGGGGTCTTCTAGATATACTATCATGTCATCTGCAAATAGAGACAATTTGGCTTCCTCCTTTCCTATTTGTATAACCTTTATTTATTTTTCTTGCCAATTGCTCTGGCTAGAACTTCCAGCACTATATCGAATAGGAGTGGTGAGAGAGGGTATCCTTGTCTAGTGACAGATTTCAAAGGGATGCTTCCAATTTTTGCCCATTCAGTATGATATTGGCTGTGGGTTTGTCATAAATAGCTTTTATTATTTTGAAATATGTTCCATCAATACCGAGATTATTGAGGGTTTTTAGCATAGAGGGCTGCTGAATTTTGTCAAAGGCCTTCTCCGAGTCATTTGAGATAATCATGTGGTTTTTGTTTTTGGTTCTGTTGATGTGGTGAATTACGTTTATAGACTTGTGTATATTGGACCAGGCTTGCATCTCCGGGATAAATCCTACTTGATCATCAATAAGCTTTTTGATGTGCTGTTGCAATTAACTTGCCAGTATTTTATTGAAGATTTTTGCGTCTATGATCATCATGGATATTGGCGTGAAGTTTTCTTTTCTTGTTGAGTCTCTGCCGCATTTTGGTATCAGGATGATGTTGGTCTCATAAAATTATTTGGGGAGGATTCCCTCTTTTTGGATTATTTGGGATAGTTTCAGAAGGAATGGTAACAGTTCCTGTCTGTGTATCTGGGTAGAATTTGGCTGTGAACCCATCTGGACCTGGGCTTTTTTTGTGTGGTAGGCTCTTAATTGCTGCCTCGACTTCAGACCGTGTTATTGGTCTATTCACAGTTTCGGCTTCCCCCTGGTTTAGGCTTGGGAGGACACAGGTGTCCAGGAATTTTTCCATTTCTTCCAGGTTTACTAGTTTATATGCATAGAGTTGTTTGTCATATTTTCTGATGATGGTTTGAATTCCTGTGGGATCTGTGGTGATTTCCCCTTTATCGTTTTTTATTGCATCTATTTGGTTATTCTCTCTTTTCTTTTTTATCAATCTGGCTAGTGGTCTGTCTATTTTTTTGATCTTTTCAAAAACCAACTCTTGGATTTATTGATTTTTTTAAGGGTTTTTCATGTCTCTATCTCCTTCAGTTCTGCTCTGATCTTAGTTTTTTCTTGGCTTCTGCTAGGATTTGAGTTTTTTTGATCTTGCTCCTCCAGCTCTTTCAATTTTGACATTAGGGTGTCAATTCTGGATCTCTCCACTCTTCTCATGTGGGCACTTATAGCTATATATTTTCCTCTAAAGACTGCTATAATGTGTCCCAGAGATTCTGGTATGTTGTGTCTTCATTCTCGTTGGTTTCAAAGAACTTTATTTCTGCCTTCATTTCATTGTTTATCCAATCAACATTCAAGAGCTAGTTGTTCAGTTTCCATGAAGCTGTGTGGTTCTGTGTTTGTTTCTGAATTCTGAGTTCTAACTTGATTGCATTATGGTCTGCAAGATTGTTTGTTATGATTTCAGTTGTTTTGCATTTGCTGACGAGTGATTTACTTCCAATTATGTGGTCAATTTTAGAGTAGGTGTGATGTGGTGCTAAGAAGAATGTATATTCTGTGGATTTGTGGTGGAGAGTTCTGTAAATGTCTATCAGGTTTGCTTGTTCCAGGTCTGAGTTCAAGTCCTGGATATCCTTGTTAATTTTCTGTCTGGTTGATCTGTCTAGTATTGACAGTGGGGTGTTAAAGTCTCCCACTATTATTGTGTGGGAGTCTAAGTCTCTTTGTAAGTCATTAAGAACTTTCCTTATATATCTGGGTGCTCCTGTATTGGGTCCATATATATTTAGGATCGTTAGCTCTTCTTGTTGTATAGATCCTTTTACCATTATGTAATGTCCTTTTTTGTCTCTTTTGATCTTTGTTGCTTTAAAGTCTATTTTATCAGAGACAAGAATTGCAACTCCTGCTTTTTTTTTGCTCTCCATTTGCTTGGTAAATCTTTCTCCATCCCTTTATTTAGAGCCTTTGTGTATCCTTGCATGTGAGATGGGTTTCCTGGATACAGCACACAGATGTGTTTTGGCTTTTTATCCAATTTGTCAGTCCGTGTCTTTTGATTGGTGCATTTAGCCCATTTACATTTAGGGTTAATATTGTTATGTATGAATTTGATACTGCCATTTTGATGCTAGCTGACTGTTTTGCCCATTAGTTGATGCAGATTCTTCATTTTGTTGATGCTCTTTAGCATTTGGTATGTTTTTGGAATGGCTGGCACTTGTTGTTTCTTTCTATGTGTAGTGCCTTTTTCGGGAGCTCTTGTAAAGCAGGACTGGTTGTGACAAAATCTCTGAGTACTTGCTTTTTTGCAAAAGATTTTATTTTTCCTTCACTTATGAAGCTCAGTTTGGCTGGATATGAAATTCTGGGTTGAAAGTTCTTTTCTTTAAAGATGTTGAATATTGGTCCACACTCTCTTCTGTATTGTAGGGTTTCTGCTGGGAGATCTGCTATGAGTCTGATGGACTTCCCTTTGTGGGTGACCCGACCTTTCTCTCTGGCTGCCCTTAGCATTTTCTCCTTCATTTCAACCCTGGTGAATCTGAGGATTATGTGCCTTGGGCTTGCTCTTCTTGCAGAATATCTTTGTGGTGTTCTCTGTATTTTCTGGACTTGAATATTGGCCTGCCTTGTTAGGTTGGGGTAATTTTCTGTATTATATCCTGAAAAGTATTTTCCAACTTGGATTCATTCTCTTTGTCACATTCAGATACACCTATGAAACATAGATTAGGTATCCACATAGTCCCACATTTCTTGGAGACTTTGATCATTCCTTTTTGTGCTTTTTTTTTCCTAATCTTGGTTTCTCATTTTATTTAATTGAGTTGATCTTTGACTTCTGATATCCTTTCTTCTGCTTTGTCAATTTGGCTGTTGAAACTTGTGCATGCTTCGTGAAGTTCTCATGTTGTGTTTTTCAGCTCCTTCAATTCATTCATATTCCTCTCTAAGTTGTCCATTCTTGTTGTCATTTCCTCGAATCTTTTTTCAAGGTTCTCAGTTTCTTTGCATTTAGTTAGAACGTGTTCTTTTAGCTCATGGAAGTTTCTCATTACCCACCTTCTGTAGTCTGATTCTTTCATTTTATCACACTCATTCTCTGTCCAGCTTTGTTCCCTTGCTGGTGAGGAGTTGTGGTCCCTTGTAGAAGGCAAGGTGTTCTGGTTTAGGGTGTTTTCCTCCTTTTTGCACTGCTTTCTTCCCATCTTTGTGGATTTGTCCACCAGGTGTCTGAGTAGTTGCTGATTTTCTGATTGGGTCTCTGAGTGGACATCCAGATTGTTAATTATGAAGTATTTCTGTTTCTTAGTTTTCTTTCTAACAGTCTGTCCCCTCTGCTGTGGGACTACTGAGGACCACTCCAGGCCCTGCTTGCCTGGGGTTCACCTGTAGCAGCTCCGGAACCGTGAGGGTTGCTACCCATTTCTACTTCTGCTATCTTTGTCCCTGAATGATGCCCGCCAAATGTCAGTCTGATCAGTCCTTTGTGAGATGACTCTTTGGATATATGGGGGTCAGGAAGCTACTTGAGGAGATATTCTGTACTTTAGAGGAGCTCAAGTGCTGAGCTGTGAGCTCCATTGTTCATTCAGGGCTGCTAGGCAGGTATGTTTAAGTCTGCTGCAGCAGAACTCATAAAGCCCCTTTTTTTTCCTCAGGTGCTCTGTCCCGGGGAGTTAGAGCTTTATTTATGTGTACCCGTTGCACCGTCCTGCCCAGCAAGGAGGCAGTCTAATCACTGCTTGCCTGTAGTGGCTATGCTGAGCTGCCATGGGCTCCACCCTGCTGCCGTAGGCTCCACCCTGCTGCTGTGGCTCTGCCCTGTTGCTGTGGGCTCTGCCCTGCTGCCATGTGTAATTCCCTGTAGTCCAGTTTATATGGGTGTGGTTAGAGCTGCCATGGTAATGATGGCCCACGTCTGTAGTGGCGGACTCTCTCTGTTATGGTGGGTTGCCTCGGCAATGGCAGGCTGCATCAGGAATGGCAGTGTACCTCTGCAGGGGTCGAGTATCTCGGTAATGGCGGACACCCCTCCCCTTCTGAGCTGCACCATTCTGGGTTCATCTGTGCTTACCATGAAACTCTCAACACCGAGCATTTCCAATTGCTGTTTTGCTTGTTTTTGTGAAAGTGGGATGCACCGAGCCTGATCACCTGGCTCCCTGCCTCAGAGCCCCCCTTTTTTTTTTAAGTTGAACAGTTGACTCTCTCTCAGGTGTTCCAGTTGCCTGCTGAAAGGGTGCCGGGATCTGTGTGATTTCCCTTGCAGTGACCCACTGTGCCAGCTGCAATCACGTTGCTGCCCAGGAATCTCCTGGCCTGGCTTTCTGTTTAAGTCCCATTTAATCAGATGAATGTGCTAATCTGCCTTCTGAAATCTCCAATTGCCAGCTTAACAGGGCAACCAAACCAGTGTACTTTGTACAGAGTGTCGCTGCACTGAGGCCCAGGCCCAAGCAGTCACACCAGCCAAACAGCCAGGCTGGTGGCCCGTGAGACTCCTACACCTGGGAATCTCCTGGTCTGTGGGCAATAAAGATCCGTCTGGAAATGTGGTGTCCACTCACCATTTGTGGATTCACTGAGAGCTGCAATCCTGAGTTGGTCCTACAGCGCCATCTTCCAGAACAATTTTTAATGTGTTTATATTTACTTTTTTGTGACTTGTGGAGCAACTAACGGATCATTTCTAGGCTTCCACAGTGTCCTGGCATCTTAGCTGTGGATCTCCCAATACCTGCAGGTCACAGGCCCACAAAGGCTGGGACTCTAAGAGCAGAGACACAGAGCAGGGAAGATGAGACCCAGAGCTCTGGCTGCAGCAAGAGATATTTATTTGTATAAATAAGAAAATAAGGTTTATATGAAAAGAGAATGTGGTATTTAGAAAAGAGTTTATAGGATACAACTCATAGTAGGTACACCATATAATAGGCACTTTTTTTTAGCACTTTTATTATGTTTAGTATCTGTATTTAATAGGCATCATTAAGAGAATGAAATTGATATTATCCTTGATGTAAAAAAGTGCATATTTCCCATGTGAAAACGTGTAAAACGGATACTAATTAATTTAAATCTTACCACAAATAAGTAATTACATCTGATTATTTTATTTTTTACAAATATTACATTGTGTTTATTTGAGGTTTACAACATGATGTTATAGATCCATATAGATTGTAAAAGAATACTATTGTGAAGAGTAACATACATATCATCTGTCAGTTTCTTTTTTTGAACTAGAGAAGATAAACTCTCCTTATTTAACAAAAATCCTAACATAATGCTGTTAATTTTAGTCCTTATGTGGTACGTTAGCTCTTCAGAATTGTTCATCCTATGTATCTGCTGTTTTATATCCTTTGACATACATGTCCCTATCTCTTCTACAGCCCTAACCTTGGTAACTACTGTTTCATTGTCATTGAGATCATACAGTATTTTTTTCTGTGTCTAGGTGATTTCATTTAGCATAATGTCCTCCAGGTACATTTGTTTAAAATTGAACAATATTCCACTGTGTATATGTACATATTTTTCTGTATCCATTTGCCCATCATGGGCAATTAGGTTGTTTCTTTATTTTGAATAATGCTGCATTGAACATGGCAGTGCATATATATTTAGGAGTTAGTAATTTCATCCAAAAGATTTTCCCTTCCTGTTTAGAACAAGCCATGGATGCACAATCTCCCCATTTCTATTTATCATAGTACTGGAAGTACGAGAATCAGCAATAAGACAAAAAAAGAAAAGGCATTAAATAGAAAAGAAAAAAGCAAAATTACAGTTATGTTTCACTTAATGATAAGGATGTGTTCTGAGATATATGTCATTAGGAGATTTTATCATTGTGTGAACATCATAGAGTGTACTTACACAAACCTAAATGCATAGCCAAGTACACACCTAAGCTATATGGCATAGCCTATTTCTCACATGCTACAAACCTGTACATAATGCTACTGTGTTACATACTGTAGGCAATTGTAACACAATGGTACTTTGTGTTTCTAAACATAGCTAAATATTGAAAAGTTTCAATGAAAATATAATATGGAAGATTTTAAAATAGTACATCTGTATAGGGCACTCACCAGGAAAGCAGCTTACAGGACTAAAAGGTGAGTGATGAATAAATATAAAGGCTCGGAAAAATACTCTACACTACAGTGTTGTTTCATAAGCATTGTACACTTAGTATACATAAAATATATTTTAAAATATTTTTACTAATAACTTTACCTTAGCTTCTTATACCTTTTAAAATTTCTACACTTTTGAATTCTTTAACTTTTTAAATCTTTTATAACACTGAGATTAAAACACAGAGATTACACAGCTACACAAATATTTTCTTTATGTCTTATTCTACTATTTTTAATTATTTAATTTTATTTTTACTTTTTAAATGTTTTTGTCAAAAACTAAAAAATAAACACAAACATTAGCCTAGGCTCACACAGGGCCAGAATTAACAATGTCTCTTTCCTCCATTTCTGTATCTTGTCCCACTAGAAAGTCTTTAGGAATAATAACACACATGGATTTGTCATCTTCTACAATAGTGCCTTCTTATGGAATAATTCCTGAAGTAACTGTCTAAGGCTATTTTACTGCTAACTTATTTTTTTAACTAAGTCAAAGGCATGAACTTTATATTACTATAAAAATATACTATGGTGAATACATAAACCAGTAACATAGTCATTTATGACTATTATCAAGTATTATGTACTGTGCATTATGGCTATACCCTAGTTTTGTATGACTTGCAGCACAGTTCAGTACAACGACAAACAAATGAGTAATAATGACTTGAACTTTTAATGTCATGATGGCTACAGTATCACTAAGCAACAAGGATTTTTTTTTAACTCTAGTATATTCTTAAGGGACCACCATCATACATGGTCATTAACAAAGTGTTAAGCAACACAATACTGTATTTTCATTTGTAGATGGCATAATCTACATGTATAAAACCCTGAAGTTTCCAAAAAATATTGTAGAACTAATAAATAGATTCAGTAAAGTTACAGAACACAAAATTAACATACAAAAATCAGTATTATTTCTATACAAGTAATGACTCAGATGAAAAGGAAATTAAAAAAAAAAAACTCACAATAGTGTAAAAAAAACTAGTAATGTATTTCACCAAGGTGAAATATTTGTACACTAAAAAGTATAAAACATTAAAATTAAAGAAGATGAAATTATTTCTTAATTAAAACATTTTATTGCATACACACCTATTCTTTCCTATGCATGGTAGTAGGCTCTGAAAGCATAATATTATCAAAGAAAATCTTTATATGTATGTAATATACATATATTCTCTAGAAATATCTCATTAGAATGTTAAAGAATTGGAGGATAGCAACATTATATTATCTGGTTATAAATAGAGTACAATAAAATACTATTACATTATTATTATTATTATTTTTATTGCATTATACGTTTGGGGGTACATGTGCAGAACGTGCAAGATAGTTGCATAGGTACACACATGGCAGTGTGCTTTGCTGCTTTCCTCCCCTTCACACACACTTGGTATTCATCCCCAGGCTATCCCCCCCCAGCCCACACTGCTGTCCCTCCCCCATTCCCCGCAACAGTCCCCAGTGTATAGTAGACCGCCTCTCTGTGTCCATGTGTTCTCATTTTTCTCACCCACCTATGAGTGAGTATATGCGGTATTTCTTTTTCTGTTCTTGTGTCAGTTTGCTGAGAATGATGTTCTCCAGATTCATCCATGTCCTTACAAAGGACACAAACTCATCATTTCTGATTGCTGCATAATATTCCATGGTGTATATGTGCCACATTTTCCCAGTCCAGTCTATCATCGTTGGGCATTTGGGTTGGTTCCAGGTCTTTGCTATTGTAAACAGTGCTGCAATGAACATTCGTGTGCATGTGTCCTTATAGTAGAACGATTTATCGTCCTTTGGATAGATACCTAGTAATGGGATTGCTGGGTCAAATGGAATTTCTATTTCTAGGTCCCTGAGGAATCGCCACACTGTCTTCCACAATGGTTGAACTAATTTACACTCCCACCAACAGTGTAAGAGTGTTCCTATTTCTCCACATCCTCTCCAGCATCTGCTGTCTCCAGATTTTTTAATGATCGCCATTCTAACTGGTGTGAGATGGTATCTCAATGTGGTTTTGATTTGCATCTCTCTAATGACCAATGATGATGAGCACTTTTTCATATGTTTGTTGGCCTCATGTATGTCTTCTTTTGTAAAGTATCTGTTCATATCCTTTGCCCATTTTTGAATGGGCTTGTTTGTTTTTTTCCTGTAAATCTGTTTGAGTTATTTGTAAATTCTGGATATCAGCCCTTTGTCAGATGTGTAAACTGCAAAGATTTTTTCCCATTCTGATGGTTGCCAATTCACTCTAGTGACTGTTTCTTTTGCCGTGCAGAAGCTGTGGAGTTTGATTAGGTCCCATTTGTCTATTTTGACTTTTGTTGCCAATGATTTTGGTGTTTTGTTCATGAAGTCCTTGCCTACTCCTATGTCCTGAATGGTTTTGCCTAGATTTTCTTCTAGGGTTTTTATGGTGTCAGGTCTTACGTTTAAGTCTTTAATCCATCTGGAGTTAATTTTAGTGTAAGGTGTCAGGAAGGGGTCCAGTTTCTGCTTTCTGCACATGTCTAGCCAGTTTCCCCAACACCATTTATTAAATAGGGAATCCTTTCCCCATTGCCGGTTTTTGTCTGGTTTATCAAAGATAATATGGTTGTAGATATGTTGTGTTGCCTCCGATGCATCTGTTCTGTTCCATTGGTCTATATCTCTGTTTTGGTACCAGTACCATGCTGTTTTGATTACTGTAGCCTTGTAGTATAGTTTGAAGTCTGGTAGTGTGATGCCTCCCGCTGTGTTCTTTTTGCTTAGAATTGACTTGGCTATGCGGGCTCTTTTTTGGTTCCATATGAAATTATGGTGTTTTTTTCCAGTTCTGTGAAGAAATTCAATGGTAGTTTGATGGGGATAGCATTGATTGTGTAAATTACTTTGGGCAGTATAGCCATTTTCACGATATTGATTCTTCCTAACCACGAACATGGAATGTTTCTCCATCTGTTTGTGTCCTCTCCTATTTCATTGAGCAGTTGTTTGTAGTTTTCCTTAAAGAGGTCCCTTACATTCCTAGTGAGTTGTATTCCTAGGTATTTTATTTTCTTTGTAGCAATTGTGAATGGCAGTTCGTTCTTGATTTGGTTCTCTTTAAGTCTGTTATTGGTGTATAGGAATGCTTGTGATTTTTGAACATTGATTTTATATCCTGAGACTTTGCTGAAGTTGCTTATCAGTTGCAGGAGCTTTTGGGCTGAGGTGATGGGGTCTTCTAGGTATACTATCATGTCGTCTGCAAATAGAGACAATTTGGCTTCCACCTTTCCTATTTGAATACCCTTTATTTCTTTTTCTTGCCTGATTGCTCTGGCTAGAACTTCCAGTACTATGTTGAATAGAAGTGGTGAGAGAGGGCATCCTTGTCTAGTGCTGGATTTCAAAGGGAATGCTTCCAGTTTTTGCCCATTAAGTATGATATTGGCTGTTGGTTTGTCATAAATAGCTTTTATTACTTTGAGATATGTTCCATCAATACCAAGTTTATTGAGGGTTTTTAGCATAAAGGGCTGTTGAATTTTATCAAATGCCTTCTCTGCGTCAATTGAGATAATCATGTGGTTTTTGTTTTTGCTTCTGTTTATGTGGTGAATTACATTTATAGACTTGCATATGTTGAACCAGCCTTGCATCCTCGGGATGAATCCTACTTGATCATGATGGATAAGTTTTTTAATGTGCTGTTGCAATCGGTTTGCCAGTATTTTATTGAAGATTTTTGCATCTATGTTCATCATGGATATTGGCCTGAAGTTTTCTTTTGTTTTTGAGTCTCTGCTGGGTTGTGGTATCAGGATGATGTTGGTCTCATAAAATGATTTGGGAAGGGTTCCCTCTTTTTGGATTATTTGGAATAGTTTCAGAAGGAATGGTACCAGATCCTCTTTGTGTGTCTGGTAGAATTCAGCTGTGAACCCATCTGGACCTGGGCTTTTTTTGTGTGGTAGGCTCTTAATTGCTGCCTCAACTTCAGACCTTGTTATTGGTCTATTCATAGTTTTGGCTTCCTCCTGGTTTAGGCTTGGGAGGACACAGGCGTCCAGGAATTTATCCATTTTTTCCGGATTTACTAGTTTATGTGCATAGAGTTGTTTGTAGTATTCTCTGATGATGGTTTGAATTTCTGTGGAATCTGTGGTGATTTCCCCTTTATCGTTTTTTATTGCATCTATTTGGTTATTCTCTCTTTTCTTTTTTATCAGTCTGGCTAGTGGTCTGTCTATTTTGTTTATCTTTTCAAAAAACCAGCTCTTAGATTTATTGATTTTTTGAAGGGTTTTTCTTGTCTCTATCTCCTTCAGTTCTGCTCTGATCTTAGTTATTTCTTGTCTTCGGCTAGGTTTTGAGCTTTTTTGATCTTGCTCCTCTAGCTCTTTCAATTTTGATGATAGGGTGTCAATTTTGGATCTCTCCACTCTTCTCATGTGGGCACTTATTGCTATATATTTTCCTCTACAGACTGCTTTAAATGTGTCCCAGAGATTCTGGTATGTTGTGTCTTCATTCTCGTTGGTTTCAAAGAACTTCTTTATTTCTGCCTTCATTTCATTGTTTATCCAATCAACATTCAAGAGCCAGTTGTTCAGTTTCCATGAAGCTGTGCGGTTCTGAGTTATTTTCTGAATTCTGAGTTCCAACTTGATTGCACTATGGTCTGAGAGACTGTTTGTTATGATTTCAGTTGTTTTGCATTTGCTGAGGAGTGCTTTACTTCCAATTATGTGGTCAATTTTGGAGTAGGTGTGATGTGGTGCTGAGAAGAATGTATATTCTGTGGATTTGGGGTGGAGAGTTCTGTAAATGTCTATCAGGTTTGCTTGTTCCAGGTCTGAGTTCAAGTCCTGGATATCCTTGTTAATTTTCTGTCTGGTTGATCTGTCTGCTATTGACAGTGGAGTGTTAAAGTCTCTCACTATTATTGTGTGGGAGGCTAAGTCTCTTTGTAAGTCATTAAGAACTTGCCTTATATATCTGGGTGCTCCTACATTGGGTCCATATATATTTAGAATCGTTATCTCTTCTTGTTGTATAGATCTTTTACCATTATGTAATGACCTTCTTTGTCCCTTTTGATCTTTGTTACTTTAAAGTCTATTTTATCAGAGATGAGAATTGCAACTCCTGCTTTTTTTTGCTCTCCATTTGCTTGGTGAATCTTCCTCCATCCTTTTATTTTGAGCCTTTGTGTATCTTTGCATGTGAGGTGGGTTTCCTGGATACAGCACACCGATGGGTTTTGGTTTTTTATCCAATTTGCCAGTCTGTGTCTTTTGATTGGTGCATTTAGCCCATTTACATTCAGGGTTAATATTGTTATGTGTGAATTTGATACTGCCATTTTGATGCTAGCTGGCTGTTTTGCCCATTGGTTCATGTACATTCTTCATTTTGTTCATGGTCTTTAGCATTTGGTATGCTTTTAGGATGGCTGGAACTGGTTGTTTCTTTCTATGTGTAGTGCCTCTTTCAGGAGCTCTTGTAAAGCAGGCCTAGTGGTGACAAAATCTCTGAGTACTTGCTTGTTTGTGAAGGATTTTATTTTTCCTTCACTTATGAAGCTCAGTTTCGCTGGATATGAAATTCTGGGTTGAAAGCTCTTTTCTTTAAGGATGTTGAATATTGGCCCCCACTCTCTTCTGGCTTGTAGAGTCTCTGCCAAGAGATCTGCTGTGAGTCTGATGGGCTTCCCTTTGTGGGTGACCCGACCTTTCTCTCTGGCTGCCCTTAGTATTTTCTCCTTTGTTTCAACCCTGGTGAATCTGACGATTATGTGTCTTGGGGTTGCTCTTCTTGCAGAGTATCTTTGTGGTGTTCTCTGTATTTCCCGGAGTTGAGTATTGACCTGTCTTGCTAGGTTGGGGAAATTTTCCTGGATAATATCCTGAAGAGTGTTTTCCAGCTTGGATTCATTCTCTTCGTCACATTCTGGTACACCTATCAAACGTAGGTTGGGTCTCTTCACATAGTCCCACATTTCTTGGAGATTTTGTTCATTACTTTTTGTGCTTTTTTCTTTAATCTTGGTTTCTCGTTTTATTTCATTGAGTTGATCTTCAACTTCTGATATTCTTTCTTCTGCTTGGTCAATTCGGCTGTTGAAACTTGTGCATGCTTCGTGAAGTTCTCGTGTGGTGTTTTTCAGCTCCTTCAATTCATTCATATTCCTCTCTAAGTTGTCCATTCTCATTATCAATTCCTCGAATCTTTTTTCAAATCTTTTTTCAAGGTTCTTAGTTTTTTTACACTGGTTTAGAACATGTTCCTTTAGCTCACTGAAGTTTCTCATTATCCACTTTCTGAAGTCTGATTCCGTCATTTCGTCACATTCATTCTCCATCCAGCTTTGTTCCCTTGCTGGTGAGGAGTTTTGGTCCTTTTTTGGAGGTGAGGTGTTTTGGTTTCGGGTGCTTTCCTCCTTTTTGCGCTGGTTTCTTCCCATCTTTATGGATTTATCTGCCTGTCGTCTTAGTAGTGGCTGATTTTTCAATTGGGTCTCTGTGTGGACACTGAGATTGTTGATGTTGAAGTATTTCTGTTACTTAGTTTTCCCTCTAATAATCTATCCTCTCTGCTGTATGAGTGCTGAGGTCCACTCCAGGCCCTGCTTGTCTGGGGTATACCTGCAGCAGCTGCAGAACAGTGAGGGATGATACCAGTTTCTTCTTCTGCTGCCCTTGTTCCAGAATGATGCCAGCCAAATGTCAGTCTGATTAGTCCTTTTCTGGGGTGACTCCTTGGATATACAGGGGTCAGGGAGCTGCTTGAGGAGACAGTCTGTGCTTTATAGGAGCTCCAGTGCTGAGCTGTGAGCTCAGTTGTTCATTCAGGGTTGTTGGGAGGTTGTTTATGTCTGCTGCAATATAACTCATAAATCACCACTTTTTTTTTTTTCACCCTTAGATGCTCTGTCTCAGGGAGTTGGGGCTTTCTTTATGAGTATCTGTTGCACTGTCCTGCCCCACTAGGCAGCATTCTATTCACCATTTGCCTGCCGGGGCTCTGACCTGCTAGTGCGGGTCCGCCCTGTTGCTGCCTGGTGGAGTCTCTCTGTTATGGCAGGTTGCCTTGGCAACGGCAGGCTGCATGAGTCCTGGGCGGTACTTAAGTGGGGGTGCACTTCGTCAGCAATGGTGGATGCCCCTCCCTCACCAGGCTGCACCATCCTAGATGCTGGCAGCAAAACTCTCAGCCCCAAGCGCCTCCAGTCGCCGCCCTGCTTGTCCCCGTGAGCGTGGGACCCGCCGAGCCCGATCACCCAGCTCCCTGCCTCAGAGTCCATCCTCTCTCTGTCTCTCTCTCTTCCTCTCCCCAAGCTGAAAGGTTGACTCTCTCACTGACGCCCCAGGAGCCTGCCAATAGGGCACTGGGATCCGTGCAATCTCCCGTGCCGCTGCCCACTACCCCAGCTCAGATCATGCTTCCCAGGAAACTCCTGATCTGGCTCATTGTCCAAGTCCCGTTCAATCAGATGGACATGCCAATCTGCCCTTCCAAATCTCAGATTGCCGGTTTAACAGTGAGTTCCGTGCCGGGTCCCGCTGCGGCGCCGGCCGAAGAGGTGGCGGGAGCCGGCTGCGTTAGCCCGTGTCTCTCCCACACCCGGGACTTTCAACACTCTGTGGGCATAAAAGATCCATCCGAGAATGCGGCTAGGACTCACCCTCTGCGACTTCACCGAGAGCTGCAATCCTGAGTCACCTCTACAACGCCATCTTGCCCCTACTATTACATTATTTACACACATACACACACACACACACACATATATATATAGCCTTTGATATTTAGAGAATAAGCCATTATTAATAAACTCATTTCTAATTTTACTGCTCACTTCTCTAAAATCTAAATATTATCTGTAATACATTAGCCCAGAAATTTCAAGTTAATATGTTTAATTTAGTGCAAGTCAAGTTTAATTGAACCTTTGTTTGGGAGCATTATTATTGCATATTATCATTTTTAATTACTATAATACTTTTAAGTTTAGATGGTATATACAAAATTAAATTATACAAGGCAATTTTTGAGGCCATGTTGTTTTTTTAAAAATTATTAATGTATTATTTTTAGGTGACTTTCAGCATGTCTCTTTAAAAGTGGTTTCCACCTTTTTTTTTTAGATGGCTTTTAAAAATATTTTTATAAAGAAATCTGATCTTTTATGTATCTTAAAAGAAATATTATTTTTCCCCAAAATTTTTAGCAAATTATTTTAGTTTCTTACAAGCTAGCTTTCATTATTTCCAAATTTTTATTTATATTTGGAAATGACAAAACATGTCTACTTATTCTTCAAAGTTCAACTCTTGTTACAACTTTTCTAATGATGCTGCTTTCTTTATTACTCAAGTTATCCCAACTGTATATATCTATATGTAGACAGAAATGTACACACACATAGTTTCAAATATATAATAAAAATATTTAGTAAAACATGAACATATCATTTATATTCTATTTTAATTAACATTAGACACATCATAAATGACCCCAGGTTTGAAGCCCTTAGAAATGGTGGTGCCATAAATATTTTTGTATGTTCTTGATGGATATATATTTTATTTATATAGTTATTCAAACCACTGAATGTAAATATATGTATAAGTTCAGCTTCAACATCGAATGCCCAACACAAACAAAAAACTGGAAAACATTAAGATAAAAGAGGTTTATCACATATAAGGACTACTCAGTAAAATTAATAACTGACTTCACACCAGAAACTCTACAGATAAGAGAGAGTAGAATAACATATTCAGTGTACTAAAATAAAAAGACTCTTCCAAGATTTTTATATCTGGCAAAATTATTCTTCAAAATTAAAGAAGAAATTAAGATAGTGCTAGATAAACAAAGGTAGTAGAATTGAAGTCCAGCCGAATTTTCCTAAAAGAAATACTAAAGGCTATGCTTCATGCTAAAATAAAAAGAAACAAGATAGTAACTTGAAACCAGAGAAGAAGATAAAGGATACTGAGAAAAGTAACTATACAGTTAACATTAAAAGACAGTTTAGACCTTATTTGTAATATTTTAATATTTGTAATATTATTTTATTTGTAATATTTTTATTCTAATATGTAGCTGAATAGACAACTGCATAGAGCAATAATTATAAAACTGTTGATGGGTTTATAATATATAAAGATGTAATCTATATAGTATAATAGCTAAAAAGATGGGGGATGAAGACATATTGGAGCAAAGTTTTTGTACAATTTAAAGTCAAGTTGGGTTAATTCAAACCAGTTTATTTTATTAATATTTTAATTATAATTTCCAAGGCAACAACTATAAAAATAAATTTTAAAATTAAAGTGGAAGAGTATTAAAATAATACACTAGAAAATATCTATTTAACAAAAAAAATTGGTAATGATGGAATGCAGTAATAAAAATATTTTAGACATATTGAAAGTAAATATCAATATGGCAGCTGAAAAATCCTGCCTCAGTAAATGCATTAATGTAAATGGAATAAGTAATCTAATTAAAAGAAAGAGACTGTCAGAGTGGTTTAAAAATGATGCAACTATATGCTGACTATTAGAGACTCACTTTATATTCAAAAGATAAATAGGATGGAAAACATATCATACAAACAGTAACAAAATGCTATACTAATCTTGAATAAAGTAGACTTCCAGATAAAAATTGTTTCTTGGAGACTTTTTTTAATAACAATGACTGAATTGATCTTGAAGACATAAAAATTAAAATGAAATATGTACCCAATGAAAGGCTCAATTGTTTGAAGAGCAGCTGACAGAATTTAAGAGTGTAAAATTCATCAACAATACTAAGAGAACACAATAATTCACTTTGTGAAAAGTGTAAACAAAACAGAAGGTCATTAGAAAAAAAATTAAAAACTGAAGAAATATAAGGAAGTAAGTGATGCTAACAGACATGTATGCAATAATCTTCCCAACAACTACCGAATACACAATATTCTCAGGAGCACATAAAATATTATCTAGGACAAACCTACCTTAGTTTATAGAATAAACGTCAATAAAATTTGAGTTGAAATTATATAGGACTAATCAATAATTAAAATGAAAAAACAGAAGGAAGGAAATTAAAGTTTAAAGATAAAACTTTCTTTTATTTGTTTGATGAACATTTAGGTTAATTTCGTATCTTAGCTATTGTGAATACAGTTGTAATAAACATGGCATTGCAGATGTCTTTTTTAATACTGATTTTAATTTCTTTGGAAATATAGGAGTTATTTTTATATAAAATATATTTTTAGTTTTTTTAAATTTTCTAACTTAAATAGCAGTCTGTAAATATAAGGTAGAGATAAACTTTTCTCTAGCATAGATATATATTTTTGGTATAATGTTTAGTGAAAAATTAGTAAAAGAGTAAATAAAATCAAATTTATTTGCAAATCAATATATAGAAAATTTATGGATAAATATATAATTATATTAAAAATGATTATATCACTTTTTAGTATTATGTTTAGTTTTATTAAGTACCAAACTTCTTTTTTTCCCTGTGGTGCATAATATATTTGTGAGGGTTAATATTGAGTGTCAACTTGATTGTATTGAATGATACAAAGTATGGATCCTGGGTGTGTCTGTGAGGGTGTTGCCAAAGGAGATTCACATTTGAGTCAGTGGTCTGGGAAAGGCAGACCTGCCCTTAATCTGGGTAGGCACAATCTAATCAGCTGCCATCATAGCTATAATATAAACAGGAAGAAAAATGTTAAAAAAAGAGACTGGCCTAGGCTCCCAGTATACATCTTACTCCAGTTCTGGATGTTTCCTTCTCTCGAATATCACACTCCAATTTCTTTGGTTTTGGAATCCAACTCAGCCTGTACATAGTCTATTGTGAAACTCTGTGACTATGTGAGTTAGTACTTAATGCACATATATACTCACACACATATATGTGTGTGTGTGTATATATATATATATATGTATATATATATATATGTATATACATGTATATATATATATATGTATATACATATATATACATATATGTGTGTGAGTTAATAGTTATATATACACATACACACATACATATGTACATGTACATATACATATATATTCTGTTCTGTCCCTCTAGAGAACTCTGGCTAATCCAGATTTTGGCACCAGCAGTGGCTCTAGAGGAACAGAATATTAAGAATGGAGTTCTTTAATTGGTTTTGGCATTTCTGGAATTGGCTGCTTAATATGATTAGACCCAAGAATTCTATGGCCTCTACTTTTAATAGTATGAAAAACACTGATAGTCCTTGGGAGAAACTATTACAGAGTTACACAAAATAAATGCATTTGACACTCCTTATTCACTGCTTGTGAGAGGAAAGGAGTTTAGTGACTCTATACATAACTTTGAATATAGTTGGAGAACCAAATAACATAATAAAGCTGATTGGCTGCTCCTAGGTTTAGGGGAAAATGTGTTGAAAGAAAATGATGAACGCAGGGATTTTATATCCTGGATTCAGAAGGAGATACTGAACCTCAAATCTGCTAAGATTGTCCTGAGTGAGCGTCTTATCTCCTGTAGAGAAAGAGATGAAATTGTGGAAAAACAGACAAGTTCTTATCATGCAAGTGGCTGACCTTCAACAAAAGGTGCATACACAGCCTCGCCAGGTGTCTACTGTTAAAGTGAGGGCATTACTGGAAAAGAATGGGACCCTGCAACTTAGAATGGGGGCATGTGGGAGGACTGTGGTAAAGCTGGGGACATTGAGCTTGCAAATTCTGATAGAATCTCTTTTTTGCCAAAAGAAAGAGCTGCCCTATCTCCAGTAGTGGCAACATCCCCTGCCCAACCATCTTTGTCTGAGGAGATAAATCTTGCAATGCCTGAGGCAATAGTGATGGCCACGCATGAGGCAGTGGCCAGGCAAGATAGTGTTGATTCTCTTCAGGAGCCACCTCTAACACTCCTGTTTGCTTCTAGACCTATAACTAAATAAAGTCCTGGTGGGCCCCTAGAGGTGAAGTTAAGACTGTGACCCATGTGGTGCACTATACTCAAAAAGAACTGCTTGAGGTCTCTAATTTATATAAAGAACAATCTAAAGAAAAAGGCAAGGGAATGAGCATTAAGGGCGTGGGATAATGATGGAAGAAACATAGAGTTGAATCAGGCTGCATTTGTTGATTTGGGCCCATTAAGTAGGGACTTTGCATTTAATGTTGCAGCTTGGGGAGTTAAAAAAAGGTTCTAATAGTTTATTTGCTTGTTTAGGTTAATTATGGATTAAAAGATGGCCCACTGTTAGTGGACTGAAAATATCTGCTTTCCCTTGGTTTAATATAGAGGAATCGATCTAAAGGCTTAGGAGGATTAAGATGGTGGAGGTGACTAGTCACTTTAGACCTACTCACCCAAGCTGAGAGGGTATAGAAGGTCTATCCTTTACCAATGCCTTGGAAAATAGATTTGTGAGGGCAGCACCTGCATCATTGAAGAGCCCCATCATTGCTCTTTATTTTTATTTATTTATTTATTTTTGTATGTCAGATCTAACTGTAGGAACTGCAGTCACTCAACTAAAAAAAATTAAATACAATGACAATATTTGATCCCGGGGTAGCAGTGGCCAACTGGCAGCACTCAACCATCAAAGCCAAGGTGGGCATAGCTACCATAATGGACAAGCAGCAGAGACAAAGTGGCAATCAGAATAGTCTGACTTGGTAGAGTTCTGGCATTGGCTAACTAATCACGGTGTTTGCAGAAATGAAATCTATGGGAAACCTACTGAATTTCTACTTAATTTATACAAGCAGAAAACTTCTAGGTTGAATGGACAAAAAACTAATATGAATTACAAAAACAGAGAATCACAGTCCCTCAATTAATCTCTAAATTTGAGCCAGTTTACAGACCCAGAACCCCTTGAGTGAAGAGAATGCTGTGTCCCCTTGAAGTAGAACATCACCGAATATCAACAATGTATGCAGTGAATCTTTCTCCCATCCTTCCCCAAGGAGACCACTGGCCTTTACCATGGTAACTGTGCACTGGGGAAAGGAAAATAATCAGATATTTAGGGGACTACTAAACACTCACTCTGAGCTGATATTGATTCTAGGGGACCCAAGACATCATTGTGATCCTCAGGTTAAAGTAGAGGATTATAGAGTTCAGGTAATTAATGGAGTTTTAGCTCAGGTATGACTTACAGCGGGTCCAGTGGGTCTCTGAACTCATTCTGTTATTTTCCCAGTGCCAGAATGCATAATTAGCATAGATAGGCTTAGCAGTTGGCAGAACCCCCACATTGGCTCCCTGACTGATATGGGGAGGATTATTATGGTAGGAAAGGCCAAATGGAAGCCATTAGAGCTGCCTCTACCAAGAAAAACAGTAAATCAAAAACAGTATCAGACCACTGGAGGGATTGTGAAGATTAGCATGCCACCATCAAGGACTTGAGAGATGCAGGGGTCATGAATCCCACGACATACCCATTCAACTCTCCCATTCCACCTATGCAGAAGACAGATGGATCTTGGAGAAGGACAGTGGATTCTTGTAAGCTTAACCAAGTGGTGACTCCAGCTGTAGCTGCAGTACCAGATATGGTTTCATTGCTTGAGCAAATTAACACATCTCTTGGTACCTGGTACACAGTCACTGACTTGGTAAGTGCCTTTTTCTCTATTCCTGTCCATAAGGCCCACCAAAAGCAATTTGCTTTCAGCTGACAAGGCCAGCAATATATCTTTTCTGTACTATGTCAGTGGTATATTAATTATCCAGCTTTGTGTCACAATCTTGTTTGGAAACACCTTGATCAATTTCACTTCCATGAGATATCACAGTGGTCCATTACATTGATGACATTAAGCTGTTGGATACAGTAAGCAAGCAATAACAAACATACTGGACTTATTGATGAGACATTTGCATGCCAGAGGATGGGCAATAAATTCGACTAAAACTTACAAATCTCTACCTCAGTAACATTTCTAGGCTGTCAGTAGTGTGGGCCTGTGCAGATAATCCTTCTAAGGTGAAGGATAAGTTGCTGCGTTTGGCCCTTCCTACTACCGAGAAACAGGTACAATGCCTAGTGGGCCTATTTGGTTGTGTTACTCTGACCCATTTATTGAGTAATCTGGAAGGCTGCCAGTTTTGAATGGGGTCCAGAACAGGAGAAGGCTCTGCAGCAGGTCCAGGCTGCTGCTCAAACTGCTCTTCCACTTGGGCCATATAATCCAGCAGATCTAATGGAGCTTGAGTGAAAGATAGCCATGCTGTTTGGAGCTTTTGGTGGGCTCCCATAGATGAATCACAGTGCAGGCTTTGAGGATTAAGGAGTAAGCCCTGCCATCTTCTGCAGATAACTACTCACCCTTTGAGAGACAGCTCTTGGCCTGTTATTGGGCTTTGGTGGAAACGGAAAGCTTGACTATGCATCAAGTCACCATGCAACATGAACTACCTATCATGAACTGGGAGCTTTCTAACCTATTTAGCCATAAAGTGGGTCATGCACAGTAGTATTCCATCATCAAAAATCAGTGGTATATACGTGATTGGATTTGAGCAGGTCCTGAAGGCATAAGTAAGTTATATAAGGAAATGGATCAAATGCCCAAGGTCTCCACTCTTGCCACCCTTCTCTCTCTCCCCCAGCTTCCACCAATGGCCTCACAGAGAGTTTCCTATGATCCATTAACAGAGGAAGAGAAGACTAGGGCCTGGTTCACAGATGGGTTTGCACAATATTCAGGAAACACTCAAAAATGGGCAGCTTCAGCACTACAGCCCCTCTCTAGGACATCCTTGAAGGACAGCAGTGAAGGAAAATCTTCTCAGTGGGCAGAACCTCAAGCAGTAAACCAGACTGTGCACTTTGCATGGAAGAATAAATGGCCAGGTGTGCAATTATATATTGATTAATGGGCTGTAGCCAATGGTTTGGCTGGCTGGTCAGGGACTTGGAAGAATAATGATTGGAAAATTGGTGACAAAGAAATGTGAGGAAGAATATGTGGTTGGACCACAATGAGGTATGTGGTCAAAACTTTGAAGATATTTGTATCCCATGTGTGTGCTCACCGAGGGGTAACCTCAGCAGAGGAGAATTTTAATAATCAAGTGAATAGAATAACCCATTCTGTGGACACCTCACAGCCTCTTTTCTCAAGCACCTCTGTCATCACCTAATGGGCCCATGAACAAAGTGGTCATGTCTGGCATGTTCTGCATCCCACGCTGCACAAGGGTTCAAAGACCTAAGAGGGCATGGTGGGGGGTGAAGAAAAACACAAAGAGAGACACAGAGAAAAGTGGGGCCAGTCGGTCCGGGAAAGTGAAAGTATCACTTTCTCTGGCCCCATCCTGCCTCAGAGTACTTTATTTCATATGTTCACAAAGCATGTAGCAGAGGGAGGGTGAAGTTACCCAGAACAGCCTGTGGTTATAATTCTCATACTTCAGTTAATACGTCAGCTAACAACTGTCTTGCAGCAAGGTCAGTGAAAGCTGGTTATCTTTTGCTAGGTCTGATTGCTCTTCTCCAAGATATGCACATTCCCCTATTATGCTTTCGCTTCTCTGGAGTTCACCCAAAGTTCACAGCAGCCTTGCTGCTGAAACCCCCAGAGGAGGTGGGCTACTCTGGCTCTCTACAGTCATGATGGCAGAGATGTAGGTGACACATGGACTCAGCAACCTGGACTTCCACTCACCAAGGCTCACCTGGCTATGACCACTGGTGGGTGCCCAATTTTCCATCAGCAGAGACCAACACTGAGCCCTTTATATGGCACCATTCCTAGGGGTGATTAGCCAGCTACCTGGTGGCAAGTGGATTATACTGAACCTCTTCCATCACGGAAAGAGTAGAGGTTTGTTCTCACTGGAATAGACACTTACTATGGTTATGGGTTTGCCTATTCTGCACACAATGCTTCTGAGAAGACCACATCCAGGGACTCATGGAATGCCTCATTCACCATCATGGTATTCAACAGAGCAGCTAAAGAAGTGCAGCAGTGGGCTCATGCTCATGGACTTCGCTGGTCTTACCATGTTCCCCATCATCCTGAAGCAGCTGGATTGATAAAACTGTGGAATGGCCTTTTGAAGTCACAACTACAATGCCTGCTCAGTGACAATACTTTGCACGGATGGGACAAAGTTCTCCAGAAGGCCTTTTATACTCTGAATGAGCATTCAATATATGGTACTATTTCTCCCAGGATTCATGGGTCCAGAAATCAAGGGGTGAAAGTGGAAGTGGCACTACTCACCATCACCCCTAGTGATCCACTAGCAAAATTGTTGCTTCCTGTTCTCATGACATTATGTTCTGCTGGCCTGAAGGTTTTCATTCCAGAGTGGGGAGCATTGCCACCAGGAGGCACAACAATGATACCATTAAACTGGAAGTTGGAATTGCCACCTGGACACTTTGCGTTCCTCCTACCTTTAAATCAACAGGCTAAGAAGGTAGTTACATTGTTGAAATCAGTCTCTTACTCCACAATGCAGGTAAGGAAGAGTATGCATGGAATACAGGAGATTCATTAGGGCATCTCTTAGTATTACCATGCCCTGTGATCAAAGTCAATGGGAAACTACAATCCAATCCAGGAAGGACTACAAATGACCCAGACCCTTCAGGAATGAAGGTCTGAGTCACTCCACCAGGGAAAAGACCACCACCTGCCACCTGCTGAGGTGCTAGCTGAAGGCAAAGGGAATACAAAATAAGTAGCAGAAGAAGGTACTTATTAATACCAGCTTCGACCACATGCCTAGCTGCAGGAATGAGTACTGTAATTTTCATGAGTATTTCCTCCTTTTTTTGTTAAAAACATGTTTGTGCATGTATAAAAAAAAGAAAAAAACATCATTTTATTTCCTTTCTCCTTTATCATATGACCAAGTACTATTACATAAAGTTAACAATACTTAAATGATGATATGAAGTCAATAAGATTTATAATAAGCATTTAAGTATTGTTACTTTTATGTAATAGTATTTGAGTTGGGAATTGGTGTGTTTCCAGTTGTATGAAGGATAGTTGTATTATATTAGACATAATTATGACCTTTTATCATAATGGGAGCATGGCGGGCCAGGGTGGTCTTGGGAAATGCTACATTTGTGCACAAAGGCAGGAGTTCCTGTTCTCATATAGACATGTGAGCACAGGCCCCGGACGTAGCCCCCACCAGGAACCCAGTCTTCTCCTCCCAGCACTTCTTGGTCTCATTTCAATATTAGTAGATATATTTCCAGGGTTCTTTTTTCAAATTTTAAAATAAATATACATTTCATAACAATATATAAAGCTAGAAGTATGTGAATTTTTTTTTAACTAGAATTTGGGATCTCAAATATCAGTGAACCAGTTTGGTTAGAGAATAAAGTAAAACTAGCAAGTAGAATACTGATGTCACTAGGAGTTGTTTATTATTTATATTACACTACCTTTATTCAACTTCATATGTCTTCCCTAGAAAGCATGATTTAAAATTCCAGGTAGTTTGCCATGTTTAAATAATCAGAATTTTCAAGGTAGATCTCAGTAAATCATATTTCAGTAATCTTTTAGATATTTTGTTTTCATAATTAAGCCTGAGAACCTATGGTCTAAATATCTTAATAAGCTATTTCTATCAGCTAATTTCAAATACACCAGAGGAGATGAGAGAGCTATTTGTCTGAATTTTTATTGATTTTTCTTCAATGAAAGCCTCTATTAAGTTTGTAAGAGTGCATTCTTCCTGCAGTATCCACTCCTGTTTTCTTTTATTCTTGCTTTCCCTCCATTTGGTTAATGGTTTTAAACAAGAGAAAAGAAAAAAAGCTTTTACCTTTGGTCATCTTAAGATAGCCTTTTATGAATGATTGAAGACTTCCAAGAATATTAGTAATATCGTTGCAATCAGATAATGAAAGATTTATATACTACTCTGTGTAATAGACACAATGATAGATTACATAGGTACTGTAATTGAGAAGCATAAATATAAAGTTCTGGGAATGAGTTTAATTTGATCACATAATTCTAAATGATGCACATTAATAATTAATGTGTTATGCTCAAATATAATTTGGGTTATATAAATTCCCACAGAAATGTCATATTAAATGCTAATGATTAGCATTAATTTAATAAACATAAATTATTATCAAACCGTTATTTTAAAATTACTCATGATGTATAAATAATGAATAAAGTATGTCAAAAAATGATAAATATTTTTAAATACCAGTTCCTTGGTATGGTAGAATAGTTGCACAAAAGACCAGAATAATTCTTGCTTACTTTTGTAGTATAACTTCACAGATTCTCTAATCAAGAAATTGGGACTTGGCTGCTCACTCCTTGAATGGGCTGGCTCTATGACTTGTTTTGTCCAATGTAATGCTGTAAAATTCATTTTGTAAATTTCTAGGCTTTTTGACTTCTTTTCTCACCCTTATTAAATGTTTCTCTAAGGTCAACATTTAAAGACCCTTATTCTCTTGTAGAATAAGGCTGAAGATACCTGTGGAGCAACTGGCAATTGCCAGAAGAGTTAGTGCAGCTCTATGTGACCACCCAGTCACAGCTGAGTCACAGATGACTGCACCTGCATGGGTTACCCCAGGACAGACAACCAGAAGAAGTGTTGAGCTGAGCCCAATCAAATTGCTGAAACTCCTGAGCAAATAATAGGATTATTCTTTTCAGCCACTAAATTCCAAGGTAGTTTCATATTTAGCAATGTAAACAGATTCACTTGTGTGGATTTTTAAAATTATACTATTTTATATTTAGATTTATTTTTCATAAGCACTATAAACATTTTATATATAGTGAGTAAATATCGGAAAAAAATCAGTACAATGCATCATTTAGAAAACGAAATAATATTTTGGTGCAAGTACTGTGTGCTAAGATATTACTAAATAATGCGTTTTATGTTTATGTTGAAAAATCCCATATAACATAACCTAGATATATAGATATAATTATACATATGTCAAGCTACATCTACTTTACACATATGAAAGGAACATACGGTAAAGATAAATAACTTAACCACTGACATATGACCAGAATTGAAAAGCAAGCCTAACTGGGTCTGAATTCAGAGGATGTATTTTTTCAATAGAGCACAGTAAAAATTCATAAAATAAAATTCCAACAGAGCATGGTAAAAATCCATTAAAAATCAGAGTTTTCCATTGTGTAGCTTTAAATATAAATAATTGTTATAAAGTTAGTCAATAAATACCTATTAAAGTTTAGTATATATTAGACATTTGGTTAGTTCTTGTGATATAATTGTGAACAACACAGAAATACTATCAAAGTCACATTGGAATTACATTTGAGTGCTGAGAAAACATTGATTACTCATCAAATAAAAATACTGTCTTAACAATTACTATGATTTTTAATAACATACTTGCATTTAGAGACATAATTTCAATTGCAGTTGCACATCAAGAAAAGCTGCTATGAAAGTGCCCCCTCCAAAACTGTTCTTGAAACTTAATCCTCATTGTGGCAGTATGGAAAAGTAGGTATATTAAGAGATGATAGGATCATGAGGACTTTGCCTTCATGAATAGATTAATATATTCATAGATTATGGATTAACAAGTTATCATGGGAGGGAAACTGATGACTTTAAAGAAGAGGAAAAGAGAACTGAGCAAGAACATTAGTACACGCATCCCCCTTGAAATATGAGGCCCTAGACCACTGCCAGCAAGAAAGCTCTTATCAGATGTGGCCCCCTCAACCTTGGACTTATCCACTCTCATAATCATAAGAAATAAATCCCTTTTCTTTACAACTTGCCCAGTTGCAGAGCAAGCAACAGAAAGCAGACAAAGACATAGTCACATATTAGGCAGGAAGAATGATCAGCTATTAAGCAGAGGAATCACTGGGGAAAGAACATTTCAGGAAGTAAAAACTAGAAGTTTCATGAAATCAAGTTAACAACAACAACAACAAAAAAAAACCTTGATACTCAAGAAACTGAAAGTCACTAAGAATGATGGACTATGAAAAAAAAAAAAAAAAAAAAAAAAAAAAAAACAGAAAGAAGAGGTATAAGAATGAGAGCTGGGGAGGTATGCAGAGGCCAGACATTGTAGGACCTTGAAGGACACAGTATAAATTATGTGTTTTCTAAGGATTACTGACAATCACCAATGACCTTTAAACAGTGTAATAAACAATTATGTTTTCTATGTATATTTTTTTTCCATTTCTGGATCCACTCACTGAATGAAGATCAAAATCAATTGTTTCATAAGCACTGAAATAGTTATTGTCATAGATGCCCCTTTTTACTGACATAAAAAACTTTTCAGAAAATATACTTCATTGTATTTTTGCAGGATCTTTTATTGTATATATCTATAACATTTCTACATATTGGCAATTTATCTTCAAGGTGATTGTAACAATTTGTTAGTTTTCCAACAGCATGCATTATTGTTATCACAAATTCCTGTCAGGGGTATGAGGAGAAGTTTTTAATTTATGATCTTACATGAATTAAATATCAATTCATTAAATTTTTTTTTCTAAATGGTGGGAATGTTGAGAGTCTCTTAATATTTTATTGACCATACAGTTAGCCCTTAGAAAATTTTGTCTATAGAAACATTTTTATCAAAAGGTTTTAATGGCTTTTTAATTGACATTTAACATTTAATCCACTTAGAATTGACTTTTTTGGTGCATTAGAAGGCATAATAAAATTTTCTTTACTATTTTCTACATTGGTAACCAATTTCCCCAATATCATTTGAGTCATCTTTTCTTCCCTGTTCTAATTGTATACTAGTCAGATACTAAATTGCCCAAAATCTTAGCAGTATAAATCAGTGCATATTTATTATCTCACAGTTCTATAGGTCAGAAGGTTTACATACACCCGGCCAGACTAAAAGGAAAGCGATCTGCTCCATTCTTTCTGGAAGCTCTAAGGAAATTGTTGCTCTCTGCTGTGATCAGTAGAATTCAGGTTTTTGCAGCTATAGGACCAAGGTTTCTGTTTTCCTGATCATTCTGAACTGAGGGTAGTTTCCAGTTTCTAGTGACCGCTGCACTGATTGGCTTAAAACTACCTTTCTCCGCCTTCAAAGCCAGACACACAGGGTGAAGTCCTTTTCATGTTACGTCTTTCTCCCTGGGAAACATTCTTCACTTTAAAGGACCCATGAGATTAGATGTAATCTATCAGGATAATGCTGGACAATTTTCCCATGTCAAGACTTGTAACTTGCAGCACATCTGTAAAATTGTTTTGGTCATGTAAGACTACATATTCACAGGTTCCAGGGATTAGAGAATGAACATCTTTGAGTAGCCATAATTCAGCCTGCCATACCCTTCCAATGGCTTTAAATAAAACCTGTGTTTTATATATATAACATTTTAATATGTGAGTTGGCCTCTCAGGCATTCTACTCCATTAATTTTACTACATAAAATAATAGCTGAGAATTTCCTTAAATTGATGAAAGATCTTAACTCACAAATTAAAAATGGGACACAACTCCAAATTATGAAAAATACAAATTAAATCATGCCTTAGTAAATCATAGCAAAACTACTGAAAAGCAGAAACAAATAAAATAATCTTAAAAGCATTCAAAATAGAAAGACGCACTAAAGACACACTAATAAACATGATGACTGACACAAAAAATAGATGTCATAGATAATGGTGTGATATTTTTTAAATGCTGAAAGGAAAACCAATTAACAAAGGCAAAACACACCAAGCTAAAATTTTATACTTGTTATTTTTTCCAAAACTATCAAAAAATTAAAGACATTTTATGCAAGCCAATATTGAAAGAACTGTCACAAGAACTGCCTTACAGAAAAACTAAAGTGCTTTGTTTAAGATGTGATAATCCCACTTTAATTATGAATCTACAAGAAGGAATGAAGAATTTTGGAAGAGGTGAATATGAAGAGTCACGATAGTCAAAGGAGGGTTATAGGCAACAACAAATCTTGCTTTTAACCCTTTAGACGTTATTTACATTTACTATGTGCCTGGTGATCATGAAGCTTGTTATTCATTTTATAAATCAGAAGGAACTAAGCATGTTTCAAAGGACAGTGAGGCTGTTCAGCTAATCCTAATCCAATTCTATATATTTTCAGCTTTTCAAATTGTATTTTCTGTATCTTGGGGAGAATCAAGTGAACAAAACTTGTAGTGGGTTTTGATAATGAGGCCCCAATGAGACCCCCTAAAGTCCCAAAGTGAAACCCGTCCTTCTCTTGCTTCTCTCTCCTCCACGTTGACTTTTTTGAGGACTCACGTTTTCCACCATGAGCCTTCCCTTGCTCCTATTACTTCTCTCATTTCCTTCTTTCTGACACTGCCACTTTCTTACTTTTCCAGGAATTGCCTCATAAAAGTACACGCCAGCATCATCCATTGTCCAAGATACACAGAGATGGTCTCCTTCCATCACTCTGTGCTCTGGACTCAAAGCATCATCTTCAATAGTCTGGTGTTCTAGTCAGATAGTGCTACTACAACAAAATACCTTAGGCTGGGTAACTCATAACAATGGAAATGTGTCACTCACAGTTCTGGAGGCTGAAGGGTTTAAGAACTAGACACCAGCAAATTCAGGTCTAGTAAGAGCCCCCTACTTCACACATTTCTGTTTGTTGCTGTCTCACATGGCAGAAGAGACAGAAAGAGAAAATAGCCTTCCTCAAGACCTTTCACAAGGGCTAAGCTCTTTCATAAAGATGGAGGCTTCATGACCTAATACCTCACAAATGGCCCCAGTTCTTTATACCATCACCTTGGGAGTTAAGTTTTAACATATGGAATTTTGAAGGACACAAATACTCAGACCATAACATCTGACTTTTTGGCCAGATGCTCTTTACCATGTTCCCCATCTTTTTTCTTGAGGTGCTCATACCCTAGGCTAGAACACATGCAAGAAACATGACCACATGACGGAGGTGCGCAGCAAGCACCATGCAGAGCATGTAGCTTACAGTGAACACCAATAACGAAGTACTCAGACAGTTCCAGCTGAGTGGGGCTCGCAGGTGGCTCTTCCAGAACAGTCTGCCCCAGTACTCATAATCAAGTATTACTGAAAGGGTTTATAATAATTACAAACATCCACTAGATGGTCATTGGAGGTGAGTTACTGAGGTATCTGTGACCTTGTACACACTCAAACTGCATTCTCAGGAGGCTGTTTTCAGCGTTCCTTATCCCACCACACACTCCACTCCCTGTCCTGTTTTCAGGGTCAAGGAGTTTCATTCCCATGCACAAATAACATACACAGTGCCTCAGTATTTTTCCAAGCCCTGAACTCAAATGCTTTAATATATTGCCATGTGCTCCCTACACAGCATTCTCCACTGATCATCAGCCAGTTTTCACAGATAGATGTTTTTGAAGCTAAGTCCTACATTTGAGTGTGTTTCTGGCCAGTCAGGTTATGTCTTGCAAGTGTGTGGGCCAATTATTCATTAGAATGGTTGATCGTACTGTCTGAAAAGCCCAACATTGAATCCAAAACTCCTTTTTGATACACTTTCTTTAGTATATCGTCATGTCAAATAGACTTCCAAAAGACTTTTTGGATAGCTCTGTTGGTGGGAGGTGACCCATCACTATCCATGCCACACATGCCCCTCTGTCAAGAACACTCTCAATATTTCATGGCATCACTCTTAATATTTCACCACTTAGTGACTCTGCCTCACCTCAGCTGTCATAGCCGAAGGACAACATTGTCTGCCATGCCCCTGCATATTTTTTATTATTTGCTCCCAGACCATCATCTACCTATTTTTCTTTTTTAATTTCTTAACAGTCACTCCGTATTTGTTGATATCGAAATTCCCCAGAAGACTGTCAGAAACTTAAATGTGGGAATCTCTGCTTATCCGCATTAGCATGATGCAGGACATGAAGAGGACCACAATGACTATTTGTCGAATAAGAAATAAAATAGAAACATTTGGAACAAATATGATAATATATTAACAATCATTGTTTCTGGGTGAGAGTTACATGTTCAACTGTTATTAATTTGTTGTTTCTCTGTAATTACCATATAACTTCTATAAATCTATATATATTGTATGGATATCATTTCAAATATAGGAAAATAAAAAGCATTTTCATGACTATAATATTTTACTATAGGCTTTGTTATATTAATCAGATGTTTATATGTCATACCTCATTTTGTAAATAGTACTAATGGATTTTTTTAACCTATCCAGAATCTATCTTATATTCCTAGTTTCTTGACATGAGATTATTTGTTAACTCAATGGCTTACTAAATTTGTAATGTATCCTTACAGTTATACAAGCAGTTGAATACTCTTTTCAAATTAATAATAAAAAAGCATGACTTGGTCTTAGCCTACTTTGTCAATTTAAGTTTTCTTTTTGCATACAGGTGTTAAAATGCCATAACATTTTCAATTTTCAAGTCGTTTGAATTGACATTTCCCTGTTTGCAAAGATGTAAAAAAAGGTATTAAAATGAATCTGGTTACTAAATTGGCTTTTCTGCTAATTATATGATTTGGCATTTTTAAGCCTAATTCTCCCAAATGAGTGGGTTTTTAAATTTAAATGTCACCAAAAGTCCTAAGTAACCATTAAATCCCATAATAGAGATAGATATTTAAAAAGAGGTTTTTCGCTACTGAATAGACAGTGTATTCAAATCATTAATAATTATATCAAAGGCATACATGGTTTCACATTTGTAAATATAAAATTATAAACCTATTAAACACATGTATATATCATAAACAAATTACAAGGCTAGTAGGGTTCCTTCAATAAATTAATGCTTGCTAATTACAATGTTTATTTATACTTATGTTACATTCATAAGGGAATATATAGATCTCCTTTTGAGGCACTGAGAGATGTAATACTGGCTCTAATTACAGAAAGTCAAAATTGTAAGTAGAGAGAAAACAATCATAAATTATGATAAAATCATATGTTTGAAGTTAGAGAAAAAAAGCAAGAGATTTGGTTGGAACTATAGGAAACTAGAAAAATCATCAACAGCAGTAGTGCTGTTGGCACTTGCAATACCTGACTGAAATATGAGCTCTTCCACTCAGGTGGTTCTTGCTTATACTTATACTCTTGTTAAGTGTAATCATATTGGGAAATAGGGCTCCCCTGTTCGAAAGATGATAATTAAGAATATTTGCTCAAATTATAAGTTTAAAACTAGAAAGTGTTTGTTTGAAATTAATAATAATAATTGCAACAGTTAAATGTAACAAAATATTCTAACTTTAAAAAGCTAATTTATAATATTGGAAGTTGCTAAAAACACCTGGAACTTTATATTTTTTGAGTCATGTCTTTTGTTCTTCCCATAAGAACAGGCCCTTGCTGGAAAGTATCACATTTGTTTTTGCTTCTATCAGTAAAACCTCATCTGTAACATTTCATGATTTTAAGTATTATACACTAAATCTGTAATAGAAAAAGGTAACACTTATTAATGGGTATTCAAAAGATTCTCAATATGATAATTTTCTCATCCACATTAACTAATATGAAACCATGGTTTAATAGAAATAAATATGTCAACTTTTTGTTCTATTTTTATTTTTAAAACACAGATCCTTTGTTAGTATGAAATATTTAATCTTACACATAGAATCCCTCATTTTTCTTAAGATATTTAAAGTATTTTTTGAAAATAAATATGACCTCCAAAAAGCTTAAAATGTAATTATTTACCTTTAATGAGGAAAGGTGTTTTAAGTTTAGTTTATTTTCTACATATATATTCAAAATATGTACTAAATAGTAAATCTCTGAATTTATCAGTAAACATTCATATACTTCAACTAAAATCTCTGTAGTTCAGATTTAGGTATAGTACAGATTTATATTTTAAAGTATGCAAGATATTTAAAATAAATATCAAGTGTAAAGGCAGTTTTAAACTGATAAATAATATGAAAACACCTTCTCATACCATTTACTTATTTTGTTATGACTACATTGTTTTGCATTCACCTTTATTCCAGAAAATCCCTATGAGAGTTCTAAGATATTTTGTAAAAAAATAAAATAAAATAAAAACAAGCAAAAGGAAACAATACATTTATAGGTTATGGAGATTTTCTAAGTTTGGCTATAAATTAAAACGTTATTTTAAAAAGCAGAAAGAGCTAAAAGTTAGAAGCATAATTCCAACCAAGTTTTTTTCTATATCCCTTGATATCTTTAAGGTTTAGGGGTCATTTTCTGAGTTAGGTTGGGTTGGGCTCAGTGATAATTCTTCTGAATTCTTCTGCAGGTTACAGATTCTAGAGTTAGGCAGGAATCAGCTAAGAGATAGTGGACAGGGTCATATTGTAAAATAGCAAGCAAGTAAGCCAGTAAAAAAATTCAAACAATGTCATAGAACAAACAGAAATGAAACAGAATGTAGGAAGTTACTTCTGAAAAGATATATTAACAATACACATGGATAGTTTTTGTCAGGACTTCTGACCTCACTTGGGGTAGGAAAGTAACTGTAGAGTAGCTGTGCTACTTAGACATGCTTCCCTTAGGTTACCTGTGGGTAGAAAGTATCTAGATTACCTCTGTGATTTCTAAAAGGAAACATTAACCTTTTTGGCCAACAGTTGGTCCCCAACTGCTTTTGGTACCTGGGACCAGTTTTGTGGATGAATAGTTTTTCATGAACCAGGATGTGGGGAGGGGATGGTTTGGGAATGATTCAAGTGTACTACATTTATTGTGCACTCTATTTATATTATTATTACATTATAATATATAATCAAATAATTTACTACTCACAATAATGTAGAATCACTGGGAGCCCTGACCTTGTGTTTTTACAACTAGATGGTCCCATCTAGATGGAGGTAATGGGAGACGGTGACAGATCATCAAACATGAGATTCTCATAAGGAGTACACAACCTAACTTCCTTGCACACACAGTTCACAATAGGTTTCATGCTCCTCTGAGAATCTAATGCCACCTCTGATCTGACAGGAGGTAAAGCTCAGTTGGTAATGCCAGTGATGGGAAGTGGCTATAAATATAGATGAGGTTTTGCTCACTTGCCTGCCACTCACTTCCTGCTGTGCCACCTGGTTCCTGTGACCTGAGGGTTGGGGACCCCTCCTTTAGACCATACACTGGAGCTGGCTCTCACATCCCTTTGGTCCAGCTCTATAACTTATTTATGTTCCCTGATACAGTTCCAAGTAACTATTTATTAAGATGCCATCAAAAGTGTGATTCATTTCTTAGAGATTGGTAAATCAGACTTAGAGATTGATAAACTGAAACTATTTATTCTGTGAAAGATGATATCAAGCAAATAAAAGACAAGGGACAAGGTGCAGATGGGGAGAAAATATTTGCAAATAACATGTCCCACAAAATTATGTATCAAGAATATATAACAGACCCTCACAACTGAACAGTAAGAAAACAAATCACTCGATTAAAAAATAAGCAAAAGATATAGACAAACTTTTTACCAGAGGATATATGTATGGTACATAAGCACATGAAAAGACATTTCACATTATTAGTCATTACAAAAATAGAACCTTAAACGCAGGAAACAAACAAAAATAAAACCCTAATGAGATATTTTTACCTGCTTAATAGGATAGATTAAAACAATGCTGACAATACTAAGCACTGAGGAGGGTGTAAAACAACTCACATTCTCAGACATTGCTGGTCAGGATATAAAATTCCTCACTCTGAAAAGTAGTTTGGCAGTTTTTATAAAGTTAAACAGTTAAACATACACTTAAGGTATGAACAAGCAATGAAACTGCAGTATTTGCCCAAAAGTAAATTTATGCCCACAGGAAAACATGACGTTGTGAAGCATATTCATATTGCCAAAATGAATCACAACCCAAATACCCTGAGAGGATAAAGAGTAAGCAAATTGAATACTAAAGATAATGGTTTGGAATGAAATACTATTTAACAGTAAAATTACATAGACTTTTGACAGATATAGCAGTTTGAATGAATCTCAAATGTGTTATGCTCAGTGAAAGAAGCTGATCTCAGAAGGTTCTATCTGTACCGTTCCATTTATATTACATCCTTGAAAACAAAATAAAACTTTAGAGCTACAGGAATTGAGAATAGGTCAGTGTTCACCAGGAGTTATGGATGAGAGAAGGGTGTGAATATAAAGATATAGCAAAGGTTGTTTTCAGAGGTGATGGTCCTGTTTCATAACCTAACTATGGTGGGTGCGTGAACCTATACATGTGTTAAAATTCACACAAATATACTCAAACAAATCTATTTCATTTTACAAAATTGAATGATAAAAAATAATAACGAAAATAAGCGTATCTCAGATCAGGCATTTAAGTCACCTAGTTAAAATGTTATTTTCTGAGTTAAAGTTATATAGTAATTATTCCTCTAGATTCAAAAGTTTTTCTGAAAAAAAAATGTTTTAATTAAACTAACAGCTTACAATTATTTTTAGTGGGTTTCTACAACATATTAGATAATCTTCAGGCCCTTCTTGATGACCAAAAACTTAGGAGACTTATAACAGCAAAGGAGATGACTATGGGAATCTTGGGTTTGACTAGAGAAAGCAACTGCTTCAAATTACTTATTATATAAACACTATATTACCTTCCATAGACAAGAAGCAGTTATCATTTTATTTTTAGATTCTTGGTTGTTTTCATAAATATCAGTCACAAATAATGTTTCTTTTTGCCTTGTTTTGATCATCCACTTCTCTCATTTTAATTTTTAAATGAAAATGACTTCTTGTTATAAAATATATTCTAGTTTCCCTGAGGACTGCCAAAGCATACAATCTGTGTTATTTGATTATATGTATTTTTTCTTTTGTTAATCTCTAGTTATCTTTAATTTTAAAAATGCCATTTTATTAACATCAAACTTATTTTTCTCACCATCTCTGTGTCATAAATAACAATACCAAGCATTTATACTGTTTATCCACCAGGCTGTCCTCACAACAGCACAGACAGACATCTTATTTTTACATTTTTATCTATGAGGAAACTGAACACAATACTTAGCATTCATAGACTACTAAAGAAAATATTACACAAAATATTCATCTAAAAACAGTTTTTAAAAAGAGTATAAGAAGTTGAGAGGAGGGACCAAGATGGCTGAATAGAAACAGCTCCGGTCTGCAGCTCCCATCAAGACCAATGCAGAAGATGAGTAATTTCTGCCTTTCCTACTGCGGTGCCCAGTGGTTAGGCAGTGGGTGCAACCCACAGAGAGCAAGCAGAAGCTGGCTGGGGCGTTACTACACCTGGGAAGTGCAAGGAGCTGGGGTATCTCTCTCCCTAACCAAGGGATGCAGTGAGGGACTGTGCTATCCACCCTGGATACTACGATTTTCCCACAGATTTTTGCAATCTGCATTTCCTCATGAGCCTACACAACCAGGGCCCTGGGTTCAAGCACAAAACTGAGTGCAGCAGCCCCAGTCAGGGGCTTACAGAAACTCTCATCTCCTGGGAACAGAGAACCTAGCAGGAGAGGTGGCTGCAGTTGCAGTTTCAGCTGACTTAACCCTTCCTGAAGAGAGCAGCTGATCCAGACAAGAAGGATTATCCCAGCACACCTTACCAGCTCTGCTAAGGGACAGACTGTTTCCTCAAGTGAGCTCCTGACTTACCTCCAGAGAGACCTCCCAACAGGGATTGACAGACACCTTATACAGGAGAGTTTCATATGGCATCAGGCCTGTGCGGCTCTGGGATGAAGCTTCCAGAGGAAGCTGACAACTTCCTGTCAACACCCTGACATTACCATTAAAAGAATCCTTGCTGTTCTGCAGTCTCCGCTGGTGATACTCAGGTCTGGAGTGGACCTCCAGCAAACTGCAGCAGAACTGCAGAGGAGAGGCCTGGCTGTTAACAACAACAACAACAACAAAACAACAAAATACTAACAGAAAGCAACAACAACATGAAAAAGACCCCTCCACAAAAATGCCATCTAAAGGTCATCTGCCTTAAAGAAAAAGGTAGATAAGTCCACGAAGATGAGGAAAAAAAGCACAAAACCGCTGAAAGTTTCAAAAGTCAGAATCCTGCTTCTCCTCCAAATGACTGCAACACCTCTCCAGCAAGGGTGCAAAACTGGATGAAGAATGAGCTTGATTAACTGAAAGAACTGGGCTTCAGAAGACAGGTATAACAAACTCCTCTGAGGTAAAAGAGCACATTCTTAACCCAATGCAAGGAGACTAAGAACCCTGATGAAAGGTTACAGCAGGTGCTACCTAGAATAACCAGTTTAGAGAGAACACCACGCCAATTTTATACAGATCAATGAGACAGAAAATTAACAAGGATATTCAGGACTTGAACTCAGCTTTGGATCAAGTGGACCCAATAGACATCTACGGAACTTTCTACCTCAAATAAACAGAATATATATTCTTCTCAGTGCCACATGGCACCTATTCTAAAATTGGCCACATAATTGGAAGTAAAACACTTCTCAGCAAATGCAAAATCACGGAAGTAGACCACATGCAAGAATCTGGTACACAGCTAAAGCAATATTAAGAGGGAAATTTACAGAACTAAATGCCCACATCAGAAAGCTGGAAGGATCTCAAATCAACACCGTGACATCACAATTAAAAGAACTAGAGAAGCAAGACCAAACAAATTCAACAGCTAGCAGAAGACAGTAAATAACTGTGATCAGAGCAGAACTGAAGGAGCTAGACACACACACACACACACACACACACACACAAAACAAAACAAAACAAAAAAACTCTTGAAAAATCAATGAATCCGGGCAGTGTTTTTTTTTTTTTTTTTAAATAACAAAATAGACAGACCACTAGCTTGAGTAATAAAGAAGAAAAGAGAGAATACTCCTATAGACACAATAAAAAATATAAAAAATGGCATCACCACTGATACCACAGAAATACAAACTACCATCAGAGAATACCATAAATACCTCTACCAAATAAACTAGGAAGTCTAGAAGAAATGAATAAATTCCTGGAGACATCCATCCTCCCAAGAATAAACCAAAAAGTTGAATCCCTGAATAGACTGTTAATAAGTTCTGAAATTCAGGTGGTAATTAAGAGCCTACCATTCAAAAAAAGCCCAGAACCAGATGGATTCACAGCCGAATTCTGCCAGAGGTACAAAGAGGAGCTGGAACCATTTCTTCTGAAATGATTCCAAACAACTAAAAAGAAGAGATTCCTCCCAAACTCTTTCTATGAGACCAGCATCATACTGATACCAAAATCTTGCAGAGACACAACAAAAAAAGAAAACTTCAGACCAATATCCCTGATGAAGATCGATGCAAAATTCCTCAATAAAATACTGGCAAACCAAATCCAGAAGCACATCAAAAACCTTATCCACTGTGGTCAAGTTGGTTTCATCCCTGGGATGCAAGGCTGATTCAACATACACACATTAATAAATGTAATCCATGGCATTAACAGAACCAGTGAAAAAAACATATGATTATCTCAACAGATGCAGAAAAGGTCTTTGATAAAATCCAGCATCACTTCATGTTAAAAACTCTGAATAAACTAGGTATTAATGAAACATATCTCAAAATAATAAAAGCTATTTATGACAAACCCATAGCCAGTAACATACTGAATGGGAAAAAGTTGGAGGCATTCCCTTTGAAAAACAGCACAAGACTCGGATGCCTTCTCTCACCACTCCTATTCAACATAGTATTAGAAGTTCTGGCCAGGACAATCAGGTGAGAGAAAAAAAATAAATGGGATTCAGTAAAATCTCAGGAAACAAAATCAATATGTGAAAATCACAAGCATTCCTTTACACCAAAAATAGACCAGTAGAGAGTCAAACCATGAATGAACTTCCATTCACAAATGCTGCAAAGAAAATAAAGTTCCTAGGAATACAATTAAAAAGGGATGTGAAGGACCTTTTCTAGAACTACAAACCACTGTTCAAGGAAATAAGAGAGGACACAAACAAATTAACACTTATTAAAAGAAGACATTTATGCAGCCAACAAACATGGAAAAAAGCTCATCATCACTAGTCATTAGAGAAATGCAAATAAAAACCACAATGAGATACCATCTCATGCCAGTCAGAATGGTGATTATTCAAAAGTGAGTAAACAATAGTTGCTGATGAGGCTGTGGAGAAATAGAAACACTTTTACACTGTTAGTGGGAATGTAAATTAGCTCAACCATTGTGGAAGACAGTGTGGCAATTCCTTGAGGCTTTAGAACCAGAAATACTATTAGACCCAGCAATCCCTTAACCGAGTACATAACCAAAGCAATATAAATTGTTCTACTAAAAAAACACGAACACATATGTTTATTGCAACACCATTTACAATAGCAAAGACATGGAACCAACCCAAATGCCCATCAATGATAGACTCGGCAAAGAAAATGTGGTAGGTATACAGCATGAAATACTATGCAGTCATAAGAAAGAATGAGATCATACCATTTGCCAGGACATGGATGAAGCTGGACACCATCATCCTCTGCAAACTACAACAGGAACAGAATACCAAACACCATATGTTTTCACTCATAAGTGGGAGTTGAACAATGAGAACACATGGACACAGGGAGGGGAACATCACATACTGGGGTCTGCTGGAGGTGTGGGTAAGAGGAGGGAGAGCATTAGGAAAAATACCTAATGCACGCAGGGCTAGAAAGCTAGATGATAGGTTGATAGATGCAGCAAACCACCATGGCACATGTATACCTAAGTAACAAGTACACCTTCTGCACTTGTATCCCAGAACTTAAGGTAAACTTTTTATTTGTATATTTATTTTTATATTTTATTGCCTTTTAGGTTCTGGAGTACATGCAAAGAACATGCAGCATTGTTGCTTAGGTACATACATGGCAATATGTGTACCTCCCTCCCCATCACCTATATCTGGCATTTCTCCTCATGTTATCCTTCTCCAACTTCCTACCCACCCCCTACACTGTCCTTCCCCTAGTCCCCCCCAACAGACCCCAGTGTGTGATGCTCCCCTCCCTGTGTCCATGTGTTCTCATTGTTCAACACCCACCTATGAGTGAGAACCTGCAGTGTTTGATTTTCTGTTCTTGTGTCAATGTACTGAAAATGATGGTTTCCAGGTTCATCCATGTCCCTCCCAAGGACACAAACTCATCGTTTTTTATGACTACATACTATTCCATGGTGTATATGTGTCACATTTTCCTTGTCCAGTCTATCATCCATGGGCATTGCGTTGGTTCCAGGTATTTGCTATTGTAAACAATGCCGCAAAGAACATACGTTTGCATGTGTCTTTATAATAGAATGATTTGTAATCCTTTGGATATACACCCAGTAATGAGATTGTTGGGTCAAATGGAATTTCTATTTCTAGGTCCTTGAGGAATCACCACACTGCTTTCCACATGGTTGAACTAATTTACACTCCCACCAGCAGTGTAAAAGTGATCCAATTTCTCCACATCCTCTCCAGCATCTGTTGTCTCCAGATTTTTTAATGATGGCCATTCTAACTGGCATGAGATGATATCTCAATGTGGTTTTGATTTGCATTTCTCTAATGACCAGTGATGATGAGCATTTTTTCATATGTTTGCTGGCCTCATATGTCTTCTTTTAAGAAGTGTTCATATACTCCACCCACTTTTGAATGGGCTTGTTTTTTTCTTGTAAATCTGCCTTAGTTCTTTGTAGATTCTGCATATTAGCCCTTTGTCAGACGGGTAGATTGCAAAAATGTTTTCCCATTCTGTTGGTTGCTGGTTCACTCTAATGATTGTTTTTTTTTTTATCCCTTTACATTAATTCACTGAATAATCATTTAGGTACTTTTTTTTTTTTTTTTTTTTTTTGCTGTGCAGAAACTCTGGATTTTAATTAGATCCTTAAAAAATTAAAAATAAAAATAAACAAAATAGGAATTTAATAAACTTTTATATAAATATTTTTAAAATGTCAATAATTTTCTAATATTGACCCGAGGTCCAAACTATGTTTCCTTTGTGACAACTAAACCATTCCATGAAAATGCTTAAATGAAGTAAAATAGCTGAAATCAGGACTAGTAAGTGCCTTTCTTGAACTGTTTAAATTGAGCTTTTCTAAAATCCTCTAAGCAATTTAAATCTAAAAATAGCCTAAATTATTCAGATCTTTAATAATGTGCAAATATGATTCCATCCTCTCTAAGCTCTAGGTATGTGATAATTCCTACCATTTTTCATTAAAGCCTGATGGATTTTGAACATTTAGAATTCTAATCTCATTTCTACAAAGAGATGAAATGGCATTAAAATCAACCTCAAAGGAAATCACACATTTCATCTGCTTAAAGAGAGAACTGCACTCCAGGAGCTTTTTACAGAAGGAGAAGGAGAAGAGAGAAACAGGACCCTCATCTCACTAGGAAGATGCTTCCGGTCAAGAAGCTTGGGCATCGGCACTACAAAATATCAAAAGAAAACAAAACAGAATGTTTATAAAAACATTCCTCTACATTAAATACTACTGGTTTTTTTCCAGTTTGTCTGTAGGAAGACTCAAGTTTTCAAGACCATTCTATAATGCAACCTATTGAAAAACTAAAAAATTCCATGCATAGTATATTTAATATTTGGCAGTCTAGATAAGAGTGAAAAAAATATTTTATACATCTGAAATCAAGGAATTTGAAAAATCTGATGTTAGTTTAAATGGATTGAAAAGCAAATGATGCTTTTGTGTTAGAGATAATTTTACCTTAAAATAACAGGTTCTTGAGAATTCTCAACTATATAACTTAGGTATGGTTTCAATGGTAAGGCTAACTTGGGAAATAGTGAACTACAGAAACCATAGTAAACATCATAATATTATTAAAACTAGCAATTATCAGAATTATTTCTTTTTATTTTGAAATGTAATCCCATTACTCTCTTGCCAATGTATGAATAATACATTTATATTAGTGTAACATTCTTTATGGACACTTTACTAAGATTGAGATTTACCATTTTTATCTTAGAAGTAATTTCATTTGCTCTTCAATGACTTTCAAAGCCATGATTCTACATTTTTTTTCAAGAAGCCTTCTCTCTCTAACTATATGAAAGGTAATGTGAGGCCAAGACAAGCACAGTACAAGACAGAAAAAAGCAGTCAGTTCAGCTTCTCTGCAATTTGAATGTCTTCCAATTTCAAACTATAAAAAACTAAAGTACCCAGGAATTTTCCATTTCAGTTAACTTTTGTCACCCAATACAGTAATTCCTCCTTATCCTCAGGTGATACATCCCAAGACTTCCAGTGGAAGCCTGGAACTGAATATAGTACTGAACCTTAAACAGTATGTTGTGGTTTTTCTATACTTAAGTCTGATCATGTTTAATTTATAAATTAGATACTGTAAAGGATCAATAACAATAGCTGACAAAATAGAACATTACAATGATATACTGTAATAAATATTTTATTAATATGGTTACTCTTCCTTTCACTCTTAAAATATTCTATTGTGCTGTATTCACTCTTTTGTGATAATGCAATAAACAGATTTTTATTAAATGCCTACATGATGGTACTCAGTGAGGTGAATGACGCAGGTATTGTGACATAGCAGTGGGCTTCCCTTGAAAACTAATAATTTAACATATAAATTACTGATTTCTGAAATTTTCCATGTAATATTTTCCGACTGCACTTGACTGTGAGCAACTAAATCTGGAAAGTGACACTGCATATCAGGGGGACTACTGTACAATGCGGCTTTGTTCACTTGACCCCATTATAGACTTGCTATTATATACACATTAGAATTGTCTGTACAACCTAAACAGTGTTTCCTCCAAGCTTCTTCAAAGATTGCATCACAAATATCATGCCTTGTAAGTGATGCTGATGACATGAGGAAACCAAAATTCTAACTGTCTCAGGCACTAATTAGGTGCATAACTTTTGAAAATACTTTGGTACTTTAAAATGGGAGGTTTTCTTAATACTGTAATTAAGAAAAACAGAATGTTTGTGACAATGCAGATTTCTGGACATCACAATATAGAGCTCAAGGTTGATTCCAGGAATCATATAGAGGGTAAGGCAGATTCCAAGAAACACTACTCTAGACATTAACTTCCTAATCTGTGACCAATTAGGACTGATAGACTATACATCAGGATCTCTAACAGGAATCATCTGGATACCTTACTAAAGAGATTACAATTTTGAAGTCTTAAATGTTTGCTGATCACACTAGCCCTCCACTCCCTCCCCTACTACACTCATAGACACCTAAATAACTCTCTTTCTCTGCAGGAACCACTGTTTCATTCGGTTCAGAAGCATCCATTCATCTTTAATATTCACATGTGATTTCTTATCACAATTTATTTGATTTGGAACAAAAACAATGAACATGGGCAGAACAAAGGCAGTTCTATTGCATATTAGTTAAGAGGCAGGGAGATTTTTAGTGGAAAGGGATCAAGCTTTAGATTTAAACCAATTGCTGACTTCATGACCTTGGACAAATTGCTTACCCTCTTTGAATCTCAGTTTCCTGTCCTTGAAAGTTGAATAATGGTACCTATCATTCAGTTTTATTGCATTGATTCTACAAGATAAAACACAATGGGTTGTACTGCAGTGGCTGCTGAATAAGATGTCCTCAAAAGTAGCAGCAATTTTTATATTACTATTGTTGTATTTCAAACAATTACGCTGTTACTCATCAAATTGTAAAACAATGAATGTATAATCACAATTATAATTAATTCTCTAAAAACAATTACAGTGTTAAATTCTTGAGCTTTCTTCTGACATTTATCTAAAAACCACTTTTATTTTCAGAGCTGACATAATTAACTATTATTTTTAAGTTTATGCTTACATGGAATCGGTTGGGGCTGGGTCTTGACATATCATAATGCTTTCCTTTCTCTCTAGTCTTCTCTTTGTTCTTCAGATTAAGAATTTGACTTTGAAATTAAAATTATAGAATTTGCATATTAATTTGAAGCCAGAGGCTCAAATGCTTTTAATACTGAAGTCCTGCCTTGCCTGACATTAATCTTGGTATTGGTGGCCAAGATCTTACCATTCGCTCTAGGTATAACTAGACCCCACTGGCTGTTGCCATTTTTGGCTCAGGGTACCTAACATCACTTTTCTTTTCTACCTGCCGTGGACACCTCCTTTCATTTGTGTCATGTTTTTCAGTTCTCTTTGTACCCAAGCACTTGAAGACCCCCTCATGGACACCCATGAGTTTCATTTTTGAGCGTTGCATGTGATAAATCCCATCAACAATTTTCAGCCTTGGTATACATCTCAATCAGAAGCCCAGCAGTCCTTTAGACTATAACAGCTTGAGGTTAAAGATTCCTCATTTTCAGGTTCACAGGAACACATGAAATTTTAACTACTGGCTGAATAATTCCCAGGCCAAATGGATTTAAAACTACGCTGTGTATTTTTCAATTAGTTATACTGTTTTAAGAGGTCAGTTGTGAGGACAGGGAAAGAAGAAGAAAAAATATTATAAAATTTAAAAAAACTTATTTTATTAAATTATCAGACCAAATTGAAATGAATTGTGGATCAAGTTCTCAGCCCAAGACCTAGCTAAGCAGCACGTTAACAGAAGATGGCTACTGTTGTCTCTAGCTCTGTTGTCACTGCAGTTTCTCAAAAAGAGATCCTATTGAGCATTCTCTTCTCATTCTAAAACCTCATGATCATCCTTGCCACTATAATTCTTCACTTTATTCTTGCCTGAAATGTCTTTGTTGATCTCTTTACCTCTTCAAATTTTATCAAAAATTTTTATTTTAAAATTTACATATAAGATTATTCATTTCTGTTGAGGGATTAGATGCACATATCAGAGAGTCAACCACTGCCATCTCTCATGTTATTTACTGCAATGACCTCCCTGGTATTTCTGCTTCTGCCTTCATCCATCTCATTCTATTCTCAATTCAGTGAAAATCATCTCTTTAAGGCATCACAGATCATACCAGGCCTTGCTCAAAGTCTCCTGGTGTTTTTCTTTATTATGAAGAATAAAGCCCAACTCCTGAATAAAGATACTGCTTCTGCTCTAAGCAATGTCTTTGACCTCATCTCCTTCTACTTTCCCTTTCACTACTCTCCATTCCCACTACACCCATGTTGCAGTGAGCATGCAAGTACTCTTCTGTCTCAGGACCTTTGTACTTGCCTGCCCCAGCGGCTAAAATGTTCTTCATCCAATTATCTACATACTTTGCCCTCATACTTCTTTCACTTTTATGTTCAAATGTTAAACTGTTTTGTGAGGCTTGCCTTAACCTCAATTTTATATTTGATGCTTAACATTCCCTCTCTCCTTAATCTGCTTTATTTTATTCATATATATTTAACTCATTTATTTCATATATTGTGTGTATCGTGTCTTTTCCCCAAAAATGAAAAACTATGAACTAACGGATTATCTGTGTTGTTGGCTGCTATACTTTCAGACACAAGAGATACGCAGTTAAAAAATAATATTGAGTGTTCACATTTTATTAACTTTCTAGGAAGTGATTTTTTAGTATTGTGAGAAGTGGCCAACTCCTAGCCCAAACATTTCAAAAAGGAGTAACAATATCATGACTAGATTAGTTAAATCAGTCATCCTATGGGGCTGGAAGCACTGGTTCCAGAACAAAAGCCAGGTTCATTTGGGAGAGAATGAGATAGCAGTTGTGTAGACAATCTACAGTGCCTGACAAAGCTGTGAAGATTGGAGCACATTGTCAGACCAATAAGTAACAGGAGCTGGAGAGAAATATGAATATTCATATTTGTTTTAAAGATTTAACCAGGATCGACCTACTAGCAGTGCCATTAAATGGTCCTTCAAGTAGCAATTCTGGAAAGAAAGGGATTTAACAAAGATATGGGCACTACACGTGACTAAATATTGAAAAAGGAGGTCGCAAGAGCTATGAAATCAACATTGTCACTAGTTTTATAAATTATATGCTATTTATTTAAGGGTGATGTAGGATGATGACCACCACCTTGCATTTGGGTTTGGAGTTAGGAAGTCATGCTTTTAATCCTACTCTGCCAAGATGGTAGCTTTGTGACTTTCAGAAAATTACTTAACTTCTGTGATATCCTCCATAAAAAGAGGTTCCAATCAATAGATACCTTTCGACTTTAATGAAAAAGTTAGAGAGAGTCAATATATCTTTCTAAACATGAAGGAGCCAAATACAAATAAGTAATAGGTAAAATAATTATTAAATCACTTTGATGTACAATTTAATCAGTAATCATATTTTTTTATGCCTATTATTATGATTTTGCTCTAAGCACTGACTATATATTAGGTGTAATTATGTCAATATTTTATTCTCATGAAAATATTATATTAGGAAAACTATAGAACCTAGAGGTCTTTATTAATAATGGAGTTGCATTTTTTAAAGTGATGATCCTTATGATTTTTACTAACTGTGCATATGCATACATATAAGATAGAATGACAGAGTGAAAACACAACTGATTTTAGAATCAGAGAGTTCTGTGTTATAGTTACCTTTTCTTGCTTCCTAGTTCTATAATTCTAATAATGCAAAATTTCTACATTTTAGTTCCATCATTTCTAAAATGAAGAAAAAGATTATGTAAATAATTTGTTTATATATCTAACTATTATCTACAATAATAGTTAAAATACCTTAGCATACTGTAGGAGCTTAATAAATCATGTTTGCTACTATTGCATATATCTGTATTAACATGAAAACATGCTTGAGGCATATACTAATAACAAGGATAATGGCGATTTAAAATATTCAATGGGCACATATTTAGCCTCTGAATTGGGAATGTGTTATGCTTTGAAGAAATTGCTCTCTGACGTTATTTTTGTAATATTTAAACTCATGGAAATGCTTATTTTATTATGTTCTATAAATCAGAATAGGTAAAAAATTATACACTTTTTCCTCTATTTTTTTCTCTAGGTCACAATATCTGATCAATACTAAATACTCAAACATATTAGCTATTTTTAGGTTTTTTTTGTTTTTTTTTTTTCCTAGCATTTCAAAGTTTTGTCCATTTTCCTACTCCATGACAAGGGTCTTTACTGATTTATGTTATTGGTCATTGCAAAGAAGAAAACCCATTATTAAGTGTGAAGTTCACATTGATATGGATGGTTATTTCTTTTACATTCTTACCATGCTGTGAGCCTTGTTTCATACTGAAACCCCAAAGTTGTCCTCTTAAAGTTTTATTTTGTTTCAGCATGTTGAAGAGAGTGTAGTGAAATATTTGAAAACCTGAGGATTTCAACTGAATAAAATTCAATGGCAAAGTAATTTTAAATAGCAACAGAATAAACTGATCAAAAGCTTGATACTACATCTACTAAAATAATTTTGATATCTCCAGTGAGTTGTGTGCAATTAATTGCCTACTGAACTATTTTATTTTGAATTTCATATTACATTTTGATTAATAAATTACATTCTATGTGCCTTTATATCATTACATTGTTCAGGTTTTAATGTTATATTTTAGATGATGTTAAATCAAAGTAGTTAATGATTAAAGTGAGTTCAGACTGATAGTATTAGTTTTTGGGTGTTTTCAATTCAGGAAGGTTTAGAATTTTTTACCAGAGCTACAATCAATCCATTAGACCATTTCTTTCAAAACTGTTAACATTAAGCAAATATTAATTAACTAATCACAATAACCTAAGTATTCTTCTGGGTGACGAGTGCTAAGTAGAAAAACATAAGGTCGCCTGAAAGAGTGAAGTAGAGTGATCTGTTATTGGAGTCAGAGAAAGCCATGACCTGAGAATGAATAGTAGCTCCCCAGATAAGGAGCTGGGAAAAGGGAATTCCATCTGGAGAAAGCCTAAGGCAAGAAGCGATTTGTCAAATTTTATGTCTTATAAAATACTAAAGTAATAAAATAAATGTGGCTGAAGACTAGTGAGATATGGGAAGAATGCTGTGAAGTAAAGCTACCAATATAGGCAGAGACAAAAATACAGTTCTTGCGGATATAGTAAAGAGCATTTTTAAACTCATTGTGGGAAGAATGCAATAAAATATGATTTTCATTTACATTAAAATATGATTTTCATTTACTTTTTAATCAAAGTATTGAGGGATTGTGCTAAGGAAAAAAACTTACCTTTCTGGGTTCAAGAGGGGTGTGGTTTCAAAGGCAGAAGTTTCCCGGAGCCACAGCTCCATCCATGCCCCCATCTTGAACCTAAAGTTCTTTGTCTAGGTTTCACAGCGGACTAGGTAGAGGAATCCAGGTGGGCTTCTTAGTCCAAAGAGCTCTAGAAAAGCTCTGGGAGGAGGGGGCTCCGTGGTGGACCAAGCAACAAATCCAGTATCAGAGTCAAAGATCAATCAGTCCAGAGGAAGTTTGAAAGAACTCCTCTCATTGGACGAGAACATGAATGGGGCGGAAATAACTAAAATCCTCTGGGCCCATGATATTTATTCAAATGGTTAGCTCACTATGCTCCGGAGAAGCGCCATTCCCCCAGACCTCAGATCAGGAACAAGGAGCGTTTCAGGACACACGGCTCCCTCCTAGGGTTACAGTATTACCTGGTTTGAAAACTTAAAAAATTGGAGGAAAATAAGCCTGAATTAAACATACCAGAAAGTGTTTCTATCTACTCTTTCTACTAGTCCATTCTTTAAAGGACAGTTTTTATGACATTTTAAAATATAAATAGATTTTATTTCTCAGAGCAGTTTTAAAATTACCAAAAATCACACAGAAACTACAGTTTTTGCATGCTCCATCTCTGCCTTTCCATTATTAAAGACATCAATACTATCCTTTAAAAGACGTTTTAATGATGATGTCTTCAATTATTTATTTCAATATTTCTGAATAAGTTTTTAAATGTAGCAGTCTCTTAGTAATTTTTTTAAGGCAGAGGAATTTTTTATTTCATTTGTTTAAGGGTAGATAAACATTGAAAATAAGAAGCATAGTTCTCTCCATTACAAATAAGGGGTATTTCATCTGCCACTCTCTTTTCTTAGAGCATTTACATTTAAAAATTTGTAATTATAAGGTCTTCCTTTGCTCTTTGAAATGCCTGTAAATCTTTTTACAGTTTCAATAGACTCTCACTAGCTTTACAACCCAGGAACGTTTTTCTCAAGTAACTGGTGAGAAGCATTTCTTTGAAATGAAATCATCAAGGCAAATGGTACTTCTCCCATTTCCTGAGGGAGAGTGGGAGGCTAACTTTGGTGGTTGCTTTTAAGTTTATTTTTCCTTTGTATAAAGGCAAATTAGCTAACATATTTGGTCATTACATGTATCAAATGAATTTAGGATGAACTATGTGTGAAAAATGGTGTTGTCAAGTGCTTTTGCTAGAGGACTTGTTATTATTTTGAGGACTTGTTCATGATGGGGTATATTTGCTTGGATAAAATGGTGAGATTTCTCTGTCTTTGCAGTCTCAGAAGATATCACCTGTGATGTGCGCATAATGGCTTAAGTCTTACTCAATAATCAACATGTTTTCTTCTTTTCCACCCTTGTGGGGAGATTTTCTAGGTAGAGAGGAGATTTTGTTTTTCATTATATTTTCTCAACAATTGCACCTCACTGGGTCCTACCCCATAAGTAATAGATTACTACTATTTCCTCAGAAGATAAAACTTGAACACTGTCGTGGTTATTTTCTAGGCTTGCTGCAACAGACATCTATTAATACATTATCTGCTGGCTGAGCCACATAAAATCAGTATCTGGAGATCTTTTCTCTTCTTGTGGTTCACTTTTTCAAAAAGAAAAAGGAATAAATAATTAAATCAATAAATAAATCACATTTTTCTTTCTTACTAGATAGAAGCATCACTGCTGGTTCCTGGTGTTCTGGGGCTTGTGGGTATCAGAGTTGGGGCGGAATCACAATTCTCTTTGCAAAGTACTGTTTATCTCACTCCCGCCCTCCTTTTTCTTAAATCTGGTTAATTTTCTCCTGAAAATAAACTGCTTTCTAGTCAATCCTCACCTGTAAGAAATAAAATGCCGTCATTTCATTTGCCAGAGCTTACTTCTGTCTGTTCTTTTACTTCAAATAGGTAGAATTAAATAAGTATGCAATCTTTTAATTTTCCCAACTTCCTTCTATAAAACTAATGTTTTTGAGTTTCATCCACATTGCTGAGTGGTATTCCATTGTATGTTGTTACATCCAGACTAGTGGGTATGAAGTAATACGGTATGGTTTTAATTTCCATTTCATGAAACTGAGGATGTTATGTTCCTTTTCATATCCATAATGACAATAAAAATATCTGTTTATTTTATTCTTTTTCCAATGTTTTGCCTTTATGTTATTAATTTTTATTAATTCTTTATACATTTTAAAATAATTCCATTATATTTGTTGAAAATCTTTTCTCCTAATCTGCATTTTACTTTATTATGTTTTTATTGGTGACTTTCAGGAACAGAAGATTTTAATTTAATGCAATGCAATATATAATTGTTTATTCCTTTAAGACTAGCTAAAATGTTTAAGTTATTATATTTTAATTCATTTTGCATTAATTTGGGTGTATAGTATAAAATAAGACTCAAGGCTCATTTTCTGTATGTTTATCCACTTTTTCTATCATCACTTGCTAAAAAGACTGTCCTTTTCAATTCAGTCTCCTTATGCTTTTGCTGAAAATCAATTGACTACTCATGTAGATCTGTTTCAAAATTTTCTGTTTTGTTTCTGTGATTTATTTATTAACTGTAGATTCTTTAGGAGACACCTGATAACAGATGAACAACTTTTGTTTCTATAGAATAGATTATACACATCTATTGAATTTTCTCAATGATTTTTCTTCATCCATTAAAAAATATGATTTTCATCTTTGATTTAGATGATGAATATTACTAATTTGATTTCATGTCTTAAAGCAACTTGTTTTCCTGGGATAAACCCCATTGGATGCTGTTGCATTATTCTTTTAATATATTGCTAGGTTCAATTTGTTAATATTTTGCTAAGAATTTTGTATTCAGTTTTATAATTTTAAAAAATTTTGTTCTTGTAATTTTTCTCTCAGACTTCGATATCATACTTATTTTTTGCTTTCTTCTCTATATTTTGAGATAACATCAATAAGGTTGATGTTTTTGTCTTTTTAAAATGTTTAATAGAATCTTCAGTGTGGGCATATGGGCCTTATATTTCATTGTGTTTTTCAATTTATTTTTCAGTGCAAAATTATTTATTATAGAATCATTTTGTTTTAAGACAGATTTGAACAACTCACGTTTTTCAGTGTTTTGAATGTCAGATTTTGGCCTTTTATTTTTCTGTAAATGTTTATGAGAAATGTAGTGGTATATCTTCTTTCATTTCTGATATTTCTCATACATTGTTGTCACTTTTAATTTTTTTCAGCCTTTGCTCTTATAAATTGCATTAATCTTTCAGAAAACAAATTTTGACAAAAAAAGTTTCTCTATAATTTGTCTTTCACAATTTCATTTATAACTCCTTTATTTATTTCAATTATTTTGTTATTCTCATATTACTTTGGGCTAAATTTGTTTTGTTTTCTCTGCTTTCTAAAGATGGAAACTTACATATTGATATGAAGCTTTAAAAATGCTTTTAAAAGACCAGTTAGAACTATAGTTTTTTTCTCTGTACACTGATTTAGTCATATGCAGCTAATATAATTATTTTTACATCATTATTTAGTTTTACATATTTTCTAAATTTTCCTGTGATTCCCTTTTGGACTCATTTACCATTATTTTTTTCTAATATTTGTGATTATTTTTCGTAATATGTATGATCTCATTCTGTTGTGGATAGAGAACATATTTTTTGAAATTTAAGTAGTCTTTTTTCTAAAGCATGTCATAGATTTATTTGGGGAGACATTTCATTTGTAGTAGATATTGTTTCTTTTTTAGTTTTAATCGTAGAGTTAAAAATGTCAATTCTTTCTAATAGTTTGACTGTTAAATTCTATATTTAAAATTTTTGTCTACAATTTCTGCCAGTTATTTAGATGAGGTTGATAAAATTTTTTATTGCAAATGTGAAGGGTCAATATCTATATTCAGTTTTGCTGGGCTTGCTTCATGTGCTTGGGTGCTCTGCTACTAAGGAAATGCACATTTGGTTAGGTTATATTTTCCAAATAAACCTGTGTTATCATTATTAAAGGTCTTTCTTCTTCTCTAGTAATAGCTACATATTTAAAACCTATTTTTCTTTCTCATTAACATTTCCACCATCGTTTTCATGCACTGACAATTTTTCTGATAGATTTTTGTTTCAATTTTTTAATCCTCAAACTTCTCATGTTTCGATCATAAATATATACCTCTTCAAATAGAAAACTTATTGTGCTTTTAACCCTGACTGACAATTCCTGTCTTTTCTGCCATTATAGTCTATGTACATATAATTATTGATATGGTTGAATTAAAGGTGACCATACTGCTCTGTGCAATTTGTTCTCCTAGCCCCATCTTTTATTTCCCTCTGTAACTTTTTTTTTCTGCTTTCTTTGTGGTTGACCAAATACTGGTTAATCATCTCTTTGAAATCACCAATTTGTACTTGCTCTGAAGATGACAGTATAACCCTCAACTTACTATAGTTTTCTCAGAGTTAATATTATATAAATTCATATACATTTTAAAAATTACAACAGTAAAATTTGATTTATGTTCTGGTTCTCCATATATTATTGATGCATATTTTATGTTTCTATAAATGATACTTACTCCACAATGCAGTGTTAGTAGCTTTTTTCCACAATGTTCAGTATTCTAACAAACAAATTAAGAGCCAAGGAAAATAAATGAACTATAATCTTCTGCATGGCATCTCATTTACTTTTTCCAGCTTTGTCCATCCCTTTAAGTAGGTTTCTACTTATTATTGTTATTATTTTTTTTTCACTTGAAGAGACACTATTTATTTTGTTACAGTCAAGCAGAATGATCTGTTGAGAGGTGAATGGTAAGTGTCAAGCACGAAATCTACACACATTTGATGCAGTGGACTGAAGGATACAAGCCACAGGCCACAACCCATAGGCAGAGCCTTCCACAGCCTCACTACGACAGGGTGAGGGAGCAGCTGCCACCTAAGAATACCGGGGCCAACCATTAGCACTAGATTGCTTTTCTATGAATAACAACAACTAGATACAGAGTTATGGACATTAACTTACTAGAATCTTTGGGTCCCCACTAACCAGACATTTCAGAGGCAAACAGGGGAACTGACAGGACAGCTGTGACTATATGCAATTTGCTACAAGGATACTCGAGCACTATGTATTGCTATGTAGAAGAGAAAGTCCGAAAGACATCAAAAGGCTGGGTACAGACACACAAATTGGATTATTCACATTTTACACATATATCATCAGAATGACCACAATACCGTATTTGAGGGCAAAGAATAACAGGTAAAAGCTCTATCAAACAAAATACTCTGAAATTCCTTGGGTCGTCTCCCTGGGGGAGAAAGATGAGGGTAAGTGCACAGCCAGTTTCACCTTTTCAGACGTGACCAACATTCACAGCAAGTGACTACCAGCTGGAGAGGAGAAGGAAGCTTCACTGGCAAAACAGGGATTTTCCAAGTTAGCAAGAGCTTAATTTAATAGGAATACACACTTTTAGAAGGGCATTTATCCTTTTGGTATTGGTAGGCTGCCAAAAAGGTGGTTTATTGCCTGCATCATTGAGCTTGCCAGTTTGGACGTGGCTCTATGGAATGCATTACCGTCAGTGTGGACCCTCTGGCTCAGGACATGTGGATTACAGTCTTTTAAGACATCTATGTGTGTGCTTTGGTAAGGCTGTGGTCACTGCTGCTGACAAAATGAAATCTCTATTCTACTGGAAAACTTCTTTTACGGGAATAAGGGGAAGGCAGGATTAAAATGATCCTTGATCCAACAAATGCCCTAATACAACCTAAATGTGAAGTCACCCAAGGGATTCACTCACATTAACATGCATTTAATCAGATAAACATTTTTTCAAGAAATACACTGAATCTATATTAGATAAAAATAAGTAAGTTATAAATTATAACCAAGCCATCAGTGGCTGAACGTCTTTTCGTGTGCTTATTTGCCATGCGTGTATGCTCTTTGGTGAAGTGTCTCAAGTCTTTTGCCTGCTTTTTACTTGAGCTGTTTGTTTTTTTACTTTCCAGTTTGAGAGTCCTTTGTACATCCTAGACACAAACCTTTTGTCATATACACAATTTGCAAATATTTTCTCCCAGTCTGTGACTTGTCAATTGGAAACTGATAGCATGTCAGTGTTTTTTTTTAATAAACCAGGCGCTCTTTAGAATCCTGCCACTTCAATCAAGAAAATGGGCACAGAATCTTTCAACTTCATGACAGAAAAAGATCAAGCTCAGGAGTTGTGCAGTCCACGGGGCCTCTGAAGAGCCAGAGGAAGGGTCTTCCCATACATGGAATCCCAACAGTTTGGGAGGCCAAGGTGAGTGAATCACTGAGGTCAGGAGTTTGAGACGAGCCTGGCCAACATGGCGAAACCGCATTTCTACTAAAAATACAAAAATTAGCTGGGCGTGGTGGTGCGTGCCTATAGCTCCAGCTACGTGGGAGGCTGAGGCAGGAGAATCACTTGAACCTGGGAGGCAGAGATTGCAGTGAGCTGAGATTGCACCACTGCACTCCAGCCTGGAAGACAGAGAGAGACTGTCTCAAAAAAAAAAAAAAAAAAAAAAAAAAGGAAAAGAAAAAATGCTTTTTGAAAATGTTGAGGTTGAAATGATGGGAACCAGCATTCTTTGGATTTAGGGGAGAGGGCATAGTAGCAAACACCTCCCCTTGGTTCACACGTACGAGAATGAGACCCAGTGGGGGCACAGCCCTGGACTTTCCCACCCTGGCATAGGTTATGCTGAACTGGGGCTGGGGCCCGAGGCCAGGAGGAGAGGGTGGTTCAGACTCCCTGGGATGTCAGCAGCACCCACCTGCCTTCCAGCACCTCCTCCCAGTGCTGCAGTGAGAGCCTGTTGCATGCTGGGAACAGGGTGCAGGGGCCGAGTGTGCCTCCTGGACCCCCCTCCCGTCCCAAACACACAAGCACTTCTCCAAAATGGTGCTGGGACAGGTGTCCCTTTGTCCCCCTGGTTATGACCTCAAGTCCCGCTTGGGCCCTGCAGCCCAGCCTGTCTTGTAACCACTGCCTCCTCAAGGCCACACCTGAAAGATTCCTTTTGAATGAGAATTAACATTGTGGCTTCATCCCTTCTAAGACATTTTGCAGGGCATGGGCAAGTGAAACAATGTGCTTTCCAGGCTGGGCGTGGTGGTTCACACCTGTGATCCCAGAAAAAAAAAAAAAAAAAAAAAAAAGATGCTAAGATTCTACTTAGCATCATTTTCTTTCTGCCCTTGAAATACAAGTTGAAGGGCAACAATTACTTTCAGATGTTGTATGTCTTTATTTTATTTTCTATTTTCAATAAGAAGTTTGCTGCACAGGGAGTCTCAACTTTGTTTTTTTCTTTTAGAACTTAAAATCTTCCAATCCATTCACTTCTGGCCTCCATTGTTTCTGATATGAGATCAACCATTGATCATATAGCTGTTCCCTATCTTAATGTCACTTTTCTATAGGTGCTTTACATATTTTCTCTTTAACTGGGATTCCAGCAGGCTTACTAGTTTGTGTCTAGAAGTGGGTCAAATCAAATGTATGCTATTTGAAATCAGTTACTTACTTGGATGTGTAAGTTGATCTATTTTATCAAATTTAGGAAAATTTCAACTAATATATCTACATATATCATCCATACTATATATATATACACACACACACACACACATATATATATGTGCATGTGTTTTATGAACATATATATAGAGTATGTCATATGCTGCATAATGACATTTTGTTCCATAATGGACTGCATATATGACAGCAGTTATCTAAGATTGTAATGGAGATGAAAATTCCTATTGCCTAGTGATATCATAATACAATGCATTGCTCGTGGTTTTGGTGATGCTGTTATAAACAAACCTGCTGTGTTCCAATCATATAAAAGCATAATACACACAATTATGTATAGTACCTAACACTTGATAATGATAATGAATGATAATGTTTATTTATAGGTTTACTATATTACACTTTTAAATATTATTTTAGAGTGTACTCTTTCTACTTACTAAAAAGTTATCTGTAAAGCAGCCTTAGTGAGACAAAATGTAGAGGTGAAAGACAGTGATATTGATGATTCTGACCCTGTGTATCCGTAAGATAATGTATATGATTGTGTTTTAAGATTTTACAAGAAAAGTTTAAAAAGTAGAAATTAAAAATGGAAAAAGTTTGTAGAATAAGAATATAAAGTAAGAAAATATGTACTTGTGTTTTGAGCTAAGTGTTGTTATTACAGAGTCAAAAGGTGTTTAAAAATTAAAAGTTTTTAAACTAAAAAAGTCGCAGCAAGCTACAGTTATTATTGCAGAAAAGATAATACTTTTTAATAAACTTAGCATAGCCTAAATGTACAATGTTTTTAAAGTCTATATTAGTATACAATAAGATCCTAGTCCTTCACATTCACTTAACTATTCACCCACAGACTCAGAACAACTTCCAGTTCTTCAAGCTTCATTTATGAAAAGTCCCTTACACAGGTTTACCACTTATAAAATATTTTATATAATATGTTTACCTTATGTTTTCTGTTTTGATATGTTTAGACGCACCAACACCTACCATTGTATCACAGTTGTCTAGTACTTTTCTTAGCAAAGTAACAGGCTATTCAAGTGTGTAGCCTGGGAGCAGTAGCTTATACTATATAGCTTAAGTGTGTAGTGGGCTATAACATCTAGATTTATGTATATACACTTTATGATGTTTGTACAAAGATGAAATCATCTAACAATGTATTTCTCAAGATATATCACTGTGATAACTGAAACATAACTGTATGCATATATTTTTTATTTTACCAAGCATTATCTGTCCCTCCTCCTCCTCCTTTAATGAAATTCATATATTTTCTCTTAATATTTTATCTTAGAGCACTGAGATTTCATAAAGTTTAATTTTTCTATTGTTTATATTGAAATATTGCTATTGATTTTGCTTCAGGTTAACTAATCTTTTCTGAGGCAGATTCCAATATTAATGTTAAACTGACCTATTTTTTTTCTCTTTAAGATACTATAATTTTTAGTCCTAGTATTTATATATTTTTTCTGTTAGCTTCCATTTTTAACTTAATAGCTTTATCTGTTTTATAATAATCACCATTTATTTCTTTAAATCCTTAAACACATTTGTTTTGAATTCCTTTATCCTCTGAAAAATTATTTAAAATACCCAAGAGCTTTCATTATTCAGATTAGACCTCTTCTCATTTACCACATTTAAAATTAGCATTAAATTTTCGTTCGAAAAAATAAAAATATACAAGCATGTATCATGTAGCCTTTGGAAAACTTTACCACATACATATAACAGAATGAGAGAAAGAAGGGCAAATCAAAGGTTTCAGCATTGTTATGAAGATAGTTTTGACACTGAAGACTTTCTAAATAAAGAAAGAAGAGTCTTCAGATCAGGTTTTGAGAACTTCTGGTCTAGCTTCACTCATCTTGTGGTATTTGGAAATTAAAACTGATACTGAATCAGGACTATCTGTAATTCCTGACACATACATTTAAGTAAGTAACATTTATTATTTTTGTCTACTTTATGGAGTTTTTTTTTTTTTTTTTGCATGAAATGATATCATTGAGAAAGCTTCAGACTAATAAGAGCAAAGATTTTTTTTCCCAATCACTGCAACCCATCATAGGGAAGATTAAGTCTGTTTTAAATGAGTTTATATTCTCTGCTAGTCCCAAAAGATAGCCTTAAAGATATCTCTAGTTGTGGTTAAATAATACAAAATGTTCCCATAATTTATGGCCAAGATGATGCTGTGTATTTATCAAACCATTACAATGTCTTCCTGGGCACATAAGACAACTGCATTCCCTACCGAGCCTTATCTAATGTGATAACTTGTGGTCAGTTGAAAATCTGGAAGAAATTATATAACACTTGGTTTCCTAGATCTTCACAATTTCCACCAGCATTTTCCTTTATCTTTCTGCTCTATGAAGAGTATCCAATGTTTCCCTGCATTGCTACAAATAGGAGAAAGGATCTCTGGGTCACCACTTGAAAGAGAGTTACTGTATCAAGATGCATCAGCTTTGGAATTTTATGAGTGAGAATCCTTTAAGAGAGAGTTTTAAGTCACAGAGACTTGTGAGTTTTTGTTAAAACAGCTAGAGTATTTTCCCTAATACAGCACTAACTATATTTTAGACTCACTTTAAAAATATTATTCCCTATCAGGTGAACCTAGAATGGTCCTTTTCTATCTAGCCTATGCTACTGCCCATCTGCCCATAAACTCATTACATTTCATCTGCAAAGTTTACATAAAGGCATGTCTTAATTTATGATTCTAAATATGGATATAAAATTTAATTTTTAAGTATCTTCATTTTCAAGTATGCCTACCATTTGGAAACATAGTATTTTTACAAGTATTATATATAATTAGTGGTATTTTAAGTGACATGAAGTATAAATACCGCTATCTTGTGTTGCATATTGCTTATAGCTTCTTCCAGTTACATGTACATTGCATTACTATCTCATTCCAAAAATTATTTGCAAAATAAAAACAAAGTGATTCTTTGCCACACGGCTTGTAAGATATTTCTAAAAATGTATCACTGCATTTTTCATTTTGTGACAAATTGATTCACTTAATTTTTCTGTATATGATATCTGGTACCATAATTCAAAATAAATGCAAAGAGCCAAGCCCCAATGACATTCATGCCTTTCTAAAGTAATGAGTTCAACTTCCAGTACAACCTTGAAGTAAACTTTTATTGGGATATAGAATTTGCTTATCACTTGGGCATCCAGAAAGATATCATTATGGAAAACATGGAAGAAAAAAAAGACATTTCTCATATTTATAACAAAAATGTAAAAAATAAAATAAATTATTTTGTGATGTTTAAAACTGATAATAATTCTAAAGTACTGTCTATAATTCCTAACACATATATTTAAGTAAGCAACATTTGTTACTTTTATCTACTTTATGGAGTTTTTTTTTTAATTGTATGAAATGATGTCATTGAGAGAGCTGCAGATTAATAAGAGCAAAGATTCTTTTTTCCCCATCACTACAACCCAACATAGGGAAGATTAAATCTGTTACAAATGAGTATATATATTTTGCTAGTCCCAAATAATCATGTTGCTAATAATATAATAACATTAAACTATTAAAATTTTGAGTGAGTGTAACTGGTTCATTGAATGAATTAAATCTCTTGTGGATACACAAATAAAAATTATTTTTTTTCTACCTATTGATGTAATCTTGGGTAGATCCCACAGCTTTCTGGTCAATCTGAAGAAATACACAACCTTTTTTTGATTCAAAGATAAACTCCTAACTCACATCCAAGAAATCCTCATGAGATCTGATGGTTTAAAAGTGGCAGTTTCTCTCTCTCTCTCTCCTGCCACCATGTAAAATATGCTTTGCTTCCCCTTTGCCTTATGCTATGATTGTAAGTTTCCTGAGGCCACACCAGCCATGGGAAACTGAGTAAATGAAACCTCCTTTTTTTTTTAATTGTACTTTAAGTTCTCGGGTACATGTGCATATCTTGCAGGACTCTTGCATAGGTACAACATGCCATGGTGGTTTGCTCTCTTCATCCCCCTGTCACCTACATCAGGCATTTCTCCCAATGGTATCCCTCCCCAACCCACCCATCCCCTGCTGTCCTTCCTGTAGCCCCCACCCCAGAACAGACCTCAGGGTGTGATGTTCCCCTCCCTGTGCCCATGTGTTCTCATTGTTCAACACCCACTTCTGAGTGAGAACATGAGGTATTTGGCTTTCTGTTGTTGTGTCAGTTTGCTGAGAATGATGGTTTCCAGATTCATCCATGTCCCTACAAAGGACACAAACTCATTGTTTATTATGGCTGCATAGTATTCCATGGTGTATATGTGCCAAATTTTGTTTGTCCAGTCTATAATTGATGGGCATTTGGTTCTGTTCCACTGGTCTATATCTCTGTTTTGGTACCAGTAACATGCTGTTTTGATTACAGTAGCCTTGTAGTATAATTTGAAGTCAGGTAGCGTGATGCCTCCAGCTTTATACTTTTTGCTTAGCATTGACTTGGCTATGTGCACTCTCTTTTGGTTCCATATGGAGTTTAAAGGTGTTTTTTTTTTTGTTTATTTTGTGAAGAAAGTCAATGGTCACTTGATGGGGATAGTGTTGAATCTATAAATTACTTTGGGCAGTATGGCCATTTTCACCATATTGATTTGTCCTAACCATGAGCATGGAATGTTTTTCCATCTGTTTGTGTCCTCTTTTATTTTCTTGAGCAGTGGTTTGTAGTTACCTTGAAGAGGTCCTTTACATCCTTTGTTGGTTATATTCCAAAGTATTTTATACTCTTTGTAGCAATTGTGAATGGGAGTTCACTCATGATTTAGCTCTCTGTTAGTCTGCTACTGGTGTATAGGAATGCTTGTGATTTTTGCACATTGATTTTGTATCTTGAGACTTTGCTGAAGTTGCTTATCAGCTTACGGAGATTTTGCACTGAGACAATGGGGTCTTCTAAATATACAATCATGTCATCGGCAAATTGAGACAATCTGACTTCCTCTTTTCCTAACTGGAAATCCTTTATTTCTTTTTCTTGCCTGATTGCTCTGGCTAGAATTTCCAGTGCTATTTTGAATAGGAGTGGTGAGAGAGGGCATCCTTATCTAGTGTCAGTTTTCAAAGGGAATGCTTCCAGTTTTTGCCCATTCAGTATGATATTGGCTGTGGGCTTGTCATAAATATCTTTTATTATTTTGAGATATGTTTCATTGATACCTAGTTTATTGAGAGTTTTTAGCACAAAGGGCTGTTGAATTTTGTCGAAGGCCTTCTCTACATCTATTGAGATAATCATGTGGTTTTGTCTTTGGTTCTGTACATGTGATGAATTAGATTTACATATTTGTGTATATTGAACCAGCCTTGCATCCCCAGGATGAAGCCTACTTGATCATTATGGATAAGCTTTTTGATGTGCTTTTGCATTTGGTTTGCCAGCAATTTATGGAAGATTTTTGCATCCATGTTCATCATGGATCTTATCCTGAAGTTTTCTCTTTTAGTTGTGTCTCTGCAAGGTTATGATATCAGGATGATGTTGGTCTCATAAAATGAGTTAGGGAGGATTCCCTCTTTTTGCATTGTTTGCAATAGTTTCAGAAGGAATGGTCCCAGGTCCTCTTTGTATGTCTAGTAGAATTTGACTGTGAATTCGTATAGACTTTTTTTAGTTTGTAGGCTATTAATTGCTGCCTCAGATTCAGCCCTTGTTATTGGTGTATTCAGGATTTCATCTTCTTCCTGGTTTAGTCTTGGGAGGGTGCAAGTCTCCAGGAATTTATGCATTTCTTCCAGATTTTCTGGTTTATGTGCATAGACTTGTTTGTAGTAATCACTGCTGGTAGTTTGTATTTTTGTGGAATCATTGGTGATATCCCCTTTAACATTTTTGATTGCATCTTTTCTTTTTTATTAGTTTGGGTAGTGGTCTGTGTATTTTGTGGATCTTTTCAAAAAAACACCTCCTGGACTTACTGATTTTTTGAAGTTTTTGTTTTGTTTTGTTTTTTGTTTTCCTGTCTCTATCTCCTTCATTTCTGCTCTATTTATTTCTTGTCTTTTGATAGCTTTTGAGTTTTTTTTATCTTGCTTCTCTAGCTTTTTCAATTTTTACAATAGGATATTGATTTTAGATCATTCCTCGATTCCCATGTGGGCATTTATTTTTATAAATTTCCCTTTAGACACTGCTTAAAATGTGTCCCGGAGATTCTGCTACATTATGCCTTTGTTCTCAGTGGTTTCAAAGCACATCTTTATGTCTGCTTTCATTTCATTTTCTATCCAGTTGTCATTCAGGAGCAAGTTGTTCAGTTTCTATGTAGTTGTGCAGTTTTGACTGAGTTTCTTTATCCTGAGTTCTAATTTGATTGCACTGTGGTCTGAGAGACTGCTTGTTATAGTTTCTGCTCTTTTGCATTTGCTGAGGAGTGATTTACTTCTAATTATGTGGTCAGTTTTAGAGTATGTGCAATGTGGTGCTGAGAAGAATGTATATTCTGTGGATTTGGGGTGGAGAGTTTTGTAGATGTCTATTAGGACTGCTTGGACCAGATCTGCATTCCAGTCCTGGATATCCTTGTTGATTTTATGTCTCATTAATCTGTCTAATATTCACAGTGGAGTGTGGAAGTCTCCCAGTATTATCATATGGGAGTCTAAGTCTCTTTGTAGGTCATTAAGAACTTGCTTTATGTATCTAGGTGCTCCTGTATTGGGGGCATATATATTTAGGATTGTTACCTCTTCTTGTTGTATTGATCCTTTTATCATTATGTAATGCCCTTCTTTGTCTCTTTTGTTCTTTGTTGGTTTAAAGTCTGTTTTTCCAGAGACTAGGATTGTAACCCCTTCTTTTTTTTGCTCTCCATTTGCTTGGTAAATCTTCTTCCATCCCTTTATGTTGAGTCTTGGTGTGTCTTTGCATGTGAGATGGGTCTCCTGAATACAGCACACCAATGGGTCCTGGTTTTTTATCCTGTTTGCCAGTCTGTGTGTTTTGATTGATACATTTAGGCAATATACATTTAGTGTTAATACTGTTACGTGTGAATTTCATCTTGCCATTTTGTTACTGGCTGGTTGTTTTGCCCATTAGTTGAAGTGGTTTCTTCATTGTGTCATTGATCTTCACCATTTGGTACATTTTTGCAGTGACTGGTACCAGATGTTGCTTTCCATGCTTAGTGCTTCCTTCGGGAGCTGTTGTAAGGCCAGCCTGGTGGTAACAAAATTTCTCAGCAACTGCTTCTCTGTAAAGGATTTTATTTCTGCTTCACTTATGAAGCTTAGTTTGGCTGGATATGAAATTCTGTGTTGAAAGTTCTTTTCTTTAAGGATGTTGAATACTGGCCCCAACTCTCTTCGAGCTTGTAGGGTTTCTGCTGAGAGATCTGCTGTGAGTCTGATGGGCTTCCTTTTGTGGGTGTCCTGACCTTTTTGACTGCCCTTAGCATTTTTTCCTTCATTTCAAGCCTGGTGAATCTGATGATTATGTGCCTTGGGGTTGCTCTTCTTGAGGAATATATTTGTGGTGTTCTCTTTATTTCCTGGATTTAAATGTTGGCCTACCTTGCGAGGTTGGGGAAGTTCTTTCGGATAATATCCTGAAGAGTGTTTTCCAACTTGGATTCATTCTCCCTGTTACATTCACACTGATCAAGCATAGATTAGGTCTTTTCATATAATCCCAAATTTCTTGGAGGCTTTGTCCATTTCTTTTCCCTTTTTTCTCTAATTTTGACTTCTTGTTTTATTTCATTGAGTTAATCTTGAATCTTTGATATCCTTTCTTCTGCTTGATCAATTTTGCTATTGAAACTTGTGTGTGTTTTGCGAAGTTCTCGTGCTATGTTTTTCAGCTCCATCAACTTGTTTATGTTCTTCTCTAAGCTGGTTATTCTAGTTAGCATTTTATCTAACTTTTTTTCAAGGTTTTTGCTTTCTTTGCATTGGGTTAGAACATGTTCCTTTAGCTCAGAGAAGTTTGTTATTACCCACCTTCTGAAACCTGCCTCTGTGAATTCATCCAATTCGTTCTCCATCCCGTTTTGTTCTCTTGCTGGTGAGGAGTTGTCATCCCTTGAAGGATGAGAGGCATTCTGGTCTTTGATTTCAACTTTTTTGTGCTGGTTTCTTCCCATCCTCATGGGTTTATCTACATTTGATCTTTGAAATTAGTGATTTTGGATGGGGTCTCTGAGTGGACATCCTTTCTGTTGATATCAAAGCTATTTTTTTTTTTTTTTTTGTCTTTTAGTTTTCCTTTTAACTGTCAGGCTCTTCTACTGTAGGACTTCTGGAAGTCCACTCCAGACCTTCCTTGATTAGGAAGCACCCACAGGGCATGTGGAGCAGTGAGGATTGCTTCCTGATCTTTCCTCTGGTTGTTTCATCCCAGAAAGGTACCTGCCAGGGGTCAGCCTGAGCTCTCCTATATGAGGCATTTTTTTGGTTATCCAGGGGTCAGGGAGCCACTTGAGGTGGCAGTCTGTCCCTTATCTGCCTATAGAGGCACTGCTGAGCTGCTTTGGACTCAGCCCAGCTGCTGTGTATCTTCCTCTGGCTTTTGTTTACACAGGTGTGATTAGATCCACCTTCACAATGGTGGCTGCTCTTCTCCCCACTGAGCTTGATCATTCCAGGTCACCAAGTTCTGACTGATGTGCTGGCTGTGAAACTCTCAAGCAAGAGGGCTTCAGTTTGCTGGTCTTTGTGGGGGTGGGACCCGCCAAGATGTATCAGGTGTCTCCCTGCTTTCAGTTCTCCCTCTTCCTGGGGGCGGGTGAGGGGGCATGGGTAGATCCGTTCCGCAGGCGTTCTTGGAGCTAGTCAAAACTGCTGCCCACATCTGGACTGATGACTCATGGCACCAGTCCAGCCAGAGCTGTCACTCAGATCTATGTTGGTAATTCATGGAGCTTTCAGCCAGGCAGCATTCTCCTGTACTGTGAGTTGCAACGGCCATGGGAGAAGTGCAGCATCTGAACCAGAGTGCTGAGGGGGTAAAGTCTCTGATCCTCCGTCCAGTTGCACTTCCCAGGTGGGACAGCACCCCACCCTCCCTCGGTTCGTCCTCTTTGGGCTACACCCTCTATCCAACCAGTCCCATTGAAATAAACCTGGTACCTCAGTAAGAAACGTGGAGACCAATTGTCTTCTGCATCTGTCACTGGGCATTGCGCTCCAGAGCTGTTCTTATTCAGCCATCTTTAAACCTCTTTTCTTTATAAATTACTCAGTCTCAGGTATTCTTTATAGCAGTGTGAAAATGGACTAATACACTGACGTTGGTGCTGTGCTACCAGACAGAAAACTTTGTGGCAACATTCTTTCATTGATCCCTCAGAAGTACACTATTGACTAGCTGCCTGCTTTCTTGGGAAGAGTCCAATCTAACTAATTTGAAATTTGCTATCTCTTTGCTGAACCACTTGATCTACAGGAAACTCATAACTGCCTTGCCCTCTGTATGCCCTCTGTCACTACTTAATGACATACTCTTCTTTTCTCTTGGGGTTAGTTGGCTCAGGGTAGAGGTGAGGGGCAGAGTAGGCAGAGAAAAGCCACAATAGTTCTCGTGGGGACTACAAACCCCTTGATTCTCTTTCCTGGCAAACTCTTTGCTTATGTTCCATAGGCTGGTATTCGGAGAGTTGGGATGGATAATGCTTATTGACATGATTTGACTTAAGATTAGCTTGGAAATACTTTTCTTAAGCTACAATGTCCATTTGCTAAAAGAACTGGGAAAAATATGCTTTTACACATTTATTTCTTATTTGTATTCTTAAAACATGTCTTTATTATTTTTTTTTAACTAGAGATAAGGCTTCACTTTTATACATTTAAAGAGACATTATAGGAAGATTGACTTTATGTGTATTTTAGAGTTAAACATATTTAGAGGTTAGTTATTTGATTCTATTGTAGACTACTAATTTTCTTGATGGCTATGTAAGCTAGAAAAGGGATTCTTTAATTAAACATTGGCCTTAAAAGGCTAATATTAAACCTGATCATCTTCCTGGCATCATATTATACAGTTCTTCTTTCATATAACAGAAATATAAATACCTTTCAAGTAGTTTTCCCTAGCCTCATGAAAAATAATATTAAGAATCACTAGGCAGTTTCAGGTTCAATACAATTGTGCTGAAGAAGAGGCTAGAACTAAGAGCCCAACTGTATTCACTAACCAGAAACAGAGCTGTGTGAATGCAAGCACCATTGGAAACTAGCAAGCAGTGTTCACATTTTCATTAACAGAAATGGCTCTCAGTTGTAAAGAAGGATCTTTCCAGAAATCTGGAAAGAATGAAAAGAACACAGAATATACTAATTGAAGTTATGGAAACCAGCTTGTAGGGCTCAGAGTAATCTCTTTTTCCATGATAAGTCCCATATTCATCACTGGCTTGTATCCAACATAGACAGTGTAATAAGAATTGCTCTAAGGGAGCTAAAAACCAGGCTTTCCTGAATTCCACATGTTAACTTTTCCCTTGGGATAAAGTTGAGAGCCCATACAAAATTTCCTTTTTATTGTATAAAAAAATTAAATTTTTCATCTTTTTTTTAAATTGTTTACTACGAGATTACTGCAGTAAAACAATTTTAAGTCAATAAGAAACTTGTCACATGAATGAAGGATGTAAACATCCGATTTCATCAGCTTTAAGATTTTCATAACTTTCTTGTCCAGGAAGAAACCAATATTAGCACTTTGGTGAATTGAACTCTTACTTAAAAGCACAGTAGAAACAGTAGCAAAAACTGAGAAAAGATTGGACATGAAAGATAAAGATTTAGAGAACCATTCAACAGGAAACTGTCCAACATTCTTTCCCTAAAGAAAAACTAGCATATAAGCCTGGTGTCTTTATTATCTAGCTTGGAGCAGCTCTCTCAGTGAGTCAAAACTTTGTTTACTGTTTGAGTCTGTCTACTATTCTACCTGCAGCTCATTCCTGGCAGGATGCCATAAGGGTGTTTAAACTCTTTTAGATCTCTGTCAAAAGTGAAAGAGCAGTTGACTTTATTGAAATAGATGCTAAGACATTTTTCATGTGAAACAAAACTAAAAAAATCAGGGGTGAAGAATAAGCTGTTGGGGAGAGGGAAAAATGACATGATTTTAAGGTTCTATGATTTTTAATCCTTAAGAATAACTTAACAATCTGCATATTCTAGGTTATGTTAGGCTATATTTTAATAGAGAATTCAAGATTTATAACATCATGTAAAAATGTGTAAAACAGTTCTCTTTATTCTTTTTTCTGTTTATCAACAGGACAATTGAGATATGATAAAATAACCTTTTAGTTTTTTATATCTGTATCAATAAACTACAAGGTTTCTGCTGCTCTGAGAAACCCAAACCTGCTTTTCTGTTTGTGCTCCTATTATTGCTTCTATTTAATAGATTAAAAAAGATACATTGCATTTCAGTGTCAAAAAAAATAGAAGTTTTTTGTTTGTTTGTTTGTTTGTTTCCTATAAGTAACCTAATAATTCTTTGTGATTTCCCCATTTTTTTTCCTGGTAGTGGTAAGATTTAAAATTAATTTACTACATCTGAATTATTTCTAATCTAAAAAATTATTTTTGGTTTAAAACAATCATTTTATGTTAATGGTAGACATTTGTCCAGTATTAAACCTAATTGTTTCATCTTAACGATTGCATATATTCTTTTTGTTCACAGAGAAACACCGGCAAGCTTTGGTCTGAGTTTACATCAAGGGAAGTTCTGGCAAATATATATATTTTTTCTTTTAGGGATATTGAGTTGCGAAAGGGATTAGAACAGTCATAAAAAAATCAATGACATATTATTTTTATGCATATATGTTCTCCTATGAGGTTTTCTTTTAGAGAAAGACACAAAATATTTGATTCAAGAGCAGAGATGAGGTAATTCAAACTTATCATTTAAATGTGCTCAATGTAATTCTTTTGTAACATCTTTCTTTTTTCTTTCTTTTTTTTTCTTTTTTTCTTTTTTCTTTTTTTTTTTTTTTTGCTCACCAACAGAGAATAAAAATAGAATACTGTTGAGTTCCTTCTCTGAGGTGGAAAAACTATTAAAAAGCATACATCAGACAGCCTATAAGACACTAGGAAAACAAAAATAGCCTATTTATACTCAATTCGTTTTACTAAACTTTACAGAGGAGCAAGCTCACATGGTTCTGCCATCTGTTTGGACAAACTTATAGATCTAGGTGATAAACACAAATAACTTAGTCACTAGAACACGTACCCACCTGTAAAACATTTACTAACTTTATTTTATTTTCCAAGCAAGCAGCCTCTAGTAGCAGTAAGTCTAGAGGCAAAACTATGAGGAAGGACAATTATATCTTTCATTTAAATTGTATATCTAGACTGGCAATAGCCTGTTTCCATTTGTGTGTGGTGGTCTGTTTAGTCATGCGTTTGTGCTTATTCACTGAGTAGATTTTAATTGTGGATTTTTAAAGCTTGTGTAATAAAACTCTTACTACATTATTTGCTTTAAAAATACTTTCTGCAAATTAAAGAAAAGGACATGTTTTGTGGTATCCATTTTTTTTTCTACAGAAAGAATCCTTCATTAAAATAACATTTCTCAATTAAAATTAATCAAATTATTTTTATGACACAATATTACAAACATTTTAAGTCTAATAAGCATAGACAACAAGATCCAAACTGTGATAAAGGAAATTTGATTATATATTTGCAAAACAACATAATAATTATATTTTCATGTGCCTGAAATCAATGTGATTTCCTTCACAAATTTCTTCTTAATATGAATAGCTCTTGTTGTAGGAGGTTAAACGAAACTGGCTAAGTTATATAACCTAAGAGCATCAAGGTTTAATTCCCTCTCTTCCATTTCCCTTAGAAGTGTTTCAAGGATACGCATGGTTCACTCAATTTAATGTTCTGGGACAAAAGGAGTGTGCCCATCTTGGTTTATGGCTTTCTGCAGATAAGGCATTCATAAGTACATTGAGGATATAAGCCAAGTACCACTATTTTTCTTCTTATAGAAAGCTATTAAGCACAAACAGATCAAATTTAGAAATATATTTTAATATACTGTATTTTTTCCTGGGTCTATTTCAAAAGATGAAAGCAGGGCAGAATAATTTCCTAGCAGTGTATTTTAATCAAGATCTATTGACTTTTTTAGGAATTAAATTATTTTTAAATAGTGCACTTTCAGTACGCCAAGGAATCTGATATTATTGCCACAATGATGCTATAAAAGACAAACGGATTTGGAAATAATCACAGAATTGCTTGTTGTTATCCCTCACAAAAAAATCTTAACACCAATGAGAAATAGTTTTGAGGCAAAGGGGTTGAGCTTTGTGGTAATACAATATCATTACTTACATTTGTTTACTGTTTAAGAATAAAACTGGAAGTAATGTAAGATCTGGAATAGAACTATTCTGGAATCACAGCATTTTAATATGGTAAATGTTCTGAAAGCACCTTCATTATTTTTAGCTAACATTGTTCAAATTACACTTAATTTTTAAAAATTGAAATGAGAACTGACACAAGAACAGAAAACCAAACACCGCATGTTCTCACTTATAAGTGGGTTTTGAATAATGAGAACACATGGACACAGAGAGGGGACCATCACACACTGGTGTCTGTTGTGTGTTGGGGGTCTGGGGAGGGAAACTAAGGGATGGGGAAGGGGAAATTCAGGAGGGATAATATTAGGAGAAATACCTAATGTAGGTGACGGGGGGATGGAGGCAGCAAATCACCATGGCATGTGTTTACCTATGTAACAATCCTGCAAGATCTGCATATGTACTCCAGAACTTAAATTATAATAAAAAAAATTAGAATGAGAAAATAAACAGGCATGACAACAATAACTCCTAATCCATGTTTGTTTTATAAATTATTTTACCTTTATGATGAATATACTTCAATCTACTAATACAAAGAATTATTTAAAGTTATTTAAAAAAAGAGAGTAAAAATTTCCCTTTTCCTTGTCTTCAAGAACATGTTAGCAACGATATACAACAAAATGATTTCAGTGTGTTTGGAAAACAAATATATTCCATTAGCATGCAGTTGTGCTATTAGCCTGTGATCTTGATTCCTTATTAGTCTTCACCTGTTTCTGTTTTTAATGTCAATCTGTCGGCAAAGTAGCACATATTTTTATGTATAAGATATTAGATATATCCATAAAAGACTGCAATGTTTATTGTAGCTATTGGCCATTATTCTTAAAGGCCATCTACTGCATTACAACCCAAACTATAACACCAGAAATTATCCTGCCAGTATATACACCTATGAAACCGAGCACAATAATTCACCCATATATCAACAATCTGCACAGAGCATTGGCCCTCTGAAAGCATGCAGAAACGAAGTCAACTGACTATATTCAACTTAAACCACAGTTACAGGAACACCAACCCTTCCAGATAAGAAAAAGTCAGCCTGAGAACTCTGGTAGATCAAAAAGCCAGAGTGTCCCCTTACCTACAAACAAGTCCACTAGATCCATTTGCTTAAACACCTTTGTTAAAGCAAAGGTGTTTAACCAGTCAGAAATGACTGAAATAACAGAAATTTAAATCTGGCTGGCAAGGAAACTTACTGAGATTCATGAGAATGTTGAAATACAATCCAGGGAATCCAGCAAAAGGATCCAAGAGCTAAAATACAAGACAGCTGTTTTAAGAGAGAACCAAACTGAATTTCTAGACCTGAAAAAAAAATCACCACAAGAATAATACAATCAGAAGTATTAACAGAAGAATAGAACAAGCTGAGGAAAGAATCTCAGAGCTCAGTGATCTTTTTTATTCTAATTAACTTGGACAATATTAAAGAAAAAAGAATTTTTAAAAATGAGCAAAACATCTAAGAAATATGAGTCCATGTTAAGAGAACAAACCTACAATTTATTGGCATTTCTGTGAGAGAAGGAGGAAGAAGCAACTTGGAAAATACATTTGAGAACATAGTTTGAGAAAATTTCCCTTATCTCACTAGAGAGATTGACATACAAATTGAAGAAATACAGAGAACCCTCGCTAAATATTATACAAAATAACTATTCTCAAGGCACATAGTCATCAGCTTCTCTAAGGTCAACACAGAAGAATAAATTTTGGAGGTAACTGGATAAAAGGAACACATGATGTACAGAAGAAACCCCATCGGGCTAGTAACAGATCTCCCAGCAGAAATTTTAAAATCCAAAAGACATTGAGGTCTATTTTCCACCATCTTAAAGAAAAGAAATTCTAACCAAGAATTTTATATCCTACCAAACTAAGTTTCATAAATAAAAGGGAAATAAAATCTTTCTCAAACAAAAGCAAATATTGAGGAAAATTGCCTCAATTACGCCAGTCTTACAAAAGCTCCCTGGAGAGTGCTAAACCTAGAACTAAAAGAATGACATGTAAGCACATGGTCCACAGGCACTATGAAGCAACTATGTTATAAAGTACAAATAAGAACCAGCTAACATCATGATGACAGGATCAAAATCACAGGTATCAATAGTTACCTTGAATGAAAATGAGCTAAATGCCCCACTTACAAGACATAGAGTGGGTAAGACGGATTAAAAGACAGGATCCAACCATCTCTCATCTTCAATTTACCCACATCACATGTTAAACCCACAGGTTTAAAGTAAAAGAATGGAGAAAGATGTACTATGCAAACCAAAGGCCAAAAACAGAACAAGAGTCACTATTCTTACATCAGATAATAAAACAGATTAAAAAAAAAATGGCAATGAAAGATATTATGTAAAAATAAAGGATGCAATTAAACAAGAAGCCGTCTATTGCAAACCTACAGCCAACATCATACTGAACAGGCAAAATTGAGAAACATTCTTCCTGAGAACTGCAACAAGACAAGGATGCTCACTCTCACCAATCCTATTCAACATAGTACCAGAAGTGCTAACTGAGGCAATCAGACAAGAGAAAGAAAAGGCATTCAAATACGAAACTAAGTAGTCAAACTATCTTTCTTTGCTGATGATATGATTCCATATTTAGAAAGCCCTACAGACTCTACCGAAAGGCTACTGGAACTGAAAATAATTTTAGCAAGATTTCTGTATAAAAAAAATCAATGCACCAATAATTAATATCATTTCTACACACCAATAATTCCCAGGCAGAGTCAAATAAAGAACATAACCCCATTTGTAATAACCACAAAAAAAAAAAAATCTAGGAATGCAGCTAACCACAGAGGTGAAAGATTTCTATAAGAAGAATGTAAAACAGTGCTAAAATATATCAGAGACAACACAAATAGACAAAATAAAACCATTCTACATTCATGAATTGGAAGAATCAATATTGTTGATATTGCTGTACTACACAAAGCAATTTGAAGATTCAATGTTATTGCTATTAAACTACTAATATCATTCTTTACAGAATTAGAAAAAAACACTATTCTAAAACTTATATGGAACAACAATGAAAAACTGAATAGACAGACAAAGCAATCCTAAACAAAAAGAATGATGCCAGAGGCATTGCATTACTCAACTTCAAAGTATACTATAAGGCTACAATAACCAAGACAGCATGGTACTGGTAGAAAATCAAACAGATAGACCAATGGAACAGAATAGAAAACCCAGAAATAAAGTTACACACATATAATCATCTGATTTTTCACAAGCCTGACAAAAATGAGCAATGGAAAAAGGACTCCCTATTCAAAAATTGTACTAGGACAACTGGCTAGTCATATATAGAATAAAACTAAATTCTTGTCTTTCAGTATATGCAAAACTTAACTCAAGATGGATTAAAGATTTAATGTAAGACCTCAAACTATAAAAGGCTAGAAGAAAATCTAGGAAATACCCTCCTCAACTTTAGCTCTGAAACAATTTTTTGGCTGAATCCCCAAAAACAATTGCAACAAAACCAAAAATTGATAAGTGGTATGTAATTAAACTAAAGATCTTCTGCACAGCAAAATAAACCATCAACAGAGTAAAGAAACCGACAGAATGGGAGAAAATATTCATAAACTCTCCATCAGACAAAGGCCTAGTATCCAGAATCTATAAGCAACATAAACAAATCAAGAAGCAGAAAACAACTTCATTAACATGTGGGCAAAGGACATAGGTACTTCTCAAAAGAAGATACACAAGCCACCAAAAAAATATGAAAAAAAATGCTCATCATGATTAATCATCAGAGAAATGCAAATCAAAACCGCAATGACATACCATCTCACAACAGTCTAAATGGTTTTATTAAAATGTCAAAAAATAACAGATGTTGGCAAGGTTGCAGAGAAAAGGGAATGCTTATAGACATAAGTATATTAGTTATTATAGACATTATAGACTTATAGACATTAGTATATTAGACATAAGGTGGGAATGTATATTAGTCCAGACACTGTGGAAAGCAGTTGGAACCTAAAACAGAACTACCTTTCAATGCAGAAATCTGATTATAGGTATATACCCTAAGGAAAATAGATAATTATACCAAAAAGATACATATTCATCACAGCACTATTCACAATGGCAAAGACATGGAATTGACCTAGATGTCCATCAACGGTGAATGGGGTAAAAAAGGTGGTATACACACACCATGGAATACTACACAGCCATAAAAACAATGAAATTATTTTTTATAGCAACATGGATGCTGCCAAAGGCCATAATCCTAAGCAAATTAATGCATGAAGAGAACACCAAATATCACATGTTCTCACTTATACGTGGAAGCTAAACATCGAATCTCCATGGACACAAACAAGGAAACAATAAGCCTTATTGACTATTAGAAAGGAGTAGTAACAAAAGGGAAGGATGTGGGTCGTAAACTACTTACTGGGTACCATGCTCATCAACTGGGTGCAGGTGCAATATACCCATACAGCAACCTGCACATGTACCCCTGTATCTAAAATAAAAGTTGAAATTTTAAAAATAAATAAAATCACATATTTAAAATATATATGTGCATTTGCCAACAAATATTTACTAAGTAACTATGATATGATACCAAAAAAACTTGTAGCTACTGTTAAGTATTATAAAGATAAAAATAAACAAACCAGCAACACCACTAGCCATAAGAACTCTACACCCTCAGATACAATATTTGGGAGGTGTGCAACTTAGTTATACATTCATTTAGGACTTTATAACTGATTCTTTCTATAAAAGTCTGCTTGAAAACATTACGGCCATTAGGAGATAAAATACTTCACTTTATAAAAGACTAAAAACACTTAGTAACTAAATGACTCAAAAGGTGAAACTAGGTGTTATTCTTTATTATATCGTGCAATATTTAACTCTATTGTGTTAGAAAGGTCTTGAAATTATGAAACATTTAGGAAAACACTTATTTTTTTCTTCACTGATTTAGGGCCAAGCACTGTGGCGCACACCTGTAATCCCAGCACTTTGGGAGGCAGAGGTAGGTGAATCACAAGGTCAAGAGATCGAGACCATGCTGGACAACATGGGGAATCCCTGTCTCTACTAAAATATACAAAAATTAGCTGGGTGTGATGGCATGTGTCTGTAGTCCCAGCTACTCAGGAGGCTGAGGCAGGAGAATAACTTGAACCCGGGAGGCAGAGGTTGCAGTCCGCGATTGTGCCAGTGCACTCCAGCCTGGCAACAGAGTGAAACTCTGTCTCAAACAAAAACAAAAACAACCAAAAAAAAAAAAAAAGTAGTTATCTGAAGGACTCAAAAAGTAAAGCTAGTGTTACTCTTTATTATAAGATATAATATTAACTCTATTGTGTGGGAAAGATCTGGAAAATTATGAAATGATTAGGAAAACACATGTTTTTCCTTCAGTGATTTAGAGTCAGACAATTGAAAGCAGAAGTAGAACTTAAAAATCTGATACATAAGAAAATCCATTGAGTGCATATCAGTCAGCCTCTATTTCTAGTCATCTATTTCATATTTAGATCTTGTCTATTGTGCTTGTGAAGCAAGTGACAGGGATAAAGGTTATTCATTAGCTCAATAAAATGAACTTTCCCTCGCCCAGGTCGCTTGAACCTCTGTTGAGAGTGAACATGTCCAGAAGAAAGATCAATCCTGAGTAAAAAATATGGCATCGTTTTCCAGGGTATCAACCAGATACCAAGTTGCACAGGAATCACATGGAAGAACTTTAATCATGAATGGTATAGCACTTTTTTTTCCTCACTGAAATAGACACTTTGCTTGGACATGCATTTGCCTTTCTGTCAGTGGCATTTTGAATACACAACATGATCTCTGACCAAAAATTTTATTTTCTAGCAAATGAAGGTGAAGATTGGGTTTATGGTAATAAAATTGAGTGATTTGATAACATTTCCACTCAGCCTGAAGCAGCTGTCCTGAAGAAACAGTGGAATGACCTTGAAAGTTAAGTATGGCTTCAGAAAGAGTAAAATGTGCTACTCTGCTGGGGAAATGTCCTCCTCCATTTGTTATATGCTCAAAACCAGCGACCAATGTGTTGTCTCCCCATAGCCAGGCTACCCAGAGCCAGAAATCAAAGGGATGGGACAGTTCCTCCTCAATATTGCCCTTTATGATGAACCACTGAAATATTTGCTTGCCACATGGCTACACTGGACTCCTCATGCCAGTCAATCAACAGGCAAAGAATGTATATTGAATGAGATTAGTAAAGGGAAAAATTATATCCTTTTTTTTTTTTCCTCATTCTGCTGTCATCCAGGCTGGATGGAGTGCAATGACGCAATCTCTATCTCAGCTCACTTTGCCTTCCGGGTTCAAGCAATTCGCCTCAGCTTGTAATTCTGGGATTACAAGTGCCTGCCACCATACCTGGCTATAATTTTTGTATTTTTAGTAGAGACAGGATTGCACCATGTTGGCCAGACAGGTCTCAAACTCCTGACCTCAGGTGATCCACCCACCTTGGCCTCCCAAAGTGGGGAAAGTTATATTCTTACTACTTCTCAGGGATAAGAAAAAATTTATTTGGAATGCAGGCAATCCCATGGACTTATTAATTATATTCCACTGTTACCATTTTAAATGAAAATCTACTCCAATAAACAGTTTTGCTAATAACCAAAACCCATCAAGAAGAAAAATTCAGGTCATCCAGTTAGGCAAGGAGCCATGAAGTGTCATTTTAGAACAAAGATAATAATGAACAGTTGCAATACTAAAAATCATTAAGAGCTATGATTTTGTGGCCAACTGAAGAAATGAGTACTTTTATATTTATATGTTTTTTTTGCCTTATTTTAATATAGGTATATTTATGAATATAACTAGTACTTTCCACTTGTTTTTCTTTATCCATACCATCTAGCATGAGTTTTGTTTACAGTAATTTTTATTCATATTTCAATAATACAGAGGTGATGAGTGTGATTTTAAAAATGATGTTTATCATTTTTAAACATCATTTTTAAAAATGACGTTTTATATTTGTGGTTTTATTAAAGATAACTGTCCCATGAGGAGATTTATTTTTATTACAACAGTGATGACAGCTTTTGAAGAATTGAGGAAATGAGATTGACATTATGTGAAGATACATTTATGAGAATAAATTGTCCCACTATACATTTTTAATATTTAAACTATCATCAGTTGTACTTATTTTCCTGTTTATTATAAAAATATACTGGTATTTGATCAAATCGGTTTATAATTATGATATTAGATTTTTTTAATTTATAATTTTTGGTTTCTTAGGCTTTCTTTATAAAAATAAGTTTATGGTTACTATCTGCAGAAAGATTTCTGGCAATTTATTTTATTTTTTTTGTTTTTTGAACTCATATATATTACTACATGTGCTTTATATTCATTTTCATAAGTCACTGTATTTTAGTATGACTCTTAACTTACCTGAAAAACTGCTAGTTTTTGTTGCTTAGTATATAACTTTATAAATTAATCTAAGTATATATCTCTGTAACAAAACTTTTACTTAAAATTACTGCAATATTTCAGTCTGTACAAACTTGGATTTTTCTACCGAATTCTGGTAGTTGTCTGTTTATAGAGAAAAAAACGCCATGCAAATAGCATTAAACTACCTTTCAAATCTTGCATAATGAAAACCACTAAATTTTTTGTAGCTTTGGGGTTCATGATAAGCAATAGCATGCCCTACATACAAAATTAAACTATATTGTTTACATAATTGAAAATCAGTAAAAAATTAACAACATAGTAACTGTACAAATCAAGATTCTAGTCAATTCTAGTGGGGAAGTAAATAGGACGAAGAAGCCTATGTAGGAGATTAAAGTTTTCTAAATATTGACCTAGGTAGAAAAGAAATGGGTAATAGTTCTGTAATTATTTATTAAATAGTTCATCCTTTGCATTTTTTCATCTATGTTATGTTACAACATCCAGCTATGAATATATGTGCTATAAAATCTACAATCATCTTAAGAAAATTTGTTGCCAATTGTTTGTTATTAACAAGAATAATTTATTATGTTTGCAATTTTATATTTTAATTTTTTTTTTAATTTTTATTGCATTATAGGTTTGGGGGTACATGTGCAGAACGTGCAAGATAGCTGCATAGGTACACACATGGCAGTGTGTTTTGCTGCCTTCCTCCCCTTCACCCACACTTGGCATTCATCCCCAGGCTATCCCTCCCCAAACCCCCCCCGCTGTCCCTCCCCCATTCCCCCCAATAGATCCCAGTGTGTAGTAGACCCCCTCCCTGTGTCCATGTGTTCTCATTTTTCTCACCCGCCTATGAGTGAGAATATGCGGTATTTCTTTTTCTGTTCTTGTGTCAGTTTGCTGAGAATGATGTTCTCCAGATTCATCCATGTCCTTACAAAGGACACAAACTCATCATTTTTGATTGCTGCATAGTATTCCATGGTGTATATGTGCCACATTTTCCCAGTCCAGTCTATCATCGATGGGCATTTGGGTTGGTTCCAGGTCTTTGCTATTGTAAACAGTGCTGCAATGAACATTCGTGTGCATGTGTCCTTATAGTAGAACGATTTATAGTCCTTTGGATATATACCCAGTAATGGGATTGCTGGGTCAAATGGAATTTCTATTTCTAGGTCCTTGAGGAATCACCACACTGTCTTCCACAATGGTTGAACTAATTTACACTCCCACCAACAGTGTAAGAGTGTTCCTATTTCTCCACATCCTCTCCAGCATCTACTGTCTCCAGATTTTTTAATGATCGCCATTCTAACTGGCGTGAGATGGTATCTCAATGTGGTTTTGATTTGCATCTCTCTAATAAACAGTGATGATGAGCATTTTTTCATGTGTTTGTTGGCCTCATGTATGTCTTCTTTTGTAAAGTGTCTGTACATATCCTTTGCCCATTTTAGAATGGGCTTGTTTGTTTTTTTCCTGTAAATCTGTTTGAGTTCTTTGTAAATTCTGGATATCAGCCCTTTGTCAGATGTGTAAACTGCAAAGATTTTTTCCCATTCTGATGGTTGCCGATTCACTCTAGTGACTGTTTCTTTTGCTGTGCAGAAGCTGTGGAGTTTGATTAGGTCCCATTTGTCTATTTTGGCTTTTGTTGCCAATGCTTTTGGTGTTTTGGTCATGAAGTCCTTGCCTACTCCTATGTCCTGAATGGTTTTGCCTAGATTTTCTTCTAGGGTTTTTATGGTGCCAGGTCTTATGTTTAAGTCTTTAATCCATCTGGAGTTAATTTTAGTGTAAGGTGTCAGGAAGGGGTCCAGTTTCTGCTTTCTGCACATGGCTAGCCAGGTTTCCCAACACCATTTATTAAACAGGAAATCCTTTCCCCATTGCTTGTTTTTGTCTGGTTTATCAAAGATTATATGGTTGTAGATATGCTGTGTTGCCTCCGATGCTTCTGTTCTGTTCCATTGGTCTTTATCTATGTTTTGGTACCAGTACCATGCTGTTTTGATTACTGTAGCCTTGTAGTATAGCTTGAAGTCTGGTAGTGTGATGCCTCCCACTGTGTTCTTTTTGCTTAGAATTGACTTGGCTATGCGGGCTCTCTTTTGGTTCCATATGAAGTTCATGGTGGTTTTTTTCCAGTTCTGTGAAGAAATTCAATGGTAGTTTGATGGGGATAGCATTGATTGTGTAAATTACTTTGGGCAGTATAGCCATTTTCACGATATTCATTCTTCCTAACCATGAACATGGAATGTTTCTTCATCTGTTTGTGCCCTCTCTTATTTCATTGAACAGTGGTTTTAAATTTGTTTATACTTGGATCATATAACTTTTTAAATATCTCAGAAAAAGTGCTATATTAGTATTTTCTAATTGTTTTAAAAATAATTTTAAGTATAATAAAAAATACATAATTGAATACTGAATGGATAATTTTCCTCTCATATAGACTGTTATAAATATATTACTAATTATTTTGCCTTACCTGAGACATATTTTATATGTAGTACTTCATGATTTAAACCCTCTAAGCTATTTTCTCTGGCTTAACATTAATAAATTGTAGCAATTTAAAATAAGAAATTTCTTCTCAGAATGAGCTTAGAATTAAATCATTTTCTCCCTTTAATATTTTATTTTTTTTTAATTTTCTAATAAACCTCTCTAAAGATACAGCTATCTAAGAAGCTAAGAAGACATCTTCAAGAATTTTTCTGTAACACTTTAACAAAGACTTGTTTGACATTTCAGCACTCTAATAAGCCAGCTTAAAAAAATTTTAAACCATTTCTGGTGGACATATGAATCATTATTTTAGAGCAGATTTACAGTGTTTTTATTAAATTGTTGTTTAAAGAAAGTTCATTATTAAGGGTTAGAAATATAATATGGAACTATTTCTTTGATAAGTTACATAAAGTTATAGCTAATATAGCTGGAGCCTGTCTTAGAGTTTGTCTCAATCAATATTCCTTACTTTAAAATGAGTAAAGCAAGATCCAAAGAGAGGAAGTAACTTTCTGGAAGTCAAATTAAGAGACCAGTTTCAGCCGGGCTCTGTGGCTCAAGCCTGTAATCCCAGCACTTTAGGAGGCCGAGGCGGGTGGATCACGAGGTCAAGAAATCGAGACCATCCTGGTCAACACGGTGAAACCCCATCTCTACTAAAAATACAAAAAATTAGCTGGGCATGGTGGCGCCTGCCTGTGATCCCAGCTACTCGGGAGTCTGAGGCAGGAGAATTGCCTGAACCCAGGAGGCAGAGGTTGCAGTGAGCCGAGATCACGCCATTGCACTCCAGCCTGGGTAACAAAAGAGAAACTCCGTCTCAAAAAAAAAAAAAAAAAAAAAAAAAAACAGTTTCTAAAATAATTTAATTTTCTTAAAATTTTAACTAGTTTTAGTAACCATTGATATTATGAATCTTTGCTGATTCTACATTATCATTTGATTGACTGCATTCAGTATTTTAAATTAAATTATCTAAGAAGTAACAGAAATATGATTTTGATTCTGAATTAACCTCCGACCCAGTAAATGTAAAATCCAAGAAGACTGCATTTTTAGATTGGTAGGAATCTTTATGCAACAGGTATCATCTAGCAGATGAGTATTTTGGAAGAATTTTTATTCTTACATTAAGCTTCAAGCATTTGGAGAGCAGTGTTACTTTAGACATCCCAAAACACACCTCACATAAAAATTACCTGTTTAATGAGCTGTCAAGGGTAAATCTATTTCACATCTTCTCTGGGACACCATATTCATAGAATGCTAAGTTTGTAAATCCATGCAGATGTTGCCATGATAATGCCCTCATAGAAAGCCAGTAGAATTGAACCTTAACAGATAATCTAGAATAACTATTAGCCAACTTTAAAAAAACCACTGAGACAGACTAAGGTCAAAGTACTGAGAAATAGTAGATTAAGTATTTTTTTCATAGTTTAATTAAATACATGTTCTAGATTTTGTTCCTTTCATTTTATTTGCATAGGTTTCTAACTATGCTCAACATGTAGAAAATGTGTAACAATAGATTTTCTTTGTAATTTTTAAATGTCCTTTATCATCTCTCTAAAATAATGTTTTTAAAGTAGAAAAATAATGTTCATTTGGGTAAATAATGTGAATAATTTAATTATGTAATAAATAGTAAAATAACACAAAAATTATTTTTAGATAGTAATAGAAAAAAAGTTAAATGACTGAAATAGCAGTTTTTATACTAATTTCTATTTTTTATTATATATAGAAACACTGTTAAAAATTCAAATAGATTTTGACAGTCCTGAGACTAGCTGAATAGTGGAAATAAATGACCAGTCTTTACTGTGTCAGAGAAGAAAATGAACTACAAGCGAACAATTCCTACATTTCAGAGTTATATTTAGAATTCAAACATTTCTCTCTTGTTATGACTAATTTTTGATAGATAAATATATTAAACAGTTCTGTTTAATTCTTGTTTGATATATTGGATTTATTTTATTTAACAAGTAGAAGTGGAGATCCTGCCAATCTAAATGCAACTAATGTCAGGTCATTTGCCATTGATTTTAGAAATTAAGTGAAATGCTGGAGGTATGATGTAAGATTATAACTAAATTTTACCAGGTAACGAACTTCTGATTTACACTTTTTCTGCGTTATAACTATAGACATATATGTTCACATGTTCCATATCATAAGATATAACACGCATTTCATGCTAAAACTTTAAATATTTGAGAGCAGAGACTCGGTTGCACCCTTTTCTTCAAATGCACGGACACAATGAACATATAATACATAATGAATATTTTAATCGGTGATTGAGGTAAATACAGAGAGTGTCAATATATTTTTGTTTGATGTGATTGTAAAACTTTTCAACATGTCCCCTCAGACATTTTGAACTCTATTTTATGTTGTTAATTTAAAAAATTGTAGTATATATGCTTAAGATGGATGGCATGGCACAATGCTTTGATACATATATGCATAGGGAACTGACTTCTACAATCATGCTAATTAATACAGCTGTCTCCTCACATAGTTACAGATTTTGTGTATGGTATACACAAAAGTATACTCTCTTAGAACATTTAAGTATACTCTCTTAGAAGATTAAAGTGTACAAAGCGGCGTTATTAACTACAGTCACCATACTGTTTAATAGTTCTCCAGATCTTATGTGTCCTACCTAACCAAAACTTTGTACCCTTTTAATAACATGAGATGTCAGAATTTTAATAATTCAGAATAAGAATATATACAAAGAGTTACTGGCAATTTTTGACTGTATTCTTGCAGATTGTATAATTTGCGAAGGAGGGTTGGTTTTATTCATGTTTGAATCCCTGAGAGTGTGGCAGAACTCTGACTGCATGGCGAAACTTAAAGGAATGTGCTGACAGATGTCATTGTTTTTAACGCAACATGTTTTGTGATTCTTGATAAATAAAAAATGAACAACAGCAAAAATCATGCTCTCCAGTTTGATAAATATGTTTTGAGGCAAATAAATCTAGAATATATATGCACACACACTACATATAGAGATAGATTTTTATGCGTTGCATATATTTTATATACATACAGATTAGTATATAAAAATGAAAAGTTTTTTTGATAAATCTACCCATTTAGATAATATTTCAAAAATAGATTCAGGGATTAATTGTTCAGGCTTGTCACATGGATATATTGTGTAGTGGTGGGGATTGGGTCCCTAGTGTACCCATCACTCAAATTGTGAACACTGCACTCAACAGGTCATTCAGTGCTCACCCCCCTTACTTGCTCTCCCATTGTATCCATTATTTGTCTCCCACTTATACGTGAGGACATACGGTATTTGATTTTCTTCTTCTGAGTTATTTCACTCAGGATAATGGTCTTCAATTCTGCCCACGTTGCTGTGAAAGACATGACTTCATTCTTTTTTATGGTTGCATAGTGTTTCATGGCATATATATGTATATATCACATTTATACATATATAATGCATATATATATATGAGTATCTATAGTTTCACATCTTCTAGTTAAGTATTTAATCCATCTTAAACTATATTTTGAGTATGACAATGGATAGTCATTTAGTTTCATTCTTCTTCATATGGTACAATATATATATCATGTTCTTTAAATCCAGCCATCCACTGATGTAAAGTTAGGTCCATACCATGACCTTGTTGTTATGAACTTTGCTGCTACAAACATATGAATGTATGTGTGTTTGTGATATAGTTATTACTTTTCCTTTGGGTCAATACCCAGGAGTAGGTTGCTGGTCAAATGGTAGATCTATTTTTACTTTGAGAACTCTCCATGCTCATAGAGTTCCGTGTTCATAGAATTCCATAGAGACTGTACTAATTTACTTTTCCACTAACATTGTGTAAGTGTTGCCTTTTCTCCCTGTTCTCACCAACCTCAGTGTTGTCTTTCCATTTTCTTTTTAATAATAGTCAATCTAACTGGTGTGAAATAGTATCTCACTGTGGTTTTGATTTGCATCCTTTAATGATTCATGATGTTAAACGTTTTTTTTAAATGTTGGTTGGCAGGTTTTTTTATGTCCTGTGTTGAAATATATCTATTCACATCCTTTGCCCCTTTTTAATGGGGTTGTTTTGTGTCTTGTAGTTTGAGTTCCTTACAGATTCTGAATATTAGCCCTTTGTTGGATGTACAGTTTGCAAATAATTTCTCCTATTTGTATATTGTCTATTTATTCTGTTGATGATTTGGCTCTGCAGAAGCTTTTATGTTTAATTAAGTCTCAATTATCTATTTTGGTTTTTGTTTCATTTTCTTTTGAGGTCTTAGTCATAAATTATTTGCCTAGGTCAATGTGCTGAAGAGTTTTTCCTAGATCTTCTTCTAGGACTTTATAGTTTCATACCTTACAGTTAAGTCTTTAATCTAGCTTAAATCATATTTTAAATATGAATAGAGACAGTCATTTAGTTTCATTCTTCTATATATGGTACAATTTTCCCAGTACCATTTACAGAATAAGGAGTCCTTTCCTTATTATTTATTTTTGCCCATTTTGTCAAAGATCAGTGGGTTGTAAATGTGTGGCTTTATTTCTGGATTCCTCATTCTATTTGTCTGTTTTCATACCAGCACCATCATGTTTTGTTTATTCGCCTTGCAGTATAATCTGAAGTCAGGTAATATGAAGCTTCTAGGTATGTTCTTTTTGCTTAGGATTGCTTTGGCTATTTAGGCTCTTTTTCGATTCCATACAAATTTTAGAATTGTTTTTGCCACTTCAGTGAAAAATGATGTTGGTAATTTGTAGGAATTGCATTGAATGTGTAGAATGCCTTGGGCATTATAGTCATTTTAATAATATTGATTCCTCTGATCCAAGATTATGGAATGGTCCATCAATTGTTTGTGTCATCTACAATTTCTTTCACCAGCATTTTCTACTTTTCACTTCCTCTATTAAATATATTCCTATGCATTTTATTTGTGTAGTTATTGTAAATGAAATTGAAACTGTTGCTAATAAATCTATCCACTTGCATTATAAAATTTTTTTATGAAAGGAAGACATCACATGTATCTATGGTTCAGTTAATTGATTCAGCTATCTTTTCCTCCATCTATTTAAGTATCCATTCATCTATCCATTTCCAGGAATAGGTATGACTAGAATTATACAATAAAAATATATTTGATGAAATAAAAAGTGAAATAATACATTATGAATAAATGAATAAATCATTTAACTAAACTTATATTTGCAAATAATCTTAATATTTTTATTCATAACTCATAGTAAACATTTAACACTACAACTTTGTTTGAAATCTAAAATATTGTAATTGCAAACCTTTTATTTGGGTAGAATTCAACAATCAAAAGAAATTAGTATAGAATACATTTTGTAAATGGTGGTATATAAGAGAGAAGGACATGTAGAGAGAGAAAGAGAGAGACATACACACAGAGTGAGAGAAAGAGGCATGGGAAGGAGAGAGGGAGGGATGGATGAAGGGAGAATGAGATGACAGAATAAAATGAGAATATCTACACGAATTTGGCATTTGGTATTTTCCATTTCCTATATAGTAGTCCTCTGCTTATCTAAATGGAATGTATTCCAAGACCACCCAGTGGATGCATAAAGCTGTGGATAGTATCAAACCTTATATATACAGTTTGGTTTGAACTGTGGTGGGTTTGCTTATATGTGGATTTTCTTCTGCCTCTGCTACTGCTGAGTCAATAAGATCACCCCCTTCTCTTTATCTTTCTGTTCAGCCTCCCAATCTGAAGATAACAAGCATGAAGGCATTTGTAATAATGCACTTGCACTTAAAGAATAGTGAATATATTTCCTCTCCCATTCCTTTTTCTTGTTTTTTTCTTTCTTACTTTTTTTTTTTTTTTTTTTTTTCTGGAGTGCTGTGGTAAATCATGGCTCACTACAGTATTTACCTCCTGGGCTCAAGTGATCCTCCCACCTCAGCCTTTTGAGTAGCTGGGACTACAGGTGCATTCCACCACACCCAGCTAATTTTTGTATATTTAGTAAAGATAGGGTTCCACCACATTAATAATGTCAAACGTATAAATACAGGTTGAATATCTGTAATACAAAATTCCGAAATCTAAAATGCTCTAAAATATGAAACTCTTAAACACCAACATGATGATCAAAGAAAATGCTCATTGATGCATTTTGGATTTCAAATTTTTAAATTAGAGTTGCTAACCAGTATAATACAAAAGTATTCTAAAATCCAAAACAAAACAAAATCTGAAATGCTTCTGGTCCAAAGAATTTCAAATAAGGGATACTAAATCTCTAGTAGTCCTAAACAAAATATGTATACTTTATTAATAAATTTATCTTGTTTTTCTTCATTTAATCTTGAATATAAATACATATGTTGCAATACAAAATATGTGTATATATATGTATCTATATACATTATGCACTGAGTTTTAAGCATATTTTACACTAGTGACATCCAATCATTTTTATTTAAATAAAGGGAAAGCCTCCGCATGTGTGTAGAAATTTAAAATACTTTATAAAGTGTTGTTTCCTTAATTAAAACCCTTTTTTCCTTTATAGCTTGAATGATTTTTACTCATTATTAAACCTGAGATTCTAGTTATTATACAGTGAATGCAGAGGATTATTTCATTGTTTATCCAAATAGAAATTATGACTACACTAAATTTGATGCAAGCCATATAGAGAAAGAAATTTCTTGCTGCAGATGGAAATATATCAAGAATGTTCAAAATATGAACTAAAAATCTTCTGGCTCAAAGTTATAATTTTAGGTATATTTTAAATTTATAATATACTTTATAAGAGCACAGTTATTTTCCTTATGTAAAAGTAGGTAAAATAATTTTTTCCTTTTCATAAAGATGATGAAAAGAATGAAGTTAAGATTGAATAACACATGTGGGGTAAGGAGTTGAGAAGAAGTGAGAAATATGTATTCAGCATTGTCTTAAGACTCTGAATGCCAATGTGAATCACTCTAATAGAAGACAGCCATGCCTGTGCAGTGGAGAGTTCTGTAGAATGGAGAACAAACACATGTAGGGCCTCAGAAATGGGAGTCCCAAGCATGTGTTGGCCTCTATCCAGCTAAACTTTTGTCAACATATTTCTGCATTGTTGAGCTAATTTCTTCACAGTCTTGCATTTCAAATTGAATGGAAAGATTTAAAGCAATTTTGCAGCATATCCAACATCTTGAGAGCAGATACAATTTTCTTTTTAATACAATATCATGAATGTAAGTGTAATGCTAGCAACTGGTAGTTGTTCAACATATGCTTTACGAATGAATTAATAGTAATTCTATTTCTTTTTTCCAATACCTTGAATTTTTTTTTTTTTAGAAATAAACAATGTACTAGGTATAGGAGTGGTTTGAGTATCATATAAGTAATGCATTTTCTTTCCAGAGATTCAAGTGAGTAAAGCCTGAATATTAAACTAGCTCAGCAATCATTTTTTCTCTATAAACATGTAATTCCTTTATTTCTCATTTTACAATTTAAAAACTAAATATCAAATAAAGGAATTATCACATAGCTTGTAAATTAATTATCTCAGATTGCAATATATTTTAGGTTAAAAAAAAAAAACAGCACTACTAGTGATAGTCCCCCCGGATATTGGTTTCTTTCTTAAACGTGATTTTTTTTTTTTAAAGAAGTTTAGAAACTATGCACCAATTGAGCTTGACTTAGTGGTTGTATTTTTATATAATGTACTTTTTTTTCATTTAGAAAATTGACATTTTAACCTCTCTTAGTCACATTTATGAATTGATCAGCATTGATGAAATATAATTATTCATTGCTTAGGCTTACACTGGCATGTACTATGTTAGGGTAATATGTCTAAATGACCTTTGATAATACAGATGGAATTAGAATAAATTATTTTTGTGAATGCATTAATTCATTCATATTTCATTAATTCTCAATTCATATGAGAAGAAAATTTCTCTGGATGAAAAATAAATAAACATATTTTCAGTGTTAAAGATAAAAGAGCATTTAAAATGTCTCCCACTGGAGATTCACTTCACAGAGATCCTTACGTGGATTTAGCAACCGAGTCTTCTGTTTTGGAAAAGTTCCCATGCCAAGTGAGGAAGATTATCGACTCACTATAAATGTTGCAGTTCAGACAAGATTTTTGTCCTTAATTATTTCCTTACACTAGTGGAAAAAGAGTGTAGGTAAATTCTCTGAAGCTTATTATACTGTCACTTAGAGTGATATGAAATAAAATAGAATTCTGCAAAGCTTTGCCCAGGATTAAGTTTAGAGATGGAGGAGAGGACAGAGAAAAGATATTGGGGGCAGGTTACATGACAGCAATGTGTTCTCCTCCACCTCAGGAAGGAATGTGTGTACTTCTCTTTGCTTGATTGTCTCGTGAGTCTGGATGGTCAAAAAGTGTCATTTGACTACCTTTATGATGATTCAGTAGGAAGCTAAGAATAAAATGAAGATAGAGAGTTTTCCACTTTCTTCAAATTAATAGTTATCAAAATTGCAGAAGTGTTTCTGTAATTATAATATTTCTGTTGAAATAAGAAATACTCATGTTCATGAAAAGAATTTGATACATCTTTATTGGTTTTGTTTCTTCTTTCTAGAGAATTCTAGAATAATCCAGAAAAAGTACTTTTCTCTTTACTTTTGAAGGCCATAAGGCATTAAATTTTACAAATTTCTATTATAATCTTTCAGGGTTTTACCACTGACGTCATGAAGACAGTCATTTCTGCAGTCAAAAGAAATCAATTGCTTTTATTAAAGCATATTTTATCCCTTTACTAGTACCAATTTATTAGCTTAATAGCAACTTAAACCAATAAATATTCTCCTCTAAACTATTAAATACATATTAAGTCAAACTTATTATTACCTTTTCAAAATGAAATTTATGATTTTGCAAATGTTTTTGGTTTATAGGACTCACTGTGACTTAACATATGATATTGGAGGTACAAATGATTCAGTCCTAAAATTACAATTTCCTAAATGAACAACACCAATTCTCTTAGCCCTCCACATTGAATAACATTTGATATCTATGTCTACTTTATTTCACATGTGTTCAATATGTTATGTTCTTATTATCGCCTCACTTCAGCTTGGACTTTTGCTTTTAATTGAATCAACACATAAAAACTATATTATATAATTTGTTTACCTAATTATTTGGATATTACAGAGTATATTTTGAATAAAAAATGAGTGAACTTTCCATTGTCTTCTATGTAGTAGCTGACACCGAACCCATTGTCTCACCAAATCTTTTCATTTTCATAAGCTGTGGTATTTATTCTTCAAAGTCCCATATAAGATTAATAGGGATAGCTCAGATTATATATTTCTCTACTATTTAAAATTTGACATTTTATTTTATCCAAATGACATTTAGAAGACATATTATTTCTATATAAATATAATGGCATTATTAATATATGTATTTTTAAGTTATGTTTAGTTCAATTTAAATATTCACTTACTAAGGTTGGCTATCAAAGTTTGCATTTTAAACACACTTTGACCCATTTCTGAGAATAATTATTGGTAAGAGACATGCAACAGGATATCAGGAATGCAGCTACAGTTGGAGAAACCAAAAATCACCAACTCCTTCTTCTTAGAAAAGTTAACTATGGTGTTTCACTCACAGAGACCCTATAAAACTATTCCGACTTTTGCCAAGCTTTTTGAAAGACAAAGGATAGGACCTCAAGTGGTATGATTTGCAGAAATTTACTTTAGAAACAGCTCATGAGGGAATGCAGTTCCTGTATGAACCAGCTATATGATCATATATAGAGCTTCAAGTAACTGGAGACTCTTTGGATGCTAAACCCTCTTGATGCTTACTGTTTATTTTCCTAATTGAATGAAAATGTGGGAAACATTGGATCTGAGAGGTTGAAGACACTCTGTTACTGTAAAATGAATGAAGGTATGACTTATAGAGCTATGATTTGACCCTATCATTACATCTATATATCTCTTGATTGAGTTTTCCTTTCTGAACTCTCCTGTAGTTTTTACACTAAGAAAATAATATCAACTCACAGGATTTTGGAAATTGAATGATACTACCTGGGAAAAAAAGGACAGTGTCATATGTTCACTCAATACATATACTCATTACACAGAAATTTACTGAGTAATTGCTGCCTGCAAATCATTGTTCTATGTGGTCAGAATATATTACTAAATAAAATGAACTTACAATTTTTTATGATGATGACAAAGACAATAATAATATCATCATCATCATTGTAAAAGTGACTATTTCATAATTTGTGATATGTGAGAAGCAATATTATAACTATTTTATATATATTATTTAATCCTTCTATAAAAACTATGAGATAGATGTTTTTAGTTTTCTGCATTCAATGCATCAGGAATTTAAATATAGTGAGATTAAAGCACTGGCTCAAGGTCATGAAGCTTGTAGATGGTAGAACTGAGATCAAAGCCAGGGAGTATGGCTCCAGGATCTGTTCTTCACCATAAAACACTGTCACCTAATTATACTAAGTGATTATTAGATGTTTCTCCCAGTCTGCTATCTGAAAAAAAAAAAAAAAAAAAAAAAAAATTGACAGATAAAAGTTGCAGGGACTGAGAAGTGATCCCTTATTTGTATCCAGGAGAGGGTTGAAAAGTTTAGAAAGAAAAGAGCAAAATTTATTTTAAACATTAATTTTAAATCTTGGAGATGAGATCCAAGATGGCTGATCACTAACAGCTCGAGATTGTAGATCCCAGTGAAAGTGCTGAGAACGAGAGGATGCCACACTTTCAGATGAATTTTCATCGCTCATGGACCAGAAGATTCCCAGTGAAGGGGCCCCACGGGTCGCCAGAACGACTCTTGTGGCCGGCGCAGTGGTTTTGCCAGTGCCTCGGTGCAGCAGCTCTTCATGCAGAGTAAACGGGAGGAGATTCCCAGGCAGAAGAGCACCATCAGTCTTAACACTGCTGTTTTGGCTGGCGCAGTGGGTTGCTCGGATTCCAGCACTGGGAATTAATAAACTGGGCATCCACTCAGAAACCCAACTAGAAAGGCAGTAATCGTAAAGACAACAGATGGATAAATTTATAACAAAGTGAAGAAACCAGCCTAAAAAGGCTGAGAATACCCAAAATCAGAACCCCTCTCCCTCCACAGGGGATTATAGTTCTTCATCAGCAACAGAACAAGCCCTGATGAAAAAGGACTGTGTGCCATTAACAGAAGTAGGCTTCAGAAGGTGGATGGTAAGAAACTTTTGGGAGTTAAAAGAACTTGTTCTAACCCAATGTAAAGAAACTAAGAACTTTGAAAAAAGGTTTGATGAAATGCTAACAAGAATAGACAATATAGAGAGGAATATAAATGAACTAATGGAGTTGAAAAACACAACACAAAAACTTAGCAAAATATGCATAAGTTTGAATAGCCAAATTAATCAAGCAGAAGAAAGGATATCAGAGGTTGAAGACCTACTTAATGAAATAAAACGAGAAGACAAGAATTGAGAAAAAGGATAAAAAGGAATGAGCAAAGTCTCCAAGAAATATGGGACTATGTGAAAAGACCTAATTTACGTTTGATAGGTGTACCTGAATATGGCAAAGAGAATGAATCCAAGCTGGAAAATACTCTTCAGGATATTTTTCAGGAAAACTTTCCAAATCTAGCAAAGCAGGACAATATTCAACCCCAGGTAATACAGAGAACATCACAAAGATATTCCTCAAGAAGAGCAACCCCAAGGCACATAATCTTTAGATTCACCAGGGTGGAAACAAAGGAGAAAATACCAAGGGCAGCCAGAGAGAAAGGTCGGGTTACCCACAAAGGGAAGCCTATTAGACTTACAGCAGATCTCTCAGCAGAAACCCTACAAGCCAGAAGAGAGTGGGGGCCGATATTCAACATCCTTAAAGAACAGAACTTTCAGCCCAGAATTTCATATCCTGCCAAACTAAGCTTCACAGCTGAAGGAAAAATAAAATCTTTTATGAACAAGCAAGTACTCAGAGATTTTATTACCACCAGGCTGGCTTTACAAGAGCTTCTGAAAGAATCATTATACATAGAAAGGAAAAACCAGTATTAGCCTTTCTAAAAATATACCAAAAAGTAAAGAGCATCAACATAAAGAAGAATTTATATCAATGAATGGATAAAATAGCCAGTTAACATCAAATGGCAGTAACCCTAAATTTAAGTTGACTAAATCCCCCAATCAAAAGATACAGCCAAAACCTAATGGTATGCTACATCCAGACCCATTTCACATCCAAAGATACACAAAGACTTAAAACAAAGTGTTAAAGAAAGATCTACCAACCAAATGAAGAGCAAAAATAAATTAATTAATAAAAAGCAGGAGTTGCAATTCTCGCATCTGATAAAATAGATTTCAAAGCAACAAAGATATAGTGGTAAAAGGATCAATACAACAATAAGAGCTAACGATCCTAACACCCAGATACGTAAGACTCATAAAGAGATTTAGACTCAACAAGACAGAAAATTAATAAGGATATCCAGGACTTGAACTCAAATCCGGAACAAGTAAACTCAATAAATATTTATAGAGCTCTCCACTTTAAATACACAAAATATACATTCTCCACCTTAAATACCCAAAATATTGATCGGCCATTATTAATACCCATTTTTAGAATAAAGCTACATTCCTGTTCTCTCTCCCTCTTTTTCTTCCTCTTTCTTCCTCTCTTCACTCCTTTTCTTTCTAAAATAAATAAATAAATAAATAAATAATTTTAAATCTTTAAGGACTAATTAGCATGAGGTATAATTAATCTAATTAATTTCTATGGTGTAAAATTGTTCAGTTACGTGGATTCTTATATATTTAGTCTAATGCTTTTAATTTGTGGGAGAGAAAGATGAGCACTATAGAGCCTGACTAGGATTCTGTGATGACTGCGAGATATGGGATAGGACCGGTACTAGGATATCCAGTAACAAGTAAAGTCTCAGTGGTTCTTTTACACATTTTTTGGCCTATATTTTGCATTCATTCAATTAGAATTTATAAATGAATAATTTTATTAAATTAATTAACATCAACATACACAAATAAGGTATTCATTATTCTGCCTTAGGTAGTAACCCAAATCCAAGTTAACAATTCAAGCTTTCGCCTTTGAGGTTAATAGTGTCCTTACTGAAAGCAATTTAATAAATATTAATGAATGTCGACTAAGCACCATGTCTATGGTAAATCCTAGTGTTTGGGTAGTAAACAAGCTGAAAAAATAATTATTAAAGCAAACCTCATGCTAAGATTGCTTTAACTACATAACCCAAACAAGTAGATTTAAGCAATATCATATTTTAATATAGAAAAATGTTAAGCTGTTTCAGATGATGCATGTAAATTATAATATTAGTTTTTTCTAGACTTATATACTTATTAAATTATTAAATATGGAAATCAGCAATCTGATTCTTCATTTATGTATTTGTTACCTCTTGCATACAAAAATACTATTCCACTCACCTAAATATATGCATAAACTCCCACTCCTATTCAATTAAAAAGTAAAATACAAAATAAATTTATTTTTAAGAAAAAATTAAGTGATATTGCTGGATGAAAAAATACATTCTTATTGCTAATCATGTGTACATTTTCCCTCACTATGAGTATGATATTTTAATACATTATGCTAAAGAAAAAATGAGCAAAACATTTTTTCAAGATAATTTATAATGTCAAGTCATGCATGAGAGTAATGAGATTAATAATAGAAAGTATAGATTTATTCATTCTCTGGATGATAAATTATGACAAGTCATTACAGCCATTTAATTCTGGTGCAGTAAAACCATGTGATGGCAAAGAGAATGGATAATACTATTTAGAACAGTTCATGTCTAGTTCATGAGTTAAAATTAAGTCAGAGTTGTTACTAGTGTTCTAAAATTGTTTTACATTAATAGAAGTCTGGCAAATTTGAATGGAGTATAAATCATATAAAATTGAATACTCTCTCTGAATATTTCAATACAGTACATAAAGAGAATATTCAAAAATGAGGTAATTTATCTTATAATTTATGAATTTATGACTCATATATTGATTAAACACTTTCATGAAACATTATTAGCCCAACAACTAAGTTATAATAAAATAATAAACATAAAGATTACAAACTTCATTTTAATCAGTTCACAACCATTTGTATATTTGTTATTTTTATGTAAACTCTCATTTTATTTTTTAAATAATTATAAGTTTATAAATATTATTTTAAAGTAATAATGTAAACATCAGGCCCACAATTTGAAAGTTACAAGTGGATTCTTCCTGATTGTCACTGACCCATAGTTCTAGTTAATTACTTGGAATTGCCCAGTGTTATGAGTTTATTCAGTAGTCTTTCAGAGGTACTTCTCACATATAAAGTATACATATTTGTATTTATTTCCTCACTGCCCTTTTTACACAAAATTTAAGATAATATACACACCATTCCAAAGTTTTTATTTTATTGTTGTGAAGTAAGTCTTGCAAACCATTTTATATAGCATAAAAATAACCATTTGTTAAATTAGGAGTGGCCTATTTTATGTTAGAAAATACTTATCAAAAATTTTAAAAAGTGAGATATATTAATATGTATGCTTTTGAATTAATATATTAAAAATAAGATGTACTAATAGGTCTAATAGCTATTCTATTTTGAAAGGGTATCAATTTAAACCTTTTGAGATACTCATGAAAATGTAAAGCACAAGAAAAATTATCTAAGATTTTTACTTTTAATTATATTCACAGCTACTGTGAAAGTATTATAACTTGAGGCCTGTGATCATACTTTAAGACAATGTTGAGTTTTAGAGCTTAATTTGAATAATTTGTTTGTTTGTTTGCTTGCCTTGTCTTATTTTCTAATTCAAGATTACAGATCAACTGAATGCTTTACATGGGTCTGTCGACCTCAGATTCAGACCCTACTATTTAAGAGAATTCAGTCTTTATTTTTGTTTTTAAAATTGTCTGTTTAGAAACAACAATCACTGACATCAAAACTCGGAAAAGTACACATTACTTATTTTTATGTTACTTAGTTTTCATCTGGCAAAACTGAATATTAAAATATTAATCCGCATACTCAGTTATTCTAACTTTACTTTGTTATATATTTACTTTCCAGTGTAACATGAAATAATACGTAATTTTATCATATAACATGAAACAGTTCTTATAATTTCTCAATGGAGACTGAGATAATGATATAAAATTAAGATTGCCTAAATCTATAGGTATGCTATACCCATAACAAATTACATTTGTTACCATTATTAATCGTCTGATTTTAATAGCATTTCTGAGAATGAAAAATATTATCTTTTGAAAGATGTATTAGCTGAAATTATGTGTATCTGTATTGTGATTGGTGAGCATTTTTTCCAAATAATAATGTTAAAAGAAACACAGATACATCATCATAAAATGAAATTGATCTAGATCAATTTAACATTTTAACCACCATTGTGCTGATGTAAATTTAATATTTTAAATACTTTGAAATAAATGTTGATTTCAGAAGTTTTGTTTGCTTACATGTGGACCTTGGCATAAATTAGCAAGGGAGATTTTATAATTCTATTAGGATAAATACACATTTATTGAAATGCAAATTTATTAGGAGATAAATTATAAAATGTTCTCCCATGGAGATTGATAGCATGTTTTTTTCAAGTTAAAACTAAGAAAAACAAAATGTTCTCTAGATAGGTTAAAAAAATTTTATCTTGCCTCTTTGAGGTATTTATTAAAATGTCACATTCTTAGTGAGGCGTTTTTAGGCCAGCATTTTTACAATTGCAACCCTATGCTATTCTTTCCCTCCTTTTTTTTCCTGTGCACTTAAATTTGTAAAGGATATCATACATTTTCTTTTTCCTTTTTTCTCCTATTTATTCTCTGTACTGCCATCCAGAATACAAGCTCCATGGGTGGGAATAGGCGAGACAGAAGAGGGGTGGGGTGGGGGAAGGCAGGTCTTTGTGTTTTTGCAGCTCAGACTCTGTAACTTGCCTGACATAGACTAAGGACTATATAAACCTATTTTGGTAGAGTTCAGGTAGTGATTAGAAATGCACTAGTTTGTCCAAACCTCATGAGCTTCTCTTCTTAACTACCTATGTCTCAGCCTGGCCTCTGTTAACAAAGGTAGCACCTATTTAACTACCCAGCAATCCCAGCAATGATTCTCATATTGCAACTAAGCATATAGGTACTCTGGAATTATTATAAAAAATCCGAATCAAAAGATTTCTATTATTTCCAAACCTAGTGCTCTACGGACTATTCTTAAAGGCCTTAATTGTAATAATAAAGATTTCTGAGTTCTGGAATTCTGGAATAATTTCAAAGACCTCGAAGCTCTACCTTCCCAAATTTAATTTAATGCCTTCACTCTATAAGTATGCTAATTTATAAAACTTGTTCTAACTACCATGTCAAAAACAAATGGATATTTCACTCATTCCAGCATGGGAAATTGGGGCTCAATACCAAATGAATCACAGATGTCCATGGGATTTGGACTCTCAAAGTGATTTGGATTCAGAAGAGTGGTTTTTATGAATGGCTTCACATTAAGTATCACATGGGGGAACTTTTAAACTCCAGTTACCCCGGTCCTCAATGTTCCATAGTTTCACTCAAACACAAATAATGTTTAAAACTTCCCAGGTTACTCTACCGTGCAATTTCTGGGCCAATGTTCTAGCTCTATTGCGTCACCAGGAGTTCAGGAATTCTTAATCAAGGTCTGAACACTGCTTAAATAATTAATATATTCAATTTGATTCCTACTAAAATTTGCCATGGACATTTCTACTGTACTTAGTTGCCACACATCACAGAACAAAATTTGCAGGTTGCGAGGGAATCTAATAAGAAAGACAGAAGGTTGTCTTTTTTCCTTATCAATCCAGACAATCTGAGCTAAGATTTTGTCTTCTTTTTATTACAGGTTACAAAATGTTAGAAACCACAATTCAACCTCACTATGACTTATTTTCTCTACTTATTTCTCTATTTTAGTGGCCACCAAAATGCCTATCTGGCCTTTGGTAGGTACTGCAATTTGAGGCTCAAAAAGAATAAGCTCCAGCACAGCAGAGTCTGTGTCTGACATTCTCCAATTCCTAGAACAAGGCCTGGCACATAACATGCTATGGTGATAGAAACCTGGCAAAGTCTTAAATGGCAGATTAATAGTATTGTCTAATGGTACTTCAACTCAGGATTTATAGGAGTGTATCGTATACTTGCATGAAATCACAATACTAAAAAAAATTCAAAATACTTCATATTTGGGGGTGGGTACAGGCAATTCCTTTCTACAATCAGTTAGTTGTTGAGTCACAATTTGACTCCACGTAATTAGGTATCATTGAGAGATGGCTTTAAGGATTAATAAAATATGGCCTAGGAGACTATTATCTTGCTTACACCTGCTTTTCCTTCAGATGGTATACAGGATAGTCAGAGATCAAATTGTTTAGAGAAATATTCCTATATTCTTAAAACAGCCAGCAATTTTCACAAATACATTAAATAAGAATAAATTAATATAAATTCTGAACCATAAATTACCTTGATGATGAATTTATTTATTTATTTATTAAGCAAATTTTGGATGAATAACTATACCTGTAGCATTCTTTTAGGTTCTGGTTGTACAAATATTTGTATCAATATGTCACATTTATATTTACATTAATGTTCAAGTGAATAAAAATTTTTATTTTAAAATTATTTTCTAAGTGTTATATTTGTATGATGCTTAAAATCACCAATATTTTACATACAAAATGTGTTCATTTATACATTCATGCCTCTCTGGGAACTTAGGATCCAATATGAACAAATTGAAAACTCATAGCCCCTCACTCAAGATTCTCCTTCTGAAGACTGAAAACTGACCTAAAGACCAGTCTGACCTTGGGAACTCTCATTCCAGCTCCAGGTCTGGAATACAAACTTGGGAATGGGGCTACCGTGGTCCTGACCCACAACAAGTGGTTCAAGGTTTTATGCTCATCATACAAGATACCTGGGAGCCTCAGGATTTAAAAAATTGCCATAGAATTCCTATGCCATAAAATTCACCCTTTTAAAGGTACACAATTGAGGAAAGAGCCAAGATAGTTAACTAGACTCAGCCAGGAAGAGAATGTCTGACTAAGAGACCAGACTGTCAAGAAGACCAGGACTCTAAGCAAATATTTGGAAGGAAGTCATTGAGAGTGGAAAGAGAGAGGATGTTGGCTCTGAGACGAAGAAGGAGGAAACTGAGTTCCCCATATGGTGTTACCAAGCCCCAGGACTCATTCCTGGCCCAAAGTAGCTCCTAAGGATGGACTGATTTAAATAGAAATAGAGTGGTCGATTTTCACTACAGACCTGCAGAATCCTGGTTTCAAGAGACCTCACAAGCCCTGTGAACATTTGAGCTGGCAGGGAGTGCTGCTTGGAGACTTAGTAAGGACAGTACTCTAGACTGTGTGGAGCCTAGAGGATTTGGCCTGGGAAGAGCTGCAATGAAACATGATCAGTTATGCTCATTCTTCAAGTCTTGCCAGGCTCCTGTAAGTGGTTTTGGCATTTGTTGACTCTAGGACCTATACAGAGACAGAACAGGGCAACCTTGCCACAGGAACGGGGAGAGTCTGATCTGATTGCACCCTTGCTTGCTGGCCTCTCCCAGGGTCCCTGCCTGGCCACACCCACTTATAGCAAAGCCTCAGTTACCCAACTGGAGGACTCCTCAGTGGCCACTGCCATAGCTCCTTCACCTGAAAATCCCACTTAAGCATCAGAGAGCTTCTATAAACAGGTACCTTCTGGCATGCACCTGCTTATTGTCTCCCCCCACTGCTGTACAGGCACACAGTTGCCTGCAGCATCCCCCCACCATTTTATTGGTATGCACACATATGTGGACCCAACCACCCTACCATCCTGCTGCCTCTGCTATGTGCAAGAACTCTGGCAATGCAAAAAGCCAAAGTGTCTTCTTACCTCCAAATGACCACACTAGCTCCCCAGAAATGGTTAACAAGACTTAAATGTCTGGAATAACAGACATAGAGTTTAGAATCTGAATGGCAAGTAAGATTATTAAGATTCAGGAGAAAGTTGAAACACAATCTAAAAAAAAAATAAGAAATTCAAGTAAAATTATATAAAAGATGAAAGGTGAAATAGCCATTTTAAGAAGGAATCAAACTGATGTGATAAACTTAGTTTAGGTCTTAGTATAAGATCTGAAAAACTTAGTAGAAGAATTTCATATCTACAATAATTTCATAATATAATAAAAATATTCACAGCAAAAGTGATCAAGCAGAGGAAAGAATCTTAGAAACTCAGAGCTTGAAGACTGGTTCCTCAAATCAAATGAGTCATAAAAAAATAAAGAAAAAATAATATAAAAGAATGAATGAAACATCTGATAAATATGTAATTATGTAAAGAGAACAAATCTATGACACATTGGCTTCCTTGAGAGGGAGAGAGAACAAGCAAAATGAAAAACATATTTGAGAGTATTTTCCATAAAAAAATTCTTGAAACTTGCTAGAGATGTCCACATGCAAATTAAAAATATTTGAAGAACACATATGAGATAGGAGGTAAGACAATAATTTCCAGAACACAAATTCATCAGTTTCTCCAAGGTCAAGGTAAAAGAAAAAATATTAAAGGCAGCTAGTAAGAAGGGGCAGGTCATCTACAAAGATAACTCCATTAGGCTAACAGCAGAAATCCTACCAGACAGAAGTTATTAGGGGTTTATACTCAGCATTCTTAAAGAAAATAAATTCTGTGAGAGAATTTTATAGACAGACAAACTAAGCTTCATATGCAAAGAAGAAATAAAATCCTTTGTACATGAGCAGACGCTGAGGGGATTTATTATCACCAGACACACCTTGTAAGAGGTCTAAAGAATTGCGGAACATGGAAATGAAAGACCATTACCAAACACCAAAAAAAAAACCCCACAATTACATAGAAGATTTATACAATAAAGCAAAGATACAATCAAGTCTACATAATAACCATCCAACAACACAATGACAAGATCAAACCACAGATATCAATATTAACCTTGACTATAAATGGGTTTAATGTCCCACATACAAGGCACAGTGACAAGCTGAATAAAGAAACAACACCCAACTATCTGTTGTTTTTCAGAGACCATTCTCATATGCAATGATGTCCATTGGGTCAAAGTAAAGAGATGGAGAAAAATCTATGAACCAAATTGCAAAGAAAAAAGAGCAAGGATTGCTATTCTTATTTCAGATAAAACAGACTTTAAATGAATAATGACCAAAAAGGACAAAGAAGGATATTACATAAAGAAAATAATTCAACAAGAAGACAACTATCATAAATGTATAGGCACTCAACACTAGAGCACTCAGATTCAAAAAAGAAGTTCCTAAACACCTGTGAAGAGACTGAGATAATCACACAATATCAGTGAGAGACTTCAGAACTCCATTGATATTATCTGACTGATCATTGAGGCAGAAAACTAACAAAGACATTTGGAAACTAAACTCAAAACTTGACCAAATAGACCTAACAGATATCTACAGAACATTCCAACCACCAACAACAGAATATACATTCTCATCTGCAGATGGCACATACACTAAAATTGAGTATCTTCTCACCCATAAATCCATTCTTTCAACAAAATCAAGAACACCAAAATTATACCAACCACATTCACAGACCACAGAACGATACAAACTGAAGTCAATACAAAGATATCTTAAAATGATACAATTACATGAAAATAAAACAACCTGCTCCTAAATAAATCCTGAGTAAACAATGAAATTAAGGCAGAAATCAGGAACTTCTTTGAAACTAATGAAAACAAAGACAAAACATACCAGAATCTCTGGTACAGAGCCAATGCAATGTTAAATGGAGAGATTATCACGCTAAACACATCAAAAAGTTAGAAAAATCTTGAATGAACCGCCTGACATCACACTTAAAGGAACTCGAATAAATAGCACAAATCAATTCCAAAGCTAGCAGAAGAACCAAAATTAGAGCCAAACTGAATGAAATTGAGACGCCAAAAAATGCAAAAGATAAATGAAACCAAAAGTTGTTTCTTTTTAAAGCATTTATTTTAGGTTTAGGGGTTCATGTGCAGGTTTGTTATACAGCTAAATTGCATGTCACGGGGGTTTGGTGTACAAATAATTTTGTCACTTAGGTAGTAAGCATAGTTCCTGATAGGTAGCTTTTTAATCCTTGCCCCCCTTCCATTCTTCCCACCCAAGTAAGTCCTGGGGGCAATTGTCTCCTTCTTTGTGTCCATGTGTACTCAATGTTTTGCTTCCTTATAAGTGAAAACATTGAGTATTTGGTTTTCTGTTCCTGGCTTAGTTTGCTTAGGATAATGGCCTCTAGCTTTATCTATGTTGCTGTAATGGACATGATCTCATTCTTTTTAATAGCTGTATAGTATTTCATGGTGAATATGTACAGTTTCTTTATTCAGTCTACTGTTGATGGGCATTTAAGTTGATTTTGTGTCTTTGTTATTGTAAATAATGCTGTAATTAACACACAAATGCATGTCTTAAAATAGAATGATTTATGTTCCTTTAGCTATATACCCAATAGTAGGATTCCTGAGTCAAATGGTAATTCTGTGTTAAGTTCTTTAAGGAATCACCAAACTGCTTTCTGTAATGGCTACACTAATTTTCCCTTTCCACCTGCAGTGTATAAGCATTTCCTTTGATCCGTATCCTTGCCAACATCTGTTATTTTTTTACTTTAATAATAGTCATTCTGAGGGGTGAAAATGATATTTCATTTGGTTTTCATTTGCATTTCCCTAATGATTAGTGATGCTGAGCATTTGTTCATATGATTCTTGACCACGTGTCTGTCTTCTTTCGAAAAGTGTCTATTTATGTCCTTTGCCCACTTTTTAATAAAGTTATTTGTTGTTTGCTTATTAATTTTTTCAAATATCTTATATATGCTGGATTAGCCCTTTGTCAGATGCATCGTGTGGAAAAATTTTCTTCCATTCTGTAGGTTGTCTCTTTGCTGACAGTTTCTTTTGCTGTGCAGAAGCTCTTTATTTTGCTTTTGTTGTAATTGCTTTTGGCACCTTTGTCATGAAATCTTTGCCCATTGCTATGTCCAGAATGGTATTGCCTAGGTTATCTTCCACAGCTTTTATAGTTTAGGGTTTTACATTAAAGCCTTTAATCCATCTTGAGTTGATTTTTTATATGGTATAAGAAAGGGGCCCAGTTTCAGTCTTCTGCATATAGCTAGCCAGTTATCCTAGCACCACTTACTGAATAAGGTGTCCTTCATTGCATTTTTGGCAGCTTTGTCAAAGATCAGATGGTTGTAGTTGTGCAGCCTTATTTGTGTTCTCTAATTTTTTCCATTGGTATATGCATCTGTTTTTGTATTGGTACCATGCTGTTTTGATTACTCTAGCCCTGTAGTATAAAGTCAGGTAGCATGATGCCTATTGCTTTGTTCTTTTTGCTTAGGATTGTCTTGGCTGTTCTGGCTCTTTTTGGTTACATATGAATTTTAAAATAGATTTTTCTAGTTCTGTTATATATGCTGTGGAAGTCAATGTGGTGAGTCCTCAAAAACCTAAAAACATACCCACCACTCGACCCAGCAACCTCATTACTGAGTATATATCGAAAGGAATAGAGACATAAAGACACATGCACATGTATGTTCACTGCAGCACTATTCACAATAGCAAAGGCATGAAATCAACCTAAATTCCTGTCAATGGTAGGCTGAATAAAGAATATGTGATGCATATGTTCCATGGAATACTTTGTAACAAAGGAGATCATGCTCTTTGCAGGAAGATGAATGAAGCTGGAGGTCATCATTCTTTGTGAACTAAGCCAGGAACAGAAAACCAAGTGCTGCATGTTTTCACTTATAAATGAGTACTAAATGATAAGAACACATGGAAATATAGAGGGGAACAACAGACATTGGGGCCTACTGGGGAGTGGAGGGTGTGAGGAAGAAGACGATTACCAAAAATAACTAATGGGTACTAGGCTGAATATCTAGGTGGTGAAATAATCTGTACAACAAACCCCTGTGACATGAGTTTATCTGTATAACAGACATGCACATGTGCCCCTGAACTTCGAATAAAAATTACTAAAAAATGGAACATTCACACAAGATTTTGTGTACAATGTCACAGTATTAACACATTTTCCTAAAATTCAACACTAGATTCCCTCCAAGAGCTTGGTACACCTTCAAAGGTGTCAGTAAAAACCCTGACTTAATTTTACTTTACTTTTAATGTAAATTGTTTTCTTTAGAGAAAAACTTGGATGTCTACCCTACATGATTATATGTGCCATGGCAACAGCAAATCCTTTCTTCATTCCTGTTAAGTAAAGGATATTTCAAGATATAAAGGAGACTGGAATGCATTGTCTTATTTATTGTTATTAATCACATCTTCTTTAGAAACTGTTTTGTGAATCAAATATGTGTACCAGAAAATATATCTGCTTCCTTTTGTAAATCAATACGACAAACAAATACATGTTGTTTAAATGCTGATATTATATCCTCAACTTATCTGCTTATTTTGAAATATTACAATACTATGAATGTGTTTAAGAAACAAGTAATGCATCAATATAGATAATTTTTTTAAGTTTAGGTTTATTCATAACCTTGAGAAATTGTGAGAACCAAAAATAAAATATTGATGCATTAAAATATAATGGAATTTTATTTTACTAAATTTTGATGTTATGATTATATTCATTTTAAAATGTTCGAGCTTGCAACATAATTAGTAAAAGAGAAAATGTCTGCACAGAAATGTCAGAGTTAGAGGCAGTCAGTCAACCTTGCTCATTATGTTTTCTTTCACTGAGAAATTTAAGAAAATAATATATTTAAAACATTTTTAAATATGAATATTTACATTATATTTGTATTTTTAAACTCAAGATGACTCAGCCAAACATTAATATTTTAAATGCTAAAAATTTCTGACCCCCAAGAGAATATATGGTATAATTTTACAAATTATTCATTTTATAATTTAAAAGCTTATTGTCATCTTATGTCTCCCAGAGTATGTGCGTGTATATGCACATATACATGCATACAAAAATGTTTATATATGTAATTTAGGGCTGATAACATTTGAAACTTTTTGGAAAGATGAAAGAAAACTACTAAGAAACTCAAATGTGCATATACATACACATTTGGATTTTTTAATGTATGTATATCAGAGTATAACATATTTATGTATACATCAGGGTCTAATCAAAGTATAACTCTGATTTCTGTGAATCTTGTTGACTTTATAGACCATACTTTTAAAGTCTGAATCATGACTTTAAAAACTTACAGGATGAATTCCTTCATGCAGCTGATTTTTGATGATTTCACAAGGACAAACTTTAGTTATTTGAAATTCATCACTAACAGTTTCCCAAAGATACATAAATAGTATGGTGCAGCACTGAATTCACTTAAAATGAACTAATCACAAAATCATATCATTATGAAATACATGTCATAAAATGACATACTATGTTTACCTTAAACCAAGCATAGTCAGCCACAGTCACTAAAGATGGTCATTTTGTGAAATAAAAATGAGATTTAAAGGTAAATATTCTTATTTATTCCAGTGGTTCAAAAAGAATAGCAAGAACGTGAGTCTGTAAATGCATAAACTTTTATAAGTTTAAGTGAGAAGTTAAGAAAAAAATAATATAAGTATATTTTTAAAAATCAGGCAAAAAATTGTTTCTATAAGATAGTTAGAATTGTGATTATGTTATGTTATAACATTGGCAAAATAGTAAACAAAATAAAGAGAATAAAAAGTATGAAACTAAGTGATATAAAATGGTGAAACTCCTATTTGTTAGAGAAACATTACAACTCCATGGTATATCAATTCAATAAATGTTACTAAAAATTTAGCTATGCATAAGAAGAGAAACAAGGTAAAATCCCATCATATCACATAAGACAAAATTCTCTAATAGAGATAAGTTTACCATATTATTCCACCCTCATGCTATAAATAAAGACATACCGAAGGCTGGGTAATTTATAAAGAAAGATGTTTAATTGATTCACAGTTCAGCAAGGTTGAGGAGGACTCAGGAAGCTTACAATCATGGGCAAAGAGGAAACAAACACATCCTTTTTCACATGGTGACATGAAGGAGAAATGCTGAGCAAAGGGGTAAAAGCCCCTTATAAAACCACCAGATTTTATGAGAACTCACTATCACAAGAACAGCATAGAGGTAACAGCACCCATAATTAATTTATTTCCCACCAGGTCTCTCCCACAACACGTTTGGATTAATTGTGGTAAATACAAGTGAAGATAAGATTTAGGTAGGGACACAGAGCCAAATCATATCATTCCACCCCTGACTCCTCCCAAATTTTATGTTCTCATATTTTAAAACACAATCATGTCTTTCAAATAGTCCTCAAAAGTCTCAGTTCATTTCATCATTAGCCCAAAAGTCCAACTCCAAAGCCCAACCAGAGATAAGAAAAGTCCCTTCTGTCTATGAGGCTGTAAAGTCAAAAGCAAGTTGTTCTTCCTAGATACAATGGGGTTACAGGAATTGGGTAAATACAGCCATTCCAAATGGGAGAAGTTGAAAAGAACAAAGGGGCTACAATTCCCATAAAAGTCCAAAATCCAGTAGGGCAGTCAAATCTTAAAGCTCTGAAATAATCTCCTTTGACTCCATGTCTCACATCCAGGTTACACTGATACAAGAGGTGGGCCTATATGGTCTTGGGCAGCTCCACCCTTGTAGCCTTGCAGATTACATCTTCTCTCCTGGCTACCTTCATGTGCTGGTGTTGAGTGCCTGTGTGTTTTCCAGGTGCACAGTGCAAGCTGTGATGGTCAATCTACCATTCTGGGGTCTGGAGAACAGTGGCCCTCTTCTCATCACTCCACCAAACAATTCCCCAGTGGGGACTCATATTGAGGTGCCCACCACACATTTCCCTTCCACACTGCCCTAGTAGAAGTTCTCCATGATGGCTCCACCCCTGTAGCAAACTTCTGCCTGGACATTCAGGTGTTTCCATACATCCTTTTGAAACCTAGGTGGAGGTTCCCAAACCTCAATTCTTGACTTATGTGCACCACCAGGCTCAATGCCACATGGATGCTTCCAGGAGGTTTGTAACCTCTGAAGCCATAGACTGAGCTGAACCTTGGCTTCTTTTAGCCACAGCTAAATCAGGTGGGATCCAGGGCTCCAATTCCCTAGGCTGAACATAGCTAGCAGGCCTTGGACCCGGCCCATGAAACCATTTTTTCCTTCTATGACTCTAGGTGTGTGATGAAAGGGGCTGCCATTAAGACTTCTGACATGCCCTGGAGACATTTTTCCCAATTGTCTTGGTGACTAAAACTTGACTCCTCATTACTTATGCCAATTTCTGCAGCCAGCTTGAATTACTTCCCAGAAAAATTGGTTTTTCTTTTCTGTCACATTGTCAGGCTGTAAATTGTCCAAACGTTTATGCTCTGCTTCCTCTTGAATGCCTCGCCACTAAGAAATTGCTTCTACCAGATATCATAAATCATCTCTCTCAAGTTAAAGTTTCACAGATCTCTAGGGCACTGGCAAAATTTCACCAGTCTCTTCATTAAAACATAGCAAGAGTCACCTTTCTTCCAGTTTCCAACAAGTTCCTCATCTCCATCTGAGACCACCTCAGCCTGGACTTTATTGTCCATATCACTATCAGCATTTTGGTCAAAGCCATTGAAAAAGTCTCTTGGAAAGTTCAAACTTTTCCACATCTTCCTGTATTTTTCTGTCTTTCCTTGCAAACTTTTCATGTCCAGTTAAAGTTCCAAAGTTGCTTTCATATTTCTGGGTATCTCTACAAGAGTGTTCCACTACCCAGTACCAATTTACTTATTTGTTCATTCTTATGCTGCTAATAAAGACATACCTGAGACTGGGTAATTTATAAAGGAAAGAGATTTAATTGACTCACAGTTTAGCATGGCTGGTGAGGCCTCAATAAATTTACAATCATGGTGGAAGAGGAAGCAAACATGTCTTCTTCACGTGGCAGCAGGATGGAGAAGTACCGAGCATAAGGGAGAAAAGCCCCTTATAAAACCATCAGATCTCATAAGAACTCACTCACTATGATGAGAACAGCGTGGAGGTAACCATCCCCTGGGTTCAATTACCTCCAACCAGGTTCCTCCCATGACCTATAGGGACTATGGGAACAGCAGTTCAGTATGAGTATTGGTGGGAATACAGCCAAAACACATCAATTTAGGACATAAATGTTTAAAGAAAAACTCTCAAATAACATCTACCAAATAGGATACTATTTTGTGATATTGAGTAGAATGGAAACTGTTAATAAAATGAAAGTACAAGGATTAAAATGAATATTAAATGTTATATACACTTTACATTTTTTTTCTGAACAAGAAAAATAAAATGAAAAATATTAAAATATAAGCAAACAATTAAGGGAAGATATTTCAAAGCATGTAACTAACCAAGAATTTTTAGACAAAATGTATTGCAGAATTTCTTCAAAGCAACAAGGTTAAAAGAAAAACACACAAAAAAATGGATATTTAGATGGAGAATATAATCAAACACAAAATAATTCAAAATGCCCACTAATTATGTGAAACGAGGTTAAATTTTACATACAATCCAGACAGTACATAATGAAACAACAGCGAGATATCATTTCATTCACATAATATTAATACACTGGTTCTTTAAAAAACAAACTTTATTTTTTATAATATGCTGTATTTTGCAAAATACAGTTTATTTTGTATTTTGACTACATTTTTTAGTTATGTGCTGCATTAATATTTTGGTCAGTGGCAGTCTGCATATATCACAGTGGTCCCATGAGATTATAAATTGAGCTGAAATATTTTATCACATACTGACAGAGCTGTTGCATCTTATAGTGCAGTGCATTACCTTTTCTATGTTTAGATAAGATTAGATACACAAATACTATTGTGTTACAATTCCCAACAGTATTCAGTATAAAAACATGGTATACAGGTTTGTAGCACAGGAGCAATAGGTTATACTTGTATAGCATAGTGGACTGTGACATCTAGGTTTGTGTAAGTACATTCTATGATATTCTCATGACAAACTTGATTAATGACATCTATCTGAGAACATATTTCCTTTATAAAGCAATGCATGACTACATTTTAGATTTACTGAGAATCTGCAAATTGTTCAGAGTTTCTTTATTGACCACACTCAGGTTCTTCTTTTATTAATCTCTTCCATTAGAATTCTACTTTTATTATAATGAATAAACCAATGTTTACACATTATTACCAACTAAAATCTGTACTCTATTTAGATTGCCCTAGTTATTTATGTAGTTACTTAGCTTCCTTTTTTTTTTTTAATTCCAATATCTCATCCAAGATGCTTTTCTTATGATTAAACTATGTTTATTGGTTTGTGGGAGGAAGACCACAGAGAGTAAGTGAATTTTTATCAAAAGGTTTCAAAGATATATGCTATTTATGTCAAATCATTGTTAATGTTGACACGTTTACCTTGATTACCTATATATGGTAGTATATGTCAAGTTTCTCTACCCCAAAGGTAATATGTCCCCCTTTACATATGTACTGTTTGGAGAAACTTATTATGCTCAGCTAACACATAAAAAGTACAGTAAATTTTCACTTTTTTGAGGATGGAGTATCTACACATATTATTTGGAATTCTTGTACATGCAATATTTGTCTCTTTCTTATTTATGTTTTCAATCATTTACATCATTACAGATTCATGAATATTTGTGTTATATTCTGGTTTCAATCAATAATACATTTGTGCTTTTTTTTTTCAAATTGTTCTGATTTACTGTGGCTATTAAAACCTATTTCTTTTGGTTACTGTGTCCCTGGTTATGGCAAGGTTTTGGCATATTATTTTGCAGTATTTTATTTAACAAGTCCTCACTCTCTGGTACTATAAGATACTCCAAAATAATCTTATGTATTTCCTACCCCAGTCTTACAAACAGCCACTTCCTTCAAGGAGTCCTTGAACCTTTTATTGTAGAATTGTATTACAAATCAAGATCAGGGTGCTATATCTTATGCACGATAACTGGAGGGTCCTTGCTTCCAGGTCCTCTCTGATGAAATAGCTATTAAATAGTGTATACTATGAAATGTATAAATATAAATATGTGCATAAATACGTAATCATCTGTAGCTATAGTTTACTACACATGAACTTACACTAATGTCTCCACTCTAATCCTATGCCACATGGATTTGCCTCTCCATCCCTCTTACTTTTCTAAAGAGACTCGCTCCATCAATGAGAAATCTGACTCCCACCCTCCACCAAGTATTTGCTTTATTGCTTATTTCCAGTATACATATATAGCAGTGTCAAAATGTTAATCAATAACCTTGCAGGATACAACTTTATCAACTAGATTATGGTGCTTATTGGAATTTTCTTTTGCATTTAGTCTTATAAATTTTAACAATTTTCAGAGTTACTACAGCTTTTGCCCCCAATGTCCTTTAATAAAGTTATTTTATACATCTCATATGCAGTTAAATCACTTTGTCACATTCTACATTTCATTCTATAATCCCCATAATGATTAATGTTTCTTAAATTTGTATACATAAATGTCCACTTTTTGTGTTGTGGAATGCAATTGATTTTGGCATGCATAGTGTTATGTTCCCACAATTACATTTTTATATGGAATAGAAGCAACAACAGAATACAGAAGAATCCCTGAATGTGCAGTAAGTAATGATACATTTAAAAAACAAATCTAAATGGAAATTAAAAATCATATACATATATATATTAAATAGCAAGCAAGAAGTCACAAGTTAAATTGCAATATATTATTTTGCTGAAAGAGAATAAAAATACTATCTAATAAGATTTGTGAATGCAGCTGAAACAGAAAATTCATCCTACAAAGAAATGTTCTGTTTCACCTATTTAACTCTTCCCCTAGTCCCCAAACTCTGGCAACCACTGACTTTTCTATCATTGTAGCTTCATCATTCCAGAATGCCATATAATTGTAATCATACAGTATACGGCTTTTGCATACAACTTTTTATCACTTACAAATATGCATTCTAAGTTTCCTCCATGATTTTTTATATCTTGATAGCTCCTTATTCTTTATAGCTAAATAGAAACCCATACTAAGTGTGAAATATGTCCAACAGTTTATTTATCTATTGAAGGGCATCTTGGGTGCATTCTTTACACACAATTTGCTTCTAATTTGGGGCAGTTATGAATAAAGTTTCTATAAACATTTATGTAAAACAAAACATGTTGGCTTGTTAAATGTCAGTCTATTTCTGTATTTTTAGTTATGTTTCATTGATCTATGAATCTATTGTTTAGCAAATACCATACTGTCTTGATTAGCATACATCTATAATAAGTCTTAAAATTGGGTAGTATTAATTTTCCAACTTATGCTGTATATTATATGACTTTGACCTTTCCAAATTAATCTTAGAATCCATGTACTGATACCTAAATATTTTTTTATGGAATTTTGATTGGGGATACATTGAATCTGTAGAACAAACTGAGAAGAACTGGCAGCTTAACAACACTGAGTCTTCTAATGTATGAACAGGGAATAAATCTCCATTTATTTAGCTCTATGATTTAACTTCAATTGATTTTTATAGTTTTCTGCATATTGACTCCATATATATTTAGAAAGATTTATATATTTCTTAAATTTTAAATATTATAAATAAAATTATTTTTTCCACTTTTATAATCAGGAGGTACATATGCAGGTTTGCTACAAAAGTATATTGTTCGATGCTTAAGTTTGGGGTATATGATTTAGTCAATTACCCAGATGATGAGTATAGTACCCAATAGTTAGTTTTTCAGCATTTGTCCCACTTCCTCTCATGCACCTCCAGAAGTCTCCAATGTCTGATATTTTCACATTTCTGTCAATGTGTACCCAATGTTTAGCTCTTACTCATACATAAGAACATATGGTATTTAGTTTTCTGTTTCTGGATCAGTTTATTTATAATAATGGCCTCCAGCTGCAACCATGTTGCTATAAAGAATATAATTTCATTCTTTATTATGGCTGCATAGTATTTCATGGTGTATATCTAACACATTTTCTTTATCTAATCTACCATTGATATACATCTAGGTTGATTCTATGTTTTTTCTACTGTGAGTAGCACTGCAATGAACATATGGTGCAAATGTCCTTTGGTAGAACAATTTATTTTACTTCAAAAACCCAGTAACTGGATTACTGGGTCAAATGATTTGAGAAATATCTATAAAATGTACATAATAGAAGATAATATTCTCAAATTCTGTATCTAACGAAGGTCTAATATACAGAATCTAAGAGGGGAACTTAAGTGTAAAACAAATCACCTCATTATAAAACAAGAAGACTTGAATATATACTTCTTGAAAGAAGATATACAAGCAGCCAATAAGCATAGAAAACATTGCTCATCATCACTAATAATCAGATAAATGCAAATCAATTCCACAACGAGATACTATCTCACCCAAGTCAGAATGACTTGTTAAAAAGCCAGAAAATAACAAGTGTTGTTGAAGTTACAGACCAAAAGGGGCACTTACACACTGTCGATGAGCTTAAATTCATGGTGTAAATTAGTCCAGCCACTTTGAAAACATTTTTAAATTTTAAATTTCATGTTTTTAGTAAGATATAAAACATGAAATGATTTTTACATATTAGCCTTGTGTCCTGTGACCTTCTACATTACTATATTGGTGAATGTTCTATATGAGCTTGAAATGAATAAACATTCTGTTGGTGTTGAGGATAGAGTATTCTACCAATATCAGTTAAACAAAATGGGTTGATAATGCTGTTCACTATCTCTACATCTTTATTGATTTTCTGCCTGTTTGGTTTATCAATTATTGAAAGAGGAAAGTTAATTTTTTTTCTGTAAGTTACTACCTCTTGTATGTTGACACTGTGTTGTTAGATGTACACAAGTTTAGGATTTCTTATATCTTCTTGAAGAATGACCCCTTTATCATTATGTGGTATCCCTTTATTAGTTCTGAAAATATTTTGATTTGAAATTCCAATTTGTTTGAAATTAAAGTAGTAACTGCAGAATTTTTTTCACTGATGTTAGCATGGTATACCTTTTCCACCTTTCCTTCAAACTACTTGGTTCCATATTAAAGGTATATTTCTTGTAGAGAGCATATAGTTGGGATGTGTTTTCATAAACATCCTGACAGTCTCTACCCTAGAATTAGTGTATTGCTACTCTCTCCATTTACAGTCACTTTTAATACAGTTGAGCTAAACATTTCTTGGCCCTTGTTTGTAATCATGTTTTACTTTTTGCACTTCTCTTTGTTTCATTTACTTCTTCCCCTTTGTTCATCCTCTTTGCTGTTGTTTTTATTTACCATATTAGGTTATTGAATTTTTCTCTCACCTCTTGTCATATTAACTATATCTCCCTCTATTGTCTTTAAATGTTTGTCTTACAGTTTTTAATACACATTATTAACTAATGTACTCTAACTTCAAATATCACTACACCATTTCACATATAATATAGCTACCTTTGAGTGTTATAAATTTTTCCTCTCATATCTTATAACACTGTTTTAAATCATTTCACTTATTCATAGGTTATAATTACCCACCACACTGTTATCCTTATTACTTTGAACAAAGTTATTTGTTAGGTAATTTAAAATAAATATATATATATATTGAGATGGAGTTTCGCTCTTGTTACTCAAACTGGAGTGCAATGGCGCGATCTTGGCTCACCGCAACCTCTGCCTCCTGGGTGCAGGCAATTCTCTTGTCTCAGCCTCCTGAGTAGCTGGGATTACAGGCATGCACCACCGTGCCCAGCTAACTTTTTGTATTTTTAGTAAAGATGGGGTTTCACCATGTTGACCAGGATGGTCTCGATATCTTGATCTCGTGATCCACCCGCCTCAGCCTCCCAAAGTGCTGGGATTACAGGCGTGAGCCACCACGCCCGGCCTATATTAAAATATATTTTAGGTCTATTTATTCCCTCTATGATGCTCTTTATGTAGATCTAAGTTTCTGACCTATGTTATTTTTCTCCTTTCTGAAGATTTTAAAACATCTTTAAAAGAAATTTCTGCTGATAATGTATTTTCTCTGTTCTGAAGAAATATTTTTTCTCCTCACTTTTGAAGGATATTACTGGCTATAAAATTCTACATTGCTGGTTTTTTCTTTGAATACTTTACTCCATGGTTTTCATATTTGTATAATTTCAGACAAAAAGTCAACTGTCATTATTTCCTGGTTTATCTAAAGTGAGCATAATGAGGCATATATACATAGTTAAATGATATTTATAAATAATAAAGCATATAGTTTAATTAAAACAAAACAAAAACCTTTGGAACAAAGGATATTGCATTGACTCCACTTTTCAGAATTGATGTAATCTACAACATACTCTCATCTACTCTTTCTCACAGGGTCACGGTTTTGTCAACTTATTCCCTTTGACATCTGGTTTTAAATAAGGTGTAGTAAATGAAAGTTACTGATGAGGGATTAGAATTCAGTAGCTAAAGAGAGAAAGGCATATTTATAATACTTTATTCATAAGAGATTTAAACAAATGAAATAATTATGTTATTTTGTTATATATAATAAGATCAGTTAATTTCCGATTAAACATGAAAAATTATTTTAATCATATTGTTGTTACTACTCCTCTTTCATTTTCTACTCCTCCTCCTCTACTTTCTCTTCTTCTCCACTTCTCTACTCCTTTTTATTCCTTGGTTTCTTCTTTTACTTCTGTAATTTATTTCTCTCCTTTCCCATTGTTGTCCCTAGTCTATAAGGGTGAGCTGATTTCCTTGCTGGTCTTCCTTCAAGTTGAGAATGAAAGACCAGAAGGAATCAGAATTTGGAAAACTATTTTTTAGCATTGTTTATACCAAAATAGTATACAATTAAATTATTTCTAGAAGCTATTATAACTACAAATTTTGTTCTATTGTCATCTTCTCTGCACCTATATCTTTAGTCATATCAAAGATAACAATCTAATGTATACAATAAAATACAGAAAAAAACAACTATAACTTGCAATTAATGGTTAACAGTATTCTACTTCCATTGTAGCATAGTAAAAATATTACTACTCAAATACACATCTTTAAGAAGATATGCAGAAATGTAGCGAAGAATGGAATCAAAATAACATTGATTATGATAAAACATCCCATATTATCTTAATATTGAATCTAAAGTATTTTTTTCTTATTCAAATAATTGAGGAAGAAAGTTTTAGAGAAACTATGCTTATAAATTGCATAAGTTCTTGAATTCTGACAAAATATTTTTGACTTTTTAACACAGGTATATTATAGAAACCTATAAACTGATTTCTAATATAATTATTTGTGTGCATGTACAATTCTTATAGTATTTTCCTGGAAAACTGTACATATGGGAAATCATATTGTATAGAAATAAAGAACACTGTCTCTGAGGTCAAACTGCCTGAATTTAAAGCCTATCTAAGTTAGTGACAGTGTGATCAGGTATAAGGAACTTAGTCTCTAACTTCTTAGGTAAGACCATAAACTTAAAATAATAATACTAACATTAAACATGTTTATGAGCCTTAACTTATATACGTTAAAAATTATTTAACATATTGAATTTATTAAGTATTGAATATATGTTAGTTATTACATGATGGAAAAAATAGTTTACACAATTTCAGCATATATGATCCATACCTACCATAATATATCTTAATATCAAATGAATGTATATTTGGGTTTATTCATTTGCTTTTTATCTTTCCTAAAAATAACTGGAATTTGATATTAATAAAAAACATATGAAATAAAACTGAAAATCAAGATAAAATATTTGGATCCTTACCATTAAGTTATTTAAATAATTAGAGATAATAGAATGCTAATGGTCACAATCACATAATCATGATCATAGAAACTGACTAGACTTTAATTTCTAAATTGCTCATAGAAAGTTTCCATTAATTGTAATATGTTTTAACTCTTGTGATTCTATTGTAAATCAATATTTTTCATAGCTGCTTAGTATTTTTATTGGTATGGTCAGTAAGATTCGGATATACAAGTCAACATTTCAAGAGAAGAAAGAACAGATAAATGTTTTCAAGTTTTGCCCTTAGCACTCTACTCTTTTCTTTCTACAATGTTTCTGTTGAAAATCTAATTAACTGCCGTTATTTTAACATTCTCAGTTTTGGGTATGCCTTAGTTCTGCATTAACTTTTCTGTTTAACTGGACTCAGCATTTTCAACAGTTGCTGGTTTATTTCTACATGTAAAATACTTCCATTTAAAAGACTCTCTAGAAAAAGAGAACTAAATCATAAATATATTCTATGATTAGTTATAAAGAAAAATGAGTCTCTTAGAATTTATGTGATATATCTTAAGGCACAGATTCAGTAACTAGAAATGCAAAGGCTAAAACATATATTTGCAATATAAATCCACTGCCCTTTGTATATGGTATTCTAATACATAAATATATTCTAATGCATAACACTGTTATAATAATTCAGTTTTATTATGTCACTGTACTTATATCAATATGCATAACATGCACAATCGGTGTTCTGTTCAGATTTAATTTATTTTATTTGCTCTTTCCAACACTGTATATATGGAGAAAGCCCCTTACACTAAGTTATCTGAATGAACTGTTCTACATTATGCTTTGATGAAGGTATTATTGCTTTGTGTCTCTTTAGGGTATTGCAGATTCAAAAATATAAACCTTATTAACATGAAACAGCTCCCTGAAGAAATGTCTTATGTGGAATCCAATGTTTATAAACATTTATGGCCCTATCCATCTAAAAGCTGCCCATTAGTTAGCAATAAATAAGTATGATTTGCATCGATATACACAATTTTTCTTTAGTGGCCATGCCGCAATACATGCATGTGCACACACACACATCTATATGTAATATACATAGGATGTGGAATAATACTATTCTGCAATGCCTTTTTCTAAGTTAAAAAAATCCCCTATCAAGTTTAAAGAGAGATACATTGTATATTTATCTTCATATTCAATTGATGACAATTTCTATAGTGGTCCATATCTAAGATTTCTTTTATCTTAACTTTTAAGTATTACCTTGAATGTTGAAAAAAAGACTTACTATGATAATTCCAATCCTGAATAGTGATATTTCATATCTTCTAACTAGGCTGAATGAGTTTCAGTTGTAACATAAAAAGAGACATCAGGATTTTATATTAACATATGTCTTTATTAATTTATCAAATATATGTGAAAATATATACAATATGATCTAGTTTCACTAGTTTATTCATTTATCTACCAAATATTAATTAAGCTCACTAATGTCATATTTCTAACGCTTTACAGTAGAGACAATTTGAAAGAAAAAAATTGAATTAAAGGAGGACAAAAAATAAAAAGTAAGTCAAAACTTAGTAAACAGATACAGAGGCCATCCTTGTATAAGAAAAGACTAGCACCACACAAGAACTGTAACAGGTAAGGTGTAAGTTATTATCTCAACAACTTTTCTTCATACCACAAAGAATAAGGCACTGCTTTTAGAAAATACTGTTCACCTATGTAAAGAGGAATGTAATAGAAAAAAAGGGCGCTCTAGACTTCTGATAGAGGCTGGTTTGGGATGGAAGCCCTCACAGTGAGAATCTTGATTTAGCAAACGAGATCAAACTTAAGAAAATCAAGGGTTAGCTTGTTATATGCTTTGCACATAGACAATCACAAATATATCAGAAGCAACTTAACTAAATGAGTAAAAATACAGTATTCTGTGATTGGGAAATTGTCCAGTGCAAATGCATATTTTTTCTCAAATAATTTTATATATGAAATCATATTTACATTAAAATTCCAATAAAATTACTAAGCACCATTTTATTTGAAAGCACAGGGTCTTTGAGATTATATAAACTTAGTTTAAAATATCAGTTCACTTGTTAATTCAGCTATGTACCCTTGCACATTTTGACTGATTTTTCTGATCCAATGTCTTACATTGGGACAATAATATTATCTTTTTTAATGATAAAGGTGAGTAAAAGAGAGCACACATATAAAATAGCCACTGCAGTGTTTGACACTCAGAAGGTGCTTTCTAAATGCTTATTTTGCCTGTTTCTTTATATGCTCAATGACTGAGAGACCTATTGGATGAGCAAAATCTGTGCTCTTTCTTAAGAACTGTCACTGGGAAGTATTTACCCAAATAGAGACTATGTTCTCCAGACCAATCTGTATGTACATAAGTCCATGTTAATAGTTCTTCCACATGAAATATGAATAATGTGATGTGTTTCTTCAGAATAGGATAGTGTGCTGAAGTTCAAGTTACATTACCAACAAGTAATGAGATTAGAGGTCATCACTTTCATTTTTATAACAAAAAAAAAAATGTAAACAAAAACAAAAACAAAAACAAAATCTGTGGGACTCATCAGAAAGTTGACCTGCAGAGCAGACTACAATCCTGAAATCTGGAGAAAAAGGTGAATATAAAAGTTACGCCAAGATCTATTTACTTGAAACAGAAGCTGGTGTAGTCATAAACTGTAAAATATATTTAAATGCTAATAGTGTAATAACACTGAGACTGAATATAGACCAACGATTAGAGAAACTCTAGGGGTCCATGGCCTTGAGGGTGAGTGGAAAAATACTTCTTTTTGTTTTACCTCAAGCTACCCCACCAGCAGACCAGCGTAGTACTAGGAAGAGTAAAAATGATTGTGTGTGTGTATGTGTGTGTGTGTGCGTGTGTGTGTGTGTGTGTGTGTGTGTGTGTGTGTGTGCTATACAGTGGGAGAAGAAGCAGGATTATAAAATATTTCCAGAGGTCTTTTCTCCAACAGAAAACCACTTTACCAGAACTTAATTTTATCTACAGGGAAGAGCATGTAATACACTTATGTGCCATTTAGGCCATTTAGCTTTCCAGTCTCATATACGGTAAAAACAGTTATATCATGCTAATATTTGTAAAAAGAAAGCTTGAGACGCTATATTATTTTCAGAAAAAGCAGACTTCAGAAAAAGACAAATCATAAGGGACAAAAGGAGCATTGCATAATTATTAATAGGTAAATTCTTCAAGAAGATATAACCATCTTTATTATGTACATACTTAATAATAGAGCATCAAGAAATGTAAAGCAAAACCTGACAGAACTTCAAGGAAAAATAGACAAATATATTAATCTATTTGGAGGCTTGAACATTCTTCTATCAGTAACTGACAAATTCAGCAGCAGAAACTGTATGAAAATAGGTAAACTGAACAGCAGGAGCAGTCAACTGAATCTAATTGACATTTATAAAATACTTTATCCAAAATAGTAGAACACATTCTTTGCAACATAAGACATTCACTAAGATAGACCAAATTCTGGGCCATGTAACACATTCAGACACATTTAAATAATAAAAATCATACAAAGTATGGTCACAGACACTTCAGAACAATTTTCTAGGTAGCCTGATACTGACATATTTCTATCTTTTCCTACTGTTACTTGTAGTTCTCAAGAATAACTGAGGAATAATGCTAACAATGCAATATCCTGAGATAAGAAAGAACTAGCCAGAATAGGCCAAGCTCTGTTCCTGTCTCTTTTAGAAACAACATATTCTTCAGTGTTTTAGCCCAGGGTGTCCAGTGCCCGCCAGGTTATTCAACCCAGGGTACACAGCTTTCTAGGTTCCTTCAGCTGTAGTGCAGATGAAGCATATGCAGACACAATTCCACCTGCCCTGAACAGCTTTCCTGAAACTTGAGGGAATGGCTTCTCCTGAATGCTAGACTTCTGTTGTCTCTTATTCTCTATATGTAAATAATAAACTTATGTTGTACAATTTCTGTCTTACTGGACTTGGGCAAGTAGTAAAAGTGCAATTCAAGATGAGATAAAGTGGGTTAAAATAGTAACCAGTGCACAGTGAATCTACTAACAGACCACAATGCAATTAAACCAGAATTCAATCATAGAAAGATAGGAGGAGAACCTCAGGATACTGGATTAAACAACACACTTCTACATAACACATGGATCATAGAAGTCTCATGAATTTAAAAAAGGGCTATCATTTGACCCACCAATTCCATTCCCAGAGAAATATAATTCTTTCTATGGAAAAGACACATTCTCTCTTATGTTCATCTCAGCGCTTTTTAAAATAACATAATATGGAATTAACATGGGTGCCTATTAAACATTGATTGGTGTGGTAAATATAGACAATGGAATACTATTTAGCCATTAAAAAAGAAAAAAAACATAACGCTCTTTTTGCAGATAAAAATTCAACTTGTCAAAAGTTGTGGGATGCAATTAAACCAATACTGAGAAGAAAATTTATAGCATTAAATGCGTGTATGAAATAAAAGATCTAAAATAAATAATCTAAGCTTCTACATTAACAAGAGAAAGAACAGAAATATAAGTCTACAGCCAGCAGAAGAAAATAAATAAATATTGCAGTAGTAATCAATGAATTTGAAAAGAGATCCATAGATGAAGTCAATGAAACAAAAAGCTGATTATTAGAAAAGAGAAAAAATTTTGACATATCTTAGCTAATGAAGTGAAAAAAAGCACAAATTACTAATATCACCATTTAAAAAGCAATCAGCATTTTGATGCAATGACATAAAAAGCACAATGAAGAATACTATGAACAATTTTATGCCCTTTCACTTGATAACTAAAAGAGACTGGTATTTTGCAAGACACAAAGTACCAAAACTCATACAAAGATACATAATCTTACAAAGGATAAATACACAGAATGATAGATAATCTGAACAAGAATGTATCTATTCATTAAATCAAATCAATTAATAGTAAACTTGTACAAAATAGAGCTCCAGACCTGAATAATTTTACTTGTGAATTCGAACAAGCATTTAAAAGTAAATAATTCTGCCTGATGTGGTGGCTCATACCTGTAATCCCAGCACTTCAGAAGGCCAGGGCAGGAGGATCCCTTGAACTCAGGAGTTCAAGACAAGGCTGGGCAACATAGCAAGACCTCGTCTCTAAAATAAAATAAAATGAATCATCCCAATTATCTTCACACTTTATCAGAAAATAAAAAGAGAGGAAACATACTGTCACTCATTCTATGAAGATATATCATCAGCCCAATGCCCAAACCAGATGAACACATTACAGAAATGGAAAATTATAGAGCAATATTTCTCATTAACATAGATGCAACAATTCTTAAAAATATTTGCAAATAGAATCCAGCAATGTATAAAAATGATCATTCACTACAACCTAGCAGGATATATTCCATGTATGCAAAGCTATGGCATCAGTCAAAAATCAATTAATGTTATCAATCATATCAGCAAGTGAAATAAGAAAAAAATATGATAATATCAACACAGAAATAGCAATTAACAAACTCTAAGCCCATTTATAAGAAAAGAAATCCTCTGCCAATTAGGAATAAAGAGAACTTCTAATACTTGATTATAAACATCTACAAAAACAAAATAAAACAAAACTACTGCTATGGTCAAACTTAATGGTTAGAAACTAGGTGCCCTTCCCTTGAGAATGGGAGCAAAAAGTATGTTCTCTCTAACCATTCCATTCAATGGCCTTCTGGAAATTCTAGCTAATGTGATGAGACAAATAAAGAAAATAAAAGTTATACATATTGGGAAATAAAAAATATAAAGCTGCCAGTGTTCATAGATGATATGTCTACCTATGTAGAAAATCCCAATAAATCACAAACAAAGGCAATGACAAATGTAGCACTAATGGGAGTTTACAGCAGGATTCCAGAACACAAGGTTGATATAAAAAATAAAGTTGTTTTCTTATATATAATAATTGAAGATTAAATATTGATATGGTTTGGCTGTATCCCTACCCAAATCTCAAATCTCATCTTTAACTGTAGCTCCCATCATTCCCACAGGTTATGGAGAGACCCAGTGGGAGATAATTGAATCATGGGGCAGTTTCTCCCACACAGTTATGGTAGTAAGTCTCATAAGATCTGATGTTTTTATTAGGGGTTTCCCCTTTCCCTTGGCTCTCATTTTCTCTTTGCCTGCTGCCATGTCAGACATTCCTTTTGCCTTCCAACATGATTGTGAGGCCAACACAGCCACATGGAACTGTGAGTCCATTACACCTCTTTTTCTTTATAAATTACCCAGTCTTGGATATGTCTTTATCAGCAGCATGAGAATGGACTAACACAGATATCGAAGTTAAAACACATGATAATTTAAATTATCACCAACAAAGAGTGAAATATGTAGGTAATTCTAGTAAGATATATATATCAGATCTATATGAGAAAAATGAAAAACTGAATAAATAAATGAACAATAAATAAATGGAGAAACATGTCATGCTCATGCATAGGCAGACTTGATATTGTTGAAATGTCAGTTTCTCCTAATTTTATCTGTATATTCACTGAAATTTGATTTAAAATCTTTGCAAGTTACTTTGTAAACACTGATAAACTGATTCTGAAGTTTTCATAGAAAGATAAAAGACCCAAAATAAGAAGTCCAAAGATCAAAACTATTCAAACTTGAAGACTTAATATATTGCTGCAGTATAAACATATAATAACCAAAACTGCAGAATCTTAGCAAAATGGTAGAAAAGAGAATAAAGCCAAAAATGGATGCACAAAAATAGAGTCAACTGATCTTTGGTAAAGGAGCAAAGGCAAGTAAATGAAGAAAGGATAGTTTTTTGAATAAAGTGCTGGAACAAACTAAGCATCCATGAGCAAAAAGAAAACAGAAAAAAATTATTTAGACTCAGATCACACAACTTTCACAAAACTTAACTGAAAGCAAATCACAGGCCTAAATGCAAAAATGCAAACTTGATATAGATTTACAAATGATTACACAGTAGAAAATCTCAGATTTCTGTTTATAACGTTTTAGATACAATACTATAGGCATCATCCATAAAAGATAAAAATGATCAGTTTAACTTTTATTAAAATTATTAAAATTAAACATTTCTGCTCTGTTAAAGACACTGTTAAGAGAATGTAGATATGAGCTACAAACATAGAGGAAATGTTTTTGACACACATACTGAAAAATACTTATTTTTAAATATACAAAATTTTCTTGAAATTTAACCATAAAACACAAACAACCCAATAAAAAAATGGGGAAAAAATATGAACAGACTCTTTACCAAAGAAGACATTCACATGACAAATGAGTATATATTTTTAAAAGTTCAACAGCATGTGTTACTAGGAAATTACAAGCTAAAGCACAAATCAGATGTTACTAAACATCTCTAAGAAACCTAAAATTAAAGACAGAACAAAACTGACAATGCAATTGTAGGGAAATATGCAGATCAACAGGAGCTCTAATTCCTTTCTAGTGAGAATGTAAAACAGTGTAAACAATTTGGAATATTTGGTAAGAAATGTCTTTAAAAATAAACATAGTCTTACCATGCAATACAGCAATCAATCTGCTTGACATTTACTCAACCGATTTTAAAACATATGTCCACAAGAAAATGTTCACTTTAATATTTATAGCAGATTTATCTGTAATAGCCAAAAATTAGAAACAACAAATATAACTTTCAATGAGTGAATGGATAAACACATTGTGCTACAGTCAATGAAATACTATTCAGCAATTAAAAAAACAAAAGAGCTATCAACCCCCCAAAATATGAAGAAAACATAAATTCATATTGCTAGTGAAAGAAGCAAGTTTGAAAAGGCTACATACTGTATAAGTGTGTGACATCATGGAAAAGACAAAATTATGGCAATGAAGAAAGTATTAGTGGATTTCAGGGGTCTGAAAAGAGTGGGGGAAGCAAGATTGAATGAAGCACAGGGGATATCTGGGTGGTGAAACTATTCTGTATAATACTAAAATTATGGATATACAACATTATGCACATGTTAAAACCATAGAACTATTTCACAAGACTGTGAACTTCAATGTAAACTATGAATTTTTATTACCAATAATGCATCAGTATTGTGTCATTATCTGAAGATATTAATAGCAGAAACATGTATATGTGTGCACACATGCATGTTTGAGGGAGAAGTGTGAAAAAAAACTCTGTACTATCTGCTCTAATTTTATTTTAAGAGAATTGCTTAACAAACTAAAAAAGAAGTATACAATAATTACGGGCTGTTAAAAATTGTACCAACCCTCCTTTTCTTGGCAGGGACCGAGCTTGTGGTCCTGCTCCCTGTAATGTACAGAGGAAGAGGGAAAGGGCTCTGCCCCCTAGAATCAGTCTTCATTGCCGGTGGCTTCCCATCCTCTGGTTCTATCCTCAAGCACCGAGACACAGGGAAAGAAGGAAAGAAAAGAAAAGAAAAGAAAAAAATTGTACCAAAGTAGAACCGGATTTTATATCATGGAGAATAAAATGATGATGATTTACTCTATATAACAGCCTCCAATCATTGGATATCTGGGGTCAATTTTTAGGATATTAGATTTTCCAATAGTTAAGGAGTGATTCATATGCATAAGACAGAATGTGTAACTTGTCAGATCAACAGGGGATCAGATTTTTCCATGGAAGATGCAGTGGTTAGTAGGTAAGTAGAATGTAAATATAGTGGACCAAGATTTAAAAAAAAAATGGATAAAGAATCTAAATTAATGTAAAGGAAATAAATATTAAACTTCAAGAAATGAATATTAACTGAGGATTTTAATAACAGTTGAAAACTTACAGTGTTATTATTTGAAGTGTGAGAAGATGTAAGCTATGGGAAAGGTAAGGCCAAATTTCATATGCTGTGCTAAAGATTTGTGACTTTATACTGTACTGGGAGACAAGTCTGTGTGCATCTTTTGCATTCCATTACATCTTACAAGAGAAATCACTCGTTGCTTTTGTTCTACGTTGTGTTCCAAGTATGTATACAGAAGAATAGTGGCTACCAAAAAGATAGAAGAAACAGTCAGAGAGGGGCGAAATACAGGAAATACGGTAGGAAAAGCAACAAAGAAAAACATATTAAAAGTTTTTCAAAGTAGATTATTAACAGTGACAAATGCTTTATAGATCAAGTAGCTTGAAAACTAAGTGAGCCAAACCATTTCAGTAATTAGGAAATCACTAGTGGTCAGAGTCATTTCAGTGGTAACTGGATTTAAGTAGGTTGAGAAGTAAATTTGGAGTGAAAAACAGGAGGCAATACAACTGAGAGAATGTATTCTCCTCCCGGGTCCACAAGGGGGCGTAGTTTCCAGAGCAGGAACTTGGCAGTGACATGCCTTACCTTCCTTCTCCCAAGTCTCCATCCAGGAGACTTAAGGGTCTTTGTTTAACTTCGACACGCTCAGGAAAGGATCAAAGGTCAATCACTCCAGAGGAAGTTTAAAGAAACTCCTTTCATAGGCCCGGGGCTTAGAGAAGGTGGGAATTCCTCCCAGGTTAAAAGTCCTCTTCTTGAACACCCCCTTGCATTCCATACTTGGGTCCCCTTCCACTACCTTTGTGGAAGCTTTCTCTTTCTCATCTTTTTCTCTCTCCCTTTTCTCTTTCTCTGCCTAAATAAATCACTTTCTGCAAAAACTTTTTGGAGTCAGATATTTACTTATGAGCACACCACACCCGGCGTGGTCCCCTCTCCCATTCTTGGGTGAGTGAGAGATCAAGAGCCTGGAGTCCGCTGGAGGGGGCAAGATAAACCTCCCCTGCACCCCGAAACCCAGAAACAAAACAATTAGAGCAATTCTTAAATAAAATTAGATAGGCTAGTCATTAAAGAAGGACCCATGTTGGAGGCAAATTTGTTTTAAGATGGAAAACACTAGATCATTACTTTATGCTACAGCAAGAAAACCTTGAGAAATTTGGAAATATATGACAGGAGATAATCAATGGGTCAATACTTTGCAGAGACAGAGTTTTCTGAAACTGGAAGGAAGAAAAAGTGGACATAAGTACAGAGTACAAGGTATGTGGGTGTTTTCACATGAAATTGAGAAATTCTAGATGTAGAAACTAAGTTCAGCTAACAGGACAACTAGGATAGTACTGGATGGGAAACTTGAGGACTATGTTGTGAAAAGATGTCTTGTGGTTTTGTGGTAAAGCTAAGTCACAATGATCCATGGCAATGATTAAAAACATTTTGTCCTTTGTATTCCAAAGACTCCCTGAATTGGCAATCATATTAGGGCAGAGGAGGAATAATATAAAATATTCATTAAGGCTATTAAAGAATATTCTTACGCAGGAAGAAAAGAGAAATCAACATTAAGACTATTTCCTTAATCTCTTTCCTAACACCAGTATTTTATAAATACATAAAAACCTGTAGAAGAGTAAGAAAGGGTAACCACTTCTGAGAAACCAGGCCCTGAAGGCACACATTTTTGATAAGTCCAGTTAATTGCCTAGAAGCTCCTCCAGGCCAAGAGCAATCAATCAGTGAACATTTGTGTAGAGATGGCAGTGCCAATTCCCTTTGGTTATAAAAGGTTTATTGGAATTGATTTAAATCTCTTTTCAGCTAAAAGCATGTATGATTTACCTGGATTACTCTTTATATTATAGTTCTGTGTACTTTTCAGGTCTGTGTTCACTACTGAATTGTATCTACCTTAAGGCAAAGAGTAAGTGTTACTCATTCTTTCCTTTAGTCCGGAGCGATTATCTCTCTATATATAAAATGCATGCTCAGTGCCTAAAATTATATACACATTAGTTTTAGAAAGTGTTTGCTAAAGAAAAAGAAAAAAAGCATTGCACAAGGAAAAAGCACTCAATATTAAATAGTCATTATTTCTGCTTGAGAACAGAAAAGACAAAATTCCATTGAAGTGTGAAATTTAGTATAGGCCCTCCGGTAATCTACTTTTCACTTTCTAAAATAATTGAGATGAATCTAAGAGAAAGATCTTAAAGTGGCCCTGAAGGAGTTACAGCTTTGCCCTCTTTACAATGAAATACTGAAGTTTTTAGCCAATATGGCATATACTACATGGAATGTATATAGAATTAAACATTCCTATAGTTGTCCTACAAGTCCATCATCATCTGAAACAAACAATAAAACAGCTGAAATACAGTTCTTATGAGATATCAATGATCCTGCCTTTTTGAGCTATTACAAGTAATTAATGACATTATCTCTTCAATGCTTTTTGTACAGTTTCTCACAATCCTGGAGGCTGGACATTCAAAAGCGATACACCATGCTGGTAGTTTTGTTTTTCCTGAGGCTTCTCTCCCTGGCTTGCAGATGGCTGCCTTCTCCCTGTGTCTTCAAATGCGTGCATGCGTGTGTGTGTGTGTGCGTGGGCGCGCTTTCCTTGTGTCTCTATCTTCTTATGAGGGCACTGTGATTTAGGACTCCACTCTAAGGTCCACAGAGTAATTTAATCACTTCTTTGATGACCTTATCTCTAAATAGTCACATAGATTAGTGCTCACCCTTATAACCTCATTTAGTCTTAATTACCTCTTTAAAGGCCTTATCTCCAAATACAGTTACAATTCTAGGTACCAGGAGTTGACACTTTAAGAATTTCGGAGGACCGTGTCCCTCCAAAATCCATATATTGAAGTGTCAGCTTCAATATTAAATATTAAAATAATCTAATTATAACATTATTAATATTAAAAATAAAATTTTTATTTTTATAAGATTAAATTACATATTATTAAAATATAATACTAAAATAATGATAACTTTATTATTATTCAAATAGCTTAGCAAAACTAGCATTCTTTTTTATAGTCAGGTGATAAACTTCTAGAGTTTTATTTAAATAGCAAGGTATTTGATTGTATATTCTTTTGTAAGAAATTACCTTGAAACTTAATGACTTGAAATCAAACTTGTTTTCTTTACAATTTTGCATTTCAGGAACGTGAGAACAGTTTGGCTGAGCAGATACTCTTTGGTCCACGTTAAGTCAGTTGCTATTGGTCTGGCCTGAAGAGTTAACTTCTAGGACAGCTGTTGCGGCCGGGCGCGGTGGCTCACGCCTGTAATCCCAGCACTTTGGGAGGCTGAGGCGGGAGTATGAGAGGTCAAGACGAGGCGGGTGGATCACGAGGTCAAGAGGTTGAGACCATCCTGGTCAACATGGTGAAACCCCGTCTCTACTAAAAATACAAAAAATTAGCTGGGCATGGTGCCGCGTGCCTGTAATCCCAGCTACTCAGGAGGCTGAGGCAGGAGAATTGCCTGAACCCAGGAAGCAGAGGTGGCGGTGAGCCGAGATCGCGCCATTGCACTCCAGCTGAGTAACAAGAGCGAAACTCTGCCTCAAAAAAAGAAGAAAAAAAAAAAATCGAGACCATCCTGGCAAACATGGTGAAACCCCATCTCTACTAAAAAAATACAAAAATTAGCTGGGCTTGGTGGCGCACGCCTGTAGTCCCAGCTACTATGGAGGCTGAGGCAGGGCAATTGCTTGAACCCGGAAGGTGGAGGTTGAAGTGAGCCGAGATCGTGCCACTGCACTCCAGCCTGGAGCCTGGCGACAGAGCAAAACTCTGTCTCAAAAAAAAAAAAAAAAAAAAAAAGCTGTTGAATACATAATCAGTCCCTTTGACCACTCTCTCTAAACCTCTCCAAGGATGAATGTTTCAACCTCCAGGGTCTTTTCACGTGACCTGAATTTTTTTCCGGTTCAGCAGCAGCGTGGCAAAGAGCCGGTGCAGGCACCTCGAGATGCCGGGTCCACTGCCGCAGCCCTGGTTCCTAGCTGTGCACAGTGGGCGACTGCGATTGCTCACCCACACTCCCCTCGCCGCTCTGCGCCTGGCTCGTCCTCAGCAGGTATGGGATCCAGGCCAGCAGCAGGAGCCGAACACAGCCTGCCGGGCCAGCCGAGTGGGTGGAACACACCCAGTGGGTGAGAGCAATACTCAGGAGGTGCCGCCAGCCACGTAGGTTTCAGTTGTGAAGCAAAACCCCAAGGATCCTGTTACATTACCAAACATTATTTATTTATCAACAAAATTTAACTGTAAATCCATGTCCGCAGAATATCTCATATGATGTCACACAAAATAAACAGCCACAGTGCCTGCCTTCTGGAATTTTACAATATAGAGCAGAAAACAGACTGCTACAAAGGCACTAAAGACAAAACAAAGCACTGAATGATTATATTCAGTGCCAGAAAATGAAATCATGCATCACTTGCATGTCTTAATTACATTTTTATCAAACTTTAACTGACAAGTAGTAATAACGGTTAATCTCAAGTATAAATTTAAATATATCTTATTTATCACTGTAGTACAAAGGCGGGCAATCTACAAAATGCTCATACTCCACAAAGCATGAGAGAAACCACAGGCTAGATAATAATTGAAATTATGGATTGGCCTTGTATGAGTAATTTTTTTTTTTTTTTTTTTTTTTTTTGTGAGACGGAGTCTTGATCTGTCACCGGCCTGGAGTGCAAGGGCACAATCTCTGCTCACTGCAACCTCTGCCTCCTGGGTTCAAGCAATTCTTCCTCCTTAGCCTCCGGAATAGCTGGGACCACAGGCACATGCCACCATGCCAGGTTAATTTTTTTTTTTTTTTTTTTTTTTTTTAGTGGAGACGGGGTTTCACTGTGTTGGCCAGGATGGTCTCAATCTTTTGATCTCATGATCCGGCCGGCGTGAGCCACCGCACCCTGCCCTGTATGAGTAATATTTTTATGTATCATTTTCTTAGAGATTAAAATATAGAAATGTTGATGCAGGCATTGAAAACTTGGTAACACTTCATTTTGCATAGTGCAACTTGATCAAGTGTGGAATAATTATATTTTGGAGGGAATAAATATATATATCAGTCCTGTATCAGACATGTGTTTTGCAGATATTCTCCCAGTCTTTTCATTTTCTTAAATACTGCTTTTATTTCAATTTAATTATGGAAGAATTTTTTTTTGTTTTTTTTTTTTAAGGTAAGATACTGATTTCCATAATTTATAATCTTTTATAATTGACACTTAAGCTAGCTTAAGTTAATTTTAGAAAGGCCAAACAATTCTTATTTTAGCATATATTCAAAATAACAAAATGAAAATATTCCTATTTATTAGTGTCATATACAACACAGAAAATTTCTAAATCTCATTTCCATAAGAAATGCACATACACAAATAGATCTATGTCACATGACTGTTTAGAATTCCTCTACCCTATGCCAGAGATCACAGTTTCAAAATATTTTTTCTCATATGATATGCTTATATAATAACAGAATATCTGAAATTTTTTAAAAAGCCTACCATACATACATGAGTTTTGTCTTCTAAAGGGAAAAACAATTGAATAACTGTCTGGATTGCTTGTTTTAACATCATGTCGACAAATTTCTCTAGTTTTATCTGACAATTTTAAGTTGATTAAAATTGTTTTTCTGTAGAGAAATATACCCCGTTAGTCATTAATTCTCTGCCTGAGTATTGAAATTTTGTTTTAGTTTGTTATAGTGACATTTGCTATATAGAAATGGGTTATTCAGTACTAAAATTGCTTTTAAATAAAGTAGATATACAATAACAGTATGGAAAAGATTTTTTTATCTGTAGTAGAAAAAGTTCCATGATTTAATTACATATTCCAAGTACAAATGTATATTTTTCATAAAAATATGTTTTAAAGTTCTTATATATAATACAATATTAGTCAACAAGAAATGATAGCTAAATATGATACAGATAATCATTCATGTGTACAACCTACTCTACAAACTGCCAGTCACAAGCCAACTAGTGTGGTAGGATTTGTCCTTTTTTACTTCCTTTTTAAATGTTATATTTGAAATGCTGTAGTCATATGGAAAAGAAAACAAATGGCATGATGAAACTTCATGTACGCAAGTGTATCAGCCCACTGCCAAACCTCTCCAGGTGCCATCCCAACCATTTCCTACCGTCCCCATTTTAGCACCAGATGTTTTAACACAAAGTCTCAATAACATATCTTATATTAAAGGCAATATCATATCCCCTTTAAAACATGTATGCATTGCTTTAAAATCCTTAATATTATTAAATAGCCAGTGTTCATATTTACTTGAATATTATGTAAATTTTTCAGTTCCTGATTTTTTAGTTTCACAAAGTCATAAAGATATGAATTTTTACTTTCTGAGATCTTCCTACTTTTATCAAAATCTGGCTTTGTCGTTGGGTTTATTGTCCCTGTTTTGTTCCGTTTGCATTTCACTTTCAACAGTTTCTATTTAGTGCAAAGTTTTATCCTCCATTGGTGCTTAGGTTAGTTATTTAGATTCTGAGACAGCTCAATTCCTAAAGACTTCCTATAATCCCTGGACACTCAATGTATATTTTAACCTATGATACTCTTGTTTAATTCCTGATGATGTTCTTAGATTTTTTGCAGTATGTGTTCGTAATATGTGGGCTTCCTGGATCCAAAGATTATGACATGTTTCTTTCCTCATTCTCTTTCGTGCAAACTCTTATATCAAGAGATTCTTAAGACTATGGTAGCTGCTTCTTACCCATTCTTAAGACTGTGGTGGCTGGTTCTTACCCATTCATAGTTTGAGGTTTATGCAAATATATTATTTTTCAATGTATTAGTTTTCTATGGTCACCTTAGTAAATCTCCATCACAAATTAATCTCTTCTAGTCTGGAGTTCAGAAATCCAAAATCATTTCAGCTGGGCTAAAATGTAAAGATGTCAGCTGGGATGAGTCCTCCTGGAGGATCGGGGGAAGAACCTGTTTCCTTTCCTTCTGTTGTTTTCCTTGCCCTTCTGTTGGCTACCTGCATTTCTTAAACTCATGATCTGTTTCTCACAAAACTGCAATATTTGGTCTCTTTGGCACATTTCCCATTTCTCAAATCTCCCCTGCTGAACTGTTATAAAGTCACATGTGATTACATTTAGGACCTGTGATTGATTGTTAATATTGAATGTCAACTTGATTTGAAGCATGCAAGGTATTGGTCTTGGGTGTGTCTGTGAGGGTGTTGCCAAAAATTAACATTTGAGGCAGTGAGCTGCAGAAGGCAGACCCACCCTTGATATGGAGGGTGCAATCTAGTCAGATGTCAGCGAATATAAAGCAGGCGGAAAAAAGTGAAAAGGCAAAACTGGCCTAGCTTCCAGCCTACATCTGTCTCCTGTGCTGGATTTTTCCTGCCCTCAAATATCAGACTCCAATTTCTTCAGTTTTGAGACTTCTATGGGCTCTTCTTGCTTCCCAAGCTTGCAGACAACCGATTGTGGGACCTTGAGATTGTGTATAATTGTGTTAGTTAATGCTTAATAGGCTATATATACATATATACATCCTATTATGGATATATATACATCCTATTATGGATATATAGATATATATACACATCCTATTATGGATACACACACACACACACACACACACACACACACACATATAGCCTATTAAGGATATATATACATATAGCCTATTAAGGATATATAAGTTCTGACCCTATATAAGTTCTGTCCCTCTAGGGAACCCTGACTAATACAGATTTTGGTACCGAGAGTAGTTCCAGAGGTACAGAATATTAAGGATGGAGTTCTTTCATTGGTTTTGGTATTTCTGGAATTGGCTACTTAATACAACTAGACCCCCAAATGCTAAGCACTGTACTTCTAACAGTATAAGGAACACTGATAGTCCTTGTCATGAACTGTTTAGAGAGTTATGAAAAATAAATGCATTTGACACTCCGGATTCACTGCTTGTGAGTGGCAAGGAGTTCAGTGACTCTATACATAATAACTTTGAACATATTTGGAGAACCAGGGAAGCTGGTTTGTTGCTCCTAATTTCAGTGGACAAAGTGATGAAAGAAAATGATGAACTCAGGAATTCTGTCTCAAGAAATATATACATCATTTTATCAGTAGAACAGGTAACCCATAAAATAATTTATTGGGTTTTGAAATTAGTATTAGGCTCAGGATCCCATATCTTTAAAAATATTTAATTAATATGTCTGAAGCATATTTATAAATATTGAGATGGATCCAAAATATTATGCAACAGCAAATAATAATAGTAATTATAAAAATAATTATTTACATATTCTCAATATCAGTAACATTTTAGCTTCAGAGTAGTATTATCTCAGCAATTTTTCCTAGCAATGCTTATTTTCACACTGTTAATAATAACAAGTATTTTATTAACCTAGAAAATATCATTGTTTCAAAACCCAAAAGTTAATATCTATATTCTTATTTATTGAAAGTTAGTATCTATATTCTTATTTATTTTTCAGTTTAAGTATTTTCTCCATTACAAATTAGCCACAAAATTATAGCAAATAAACCATTTTGTACAATGCACAATAGACCCGAAGAGCTTTTTTTAAGATAGGATAAGGGAACTTGTTTAAAACAAGGTCACAAGATTTAATCCTATGTTTTGTTTGAGAAATGTAATTATTTAACCTCTTACATGTAGATCAGTAATGCATTTTGAGTTAATATTTGCATATGGTTTGAGGTAAGGGTCCAGCATCTTTCTTTTGCTTATAGATACCTGTTTTTCCCACCACCTTTTTTTCTGAAGACAGTTCTTCCTACATTAAATTGTCATGTCTCTCTTGCAGAATATCAAGCTATAAATATAAGGGTTAATTTCTGAACCCTCAATTTTATTTTACTGATTTTTGTTTCTTATTCTTATGCCAATACAACACTAATCTAAATACACTAGCTTTGTATTAAGTTTTCAAATCATGAAGTGTGCTTCCTCTTATGTTATTCTTTTTCACCAGTGGTTTGGCATTTTTTACATGAAACTAAGCCCAGTTTATGAATTTCTGCAAAATCTTTGATTTAAAGTAACAGATATACTACTCTTCCTTTCACTTGAACACTTAGATGCAATTATACTTTAAATCATTGGCCAACTTTCAATATTTTTTACCTCAAGAAATAAAGAGGCCCCAGGAGAGGAAGACAGACTGGGGCGATGCGGTGGGTGATGGGGGATGCGTGGAGGCCAATGAGCAGGAGTCAAAACAGACAACATTTGTCAATAAAATTCTCCCTCTTATATAGGAATAGTTTTTGGTACCCCAAAATGGTTACAATGGAAGCATTAAAGATCATTGATTACAGATTGTAATGACAGAGAATATAATAATTTTAAATGTTTGAAGTGTTGTGAGAATCACCAAAATCTGAGCACATGCTATTGAAAAAACATGGCCTTAATATATTTGTTCAATACAAGGTTGCTACAAACTTTCAATGTGTAAAAAATGCAATATCTACACAGTGCAATAAAGTGAAGTAAGCCTGTACAAGATTATATTATCTGTAATTACATGTAGTTTTACTTCTTCATTTCCACAATGTATGTTTTTATTTATTTTATTTTCTTACCTAACTGCCACTGCTAGAACCTCCACTGTAAGATGGGATAAAGATGGTAAGAGCAAGTATCACAATCCTATTGGAAATCATTCAATTTTCACAATTAAATATCATGTTAGCCTTGCTTTTTTAGTAGACGACCTCTATCAAATTGAGAAAAATCCTTTCTAGTTTGGTGAGAGTTTTAATTATGTGTAGATTCTGGATTTTGTCAAATGCTTTCACCACATCTATTGAGATAACCATGTAATTTTGTCCTTTATTGTATTTATACTGTATATTACATTTATAAATTTTTCTGTTTATAAAACAATTTTACATTCCTGGTATAACTTCACATGATTATAGTATATAATCCTTTCTGTATGCTGCTGGATTTGTTTTGCTAGAACTTGTTGAGAATTTTGGTCTGAAGTCGTAAGTTATATTGGTTGGTAGTTTTCTTGCAAAGGTTTTATTTTGTTTTAATCACAGGGTAACAATGGCTTCATGGAATTAGTTTGGTATTCCCTTCTCTTATATTTTTTAGAGGAATTTTTGAAGAATTGGTGTTAATTCCTCCTTAAACATTTGAGAGAATTAATAAATGAAGCCATCGAGACACGGACTTTTCTTTATGAGAGTTTTTAAATTGATATGTATTTTAACTATTTATAGATTTGTTTGGATTTTTAATTTCTTTTAAGTCAGTTTTGGTTTTGTAATTTTGTAGTCTGCTTCTTGATACAACTTCTTTTTTGAAGTGAATTCCGAAATTAAATAGTGGTAATGCTTGTATAATTGTGTGGATATAATTTTTAAATAAACACTGAATTATATACTTTAAAGGAGGAAATGTGGTATGTAAGTTGTATCTTAATAAAATTTCTATTAAGTATATAAATAATAACATATTACATTAATTTAAAGTTAAAAACTTTATAAACTGTATTAACGTAGAGCATCTAGCATTACTAGGTTTATAAACTGTATTCCTTTATAAACTGTATTAACTTAGAGCATCTAGCATTACTAGGTTTACAATTATTGATCTAATTCTTGGAGATGTTAAATTACAAACAGTAAAAATTTTAAGATGAATAAATGTCTCAAGACTTTTTGCAAATTTGTTGTTTATGAACGTACCTTTGAAATGTACATTATGCATTTGCTTTTACTTCTTAACAACTGTAGAGGTCTTGGCAGTGAATCGTGTTTAAGAAGCTCTAAGATGTCTTCCCAAACTGTGAATGATTTACTTGTAAAAGAATGGCATTTAACTATGCACCTTTCAAGGGTCCTCAGTGTAAAATGAAACATAGTGTTCTTTGTTGATCTTACGTGATACCCCTGTGGAGATTAGTAAAAAATTATTATCTTTCTTGACTTTAAGAGGTATTTCTTATGTTAATGGTAAAGTGGAAGTAACATACTTCATATGGGTTATAAAAAATGTTAACCTTTTTTTATCCTTAAGGAATTATAGTCAGTCATAAACTCTGTAAAAAGGATGAGATCATTACTTAGATTGGGACCATTTCAAGATGAGAGAAGATATGAAAACATGAATGTCAAGATTTTTTGAAAAATTAACATTTAATTGCACACTTTTAAAAAGTATATATTAAGAGGTCAATATAAGTTTAATCAATTAAAAGCTAAATAAATTTTTCACATTTTTTTTGGAAAAAGAAAATGGAGGAATTATAAAATAATTTTCGTGGTTATAAAACCATAATATATAAAGGCACAAACATATACAAGATTTGGCCACTAATGAAGTTAAATAAAGTTATAAATTGTAAGTGTCTATGTAAGTTTTAAACTTAAAAGCATTTCAGTCCATATAGGATCTAATTTCATTTTATTTTATCAAATGGTAATACAGTGCCATAAATTAATAATATGCTAGTCTTTTATTTTTTAACTTAAAAAGCCCTTCAGCTTTATTAAGATAAAATTGGTGAATCAAATTGTATATATCTAAAATATACAAAATGATGTTTTTATATATAAAATAATTATTGTGAAATAATTATCATATCAAGCTAATTAACATATCCATCAATTTGCATAGCTAACTTTTTTTTGTATGTTGTGAGACAATTAAAAATCTACCCTCTCAGCAATTTCAAGTATATAATACAAAAATATGAAGGACAGTCATGGCTGGATGTGGTGGTTTATGCCTATAATCTCGGAATTTGGGGTGGCCAGGGTGGAAGGATTCCTTGAGCCAAGAAATTTCAGACCAGCCTGGCAACATTGCCCTGTCTCTACAAAAAGAAAAAAAAAAAAAATTTCACTGTAGTTATTTTGCTATACATTAGATCTCCATAGCTCATTTATCTTACACAACTGAAACTAGTAACCTTAGACCAACATTTCCCCATTTCCTTCCTCTCCAGCTCCTGGGAGCCCCATTCTACTCTTTGCTTGTTTCAGTGTGACTTTTTGGGCTCTACACACAGGTGAGATTATGCAGTATTGTCGTTTTTGCCTGGCTTATTTCATTTGATTTAAAGTTCTACAGGTTTATCCTTGCCGCGGCAACAACAGTCTACCACTCTTTTATTAATAACAATTGTACTAATTGTTAATGGAATCACTGTTATTACCATTTATCAACAGAAGTATCTCTAATGTTTAGTATATCTTCTATTCCAGCTCAATTATACATGCTTTGCTGTAGTAACATCTGATATTATAGGCCATAATTTTATAAAGAAAGAAGACTAAAAACAAAGTTTTACTTTTTTTTCTTTTATAAGAAAGAAAACTGGCCCTAGTTTTAGAGATGAGAAAAAGCAATGAAAAGAAAATATAAGTAATTGATATAGTTCCTCTCAGGTAGCACATATTGAAATGAGCATTGAGCATTCAAATACACAGGCTCTCATGTGGTAATTTGTCTTTTCACCATTTAACTTCTTTTAAAGCAAGTGTATGCCTTATAAACACATTGGCCTGGAAAGGAAAATCAGAAATTCTGTATTAAATCTGAGCTCTTATTTCCTCTAGCTTTATGGTATGGGGTAATCAGTTCTTAATCTTTAAATGCATGTACAGCACTGTTACTTTATAAATATATTCCGTTCATAAATTCAGGCTATGTCTCTCATTTTCTACAAAAATATTCCCAACATTTTTACTTCTATAATCCTACTGACTTGTGACATAACGTATTTCATAAGCATCTATAGTGTCATAGACAAAACTAAATCTGAGACAAAATTAACAAAGGCTATGCATTCATAAAATTGCAGCAGAAGAACACATATGCATCACTTTTGTTTCAGAGGAGTTTAATGGTGTTAGAAAGGAGAGTCAATTTTAGAGTAAAGAGAGGAAATACCTAGACAGTCTCTTATTGGTAAGCACTCTCGTAGTTCTTGGAAGAGGTGTATTCAAATTGGTCTTCAGATATATTTGGCAATTCTTGGTTAACTGTAAAGGTCAAGCAAGCGGTTTTGAGGAATTTTAAAAGAGAAAGAATTGCTCAGTATTAATGCAGAATGTGTACTATGACTGTTCATTTCTTAGAATAAGTGGGGATCAATAGAATGCTTTTCTGTGGTCAAACTGCAATAATCGTCTTTAATTAGGGGAGAGGAGACCACTATGCCAGGCAGTTGCTCATTAGAAAGATTTTGACTGCCACCAGGTGTGGTGGCTAATGCCTATAATCCAAGCATTTTGGGAGGAGAATGCAGGCTGATCACTTGAAGTCAGGAGTTCAAGACTGCCTGGCCAACATGGTAAAACCCTGTCTCTACCAAAAAATATAAAAATTTGCTGGGCATGGTGGTGTACACCTGTAATCCCAGCTACTTTGGAGGCTGAGGAAGGAGAATTGTTTGAAACCTGGAGGTGGAGGTTGCAGTGAGCCGAGATTGCACCACTGCATTCCACCCAGGGGGCAGAGTGAGACCCTATCCCTCACCCAGCAAAAAAAAAAGATTTTGATTGCAAATTTATAGAAATAGAATCATGAAAAGGGCACTCATTTTAATAGCACACATTTAAAGTGAAAATTAAAATTAAATTAGGAGATAGTTTTTAAATAAAAACATTTTTAAAAAACAATTATTTAAATCAAAATTTGGTTATGGTATGTTATGGTAAATTATATTTTAGAAACAGAAGGTTTATTTTTTCCAGCTATGAATCTATACAAAACATATATTTAATATATATTTACCTACAAAATATATTCTTACTGATATCATCATATATTTCTTTTTTTTTTTTTTTTTGAGATGGAGTTTAGCTCTTGTTACCCAGGCTGGAGTGCAATGGCGCAATCTCAGCTCACCGGAACCTCCGCCTCCTGGGTTCAGGCAATTCTTCTGCCTCAGCCTCCTGAGTAGCTCGGATTACAGGCACGCACCACCATGCCCAGCTAATTTTTTGTATCTTTAGTAGAGACGGGGTTTCACCATGTTGACCAGGATGGTCTCGATATCTTGACCTCGTGATCCACCCACCTCGGCCTCTCAAAGTGCTGGGATTACAGGCTTGAGCCACCGCGCCCGGCCAATCATCATATATTTCTAATATTTGCTGTAAGGGATAGACAAAAATAAGTGGACTGTTTATTCGCTGGTTAATTTGGCTTGTTTTTCCTTGCTGTAACAATTTGTAAGTATTATTCAAGTTTTTTCTCTGGTCTTTAAACATGTTAAGTAAATTTACTGTGTAAGATATTACACAGTGGCACCCACCTATAATCCAGCACCTTGGGAAGCTGAGGTAGGTGGATCACAAGGTTGAGAGATTGAGACCATTGTGGCCAATATGGCAAAACATGGTCTCTACTAAAAATACAAACATTAGCTGGGCGTGGTGGCACATGCCTGTAGTCCCAGCTACTCAGGAGGTGGAGGCAGGAGAATGGCTTGAACCCAGGAGGTAGAAGCTGCAGTGAGGTGAGATGGTGCTACTGCACTGCAGCCCGGTGACTGAGTGAGACTCTTCAAAAAAATATTTTTTGCTAAGTTATAATAGGTTTGCTAGGTTTTAATAGGTTTGCTAGGTTTTGCTAGGTTTTAATGATGGAACACAAATTAATAATATTTCTTAGTTGTGTTGTTACTGTCATAGTTTAATATTTGTGTATGTGCATGCATGAATACTTGGACCTACAACTATGCCCATGAACTGAACCTGTTATGTTCCAGAGTACCAACACTGAATAACGATTTCACTTTTATCCCCCTGACTTTCTCATGTTTCTCATCCTACTCATTTCTGTCACATCGGCTATAGAGATGAAAAGATCTTTCGTGGATAGCTATTTTAAAAATATAGTATTTGTGCCCTCATTTGTACTTTTCAAAACTAAAGTTTGCAAATGCAAGTATGTAGAAGAATAGTTATTTTCTGCTTTTTATTTATTTATTTTTTTTGGTATTTTAAGTGTTGTGAAGATTTATCTTGCCTAATTTAGTTTCTTGCTGTATAATTTTCACCTTCAAGAAAATACACATTCAAGAGATAACTGTTGGATTAAATCCTAGAAATTTTGATGAAGCAGTTAATTGTAGAAATGGAATCAACTCAATCCATGCTGTCTAATAGCTATGTTGGAACTTTCCTACTTTACAATAAGAAATCAATAAAAAGGGAAGTAATTCTTCCTACCAATTAGGCTTACTTTCTAATTTTCAGCATTCTAGATGATTATGAATGCAATTTTAAAAATAAATTAGTAAGGAATTTCATATCTTTGCAAAATCACGATCAAAATTACAACAAAATCTACTACATGTGATTATTTAAATCCAAATATACTCCACTGACTTGAATATCATATTGTGCTGATTATACATTTCTTCTATCATTGTGCAAATTTATATAATGCTCTAATATTGGAAATTTTAATAAAAATAAAATATTAATCAAATAATATTTTCAATAACTCATATTTATGTTCACCCAAAGAAGTTTATGTTGAAATACATTTTAACTATTCTGATTATTATATATTTATATAATCATAACATTTCTATATTCTAATTTAAAACTTTATTTAAATACTATGAAAGAATTGAAATGTATGGGCTGCCATATGTTTTTCACCATAATTTTGCTACCAAATACTTTTATCTTAAAATGAGACATACAATTTAGAGAATTGTATGAGACATACAAAGACTGTATTAATATGACATATAATTACTGTTTTTAAGAATATGAGACATGCAATTACTGTTTTTCTTGAGACTAATACACACAATATATACATATTTCTCTTGTAACTTGACAGGCAAATTTGATAAATTAATACATTTAACAGAGTACAATAGTAATAAATATGAGATGCATATTATAAATTTTATGTAAAAGAAATATACATTCAGATATAATATTTAAGGTTAAAAAATTGAACCATGAAAAATTGAAATTATAAACTGGAACAAAAATTCTAGATGAGATTATAAGGCGACACAAAGCAGCAAATGAAAGTGATTTTCTTTTAGCATAATGCAGTTTATAGGGAGTTATACAAGTTAAATTAAAATTATTAAAATATGTGGCTTCCATATATTAGGTAATAGTTCTTATAATTACCTATATAATAAGGCACAGAGAAACTGAGTCACTTGCCAACGTTTACATGGTTAGTTAGTGGAAGAGCAGATAATTAATGTTTGTAGGCTGCCTTTAAGGCCAACTCCTAAACAAAATTAGATGAGCCTTTTCCAAAATTTGGATTTAACATGTTATACTTTGCCTGAATTTATTATTCTGAGTTTGTGGAATGATATTTTAGGAGGTGTTCTAATATTATTGGAAAACTTTTTATTTGAAAATTCATAAGACCATGTGTAGAATAAAGACTGTGATGCGTTGAGGTTAGGCAATTGTTTATGTCAGCAAGTCCCAAATTTATTTCAACATGGAATGTTATTTTCATAGAGTGAATGAAATAATGGTCCTTGGGGAAATAATACTAAAAATTACTTTCAAACTATTTGCACTTTTTTTACCTTGCAAAAATGAAGAAGTAAAATATACGGAAAAAGTGAGTTTATACAAGTAAATGTAAACATTATAGCAATGTTAATGTTGAAAAGAGAGCTCTCATAGAAACTAATGGATGGATGGATGATAGATTCATAGTATTGAAAATTATGAATAAATTAAGACTGAAAGAAGCCTACTGGTACAGTGCTTAATGTTACAGACAAAGTGCCCAAATTGTTTCTACAAATACAAGATGGTGATATCTAACTTTTAATTCCCAATTTGCTCAACAGGAATCTTTTTTTTTTTTTTTTTTTTTTTTGAGACAGTCTCATTCAGTCACTCAGGCTGGAGTGCAGTGGCCCAGTCACAGCTCACTGCAGCCTCTACCTCCAGGCTCAAGTGATCCTTTCACCTCAGCCTTCCAAGTAGGTGGGACTACAGGCATGCACCACTATGCCTGGCTAATTTTTCATTTTATGTATATATGTATGTATTTATTTGTTTTTGTGGAGATGTCATTTCCCCATGTTGCCCAGGTTGGTCTAGAACTGCTGGGCTCAAGTGATCCACTCACTTAGGCCTCCCAAAGTTGTGGAATTATGAGCATTAGCCACTGCATCCAGACAACAGGAGTCTATTTATATTCAATCCATAAAGTAAATTACTGTATTTTTGTTCTCATGATGTTTCCCTTAATTTAGGCCATATTCTCATACTTACTCACATTAATCTTAGACTTAATTGATATTTATATCTTCCCCATTACAACCAAAGTGTTTTAAGAGTTTACCATGTTTTTGTGGACTTCTTGTCCACCCTCATCATGTTGCTATATGCAAAACATAAACTCTAGCTTTTAGAGGGTGTACTTTCTCTTTTTCATAAATAATTGTGACAATCACATTTGAAATAAAATTTGTTTGGATATAACCTTGTGGGTTCAAAGGCAACTTGTTTTAAGAAAAAAATTATTTCTCAAATTTTTTTTTCTTGCATTGGGAAATCTGATGTCGATCAGGAGATGATCTGCTTTTAGTGTCTGGAAACATCCAGAGATTTCTCAGTGTTTTTATTGTTAGTCTTAAATTTCATTGTGTTCACAGTTACAGATATTTCCCTTATCTTCCCTGTCAGGTGTTCCTGAGTCTTTCCATATAAAAAGGTCTTTCACCTTTCTTTAAGTTTGGAAATCTGATGTATACACTTCCCTCTTGCTGGAAATTCTAGCAATCAGATTTTGGCGTTTAAACTTCTAGCCATTGTAGAACTTAGGTTTCATTTTGTACTTTGTTCTTTTTTTATGTTCTGTCGCTTTTTGAAAGAATAAATACCTCAATATGTTTCTTTTTCTTTTTTTTTTCCTTCTTTTTTTTTTTTTTTTTTTTTTTTTTTTTTTTTCGCAGTAACAGAGAAAGAGAGACGCTTGGGTTTAGGCAAGTGTGGGATTAGTGAGCATCACCATGACAGTGGTTATGGGAGAGGAAGGAGTAGGCTGAGCTGAGAGAAAAGATGGATCCAATTCTGGGCACTCTAAACTTGTGATACTTATGGAACATGCAAGAGAACTTGCCCAATAGAAAGTAGGGCACTTAGTTCTGGCACTCAGGAAAGAGATTTAAGATGATGACATAGACTTGGTATTCATCAGAATGTGGGACAGAGGAAGGTCTGGGGTCAAGCCCCGAATATGCACATCTTTTAAGTATCCCTAAGTGATTTTGAAGCAGGTTGTTCACAGTCACATGCATAGCAATAAATAGTAGGTAAAGCTATTGGTGTGGACTAATGTCTTTAGGAGACGTGATAGAGACAGAAGGAAAATACGGTAAAGATGGAACCATAAAAGTGACAATATGTAAAAGGAAGGCAGGAAAAGATGAACTCTGTAAGAAGAGAATAAGAAAAAGGCTGAGAGGAAGCTGAGGGTCAAAACATCAAGGAAGAATGTATAAGAATAATTATAGCACCAGTGATCCTGAAGATTAGGACCAGAGAAAAATCTGGAAAACTGATTACATTTGGCAACCAAAAAAATTGGGACCTCAGTGAGACCAGTTTTCATGGGACAGATGAAGATCAAAGCCAGTTGCAAAGGGTAGAGGCTTAACTGCACCATGAGAAAGAAGAGATAATAAATGCAAACCAGAATTTTTTTTTTTTTTTTTTTTTTTTTTTTTTTAAGAAGGAGAGGAAAAGAGAGGAAGAAAAAGAGGGAGAGAGAACAGGAATATTGCTTTATTCTATGAATGGGTATTAATAATGGCCGATCATTATTTTGTGTATTTAAAGTGGAGAATGTATATTTTATGTATCTAAAGTGGAGAGCTCCACAAGTACTTATTAAGTTTACTTGTTCCAGATCTGAGTTCAAATTCTGGATATCCTTATTAATTTTCTGTCTCGTTGAGTCTAAATCTCTTTATGGGTCTTATGTATCTGGGTGTTAGGATGCATTGATCCTTATACCACTCTATCTTTGTTGCTTTGAAATCTGTTTTATCAAATGCATGAATTGCAACTCCTTTTTGTTTATTTATTTATTTTTGTTCTCCATTTGGTTGGTAAATCTTTCTCCAACCCTTTGTTTTTAGTCTTTGTGTATCTTTGGATATAAAATGGGTCTGGATGTAGTATACAGTTAGGTTTTGGCTGTATCTTTTAATTGGGGGATTTAGTCGATTTAAATTTAGGATTACTGCCATTTGATGTTAACTGGCTATTTTATCCATTCGTTGATGTAAATTCTTCTTTATGTTGATGCTCTTTACTTTTGGTATATTTTTAGAAAGGCTAATACTGGTTGTTCCTTTCTATGTGTAATGCTTCTTTCAGAAGTTTTTGTAAAGCAGGCCTGGTGGTAATAAAATTTCTAAGTACTTGCTTGTTCATAAAAGATTTTATTTTTCCTTCAATTGTGAAGCTTAGTTTGGCAGGATATGAAATTCTGGGCTGAAAGTTATCTTCTTTAAGGATGTTAAATATCAGCCCCCATTCTCTTCTGGCTTGTAGGGTTTCTGCTGAGAGATCTGCTGTAAGTCTGATAGGCTTCCCTTTGTGGGTAACCTGACCTTTCTCTCTGGCTGCCCTTAGTATTTTCTCCTTCATTTCAACCCTGGTGAATCTAAAGATTATGTGCCTTGGGGTTGCTCTTCTTAAGGAATGTCTTTGTGGTGTTCTCTGTATTACCCGAGGTTGAATAGTGTCCTGCTTTGCTAGATTGGGAAAATTCTCCTGGATAATATCCTGAAGAGTATTTTCCAGCTGGGATTCATTCTCTCCATCACATTCAGGTACACCTATCAAACGTAGGTTAGGTCTTTTCACATAGTCCCATAATTCTTGGAGACTTTGCTCATTCCTTTATATCCTTTTTTCTCTATTCTTGTCTTCTCATTCCATTTCATTAAGTTGGTCTTCGACCTCTGATAGCTTTTCTTCTGCTTGATCAATTCAGCTATTCAAACTTGTGCATATTTCACTAAGTTCTCGTGTTGTATTTTTCAACTCCATTAGTTCATTTATATTCCTCTCTATATTGTCCATTCTTTTTAACATTTCGTCAAACCTTTTTTCTAAGTTCTTAGTTTCTTTACATTGGGTTAGAACAAGTTCTTTCAACTCCCAAAACTTTTTTATCATCCACCTTCTGAAGCCTACTTCAGATAATGGAACACAGTCCTTTTCCATTAGGGCTTGTTCCGTTGCTGATGAGGAATTGCAATCCCCTGTAGAGGGAGAGGGGTTCTGATTTTCGGTATTCTCAGCCTTTTTAGGCTGTTTTTTTTTTTTCCCTTTATTGTGATTTTATCCATCTGTTGTCTTTACAATTAGCGCCTTTCTGATTAGGTTCCTGAGAGGATGTTCAATTTATTGATTCCCAGTGCTGGAATCCGAGCAACCCTCTGCACCGGCCAAAACAGCAGCGATAAGACTGATGGTGCTCTTCTGCCTGGGAATCTCCAATCTGGCTTCCTTCTTGAGTCCGCAACAAGCGGCTCTGCCTTCCCGGAGCTCCAAACGCCAGTCAGTAGGGTAACCCGTCCCATTTACTGTGCACAAAGAGCTGCCGCGCCGAGGTGACGACAAAACCGCTGCGCTGGCCACAGAAGTCGTGCTGGCGACCCGAGGGGCTCCTCCACTGGAAATCTTCTGGTCCGTGGGTGACAAAAATTCCTCTGAAAGTGTGGCGTCCTCACATTTTCTGAGCTTTCACTGGGAGCTACAATCCCGAGCTGTTAGCGATCAGCCATCTTGGATTGTTTCTTTAACTAACTGATGAATATTTTTTTCAAATGGATCCAGTCAGCTCCTTATCCCATTCACTGTACTATGTTTTTCACATGCACTGTTTCCATTTTATTATTCCTAGTGTTTTTTTATTATATTGATTGTGATATGGTTTGGCTCTGTGTCCACACCCTGATCTAATTTCAAAATGAAATTAGAAATTTCATTTGAGGGAGTGTCCTGTTGGGAGGTGATTGGATCATGAAGGAGGACTTTCCTCAGGCTATTCTCATGATAGTGAGTGAGCTCTTAGGAGATCTTATGGTCTAAAAGTGTTTGGCAGTTACCCCCTCACTTTGTCTCTCCTGCTGCCCTGTGAGACATGCCTTGCTTATCCCTCACTTTCCACCATGATTATAAGATTTCTGAGGCCTTCCAGCCATGTAGAACTGTAAGTTTAACCTTTTATTGTTTGTAAATTACCCAGTCTTAGGCAGATTTATTATACAGTGCCAAAAAAAAAAAAAAAAAAAAAAAAAAAAAAAAACTAATACAGATAATTGGTACCTTGGAGCACTGCTATAAAGATACCTAAAACTGTGGAAGCAACATTAGAACTGGGTAACAGCAGAAGATGGAACACTTTGGAGGACTCAGAAGATAGACAGATGTGAGAAATTTTGGAACTTTTTAGAGACTTGTTGAATAATTTTAACCAACATCCTAGTAGTGATACAGACAATGAAGTTGAGGCTGAGGTGGTCTCAGAAGGAGATGAGGAACTTCCTGGGAACTGGAATAAAGCTCACTCTTGCTGTGCTTTAGCAGAAACTGATGGCATTTTGCCCTTATCCTAGATACCTGTGAAACTTTGAACTCAAGAGAGATAATTTAGGGTATCTGGTATATGAAATTTCCAAGCAGAAAAGTGTTCAAGAGCTGGCTATGCTTTATATAAAAGTGTACTCACATATAGACAAACAAAGAGTTCATGTAAAACTGAAACTTATGTTTAAAAGGGAAGCAGAGAATAAAAGTTCAGAAAATTTGCAGTCTGAGCTTGTGGTAGAAAGAAAAAACAATTTTTGGGAGAGAAAGCACATCTCGGAATTGTTCATAAAAAGAGAAGCTGAATGTTAACAGCCAAGACAATGGAGAAAATGTCTCCAGGGCATGTCAAAGATTTTTGCATCAGCCCCTCCCATTATAGTCCTGGAGACCTAAATAATTTCAAGGGCCCCAAACCTGGAGTCCTGCTGCTGCTTCATGCAGACTCAGGACTTGGTTCCTGCATCCCAGCTGCTCCAGCTCCAGATATGGCTAGAAGGAGCCAAGGTATAGTAGCTCAGTTCATTGCTTCAGAGGATACAAGCCCCAAGCCTTGGCAGCTTTCACATGATGTTGAGCCTGTGGGTGCACCAAAGGCAAGAACTAATGTTTGGGAACCTCCCCCTAGATTTCAAAGAATGTGTGGAAACACTGGATGTCCAGGCAGAAGTCTGCTTCAGGGGCAGAGCCTACATGAAGACCCTCTGCTAGGGCAGTGTAGAAGGGAAATGTGGGGTTAAAGCCCCCACATAGAGTCCCTACTAGGACACTGCCCAGTGGATCTGTGAGAAGAAGGTCATCATTCTTCAGACTCCAGAACGGTAGATCCACCAACAGATTGCACCATGCAAAGCTTCAGGCATTCAACACCAGCCCTTGAAGGCAGCCATGCAAAGCCATAGAAGCAGAGGCCTTTGAAGCTCACTCTTGCATCAGAATCCCTTGAACATGAGACATGGACTGTAAGGAGATTATTTTGGAACTTTAAGGTTTAATGTCTGCCCTGCCAGGTTTCAGACTTGCATGGGGCCTGTAACCCCATTGTGTTGGCCAATTTCTCCCATTTGGAATGGGAACATTTACCCAATGCACATACCCACATTGTGTCTGGAAACTAAATAACTTGCTTTTGATTATACAAGCTCATATGTGGAAGGGGTGTGCCTTGTCTCAGATGAGACTTTGAACTTAGCCTTGGGGTTAATGCTGGAATGAATTAAGACTTTGAGGGACTATTGGGAAGGCACGATTGTGTTTTCAAATGTGAAAAGGATGTGAAATTTGGGAGGGGCCAGTGGCAGAATGTCATGGTTTGGCTCTATGTCCCCACATAAATTTCATCTTGAATTGTAATCCCCATGTTTCAAGGGAGGGACTCAGTAGGAGGTGGTTGGATTGTGAGGGCAAATCCCCCATACAGTTCTCATGATAGATAGTGAGTTCTCATGAGACCTGATAGTTTAAAAGTATCTGGCAGTTCCCCCCTTGCTGTCTCGCTCTCCTGCCATGATGTAAGGTGTGCCTTGCTTCCCCTTTACTTTACGCCATGTTTGTAAGTTTCCTGAGGCCATCCCAGCCACGTGGAACTGTGACTAAATTAAATTTTTTTTTTAAATAAATTATCAAGTCTCAGGGAGTTTTTATAGCAGTGTGAAAGCAAACTAATACAGTTAGGTATTTTTATTTCTTTCTTTTTCAATAGATCTGATCTTGTCCTAAAATGTTTGCTTTTTAAGTAACTATGCTACTCCAAGGGTGTGTATTTATTTAGATTAACTCATAGTCCACTGATGTTATTGATTATTCCATTAATACTAGCTCTTGTTTTGTATTGGTAATGTCTAGTCACAATGTGTGCACACCAAGTTTGGTGAATAAGTTAAAAAAAGTGATGCACTTCAGTGTGGAAAGTTTCAGCAAAGTTCCTCTTGTTGCAGTGGAACAGACAATTACTCTGGTCAGAGAGTCACCTTTATCCCTGAAAAAAAGTATCAGTAGGATATGGCAATTTTGATAGTTTTTAATCCACAAAATCCCAAAATTGAGAGAAGAAATTGATAGAAGATTAAAAATACAAAGGAGGCAATGGTTACTGGAGGCAACATTGGGGTAAAGTGAGTGTCAGATGCTGTACACCTCAAACATCTTCAATCTTTATTTGTCAATTAAATTTTAATTTTTTTAAAGCTTGCCTCTAATCTTCATGGGCAATGTTATTTTGTCTGTCATTATTCACCTCCTCCACACCCATAACAGTTCAAAAGAGTCTTCCGTCTTCCTGGGAAGTTTTCTGGGTTTGTTGGTGTTATTGCTGGAAATAGTAGCTTTGATAGTGGTTTCTGAAATCACGTTTCCATTTATTTTTACATCTTTTTTCGTATCCTTTCAGAGTTGATTGTGAAGGAGGTAATCAACTGCCTTTGCTTTTGAATACATTGCAAGAAAGCTAAATCTCAATTTATTTTTATATTTGCAGCCTTGTGTAAATAGGGAAGATGTGTAGGTAATGTATTGGTATTCTAAATTAACTAAAGAATTTTATGAATATCAAGTTATTCTTTATTTCATGGTAAGTATTATGAAAATAACTTTGTATTTTGTTAATAATATAAAACATTGGATGTAAAACAAACAAAACTTCTTATTAATGAAAATGCTTTGATGATCTTTAAAATACATATTGCTATAAAGAATTATGAAATGGTCAGCCAGTTATCTATAACTTTTAAGATTCAACTTTTAGGATCATTTCTTAACTCTAATGGACATTAACTCAGTGATATAAAAAATTTTAAGAAGACTGTTTTTTCTTCAGGTATAGTAAAAATGTAATACATATATATATAATTTGCAGGATTACCTGGAAATAAGAGAATGTGTTCTATAAGTAAATACAGACACACACACACACACACACACACACACACACACACAGAAACACATACATATGTATGCATGAATATGTGTATATACTATATTGATGTGTGTGTATATATATATATATACATGGATATATACATTATGTGCATGTATATATGTATATACATGCATATAGTGTATATATATGATATATATGCACACACACACACATATATATGTACAAAATACATATATATACACACACACATATATCATGGGACATAATTTTGCTTTTTACCCAAATTGAAAACACAAATTCTACAATTGTATTAAGTTGAACTATTTATTACCTCCTTTAAAAAATAGTATATATTATTTATATTTTTTTTAATTTTTATTGCATTTTAGGTTTTGGGGTACATGTGCAGAATGTGCAAGATAGTTGCATAGGTACACACATGGTAGTGTGTTTTGCTGCCTTCCTCCCCTTCATCCACACTTGGCATTTCTCCCCGGGCTATCCCTCCCCAGCTCCCCCCGCCGCTGTCCCTCCCCCATTCCCCCCAATAGACCCCAGTGTGTAGTAGACCCCTACCTGTGTCCATGTGTTCTCATTTTTCTCACCCGCCTATGAGTGAGAATATGCGGTATTTCCTTTTCTGTTCTTGTGTCACTTTGCTGAGAATGATGTTCTCCAGATTCATCCATGTCCTTACAAAGGACACAAACTCATCATTTTTGATTGCTGCATAATATTCCATGGTGTATATGTGCCACATTTTCCCAGTCCAGTCTATCATCGATGGGCATTTGGGTTGGTTCCAGGTCTTTGCTATTGTAAACAGTGCTGCAATGAACATTTGTGTGCATGTGTCCTTATAGTAGAAAGATTTATAGTCCCTTGGATATATACCCAGTAATGGGATTGCTGGGTCAAATGGAATTTCTATTTCTAGGTCCTTGAGGAATCGCCACACTGTCTTCCACAATGGTTGAACTAATTTACACTCCCACCAACAGTGTAAGAGTGTTCCTATTTCTCCACATCCTCTCCAGCATCTGTTGTCTCCAGATTTTTTAATGATCGCTATTCTAACTGGCGTGAGATGGTATCTCAATGTGGTTTTGATTTGCATCTCTCTAATGAACAGTGATGATGAGCATTTTTTCATGTGTTTGTTGGCCTCATGTATGTCTTCTTTTGTAAAGTGTCTGTTCATATCCTTTGCCCATTTTTGAATGGGCTTGTTTGTTCTTTCCTGTAAATCTGTTTGAGTTCTTTGTAAATTCTGGATATCAGCCCTTTGTCAGATGAGTAAACTGCAAAGACTTTTTCCCATTCTGATGGTTGCTGATTCACTCTAGTGACTGTTTCTTTTGCTGTGCAGAAGCTGTGGAGTTTGATTAGGTCCCATTTGTCTATTTTGGCTTTTGTTGCCAATGCTTTCGGTGTTTTGGTCATGAAGTCCTTGCCTACTCCTATGTCCTGAATGGTTTTGCCTAGATTTTCTTCTAGGGTTTTTATGGTACCAGGTCTTATGTTTAAGTCTTTAATCCATCTGGAGTTAATTTTAGTGTAAGGTGTCAGGAAGGGGTCCAGTTTCTGCTTTCTGCACATGGCTAGCCAGTTTTCCCAACACCATTTATAGCCGCATTCTCAGATGGACCTTGGTTGCCCAAAGAACAGGGAAAGTTCCAGGTGTAGGAGAGACATGGAACGCCAGCACAGCCGGTGTTTTGTCTCACGGCCGGTTCGGCCGGCACAGAAACGCAGTGGCACCCGGCACAAAACTCACTGGTCTGGGTGCCCTGTTAAACCGGCAATCTAAGATTTGGAAGGGCAGATTGACATGTCCATCTGATTCAACAGGACTTGGACAATGAGCCAGGCGAGGAGATTCCTGGGAAGCGCGATTTGAGCCGGTGCAGTGGGCAGCGGCACGGGAGACTGCACAGATCCTAGTGCCCTATCAGCAGGCTACTGGGGCACCAGTGAGAGTCAACCGTTCAAATTGGGGAGAAAAAGAGAGAGAGAGAGAGAGAGAGAGGATGGACTCTGAGGCAGGGAGCCAGGTGATCGGGCTCGGCGGGTCCCACCCTCACGGGGACAAGCAGGGCGGCCATTGGAAGCACTCGGGGTTGAGAGTTTTGCTGCGGGCACAGCTGAATCTAAAACGGTGCAGCCCGGTGGGGGGCGGGGCGTCCGCCAATACAGACGCAATCCACCCCTACTGAAGTACCGCCCAGTGCTGACGCAGCCCGCCATTGCCGAGGCAACCCACCATAACAGAGAGATTCTGCCAGCAGGGCTGAGCGCACCACAGCAGAAAGGAGCCCCGCGGCAGCAGGGCAGACCCGCGCTAGCAGGGCGGAGCCTTGGCAGGCAAATAGTGAATATTATTTAATTTTTATGATTAAAAATAAAATATTCTCTGATTATAAAATTAAAATGGGTAATGAATACAGAATATAGTTAAAAGATGGAAGTACTTTTTTAAATCTATGATACAAAATAGCAGGACTTCAGTTTTACTATTGTGTTAAGAGCAAAGTAATATTTCAAATGTAGAAATATATTCAATGGGAATTTAGTTTATTTAAACATTTTTGTCTTTTCCCATTATATTAGAAATTCAGGTCATATTACATTACATAAAACAAGCACTTCATACATTCACTATAATTATTATAATATTATATTTACAAAACACTTTATTGATAACTTCCACCTTAACAACATAATATGATATTATAGGGTATGTAACTGTATAAAATATATTTTCATTTAGGACTTTCAGAACAACTACTGTGAAATACTCAACATAGTGGCAAACAGTAATTATGAACATTGCAGAACTCTGCTTATCAACGGGAATAGGTGAGTCAGAGAAGTAAAAGCTTGTGCTTCATTTCCACACAACACAAACATGAATTTTCAGACTTGCTTAACTAAATGAACATGTGAGTAAATAATTTCTAATGTTTATAACTTATTTTTGTTAGCATTTGGCTGTATCAATAGAATATAATAGCACAAAATGACCTTGGAAAAATATGGAAATGTGTCTAAGTCCTAAAAGCAAACCATTGTATGCCTCATATCTCATTTGTTAGAAATTCCTCACTGTACTTTTCTGGTTTTGTATTGTTAGTGTTCCGCTCTTATGGTGAAGGTTTTCTTTCATACATAACAAATAAAACTCTCGGCCTTTGGCTTTAGAAAGCCAAAGGGGGAAGAAAAGAAAGAAAGAGAAAGCTAAAAAGGGAGAAAATGTTTCCTTCTCTCTTATGGCTATAAAAATGCAGACACCATGCTAAGGAACCAGTTTTAATAAAGTGGTGAATTGAGAATATTAACAAAAGCATCAATCTTACTTGCCTTCTAAATGTGAAGACATGAAAATATATAATCCCGTTCAAGTTAGTTTTTAATGAACACGTATTTTAAGGCAAATGCTTCACAAAGATTGTTACTGTGTTCTCTAAAATATAATCTTTAATCCCTAAAAGTTTCTCCTTCTATTATTTTTCCCAAGTAGTTTCCATATTAACATTTAAAATATCTACCATAATTTTATAAACATTTAATAACATCTATAAAGTTTTTTGTTGAGCCAGAGAAGAAAGTAGAGTTACCGTTCTCGCCCATCATGCATAAAAGTATTTGATGAATTTCTTGTTAAAACAAATAATTTGTCTTTAATATTTAACAAAATAAAGTGCTCTTTATAAATGTTGGTCCCCCGAGCTGGACAAAGTCAATGACATTAGTTCTTGACTATTTGTATCCAGAAATATCTCTCCTTTTACTATAGTATTTAGATTTTATTGAGGCATTCTTGTTACCACTGCAGTTAAAATACACACTCAATAAAGGAAGAAACATAGAAACTTGCCTATTTAGCCCACCGCTTTGTCCCCAAGCTCCTAATACACTCCTGACACACAGAAATCATTCACTAAATATGTATTGAATAAAATAGTGAATTATGAAATGGATAGATATTTGTTTCATTAAGAATTTGGAATTTGAGTAAATAATATTATTGAAAGATACCATAGTGAGGGGCAGGACAAGATGATACTCTGCTGCATAGATGGAATACATTGAAGTTTTTTAAATGTATGATTTTAATACTATGATTTTAGTATTTATTAGGATTATATTAGCACCTAATATATAAAGTTAAGTTAGAGAAAGTATTTTGGAGAACTGATTTTCAAACTAAGACAGTTTTGGAAGTCTGGTATATATGAGTAAAAGGTTTCAGTTTCTCTTTTTAAAAACAGCAGTATTAAATAATATAAATGATACTGTATAGGAAATATCTTCCAGATATTAAAAGACTAGAGAAATGGAGCTTTATTAAATGCTAATTAAAATTAAAATGTGTCATGTAAGTTAATTTCTAAAAGCTAAACATGATTTTTCAAATATATTTCTATAGCATAGACTACAGAAATAGTTCGATACAATATAAACAAAAGTCTCACAGAGTAAGAATAAGAAAAAATTGTATCATTAAGAAGTTTCTTTCCCATAACTAAAATTTCAAGACAGCCATCTTTGTCTTAAAATTCAGAATGTAAAGCCAGGAAATAGTAGAATTTGCCTTCAGAAATGACTTATCTGTAGTATTTCTAAATGTGGAGCCATTATTTATTGAATGAGTAAACATTTCTGCAAATTTTAAATATTTATTACTTGTTACAGGGGTTTCCAGTGAGCTTTGTTATAGAAAAATCAAACTTCCTAATTTACTGGAAAAATACGTACAATCTGCAAGATCCAGAATGACATTCTTCAAAATCTCATTCTAAACTCATTAATAAGTCATACACATTAAAAAGAGTTAGCATCTTTATAAATGCAGAATTTCTTGCTTTTATTAATTTAATCTATTTTGTGTTGGGCAAGTAGGCCCAGGTTGGTCAGCACTAATTTTTCTCTCTGTTCCTTTGGGTATATATCTCTTCAAATCCTTTTAAAAATGTCTCAGGGTTTCTGGTGGAAGACAAAGTTTTATATTAAATAATGTTTAAAAGGTAGTTTAGGTAGCCGGGCACAGTGGCTCATGCCTATAATGCAAGCACTTCAGGAGGCCAAGGCAGGTGGATCACCTGAGGTCAGTTCGTGACCAGCCTGGCCAACAAGATGAAACCCTGTCTCTATTAAAAATACAAAAATAAGCCAGGTGTGTGGCCAGGTGCCTGTAGTCCCAGCTACTTGGGAGGCTGAGACAGGAAAATTGCTTCAACCAGAGAGTGGAGGTGGCAGTGAGCTGACATCATGTCACTGCGCTCCAGCCTGGGTGACAGAGTAAGACTGTCTCAAAAAAAAAAAAAAAAAAAAAGTAATTTAGGCTTTGTAAACATTCTCATGTGGATGAGTGTCAGATGCTAATACAAACAAAATATGGAAAATATATGTCCATGAGGGAAAGAAATGGATACAGATATCGATAAGCTAGCTAAGAAATAGGCTGTTTGAGGTGTGTTCACTTCATCAATTTTGCTGACTAAAAAAATGGAAAAAATAAATATTGCCTATGCAGAGAAGCTGAGTTCTAAAACTGATTAGTCTCTGTGGTGCAGAGATTCAGCCAGTGCTACCAGGAGCCAATTAAGAACTGATGATGGCAACCTCAACTTATTGACTAACTTATTGTCAGGGAACCCTAGGAGTTCATTGACCAGCCTGAGCCCACAGAGGCATTTGTACCCCTATTGTCTCAGCAGACAGAATTTCCCCATCCAAGAAAATTTCCTGACCCAGCCTGAAAAACCACAAGTCACTCACTGAATTTAAAAGATCATATAAGAAAGAAGACAGAAAAAGTATAAGTAATTACATTATACACTGTTTTTCATAAATTCGTTTTTGTTTCTATTTTTTAACATAGAGTTTCTTCCCAGACTGAAGCAAATAAAAATTTTGTGAAGATAATGACTAAACTCCATGGAAATGGCCTTTATAAAAGCACAGTAAAATTCAGTTAAAAGCAAAGGGTCCAGCTAGGAAGTTACATACAAATCAATTTAGAATATCTATAAGTGTGAGTAATGCAGTGAAAAATCAGGAATTCAATATCCATAAATCTGGGGCAGGGCAAAGCAGAGAGGTGAGTAACCAGACAAAAAAAGCTTAGTGCAGTGTTTCTCAAACTTGACACTGTCGTCATTTGGGGTCAGATAATTCTGTGTTTATGAAGAGTTGTCCTGTGTAATCAACAGTACCTCAAGATGTTGTCAAATGTTTCCTTGGTGTCAAAATTGTCTCTATTTGAGAACCAATGGTTTAGAGATAGTAGTTGAGCAGTGGATCAAAAATTTAAGCCGAATCAAAATCAAGTTGAGCCATAGATACAGATGACTAGTGATTTCATATTCTGTCTCAGCAATTAATAATAGTACAAAGTAATTACAAAATGACACTCATTGTTAAGCCCCTCATTAGCTATATTTTATTTTAACTTCACAAGATATGATACAGAAAAGAAAAATAAGGTTTATAGATAGTAACATCATAGGCAGTGAATATATTATTATTTATGTGTGCCTGTATTCAAAATCTATGAATAAGAATTAGAGTATTCTGCCTTACATTTTTTGTATGTGTCCTGCTTGGAAAGGAAGCAGTGTTTGGACACCCTAGATCTAATATTTAAGAGTTGGGAAGTATCAGCGGACTCTAGGAATTGCACAAATAATAAACAGGATTCTTTTTATGTGCTAATTTGTTTCTTCAATCTAAATACTACCTATCACCTACATTAGCATAGTAATACACAGAGACAAAGTTGAAGAGAAAATGCTAGAAATTCATTTCATGTGCTCACATTAACTCTGGCTTCATTGTGTAGTCATATCACAGTTTTTATTTTTCTGTATTGCCACAGTTTTATTTCATTGTATGTACTTTTCTATGTGTTTCTGTAAGCATTGGAATCTTTGTAAGGACATGGTTTATTTGTAAATGTTAATAACTCAGAAGTTCAAGAGCATGAATGAAAGAGCCACATAAACCCATGTAAAATTCAGAATTTAATTTATAGTATTTAAAATTTCTGTTTAAATAATTTGAAAGAATGTTAAATAGGTTTTCTGATTTACAACATAAATGTAACCTCTGTTATGTTTTTGGTATATTTAATATTAGAATATATTTAATATGCAGAGCTCAGCTCTGGCTACATAGATATTCAAAAGTTATATGATTCACCTCCATTTACTGTATGACTGTCAGAATAAAAGAAAAATTCATAAAGTAATATCTTCAGTGCTTAGATGCAAATCAAATATATATATATATTTAGTGAGGCCATTTTTATTTGAATTTGTTTCTGTTGATAGGTACTGTGCATTGTGGCTGGCTAACAGACATGACAAAAGCTTGAAACATTTTTTTCTTTATTTCTTTTCCTTTTCCCAATGTGAGATGACTATCACTGTGACTCATTCTTTTAAGTTGCTTCTGTGTGATGACTAATGTGTTCACTCAAACACCTGGTCAATCCACTATGTAATATCCAGCTGTTCACCTAATAGAAATAGTGCCTGCAAGCATACACCAGCTTGGTGTGCAAAAAAGAATTGCATATTTATAAAGTTATTTTAGTCTCAAATTACTAACCAGTTACCTCCATCAGAGCACTTTAAATATATGGGGGGAAAATTGGCCTGGAGGAGAATAGTCTCAATATATTTATTACAAAATGGAAAATCAACTGTTTTGTTGTTGAAATAAATGAAAAATTTGAAGTGTGTGTCATGTTTTAAGTAGTTTTCAAACACTAATATTACTTAAATATGTAATAATCACATACCTGGGGCTGAAATATATTCCTAATAAATGGTTAAAAAGAAATGTAAGTGTTACAGTCTCTCTAATTAAAATACTCTCAAGGAGATGAAGTTTTACTTGGATTTTGAAAAATTGATGTATAGATAGCCTGAGAGAATTGAAAAGATATTTATTCACTAAGATGTGTATAATGAAGTGCAGAAAAAAAGACAGGAAAGTGGAGGACAAATATCTAGGAAAACAGATGAAAAAAGAATAATCTGGTGGTTTTATGCAAGATGAGTACAAGTGTCTCTTGTAATGGGGGAGCAAGTTTAGCAGCAAGAACAGTATAAAATTCATTTCAATTATTCAAACATGAAGTAAAAAGAGGCTGAACTCACCAAATGGCAGTAGAATAGAAATGACAGATGTATGAGATATTGTACATGATGAATCAGGTCTTCTCTTTTCAATCTCCAAAATAGCCCCATAGTTAAATATGCTGATAATACAAATTTATGGGTGTGGTAAACAAGATGCAATGTAAATGAGAATTTGAAAGGGTCTGGAATATTTTGATAAACAAGCTAGTTGGCAAGCACATTTAAATGACAGCTCCTGTGAAGAAAAATATGTTTGATAATAATTAAACACCATAAGGAATTAATGGTTTGATTCATGAAGGAGCGGTGCTTATCTTTTAGTCAATAGAACCCATTGCTACATTTATCATCCACACAAAATAATATTTGTCACATTTTAAAACTTGTAAAACATTTTTACATACATCAAAAGGCCACTGTCAGGAAGACATAGCTTATATTGTAATGTGCATTTTATAAGTGCAGGCACTCATTGATTTCATTGTGTAACCATCCCATGGAGTAGGAATACATTCCAGGCTGTATAGCAGGGATACTACATTGGGCAGAGACCTATTTGCAGTTGTAAGCTTAAGGAAGTGTATCAGTCATAGTCCTGGAAGGAAAAAATGTTCTGAGGAACAGTTAAAATGTTTAAATGTTTGCCGTACCCAAAGGTGAATGAAAGCAGGAAGCTTTTGTCTCTATGGTAAGAAAAAGATGAAGTTGCATGAGCTCAACAAGAACTACCATTTGGTAGAGAAATGTGATCAACATGTGGAAGCTTGGAAGGGGATCACCAGGGAAATAAACACTTCACCTTGAGACCTACTCCCTGTTCCCTATAATTCTTATCTCTTACTGCTTCTCAGTAGCCAGCCCCATCCAGGAGCAAGTGGCAAGGGAATCTGTTGACCTAGTCTGCATGGGGAAGCCTCCCTAGATCTAGAGAAGAGTAGAGTTATATGGCCAGTGGCTCAGGAAGAAAAAAAATAATCCAGCAATAAATCTGTGATATGTTTTTAAAAAGATGTCAAAATAATGGCAGTAAATTATACAACTATATGCATCTTTCTTACCTAGAGACTCATCCTTGGCAAATGGTCAAAAGCAATTTTTTCCACAGAATATTACTCAGATTTGTAAGGTGAAAATGTCCTGGTCTAACTTAATTGGACTAGGAAAGTTACCTGAAATATACATGGGATTGGGCATGAGTAAAATTGACCATTTTTGAGGGGACTATATGTTCAATATGCCCCAGATAGATCCATAATACAAGCACTATGTGCACAAACATTAGTCAATTTCCTCAAGCTCTGGATTAGCCATATATAAGAGTGATTGTATATTTTTTTTCTGGATCCAAGTCTTTTTCTTTAATGTATTGAACAAATTCAGATGCTGCTTCAAGTTCTTTTATGTGCTTCTTAGCAGAGTACTGTTTCCAGAAGTAATTTATGAATAATTCACTCTTTCACCACTTAGAAAGTTAATTAACACATAGAGTGTCCATAAACTTCCTAATTATTCCTTTAATAATTTCATTTATATGTAGTTTAAATTGAATATTCAAATGCTAAGCCCATGATAAAATTATCCAAAAATTATTAAGTGTGTGGCAGACACTATCGACTCTCACTAACACATAAGGTCTGTCTCTCCTTTGGTGCACACCACATTAATTTTAAATCTATCATGTGATTGGCATTGGCAATTTACTCATTATAATAGTTATATGTCTGGACTTTGTCAGACTCTGTCCAGCAGCAGGGGCATAATTCTCTAAGTTCTTCTCCTTCATCATGGTGAATACTGAGGCCCAATACCCCAAGGCTATAGTGAAAGATACTGGGGACTGCTGCAGCTTTGGTGCCTATTTGATTACAATGATCACCTTGTACACCTTGATTTTCCTTGATGACCAGCAGTAGAAATGAACAAAGAAAAAGGATTAAGTTTTATTATTTTAATATCTTGAAATTTTTGAAGATTGTTTATTACCACAGAATAAACTAGCCAAGATTAACACTTTAAGTACATTAAACAATCTATGTCATGTCTTGAAGAATTTTTACATCCATACATGATGCATCCATGGAAATTCATTTCTTACAATTCTTGACCTTACTTACTTTTAGTATTCCCACCAGGTTACCTTATCCACACTAAAGCAATGTTATGCTGGAGCCAAGTCCATGAGAGCAAATTGTTAAATTTTCAATAATTTTGCAAACCAGTTATTTATTTTTTATTATTTGTATTTTATTTTATTTTAACTTCTAGAATACATGTACTGAACGTGCAGGTTTGCTACATACGTATTCATGTGCCATGGTGGTTTGCTGCACCTATCAACCTGTCATTTAGGTTTTAAGCACCGCATGCATTAGGTATTTGTCCTAATGCTATCCCTCCCTTTTCCCCACGATACCCCAACAGGCCCTGGTGTGTGATGTTCCCCTTCCTGTGTCCATGTGTTCTCATTGTTCAACACCCACTTATGAGTAAGGACATGCGCTATTTGGTTTTCTGTTCCTGTGTTAGTTTGCTGAAGATAACGGTTTCCAGTTTCATCTATGTCTCTGCAAACGACATGAATACATCCTTTTTTCTGGATGCATAGTATTCCATAATGTATATGTGCCATATTTTCTTAATCCAGTCAATCATTGATGGGCATTTGGGTTGGTTCCAAGTCTTTCCTATTGTAAATAGTGCTGCAATAAACATATGTGTTCATGTGTCTTTATAGTAGAATGATTTATAATCTTTTGTATATATACCCAGTAATGGGATTGCTGGGTCAAATGGTATTTCTAGTTCTATATCCTTGAGGAATGGCCACACTGTCTTCCATAATGGTTGAACTAATTTACATGCCTACCAACAGTGTAAAAATATTCCTATTTCTCTGCATCTTCACAAGCATCCGTTTTTCCCAGACTTTTTAATGAGCACCCATCTAACTGGCATGAGATGGTATCTCATTGTAATATTGATTTGCATTTCTCTAATGACCAGTGATAATAAGCTTTTTCTCATACGTTTGTTGGTCACATAAATATCTTCTTTTTAGAAATGTCTGTTCATATCCTTTGCCCACTTTTTGATGGGGTTTTTTAGCCCAGTTTTAAAGGAGCCTAAGTATTAATTTAGATAACTTATAACTAAACAAATTACTTAAAAAAAATGTGCACTTAAAATTAATGACTTTCTTGTTATTTTTCTCATTTTACTATTATTTAAGTTATTGCATACATATGTTGAAAATAATATGCTGTTTTGTACTACTGTGTTTCTCTTAACTTTAAAATCAGTGATATCCATTTGGTAGTTTGAAACTGGCCATGGTGAGATTATTTCTATTACAGAAATCAGCAAATATCAAAGCAGGGTTGGTTTAATTCACTTTCTTGACTGTTTAGACTTAGAAAAGTAGAAAGTACATGTTTACAAAGCCGATTAAACTTAATGGGAAGTGCGTTTGTAGTCATTACATTACCAATACATACAAAAATATTGAGGAAATAGTCTTCCAATATCCCAAAATCAATATTTAGTTCAACAAAGCAATTACTCACATCATTAATAAGCAAGTGCAGTTCTTTTTTTATTTTTATTTTTGGGAAGGAGTTTCACTCTTGTTGCCCAGGCTGGAGTGCAAAGGTGCGATCTAGGCTCACCGCAACCTCCACCTCCTGGATTCAAGCAATTCTCCTGCCTCAGCATCCCAAGTAACTTGGGTTATAGACATCCATCACTATGCCTGTCTAATTTTGATTTTTAATAAAGACAGGGTTTCATCATGTTGGTCAGGCTGGTCTTGAACTCCTGACCTCAGGTGATCTGCCCGCCTTAGCCTCCCAAGGTGCTGGGATTACAAGCATGAGCCACTGTGCCCAGCTTGACATACATTTTTATTGTTTTTTTTTTTTTATTTTACTCATAAGCATAAAATATCAACCAATATTCATTGTCCCCAAAAGTCAGTTATTAAACATTTATCAACACATGGCTGCACAAAAGTTACTTCATTCAGAAAGTTTATTTTTATAATCTTCTTTCAGGAAGTTTTATATATTAATCCAACTGTTATAAACATAATGTTTTTTTTCCCAAATTTGTATGTTAAAATGCAAACAGGATGTAATAAAAGTAAAATGCAGTTATCAGGGTGGGTCCTTAATATGATAGGGCTGATGTCCTTGTAGGATGAACAAGAGGAAACAGTGATCATATTCTGTTCACCAGGTGAGGACGCAGAGAGAAGGCAGCTTGTACAAACCATGAAGAAAGTCCTCACTAGAAACTGTATCAACTGTTATTTTGATCTTGGACTTTCCAGCCCCAGAACTGTGAGAAATTCATTTCTGTTCTTTAAGCCACCGATTTTTGGAGATTTGCTGTGATAGCCCATGCAGCCTAAGACACTAAGTCCCTCTGAGCAGTGTTCTTCCTAACTGCTTTATTGATCCCTTAGCATAATATTATCAGATAAATTATTATACTCTAGTATAAGTGGTTCTGTTAGTCACAGCAAGTACTAATAGTTATTTATTGTACATTGTGTAGGAAATGCTTTCTAATTGCTATATTAGCAGCTTTTAACAAGTGAAAAATGTTTTTTGTTCTTTTGGAGATTAGGGTAGGGAGACAAAATAAACAAGTAAGAAAGATCGAAAATTTATGGGAGGAATAAAAAATGAAGGAAAATTAGACAATGCTAAAAAGTGATTGTGAAGAAAGGAAATTTTTATATCAGGTGGTGATGATTTGCTTTTTTAAATCAGCACTTTGATTTGCTCCACAAATTCCTAATTCTCTGCTTGCTGTGATCAAGCACTCCTTCCATAGCTACTGGCAATGCTAAGGACTGCCTTTTTGCATTGAAGTCTCCCAGCAAACACTGACCTTAGCTGAAGTGAACTGCCTTTCTTCACTGTTGTCAGCATATAATGGCTGGACAATAAGTGTTTAAAGGACTCTAGACTCCTTGCCTCAATTCAAGGCAACACTGCGTGAATACGTTCTAGCTTCGGAGCTCCCCATGAAACTGTCTGAGGCTTCCATATCCAGGAATCGGCAACCAACTACTTTCGTATGACTGCCTTATTAGCAACCAACTTCTTCCTCTGCTTCCTTAACTCCTATCAGCTGTTATGCCTGAAAAACTCCTCAGTAATATTTTTACATCTCTGTTTCAGATTCTGTTTCATGGGGAATTCAACTATCAACAGTTGGCAACAGAAATTGTTCAAATAAGCAGATGTTAAGTGGAATTCCTGAATTACTCACAGACTAATTGACAAAGACGTTTCTTTCGCTGGGTGGTAGAGAACCATGGATAGCCTTTGACAGGGGCAGTGTTACAAATGTGCAATTGTTGAAACCTCCATCAATGGTTAACTAAGATGCTACACCAGTGGAAAAATGCACTGGCATGTGTAAAATGGCATGTCTTGAAGTATAGGAAAAGTGTAATCATGTCAATACAATTAGATAATTAATGCTGGGAATAATCAGAAACTGAGAGTAATTGATCAGCAATTAAATACCAAGTGTGAGTATCAGAGGAAGCCCTGGTGGCATACAAACAGACTCTTATTAATCACGAATGCAGGGAAAAGCCAGGCCTCTAGTCCAAGGCTTAGTTATATTATTAGTAAATTTCTAAGGTTAAATTTTCCCTCCAATATGTCTGATACCGAGTTCAAGGCATTAATTGGGGCAGTACAGGGAATTAAGAAATCAGATGACAACTTACATGGGAGAGTTTCAAATTACAAAAAGAAATTATAGATCTGATCCTTCTGTAGGTGTTGCCTAATCCTGTAATTTTAAAGCTGGAAAATAGAATTTAACTTGTATGAAAATGATGCCTTAGAAGACTATACTCTCATTGCTCACTGCCTTTTCCTACCTCCTCTCTTATCACAAGAAGAAAGATAGGGTAAATGTACAACATAACTCTATTATATAGCTCTGTGCCCCCACCCAAATCTCATCTCAAATTGTAATCCCCACATGTCAATATTGGGAGGGACCTGGTAGGAGGTGATTGGATGATGCAGACTGTTTCGCCCATACTGTTCTTATGAAGATGAGAGTTCTCTTGAGATATAATAGTTGTTTTTTTTGTTGTTGTTGTTGTTGAGACGGAGTTTTGCTTTTGTTACCCAGGCTGGAGTGCAATGGAATGATCTTGGCTCACCGCAACCTCCGCCTCCTGGGTTCAGGCAATTCTCCTGCCTCAGCCTCCTGAGTAGCTGGGATTACAGGCACGTGCCACCGTGCCCAGCTAATTTTTTGTATTTTTAGTAGAGACAGGGTTTCACCATGTTGACCAGGATGGTCTCGATCTCTTGACCTTGTGATCCACCCGCCTCAGCCTCCCAAAGTGCTGGGATTACAGGCGTGAGCCACCGCACCCGGCCTGAGATCTGATAGTTTTAAAAGTGCTCTCTCTCCTGCCACCTTGTGAAGAAGGTACTTGCTTCTCCTTCACCTTCCACCATGATTGTAAGTTTCCTGAGGCCTCCCAAGCCATGCAGAACTGTGAGTCACTTAAACCTATTTTCTTTTTTCTTTTTTTTTTTTTTTTTTTTGAGACAAAGTCTTGCTCTGTCGCCAGACTGGAGTGCAGTGGCGCAATCTCAGCTCACTACAACCTCCACCTCCTGGGTTCAAGCGATTCTTCTGCTTCAGCCTCCTGAGTAGCTGGGACCACAGGCGCGTGCCACCACCCCCGGCTAATTTTTGTATTTTTAGTAGAGAGGGTTTCACCATGGCCAAGATGGTCTCCATCTCTTGACCTCATAATCCGCCTGCCTCCACCTCCCAAAGTGCTGGGATAACAGGCGTGAGCCACCACACCCGGCCTAAACCTATTTTCTTTATAAATTACCCAGTCTCAGGTAGTATCTCGATAGCAGTGTGAAACAGACTAATACACCCTACTTGGAACGTGCCAACTATTCTAAGAGTAGGTATTATCTTTCCAAATAGGAGCAATAACAAGTCAACATATAACTTTTGGAAACAAATAAATATTATTGTGATTATATCCTATATGTATCTGATCAAGGAACCAAAATATAAAGTTGGATAGGAAAAAAGATTGTTATTTTATGAGCACTCTTCCAAAATGTAGTAGTTAATACTTTGGTTAGTGCTTTGGGATAAAACACTAAATCATTGCTAATATTGCCTTAATAGTTTGGAGACAGCAGGACAAGTAGGAATTCCAGAACTGTTATGACAGATAAGGTAAGTACAATCATAAAGACAGAGAAAGTGAGTATGTAAACATGACATGCTGTGCAAATCCAACAAATCCGCAAGAGGAGTATGTTTCATGGGAAAGCTCCAAAGGATGTTCTATTTATCAAAGTCATTAGAAATGTGATTGTGAGCGAAGCAAGAGTATCTCTGAGCAACACATATGCCATTTGCTTTGCAGATTAGGCCTGAGAGTAGAAAATGTTGATGCATAATTTTTTTCCATAATAGAAATGAGAATGATGAATTCTGATACCTCAATGATCAGATGGCAGTACTTAACCACCAGAAGAAAGGTAGGTGCAATTGTCACAGTAAGGAAGGGAGAATGTATGGGAAAATAAGTGATTCATAGAAAACTACAGAGATAGTTAACAGACCCCAAGGTCGTAGGGGCAAAACATATGGTCACAGTCAATAATGAAATTGCTCAATCTACCATAATGTTTTATTAAATACAAAATAAAATTGGAAGACTGGGGATTAAAAGCAGTCATTCCAGTGAAAAGTTTTGTTCCCTTGCCCTGTTCTTCAACCATTGTAGACTGAGAGCCTATTAAATGAAAGAGGCCAGATCTTTCACAGAAAGCCTCTTGCACCACCATGACAAGTGTGTGTTTATTGTGATGATTATAGTAGTCCTTTCTGAAACAAAAATTATAGTTTTTTATTCAGGTAACCAACACTGAGATAAGTGTTATGTCCAAACTTTTTGAGAATTGTTCAATTTAGAATTCATTTGACATTGATATAAAGAGATCCACCTTTAAAAATACAGCTAATAGGACTTCAAGTAATAAATAATGTCCCAACATAGTCTGGGCTCACAGTGGGTCCACTGGCCCCAAAGACTTATTTTCATTTCCCTTTCCCACAAATGTATAATTGGAAAAACATTATTTTCTGTTAGCTGAAAAATTTGTCCATATTCGTTCCTTGGTTAGTAGGGTGAGATCTGCGGTAGTAAAGAAGGGTAAGTAGAATTATCAGTAAGTCCTGCTTCTTACTCAACCTAGTGTATCAAAAATAATATAGTATTGTGTGGCTGGGGAAAGTATGAGATTGGATATTCTTGAATAACTGACACAGGTGATATTCTCACATTACATCCTCTTTTTGATTTACCAGTCTGACCCTTACAAAGCACTCTCGAGAATAAAAGTAAATGAATGCAAATTCAAGAAAATCATAGATCCAGATTCCAGAAATTTATTGGCTTAAGTAGATTGGCACTCACTCAGATTCATGACATACAGATATTGATCTGAGAATAGCAATTCTCCCCCACTCCTGTGAGAAAATAAGGGCTTCAACAATTACATTTATGTAAAACAGTAACAATACACATTCATGAATTAGCTTAAGGATTATGTTAACTCTCACACCATTTGTCTAACATAGCCCAAAGAGTCCTAGACAAACTGTACATGACAAGAATATCACATTGTTCCACTATATTGTTGACATCATGTTAATCAGATCAAATCAGAAAGTAGTATGTTGGTCAAGAGTGTATGAGATACAATCTGCCAGGTTTTAGAGGTCATGGAGCATGGCTTGACATCTCTCCAAAACAAACAACAAGTGATTGTACCTAGTTTCATCAACCATAGAAAAGGAGACACCTGAAGCAGAGAAATCAATGCTGTTTTTTCTTTTTAACAATGTTTTACAGTAATTTTTTTTTTTGAAGAGAGTATGTAGTAACATATTATGGTGGGAATTTAAAACTCAGTTATTATGAAACTCCATATTAGGGAGGTTTCTACAATGATGCTGATTAAAATTGAGAGAATTAAAAAAATGTGTGATAGCCTTTTTTTTTGAGACACAGTTTCCCTCTTTGTTACCCAGGCTGGAATGCAGTGGCACAATATCAGCTCACTACAACCTCCGCCGCCCAGGTTCAAGCAATTCTCCTGTTTCAGCCTACCAGGTAGCTGGGATTACAGGTGCCCAGCAGCACACCTGGCTAATTTTTGTATTTTTAATAGATACGGGATTTCACCATGTTGGCCAGGCTGGTCTTGAATTCCTGACCTCAAGTGATCTGCAGGCCACATTATCTTTTATTTTATTGGATGTAGAAGATCATAGAAAGTAAAAGATCTTTATGTTGATATCATAAAATTCTTAAATTAGCTTATTCTGTGGGTAGAGTTCAAACCTAAATAAACATGGAAAACTTTTAAAGAAATATTTAGAACATGTTAAATTGCTTGAGGAACCCCAGTAAGAATAAGAAGGAAATATATATATCTGAATCTGAGCTAGAATATACACATATAAAATCTGAACTCCTAACACATATTTAATATCAAAATCCAGAGCCTGAAAGAGCTCACTCTAGTTTGACACAGAGGAATCAAAAATAACTTCAACTACTGAAACAGAGTATTTTTAAAGGAGTAGAATGGGCAAAGGATGCTAAGAAGAGACGAACATTCAGTAAGGGAACAGTCAAGAGTGCTGGGTTATAAAAATGAATACAGATATGTGCTTAAAGAAAAAATAGACTAGTTAGATCCTTAGTTTACAGGTGGAGTAAAATATGAATAAAAACGACATCATCATTTGATTTGACATTGAGAATGTCATTTTTGTGTTCATTGGAATGGTGGGCAAAAAAAAAGGTCTTTTGCCAAATACACAGGATACAGCTTTTGGTAAAAACAAATCAGAGACAGAGAATGGTAATTTGAGTGATGCTTGGATGGAAGCAACAATGTACATTATCTTTTTTTTCTGTTTTATTGATGGAGTCTTGCTCTGTCGCCCAGGCTGGAGTGCAGTGGTGTGATCTCGGCTCACTGCAACATCCGCCTCCTGGGTTCAAGCAATTCTCCTGCCTCAGCCTCCTGAGTAGCTGAGATTATAGGCAGGTGCCACCACGTTCATCCGTTTTTTTTTTGTATTTTTAGCAGAGACTGGGTTTCAACATGTTGCCCAGGCTAGTCTCAAACTCCTGACCTCAGGTGATCTGCCCACCTTGGCCTCCCAAAGTGCTAGGATTACAGGCATGAGCCACCATGCCCAGCCGCCACATACATTATATAAGAGACATTTTGCTATAAGAGGGGTAGAATATGATATGGGAGTAGTTAGACTGGAGATTATATAAATGTCAGGGCAAAAAAAAAAAAAAAAAGAGAGATTTGTACATTTTGTTTTTCAAACTTGGAGAACCAAGACGTATTTCCATGATAGTTGAGATTTTTCAGTAAAGTAGGGTAAATGAATAAAGAAAGATAGAGACAGAATAATTATAATATGGACTCATGTCCTTTCAGAACATAAATGAGACAGGAAACTGAGAAGAATGGAAATGTTACACTCCTGTTACAACATTAGCCAGAAATGTCTGTCTCTAGTTACACTTTCTGTAAGCCGTAATGAATCATTGTAATGTAATGTGATATATATTTGGTTGTTTTATTATTCTCTATCCTTCACATTCACATAGAAGCAATTTAAACATTGGGCATTTATTTGAGACTTCCTTCATATTTTATTTGGAAAAAAAAAAAAAAAGGTATCCACATGCATACTGCATCAACTCATCTCGTGTCCTCTAGTGAAACAAAACTGTCTTTCATTCTCAAAACTATATATTGTCTTTTTCCTACTGTCATTATTCTCTCTGTTTTTTGTAATCTTGGATTGCATCCAGTTGTTCCTCCACGTATTGGATTACTTGTGTTTGCTTGTGCCATATTCCATTTCATATTACCTCTCTGTTCCCATATATAATAAAGTCGCTATAGAAGACTGTCCCATGCAAGTGATTTGTATTGAGCAAAGCCTTCCCATACATGCACAATTTTTTAGATTCTCACTGTCTGATGCCTTTCAATTGTCATTCAATTTTGTGCAAAACATATTGATGTCAAAGAATAATGTTTTCTGAAGAGATAGTCTGTCAAAGTTCTGGGAGTTTCAATCTTTGAAAGAAATAAATAGACAACAGTTTGACTATGTGGCTTAGTTTGAAATGTAATCTTAGAGATTTATACTAAAACTACCCTACAATATATAAAGATTTGGATTTCTTTATATGTTCTTCTTTAATGTAACTTCACCAGCTCTCACACATCATAAACTCTCCAAAAGATAATTGATTTCATGTTTGTGTACAGTGACAACTGCTTCTTTGTCTCAGCACATTTCTCATTATTCCTAAATAACTTATTGAAAAGTTAATTTAAAAAAAAAAATTAAAACACAATGCTTCTTCCTTGGTAAGTGATTTTATAAAAATAAAAAATGTTAGAAATGTATTATACATTTTTATTAAATTTTCTTTATGACTATTCAGGTATTTTTACTTAAATATGATTAAAAACACTTAATATAATTATGTTGAAAATGATAAGTCAGTAGAACTTTCATTTATTTGGAACTGTCACAACATATGTGTGGTTAAAATAAAACATTATCTGGAGACTTTATAATTTTATTTCTACATTTGTCGTTTTATTTCTACATAAATATTAACAATAATTTCAAAGTAAAATTTTGGAATTTTAAAAAAGATCTATACTTTCTAAAATGTTTGAAATTGTAATGCTACATTGATATTAGCTGTGTTTTGTGACCAAACAATGCCAACTATACCAAATAGTATCTAAAATTAAAGATAAATTGATTTAATTCTAAAAGATTTACACTTCTTTTCTTTCAGTAGAGATATTTTAATGAAGCAATATAAAAACTGGCCATGATGGTTTTTTCCAGTTCTGTGAAGAAATTCAATGGTAGTTTGAAGGGGATAGCATTGATTGTGTAAATTACTTTGGGCAGTATAGCCATTTTCACGATATTGATTCTTCCTAACCATGAACATGGAATGTTTCTCCATCTGTTTGTGTCCTCTCTTATTTCGTTGAGCAGTGGTTTGTAGTTTTCCTTAAAGAGGTCCCTTACATTCCTTGTGAGTTGTATTCCTAGGTATTTTATTTTCTTTGTAGCAATTGTGAATGGCAGTTCATTCTTGATTTGGTTCTCTTTAAGTCTGTTATTGGTGTATAGGAATGCTTGTGATTTTTGAACATTGATTTTATATCCTGAGACTTTCCTGAAGTTGCTTATCAGTTGCAGGAGCTTTTGGGCTGAGGTGATGGGGTCTTCTAGGTATACTATCATGTCATCTGCAAATAGAGACAATTTGGCTTCCACCTTTCCTATTTGAATACCCTTTATTTCTTTTTCTTGCCTGATTGCTCTGGCTAGAACTTCCAGTACTATGTTGAATAGGAGTGGTGAGAGAGGGCATCCTTGTCTAGTGCCAGATTTCAAAGGGAATACTTCCAGTTTTTGCCCATTAAGTATGATATTGGCTGTTGGTTTGTCGTAAATAGCTTTTATTACTTTGAGATATGTTCCATCAATACCAAGTTTATTGAGGGTTTTTAGCATAAAGGGCTGTTGAATTTTGTCAAATGCCTTCTCTGCATCAATTGAGATAATTATGTGGTTTTTGTTTTTGCTTCTGTTTATGTGGTGAATTACATTTATAGACTTGCATATGTTGAACCAGCCTTGCATCCCTGGGATGAATCCTACTTGATCATGATGGATAAGTTTTTTAATGTGCTGTTGCAATTGGTTTGCCAGTATTTTATTGAAGATTTTTGCATCTATGTTCATCATGGATATTGGCCTGAAGTTTTCTTTTCTTGTTGAGTCTCTGCCAGGTTTTGGTATCAGGATGATGTTGGTCTCATAAAATGATTTGGGAAGGGTTCCCTCTTTTTGGATTCTTTGGAATAGTTTCAGAAGGAATGGTAACAGATCCTCTTTGTGTGTCTGGTAGAATTCAGCTGTGAACCCATCTGGACCTGGGCTTTTTTTGTGTGGTAGGCTCTTAATTGCTGCCTCAACTTCAGACCTTGTTATTGGTCTATTCATAGTTTTGGCTTCCTCCTGGAAAAACCACCATGAATTTCATATGGAACCAAAAAAGAGCCCACATAGCCAAGTCAATTCTAAGCAAAAAGAACACAGCAGGAGGCATCACACTACCAGACTTCAAACTATACTACAAGGCTACAGTAATCAAAACAGCATGGTACTGGTACCAAAACAGAGATATAGACCAATGGAACAGAACAGAAGCATCCGAGGCAACACAACATATCTACAACCATATTATCTTTGATAAACCAGACAAAAACAAGCAATGGGGTAAGGATTCCCTATTTAATAAATGGTGTTGGGAAAACTGGCTAGCCATGTGCAGAAAGCAGAAACTGGACCCCTTCCTGACACCTTACACTAAAATTAACTCCAGATGGATTAAAGACTTAAACTTAAGACCTGACACCATAAAAACCCTAGAAGAAAATCTAGGCAAAACCATTCAGGACATAGGAGTAGGCAAGGACTTCATGAACAAAACACCAAAAGCATTGGCAACAAAAGCCAAAATAGACAAATGGGACCTAATCAAACTCCACAGCTTCTGCACAGCAAAAGAAACAGTCACTAGAGTGAATTGGCAACCATCAGAATGGGAAAAAATCTTTGCAGTTTACACATCTGACAAAGGGCTGATATCCAGAATTTACAAAGAACTCAAACAGATTTACAGGAAAAAAAACAAACAAGCCCATTCAAAAATGGGCAAAGGATATGAACAGACACTTTACAAAAGAAGACATACATGAGGCCAACAAACATATGAAAAAATGCTCATCATCACTGGTCATTAGAGAGATGCAAATCAAAACCACATTGAGATACCATCTCACACCAGTTAGAATGGCGATCATTAAAAAATCTGGAGACAGCAGATGCTGGAGAGGATGTGGAGAAATAGGAACACTCTTACACTGTTGGTGGGAGTGTAAATTAGTTCAACCATTGTGGAAGACAGTGTGGCAATTCCTCAGGGACCTAGAAATAGAAATTCCATTTGACCCAGCAATCCCATTACTGGGTATATATCCAAAGGACTATAAATCATTCTACTATAAGGACACATGCACACGAATGTTCATTGCAGCACTGTTTACAATAGCAAAGACCTGGAACCAACCCAAATGCCCAACGATGATAGACTGGACTGGGAAAATGTGGCACATATACACCATGGAATATTATGCAGCAATCAAAAATGATGAGTTTGTGTTCTTTGTAAGGACATGGATGAATCTGGAGAACATCATTCTCAGCAAAGTGACACAAGAACAGAAAGGGAAATACCGCATATACTCACTTATAGGTGGGTGAGAAAAATGAGAACACATGGACACAGAGAGGCGGTCTACTATACACTGGGGTCTATTGGGGGGAATGGGGGAGGGACGGCGGGGGGGGGCTGGGGAGGGATAGCCTGGGGATGAATGCCAAGTGTGGGTAATGGGGAGGAAGGCAGCAAAACACACTGCCATGTGTGTACCTATGCAACTATCTTGCACGTTCTGCACATGTACCCCAAAACCTATAATGCAATAAAAATTTAAAAAATAAAAATAAAAACTGTCCATGAAAGATTTGACTTTTGAACGCATAGAAAATGTTCTGCCTTACTTAATTCTCCTTAATTTTACATCAGGAGATAGTTATAGCATACTACATTGTTATATAAATTTATATTACATTTCACATGTTCATTGATATTCTGTTTATTCCTTGATTTTATTTTTTACCCATTGGTGATTTGTTATCTTTAGTTAGAAAGTTCAATAAGACCCCTTTACTACAGTGATGCTGTCATGAGACCGAACCAGAAACATCTGAAAACATTAAAAAAAGCACAACGATTTTGAATTTTTGAAAAGCACTGCATTAAGCTTCAGTTTCACAAAAAGAAAATAGTCCCTTTTATAGACCTACATTACAAATTAGTACCCAAGCAAGTATCAATATAAATGTTTGAAAATGAACGATTATATATATTTATAATTTAATTGGTATTGTGTGTGGGTGTGTGTTACACTTCACTTCAGACATTAAGAATGTCAGATAAGATACCATCCATGTATGGATGATAAGTAAAATATGGTTAATGATCACGTTGAAAACAGTTCTCATAAAGCCCATTTAGGGGTTTGTTACAGTACTTGAAACAATTGATTTGCTAGCAGCATATTAAAATCTTAGAAATTTTTAAAAATGATGTTTTCTGGAATGTCATCACAGGTAAATACATCAGATAGTGTAATATACAAGAGAAAAAGATTTTATATTCTTTAATTATTGGATTAAATAATGATAGGGTTATTTTACTGCACTATAATATTAAAAGGCATTGACCCTTTAAATGGTATATATTTAAATAATTATTTTTCTCAAATTGTTATACTTAGTGGGTTTAATTTTAATTTAATAATTTATTGACTATTGGAATAAGATTACATAACTGTGGGACCAAAGATATTTTTAACATTTTATTATATAATTTTCAATGAAATACAATTCCAACTGTTATGAGAAATGAAAAAAATCAAATATAATACAATCTTAAGTTATGCAGAAAATTTCTTTGCCAGGTTAAAATAAGAAGAAGTTGGCACTTTAACACTTCAAACTTAAGCGAAATATAATATTCTGGTCCATAGGTACATATAAAGGCTACTTTTGCAGTCCGGTTTCTTTTGAAATTGCATACCTACTTCAATGTAATATTCCTAGAATGCTTTAGGGTAATTTTTACAAATCCTGATCTTTTGGAATAATTCATTATTTTAACTAATATCTATCGCTGTATCCTAGTATGAAATCATCCCTGAATATTACCAGTTTTAATTCAGGGTGAAATTCTTCCTCCTTAACTTTAAATTATCTTTCTCTCTTCTTTTCTCTCCCCCCCCCCCCTTTCTTTGTTCTTCCCTGACTGCAATCCTTCCTACCCTCCTTCCTTTATTTCTTGTATTTTTGAATAAGATATTTTGGGATTGTTTGGCAGCCAAGGGGATTGTCAGCCAATCCAAGCATCCATAGAATATAAAGAGAAAACATTGAGATTGAGGTAAATCTTGAACAGCATTGAGAGTCAAGTTGGCATTAAACAGATAAAATGTGACAAGGAGATGGACATGTGCAAACAAACACATGGAACGGTGAGGGAACAGGGCAAAAAACAAATAATGTAATGACACTGAGGGTATATACTTAGCATTTGGAGGAGTAACATAATGAAGGTCATGCGGGAAATGAGGGTACAGGTTGTTACAAATCGTAGGTGCCATTGTGAGGACTATTACTTTTCGTATGAAAAAACATGAGGAAAGCACAGGATTATAAGAAAAAAATGTCAGAATCACAATTGCTCTCTAAAACAACATCTTCACTGCCTCGATTGTTCAGTAAGTTGTGAGATAAAGTACTTGTGGGAAGATCTCTGTAAGTTTTTATTTAAACTAGGAATCAGCCAGGCCTGGGAGGGCAAGGCAGGAGGATCACTTGAAGTCAGGAGTTCAAGACCAGCCTGGCAAACATGGCAAAACCCATCTCTACTAAAAACACACACAAAAAAATAGCAGGGTGTGGTGGTGCATACCTGCTAAGGCACGAGAATAGATTGAATCTGGGAGTTGGAGTTTGCAGTGAGCCAAGACCACACTACTGCACTCCACCCTGGGTGACAGAGTGAGACTCCCCCTCAAAAAAACAAACAAACAAACAAAAAACCCAGAAATCAATCAGTTTTGATGATTAAAATAACACAGACCAACAACAACAATAATTGAAAAATCATTTAAAAATACTCACCTCATAGGTGGGTATTGAACAGTGAGAACACGTGGACTCAGGGAGAGGAGCATCACGCACTGGGGGCTGTTACAGGGTTGGGGAGAGACAGAGGGGATGGATAACATTATGTGAAAAATTATTTAAATATAGCACTATGTATGTATTATTATTACATAAACATATGTACAAACACATAAACATCACATATGTCTTGTGTATGTAAATAAAATTTTTACCCTATAATAGGTAAGTTATTTCAATTTTTAATTTTTTGATTTAATAAGGATATTTGTCTCAATTAGTTCAGCTTAAGAAAACCATTCACTTTGACCATCTATTTGTCCAGCACAAGCTTTTCTGCTAAGCAGCAACTTTCTAGCTGCATCTAATTTGTTCTAAACAGGGTTCAGGGTTCACCTTCATATACTTACAAAAAGTATTTAAAATTATTGCTCAAAATGCTTATCGATATCCTATTAGTCTACAAACAAGACATTCTACAATCCTCTAATTATTCTCTTCCCTCAATTTGCTCTGTCTGACTGAGAAATCTTATTGCATATATGTCACTAATACTTTTAAATCTGATTTCTTTTGTTCACTCACCCTGGTGAATTAGAAAAGAATTGTATCACTAACTTACTATTTTCCATACTTTCTCTAAGAACCTATGAAATTAGGCTAGTTTGCTTTTCTGTTTTCAATTTTATCACATTTCACTCCATCCTCAACTTTCAGTCAATCTTTCATTTTCAGTCAGGCCATTACTCGAAACATAGACTAGAATGCATTTTTCCTACCTATATCCTTAGAGTTCTTACCTATTGCCCTCTAAAATAAGATTTCTCAGAATAGGTGAGGAAGCCTAGTATTATCCTGAGTGCTCTAAAGTCTTCAGATTCATATTGTCACTCCCTTTTCTACTCCCTCCCTTACATATGCTTATGCAATATTCAGCTAATTGCACTTTACCTAATAATTGTTTGTGGCTGTATTCCTTAGCTTATGCTCCCGCTTTGATCAAAATCCCCCTACCCTCTCTTCTTATTCCAACTGGCTACGGTATATCTACCCTCTGAGACTAACTTGTAAATATATTTTCTTGCCAGCATACTTTCCAAATCACTTCAGGTTGCATTTAATATATTTTCTAGATGCTCAAATGGAATCTTAATGTTACAGGTAGAGCTGTTCGGTATCTTATTTAATAAATCTCAATGCAATTTTAAGTACCATTAGATCATTTTTCTCATAATTTATTGATATTTGTGGACTCATTACTTATTTTCCTTAGCAGTCTACTTTGAATCAGTTACAAGGGCACAGATAACACCCTTTTAAGTACCTTTAAAATACAGCTTTTAAAATTCGTAAGACAAGCATAAAGCAGTCCTTATGCTTTTCCTCATCCATGTTTTCAAGAGTTCTGACATTTTCAGAAAGTGTTTCCTGAAAAAGAAAGGTGAGATACTTTTAATAAGAAAAGAAATTATAAGCTTATGAAAGATGAGAACTTTGTATCATTAGATGATAACCTCTTCATTTTTGGCTTTCTATGGTGCACATAGACAAGCTCTCATGTACATTAAAGTATCTTTGAAAGTGGATCTATTTTTTCTAGAAGAAATGTATTCCTTGATAAAATGCAGTCTACTATAATTCCAGCTACTCGGGAGGCTGAGGCAGGAGCATTGCTTGAACCTGGGAGGTGGATGTTGCAGTGAGCCCAGATAACGCCATTGCACTGCAGCCTGGGCAAGAAGAGCAAAACTGTCTCAATAAATAAATAAATAAATAAATAATTCAGTCTACTAAACACAGTCTAATCTGCCTAAAATTTCCTTACATCTAACCCTCAAGCCACCTCAAAATCCTGAGACTGTTATATAAATTTTATATATGTATAATCTTACATATGTAAAACTGTTAAATTTATAGCATAAAATTTAATAATTAAATGGCAAAGTGCATCATAAAAAGAAGCATAAGAAATTAAAGTCTTTTGGTTTGTATATCATTCCTTGTTTAGTGTAATTTTATGTTAAAAATTTACTAAATTAAAATCATGGCTTATTAAAATTTAGCCAACAACCAAATGATTCTTTAATATAAAGATTTAACAAGCATTACTTTATCTTAAGGTGGATGAAATATAGGAGCTTTACCAGATAATTTCAGTTGTCAGATAGTTTAAGTTCAGTTACATTACTGGAGCTACATAAATATACTACAGTACTGGACAGGACTTCTAAGAGTCTGAAATCTCTTCAGCAACCTGTTACTTAAGGAGACTTGCATTTCAGTCTTCTAAAGGCCATAGCCGTGTTTTATGAGTTTTTCCTACTGAATCACACTGAACCTATAAGAACAAATATGGAGTTTATTAACTTTTAACTATTATCCATCAGTATATCTAAACTATTGCTCTATTAGATTTCTGAAGGACCAACTATCTCAGACAGCACCTTCATGTCTCATACATTTCCTGGTGGACAAATCTACATTTCCAAATTGTATTCAGTCTACAATGGAAAAGACCTGCAATCCATTAGGTATACATGACCACCTGGATTTGACTCTTAGAAGATTCAAATGTTATGATGAGTTACTGCATAATATCATGAGGTATTATTTTTTTGACTAAGTTACTTATTTGTGGCAGTAATGTAATGAAGCACGTTAATTTATGACTTTTTGGTAATGACATATGAATTTCACATTGAGTTTCTTGCTCACTTAAAGGCTTCCATAAAGGTGACTAAATCATAATTTTTAATATCTGAATACATATAGCTTCTGATGACTAGTTATTATTTTTAGATTTATTTAGTGTATTTTAAAATCATTATGGTAGACATGAAAGATTCCAATCATTCATAGTGTCACAAAAGATAAAATAAAAATATTTAATATCCCAAAAGGCTATATGTTGTATATAAACATTAATAAATTACGAGGAAATAATTGTTTTATACTAAAATATTTTGAAAACCTGTTGATACCTGTATTTCCAAGTATCACATTTTCAGTCTGGACTTCTAGAAGTATGAGATCCCTTCGACAACCTGATACTCAAGGAGAACTGTGAAAATCAAAAAGTCATTCTCAGGATGAATATACATAGTTATTTAATCATATATATGTATACCAATTAGTCTTCTATACTGTCAGGGAGAATATTACTTTTTTATGTAAGGATAAATTATTGAGCCAAAATAGGTGATCGCCCAATGTTGAGGGTGTGGTCAATAACTTTGTTTTATTGTTTAAAGAACATCTTCCCAAATTATATAGAGTGAAAAAAATGACATATATATGGCAGCATATGAAAAATACTAAATTAAAAATGAGAAAGTAATGTAGGAGAGGTTAGATTTGATAGACTTGGATGAGGATGTTGACTCTTCAGGATGACCTACACATTCTTTCTCCCTGTTGCCAGTAGTAGGTGAGTTTGATCATTGATCATTTAAACAATCTTTTTTTTTTTTTGAGACAGAGTCTTGCTCTGTCACCCAGGCTGGTGTGCAGTGGCACAATCTTAGCTCCCTGCAATGTCTGTCTTCCAAGTTCAAGCAATTCTCCTTCCTCAGTTTCCAAAGTAGCTGGGATTACAGGCACATGCCGCCATGTTTGCCTAATTTTTGTACTTTTAGTAGAAACAGGGTTTCACTATATTGGCCAGGCAGGTCTGGAACTCCTGACCTTGTCATCCACCTGTCTCAGCCTCCCAAAGTGCTGGAATTACAGACTTGAGCCACTGCGCCTAGCTTCAAACAACCTTTTGTGGTATAACTGACCCTCCATGAATTTGCCATTTTGTACAACAATCTAAACTTGGTTCTTTTTTGCTACAGATGTTACTAAAATTTAATTACTAATTATGTAGAAGAGAATACATGCATCTGTGAAAAAGCCTTTTAAATAAGCTTTCTAGTGTAGTTATTAAAGCATTAACCACTGACCATGGAGCAATACAGCTGGTGTTCAGTTTCCAGTTTCCTACTCACAATCTATGTGACTTTAGCAAATTATTTATCTATCCAATGTCACAGATTCCTCATCTGCCATATAAGCTAATACACACCTAACTTATGGATTTTTATAAAAATTCAGTGATTTATTATTTTTAAAGTTTTCCAAACAGTTGTCATGCACACAGAAATGTCAGGGTTTTCATTATTCCTGCTGAAGGTATTTTGTCAAACATGGGTTTCTTAACCTGAAATCATGGAATCCGTATGTGTAATTCAGGGATTTTGAAATTTGGCATGGAAACAATATATCTTTGAAATTTCAGATTACTTTCATTTGATATATCTTTTGCAGATACCTCAAAATACCATTTATAGTTATTTTTACTGCAAAATCACAATAAGTATTTTGATATACAAAACATTAGTGATTATCATCTTCCTGTTTACAGATGGCTATGCAATAAAACTGGCCATCTGTTGAGCTACATGGGGCCTGGCTATAATCATTAGGCCACAAAACACTTAAATTTGTAGTTCTCCACTTCTGACCCAGACAAGAAGTTACTTTGCATCATTGTCCATTCTCAATCATTTGCTGATCAGTATGTAAAAGGCAGTTAAAACCAGCCTAGAGTTAAATGTTTAGCCATTACAGTCGTTACACTAATCCTTCTTGAAACATAAAATTTAACTTGCCTAGTCTTAAATGCTTTCTTATTTATCATGTTATGAGAAGCATATATGTTACAATTTATAAAATACTGTAATAAATTTCAATATATTTCATGTTTATTGTAATGCTATGTATTTCTATGTAATTTATGCATTTAAATACATATTTTGACAGGTAGTTTATTGAATTCAACAGATTGTCCTAGTGTGTCACGCACATACAATGTGCAAACACAGCCTCACATTTAACTTTCAGATTCTACCCACTAAGTTGTTTGTAAAAGCTCAAAGGACACCTTTTTCATAAAACTTTCATGGTTTTCCCCAAACATAACAGTAACTACCTATATATGAAGTGATTTACTTTATATGAGGCAAGCACTTTATATATACCATTTTAATAAATCTATACAGAAAATCTTCAGGCTACTTGTTTTAATGTTTACAAACACAGTCCATAGAATTTAAATAAGTATTTAATACTGATTGGACTGCTACAGGTTAAATTAAAATTACGAATTATAATTTTAAAGCAATTTTAGATATATTCTATTTCTGTCGCATTTATCTGTAGCTCTCTTTTTCTTATTGTTTCTAGTAAATTCTAAGTCTCTATGTAATAGGTATCAGCCTTTTTTTGTGGAAACTGGTTCAAATATTTATACCTAGTGGGTACTCACTACATATTTATTTGACAAATCAAAGCATGGGTTTTAATTCAGAAAGAGGAAGCAGAGACAAAGGAAAGTAACAAATATGACAACATATAAAAAAAACTTAAACTCACACATTAAATATTCAGAGTTTTTAGTCTTTTTCTTTGTTAATTCCTGTAGGTAATTCTGACTCTCATTGCAAGTTGATTTTTTTGTCTTCAGTTTTGCTTTTTCAATTTGTAAGACCTTAAGAGAGTCACTTCAAATATAGTGCTAATGTTGTACCAGACTGAGCATAGAAAGTCAACACCAAGACAAAAGTATGCCAAATTGCAGGGTTTATTGCCAGCGACCATGGAGGACTCACGTTTCTCCAACCCGTGGCCCTGAATGGAGGGTGACGAGACTCTTTTATACCTGTAAAACCACCTTGGGAGTGGGGGTGAGGAGGAGGGATGGGGATGAAAGGCTTCAGACATTTCGAGGGCTAGTGGATTCTGTAAATCACCTCCTGGGCCGAGATGAGGGTGGGGGGTGCTCCATACATTCCAAGGGCCAGAGGACTTTTGTCATTACAATTGTTACTTAAGTAGTTTACAGAAGTCAAGATAAACATTAGTTTATACATTATCTGGGTAGGATTACAGATCTTTGGTTACTTATTACAAGTTGCAGGAGCCAGGATGGAATTATCTTGGGCTGCTTATTCTGGTTATTACCGGTGAGCAAAGGCTAGGAACTCTGGCAGTTACTGATAAGAGAAGGTAAGCAGCTTTACCTCTTTGCATTCTGCAAAGTAAACTAGCAGTTTTATTTACAGAAGCCAAGGCCCACAGTTATTGCGAGGAGAATGGGGTAAATTATTTTTGGAAAACAGCTTTTGTCTTTTATAAAATGGCATTGCTCAGGTTCCAGCTATAGCACACTAGGCCTCTATATACTCATTTCTTAATAATAATATTTCACTTCCTAAATAAAATCAAGTGTGTTTTATTCACTATGTAAAAATCCATGGTAAAACCAAAGCTCTTTAATAAAATGAGTTATTGTATTTGTAGGTTATATTTATTCCCTAAATTGACCTAGTTTTCTTTGTAGAACCTCCTTCTAATCAATTTAATCACAATAATGTTAATATTATATTACATTTTTCCTCAAGAAATGATTTCTAAATTGCTCCATGGCACACAAATGCTTACTTTTTCCCCATGTTTTCTTTAAAGAAAACATATATCTAAGAGATTAAGTGAGATTACAAAGTTCACAAAGTCTTACAAACCTTGATGTTAAGAATCAGACGCTTAGTCTTTCTGGTTTTAACAGCATACAATTGTGATATTCATTGATTTCTTTGTTTTGAACCAGTTACTCTACTGAGCACTTTAACATAAATCACTTAAATTAAGCTTGGCAAAAAAAAAAAAAAAAAAAAAAAAAAAAAAAAAAAAAATCTGTGTTTCATTATTACTTAAGTTTTTTGTTTTAGGGAACTAAAGAATCGATAATTTTAGAAAATTGCTCTAGTTTATTGAGATTGTAACAGAGTCTTGATTGGAAACTCTAAGTGTCGTCTTTGGTAGGCATAGGTTCTTAACAATTAATTAGTCTTGCGTGTTTCCTCAGAGGTGGACCAATGTTTATTGTGATCCTGACCCATGCCGGGCCTCTGTTACATCTTTCATGACAAATCTGTTCATTTATTTCTCACAAAAAATCATGGCATATTTCCTTACCATTTCCTTCTCTATCTCCTGGGGAATTTCTTATAATAATAATTGTTAAGCATTTATTAATTGCCAGGTACTCTTCTAGATGCTGGGAACAAAACAATGTGTAAAACTAAACTCTCTTTTCATTGAATTTACACTTCTTTAGAGAGTTCCTCTTTGACTAATAGATCATTTAGAAGAGTTTTGCTTTCCTAGAGTACAGTTACTAACTTCTAATTATGTTTCCTTGTAACTGGATAATACACTCTATAAACTGTGAATCTATTTAAAGTTACCAACATTAGGTTATGTACAGTAAAGGGTCTACCACGGTGAATATACAGGAACATTGGAAAACAATATTGAGTTTGCAGTTTTCTAGAAATATCAATTAGTCCAAAGTGTTATTTAGATCTATGTCTTTATTTTTGTTTTCTTATTATTTCCCTAGTTGTTGTATCACTTACTAAGAAGCTGGTGTTAATAATCTTTTTCTATAATTGTGAAATTATTTATCCATTCTTTTTAATGCTGTCAGATTTGCTTCAAGTATTTTGAGGCTTTCTTATCAGGTGTATACATTATAATTGATATTGTTTTTCTAATAAATTTTTTTCTATCACTATGCATAATACCTTTTTTGGTTGAAGAAATACTTTTTCTGTTAATATATATTCTCAAAGCTGCATGTCCTCATTTTTTGTTTGAAATGTATTTTTTAGCCATGTAATTATTCCCTATTTTTTATATTCAAAGTGGATTCCTTGTAAGCAGTAAGAAGTTAGATCTGGTTTTTAAAAATTCGCTATGTGAGTCTATCTCTTTCTTTAGTCCTTAGAATCTGTTTCTCACTTGTATAATTTCCACCTTGCCTGAGAAACTTCCTCTATAATTTAATGTAGAACATAACTATTGTTATCTTGATTTTTTTTTTCACCTGAATATGTCTACCTCACATTCAGCTGCAGGTTGTGTTCAATGGGTATAGAATACTAAAGTGACAGGTATTTTATTATGTCTTATTTTCTTTTTTTTCCTTTCTTTCTCTCTGAAGTTTGAAAACATTGCTCCACTGTCTTCTAGTCATGATTTCTGACAATGTATTTGGATTATTATTTCTGTATGTATAATGTTTCATTTTTCTCTAGTGCTGTGGAGACTTTTTCTTTATATTTGCTTTTTAACAATTTGATTTAATAGATAAAGGCAGTTTTTTTAGACCTTATGTTGCAGAATTTTGCCTCTTAGTTCAGCTAAAACCCGGCTTCTTGTCACATGACCAGTAAAATTTAGGAATGCAGACACATTGAAAGGTGAGTAGAGCAGGATTTTGTTGGGGGGAAAAAAACCCTTCAGCAAAACAACAGGGGTTCTTCCTAACAGGTCCTCACCTCACAGATTGATTCCCAGGTTACCACAGGAGCTGAAGAGAGCAGACTCCTCCCATGCATAATTGGCTCCACCCACTTTCCTCAGTGCCCATACTGGGCTCCAGTCTGCTGTGGGCATGCCCAGACAAGCCCTGGGAAGGTTTCCTCATCTGCACAAAAGCATCTGATGTAAATACTTGTATGGAAGGTTGGAAATTCTCTGTGTACACCCTTTTATCTGCCTAGGCATTTGGCTGTTTCATTACCCCATCTAAAGAAGTACATCTAACTGACATTAGAATAAGGATAAAGATAAGGATGAAGACCAATTTTAATTGCTTCCTGCTGACAGGGAAGCTATTTTGAGAAAACCACAGTCAAATTTCACTCAGAGGCCTATCTAAGGGTTCCCAGCAAAAAAGCCATCATCCACGGCTCCAGTTGCAGACGCTTTGGAGTTTGATAGCCTGAAGGTGAGAAAAGACAAAACCAGTTTATTAGAAAACATGTACCAAAACCAAACAAGGAGTGGTTAAGGACAACTCGAAAATCCAGAAGGTTTTAACTAATTTGCACAGGAAGAGGGAGGCCAAAAGCCCAATTGGTAAAAAAAAAAAAAAAAAAAAAAAACTTTTACCCTTTTGCTGGCATGTCAGGCTTCTGGGTTCCCTTCCCCTGAACCCAAAACTAAGCCAACTATTCAAAGGTTTGAGAAATTACCTCTTCCCAGTTTGAAGTATGCATCTGGGAAAAGCATCCTGTGGTACAGAGACACTGCTACCTACCTACCAGTGAATAGAGGACAGAGGAAGAAAAGGAAAAAAGAAGGCATTTATTTCAGAAGGATTCCAGGGGTTTAGGATGTGCTGTAATGGGGTACAGACTAAAGAGAAATGACTACTCATCTAGAAAAATAGGTGAGCAGGTGTGTCTGGTTTCTTTCTATAGCAAGTAGAGAGAATATGAGGTGTTCCTGTTCTTTCCTTGTATTGCAGAATCCTGGCAACTCTGCCAGGTGCCAACCATGGGTGTCAAAGTGGCTTTCATTCATGATTACAGGGATGTAGTGGGTGGGAATAGCTGCTTTTTCTCACATACTCCGTATCTTCCCTCTTGGAAGTAGCCTTTGAATTCTCTAGACTTCATTTATTCCATGGTTACTAGCATATCCTTTATCCATGAAATGGGAAACTTGGCTTGATCGAGTCATGCTCACCTGTGCTGTGTCTTTTGACTTTCATTATTGTCTGGCTTCTGGATCCCTAAGATCAAGTTTTTTTTAGACCTTTGACACAAAGCTTAGAATTCAGTTTGGGACCAAAAATGTGTCTCAGCATGGGGGTTGCATGGACTCATTATCATGAGCCGAATGCTAAAGGGAAGCTGTGGAATTGAGTTCTCCTCCAACAAGGGAAAGAAAAGGATGTCTTGCAACACACCCAGATAACTGGTGGCTGTAGTTATACTTGCTAAGAGTAGGGTAAGTGGGGCTTTGCTTTGGTTAGCTCCCTTGGTTTTACTTTCCCAAAAAGGAAACCTCTGGATGATGGGCATCCTATTTATTCCCATCAGCTGGCAGGATTTGCAGGATAATTGTTCAGAACTAAAATATTGATCCAAATTTTTACATTGTCCATCCCCTTTTGTACTTTCTGATCTGCAGTCAGAGAGTGCTGGTTGGTTCACAGGAATAAGCAGGATTAGTCTAAAATGTAGGCAAACACTTAAAAACAAATAATTAGTTTAGAAACTAATGATAAGCTTTAAGACATAATTTCTCTCTGTCTAGTCCTCATTTCTGTTAAAAACAAATCATGATAGGGTTGTGTTACTTGCAAAATAGACTTTAGTCTTATACTTGGCTTAATTATTTGCATAAAGTGCAGCAAGAATAATTACAGGCTCTTCAGATTAGCTTTGATGGAAATCTGTTGCATAAGGAATCTCAGGTAAGACCATTTAAAGTTGAGCCAAGCCCTAGATTTGTAGCTTCAAACTCCTGTGAGTTGGGTAAACGCCTCTCTTCTTGAGGTCCCAAGAGCATGTGGTATCTGTGCGTGTTGGAAAGTGATATTCTTTACTCACCAGAGGTTAAGAACCCTGTATGTGGACGGTGTAGACAAAGGTATGATGCCAGTTTTGCCAAGGGGCTCTCATCAGCTCTGCAAGTTGATCTTGACTCCTTAAAGGGAAACATGTCTTTCCAATCAAAGCCTGGCAAAACAATCAGTTTCTCCAATTGCATTCTGTTGCAAAAGAAAAAGGATTCTTACTGCACTGATGCAAATGACTATACTGCCGTGAGTTAGTTAAGAATGCTCCCTACTGGCTTCTAAATTCTGAAGAAGCCAGGCAGGGCGAGATAATATGCTCCAAATTTTGTTCACAGGAGGACATCTTACTCAATTATTAAAGGTCATAAATAACTCAAAATAAGTTTGCTGGACTCTGAAAAACAAAGCAATGATCAGCAATATTTCAAGCAAAAATTAAAAAGATTACTTCAGTTTTCTATCAGTTCATTCAGTTAACTCTTGTTTTGCTTGATATCTGTGAACATTTTAATTTTCACCAGTCCTGTATGTTTTTTCTTTATTCCAATGTCACAATCTCCAATGTTATCAGAAACCTGCATTTGAGAACACCTGTCGAAGTTCCATAGCTTATTGTAAACCAACCATTGAAGAAGATGAGAACAAGACAACAATGCTCTGTGAGTGACAAAATGTCCATGGTAGTTACAGTCAGAAACATAATTGACAAATAAATTTGGTTATCTCTGTGGTTTAGAATAACTTAACATAATAACTATAATTACGATTGATAGCATATACTCAAACATCAGAATTTTAGAAATCCCATAAAATTTTGGAACATATATTAATATTATTCACCAAAATACAACCTAAAAAAGATTTAACATCATTTTGTCAATCCCATGTACCTAGAACATATCAGATAATCCTGTTCACCTTTTTTTTTTTTTTTTTTTTTTTGATTCTCTCGGGACACTCTGTAGCATCTAAAAGCCTGGTGTCAAGAAAGACAATTTTAAAATAGAAGTTTGCTTTTGAGAAGCCTGTTAAGTATGTTAGAGATTTAAACTACTTGATGTTATGAAATGGAAGTCCAGATTATTGTAAGTTATTTACTTTGCCAAAATGACTCAGAAATTTAAAAAGCAAAAATCTAACCATTTACAAATTTTGCTAAAGAGTAGCTTAGTACTTTAAGAGTACCTTGTTGTACATTTTTTTTCAAAATGGAGTCTTGTTCCTTTGCCCAGGCTGGAGGGTAGTGACACAATCTCGGTTTACTGCAACCTCTGTCTCCTGAGTTCAAGCAATCCTCTGCCTTAGCCTCCCAAATAGCTGAGATTTTAGGCACCTGCCACCACGCCCAGCTAATTTTTGTATTTTCAATAGAGAAGGGGTTTCACCATCTTGGCCAGGCTGGTTTTGAACTCCTGACCTTGTGATCCACCCACCTTAGCCTCCCAAAGGGCTGAGATTACAGGTGTGTGCCTGGTCCCTTGTTGTACTTTTATTTCAATACTGAATTTACAGAAAAATTATATAATATCCTTTGAAATTTTTTCAATATATTCACACACAGAATTTCCTTTGCAAGATTAATTTTACAATTCGTCCACAACTTGTTTGAACTTACAGAATTACCTTATTTAACTGAAAACAATCTTTTAACCTTAGGCAAAATTTTACATTTCTATGCTTTCTTATAATCTTTTACTAAGAACACATTTTACTGTTCTTACATACTTCAAATGTAAATGTATTTTTAGTAGTCTCGATTACATTATAATGGTAACTCATGGCAATTTTTACCTTTAATGTAAAACTTGGTAAGTTATTTCAATTATGAGCTAGGTTTGACTCCTTCCAGCACAATTAAGGGCATGTTTGGTAACATCTGTTCTTAGGCCTTACCAATTGTGAAGCCAGCAAATCGAATCATTCACAAAGAGCAGTTTATAACCTTAAAACATTTAGCAAACCTAGTATCTGCTCTGCATAATTTACTCCAGCTATTTACATTTTGATGCACATGCATTTCACCAATAACCTTTAAGGCAGTTTTTATTTCTCAAAGATTAAAGTTACCACAGCTTTTATCTTTCCTCTAAAAAATATTCAAGTGCTTATTTTTAGTTAGGCCCATTAATTAGAGCTGTTTTTATAAACATCACAAACACAAAACATATATCACTGCACAGACAGGCAGAAGAAAAGACACTCGGCAGCCACAAGATTTTCCATTTGCCAATCTCATAATTGGATTATTGTCCTCCAGGTGGATACCTTTCAGAGACAGGGCTAGGAAAACATGCTGCTTCTAGGGCGTAATAAACAGGCATAAGTGGGAGGCAAAAACAGATTTCGACAGGGATCTATCTCCTTCTAATTCCTGGGGTTCCATGAGGAAAGCAGATTTCTTCCCTTCTGTTTTTCCCAAGGAGTCTCATGCCCCCGGAGTTATCTTAGGGCCTCTCCTGCATACATCAAGAATGGCAAGACAAAATGGCGAAAAATCCCTTTTTCCAGCCAAACAAAATCCAAGGAGAACAAAAACTAACAACATAAATGCCTTTTAAATATGCTTCTAACTTGGATATCCACTTTTAATTCAGCTGAGCGCTCTTTAGGAAAATTATTTTAAATCCCTTGTTATCTGATTTTAGTTGTGCCAAGCAGCAAATATTTCTGGCTTTCGAACTTTACTAAAGGCTCAGGGAAAGAAAAATCTAGGCTGTTTGTGAAGGGGAAAAGAGTCAACAAATTGCAAAGGTCATGCACATATCAAACCAGAAAGCGTTTATTCCCTAAGCCAGGATTGAACCCAGCTGCCATTGTAAAATGGTGGAGGCTAAACAAAACATTGCCATGAGGTTACAGGTCACAGTTTCAAGGAGGTAAAACAAGATGGGGACCTGCGGCAAAGTTTGCTACCGACCCATACAGAAAATCATGCAAAGCACACTAGATTGGCTACAGATTAAGATCAATCTCAGGAATCCTTTTTAATAACTAAAACTTTACAAAGAATATAAACAGTGATCCTTATAATTCCTGGCCAAGTAAAATGTCTTCTAAAAGGAAAAAAATAAAAACTCTCACTTAAAAGTTAACTGCTGGAAGGGTAGGGAAAGGCAGAAGAGTTTGAAGTGCAGGGTTGAAAAGATGCCTGTAGGAAGAACATCTTATTCTCATGCAAATGATCCTCCAACATGGCAAGAAACTTAAGAAGGGAGCAGAGAGCCTCTGGTTCACCTGTCCTTCCCTTAAAAAAAGGAAACGGCTGACATTCTCGACCCCTGGAAGTAACTGGAGTGAAGGGGAAGGACATTTTTCTCTACGCTCAGAATATGTCAGAGGACACAAAGGCTTAGAAGCAAAAGGAAAAAAAAAGGGTTTTTTTTTTTGGCTCACACTTACCCTTTCTCAAGCCCCATGTTAGGGTGCCAAAATGTTGCAGAATTACGCTCCTTAGTTCAGCTAAAACCTGGGTGCTTTTCACACGACCAGGAACATTAAGGCACGTGGGCACATTGACATATGAGTAGAGCAGGGTTCTGCTGGACAAAAAGGAAAACAAAAAATAAACAAAACTACTGTGCTATAGCTGGAACCTGAGCAACACCATTTTATAAAAGACAAAGCTGTTTTCCAAAAATAAGTTGTAACGCCTGCCCCATTCTCCTCACAATGACTGCTAACCTTGGCTTCTGTAAATAAAACTGCTTACCTTTTCTTATCAGTGACTGCCAGAATTGCTGGCCAGTTGCTTACCGGTAATGACCAGAATAAGCAGCCCAAGTTAATTCCATCCTGGCCCCTGCGACTTGTAATACTAGATCTGTGGATTCCACCACTGCCCAGACGATGTGTAAACTAACACTTATCTTGACTTCTGTAAACCACTTAGGTAACAATCGAAGTGACAACAAGTCCCCTAGCCCTTGGAATGTCCGGAGACCCACACCCTCCTCTCTGCCCGGGAAGTGATTTACAGAATTCCCTGGCCTTCAGAATTTCTGAATCCCTTCATCCTCACCCCCGCCCCACACCCTCACCCCAGAGGTGGTTTATAGGCATAAAAATGTCTTGTCACCCTCCTTTCAGGGCCACAGGTTGGAGAGACGTGAGTCCTCCATGGTCGCCAGCAATAAAGACCCTGCAATTTGGCATACTTTTGTCTTGGTGCTAATTTTATAATCTGGCATTTCAATACTTCACCACTAGCAAAGTGAGAGGGGTTTCTGCTTAAAAGCTCCCACCTCACACATTGATTCCCAGGTCACCACAGGAGCTAAGGAAGGCAGGCTCCTCCCCTGTGCAAGGTATGAATTTCTCACAGCTCCACACACTTGCCCAAGTGCACATGTCAGGCTCCAGTGCACTGTGGGCATGCCCATATAAGTCCTGGGCAGGTTCCCTCATCTGCACAAAAGTATCTGGTGTAAGCACTTGTGGGGAAGGCCAGAAATTCTCCAGGGACTCCTTTTTATCTGCCTAGGTATTTTGCTGTTGTACTTACACTCGTTGGAATTTGCTGAGTTTCCTTAATTTGTAAATGTATGCCATTTACTGTATTGCAGTTTTTGAAAGCCTTCGGATATTTGGAAGTATGCCCCAATTTTACCTTTGGGTACTGAAATAACACGTGTGTTAGACCTTTTAATTTTGTCCTTCAGGTTCCCAGCTTTCTTATTTTTCCATTTCAAAGATTCTCTTTAGTCTCATTTATTTTTCTATGTTCTTTATGTTGGGTGATTTCTACTGATCTATTAATTTGTACCTTTTTCTTTATATTCAAAGTGGATTCCTTGCAGGCAGTAAGAAGTTAGATCTGGCTTTTTGAATATATTTTATGTTTAATATATTTTCCCACTTTTTTTTTTTTGCTATTTAACTTATTAAATAAATTTTTAATTTCAGATATTTTATTCTCCATTAAAAAATGTCTGTTTGTTTCCTCTGTCACATTCCTTTGTCTCTGCTGATATTTACTATCTGTAGAGGTATTCATCCCTTACTCTCCTCTTCAACCTCATTTCTCTCTCTAGCTCCCAGAATGTCCATTATTTTTTTTTTCCTAGCCAGATAAGTAGCTGAGTGTCTAGCAAGACTTTTAGTCACCTATGCTTTTCTACTCTGCTAATGGGGAAAAAAAAAATCCCAAGGAAAAAAAATAATGAAAAAATTTTTTTAATATTTTTACTCATCTCATTATTTTTCATTGAGATGGTATCTCAATGTAGTTTTATGATATCTGTTGTCTCCAGATTTTTTTAATGATCGCCATTCTAACTGGTGTGATGGTATCTCAATGTAGTTTTTTGTAGTATCTCAATGTCACTTTATGACAGTTGCTTTTTCAAATTTTAACTTCTCTTAAAAAATCTAATTTCTTTATTTTCAGAGTTTTCAATTAGGATATTTTTAACTTACTTTTCTTACTCTAAAAAATGTGTCCAAAGTTTATAGTGGTAATGGGTAGGATGGATGGACTCTAAGGAGCTTTCACTGCCAAAGAGTCACCAGAATTTCAGGGTTATATTTTTGCTTTTGTTTTTATTTTTTGAGAATAACTTTAACATAAATTTGTTAAGTCTTCTTTCTGATATTCCACTTCCTATAAATAAGAATTTTATCCAAACAATAAATTTATTTTTAATAGGTTCAGAACATTTATATTAGTATTTATATAAAGAAAACATATAGATTTTATTGTCTTCTTGTCCTATTAGACACTTATGTAAATATATAATTAAAATAAAGTCCTTTAATTATATTCCATTTGATCATACAATTGTCTTACAGAATTTTCTTTCTTCCCTTTTTTTGTTGCAATTATGAAACAGATTATCTATAATTTACTCTCTAAGTACTTTGCTGGTATAAGGAAAAGTTATAAACTTTATGTAAATACTTCTATTTAGTGGTTTCTTAAATTTTATTTTTTTCTCAGGCATAGAATTATATCATTTAAATTATTTTGTATCAAGCTTGTCCATCTTTTACATCTTAGTTGCTTTTATGTTATTTCATATAATTTCATGATCAAGTTAATAAAAATGAGATATTTCATACAATTTTATTTTATCTTTAAATGTTATACAGGGCTTTGGCTTTGTATCATCTGTTGAAATAATCAATTACATTATCTTAAGAGTTTTTGGAAGTAATATTCATATAATAGATTTCTCCGTACTGATGCACTCTCTCACATGAAAAGAGAATGCTCTATCTTTATTACAGATGCTTCCTCAATGTAACACTTTATTATTTATCCACTCCTAATTTCATTCTATTCATGATGTGTAGACAAGTTAATGTTAATTGATAAATTGAGGAAGAAGAATTCTTCATAAAGAATACAACTCTCTGTTTCCTTTTTCTTTGGAACTAAGAGATTCTCAAAGGCCGTATGCACTGCTGTTTCCTCTGGCCTATGGTAAAACAGTTTATTCCTAAGGAAGAATCTCTTTAGACAGAACACCCTTGAACAATTCTGGAATCTAGTATTATAAGCCCCCTTCCCCACAAGAAAGCACCAATCAAGTAGAATCTGTTTGAACTTTAACAGTTTCTTATTCAGTTTCTCATCTGATTAAGAACTTGGGCATACAAGAGTGGTGTTATTTATCAGCCCCCTTGGTACACCAGCATTTTATTGCTCTTAATTTAATTGGGTATACTGTCAATCATATGCGTTCTACTTAATCATGTATGTACTATTCTAATATTTGTTAGTAATTGTCAACAAAATTTTATTGTTGTGTTTTCTTAGAATCAAAATAGAAAAATTTTGTTACTTTAAATTCTGAAGCATTTTTATTGCCTTTACTGGTTATTCTTTGAACATTTTCAGATGTAATTGAGTGATTCTGTTTTCTTAACTTTGAATCAAATCAGATTTTTTATAAATAAAAATATAAATTTCACAGTTGGCCAATGGTATAATTTTCTATTTTACACATCACATGTGTGTGTGGAAGCCGCCTTCTAATTAGTGGTTTCTTAAATTTTATTTTTTACTCAGGTGTAGAATTATGCCATTTAAATTATTTTGTATCAGGCTTTCCAATATTTTACAACTTAGTTGCTTTTATTTTATTTCATATAAATAAAGGTACCTTCCACACTCACATGGGTTGTGTAAAATAGAAAACTATACCATGTGCCCACTGTGAAAATATACTAGAATAATACATTCAATCTTGTCTGACAAAGAAATTTTAATTAGTATTATAAATATTTGCTATCATGGTGGTTAAAGTTTTTTTTTTTTTTTTGACTCATTACTAACACAAATATGTTTCACATGTTAAAATCTGAGTCAATTTGAAAATCACATTAGTTAGAACTTTCATTGATAATAAATGCTATTTTGGTTTGGCATTTTTTCACTCTCTCAAATTAAGGCAATGAAAACTAAAAATCAAAGCATATGATGTGCTGAAATTTCTCCAAAGTGTGCATAGTGATTTAAAATCATTGAAAGGCTTTACATTTTATGGGTACTCTACTGTGGAATTTAGAGCACTTTGATAATTTTAAATTACTCTTCACTACACAAAGCAATTTAAATTTATTGGAAACGAAATCTGGAAGAGTTCAAATTCTGGGCAATGTTGTACGTATTGCTTGAAAATTACTAAAAGCACTTAAGCGTTTTTTATATGCACTTCATTTAAAGGTGATCCAAGCTTTTTAGTGTGGAATGATATAGAAACATTTGGAAGTGCTAGAATCACTCCAGCTTCAATTCTAATTCAGAAAATTTAAGTTTTTTTTATAAGTACATGTATCTGATATTATTTAACTCTTCAAATATTCAAAACATAATCTTTAAAATATAGAAATATATTTAAAACATTTTTGTAATGGCCTTATTTTCCAGTCTTTTTACAATTCATTTCAGGGAAATTAGTGAAGTTCCACTGACTATAATTTGGAAAGTTCCGACCTAAGTTCAGATGAATTCTGATTCTATTAAAATGGAAGCATCAAATGGTTTTCATTATATCTATTATACACAATATCATTATATGCTACTACAAGAAAGTACATTATTATGGAAACAATCCGATCTCAATACAATATGCATCCATTGTAATTAAATCCATTGTTTTACTAAGTTAAATAAAAATCTTCAAACATATACAAAATATTTTGCAAATCTGAATGTGTCTTTCATTAAAAATTGATAGACTTGTCCGGGTGCGGTGGCTCATGCCTATATTCCCAGCACTTTGGGAGGCCGAGATGGGTGGATCACAAGGTCAAGAGATTGAGACCATCCTGGTTAACAAGGTGAAACGCCGTCTCTACTAAAAATAAAAAAATTAGCTGGACATCGTGGTGTGCGCCTGTAGTCCCAGCTACTTGGGAGGCTGAAGCAGAATTGCTTGAACCCAGAAGGTGGAGGTTGCAGTGAGCCGAGATCGTGCCGCCATTGCACTCCAGTCTGGGTAACAAGAGCAAAACTCCGTCTCAAAAAAAAAAAAAAAAGAATTGATAGCCTCAAACATGAATAGAATTTTAGAATTTTCAGTGAGAGAACATCTTCAGATGATGTTTGAAAAAAGTGAATATTAAGGCATTTTGTCTCCTGCCTTACAACATTTTAGCACTGGGTTTCTCTCCCTGATATAGCTTTAAGTTTATGTACAAAGCAACATGCTGAGGAACAGCAGTAAGTAATCCATGGTTTTGTCTGCACATTATAAGAAGTGTTATCTAAAAATAGATCTACCTGTGCACAATAGTCTCCTGAACCTTAAAGAATGGAGAATTTTCTCGTTTTACCTCAGTAAAGAAGTAAGCCCTTAAGCATTTTGTCAGCATTTCAGGAGTGATGAATAAGCTGGCCTGAAGTACTTCATGCATACATTTTAATGATTAGAAGGGACTGTAATTCTCTCTAGCCTACCTACAATTCTGTAGGAACTTAACTCCTGAAACTGAATCTGCATTATCTAGTAGGCATCTTTATAAATGAATTTAGAAATGCTGCACACAGTATTTGCACCAGTGACATTCATTCTAATTAAATTGTAAATAAAGCAGTGTGGCTATAAACCAACCTAAAACTTTCTTCACTACCAAAAGGCAGACAGAGAAAATCCTTAAATAGATTCCTTTTCATTGCTAGTGACTCTGAAATGACATTGAGCGTTGTCCATTCACACCTTCTATTTTTATAAGAGCATCAGCTTAAATTGTCTATGCCTTGAAGACATTCACTACAGTGTCCTTGCAACAAGTAACATGAGACTCAAATTCATGTATATCACAAAACGCTAAAATTATGATCTATTTGTAAAACAGTTTTCAATAACTTGTTTGAAAGTTAAAAACACTAAAAATGTGATCTCTTTGTAAAATAGTATTCAATAGCTTATTTGAAGATGTTAATGGTAGTTTGAATGCTTTGATGAAATTCGGAAGATGCAAGTGCCTCTCACGTTTAGAGACATCAAAATTGATCTTAATTTTGATTTCTAGTGATGGTCTCACTTAAAACTTTCTGAATATATTAACTGGATAGAGCAGTATTAGAAGACACATAGTTACAATTTGTTTTTAAAAGACACATATGCCAAATGTTAGAAACCCAACTCAACATCATAGAATTGTTATAAGAAAAAAACAAAGAAATACTTTTAGACTTGATGTTTGAGAAATGGTTATGAAGATAGAAGAAGGAGTGATGGAAGTAAAAAATAAGTGGCTTATGAAATTAAATGTTTACTTTAGCTTGCAAGGAAAAAATTACCATTGTTAAATCTTAATGCAGAGAACATTCAATTTGTCAGTGAGTGTTTGAAAAACACTGGTACTATAAACAATTTCTTCCCAACATAAGAAATTGTTTGAAGAACCTCGAACCTGATTGCCAGATTGTGAGTATGACTAGAATTGACTCTTACATTACTATTTACACAGTTTACCTCTTTTCGTTTTAGCAAAGTTAGCATTTTATAAGAATTAAAATAACAAATAGAAATCTATCAAAGGTGAGAGTTAATAAACAAAATCTCATGGACAACAATATAAAAAGAAGAATGTGGAAAAAAACCACAGAGGCATTAGATTTGGCACTAAGGCAAATGAACTGTACTGAAAGAGCTTTTGCTATAATAAAATTATCCCCAGAAAAAAAAGTACAATATTCACAGCTGGGTGTGGTGGTTCATGACTGTAATCCCAGCACTTTCTGTAGTTGAGGTGGGTGAACCACCTGAAGTCAGGAGTTCAAGATCAGCCTGACCAACATGGAGAAACCCTGTCTCTACTAAAAAAAAAAGAATTACAAAATTAACTAGGCATGATGGCATCTTTTCAATCATTAAAAATAGCAAAAATATTCACAAATATAAGAATGAGTAGATATTTTATCATGTAGACCAGTGCACAGTAATGAACCATAGCTACAAGTAGCAACATGAATTAACCTTAATAACATAATGGTGAGTACAAAAAAAACAAGTTTCAAAGCACTGAATATACCATAATGCTATTTTGGTACAACAATAAATTAAACTATATAAACTTTAGAAATGCATGCACTTATGAAAAATATATCTAAACATTTTAAAATAATGATAAACCTAAGTGTATGATAGTGCTTACCTCTTGTAAGTGAAAGCTAGGGAGGTAGAGAGTTAATATTTAAGAGGGGCACAAGGACAGAACTGTAACTTCAGCTCTTATTGATGGGGTCAGTATTAATTATCATTATGCTCTAGAACTCACAGATTTATTATACTATTCTTTTTATATGGATCAAATATTATAAAGTGGAACTAAAGAAAATAGTCAAGGAAAAATGTAACTCCCCCAGAAACACTTTGTTTTGTTAACTATATTATTTTTCAAAGATTTATGATTCTTTTCTTTTTAATTCTAAATTAAACTTCTTTATTTTGGATTATGAACATTTTGCTCAAAAACATGTTTTAAATGAATAAATGTTTCTTGTAAGGGTAGTTTTTAGTAATTCCGACAGTGAGTTTAACTGAAACCAAAAGGTAATGATAAAATAGCCAAATTATTATCTATCAATAACTTACGTGATTTTATTTTAAATGACAACTTTGATCTCATGAATTGTTCATGAGCAAAGTATGAAATCAATACACTGATTATACATTAAGGAATAAAAATAGAGTGAAATTAATTCTATGCAGTCAAGCTATTAACTAATAAAATCAAAATTTGAACATGGATCTTTTTTATGTCATAGTGCCCGCTTTTATCCACTATGGTATGTATTTAATACTTTCTTTAAATTCTCCCTTTCCTGGATGATACAGAGGCACGGGTGATTTACTAATTTTTAATAGCTATTTTAAGTTAAAAAGAAATGTGTATTGTGAATATCAACAACTTTAATGAAGACTATATATAATTAGAATTATAATTAATTTTTAGGAGACTTTGTATTTATATATACTATTATTTTGGCTCTTGACTTTTACATATCTATGAATATTCTTATCTCCAAGTCAATGTGAGATTGTGCATTACTTACACATTTGCAAAATCAAAATATTTAGGGTTGGTATCTTTACTAATCTTTTTTTTTAAGAAGTTTTAAAATTTCTAGATTCATTCTTGTTTTGAAAGTATGCGTAATAACCAAATAGTATTTATTGTTTTTTTTCTATGAATGTCCAGCCTTTTTTACTTACCTGTATATATTATTCATTAAAATTAGTTGTTTATTTAGGAAAATTCTTTCTATTATTATTTCAGTACAAGAGGAATTGTAGTTTTTGCATTGTTAGGATTTGCCATTTTATATTGGACTACATTCTTAAATAAATGTAAGTATGTGATAAATTAATGGAAATTTCTCATTTCATGTTTTTTTGCTAATGACTTATTACTAGCTATTTATTTTATGTTTATTTTAGAATATGGAAGTGATGTCAGATGAAAAGCAAATTCAATAGATTTCCTTATTGGAGTTTAAACTAGATCACAAAGCAGTGGAGACAACGTGCAACATCAACGCATTTGACCCCGGAATTGCTTACGAACATACAGTGCGGTAGTGATTCAAAACTTTTGCAAATGAGATAAGAGTCTTGAAGATGAAGAGCATAGTAACTGTTGATCGGAAGATGACAATGACCCGTTGAGAGCAATCATGGGAGCTGATCCTCTTACAACTACCTGAGAAATTGCCAAATAACTCACCATCAACCATTCTACGGGTCAGGTGGCATTTGAAGCAAACTGGAAACGTGAAAAAGCTCAATAAGTGGGTGCCTCATGAGCTGAGCGAAAATCAAAAATATCTTCAACTTGCAGTGTTACCTTATTTTATTCTACACAACAACAAGGAACCATTTCTCTATTGGATCATGATGTGCAACAAAGTGAATTTTTTTTACAACTGCTGATAACAAAGCTCAGTAGTTGGACTGACAAGAAGCTCCAAGCTCTCCCCAAAGCCAAACTTCCACCAAGAAAATATCATGGTCACTGTGTGGTGGTCTGCTGCTGGTCTGATCCACTACAGATTTTTGATGGAACCATTACATCTGAGAAGTATGCTTAGCAAATCAATGAGATGCACTGAAAACCGCAATGCCTGCAGCCAGCATTGGTCAAAAGAAAGGGCCCAATTCTTCTCCACAATGCTAGACTGCAGGTTGCCCAACCAATGCATCAAAAGCTCAACAAATTGTGCTCTGAAATTTTGCCCCACCTGCCATATTCACCTGACCTCTGGCAAATCGACTATCACTTCTTCAAGCATCTCCACAGATTTGCAAGGAAAATGCTTCCACATCCATCAGGATGCAGAAAGTGCTTTCCAATAGTTCATTCAATTATGAAGCAAGGACTTTTATGCCACAGGAATAAACAAACTTATTTCTTAATGGCAGAAATATTTTGATTTTAATGGTTCCTATTTTGATTAATAAAGTTTGTTTGAGCCTAGTTATAACAACTTAAAATGTATGGTCTGAAACCACAACTACTTTTGCACCAATGGAATGCTGTCGTTCTATAGAATGATGTAAAATTTTAATTTTATTTTTATAGTCTCTTCAACTTCTTGTTGCACTCTGAGACATAATGGCATAATAATTAATAAGTGACTATTTTTAATATACTCTATCTGAATTTTAGCACATTTAACTTCTTTCGGAAAAAGTTTTTAAGCTTAGCAATAATATAATATTTAAAAATATATGTTTCTGGAACAGAACAAAACTTTGGCACATATACTTTAAATCACATTGAAGTACATCAACGACTTTATAATATAAAATGAGACAGTGAGGAAAAGTCATGAAGAGTTTCCTCTAAAACAATTATCAAGTAACAATGTGAAACCCAAGATTAATTGACAGTACTTTTAGATTCGAATAATTATGTCTTTAAATATATGATGTTTTGTCAACCCTTCCTGTCCTATGATGTCAAATCTAATGGGGAGTATGATATTATTTTCTATATGTTCACACATCTTTTCATCCACAGTTCTTGGCTCAGAACTCTCTTAGTCCTTATTATTTCCTAAGTGACTAAAACAATAAGCATATATTTTGTTAAAGTATTTGGCCTTTTTTTTCCGCGGTTCCTGAATACCTTCAGAATGATAAAAGCAAAAGACAGTCTTTTCTTATAATGTTGGTGTGCTTTAGGCTTCAGAAGCAGGCCTCATAAAACAGCGCCTCCCTCTGAGCTTCTACTACCCTCCTCTCACCTGCTCCTTTTTTTTTCCTCAAAGCAGCCCATAGAAACTGAAAATACTCTCTAATCTTCAACAGCGTTTCTGTCTTGGAGCAGGTTATAAAGAAATTTTCTGACCTACCTTGTCTGATTGTAGGTCATGAGACCCCTATTACATAAGGGATCTGGCCTTTTCTGGAGGAAAGGAATGCTGAACAGAGAATAATCTGAGCAGACAGGCCTTTCTGAGTTCCCCAACTCAGTCTACTAGTATTAGATCATGCACTTTTGTCCAATCACATTTCTACACAGTCGTCACAGTTGCCCATACTTCAATCGTGCCTATCATTGAAGTCTCCATAGAGGATCAGAGGGTGGGGTATGGAGAGCTTTTGGACAGCTGAACTCCTGGAGGTGCCTGGAGGATGGTGCATGCTGAAGAGTTCAAGGATGCTCTGTGCTCCTTCCCTCCATCCTGAATCCCAGATGAAAAATACATCTCTTCAACTGTATCTTTTAAAACAGCCTTTACAATGGTAGTAAACCTAAGTACATGTTTCCCTGAGTTCTGTGAACTGCTCTTACCAATTAATTAAAAAAAAAAAGTTGTGGGAACCCCAATGCAACTAGTCAGCCAGAAGCACAAGAAAAATAACCTGGGCTTGCGATTGTTAGTGTAGGTGGGATTCAGTCTTGTGGACTGAGCCCTCAACCTATGTGATCTGATGCTATCTCCAGTCATACAGTGTCAAACTGAATTGAATTAGAGGACATACAGCTGGTTTCCTCTGCAGAACTGATCGCTTGCTTGATATGTGGTGAAAATCCTTTATGTTGGGTTGCAGAAGTCTTCTGTGTTAATTATAAGGGAGGATCCTTATATCTCTGAATATCTTGTGAGAAATTAAATGTATAAAATAGTCTTATTGCCCTGATGGTGTCTATGAAGTGCTTCATGTATTACTATCAATACTATTTGTCATGTATTTCCAAGAAGTTTTCTGTAATATTTTGAAACATCAAATCCTCTGAAAGTAGTAAAACTTTATATTAAGTCTTTATGGAAGATTAATAAGAAAAATTACAATCTTAATTTAAACAAATATTGGTATAAATAATGTAACTGGTTGTTAATTATGGTTGGTTGGTTGTTCTTTGGTTCTGATTAGCTATTGATGGAAAAGTCAAAAATTGTGTTAGAGAATGACTGGATAGGTAAGCCGAAATGACAGCATTTACCTTTATACAAAACAATGTTCCTTTCTTGCTCCTATCATGAAAAATTTAAAGAAGATAATTTATTGTGAAGGTCTATGTTTGCCATTTATTTTAAATTTGTCTCTTTAAAATTGTCTCCTCTGATAAAATACTATTATTTCATTTTACTAATCAAAACGCTGAGGCTCAAAAACATCAAGTGGCATGCCTAAATCATAAAATAAGGAGAGTTGAAATTTAAAACTAGATTTGTATTAACTTCAGAATTATTTCTTCTACTACATCATGTTAGCTCTCTGAAAACCAGCTCTTGCTGCTCTGTTGACAAGCTTTGAAATACATAAATATTTCACATAGTGTAATAGCAAGTCACAGTACAAAAATACTTATAAAGTTGAATGAGAGAAAGTCAAGTATCACACTTCAAACAGCTAAACTATTCTCTCTGATGTCTTCTTGAAAGAAAAGTATTACTCAAATAATGTTGAAACATTGTATATAAAGCTTGAGGACACATTGCTATAAAATTATGGCATGCTTCAGGCATAAGCACTGCTTTGCTATCATCAGTGAAAAGCTCTGATGATAAACAGATAAACTCAGAGTTAGATGTACAAAAGTATGTTGTACAAAGTAACTATATAAGTGTTATTAGATGTGTCATGCCAAATTTTGAACATACGAAAAATGTTTTCCATGGAACCACCCTGCTCTGAGAAGTGTTTAAGCTACAATATGCAGATAGTTATGACAGAAGCTACTTTTACAAAACCTTCCTTTCCACATTGATTTATTCTGCTATTTCAGTGACTTGCTATTACGAAGTTTCTATAAATGTGTGAACCCATAGACTCTCAATTATGATGAATTGACAGGTCTATCATTGTGCCAATATCACATTATTTTAATTATTCTAGCTTTATCGTAAAGCTAAATCATAAATTTTATAGACTAAGTTCCCATCCACCTTGTTCTGTCAATATTTTTTGATAATGACAGTTTCTTTAATATTCTGTATAAACATTTCAAACAGCTTGTAAGTTTTACAAGTAAAAATACTTTAAAGGCATTTATTAAAATCGTATTGAATGTGTGGATATAATTAGGTGTATTGAAATTATTAGGGTATGTTACAATTTACATAAACACTTTATCTCTCAAATAATAACTTATCCTCAATAAATTTTATTGTGTTTTACAAATAGCTTTTGTAATATGTGTTAGATATATTTAAATGTTCCTTATAGTTTTTATTACTCTATTAAGACTTTCAAATAAAATCGCAATTTTGAAGTGGTTAGTTAGTAAATGTAAATCTTGATTTTTTTATATCTCTATCTAGCAACATAATAACATTTTAAGTACTAATTTGTCTTGGGGTTTTGGGGATAATTATATCATCAATATATAAATAATAATTTTTTCTTCTATTTGGTAATTCAATCTTCTTTCTTGAGATACTGTGCTACCTCGCTGGGGATTTTACACACACACACACACACACACACACACACACACACATACATAAACGATCATTTTTATATTTTACATATTTTAAGAATGGCACATATTTATTTCATCAAATAATTCATATTATAGGAATTCATATCATAGGAAAAAAACCCAAGGGGAATTTTTTTTCTAAATTATGTGTACAAGCACAATTTTTAGTTATATGCATGTTTCAAAAATCTTATTGTCCAAAAAATGCTTTTAGAAACTAAGTCACTCTCAGTCTAAAAGATCAATATGCTCTATTTTATGCCAATACATCTTAAAATCTTATTGTTTTCTTGTAGTGGAAAATTTCAAATTAACTTATGAAGAAATGGTAGATAAATTAAGTAAAATAGTGTATTGAAAAAATAATATCATCATACTCAAATTTTTAAAAGTTCTAAAACCAGAGTTTTCCTAATTATCTTAAACCTCCAATAAATAGAAGTTATAGAGGAATTTGTTTTAAAGAGAGAGTAGTGTCAACTGAACCAAAAGTTGGTACAAACACACAACACACAGGCACACACACACACAAGTAAAAATTACAGATCAATCTCCCAGACAAAATATACACAATTTACTGCAAACAAAATTCAGTTTTGTAGTTTTATAGAATAAAGTTTATTTCATAAGTGAAGTAATAAAACTTTATGTAATGAACTAAGCCATACTAGTAAACATTGACCAAAAAGGGACAAATTTAGCATTATTATTATTATTATTATTTTAATAGGTGTCTTGCTTTGTTGCCAGGCTGGAGTGCAATGGCAGATCTCAGCTCACCTCAAACTCCACCTCCTGGGTTCAAAGGATTCTCCTGCCTCAGCCTCCCTAGCAGCTGGGACTGCAGGTGCACACCACCACATCCAGCTAATTTTTCTATTCTTAGTAGAGACAGGGTTTCACCGTGTTTGCCAGGATGGTCTTCATCTCTTGACCTTGTGATCTGCCCACCTTGGACTCCCAAAGTTCTGGGATTACAGGTATGAACCACCATGCCTGGTCACATTATTTTTAAAAAACTTATGGTTCCGTTGACATCATGAAAACATTTCAACTCCTTAATGTTACATTTAATTAAAAGGTTTATAACTTGGTCATTTATTTGTCTGTTGATCAATTTGTCAATCAACCTCTGTTTTTATTTATATAATGCTTCCATATAAGAAATAATAAAGTATAAAATCTTTCTACCTTTTATGTTTTTAACATTATCAATATCAAAGGATAAGTTTACAAAAAGTCTACCTGAAAAAATTTTAAAATTTATTAACAAAAACAGACATTTCAGTAAAAAAAAAAAAAAAATGAAGCAGAACCCTTAAATAACAGTGTACATACATACATACTCTCTCTCTCTCTCTCTCACACACACACACACACACACACACAACCACACAAGTCAACTGTATTTCTAGATAAATAGACAAATAATATTTCCTACTAGGAAGGATGAATGCCTTAAGAGAGCACCAGGGTTATGAAATGAATTATATAAGTCCAGGATCTATGAGACACAGCTTCCTCCATAATATCACATAAGCTATAGAAATATTCTGTTGATTAAAATATAAATGTTTTATTACATAAATGCGCTCCACATTAGTTGAGGTGATTCCATGAGCTGCACTTACAGACATCCTGTAATATGCTGAATAGAAAGTTCATATCCAACATGTGAAGGAGATATACAACCAATGCTTGTACTCAATGATGTGTAAAATCTCTAATTCATGTATTATTTTACAATCTGGTCTTGTGCGACAGCTCATGTAGAAAGGTGTGGTGTTATATGTGTTTGTCCCACTTGAGTTTTGTATTATAACTCTGATGAAATATTGCTTCATCCCTCTCCTCTCTCTGCTTTCCTTCTGTTATTCCAGTTATGCATGTATGAGAACAATACACCATGTCTCATGTTTCCTATGTTGTTCACATGTACTTACTTCATGTGTAGTTCACTTAGAACTGACTTGTAGTTCTGTGTCTTTTCTCTCTCTACTTCTATTTGATTAATAACTATTGATATTTAATTTCCAGGTAATCAATCCAACTTTTATGTAACTATTCAGCTATTAAAATCACTTCAGTGTTTTGAGATTCAATGTTGCCCCTTTTCTAGAATTTTAATTTGATATTTATTTATACATTCAATTTTTCTGGCAAAATTTTTCATTTATCTTTTATTTCCTTTTACCTATCAGTGAGTATTGTTGCTTGTCTGCCTTCAACTCCAAAACAGGAATTCATTTATACTCTGTTTATGTTGTCAATTAATTTTGTCAGTGTCTTTTGTTGCTGCTTTGTCTTAGTGTCCTATCTTACTGATATTTTATTTTCTTTTTAAACTGGACTTTATGTTCAATGCTGCGGTTTGGAGATGGTTTGGTTCCATCAAGTCTCATGTTGAAATTTTACTCCCAGTATTGGAGGTCAGTCCTGGTAGGAAGCGTTTGGGTTTGGGAGGAGATGCTTTATAAATATCTTGGTGCCATGTTCGAGGGTGAGTTCTCATTTTTAGTTCCTGTGAGAACTGTTTGTTGGAAAGAGCCTGACACCTCCTCCTGTATTTCTCTCTCTAGTCATATCATGTCTACAGGCTGGCTCCCTGTCACCTTCTCCGTAAGTGGAAGCAGCATGAGGCCACCATCAAAAGCTGAGTAGATGCCTGTGTCATTCTTCTTATACAGCCTGGAGGACTGTGAGCCAGACAAGCCTCTTTGCTTTAGGAACCACCTATCTTCAGGTATTCTTTAGAGCAACACAAAAATGGACTAAAACATTAAGTACGAAAAAAAAATTATAGAGAGGAAATAGTTGATGAGGTGCAAGTAATGTATATCCAGTTTCAATTTGTGATTATTTACAGTCTGAGTTTCAGCCTTGTGAGAGCGGATCTATTTCCTGTTTGCTTTGTACTCAGGACATAACATTTCAGAAAACTCAGCTGAAACTGAGTGTTTAATAGGGCACCTCCTCTGCCTGCACCCAAGTTCCAGTTTTCATATCATTAGCATAGTGAGTCTACCAATACTTTTGCTTAGGTCTTTAGTGTCTCAGCTGCTGCTTTCAGTGTGACTGCTTTTCAGTCTTCTCTCCTCTCAAATCTTATTTCACCCTAGGTTCTTGGTGTCTCAAGTTTTGGATGCCATGGTGGCTCTTTAATGCTTATTGCTTTTTAAAATTTTTGTTTATTTTATCCAGCTTTCTCAGTTGTCCTCAGTGGAACTGTTTGTCTGCTGAATCTAATTTATTTTTGTTTTTATTTTTTTCCAACATTTTTATTGCATTTTAGGCTTTGGGGTACATGTGAAGAACATGCAAGATTGTTGCATAGGTACACACAAGGGAGTGCCTTCCTCCCTTTCACCTATATCTGGCATTTCTCCCCATGCTATCTCTCCCCAACTCCCCACCCCCTGCTGTCCCTCCCCTATCTCCCCTCTACAGACCCCAGTGTGTGATATTCCCCTCCCTGTGTCCATGTGTTCTCATTGTTCAACACCCGCCTATGAGTGACAACATTCAGTGTTTGATTTTCTGTTCTTGTGTCAGTTTGCTGAGAATGATGGTTTCCAGGTTCATCCATGTACCTACAAAGGACACGAACTCATCCTTTTTGATGGCTGCATAATATTCCATGGTGTATATGTGCCACATTTTCCCTGTCCAGTCTATTATCGATGGGCATTTGGGTTGGTTCCAGGTCTTTGTTATTGTGAACAGTGCTGCAATGAACATTTGTGTGCATGTCCTTATAGTAGAATGATTTATAATCCTTTGGATATATACCCAGTAATGAGATTTCTGGGTCAAATGGAATTTCTATGTCTATGTCCTTGAGGAATTGCCACACTGTCTTCCACAATGGTTGAACTAATTTACACTCCCACCAACAGTGTAAGAGTGTTCCTATTTCTCCACATCCTCTCCAGCATCTGTTGTCTCCAGATTTTTTTAATGATTGCCATTCTAACTGGCGTGAGGAGGTACCTCAATGTAGTTTTGATTTGCATTTCTCTAATGACCAGTGATGGTGAGCATTTTTTCATATGTTTGTTGGCCTCTAAAGTGTCTGTTCATTTCCTTTGCCTACTTTTGAATGGGCTTGTTTGTTTTTTTCTTGTAAATCTGTTTTAGTTCTTTGTAGATTCTGGATATCAGTCCTTTGTCAGATGGGTAGATTGCAAAAATTTGTTCCCATTCTGTTGGTTGCCAATTCACTCTAATGACTGTTTCTTTTGCTGTGTGGAAGCTGTGGAGTTTGATTAGGTCCCATTTGTCTATTTTGGCTTTTGCTTTCAATGCTTTTGGTGTTTTTGTCATGAAGTCCTTGCCTACGCCTTTGTCCTGAATGGTTTTGCCTAGGTTTTCTTCTAGGGTTTTTATGGTTCCAGGTCTTATGTTTAAGTCTTTAATCCATCTGGAGTTAATTTTAGTGTAAGGTATCAGGAAGAGGTCCAGTTTCTGCTTTCTGTACATGGCTAGCCAGTTTTCCCAACACCATTTATTAAACAGGGACTCCTTTCCCTATTGCTTGTTTTTGTCAGGTTTGTCAAAGACTGGATGGTTGTAGATGTGTTGTGTTGCCTCCGATGCCTCTGTTCTGTTCCATTGGTCTATATCTCTGTTTTGGTACCAGTACCATGCTGTTTTGGTACCAATACTATGCTGTTTTGATTACTGTAGCCTTGTAGTATAGTTTGAAGTCCTGTAGTGTGATGCTTCCTGCTTTTTTTTTTTTTTTTGCTTAGAATTGACTTGACTATGTGGGCTCTCTTTTGGTTCCATATGAAGTTTAAGGTGTTTTTTTCCAGTTCTGTGAATAAGGTATTGGTGGCTTGATGGGGATAGTGTTAAATCTGTAAATTACTTGGGTCAGTATGGCCATTTTAACGATATTGATTCTTCCCAACCATGAACATGGAATGTTTTTCCATCTGTTTGTGTCCTCTCTTATTTCGTTGAGCAGTGGTTTGTAGTTCTCCTTGAAGAGGTCCTTTACATCCTTTGTTAGTTGTATTCCCAGGCATTTATTCTGTTTGTAGCAATTGTGAATGGCAGGTCGTTCTTGATGTGGCTCTCTTTAAGTCTGTTATTGGTGTATAGGAATGCTTGTGATTTTTGCACATTGATTTTTGTATCCCGAGACTTTGCTGAAGTTGCTTATCAGTTTTAGGAAATTTTGGGCTGAGACAATGGGGTCTTCTACATATGCCATCATGTCATCTGCCAATAGAGACAATTTGAGTTCCTCCTTTCCTATTTGAATACCCTTTATTTCTTTTTCTTGCCTGATTGCTCTGGCTAGAACTTCCAATACTATATTGAATAGGAGTGATGAGAGAGGACATCCTTGCCTACTGCCAAATTTCAAAGGGAATACTTCCAGTTTTGCCCATTCAGTATGATATTGACTGTTGGCTTGTCTTAAATAGCTTTTATTATTTTTAGATATGTTCCATCAATACCTAGTTTATTGAGGGTTTTTAGCATAAAGGGCTGTTGAATTTTGTCAAAGGCCTTCTCCGCATCAATTGAGATAATCAAGTGGTTTTTGTTTTTGGTTCTGTTTATGTGGTGAACTGAAGGAGATAGAGACACAAAAAACCCTTCAAAAAATCATTAAATCCAGGAGCTGGTTTTTCAAAAGATCAACAAAATAAACAGACCATTAGCCAGATTAATAAAAAAGAGAAGAGAGAATAATCAAATAGATGCAATAAAAAATGATAAAGGGGATATCACCACAGATTCCAGAAATACAAACCATCGTCAGAGATTATTACAAACATCTCTATGCACATAAACTAGTAAACCTGGAAGAAATGGATAAATTCCTGGACACTGGCCTCCTCACAAGCCTAAACCAGAAAGAAGCCAAAACCCTGAATAGACTCATAACAAGGTCTGAAGTTGAGGCAGCAATTAAGAGCCTACCACCCCAAAAAATCCAAGGTCCAGATGGGTTCACAGCCGAATTCTACCAGACCTACAAAGAGGAGCTGGTACCATTTCTTCTGAAACTATTCCAAACAATCCAAAAATAGGAAATCCTTCCCATATTATTTTATGAGACCAACATTATCCTGATACCAAAACTCAGCAGAGACTCAACAAGTAAAGAAAACTTCAGGCCAATATCCATGATGAACATAGATGCAAAAATCTTCAATAAAATATTGGCAAACCAATTGCAACAGCACATCAAAAAGCTTATCCACCATGATCAAGTAGGCTTCATCCCGGGGATGCAAGGCTGGTTCTACATAGGCAAGTCTATAAACATAATTTACCACAAAAACAGAATCTGATTTATAATAGCGAGAAATGAAAGTTTTATTGTTGTTTTTAACCAACAATAAAACGTTCTTCTATTTTTTAATATTTTTATTTTTAGCATTTTCATCACCCTAGAAAGTTCTCTTTGTGTTCTCCTCTGGCAATTCCTATCTTCCAGAGGCAACCATTGTTTCTTAAATCCTTCAAAATAAAACAATGTAACTGTATTCAACTGGATCCTATGGATGTGACTATTAATTTTTTTTGTCAGTTAGGATAATGACCTTAAAAAAAGAAAGAAACACAGCAAAATAAAAATAAATGAAAACTTCTGGATTAGCATTTCATTTTTTTTTCTAGCTAAGTTTGCCAGGGATATTGAAAAGACAGTCAAAAAAGTACATTAATTCATAATTTAAACAGTAACAGCTGTCTAATATCTAGAAGAAACATATTTCTGTGGCAATGACTGCTATCAAAAAGGTTTTTTTTCCTCATTTTTTTGAATGCACACTTTAATTAGATTTTCCATCCTTCTTGGAGTTAGGATGGAAAATTTACAGTATCAGTAAATTTTAGCCAAAGAGATATGGTTAGACAGATACTTGACTTTTACAGACTTAGTCACTAAATATTCACATACATTCTCTACTGTCATTCATGTGCCAGGTCATGGAGTCCAGTGGTGACAATTATGGCAACAAAATAAGAAGCCTGGACCTTGTATCATTAATTGGAGTGGAATTATTTGACCTGCATTGGAATATAACAAGTAAGAAACAAACCTTTACTGGATTAAGGCACTGACACTTGGGAATACTTTTGGTATAATTGAGCATATTCATAGTCTCACTATTCACTTATTAAGTGATAAAGACTGAATATTTTAATCCAACTTATATAGATTTCTATCCTATTTTATATTTATTCTGAGTTGTTAGCCAGTCCCTGGAATCATTCTAAGAAAAATAACATTGTGTTAAAATATAAAGTTAAATTAATAAATGTATTAACAAACTGAAAGTTTTATTATATGTCTGTTATATCATGGATGCTCTTCAAAGCACTAGGGATTTAGCATGGTAAAATACAAATTTCTGTCATGCTGGAATTATCTATTAGTTGGGGATATGCAGTTTTAACTGGATACATAGAACCAAAATAGACTTTGGGAGTCATAGATATTAAAAAATATTCTCTAACTAAGAAACAAATATAAATGCTATAAATTATCTGTTCAAATGAATTAAATGTTTTTAAAGTTATACATTTCAAAATAGAATAACACAACCAAATAATTTCTTTAAAAATTTTGTTGATTACTTTCAACATATCATTTGACAGAATTTAAATGTCCTGGGACTCATATTGGTTATTTTCAGTGTAAGAGGACATTAAAAATACTCTGGCAATATCTTCCTTCTTTTTGAGATTACCATAATCATTGTCTATACTCAAGTACCTCTTTTCTTTGTTTTGTGTTCTGAGAAGGCCGTTAGTTGAACTTAAAAAAAAAATCAGTATTCAAATTTTAATTTAAAAAGCCTTTAAAAAGCCATAAATATTTTGTAGTTTTATAACTTAAATTTCATCTCTAAATAGCTAGAACTAGAGGGTTTTCTGATAAAGTATTACTTGTTTAGGTAAATTTCTCAAAATACTGAGGTTCTAAGTTTTAAGTTTCAAATGTAGAGTTCCTATGTCTGGGTTTCTCTAAATAATATATCAATTATTAAAAATGTACACTGAAAAACAGAATAAAATAATAATAATTTATACATTATTTAATGTTCAATGTACAACCTTTGTGAAGTAGCTTTTAGTTTTCTTTTATAACCTTTGTGAAGTAGCTTTTCATTGTATCACAAAAGATTTTTTTTTATTGGATGATTTAACAAGGTAGACTTTGCTTGAAAAGACAAAGTGACATTAATAGCCAGTCTCCATTTTTTCCTTCAAATGAAATCAAGTAAAAGTGAAACAGAGAAACAAGAAAATGTGATTGATTAGGGCTTTGAGCTGGCTGTAACTCAAAATAAAATATAATGAAATAAAATAACCCATATACCGACAGAACTTCTTTCAAAAAGACTCTTGCTTGATAGCTGTAAGAAATTTGGCTAATTGACATGTTTTCTAGGGACAGACCTTGACCAATGACACTGTAACTGTTACTGGTGTTAACAATTGTCTGGCATTCCTGAGTGGCCCTCAGACAATTACTTCACAAATCACTTGTTCAAGAGTCTAATCGTTTTATCCAAGGAAAGATTTCAATTCAGAATTTTTAGGGGACTGGCAGAAATAATCAAATATACATTGTGGGATATTCCTGTGTCTTACCTATTTCCTTCATAGGGCAACTTTCCCATATACTTTTTAAATTCCTTAGTCTTTCTTACCATTTCCTTCCCAAAGAAATAAATCTGCAACAAACAACTAATATCTTTTTAGGAGATAAAAGTCCTACAAGTAAAACCTATTTTACAGTTTTATTGTGGATATTAGAGTTAAAAAGGATTACTTTTTCTTATTGTCATATTCAAATATCAATGCATGAGGTTGGAAAAAACTTGATTAGTGTTATATTGAAGTTATCTTTGCATCAGTGTTAATATTCCTATGTAAATAAAAACAACACTAAGATTTCTAATGCCTGTCGACTATTCTCTTATTACCTGTGGTGTCAAGATTTTATTTTTCATATTTTTTGCAACATCATATATGAACTGATGCTTTTCAACTACAATCTATGTATGATAGCATGAAAAAAATATATTATTGCTGTAGATTTTTACTCTAGAGAAAGTGGTCAGGAAAGGAAAAGATGTGCCTACATTAGTTACATCATTTTGATGACATTTAAAATTATGTTATTTACTAAAGATACAATAACCAATTCATAGTTGATAATTTCACAATTTTGGAAAATCTGTCACACAATATAAATCTCTTTTAATTTTGTCAAAAGACATAACAAATAGTATTTGCTCGTAAACATCTCTTTTTCAGAGGCAGGCAAAAATTGACAAACTGATATCTAATGAGCTTCTGAGAAAACAAACCTTGGAACTAAATTACCCTATCTTTAGTCCAAAAGTATAATTCTGTAGTCAGTTGACTAATGTTTCTCATGGTGCTAATAGATTCATATTGATAAGTTTTGGATTGTATCACAATTCTCTAGTGCTTTTTATCATATTTGTCACATTGGATATTAGTTGTGTAAAAAGGAGAAATATTACAGAAGAACTTTCCGTAGTTGCAATGGAAATAACATTATATCACTTGGTGCCACATGCTCTTTTCCTACACTACTGTAAAACTCCAATAGAAAAGAAATCGATTCAAGGAATTAGTATTGATTCTTGGATAGAAGCATCAGGTTGTTGTCATGACGATGAACCATTGCTACAATCTTGTTTTCATTAGAAACGATACAGTGAAGCTTCTCACGTCTTTCCTCAGGCACAGCATCTCACTCTGCTTACATGCAAAGCCTTAAAAGAAGGATGCAGTCAATATACTTTATATCATGTCTGTATACCAATTGCAAATTGGACACAGCTTAGAAAATTGGCCAAACTATTTGTCAGACCCTATGCCTGGTGAAAACTGTCAGATTGCTACATTTATCTTGTGCAATCTGCATTGAATAACTATGTTATCTTCCCCCTGAAACCCCAAAAATCAAATTGATTATCATATATGGTTATACAATAGCATATGAGCTGATTCATATGAAATGACATGATTCTACTGCAGGAATAATGATATAATAAATGTGGTACATTTGAACAGAAAATAGATTCCCATGCAAAAATACCTCATTTCTTCTATTTGTACACATACAAAAATAAAAAGAAACAATTACTCTCAGTGATTGCTAAATTTTTCTGTATGTCCTCATTTATATGCATTGAAGCACTTTTGATTTCATACAAGCTATTTGAAGATACAAAATAACTGTTTTTAAATGAATGCAAATATCTTTGCCATATTCTATTGAGCTATACATTAATTTGGCTGATATACGAATAACGCAAGTTAAAGCAGCTTATTTTTCAAAATTAATTATATCTTCAAAACCTGAATTTAGAGGTTAGCTTCTCTGATATCTGCTATTACTAGTGGTCTAAAAATTCCATCTCTGACTAGAAAAACATTTCAGCTATCTCTCTTAGCAGAAGTTTTTCTGGGGTAATGTGGACACGATCACATTTAGGCTGTCCGTAAAAGCAAATAAACGTTTTGGCAGAGAATATCTCTGTGCTGAAAATTGTGAGTGGCAGTGCTGTTATTGAAAATAAAATAATGTGAAATCTGATTTCACTTGTGTGTCAACTGTGTTTCTATATTTATATCACAATATTGCTTGATTTATTTGTTTATTCATTTTTTGACTAAACCAGTTTAAAATACTTTGGATCTCATTATATTGGAACTTTCTTACTTTTCACATTTTCATATCATCCAAAGAAATAAATAATTCAGTCTCAGAGTATGCTTTTTAAAATGGTAGTTTGGAATTTAATTAATGGTGAATGTCCAAGTACCATCTTTTTTGAATAATGATATATTTAAACAATTTAAATATTTTATTGGTATTAAAGATACAATGAATGTTATATACATTATTATAGAATATTTTTCTTACTTCAGCTTATGCTTAAATATCTCCGTTATCTGCTTCCAAACTACTTATAATGGTTGATTAAGCATGCATGTTTCTCCTTTATGACAGTTTCAACTAATTTATGAAGTGTTCCTTATATCTTCTTCATTTTCCTGTTTCATCAAATAAAACAGTAATAATTAATTATATCATTTTGCTATTTTTAAAAATTCTAGTAATTATTTTATAGTGATGAATATTTGAAATGACACAAATATGAAATTTTGTCTTTTTAAAGAATCCCCACACATGCTTCTAAAAGAGAAAGCTGGCTGACAAAAAGAAAAGAAATCAAACTCTTATATATTTGGGTCTGACATGTTAGCAAAGTCTTTTTAGATGAATACTGGAATTTGTGTTTTATAAATATAACTTGATAAATATAAAAATGAGGTGAAAAAAATGAAAACAGACAGATTTGCTGCAAAACTATTTAGAGCAAATATTTTCCCTGTAGTGGAAAAAACAAATTTATCTTTTCTAAAGACAATTTTTTTCCTCATTATTTACCTGTCAATGTATATGTTGAAGTGTTTATTCAATTTGCATGTTAAAAGGTTTATTCGACATATAAATACTTATGGATGTAAGAGATAAATAATTTGACTATAAAACATTTTGATGGCTCCACTCAGATAAGAATGAAACAGACTTTAGTTTCTTTATATTAAAAAGTGAATTCCTCTACGATCTGATAAATTAATTATTCTCAGATTAGTGTATTTAATTTCACAAATAATTTCTAATTGTATCATTTAAATTACTGTATAAAAATTATATCAATTTACAGTTGCTTTTACTGAATGCAAGGAAGATGAGAATATATATTTTAAAAAGCTTACTATATATTATAAACATTTTCAGAAATTATGATTTGGGACGACAAAGTAAATTTTTATTGAAAACATTCCTTCTTCTAATATGTCTCTCAAATATGTTATAAAATAATTCCAAGGCATGTTTAAAAAACATAAACATCATGAACTCAGCTTACTTACCGAACTTGAATTCAGAATATTCACACTGCCCTGCAACCTTATGGCCCCATTGATCTTACTCGAGTATCTTCAATATGCTAATTCTTTGATCTTTTCTATTTAATTGCTTTATGATATCTTCCCCCAGGAAAATATTAGCTTCTGAGGGTAGACAGTAAGTGTTTGTGTTTTTTTTTTTCATCACTTTATTGTCATTACCTTGTTAGGTACCTGGGGCACAGCGGATAACCATAATGTGTTGAATAAGAAAAAGAAAGAGTGAGTAGATGAGACAGCCTGTGATGGTCCTTTTGACTAAACAGAATGCAAATATAAAATAAATGCTAAGAAATTAAGATTTGGAGAAGAGACCCTTTTTTGTTCTTGTATTAAGGTTAGTTTTCTCAGTTTAGTAATTTAGTATTACCAAATGTCTTTTTTTCTTTTTTTAATAGATACAAGGTCTTACTCTGTTGCCCAGATGAGAGTGCAGTGGGATGATCATATCTCACTACGGCCTAGAAATACTAGGTTCAAGCAATTTCCCTTCTTCAGTCTCCAGAGTACTTAGGACTACAGGCATGCACTAACCACATCTGGAGAAGTTTATATATATGTAATGTATTTATATAGATATATGAATGATTGGGGTCTTGCTACATTACCCAGGCTTATCTGGAACACCTGGCTTTAAGTGATGCTCCTGCTTCAGCCTTTCAATTTATGAGATTACAGGCATGATCCACCATACCTGGCCAACTTATTTTCTTAAGATATTGATAGTCTACTCTATGAAAAGGATAACCATTTTCCTATCTTACCTATTAAGCTAAAACTTGATGGGTAGGAGTTCTGAGTGTGATTTATTTCAATACCTCCCTCTCCAATCTTCAACTTTTATTATGAATTCTAGAGATAAGATAGTTACCAAAATAATTTTTCCAAATGATTTTTAAATATTATGTAATTTTGTTCAGTCACTATGCACTAATTGTAAACCTCAGATCTTCTCCTTGGGTGACAGAAATTACTTCTCTTTCTGATTTTGAGGCATGGCCAATACTAAAGGATTGCTTGAGTCAAAATGCTACTACCACTGATATAAAATAGAACAGTCTTTGGAAGAATTCCCTGATCTAGAAAAGACTCATTGAATGTTTTAAGTCTTGTTCTGTATTAATGTAAATCATTATCATTCTCTTTCTTAAAAGAAAAAAACTGATACACACTAGTAATCTGTATAACTCAGTCCTTAAAAGATTGTATCCAGAAAATGATCCCAAATGTCCCCTGGTCAAAAAATATACACAAATCCCAAAGGTTCAGTGGTAAGTAGAAATATAAGTTAAATTAAAGCATTTGCATTTTTTTTCTGGTGAAACAAACTGAATTCCATGTTAAATGTATTCATGGCTTCATGAAAAAACTATTCATAAACTAAAACCAGAAATCTAATGGTAAGGGTCATTCATTCATTGCACAGATGTTTTATTGTATGCTCTTCACCTGTGAGGCAAAATTCAAAGCACAGAGAAAGAATGTTGAGAAAAATATGCACATTTCTCCTTCTCTTCAATCTTATGATCAAGGTGAGGAGACAGACAGTAGTGAAAAACAAGAAATTAGCATACAATCTTTAGTACAGTGCTGAAACTATAAACAGGGTATATCACCTTTCATAGTTACCCATTTTTACACTCAGAGTACCTAAAATTTACTGTTAGCAAATTTTCTGTGTACAAAAGTACTAACTACTGTATAGTTTTCATTATTACATTATCTCTGTAGACTTATTCATCTGATATAACTGCAACTTTGTAAATTTGACCTACTTCCTTCCATTTCCTCCCCATCCCACCCTTACTAACCACTGTTCTACTCTGTTTCCATGTATTCAACTTCCACATATAAATGAGATCATGCAGTACTTTTCTTTCTGTGTCTGGTTTATGTCCTTCAGCTTCCTTCATGTTTCCACAAATATATTTCCTCCTTCTTTTATAAAGCTGAATAATATTCATGTATGTGTGTGTGCACATGTGTGTGTGCGCATGCATGTGTGTGCACCTCAATTAGTCTACTTATTCATTGGTGGACATTTAGATTGAATTCATATCTTGGATACTGTGAATAATGTTGCAATAAACATGGGAGTGCATATATCTCATTAACATTGATTTTACTCCCTTTAGATATGTATTTAGAAGTGGGATTTTTCGGTTATATGGTAGTTATATTTTTAATTTCTTCAGTAACTTCCATACTGTTTTCTTTACTGGTTCTATCAATTTATGCTCCTTCCAAAAGTTTGTATGTACAGGGGCTCTCTTTTCTTCACATCCTCACCAACACTTACCATCTCTTATATTTTGATAATAGCTATCCTAATAAGTATGAAATAGTATCACATTGTGGTTTTGATTTGCATTTCTCTGATAATTAGTGATGTCAAAAAAAATTGACACGTATTTTGGCCACTATTATGTCTTCTTTGAGAAAAATGTTAATTTAGGTAATTTGCTCATTTCTTACCTGTTTTTATTTTTGCTATTCAGATGTGTTAGTTTCTTATTTATTAAAACATCTTATCAGATACATTGTTTGCAAATATTTTATCTCAGTCTGTAGGCTGATCTTCATTTTGTTGTTTCCTTCGTTGTGCAGAGGTGTTTAAGTTTGATGTACTCCCACTTGTTTATTTTTGAATTTATTGCCTGAGCTTTTGGTGTAATGTTCAGGAAATCAATTTAAGGGCTAATATTTATCAAGGAGCTTTCCCTCTGTATTTTCTTCTGGAAGATTAATGTTTCTAGGTTTTGTGTATAGTTTTTTAATCTATTCTCTGTTGTTGTGTGTGGCGTTCGCATCTCATTTTATTCTTTTGCATGTGGATCCAGTTTTCCCAGCACCATTCATTGAAGATACTGCCCTTCCCCATTGTGTCCTCTCAATAGTCTTGTTGAAAATTAGTTGATTGTATGTGTTTATGTTTATTTCTGTGCTCTCCATTGTGTTCTATTGGTCTACATGTCTGTTTTTATGTCAGTACTTGTTGGGGGAAGCAGCAATGGAGGAAGGGTTTAAAGTGTGCCTAACATAAACTGATAACATGTATAAAAGAAATCAGGAAAAATAAAGTGTAGAAGGCTGCAGGAGACCTCAGGGGAGGAAGGCCTCTCCATGCCTCATGTTTGGTACAGGGTGACCTAGGCTCTGTTACCACAAACATTGTGCTCAAGGACGTAAAACCCCTTAAGTAGCACTAAGATGCAACCAGCCTTGTAGGCTCTTCGTGCGGCCCAACTTCCACCGGCTGCACATAGATAATAGGCTAAAGATAACCACCTGTTCTTGTGAAACTCCCAAATCACCACCGTTATCAATCTTTATAATGACACATCAGTTCTGACTCACTGATTCAGTTCCAGCTCACTGATTTACTCCATCATCACATCACCCTCTCCCTGCTATCGCTCCACCCCTGCCCTATATATCAAAATGATTGTAACTGGTAAATAGTGTGGAATATCATAGCTCGGGGCCTTCACTGCATCCAATAATAAGTGATGAACCCTGGTCCCACTTTCATTTTTAACCTTTTTCTGTGTCCTTTGTTGCCACCAAACTTGGGGTACCCCCGGGTAATGTGGGGGCTTGTTCCCTACAAGTACTATATTGTTTTAATTACTCTGTCTTTGTAATACAGTTTCATATCATGAAGTATGTTACCCTCAACATTGTTTTTCTTTCTTAAGATTGCTTTCTGTATTCAGGGTATTTTGTGGTTTCATTCAAATTTTAAGATCTTTTTTTCTATTTCTATTTAAAAATGCTCTCAGAATTTAGATAGGGATTGCACTGCGTATTAGTTTGTTCTCACACTGAAGAAATACCAGAGAATGGGTAATTTATAAAGAAAAGAAATTTAATTGACTCACAGTTTCATATGGCTGAGGAGGCCTCAGGAAATTTGCAATCATGGCAGAAGGCATCTCTTCATAGAGTAGCAGGAGAGACAATGAGTGCAATCAGGACAAATGCCAGATGCTTATAAAACCATCAGATCTCATGAGATTCATTCATTATCACAAAAGTAGCATGGGGGAGACCACACCCATGATTCAATTTCCTCCATCTGGTCCTGTAACTGGGTTTGGGGGACACAGCTCCCATGAGAGAATGCTTCTTCGGGTTCTTCATCTCTCACTCACCCAAGAATAGGAGAGCGGACCACGCCAGATGCAGGGCCCACATAGAGTAAATACTGGTCCCAAAAAGCTTTTGCAGAAAAGTCATTTATTTAGGTAGAGAAAGAGAAAAAGGAGAAGAGAGAAAGCTTCCACAGGAGAATTTGTGGAAGGGTATCCAAACATGGAGTCTGGGCGGATGTGGGGACAAGGACTTTTAACCTGGGAGGAATTCATACCTACTCCAAGACCCCTGGCCAAAGAAAATACTTCCTTTAAACTTCTGCTGCAGTGACTGACATTTTAGTCCTTTCCCGCACCCGTGAAAATTAAACAGAAACCATTAAATCTCCCAAATGGAGAGAGATGGGAGGATGCATGGTGCTGGGAAGTTCTTACCCTTAAAACTACGCCCTGTCATGGACCTGGAAAGACTACACATTCCCTCATTTCCCCCTGTGAATAGGAAAGTTCAGCTTCTGTTGGAACATGGGCCTCGATCACTCTATGGCTACTTCCTGCTGAAATCGGGCGTAGAAAGGTCCCTGCAGTTGAGGTTTCCTCAAGAAGGGAGCCTTTGAGGGCTACAGGTTGATCCTGAGGTCCACAATAGAGCTCATGAGCCAAGGACATTTGGGACTCCAGCAGGAGGATTATTTGTGACCTTATGGTGGTTTAGAGGCCAGGTTTTTCCACTCAGCAGCGGGTATTTCAGCCACTCTGTTCGGCAGAGTAAGATGAGCTGCTTCTTTTTCAAAGATCATGTGTCAAATTGGACCCAATTCTCCATGATACATGTTAATGGGGACTTGAGCTTAAAGATTAGCACCCAACTGAAATTGAACACAAGGAATGCCAGCATTCCCAGTCAATAATTACCGCCACTTGATCTAAGGTGCCCCTCAAATCAAGATACTGGAAATGGAGCGTCCTCCAGTCAGTACCTTGAAATTTCTGTGCCCAAGATGCGTGATCATCTTTCTTGTGGGGTTTCCCATGTATTGGATTTGAATCACGTAGTGGGACACTCACTATATGACGTCCAGTAACTACCACAGAGGCATGAAGGGCTGCTGGGTTGGGTAGTTTGTACCAAGGAGTCCATGACGAGGTCAGTGAGGCTCAGGAGATGGGTACCAATATTCCCCAGCAGAAGTTCAATTTACACGGGCCAGATTATAAAACTGCCCTAGAAGGGTGAACTTCTAGGGAGGGGCCATTAGATCACACAGTTTAAAGAAGGCAGACTGCGTGGCTGAGGCCAGAACCATGCCCTCAGGACTGAGGCCTCATCTGCTAGCCTCATTTTCCATTATAGAAAAGTGCCCTTAGGGTTGTGAGACCTGCAATTAGGTATTGGGGCCCTAAACTTGGTTTAACTATGATCTTCTAGATGGAAAAGTTCTGCTTTAGAGAAAGAGCCAAACCCACGCAAGACAAATTATACACCAAACACAAAGTTCTATAGCCTTCAGCTTCTGAATTTCCCCAAAAGTTTTCCCCAATTCAACATTGACTCCTCCAGGGACTTGAACCAGTAACCTCACTAACCCTACGCCTTAACCAACTGTGCTAACAGGCCACTTGCACGAAAGCAAGATGGAAAGCTTTCTTAAACCGTATCTGAATGATAATGCTGCACCCTGAGGCGGTATGGCCTCAGAAAGGCCTGACAGAGCTCATAGCCAGCAGCTGTTTTCTTCCTTTCAGCTGGCGCACTGAGAGAAAAAAAACTACTTGCTGCTATGATTTTAAAAGCCGAGCAGCTGCGCCACCACCTGCATTCGGGAGCCCTTTTAAACACTGCAATGTGCCGGGAGAGGAAGGTTGTCCCACCCCTTGTGGCATCCTGTCCCTCTGTAATGACCCCGCCAGAACAATGTGCATATTTGGTCCACTCCCCGAGCCACCTCCCCTGGCTGCCACCCACATAGGGACCCCCCGGCTGGCAGACGAACACCCCGGGGGAGCCTTTTTACACTGCTGCCTACAACTGGGGATGTCAGAGAGACTTGCCCGGCTCCTTCAGCATCCCTGTTTGCCATGATGCTGGACCATGTGTGCACCCTGGGCCCCTTTTTTCACTGCTGGCTCTGACTGTGGAACACTGGAGAGGTTTGCCAGAACCATGTGCCAGGCCACTGCACTCCCTGGTCCCATGCAGGCTCTGGTTTCACACAGGCTCAGGGTATAGCTCGCCCCCTCCGCACTGTTTTTCTCTGGCCCACAGTGGCAGAGACAGCGGGCCGCGGGGCACACCCAATTCAACTCCCCAGGGTGAGCCAGGTTGCCCTGAACCCATTCTCACTAACCGCTCCGAAGTAACAGTTTTATTATGCTGCTTCAACAAAGAGATTAAGAACAAAACAAATAGAAATCCCTAGACTAAAAAATATAATGAATGAAGTAAAAAAAATTAAATCAAGAGCTTCAATAGCAGACTAATTAAGGCCAGGAAAGAGTTTCAAATTGAGGATAGGTCTGTTGAAGCAGCCTAATAAGATGAAGTGGAAAAAAGATAAAGAAAATGAAAGGCCTAGGGCAGTGGCTCACACCTCTAATCCCAGCACTTTGGGAGGCTGAGGCGGGGGGATCACCTGAGGTCAGGAGTTCGAGACCAGTCTGACCATCATGGAGAAACCCCATCTCTACTAAAAATACAAAATTAGCCCAGTGTGGTGATGCATGCCTGTAATCCTAGCTACCCAGGAGACTGAGGCAGGAGAATCGCATCCTAGCTACCCAGGAGACTGAGGCAGGAGAATCGCTTGAACCTGGGAGGCAGAGGTTGCAGTGAGCCGAGATCACACCATTGCACTCCAGCCTGGGCAACAAGAGCAAAACTATGTCAAAAAAAAAAAAAAATAGAATGAGAGAGAGAGAGAGAGAGAGAGAGAGAGAGAGAGAGAGAGAGAGAGAGAGAGAGAGAGAGAAAAGAAGGAAGGAAAGAAAAGAAAAAGAAAAAAGATTAAAAATATATGAAAAAGAATGAAGAAAACCTATGTGTCATATGGGAAACCAAAAAATGACCAAATATTTGTATTATCTAAAATTACCAGACCAGAAATAAAAGATATGGGAAAAAGCGGAGAAAATCTATTTAACAGCATAATGGAAATCTTTATAAGTCTTGCAAGAGATGTGGGCTTCCATAAAAAGGAAGCTGAAATAATCTCTAATAGATTCAATTCAAAAAGCTCTTCTCTGAGGCACATTATAGTCAAACTGTCAAAAGTCAAAGACAAAGAGCAAAAGGGTGAAAAATCTCCTTATGAGAAACCATCAGGTCTTGTGAGAACTTGCTCACTACCATGAGAACAGCATGGGGAAAACTGCCCCCATGATCCAGTCATCTCCCACCAGATCCCTCCCTAGATAGGTGGGGATTGATATGGGAATTACAATTCAAGGTGAGATTTAGATAGAGACACAGAGCCACACTATATCAAGCAATAAATGTCTATATCCAAAAGGTAGGAGGATTTAAAATAAATAACATAAGGTTGCACCTCAAGGAACTAGAAAATCAAGATCAAAACATATCCAAAGTTAGTGAAAGAAAAAGATCACAGCAAACCTAAACAAAATAGACACTATAAAAATACTCCCCAAAAATTAAATAGTTGATTCTGTGAAAAGGTAAATACATAAATAAATTAAACCCAGCTATATAACAAGAAAAAAAGGAGAAAAATTAAATACATAAAATTAGAAATAGAAAAGGAGACACTACACCTGATAACACATAAGTACAAAGGATTAATATATATGCTCAAATTAGATTAACCCAATAGAAAATAAAATTCTAAACAAACCAATAACCAGTAATGAGATTGAATAAGTAATAAGAATTCTTCCAACATGAAAAGCTCAGGATCAGATGGCTTTACTTCTGAATTCTACAAACTTACAAAGGAAAACTAATACCAATTAATCTCTAACTATTCCAAATAATCGAAGAAAAGAATTTTTTCCAATGAATTCTCCAAAACCGAGTAAAACACAACAAAGAAAGAACACTGTGGACCAATATCCCTGATGAACAGAGATCTAAAAATTTGCAGTCAAATAATAGCAAACCAAATACAATGTATGAAAAAGGTAATACACCATCGATAAGTGTGATTTATCTCAGGGATTTAAGGAAGGGATCAACATATGCAAATTAATAAATATTGTACGTACCACCTACTGAATGAGGAACAAAACTAAGTGATATCTCACTTAATGCAAAAAAGCATTTGATAAAAAATAACTTTTTTTTGTTCGTTTGTTTGTTTTTGTTTTTGTTTTTGAGACAGTCTTTCTCTACTGCCTAAGCTGGAGTGCAGTGGTTCAGTCTTGGCTCACTGCAACTTCCACCTCCCGTGATCAAGCAATTCTGTTTCAGCCTCCCGAGGAGCTGGAATTACAGGCTGCAACAGGTTAATTTGTGTATTTTTTTTAGTAGCAGTGGGGTTTCATGTCGGCCAGGCTGGTCTCAAATCCTGACCTCAAGTGATCCACCCGCCTTAGCCTCCCAAAGTGCTGGGATTACAGGCATGAGCCACATCACTCAGCCAAAATAACATTTTTTATTATATGTATTTAAAGTATTTTATTATATTTTAATTATTTTATTATAGAAACTTTCAACAAATTAGGGACAGAACATGATACATCAACATGATAAAGGCTATATATGACAAACCTACAGCTAACAGTATATTGAATAGGGAAAAGCTCAAAGCCTTTCTTCTAAAACTGAAAAATGACAATATTGCTCATTTTCATCACTTTTATTTAACATGGTAATGGCAGTCCTAGCCAGATCAATTAGTCAGGAGAAAGAAAGAAAGTATATCCAAACTTGAAATGTGGAAGTCAAAATGTTTCTCTTTGTAGATGGCATGATCTTATACATAGGAAAACCTAAATGCTCTACTGAAAAACTCTCAGATCTTGTGAAAAATTCAGTAATGTAGTAGGATACAAAATTAACATACATAAATTAGGAGCACTTCTATACAACAATAAAGAACTAGAGGAAAGAGAAATCAGAAAAGCAATAATAGCCTGAGCTACATAGTGAGACCCTATTTCTACAAAAATATAATAATAATAATAATAATAATAACTTACTCATATGTGGTAATGCATGCCTGTGGAGCCCCAGCTACTCAGGAGGCTGAAGTGGGAGGATTGCTTGAGTCCTGGAGTGACAGAGCAAGACCCTATCTCAAAGCAAAAACAAAAACAAAAAACAAAGAAAAAAAATTCTAATTACAATGCTGCAAATGAATTAAAAGGGATAGCATGGGGAGAAATGCCAGATGTGGGTGAAGGGGAAGAAGGCAGCAAATCACACTGTCAAGTGTGTACCTATGCAACTATCTTGCATATTCTGCACATGTACCCCAAAACCTAAAATGCAATAAAAAAACAAATAAAATATCTAGAAACAAATTTAACCAAGAATGTGAAAGTCTACAGGAACACCTACAAAACACAGGTGAAAGAAACTGAAGAGGACACAAACAAATAGAAAGATATTCCATGCTCATGGATTGGAAGAATTAATATTGTTAGAACGATCATAGTGCCCCTAAAATGTAAAGAATCAATGCAATCTCTATTAAAATACCAATGATATTCTTCACAGATATAATTTTTAAATCCACAAATTCATATGAAACTACAGAAATCCTCAAATAGTCAAAGAAATAATTAGCAAAAAAGAACAAATCTGGAGGCATCATATTACCTGACTTGAAATTATATTATTGAACTATGGTAACTAAAACAGCATGATATTGGCATGCAAACAGACACATATACTAATTGAACAGAATAGAAAATCCAGATATAAATCCACACATTTAAAGCCAAATGATTTTTGACAAAGATGCCAAGAACATACATTGGAGCAAACTCCCCCTGTTCACTAAATTGTTTCAGTGAAACTGGATACTCATATGCAGAATAATAGAACTAGACCTCTATCTCTCAACATATACAAATATAAACTCAAAATGGATTAAAGATTTAATCTAAAGACCAGAGACTATAATCCTAGTGGAAGAAAACATAGAATACTTCAGGACATTGGTCCAGGCAACAATTTTATGGCTATGGTTTCAATAGAACAAGTAACAAAAACAAAATGAAACAATATTAGACTAAAAAGCTTCCTCACAGCAAAGGAAACAAACAGAATGAAGATACAACTTGTAAACTGGGAGAAAATATTTGTAAACTATTTCTCTGTCGAAGGACTAAAATCCAAAATATATAAGGAACTCAAACTACTCAATTGCAATAAACCAAATTATACCATTAAAAAGTGGGCAAAAAATCTGAATAAACATTTCTCAAAAGAAAAAATACAAATGGCTAAAAGGTATACAAAAATACTCAACATAATTAATCCTCCTGGAAATGACCATCAAACCACAATGAGATATTATCTTACCACAATTAGGATGACTATTAAAAAGTCAGAAAATAATGAATGCTGGTGAGGATGAGGACAGAAAGAAACTTCATGCATTGTTAGAGAGAGTGTAAATTAGTATAGCCATTATAGAAAATGATATGAAAGTTTCTCAAAACTGAAAGCAGAACTATCATTCAATTGACCAATTTTGCTACTGGATATTTATCCAAAGGGAATAAGATCTATATATCAGAGGTTTATGTGGGGAACCAGTCCCCACATCACCTGTGGGTACCCTGAGTTCACTGGTGACAAAGGATTGAGAAAAACACAGATTAAGAGTGAAAGTGGGACCAGGGGGCCATCACTTATTAATGGAGGCAGTGAAGTCCCCAAGCTTAGGTTCACCATAGTATTTATTGGTTACAATCACTTCTATCTATACGGTATGGGTGAAGTGATGGTGCGGAGAGAGTGACTTGATGGTTGAGTGAATCCGTGAGCCGAAACTGAATAAATGAGCCGGAACTGGTGTGTTATTCTAAACTTTGATAACAGTAGTGGCTTGGGAGTTTCACAAAACAAGAACCATATGTGGTTATCTTTAGTCTCATATATGTGTCGCTGGTGGAACCAGGGCCATGCAAGGAATCTACAAGTCTGGTTACGTCTTGGTGCTATGAAGGGGTTTTATGTCCTTGAGCACAATGTTTATGGTAACAGAACCTAGGTCATCCTGTACCGGAACATAATACATGGAGAAGTTCGCCTTTCCAGAGGCCTCCTGCAGTTCACTGTGGTTAGTTGTTCCCAGTTTATATGTTACTCATAACCAATTTATGTAGGCACTCTGTAAGTCCTTTCTTCTTTGCTGCTTCCCTCATCAGTATTCCTATACCTCCATGTTTATTGCTGCACTACAATCCTGTCATTTGTAGCAACTGGATAAATCTGGAGGTCATTATATTAAGTGAAATAAGACAGTTAAAGGAAGACATATATTGCATGTTCTCACTTATATGCAGGAATCAACAAAGTAGATCTTATATAGGAGGAGATAAATAGATAGTTACCAGATGCTGGGAAGGCAAAAGAGGAAGAGAGATTGATTAATGGGTACAAAAATACAGTTAGATAGAAGAAGTAAGTTCTAGTGTTTGATAGCACAATAGAGTGACTAGAGTTACCAATAATTTAGTATATTTCACAAGAGAAGATTTGAAATGTTCCCGAGCAAAGAAATAATAAACCCTTCAGGTGATGGATATCCTAATCATTATGATTTTATCATTATATATTTTATGCAAGTATCAAATATCACTGTATTTCATAAATATGAATAATTTTATATATCAATTTTACAAGTTAAAAATATTCTAAGAACTGTTTATTTTTGCTACTGTTGTAGCAAAAAGTTCTCTTTTAGAAAGATAATATTAGTTTAAAGAAATGCAACTGATTTTGTATGTTGACTTTGTATCATGCTACTCTGCTGAATTCATTTATTAGCGCTATTTTTTTTCTTTTTTTTTGAGACAGAATTTCGCTCTTGTCGTCCATGCTGGAGTGCAATGGCACCATCTCAGCTCACTGCAACCTCTGCCTCCCGGGTTCAAGCAATTTTCCTGCCTTAGCCTCCTGAGTTGCTGGGATTACAGAGGCTTGCCACTATACCCAGCTAATTTTTTGTATTTTTAGTAGAGACGGGGTTTCACCATGTTGACCAGGCTAACCTTGAATACCCGACCTCAGGTGATTCCCCTATTAGCTCTATTTTTTAATGGGGACTTAGTAGTTTCTACATATAAATTCACATCACTTGCAACAAGGATAACTTTGCTTCTTTTCTGATTTGGATGGCATTGATTTTTTTTTAATTGACTGATTGTTTTTGCTAGTACTTCCGGTACTATGTTAAGTAGAAGTAATAAAGAGTAGACATTTTTGCTTTTTACTGGATCTTAGAGGAAAAAGCTGAAGGTTTTCCTCATTGATTAAGATGTTATCTGTGAGTTTTCTATAATCAGCCTTTATTGTGTTTAGAAAATTTCCTTGTAGGCCCATTTTGTTCAGAGTTTTTAATCAGAGAATGTTGAAATTTGTTGATATTTTTCTAAATCTGAGATCATAATGTATTTTTCTTATTCTGCTAATGCCCCGTATCTCATTTATTTATATGCATATTTAAAACCAACCCTGTATTCCAGGAATAAATCCCACTTGAATAGGTTGTATAATCATAATTAAATGTTGTTGAATTTGATTTGCTTGTATTTTAGTATTAATAACAGTAATTGCCGGACGTGTTGGCTCATGCTTGTAATCCCAGCACTTTGGGAGGCCTAGGTGGGCAGATCACGAGGTCAGGAGTTTGAAATCAGCCTGGCCAACACAGTGAAACCCCGTCTCTACTAAAAATACAAAAATTAGCCAGGCATGGTGGCATGTACCTGTAGTCCCAGCTACTAGGGAGACTGAGGCAAGAGAATTACTTGAACCCAGGAGGTGGAGCTTGTGTTGAACTGAGATTACTCCACTGTACTCCAGTCTGAGCAACAGAGCAAGATGCCTTCTCAAAAAAATATATATATATATTTATTTATTTAATAATAGCAATAGTGATTTAATAGATGCTAGAATTCTTGCATCAAATTTAATCAAAGTTATTGGCTTATAGTTTTCTTTTAATATAAATTTAATGACCTGGCTCCTCAATTTCCTGCCTGGGGTGATAAACTATTAATCTTTATTCATCTCTCATTTCAAAAAAACAGGCGTTTTAGAGACAACCTGTCTGGGTAGTGTGCAGAACTTGTCTGAGAAGCAAAAGTGTATTAAAATAATTAGTCTTGATTCTGCTTATTCATGCGGTTTCTGAGGTAAGTGACAGGGGCCCAAGTCAATGCTAATGTAGAGAGTCAGTCTGATGTAGGCTACCTACTGTGTCCTACACGAGATGTTCTGTGTTTGAAGAGTCATAAGCTACGAGAAATTTTGACATACTTAGTAACTATTTTACCTTCTAGTAAGAGGTAAAGGTGGGAAGGATAAGTCATGCTTTGAGAAATTAATGTGAAATAAATAGGAATGTGTTTTAATAGTTTGGATGTCAGACTCTTGAGTTATAACAGCCTACAAGACTAGACAAAATTTTCCTCTACAATTTAAGGGCTAGGCCCTGTTTTTGAATTCTGTGAGAGCCTGATTGAATCCCTTTGCGATCCTATGAAGGAGCTAGTCCATGGCAACACCAAAGTAAAATTAAACATCAGTGAGGGAGACGTTTCCACCCTGACTCCAATATTAGTTCCTGAATAATCTTAGACAAGAAAGAAAAAACAACTTTCTGTATTTTTACTGTAGACTTACTTCAGGATTCAGGACAATATACCTCCACTATGCTTTACCAAATTTCATGAAAGCAGTGTAACAAATTACAACAGAATATAGGTAGGTAGTCACATGGGCTAAGAAGCAACCAAGAATAACCACTTATGTTCTGTGTAAACTGCAATATCAGTTTTTACTTAATGGAAAGGTCAGAGCTTATAAATGGGTTAATTTATTCAAACTGTTGAATAATTTTCGATTACATTAAAAGATGCTAAAATATTAGCTTTGAAATGGCACCAAGATGAGAAAAAAATCTCCAAGTGAATTATCGAAAAAAAATTCTCTAAGTCACTTACCAGAAATTTCAAAGTAGACTTTAATGGCTTCAAATTTACAAGAATGTTTGAGCATCCCTAATACGATAGCACCAACCTTTCAGACTTTGTCAGTGGTGTTTCAAAGAAAATCGCCAGAAAAATACATTATAGCCCTTCTGAAATTTGGAACATACACACACACACACACACACACACACACACACACACACATATACATATATATATATACACACATATACTATATATATATATACACATTCATATATATATGTATGTAATTCCTGAGATATAGAAAGATGCACTTTGCAGTAATGTTTGAGACATAGCTGACATCAAATCAAGAGACAGTCTAAAGTCACCTGTGATTGGAGAATAACAAAGGGATTATTACAGGCTATACACTACACATTTGTGAGAGGCAATTTAGGTAAACTGTTACATTTTAATCTTATGTTGAACGTGGAAAGGAGAGGTATAAAAACCAACTGCAACCAGTGAGGACAAATTGAACCTTTATTTGTCTCATGACTTCTAAATTTTTTGGTACAGGTGACCTACTCAATAAACTGGATCCCTTCACTACAGAGCTAAAAATCTTGCCCAAGAGTTAAAATTGTTAAAGAAGGAGATCTCACAGACTATAAGAAGCTGCAATTCCAGCTACCGGCCCATCAGCAAAGTAAGCTGGCAGGTCAGGGACAATATGTGCAAGCTACAACAATGTCTGGCTTACTGAAACATTCAGAGCATAATCACGGATGCTATTTCTACTGTTATGCAAATGTCAAGAAAAATTCTCCTGTGGCCAACTCTAACCCCAAACCACATGGAATAGGATATTCTTGGAAATTTAATTTGAGATTAAGCTAAATTGATACAGTACAGTAGAAAGCCACCACAGGGCTGCTCTAGGGAGTAATTCAACTCTTTTTTGATGGTTGATCAAAGTGTGCACATCTTGGAATATTATCTCCCTTCTCAGTTGTTTTCCTTCTAAGTAAGAAATTTCTAGTGCAAGGAGGACTTGCAGAGCTAGAAGGAAACCTACCACACTCCTTTTCCTAAAAGCAGATACATCTCTTTGAACCATGTCCTCTCTGAGAAATGAGGGGAGGCATTTTTTAAATGCAAATCAATGTCTTATTTATGGGATTTGACACATCCAATTACCAAATTGATGCTGTGTGGTTCACCTTAATGCCAACCTAAGACATTATGATTACCTGAGAATAATAAGAAAAATCATGAAAATGTACAAATTTTTTAATTAGGAAGCAGGGAAGTATAATTTCCTCTTCAAAAAAAGTGTTGAAGAGCCAGTGTAAAGACAAAAATATTCTTATTACATTTCAGAAATCTGCACCGCAATGCAAAAATTTTATATTATATAAAAATTAACTATTATTAATATATTGTCTAACCTAACCATTTGCTTTTTCCCTGTGTTTCTTTTATCAATAACCATCCAGGATTTCCAAACCACTTTAGAATGATATTTCTAAATTCATAATAAAAAGCAAATGCATCCTTTGTTTTGGCGGTAAGTGCTGAGTCTGTCTTTACTGACAAGTAAACCAAACAAGTAAGAAGGGTTTTAAAACCTGCGTATTAGATTATCTGTGGTTGGCACAGGATTATTCAAAATTCTACCTTTCATTTGGAACCTTTTTAGCTGAGGCTATTTCTGTATTTGCAAGCAGTTAGTTGCACATAACAACAGCAATACTTGAATAAAAATTGCAATAAATCTTACATATGTAATTATAGAGCCTACTTTTCTAGTATTAGGTTTATAAAAAATTTAATAAACCATCTAACTTTATCTAAAGCCTCATGACATTTAAAACATAGACTTTTTTAGCATACATTGTTAAACATAACTCCTACAAAGTCCTGAGGTTAGAACAGTTATTTTGGCAATGAACATTGATTCTAGGATAAAATTACTCGATAATTGAACCTGGAGAATTACACTGTAGAGGTTCAGTTAATTACTCGGAGATTTATATTTCCCAAATCTAGATAGCAAGTTCAACTGCCCTGATTTTTGTAATCCTCTGGCCACTTTTTCACTGAGACCTAATGTAGTCTCTCCACACAGCAGGTAATGAAATCTACATTGAATAAATATTCATAGGTATTAACAGAAAACAATGAATGATGCAATCTGATTCTCAACATGATCCTCTTTGTAAAATGTTTAGAAACAGTAATTTATTCTATACATCAGAAAGTTTTTCATTACTCCACTAAATTTTGTAACCATTATTTTATTGAATAATATATTCGGTTTATGGGGAACATAGTAAAATCCAAATAACATCTAGGTGTCCATTAATAGTAACATTTTAATGTTGATTTCCTTGTTGTGTGCCATGATCATGTAAGGCCCCAGCAACAGGAGAAGCTGGGTGAAATGTATATGGGTCATCTCTGTATTATCTTCGCAACTTTTCTGTAAACCTAAAATTAAATAGTTTATTGAAAAACAGCATCATTATAATCATAACAAAATCACACTTTTCGTATTTGATTGTTTTTTTGGTAGGAGTTTCCTCACCTTTGTCTGCTTACAAAGAGCAGCTCGTATAACTTATATCAATGTATTTGCTTACTCTAGGGTTCATTAATGGTGTATCTTGAAGAATATGTAAGTGCATTATTTAAACAATCTGTAATACATGATTGAAAGTTTATGTCGAATAAAAAGCATGTACACTGAAAATTAGCTTAACCTTTTTTTCTTATACTAAGTATAAAATTACCAGGGCTCTGAAATATGGAGTAAAATCCTTGTGGTTTTTATGGCTGAATGCTTGCTTGCTCAAACAGATTAAAGTCAATATTCTGAGATCTCTGTTGAGCAGAGGAAGGATTAACTCACAGGCACATGCATCTGTTAAACAACTCAACTTTCACAGAACTATATCAATCTTATCCTCACCAACTTCAATTCTAAAATTTTCTCAAGGACATCTAAGACTTCAAGTTATAATACAGTATATGTGCAACCAGCACAAAAGCTGTCTTGGCATAGTTTTTAAAGTAAATTCTAATTAATCAAACTCTAATAAGTAAACCCAGGACACATTTCATATATATGTATATACACACAAATAAATAAATATATATATTTACTATACCAGAAGTCATATATTAAACAGTAAAATAAGATTATCTTGAACTAGATTGAAAATAAATAGCTGTGGCTGTTGCTGCAAGTTCAGTGGTGGGGGAAAATCTTTTCAGGAAGAAATACGTAAGTGATATATAACTATTATCCATTTGCAGATACACTAAATGTGCTGCTAGTCGATGTCAGATCAGCAGAGAAACACTTATGTAGGCTGACTGAACTGTACGCTAGCTCCTGTACAGAAACATTACATGCCTCCAAGACTTGCTTTTCCTCTGAAAGATATTTGGTGTGATGTTATTAGCAATGAAGTAACCATTGCATACTTCACAAGATTTTTGTCCAAGATACTTTAAGTTTTATCACTCAGTGTATTGTTTATGACTATTTTTATTTTGTAATATTTTTGTATTTGTTCAATTCTTATTATAATTGTTCAGCTAAGCAAGTTTGCTTTTCTCCCCCAAGCAGCACAGCACAAAGCTAAATTTCAGCCCATCCAATAAAATTACGGTTTTCAATATCCTTCCAATCTCCAGTTTATATCTCAACTTTGCCTTTTCAACTTCTCAATTTCAAGTTTTGTTTTCTTATTTGATATATATTTTCCTGATTAGGAATAATCTTAGACTCTGAATCTTTTTTTAAGAGAACTGCTGGTTTTTAATTAAGGTTTAATATGGTGAACTCAAGAGAGTCACCATTTTCCCTGCTTGTGAAAGAATATTTTTCTACATAGTTGTTACATGCTTCTTTATCTAAACAGAGAATCAATAATGACTAATGAAATGTTAAATATGAAAATACAGTTATTATATATACAAAAATCACAGAAGTTGTCAATAACCTTTTCCATGTGATAATATGCTTTACTTTTTAGGTGAGAAGTTATAGTCTTAAGCCTTTCTAAACAAATAGAGTTCATTAAATAAAAAGATTTTCTCTTAAAGCAGTGATGAATTTTTGGAGTAGAAAAATAAAAATAGGAACATCTCCTCTTTGATAATCTTTGGTCCTCATAAAACTGTGGAGTTAATAAGATCAGGTCTGCATGCCCTGCTTGCTTTCAGTCTCTGGGTTTTTTTGTTGTTGTTGTCGTTGTTGTTGTTTTGTTTTTCTCTGTAGCTGAGGAATATGGTAACTGAAGGCCTCACCTCTGAACACTGAAACTTAACTTTTACTGGATCCTTTATAAATAACACTCATAGGTGACAATGGTGAGGGTTGATTCTGTTGTTTTTCAGAGACTTGGCCAACTCCTGTCTAGTTCCAACTAGTTGAGACCACTGACACTTCAACTGGGTCTGCATGAGTGCCTAAGAGGTGATACCACCTCTTAGGCACTCATGATATCAGAGGGCCAAAAACTTTACCCTCAGGATCATGCTAACATTGCAATTTTCTATACATATGCCCTATGAAATGTCGTGAACACTGACTACACTTGTGCAGAATGAACCTGTTACATGGTTTTTCCCCACTGCCAATCACCTTTCCTCACAACTTGGATCACCTCACTTTAACCCATAAATATCACTGAGCTTTATCTTCAAGGAAGTGAATTGAGAGCTGTTTTTCCACCTCCTCTCTTGCTGACCTTGTGCATAAATCTTTTCTCTTTTGCAGAATCCATGTCACGGTGATTGATTTACTGCATATGAGCAGAATGAACTAGGCTGGTATCACTAAGGTCAGCATAAACCTAATCAGCTAGCACTAGAGTTAGGAGTTCTCTTAAAGAGAGAGCTCACAGCACTGATAGAATTATGCTTCCAATAAACTAATAATAAATGGTTGGCGTTACAGCCGAATTATTTTGTTGTGAATTGTTTACTTATTTTGCTGTTTTTGTTTTTGTTATATTGTGTGTATTTATGCTGAGGTTGGTATTGATAAACATGGCTAGATATTTTCAAAAAATCCCTGTGATGGTCTAAAACTCTGATTGTAAGAATAAATAAGACAGTTTACCAAGGAGTTTTATGCCCAAATTTACTACTTTTTGACGTCAGAAACGAGGATTAATTTCACACTGGTCAAACCTGATGTTATGTCTTGAGCAGAGATGGGAGAAATCCTCAGATAATAATTTTGTTAATGCTCTGATGTTTCATCCCTGGGAGGTTTTGGTTATTTAAGTTGGTCACATAAATCATTTTATTACATATTCACTTTTAAAAAACACTCAAGTTGAACTTATCATTCTAACTTAGCACATTCCAAGACATTAAAATAAGTCAATGACACTTAAAACTGCTTAGTACATATTTATATCTTTGATATTATTCTAACTGACAATAATAAAAGAAAATATATCAGTATTAGACATAAACACTACAAATTCTAAGGCACATCTGGAAAGGGAATACTTTTCTAGATCATTATATTTGTGACTTGATAATCCACTTAAAATTCATTCAAGGTAAAAGAGAGGATGTTGAAGAAAGCACATTTCACTAGAATTTAGAAATTGTAACTAATATGGATTGGATTGGTTAGAAAAGTATACAGGGATGGAGATGTCTCATATGGTTTTAGTAAGATACCTGATTCTTGGAAAAATGAGGAGTCTCATTTTCATTACAGGAGAAAGATTAAAAAAATATGTGTTCTATAGGAGGTAATGAGTAAAAGGCTTGATTAGCATAGAAGGTTCAAGTTAGGAGCTAATGAACCATAAAACTATGCAAATAGATGTGGCATAGAAAGTTCAAGAAGTTCACTACCTATATTCAGACCCCAGGCTCCTCTTGGCCCTTCAGAATATCTGTCAACATAGAAGAAGCATGAATATTAACTTCACAGTGATTCCTTAAGGCCAGTTGACAGAGTAAGAATAGCATTACAGGTTCTCTCCTGAGAAGCAGAGTATTTAACTACTATTCATGCTATCTTCAGTGTTAAATGTCAGGGCTGGAAGGAATACAGATATGCAAAGCCTTGGTTGAAGAGGAATTCTTTTTGTGTGTAATTTAATTTGTTGTATTTTACTTGGAATACAATAAGGAGGAATATAATAAATATTCCTTCTGCAGATCACTTTCAGAAATAGGTAATAATGATTATGAGTAAGAATTCAGAGTGATTGTCAAATTAAAATCTTGGCAGTTATATCTACAAGGTTTTCTGATTTCTTCTTACCAACTACTATTAGCTTGAGTACAACTTTCTACAGTATGGTATTTTGCTTAATAAGAGTTTACATTTCTTTGTCTTTTCATTCTATGTGTCTCTAAGCAAATACTGTGGGATATGACTGGCCCCAACATGTAGTAGTTCTTTAATTCTGCAAGATGCAGTATTAACCAGCTTTTGTTTTTGAACTTCAGTGCGTAAGTAAACTTGCGAAACAGGAAATATCCCATTAGTAGACTTTAATCATAGAAATAGATAAGATGCGGATATTTAAAATGCAATGATTGTGAAATGTGTTTCGCTATTTTTGCTGAAACAATGAGTTTTTAAAATCAACTTGAAAATTCTGGGCTGTGCTCTGGGGGGGAAGATGGCGCTGTAGGAGCAACTCAGGATTGCAGCTCTCAGTGAAGGCACAGAGGGTGAGTGCATGCCGCATTTCCAGAAGGATCTTTGTTGCCCACAGTACGGGGAAATTCCCAGGTGTAGGAGAGACATGGGATGCCAGCACAGCTGTTTCGGTGGTGCAGCCATTTCGGCCAGCACCGCAGCACAGCGGCACTCCACACAAAATGCACTGGTCTGGGTGCCCTGTTAAACCGGCAATTTGAGATTTGGGAGGGCAGATTAGCATATTCATTTGATTAAACAGGACTTGGACAGTGAGCCAGGCCAGGAGATTCCCAGGAAGTGACGTTAGAGCCAGCACAGTGGGTCGCTGCATGGGAAATCACACAGATCCTGGTGCCCTTTCAGCAGGCCACTAAAACACCTGGGAGAGAGTCAACTGTTCAACTTAAAAAAAACAAAAGGGCTCTGAGGCAGGAAGCCAGGTGATCAGGCTTGGCGGGTGCCACCCCCACAGGGACAAACAAAACAGTGATTCGAAATGCTCGGGGTTGAGAGTTTCATGGCAGGCACAGCTGAATCCAGGACAGTACAGCTCAGTGGGGGAGGGGCGTCTGCCATGACCCAGGCATTTCACCCTTACTGAGGTACTCTTCCCATTGCTGATGCAGCCTGTCATTGCTGAGGCAACCCGCCATAACAGAGAGAGTCTGCCAATACAGAGGCAGGCCACCATCACCATAGCAGTTCTAACCAAACCCATATAAACAGGACTACAGGGAGTTATACTCGGCAGCATGGCAGAGCCCATGGCAACAGGGCAGAGCCCACAGCAGCAGGGCAGAGCCCACGGCAACAGGGCGAACCCCACGGCAGCAGGGCGGAGCCTCGGCAGGCAAATGGTGACTAGACTGCCTCCTAGCTGGGCAGGACAGTGCAAAAGACACTCATAAATAAAGCCCTAACTCCGTGAGACAAAGCATCTGGGGAAAAAAGGGGTTTTATGAGTTCTGCTGCAGCAGACTTAAATGTACCTGCCTAGCAGCCCTAAATGAACAACGGAGCTCACAGCTCAGCACTTGAGCTCCTATAAAGTACAGACCATCTCCTCAAGCAGCTCCATGACCCCCACATATCCAAAGAGTCACCTCACAAAGGACTGATCAGACTGACATTTGGCGGGCATCAGTCTGGGACAAAGATAGCAGAAGAAGAAACTGGTAGCATCCCTCACTATTCCGCAGCTGCTACAGGTGTACCCCAGACAAGCAGGGCCTGGAGTGGACCTCAGCAGTCTTACAGCAGAGGGGCTAGACTGTTAGAAGGAAAACTAAGAAACAGAAATACTTCATCATCAACAGGCTGGGCATCCACTCAGAGACCCAATCGAAAAGTCAGCAACTACTCAGATGACAGGTGGATAAATCCACAAAGATGGGAGGAAACCAGTGCAAAAAGGAGGAAAACACCCCAAACCAGAATACCTCACCTCCTACAAAGGACCAAAACTCCTCTCCAGCAAGGGAACAAAGCTGGATGGAGAATGAGTGTGATGAAATGATGGAATCAGACTTCCAAAGGTGGGTAATGAGAAACTTCCGTGAGCTAAAAGAACATGTTCTAAATCAATGCAAAGAAACCAAGAACCTGGAAAAAAGATTTGAGGAAATTATAACAAGAATAGACAACATAGAGAGGAATATGAATGGAGCTGAAAATATGAAGGAGCTGAAAAACACAACACGAGAACTTTGCGAAGCAGGCACAAGTTTCAACAACCCAATTGACCAAGCAGAAGAAAGGATATCAGAAGTCGAAGATCAACTCAATGAAATAAAACAAGAAGCCAAGATTAGAGAAAAAAGCTCAAAAAGGAATGAACAAAGTCTCCAAGAAATGTGGTACTATGTGAAGAGACCTAATCTACGTTTGATAGGTGTATCAGGATGTGACGAAGAGAATGAATCCAAGCTGGAAAATACTCCTCAGGATATTACCCAGGAAAATTTCCCCAATCTAGCAAGGCAGGCCAATATCCAAGTCCAGGAAATACAGAGAACACAACAAAGATACTCCACAAGAAGAGCAACCCCAAGTCACATAATTGTCAGATTCACCAGGGTTGAAATGAAGGAGGAAACACTAAGGGCAGCCAGAGAGAAAGGTCGGGTCACCCACAAAGGGAAGCTTATCAAACTCACAGCAGATCTCTTGGTAGAAACTCTACAAGCCAGAAGAGAGTGGGGGCCAATATTCATCATCCTTAAAGAAAAGAAGTTTCAAACCAGAATTTCACATCCAGCCAAACTGAGCTTCATAAGTGAAGGAAAAATAAAATCCTTTGCGAACAAGCAAGTACTCAGAGATTTTGTCACCACCAGGCCTGCTTTATAAGAGCTCCTGAAAGAGGCACTACACATAGAAAGGAACAACCAGTACCAGCCATTCCAAAAACATACCAAATGCTAAAGAGCATCAACAAAATGAAGAATCTGCATCAACTAATGGGCAAAACAGCCAGCTAGCATCAAAATGGCAGTATCAAATTCACACATAACAATATTAACCCTAAATATAAATGGGCTAAATGCACCAATCAAAAGACACAGACTGGCATACTGGATAAAAAACTAAAACCCATTGGTGTACTGTATCAAGGAAACCCATCTCACATGCAAGGATACACAAAGGCTCAAAATAAAGGGATGGAGGAAGATTTGCCAAGCAAATGAAGAGCGTAAAGAAGCAGGAGTTGCATTTCTCATCTCTGATAAAATAAACTTTAAAGCAACAAAGATCAAAAGAGACAAAAAAGGACATTACATAATGGTCAAAGGATCGATACAACAAGAAGAGCTAATGATTCTAAATATATATGGACCCAATACAGGAGCACCCAGATATATAAGGCAAGTTCTTAATGACTTACAAAGAGACTTAGACTCCCACACAATAATAGTGGGAGACTTTAACACTCCATTGTCAATATTAGACAGATCAACCAGACAGAAAATTAACAAGGATATCCCAGGCTTGAACTCAGACCTGGAACAAGCAAACCTGATAGACATTTACAGAACTCTCCACCCCAAATCCACAGAATATACATTCTTCTCAGCACCACATCACACCTACTCTAAAATTGACCACATAATTTGGAAGTAAAGCACCCCTCAGCAAATGCAAAACAACGGAAATCATAACAAACAGTCTCTCAGACCATAGTGCAATCAAGTTAGAACTCAGAATTCAGAAACTAACTCAGAACTGCACAGCTTCATAGAAACTGAACAACTGGATCTTGAAAGTTGATTGAATAAACAATGAAATGAAGACAGAAATAAAGAAGTTCTTCGAAACCAATGAGAATGAAGACACAACATTCCAGAATTTCTGGGACACATTTAAAGCAGTCTCTAAAGGAAAATATATAGCAATAAGTGCCCATATGAGAAGAGTGGAGAGATCCAAAATTGACACCCTATCATCAAAATTGAAAGAGCTAGAGGAGCAAGATTAAAAAAAAAACTCAAAACCTAGCAGAAGCCAAGATATAACTAAGATCAGAGCAGAACTGAAGGAGATAGAGACACGAAAACCCTTGAAAAAATCAATAAATCCAAGAGCTGGTGTTTTTGAAAAGATCAACAAAATAGACCACTAGCCGGACTGATAAAAAAGAAAAGAGAGAACAACCAGATAGATGCAATAAAAAACAATAAAGGGGAAATCATCACAGATTCCAAAGAAATTCAAACCATCATCAGAGATTATTACAAACAACTCTATGCACATAAGCTAGTAAACCTGGAAGAAATGGATAAATTCCTGGACACCTGTGTCCTCCAAAGCCTAAACCAGGAGGAAGTCGAAACAAGCCTACCACACACAAAAAAAACCCAGGTCCAGATGGGTTCACAGCCGAATTCTACCAGACACACAAAGAGGAGCTGCTACCATTCCTTCTGAAACTATTCCAAATAATCCAAAAAGAGGGAATCTTTCCCAATTCATTTTATGAGACCAACATCATCCTGATACCAAAACCCGGCAGAAACTCAACAAGAAAAGAAAACTTCAGGCCAATATCCATGATGAACATAGACGCAAAAATCTTCAATAAAATACTGACAAGCCAATTGCAACAGCACATCAAGAAGCTTATCCATCATGATCAAGTAGGATTCATCCCAGATATGCAGGCTGGTTCAACATACGCAAGTCTATAACCATAATTCCAGAACCAAAAACAAAAACCACATGATTATTTCAATTGACACAGAGAAGGCCTTTGACAAAATTCAACAGCCCTTTACGCTAAAAACCTTCAATAAACTCGGTATTTATGGAACGTATCTCAAAATAATAAAAGCTATTTACGACAAACCAACAGCCAATATCATACTGAATGGTCAAAAACTGGAAGCATTCCCTTTGAAATCTGGCACTAGACAAGGATGCCCTCTCTCACCACTCCTATTCAATATAGTACTGGAAGTTCTAGCCAGAGCAATCAGGCAAGAAAAAGAAATAAAGGGTATTCAAATAGGAAAGGAGGAAGCCAAATTGTCTCTATTTGCAGATGACATGATAGTATATCTAGAAGACCCCATCACCTCAGCCCACAAACTCCTGAAACTGAGAAGCAACTTCAGCAAAGTCTCAGGATATAAAATCAATGTGCAAAAATCACAAGCATTCCTATACACCAATAACAGACTTAAAGAGAGCCAATCAAGAACAAACTGCCATTCACAATTGCTACAAAGAGAATAAAATACCTAGGAATACAACTCACAAGGAATGTAAGAGACCTCTTCAAGGAAAACTACAAACTACTGCTCAACAAAATAAGAGAGGACACAAACAGATGGAGAAACATTCCATGTTCATGGTTAGGAAGAATCAATATTGTGAAAATGGCTATACTGCCCAAAGTAATTTACAGAATCAATGCTATCCCCATCAAGCCACCATTGAATTTCTTCACAGAACTGGAAAAACCACCTTGAACTTCATATAGAACCAAAAGAGAGCCCGCATAGCAAAGTCAATTCTAAGCAAAAAGAACACAGTGGTAGGCATCACACTACTGGACTTTAAACTATACTGCAAGGCTACAGTAATCAGAACAGCATGGTACTGGTACCAAAACAGAGATATAGACCAATGGAACAGAACAGAGGCATCAGAGGTAACACAGTGAATCTACAACCATACAATCTTTGATAAACCAGACAAAAACAAGCAATGGGGAAAGGACTCCCTGTTTAATAAATGGTGTTGGGAAAACTGGCTAGCCACGTGCAGAAGGCAGAAACTGGACCCCTTCCTTACACCTTACACTAAAATTAACTCCAGATGGATTAAAGACTTAAACATAAGACCTGGCACCATAAAAACCCTAGAAGAAAATCTAGGCAAAACCATTCAGGACATAGGAGTAGGCAAGGACTTCATGACCAAAACATCAAAAGCATTGGCAACAAAAGCCAAAATAGACAAATGGGACCTAATCAAACTCCACAGCTTCTGCACAGCAAAAGGAACAGTCACTAGGGTGAATCGGCAACCAACAGAATGGGAAAAAATTTTTGCAGTTTACACATCTGACAAAGGGCTGATATCCAGAATTTACAAAGAACTCAAACAGATTTACAAGAAAAAAACAAACAAGCCCATTCAAAAATAGGCAAAGGATATGAACAGACACTTTACAAAAGAAGACATACATGAGGCCAACAAACATGAAGAAATGCACATCATCACTGTTTATTAGAGAGAGATGCAAATCAAAACCACATTGAGATACCATCTAATGCCGGTTAGAATGGCGATCATTAAAAAAAATCTGGAGATCATTAAAAAGTCTGGAGACAACAGATGCTAGAGAGGATGTGGAGAAATAGGAACACTTTTACACTGCTGGTGGGAGTGTAAATTAGTTCAACCATTGTGGAAGACAGTGTGGCGATTCCTCAAGGACCTAGAAATAAAAATTCCATTTGACCCAGCTATCCCATTACTGGGTATATATCCAAAGGACTATAAATCATTCTACAATAAAGACATGTGCACACGAATGTTCATTGCAGCACTGTTTACAATAGCAAAGACCTGGAACCAACCCAAATGCCCATCCATGATAGACTGGACTGGGAAAATGTGGCACATATACACCATGGAATATTATGCAGCAATCAAAAATGATGAGTTTGTGTCCTTTGTAGGGACATGGATGAATCTGGAGAACATCATTCTCAGCAAACTGACACAAGACCATAAAATGAAATACCGCATATTCTCACTCATAGGCGGGTGAGGAAAAATGAGAACACATGGACACAGGGAAGGGGGTACTACACACTGGGGTCTATTGGGGGGAATAGGGGAGGGACAGTGGGGGGGAGCGGGGGAGTGATAGCATGGGGAGAAATGCCAAGTGTGGGCGAAGGGGAGGAAGGCTGCAAAACACAACACCATGTGTGTACCTATGTAACTATCTTGCATGTTCCGCACATGTACCCCTAAACCTAAAATGCAATAAAAAGAAAAAAAAAAAAGAAAATTCTGGGTTGTGAATATCCCTGAAATAATATTGTACAACAATGAAGACTGTTTTATTGACACATATACATTGTACTTTTCTTTTATAGCACTTAAACTAACTGATATTAGATCAAAATTGTGTTCATTTGTCTCAGGATATGTCTCATCTAATAAATTAGGAGATCAAGTACTAAGTATGGTTACTTCATTGTTCTATCTTGAAAACAAAAACAAAACTCACCTTAGGCACATTAAATCCCTGCTGAATGCAAGAATGAATGAGTAAATGAATGATCTGCTGTCACATAACTAAAAGTCTGCTGCAGAAAGTAGATGAATGACAAGGTAGGCACACATTTGGTGTTATAAAGGTAGGCACACATTTGGTGTTAATACACATACCTTAGCTAGTAGAGACTTCTGTAGGAGTAAATGGAGAAACGAGGCACACTAACAAATTAAAAGAGACGACTGAGTAATAGAGCTGACACAGGAGTGTGTTTGTGATGACAGATGTTTTCCCGGTTAAGGAGTATCTTTGTAAAAGTCCTCAAGTAAGCTTATAAAAAGGACTTTCTAGGACCTGAGAATTGACAAAGAGAGAGTCAAAAAAGGAGGTTAAAAAATTAACTGTATTTAGGCTATCAAGGGACAATTTTATACAGTCTTCCCTTAACCTGGTTGAACTTATGTTGATCTTGCTTGGGAATAATTAGGAAGTTATAGGAAAGCCAGGAGACCATGATGTCACACTGAAAGATGGGGTATTACATGTATCAAACAAGTGCATTAAAATAAGAACTACCAATGGTCATTCTCTCTCTCTCTCTCTCTCTGTCTCTCTCTCTCTCTCTCTCTCTCTCTATGTGTGTGTGTGTGTGTGTGTATTCACATACACTTCTAATGACCTTTAGTGGTTAAAACGCCACATTTACATAGTAGCAATTTGAGAATAAGTATTAGGAAGTATATAAAGAAAGCAAATATGCCTGTATTTTTTAAAAATGGAGGAAGATGAAGATGAGAGAATAGGCAGTGGCTGGAGGAAAACATGGGATCAAAGGAAAGCTCTTTTGATTTCCATTAATTGGTTTTACAAAAGAGAAGTGAACTGTGCATGTGTAAAACATGATTAGAAAGAGTCTATAGAGATGAGAGAGGCTGAGCATAAAACAAAGAGAGGGAAATTGAGAGGATCATTAAAGGAGAAGCTTTTCATACAAGCAGGTAGAAACAAAATCTAATTAATCCTTACTTGAATTTCACTGAACAGCCACCTATTTTATTGTGAAAATAGTACATTTAAAAAGAACACGAATACAGACAGTAAATTGGTTAAAAGAGAACATGAACATGGACAGGTTAGGAGTACCACAATGTGTATGTGTGTGAGTGTTTGTTACACTTTTATATGGTTTTTGTTTTTGTTTTTAAGGTAGAATGGAGAATAGGCTGCTGAAAGCAGAATGTTAAGTAGGAGAGGTTTACAGTAAAAGGAGATGTCTGTGTGGAGCATGTGACATTAAATTAACAGAGACAGGTAAAAGATGTGCCAGTTGGCTTTTAGACTTTAATTGGTGTTGGATATCATGAAATTATAATGGAACCAATCTAAGTAACTGAGTGATTTTCTTTAACAATTTTTTTGCATGTTAGATATAGGTAAAGAAAAAGAAACAGCTTCACAATTGGAATTGCACCAAAAAATGCGGAAAAGCAGGTGGGGTAAGTTGGTTGCAATAAAGAGACTGGCTGGAATGCCACAGGGAAAAAACTGGATAGAGGGAAACATAATTATTGAAAGGTGAGACTGGTAAAAGGGCTGATCATCTCTGAGAAATGGAAATTGGATAAGATAAATGAAATGGGCCAAAGGAGAGAAGGCACATAGGTGTGAGGTTTCTGTGATATAATATTTATATCCATACGTATCTAATGACATCCATATTTATATCTATTGAATTCAATAGTTATAGGAATAAATGTTTTGAGGCATCATAAAATGGTCAAATGGAAATGGGTGAATTTCAATGTGGAATACTGCATTAGATGGATTGCCCACGGGGTGGGTGAAGTGACCCAGAATTTGAGAATTGGACCAAGAAAGTGTATCGTGACCTTTTCCTTATACAACCTTGAGGATGGATATTAAAGAAGAGAATGTTGAATACCTTGGATGTGTCAATGTTTCGTTATTGTTGACTACACATAACAATATGAGATTATTGTCAGCACTTTATCGGAGAGGAAACAGATGATTAGTCAAGTTTCTACCATTAATAAGGAGTTCAAACTTGCACCATGACAATTTGGCTCTTAAACGAATATCCTTTTATAATGTTCCCATGTCATGTTTCAAAAAAATTAAAGGAGATAAAAGGTAAAAGGGACACTATTCTTGCTTTTGTGGAGTTCACAATTCAGTTCGGGCAGATAATACATATAAAAAATATAGAGTATTATTTTTATTCTAATAAATGTTGCATAAAGGCATAAAATGTCTATGTATGTTTCAAAGTTTAATGAAGAGACGTTAGGGTGTAATAGAAAAATACCTTAAAATTTAGACTCAGAGTACTGGCTAAGCTACCAAGTAGCTCTGTGACCTTTGCCAGGTTAATTATGTGTTCATATAAAAAGGAACGATAACTTCCGACTTGAAGAATTATTGTAAAAATTGTAAAATAATGCAGATTAAGCTTTTATTTTACTGTCTTTGAGAGAAAAGGCATCAAGTAAAGGATAGTTTACATTACTGGCACCTACTATGAATTACATTATTATTAAAAGAAATAGGTTTGTTTTTGTATCAGCACATGTACTAATTGACAATAGTGGGGACATAATTTAAAAGTACAATTTTAAAATGTTTTATTATTTCAGAATGTATTTTTTTACTTTAAATTCAGCAGTACATGTGCAAATTTGTTACAAAGGTAAACTTGTGTCATGGAGCTTTGTTGTACAGATTGTTTCATCATCCAGGTATTAAGCCTCACACTCATTCGTTATTTTTTCTGATCCTCTCCGTCTTCCCACTCTCTACCCTCTGGTAGGCCCCAGTGTGTGTTTTTTTCCTCTATGTGTCCATATGTTCTCATTATTTAGCTCCCATTTATAAGTGAAAACATGGTATTTGGTTTTGTGTTCTTCTATTAGTTTGGTAAGGATAAGGGCCTCCAACTCCATGTAGGTCCCTGCAAAGAACATGATTTTGTTCTTTTTATGGCTGCAGAGTATTCCATGATACATATGTGTCACATTTTCCTTATCCAATCTATTATTGTTGATAGGCATTTAGGTTGACTACATGTCTTGGCTAGTCTGCATAATGGTGCAATAAACATAACCATGCATGTGTCTTTATAATAGAATATCTTCTATTCCTGTGGGTATATACCCAGGAATGGGACTGCTGGGTCCAATGGTATTTCTGTTTTTCAGTCTTTGAGGAATTGCCACACTTTCTTCCACAATGTTTGAACTAATTTACACTTCCACCAACAGTATATAAGCGTGCCTTTTCTTTGCAACATTGCCAGCATCTGTTAAAATATTTTTTGATTTTTCAGTAATAGCCATTCAGAATGTATTTAATTGCTGCATTCCTCCTTTTACTACAGTACCTTGTGTAAAATTATTATTTATTGTAATGTCTTTATTGTTTAATTGTAAGTCTGGTACTATATAAATATCAACAGAATTAGACTGCTTAATCTAAATAAGACTGCTTAAATATAAAAAAAAAATCAAACCAATCTTTGAAAAGTCTACCATAATATTTATAACTTATAATGCCAGAGGTTAATGCTATAAGTTGGTTTAAATGACCATTAATTAATATTTGTGTCAGTTCTGTTAGATCTGACTATCAAGGATGTGAATTACTTTCACCCATGTGAAGACATACTTTTACACATGTATAACATGCACCCATATAAATTTGGCAATGTGCATTCAAAACATTTTACATGTGTACGCTGGTGAGGAAAGTAAAGTAAAGTGGAAATGGTAATTGCCATACTTAGTTAATAAGTTGAGAATAATAACATTAACAGGTTAGTTTAAACTGTTTTACATTACTTTCAAATACTTTTTTAATATATTAAAATAAGCTAGATTCCAGTACTAATTATGGCTTGGAGGCTTATTTGTTTTTTTCTTTACATCTTGCATAAATGATTTTAAACAATATGAAATATGCCTGCTAAGAATATTATATTAAAATCTATATTTATCATTGCTAAAAAAAATTAGAAAGGAAAAGATTATTTTGTTAACACCCCAATATAATCAAGATGAAGTTCTTGTAAAGTAGAATTTTTCAGCATATTATCCTCTATAATTTGATGGAGAACTCAAAAATAGTTTCTTTTGACATTTTTATGCATAATTTTTGCTTAGTTAACACAATTGTATCTCACAAGTTAAAAAGAAGCATTTGATATAAAAGTAATGGTGTTGTTGTCCACAAGGCATTTACTACCTTATCGACTAAACTAAAATAGCAGGATTCAGAGCAAAAAATAAGGAAAAGAAATGATTGTTTCATGTACTATTTATTTGTTAATTATGAATTCAATTTAGAATTGTCTCTTAGTTGTTGATGCCTAAAGTAATATGCCCATTAGGAAGCATGGGAATCAATCAAAGTTTCTTCTGCCCTTAGAAAGATAATGACCCAAATATGAATATTCAAGAGACACCAGAAGTCATTATAGATGCCCTTAACTTGTTTTTCATTTTTAAATCTGAACAAAATGTTTCTCATGCTTAAGGAAAAAAATGGAAAATTTGAATGTAATTAATAAATAAAATTCTCAATTCTGGCATATTTTTGCTTTATAAACTCTTCATCAGTAGAACTGCTAGACAGATGAAAACTATACTTGGCAAAAGAAATCATTTAACACCTATAAAGATATATATGTTGGTATTGCCATTTGATGTAAGATGAGTTTTTATTGTTAGGAAATTCTGAGTCATACTTGTAGTGCATCTAGTTTATCTTTTATATAAATTTTTCATATTAAGAGAATGCATTTGTTAGTTTTTTTGATAGTATTTTCTTATTGTCAATAACTTAAATTAATGTGAGATACAGTATTTTTTTATTCATCTTGTGGAAACGGCCATATATTCCTAATGTATTACTTTGCTCACCTGGAGACAATGAAAAATTAATATTGAGGTAAAAGTCATCTTTATTATCATTTATTGAATCATAAAAAGCTATAAAATTATAATTACAAAAACACTGTGAAATCAAAAGTTGTATCGATTTATAGAACATATTTGAAAATATAATCTACAAATATTTTAATAATGTGATATTCTCCCCAGTGTAGTATTTGATTCTTTCATAAATAATGGTAAATTTTGATTAAATAGAAAGGAGATCACTTTTTTAACATTTTTAAATGTAGGATATCGTCTGCAGAAATTTAATTTTCTCTTATAATAGGAATAAGTACTGATAGCTAGGTCCAAAATGCAAGGCAAAATTCAGCTTATTTTAATAAATAAAAACCCACTGATGTCTAGATGTAAATATTCTTTTTCTTGATTTTCTACAGCTGCCTTTCCCCCTGAAATTATGCAAAGAGCATTTGTGGATTTAACAGGAGTAAAGGGAGAAGGTAGGGAAATTACAGCTAAGCAAAAGAACAGGTATCTTGTTTTCATGAAGTGAAAGTATCACCTGACTTTTTCACTGTCATTGATATTTCAAATAATACCCTAAATTATGGAAGTCTTGACACGGACTTTGAAACAAATGCATTGTATACCACAGACGCATTGTGTGAAGTCTCCTATCAGACAAGATGAAAAGCCTATGCTGTTTCTATTCTCCATTATTTGGTTACGTGTAAATGGTAACATGGGATTTAAATACTCAGCTTATTTTAAGGTTCTTGGATTTGTAAACTACAGAGGCAAAATGTAGTAAGTAGCAAAGGGTGGTGCTTAATGGGTGGGCTCTGAATGCTGATGACCAGATCCTAAGAAATTTTGAGCTTTTTGGCAGGTTATTTAACCATCTCATACTGTACTTCATCTATCAAATAGGTGTCATCTTACTTGAACATTTTCAGAAGGGTGATAGGGTAGCAAAATTCTGAACTATATATTATTCAGAGCATTACCTGACACTGGCAGTGAGTCCCACATCAAATCAGAATTGCATGTGGTTTCAGAACTATCTTTTTTTTTTTCTTTACATTTAAGTATTTTCTTGCCAAAAATTGGCAAGAAAAAAGAAAAAAAGAAAAAGAAAAAGAAAAAAAGCTTGGGGAAATTATTATTATTTATTTATTTATAATTTTATTTATTTTAGTAGGTTTTTGGCTTGCAGGTGGTGTTCGGTTAGAAAGTCTCCAAAGTCCATTGTATCATTCTTATTCATTTGCTTCCTCATGGCTCAGCCCTAACTTATGAGGGAGAACATACAATGTTTGGTTTTCCATTCCTGAGTTACTTCACTTAGAATAGAATTCCATGGTGTATGTACATACACATGTATATGATACTATATATATGAAAATGTTATACACACATATATATGTATATATATGTGTGTATAACATTTTCTTTATTCACTCATTGATTGATGGGCATTTGGGCTGACTCCATATTTTTGCAATTGCAAATTGTGCTGCTATAAGCATGCATGTGCAAGTATTTTTTTCACATATTGGCATCTTTTCCTCTGGGTATCCTGGTAAATGATACCCAGTAGTGTGATTGCTGGATCAAATGGTAGATCTACTTTTAGTTCTTCAAGGAATTTCCACACTGTTTTCCACAGGGGTATGCTATTTTACATTTACGCCAGCAGTGTAAAAGTTTTCCTTTCTCGCCATATAAATGCTAACATGTATTATTATTATTTTTTATAATGGCCATTCTTGCAGGAGTAAGGTAGTATTACATTTTGGTTTTGCTTTGCATTTCCCTGATAATTCATATGTTTGTTAGCCAACCTTTGGGATGGCCAGCCTCCAGGCTGTAACCCTTTATACAAAATAAAGCTCTCTTCTGCTACTGTATGAACCTCAGAATTTTTTGTCTAAATATAGTCTAGCCCATCATTTTTTTAAATTTCAAATAGAAAACATGAAAATAATTTAGAAGTTAATAGCAAAGATAGAAAAAAGTTGATTGCAAAATATAGCATTTTATTATTATTATTATTATTATTATTATTATTATTATTGAGACAGAGTCTCACTCTGTTTCCAGGCACCAGGCTAGAGTGCAGTGGCACGATCTTGGCTCACTGCAACCTCCACCTCCCAGGTTCAAGCAATTCTTCTGCCTCAGCCTCCTGAGTAGCTAGGACTACAGGCCACCACGCTCAGCTAATTTTTGTATTTTCAATAGAGATGGGGTTTCACCATGTTGGCCAGGATGGTCTCGATCTCCTCACCTCCTGATCTGCCCACCTCGGCCTCCCAGAGTGCTGGGATTACAGGCATGAGCCACAGTGCCCACCCCAAAATATAGAATTATTAATCATAATGCAGAATGAGTTTCTAAAACTTCTAAGACACAGAGACAAAACAGGAAAAAAAGATAAAAGCATAATTTTGTAATATTCTTGTCTAAAATTTGTGTGTGTCTGTGTGTATGAATTTAACATGTTTTAATAACGTTTTATATTAAAAACTAGATGTTCAATGATCTAAAGATAATTTCATTATAATACTAATTCTCTTTTAACAAGAAAATTGTTAAAAAATTGTTTAAAAAATGATGGGCTAGACTATCTTTATTTAGATAAAAAGTTCTGAGGTTCATACAGTAGCAGATTCATACAGTTCATACAGTACAGAAGCAAATTCCTGTACACCGAAACCAATCTTTTCTACATGATTTGAAATTTTGTTACCTATATATTATTTTATATATATTTTCAACTCAATAATATTTTCAACTTTTTTTGTAAAATGTTGTATTCTACTTATTTTTGAATATGTATAGGTAAGCATGTTTAAAAGATGTGTGTATGTGTGTTTATATACTTATTTTTGAATACATATAGGTAAGCATGTTTAAAAGATGTGTGTATGTGTGTTTATATACTTATTTTTGAATACATATAGGTAAGCATGTTTAAAAGATGTGTGTATGTGTGTTTATATACTTATTTTTGAATATGTATGGATAACCTTTTTAAAAGATATGTGTATGTGTGTTTTTATGCTAAATATATAAGCATACAACCACTGACACTGACTCAACAATGTCAGCCCTTATTTACAATACTACCTATTTAAATCAAATCACATCAAAATCAAATTCCTGATAATCAATGATATAGAACTGCTGTCTTCATCTCTTGTAGCACCCATCAGTTTAATACCAGGAATCTCTAATAACCGATCAGCAACTTTGGCAAATCCAACAGTATTTTCAATCTTTCCCTCCTCCACCACTCCATAGCATTTGAATTAGTCATTTAGAGTCAAGTATTTGAGTGCTGACTTTGACACAAAATAGTCTTTAACCTACTTTCTGTGTACCTTTAGAGATATTACACATATTCCTCATGTTAAGAAAAATAATCAATACTACATACAGATGTTTTAAAAAATGCTGAGATTTTTTCAGTTTTCTGGGTAACATGAAATTTGTAACATTTAATTAAAGTTGTTATAATTACTGTGATTATTGTTAATGTTGTTATGGACCAAATCATTCACCTTTGCCATTTTTCCTTTGGCTTTTCTGAGCTGTTTTTTTTTTTCTGATTCATCTTTGAAGTTCTAGTTTTCTTAGAATTTTCATGCCTCCACACTGTATATATGCTGTGTGTTTTCTTACAACCTTTTCAGATCCACTCTCGACTATTCTCAAATCAGTTCTGTGGCCTAGAGCACTGACTTTAATGGGCACTCTCTACAATCTCCCTGACACTGTGTCTATTTCTCGGGTTTAACAAGGTTGGGACACTGATTCCTCTGACACACTCCCTGTCAGATCATTCCACACTTGCTGTGTCTCTCTACCAAAGATGACAACTTGATGGGCAGCCCTGTCCTAAAGAAACTTCTTTCCTTCTCTCTTAGGTCTAGGGTAGTAAAGCTGCTACTATTGCTGTCCCTGAGATGCCTTATTACTTGCAGCTTTCATGCTACCTACTCATTTAAAAATGCCTTCTTTCTTAAACAAGTTCTCAATTACTTTTTTATGTGTGCTGTTTCTTGCCAGAACTCTGACTCATAAGGTAACTGATACCAGAGTGCTACAGAAAGGGACATCTCTAAAAGTTATATTAGAATGATCACCCGAGAGTGCCATTTATGATCTGCTAGTTGCCTAATTCCACGCCTGGATTCATGGGTGCTAGGAGTAAAGGAGGTTGAATGCTTGAATTACTGCTTTTTTATTTTTTATTTTTTTAAATTTTTTGAGACAGAGTCTCACTCTGTCACCCAGGCTGGCATGCAGTGGTGTGATCTTGGCTCACTGTAACCTCTGCCTCCCAGGTTCAAGCAATTCTCCTGGAATTATAAGTGTGTGCCACCATGCTAGGCTAATTTTGTGTTTTTAGTAGAGATGGGGTTTCACCATGTAGGTCAGGCTGGTCTTGAACTCCTGATATCATGATCCACCTGCCTGAACCTCCCAAAGTGTTGGGATTACAGGTGTGAGCCACCACGCTCAGCCATTACTGCTTTTTAATACAGAAATAAACTAAAAGGCTTAAACTGAGGAAATTTTTGAAACGGATCTATTGTGTTTCCTGCTACCTCCTAACATAGCCCCTGAAGAACCAGGTGGTTACATTCCTTATCTTTATTAGGTAATTCGCTGGAGAGATAGTTACCAACTTTGCTGGAATAGGAAAGTTGTGGTGGAGGAAGACCAAGGTACATGAAGAAGCCATGATAATATTGAGTTCTTTATTTGTGTTGTTGTTGTTATTGTTGACAGGGTCTTGCTCCATCACTCAGGCTGGAATGCAGTAGCACAGTTATGGCTTACTGCATCTTGACATCCTGGGTTCCTGCAGTCCTCCCCCTTCAGCGTCTCAAGTAGCTGGGAAACTTGAGTTCTTAATCTAAATAATAATATTGAGATTAGAATTGAAGATGGGTTTCTATGCTTAACCAGCAAAGACAGAAAAATTTAATTATCATAGCAAGTAACAGAACCAAACCAAAGTTATTCTCATAGTTTTTTGATTAGCAGGGATTTGATTGATAGCTGCTTGATATTGAGGTCTCTGTGAACCAAATGGATGAACAGCCTAGTAAGATTCTGCTTATATATGTATTCAGAAAACTTCTAAGCCTGGAGAAGAGAAAATCGAACAAGATATTATGAATTGCATGTAACCTCCCTTATTCAATCAATTAGACACACAGAGAAGCCTTGCATTATAAAATAGAGTTGGCAAAAATTTGATCCAGGCTTGAAGACAATTAAACTGCATGAGCGAAGTCTCAGATCAGTGGCATGCTGCCAATGTTCCACAAATATCTTCCCAGCTACAGGGAGTAATAAGCCCTGATTAGAAGCATTTGTGGATTTCCATAATATGGTACTCCTAACTGGTCAATACTTGGAGTTAGGAAGAGATGTACCTAATTGGCTGGTGGAAGCCAGTGCAAGCTAGATCCAGCACAAAGCTGGATCAAACTCATGTGCTACACACAGACTTTGGCTTTATTGACAATTAAGAGAAGCCTAGTTTACAGATTAATGAAGAAATGACTGATAATCAAATAGTCAGGGGATGGAAAACTATGCCTATAAATTAAATCTTCTACCTTGTTTGCATAAATTAAGTTTTATTGAAATGCAGCCACATTTATTCATTTGTGTATTGTCTGTGGCTACTTTTGTACTTGGAACCACAGAGATGAGTTGTTGTAATAGAACTCATATAGACAGTGAAGTCTTAAATATTTATTTTCTGAATCTTCACAGAAAAAGATTTGCTAATTCCAAAAATAGGATAAAAACAAAGCTTACTACCTTGGTGATGAAATAATCTGTACAACATACCCCCATCCTGGGGTCTACCTACATAACAAATCTGCACATGGATCCCTGAACTTAAATGCTAAAAAACAAAAAAAAATTCAAAACTATTTCAAAGACTTACAGATGTAGCCCAAACACTTTACCTTGCCACCATAGTCTTGATCAAAGAGTATATGGGAAAATGTGTCATAGTGACAGAAATGGAAGTTATGCATGGATTGGCCAAGATTCTGCTATTCTCAAATGCCCAACTGCCTCAAAATACTGGCCAACACCTAACCTCTCACAGGACATTTTTTTGTAGAAGGTTCAGACTGCAAATGAACTATGTAGCATCCTTTCCTTGATGGATAGAGTAGCAATTTGTCCTACGAAATAAGTAAATAAATAAACAAACAAACACAGAGCGAGGTGAAGAAAAGTGGCTGAATAGAAGCAAAAATTATTGGAGGTAAAGAGAGAAATAGACTCCCAAAAAATAGTAGCTGGAGACTTCAACATCACACTTTGAAAATTGGATAGATCATCCAGACAGAAAATCGACAAAGAAACATCAAATTTAAGGACATAGGCACGGGCAAGGACTTCATGACTAAAACAACAAAAGCAACAGCAACAAAAGCCAAAATAGACAAATGGGTTCTCATTAAACTAAAGAGCCTCTGCACAGCAAAAGAAACTATCATAGAGTGAACAGGCAACCTACAGAATGGGAGGAAGTTTGCAATCTACCCATCTGACAAAGGGCTAATACCCAGAATCTACAAATCACTTAAATTTAAAAGGAAAAAAAAAATCCCATCAAAAAGTAGGCAAAGGATATGAACAGACACTCCTCAAAAGGAGACATTTATGCAGCCAAAAAACATGATTAAAGCTCATCATCACTGGTCATTAGAGAAATGCAAATCAAAACCTCAATGAGATATTATCTCACACCAGTTAGAATGGTGATCATTAAAAAATCAGGGGACAACAGATGCTGTTGAGGATGTGGAGAAATAGGAACACTTTTACACTGCTGGTGGGAGTGTAAATTAGTTCAGTCATTGTAGAAGACAGTGTGGCAATTCCTTAAGGATCTAGAACTAGAAATACTATTTGACCCAGCAATCCTATTACTGGGTATATACCCAAAGGATTGCAAATCACTCCATTATAAAGACACATGCACACGTATGTTTATTGAAGCACTATTCACAATAGGAAAGACTTGGAACCAACTTAAATGCCCATCAATAATAAACTGGACAAAGAAAATGTGGCTAATATACACCATGGAATACTATGCAGCCATAAAAAAGAATGAGTTCATGTCATTTTCAGGGACATGGATGAAACTGGAAACCATCATTCTCAGCAAACTAACACAAGGACAGAAAACCAAACACAGCATATTCTCAATTATAAGTGGTATTTGAACAATGAGAACACATGGAAACTGGGAGGGGAATAACACAAACTATCGCCTGTTGGTGGGTGGGGGGTAAGGGGAGGGATAGCATTAGGAGAAATACCTAATGTAGATGTCAGGGTAATGGATGCAGCAAATAATCATGGCAAGTATATAACTATGTAACAAACCTGCAAGTTCTGCACATGTACCCCAGAACTTAGAGTATAATAAAAAAAAGGAACATCAAATTTAATCTGTGCTATAAACAAAATGAAACTGACAGATATTTATATTTATTATAGAACATTTAATACACATTATTTTCCTCAGCACATGGATCATTTTCAAAAATAGACCATACTTTAGGAACAAAAAAGTTTTAAAAATTCAAAAAATTGAAATTATATCAAGTATCTTTTCAAACCATAAAAAAGCTAGAAACCAATAATAAGAGGAATTGTGAAACTATACAAACATATAGAAATTTAAAAACATGCTCCTAAATGACCAATAGTTCAGTGAAAAATTAAAGGAAAAATTTTAAAAACTCTTGAAACAAAAGAAGATGGAAGCGCAACACACTAAAACTTATAAGACACAGCAAAGCAATACTAAGGAAAGTTTATAAGACTAAGCACATGTATCAAAAAAGGTAGAAAAACTGAAAATAAATAACCTAATGACACATTTTAAAGAACTAGAAAAGCAAGATAAAACCAAACTCAAATTTAGCGGAAGAAAAGTAATAAAGAAATAACTAAAATTGAAATGAAGAAATACAGAAGATAAAGAGAAGTTTTTTGTTTTTTTTTTTGTTTTGTTTTGTTTTTTTAGATAAACAAAATTGGCAAACCTCTGGCCAGGCTAGGAAAATAAGCGAGAAGAAACAAATAAATAAAATCAGAGATGAAAAATAAGACACTAGAACCAATCCTGCAGAAAGTCAAAGGATCATCAGAGGCTGCTATAAGCAACTATGTTATACTACACTGGAAATCCTTGAAGAAAAGGATACATTTCTAGACACGTAAAACCTATCAACATATAACCAAGAAGAAATTCAAAGCCTGAACAGACCAATAACAAGTAATCAAATTGAAATTTTAAAAAAGTGCCACGACAAAGAAATGTCTAAAATTCAATGGCTTCGCTGCTAAATTTTACCAAACATTTAAAGAAGAATGAATACCATTTTATTTGAACTATTTTGAAAAATGGAAGAGGGGATAATACTTCCAAGTTCATCCTATGAAGCCAGTGGAAATATCCTGGATGAACATTGATGCATAAATCTTCAACAAATACTATCAAATTGAATTCAACAACACATTGAAGAAATCATTCATCATGACCAAGTGGAATTTATTCCAGAAATGCAAGGATGGTTCAACATACACAAATCAAACAGTGTGAAACATCAAATCAACAGAATGAAGGGCAAAAACCATATATGATTATTTCAATTGACCCTGAAAAGGCATTTGATAAAATTCAACATTCCTTCATAATAAGAATGCTCAAAAAAGTGGGTAATGGGAGGAACACCCCTCAGCTCAATAAAAGGCATATATCATACTCACAGCTAGTGGGGTACCCATAATGAATGGGGAAAAACTGAAAGCCTTTTCTCTATGATCTGGAACAGAATGAGAATGCCCACTTCCACCACTGTTATTCAACATGGTTCTGGACAAGTATTCAACAAGTCCTTGCTAGAGCAATCAGACAAGAGAAATAAATGGCATCCAGATTAGAAAGGAAAAGGTAAAATCATCCTTGTTTTCAGATAATATAATCCTATATTTGAAAAATCCTAAAGATTTCATGAAAAAAAATTTAGAACTGATTTTAAAAATTCAGTAAAGTTATAGGATATAAGACTCAACATACAAAAATCTTTAGTATTTTTATATGCCCACAGTCTGAAAAATTGTTTCAGAACAATCTGAAAAATAAATTAAAAAACCATCATTTACAATAGTTACAAATAAAATAAAATACCTAGAAATAAACTTAACCAAATAAGTGAAACATCTCTATAATGAAAACTATAAAACACTGATGCAGGAAATTGAAGAGAGCACAGAAAAATTTAAAGATATTCTGTTTTGATAGACTGGAGGAATCAATATTGTTAAAACGTCCATACTATCCAAAGAAATTTACAGATTCAATGTAATCCATATTAAAATACCAATAATGTTCTTCACAGACACAGCAAAACTAATCCTAAAATTAATATAAAACCACAAAGATCCAGAATAGCCAAAGCCATTGTGAGAAAAAAGAACAAAACTGGAGGAATCACATTACCTGACTTCAAAATATAGTACAAAGCTATAGTAATCAAAACAACATGAAAGTGGCATAAAGACAGGCATGCGGACCAACGAAAAAGAGTAGAAAACAATAAATAAATCTATAAATCTGGTTTCAAACTCCTGGTCTCAAGTGATTCACCAACCTTAGTCTCACAAAATGTTGGTATTACATGTGAGAGCCACCATGCCCTACTTAATTTTCTTGTTTATTTTAGCTTCTCAATAGTCAACATTTGAAAGCAACCTGAGTATTCATCAACAGATGAAAGGATAAAGAAAATGTGGTATGTATACTCAATGGAGCACTATTCAGCCATAAAAAGAATGAGATTCTGTTAGTTGCAACAACATGGATTCAACCGGAGGACATTGTGTTAAGTGAAATAAACGAGGCACAGAAAAACTTTAAGTGTTCTCATTTATTTGTGGGAGCTAAAAATGAAGACAATTGAACACATGAAAATAGAGTGTAGAATGATGGTTACCAAAAGCTGGGAAGAGCAGCCTGAGTGTGAAAGGGTGAGAATGGTTAATAGGAACAAAAATATAATCAGAAAGAAGTAATAAGAGCTAGTATTTGATAGCACAGCAAGGTGACTACAGCCAATAATAATTTATTGTACATTTCAAAATAACTGAAAGAGTATAACTGGATTGTTTGTGACACAAATAAAGGAAAATGAAGTGATTGGTACCACATTATCCCTATGTGATTATCATACATTGCATGCTGTTATCAAAAAATCTCATGTACATCATAAATATTTACATTCCCATCTACTCACAAAAAATGTTTTTGTTTTAAATAGACAAATTACTTTGGATGCAGGTTTGCCTTTTTTGCCTGCAATGTTTCTCATTATTTTTGGAATTGTAGAATACAAACATTCTTCCTCTACAGAGCAAGTAGTGTGACAATGTACTCAAACATAAGAGTTTAGCATTCTTAGTGCTTCAAAACCATAGTGCAGCTGACTTGATAGAAGGCCAGAATGTCTTGTGGAGGTTTCTATTATAGTCCTAGTAGGAAGACACCTGGAAACTTTTGCTTGATGCCTTAAATCAAAAGCCAACATATGACTTCACATCCCTAATCAGAGTCCAGAGGTATGAATGACAGGATGAATGTGAGAGGAGTCCTTCTCTTTATGACACCAAACGACCCATTGAATAAATGTTTGCTCCATTTTCTCATAATCTTTGGTTCAGTAGGTGTAAAGGTTTTAGTTACTAAGAGAGGAATGTTTCTACCAGTACTCATATGTTTACTTAATTGTAAATTAAGGCTATTTTCTGACCTCCAACAACAGAAAGAAAGATGGTTAGCACAATGAAAAATCTTGATTCCCAAGAAGAATTTTTATTGTTTATATATAGTGGCAGTAAAAAAAGAACACGTGAGGAATCCAAATTATTCAGTGAAACACTCCTTGAGAGTCACTAGTGCAGGTTGGTTAAAGAACAGAAATCCAGTGAGCACAGATCACTATGGTCTCAGATTTCACATAAATAAAGAGTTGAGTTTGGTATTCATCCAGCCTAAGGGCTGGAAGAATTTAAGACACAATGGCAATGAAGGAAGTTATTATTATATCAACTTAGATTTAGTGTTCTGATACAGAAACAAAAACTATGAAGAGTGTGTTTTATTTTACTTAAATATCTATATTTTTCCCCAGTAGCTTATTTGAATCACTGATCATGACTAACACTAAGATTGAAGAATGAGTATAATGAGTATGACTGAATTGATACTACCATGCAACATTATAATAGCTGATCTGACTCTGCATGCTCTGTGTCAGGAGACAGAATGTTTTGCCTGGCACAGAATCAAATTCACCTATGCAAGAGGATTTCTCTCTGAATCTTCACAGCCCTACTCCTTTTCTTTATTTCCATTCTGTTGAGTGTCCAGTGAAATTAACTTTTCTGGACTTCACCGATGAGCTCTTTGTCCTCTGGCATCTAGGGGAGGTTATACAATAGAATTATTGGCAGAATATCAGAAAGAGAAAGGAGAGTATATTTGGCCTAAAAACTCTTGCCATCCTTTGCATGCAAGATCACCAAGTATTGGGAAGTCCAATTTCATAATATCACTAGACTCTCAAAATATTTCCCTCCTCCCTATATAACTATTTTTAAAACCCTGCTTTTGTTATTTGCTCTATTCTCTTGTTATACAAGATATTCCAAAGGGTTAGTAAAAGAAAAAAATAAATAAAAGATAGTTTAACATAAATTGTGCAGCTATACTGTTTTAAATGCTGTGGAAATCCATATGAAGGCATTATTGGCATAACGTTTATAGTTTCTATCATTATTGGTCCAACGAGCTATTGCAAAAGACAGACTTCAGAAAATAAAATACTTTAAATATGACTATGTGAAGAGTTGATTATTTAGAATAACAACCAGATTTAGAGACCTTGTTATGAAGTCATTGCAATCGTCCTAGCAAGAATTGATGTGTAGAAAGACAAGCATGCCTGATGACTTTGGTATTGTTTTTTAATGTCCTAGCAAGTGCACAAAGATAAAAGGTGAATAATATTGAAAATGTGATTGCACTATTATTTTCTAGTGGTAGACTTGGCTCCTTGGTATACTCAACAAGAGATTCAACCAAGTAAATATTAAAATTGATTTAGTAAATAAGTCAGTTACTATCTGAATAACTTTCCTTTGTGCTAGAAACAAATCTGCTTTGCAGTTAGAATATGATATTCACCACAGAAAACATGAATTTAATACAAAAAATGGGGTTCTGGGCTACTGAGCATGCTGGTTTAGGTTTGAAGGCCTTACAGAAACAAGATATTGTGGGTTTCCTTAGGAAAATCAGGAGTGAGGATATATGCTTTACATAGAGTCAGTGACAAATCTGTGAGAATCAATTTGACTGAATAAAAAGAAATATGATATATTTTGAATAGAAAATTTTCTACTGCAAATAATAAATTAATCTCAAATGATTTTGTAAATGTAATCATATTCAGTTTAAAATATGAATAAAATCTTTAGCCCACTTCAGTCACTTTCTAAATAGTACATGGCCTTTAGAGCTACCTGGATTTGGGTTGAAATATCAATTGAGCTATGTGCCCTTGGGCATTTGGCTAAATTCTCTGATTCAGTTTCCTTCATGGTCCAATAATTTCTTTTAGTTAATTAGGGAGTGTAAACTGTAAATGAGATCACTATTATAAAATATCTAGTATAAGGTTTGGCATTCAGAAATTGCTTTCTAAATGTTGATTTTGCCTTTTCCGTCATAGGATCCATGAATAAGAGACTTAACAGTCCACCAAGGCTTGTGCTTCTTCTCATGGGGCTGTCTCTCAGAGGTAGCTGCTCAGCCAGAGACTATATTTCCAATGTTTTCATGCAGCTGGTTAAGACAATATTACTCATTCTTGCCAATGATATATAGATGTATTAGTCTGTTTTCACACTGCTAATAAAGACATACCCAAGACTGGGTAATTTATAATGGAAAGAGATTTAATTGACTCGCAGTTCAGTTAATTCTCCATCCATTGGATCTTTCCAATTTTTGTTGCTCATGGACCAGGAGATTCCCAGCAGAGGAGCCCCACAGGTTGCCAGTGCGACTCTTGTGGCCGGCACGGCAGTTTTGCTGATGCTTCAGTGTGGTGGTACTTGGTGCAGAGTAAATGGGATTGGGTCCCCTTTTGGCCAACTTTTGGATCTCTGGGAATGCAGAATTGCCTATTCAGCTGATTGAAGGACAGACTGAAGAAGGAAGCCAGACCAAAGATTCCCAGGCAGAAAAGCACCATCAATCTTAACGCCGCTGTTTTAGCCAGCGCAGTGGGTTGGTCAGATTCTGGTGCTGGGAATCAATAAATTGGACGTCCACTCAGAAACCTAATTAGAAAGTCAGTAATTACAAAGATGACAGATGGATAAATTTATAAGGATGGAAAGAAACCAGCCTAAAAAGGCTGAGAATACCCAAAATCAGAATGACTCTCCCTCTACAGGGGATCACAGTTCCTCATCAGCAACAGAACAAGGCCTGATGGAGAACGAGTGTGTTCCATTAACAGAAGTAGGCTTCAGAAAGTGGATGATAAGAAACTTCTGGGAGTTAAAAGAACTTGTTCTAACCCAATGCAAAGAAACTAAGAACTTTGGAAAAAGGTTTCACGAAATGCTAACAAGAATAGACAATTTAGAGAGGAATGTAAGTGAATTAACAGAGTTGGAAAACACAACACGAGAACTTTGCGAAGTATGCACAAGTTTTAACAGCCAAATTGATCAAGCAGAAGAAAGGATATTAGAGCTTGAAGATCAACTTAATGAAATAAAATGAGAAGACAAGAATAGAGAAAAAAAGAATAAAAAGGAATGAGCAAAGTCTCTAAGAAATATGGGACCATGTGAAAAGACCTAATCAACATTTGATAGGTGTACCTGAATGTGACAAAGAGAATGAATCCAAGCTGGAAAATACTCTTCAGGATATTATTCAGGAAAACTTTCTCAACCTAGCAAAGCAGGACAATATTCAACTCCAGATAATACAGAGAACACCACAAAGATATTCCTCAAGAAGGGCAACCCCAAGGCACATAATCGTTAGATTCACCAGGATTGAAATGAAGGAGAAAATACTAAGGGCAGCCAGAGAGAAAGGTCAGGTTACCCACAAAGGGAAGCCTATCAGACTCACAGCAGATCTCTCAGCAGAAACTCTACAAACCAGAAGAGAGTGGGGACCAATATTCAACATCCTTAAAGAAAAGAACTTTCAACCCAGAGTTTCATATCCAGCCAAACTAAGCTTCACAAGTGAAGGAAAAATAAAATCTTTTATGAACAAGCAAGTACTCAGAGATTTCATCACCACCAGGCCTGCTTTACAAGAGCTTCTGAAAGAAGCATTACACATAGAAAGGAACAACCAGTATTAGCCTTTCCAAAAATATACCAAAAAATAAAGAGCATCAACATAATGAAGAATTTACATTGACTAATTGGCAAAACAGCCAGCTAACATCAAATGGCAGTAATAAACTGACATATATTATTATTAATCCTAAATTTAAATCGACTAAATCCCTCAATCAAAAGACACAGACAAAACCCATCGGTATGCTGCATCCAGACCCATCTCACATGAAAGGATACACAAAGACTCAAAACAAAGGGATGGAGAAAGATTTACCAACCAAATGGTGAGTCAAAATACATAAATAAATAAAAAGCAGGAGTTGCAATTCTTGCCTCTGATAAAATAGATTTTAAAGCAACAAAGATCAAAAGAGACAAAGGTCATTACATAACGATAAAAGGATCTATGCAACAAGAAGAGCTAACAAACCTAAATATATATGCACCCAATACAGGAACACCCAGATACATCAAGACTTATAAAGAGACTTAGACTCCCACACAATAATAGTGGGAGACTTCAACATCACTATTAGATAGATCGATGAGACAGAGAATTAACAAGGATGTCCTGGACTTGAACTTAGATCCAGAACAAGTAAACTTAATAAACATTTATAGAACTCTCCACTTTAAATACACAAAATATGCACTCTTATCAGTACCACATCACTCCTACTCACAGGTTTAAATGAAATATTGGTTGGCTACTTGTTATTTTCTTCCCTCATTTTTTCCTGTCTCCATTATTAAGAACAATTATTGGCATAAAAGAGGTTTTCGATGCCCATTTTTAGATTGTATTATAGCATGGGCAATAAAGGAACATCCCTGTTCTATCTCCCTCTTTCTCTTCCCCTTTCTTCCTTTCCTTCATTCTTTTTTTTTTCTTTCTTTCTCTCTTTCTTTCTGTTTTTTTTCTTCTAAAAAAAAAGACTCACAGTTCTACATGGGTGAGGAGGCTTTACAATCATGTCACTAGGAAAGAAACAGCAAAGTCACATTTTACAAGGTGGCAGGCAAGAGAGTGCTTGGGCAGAGAAACTCTTCTTTATAAAACCATCAGATCTTGTGATATTTATTCACTATCACAGGGACAGCACAGGAAAGACCTACCCTTGTGATTCAATTACCTCCAACTAGGTCCCTCCCATGACACATGGGAATTGTAGGAGCTAAAATTGAAGATGATATTTGGGTGGGGACATGGCCAAACCTATCAATAGATCTAAGTCGTATGCCTCTTGAGAACAGGAACACTAAAAGTCACTGTTCCAGACTTTCAGTTTCAGCTCTGACATGGAAAGTGTTGCTCCTGGTTTTGCAACAAGGGAAAAAAAATGAACAAACCAAGATTCATCTCTTTTCTTGGATATGTTCAAGAATTGAGGTCACAGGACACACTGTGGCCACAACATTTGGAGACACATAAATACAGATAATGACAGTCAGAATACACTTGCTGGGAGCAGATGCTGAAACTACAAACTGGCATGAACACTTGAATAGTAGTAGCTTTGATGAATTGCTTGAGGTAAAGTGTAGACTATTGTGAGAATAAGAAACTCTAAGTCCTCCCAAATTTCTGTGGGTTTACTTCCAGTAACCCCAGAACACCTTGGTAAATGATCATGAAATACTCTTATGTTCTGTCAGGATCAGAGAAAAAATAATACTTTCTAATTTATCCAGAGAATTCCCCCAAACAAAGTCCTAATCAGCAAGAAAAAAAAAAAAAAAAAAAAAAAAAACACTTTTGCTAGAGCTTTATTTGAGTTGGTGAAAGAGAAAGTACCCAACTAAATTCAGCCTTAATGTCTCACAATGTGAGGAAGGAGGTTGCAGGTCACAGCAGAGGTACAACAGACCATCTAAAATACCACAGTTGAATTACAAAATTACCAGAATGCTTTCTATTTCCTACATCACCAATCAACAGGGAATCAGCTGAAAGAATCAAAGGCACAACCCCTCATTTAAGTAGGAGTTCTTAGAAAAGCCCAAACACAAGAGGCGAGACCAACTCAAGGACACTAGATGAATTCAAAGCCCTTGACAGCTACAGCAACAGCAAATATTAGACACTGATTTAATCCTCTTAGCTGGAAAAACATAAAGCCTCATGTTAAAAGCCTTTACCTAAGTTATTACCAAATATATTATTTTAGACCTTTGACAAAAATGTACAAGGCATCCTAAAAGACACAACAATAACAAAAAAAATGTCAGAAGAAGCAAAGAAATTATCAGAACTAAGTTTCCACCAGCATATTTTTGAACATATCAGACAAGAAATTTAAGAAAACCATGATCAATATGTTAAGAATTTTAGTGAGAAAAGAATACAACATGTAAAAACATGTATGTAATGTTAGTAGTGTTGTGACAATAAAAAAAAAGCTATAGATTGAGAAAAATTCTTGTGAAACACATATGTAATAAAAGGCTTATATCCAAAACTAACAACAAATCCTTAAAAGTAAACAACTAAAAAAACCCATGAAGACATGGTTAAAAATTCTGAACAGATATAGACCAAAGAAGGCATATTAGATGGCAAATAAATCTACAAAAATATATACATTGTGACATTTTATTGGGAAAATGCAAATTAAAACAATAATAAAATACCACTACAAACACAATAGAATGGCTAAAATTAAAAAAAAAAAAACAACTGACTTTGACAATTTCAGGTGAGTATGGAAAACATTAATAACTCAGTTCTTGTGGGTGAGATTACAAGGCCACTTTAGAAGACAGTTTGATAGTTTTTTACAAAGTCAGTATAGTTTTACCATATAATACATTAAATGGACTCCTTGGTATTTACTCAACTTATTTTAAAAGCTATGTCTATACAAAAACCTGCATGTGAATATTTTATAGCAATCTATTCATAATTGCACAAAACTAAAAGTGATCAAGATGTCCTTCAATAGATAAAGAGACAAACAAACGATGATTCATCCATACAATGGGATATTATTCAGTAATAAAATAACTGAACTCTTAAGTCAAAAAAAAGACATCAATGAATCTTAGAAGCAGTGAAAATATTAGTGGCACTCAGTGCTTTGGGGAAAGGAAGAGGAGGAGGGATTGAATATAAAAAGCATAGGAGAGTTTTAAAATGGAGAAACTATTCTGCAGGATAATGGAAATGCATATAAGTGACACTATATATTTGTCAAAATTCGTAGACTGTTACAGCACATTACGTGAATATTAATAATAAAAATAGCAAAAAAAAAAATTCATTTAGGAAGACTAGAGCACAGATTGTGACAAAATTATCTAACTTTATTGTAAATATACAAAACAGCCTCAATGTATAAAGATGAGGAGGAAGGTGTGGACCTAAGAAAATAATAAATTCTGTGTGACTAAAAGCAAAATCACAGACATAAACACTGTGATCTAGTTGATAATGATATTTCTCAATTGGGTCCTGGTTAACAGTCCTAGTACTGCTATATGTGTGTACTGAAATTGAACAGTTATATAAATGGAGGGCAGCCACATTTCTCATGGAAGGAGTGGAAGTTTACAGATAAGCAGCATGAGAAGGCCAGAAAGTTGCATGTGGTGAAGGATTAGAATTGGAAACATCCTGCCTTGAAGGCGAGAGAACATAAATTCCCTTTTCATCAATGTGAGCTGCACAAAGTTACTTCCTCCCAAAGAGCACAAAATAGGAACAAGAAAAACACAATTTTGCAGTGAAGAAATCCAGGAACACTACCTCAGCCAGGTGATCAGAGTCAATATAAATGGTGATAAGTAGTGTTGATAATAGACAATCTTGATATATTGGGATAAAATGACAGTTAACCTCTGTGTCTTTCCATCTGAAAGCACATAACCTCTGTCTAATAAGAAAGGAATGATAGACACTGCAATGAGAGAATATTCTATAAATTATTTGGCCACCAAAGATCATCAGAAACAAGGAAATTCTGAAAACCAACAACATCCAAGAATAGCTTAAAGAAGCATACCAATTAATGTAATTTGATATCCTGCGTGGGATCATAGAATAGAAAAAGAACATTATAGGTATGGACTTTAGTTAATAATACTGTATCAATATTTGTGCAATAATTGTAACAAATACAATATTATAAGGCATTAATAGAGGAAGCTGTATGGAAGGTGTATGGGAATTATCTGTATTATCTTCTCAATTTTTTTCTGCATATATAAAACTATTCTTAAAATGTGTTTTAAAAAGAAAAATAGTGTACAGAGGGTGTGTCTAATCCATGTGCTCAACTCCATCAGCAGAGAGGGAAAGAAAACAGAGATCTTTGTAGCAGAGAAAGCAGAAAGCAGAGATTTTGAAAGCTTAAGACACCACAAGATAAAAGGAATCTTAGTACCAGTCACTATGCAGGCGTCCTATAGATGTGTAATGACACATTGTACTACTATCTGAGTATGAAACAAACATCTACTATGTTAAGCCATAAAAAATTAGAGATTTATATGTTCCACTGTTAATTTATATTAACGGTGGTTAATAGAACTACCGTTAAGACATACAATCTTTCTGGGATGTTCACTCTCAAATATTTGGTTTTCTAGATGAACAGTTTTAAACAATTACAAACAATAAAAGGGAAGATATCCAGTAACCGGATAAATGTATGGATGTAAAAGATAAAAACTATAATTTTGTGATTCCACTGTTCTTTCAAAAAATTAAATTAGGCTGTTTCTAAAACATTTTGCTCATCTCTGGGGATATAGTGTTGGAAAAACACAGTATCTTACCATTAGTGCAGCAAAGTTATCAGGAAGAATAATAAAAGAGGAAAGAGGTGGTGTTGTTTGAGAAGAGAACAGGGCCCTGAGCGAATCCAAGTGTAGGGTTATTTGTTGAGACCAAAAAAAGTACTACAGAATGGAACCTGAAGATTTATCATGTTATTTCTTCCTCAAATTTCCTGTGTCTATTTTAAACTATAATAATAATGATAAGGAACAGAACTTCTAAACAGTATCAGGGACATATAAATATTTATTTCCTTGAGATTTTTAGCAATGTGCATAACCTCCAAAAGAAAGAGAAACACTGATTGGTAGTTTATGAAGGGAAAAAAAGAAAATAATAATTTATCTTTAAATTATATCATATGTATGTCTCTGATATCATAGGCTTTTAATATCTGTATTTCAATAGTGAAATAGTTTAATGCCTACTATGAAAATGTTTTTAAAATCATTTTAAATAGGCATCTTTGAGGGAAAAATGGACAATTGGAAATAATTTTTGCACAACTCTTTTTGTCTACTAATAGGCAAATAATTTCCTCTAATTAGAGCCATGTTTCATATTGGGTGAACATATAAATATAGAAAACAATGTATCTATTATATTTAATTAATTGGTAAAGGTTAGTATTTTGAGGACATTACTTAACATTATACTTAGAAAATTAGAATGTGACCAACAAATAGGTGGAAAATTAAATTAAAAAATAGCATATGTTAGCCTATGAATAAAATTTTGAGATATGATGAGATGGTTGATTAATATTTGGAAAAGTAACTTTAATCTTTCTGCATGAGCTTTCCTTTCTGACATGTGTCATGACATAGAAAGTATTGCATGTTTATAGAAATCAATTTTTTGTACATTTTTTACTTAACATGTTGAGATGTTTTAAAATGAAAATTCCAATAAAAATGATCATGTAATTGTTAAAATGAAACATTCAAGTATATTTTAAGTTTCTTAACTTGTTCTAAGAAAGAGTAAAAAAACTGACTGACTTTTTTTAATTGCCTTTAGAAGCTGTACTATAGACAATACATCTGAATAAGTTCAGTTAAAATTTCAAGAAAAAGAGAATGACCTTACACAATGAAGAAAATGAATAATTTTAAAAATTTATAAGCTAAAATATGACAGTAATTTTCTCAAGCAGTCAGCCACATTGCCCTTTTATATTACCATGCCCATTGAATTATGAATGTTGGCTGAATAAAAAACCCGAGGGTGACAATAGAGCCACGTTTTGTCATTTGCACTTACAGAATGTCCATTGCTCTAGCTGGATTTCCAAACCTTAACATTATCGCTTGCTGCTCAGGACTCTGGAAAATACCTGAGGAATATTACAGGAATGGGGAAGATGAAATGCTAATTGCTAGTCATACTAATAAGTCTAAAGCATGCAGACTCTTTGGTCCTTTGAGCTGTGCAAGTAAGTCAAACTCAGCAAACTTTCTCAGTCCTAACCTAGCTGGATATGTAGAAGCAACAAAATCAAAATAAAAAGTCAGTTTTCAAGTGCATATATCTCAGCTGCAGGAAATATGAGTGGGAAGAACAGGTGTTCTGAGAGATTCTGCAGTTCTTCAGTTGCTAAGGAAACCACTTTCATCAGTTCAGAAAGGCTGATAACCTGGACTTTTTCTGCCAAATTGCTATCAACAAAGGTTTGGGACTGATACAAACATGCCTACACAAATGAAAAGGACATTGGTAATTTAAAAAATAATAATAAGTTTGCATTAAAAAATGACTGCTAAAATCGTTATATATTAAACAAGAATAGTTGCATAATTGCTAAAGGATTTGAAACAGATTAATCTGAATACACAATCCCAAACTCAAGTAAAAAAAATAGAAGTTAATTTTTATCTTAGTGGAAACAGTGTCAATGCAATTAATGACATATGTGTTTTAGTAATTAAATAATAAAGTTCAAGTTATGTTTTAATGTAAAGTTAATTATACAAAACAGAAATGAGTCATAGGTAATTTTATAATATTAGACAATTATGCATTAACCAGGTATTTTTTCATGATAATTTCCAAGTTGTGTATAAGACAAATGAATACTTATGAATAACATGATATGATCTGTATTACAAGGGGCAAAATATGAGTATTATTGAATCAGTCCCACTCAAATATTTTATGCAAATAATTAGTATAAAAAGTACTACAATCATTATTTTAAACTGTTGAATTATTTCTTGTAAGAAGTATTTTTTTATAACACTGAATAACACAAATTATATATCTAAGGAATTAGAAAAGCAGCAACCAAGAATGAAAGAAAAAAACGTCTCTACTTTCCATGGTTTGATTAGTGCAAGAGTAGAAATATTGTTTTCACTTATATAAGATATTTTTATATTTCATATCATTAGAAACAATTAGAATTATAATTCATAAACTAATACTTAGTAAAAATTGTAGTTTTCAGTAAGATTACTTTTGTGATTATTTTTTAAATGCTGGAAATTATAAATACTAGCATTACAAATTCTTATTTTGTCTTTAAAATATCAAAGAACATCAAAATTTAGTATTTGGAATCTAGTGGGAAAGCATTATTATATCACATTTATAATCTATTTTAAAATCTTAATTATCCATTAAATTTGCTTTTTCCATTATTTAAAAATTAAAAAATAGGTAGAAAATAGATACTGCATTTCTCACTTTTTGCCACTTTCATTATAAAGTCATTTGTTTTAGAAACAGTATATAATTTTGGCAAAATCTGACAAACTGGTACATCTGCAGATAATGATAAAATTTGATTTTCATACAGTATTAAGTTTTCCATAGATATATGTTTCTAGTTACCATGGAAATTTAATAATCATTAGAGCTGATTTTTATTTATCTTCTTGTATGGAATCAAATAATGCACATAGTACTGTCTTTAAAAAAAACTCTAAAATTAACTCAATGATTATCTGCTCTACGAAATTAATAACCTCTTGTTTTACTATTATAAAAGTTATTCAAAGAAAGGGACTTCTGAGAGCACTTAGGATTTAGTGGACATTCAATAAAAATTTGTTAATTAGAATTTATTGTTCTTTTCGTATTGGTATTTATTCTAGTAACTAAGAAATAGAAACCCCACATATATGAGTGATCTTCAAACTGGAAAAAGTGTTTGCACAAAGGCTTTCTAGGTAGGGTGTGTATAAGCATAGACACTTATAGAAAGCCAAAAACTATACCCAATTATTGCAAATACTCCATATTAGAAAAAGAAAACGCTGTCTTAGGTACCTTTTGACATTTTTCCCTTTCCATCTATCCAAATAAGATCATTTCTCCCACTCTAATTGTAACTATAGCATTTTCATTTTGTTTAAAAATATCCTTCATTCCATAAAAAAATTGATGTTTTGTTCCTCAGATTGCTCCATGTTTGGTCATTAGAAAATCCTTCAGCTTGGCTCCTGGAGTCTTTCAATATGCTTTTCTTCATTTTTTTCCTTTATTCTTTGTAATCATTTTCTTACTTTCTGAAACCAGAAATGTCTCTGGCCCATCTTCCTGCCTTCCCCAGACATAGAACCAACCACAACCACAAAGACCCTGGGTTCTTCATTGGACAATCGTGTTTGGAAATCAAGGCAAAATATTAACATTGGATGAGGGAAGTTGAGAAATATAAGTAAACTCTGTAATATTTTGTAATTTTTGTAAGCCTAAAATTAATTTAAAACTTTAAAAAGCTTAAAAATATTGATGCTGACTGTAAACAACAATTATTTAAAATTAGACATCAAGTAACAGCATTACTGCCTGAACTTCTTCATCTATTAGAGCACAAACAGTTGCAGGTAAGGATAATTTGTTTCCCCCCAAAAAAGTGTACCTTTGAGTTTGTATTTGCTAGTAGAGTATATTTTAGACACCGAGGAAATTGTGTTTATTTAAATATTTATTGGTAGATTATATATTCATTGATTTCTATAGATTACCTATAGAAAATATAACTAAAATGTGATATTTTATTAAAAATAATACATTAACTAGTTTTGTATCTATTAGTAAATTTATTTCAGCATTCCTTTGAATGGTAATAAAGTTAACATTGCTCTGCTTCTCCTTTGGACCAGCATCGTCTTTAGACTAGTTCTCTTATTAAGGAGAATATTGAATTATTAGATAATTTTCATTATGTGCTCATTCCTATTTTTTATTTTATATGAGTCAAAATTTTAGCTTATTAAAAATTCTCTATTAATATAATGAGTCTTTCATTAATCAAGGCATTATGAAACCATGGAAAGACTTTTCTTTTGTATACATATTTTGAATAAAGATGAAACTGTCTTTAAACATGCAGGATTTCTACCTTTTTTGATACAATTTAAATTCAGATATATTCAGACTGGAACAAGAATGCTAAAATTTTAAAATAAATTTACTTGCCTTTTTCACTCCCCAGTCATTGATAAATAATGCCCTGTACCTATTGATGAGTTCTTTAAGCCACTTGATAATAGCTTCTGTAACAAATATTGAAGAAATGTGGTTTTATATTATATATAACCTGTGCCTTGTCTGTCTAACCTAGAAGCAGATTGCAAAAGTAAAATGACTGTCATGGATACATTATTAACAAAATTAATGTTAATAAAAACTTTATCAATAGTCTTTCCCAAATTTTCTCTCCTGAGAAATGATTAAAACTCTTTCAGGGTGCTATATATTCTCTTTCAGTGTAGTATGTCTAGTAAACTGAACTTTGCTGCATTCGTTTATTTTTGTTTTTGTCTTTTCTGGAGTTTTGGAGAGTCAATACATGATAATCTCTAAAGATTCTATTGAGATCTAGTTGATATATTCTCACTGCCATCAGTGCAAAAGAACTTACTAAGAAGATTCTAGAGACTTGTTCTCTGATAATGACAGTGAGGAGATGTGAAGTGAAAGTCATATATTTGTTTGTAAATTACAACATGGGATTCCCAAATGCTTAATTCATTTTATCTCTTTGGAAATAGAAACTTGTTGAAGACTCATTTCATTAAGTGATCATATTTGAAATCACTTATCCTATAAGAAACACTGACATGTTTTTAAGAACACTGTCATCTATCTTTCTGTTCACTCCATTCATTGTCTGCTACCAGTTTAAAAGGAAATATTAATATATAGAAAGAATATTAACATAAGATTGATGATTCATTCATGGATAATCCCAAAGGACTAATGGGTTCAGAAGGTCTCTCTGGATCAGTATTCTTTGTTCAAACTCTTCCTTGGATCAACTTTTCAAAATCATACAGATACTTTATTTAGTTTTATTGTTTATATCCATGAGAACAGTTTTTTTTTTTTTTTTTTTTTTTTTTTTTTGGCCAGACATGGAGGATTCATTGGCTACTCAATTTGTGATGACTTATCTTTGGCCAGATTGTGGAGATACAAGGTTTGCACAAGTATAATTTTCAATTTTATTTTGCAATCCTCATATCCATGTATTTCTCATAGTTATAATGGTCATTTGGGAAAATTTTTATTCTTCATTTGAGAGAGGATTTGAAAAGGAAAAGGGAATAAAACCCTTATGGGAAGATTATCTGTCTCCACCTTAAAAGAAATATTATAAGGATTGACATGGGCAATGCCCTTTTCTTTCATTTCTGTATTTGGAGTATATTCTTGAACTTTTGTATTTTATTAATCATACAACAGATAAAATTTTCAAAAACTTAAACTATTCTTTAAACCAATTGTGATTTTTTCTTTCTTTCTGTGTATGTCAAAATAGTTCTTTCTACAATTAAGCACTCTCCCTTGCCTGCAAAGGAAGGATAATTAGCTTTCCCTAGTGGTAATTTTATATATGTCTGGATTCAGTTCCAAGTCCCTCTTATTTTCCTTTTTGCAATTTTTCTCTCATTTTGCCTTCTATTAAGAAATCTGGGAGATTAAGTGGCAACAAAATGATTTTTCGATTATCTTATGCACACTCTAGGAATGTCTAGTGCAGATAAAAATATTTTCTTAAAAAGTTAAAAAGTAAATCATTTTGCATCTTTTTTACTTACTAAAACTGTAGTTCAGAATAAGAATTTTAATTTAAAAAACTGTTAATAGCCTTCCTTCTTAGGTAAGAACAAAAACTAGACCAAACTTTTAGCATGAATTAAATAATGTTAAGGACTTTTTATATAAAGCTACAGAGTTTTATTTATTTTAAATGAGTTTAGATAGTATTTCCAAGAGACAACATTTTCAACAAACTAGAATTATATTGTTTTAATTATAAAAATATTGTGTCTTCACATTAATTGTATTGTCATTTAAACTGATATTAGCACACTATTTTCATTTATTATATTATAAACATGTAGTAAATCAAAAGTAAACAATTTAATTTCATCTATTATAGTTATATAATTATGTATATCCAAACACACAAACAACATATACACATACATACACCAACATATTAAGATTGCCAGCATATTAAGATTAAACCAAAGATAATAAATAGTAAAAACTTAAAAACATTTTTGATGTTATACTATAAATATTAATTTAAAAGTTGAGAGTAAAACGAATTTTACTTGCCTAGGTTTATCTTACCTTCAAATAATATATTAAAAAATATAGTAAATTATATTTTAAAAAGAATTTAATGTTAACAATGCATCAGTGTCAGTTGGTTTAAAATGAAAAGTGAACAAAGTATTTTCTTGATATGTAGTTAGTTTTTATTTGACTTGACTTAGTAAAACATAAGGATGACTTATGAATAATACATTACAAATTATTACATGGAGGAATTTAAAATTTGAAATTTATATTTATTTCTACAAAATTTCCAAGGTTATTTTTGCCCAAATCTAGCAAGTCATTTTAATTACTACATGTTTTCTCGATGCTTCAAGCATTTGGCATACTTCTAAATCATATTTACCAAAAAATCCTTATTTAAAGAAATAACTTGCTAATTACTCTTTACATATTGCTGTTTACTTTTAAAATTTACCGGTATATACTTCTTGCCTTTAGGTATGATTTTCATTTCTTATTGCCTCCTCTGACAATTCTTCTCAATTATGTCTATAAAAAATTCATTTCCAAACTCAGAATAATCAAATATTGATTGACTATTCATCCCAGCCAAAACAGAGTAAACCCACTACAGCTTGTGTCTCTTACAGATAAATTATAACTAAAGTCTCTGAACAAAATTTAAATAACTCCGTAAGAAATTTGGAAAGTAAGCAGAGGTCAGAAGAGAGGGAAAGAAATGGAAAACTTGAAGTAACTCATCTAAAAGTGAATTTCCTGGTTGTTTTTTTGTTTGGGTAGCGGTTTTATTTCACTTTCTATTTCCCCAGTTATGGACCTTAAGATGAGCCTCTAGCAGAGGTTTGTTGGAAAGCAAAAATGGGAAAAGTAATTCTTTTATTCTGCCAAAAAAATTGGGAAATGAGCCCCTGGAATCTGGACAGTGTAGGGAGAATTCCTTTCTTTTCTTTTAAATTTAAATTATGTTTCGCTTTCCTGGAAAACAAACCAGTTTATATATAGGCTCCTTGAGTTTTTGAAAGGAAAGATAGAGGAAATAATTAGATTTGCACAAAATTTAATTAACTCAAATCTACTGTGATTCTCTTTCATTTTTCAAACTTAAGAAAAACTATCAATATATTTAAATGATTGCAATTACTAAGAACATAGTTATGTTCAGGTACAATACAGAGAGTTCACTTGGATGTCTGCAAAGCTTATTACTACCAGAAAATTGTCTCATTAGCCGAAGCCACTAAACCTTATAAAGGTACCTGTCTGACCCCAGAAGCTCACACTGATAATGGCTTTTCCTTTAGTTGTGACTTCATATTCACAGAAGAGTTCCTCTCACTGAGAAATTTTAACCTTAAACCAAATACGTTAGGGGATACTACGAAGTGTAGTTTCATGCTTTAGGTGGAACCAATTATGATTCTATATTTAAATTATTAAAATTAGAGTAATAAAAGATATCAGCACCTCACTAATGAAAGGCTTTTTACAAAAGGTGATTTCTTGTTATTTGGAATTTAGCATGCTTGAGCTGCTGCTGACTTCCTTAAAAATAATTCAAGACAATTCACTTTTTAGAGTAAGTTTTTTTCAATGTGGGTATTTATTATGCCCCAAATAAAGATATTATGTAACAATATTATAAAACTGAGGGTCCATACCTATGACTAAAGAAAACATTCAGGTTTCTCGAAAACATTTCTCAAATCTTTTGTACTCAATTTCATTTAAATTACAGTTGTAAAATTTTAGTAATTATATTATTACTCAATAGTAAACCATATATATGGAGAGAGAGGTGATATAATTCAAAATTTGGTGTGTGTGTGTGTGTGTGTGTGTGTGTTTCTCTCTCTAATCCAAAATTGAATTCTCAGGTACAAGAATTCTCCCATACATATGGAGAGAGAGAGAGAGATCGAGATGAAATAATGCAAAATTGAATTCTCAGGTACATGAATTAATAGCCCTTCTGAACTATTTATCTATTTTTAATGGTGTATTTACATACATTTAACAATTTTTAAATTTAGTAATACAGTTTGGATCTGTCAGTACAAATAGACCTACCAAAATTTTTAAAGGTCAAAGATGTTTAGTATTTTATTATTAATATACTCTAATCCTTTATTGGAAAGGTATTAAGTTGATTTATTCTTTTTAAAACCTTTGACATAATTCAACAGCCCTTTATGCTAAAAACCCTCAATAAACTTGGTATTGACTGAATGTATCTCAAAATAATAAAAGCTATTTATGACAAACCAACAGCCAATATTATACTGAATGGGCAAAAACTGGAAGCACTCCCTTTGAAATTCATCACTAGACAAGGATGCCCTCTCTCAACACGTCTATTCAATATAGTACTGGAAGTTCTAGCCAGAGCAATCAGGCAAGAAAAAGAAATAAAGGGTATTGAAATAGGAAAGGAGGAAGCCAAATTGTCTCTATTTGCAGATGACATGATAGTATATCTAGAAGACCCCATCGCCTCAGCCCACAAACTCCAGAAACTGATAAGCGACTTCGGCAAAGTCTCAGGATATAAAATCAATGTGCAAAAATCACAAGCATTCCTATACACCAATAACAGACTTAAAGAGAGCCAAATCAAGAATGAACTGCCATTCACAATTGCTACAAAGAGAATAAAATACCTAGGAATACACCTTACAAGGAACATAAGGGACCTCTTCAAGGAAAACTACAAACCACTGCTCAACGAAGTAAGAGAGGACACAAACAGATGGAGAAACATTCCATGTTCATGGTTAGGAAGAATCAATATTGTGAAAATGGCTATACTGCCCAAAGTAATTTACAGAATCAATGCTATCCCCATCAGGCTACCATTGACTTTCTTCACAGAACTGGAAAAAACCACCATGAACTTCATATGGAACCAAAAGAGAGCCCACATAGCCAAATCAATCCTAAGCAAAAGAACACAGTTGGAGGCATCACACTACTGGACTTCAAACTATACTACAAGGCTACAGTAATCAAAACAGCATGGTACTGGTACCAAAACAGAGACATAGACCAATGGAACAGAACAGAGGCATCGGAGGCAACACAGCATATCTACAACCATACAATCTTTGATAAACCAGACAAAAACAAGCAATGGGGAAAGGATTCCCTGTTTAATAAATGGTGTTGGGAAACCTGGCTAGCCATGTGCAGAAAGCAGAAACTGGACCCCTTCCTGACACCTTACACTAAAATTAACTCCAGATGGATTAAAGACTTAAACATAAGACCTGGCACCATAAAAACCCTAGAAGAAAATCTAGGCAAAACCATTCAGGACATAGGAGTAGGCAAGGACTTCATGACCAAAACACCAAAAGCATTGGCAACAAAAGCCAAAATAGACAAATGGGACCTAATCAAACTCCACAGCTTCTGCATGGCAAAATAAAAAGTCACTAGAGTGAATCAACAGAATGGGAAAAAAATTTGCAGTTTACACATCTGACAAAGGGCTGATATCCAGAATTTACAAAGAACTCAAACAGATTTACAAGAAAAAAGCAAACACGCCTATCCAAAAATGGGCAAAGGATATGAACAGACACTTTACAAAAGAAGACATAAATGAGGCCAACAAACATATGAAAAAGTGCTCATCATCACTGTTCATTAGAGAGATGCAAATCAAAACCACACTGGGATACCATCTCACACCAGTTAAAATGGCGATCATTAAAAATCTGAAGACAACGAATGCTGGAGAGGATGTGGAGAAACAGGAACACTTCTACACTGCTGGTGGGAGTGTAAATTAGTTCAACCATTGTGGAAGACAGTGTGGCGAGTCCTCAAGGACCTAGAAATAGAAATTCCATTTGACCCAGCAATCCTATTACTGGGTATATATCCAAAGTACTATAAATCGTTCTACTATAAGGACACATGCACACGAATGTTCATTGCAGCACTGTTTACAATAGCAAAGACCTGGAACCAACCCAAATGCCCATCAATGATAGACTGGACTGGAAAAATGTGGCACATATACACCATGGAATATTATGCAGCCATCAAAAACGATGAGTTCGTGTCCTTTGTAGGGACATGGATGAATCTGAAGAACATCATTCTCAGCAAACTGACACAAGAACAGAAAATGAAATACCACATATTCTCACTCATAGGTGGGTGATGAACAATGAGAATACATGGACACAGGGAAGGGAGTACTACACACTGGGGTCTATTGGGGGGAATAGGGGAGGGAAGGCAGTTGGGGGAGCAGGGGAGGGATAGCATGGGGAGAAATGCCAAATGTGGGTGAAGGGGCGGAAGGTAGCAAAACACACTGCCATGTGTGTACCTATGCAACTATCTTGCATGTTCTGCACATGTACCCCAAAACCTAAAATGCAATAAAAAATTAAAAATTAAAAAAAATACTGCAAAGTACATATTGATAAATACTCATCTGCATATTTTGTTTACATTTTATGAATTCTTGATAAATAAAGCCTTAGATTTAACAAAGCCTCAATGCAGATCTATGGAATGTAAAATGTAAACATCTTCCTAATAATAATGCATAATAATGCATTTTGCCTTGTATTTTATGAGAATAAAAAAGGATGTGGAAAAATATAAGAATTGTTACACACACACACACACACACACATGAACACACACACACACACACACACACAGCAAATCCCAACATTTTCACTGTACTTCTTTGATGTCAAATGCTTACATCTCTACATATATTAACTCACAATAATTCTGTAAAATAAGCATGCTATCTTTCTCTTCAATCGTAGGGAATAGGACAGGCACAGAGAGAAACAGAACCTAGCACTCGTATTGGTGGTATTAGTAATAGTAGTTATTGTGGCAGTGGCTAACAATTATTGAGTACTTACTACAGGCGTTTTAATAAATTTATACAACCAACAAAAATATGAGACTATTTACAGAGAAATAACTGAGATCCTATCCTAAACAGTTTTTACATGTTATCCATTAGGATATGGATTAATTATCATATATTACTGTTCAGCATTGCTATCCAGATAAGATAAATATTCATTTATTAATTTAATCAATATTTGCTAAACAACTATTATGCAGGTAACCATTTTTGCTTGGAGCTTTTAAAATCCCTTCTCTTCATTCCATGTAAAGATATTTATTAAGAAGGTGAATTAAAACTATATATCAGTTGAATTGCCTCCATGCAGATTATACACAAATTTAGAAGTCTATGTGTTTTTGAATTACCCATTTTTGTTTTTCATTTATAAATACGTACATTAATTATGTATAGTATTATGCATATATATACAGTTTAGTAAATAATATAACAATTACAACAATTCATTATCATTGTGCTTTGTATTATTTCTCTCTTTGTAATATGTAAAGCTATGGGGGACAAGATAATTTGCTCAAATCAGCTTTTTAAAAATCAGTCTTACTATAATTCTTTATAGTGATATATACAATTGACTTCAGTTAAATTCCAATTCTTTAATTCTTCTAGTCTTGAAAAGGAAAAAGACCCACTTGGTTATCTATATTGTAAGCACATTAGACTATTTTTGTTAATAGTTAAAGTCAGTCTAAGGAAAGTACATAGTAACATGAATTTTATGACTCATAAAAATTTATCACATGGGGTTAGATTTTCTTAAAAGCAAATGGCAAATATGTTTTATTTTAAATACCATTAATTAGAAGAGAAAAAGCTAGCCACCAAAATATTTATGACACAAAAATGTGACAAATTGATATATGACAATCTGATGTGAAAAAGAAGGTTTAGGCAGGCACGGGAAGTATTTTGGCCCATATGACTGTGTAATAAAGCCAGAAATGTATTAAAATTATTTTAACTTTAAGAGAAGTATTGTATTTAAAATACATATTCTTTATTTCACTTTAATTTAATTCAAATATATTCTTAGGTATTACTATTTACCAAACACTTAACATTATTTGGTATATTAGAAAATTATATCTATTTGAGATGCTTAGGTATAGCAAAAACTATAATCATGTGGGAAAATTAAGGTAATTTTAAGGCAGTGGTGTAAGTTTTAGTTTTAATCAGTATGGGTACATAATAGTTGTATACATTTATGTGCTACATTTGATGATTTATATAATGTATAATGATCAAATGAGGGTATTAGGCGCATCCATCCCCTTGAACATTTATGATTTCTTTTGTTAGCCACATTCCAGTTCCATTCCTTGAGTTATTTTAAAATATACAATTAATTATTGTAAACTGAAGTTATCCTATTATGCTACTGAACACTAGATCTTACTGAGTCTGACTCTATTTGTACTCATTAACCAACTGCACTTTATGCCCCCACCCCTCTGTTACTCTTTTTAGCCTCTGGAAAGCACTCTCTATTTCTATAAGTTCTTTTTTTTTTTTTTTTTTTTTTTTTTTTAACCTACCACGTATGAGTGAGAACATGCAATATTTATTTTTTTGGTGCGTGACTTATTTCACTTAACATAATGTACTCCAGATTTATCTATACTGTTGCAAATGACAGTGTATGGGTTTGGGGGTTCAGAGAAGCCCTGGAAGTTCCCCTGAGAGGATGTTTCCCTGGGTTCTTGGTCTATCACTCACCCAAGAATGGGAGAGGAGGCCACAGTGCAGTGTGCTCCTGAAGTAAATACCAGACTCAAAAAGTTTTTGTAGAAAAGTGATTTATTTAGGTAGAGAGAGAAAAAGGAGAAGGAGAGAGAAAGAAACAACTAGCTCTCACACTCAGTAGGAGAAAGAAAAGCCGCTCTCACACTGAGTGAGAAGAGTTCCCAGAGGAGGAAAATCAGAGAAGGAAAGCTCCTTTCACACTGAGTGAGAGAATCCAGAAAGATGAAATCCAGGAGAGGAAAGATAGCTTCCACACTGGCTGGAAGGGGACCTCAGAGGGGAAATCTACTCGGATGAAGGAGACAGGGACTTTTAACCTAAGAGGAATTCCCACCTTCTCCAAGTTCCCTGGCCAATGAAAGAAGTTCTCTTAAACTTTTGCTGAAGTGATTGACTTTTGACCCTTTCCGGTGCCCATGAAAATTAAAACAGAAACCATTAAATCTCTGGGATGGAGAGACATGGGAGGGGGGCATGGCACTGGGAAGTTCTTGCCCTTAAAACCTCACCCCCTTGTGGACCCAGAAAGAGAACACATTCCCTCAACAGGTTTTATTTATTTTTTTAAATAAATAATATTCCATTGCATATATGTGCTGCATTTTTAGCCCATTTATCCACTGATGGATGCTTAGGTTGATTCCACATCTTTGCTATTGTCAATAGTGCTGTTATAAACACACAAGTGCAGGTATCACATGTGTTACATAATGATTTTCTTTCTTTTGGAAATACACTAAACAGTGAGATTGCTGTATTATGTGGTAGTTCTATATTTAGTCTTTTGAGGAACCTGGGTATTATTGTATCTAGTGGCTCTTCTAATTTAAGTTCTCACTGCAGTGTATGATCTTTTTCCTTTCTCCACATTTTCACCATCATTCATTATAGCCTATCTTTTGGATCGAGCCATTTTATTTGTGGTATGATGGTACCTCATTGTAGTTTTGATTTGTGTGTCACTGATTATTAGAGATACTGAGCATTTTTAATACACCTGTTGGACATTTGTGTGTCATTTTTGAGAAGTATCTCTTCAGATATTTTGCCCGTTTTTAATCAGATTGTTTTTGGAAAATAGTAATATAGAATTATTTGTGCTCCTTACATATTCTGGTTATCAATCTCTTGTCAGATTATTAGTATGAAAATATTGTCTCCTAGTCTGTGTCTCTTGCTGTGAAGAAACTTTATAGCTGACTGTGATCCCATTTGTCCATCTTTACTTTTGTTACCTGTTGTTTTGAGGTCTTACTCAAGAAATATTTGCCCAGACCAATGTCCTAGAGATTTTCCCCAATATTTTCTTTTATTACTTTTTTAGTTTGAGGTCTTATATTTTATGTATTTAATCCATGTTCATTTGATTTATATAGAGAGCAAGAGGAAGAGGTCGTTTCTCTCTTCTGCAAATAGATATCTAGTTGACCCAGCACCATTTATTGGAGAGACTTTCCTTTCTCCAATATATGGTCTTGGCAGCTTTGTTGAAAATGAGTTGACTGTAAATGAATGGATTTATTTCCAGGTTTTCTATTATGTCTGTGTGTCTATGCATCTGATTTTATGCCAATACTATGGTGTTTGAGTTATGATAGCTCTGTAGCATAATTTAAAGTCAGTTAACATAATTACTCTAGTTTTGTTCTTATTGCTCAGGAAGACTTTTGCTCTTCTGGATTTTCTTGTGGTTCCATATTAAGTTTCAGATTTTATTTTCTATTTTTGTGAAAAGCCTCAGTAGTATTTTGATAGAGACTGCATTGAACCTATAGATTGCCTTAGATAGTATAAAAATTTTAACAAGACTGATTTTTCCATTTAATGAACACAGAATATCTTTCCATTTTTGTGTCCTCTTTAATTGTATTCATCAATGTTTTTTAGTTTTATTGTAAGGGTCTTTTACTTCTTTGGTTAAGGTTCTTCTTAGGTGTTCAGTAAGAGTTGCAGAAAACAAAATATCAACAGCAAGTAATGTGAAAAAGAAACCAAGAAAATAAATTTATTTGCAATAGCTACAAGTAAAATAACATACTCAGTGGTACACGTTTTAGGAAAGTGATGGGAATATATCAGCAAAGGGAGAGATAATGCATCCAACATGTAGCTTTGTTTTTAATGCTGAATAGGTAAGTTTGTCCTGTGCCATATTCTTAGATGAACTACCTATATTCCTTTTCTTATTTAATCCTCAGTGTGAATCCACATATGAATATATATTTTTTTCTTGAAAAAAAAAAGAAAAGAGAGAAAGAAAGAAAAGGAGTGAAGGGGAGGAAGAAAGAGGAAGAAAAAGAGGGAGAGAGAACAAGAATGTTGTTTTATTCTAAAAATGGGTATTGAAAACCTCTTTTATGCCAATAATTGTGCTTAATAATGGTCGATCGATAGTTCATTTAAACCTATGAGTAGGGGCAATGTGGTACTGACAAGAATGTATATTTTATGTATTTAAAGTGGAGAGCTCTATAAATGTTTATTAAGTTTACTTGTTCCAGATCCGAGTTCAAGTCCTGGATATCCTTATTAATTTTATATCTCATTAATCCATCTAATATTGATGTTGAAGTCTCCCATTTATTGTGTGGGAATCTAGGAAGTCTAAGTCTCTTTATAGGTCTTATGTATCTGGGTGTTAGGATCGTTAGCTCTTTTTGTTGCATTTATTCTTTTACCACTACATCTTTGTTGCTTTGAAATCTATTTTATCAGAGGCGAGAATTGCAAAACTCCTGCTTTTTATTTATTTATTTATTTATTTTTGCTCACCATTTAGTTGGTAAATCTTTCACCGTCCCTTTGTTTTGAGTCTTTATGTATCCTTGCATGTGAAATGAGTCTGGATGTAGCATACCATTGGGTGTTGGCTGTATCTTTTTATTGGGGGATTTCGTCGATTTAAATTTAGGATTACTGCCATTTGATGTTAACTGGCTGTTTTGTCCATTAGTTGATGTAAATTCTTCATTATGTTGATGCTCTTTACTTTTTGGTATATTTTTAGAAAGGATAATACTGGTTGTTCCTTTCTATGTGTAATGCTTCTTTCAGAAGCTCTTGTAAAGCAGGCCTGGTGGTAATAAAATCTCTGAGTACTTGCTAGTTCATAAAAGATTTTTTTTCTTTCAGTTGTGAAGCTTAGTTTGGCTGGATATGAATTCTGGGCTGAAAGTTCTTTTCTTTAAGGATGTTGAATATTGGCCCCCACTCTCTTCTGGCTTGTAGGGTTTCTGCTAAGAGATGTGCTATGAGTCTGATAGGCTTCCCTTTGTGGGTATCCTGACCTTTCTCTCTGGCTGCCCTTGGCATTCTCTCCTTCATTTCAACCCTGGTGAATCTAACAATTATGTACCTTGGGTTTGCTCTTCTTGAGGAATATCTTTGTGGTGTTTTCTGTGTTACCTGGAGTTGAATATTGTCCTGCTTTGCTAGGCTGAGAAAGTTTTCCTGAATTATATCCTGAAGAGTATTTTCCAGCTTGGATTCATTCTCTTTGTCACATTCAGGTACACCTATCAAATGTTGATTAGGTCTTTTCACATGGTCCCATATTTCTTGGAGACTTTGCTCATTCCTTTTTATCCTTTTTTTCTCTATTCTTGTCTTCTCATTTTATTTCATTAAGTTGGCCTTTGACCTCTGATCTCCTTTCTTCTGCTTGATCAATTTGGCTATTAAAACTTGTGCATATTTTGTGAAGTTCTCATGTTGTGGTTTTCAACTTCGTTAATTCATTTATATTCCTCTCTGTATTGTCTATTCTTGTTAGCATTTCATCAAACCTTTTTTCAAAGTTCTTAGTTTCTTTACATTGGGTTAAAACAAGTTCTTTCAACACCCAAAAGTTTCTTATCATTCACCTTCTGAAGCCTACTTCTGTTAATGGAACACAGTCCTTCTCCATCAGACCTTGTTCCGTTGCTGATGAGGAACTGTAATCCCTTGTAGAGGGAGAGGGATTCTGATTTTGGGTATTCTCAGCCTTTTTAGGCTAGTTTCTTCCCTTCCTTATAAATTTATCCATCTGTTGTCTTTAAAATTACCACCTTTCTAATTAGGTTTCTGAGTGGACGTCCAATTTATTGATTCCCAGTGCTGGAATCTGAGCAACCCACTACGTCAGCCAAAACAGCAACATTAAGACTGATGGTACTCTTCTGCCCGGGAATCTCTGGTCTGGCTTCCTTCTTGAGTCTGTAACAGGCGACTCTGCCTTCCCGGAGCTCCAAACGTCAGTCAGAAGGGGAACCAGTCCTGTTTACTCTGCACCAAGAGCCGCCACGCTGAGGCACCAGCAAAACCACCACGCTGGCCACAAGAGTCGCATTGGCGACCCATGGGGCTCCTCTGCTGGGAATTTTCTGGTCCATGAGTGACAAAAATTCATCTGAAAGTGTGATGTCCTCTCATTCTCTGCGCTTTCACTGGGAGCTACAATCCTGAGCTGTTAGCGATGAGCTGTCTTGGATCTCTCTCCACATGAATATATTAATATTACCATTACTATTACTATTCTTTAATATTGTCATTTTGTAATGAGGAATATAAGGATAAGAAAAATGTGTTGTCTTTTCTGTGGTTCCAGAGTTTGTGAATGGTGGAGAAGGAATTATAAACCATAGTATATAACCACACCTGGTCCAAATCTGAAGTATGAATTACAAATACTCAGTTTTGCAGAGGGCTAAAGTTGTCAGTTTTGTTGGCTGTGGCAATGGTGATGATGGTAGGAAAGATGATGTTTATAAAGATGGTAATGGCATGTGTGGGTGTGTAGCAAAAATTGTGCAAAGAGAATAACACAGTAATTTCAAGAAATATGTAAAGACAAATTATTTTTAGAATGTGTATATTTGTAGAATGTGTAGAAATGTCAAATATATTTTTAAATTATTTAAACATGAAGGTATTGTAAGAGGATAAAGTTAAAAATATTAGTAGTTAGTAAGTTGGGTAATGGATTGGTAACCAAGTAGGAGAAGGTTTTGTATAAATTCTGAGAAGTTTAATTTGTTTTAATGATAAGGAAACTATTACATTGCTTACAGGAAAAGGAAGCAAAACAGTCATATTTGTGTGAGTTACAGCTCATTCTGGTTATGTGAGAAGTATAAATATTTTATAAAATTTATTAAGGTATCATTTAGAAACATTAAACTACTATACCTGAATATATGAACTTGTATAACTAATCACTGCAAATGTTCCCTTATACTGTTTTAAAATCAAACTTACTCAGTTTTAGCCACAGGTGATCAATAATTTATAGTAGCCCAAATATGAAAACAACTCAAATGTTCATTGACAAGAGGTTGAATAAACAAATTATGGTATATTCATGCAATGGATTTTTTAAGCAAAAAAATCAATCAATCATGATGCATGCAGCAACACAGAAGAATCTCAAGAACATTATGTTGCATGAAAGAAGCAGGCACAAGAAAGCAAATTTACATGAACTCCTTAAACAGCACATTTAGTTATAGGAAACTGATTTTTAAGTAGGTAAATCTACTTAAAGTAAGGAGGTATGTAGATGGCTAGATAAGAAGATCTTTAACCATGAAAGGAACAAGCGTTTTTGATAAGTAGATTAATCTGTGAAACATTTTGGATATTAAATATTCTACACTTGAATACCACAACTCGAACTTCAAATTTTTTTTACATGGAGTAGTTTTAGGATCTAAGGAACTAAAAATATTATATGGAATTAAGAGAGTTAAATTTGACTTAAATTTAAACTCAGTTTTGAAATTTTTCTACCATGTTTTGCTATGATTTTTTTTTAGATGAATTCTTGCCATCATCACCATTGCCACAGCCAACAAAACTGACAACTTTAGATTAATTCTGTCACCCAGGCTAGAGTGCAATGGCGAGATCTCAGCTCACTGCGACCTCTGCCTCTTGGGTTCAAGCAGTTCTCCTGCCTCAGCCTTCCAAGTAGCTGGGAATACAGGTGCCCACCACCAACACGTCTGGCTGTAGTTTTTAGTAGACACGGGGTTTCACCATGTTGTCCGGGCTGGTCTTGAACTCCTGATCTTGTGACCTACCCCCACTTGACCTCTCAAAGTGCTGGAATTACAGGTGTGAACCACCACGCCCAGCCTATGCATTTTTTAGAAAGTAGTTATATTATACTGAGATTCTGAAGTTTACAACCAAAGATTGACAGTTTTTCTCACTGAATTCTAGTGATTATTAAGTAGCAAAATACATATCAAAGTGCCTAATAAGAGTGTCTGGTTCATAGTAGGAAATTCTAAAGCAATTTTAATTAAAAAGTAGATATTATTCTAACGCATTCATCTTATGAAAAAAAGTAAAAACAATTTGCTGTGTTTGGTGTTTTTGATAGGGCCTTGAAGGACTCACCTTAAAACAGTAAAATAAGTGCTTCTGTGTAATTTTGAAAGATCTGCCATTTGGATGCACACAGTGTGATGCCAGCAAAGGTATCCTCGATTTAACTATTTTAGAAAGATGTAAGAGCCGGGTGTTCTACTGAAAAGATGATGCAGGTAAAAAGCTACAAGTAAAGTATATTTCTAGAGTTATTAAAGACCCAAAGAAAATGTTAGCCCTAAATTTTGAGAGATTAAGGTTATGAAGATGTTTTTCAAAATATAAGAACTATGTGAACTTAACCTTAAGAACCATTTAGCAACTGGGTAAAGAAAATACATAAACACACACACACACACACACACACACGAGATAATGAATATCTTATTGAATTTGCCTTCTTAATTTATTATACTTGATCCATTCATGCTTAAAAGGTAAGCTTTGGTTATTTCCTATTTCAAAATATTTTTTAAAGGAATTTGTGATAATATATTGGTTGCTCTAAGACCAAAAAGCACCTTTATTAACTTGATCAGATAGTGGTAACTGTAAGTACATGAGAAACCTGAAATGCTTAAGTATAGTTAATAATCACTAAGTGGAAAATTCCACAGGAAGGGTTCAAATAGATTGAATATTCTCACAGTTTCAACTAATTTGTTGTGTTTGAATGAAACTAATCAAGTAGAACCAACTACTTGTAAATTTTAATCTCCTTTATAAATTTCTTTTATTTTCCTGCAGTGGAAAACTGCAAAACTATTAAATCATAGGTGTTTAATTTTAATATACATTAAAATTTTATAGCGCATGGTGGGATTGCTTTTATATATTTTCACATTTCCCAGAAATGACTCAGTGGCACTTTTTTTTTTTTAGTGTACCCATAAATATCTAATGAACACCCAGTGAAACTTGAAGAGAAAAAGTGTTTATTTCTCATTCCCTCTTATAGCTTTTTATCAAAAAATAATGTAATGAAAACACAAGAGCCCAATGGGAATTTGATGCAAAATTGGAACGTATAATACACTGTCATTTCACATAAAAAATAATAATTAGTGTGAAATACTACTACTTGGAGGTTTTATTGCATGGATTCTACCCATACACAAGACTATTATTCTAAAAGTCCAGAAAGGATATTTATGCTTTGTAAAAGGTGACTACATTTTAAGTCAACTCTCAGAATATAAAGAATTCTGAGATTAATGCTGTGCCATAGAACTTTCTGTGATGTTAGAAATGTCCTATAATTCTGTATTGTCTAACATGATAGTCACTAGCCACAGGTGGCTCTTGAGCACTTGAAATTTGATTAGCACGACTAACAAATTGTCTTTTAATTTTCAAATAATTAAAGCTTAAATTTAAATAATGATATGAGGCTAATGGCTATTGTATTTTACAGAAAAGCCTCAGGCTGACAGCAGTTATTTTCACATAGGACATGTATACAAGCTGGAATTTATAACCATGATGAAGACCAAAGAAACAGGATTTATTATTTTATTCTATATATATATATATATATTTTTTATTTATTTATTGCATTTTAGGTTTTGGGGTATATGTGAAGAATATGCAGGATTGTTGCATAAGTACACACATGGCAGTGTGATGTGCTGCCTTCCTCCCCATCACCTATATCCAACATTTCTCCCCATGTTATCCCTCCCCAACTCTCCACCCGCCACTGTCTCTCCCCTAGTTCCCCCACCACAGACCCCAGTGTATGATGCTTCCCTCCCTGTGTCCTTGTGTTCTCATCGTTCGACACCCGCCTATGAGTGAGAACGTGGTATTTGATGTGGTATTTTTTAGTTTGAGATAACAATCAATGATGTTTCCTTCCTGAATGTAAAGCCTCTAGAGAAAATTGACACATTTTAACAAAAATTTCTGACAAGTCTTTATAAGTCTAGTTTGTTCATGCAACATAATAAGAAATTTTCTTTTCCAGAAATGGTGGTGACAATTGAAATAACTTGCATTAACGTGGTCTAACAATCTCTACTGGGAACTGAACCCTTCTCTTCCTACCATTTTTTACTTGTATTGACTTTGTCCCTAGATATTCTTGCATAAGAATTTAGGGCTACAAACCATTAAATAGATACCATGTTCGATTCAGGAAAATCCTGGCCAATATATGACGAAGTGTATTGTTCCCATCAGGAGAAAATTTTGTTCACCTGGGCAAATAATTTAGTTAGGAGACAACAGTTTACTTATCAAGACCATTTTTTATCTGTGCAAACTATCCTAATCTTTGCTGTAAATAATGCTCCCAGTTCAAACAATTTTTCCACACTACAACACTTGTTTTAAACCAGTTGGCCTCCAGATCCTAGTAATTGTATAAATATCATCCTCTGTCAACCTCTTTGGAGATTTACTAAGATTCTTTCAAAAATATTGGGGTGGGGGTGATTAAAATGGTGTTTTCCATACCGACATTGGCTTAGACTTTAGTTAATAAGTTTTCTGGTGACCTTTTTTGGGAGTCAACATTACATGAGTATCTTGATAGGAATTCTTAGTAAATAATAATTAAAATTTACATTTTGTTTTTTCTAGAAAGGAATAGAAATAATTTGAAAAATGCACAAACCCAACATTAGCTTCTTTTTATTTAACCATTCTCTATACAATGAGGATGACAATATTGCCAATATTGCATGGTAGTTATAACGACTGAATTGATTAATTGATTGATTCATCATATTCACTGAATTTCTTCTCAAGGCCTCAGGAGATATTGATCATTTCTATTTATCCCAAGAATGTAATATATTATAAAATTTACATACTTTCTCAGAAAAGTGAGTATATCATTAAAGGGTCAGATGTAGCAGGAGTTGACTAGGTATCAGAAAGCACCAATAAAAGTTTTGTTTATGCTGTATGTTATTACTAATTCAGATGGTACTTTTGTTTTAAAAAATTTTCTTTGAGATACTGTAACCAAGCTATATGAAATAAATGCAGAAAAGAAAAATCTTAGTGGATTAACCATTGAAGACAGTTTTATGCCCAGGTAGTTCCTTTTTTATTGTTCTTTTGGGATACTATTTATACCAATGGCCTGGAGCCTATATTAAAACCTCACAATTATGAACTGAAGTTAAAACATCATTGTGGCAAAGAATATGTGATGTAATAGGAGAAGAGATACTAACAGGCAATCAAAGTATTTTTTTTTTGCAATAAATAAAAGACCCAACTCATTAGCTATAAGTTAGCATAAAGCAGGAAGTATAGCAGTAATTAACACTTCACATGTCCAGGAATCTGGCTTACTGATAATGCTATTGTCTCATCTATGTGAAGATGCAATCGACTCCTTGAAAAATAGTTCTTAGCTATTTCTATAGATTTTATTTTAGTTTTGTTGTTGTTATTGACTATTTTGCACTCTTCCAGTTGGGCTAGAGACTCTACACATGTTCACTTGTCCATAATAGAAGATGCAATTAATAGTACATCCTGAGTAATTACTCTAAGACAAGATAAGGCAAAGTGTTGTTCATTAACTTTGAAATTCCATTTATTTTTTAAGATTACATGTTAATAGTGATATTTCTTTCTAATAATTGTTAAATACCCTCAGTCAAGAAACAGTACAGTTAACTTAATTAATTCTTAATTAATTAATTAACTACAGTTAAGTAGTCTGTCAATCAACATGATAAACAAAATCATATAAGCATTTTATTGTAAAATAAAACAAACTAAATTCATCTATATTAAATAAAACAAAAGCACTTTGTACATTAAGAACAAAGGTCCTGGCAAAGAGTGTAGGGTATTGAATATTGAAGGTAAAGGATAGGATGTAAGGGATCATAGGAGAGAATTATATTCCTCCAATATTAATGCATTTCCTTTTCTTCCATGTAACTGCTAGATTGCATTTTCCACCCATCTTGCAACTGGAAGAAGCCATGTGAGTGAAGGGACAACAGAATAAATATGGAAATAATGAAGACAATTCATTTGAATATCTGGTCTCAATATCTTCCTATGGGATCCTCTATTTTATTTTTTCTCATATAGCCTGGCTGAATAATGTCAGGGCAAATATGACGTCACATGTTAAAATGGAAGGATGCTAGGAACCTGAATGACTGCCTTGAGCAAACATTATTGCCCTAACATTCCTCTACATTAAATAATAAGATTGGAAAATGAAACATTTGTTTTACTAAGCCAGTGAACTTTGAGAATGTTTTATAGAACAGCAAGAATTAATTTTATACATATATAGTTTTGGGGGAAATAGAAAATTACTATTTAAATTTGAGTTTTAACCATGTGTCCCAGTCCAGATAGCCATTCCACTAGGTTAGCAGAAAACCATACATTTTTTATTTTAGATATTGTCTCATCACATAACGCCCCCAGCAAATTTATGGATGGCGGGGAGGTGATTAAAATCAAACGGGACTGTACATGGCACACAAATTACATAATGTCTTTTCTGTTTTCAGTAAAATTATTCCATGTATCAGCTACTATGGTGTTCTTCTATCAGACTAAAATCTTTACTCGATAATAGCACACTCAAATTCATATGAAGGTCATCAGTGAAATGTTGAAATGTAATGAGGAAAATTTTTGAATGAATTTTCTAAAGACTGAAACTTATTGGCTTTACTGAAGAATGAAAATTTGTTTCAATTAACAATTTTCAATTATAAAAAGTCCAAATTCAACTTAATTGACACCTATATCAAAGCCTTCAAGCCTACAAGTTAGCTCCCTGGGACACGTAATTCCAGAAAAGTTTAACAGAGACATCTATAATTGATGTCTTAGCAATCTCACAAGTGTGCCAGGGAGTGCATTTAGGTGTCATTGGGCTATTTCAGCACTACTGTAGATGAACAAATTACCCTGCAGATCCTATGATGTTTCACAAAAGAGTCTATTTTAAGTTTTTATGCACTTTAAGAAGATTTATGAACAATGTATGAGATGAAAGAGTTATACAGATAATTATAATAAATTTTATAATACAAGAGATATCATCACTTATTCAACTATTTTTGTCTATCAATGCAAGTTCCTTATCACCATAGAAACTCATAATGGTATTATGAAATCCCTGTATGCTTTGTGGCTGCCTACATAATAATAGGTGTTAATAGCAGAGTCTAAATGTACTTAATATTTTTAATATAACAAAATATTCAATTTTTCAGAAATGTATAGATCCTAGTTTAAATGGAAACATAGAAGTAAATAATGCAAATTAAATGTAAGCCTTTATTAAAAGATAGGTATATCCAGAAAACAAATGGATTTATATTTGTACTTTTACAAATTAACATATTTAAACATTATAATTATTGTGTTGCTGGGATAGATTGATCATTAACTAGGTAGAATGAGTTCTACCTAGTTAATAAGAACAGGAAAACAACATAGTTTTGTAACAAGGACAGGGGAAGACAGGAGCTCAGCTCCCTCCCAGTGCTTACCAAATAAGTACCCTGGTGTGTCCAGGTTCTTGGGCTCACTTGCCCCAGGAATGGGAAAAGGGAAAAGGGCCCTTGTGGTGTTTACCGTTCAAGTAAATATTGGACCTAAAGACTTTAGCAGAAAGCAGTTTATTGGGGGGGGGAGTGAGAGAGAGAAAGAGAGAGAGGGAGTAAGCTCCTATGAGAGAGAGAGAGAGAGAGAGAGAGAGAGAGAGAGAGAGAGGGAGGGAGGGAGGGAGGGAGGGAGGGAGGGAGGGAGGAGGGAGAGAGAGGGAGAGAGAGAGAGAGAGAGAGAGAGAGAGAGAGAGAGAGAGAGAGAGAGAGAGAGAGAGAGAGAGAGAGAGAGAGAAAAGCTCCTATGCCACCGTGGGAGGGGAATCCAAAGGGGATAACTCTGTAGGTATGGGGCAGGGAGATTTTAGTCTCCCTGAGTTAGTCTCGCCTCATTCCTGTTCTTGTCCAATGAGAGGAGTTCTTTCAAGCTTCATGTGGAGTGATTGATCTTTGACTCTGATCCCAGATTGGTTGCTTGGGCCCACAACAGAGCCCCTCCTCCCTTGGCTTTTGAGGGGATTTCTTAACAAAAGAAATCTCGCCTGGAATTTCTACCTAGCTTGAGCGTGGGAAAGTTAGACAAACAACTTTACATTTGAAATTCCTCTGGTCCCTGAATGAGGGTGTGGATGGAGATATGGCGCTGAGAAATTCCTGCCTTTGAAACACAGGCAATTTTGCTTAACACAGTCCCTCAATTTTAATGGTATATTGTTAAAGAGCATATGTCATTGCTTTTGTTAATCTTTGAATTTGACAGTATTTTTTCAAAGATGAAGGAATTTTTTTTAATTGGAAAGTATCAATAGGAAAAATATTTTGCTAATGTTTGAAGAAACACAATTGAATGCCAAAATGATATTTGCATGTAAATTCAACTAGATGAAATCTAATCAGTAAAGTATCTTAAATCCCTAAATATTGTGTATTTTTTTACCCATAATCATTCCATAAAATAGTGTAACAATTGGCAAATTTTGGTATTTGTTCACAATTTTATTTTCCCTTTGAATATTTTTATATTACTTTCAGACGATAATCCCCAGTTTTGAGTTGTACCAAATGCATACTTTTATAGAATGTTTGATATATTAAATGATAAAAAACTAACACACTACAGATATTGTAAAACATTCAATAAGAACAATAATAGGTGGGTTTGTTTGTAACACATTCACTTGGCTAGGCTGAACTACATTTCCTGGAATATCCTTTCCTGATTGTTTTCTGTTGGGAAGGGTCATGAAATAGATTATTGTGTAGGCAGAAATAAAGCCACAGGCATTTTATTGGTCACTTATTTTGTCAATTCTCTGCTTGCTCACATTATTAGTAAGACATAGTGGCTGACACTGCAAATATTTCACCTTTCAGGGGATTCTTCATCAGCTTCTCTGACTCTTGGTCTGGGTATGTTTAGCTTTGTGATGAAGAATCCAGGCTTATACAAGAAAATCTCAAAATCAAGGCCAGAAACCACCAGGACTGATATTAATGTCAGTCTGTCTTCTTGGGCTTCAGCTTGTGTCTGCAGGGTCATATTTGCTCTTGCTCACATCCACTACAGCCAGGATTAGGCTCAGGGAAATGACAGAACTGAGGTACGAAATGTAACCAGGCTTTCACCATAAGGATGTTGCCAGTACAGGTGCAGTATTCCTTCAAAATTTGGTCTCTAATAAAATACAATATATATTAAACAAATGCAGCAGGATATAATATTGTGGTAACAAACTGAGTGAGTTAATAGACCACATTGTAATAAAACATTTTCTGATACTTCTAGGTTTGAAATATTGTAAATGTCATTTAAACTTGTTATTTATTTTATTCATATTATTAACAAGAGTAAGTGATTGCTGTAGCATGCATTATAAACAAATCAAACAATTTTTTAAGTTAAGTAATAATCATGAACACTTTTCTGTCTATTCTCATGAAAATTACTGCATTTTCAATGGCTTTTAATATTTTTGTTGGTAGATTAGCTTTCCTTTGACACTGTATGAAAGCCCACACACAAATTGTGAGATCACAGTTTTGCTTGCATCTCTCAGATGCCGCAAAACTCTAAATCCATATCATTTAGCTTTTTGACGTAACAAAAATGTCTGGCACAGAGAACAACGAGCCTCTATCTATGTAATTCTTTCTACAATGAGACTCAGCTTTAATTTTTGCTTCACACTTGGACGAGTATCAGAGAAGTTTGGTCATTAATTTAGGTGAATTAATATTTTCTTTGATGGACTGTATCCCCACTGTTCTCCCAGCACCAGTGGAAGCCTTGGCTCCTTAGGAAACACATGGTTGGATTTGGCTTAAGTATGAGAAACAAAAATCCATGTGTAGTTGAGCAATACAGAGCCTTCAGTTCTTTCAAGAACAGCTAGTTTTATGAGCATTTGGTTTGGGAGTTTTATTTGTAAAGGACAGGCCTTTCTTGTAAGTTAGATGAAATAGAGAAGGAATTCAATGTTGATTTGTTAGAAGCCCAAAGGGAACAGGTACAATTTGGATGAGTAAAAGTGCCTGGGGGAATTAGAGATCCCGGACCTCTCAAGTAGGCTTAGATTGCCAAAGGAAAAATAAAGGAATTGTACTAGGATTTACTGTTGACAAAGTACCGTTTTTGCTATTTCAGAGCTCTGCTCTCTCTTTCTATATTTTAGAGTCATTTCTTCTTAAGGGAATCAATGCTAATTGGATATTGCAATCCTTCAGAGGCACTCCATCCTAACTCAGAAGCATCTTTCTCCTGTCTCTTGGTAGCAAGAATGGGTCCAACTTTTTAAAGTCCTATTTATTTTCAAAATGTCTGGAAATATTTGTACAAAAGACCATCTTCTCATTTTTTGTCACTGTAATACATCCATCAATTGTTTCATTTGTAGAGTAAGAGCCATTAAATTAATCTGAATCTTGTTACTGTTGTTTTTTCTTTGAATGTTTGTAGAGCATTCAGCTAAATGTTGTAGATTGGTCAAGGAGAACATTTGCCGCCTTTCTTGTTCCCTTACAGACAAAATTTCAGGTTTAAATTTATCTAAAAAAGATGTGGAACATGCAATGGAAATATCTGCATTATGCTTATACCCAAAATATGTTGACTGAGATGGTTTTAATGCTCCCCTGAGCTTGACTAAGCTTTAGACAGTTTTTTTTTCTTACTGTAGGCCCCTAAAAACCCTTTTCGTAGAGCATAAATTTTAGAACACTTGTAATTGCAAATTCTTTCTCAGCTTTCTTTGAAATGTATATAAATCTCCTTTGAAGTTCCTTGCCAGTTTTAAGATCAACTAAATGTCTTTCTCAAGAACCTGAGATCTCTCTCTCTCTCTCCCTCTCTCTCTTTCTCTCTCTCTCTCTTTGAAATGTCAACATTGGAGGAGAAAGTTCCTGAAACTCTCAGTCTCTTTGGGAAGGAAGAAGCCCAACTTCAGTTGACTCTTTGCTCCAAGTTGTAAAACTACCTCTGTCATGAAGATATGAGAAAGTTTACTTTTCCTTTGGGTTAAGACAATTAGCAAACACAGGTGGTCTCCAATTTCCCCCCATAGCTAATAAACATTTCAGTGTTGTTGTTGGTTTGTTTGCTTTTAATCTTAGTGGAGTTGAGCTTAAGCCTTTATCCTTATCCACTACTGTAAAAATATTGAATTTTACAGGCTTCCTGGACTGTTTGATTTTGTCCAGGGCAATTCTTACTTTGTCAATATTAAAAGTATTTTTCAAGTAATCTCCAAAATCTCCAATTTAACTTTTGCTTTCACTGTTTCTAAGATTAAATTTAGGTCAATATTTAATCAGTGTTCAATGTTTGTGAAATACCTTTAACAAGATTTTATACAATGTCCCTGGCTATTTAAAGTCCATTCTCAGACTTTCAGCATCCAAATTCTTTTAGATCCTTCCTGGGAGATCCTCCTTCCCCCATTTATTCTCTCTGTGCAAGTATTGGCTATTAAATTACCATCTTTAATAAATGGGTTTACTAAGTTTTATACGTTTAGAAAACTGAGATTATAAGTACTCAAAAAAATTCAGAATCAAAAAAATTTTAAAAAAAAATTTTTTTCTCACAGATTTGGGAAGTCTTTTGACAATACACTTCAAATTTGCCCATGTCAATGCTCTAAAGTCCACCTGCCATAGATCTCAGACCTTAAAGTGGTTTAATAAAGGATAAAAGGAAATTGTAATTTTGAAATAGAGTTCAGTCTTGAAGGTAGGAGGGATAAACGTGGGGAAAAGCTCATGCTGTAGAGATGGAGAATTCTAAGCGTAAGCTGTCCGACATTATTTGCTTGTTTATTTGCTTTCTGTTTTCATGTTTGAGTAGTCTGCTCTGGAAAAAAATATTTTAGCAAAATGATTTTGGAGTCACATTAGGTTTTGGTTTTTCCACATGCTAATCAAGAAAGTCTGAACATTAAATGTTAGGTATTTTGTGACTTTCTTTTTAAGACATCTATAAGATTATCTAAGTCGTATCAAAAGTTCCTCAAAGTGGCCGCAGCAATGCTAAGTTGTCTCTAGTAAAAATGTGCAATTATGTTAGACATAATATATAGGACAAGACGAGAGTGTGTGTATAAAGCATAGGCTTGCTCAGATTGGAATGAGTGCTTCAACTGAGACAACCCTGTGAAAACTGAGATAGTTGAAAAATGATGTTGCTTCTGCACTTCATGTATAGATTTTGATCAAATGCACCATCACCAGCTGTAAACCTGATATACTGTACTTCCCAATAGATGAAAAAATCAAATCAATTCTGAGGGAAACAAAGAAAGACAAGAAAAGAGTCCATACAAGGTCTTCAGTGTTACTCAAGTCTTTGTGTTCAAAGCACACTAGTTCATTCAGAAATTCTACTTGTTATTCTTTGGAGTAGTTTCAAGCCGTCAATTGATCATATTCTTCTTGCCATTTTCTTTAAGTGTAAACATCAAGATCATCAATAAGAAAGATAAGGAAGAAATAGAAAATAAAGACACAGCCTGGACTTCATCACAGAACATAACACAGACCAATCAGAATCCTAAATAATATACAGTTGGCCCTTTGCATATCTGTGGGTTCCCCATCTGTGGATTCAGCCAACTGCAGACAGAAAATGTTTGGAAAAATATATCCACAATGTCCCCAAACAGCACAATTTTAATTTGCCAGGTGCTGAGTACTCTGTTGAATTCACACAAATAATCTGTAGGCATTGTAGTAGGTATTATAAGTAATCAAGAGATGACTTAAAGTATACAAAAGCATATGCACAGGTGCCATTTTATATAAAGGACTTGAGCATCTGCGAATTTTGGCATCCACAGTAGTCCTAGATCTGATCCCCCAGGGATAACTAAGGATAACTGTACTTGATTTTAACAATGAAAATAAAGAGCAACACAGGGCTCAACACAAGTTTTAAGCTTATATTCAGCATAACATTTCATTGTTCAAAGATAGTTGTTCTCTACAGCTGGCGGTGAAAGAGTCTCTGATGTGAACACTACTGAGTCTATCCACAAAGGGCAACTGAGGACACACCCTTGTGTTAACAAAATCCAATTTATTACTCTGAGGTAGCAAAAGAGAATGAAACACAAATGATTTTTAAGAGTGGCTCCTTTTTTTGGTGACTCTTTGGAGAAATATTTTATGTGCCTTTCCTTCAGATATAGGTCTAGTATTGTGATTGATAAGTTAATACTTCTAAAGAGGCCTGTCAATGGTTTCTGACAATAGCAGGCTAAAGAGTTGACACACAAAAATATCCTGAGGAACAACAACAACAACAAAAACAAAATGGTTATTTCACAATATTTGAAGGTCAGTTAATCTAATGATAACTTTTCTATGTTTGCTTTTTAATGATAATCTTACACACACCAATTGGTGAATTAATTTCTGGTAGATTTTTAAGGGAATAATATGCACTTTATAAAATTAGTTTGCCTAAAGCCTGGTCTATAGCTAAGGTTAGATCATCTTTGCCCTAATTTAAACCCCTGGGACTGGTGAGGAATCTCTGAAAAATTTTTAGCTACTCTTGGAGCCTCTTATTGTCTCTAAATGATAAAAGAAAATCTATAATCATAAGAGGAAGTTGGTTTCAAATATAATCTTTCAATATTAGAGCAGCCACATATTATGACTAGTATAAGATGTGAGTTATAATCAGTTAAATGATATGTAAATAAGGAATTTTCTGTATCCCATTGTTGGTAAATTTTACCTACTGATTATTTCTAAAAGAGAGAGTACAAATTTTATTCGTTACAGTATGAATCTCTTTATTTTACAAATTGTGAATGGGATGCCTTATCAATAAATCTTCAATTCAAGCAACATAGATTTCCAGTATACTTTATTACATGACCTTCTTACTATATTAGAATGTCAATAAGGGTCACAAAATAAATAGCCAAATTATGAACATTTTTCCAGCAAAAAATAATTATTTTTAAATTAATCTTGAAATAATGAAAAAATACCAAAACAAAAAAGTATTAAAAATTAAGTGAAAAATGTCTCTGGACATAGATTTTTTTTGGTATGTCACTTAAATGTACTAAAATCATTTTTAGTGTATCTTCAAAGCATTTGATATTCTAAGAGAAAATGATAGTTTGAAAGTAATGTGTGTATAAATGATACTTGATTGATGCCATAATTTGAGAGACTTAAAAATGTTATAGATTTTCAGAGACAAATCTTTCAGGCAGTTGTAAAATCAGATATTCTGAAATTTATTTGCTTTTTATTTTTAAAAAGCTACGAATGGTTATATTAATACTTATATGTCCAGGATTTTATTATTTTAGAAACATATCATTTTATGATGTTTTAAATAATTTTTTACTTTATTAATTTAGCAAATTTTGCATATTCATTACAATATTATTTTAAAATATGTTATTACTGTGGCATCCTTTTGCCTGTCCTTTCTTTGTTTCTATGTTAACTCTGTATTTGCAGTTGACAACTAATGATTCAGGAATAATACTTACTCTCAATGTATTATTTATTTGCCAAACATTATTAGAAATTATTGTTTATTACCATTCATTTGATGATAATTACATTAGGCCCCACTTCAAATTTAAAATAATAAATAGATAAATAGACGGATTTAGCAAATTAAAGTGATATCTTGGAGGATGACAATGTAGGTCAAGAAAGATCGAAAACTATCCTGCATTAGTGCATTCTATTTAAGCATAACAACTTTAAATTTAATAGATCTCCTTCTAATAATACCTATTATTTAAGAGTTCTAGAACATGTTAGATTGACAGGCATTTGTGACTATTCTTTCTTTCCACGCTCAGGGAAATAAGATGCACAGATCTTCATAGGTCTGTGTACTGCACTTGAAAGTGAAAAATTTAGTGTGCTTAAGAGGTTTGTGTACTTATTTGTTTAAGCTTAAAATGGTTTTAATCCTCCTCAAGTACTAATTTGCTGGCATTGTTAGCAAATGTGTTTTCCCCAAATACATTTAGAAGTTACTGTGAACTTGTAGCTAAGTGTCAAAAATGGGTTTCTACAGTAGCATGCTCCATTATCATCTGTTTATCATCATATGTATATATGTGATATCTATGTATATTATATAACAATAATATCTATCTACCTACACAGACACATTATATATATACATATATATATATATATATATATATATATATATATATATATGGAGAGAGAGAGAGAGAGAGACAGATAGAGAGAGACACAGAGAGAGAAAGAGTCTGTAAATTGAGCCTTTTAAAAAGAAATCCCATCATTATTCATTGGATTTCTGTACTAATTAATCACATTAATCAACTTTCATCTCTTCCTGAACCATTTCCTAGTTAATTGCCAATTTTGCTCTATTTTTTTCCTGAACATTTATTAGCCCATTTACTATGTTTATTAAAACTCATCATCTCGAGCTTATCCTCCTTTTGTAGCTGGCCAACTAGTCTGTTTCAATACTGACCTTTAATCTTTTTTTCCTAATACCAATACATTTATTTTTGTATCATGTGTCAATGATAAAGTTGAAATTCTTTGTATGCTTGCGTGGATCTATCTTATTCCAATAAATTTAATTCTTCAGAAGAGTTTACTTTTTTTTTTGTTTTTGGAATTTTTGGAAAGATATGTTGTATCTAACACTTTGACTTAAAATGTGATTCATATGTTGTATAACAGAAAAGCATCAAACAAAATAAATATCAGCAAGTTTTCTGCTATGTTTTCTTCAAATAATTTGAAAGTTTAGGTCATACGTTTACATCTTTAATATATTTGCATCATGTATGGTTGAAGATAAGGGCTAATTTCATTTATTGCAAGGTAAACAACCAGTATTTTCAGCATCATTTGTTGAAGAGACTATCTTTTCCACATTGTGCATTTTTGACACCCCTATTGAAAATAAGTTGAGTTTGTAATTGTGAATTTATTTCTGGGTTTACAATCTATTCAATTGCTGTCCTAGTCTCTTCAGGCTCATATAATACATATATCATACAAGATCAAGGCACTGACAGATTTGGCATCTGGAGGGGTCCACTTCCTGACAGTCACCTTGTTTTGTCCTCATACAGTCAGAGAGAGAGACAGAGAGAGAAAGAAAGAAGAGAGAGAGAGAGAGAACTCTAAGGAGTCTCTTTTATAAGAGGATTAATTTTATTTTTGAGGGTTAAGCCCTCATGAGCAAATCACCTCCAAAAAGCCTACCTCCTTGTACTATAATATTGGGGATTTGAATTTTAACATACATATTTTGGGGACAAAATCGTTCAGTCTACAGCACTGCATTATATATCTGTCTTTATGCCAATATCATCGTGTTTTAATTACCATAGACTTGTAATATATTTTAAAATCAAAAATTGTGAGGCTGCTAACTTTGTTTTCTTTCCCAAAATTGCTTTTATTATTTGAGGGTTGTTATGGTTTCATATAAATTTCAGGATTTTAAAAATTTCTCTGATGAATATTTGGAATTTTAATGCAGATAACATTGAATCTGTATATTGCTTTGAGCAGTATGTTCATTATAATAATATTAAGTCTTGCAATCCATAAACACAGAATGTCTTTCTGTTTGTGTCTAATTTAATTTCTTTTATCAATGTTACATAGTTTTTAATGTACAAATTTTGTATCTTATTGATTAAACATATTCCTATTTTAATATTTTTGATGCTACTGTAAGTGAGGCTTTTTTAAATTTCTTTTCCATATGATTCTTTGTTAGTGTATAGAAATGCAATTGATTTTTGTAGTTGATTTTAAACTCTACAAATTTACTGATTTATTAGTTTTGCCAATTTTTTTATGTGGAAAATCTTCAGGTTTTCTACATGTAGAATTGTGTTATTTATAAACAGAGATAATTTTACTTTTTCTTTCTGATGTGTATTTCATTGCATTTTTAATTTATTTAGCTTAAGTGCTTCGATCAAGACTTCCAGCACTTTTAAAAAGCAGTTGTGAGAGTGGCAGACTTGTCTTGTTCCTGATCTTAGATAAAAATCTTACAGCTTTTCACTGTTGAGTGTGATGTTAGCTATGGACTTCTCATGTATGGACCTGAATATATTAAGATATATTCCTTCTATATCTAGTTCGTTGAGTGCTTTTACTATGAAATGGCATCAAAATTAATAAAATGCTTTATTTTGGCATCTATTGAGACGATTGTGTGATTTCTACCCTTCATTCTGATAATGTTTTATATTACAATTACTGATTTGCATACATTGAAATATCGTATCTCAGGGTTAAATCCCATTTGATTATAGTATATGATCCTCATAAGGTGCTATTGAATTTGGTATATTATCATTTTGTAGATAATTTTTGAATCTATTTTACTTAGGGATATTGACTCGCAATTTTCTTGTAGTACATAGCAAAGGAAGTAATCAATAGAATAAAAAGACAACCAACAAAATGGGAAAAAGTATTTGCAAAATATACATTTGATAAAGGGTTAATTTTCAAAATATATAAGCATCTCATACAACATGATATGGGTGGAATGTTTGATTTCCTCCAAAATTTATACATTGAAATGTAATCTCCAAAGGGATGGTATTAGGACGTGTGCATTTGGGATTTGATTTAGTCATGAGGGTTTCACCTTGTAAATGGAACTACTACCTTAAAACAAACACTCCAGAGAGCTAGCTTCTACCTTCTGCCATATGAGCTTACAATGAGTAATCCCCCATCAGAAGCCAACCACGTTGATATTCTAATCTTGTATTTACCACCTCTGGAATTATGAAAAATAAATTTCCATTATTTATATTTCACTCAGCTTATGGCATTTTTGTTATAGCAGTCCAAATAAACAACTCAGTAGCAACTTAATAGTAAAAAACAAAACAAAAACAGAAAACTCTTCAAATAATCCAATTACAAAGTGAACAAAGATCTTGAACAGACATTTTTCCAAAGAAGTCATATAAATGGCCATCAGGTGTATGAGGAGATGCTCAACGTAATTGATTATCAAAAGAATGCAAATAAAAGCTACAATAGAATACTACTTTACACCTGTTACAATGGCTATAATCAAGAAAACAAAAGTACGTGTGAGTATGTGGAGAAATTGGAGCCTCAGTACTCTGTTGGTCATGGTGTAAAATGATGCAGCTGTTATGAAAAATAGGATGTGGTTTCCTAAAACATTTAAAAATAGAACCATATTATCTAGCAATATTCTTACTGGTTACATATCCAAGATAACTTTGTTTGTTGGTGCTGCTTTAACACAATTCCTGAGACTGGGTAATTTATGAAGAATAGTAATTTATTTTGTTACAGTTTTGAGGGCTGGGAAGACCAAAATCAAGGGACCAGTGAATTCAGTGCCTTCTGAGGGCTACCCTCTGCATCCAAGATGGTGCCTCTTGCCACTTTCTCCCACCGTGGAAGGAATGAATAACTCCCTTGCACCTACTTTATAAAGACACTTATCCTATGCATGAAGGCGTCTCCCTCATTACTTATCACCAGCTTAAAATTCTGCCTCTTAATACTATCACATTGGTGGTTAAGTTTCAATATATAATTTTTGAGGGGGTACATTTAGATCACAGCACAAAATAATTAAAATCTCGATCTTGAAGAGATATCTCCACTCCTGGGTTCACTGCATCATTATCCATAATAGCCAAGATACAGAAGCAATCTAAGTGTCCATAGATAAATAGATAGATTTAAATGTTACATATACAAACAATAAAATATTATTCAGTCTTAAAAAAAAAGGAAACCTTACCATTTTCAATAACATAAATGAACCTGCAGGGAATTATGATAAATGAAATAAGCCAATCACAGAGAGATAAATACTACATGATTCTACTTATTTGAGTTATCTATTACAGACAAACTTACACAGTTAGAGAATACAATAGTGGTTGCAGGGAGTGGGCAAAATTGGGACTTGTTCAATGGATATAAATTTTCAGTTACGACAAATGAATAAGTTCTAGAGATTCTCTGTACAACATAGTGCCTATGTTAAAAATATGGTATTGTGCACTTAATCTTTTTAAGAGAATAGAACCCATATTAAGAGTTTTATTAAAGAGAAATGAAAATAAAGACACAAAAAATCTAAACAACAACTCAAATAAAACTAAAAAGACATATTTAAACTTGGGAAGGTGATGTTTATGTCTATTACTTTATGTGGTGATGGTATGAAAAATGTTTTCATATGTCCAGACTAATCACATGATGTACATTAAATATGAGCAATTTGTGTATACAATATATCAAAATAAAAGTGTTTTTATATATCTTGGAATATTCATTAAAAAGTCATAATAATGTATACTTTTCAGCCAACTTATTGAGTTAATTTGTTGATGGAGCTGGAGAAAAATTTGACTTTTTATATGAATAAAGTTTGAATTGTTTGTCCTTTTACAATGAGACTGAATTTATACATTGAATTTATTAATTTAAAAAAAGTATATAAATATTAAGAGTGGATAAAAGAAAACTGTAATTCAGAAAAGGTAAACTCTGTGAGGAAGTTTTAAAACCTCATAGCAATTTTATTTTCTCCTATTGTCCCTATATTTTATTTTTAAATTATATATTCATTAACTCTCTAAATAAACATAAAATATTTTGATATAAATAATTATTTAAACAAATGAACATTTATATTAAATAATAACATAGCGATAGTATCGTAAGCTTAGTTAGTACTTAACAAGCTATTTATACACTGTAGTCCAATATATAGCTGACATTAATGTTAGTAATGTAAGGCTTAAAGTCACGTTTCTGTCATTATATATAATACATAATATATATAACAAGCACTTGCAAAAACTAACAAATATGCTTACATATTGCATATATAGAAATATATGTATTTTATATATAAAAATAATTTGTTTGAGGTAGATTATGGTTTTTATTCTATTTTCTACATATCTAAATGCCTTGCCTTTTAATTTTCAGAATTAATATTTGCTTTTTGAAATTGACCTTCAGGCTCAATGTGTATTTTCATTATTTTCTTTTTAAATTCTAATAGCAAAGTCAAATATATTGGGTTGTTTAATTATCATTTTTTTCTAATTTCACTGCTAACTGACAAAGAGGCCAACCTTTGTGTATTTTTTACTTTTCTGAAATCTCTATTCTCATTTTTGGAAAATTTCCTTTTTAATCATAATCTGACTTGTGACTTTTTTTTTTGCTGTTGACTTCGGGTTAAAAATATTACCTCTATAATTCTGTTTTATACTAGTGGGAAAAATTTCATGACTATTTGTTATATCCCTTTAGAACTATTTTGTGTTCTTTTTAATCCTAGTTTATCAATTTACATGTATGTGTTAGCAAATTTTTACAAACTATTTCTCCTTTAAAAAAATACATAATAGAATTACATACTACATAAGAGATGATAACCTTAACCTATTTATTATAATTTTCTGCATATCTATATCACTTTTCTAGTCTCATTTCTGTTAGTTGTGGTTATGTGACTGAGCTGTAGCAAAGGGAATGTCATTAGAAGCCATAATGCTCACTTCTAGTTTTGGCACCACCTGGGGGAGAATCACCTCCCCTAAGAGATTCTTCACCTTCTTTATTTAACCCTTTTGATGGATTCAAGAGGCTTTTAAGGCAGAGCAAACAAAATTGGGAATTGGATGTGGGTCCCTGTATGGTTATACCAAAGGCTGGTCACTTATAGGGAAAACCCACTTTCGCCTTCCAAGAGTAAGAAAGAGAAACTCTTACTGCATTAAAGCAATATATTTGGTTGTTACTATGTAAATACAGTAAATCTTTTTCTTACTAATATAAATAATACATTAAGTCACCGTTAAGATAAAATTTTTATCTTCATGGGATTATGTGTTTCTTCTATCTTCCCCACTCCTTATAGTTCATCAGATCTAAGGGATAAAGCTAATCCAGTTTGTACTCATTCAACAGAGACTCTACTAGAAGACTAAAGGAAAAACAAATCTGAAATACATTTAAAATTAGGCTACTTTAAAAAACTTTAAAGCAGATGAGATTTATGACTTAGGCTTAGACTCCTTAGCTGGTGTACTTTATCAGAAACAAGGATTGTAGTCCTTGTAAAAATGTCTTTCCATCATACTCAAATTAAAGTCAAGTTGGAACTGCTGTTTTAGTTAGCAGAAGGCTCAGGTTTTCCAATAACTTAGTTCTTTTCTTCTCTTTGACCATGGAGGCATAACTAATTTTTCCTCTGGCTCATGGTTGAGATGTATTTCTGCGCATCCACTGACATTTGTTGTTCAATTATTTTCTGACATTTCCCACAGTTGATTCCAACAGTGGTCATAATACTGTATTCTTAAAAGAACTTGAGATTGACATCTCCTAGATGTTTAAAAGTAACTTTAATACCTGAACCTGAGACTTGAAGTGATTATACCATTTTTAGAAGAGCAGAAACTTTGTATGTGCAATGCAAATGAAATAAAAGGCACTGTGCGTGATGGTCATTTTTATGTGCCAACGTGATTGGGTCACGAGGTGACCCAAATATTTAGTAAACATTATTTAGGGTGTTTCTGTGAGGGTGTTTTGAGGTGAGATTAGCATTTACCTCAGTAGACTGAGTAAAGCAGATTGCCTCTTAGTGGACTGAGTAACGTGGATAGGCCTCATTCAAACCAGTTGAAGGCATGAATAGGAAAACAATAACAAAGGCTGGCCCCCTCTCCTAACAGAGAGTTATTTTTACCTGATAGCATTTGAACTGGAACTTTGTTCCTTTTTTTCCCCTGACTTCAAATTCAAATTGAAACTGGCATTTTCTGAGTCTTGAGCCTGTCAGCTGTTGGCTAGAATGACACCATTCGTTCTTCAAAGGCTTGGGTGTCAAGATTTGCTGACACATCCAACAGATCTTGAGACTTGACAGACTCCATAATCCCACGAGCCAATTCCTTATAATGCATATCTCTGTATGCAGAACTATCAATCTACAGCTATAAATGATGCTATCTTTCTGTCTGTCTGTCTGTGCGTTCTTTTGGTCCCGTTTCTCTGAGAACCCTGAGTAATACACTATTCTAACACAATGATCCTTAGAAGAACAGTTGGAAAATACAAAAGAGCAAATAGTATTTTGTGAAAGTAACTATTTATAGAACCAAACAGTTTTAAAATTAATTGAATTCTATCATTAGCATAACAAGGGAAAAAAACTGAAGTTCTTTTATTACTAAAAACTATTCAAATTGGGGTGAATATTAAAGAGATTTTAATCTGTTGAAGAAAATTTGGCACCTCACTGATTAGCTTCCACATAGAAAGAAACCTGTAAGTAGAGAAATAAATCCAAATGAAGTGAAACATTATTAGAAACATCATTGGTTACAATATGTTGATTACTTTTTTATTTCAAAATGTCACCCAGTTAAAAGTGATACTATCTTATCAGTCAATTCAAGAAATAAATCTTTCTTGTTTATTTTTATTCAACTATTTGATAATATGGATTTAGTGTACTAAATATTGGGTACTGAGAGTCAAACAATGTGTAAGACACAGAACCTTCTTTCAAAGACACCTAAAATTTGGTAAAGATAAGTTCTATTAAGAAACCTAATGGGAAAAGTGAGGCAAAGTTGTTAGAGAAAGCATAGTTTAATACATCACTATGACATAAAAATTAACAGAAAAATTCTACTATTCTTGGAAAAGAAAGTTCAGAGAGGTTAAGAAAGGCTGTTTCAGAGGAATGAGTGGAGTCTAATAAGACAAATGAAGCATTGATTTGGTAGACAAGATCTCAGAGTGTCAGGGATCAGAAATGTAGGAGCATCAAAGTATACAGAGACTTGAAACAAAATGCCATATACTTGGAAGATTTTAAGTTATGTGTAAATCTTTGAGAGGAAATAAGGTTGCAGGTGACAAGGCTAAAACATAGGCATCGTTAAGTTTTTGTATGCTTTAGGAGACAGTTTTTTTGAATTTTTTTTTTTTTTTTTTGTATTCTACTTTAAGTTCTGGGATACATGTGCAGAACATGCAGGTTTGTTACATAGGTATACACGTGCCATGGTGGTTTGCTGCACCTATCAACCTGTCATCCACATTGGGTATTTCTCCTAATGATATTCCTTCCCTAGCCCCCTACTCCCCGACAGGCCCCAGTGTGTGATGTTCCCCTCCCCATGTCCATTGTTCTCATTGTTCAACTTCCTCTTATGAGTGAGAAGATGTGATGTTTGGTTTGCTGTTCCTGTGTTAGTTTGCTGAGAATGATGGCTTCCAGCTTCATCCATGTCCCTGGAGTGGACATGAACTCATCCTTTTTTATGACTGCATAATATTCCATAGTGTATATGTGCCACATTTTCTTTATCCAGTCTATCATTGAGGGACATCTGGGTTGGTTTCAAGACTTTGTTATTGTGAACAGTGCTGCAATAAACATACATGTGCATGGGGAGATACTTTTTTAAAACATATCTCTCCACTGTTCTTCTTAATGAGGTAATTTTGTTTAGTCAACACATTGTGAAATCATAAGCTTCAGGGATGGTTGGTTTCCTTGTTACATGTAAGAATGAATTCAATTTCTCCTGGTGTAAGCATTGGCATGAATGGTCATATTGACCAATATTTGAAGGTAAGTTAACCAGGAAAATTCTAGGAAGATTATGCTTTCGACAAAAATTAACAAAAAAATTTGACTCGTTCAACATTGCCTAAATTTCTGGACTCTTTTCACTCCTTTTGCTCTTGCTTGAAATGAGGCTGTCATTGTTCTGAGCTCTTCCTTCTTGTATTACCTTGATAAAGCCTTACAATGACCTTGACGGTTCTCTTCTGTGTTTGATCTTCTAATCTATTTGCCTAGAATCAAGGATTTGTGGTTTGTTCTGGGAAATTGTTCATCTTTCTAGCGATTTTGTCACTGCATAACACACAGTGCCATCTTTTCTATTTCTGACACGAAGAACCTTATTTTTGATACCCACTTTCTAAGCCAGTGCTATGCATTTAGATATTTTGTAATGACACCTAATTCCTGAGACCAGCATTCTGCATTAGTAAGCGCAAACCACATTATACTGCAGAAACAACAAAAATGGCAACAGCAATTTCAATAGATGTCTATAACCAAAGTTTATTATTCACTCATATGTGGTTGGCAGGTGATTAGCAACTCAGCCATTCTAGAATATCAGATCATAGAGGGTTTACCATCTTTTAACTATATTACATCACATGAGGCATGCAATCACCTCCATCACAGAGGCAAGGGAAAAAAAAATGGCAGAGGTGAATGATGAAGTGTTTCTGATTCTTGGAGCTGAGAAACATTACCTTTGCTTATATTTCATTGTCCAGATCCTTTCATATGGCTTGGAAATTTAGAAAAAGAAAGAATGTCTCCATCTCTCATGGGAATATTATACATTTTACTCTACTAAAAATGTTTTTTGTTATTTTTGTATGTTTTTGTTTGCTGATGTTATAAATATTATCCTAATTTCCATTAATCTATCAGTATTATTTCTGTTGATCGGTTGTTTTTCTTATCATCGTTGTGATGTTCTTCATGAATCTGTATTGTCTCCTAATTATAAATGTGTATTTTCTTTCTTTTTTTTTCTTTTTCTTTAAAGATGGGGTTACACCATGTTGGCCAGGCTGGTCTTGAACTCCTGACCTCAGGTGATCCACCTGCCTCGGCCTCCCAAAGTGCTGAGATTACAGGCGTGAGCCACCGTGCCTGGCCCAATTTAAATACTATATATTTCATGTTCTCTATGAGATTTAAGAGTACTATATAGTAACTAGAAAATAGCAGTTATTATGAAAGTTTCTGCTTCCTTTCTGAAATTATATGTAAATTTGCTATTCTGTACACTGAAAGTGTTGCTTTTGGGTGGATGTATCCATGCAGGGGTATCTGATGAAACCTCACATTTGGTTGGCCATCTCCAAATTGTTGATTCTTATATCCCCAGTTTATGCCTAGTTAAAATTCAAAAGCATAGGTCATAAAAATCAGCAAAGAACCCAGGGGAAATGATACTTTCAAAAGTCCCCATATCTGGACTACTCTTTTTCTTAAAAATACTTTCTGCCTTTATAGTAGCCTTGAGTATTTTAGTATTATTTATTTTCTTATGATTGAGATATGCTTTTTAAAAAAGTTCTGCCTAGGATTCACAGACAGGAATGGAATTTTAAATTATTTTCTCCAATGCCATGGCTTATCTTTTAATTTTCTGAACAGTGCTTTTTGAAGAGCAAGCTATTCTAAAATGGATAAAATCCAATATGTTAAGATTTAAACGATTGTTTTCAATGTGACATCTGAAATTCTTTGACTAACTTCAAGGAACAAATGCATTGTTCCACGCCTATTCTAGAAATTTTATGGTTTTACATTTAGGACAATGCCTTATTTTCAGCTAGTTTTTGTATAGCTTGTGTTTTTGATTGTTCTGCATTTGAATATTCAAGGTATTTCAGCACTATATTGAAAGGACTACTTTTTTCCCTCATTGAATTGAATTCTGTTGTATTTTAATCTTTTGACAAATATGTATAGTACTTCTGGGATCGGTCTTCTCTTTTATTGCTATATATGCCTGTATTTTTTTCCAACATGACATCATTGTCATAATAATTTACAGTAGGTTTGGGTAACATGTAAGAGCAGTGTGAAACTTCCAACTTTTTTTTTATATTGTTTTGTCTATACTAAATTATTTGTCAGTTTTGGCAGTTTTAGGCTTTTGTTTTCAAGGAGTTATGGGAGAACAATCTTTGTTAATGCCCTTACAACAGTGGCTGCAGTCCATTCTGCCCCAAAGCCTGTGTCACAATGAGGCTTTCTCAAATTTCCTGAGAGAAATTGGAAATTTCTCCAGTGTATGTGGCATAATAATAATGTTCTATAATTTTCCCTTAGCCCTCTCTTCTTGATTAATAAAACTTTTTTGCTGAATTTGTCTTACTGGCATCCAACAGCTTATATTCCATGAAAGCTAGTAACAGCATGATTTCTCTATTTAGAGGTGTCTGTCCTTTCTTAGGTTTCTGATTAGTTGGACAACCTATGTCCCCAATTATTTGATATAATTAAGAAAATTGTGAATTTGCAGATTATCTAATTTTTTAATATGTTTATTTGTTTTTATTGTTATCTTAAAGGTGAGAGTGATGTTGACTCAAGCTCTCTACATCCTGCATTGAAGCCAAAATTACACACATAGCTCTTTAGCTATATTTTGGGTATTTTCAGCATAATAGATGTGTGTTTCCAAAACTCAGCTCTGCCATCCACCACATTATTGATTCTTGTATCCTTAATTTATGGCTAATTAAAATTCAGAATTCAAAATATTCAAAATCAACCCGTTTAGCTGAATGGTATAAGTTTCCATTCAATATATCTTCTTACTTGAACTGATCGTTTTCTAAGTCTTTTTATAAGACCACTAACAACAATACTTTTGAGAGGCATGAGAGTAGAGATAGATATAGAATGAGCTCAAGTAAATAAAAGTTCAGATTTTAATAAAGAAGCATATAGTAAGGATGAAAAAAAAAATGGTTGTTTCAGGCGGCAGAAGGGACTTAATGTAATGATAATTTATTCCTGAGATCTCTAAGAAGTAGACCATGATAATGATGCCCTAGTTTTGTTTTCAAATGACTGTGAAGAGTGTGAAAATCTTAAGTATAGTAAGCTAGACCCTTGTGAGAATCAAATTTGGGAAAAAAATAACAAATAACAGACATTAGTTGGGTTCTTCGTTGTATGCATACATTGCGCTATATTGTCTTACGGATATATTATTTTATTGAATCTTCACAATTAAACTTTAAGATAAGTGTTATTTCAATCAGACTTGCCCAGATTAGGAAGCTTAGTCTTAATGAAATTGAGTAGCACGAACACTTTGTGACAGAGCACAGAATACACTATAACTCAAGGTCTCTAAATCTTAGCACTATTGACATTGTAGGGCTGTATAATTTTTGTGGTGAGCTATCCCATGCACTGTGGAATCCCTGGCCTCGTTTCTACTCAGTAGATGCTAGTACGACACTCCATGCCCAGCCCAGGCTGTGGCAACAAATCTTCAGATATTGCCTATAATTCCCCAGGGCAAGGGGGGAAGATTTACCCCATTTTGAGAACCCCTGGTCTCATCACTCTAACTTGAAACCCTGTGCTATTAACAAGTATTCTAGATTGCCTCCCAGAGTTCGCTATGAATCTTTCTTTTTGACATTAACAGATTGTGAGTACTATAAACACTATTATTCTAGATGAAGGTGATTATATAAACTAGATTTTAAGTACTGTATGAAAATTGTAAAAATAAGTAAAGTTTTTTTTTGTTCTCATGGTAATTTTAATATCTCTAGCATATGCCTAATATTAAAGAATTCACCTACCCCATTTTATTCCCATTACATTTTATTAGCACAATTAAACTGCTCTTTAAAATTCATAAAAGTCCATCTGTATTTATTGTACTTTCTAGACAGGCACATCATTTTCAGCTTCGTTTTATAAATTGATCATTTACTTTCTAAATATATGTGCTTCATGGTAAAGATCTTTTGCCACACAAAATTAAAGAAAAACAGTTATGTTTATATCCTCCACAGGATGTTTGGTTTACATTTATGTTATTAACCTTGCAATGCAAATTATGTTGCCATAGTTATTCTGAAAATACAGTGGTAAATGGAAACTAACATCTGCTAGGGTGGCAACATTACTATGAGTATTTATGTATTTTAATCAACCTTTATTAAATCCCACTCTTTGAGTTGGAAATGTGTAAGTTCCAGAAGATACCAGATAGAAGTGTTCTGAAATCGATAAACAAAATGAAACAAATGCATAAATAAATAAATAAATAAAACAGCTTATGGATCTATAGAATCCCAGCTTAGTTTTAGTTTGAGAAACTAGAGTTTAAAAATTAAATATCATTGAGGAAAAATTCAAATAATTTCACGTTGAGGGAAGATTAATTTAGATTTCTTTTCTTTTCTTTTCTCTTTTTTTTTTGAGATGAAGTCTTGCTCTGCTGCCCAGGCTGGAGTGCAGTGGCACACCCCAGCTCACTGCAACTTCTGCTGTCCTGGTTCAAGAGATTCCCATCTCATTCTCCAGAGTAGCTGGTACTACAGGCGCATGCCACCATGCCCAGCTAATTTTTGTATTTTAGTAGAGACGCAGTTTCACTGTATTGGTCAGACTGCTCTTGAACTCCTGACCCCGGGTGATCCACCCGCCTTGGCCCTCCAAATTGCTGAGATTAAAGGTGTGAGCCACCACACCAGCCTGATTAAGTGAGATTTAATGAAATTCTATTTATTAAGCAATATAGTCAAGTATATTTTCATGCAATTATTAAATCAAGGATAGTAATCCATAACTTCATTACTTTTTGACTAAGTAATGAAGCAAGGGTCTAGTTACTGGGATTTTAAAGAAATACTGTTAAAATATGAGAGACCATGATACAAAGAATACGCTTCAGTCGTTGAACTAGTTTGTGGTCAGGCATCTGTTTTTTTTCTAATTCGAGATCAAATGCAAATTAATACTGTAGGAATTTCATAGGGCTTTATACTACAGTACTCCATTGATAAAAGTGAAGTTCACATCTATCTTGCAGGAGTCCTATGAAGATTAGGGATTTATTGTTCTTGCTTGTGGCAACTATAGGTCTTAGGACAGATGCAGTTGAAGGGTCTAATTACATGTGTAATTAGAATGCTAAGTCGAATTACAGTGATTAGATATAGCCAAGACATAGGATATAAGTAATACAATATAAATGTTTTTTCTCTGCTAGGTGCTGTGGCTCGCGCCTGTAATCCCAGCACTTTGGGAGACCGAGAGAAGCGAATCACGAGGTCAAGAGATTGAGATCATCCTGGCCAACATAGTGAAACCCCGTTTCTACTAAAAACACACAAAAAATTAGCTGGGCATGGTGCCGCAGGCCTGTAGTCCCAGCTACTAGGGAGGCTGAGGCAAGTGAATTGCTTGAACGCGGGAGGCAGAGGTTCTAGTGAGCTGAGACTGCGCCACTGCACTCCAGCTGGCGCCTGTTGACAGAGCGAGACTCTGTCTCAAAAAATAAATAAATAAATAAATAAGTATTTTTTCTCTACAACTTGTTTGGTTTAAGATGGCAGATATAAAATAATAAGCATATGATGGCAAGATAATTCATGATCTAGAATGAGAAAAAAAGTTTGATTCTCCTTGAAGAAACATTTTTAAATAAACACAATTTAGAAAGAATACAATAGTCCATCTTCAACAATTATCAATACGTGTTCAATATTGTTTCATCTATAATGCTACCCAATTCCCCGTAACTCAATTCATGTGAAGTGAATGCCAGTTAAAGAATCCATTTAGAGAGGGCACAGTGGCTCATACTTGGAATCACAGCACTTTGTAAGACCAAGTCAAATGAATCACTTGAGTCCAGGAGTTTGAGATCATCCTGGGCAACATGGCAAGATCCTGTCTCTGAAAATAATAAAAAAATCATCTGGGCATGGTGTTGCACACCTACAGTCCCAGCTACTAGGGAGGCTGAGGTGCGAGGATCATTTGAGCCCATGAGGTTGAGGTTGAGGTTGCTGCAGTGAGCACTGAACATGCTACTGCAATCGAGGAGGAGCAACAGAGCAAGACCCTGTCTCAGATTAAAAAGGAAAAGAATGTTCATTTCAAAATATGCCATTGTATATCTTTAAAAGATAATTGAGTTTTGAAACATAAGATGTAGCCTCATATAATAATCAAAAGAAATGCCTTCAATATTAGCAACAGAGTAATTTTTACATATTGAACAATTTTAAGACAAATCAATTTACAAATATAATCAAATGACTCAAATACCTTTTCTTAGAAACTTTTTCTTTATTTTATTTTGAAGTATAATTTGTCTGTAATGAATTTCACACATCTCATGTATACCTTTGCTAAGTTTTTGTATGTGTATATGAATGTGTGTGTGTGTATAAATTATATATTTATTTATATATCGCAGTTGTTATTCATACTATATCCCTTATCTCAGAAAAGTTATTTCACCTTCAGGGCAATGTTCTCTCTCAGAAGCAACCACAAATCACATTTCTGATTCTCTAATTGTAAATTAGTTTTGCTTGTGTTTTTTTTGCTTTACATATTAACATTACAAAACATGTAGCATTTATATCTGAAATATGCTCCTCAATATAATAAGATTCACCCATATTGTTGCATGTATCTGTAATTTCTTAAAAAGTATTATTGAGTAGTATAATATTAATACACTATAATTTGCTTATTCATCTGTTAATGAACGACTAGTTTGTTTCCAATTTGGGGCTATTATGCCAAGTACTTTTGGATATATGTTTTCACATCTCTTGAGTGATACCTAGGAAAAGAATTATTCTTTTATAGGGTAAGTGTTCTTCTAACCTTACAAATAAATAGATTTCTACATGAAATAGATTTCCCAAATTAGTTGCCTCATTGTATACTCTCACTAGCAATGGATGAGAATTGCAGTACCTACAAATAATTACCAACATGTGCATTCTCAGTTTTTGAAATGTTAGCACTTTTATTAGATTTGATGTAGTATGTTAGTTTCAATGTGCAGTTTCTTGATGTTGAGGCTATTGAGTTCATATTTATGTGATTATTGCCCATGCGTATACTTGTTGTAAACTTCCTTTTCAAGTCGTTTGAACATATTTGCGGTTGCTTTTTTATTATAAATTGTACAATCCTAGTGGGGGCCATGTTGTATTACAATGACTCCATTTTTACCTCCTTTTTCGAATAGAATCCTTCATTTCTCCAGCTCCAGCTCTTAGTAGCTTGCAGTATCAAGCCCATTCCCTTTCTGGATATTGCCCTCCGATGAAATGAGCTGTTTTGTTCAAATCAGTCTCTTAGGTAGGTAGGGAGCTCTCATCAAATAACTAGTTGGTGTGGTCATGTCATGCTCTTGCTATCTTACTTTAACTGCGCTAACTCCGAAGGGATGTCCTGTTTACAGAGCGCCTCCTATGATAAGCAGAATTTTTTATTGTGATTGTAACATATTTTGACTTATCTCTAAGACAATCTTGTGTTCTCTACCTCTGTAGAAATGTTGATCACAAGAGCCCTCCAGACTAACTTTTCTGCATGAAATTCTTTGCCTCAGATTATTTTACCCAGTGACCCATTTCCCGCGACAATTGGTACTATGAACTCGCAGCTAAGAAGTTTGAGTTGCTCTGCTGGAGAGAAATATGCCACATGGAACTGAACTAAGATTCGAAAAATGCTAGGGAGAAGGCCCTCCTCACCAGTCTTTTAAAGTGAGACTTCAGTTCACTTTACCTAGTTAATCTCTCACTGCAAACATCTGAGGTACTGCAAACATGTAAGGTATATATGAAGAACCATTCAGGTAAGCCCAGAAAATACACAGACACATGAGATGTAATAATGATTTGTTTAAAGGCACTAAGTTGTGAAAAAGTTTGTCATGCAGCAATTAATAACTGAAACACTAGTCTATATTATTCCCTTAAACATATGTATTCCAGAATTATTTGTTCTTGTCAAGATTCCTAAAATGAAACTTCTTATCAGTAATTTAAGCTATTGTTTTATTCTAATAGAGTCATTTAGGGTAATAACTTTCCCTCCTAACACTACTGAAGCTGCGATCTACAAAATTGATATCATGCATTCTTATTGTCATCCAGTTTGAAATATCTATATATTTCTTATGATTCTCTTTTTATACATTTGAATTAACTTAGAATTTTGTTGTTTGATTTCAACACATTTGTGGAATATATATATATAGAGAGAGAGATGATGGATTTGTAATATAATCCACTGTGGTGACATATTTCTTGCAAAGTTTTAATCTTTTGAATTTTTTGATTCCTACGTTAATAAGCATCAAATCTGTGCAAAAAAAAAAAAAAAAAAAAAAAAAAAAAACAAGACAAAACAATGTAAGATATCAGGCACTTGACAATAATTGTTAGACCCAGTGTTTTCAATTTCTGTGAGGTCAAGTTTATTGGTATTGATTATTTGTTTATGCATGTTATCAAAAGTCTAAGCTGTAATTTTAAATTTGTCTATTTGCACTTTCGGTTCTCATGACTTTTGCATCATGTGTTGTAAAACTTCCATTATGCCTACACATAGTATTATGCCTAAGTCTTTTGAAGGATTAACCTACTTTTATTATTACAAGTTTTCTTTTTTTGTGTCCTTTACATTCCTTGTGAGTTGTATTCCTAGGTATTTTATTTTCTTTGTAGCAATTGTGAATGGCAGTTCATTCTTGATTTGGTTCTCTTTAAGTCTGTTATTGGTGTATAAGAATGCTTGTGATTTTTGAACATTGATTTTATATCCTGAGACTTTGCTGAAGTTGCTTATCAGTTGCAGGAGCTTTTGGGCTGAGGTGATGGGGTCTTCTAGGTATACTATCATGTTGTCTGCAAATAGAGACAATTTGGCTTCCACCTTTCCTATTTGAATATCCTTTATTTCTTTTTCTTGCCTGATTGCTCTGGCTAGAACTTCCAGTACTATGTTGAATAGGAGTGGTGAGAGAGGGCATCCTTGTCTAGTGCCAGATTTCAAAGGGAATGCTTCCAGTTTTTGCCCATTAAGTATGATATTGGCTGTTGGTTTGTCATAAATAGCTTTTATTACTTTGAGATATGTTCCATCAATACCAAGTTTATTGAGGGTTTTTAGCATAAAGGGCTGTTGAATTTTGTCAAATGCCTTCTCTGCGTCAATTGAGATAATCATGTGGTTTTTGTTTTTGCTTCTGTTTATGTGGTGAATTACATTTATAGACTTGCGTATGTTGAACCAGCCTTGCATCCCCGGGATGAATCCTACTTGATCATGATGGATAAGTTTTTTAATGTGCTGTTGCAATCTGTTTGCCAGTATTTTATTGAAGAATTTTGCATATATGTTCATCATAGATATTGGCCTGAAGTTTTCTTTTCTTCTTGAGTCTCTGTCAGGTTTTGGTATCAGGATGATGTTGGTCTCATAAAATGATTTGGGAAGGGTTCCCTCTTTTTGGATTATTTGGAATAGTTTCAGAAGGAATGGTACCAGATCCTCTTTGTGTGTCTGGTAGAATTCAGCTGTGAACCCATCTGGACCTGGGCTTTTTTTGTGTGGTAGGCTCTTAATTGCTGCCTCAACTTCAGACCTTGTTGTTGGTTGATTCATAGTTTTGGCTTCCTCCTGGTTTAGGCTTGGGAGGACACAGGCATCCAGAAATTTATCCATTTCTTCCTGGTTTACTAGTTTATGTGCAAACAGATAGAGAAACATTCCATGTTCGTGGTTAGGAAGAATCAATATCGTGAAAATGGCTATACTGCCCAAAGTAATTTACACAATCAATGCTATCCCCATCAAACTACCATTGAATTTCTTCACAGAACTGGAAAAACCACCATGAATTTCATATGGAACCAAAAAAGAGCCCGCATAGCCAAGTCAATTCTAAGCAAAAAGAACACAGCGGGAGGCATCACACTACCAGACTTCAAACTATACTACAAGGCTACAGTAATCAAAACAGCATGGTACTGGTACCAAAACAGAGATATAGACCAATGGAACAGAACAGAAGCATTGGAGGCAACACAACATATCTACAACCATATTATCTTTGATAAACCAGACAAAAACAAGCAATGGGGAAAGGATTCCCTATTTAATAAATGGTGTTGGGAAAACTGGCTAGCCATGTGCAGAAAGCAGAAACTGGACCCCTTCCTGACACCTTACACTAAAATTAGCTCCAGATGGATTAAAGACTTAAACGTAAGACCGGACACCATAAAAACACTAGAAGAAAATCTAGGCAAAACCATTCAGGACATAGGAGTAGGCAAGGACTTCATGAACAAAACACCAAAAGCATTGGCAACAAAAGCCAAAATAGACAAATGGGACCTAATCAAACTCCACAGCTTCTGCACAGCAAAAGAAACAGTCACTAGAGTGAATTGGCAACCATCAGAATGGGAAAAAATCTTTGCAGTTTACACATCAGACAAAGGGCTGATATCCAGAATTTACAAAGAACTCAAACAGATTTACAGGAAAAAACAAACAAGCCCATTCAAAAATGGGCAAAGGATATGAACAGACACTTTACAAAAGAAGACATACATGAGGCCAACAAACATATGGAAAAATGCCCATCATCACTGGTCATTAGAGAGATGCAAATCAAAACCACATTGAGATACCATCTCATGCCAGTTAGAATGGCGATCATTAAAAAATCTGGAGACAGCAGATGCTGGAGAGGATGTGGAGAAGTAGGAACACTCTTACACTGTTGGTGGGAGTGTAAATTAGTTCAACCATTGTGGAAGACAGTGTGGCGATTCCTCAGGGAACTAGAAATAGAAATTCCATTTGACCCAGCAATCCCATTACTGGGTATATATCCAAAGGACTATAAATCGTTCTACTATAAGGACACATGCACACGAATGTTCATTGCAGAACTGTTTACAATAGCAAAGAACTGGAACCAACCCAAATGCCCATCGATGATAGACTGGACTGGGAAAATGTGGCACATATACACCATGGAATATTATGCAGCAATCAAAAATGATGAGTTTGTGTCCTTTGTAAGGACATGGATGAATCTGGAGAACATCATTCTCAGCAAACTGACACAAGAACAGAAAAAGAAATACTGCATATACTCACTCATAGGTGGGTGAGAAAAATAAGAACACATGGACACAGAGAGGCGGTCTACTATACACTGGGGTCTATTGGGGGGAATGGGGGAGGGACAGCTGGGGGATGAATGCCAAGTGTGGGTGAAGGGGAGGAAGGCAGCAAAACACACTGCCATGTGTGTACCTGTGCAACTATCTTGCACGTTCTGCACATGTACCCCAAAACCTATAATGCAATAAAAATTTAAAAAAATAAAATTTACAAAATAAAAATAAAACACACACACACACACACACAAAAAAAAAAAAAAAGTTTTCTTTTTTTTCTCTGAAAATGCCCTCACTTTGAAGTGTGATTTTCCTGGCATTAATATATACATTCTAGCTTTACTGTAAGCAATATTTGCATGGGATATCTAAATATCATGTTACTTTTAGCCTATCGATATACATGTATTTAAAGTGTGCCCCAGGGGTTCCCAACTCCCTGCTGTACTGTTACTGGGTCCGTGGTCCATTGAACCAGGCACAGAGCAAGAGGTGACTGGTGGGCCAGCAAGCTAAGCTTCCTCTGTATTTACAGCCACTCCGCATTACTCACATTACTGCCTAATCTTTGCCTCCTGACAGATGAGCTGCAGCAATTAATTCTCCTAGGAACACAAACCTGACTATGAACTATGCATGCGAGGGATCTAGGTTTCATGCTCCTTGTGAGACTCTCATGCCTGGAGGTCTGTCACTATCTCCCATCACCCACAGATGGGACTCTTAAGTTGTAGGAAAACAAGCTCAAGGCTCCTATTAATTCTACATTATGGTGAGTTGGCTACTTCATTATATATTATAGTGTAGCAATAATAGAAATAAAGTGCATGACTAATGTAATGTTCTGGACACATCTCAAAACGATTCCCTCCTCCCCAACTCCAGTATAGGGAAAAACTGTCTTCCACAAAACTAATTCTAGGTGCCAAAAGACTGGGAACCATGGATGTACATCATGGAAACTTCTTTCTAGTTAGATTTTCCAATTTTATCCATTTTGCCTTTTGTTGGAGTGTTCAGTTTATTTATATTTCATGCACTCATTCATATGAATAAATTTAAGTATATCATCTTAATATTTGCTTTTTATTTTTCAGATCTCTTCACTCAGTTTTTTTTTATTTCTTTCCTTTATTTTAATTGAGTATTGTTTAGTATTTTAATTTATCCATCATGTTGATTTTTGTCTAGACAACATTAACATTTACAAAATGCTCTAGGGATTACAGCATGAACGCTTCACTTACTATAAATTACTACTTACCATGGATTATTATTATACTGCTTTATGTATAATATAAATTCACACAGCAAGCTCACATTTAATTTCCCCTGTACTTTGTAATATCCTATTAATATATTTTATCAGTACATGTCATAGCTACAGAATACATTTTACTATGTCATTTAAACTATCAATGGTATTTTAAAGAAATTAAATATATAACTAATTTCAATATCTTGTGTATCTGACCCAAATTAAAATTGTATATATTTTATATTATATCTCATACTTTTTTCTAGTTAAAAGAACTTTCATTAATGTATGTTGTAGAGCTAATTAAATGGCTATGAATTATCATTGTTTTTATTTATCTGAAAATTCATTTTTCCCCTTTGTTAGATACAGCTGATTGGTGGACAGTCTTTTCTTTTATGTATTTCCATTGTTTTTGGCTTGCACATTGTTTCCCTCTAACGTCTTTTTATTCTAGCCTCTTTTAAGAATGTATCTTTGTTTTCCAAATGAGTAACTACAATATGCCCAGGTGTGGCAGCTTTTTATTTCTATTCACCTACTGTGCATTTGTTGAGCACGTTAATTTAAAGGTATTTCAAAACCATATTTGGACAAAATTCAGCCATTATTGCTTCAAATATTTTAAACTATGTTCTTTCTTTTGTCTCACTGTTGGACTTCAATACCTTCATGTTATACCTCAGATAACTGTTACTTCTCTATGCCATATTTTATTATTTCTCTCTCTATTGCAAATTAAATACTTTCTATTGATGTCTATAAATATAAATTCATATTTTTTATCTCAGTGTTCAGTTATTTTTGTAGATTTTGTAAATGTGTGTATGTATAAATATAATATATATGTTTATATATATACATATGCAAATTTCTAGTTTTTAGTTCTATACTTTGACTCTTTGTAAAGATATTACATTATTCCTTAAATATACATCTCCCCACAATACTTTCCAAAATTCCCTGCAATGTCTTTCACATGTTTATAATATATTATGCTATGTATTTGTTAGTTAATGCTAATGTATGGTGTATCAGTGAATCTGCTTGAATTGACTATGTGTTTTGTCTGTTATGTGCCACATTTTCTGGTTTCTTTGCATGTTTTATATATTTTTTAATTCATTTATTCTGAGCAACTACACCATGCTTTAGTATGGTTTACTCTTTCTGTTTTAAAATTTAATGTTTTTTGGAAAAAGCATAATACTATGTACCCTTCATTACAATGTTAAACAGACTAGTTTAATTATGTCCAGATTTCTCTATGCTTTACTTATTCCTCCCTCCACTCACTGAAGTCTTACCAAGATCTGCTGATCTTACTATCCTCCTAGTTTTGCCTTTTTCAGAATGTTACAGAGTTGGAATTAGACAGTATGTAGTCTTTTTAGGCTGGGTTTCTTTATTTAGCAATATATTTTAAGGATTAGTATATATATACATATACTAATGTACCACAGTTTTCTTATCCATTCATCAACTGAGAGACGTATCAGGTGCTTTTAGTTAGAAGAAATATGTATAAATTCGTTCTCAATATTCAAGTGCAGCAGGTTTTTATGGGAATATTATTTTTATATTTGGGTAAATATTGAGAGTGGTGAAAGTTGGATATGGCTACAGTTAGATTTTTAACAAACTGTCTTGTGAAGCAGATATATTAGACCATTTCCATGCTGCTGATAAAGTCATACTGGGAAGAAAAAGAGATTTAATCAACTTACAGTTCCATGTGGCTGGGGAAGCCTCACAATCATAGAAGAAGGCATAGGGGAGCAAGGCACATCTTACAAGGATGGCGGCAGGCAAAGAGAGAGCTTGTGCAGGGAAACTCCTATTTTTAAAACCATCATATCTCATGGGACTCATTCAATCTCATGACATGAGAAAGACCCACCCCCATGATTCAATAACTCTCACCAAGTTCCTTCCACAAAAAGTGGGAATTGTGGGAGTTATAATTCAAGATGAGAATTGGATGGAGACACAGTCAAACCTTATCATTCTGCCCCAACCCCTCCCAAATCTCATGTCCTCACATTTCAAAACAAATGTTGCCTTCCCACCAGTCCTCCAAATTCTCAACTCATTTCAGTATTAACTCAAAAGTCCACAGTAAAAAGTCTCATCTGAGATAAGGCAAGTCCCTTCTGCCTATGAGCCTGAAAAATTGAAAGCAAGTTAGACACAACGGGAGTGTGGACATTGGGTAAATACTGTTTCAAAAGGGAGAAACTGGCCAAAGAAGGGGTCGAAAGGACCTTTGCAAGTCCAAAATCCAGTGGGGCAGTTGAATCTGAAAGCTCCAAAATGATCTCTTTTGACTCTATGTTTCACATCCAGGTCACACTGATGCAAGAGGTGGGTTCCCATCAACTTGGACACTCTGCCTCTGTGGCCTTGCAGGGTGCAGCCTCCCTCCTGGCTGCTTTCATGGGCTGACATTGAGTGTTTATGGCTTTTCCAGATGCATTGTGCTAACTGTCAGTGGATCTACCATTCTGGGATCTGAAGGAGAGGTGCCCCTCTTCTCATAGCTTCACTAGGTGGTACCCCAGTAGGGACTCTGTGTGGGGGCTCTGACCCCACATTTCCCATCTGCACTGCCTTACCAGAGGTTCTCCATCTGGGCCACACCCCTACAGCAAACTTCTGCTTAGATATCCAGGTGTTTTCATACATCCTCTGAAATCAGGTTGGATGTTTCAAACCTCAATTCCTGACTTCTGTGTACCTGCAGGCTCAACACCATGTGAAAGCTGCCAAGTATTGGGGCTTGCACCCTCTGTAGCCATGGCCTGAACTTTACCTTTGTCTCATTTAGCCACTGCTGGAGCAGCTGGGATAAAGGATACCAAGTCCCTAGACAGCACACAGCACAAGAATCCTGGGCCTCACCCATGAAACCATTTTTTTTTCTCATAGGCCTCTGGGCCTGGGATTGCAGAGGCTGTAACATGTCCAGGAGACAGTTTTCCCATTGTCTTGGGAATTAATATTCAGCTCCTCATTGCTTATACAAATTTATGCAGCTGGCTTGAATTTCTTCTCAGAAAATGGGATTTCTTTTCTGCCACATTGTCAGGCTGCAAATTTTCTGAACATTTATGCTCTGTTTCCCTTATAAAAGTAAATGCCTTTAACAGCACCCAAGTTACCTCTTGGATGCTTTCCTGTTTAGAAATTTCTTCCACCAGATACCCTAAATCATCTTTCTCAAGTTCAAAGTTCCACAAATCTTCAGGGCAGGGGCAAAATACCACCAGTCTCTTTTCTAAAACATAACAAGAGTCATCTTTGCTCCATCACCCATGATTCAGTTACCTCCCACAGGGTTCCTCCCATGACACATGGCAATTATGAGAGTTACAATTCATGAGATTTGGGTGGAGACACAGGGAAACCATGTCAGCAGCTGTACCATTCTGTATTCACACCAGCAATAAATGAGACCTCCCATTGCTCCACAATTTTGCCAGAGTTTGGTATTGTCAGGTCTTTGGTTTTGGATTATAATGTGTATGAAATGATATCTTGTTCAATTTTCAGTTACCTTCAATATTTTGTTCTTTAATTTTCTGTAGCTAGAATATATTATATCTAGGTGATTTTTCTTTAAGTGTTTATCTTGCCAACTAGTGTTTCCTGGCTCACCAAATAATTTCCAGAATCTGTGGTGTTCCCTGATTACTGGAGCTTTCTGGATGTGTCATTTGCTGTTTAACATTAATCTGGGAAAAGTCTCAGTCAATATTGCCTCAATTATTTATTTTGTTTTTTCCTCTTCTACTTCTTCTAATAGCCCCATCATGCATATATCTTTAGTAAGTGTTCCACAGTTATTGAATATTCTGTTCTGTTTTTTTCCAGTGTCACTTTTTTTTTTTTTTTTTTTTTTTTTTTTTTTTGCTTTTCAGTGTTGGACATTTACATTGACTTTTTCTCAAACTCAGAAATTCTTTCTTCATCCATATCTAGTCTCCCAATATATCCATTAAAAGTACTCTTAATTTCTATTACAGTGTTTTAGATCTTTAGAATTTCTTTATGCTTCATTCTTAGCATTTAATTTCTCTGCTTGAAAACTGTCACCTCCAAAACTCATGTGGAAATTTAATTGCCATTGCGATGATATCAACACCTGGAACTTTTAACAGGCTATTAGGTTATAAGAGCTCTGCTCTTATGAATGATTAATGCTGTCATCTTTTGAGTAGGTTAGTTATCCTGAGAGTTTGGCTTCCCTTTTCCCTGTGTTTACTGTACTCTCAGTCTCTCTCACACCCTCTCACTATCTGATGCATTTCTCTATGCCATGAAGCAAGAAGGCCCTAATCAATTTTGGCCCCTCAATCTTGGACTTCTCAGCCTCCAAACTGTAAGCCAAAAAAACTTATTTCTTTTCTTTTTCAAATAAATTACTCAGTCTGTGTTATTCTATAAATACAGTAGAGAATAGACTAAGACATTACTCATCTGTGCCTGCATGTTTTCTGCATATATATATACACATATATACATATATTGAGATGGAGTCTTTCTCTGTCATTCAAGCTGGAGTGCGCCTCCACCTCCAGGGTTCAAGCAATTCTATGCCTCAGCCTCCTGGGTAGCTGGGATTACAGATTCTCGCCAGCATGCCTGGCTAATTTTTGTATTTTTAGTAGAGACAGGGTTTCACCATTTTGGCCAGGCTGGTCTCAAACTCCTGACCTCATGATCCACCTGGCTTAGCCTCCCGAAGTTCTGAGATTACAGGCTTGAGGCAAGGTGCCAGGACACATATTAATTACAGTTTCTTTAAATTCAAGGTCTGAAAATACCAGCAGTCCTGTCATATCTGAATCTGATTTTGTTCTTTCTCTTTCTTTTCACACTGTGATTTGCCTTTTAATATGCCTTGTAATTTTTTTTGTTGAAAGCCAGATATGGTGAAAGAAACTCTGATAAACAGAGTTGAAATAAACTTTACACCTAGAGTTTCTGGGTGAAAGAAACACTAATAAATAGACCTTAGTAATGTGGTGGTAAGGTGTGGGAGAGGAAGCATTCTATATTTCTTTGTTTAGATCTTTAGTCACTTAGTGAGTCTATGCTTCTGAGCTGTGACCTGCACAAGTGTTTATTAGAACCCCCTTTTAGGTGAGGCCAGGTGATTAGAGGAAGTTGGAGATGGATATATCTCTTCCCCCAAGTTAATTTGGCTTTGAAAAAATCTCTCTAGGCTCTAATAAAATAGTTTCTTTTGAAGCCAAGTCTAGTTAAGAACAAAATGATGTGACATATTTCAAGATGATTATTTTCCCCTTTCTCTGCTAGGGAGTTTTCACCAATATCCACTGTGAGAACCTAGTAGAGCTCCAGAAGGCAAAATTCATAAAAGCGTGCTTGTCCCTAATCCCCTACCCCACACCACCACTCCTGCCCTGAAGTTTTTAACTCACAAACTTATTCAAACTCTGCTTCCAGCAATTCATCAATTGTAGTTCATGCTTTTCTGCCTGGATACTGGTTCCTGCAGTTTTTATTCACTGATTTATGCTCTGAAAATTGTGATTTTCTGTATCTTCCTGTCTCTCCATTTTTTTTTCCTGTGACCTCATGTATTTGAGCAATATAAAAAGAGTTGTTAATTTTTTTTAACTTGCTGGATCTTCTGTTTGTAGATAGGATGGCATGGTGACTTCAAAACTGCTGGAGTGAACAGTAGAATTCCCAATACATAGTTGCTTAAGGGCACATAGTGACCATCTTTTTATATTTCTCGTCTTCTGTAGATTTTAGTGAGTTGTTGGTTCAAACATTTTGGCCACTTTATTAAGTGAACTGTCTGTTTTCTTACTGCTGAGTTTTAAGTGTTTATGTATAGTTGGATATGGTGAATTTCAAATGATTACTTTCCAATGGGGAATTTTATAGAATGGTACATTTTCTCTTTACCTGCCCCTAAGTACAGGGGCAGGAGAGTAGGGAACTAGGGAGATAGTGTTTTTCTGATCTTCACAGTGAGAACCATGTAGCATTTCTATGGGGAAAACTATTGAAACTCTCAGGGCTCTCCTTAGACTGGCTTATAGGAGTTTAACTCTCTAGCTTCTGCACACTTGGCTTACAGCAATTTATTCGTATCTGTTTAAGTATTCCTAACATTTACTGGCTCCTGCAGCTTCTGCTCCTGATAAATTATGATTTTTTTCTATGTTTGCCTGTCTCTCAAATTTTCTGGGTGCCAGTTTGCCCTGTGACCTAAATACTCTGATGAATGTCTTTGCTTATTTTAAGTTTTCAGACTTTTCATGAGTGTGGAAGTGACGACTTTCAGGCTTTTTACACATCAGAGTGAAACTGCTGTTACGTCATTTTACGTTATATTGAAAATATTGTATGTAACAATAGACTGTAGTATAATGCTGTCTTTTCCTGAATTTTCTACTTACTTTTGTTGGAATGTGTTTCTACATATGTGACAATACCAAATTATTTGAATTATAGAGTCTTAATGGTATATGTTATGTCTTAGAGAAGTAATGCCTCTCATCTCTATTCTTTCCCAGCTTTTAGGCTATCTTTGCTTATATGTGACTCCAAATGAATTTTGTAATTAATTTTAATAACTGCAGGAGAGAAAGAAAAATGAATGCCTTTTATTTAGAATTGCTTAAATTTATAAATTAACTTAGAAAAAAATGCAATATTTATTGTACTAATTACTTTTATCCAAACATACTATGTATTTTTCTCATTTTTTCTATTTTTCTGTGATTCAAGAGTTCTACAGACATTTGCATTTACTTTAAATTTATTTATTTCTACTTTTTCTACCAGTCAAAGTATTTATTATTTTTATTGTAAATGAGGGCTTTCCAGATAATTGCACTTCTTACAGTCTTTGTTTTCATGTATGTAGACTATTTTTTATATGTGTTTTATTGCTATGGTTCAGTAAGCTTTCCTATTTTTCATGGTATTTTGTCCACTGACTTATGTAAAATTTCCAGATATGAAATTATATCTCATTGTCTCCAATTCTTAATTTCCTTCAATTCTATTCCTTAATATTTTTATCTAATTTCATTGAGTAATGTCTTCCACATTATTTTAAATACTAGTATAAAGAAAGAGCATTTTATATCTGACTTTAGCAGAAAAGCTTTTTTTTTGTCTCCATAAAATAAGATGGAAGATATTCATTGAAAGTGTAACATTTCATCAACTAATATTTTTAGTGTGTAAGTTGATATTTTCCATTTTTTTATAATTTGTAAGATTATCATGTGCTCTTTTCTTATATTATTATGATCAATTTCATTAAAATCGTTAATAGTATTGAAACTTTGGAATTTTTAGTTGGTAGAAAGTCAGAATTTTAAAAAATTTATTTGTTCTTTGGGCTATCTTCCTTCTCTGTTGTTTATTTAATATTTTTAAATTGAAGTTCATAAATAAGTTTGGTATGTTTTTGATTTGAGGGTACTTTTTATCAATTTTGGAAAACAATTTTATACTGTCATAAAACAAATATAGAGGTTTCCCTTCTTTTTCTCTGCTCTGGAATAGTTTGAGGTCATTGAAATTATCTGCTTTTCAAAAGTTTGCTCCATTTCTGCAGCACTCTGAAGAGTATAAGTTTAGTACTATTAATAATTATACCAGTGTAACTGTGACATGATATAATTAAAAATGTGAGAATATGAAGACCTATGGCTCAGTTTATAATAAAGTAGTTATTTATATTCATATGTATCCTTTGTAGTTTTCTTCAAAATAACCACATTCAAAATATGTAAGTTCTGTTTTGTTATTGTTTGTTAAGATGTTAAATCATCATTTTGATATTGCATGCAAACAGTTTGCATGCTATTTAAAAATATGCTCATCTATTTTTAACAGAATATGTTTTAAGCTAGCAGATTTACTACATTGATTATTTATTATCATTTATTTCAGTCATTAAATTACGATTACATACATTGATTTTACACACTTTGCTAATGCAATGTTTTGATTGTATCATAGATATACTCAGGGTACATTTCCTTTTATCCCACATTGGAGAAATAAATAATGGTGTGATACTAATACACAGAGAAGTATATTGCTTCTAACAGCAGGTAAAAAAACATAATTATACAGTACTTCTAACATATGTTAATCAAATGATCCTTAGGAATGTGAATTTAAGCAACTTATTCTCATGAGAAGTCCTGCTAATACCAAGTTCAAAATTGTGAGAAATCATAATGCCTTAACTATTAGATCCTTAGCATGAGATTGAATGTAAATGGAACTCTTATTATCTCATTATTTCAAATAATGTCTTAGAAGTAATTACATTATTACACAATTTTTTGAATAAATATATTAAATCTCAATACATTACTCAATAATGTATTGGATCTTAATAATTATATTGCATGACAATGAACATCATGATCCCTAAATCAGTTGGCTTGAATTGTAATAAAATCTTCATCAATATTAATTACTCTAAAGACTTTGGACAAGGAGTTTAACCCCTCCAAACTCCTGATTTTTAATTTTAAAAAATGAGACACCAGTAATATCTAGCTTATAAAGCTGGTATAAAAATTAAACATTCCTAGTCCTTAGTAAGCAGCCAAGGGTTCATTGTAGTTTTTTATTACATAAAAAAGGCAAAATGTCTGATGAAATTTAAACTTCTCATTCTAAGGCTTATCAAAACCCACCAATTTCATTTTCTTCTGGTTTCTCAGTAAATTCCGTTGATATTTACCAAACTGTCAGAAAATGATCTGATATGGTTACCTTGGGTACATTTCCTAGTTCAAGCACCTCAGTTGGCTCATTTGAAGCAATTCTACTCTGAAGAAGATATTTCAGGAGAAGATATGATAGCATTGACTTTTGCAAGTGAGCAGTGCTGATTGTTCCTAATATGTCTGTGATGGAGCTTTGAAACCATTCTTTTTTCTTTATTTATATTTAAGGTCTCTGAGGCAGGTATTTCTACTACCTTCCTACTCACTGCCAGCATGAAGCCCAACATTGAGCCATCAGGGGCTTATTCTTCAGCTCTTTATCTGTTATAAGTGTTGACAAACAGAATAAGGATTCTTTTATCCCACAATATAGATTTTTTAATAATTTTTACCCCTACATAGGAAACAAGTTCCCCTCTCCAGCTATAGTAGATATAAGATATTTTTATTCCCACTTGAATAATATGCCTATTAAATGAAATTCTAATTAGATAGAATTCATTAGAGAGGAGGAGTAATTAATTAGGTTCCTCTGGACCTCCTATAGTGTAGAAATTAATTAAGTAACAAATTTTAAAATGCTTTTATGCATTTTCAAAATGGTATTATTATCATCAGTAAATTACTTTCTATGCTACTGCTACTTTACTGTTGTACCTATAATGGAACTAAATAGCTAGACACCCAATTTCTAAATATCTGTTAATGTAATCTTCATGACATACCAAAAATATTTATCTTTCCATAAGATACATATTACTTTCACCTCAAATTTGTATATTATACATTTTATTGCTATAATAATTACATTAAATATGCAGTGGTGTGTTTTTTCTTTCTCACTGTGTAAGCTAAATTCAAAATTATGTCTGTCAAATATTTTGTATAATAACCAACAGAGAACTATAGTACTCATATTAAGTGTCAATGTTGCACAATGATGACAAAGGACTCTTGTAAAAGAGAGAATATGGGCAATGGAGTTGGGACAACAAGCATTTTAGTTCTGCTCTATCCCTGAATACATTTATACAATTAGACAAATTACCTACCTTTTGGCACCTACTTACACTTCTGTTACCTGGGGTTTATAATCACTACCTTGCCACCATGTGTATCTGTCTGCTGGCACCATGTATATTTGTATATATATATATATATATTTGGACACCTAGTCTAGCTCTGTAGCCCAGGCTAGAGTGCAGTGGCACAACCTGGGTTCACTGAAACTTGCGCCTCCAGGGTCCTGATTCAAGCAATTCTCCTGCCTCAGCCTCCCAAGTTGCTGGAATTACAGGCATGCCCCACCATGACCAGCTAATTTTTGCATTTTTAATAGAGACGGGGTTTCACCATGTTGGCTAGGCTGGTCTTGAACTCCTGATCTCATGATCTGTCTGCCTTGGCCTCCCATTTATTTGTCTTGAAATAATGTTGTATCTGTTTTAGGATTCCAATAATTTTCTTAACTTGTCAAAAGCAAATGTCTGCTTTTTTTAGATAACCAAAATGAAAATCTATCCTATGAACATTTTACAGTGCTATAATCTAGGATCAGTTTACACCAACACATTCAGCATTTTGTCTGTATGGCAATTAATGTTATAATTGGATTTAAGAAATTCATTTATTTTTTTCTCTACACAAATTACTGAAAGATGCAAAGTACATAAATCACCAGAGAATAATTTATTCAGCACAATATCTTCTCTAAAGTTATCACTTACCATATGGGGATCAGATTACAAATGGAATCACTACACAAAAGTTCTTGAAAGGAATCTATATGTCCCTTCAATTTTTTACAAGTAGTTATAAGCATCAGTCATAAAGAATTCATCCACATGTGACTATTCAGTATTTGGGAAAATTTAGTAACAACAGGTTTAACTTCATGATAGGTATGAGGTGAGAACTACATAAACTTATACATATACATACATATGCAATAGAGATATTGAGTGATTGTATTTGTTTCTTATGAGGACACAGGATTTTATGTTTAGTGACATAATAACCATTTTTTATATCAAATCCATACATGTTGATTGTAGAAAAATACAAAAAAAAATTAATTATAATAATCTGATTAAACCAAGAAAAATATACTCCTACACACAATACACAACATATGCACAAATGGTAATGAAATCCATACTACTTTTCAAAGTTTACCATAAACCAATAAAAGTAAAATGCAATTTTGTTAAATTTAATTATTTTGAAACACTGATTTATGAGATTTTCATTGCTTAACAAAAGAGTTAAATTTATGTTGCTTATCATAATAATAATATAATTTTCTTATTAAGTTAAAAATAATCTTGAGGAAACAATTAGTGGGTCCCTATGTTCTTAAACGATCATAAAATATTTTTTAAAAATCCATGTAAAGCAAGGATAATTAAAAACAGTAAAAAAATGAGGAAGAATTCCCCATTTTGGGGGGAGTAAGGAGATAGCAGGAATAAGGATAGAGTTTACATGAGTCCTTTTTATGGAGGATATGAGGTGGGGAAGAGATGGCTTATTTTAATTTCATTATATCAGTATACGTCGGTGTATTTGGAAAGGCTGGTGTGTTAATAGGAGTAGCAGGTATATCTTTGGTCGAGGTCATGTAATACTTTATAATTATTGAGTTATTTGGATGATTAGGTATTTCAGGTGTGTGTGTGTGTTGGGGGGTGCGGTGTGTGTGTGATTTGTTTTAGAGACAATCTCTCTGTGTTGCTCAGACTTTGTCTCTAACTCCTAGACTCCAGTGATCCTCCTGCCTCAGCTTTCTGAGTAGCTGGGGCTACAGGCATGCACCACCACACCCTGCTAAGTATGTAAGTTTTAATGAGGGGTGATCCATGGCAGTATGCTAACATTCAGAACTTAAACTAGGCTTCATTAAGAATCTACCCATCTACAATAGCCAGAAATTGGTGACTCTTACACTTCAAATTCAAACTTTAAAAATTCAAAATTGCAGTCTTTTACATATAACTAAAAGCTAAAATCTATCAAAACATTTTCTTATGGTCAGGCAAGGGATTAGGACCTCATAACTCTCAAGTGTGAGCGAGCATATCTCATCATATGCTACAGGGGAAGATAGAGTGGACCTTGAAATTTTGATTTATCAAACTTCAAAACTCTATTTGAAAGTCTTGCTAATAATGTATCAGTTATTCAGAAGTGTTAATTTGTGTGGTAAAGCATTAAGTTCATATTATATTTTTAAACATTCATTTTTTTAAAAGAAACAGAGATTGGAGGAGTGAAAGTCTTGTTTAGTAAACATTTGCCATCTCTCTAGAGCAAGAGTGAGTATTTGCTATTCCAGATAAACATGTTAAACCATTATTTTGATTAATCATTATAAACATGGATATAGTCGGCAATAATATTCTAAATGTACTTGAATTTCTAAAACAATTTAAGCAAAATCAAACAAACTTTGGGATAATGGAACGTTTATTTATGCTCTTTAGGAATACAGTTTACCCTCCCTTGCCTTTGGTTGTAAGTTAATAAATGAATTAGTTCAATAAACATATAATGGGTGCATATTATTTGACACAATGAACATGGCTTTGACTATAGAATAGTAAAGAAAATGTACACTTTTCATCTTCACTGTCATTACAATTTAGTGGAGAATAAGAATAATTAACTTTTGTAAATATTTTTAAAAAATAGTTTTAGAAAAGAAATTAACAGACCGTGTAGAAAATAAAGAGTGGGGCGGTAGTACTCTATCTTGATGAAATGAAAATGCAAGATTCTATAGGGCTCTCTTGGTCTCTATGGTGTTGACTGCCAGGTTTTTGTATAACTTCTATTCCTCATGGTTTTAGTTTCCTTTTGTATTCTACTTTGCTTGGCTAGAAAATAACTTTATTTTTCCACAATGATGCATGGGTCCTTTCACATTTAAGAATACCTTTCTATCTGCTTTCTAAAAAGAACAGCAATTATTACAATAAAAACAAGCTTTATGAACTTGCTGGGAATAAAATAATTGTTTGATAACATTTTCCAGAAAAAATAGAGTAAAAACTCTTTTCATTACTGAGATATTAATATATTATTGTTTATATGTTGGAGGCAGGCAAATTTTGAATTAATTGAAGAAAACCTCTATCACTGAGAATTTACAGAATATGTTCTTCATTCTTATGGTACAATATTTTGCCCCAATAGTTCTATGCAGTTGACTGTATTGGACACCTCTAGGATACCACTCAAATCCCCTCAGCCTCAGCAGCCACTGTTGAACTTAGTTCTGAGCTGCTTCATGAGGTCACCTTTTCAGCTTCTAGCCTCAGGGCCTTTGCTCACAGCCTTGCGACTTTTTCATGTGGGACAATCGCCTTTCACACACATACCTTTTAAATGCCCCTTGTGATCATCTAAGGATGCTGGACAATGCATAAGTGCTCTCTTTAAAACCCCCACTGCCATGCACACTTCTGAGATTCATTTCCAAATGCTCCACAGTATGTCTCGCAGGATTAATCACCAGTTGCCAAGTTGGAGATCAACTTCTTCCTAAGTCTTTTCTCTTAATTTACTTATGCTGCTATATAGCAAAATACTCTTGACTTGTAACTTATGAACAACAAAAATGTATTGCTCACAGTTCTGGGGGCTGAGAAATCTCAGATCAAAGTGCTAGATTTGATGTCTAGTGAGGGCTCATTCTTGGCTTCAAAGGCAGCATCTTCTAGTTGTATTGTCACCTGGCAGAAGGGCCAAACAAAGCTCCCTCAGGCCCCTTTCTAGGATACTAATGTCTTTCTTGAGGGCAGAGTACACAATGATCTAATTACCTCCCAAAGTCCCATCTCTTGACAGCGCCACACTGGGGATTAAGTTGCAACATATGACTATTGGAGGGACACAAATATTCTGACTATAACGTGGTCCTCAATAGCACATTATTACATTGATTTTTTTGTTTCTCCCTGTTCCATTTCTGCATCCTTCATTCTTGCTTCCTAGCACAACTTTGGAAATAAGCTAACTGCATTCAAATCTCTGATTCGGGTTCTACTTTGAGTTTGGAGTGAGTATAGAGTGGATGATCATGGGCCAAAATAAAGTCATACTTTACAAGGTTTTTACGGAAAAAAACTAAAATAGTTCTATTCAGAAATATTTGGTCACCTACATTTTACTAATGTTTCTTGCTTAGCTTGCTGCATGTTGATAAATGTTACTCATTATTACGAAAGCTATAATAACATCTATTCAGACCAAGTGACTAACCACAAACAAAATGAGCTGCACTTATGCACTTTAATTAACTGGCTTGCTGGTTAAATTGCCTTTCAGGTCTGAAAGAAAGGACAAATTAGCATGAGTAGCTCCTTATTTCTCTCCTTTAGTAGTTTTTCTCCTTTGTAGCTGTGCTCTATTTAAAACTTTAAGGATTAAGATTGGCCCACTTTTCTGGATCTTTATATTTCTCTGATACTGTGTAGTTCATGAGAAACTGCAGTTCAGCTGGTATATTTATCCATTTTCTTCTGTGTGTCAACTAGGCTTAGAACTGCAAATGTCTTCATGGAAACTACATCTCCCAGAGTCCATTTTGCCTTACAATTACGTATTTATTTTTCACACACGGTTATTTTTTGACACTTAGAAATTTTCTCTGAGGTTGCTGAAGAAGACTGGCAGTATAAATTTGAATAAAGTATTATTATAGAAAAGAATTGAAGAGCAACTGCCCATCTCACTTATGAGGCTAGATCTTGGAATTTTGATCTCTCTATAAGCTAAGGGCAGGTCTAAGTCAATTGACATGCATTATCACATTTCATCTTTGACTCATTTTAGGAATGCAAAAACTGAGGCACAATAAAATTATGTATCTCTATATTATACAGTGAATAAAAAGAGGATCTTAGAATAAATACCCTTTCTCCCTATTGTATAGGTAATGTTTATTGAAGGCTGATTGTAAGTCAGCAATGTCTAACAAACAAGACTGTAACAAAGCAATTTGTTTTAGGGAATGTGGCAGACATTGAGGAAAACGGGTGAAAGTCTTCACATTCATGCTTATTTAAGAACCATGGAACTCTATATTCAGTTCATTCTTTACCAACCCCACGATCACTCTTCCCTTCTTTACTGGTACAGTATGCTAAGAAGAGTAAGACTTTTATGCTTCAACTCTTTAATTGATTCTCCCATCTGCAATCAAAATCGTCTTTATCAAGCACAGGCACATGCACAAACACAATTATAAAAGTGCCCTAAAAGTTTGCTATGACTTCCATTTATGACTATGTTTGCAATAAAATCAGATTTTCTTAACGTCATTGTTCATAAGGACTTTATAAATCTAAATTTTGTCTTTGCTTCAAAATAATGTATCAACATTCTTACTCTCAAACTCCAGCTTCAATGATAGTAAACTTACTCAGCTTCCTTGTTTCATGCTCTGCCAAATACTGCATTTTGGCACATACATATCTCACAGTGCACTGTGAACTCCATTAGAACAGGGATTAGGGGTATTCCTAAACCACTGTACCACAATCCCCACCACATAGTAGATATCCAGTGAGCATTTATTATCTGGGAGAATAAAGGACTACTAAACTCTCCCTCATTAATTCCTGGTTTATCTTTCAGATTTCAGTTTCTATGTCATTTCGTTCAAAAAAAATTAAATCATTTGACCTAGAAAGGATTACACATACTTCCAAGGGCTTTGTATTTAAGAAAACTAATAATATTACCTTTGTTATTGTTCTTGTTTCTATGTGTAATGTATATATGTATATATACACATATATGTACATATATTTTTTTGCTGCTTAGATATTGCATGCAAATATCAACTGTTAACCTCAGGGTCAATATGTAAATACAGGATAGGATGGTTGTAAATATAGATCCAGACTAATGCAACCTTTGTTTAAAAGGGCTGACTGCTCTCAGACCCAGTAGGCCAATGTCACATGAATGTTTGTCAAATATTGTCACATCTTCCAGCTTTTCAAATAAGTCCAGAAATGCAGACTTGCCTCTTAAATATCAATTCTAAAATGTTGACAATTTGTTTTCAGTTTTAAATAATTTTAGGCAAGTTTCCCCGTTTATAACTTTCATTTATTGATGAAAGTTATAAACGGGGAAACTTGCCTAAAAATCTCTACAGGTGTCTAGATGTTCTCTCACATTTCGTCCCTGTTGTTCCCTCATGTAGCATGTGAAATACAGTCTAGCATTTCAAGAAATCTCTTTTCCTGCTGGTGGACTGAATAGTTTGTAACTTCTGATCAGGGATATATAGCCATAGATATATTGATATATCTTAATTAAGTGTTAAGCTTTCAAGTTTAATTGTAAATGTTGTTCTATATTACTAAAATACTATAAATCTTAGAAAATGCAGGTCAGTAAAATACAGTTACAAGATTTAAAAAGGCTGTTTTCTCATTTTCTGACTCTGTTCCTTTGCACACTAATATGTGTTCCTTCCAAACCAGCATTCCATAATTTTAAATATTTTGTCTACTGAACAATGTATTTTTGGTATAATCAAACAATTGAGCAAATCTAGAGTGTATATTTTTAAATAATCATGGAAGCATATACTGTAAGCCATTGTCTGTGTCCACAGAGAATCCTACCCTTCAAAATCTTTCAAGAAATGGGTCCTGATCTGTTAAAAGCAAAGAGTAATTCATACCTCCTTATAAACTGGATAAATGTAACACCATTCTGTGATGTGGGAAAGAAAAGAAAAATATTATTCAGTAAAATCATCAGGGGAATTTCACAAGAGCAGTAACCCCTGTAATTACTTTTATGATTTTTGGATAGGAAACCATAGTCAACTTTGCTATTATTCTGTCTGTTCCTGGCTAGTTTTAAAAAGTTCAAAACTTCTGGATTATATTTTATTGGAAAGGCAATATAGTTTCAATAGCAATAACTACTATTAATAATAATACTTTCTCTGGAGGTTGATATAGAAACATAATAACAAAAGCAATACAACACAGTTGGATGTATTTTATTCCCATCAGGGTTTCTTGTACCAACTATAAAAAGCTGGTATTGAAGAGTTTGGAATTTGTTTGCTATTTTTTTGTGTTCTATAATGATGACACTGTCTTTGAATGCAATAATTTCTCATTTATTCATTTTGTTAAGAATAGATCTCTACAATAACAGCTCTCTGACCATCTTGGTCTAGCAGGGAATAAGCTACCTGTAGGCAAAATTACGAAGTTAAAAATGTCTTCAAAATCTCTTTTATTTCAAAATTGAAGTTATTAAATTATCTTTTAAGGAATGTATTAAAATATCACTGAAATATTAATGTAATCTGGAAGTATTTAAGTCAACAATTTTAATTTATGCCTTTAAATTTATAAAAATAGTTACATGGGTGTTAATTGGTAGGAAAGAAGCTGAGCCATTCAATTTTACCTGACAGTGTTTATTTAAGTATACACATCACCTTTATTTTAGTGTAAAAACCTGCTTCTTCAAAACTGGTCATCAGAATACAGCAGCCTGCCTCTTTCTATTGTAAGTAACCCTTCCCAATTGAGAATTGCTGTTTTACACTATCCTACTAGATATTTCACATGGATATAAAGAATATGAGGTATGTGTAATACTACTACCCATTTCATTCTGCATTATGCAGTTATTTCAGTTTGTGTGAATTTACACAATAGAAACATTTAAACATTTTGGTGTTGATGGCAATATAAATCATAAGTAGCTAAATACAGTGAACATTAAAAAATTAATCTAACCAATTCCACTCAGCTACTGTAGTAACAGATACTCATTTCAAAACTTAAGTCTTCCATCATCTTTGACTAACCCAACATTGTCTGATTCTCAGATGGTGACATTAATACCCACTTCTCAGAGAAAAGAAGACACTAGCTATAAATAGAAACATTTTCTTTCCACCAAGCTTATACATTTTCCTGAATCCTCTCTCTCTCTCTGTCTCTCTCTCTCTCTCTCTCCTCTCTCTCTCTCTCTCTGTCCTAAAGCTAACCTTTCTGTCTGCATTATGATTTTCATATATACCTGTTTCTTCAGCAGTGGGATGTCCCTTTTTCAATTATCAACTTTCTTCTACCTCTCTTTTCTAATTAGATTCTTTCCATAAAAATGAAATACACTACACAAATCTTTTCCTCTTCAAAAGTACTTTGAACATAGAGTCCCTTTTTTCTACTATTCATTTTTTTCTCTCCTTTCTTATAGGTAGACTTACTGAAAAACTTGTCTTTATTCTATTGTTTCCTAATTCTGCTCACTCTTAAACCAAGCACATTTTGGCTACCTCCCCTAGAATAACCTTAAAATGTCTTGCCAATTATCCTGGTGAGAAATTGAATGAACACATCATTTGATCCAGCTCAACCTTACTGGAGTCTCTTTACCATGTCGGCAGACTTCAAGCATTCTCATCCCGTGCAGCAACTCATGACATCAAATATCCGTAGTTTCATCAAAATTCAGTTCTGATCTCCTTGGCCGTCTCTACTTTCTTTCTTTTTCATATTTAACAGTTTTAGAACTCTTATTTTCTTTCTCCTCAGATTTGTCTACAAGAAAGCTCATTCAGCATGCTTCCAGTTACCAACCACAGCAGAATATGACTGTCGGTACCATCGCTCTGATGTACATTGTTCTTCTGAGCTTCATATCCTCATATATTACTGTTATCTGGACATTTCATGTAAATATCCAGTAAGTACATAAAATAGAGTTGTTCACAGTATCTTTCTTTAACATTGGTTTGTTTTGTGTGTATGTGTTTTTTTTTTTTTCTCAAAAAATGATGCAATCTGCCTTGTTTTTACGGCAAAAGTTTGAAAATCTTCATGAATCTCATGTCTATGACCCACTTATTAAGAACAAATTGTTTTACAGGTACAATTATTTATATGTCTAGAATATATGTCCAAACCATATACTTTCCCCCAATTTTCCATTTTGTTGAACTTTACTACCAGTATCAATTTCTCACTCAGTGAAATTACTCTGTCTCCAAGTTGCTTTTTTCTGTTTTAGTATAAGACTCTCCAATCCACTTACATATTAGTCCATTTTCGCACTGCTGATAAGCACACATCCAAGACTGGGAAGAAAGTTGGTTTAGTAAACTTCAGTTCCACATGGCTGGGGAGGCCTCATAATCATGGCAGAAGGAAGAAGGAGCAAGTCATGTCTTATGTGCATGGCGGCAGGCAAAGAGAGACAGGTTGTGCAGGAAAATTCCCATTTTAAAAACTATCAGATCTCGTGAGACTGATTCACTATCATGACCTGCCCAGGTTGCTTCCATGACATGTGGAATTGTGGGATTTACAATTCAAGATGAGATTTGGGTGCAGACACAGACAAACCATATCAACTGACAAGAGTCAGCCAAGTAAGTTTACAGTCCTGCGTTTCTTATCTAGCCATTTAGCATTATCTAGCTTTCCTTCAGTCATCCACTTCAACAAGTATTTACTGAGTACCTACAACATGTGCCAGCCATTATTCTGTATGCTAATCATGTGGCAATGAACAAAATTATTAAGGTTCATTACAGTGAGTCACCACTCATGACACTATTAGAAGTAAAATATTGAGGCGTAAAATAAAAGGATGAATATATGTTAGCAAAGTGATAAAGAGACAGAAGTAGGATTGGGGATGCAGAAAAAGTAAATATGAAGTCTCTTACAAGAGAAAGACCTCATTGCAGTGAGCCAAAATTGTGCCATTCTACTCCAGCCTGGGCAATAGAGCAAGACTCCATCTCAAAATATCAATCAATCAATCAATCATTAAAAGACCTTTTTGATTTTGGGAAGCTGAAAAATCACTATGGCTTACATACAATATGTACAATGACTGGAAAGATGTGACATTGGAGGCCGGGCGCCGTGGCTCAAGCCTGTAATCCCAGCACTTTGGGAGGCCGAGGAGGGTGGATCACGAGGTCAAGAGATCAAGACTATCCTGGTCAACAAGGTGAAACCCCGTCTCTACTAAAAATACAAAAAAAAATTAGCTGGGCGTGGTGGCACGTGCCTGTAATCCAAGCTACTCGGGAGGCTGAGGCAGGAGAATTGCCTGAACCCAGGAGGCAGAGGTTGCGATGAGCTGAGATTGCGCCATTGCACTCCAGCCTGGGTAACAAGAGTGAAACTCCGTCTCAAAAAAAAAAAAAAAAAAAAAAAAAAGATGTGACATTGGGAGACAGGGCTGAAATTAGCTTTCATAATTTATGTAAAAATACTAGACAACTTTTATAAATGAATTATTATCCATATATATGTATAGGAATAACATACATAAATGTTTTATCCATAGATATATGGAAAAATCATGATGCCATGGACCAGAGTAGTGGCAGATATATTTTTCATAAAATTTTGATAGGTCAGCCCAATCTCTTGCCATCATCACCTCACTCTCTCTTCAATCAATTTATCTTGCAGTCATCTAAAACTACCTAAAATTTCCCTTCACTTCTCTCATTCCCTCTCTTTGGATGCTCAAAACTGTTGACCTAAATCACAAGTTCTCTGGGAAGCACCAGGTTTGCTTTCATAAGTTTTTGTACTTATTGTTAGATAGCACTAGTCGCACACTTCAGGGCAATTGCCTGTAGAGCTCTTCACTTCATAGTAAGCTCTATACAGTCTATTCGTGGTCATGCCTAACTTGTTGTACCTAGTATCTCTAGCATCTAATAGGCTCTCCAGCATATACATATGTATCAAATCTGTATGCAATGCACATATACAGACTGATGGATGGAAAAATCTAATTAAAACAAGATTATGTTAACCATGTTTTTATTGCTTTTGTTTTTTTAAAAAAAACTTGTAGTAAAATATACATATAAATATTTGTCATTTGACAATTTTATGTTCAATAAATATTTGTGGTATGATAGTAAAAGACAATTTTCTCCTCTACTTTTTTGTTTATTTTATTTATTTATTTATTTAAGTAATGCGGGTATTGCTGTATCTACCAGGCCAGAGTACATTGGAATGATCATAGCTCACTGCAGTCTTGAACTTCTGAACTGAAGTGATCCTCCTTCCTAAGTCTCTTGAGTAGCTGGAACTACCAGTGTATGCCACCATGGCTGGCTAACTTTTTTATTTTTAGTAGAGAGGGGTCTTGCTGTACTGTCCAGGCTGGTCTCTAACTCTTGGGCTCACACAATCCTCCCATCTAGGCCTCAGAAAATGTTGAGATTACAGGCATGAGCCAGTGTACCTGACATATTTTATTTTTAATAAACATATCTACACACCTCTTTGTTTTAATAGCATTTAATTTTTTTCTCCATATGCATTTTGTCTGAAACTGGAGATATTTTTTTTTCTCTTTTCTTTTACTAAGATTTGCAAGAGTTTAATTGAGAACAGATATATTAATGGCAAAAGCTGATTTCCATTTCACTCATAAAGTAGATGAAATTAATGTACAACAAAAGTAAATTACACGTGATTTACATTATAAAGAAGTATTTTTTAAAGAAATGAAGTATTGAGTTCTATATAACAAACACTATACTATCCGTTGTGGAAAATAAGTAAGTATACATCACAACCCTTGCTCTCAGATTGTATTCTCCTTAGGGAACTAAAGGACAGTGAAGATAGTGAAGAAAAGATAAGTACATAAGCAGACTCTGTATTAAACATTACTATGGTGAAAAATGCAATCAAAGGATATACATAGAGAAGGAAGAACTATTTTAATAGCAGGCAGAGAAGATCTTATTTAAATTCCATTTTTGACTATAGTCTTCCTAATTGGGATAGAATGAAAATGGAAAGTGAGGGAGAGGAAAATTGTGGTTTGGGGAGAAGAAAAGGAATTTAATTAGCATGTATCTGAAGAATATTTCAAAAGCAATCAATATTGGTTGGAGTGAAATGGACATTTTGAGAAAAATCAAAATATGTCTTAAAAATTGTGAAAAAGCAACATTATAATGAGTCTGATTAAAAAGAACACTTTAGATTTTAGACTGAAGGCAACAAAGTGCCATTTAGATTTCATCATCAGTGACATTATTGTTATTATTATTTTTCTGCTGGCAGATGGTTAGATACCTGTTAGACTACAAAAGACAAAAAAAAAAAAAATACCCAGCTGGATATTTTTCCATAGAAATGGAAAGAAAAAATAACAAAACTGTGGGTATTTTGTGATGAAAGTATTTAGCCAAATTTAATGCAATCAAGAAACTGAAACTATATTGAACATTTTAGCTTTCACGTCCAAAGCTTTAGGAATTTGGCGTCTTTTTTCTTTAATTATCTTAGAGGAGAACAAAAAACTTATTCTACTTTTAGGAGTAGTGACATGAACAAAAAAAGCAACATTTAAAATATGTTTTTCTTTTTTTTGATAATTCTTTTATTTTTGTATATGTCTGTTAGTCTTTTTTTAGGTTAGCCTTTGAAATAATTAATTTACTTTTTTTTGTTAATGTTTCAATAATTATTTAAAATTATATATGCTCATTATAAACTTTTGAAAGAATATGGAAAAGCATAAAGAAGAAAGAAAAACACAACCAAACAAAAATGTAAAACTAAGATCCAAAATTATACTGCTCATAAGTAACTCATAAAAAATTAAATGACGTTTTTTCTAGATTGTTCTGATACACATATACAGATAGATGGATGGAAAAATCTAATTAAAACAAGATTATGTTAACCATGTTTTTATTGCTTTTATTTTTAAAAAAAACTGTAGTTAAATATACATATAAAAATTTGTCATTGACTATTTTAAGTGTAAAGTTCAGTGACACACTTTCACATTGCTGTGCAAATGGTAATTTTAATACTATAAAAAAACATGTGCATGCTTAAGAATAAATTATAAAATTATAAAAAGCAACCTACAATCTCTACTATTTCTTTCCTATTCTTAGCCTTCCTTCCATGTTCCACAGTATTTAAAAATTAGTATCTCAATATCTTGTGGTAGTTGTTCCTTCACATTACAACTGTAAATGCTATATTTGAAAATTCCAATTAATTATTTATAAATTATGAAATTACAATTACAAAAACATAATCTTACTAAATTATGTTTAGTAAATTATGTTTTAATAATACTAAAATCTTACCAATTTTAGTATTTCCCTAAAGGAAATTGCTCCCAAATCTTGTGAATTCATTTCCTCTGTACATATGTGCATGTACATGTGTTTTTGTTTTATTTATTTACTCTTTAGTCATTTGGTTTTCATTTAGCTAATTCTTTAAAATAACTCTATTTTTTTTCCACAAAAAAGTTAACAATATTCATTCTTCCCTTTGTAGAAAAAAAATTGAGATATGTATGAATGTATACAAAGTGATATTCTTGCATATACACCATTACTTACATATTCTTTACATTAAAGAGACAGAGTAATGAAATGGTGAAGATTCTGGAATCTGAACCCTGGATGCTCTGAATCAGAACTGTTTGTCATTGGTAAACTCTGTGAACATAGGTAAGCCACCATAAGGTGTCTACCATTTCCTCATTCACAAAATGAGAAAATGTTAGGAACTATGTCATGGTATAGTTTTGGAAATCAAATACTTTATATGAGCAAATACTTCAGAATAGGGTTGGCCCAGATTAAATGCTTAATAAATATTAGCTATTATTATTATTCCTACCATAGATTTCTATAATTTCTTCAGGAACTGAGAGATGACAGAGAAAAATCAATTAAAAGTTCAAAGTATACAAAATCATAAATTGTGGAAAGGACAGCTTACTTAAAAAATCATGCTAAAAACAACTTGACAAGTCACATGTAAAAGAATGAAACGATCCCTGTCTCTTACCTTATATAAAAATCAACTAAAAAAAGGATCAAATAATTAAATCTAAGACCTGAAAACCTAAAACTTATAGAATGTGACATTGGAAAACTTTTCTGGACATTGGCCAATGCAAAGAATTTATGACCAAGACTCCAAAAGCAAATGCAACAAAAACAGAGACCTAATTAAACTGAAAAGCTTCTTCACAGCAAAATGAATAATCAGCAGAATAAGCAGGCCACACATAGAGTGAGAGAAAATATCTGCAAACTATGCATCTGACAAAGGGCTAGTATCTGGAATCTACAAGGAACTCAAACAGAACAGCAAGAAAAAAAAAAAAAAACAAATAATTTCATCAAAAATTTGGCAAACGATGTAAACAGACATTCCTCAAAAGAAGATATATAAACATCCAAGATACATATGAAAAAATGGTCAAAATCACTAATCATTGGGGAAATGCAAATTAAAATTACAGTAAGATACCACCTTGCTTCTTCAAGAATGGCCATACTTAAAAAAAATTATAAAACATATGTTGTATGTTTTATATCACATATGTTATATGTTTTATAATTTATAGATTATATTGTAAAACATATTATAGGTTTATAATAAGTTATACTTATGAAACATAAATATGTACATTTTATAATACATTTTAAAAAATAAAATTATGTATTTTATATATAACGTTTTACTAAACTGAACCAAATAAAAGAAATAGTTAGTATTCCAACTATATTCTTAATTAGGCATTCTGATTCCAGAGACTGAAAGGAATATGAAAGACAAATAAAAAAGAGAAAAATAATAAAAAAGATCTTTCCATAACAGATAAGAGATAAATTACAAAGTTATAAATGAAATACTGTGGTTTTTGAAAAAGGCTAGAAATATAGAACATGTAATATTGTTAAAAGACAAAATGCATATTTGCTAGGTATAAAAGTTTCTACACCAAGGGTAACATCTCAAATTTGCACAGAAAACATGAGTTATGCTTTCAGCTTTGCTTAGGAAGTTGACAATACTTTCAGAAAAAGAATGTAGATAGACTCTCCTCTCATATAAGCAAATAAACTTCAGAAGAACTAAAAACACAAGGATATCAAACTTATCAAAAACTCAAAGAACTTTTAAATGTCATTATTTTTAGCAACAAAATGGAGATGAATTGAATATATCCAGTTGACTGTAAGTATTTAGCTTTGTTGCTAGGTTCTTTATTCTATTCCCTTGGGCTAACTGCCTGATTTTATACCTGTACCATGCAGTTTTGGTTAACTATAGCCTTATAGTACCATTTTAAGCCTTGTAATGTGATGCCTGCAGATTTGTTCCTTTTGCTTAGTTTTGCTTTGGTAGATGGGTGCATTTTTTGGTTATATAAATTTTAGGATTTTTTTTCTAATTCTGTGAAAGATGATGATAATATTTTGATGAGAATTGAATTGTATGTGTAGATTGGTTTTGAAAGTATAGTCATTTTTACAATATTGATTCTTCCTGTCCATGAGACCATAAGAAGGGGTTATGTTTCCATTTGTTTATGTCATCTATGATTTTTTTCAGCTGTATTTTGTAGTTTTTCTTGAAGAGGTATTTCACTTTCTTGGTTAGGTATATTTCTATATTCCTAGATTTCTCTCTCTCTCTCTCTCTCTCTCTCTCTCTCTCTCAGCTGCTACAAAATAGATTGAGTTATTGTTTTGACTCTCAGCTTGGTAGTTGGTGTATAGCAGTTTACATTTTAACCTGAGACTTTACTGATTTCCTTTATCAAATCTAGGAGATTTTTGGATGAGTCTTGGAGTATTCTAAGTATTCAATTATATTGTCAGTAAATAGTGATAATTTGACTTTCCCTTTCCCAATTTGTTTGAACTTCATTTCTTTCTCTTTCCTGATTGCTCTGGCTACAGCTTCTAGCACTATGTTAAATAGAAGTGCAATAAATGGGTATCCTTGACTTGTTCCAGTTCTCAGGGGGAATGCTTTCAACTTTTCCCCATTCAGTATGATTTTGGCTGTGAGTTTGTCACAGATGACTTTTATTATGTTGGCATAAGTCCATTCTATGCCTAGTTTGTTGAGGGTTTTTATCATAAAGTGTTTCTAGATTTTATCAAATGCTTTTTCAGCATCTACTGAGATGATCATATGGTTTTTGTTTTTAATTCTGCTTATGTGATATATCACATTTATTGACTTGCATATGTTAAACCATCCCTGCATCCCTAGGATGAACCCACTTGATCACAGTGTATTATCATTTTGATGAGATGTTTGATTTAGTTAGCTAGTATGGTTTTGAGGATTTTTGCATCTATGTTCATCAGAGATATTGTTCTGTAATTTTCTTTTTATGTTATGTTCCTTCCTGGTTTTGGTATTAGGGTAATACTGGATTCATAGAATAATTTGGGAAGAACTTGTTTATACTCTGTTTTTTGAAATAATTTCAGTAGAATAGTTATCAATTCTTCAATGAATATGTGGCATTCAGTTGTGAATTATCCTTTGAGTATAAGGGTGATAATGGCTTCATAGAATGATTTGGGGAGGATCTGCTTTTACTCTGTCTTTTGGCATTGTTTCAGTAGAAAAGTTACCCTTCTTTGAATATCTGGCAGAATTCAACTGTGACTCCATCTGGTCCTGTACTATTTTTGGTTGGCATTTTTTAAGTTACTGATTCAATCTTGCTGCTTGTTATTTGTTTGGTGAGATTGTATATTTCTTCCTGATTTAATCTGGTATGGTTGTATATTTCCAAGAATTTATCAATTTTCTCTAGATTTTTTGAGTTTGTGCGTGTAAAGTTGTTCATAGTAGTCTTGAAAGATCTTTTGCATTTCTGCAGTATCGATTGTAATGTCTCTAGTTTCATTTCTAATTTACCTTATTTGAATTTTTTTCTTCTTTTCCTCGTAAATCACACTACTAGTTTGTCAATTTTGCTTATCTTTTCAAATAACCAACTTTTTAAAAATATTGCATTTTTTTGGTTTCAATTTCATTCTTCTCTAATTATTTCTTTTATTCTGCTGGATTTGGGTTTCATTTGTTTCTGCTTCTCTAGTTCATTGAGGTATAACACATTATTAATTTGTGCTCTTTCAGACTGTTTGATGTAGGCATTTAATGTTATAAACTTTCCTCTTAGCACTGCTGTATCCCAGAAGTTTTGATAACTTGTGTCAATATTATCATTGATTTCAAAGAATTTTTAAATTTCCATTCTGATTATTTGTTAACCCCAAAATCATTCAGGACCAGATTATTGAATTTCCATGTATTTGTTAGTTTTAAGAGTTCCTTTTGGAGTTTCTTTCCAGTTTTATTCTACTACGGTCTGAGAAGATGATTTTTTCTTAAATTTACTAAGATATGTTTTGTGGCTTATTGCATGGTCTGTCTTGGATAATATTCCACATGCTGATAAGAAGCATGTAAATTTTGCAGTATGGGGAAAAAAATGTTCTCTAAATGTCTGTTACATCCATTTGTTTTACAGTATAGTTTATTTCCATTGTTCTTTTGTTGACTTTCTGTCTTGATGATCTGTCCAGTGCTGTCAGTGGAGTATTGAACTTTCCCACTGTTACTGTGTTGTTATTTATCTCATTTCTTCAGTCTAGTAGTAATTGTTTTATAAATCTGGCAGCTCCTGTGCTAGGGGCATAGAAATTTAGAACTGTTATAGCTTCCTGTTGGATTGATCCTTTTATCATTATATAATGCCCTTCTCTGTCTCCTCTTTTACAGCAGTTGCTTTGAAGTCTGGATTTTCTTTTCCCCAATATGAGAATAGCTACCCCTGCTTGTTTTTAGTTTCATTTGGATGAAATACCTTTTTCCATCTCTTGATCTTAAATTTTTATGAATTCTTACGTGTCAGATGAGTTTCTTGAAGACAGCATATATTTGGTTTGTGATATTTTATCCATTCTGCCATTCTATATCTTTTAAGTGGAGCATTCATGCCATTTACATTCAATATAACTATTGACATGTGAGGTACAGTTCTATTCATCACATTAGTTGGTAACTAGATACTTTTTTGTTGTTGTTGTATTATTGTTTTACAGGCCCTGTGAGTTCTATGCTTTCAGGAGGTCCTGAAACAATAAAATAATAATACATTTACATTCAATAGAAATATTGACATGTGAGATACTGACTTATTTTGGTACACATTGAGCTTTTGTTTCAAGATTTAGAACTACTTTTAGTGTTTCTTGGAGTGCTAGTTTGGTTGTGGTAAATTATCTCAGCATTTATTTGTGTGAACAAAAAGAGTTTCTCCTTTATTTATGAGGCTTAGTTTTGATGGATACAAAATACATGGCTGACAATTATTCTGCTTGAGTAAACTAAATATAGGACCCCAATCCCTTCTAGCTTATAAGATTTCTGCTGATAAGTCAGCTTTAGTGTAACAGGTTTTATATTTTGTATTTTTTTTTTAAATCGGATGCTTTTGTCTCACAGCTCTTAGAATTCTTCCCTTTGTGTTGAGTTTGCATAGCCTTATAACTGTATGCCTTGATAATCTTTTGGAAATGAATTCCCTAGGAGTTCTTTGAGTTTCTTGTATTTCAATATCTAAGTCTCTAGGAAGGCCAGGCAATATTTTCTCAATTATTCCTTCAAATATATTTTCAAAAATTTTGGCATTCTTTTCTCTCTCTGGAAAGAAGATTTGGCTGTTTTAGGTTTGGCTGTTTTACATCATCCCATGTTTCTTGGAGACTTTGTTTATTTCCTTTGATTTTTTTTAATTTAATCTTTAATTAGGTTAATTCAAAAGTGTTGTCATCAAGCTGTGAAATTCTTTCTTCTACTTTTTTCTAGTCTATCATTGAAACTTTACACTGAATTTCCCTAAGTGTATTTTTTATTTCCAAAAGTTTTGATTAGTTTTTCTTAATGATATCTATCTCTCTGGAAAATGTTTCATTTATATGCTTATCGTATTTTACTATCAAAGCCAAGACACATAATCATTAGATTCTCTAAGATCGAAATGAAGAAAAATATTTTAAGGACAGCCATAGAGAAAGATCAGATCACCTATAAAGAAGGTCCATCAGACTAAGGCTGGGCACAGTGGCTCTCACTTGTAATCCTAGCATTTTGGGAGGCCGAGGTGGGCAGATTGCCTGAGCTCAAGAGTTTGAGACCAGCCTAGGTAACACAGTGAAACCCTGTCTCTACTAAAATACAAAAAAAAAAAAAAAAGAAAAGAAAAAGAAAAAAGAAAATCCATTAGACTAACAGCAGACATTTTAGTGGAAACTGTACAAGCCAGAACAGATTGTGGGCCAATATTGAACATTCTTAAAAAAAAAAATTCAACCTAATATTTCATATCTGGTCAAATCAAGTTTCAAGAGCAATGGAGAAATAAAATGTCTTTCAGACAAGTGATTTGTCACCACCAGACCTGCCTGCAAAGACATCCAGAAGTAAGAACTAAATATGGGAAGGAAAAAATGTCACCAGCCAGAACAAAAACACACTGAAGTACACAGACCAATGACACTGTGAAGCAACTACATAAACAGAAAGAAAGCACGTCTGCAAAATAACCAGCTAGCATCATGACAACATGAAGTTCACACATAACAATATACACCTTAAAAGTAAATGGGCCAAATACCCCAATTAAAAATAAAACAGAATGGCAAGCTGGAAAAAAGAGTCAAGATCTATTAGTGCACTGTATTCAAGAGGCCCACCTCATGTGCAAAGACACACATAGACTCAAAACAAAAGGATAGAAAAAAATCACCAAGCAATTGGAAAACAGAAAAAGGCAGGGGTTGCAATCCTGGTTTCTGAATAAACAGACTTTAGATCAATGAAGATCAAAAAAGACAAATAAGGGCATTACATAATAGTAAAGGGTTGAATTCAACAAGAAGAGCTAACTATCCTAAATATGTATGCAAGACAGGCCAACATTCAAACTCAGAAAATGCAGAGAATCCCAGTAAGATACTCCACAATATCAACCCCAAGACATATAATTATTAGATTCTTTAAGGTTGAAATGAAGGAAAATATTTTAAGGGCAACTAGAGAGAAAGAACAGGTCACCTACAAAGAAAGGCTCAATACAGGAGCACCCACATTCATAAAATAAGTTCTTAGAGATCTATGAAGAGACTTAGATTCCCACTGAAAAATAGTCAGAGACTTAAACATCCTAAGAAAATTAACAAAGATGTTCAGAATTTGAACTCAGCTCTGGATCAAGTGGACCCAATAGATATCTACAGATCTCTCCACCCCAGAACAACAGAATATACATTATTATTGTTGCCACATGGCACTCTAAAAGTGATCACATAATTGGAAATAAATCATTCTTCAGCAAATTCAAAAACACTGAAATCACAACAGTCTCTCAAACCACAGAACAATCAAATTGGAATTCAAGATTAAGAAACTCAGTTAAAACCACTCAATTACATGAACACTGAACAACCTGCTCCTGAATGACTCCTGTGTAAATAATGAAATTAAAGCAGAAGTCAAAAAGTTCTTTGAAACCATGAGACCAAGAGACAATATGCCAAAATCTCTGGAATGTGGCTAAAGCAGTGTTAAGAGGGAAATTTATAGCACTAAAATGCTCACATTAGAAAGCTAGAAAGATTTCAAATTGACACTCTAACATCACAACTAAAGGAAGTACAGAACCAAGAGCAAATGAACCCCAAAGCAAGCAGAAGTCAAGAAATAACCAAACTCAAAGAGGAACTGAAGAAGATCAGGCAAAAAATGATCTTCAAAAACCAGCAAATCCAAGAGAGGATATTTTGTAATTAATGAAATAGACCATTAGCTGGACTAATAAAGAAGAAAAGAGAGAAGAATAAAATAGACACACACAACAAAAATGATAAAGTGGATATCACCGCTCACCCCACAGAAATGCAAACAACTATTGGAGAATACTATAAACATCTCTATGCAAATAAAGTAGAAAATCTAGAAGAAATAGATAAATTCATGGACACGTAAACCTTCCTAAGACTATACCAGCAAGAAGTTTAATCACTGAATAGACCAATAACAAGTTCTGAAATTGAGGCAGTAATAAATAGCCTACGGACCAAAAAACCCTAGAACCAGATGGATTTATAGCTGAAATCTACAAGAAGTATAAAGAGGAGCTAATACCCTTTCTTCTGAAACTATGTCAAAGAATTGAAAAGAAGAGACTCCTTCCCAACTCATTCTGTTAGGCCAGCATCATCCTGATACCAAAATTTGGCAAAGATACAACAGAAAAGAAAACTTCAGGCCAATATTCCTGATAAACATCCATGCAAAACTACAAAATAAAATACTGGCAAACCAAATACAGCAATACATCAAAAACCTTACCCACTATGATCAAGTCAGCTGGCTTTATCCCCAGGATGCAAGGCTGGTTCAACATACAAAACTCAAACATAATTCATCACATAAACAGAACAAAAACCACATGATTATATCAATATATGCAGAAAAGGCATTCAATAAAATTCAACATTTCTTCATATTGAAAAGTCTCAATAAAGCAGGAATGGAAGGAACATATCTCAAAATAATAAGCACCATTAGTGACAAACCCACAGCCAATGTCATACTAAACAGGCAAAAGCTGGAAGCATTCCCCTTGAAAACCAGCACAAGACAAGGATGCCCTCTCTCACCACTCCTACTCAATGCAATATTGGAGATTCTGTCCAGGACAATCAGGCAAGAGAAAGGAATAAATGATGTTCAAAAAGGAAGAGAGGAAGTCAAATTGCCTTTGTTTGCAGATGGCATGACCCTATATCTGTTAAACTCCACTGCCTCAGCTCAAAAGCTTCTTAACTGATAAGGCTTTAGCAAAGTCTCAGGATACAAAAATCAATGTGCAAAATTCACAAGCATTTCTAGACATCAACAACAGGCAAGCAGAAAACCAAGAACCAATTCATGAATTATCTCCCATTCACAATTTCTACAAAGAGAATAAAATACCCAAGAATACAGCTAATAAGGGAAGTGAAGAAGCTCTTCAAGAACTACAAACCACTGCTCAAGGAAATAACAGAGAACACAAACAAATGGAAAAGCATTCTATGCTCATAGGTAGGAAGAATCAATATCATGGAAATGACCATTCTTCCCAAAGAAATTTATAAATACATGCTTATGTCCCTAGCACTGTCTCAATACCTAAAATATGACCATGCTCTGAATTATCTGTAGTTTACTTGGTACCATCACCTGGGGCCATCACTAGATCTTTTTCAGTCACTTTACATTAAAACATGGGAATTCCATTTCCCAGAATTTCTATCTCTGTGTTTTCAGTTAGAATCTGGCAATGAGAAAAGAAAGTCATGGGAAATTGGAAAGATAAACAACAGGTAAAGTTATTATTTTCTGAGGTACTTGCAGCTAAGTATGGGGACAATATGAAATTTCACAGAGACTTCAGGTATATTTGAGCACCTTTCATTTGGTGCTACAGACTAATGGGAGTTTTCTCATTCTTGAAAATTTTATTATTTTCTGAAAAGCAGTAATTCAGGTTGAGACTTTCAAAATCTAGTTCCATGATCTGGAGGTTGCTGCTTCCGTGATTTTTCTTAATTCAAGAAATGATATATATTTTTTTCATACATGATTTATTTAACTATGCTTCTTAAATTCTTGTAAGATTTTCAGTTTCTCTTTACTATAAAATAAGTAGAGGGCTCAATTATCCTCGTTGAACATGGGCTGATACAAATTGTTTCCCAACAGTTGTTGAGAAATTGTTTCTCAAATGTAAAAGTAAAATACTTTTACATTAACTAAATTATCTTGATCCTGTCAAATGTTTGAACTTTTCATTGGCATAGTGTGTGATTAATTCAGAGATGGTAAGGACATTTTAAATATGTGTGCATGTGTATGTGGCTAGACAAATATAGATAAAAGATATATTAAAAATCTTCAAATATTAGTTACTGATCAGGCACACAAAACCAAAATAAAATTTATTTTAGTCCATGGATAAATTGAAACATTGATAAAATTACATAAAAAATTTTATCCAAAAAGTTCTGCCATTTCCTGCCCAGGCACTGAAACTCCGTAATTCAGATTGAATCTAATATTTTATTTTATTTTAATTTCCAGGATACATGTGCAGGACATGCAGGCTTGTTACATAGGTAAATGTTTGCCATGTGATTTCCTGCACCTATGAACACATTACCTAGGTATTAAGCCCAGAATGCATTATGTCTTTTTCCTAACTCTATCCCTGCCCCACCCTCCTGCAACAGGTTGGAGTGTGTGTTTATCCCCTCCCTATGTCCAGGTGTTCTCATTATTCAGCTCCAATTTGTAAATGAGAATATGCAGTGTTTGGTTTTCTGTTCCTGTGTTGGTTTTCTGAAGATAATAGCTTCCAGCTCCACCCATATTCCTGCAAAAGACATAATCTCATTCCTTTTTATGGCTGCAGAGTATTTCATGGTATATATGTACCACATTTTCTTTATTCAGTCTGTCATTGATGGGCATTTAGGTTGATTCCATAAGTTTGCTATTGTGAATAGTGCTGAAATGAACATACATACATGTGTGTGTGTGTGTATATATATATATATATATATATATATATATATATATATATATAATAGAATGGTTTATATTTCTTTGGGTATATTCCCAGTAATGGTATTGCTGGGTAAAATCGTATTTCTGCTCCTAGGTCTTTGAGGAATCACCACACTGTCTTCCACAATGGTCGAACTAGTTTACATTCCCACCAACAGTGTAAAGCACTAGATTAAATCTAATAGTATACAACTGTTTTCATTAAAAATAAACTTGTAATACATAGCATAAAACAAAGTGTTATGAAATTATCTATTATTTTCATATTATAAGAAGTTTTATATTGTGAAAATTTTTTACTCTCAATGACAAAATTCAAAGGACAATTATTTATTTATATTTAATATTAATGATTCCCCTTAAGACATAGGCATGGAAGACAAAATAATGCTTTTTCTCACCTCCCAACATGTTCACATCTTAAAATCTAGAACCAGTGAATGTGTTAGTCTCAAACCAAAAGAGAATTAAGGTTGAAGGTAGAATTAGGATTGCTGATCAGCTGACTTTACATTGGGTAATTATCTAGGTAATGCCAATGTAATCACCCGCATCCTTACAAATGTGTAAGGCTATAGATAACATTGAGAGTCAGAGGCTTGGCAGCATTAGAAGGACTTTGCCTATATGTTTACTTTGAAGATAAGGGATGGGACTACAAGCAACAAAATATCACTGGCCCTTAGAATTTGGAAAATGTACAAAAGATTATTTTCTAGAACCTCCGGAGGAAATGCAGCCCTCATTAGACATTAAATGTAGACCAGCTAGGCTCATTTTAGACATCTGACCTTCAGAACATTTAGTTAATCAATTTGTATTGTTTGTTCTCACCTGTCAAAGTAACAATAAGAAACTAATAAACTAAGATTCATTCAGAGTGCATAAAATGGTATACACGAGCCATTTGTAACATTTAGGTGCTTTTAAAGCCATGAAGTCTTTAAGACACAAAAAATATAGCCAATACAGATCAATGAAAGGCATTATCAAATATAACACATGGCCTCTTAAGTTAATAATTTCTCCTAATGTACATAGTTGGTTAAAATGATATACTACTCTCTCATATTGAAGAACGAAATTGGGTTTAGTGTGAGTGGACAAAAAAAGATTTCAAAATTGCACACTATTTAAACATACATTGTTAGAAAAATGAAAAACTGTCATCCACTCTTTGAAAATAGCATATATCTGAAAATTAAATAAACACACACTAATTTTAAAGAAATTAACTTCTGCAATATGTGCCTGAAATTAATGTATCTAACTGGAATGTATTTTACAAAGTTATTGAGATACTGTCATTAAAGATCCACTTTACACATGTTGCATTTGTGTGTACACATATATATGTGTATGACAAAACGAGTAATATTTTTGCAACTAATCTGTGTCAATCACCCAACTTTTTGGCACATAGCCAAATTTGAATTAGAGAAAAAATATATGAATGAAATAAACAGTGTATAATTATAAGTGCTTTCAGTCTGGAAATGCAACTTTGCAGAAAAAATATCAAGCATTTGCATCATAAGGGAAATGTTCCACCATAGCAGCATGAGTATTTCAGAGGCATGTTCAGTTCCTCAGACCAGAACAGTAATAGTAAAAATAAAGAAGATGACTAAATAAATAGAAACAGTGCATTATAACTTAATAAGAGATGCTTTCGTAATAGAAAGCATATTGGTAGAACAATATCTACCAATTCTTTTAATTCTTTCTCATATCTCCTAGGAGATTCTACCCTTGACACTGGAGATCCTTTCCTGATAGTCTTCCTTAAAGCTGTTTAGGAGTATTAGTCATTGATTTAATTTATGACTCTGAATATCTTGGATTGTAAACAACATAGCCATTTGATTTATTAGAATTTTTAACAAACTTTAATTTCATGAATAGGTTATGGAAGAGTGATTGTAAACATGCCACTAATGCTTTGAGTATTTAAAATTCTAATTTAAAAATAATTTCATAAGCTTCTTCCTTACTCTGAGAAAAATATCAGAAAAGCTTTTTCCTACAAAAAAAAAGGATATGTAAGGATTAAGACCAAACCAAATAAAATTTTCTAAGACTATCTTTTAAATAGCTAAGGTAATATTATAAAATTCTCACTGATCAATTTACATAATCTTATAAAAGCTATGTGGCAATGAACTTGGCAAAGAATCTAGTCTGTATACTAATCTTTACATATCAGCTTTTATTATTATTGCTGTAAGTCATAACTATTATTACTAAACAACATTAATTAAAGACAGATTATTTGCCATATGTAATTCTGTAAAAGAAGGCAAACCGGATTCATTAAACATGACTTCAAAGTCTTAAAATAATATAAAATAATGTATTTCCTAATCTAATAAGACCTAGAACTTTCTTCCTTTCTTAGGTGTGATTTTTGACGTCTAATGTATTTCTTAAAAATACCATCTCATGAACAAATTTTATTTTCAGCACTCTTGAAACTATTTTGAACACAATGCCATTACTCTGAGATCTATTTACCTCTTCATCACGGCTCTCACCAGTGTCCCCTCTCAGACTCTGCATTTTCTCCAAGTGAATGTCTGCTGGAAACCTAAATTCATGATATTCGCATTCACCTCTTACACTTGGCCTACTAAGACACTTAGACATCACTTGTATGTATTCTTTATTTATTTATTTATTTTACTTTAAGTTCAGGGATACACATGCAGATCTTGCAAGATTGTTACATATGTATACACATGCCATGATGCTTTGCTGCATCCATCCCCCACTCACCTACATTAAGTATTTTTCGTAATGTTATTCCTCCCCAATCTCCCCACTCTCCGCTATCCCTCCTTTAACCCCCGACCCCCAACAGACCCCAATGTGTAATGTTCCCTCCCGTGTCCATGAGTCGTATGTACTCTTAATTTGCATTTGCTTAGATAATATTTTTACTAGCACTATAATTATATTTGTTATTATTATCTCTAGTCAGAACAATATCTACCAATTCTTTTAATTCTTTCTCATATCTCCTAGAAGATTCTACCCTTGATACTGGAGATCCTTTCCTGATAGTCTTCCTTAAAGCTGCTTAGGAGTATTAGTCATTGATTTAATTTATGACTCTGAATATCTTGGATTGAAAACAACATAGGCATTTGATTTATTAGAAATTCTTAATGAACTTTAATTTCATGAAGAGGTTATAGAAGAGTCATTGTAAACATGCCACTAACGCTTTGAGTATTTAAAATTCTAGTTTAAAAATAATTTCATAAGCTTCTTTCTTACTCTGAGAAAAATATCAGAAAAGCTTTTCTTACAAAAAAAAAAAAGTATGTAAGAATTAAGACCAAACCAAGTAAAATTTTCTAAGAGATGTATTGTACCTGACTACCTTTTAAATAGCTAAAGCAATTATTATCTGTACTAACAATTCTCCTAATATGTTCTACAGCACTAGATAATTCTTGGGGGATATTGGAGCATAAGCCACAAGCCTACGGGGGAATAAAAGAATTGAGTTGGATTTATCCTTACTAGACAAGATTGAAGGAAATTTAACGAGTAGCTAGGGAGGATCAGTCCTATTTCCATTTTTATTCTATTGCCCACTAGAACTTATTTCATATTGAAACTTGCAGGGTAGTTCCACCCAGATTTTCCACTTTAGGTTTATGTTATTACATCAACTCTTTATAATTAATTTTAGGACACTGTTCAAATAAAATAAAAACAAACAATAACTGCAACAAGCTCCAATCCTTAGAAAGTGTTAAAGGAATGGCATATTCACATCAGTGGAAAGACGGGACAAAAAACAAGAAAATATTTTATCAATATTGACAAGGACAAAAAGATATCTTCTTAATATCTTCTCTGCTACTTTACTATCTTCCTTTTTTTCTGTTTTCCTTCCTTCCTCAGTCAAGAACCTACTAAATATCTGATTGAAGGAAAGCAAAATTATATATATGTGTGTGTGTGTGTGTGTACATATATATATGTGTGTATACATATATGTGTGTGTGTACATATATATATGTGTGTATACATATATGTGTGTGTGTGTGTACATATATATGTGTGTATACATATATGTGTGTGTGTGTGTGTGTGTACATATATATATATGTGTGTATACGTATATGTGTGTGTGTGTGTGTGTGTGTGTATAGTAGACCAGAGTTTTAGGAGGCCAACTCTGGATTATAACAAGATATGGTAAAAGCAAGCAGAATTGTGCAGCAAGACGTCCTACCAGAAGAATCAAACCACATGCATTATGTGATGAGAGAATATGAGTAAAAGAGCAGTGCACATAAGAAAGAAAATTCTTAAGAGTTTGTTATATGAAAAGACAATATTCGCTTTGACATGGAAATCTAAGCAGAGAATCTAAGACAGGAGGGCAGAATCCATAACTGAATAGGTTTTCCACCCTAAAGAACTGTTTAATTTATGGATGATTTAAATTTTCTATTTTAAAAGTATATTTATTCCCCTAGAAAGTTACTTGTCTATAAAATATCCACTCATGTTAATGTGAACAAATAGTGATCTACAAAGTTTGGTTTCATATACTATAGTTAAAACAGAGATAATTTTAATTTGCTTAAAGATGGATGATATCAGTTATAATAGTGTTAATATACCTGCAGTTAAGAATGAAGCAACATGTATTTTTGACAATTTTAAGGGCATTTTAATAAACATGATTTCACATCATTAATATCATATTTTTAGAGCTTAAATTGAACAAGAAATTTATAATACCTTTCTTTTATTTATTTATTTATTTATTTATTGCCAATCAATGAGATCTTGTAAGGTTGCTGATGTTGGTTGGCATTGAACTCTTGGCCTCGCCTTCGCAAGCGCCACGACATCCGGCCGGAGCCACTTTGGGCCCCATACCTTTCTTTTAATAAACACATATAATGTGGTTAACTATATACTCAAAATATATGCCTAATTTTACTTCTTTGATCTATAGATTTCATTTTTATCATGGAATGAGCATACTACTGGTGGGAAGTGAATTAAAATTTTTATTGTTGTAGAATAATAATAATTTTTGTGGTTCTTTTTGCCTATTTAAGGTCCTAGAGAGAAAATACTAACAGTATTCTAATAATAAATAGCAATAATTTTGCTTGCAAGAAATATATTTGATTTATTGTCTCTTTATTTCCATTTGTTTAGAAAACTTTTAATTAAACTAGAATATGTGTTAAGAAAAGTACATAAAACATATGTACAGACTGATGAATTGTCATAAAATACACACTATTATCTAGATAAAAAATTAGAATATTACCAGAACCATACACACTAATGATTCTTTCTCCAAACACTTACTTAAAATTCCAATAACAAGCACATTTCTGATTGTCATCAAAACAGATTAATTTTTGTCATTTTATTTATATAAATGGAGTCATACAGAGTATGCCTTTATGTATCTAGCAGTATTTACACAATTTTATCATGTGAAATTTTTACAGAGAGAGTTTTCAAAGTGTTTTTATTAATGTGTGATATCACCTGTGTATGATTTCTTGTTTTCTCCTTCTTCATCCAAAATTGTTACTTTCCATCTTTTTAAATTGTAGTCATTGTGGTAGAAGCATTTCACCATGACTAAATTAAAAAAAAAAAATTCATGGTGAAATGCTTCTACTAGAATGACTGAAATTTAGAGAGTACTATGTGAGACTGGGTAATTCATAAAGAACAAAAGTTTAATTTACTCACAGTTCTACAGGGCTGGGGAGGCCTCAGGAGACTTACCATCATGGTGGAAGGCAAAGGGGAAACAAGGCACATCTTGCATGGAAGGAGTGAGAGTGAAGTGGTAAGTACCACACATTTAAACCATCAGATCTCATGAGAACTCCCTCACTAGTGCAAGACACTGCCCCCATGATTCAATCTTCTCCAGCCAGTCCCACATGGTGACTACAATTTGAGATGAAATTTGGATGGGGATGGGGGCACAGAGACAAACCATATTATTCTGCCCTGGCCCATCCCAATCTCATGTCATTCTCACATTTCAAAACACAAGGATGCATTCCCAACTGTCCCTGAAATTCTGAATTCATTCCAGCATTAATGCAAATGTCAAAGTCTGAAGTCTCATCTGAGGCAAAGCAAGTCCCTTCCACCTATGAGCCTGTAAAATCAAAAGCAAGTTGATTGCTTTCAATATACAGTGGAGTTAAGGGCATTGGGTAAATGCTTCCATTCCAAATTGGAGAAAGTGGCCAAAACAAAGGGGTTACAGACCCCGTACAAGCCTGAAATCCGGCAGGGCAATCATTACACATAAAGCTCCAAATAGTCTCCCTTGACTCCATGTCTCACATCCAGGGAATGCTGATGCGAGAGGTAGTTTCACAAGGCATTGAGAAGTTCTACCCCTGAGGCTCTGTGGCTGCCTTCACGAGCTGGTGTTGAAAGCCTGAGGCTTTTCCTGGTGCTCGATGCAAACTGTCAGTTGATGTCTCATTCTGGGTTCTGGAAGGCAGTAGCCCTGTTCTCATAGCTTCACCAGGTAGAGTGCCCCAGTGGGGATTCTCTGTGGGACCTCCAACCCCACATTTTCCCTAGGAATGTTTTTCCATGAGGGCTCAATCCCTGCAGCAGGCTGCTGTCTGGACACCCAGGCATTTCCATACCACCACTGAAATCTAGGCCAAGGCTCCCAAAGCTCAACTCTTGTCTTCTGTGTATCAGCAGGCCCAATATCACATGGAAGCTGCCAAGCTTTGGGGCTTGCATTCTCTGAAGCAATGGCTCAAGCTGTACCTTGGCCCCTTTCAGCCATGGCTGTAGCTGAAGTGTCTGAGACAAGGGACGCCATGTCCTAAGGCTCCATAGAGCCTGGCCCACAAACCATTTTTCCCACCTAGGCCTCCAGGCCTATTATGAGAGGGGCTGCTGTAAAGATGCCTAAAATGTCCTGGAGACATTTCCCCATTGTCTTGGCTATTAACATTCTCTTCACTTATGCCAATTGCTGCAGCTGGTGGATTAAACTTCTCCTACAAGTTTTTCAAACTTTTATGCTCTGCTTTCCTTTTAAGCATAAGTTCCAATTTCAGACCATTTCTTTGTGAATGTCTATGACTATGCTTTCAGAAAAAGCCAGGTTACATCTCGAATGCTTTGCTGCTTAGAAATTTCTTCTGCCAGATACCCTCAATTATCTCTCTCAAGTTCAAAGATCTACAGATCTCTAAGGCAGGGGCAAAATGCTGCCAGTCATCATGCTAAAGCATAGCAAGAGTTACTTTTACTCTAGTTCCCAATATGTTCTTCATCTCCATCTGTGACCACCTCAGCCTGGACTTCATTGTCCATATCACGATCAATATTTTGATCAAATCTATTCAACAAGGCTCTAGGAACTTCCAAACTTTTCCATATCTTTCTGACTTCTTCTGAGTTCTCCAGACAATTCCAACCTCTGCCTATTACTCAGGTCTAAAGTAGCTTTCACATTTTCATGTATCTTCATAGCAATGTCCCACTACTCCAGTACCAATTTTCTCTATTAGTCTATTTGCACACTGCTGTAAGGAACTACCTAAGGCTAGGCAATTCACAAAGAAAAGAGGTTTAATTAACTTACAGTTCTACTTGGTTTATGAGGCCTCAAAAAACTTACCATCATGGCAGTAGGTGAAGGGGAAGCAAGGCACATCTTATGTGGTGGCATGAGAGAGAGAGAGAAAGCAAGGGGGGATGTGCCACACTTTTAAACCATCAGATCTCATGGGAACTCACTCACTCTCAGAAGAACAGCATGGATGAAATCCCCTCATGATCCATTCACCTCCCACCAGGTCCCACCTTAACATACATGAGGATTACAATTCAAGATGTGATTTCAGTAGAGACACAAAGCCAAACCATATCAGTATACAAATGAAGACAAGTAACTGGCCGTTTCCTTTTTGATTATTCAAATATTGTGAAATATTCCTTCAAATCATCTTTCCTCCACAATTCTTTTATTGGTTGTTTGGTTTTGCTGTGATTTGAAGAAGTTCTGTATGTTTTCTGCATATGAAAACCCTGTCAATTATGTGTATTTTGAATACTTCTCTCATATTAAGATAGGTAGTTTCACTCTCTTATTTTGATTAACAAATAGTCTTAATTTAATGTAATTTACTCTGTACTGCTTTTGTACTATAATTAAAAGAATTTTGTGGCCTATTTTACAAAATATTGACTTACCACAAACTTGTAACAATACTTTTCTATTAGCTTCTGATGTATTATTTTTCATATTTAGATAAACAGTAGATGTTGAATTCATTTTTATGTAAGGTACAGTAGTCCACCCTTACCTGCAGGGAATATATTCCAAGACCCTCATGGGATGCCTAAGATCATGGATGGTACCGAGCCCTTTATATACAATACACAAATTTCATTCTTCTTCTTCAAACATTTGCAAATAGAAGATTAATTCTTACCATAGGTTTTAGCAACCTCTGTATACATTTTTTTTTTCTTTCCTTAAGTCAGAACTTTCACCTTTTTACTTCGAGAAAACATTTTGCATTTTCTCTTTGCAGTATCCAAATTGCCAGAATCTCTAATTTTGGATTTTCAGGCCGTTATAAAATGAAAATGATTCCTTGAAGATAAGCACTGTGATGTTCCGTGACAGTCACCCTGACAACTGAATCAGCTACCAAGTGACTCATGGACAGGGAGTGTCTAAATTGTGGATCCACCAGACAAAGGGATTATTCACATCCTGGGAGGAACAGCATGAGATTTCATCATGCTACCCAGAACATCATGCTATTTAAAATTTATGAATTGTGTATTTCTGGAAGTTTCCATTGAATATTTTCGATTGGAGGTTGACCATGAAGATCTGAAATTCTAGAGTAGGAAGCCACACATAAGGATTACTATATGAGGTAGAGATAAAGTTTCACATTTTTTTTCATTTAGGTTTCTAGTTGGTCTCAACGCCATTGATTGTAAAAGCTAGTTCTTCCTTGTAAAAGCTAGTTCTTTCATTGATTGTAAAGCTAGTTCTTCCTTGTAAAAGCTAGTTCTTTCAGTGTTGTTACCTGTTATAAAGTAAATGTCCATATACAAAGAAAATATTTCTAGACTGTTTGTGCTATTTCATTAGTTTTTATTCTTGTGTCTGTATGATGTCAAATTCATGGTAGCTTCAAATTAATGCTTAATATCTCATCAGATTATTCTTTCAGATTTGCTCTAGTTTAAATAATGTTTTTGTCCTCAGGTCCTTACACAAAATATATTTTGAAATCACACTACAAATTCTCTCTCTGTCTCTTTCTGTCTCCCTCTTTCTCTTTCTCTAATACACACACATATATGCACCACACACATGAAGCTGCTGTTATCATGATTAGGTTAAATTTTTATCTAGCATTAATACAGCAATAATTTATATATTTACATTACTGAGTCTTCCAATGTAAGAATAGAGAATATCCCGTTATAAGACTAAGGATATAAATCTTAAAGTTTTCTCAATGATTATTTTGTGTATATGTGTCTGTGGATTTCTTACATTATTACAGTTATTTGATTTTGTGTATAATATGAATGGTACCATTTAATAATTTTCACTTCCTGTTTCTTTGTTGCTCTTTTGTTAATAAACAATTGATGTTTGTATATCAGCTTCATAGGATGCTAAATTTCCTTGTCAATTCTAATAGTTTATCTGTAGATTTTGGGGTTTTCAAAATATATAGTCATTTTCTTTGCAACTAATGCCAGTTTTATTTCCTTATTCTGTTTTATAACCTACAATTGCTTGTTATTTTGTGATTAGCTTGGCTAAGTTCTGCAGTATAATTGTGAGGAGAAATGGTTCTAGAGAGCATCTTGGTCTCATTCCAGGACTCAGGAGGAAGATTTCATTTTTCCATTGCTTATGTTTCCTGTAGACTTCAGTAAAAAACCCTTTATTTGAATCAAATACTACTACTCTATTCCTTTTTTCTTTCTTTAAATACTTTTATTTTAAGTTTGGGGTACAAGTGCAGGTTTGTTACATAGGTAAACTTGTGTGATGGACATTTGTTGTACCGATTATTGCATTCGCCCAGGTACAAAGTCTAGTACCAATTAGTTATTTTTTCTGATCATCTACTTCCTTCCACCTTCCACTATCCAAGAGGTCCCAGTGTGTATTATTCTCCTCTAGGTGTTCATGAGTTCTCATCATTTAGCTCCCACTTTTAAGTGAGAACATGCAGTATTTGGTTTCGTCTTTCTGTGTTAGTTTGCTAGGGATAATGGCATCCAGCTCCATCCAAGTTTTGTTTTGTTTTCTGTTTTTAATCTTAAGTGAATGCCTGTTAAACTCTATCCAAATTTTTTCCTTGTTGATATAATCACATTTTGACCTTTGCTGTTGATTTTGTTAATGTGATGATTTTTAAACTGTAACTCCACCTTGATTTCATGGAATAAATGTAAATTGATCTTTTGGTATTATGTTTTTAAAGGTATATATTATTTCACTTATGCTGCACATACATTAATGTGAGTACATTGTTTTATAATTTTAGTTTCCTGGAATAACTTTCTAGTTTTTGTCTATAAAAGTTATGTTGGCCTTCAATATAAGTTAGAAAGAGTACCCTATCTTTTTTCCAATGAAAGCATTAAATATTTGGAAGAATTCACCACTGGATCTGTTATGGGCTGGATTTTCTTTGAGGAAAGATTTGTGACAAATATAGGAGTATTCAAACTTTTTTTGGTAAAACACACATTACATAAAAGTTACCATTTTAAGAATTTTAAAGTTTACAATTCAGTGGCATTAAGTACATTCCCAATGTCTTTCAACAATTATCACTATCTAGGTTCAGGCATTTTAATCACCCCTCCAAAAAAACCCCAAAAACCCATTCAGCTGTTACTTCCCATTTGCTCCTCCCTAAGCCTCTGGTAGTCACTAATCTGCTCTCTCTGTATATGAGTTTGCCTTTTGTGAATATTTTCTATAAATGATAACATCATTATGTCAGCTTTTTTTTTTTTTTCTAGTAGATTTAACTTAACACAATGTTTTTCAGGATTATCTGTGTTGTATCATGTATATATATTTCACTCTTTTTGAGAGTTGAATACCATTCTAGTACATAGATATATCATATTTGGTTTATCCATTCACCAACTGATGAACATTTGAGTTGTTTCTACCTTTTAGCTATTGTGAATAGTGCTGCTGTAAGTATTCAAGTGAAAGTTTGTGTTTGAGCAACTGTTTTCAATTCATTTGGGCTTACCTACCAGAGGAATTGCTAGACCATATGGTAATTTTATTTTAACTTTATTGAGGAAAAACCAATCTGTTTTTCAAAATGGCTGTACCATTTTACATTCTCACAGCCATGTGAGATGGTTCCAATTTTTCAATACTTACACCAACTCTTATTTTCCTTTTTGTTTTTCAATGTGTAACTGTGGTCATCTTAGTGGGTATGGAGTGGTTTTGATTTGCCTTGCTCTAAGGACTACTGAAACTGAAGAATTTTCCATGTGCCTATTGTCCATTCATATGTCTTTTATGGAGAATGGCCTTTTTTTGGCCAAGTTTTGTAATTGGGTGTTTTTTTCTTTTTTTGAGTTGTAAGAGTTTGTTGAAATTCTTGTATGTATATATTCATATAGTTCATCAAATTAATGTAGGTTTCTATTTTCTTGTACAATTTTGTTGAAATTTCTTATTAATATTTTTGGAAACTTTTTACTTATGGTGCTTTGTGGCTTTTACATGTTTTGGTGTTTTATATATATATATATATATATATATATATATATATATATATATATCATATATAGATGTGTGTATATATATATTTAAAGATGGGGTTTCACCATGTTGGTCAGGCTGGTCTTGAACTCCCGACCTCAGGTGATCTGCCCACCTTGACCTCCAAAGTGCTTGGATTACAAGCATGAGCCACCACACCTGACTGTATTATATTTTTATTATTATTCACTTAACCTATTTTCTACATTTATTTGAGATTTTCTCTTTAAGTGGTTGTTACGAAAGGTAGTATTTAATTGCCTAGTTTTGAATTTTGATCTTAATTCCACTGTGATTAGAGAAGATGTTTTATAAAATGTTCAATCCTTTGAATGGTATTTTGGTCTTACAGTAAATCATATTTTCAATTTTGATAAATATTCAATGTGACCTTCAATACTATACACATTCTGCAGTTGCTGGGTACACTATAAAATACATGTTAAGATATTTCTTAAATAAGGCCCTTTAAATAATTTTTTCAATGAATGATATTTACCTCTTCTCATTTTTCTATAATTTTATTATTTGTAAATTTAACAGCAATATTTCTAGGTGTACCCAAATAAATATTTTGAATTGAACGTAAGCTGTATATATAGACTGATTTACTCCCTCTCTGTCACTTCATTATTATCAATTCTGTCAGAAGCTATTTATTTGATTACTACAGAAAGAGATGTTTAGTGAAATCTGTTAAGTAAATGGTGGGAAGGATATTCTCTAAAGTTGGCTTTAAAGAAAGTTTTCCTGAGTGGTTAAATGGCATTTTAAGTATATGGTCTACATGTGCTGAGGCTACAGAGAAAACATAAATATCTGATATTAATCTAAAATATTTTGATGACTCAAGAAATATATTTAACTGATAGCTTGCATACCTATCTTATCATTACTAGAGAGTAGGACTTCAAGTAAACTACTCTAAATCTTTAGTTTGCACTTATTTGTTAAGACTGCTGCCAATCTTTATAGTCACACACACACACGTGTGGTAATTTGGTTTGCACCTATAACTTGGTATGACATTTGCAATAGAAAGTTGTGGTAAAACAAAATAAAATAAACATCTGTGATGTCTTATATTAGATAGTAAGTTATAGCATAAGAATAATATTTTTCAATTATAAACACTAAGTGGGTACTTATACTTTTTATTTTATTTTTAGTGGCCAAGGTAGTAGCTATATGATTGCATGTGGCTTAAAACTTTTTTAGTTAAAATGGTTGTGATTATGGTATCTATAGAAAACCTTTGAATGCTCAGTCCCTCATTCATCTGTGCAATGTGGTGGATTAGAAGGAATGTTCGGGAGATTTTGGTCCTGCTTGCAGGCATTCACTCCAATAACCACTGAACCAGTGTCAGATAGCTTTTCTTTCAGGCACACATCTTGGCTAGACTATTTAATTTCCATAAGAGAAGGTCAACTCTATTCTGAGCTTGACTGTCTGTTAGTGCATTTAGGTCAATATTTATCTGCCAGCATAGAATTGCTTTATTCCAATTACTTACCAGGGAATACAATCTGAAATTCCCTCCTGCCCACTATCTATCCATCTAAGGCCTTTCTGACAGAAGTCTATTTGTGGTGCATTTCTCCAAGGCTAGTCTGTTTATCAGCTCCTCCACATAATCTGAAATCTGCTGTTCAACAGTTCAGACAATCACAAAAGTGAGAAATTGCATCATATCATGTTTTCTTGTTTTTTTTTTTTTTTTTTTTTCCTGATTTCTCCCCAAATAATTACAGCTATTGAATTAGGAGTTTGTATAAATTCATTGCTATTAAAAGAAACAGCCAAAAAACTTTATTTATGATTAGAATGCAACAAGAATATTTTTATTTGAAGAGACTTATTTCTGGTTTTTAAATTTTATTTGTTTTTTGTTGGGATTTCTCCTATTTCTCCTGAGCAAGTAGATTTGCCTTACTCTTATAGAGACTGAATTTTGTTACACACACCAGTTTGTTCACTTCTCTCTTGCATCTGGAAAGCTAAGGATTGAATTGAAGCTCATCTCTAGCAAGTGCATGACCCCCTGAAATAGATTTTTTATTTTATTTTATTTTTATTTTTTTAAGATGGGGTTTCACCATGGTGGCCAGGCTGGTCTTGAACTCCTGACCTCAGGTGATCCACCCACCTCGGCCTCCTAAAGTGTTAGGATTACGGGCGTGAGCCACTGCGCCTGGCCTGAAATAGATTTTGAGTAGTAACTACTATTTAATAATAATTCTATTTTGTAGCTACTGCAGCATAATTCACTAAACAAGAATCTTAAATTCTCTCATTAGTTTATTTAGAAAACAATAGTAGTTAGCCCTAAGCCATTATGTCCTGGGGTTGTCAGTTTGGTAAATATGATGTTTAAATATCTATAAATATGGACTAATGATACTCAATATAATTATTTATTTCTAAAATTTCTTCACAAGTCATATTCTAATCTTACCTGCATCTTTGCTAGCTATAATTACATGTAATTTAGAGGTATATATAAAGTTATTTATCAAATGTACAGCTAAATGAATAAATAAATGAATTGAATGTACATAATACCAATGAATTTACAGAGCCGCTCATATGTTCATTGTATATAACTGCATTAAGATAGCTAAAACCTAAAAATCAGCCTATATATATAAAATTGCCAGATTGCTTGTGATTTTTTCATAAAATGTTTGAAATACATAGTGTTTTATATTCCATAAAACCCAGTAAAAAATTTAGTAAAATTTTGAATAATCAGTGATACATTTCATAGCATTTTCCTACATTAGGAATATTGACCTAATATCTTTTAAATATTAAATGACAAATATAAATGCCTTATTTTCACAATTCTTTTAAACTGTAAGAATCTGATTTTTCTATATTTCTATAAAGATATATAGCTATGCCTGTATATGCAAATATATGTACATATATATATATATATATATATAAAGTATATTTTTGTGTGTATATACATATACATATGTGCATATATGTACTTCAAATATCACATTTACTTCATTTTAAATGTATATGTATTTTAATAAATTTAATGCACCAGCTTCTCCTTTTATTTCAATTATAAGATATCATATTAAATGATTTTTGAATTCAATTTGTTAGAGCTCAAATCAATAAGATTTGTTTGGTCAGAAATATCACAGCATTGTAATCTTCCAGTAGCAAAGTACTGAAGACTAAACCATTGATTAATTTAGAGAAACACTATTGACTTTCCTGATTTTTCAACTATATTATAGTCATATGATATTTAATATTTGATTTCTCAATAAATGTTTATACATGCTATATTTTCTGGCATGATTTGGATTAGTGGTAGCTTAAAGCATGATTTGTCTAAATTTTGTTCTACTTTCTATCTACAAATAAAAAAATTAAACTAGCATTCTTTCTCAAGTAAAATTTCAACAATCTCTCAGTAATATAGAATTATTTTTTAGATTATGTGTGGTTTTAAAATCCCAATTTCTGGTAGATTTTGTGATGTCATGCAAAAGCAAAAATATTCAAGAAAATTTCTCCTTAGTAAAATATCTTTTAAATATTAAATTGGAAATATACTATCAACATTTTATGAAATTATTCTGCTTTAACCATTCGGTTATATAACACATGAAGAAACAACATACCGAAATTAGCAACCTTCTATGTTTAAAACCATATTTCCATATTAAAAATAAACAGTGGCTCAGAAAATGTTTTCTGTACAAAGTAGAAAAACCTGTTTGGAAACCGACAATAACAGTGTGTAGCAGGAAATTTCCATTGGCCACCATATTAAAACCGCAGGAACCCCACTTTCAAAGTGTAATCTTTTGGTGACAGAAAGTGGTCATTTAACTACTAAATTCAGTGTTTCCAACTGAGAGGCAAATGTGTTTTAAAATTTGCCATCAAGTTTTACTGGTTCTGTATGTTAGATTCTTCAATTTGTTGTGTAAAAAATATACAGGTGAGATTCAAACTTGTATTAAAGAAAATCTTAATAAAGTTATATTATCAATTTATATAAATCTCAGAAAGATAAAGAAGATATTTTGTTGTCCTAGATAAGTTTGTAAATTAACCGATCATTTGATGATTAAACAATGATAAATAAATGGATTATTTGATAGAGACAAGACACATAAATAGATTTTTAACATTTCCTATTCTTGAAGTTGTGAGATCACATAATTACTCGGAAGTAATGCAAAGTAGAATTCATTTGGTAATCTCATATAGTAAAGAATGCATTGTAAGGTTTTATTTCTAAGAACATTCTCAGAGGAAATTTTCTATCTTAATTATTTATTTATTCTATGGAATAAATAAAGTTCATAAAAATATGCACAAAGGCTGGGAGCGGTGGCTCACTCCTGCAATCCCAGCACTTTGGGAGGCTGCCAACGTGGTGAAACCTTGTCTCTATTTAAAAACACAAAAATTAGCCAGGCATGGTGGCACACACCTGTAGTGCCAGCTACTTGGGAAGCTGAGGCAGGAGAATTGCTTGAACCCAGGAGGTGGAGATTGCAGTGAGCGGAGATCATTCCACTGTACTCCAGTCTGGTGACAGAGCAAGACCCTGTCTCAAAAATAAATAAGAAAATAAAAATATGCACACAATAATAAGCAAACTCTTCTCTAACATTTGTAGGGACTAGGCCAGAAGAACAAATTGATGCCTATATTACATATGCATTAATATTTAAAAGTTATGAACCTAAAAAAATATTCAATTAGCACACTTGGACTGCTTAACATTCCACCCTCAAGTATGGCAGCCCCAAAAATCTTAGGCACCAGATTCTTTGCTAACACTTGTCCTCCTACTCCCACTCCTGGCACTATCCTGTACCAGCAAATGCTTCACACAAACATGTGTGAAAAACCCAAACATGATGTTCACTCTCCGTCCAATCTTCTGCATAAGTGACTCGCTTGCCAGTCCATTGAGTCTAAGAATGCACACACATTGGAGCATAATCCACATTGCATATGATAGACCAGGGAAAAGTCCGCATGTGCTCTGGAAATTAACTTGAGATCATTTGGGAAGAAACTCTTATCGTTCTAAGTACATGGCATGTAAATTAAAAGGGAGAATGCAAGCTGTGTGTGTTCATATCCCCTTAGCTCTGTGGATTACCCCCCTAAGTAGACCAGGGAAAAAGTCTGCACGTGCCTTGGAAATAAACTTTAGATCGTTTGCGAAGAAAATCTCATCGTTCCAGGTAAGTGGAATGTAAATTTAAAGGTGAATACAAGCTGTGAGTATTCATATCCTCCCAGATCTCTGGATTACCTCTTTAAGTAGAGGGGATTGCCAGAATAGGGCATTTTGAACTACAGGATCCAAGATACCTGCCCTTCTTTCCTGGGGCTAAGCCTAATACTGAAACTAAGGCGAAAAAAATATAATAATGTGTGTGTGAACAAATCAGTGTCAACTGCATAAACAGACATGAACAGTTTAAAACTAATCATGCCAGAGATAATATTACAGAAAAACTTACAAACTTGAAGTGCAAGTTCTAGGAAAGAAGGAAAAAATAATATATCAACGTATTTATTGTTCAGTAGATCTCAAGGTGTTTTTGATGATGAGACAATGGTACAATGAGATTACGAAATGTTCTTTCATCCTGCTTCCTTATGAATGAGATGCAGTGAAATGTAGTGAACAATGTCTGGAACAACATTCTAATAGTGGATATTATATTACATTTCATATTTTTATATTAATACTTTTCAGGTTAGCTAGTAAATAAAAAAAAAATCAAAATCATGCACTTTAGATGCAAAGACCACTTATTACATTATTTTATCCCATTCTCCCCCAGCAAGCCAGCCAATAGCAGTTGAATGCAGGGCAATGAACTCCACTAGAGTTCAGTGAACCTCAAAGATCTCCAGGGACTAATGGTAGTGGAGATCTCATCAAAACCCCTAATTCTCTCTTTATGTTTGTCTCTTTCCCTAATTCTACCATTTTTGCAGGCATAGCCACATCAGTTCCTCCACACATTTCTAATAAGTTTCTCCCACATATTGTATTACCCCCACCGTCCATGATGGTTTAGGGGAACTTAAAAGGTTCTTTAGACAGGTTGCATATATAAAAATAAATAATTCGAAGGTGTTAATTATGCTTAATCTTTCTCCTTTCTTTCTTTCTCTCTCTCTCTCTCTTTCTTCTTTCTTTCTTTCTTTCTTTCTCTTTCTTTTCTCTCTTTCTCTCTTTCTCTCTTTCTCTCTTTCTCTCTTTCTTTCTTTCTTTCTTTCTTTCTTTCTTTTCTCTTTCTTGAGACGGAGTTTCGCTCTTGTTACCCAGGCTGGAGTGCAATGGCGCAATCTCGGCTCACCGCAACCTCCGCCTCCTGGGTTCAGGCAATTCTCCTGCCTCAGCCTCCTGAGTAGCTGGGATTACAGGCACGCACCACCGTGCCCAGCTAATTTTTTGTATCTTTAGTAGAGACGGGGTTTCACCATGTCGACCAGGATGGTCTCGATATCTTGACCTCGTGATCCACCCACCTCGGCCTCCCAAAGTGCTGGGATTTAATGATTCTTTTTCCCCCTTAGGAGTGAAAGAATTAATGACAAAATGTACTTGATGTACTTTTTGTTTTCTTAGGCCATAAAATTTAGACAAAATGGTATTTATGTCACTGAAATGCAAACACAAAGTGTTCCTAGTACACTGTAGTGATTACTCTCAGACTCCAATTAGATACTCATTTAAATCTTGATTCCATTGCTAGTAATTGTGCTACCTTAGACAAGTTAATATTCCTTTATGTTTTTAAACACCATTGTCTTAAAAGATTATCTATAGGGTTATTTAATTTAGTATAGTTCTAGGGATACATGATTTCATATTTTATATATAGCACTGTCCAAGGACAAGGCAGTAATGAACAATGACAAAAGCAATAATGAGATTGTTCAGATGTTCTGTTCCTTCCAAACTCTCATGTTGAAAAGTCATTCCCAATGTTGGAGGGGGCCTACTGCGAGGTGTTTTTCATGTGGGACGATCCCTCATAAACGGTTTAGTGCCATTCCCTTGGTGATGAGTGAGTTCTCTCTATTAGTTCACAACATCTGATTGTTTGAAAAGTCTGAGATCTCCTCCTCATCTCTCTCTTGCTACCTCTCTCACCATGTGATGTTCCAGCTCCATCTCTGCTTTCTACCATGATTGTAAGCTTTTAAATCCTTACCAGAAGCTGGATAGATGTTGATGCAGTGCTTATCTAGCCTGCAGAATCATGAGACAAATTAAACTGTTCTCTTTATAAATTACCCAGCTTCAGGTAACTTTTTACAGCAATACATGGACTAACACAGACATTATGGAATTCTGGAAATGAATTCAGGATTATAAAGAGAAAAAAAGCACAATCTGCTTCAGTATTGCTCTAAAACAATACAAGCAGTTCTGCAGGCAAATAGAATTTACACATGGATATTCAGCATTGTGAGCCCATCCTGCCAATTTGCTGTTTTTTTCATAAAGAGTGATTTTGTCCTTCTGTGCACTATTGTAGTGTGTTGAATAGATGGCTCAGGTGGTATATTCAAGTCCCCAGACCTGGTGCTTGTATATGTGAACGTATTTGGAGGTAAGATCTTTGTAGATGTGATTAAGTTAAGGATCTCTAGAGGACATCATCTTTAACCTTGAATAGGCTCTAAATTCAGTGAAAGTATCCTAATGGGACACAGAAAAGAAGGCACAGATATATACAAACAGGAAGCAGATGGGAAGAGAAAGGCAATGATTAGAATGACACATGCATAAACCAATAAATACTAGGAATTGCTGACAGTCATCAAGAACTAAGCGTGGAACAGATAAACCCAAGGATTCCCTGGAATGAAGTAACCCTGACAACACCTTGATTTCCGGCTTTGGTCCCCCAGAAGAGAATACATTCTTGTTATTGTAAGCCACCAAGTTTGTAATAATTTGGTATGATATACCTAGTCAATTAAGACAGCTCTTCCTCTAATATTTTAGAGTTTCTATTAATTTTAAAATGTATATCATGCCCTATATAAATATATGTATAAAGACATACAGCTATTGATACATAGATATAAAATATAAGTGCTATATATAATTAATGCAAACTATTTTATATTAGTAATTGTTTCAACATTTGATTTTTAAGAATCAGAATGATGTCTAATGCACTTTAAGTTTTATTTTGTCTGTTTCTTTTTTTTTCTTTCTTTCTTTTTTTTTTTTTTTGAGACAGCGTTTCACTGTTGTTGCCAGGCTGGAGTGCAATGGCATGATCTTGGCTCACTGCAAACTTCCCCTCTTGGGTTCAAGTGATTCTCCTGCCTCAGTCTCCCAAGTGACTGGGACTACAGGCACATGCCACCATGCCCAGCTAATTTTTGTATTTTTAATAGAGACAAGGTTTCACCATGCTAGCCAGGCTGGTCTCAAACTCCTGACCTCAGGTGATCCACCCACCTCGGTCTCCCAAAGTGGTCTAAGGTACTTTGATTAAATTACAGTGTAAAGACTCCTGAAAACATTTTATTGTACAAAATGACCACATTTTTTTTCTGAATTGTTTCTTTAAAAAGAGCATCATTTATCATGATTTAAGTCATAAAGTAGCATCATCAGTCACGACCTTTGACATAAAATGTGCTAGCTGAGAAGACCTTTATTTGGTGGAAGACTGGTAACGTTCGTGTTATCTTTATATCTCCTTCTGGTCCAACGCTTTGACTATAATTAGGTGAAAGCACTTAAATTAGCTACTTTTGTCAGTTTCTTGAGGAAAAAAACACAAAGGCAATTCAAATTCTGCTCATTGACATCAAGCCATTAATAGGTGGAATTCTAAGAGTGTGATGATCACAACTTTAAAAATGAAAATTCAACAATGAACTGTCTTTGTTGGTGCACAAGTAATTGCAGTTTTTGCTATTGAAAGTAATGGCAAAATCAAAATTACTTTTATCAACCTACTAAGATAATTTAGCTACAGTCTAATCTTTAGCTATGACCTTGTTACAATAATTATCATATGGCTTTCCCAAAGGAGAAAGTAATGAATTAGCTTCATGGGTAACTATAGTATCATGTTACTATTTTTAAGCCAAGGATGTAGATATATGAATTTCGGTTCAGTATTATTTTATCAGAAAAACAAATTACCTGGTTCAAATGCCAAACCTATTGCTAAAAACATAACTTCATTATGAAAATCACCAGATTCAACTCTGTGTATTGTAAAGGATTTTTTCCCAAGTGTTCTTAGATTAAATTGTGCTTACATTTGTTTCCTAATTTTCTCTGTTTGCACACTGAAAGATGAACAAAGATGTGCCTTTAACTGTACACAACTATTTGTAGATGTATCTGGGATGGTAAAAACAACAAAAAAATGTGTAACTGGAATTACCTGAATTTGTAAAACTCAGTGTGAAACTTCTCTCCTGCTAATGGGTAAAAAAATTTATATGTACAGACCAGGAGCAGCATATGCACATCAGAGCATATATCAATACTACACTAGGCAAAATAAGCTATAAAGTGTAGCAACTTAGTGTAGCAGCTCAGCTTCCTCCTTTTGATTTTCTTGTTTCATACCTCTGTTAGGCATGAGCCATGGCAGAGATATTTTGGAATTTTAAGTAAGTAGATGCTGAGATGAGATGGGGTGAATAGTTCCAATATATCTTCCATGATGAAAATAACTCTCTAGTCATATGGAGAAGGATGCTTAAATGTGACCAGTATTGAGAATCCAAGCCACTGTAAGTATCAACAATATAGCATGGATAGAATAAAATATCTTTGGTTAATTTGCCCCTTTTGAAAGGTAGAAGTCTGACCCAGATTTAGTAGAGACAAGTTGCCAAGGTATCCATTCAAATAGAAGTTTTCAACTCATTGTGGTTCTACATTTACACTTTTAAAAGGCTTCAGGGATAACAGTGAACCACGGGAAGCGTGCCTCCTCACAGCTGGCAAGGACAGGTCTGAAAGAACTCATGCTGTCCCCGTCGCAGCCCACTAGATTGTGGCTGCCAGCTTGGTGTAAGTTGGTCATTTAGCATTGATTTCATTCTGTCAGACAGAAGCCAATCGGGAGTGATTCTTAAATTGTCTCACCTCTAAAACAGACACTGAGCTTGAAATAAGTCCAATGTCCACCTTCTTTTGCTTTGAAAAGGTGGAAAATGGTCGTAAGAAATAATAGCATTGCTTTTTTTAGTCAATTGGAGGAAATAGCCCCACCTAAATTCTGAAACCTTTGAGGTTAGGTTACACAAAATAAGAGATTCATTAAAATATTTTTAGCTAGAGTAGTTTCAGCTTAATCATTGTTACGTTTCATTTTTCTCATGCTACTTAGAGGGTGAGTCATATATGTGAGCTGTAATGCCATTTTAACCTGATTTAAAGTGCTCAGTTAAGAATGCCAGGCTACACTATTAAAAAATCTTGCACATGTGCTAAACACTGATCTTATATTCTGAGACAACAATCAACTTTAACTCAATCAGTTTAGTTGCATCATGTCAAGTTAATTCCAGAATGTGTCTGATAAAGGTTTATTAATTTTGGTTAAGCATTTTTACAAAGTAATCATAGTTTTAACTGAGGCCACAAAAGTATGCACACTTTTTTAAATAGTTGTTTCTGGTTCAGATTGCATCTGGACTCTAGGAGAAATAAATGCAAAACTGATTTCTGTCAATTATAGAAGTGTAAGTTATTTGGGATATTGTAGCTATTCCAGTAAATAATTTGAGCTGTGCTTCCTAAGCAGAGCGTTGTCATGACTGTGCAAGAGGATAACATTCTCTTTCTATTAACAGGTTGCTGACATCTTTTACAGCCACCTGGGGACCCTAAGATACCTCTGACCATTGTGTCCTATGATCTTGTTATTAAGTTTACAGCTGAGAGTGATGAGATGCAATCTCAAAAGAGAAGAAAATGCCTTTGTAAATGGTTAAATTGACAAAAACTAGAAGACAGCTTTTTTAAAATAGAAAAAAGCTCTAGTGCCTCAGAAAGAAGAGTTCTAAAATTTTAAAAGGAGATAATCTACACCGAACACTTATTTTCTTCTTAGAAGCTGATGGAAGTGAGTGGAATCTGGTAGGTCTTTGAAATAACACCTTGATTTGAATGAAAAGGATCATAAAACTTACTTTGTATGGATGTTTTGAGGATTAAAACTTTTGGCACCTAGAAAATGTTGATATATTGAAGATACATAATAAATATATGTATATGTTTATGTATATATAATATTTGTATGTATTATATTTATATATTTATTATATTACATTATTTTTCAAAATATGTTATATTTATATAATATACATGTTTGCATATTATAAATGTGTATATATGTTCTCATTTTAAATCAATGAGAACCTACCTAAACTCTAAGAAGTTTAATTTTTTTAATACAATATCTTTTTTGGCCTTACTGTAATGTTATTTTAAACTGATTTAAAGTGCTCTGAGAAAACATAACAAATATTAGTATGAGGTCCCTCATTTTCTAAGAATCATTTCTCAAATTTAAGAAACTGAGAAGCATAGTTTTTAAATGGCATTAATCAACATGTTTCTATGTTTTGAAGGAAGTAGGTAGTGGCTTTTCTTTCTATATAATTTTCAGCTTTTTTGGATCTTTGTTTTAAAATGCAAATTTATAATTCAGGGCTTTGAATGTTTATTTTAGACTCCTTTTTTTTATTTCCAATCTTCTGTGCTTATGAACTAAAATATACTCAAGACTACTAAAATTAAACAATGGATGATTAAATATGTATTTTGATTAAGATATTCCACCATTAAAAGTTTGTTCTTTACTTGATATCATTAAAGATATCTAGATATGAGATAGAGAGAAGTTGAGGACATTAAAAGAATGCTTCAGGGGGTTAATATAAGAGTTGGAACTGTTCTTAAATATTAACCAACAAAAACATCGATATGGTTTGGCTGTGTTCCCACCAAAATCTCATCTTGAATTGTTCCCATAGACCCCATGTGTCGTATGAGAGACCCGGTGGGAGGTAACTGAATCATGGGGTAAGTTACTACCATGCTGCTGTTCTAGTGATAGTGAGTTCTCGCAAGATCTGATGGTTTCCTAACAGACTCTTTCCCCTTTACTCCGCACTTCTTTCTGCTGTCTTGTGAAGAAGGGCATGTTTGCTTCCCCTTTGGCTATGATTTTAAGTTTGCTGAGGCCTCCCCAACCATGTGGAACTGTGAGTCAATTAAACCTCTTTCCTTTATAAATTACCCCTTCTCAGGTATGTCTTTATTAGCAGCAAGAGAACAGACTAATATAAACATCAATGACAGATGTGAATGCTCCATAAGATTCTGCTGAACAAATAATCTTTCAGTTGGTGGGAGTCATTGAGTCTAATGTAGTCCCCTTCTTAAGGGCATATGCTACAAAACACATCATCCCACAATTTAGGATAGAAAACAATAGCTGTTTCAGCATGCTCATAATTTTATAGTGCAGGAATTAAGGCAGGGCATGGTAGAGACAGCTCTTTTTTATGAGCATGCATTCCCTACTAGGCATCTATAATGGCTGGAAATGCTTATGATAGCTTGACAGACAAGCCTAGGGTCTTGAATCTGACTGTTACCTGGGTATTCAGTTTCTCTTTCTGTACAGTGTGCTTGGGCTAGGATGTCCAAGATGAGTTTTGACTCATATGGCTGGCAGCTAGGATAAGGTGCCTGGAACTGCTGGGTCTCTACTGGTATCTCTCTGTCCTCAAGGTCATTGTATGTATGACCTCGTGGCTACCTTGGACTTCCTCACAGCACAGTGGTCATGTTAACAACTGATGTGATACCTTGGTTCTTGTCTTCTTAGTTTAAAAAAATTAAACAAGAGACACACAGCAAAAGATATACAGTATAGAGTAATTTATTGCAAAAGAAAAATAATATTTGGAAAGTTAAGTGCACAATAGACAGTACATCCTGAGAGATATCTCAGGACAGACTGCTTGTAAGAGTGAGACAGCACTGATTGCTGTTGGAGAAACCCCCTTTATGGGAGTTTTACATTACTATTCATAAGGAGGTGGAGAGAGGTATTACTAGGAAGCATTTTCTGAATGGTCTTCTACGTGCACATGCACAGTAGCTGTACCTGCTGGTTTACATATTGCATGTCTCATTAGCATCTTAAATTTCCAGCCAGGGGTGTTTTTATTTTTATTTTTTTACTATTATAATGAAGAAGGAGTCAGTATGAGGACAGGTAAGATTAAAATGCACATGCTTTCTAAGAAGGGAAAGTCCCTTCTGAAGATAGGTTTGTTTGAGTGAGCTCAGTTACAATGTGAATGCTAAGGTTTGTCATGTGGGCTCTGCTCACCAAGGTCACTGCATCCCGAGGACATGGTAATTTCCTTGACTACCTATCCAACCTCAGTCCAATTGGTCAGACTATTTATGTGGAATCTGGGGATTAACTAAAATATCTAGTTGTTTTTCATTGTCTTTTTATGTTTAGAAGTGAGAAGATATTAAGGCATTTAGTTAAATATCGGGCTATTAGAAATGAGCTAACCATTAATCTGAAACACATTAAACACCAGATTTCCTTTCCTTTGTCATTTAGAAACCCATTAGAATTTTTATTTCCTTTTTATTTGGCTGAGAAGAGGATGTTTAAATGCCTAAATTCAATTCTTCTTTTCATAGGGATAGGATAAAGAAGTGTGACAGGTGTTATTGATCTTTACACAGACTTTCAAATCACATCCCCCTGTATCAGTTCATGTCTTTTGGGAATTAGGTAAGATGGGATGAGACAAATAAGAGACTTAATAGAGCACACTCCCTTAAAGGATAAAAGGGGAACAAGTAGGTGCAATTAGGGAAGGGCTATGAACGGTGAAAGGCAAGGAAGGATTAAATAGAAAGAGCCTCAGATCACAGAGAAGATTTGAAGTCTTGGGCAAACAAATATGTAAATTCCAAGGTAAAGGTGTGTTAGAGGAATACCACATTGGGCAGGAATGAATTGCTCTATTTCTAGGTCTCTTCGCTGTGTTCCTTTAAAGGCTGAGAGGATCCCTGGAAAGTGTGGTGTGTCGTGAAACTTGGTGAACTCTATGTTTGGCAACTGAACATTGTGAGTTAGCTGGGAAATGTTCAACATCACTAATCACCAGAGAAATCTACTCTCTCTTTAAGCAGTCTAATTGCCATTGTTTGAAAACTTTTATTTAGTAAAAACTTGTCTTCTTATAATCTGTTTTTTTCTACCTCTCAAGGATTACCCGAAGACATTTTCTTCTTCTTTTTCTTTTTTTTTTTTTTTTTGCCATGACCACTGTTTCTCTTGAAAGACATATACATGGTGTGTTCCTCTGGGTCTGATCACACAATCAGCACAACTAAGAAAGGATTAGATTAAGGAATTCATTACAGAGATAAGGTCTTGCACATTTATTAAGAAACCTAAGTTTTTTGTGTTTGCCTCTAGCATTGAATCTGAAGTTGATACAAATTAGCTGCAACAATTGGGAAACAAACACTGAGCATGAAATTTGGGATAACAAAGACAACTGGTAATTATCTCTGTCCCTCTCTGCCTCCAAACTCAATGATTCGGGTGTCCTGCAGAATAAACACATGTTATTTATCACAGAGCTACACACACTCGTATGGGACTTTGAAAAGCTAAAGGAGGAGATCTGCCCAGAAAAGAATCTAAACTGTGTGTCCCATGACTGGGAGGTAAACTAGCATGCCAGTAACAATGCAAGTGAGTAGCTTCAGTGTAATGTCCACTGTCCTTCTGAGCATAAATAGGAACTATCCCTTACTTCTGCCTTTCAAATATCTCTGAGAATTCATCTGTTGGCCAGTTTCAACCTGGAACTACACAAAGAAAATCAGTCCTGGAAATACCCCTTGTCAACTTAGCATCTACACACAACTACCTTATTGTATTTAACTTCAAGTATGGACAAGAGTATTTCCCTACACATAACAAGGTAAGAAATACGTATTCCAGACATCTAAAAATAAATTAACCCTCTTCCTGAAAAAAGAATACAAAGTCACTTTTGAATTATATTTATTTTACTCCACACCTTTGAATCCCTAACATGTAAATACTGATATATAAGGTTAACTACCATTAATTCAGCTTATGTTGGATAATAGGGGAATGAAAGAGGATAAAATGCTATATATATGTATATAGTGTATGCATATATATGTATATATAGTATATATATGCTTATATGGAATAAGAAATACTTATCACTATTATAATTTTTGTTTCTGCAACTTATCATGTAGTTTTAGCTGTAACTTTTAATTACTATTTTCTAAATATCAACTTCATATTCCTTTGGTAATTACCTTCAATAACAGGACATGGCAGTATTATGAGATTCTCTAAGGGAAATCTTTCATTTTACATATATTCTCTATTACCTCCATTATTTAGTAAACATCTTATTTCTCATTGATAGGCAGGCAACCAGGTCTATTATCTTTTTCTTTACCTCTATTGATTCACTGAAATGTGGCGATGGAAGTGATGAGGAGGACAGGACTGTTATTGCTTCTCATGGTGAAGACTTTCTCTTTTAAGGGGTAAAACCAAGACAGTCTGAAGTTGTGGGGATAGAAAAGTTTATATTACACTAGTAGGTCAACAGCCTTAATGGTCAGAAGAGTCCTTCCCTTTTTTTGATTACTGGAACTGTAAATTGTGGCTATCAGAGAAACAACACTGTTATCTACATCCAAAAGTGCAACAATCCAGGCTTACAATGTGTTCTTCCCATATCTAATCCAACCAGTGTTATGAATTATCTTTCCAAAGGCAATTCCACTATTTTCTCATGCCAGAGATTAGTAAACACCTGTAAATCCCAGTCATTAGTCCTTGCTGCACTTCATATGCTATTAAATAAATGGCTTGGTCAGAAGAAATGCTGAACAAAATATCATGACAGCAAATAAGGTCTACTGTTAGTTTACTATTCCTTTTTGAGCTCATTGAGGTATAATTTACTTACCTTAAAATTCACCCATTTTAACTTTAACATTTAATTCTTTTTAACAAATGTATACAGTTACACAGCAATCAGCACAGTTCAGATGAAGAGCATTTGTCTACACAAAGAAGTTTCTCATGCTTATTTGTGGTAAAGTCTCCCACCTCAAGCACCAGGCAACCAATGGCCTGTCCTTTGGCCTTTTCTGGAAATTTATGTACATAGAGCTATGCAATAGGTAAACCTGTGTGTCTAGCTTGTCTCACTTAGCATCTCGTTTATTGAGATACACTCATGTTGCAGCATGTATGAGTAATCCAAGTATTGAATAGTATTTCATCATATGTATAAATAAATTTTGTGTATCCATTCACTGGTTCATGGACATTTGAATAATTTTCAGCTTTCAGCAATTAATAATGTCTCTTTGAACATTCACATATAGTAGTTATATAAACATGTATTTGTTTTTCTTAAGAAAATACATAGAATTATGATTCATAGGTTATATACTAAGTTTTATGTTTAATTTTAAGAAGCTCACAGACTAATCTTTATGAAGTGTGTATCTTTAAATTTTCATCAGAAATTCATGAGGGATCCAACTTTCACATAATCTCATGAAAAATTAGTACCATTTGTCATTTGTGATAGTCATTCTAGTGGCTGTGCCGGGGTTTTACTTTACATTTACATAATAATCAATGATGTCGCGTGTCATTTCATGTGCTTATTTAGCATTCATGTATATTAATTTGTAGTCTATTTATATATTTTGCCTAAACTGAAATGTGTTGTCTTATTTTTATGGAGTTGTATCATTTATCTAGAAAACTAGTTTTTTTTTTTAATTAGACATATGATTTGCAAATTGCTTCTTCCTGTCTGTGTCTTGCTTTGCATGATGTTATTGGTATTTTCTGAAAGAGTCATGGTTTAAATTTGGTGAAAATTTTTTGAAAGTTTGCAATTGTTTCTCTTTCTTGATGATGCTTTCAGCAAAGTATCTAAGAACACTACTTCATCCAAGGCCAGAAAGATCTCTTACTTTTTTATTGTTATACTTCTGTCTTTATAACCCATTTGGAGCTAATATTTCTTATTGTATGAGATGTGGGTCATTTTGTTGTAAAATGATATTGTATTGTCTACTTGTTGAAAATATTTTTCATTCCCGATTGAATTGCTTCTGTCAATTTGTCCTAGTGAATTCTCCACTAGGCAATATAGCAGGTAAGAGTCAGGAGGCAACAGAGAAGAAGGAGGAGGAACCCCTGTACCACATACTTAACCCACATGTTTTTTGTGCAGTGTTTAAGAGGATTCTCGTGTATTTTACATCCTTTTGCTAATGGCATGCTGCAAAGTGCACCCAAATTTATGGTTGGGTGAGTCACACTACACTCATTTCATGAGGGCAGCTCAAGTCACATGGTTAATCTTTTTCTTCAGTTCAAGAATTCATTCTCTACTACTGAAATCTGAACTTCACAGAGCAATTATTCTAAAGTTCTAAAAGTTTTACTGTGATACTTCAGTAAGGGTCAGCCAACGTCTTCAAAAATCATCCCTATTTGATACCTGTACTTTGATCATGAATCCCATCACCTGGCTCTTATGGCCAAGTGGAGGCAGCTTGCACAGAAGTCAGACCTCTGGATTCTTCCCTCTACAGTATATCGAGGAAGTTCTGACATTCTAACTTTAAGTTTTCCTTTAAGTATAAGTCTCAATCAAGCAATCAATCAAACATTTAGAGTTGTCCCCAGCCATTCAAGTTAACACATTTAATCCAGAATTGGATTAGTGAATCCATATCAATATAATTGACCTGAAACATATTTCTTCTGCCAAGATTCAACATTTCTAGACTCTGTAGCCATGTATGATTTTTAGCTATTGGTCAGTATAATGTGGTAAAATATTGCAACTTTTTGATATGCATAGCACTCTTTACCTTGTGGGTCTTGCTGAGATTTGTAACTGAGTATAGGTCTAGGAGCAATGGAAGGTGATAGGAGTGTGTCCCCAGAAGGAGCAGTTCCTTGCAAGGCAGCTATTTCAAGGGAGACTATTACAAATTCTTCAGGAAAGGGAAGATCATTGTCCCCAGATAAAACAAAGGGTGGCTTTACTGACAAAGAAAGCTCTGGATAATTTAGAGATCCAAAGTTAAGAACTTATTAGAATCTTCTCATATGTCCTCATCCATATGGGTCACAGAACAGGAAGCTATACGCTGAAAGAGAAGAAATATTCAGAAAGACACAGGCATAGCTAGCAGCATAGAATAAACCAGAAAAAAATAAAGAACTTCAAGGAGAGAGTGAGCAACAAAGTTGCACAGCTGTATTGAGAAAAGAAAGCTAAGGACTACATGTCCAGGTAGAAAAAAATGAAAAACCTTTTTTTCTAAATGTTATAGCTTTTCTGTACACCTGTCTTCCTGACTACCCCAGTCCCTCTCCTCTGAATGTTCCCCATTTCTCTGTGACGTTCCATAATCATGGCATGTAGGATTACATGCAGCCTTATGCCACTGCATGTGATATAAATTGAACTAAGAGAGAAAAAAAAAACTATTAGCAGTGAGATCAAGAGCAAGACAAATAAACTTACTGAGATGCAATTCACTCATCTTTAAAAGGAGATTGATGACTCCCAACAGTGTTTTGAGGAAGATTATCTCAGAAAATATACATAAAATTAGTCTTTTAAAAGCATAAACACTAAAATGTAAACTAGTAGCATCATTAAAAATATTTTTGCTAATGCTAAAAGGAATAGAAATTATATTCGTGCAGCAACATCACACTGATGACTCATTTTTAGCATAATGTTTACTAAAACCCCTTAGTTTTTCTTAGCCCATTACTAAATCACAGATCTCTCTTCTGTACTCACAGAATTATCTCCTTAAAATATATTAGTCACTAAAATATATTTAATTTACTTGCTAAAATGATTTGGTGTCACAATCTTCCTATACATATTGCCTCTGTGCAGGTACCAGGCTATCAGTACCTATTCTGGACATGCAATGAACAAGTACTATATATGCTCATATAATTGTTGGAACAAATTTAAGATAAGAACCAATGACAAACTTTTGACATTGATCCTTATCACTACTCATAGTGTAAAATCCATCAGTTATAGTTCTATTCAGCTTTTCTATCACTCAATTAAACCTGCATCACTTGAACAAGACAGTACAATAATTTTTAAAATGCATTTTTAAAAAACATTAGGTAGGTGATGAGTTTTTGATTCATTTATTTAATACTTTTCTCATATTGGAAAAAAATACAGTGTTCATTTAACTGTAAAATATGTTTGGCTGTGGAAATAGAAATATTTTGCATAAAAGTACAACATGTTTTGATAATTGATTCCCTATTAAAAAGAAACCATCAGAAAAAGACAAGAGGTTAGTTCAAATACTAAGGTTATTTGTAAAGTATATAAGAATATGACATAGCAACAGATAAAAGTAGGTGCAGTAAGTTGATACATTTTATAAGAAAGAAAAATAAACAAAGCTTACATCCTATTGATTTTCAAATTATACCCAAAATAGCAAAATGTAAACATTTTGGAGTTTAAAGTATAACTATATGTGTGTGTGTGTGCACATGTGCATTTGTGTATGTACATAATCACACTAACTTTTAATATTAAAAGTTGTGTTCTAATAATTGGTTTATTTCTGTTGCTTCTATCTACTTCTTTTCCACTTAAGCCTTTCTTTTTATTGTTTCAATTTCACTCATGTATCCATCCTGGGTTTATCCCCTGTCAGTTTTAATTTATCATAATTGATTGATACTGACTACTTTAGGAGGAAATTATTTAACTGTGAGTGACTGGGGACTTTTCATCACTTTATGGAAAAGAAACAGCAAGCGGGGAAAGGAGAAAACAAGTAAATGTCAGTAAATGTGATCATTTTCAGGAAAAAGACTTCAGACACAATTTGGCTCCTTGAGCTGAATAAAAGCTTATGAAGATTAAGTTGACATAATTAATTGAATATAAATTTTACATCCTTTCTTGTAAAATAAAACCAGAGATGAAAGACTTCTTTGAAATTTAATGAGACATGAATATATTCAGAGACTCTATAATGAAATATACACAAAAGGAATAAAAATCAACAATATAATCATACTTTAAAACCATTCCAGAAATACTTGCTTCTGGGATATATTGTCTTTGAAAGATTTAATGAATAGAGTAGATATTATATGTCATATATTTGATATGTATGTACAGTCAAGGAAGATATAATAATAATTCACGTTACTGATATGAAACCTTAAATACAATGAATCAGGACCAGAGTCAACAATGCAGCTCAGCTCAGCCAATCAATCCAGGTCCCCTCACTCTAGAGTTTTGTTGCTATCATTGGGATCTTTGACATTTGTTTATCGTCACATTTCTTTTGCTCTCTTGAATGTATGATGAAATGTCAATGCTTTTAATAACAACATGAACAAACTGGCTATTGAAAGTTATGAGCCAACAGCTAAATCCCTGATGAAAAATATATGCACAAAAATTGAAACGGAAGCTATCATTTCACAATCTATTGGAAAGATAAAATTTGAAAAAAGCAGAGATGAATTGAATGTATTTTATATCTACTGAAATAACTAATATAAACAAATATGATGTTTCTCAAAATTCTTTAAGATAATTGGTTTACAGTAATTTCAATGAAAATTTACTTAAAATTTTAGATATTTTATAAAAGTTAATATTTTATAAATGTGGTTATGTACAAGTTCTTCAACTACAATTTGTATGCTTGAAACATTGTCAAAACATCTTACATCTTAAAAATTTACATTAGTTAAGATTCAAATCTTGTTACTAAATCTTGATTATAGTAAGAAGCTTAATTGTCTGAAACGATGAAACATACAATATAAAAGTTGAATATTTATTGGTAGAATAAGACCAATATAAAAGTTGTTTCTACATGTGACGTGTTAAATTCCATGTCTTCATATGCTATGTTTTTGCTCTCACCAAAAAAAATCTTTTACTTCTTTCATATTTTCTGAATTTTCTTTCATGGTTTCTGAATTCTTTCATAGTTTCTGTCTGTAGTTCATAGGGATTAAATCATCTTATACTGTTCCTTAATCACTCTTTTTATGCAGACTGCTCATTCCTTACAGTATTTCTGCATATAAGGCTATGCTAATCTCCTGTAAGTAGGAAAAATACAACATTCCATCTTCGGAAGTTGTAGGAATACCAGCAGATCACCAAGTTCATATTACTTTTAGTGTGGTTACATATAAATTATGAATACAATGACACTCTACTACAACAGGCTTATGTTTGGTATATATAGCAAAGAATTACACAAAGCCAACATTATCATCAAATAAGGAAATAAATTAAAAGTAGAAGTATTAGAACTGAGAGCACTGGCAGTTTTGCGTTCAGAGCAAGCTAGATTTGTTTTCTCAGCTTCATCAGTCACCGGAATATGTAACTGTGCATTTTGATGAAGGCCGTCTCTATGTGATTGGTTGCTTTCATTTTTTAGACGTTTGTAACAGTCCAAGAAACAAAATAATATATCAAATGATGCAATAGAAAATGAATTCAGAAACTTTATGCATCATATTTTGAATGATGAGGGCAAACTTGCTAGAAAACAAAATTATACTAGCTAATATGCAGTCAGCTAATAAAAAGGAAATAATTCCCAAATACAAAGTAATACTTAGAAATAATATTTAGAAATATATACATACATGAATACATTTATGCATAAATTTATACAAATATATATATAATAGCTATATATGCATATATTTGGTCAATCAAATTACCTTGTCTCCTGTGATAGAAGACAAGGTAATACACTCTGTACTCACCAATACACTCTGTCTCTCTCTACAAGCTCTACACACTTAGGAAAATCTTTGGTAAACAGGAAACAGTAGTAAATATAGTCTAAGCTGGCATCATTATTAAAATGGCCACTTGCTTTATAATTGTGTGTACATACTAAATAATCCTAAGGATTTGAATCAGGTAATATATTCTCTTTTTTATATAAATCAAATAAATAGCATCATGCTTTAAGGCATCTGTTTTGAAATAGCCTCCTAGAATTATTCTTTTAAATTAGTAAGTTTGATAAAGTTGTAAAAATGTGTGATTTTTCAATTTCTTAGTGTAATTTTAAGATCATAAGTATCTTAGAGATCACATGGTAACACTTTTTGAAATAATGAAATAAGTATTACTGAAGAATTTGGTGACTTTCCTGTGGTCTCACAGTTTTGTGAATATATGTATCTATTCAAAACAAGAGGGAAAATCTGTTTTGGCAGATGTCAAGACAAAATTTTTTAAAAATGCTTTCTCTTCAATATCTTAATTACACAAAAGGATTGTTATTCTCCTTGTAGACCCCCAAACGTGTAAAAATTCTATGAAATAAAAAAATACTCTGCTCAGCATCATTCTTAGTTAAAACAGAATTTGTATAACTTCATAATTAATCTAAAAATAAATAAGATATTGAGAATATTTAGTGTACTTTCAAGTAATTTGGCTTCATGATACTTAAGAGTATCCCTCAGATCATGGTTATTGAAGAACCCCAATTGTACAGATAAATATTTCATGTGCTTGTCTAAGGACATTATCTTTTTTTTTTTTTTGGAAATAGAGTTTTGTTCTTGTTGCCTAGGTTGATGTGCAATGATGTGATCTTGGCTCACCACAACCTCAGCCTCCGGGGTTCAAGTGATTCCCCTGCCTCAGCCTCCCGAGTAGCTGGGATTACAGGCATGTACCACCATGGCCAGCTAAGTTTGTATTTTTAGAAGAGATGGGGTTTCTTTATGTTCATCAGCCTGGTCTCAAACTCCCGGCCTCAGGTGACATGCCTGCCTAGGCCTCCCAAAGCACTGGAATTACAGGTGTGAACCACCATGAGAAGCCTAAGACATTATCTTAATTACCTTAAATTTTTGTTCCAGATACAGTTTTTCATTGAAGAATATCATTATGTACTTGAATGCATGCATTTTATAATCAACATTGTGTATTTCTTAATATATAAGGCATACTGCTATCATATTTTTAAAACATAATAGAATTAAATATGCAAACAGCAAATCAAGTCCACGTCTTCTAGTCCTACGAATGTGAATCAACAAACAAAACTTTTGTGAGAAAATCCAGTACAATAAAATGTGTAAAGAGTTGTTTTCACGAGCAAACATCTGTATGTTTGCAAAGAAAATCAGCTTAAATGAACCAAAGCCTTCACGATCTTTACATATAGTATCATTCTACTTAGCTGCTTTTAATACCTGGACTGCTTATGGCCTATAATTAGCCAAGAAGGAAAAGATGGCAGCAGCATGAACCCCAATTCTCTCTGATCTCTGAACCCCTAGGATCAAAGCAAAACAGTTTAGAGGAGTGTGTCTTGTCTCTGGGGAACTATATGACCTGCAACAGATGTGATAGAAGTGTCCACATTTGTTTGCTGGGTGCACTATGATTGTTTAACTGAGAAAATCAAAGTATTATACCAACAACCAGGATGTGCGCCAGAGCTCTACAACCGCCAAGTGGAGCTCTGTTCTCTTAGAGTGCGCTGACCAAATTAAAGGGAAGTCTTCTCACTGGTTAGATACTTTAAAAAGAGTCACAGCATTTTTATAAGAATATGTACTCCTAGACTTTCTCAAAAACTTTCGAATTTGATGATTACTGCCTTAACTGACATGCTTATTTAAAAACAAGTTGGTAAGCCTATGCATTATAGCATTTTGTGTGTTTGTGTGCCATGGATGGATATCTGCTAAGAGAAACCAAAACAATGCAATACAAATCCTAGCAAACAAAGCAAACACATAGAAAATGTCTAATTTGGTTTTAACCACTCAAGAATAATTCAATGTTTTTTTTTAACTGTTTCTTTTGACAAATAAAAAGGTAAACCATATTTTAATAAGGTTTGTATATGTGTATTTATAATATACTTATTTGTTTATATAAACTCATACATGTAAAAACACACATATCTGTGTGTATTTGGAATTTTTATTTCCCCAAAAATTATTTGAATTACTGTTTCTCCAAAGCATTTTTCTAAAATTTGAATTAGCATGGTTTGTAGGTAATCTTTCATCCAGTATAATTACTTGCATGTTTATTGATAAAAGTTATACCAAGTAAAGACTAAAGAATCTAAACTAAGCATTAAAGTAGTGAGAGAAGGAAAGAGAGAAAGAGCAAGGAAGGAAGGAAGTGAGAGAGAGAGATTATATTTCAATCATAAGAGATGTGCCAAAATTTAGAGGCCTAAATTCAGTGGCTTAAAATCACTCAATGATCTGTAGATTGGCTTCAAATCAACTGTGTTAGGCTAGTCTCCAGCCTCTGATCTCTGACCTTCAGTTTCTAGGTTTCAAGCTGCAGGTTTGATTGCAGTCTGCTTTTTGGACTGGCATGTATCTGGGCTGTATGACCAGCTTTATATTATCTTATTCTGAGGCCAAGGGTGAGACACGTTTGTCTCATGCCAGGTTGCTGAAATATAATACAGCAAGTCCAACTTGGTGACTATATTTCAACTGTATGCTTATTTCATGCTAGTCGACATCCTGTTGGCCAAAAGAAGTCACATGTTCAAGCCCACATGCAACAGGATGTGGATATATACTTCACATTCCATGGACCACATTAAGAATATGAAGGCATAGTTTAACTAGAGCAGACCAAAGAATTGACAATAATGATTGAATAAATCACACATGACAGAAATGTCCTAGCTTAGATGTGTGCAGGAGATTTTAGAAGGGCATGTATACATTTGATCATTCATTTTGCAAACACTCTTTTGCAAAAATCACCATGGTTATTTTTTATGGTACACACATGGAAACTGAGGCTTAAATAGGAAATGTGGTTTTCCCAGCAACACTCGTTTTTGTAGATGTCCTAGTTCATTCAGGAGGGTAGAACAGATTAACATACACTAGGTAGGTTATAAATAACAGAACTTTGTTTCTTACAGTTCCAAAGGCTGGGAACTTCAAGATTAAGACGTCAACAGAGTTGGGATCTAGGGAAGGCAGGCTTCCTTGTTCATGGGTGGCCGTCTTCTCATTGTGCCTTTACACACTGGAAAGAATGATAGAGCTCTCCTTGGAATGTTTTTTATAAGGAAACTAATTTTGTTCACAAGGGCTTCCCCTTTCTCATCTAATCACCTACTACATATCTCATCTCATCTCCTCATACCAGCACATTGGGGTTTATGATTTCAACACAAAAATTTTGGAAGGACGCCAACATTCAGTCTATAGCAGAAGAGCAGACTCGAGACTCCTATCCAATTCACCTGATATTGCAACATTGACATTTAGGTGACCTGTTGTCTATGTATAGAAGAGAACATGATCACAGACATTCTGTTAGAGAACTTAGCTCTTCACAGTGATGAAGAAGAGAGACTCCATGGAGGCTGAGGCTGCTGGATCACAGAAGGGAGGGGGCTGTCCTGTGGCCCAACCTACAATCTAGGAAAATATGGTCTTTCTTGTACCTTTCCTCATTGCTTACTTCACTCTTCCTACCATATCCTTATTGTGGAAGTGGGGCAGTGGAAGGCAGGGCATGAGATTTTACTCCTTTCATAACAGCATGAATGGAATAGATGGTTTTCTATGGGCAATGGGCACTCATCTTGAAATAAACACAGTAACTCCCCATAACATCTACATCCTGTTCATAGCTATGACTAATCTGCACCCTGACCACTCTAATCGCAGTGCTCTCCCAGTCTTCCAAGAAGGTAGGAATGGGTTCAAATATATGACCGTCTTACACCAATTTTTCTGGAAACATTGATGAATTTTTTACTCCCACATACACAGAGTTCTTCTAGACAAATAGATCGGCAAGGAAATACTGATTCAATGACCAGAATCATCATTCCCCAAACACTCTTGGTGCAAATAAAAATTACCACTCCATGGACTAGCAGTTTGAGACAAATAGAGGAACTGTGTAGTTTGATTGCTTCATATGTGCCAACCTGTCTTGATTTATAGACCATTTTGGAAAACTGTGTTAACCCAAAGTGACTATCCTAAGCCAATTTTAATAATATACACCCTTATTCTTCAGAAACACAAACCTTATCCGACCGCCATTCATCAACTGTGAAGACTGAAGGGTGGGCGTTAGGTAATAATCTATGATGAAATCACTTAATCTCCTTGGAAGGCATATAGAGTCTGTAAGGAATCACAGAGAACACACTGGTGAATATACCCGTGGGGCTGTTCGCAAAAGTTCACTTCTCACGTTATTGTGGCATTATTATTACAATATTCAAGACTGCATTTTATAAGTTTGTTTTACATTTCTAAATCAGCCATGAGCATGTAACTTTGCCTGAATCTGCCTATTTCTATGGAAAACTTCCTCAGTATTTCAGTAACTAACCTCAGTAAATGATGTATTTTAGGGGTAAAAATGTTACTGAAGACTGTTTACAATTGTATTTTATATATACATATATATATGTATATGTAATATATACATATGTATATAAAATAGTTAAAATACTTAATATATATATAAAGTGCAGGTTTATTTGTTTTCTTAGGATCTTTCCCTCTGCTCTGAGAAAGACTAGCTGCATTTTTCTACACTAACACCTTGATCTCAATCCAGGTTCATATAGAGATGACTTCAATCCTTCCTGTAGTTTGAATATAAGCCTCATTCTTGGTCAGTTACAGCTTATATCCATTCAGCTAAATGATTAGTTCAGAAATCATCATGTGATCGAAGCTGGCCCAATAAGAACACACAAAGTTATGTCATATTTTGTTGTTGTTGTTTATAGAGATTAGTATCATAAAATGCAGTATTATAATGGAATGTTGTACTGTTATGGGAAGGTAAGATAGAAGTATGGAGTTATGGATGGTTAACTTGGCCTCCTGATAATAAAGTAAACACAACTAAGGTAAGGCCAAGAATGGACACTCCCAGGTAATGTTTTCTATGTGTAGCTGTAACTGAGGATTTATTCCTTGGCCATTATTTATTTAGCTGCCATGATAGTTCATTCACTTATTAGGCTTTTAAGTTTAAAACACCAAAGGATATATATATGTTTTTTGAGACAGAATTTTGCTCTTGTTACCCAGGCTGGAGTGCAATGGTGCGATCTCGGCTCACCACAACTCTGTCTCCTGGGTACAGGCAATTCTCCTGCCTCAGCCTCCCGAGTAGCTGGGATTACAGGCACGCGCCACCATGCCCAGCTATTTTTTTTTTTATTATTATTTTTAGTAGAGACGGGGTTTCACCATGTTGACCAGGATGGTCTTGATCTCTTGACCTCGTGATCCACCCGCCTCAGCCTCCCAAAGTGCTGGGTTTACAGGCGTGAGCCACCAAGCCTGGCCCACCAAAGGATATTTTTAAACATTAGAGATGAGCTTTTGATACCTAAAACCAAACTCATAATAATAATTTGTTTGTTGTATTAATAACCACAAATTCTAAAAAGTTTCAATTTATGATAGTTACATGTAATTTACCCTGTTGCCTTACAATAAAATTTCAATACTCATAGTAATAATGAGATGCATTGCATATTATATTCAAATGAGAAATTTTTCTAGAAAAAGGATAGAGTTCCTAAGAATAAACCACCAAGTAATCAATTGTATTGACACTTTACATACATCTTGCTAGGATGTGGTAATAGATTAAAAAAAATTATTAAATACATAAGATTTTTTAAAATATCTATTATATAAAATTTAGCTGCTGCAGGTAGTGAAAATCACTCAACTGAATTGCATTAGAAGTATTAATTATTTTGCTATACCAGATTCATTTAGATATATTATTGGTTAAAAGACACTAAATGACAGATAATATGTACCAAGAAAAGCATCACTTAAAATATCATTCTTCACGATTAATGAGGAACCTCTTTAAAAAATAAACTTAGATATAAATTTGTATTTAATTAATTGTAGTGATGCTGTTACTGGGAGTTCCGCGTTGGAATGGATGGTTTAACCAAAGAGATGAGCAGAGCTGGAGTTCTGGACCAGCAATCTCAGTTCTTGTGACAGTGAGCAAGAAATTGCTGCTGAACACCAAAGTGCAAGTTCATAGCAAAGTTTACTGAAGCCCATAATGCACTCTCATAGGGAGAATGGACTGATTTCTGTGAGGTGAAATCAGCACCAATTTACAGAGCTCAAAGTGCTTTTATGGGATTTGTTGGGAGAAATTAAAATTCAAGCAGTTTCTGAGTGACAGTTTGATGTTCTTTAATTGGCAGTTTATGGTTATACAACTAAAGTTAAACTGCACATGTTTTTACACATAATTTATTAAGAAAAGCCCACTCGGAGCAAAACTATGTATAAAGTTCATTATAATAATGGTATAATGAGCTTAGGGTTAATTGAAATACAGTTTTAGGTTACTGGGCACTGGCCGATTAAGGAATGTCCATCTGTACCCTCATTTCTCCTTCTACAGGATATGCTGGCCACAGACCTTACCACAAACTCCATCAGTCAGGATGGAGTTAGGGTGGTTCTGGAGCTGAACTTAGATGGGCCAGGGACTTTCTTAGTGACGCTTTCTGCTCTCTTCGCCTACCCCACTAGCTGCTAATGTCTATCTAACTACCTAACATTACAACTTGAGTGTCTATATTTATATTAGCTCATCAAATGATTTTGAACAATACCAGATTTAAAGGATTAAGGCTATATGCCTCCAGATGTCGGTAATAAATAGAAATATTAAACAAGAACTTTGAATTCCGTATTTACAACCTATTTTCCAGTTGTATGGACATTTCAATATGTACAACTGCAATTGTTTGAATGTTTGTTCCCTCCAGAACTCATGTTGAAATTATTGTCATCATAGCAGTATTAAGAGGTGGGACTTTTAATAAGTGATTAGGTCCCGACGGGTACATCCTCATGGATGGGTCGATGCCAATATAAGAAGGTACGATTGGCCCCGTGTTGTTCTCTCTGGCCTTCTATTTGCCCATCCGTCATGTGACCATAGAACAAGCCTGTCCTCATGAGTTGCCAGACCCTTGATCTTGCACTTCCCAGTACATTTCTGTTCATTATAAATGCCACATTCTGTAGTATTTTGTTGTAACAGCACAAAACAGACTAACACAATGACTCAGAATTTTAAGTAACTTGATCAACAGTTTTTAAAAATAACATTAAAAATATAATAATTGTATAAATACATTTTATTCACTTTTCCTTTTGCTGTAATACACATTTTCATGATGATCTTTAATGTTTTAGAGCTGTCAGTGCTTTAATTAAAATTATATTATGTTGATCATTACACCCATTTTTACTTGCATAATTTTTGTATCTTATTATTTTTTGTAGTTTGAGAGTGTACATTTCATTTTACTTTTCTTAAATAACGAATTAAATTTCTGTGACTTTTTAAGATATTAATATAATCATTGTAGTTCCTGAAACTTTTCTAACATTTTAGGTGTGAGAATAACTTTTCTAGTTTAATATAAGGAGATAAAATGCAACAAATATTCCCTTCTGAAAGAAGAATCTATAGTAGAGAAACTTTTACTATATTATCCTCTTTTTATTGTTTTTTAAAGATAAGATAAAATAACAGGCAGTCTCATAAATATGAGTTTATTACTTTGCAATAGATTTAAAACAAGTTTCATCAATTTATAATCTTGGAAAATACTTACTCAGAATGTAGTTTGTATTTTGAATTTGATTTGATTTGATAGAATTGGAAAAACATCTAAGTTTTACCTTAACACAAGGCATGCACACACACACACTCATTTTCTTCAGCCATATTTCAATTTTAACTGGAGAAAACACTACTTACACTTTAGAATTTTTGAAATATTTTAATCTTAAGGAGTTTTACTTGTTAATAGAGTCTAGAGAACTCCCCATTCTCTTTTGATGTTACTTCCATGCAGTGCCTGTGCTAACTGATCATCTTTACTGAACACAGCCCTTCAAATCAAATTGAACAGGTCATTTACACATCAACTCTAATATTTAGCAATTTTAATGTAGTTTACTTGTGTCTTATTAATGTTATTCATGTTATATCTAGGTAAGTGTATTAAGTTATCTTTGGTTTTCAAAAAAGAAAATATTTCATTCCTCAATAAGGGCCAATTAGATTTAGAAAATGTAAAGTTACATAATTCTCAGTGAAGTAATATATTTTTGGAAATATACTACAAGAATATATTATACTTTATGGCTTATAAACTTGACTGATAATACAAATCAACTGGGAAGTTAGCTAATAATACAGATTCCCAATACACAACTCAGATTTAATGAAGCTGAATCTCTAGGGAAGAGTCATGGGAATTCTGTTTTTAATAAGCATCTCAGATGATTGGTGTAATTGGTATAATCAGATGATTATAGTTGAAACTTAATTTCAAGGTTAGAAGTACCTCCTGACTGACAATAAGTGTAAGAGGCTCTCCTGCCATTCTAAGATACGTAGTTTCCACAGTAGACAAAGAATCATTGAAATATTCTATTAGACATGAATGAGCAAATATGTACCATTGAAAGAGAACTCTTGCAGCAATGTGACAAATGGTGGTCGATACTAGAGGCAAGAAAGCCAAGAAATGGCACCTGTTTTTCAGATGTTCAGTGAGATAATCCTTTAATAGTGCAGTTACTGTGGCACCTTCACATGAAGATAGACTTTGAAAGGCATGAGGAAATAGCCTTACTTGCTGATTATTAGGGATAAAAGTAACCTACTGTATTGGATTGCTAGGGCTGCCATAACAAAACACCACGGACTGTATGGCTTAAATAGCATTATTGTCTTATTGTCTCCCAGTCCTGGAGGCTGAAAATTCAAGATCAGGCTATCAACTGTCTTCTTAGGCCTCTCTCTTTGGCTTACAGATAGCCACATTCTTGCCGTGTGCTCAGATGACCTTTTCTCTGTATTCATGCACAACCCTAATGTCACTTTTAGCACACAAAGTTTGTCTTCATATAAGATCACCAGTCAGATTGGATTTGGTCACACCCTAAAGGTCCTTTTTAACTTAGTCACCACTTTAAAGGTCCTTCCTTCAAAAATAGTCATATTCTGAGATTCTAGAAGTTAGACTTTCAACATATTGTTTGGGGAGGGAGAAGGATTCTGCTTATATGCGTAAAGCTCAGAAGACACCAAGAACGATATTTTAACACCTAATTAGGTTTCAATGTACTTTTCCAAGGCAAGAAATAGATATAAAAGATAAACAACATCGATAATAAAGTTCATTCAAGTATGTTATGGTTGAATAGCTTATGGAAAATTAAAGCAGAGGTACAGGTAGACAATAGATTTGTGCATCTATGTAGAAATGTGTTTGTATCTGTGTGTGTGTGTGTGTGTGTGTGTTCATCTTTGTAGGTTGTGTATACATAATAAGATTGCTGTATTAGAAGAAAGTAAAATAGTAGTTTCCAGGGGATGGACAGAGGCAAATGGGGAGTTGATGTTTAATATGTACAAGTTTTAGTTTGGGATGACAAAAGCTCTGGAGATGGATTGTGGTGATGGTTACATAATAAACAGAGGCCTCAGAGGCAACACAACATATCTACAACCATTCGATCTTTGACAAACCTGACAGAAACAATGGGGAAAGAATTCCCTGTTTAATGAATGGTGTTGGGAAAACTGGCTAGCCATGTGCAGAAAGCAGATACTGGACCCCTTCCTGACACCTTACACTAAAGTTAACTCCAGATGGATTAAAGACTTAAACATAAGACCTAACACCATACAAACCCTAGAAGAAAATCTAGGCAAAACCATTCAGTACATAGGCGTAGACAAGGACTTCATGATCAAAAACCAAAAGCATTGGCAACAAAAGCTGAAATAGACAAATGGGACCTAATCAAACTCCACAGCTTCTGCACAGCAAAAGAAACAGTCATTAGAGTGAATCGGCAACCAACAGAATGGAAAAAAATTTTTGCAGTTTACCCATCTGACAAAGGGCTGATATCCAGAATTTACAGAGAACTAAAACAGATTTACAAGAAGAAAACATACAAGCCCATCCAAAAATGGGCAAAGGATATGAACAGACATTTTACAAAAGAAGACATACACAAGGCCAACAAACATAAAAAAATGCTCATCATCACTGGTCATTAGAAAAATGCTAATCAAAACCACATTGAGATACCATCTCATGCAAGTTAGAATGGTGATCATTAAAAAATCTGGAGACAACAGATGCTGGAGAGGATGTGGAGAAATAGGAACACTTTTACACTGTTAGTGGGAGTGTAAATTAGTTTAACCATTGTGGAAGACAGTGTGGCGATTCCTCAAGGACCTAGAAATAGAAATTCCATTTGACCCAGCCATCCCATTACTGGATATATATCCAAAGGATTATAAATCATTCTACTATAAGGACACATGTACACAAATGTTCATTGCAGCACTGTTTACAATAGCAAAGACCTGGAACCAACCCAAATGTCCATCAATGATAGACTGCACAGGGAAAATGTGGCACATATATACCATGGAATATTATGCAACCATCAAAAACGATGATTTCATGTCCTTTGCAGGGACATGAATGAACCTGGAAGCCATCATTCTCAGCAAACTGACACAAGAACAGAAAATCAAACACCACATATTCTCACTCACAGGCGGGTATTGAACAATGAGAACAGATGGACACAGGGAGAGGATCATCACACACTGGGGTCTGTAGGGGGTAAATAGGGGAGGAACGGGGAGGGGAGTTGGGGAGAGATAGCATGGGGAGAAATGCCAGATATAGGTGATGGGGAGGAAGGCAGCAAACCACACTGCCATGTGTGTACCTATGCAACAATCTTGCATGTTCTCCACATGTACCTGAAAACCTAAAATGCAACTAAAAAAAAAATATGATTGTACTTATGTCACAGAACTGTATATTGAAACATTATTTAAATGGTCAATTTTATGTTATTTGTATATGACACAATAAAAACACAGTTTCTACCACTCCAAAAAATATATATAATATAAAATGAGGGGAAAATTGGATAATGAATAATTCTTACCTTTACTCTTCAAAATGTCCAAAAGTGTTATAATTGATTCATTTAAGATTAATTTTTTTTCCCCTCATGCATCCTTATTAGTTGTACAACAAACAACTTTACTTCTCTCTTGTGAAAGAAGCTTAAGGGTATACCTCATTAATTTAAGCTTTGACATGTCTTAGCCTTCCTGCCTCTGTGCGTTGTGTTGTTTCTTGTGTGTAGCTGGATGAAAATAGAGAGTGGTTAGCTGTGCATTTCTGTACTAGCACAGCCTCTATTACCTTCATTCTGCCTCAAGAAATTGGCTTCTCAACCAATTGACGTGATTTCAAGGTTTTTACCCTTTTTTGTAATTAAAAATATTCCTTAAATGAATTAGAATAAGTCATTTTATTCAATGAAAACAGCAGTTCCTAAACATTTTGGCAGCAGGGACCAGTTTCATGGAAGACAGTTTTTCCACGGAACCTGGTTAGGAAAGGTTCGGAATGACTTAAGTACATTATGTTTATTGTGCACTTCATTTCTATTGTTATTACATTGTAATAAATAAACAATTATGCAACTCACTATAATTTAGAATCAATGAGAGGTCTGAGCATGTTTTTCTGTGTGAAAGGAAAACGAATCCTTAGTGATTTGGGGCCCCCAAATCACTAAGCTAAAGGGAAAAGTAAGCTGGGATTTGCTTAGAACAAACCTGCCTCTCATTCTATTCAGTCACCCCTCTTTTCACTGAGATAAATGCATATCTGATTGCCTCCTTTGGAGAGACTAATAAGAAACTCAAGGGAATGCAACCATTTGTCTCTTATCTACCTATGACCTGGAAGCCCCCGCCCTGCTTCAATTCTCCCCACCTTTGTTTCCAGTTGTCTCTTCATATGTTGATTGATGTCTCCTGTCTCCCTAGAATGCATAAAACCAAACTGTGCTCTGACCATCTTGGGCACATGTTGTCAGGACCTCCTGAGGCTGTCACTGGTGTGTGTGCTGAGCCTTAGCAAAATAAACTTTCTAAATGAACTGAGACCTGTCTCAGATTTTTAGGGTTTACACTTTTAAGTAGAATATCCCATCTGGGGGTGCAGATCATCAGGCATTAGATTCTCATAAGAAGCAAGCAACCTTGATCCCTTGCATGTGCATTTTACAGTAGGGTACAGTAGGGTTTGTGCTGCTACGATTAATTATCTAACATCACGGCTGATCCAATGGGAGAGGAGCTCAGGCAGTAAGGTGAGTGATGGGAAGCAGTCTTAAATACAGACAAAGCTTTGCTCACTGACCCACAGCTCACATCCTGCCATGCAGCCTGGTTGCTAACAGGCCACAGATGCATACCAGTCCAGTCTGTGTCCTGGGGTTTGGGAATCCCTGAAATAGAACATTCAAGACTATATGACGTAGCATCTTTTCAATATGATTTTATGTTACAAATGCATGCATATATGAGACAATAACATTTCAATAAAAAATTAAAGAAGGCTGAACATGATGGCTCACGCCTATAATCCCAGCACTTTGGGAGGCTGAGGCATATGGATCATGAGGTCAAGAGATCGAGACCATACTGGTCAACATGGTGAAACCCCATCTCTACTAAAAATACAAATATTAGCTGGGCATGGAAGTGCACACCTGTAGTCCCATCTACTCGGGAGGTTGAGGCAGGAGATTTGCTTGAACCCAGGAGGCAGAGGTTGCAGTGAGCCAAGATTGCACCATTGTACTCCAGCCTGGGTAACAAGAGTGAAACTCCATTTAAAAAAAAAAAAATTAAAGAAATTAGAAAATATTAGACACATCACTTTGTGACAAGATCGAGAGAGCATATATTAAAAAAAAATAAGCTGAAAGTATCCAGAAGAAAATTAAGATAATGTCCATTAATTATTTTCTCTAAAAATTTGAGAGTCATACAAATTTTAAGTCACTAGTTTACAAAGGAATCCCAGTAATACAACTCTAGCCATTAAAACGATATTATTTAAGAAACTACCTCTTTACCCATTCATACTGGTTTATTTATGCAAGAGGTTATTCACTTCAATTTAATATATTCTGTATTTATAATAAAAACCAATATAACACTTTTCTGTTCTCATAAATAGTTTTGTTACCAGTAGAAGGTTTCCAGATTCTTGGCATCTTGAACAAAAAAATGGACAAATGCACAAATAAAGCGAGGAAGTAAAAGCAGATATTTATTGAGAATGAAAGTACACTCTACAATGTGTCCCAAGAGAAGGTCTCGAGTCCCGCTGACAGAATTTTCTGGGCTTTCAATACTCTAGAAATTTCCCATTGGTTACTTGGCATATATTCTAAGTAAATGAAGGGAATGAAGTGAAGCCACAGAGCCATTTACTCGGAATGCACTCTATTGTAAATGGAGAGCACATTACTTGGTGTGTGTGATCTATGTCAATAGAGAGGACGAATGGGAAGCTACAAAGCCATTCACATTCCTGTCGTTGCTGAAGTGCTTTCATTTGATTTAGTTCCAGGAAGTCAACATGGATCAGCCTTCCGTTTCCTGCCTCCAGGCTCCATTCTCCTGCCTCAGTTTCAGAAGAAAATGTTTAGGATAACTTGTATAGTTAATTATTTCTGTTATCTTAGTAATTTACATTATTCTTAGCTTTATTTTTTTTTAAAGAAAACACTAATAATAGTACCAACATTACTACAATCCCTCCCTCCATCAAAAAAAAAAAAAAAAAAAAAAAAAAGCAGATACCTGGAAATGGTTTCTTGATGACAGCACTCATTGGTTTAGAGTAACCTTGATACATATTGTGAATCAGTTCTATTTATATCCCTTGCTCTCAGTTTATATAAAGTTAGTTGGAAATTTTATGTATGTATGTATATGTGTATATATACAGTAAATACATATGCTTATGTATGTATATATGCCTATATGTGCTTATACATATAGACACTTCTATTTGTTTCTACAAGCATTTATTATTTATTTAATATTGTGAATATAATTATTTACTATCTTTCCTTTGAAATAGTATTTATGCAATACTAAAATGCCAATTTTAATTTTTTTATTAAGCATGCTTTATTTTCATTCATTCATTTTGACTTTCAGACAAGGGCAATTGAAACAAATATAACAATATCATAAAGATTTTCATGCTATTGATGAAAATATTATGTGAATTTTTGTATTTATTTTTTATGAAGGACATGAACAATTAATTATCAAAATGGAAAAAAATAGCTGAGACTTCAAGAGTATCCTGGAATTTTTTTTTTAACCGTGATTCATCTCAGACCATCTGTATGGTGGCAATAAATCATTAAAAAATATGCCCATGCAGTTTTTCAAAATACAATTTAGTCTACTTCCTCCCCCAAACTGTTTTTCACTCCCAGGGTTAGTGGTTATATTTTATTTACACAAACATGGTGGGAAGATGATTGTGTCATCCTAGCTGCAGATACCTGGAAATTGTTTCCTGATTACAGCTCTCATTGGTTTAGAGTAACCCTCTACATTTTGTAACTCACTTCTGTCTATAACCCTTATGGATAAAGTTGCAGAATACTTTTAAATGTTTTTTCTTAGTGTTTTCTGTATTAAGTATTCTACTTTATTCTTGCAAAACAGGAGAACAAACTCACAGAATCTAGTTGCCAGAAGGAGACCAAATCAAGCATGTTTTTTGCTATTGAGTTGCTCTAATAACTGAATAAATGCTTGTCTAACTAGTTGTCTCCAAGAAGTTTAAGCCTTGTAATTCTAACTGGAAATAATCTTATGTCTTTGTTAGATATTTTTGTGTCTTTATTTTTTCTAGGTGCTTTTATATTACAATATAGAAGATTAAAACATAAGCAGCTAAAAGAAAAAAAAACCTTAATAGGTTAAACAACTATTGTTTCTCCCAGTGTTAGCAATGTGCATGCATTAATTATATTCAGAAAAATTCAGTAACATGCTCAAAGCTGTGAAGCCTACGTTTAAAAAATGTCACTGCTATATAAGCCTACATGGTAATTATTTTTTCTGATATATCACACTGCCTATAAGAAAGGCAAAAATTCTTTGCTGGCATAGGTTGATGTGATCCAGAATATTTTTAAGTTGTCTAAGGATGCCATTTAATGCTGTTTGGGCATTTATTATTTCAAGCATAATATTATTTGTGGTTACTGTATTTGTTCTAGACTAGACCAGCACTTAGGCTTTCTCTGAAAACCAGCTCTTGGCCAGGTGCTCTGGTTCACGCCTGTAATCCCAGCACTTTGGGATGCCAAGGCAGGCGGATCACCTGAGGTCATGAGTTTCAGACCAGCCTGGGGTTTCAATTGTGAAACCCCATCTCTACTAAAAAATACAAAAATTAGTAGGGTGGGTGGTGCAGGCCTGTAGTCCCAGCTACTTGAGAACTGAGACAGGAGAATCACTTGAACCCAGGAGGTGGAGGGTGCAGTGAGCCGAGACTGCACCATTTTACTCCAGCCTGGGCAACAGAGCGATACTCTGTCTCTAAAAAATATAATAATAAAATTAAAAATAAATCTTGCTTTTTGTTAAGATTCTCTGTGTTTCAAGGTTTCAATAAATATGAATTCTTATATGAATATTATAGAGATCCAAATCAATTGAACTCAACTGGAGAAATAATTTTTGTGTTAACATAGTTTTATAGTTATTTTTCACTCACATTCAGTAATTATTTCTATCTCCAAAACTACGATGACAATAAGAATGTAGTGACACCTCCTTTTACTTTGAATTTTTGCAAATTTCTTATTTTACAAATCTAAAGAAACTGACCCAAAATGGAACTTTTATTTAAATTTTAGTTTCTATTTAATATGAAAATACAGTAATTCTCACACGAATTCATTCAAGATTAACTTTGATTTCTAGAATCATATAATGAACTGGCTTATTGATATATTCACTTAACATTTGTAAAATAGAAATCTCACTTTTGCCATCACCAAAGTTGTTTTTCTCTTACTCTTCTGCAAGTTTGTCAATATCTGTTTTCTGAACCCAAAAACTTGAAATTCAACTTTGATTCATATTTTTCCTGATATCTTGCCTTAACAACATAAATAAATCCTATCTTCTTTTTATTAAAATACATTAAAGATTTTACCTATTAAATTTTTCCTAGCTATGGACAAAACCCATAGCTAGGACAAAACCCATAGGAAGGACAACACTTAATTGGTAAAATCAATGTATTTTAATAAAGTACTATAAAAGTATTATATAATATTGATATATTTTATATAATATTTTGATGTATTTTAATAAAATACTATAAAAATATATTAGTACTATCTTTTTTTCTTCCCATTAGGATTTTCATCATGGGTACCAATATGGTTTGGCTGTGTTCCCACCCAAATTTTCTCTTCAGTTGTAGCTCCCACAATTCCCATGTGTCGTGGGAGGGACCCAGTGAGAAGTAATTGAATCATGGGGGCAGGTCTTTCCTGTGCTATTCTTGTGAAAGTGAATAAGTCTCACAAGATCTGATAGTTTTATAAAGGGAAGTTTCCTTGCACAAGCTCTCTTGTCTGCCACCATGTGAGATGTGCCTTTCACCTTCCGCCATAATCATGAGGCTTCCCCAGCCATGCAGAACTATGAGTCTATTAAACCTCTTTTGTAAATTGCCTGCCCTTAGGTATGCTTTTATCCATAGCATGAAAAAAAAGACTAATACAGGGACATGCTTGAAGTAGCCTGCTGGAATTTGAGGCCACCTACAGTGCCCAAACCTGCTCAGATAAGACTATCTTTACAAACGAGCCCCATCAACTAATTAAAAAAGCTGAGCTTAAAAGCCTATGCCAGTTCAGAAGAATTGACCAGAAAACTCACAGATTTATTGGAAATAAAGGTTTATTGCTTTTTGTCATTGACATATCGTGATTGCTTATTAGAAAATACTATGTGATATTAAATTAGTGAAAGTGTATGAATGTGTGTGTATGTGTGTATAAATTTTCTTGTCTCATTTTGGTAATTGAGTTACATAAGCAGGTTCAAATGCATTAGATTAGGTAGCTTGCCATGTTTTCTGTACTTTGAACAATTTTTACAATACCTACATTCTTCATCCTTAGTGTTTCATCTTATTTTTGGTTTATTAAGATTTTTGTTTAATTCCTGGAGCCAATTTTGTTTTTTGATAAGCTTTCAAAAATTTTTCCATTTTAGTCACATAAATGTGCATATTTGAATCTACTATTTCATATTATTGTATTATTTTTAATTTAGTTTACTCTAATTATGGTTCCTGTCTTATTTGATGGACTATTTTTGTGTTATTAAATTTCTGATTATTCTGTAACATTTTATAGCTTACATTTTATTTATGTTAATAATATTATTTGTGGTCATTTCAGTGAAAAGCTATGTTCATTTAGTTTTCATCTTTTATCTAATAAAGATTTGGAAATCTTTTTTCCAGCTTGTATCTTGATTTCTAGGAGTATAATGCCAATCTTCAACAAATATTTTAATTTTTTGGTGCTTTCTATTACATATTTAAAGCTATTATACTGGGTAAATACAAATTTGGGACTGCTATGTCTTCTTAGTGAATTTTTCTTTTTATCAACATTATTGCATCTTTTTAAGTTCTTTCACAAGATATGTTACCTGTTACATGACTATTTGCAAATTGTCTCCTTTATTTTTATTTATTTATTCTATCATTTTATTCTCACTTTTCTACATTATTTAAAAATTTTTTGTATAGAATATATATTTTTCTTATACTTTCTTAATTTCTGTCTTTGAATTATTATAATTATCATTAATATTGTAATTATATGATATATATTTACAATGTTTCTTACTTCTTAAATTTGCCTTGCATTTATTTGTCTCATATACTACTTTTTGTTTTTCGGTTTGATTGTTTTGTTTAGTCATTTGTTTGTTGCTTTTTACCTTTATTAGTTAGGAGAATAATATCTTCTATTCATATTTGTTTAATGGTTCCCTTAACATTAGAATTTTGTATTTAGCTTTAGTTTAAAAAAAGTATAGTGTCAACTATACATCCATATTAAGCATCCTAATCTTCTTTACTAAGACTAAGCAACTATCATGGTTCTAACATCTGCAATTTTAACTCTCTAGTTATAGTAAACTTTACTTTGATTTTTTTTTTTGATCAAACATAAAGATACAGTGATGTCTGTTTTCCATTGCTTTCTGCATCCAATTACTTTAAAAAATTGTTTTTTTATAGAAGTAAATATTTATAGCTCTTATGAGCTTAATGCCTAAAATATTTAAATATTATATGACTGAAAATATCTTCCTCATTTTCATAATTCAATGAGTTGAGCTAAATGTGTTATTTTATATTCTCAGTACAAGAGTTTTTCTTAGTATTCTGTAGTTATTGTTCTGATGTTCTCTTGCATCTAATGTTGCTCAAAGGAAATATTGTGCCAATATAACTATTTTTATTTATTTCTCTCAATCCATTTTCTTTCTTATTTTTTTCTATCTCTGCTACTTTTGGAATTTTATATATTTTTCCCCAATGTTCAGAAATTCCAATGCCATGTGTATAGATGTTGCTGTTAGACAAAGTTTCTGATTCAGAAATCAGTGTACTCTAATATTGAAAAATCACAGTAACAGTTCTAAATTTTCCCAATTTTACATCCCACACAATCTCTCTTAACCTTATTTCTGGAAATTCTTTTACACAAATTGCGGATTTCTCCCTTTACTCCCTATGCTTACTTATTTTTATACTATAAATTATTTGGTTATATTTTGATGGATATTCTTGAAACTCCATTTACCAGTTCACTGGTTTTTCCTATAAACTCTCCATTTTGCTATCCAGAGGACTGATGATTTTAAAATAAAATTTCCATCTACCTGTTAATATCGACTTATTTTTGTTTTATAGGTATATTTCACCTAGCTTTTTGCAAATATACATTCTTTTTATTTTAAAGTATCCCTTCAACTCTCCTACCATTCATCTGCCCCTGACTTTCACCTCCCCCGGGATTGATGTGTTCTCTATATTCCTCCCACATTTGATGACAGTCCTCTCATTTGCCCTGTAGTTTGTTTTTCTTTTTTGATCTGATGCCATCTTGTTTTAGATTGGCAAAGTTTCCTTCACGGTTTTTGATCTATCAAGACTCTTGCCTTTAATAGAACACTGTTGTGTACTAACTTTCAAGATATTTTCCATTATAAATAAAATCTATTAGCCTCAAATCATACATTAGTGTAGTATTTCTTTTTCAAAATAATAAAAAACATTAATTATGAAATTCTGTCTACATGACAGTCCTCCTTTCACAGAACTATAGAAGTAATTGTAATGCTAAGAATATCACAATTCTATATTCGTACTTTGTATCTAACCTTAGAACTAGAAATAAATCTTTATTTTAGATATTTTTTAACTAAAGTTGTACTTGATATGGAATATAGTTAGTTTCTCTTTTTCTTTTTTTTCTAAGTTTCAAGAACTCTTTAGAGAACTTCAATAACCCAGTTTTGGCTGTTTATATAATAACCTAGTGTTAAAGCTTATTGTTTTGGGGAAATAAAAGCTGTTAGTTTCAGAAGTGATGCTCCAAAATTGAATTAATATATACGCAATTGATGGCTTTGAAGTAAAATCCATTTAATGTTTCAAATTTAAATATCTTTCTTGGTAAGTGGATTATGTACCTCATCACTTAGTACCCAGCCATCAATTTTGCTTTCATCTTTGAACAGTAATGTCATCTATGACATATAAGCAAGCTTGCATTGGGTTAGTAAGTTGGATGAGAGTCATCTATATTTACTGTCAAAAGCAGCAGCAGAACTCTTGCATCTATGGAAATAAATTCACTTCCAGTACGAAACTATAAATCTCTTCAAAATGGGCTTTTACAAAAAGTATAAAAAAGCAACTCTACATCACATTGCTATATTAATTATGGAAGTGGTAGCAATTGGTCCAACTTCACATGGTAATGTGACACCTTGGAGCAGTCCATATGAATTTTAACCATTTATATATCCAAACTAGAAACTGATATCCTGACAGGAAAGATGGAGGAGAGAAGAAAGGTGATCAAAGTATTGGTTTTAGAAAATAATTTAAATATCAATGATAAATAATGATACTTCTAAATACTGTGTGTGTGTGTGTGTGTGTGTGTGTGTGTGTATTAAATGCTTCAAGCAGGATGACAAGGTAACATAATTGTTGAACTCAAATGTAAATATTTACTTCAGTAATAATTTCCATGGGCATTGCAGACAAAGATACGAAACTGAGTTTATTACTGGAATTACAGAGAGAACTACATAGGATTTTAGGTGCAAACAAAGGCAGTAACCTGAGCTTATAACTGGAATCACAAAGATAACTACATAGGATTTTAGTTGAACTGACTTTGGATTTGTACAATAAATGACCTATTGAATGACATATGCAAGATGATTCACTCTGGATGTCCTACAAACTCAATTTAAAATCTTAAATTTTAAGATTTACAGTATGCACATCTTTACAGTATGCACACACATATACACATATGATATCCGGCATTTTTTCCTCTATTAGCTTTTTATGGATAATATAATCCTCTACCACAAGACTCAAAAAAGTTTTCAGGAAAGAATGTAATGATATTTTGTTATATAGTGGAAATAAAGGTAGATGGAGACGTACATGGGATACCCAATAAGGATGATCATCTGAACATAGAGTATAACTTTACGGATTGACTTAGGCATTAACTTAATGGAGTTTGAGTTAAGTGTTTTCTTATGTAGAAATAGGAAAAAAATAGAATTTTGACAACGTATGCCAGTTTGAGGGTGTAATTTTAAATAGTGGAAAAAAATGGGCTTTATTTGTAAGTCAGCTGACCAGTTGTAGTCAACAGATTATTAAAATAATTTGACTGAAAAGTAATTTGAGTGAGTGAAAACAAGGCAAAATTCAGAAAGTCAATGTGACTACCAGCAATATTGTATTGTGTACCATACCTGAGATGATTGTCAAACCATGTAAAGAAATAAATTATTATGGAAACATTAAAACATTTTGGATGTGAAAGACATACCAAAGAATGTAATTGGGCTTTTTTGAGAAATTTATGAAAAAAATACTGGAACTATGAAAATGAAAACTTACCTTTTCCTTAAATGAACTTACAAGTTCAAGATAAGTGTTTAAATTATTTGTAAATACTATGTCATATCATAAGCTCCAAGATGAAGACTTGGATTGACTCACATGATAGTTTAGAAGAAAATTTAGATTGTCAGATGTAGGATGTCTTTCCAAAGACCTGAGTGCATGCACAGTTGTACAGGAGTTCTCATAATGAAAACTTGGAGAGAGTGGAGAATGTTCCTGAACAAATGAGAAAACATCTAGCCAGGTACAAAGGTTTACAATAGGATTTGACATCCAAGTCACAGTCAATAGGGGCATTGCACAGAAATGACAAAAGATGTGCTATACATGAACCCGGTCATAAACAATTTTTTGTGCCAGTCAAAATAATTGGAAATTTGTCATAAAAGGCTTGGAATATTAAGGTAAATAACATTATCAAATTTGCTATAGAAAAACACTGCTTTACTAGTGGCTCTCACTTCAAGTCCTTATTCAGATTTTACCTTTTTACTAAGTCCAACTCTGACCACTTGAATTAAATTTTTACCCAGCAAGACCTCTGTCTTTCTAATACCCCTTATTCTGCTCTATTTGCTTACATGGCATATATACCCTCTCAACATACATTTATATGTGTATTTATTGCCCAGCATACTAACACATAGAATAGCAATTGGTTTTCATGGTAAGCCTATTCATTCAATATCTGTTGAAGTATTTAAACAGAGAGGATGGGAAGTTAAGTAGTCATAGTGAGACTAAATATAAATTTATCTAAGGAATAAGGAATATTTGTTCAATGGGGAAATAGTAAACACATAACTGAAATTTTTAAATATCTAATTATTCTCACTATACACAGAAAAAAAATCACATTTAAGGTGGTATTGACAATCTTTCACAGAGTATAAAATGTAATACAATTTGAGCATGCATGGTTGGAAGCTGTTATATGTTTTTTGAAAAGTTAGTAGGCCATGGTTGGAAAGTCTATTTCAGCCAAATCACTGGCAATATTGCTCAACTTTGCCTATCACATAAGAAAAAAATATTACCTCACTTTGAGAAGTCAAAGTGGGAGGATCGCTTGAGGCCAAGAGTTTGAAACCAACCTGAGCACTACAGAGAGAGACCCTATATCTACAAAAATATTATCCAGGCCTCGTGGCCTGCACTTGTAATCATAGCTACTTTGGAGGTTAAGGTGAGAGGAGCACTTGGGCCCCAAAGATAGAGGTTAAAGAAAGCTTTGATTGCACTACTGCACTCGAGCCTGGGCAACACAGCAAGACTCTATGTGACTGAAAAAAAAAAAGAAAAAAAAAAACCCTAAAACTAAAACAAACTAAAAAAAAAAAAAGGAAGTAACCAAATGTGTGACTTTAGGGAATAAATATTTGTTTAAGAAATATCAGGGTTTAGATTATGTTTGTGTATATGTGTATCTATGTGAGTATGTCTGAATGTGTGCTTGCCTATGTGTGTGCATGCTCACATAACTACAAAGAAGGGCTACACAAATAATGCCAAATAACAGATTTGTAAAAAGTAGAATGAGAAACTATCATGGTAGCATTTGTATATAACATCAAAGCATATACTAAAGATATTATTTTGCCCTGATCACAAACAGGTTAAAGTGAAATTTGAAGGGATTGAGAGATTAAAACTAGATAATAGGTAGAAAAGCAACATGCTGTATACTTAAAATAAAATTAAAAAAAAAAAACATATTTCAGGAGATTTTCAGTAATTCAGACCTGAAAACAACACTTTTACTGTTGTTGGCAACTTGGTGTATGGACAATAAAGTATTAGTTTAAAATTGTAAATCCAATGCAATATTTTGGATAAGACCAAGACTGTAGGGAACAAAATGACAGCTAGAAAATAACAATGGTGCAATATTCTATATTCTCAAGAAATGTAATTTAATAGAATGCAAATTAAGGCTAAGTAATAGTTGTAAAGTACATTACTGTAGAAATCAGCACATTTTATATTTAGCTACCACAGAGAGGTGGCACCTATTTTATAACATGCCTCGCCATATGGGATTAATGTAAACAATGTCTCTAATGTGTAAGCCTAAGTAAGTAACCTGTAAGTCTAAGACAAGATCCATTTCCCAGCAACTTCATAGACTTCAAAGGAACCTACAATATAATTTTCCTATAGTTGTCTCTTACTGTCAGTAGATTCTTATTGGTAGTGTAAACTTCATTTAGTGTTCTAGATGCCAGAACAAAATGCAGCAGTATAATTTTAAGGCTATATTCAATACATTTTTCTCCATTAGTCCAATCATGTATTAATACAATTATTTTACTTTTTATTTATCAGCTTCCTTCAGGAACAAGATCTATCGTGCAATTTTTCTAATTATTTGTCATCTCATTTTCACAATGGGTAATAAGTAATCAAATTCACTATCAATAAATAACACCTATAACTCTAAACCATAAATGGAAAATTAGAAAAATTAGGGGTCATCTTACAGATTTTTAAATTCAGGCAACATTTTGGTAAAGTCTAAATGACTTTAGAAATTACACTAGAATAAGGGTCCCCTCCACCATGAAACAGAATAAAACTCCACATACATTATGAAAAAGAGTGACTTGTCTATTCAGACACCTTTTAAACAGTGAGACTAAATGTAAATTTATCTAAGGAATAAGTTAATCCACTCAGTTAAGTTACTTTATTTCTGATGCAGTATGCTCAAAGTTTTCTTAGGTTATTTGTATTATACTTTGGGTATTAAATGTTGAAAACATAAACCTAGAATATTTTTTAACAATTTATTACATCTACTTTCAGTATTTCCATTTTTCATGTTGTAAATGCTTAATAAAGTGAGGGACATAAAAGTGATGAGAAGCACATAAGACAATGACATAATGAGGAATGATCCAAGATGGCTTACCGCTAACATCTCAAGATTGCAGCTCCCAGTGAAAGCGCAGAGAACGAGAGGACACCACAATTTCAGACAAATTTTGGTCGCTCACGGAGCAGAAGATTCCCAGTGGAGGAGCTGCACGGGTCGCCAGCTCTTGTGGATGGCGCAGCGGTTTTGCTGGCACCTTGGCGCGGCAGCTCTTGGAGCAGAGTAAACGGGACTGGTTCCCCTTCTGACCGAGGTTTGGAGGAGCAGCACGGGTCGCCAGCATGACTCTTGTGGCCAGAGCAGTGGTTTTGCAGGCACCTCGGCGTGGCAGCTCTTGGTGCAGAGTAAACGGGACTGGTTACCCTTCTGACTGAGGTTTGGAGCTTGGGGAAGGCAGAGTCACCTATTACGGACTCAAGAAGGAAGTCAGACTGGAGATTCCCTGGCAGAAAAGCACCATCAGTTTTAGTGCAGCTGTTTTGGCCGGGGCAGTGGGTTGCTCATATTTTGGCCCTGGGAATTAACAACTTGGACGTCTACTCAGAGACCTAATTTGAAAGGTGGTAATTATAAAGATGACAGGTGGATAAACTTACAATGATGGGAAGAAACCAGCATAAAAAGGCTGAGAAGACTCAAAATCAGAATGCCTCTCCCTCTAAAGAGGATCACAGTCTCTCATCAACAAGGGAACAAGGCTTGATGGAGAATGAGCACATCCCAATAACAGAATCAGGCTTCAGAACATGGATAATAAGAAACTTCTGTGAGTTAAAAGAACATGTTGTAGCCCAATGTAAAGAAACTAAGAACTTTGAAAAAAGGTTTGACAAAATCCTAATGAGAATAGACAATTTAGAGAGGAATATAAATGAATTAATGGAACTGAAGAATACAATACGGGAACTCCAAGAAGTATGCACAGGTTTAAACACTCAAATTGTTCAAGCAGAAGAAAGGATATCAGAGGTCGAAGTCCAACTTAATGAAATAAAATGAGAAGACAAGAATAGAGAAAAAAGGATAAAAAGGAATGAGCAAAGTCTCCAAGAAATGTGGGACTATGTGAAAAGACCAAATTTATGTTTGATAGGTGTACCTGAATGCGACGGAGAGAATGAACCCAAGCTGGAAAATATTCTTCAGGATATTATTCAGGAAAATTTTCCTAAACTAGTAAAGCAGGACAACATTCAACCCCAGGTAATACAGAAAACACCACAAATATATTCCTCAAGAAGAGCAACCCCAAGGCACATAATCGTTAGATTCACCAGGGTTGAAATGAAGGAGAAAATACTAAGGGCAGCCAGAGAGAAAGGTCAGGTTACCCACAAAGGGAAGCCTATCAGACTTACAGCAGATCTCTCAGCAGAAACTCTACAAGCCAGAAGAGAGTGGGGGCCAATATTCAACATCCTTAAAGAACAGAACTTTCAGCCCAGAATGTCATATCCTGCCACACTAAGTTTCACAACTGAAGGAAAAATAAAATCTTTTATGAACAAGCAAGTACTCAGAGATTTTATTACCACCAAGCCTGCTTTACAAGAGCTTCTGAAAGAAGCATTACACATAGAAAGAAACAACCAGTGTTAGCCTTTCTAAAAATATACCAAAAAGTAAAGAGCATCAACATAAAGAAGAATTTACATCAACGAATGGATAAAACAGCCAGTTAACATCAAATGGCAGTAACCCTAAATTTAAATCTACTAAATCCCCCAATCAAAAGATACAGCCAAAACCCAACGGTATGCTACATCCAGATCCATTTCACATGCAACGATACACAAAGACTCAAAACAAAGGGATGGAGAAAGATTTACCAACCAAATTTAAAGCAAAAATAAATAAATAAATAAATAAATAAATAAATAAATAAATAAATAACAGGAGTTGCAATCCTCATATCTGATAAAATAGATTTTAAAACCACAAAGATATAGTGGTAAAAAGATCAATGCAACAATAAGAGCTAACGATCCTAACACCCAGATACATAGAGACTTAGACTCAATGAGACAGAAAATTAATAAGGATATCAAGGACTCGAACTCAGATCCGGAACAAGTAAACTTAATAAATATTTATAGAGCTCTCCACTTTAAACACACAAAATACACAATCTTGTCAATACCACATCACACCTACTCATAAGTTTAAATGAAATATTGATTGGCCATTATTAATACCCATTTCTTTTAGAAAAAAGCAACATTTCCTTTCTCTCTCCCTCTTTTTCCTTCTCTTTCTTCTCTCTTTCACTCCTTTTTTTCTTTCCTTCTTTCAAAATAAATAAATAAATACATAAAAATTAAAAAAAAAAAAGACAATGACATAATGATTAGGAAGAACACTAGCCCTCCTGAAATATAATATAGAGAAAACAATTACAAAAAATATTTTAATAATGATGGCACTCAATGTTTGGGCCTTATCAAAGTACACCACTGTGTACTTTGATATTATTGCACCCATAAATTCTAAAATTGATATTTTAATTTTAGTCAATTTACCAATGAAAAATACAAATGCTTGCAATAATAACAAATCTTGAAGAGAAAATAAACCTATATAATTCGAATCATCTTTAAAAGAAATGATCTTGGAAGTAGTTTATTGTCCTGCTAATCTAATTAATACCATTTTTAAAATGTCATAAATATGTTTACAATATTCTGTACTGAAGAAGAAACTTGTAAATATATCAGAAAAATCTCTTTACTTTACATCGAATTTAGCAAGTTCATGTCTAATGCCATATGTGCACCATTCTGTGCTGATGGCTTTGGAGTCACTTATTCCCAATTTCCAAATACAGACTGTATATTGTGGACTTCTGTTAAATTTCACCCACCCCCACCCCTCAAGCATCTGTCAGTTCTTTCTTTCTAATAACATGTTATTTTCTTTTACATAATCATCCACCTCGTTCCAAATTTTGTCTTGTTGGGAAAGTAAGTCCTGCCACCTACAAGAAGCCAAGAAAGATAAAATAGTGTGATATTTTATTCCAAACTCCGTGAAAAGCATTATGAAGGAATATTTTAAAAAATAAAGAAACAATACTTTATTACTTTTAAGATAATGCACATTCAGGCTATTAGTGCTATAAAGTGTTTTTGCTTCTATGTTCAGTGCCCTCTGGAATTTTCACAATTCATACCCTTTCTCGATCCTGTTACCTGGCCTTCCATTAATTCATTTAAAATCCAATTTTACCTTATATATCTAGCATGATTTTCTGCAGATGGCTACCAATTAACCTCAATTTTGTATTAACTAGGGTGGTCAGGCTATGCTGTGATAAAATGTGTAGAAAATTTCAGAAACTTTTCTGTCTGGTGCATATGATGTTTTCAAGGCAGAGCAGGGCTTCTGCTCATGACAAAAGATTGTAAGCTAATGAAGGCTCTACCTTCTTAAAATGCCACTATTTCAATAAAAGTCTTCAGGGATTGTCCAGGTGGGGCAAGAAGTCTCCCAAAATCAAGTACTTCAGGAAATTGTCTGTGTTACTCAAAGCCCAAAGGCCAGAACTGGACTCCAAAGTCCCACTTAACTCAAAGGGGCTAGATGTTGGACTCTCCAGTGCCTGAAAGAAGAGAGAAACCGGACACTGAGCACTAGAATTTACCACCACATCACACATTCATAAATACAAAATAACTTACCTGTACTAAATAATGATTATAATGAAGACTGTAAATACGGCCTATATGTTTGTCAACTCTTCATTCTCACATGTAAAACCTAGAACCTGTACCAAATTTATTTACTAAATTTTTAAATAACATAAGGACTAATATATTCTACCCGAAAAAAGTTAAACTTAATTCCTTTTAGAATACCATCTCCTTCCAAGTCTCTTGCTTGAGAATAATTCTGTTTGACTTTAGATTGTATCTGTAAGACTGCTAAGAAACAGGCCAAGTAGCAGCATCCACTATTATTGGTCGTATGATCATGCTTTCCACATAGGTTGTTTAGCCATAGTATGAATGAGGTGATTTGAATTAAAGGTTATCTAGGGTTAGTCATCCATGTCTCCAGCATGGAAATGTATAGACAGGCTGTCAAGTTCTACTTACATGTAATAGCAACATCAGAACAAAAAACTAAGTGTTTACCAGATTGACCTAAATAAAAGTAAGGAAGAGTTGTATTCTTACAATTATAACTTTAGTCAATCCCAAAGATAAAGAGCATGCTGAGTAACTAGATGCTAATATCTTGGCTGTCAGTATGGAAACTGAACATCAGAAAATGCAAATGTCCTACGCATCTGAGAGATTAATGAACACTGACCCTAAACTGAAGATAACTCATAGGAAGGACGTCTCTCTGGTCTTCTGCTCAGGGGTTACTCTGGTCTTCTGGTCAAAGGGCAGTCTTTTGGCTGTTGTATGATCAATACAACCATTGATTTGAGTTTACACATGAAAATGTAGACTCAGTGTATAATTCGAACAGATAACACAGAACAAAAGAAATTCCAGAACTGGCTCCTGAAAAAATATATCTTTAAAAAATAAACTATTATTGTAGGAAGGCAAGCAGACAACCTAGCCTGTACGGCATTCTAAAAACACAAATAAAAAGAAAATCACATCTTCAAGGAGAATTACGAGATCAATGGCCCTCTCAATGATGTGAAAATATGGTGAGTCCCGTAATATCCACATTTAACTCACCTGCTTGTAAAGATAGATTAATCTTAGAGAATTACAATCAATTAGTGTATTGATTGATGCCACATCCTTTATGGTGTATTTCCTAAAAAATATCAGCATCTTCTATGCTGCTGTGTAGTTGTTGATTTCTCAATTTTTTTTTTTCTGTTCTGATAAAAACTGAATATGACAATGAAAGTCCTTTTCAAGGCTAGTTGCCTTCATCAGCTCTATGCCACAAATCAGTCTGCAACAAACTTGTCTGTCTCACTATCCTAGTGGACATCACACTGTTCCAGCCTATTGATATCAACAAGCTAATCAATAGGCTACTGATTGGCTTTTTGGGGGAGGCCAAAAAAAAGCCTTTGGGAGGCCGAGGCAGGTGGATCAGGGTACTGGGGAGCAGGAATTTACAGTCACTCAAGATGATTTGTTGAGACATATCTGTGGCATGAGATGAGAGATAATGTCCTCCAAAATATGGGGGCTCTATCTCTAGTGAAGCTTTTTCTGACCCAAGGTTTGGAGGTATATCAATGTATCCCCTGCAAAATAAAAGCTGCATTGTCCTGCCTTGCACTCAGTGCTTCTAAGAAAAATGTAAAATGTTCTTTAAGCTTTGTCTAATACTGTAAAAATGCATAAAAAATGTGGCTATGCTACTCTGACTCTCAACAGGTTCAAAATTTTAAATAAAGCAAAGAAGTTTTCTTTTGATTCATTCAAGCCTCAGTGAAAGTAATAACTTGGCCATCATGTGTGAGTGGTTCTGATGATTTTAAAAATGTGTGTAACAGATTGTAACATTCAATGGAGCCACACAAAGTCATGAACTGCTAATCATAGCAGAGAGCCTTAGGTTTTCAAACAAAAGAATGTATCTATAGCAATTTTGATGAATTGCAAGTACATATAGCAATTTTAGATGAATGAGCATGTGCCAGAAGTTTCACATTGATTTCCCAAAACCCAGTATGACTATTGAGGTAGTGAGTGTTAAGTGGGAGCCCATGAAATTTCTCCCTCACTTCTATCTAAGAAAATTAATTAGGATCAAAAACAACCATTGCCTTTATGAAAAACTATAAATATAAACACCACTATCATACATCTGAAGAATGCAGTAGGAGTGGCCTCACTACATCAGCATTCAACTCACCTTGTCTGTTCTCTGCAAAAACCAGAAGGACATCTGCCATGCCTATGGCAGATGCCAGTACACTGTCATATATTTAATCATATCTTTGCCCCAACAGTAGACACTCTTCTCAATATGGTACGTTTAAACTATAAGATTATTCTAGCCTCTGGGAATTATCAAGTGCCAACCCTTTATGAACGCTTTCTTCTCAATCTTCAATCAATAAGAAAGAAGAAAAGTATGGCTTCCTTACACGGGAAGAACAGTGATAATTATACATATTTTCTGTTTTACTTTATTACTCTTTAAATTCTCCAGTGCTCTGTCATAAAAGAATCAACAGGGCAGGACAGCATATTGAAACAGATTTCAGTGCATGACAAGTGATATAAATGTCTTCATAAGGCGCATGCATATTGGAGGATTGGAGATAAACCCCATGAACACTCAGGCTACTTTTATGTTAGCAAAGATTTTAAAGGTCTAATGCTTTGCAGCATTATGAACATCTGCTTTGAGCTAAAGAACACACTGCTGCATTTCATACCTCCTCCATTAATAAAATGTAAATATGATCAGTTGTGTAACTACATTTAAGGATAAAATATAGAGTAGGGAAACTGTCTTACTACCAATGATATATTTAAAGGCTGCCAGTTTTATATGCATCCCAGAGGCTAAGAGCTCTGCATTAAAGGTCGGATGGAAAGTGCTCTGCCACTGGGCCTTATGATTCCTTGGATAAGATGAGTTAGAAGTAACGGTAATGAGGAAAGATGTGGCCAGAATTTCTACCAAGCCAAATTGGAATTTGAGAAAAACTCCATTACGATTCTGGAGTAACCAGTTCCAAGAAATTCACTCTGTTTGGGAAACAACATCAACAAAAATGACGGCTTGTTATTGAGTCTTGGTAGAAACAGAATATTCACAAATCGTTCTTACATGACTGTACAACTTAAGTTGACTGAGTCAAATGGTGAGGTTTATGTAGCTGCAGACCGTTTTATGATTAATGTATTTCCGTGATGATGCACCTGAACAGGTTCAGAAGAGTTGAGAAACTACATGAACATGTGCTCCAGACATTCATAGTATCTACTTCTTTTGCAAAACTGCATCTATCCAAATCCACACTTATAGACTCAAAGCATTTCCCAGAAAACAAAAAACAAACAAACAAAAAAATAAACAAAAAAGTGGGCCTTATTTATAGAGGCATTAGTGTGATATGATGGTATATGTTTCAAGTGAGCTGTTGAGACATCTGGTGTCCACTTGGCAGGTGCAGATATGGAAAGAGCATTGACTTCTTACCAGCATGCTAACAGACTTCAAACATATAGAAACAGTGAAACACTCCTGAGCGTATTAACACACTATGGAGAGATATCCTCTTAGGCACAGTGCATAGAGAAGAACTAACAATGGACAGAAAATAAGCTCAAATACGAATTCCTCTGAACCTCACATCTAAAATCTAGCAGGAGAAAAGACGTGCAAAATTTCAGACATAAAATCTACTTACCTCAGTATCTACTGTCCTAAAAAAGACACCAAATTGCAAGATATGCAAAAGAGTGAGATAAAAATAAACAGTAAAACAAAAACACATTGCTAACAGACAAAGAAATTAACAGAACCAGATTTTTAAAAATTCACAGATGTTATGAAAGTTAAAATGACTACGAATATTTTATTAACCGCTCTACTGGAAAAGGTGGATGACATAAAAGGGTAAATGGGTAATGGTGGCAGACAAGTGAGAATTACAAGGAAATGTTAAAAGAGAAAATACAAACATCAGAAATAATTAATTCAATGAGTTCACCAAGGAAATAATCTGTGAACTTGGAAAAAGTTGGTAAAAAAAACACTCAATCTGAAACACAAATAGGTGGTGAGTGGGGCTTAGGAATGGGGAGCAAATGATGTAATGTACATATAACTGGGATTCCTGAAGGAGAGTGAGAAAAAATTAATATTTGAAGAAAGGAAATACAAATTTTCTAAAATTAATGGCAGACATGATTCACAAAGCTCACAGAATATCAACTGACATAATGGCAGAGATGTACACACACACACAGACATATATATTATACTGAAAATTCTAAGAAGCAAAGAAAAATGAAAAAACTTAAGGCAGCTGGAATAAGAGAAAACATTATAATACAGATAGGAACAGATAAAAGAAATATATCAGCCTTTTCATTAGAAATATGTAAAAGACAATGAAACAATAACTTTAAATAGTGTGTTGTTTAAATTCCACCAATGTAGATATCTGCACGTAGTGAAAATATCTTTCAAACATAAGGAACATGTAACAACTTTCTCAGAAAACTACAAATTTTAAAAATTCATTCTACCAGAGCCATAGCACATACATTTTAAAGAATTGTTTTTTTTAAAATACAAAGAATATAATGCCAGATAAAAATTATATACATATAATGTGTGTGTATATATATGTATAATGAAAGGGTGCTAGAATGGAATGAATGAATGAAAGTAAAAATAAAGTTAAAAAATGTTAATGGCTCTAAAAGACTACTGTCCAGTGAAAAAAAAGTAGTACATATGACTTGTATGTTTTTTAGAATATGTAAGAATAAACAGCACTATTGTGTCCAGCAATAGTGAAAAGATTGAGAGCAAGAAATTGGGAATATGTTTTTGTATAGCTATTCTACACATAAAGAAGTATAATATTATTTAAAAGTAAAATCTGTGTAAGTAAAAGTGTGCATTGCAGTTTGTTAGGAAAACAATAAACCATTACAAAGGATGTATAAGTAATAAATAAACAATGGGGATAAAATTGAATCATAATAGCTTGTTTAGCCTGAAATAAAGTAGAAAAACAGCAAAAAATCAAATGAAACATGCACAAACCAGCTTGTAAGGTTTAGAATTTAATCCAGCCAGACGAATAATCACATATAATATAGATTGTCTAAACCCTCAAATTTAAAGGCACATATCATCTGGATATAAAACAAAATTAAAAATAAACAAACAATATACTCTCTTCAAAAATGTATTTAAAATTTATACGTAAGGTAAATGGATGTCAAAGGTATTAATTGCAAGCACTTACCCAAAGGAAACCTTGAGTGGTTACATCAAGACAGTGTATATTGAGAATAAGCAATATTGCCAGAAAAAAGCACTAAATTACATTATCATCAAGGATTCAATTCTCCATGAGAACACAAAATCCTAAATGTGTATACATCTGCCAAAAGAGTGTCAAACTTCCTGAAACAAAAATTGATAGAACTGAAAAGACATACAGAACAAATTTAAAACAGTAGTAGAATATAGAAAACCTGAATTATGCTATAAACCACAATGTACTTAAATATAGTATATTAATAAAGCATTCTATCCAAAACTAGATTATTTTAAAGTACACTTGTACATTCACACAAATAGTTCATATTAAGAGCCAAAATAAAAAAAATTAAAAAGTAAAAAACAAGCAATAATGAAATATGCTGTGAATAACTGCCAATGAATGAATCAGACAAAATGTATGTGGACATAGAGATTTGTTTTATTTATTTATTTATTTTCCAAGGCAGAGTTTTGCTCTGTCGCTCAGGCTGGAGTGCAATGGTGTGATATTTGCTCACTGCAACCTCCACCTCCTAAATTCAAGTGATTCTCATGACTTAGATTCCTGAGTAGCTGGGATTACAGATGTGTGCCACTTTAATTAAAAAGAATGCTGTTATTCTTCACATCACCAATTGCAATACGATAAAAAGGAAAGGTTTATATTCGTTTAATACCGTTATTTATGTTGACATAAACATAATAGCACATGAATTTTTTAAAAAATATACATATATCTAAAGAAATTATATAGAGAATGCAGTAAAAGCAAAAAACATTCTTTTTTCATCTCATTTAAAAATTACATCCCTAAATTAATTACTGTTAATAGAGGGTTGTATATGTATGAATTCTTCTATGAATTAATCTATGCAATAGTTGGAAGTGAATGGTTTGACATTCAGTATTACGACTTTTTTTTTTCCTACAAATTATATGTATTAGAGAATGTTCTTGGCTAGTACACATATAGCTACCTCATCTTACCTTTGGAGAGGTATTTAGTATTCCTTAGGACTGAAATTCCATGTTTATTATTAAACCACACATCTCTGGATGGTGATTACCAGTTTTCTGCTGTTATCAATACTATGCCGGAGAGATTTCACTTTACTTTTTTCTGTTCACTTACAAATATTTTCGTTTTAGGCATTACTAGAAGTGGAATTTCTATGTCAAATATTTATTTAGTTAAACACTTTAACATATGTACAAAACTGTCAACCCCCCAAAAAGTACCATTATATCTTTTTTTTCCAATAACATATAAATGTCTATATCCCAGATTCTAGTCAACCTCCAAATTATCAGTTTGAACTATAATGTTAGGGAAGTCTCACGGGCAGGTCAGAGAGGTCAGAGTTGTAGAGAAACTCACAGGTTTGATGTTGCTTGTGCCACTATATTATACTAATTCTTGAAAGAGAAAAAGCTTGAACATCAGGATAAGTTAGCAATGTAATGATTTTGAACCATTAGTGATATTAAGCCTGAATTTTGCCTTTAAAATTCGTGTATGTTTTCGTATTTTTCAGCAGTGAAGTTGTTTAGAAAATGTGTAAATTATCTCTAGCCAGCTCAATTATGTGAATAAAAAAATCAACAAATTGTTTTGCTACTACCGAAAAGAATAATATAAATGATCACTCTTCATACATATAAAACATATATATGAAAATTAGTAGGAAACATTTATATACATAGTGTAATTAATGTTTGTAATGTTAGTTCACTCATAATGTTATATTGTGTATTGTCCCTTGAAACATTTGTTTTCTCCACATTATGTTAGAGTCTCATTTGCCTTTTGTTTTAAGTAGGGTTAACTACAAGTCTGGCTGGAGTTTTTGTGGTCAAATGAGATCCCTCAATTCTTTCGTAAGAATTCATGTTGAATCCCTTGAGCTATACTGAAATTGCTACTTGTGTTGTACAGATATATTGTGTACATAACAACTGTGCACTGAAACTAGTTTTGCTTTTGAGTGGTTGTGGGTGGTAGAGAAATGATGTGCCATCTGCCAGTTTGCTAAGTTTAAAAATGCTGTTCAGATTTACTAAAAAGCCCTTTGCCAAAAACTCACAGTTAAATAAATTACTTTGAGAAGAAAATCATTAACATTAATTATCAAAAGCATTGTTATGTCTTAACATGAACAGGGAATCCAAATTAGTAGAGAAATGGAAAAGGCTCAAAATATGTCTTTCCGAGGATACTTCAAAAAGATGGTGTTGTCATGGCCCCAGAATTTGTGTGGATACTATCACTTGGTACCATGTCATTGTCACAGTAAACAAATGATACAATCATAATGAAACTGTAAGAGGTCACTGGGAAGGAAAGAAACTCCAGAGTCTTTGAAAGAATTACCGGTGGGTCCAGTCTGGATGCTGCCACTCAGTTATCCTCTAGTAGCACTATCTGTGCATATTGTTCCCGTTTCATGCCTGGGCATGAGCTCAGCCAGCAATGGCAATCCACCCCCGGTCACTCAAGGCCTTGGCTGTTGTCATCTGCCCCAAAACACCCAGTCATTTCTAGGCTTTCAGGCTCATAAATTGGAGAAAAGAAATATAGATATTTCTCAAAAATAAACGAAAAGACTGACAGAATAACATATGTGCTGTAGGAAATATAATTCAGAATGCCTGGGTTTCATTATAGACACATGCCTAGGGAAGAAAATTCAGCAAATCATTTGATACAAGTCCTTTTTATATGAGGAAAACTATAAATATCTGTATACCCCTGATTGTTATCCCGAAGAGTCTAAGGGAAAAACTAATCTGTTTCAATTCTGAAATCATTTTCAAAAATAATAATAGTTTAAAACATATCAATTATATAACAGAAGGTTTACTTATCTAAAGCATAGTCTTACTTCATTTGCAGAAATTGTTTAGTGGGTTGCATTGAAGAAAAATACGATTTTATTTAGCTTTTTATGCAGTTGGTTGATACTGGTCTTCACTAACGTTTACAGTGCCATCACATTTCTCAGATGCTACCAAATAGATCCAAAATGATGAAGAACAGCTAATTTCAGGGCACTTTTTATCTGTGTGTGTCCTAATGTTTCTGTTTCACAAGCTACATTTAAACACAAAGGTATATATTTAGGGGACTGGCTTTCTTGAATGATAGGGCAGTTATTGGGTGTGTATTGAGGTGGTTCTGCTCACATCACAACTGTGGTAGGCGGACAGTAGTTCATATAGTACACAGCAAGATCAGGGAAAACCTAGGGCTAAATCATTTGTTGGCAATCTGTTTCTTTGTTTACAGCAGATGGAAGCAGAGTCTGCCCTGAAATTCCCCTAATCAACTTGAGCATTTAGTATAAATTCTATTATATGTATAAGATGCACTGGATTTTCAACAGCTATTTGATTTTATTCGTTTCACTAGTCATGGCAATAGGAAAATGGAGTTCAATGAACATAAGATGCCAAAGTTTCATTTGATTTTGCATACATGCTAAAATATTCATAATATAAAGTTTTATGCTTTTTTGTTTCGTTTTGTTTTTAATGTGTGTATTTGTATGTTCCTGAAACATAGGTTGTCAAAATATGTGACGTTCTTACCTAGTGAAGAGACCCAGAGAGCACAATGGGATTATTTTCTAGCAAAAGCATTTTGCCTTCAAGTACCATTCTAGTGTACAGAAACCAGGCTCTAGCTCAAACAAACTCAAACACAACAAAATGAAAATAATGTAAAGTACAAAGTCCAAAATCTCAGCAGATGCTCTTTCATTTCTCATATTCCAATCTTGCTATGATTTACATTTGAATTAAATTTCTAATTTTACAGAGTGACATGAATTCTAATTAAATCTTCCCATACCAAAGACTTGTCAATTGTGTTAACACGACAACTTTGTGAAATCGAAAACATGAAGATTTACGAAGGAGTATACAATTGTGAGTAACATAAATATGTTTCCATTTTAATGTAAGAATATCTTTGCCTTTGAAAATATAATGCGAACAACTGGACCATATTAGAATAACATTTATAAAAATCTAATACACCATTTTATTAAGTTGCAAAAACAATTGGTAATTAGCAAGGACACAAGGCACGGCATAAAAATATAGAGGAATTTGATTATTAAAACTCATGAGAATGATTGTCCATGAGCTCTGATAAAGAACAGTTACAGAGTAAAACTACATTATCAATGAGAGCTCCAGAAACTGTTTCAATAAAATGTCACTAACATTTATTTAAAACACATAAATATGTTTGAAGGTGTAACTAAAAGTACTAGTGATTCTAGGAAGATAGTGAAAGCAGTACAGCACAAATGTTCATGCCTAAAACAGACAGAAGATCCCCATGGATAATATAATCAGCGAGGCCAGGCGACAAGAGAAACTCCCTTGAGACTTATAACATGACCAAACTGTGACAAATCACCAACTACAAGATGTCTGATCAGAAACTCTACAGTATTAGCAAAAGAATTGGTTTGGTTTAAAAATCAATTAGGAGTTCTTCTCCTTCCTTCCTACTTGTTTTCCTGCCTTCCTCTCTTCCTTCTTTCATTCCTTTCTTCTTAAAAAAGTAAACCTTTTGTGAACAATTTTTAATTTACAGAAAACCACTGGCTCGGTGGCTCATGTCTGTAATTCCAGCACTTTGGGAGGTGGAGGCAGGCAGATAAGTTGAGGTCAGGAGTCCAAGACCAGCCTGACCAACATGGTGAAACCCCATCTCTACTAAAAGTACAAAAATGAGCCAGGTGTGGTGGTGGGCACCCGTTGTCCCAGCTACTCTAACTTGGAAGGCTGAGGCAGGAGAATTGCTTGAACCCTGGAGGTGGAGGTTGCAGTGAGGTGAGATCACACCACTGCACTTCAGCCTAAGTGACAGAACAACACTCCATCTCAAAAAAAAAAAAAAAAAAAAAAAAAGCCCGGGCGCGGTGGCTCAAGCCTGTAATCCCAGCACTTTGGGAGGCCGAGGCGGGTGGATCACAAGGTCAAGAGATCGAGACCATCCTGGTCAACATGGTGAAACCCTGTTTTTACTAAAGATACAAAAAATTAGCTGGGCATGGTGGTGTGTGCCTGTAATCCCAGCTACTCAGGAGGCTGAGGCAGGAGAATTGCCTGAACCCAGAAGGCAGAGGTTGTGGTGAGCTGAGATCGCACCATTGCACTCCAGCCTGGGTAACAAGAGCGAAACTCCGTCTCAAAAAAAAAAAAAAAAAAGAAACTTTGTGAAAACAGGGCTGAGTTATCATATACCTACACCAAGTTCCTCTACTATTGACATCTTACAATACTAGACTACAATTGTTACAATTAATGAAACAATATTGAAGCACTGTTTCTAACATAAAACCACAGTTTATTCAGAGTTCCTTGGTTGTTAACCTAATGTCCTTCTGCTGTTCCAGGATCACATCCAGGAAACCAAATTCCATTCTTCGTGTCTCCTTAAAATCCCCTGGGCTGTGACAGTTTCTCAGACTTTCCTTGTTTTACCTTGATGACCTTGACAGCTGTAAGGAGTGCTGGTCAGGTATTTTGTAGGATGCCCTTCAACTGGGATTTACATGCTGTTTTTGTTCTTTCTATGATAAGCCTGTAAGATGTGTGTTTGGAAGCAAAACAACAGAGATAAAATGCCATTTCATCACATCTTATCAGAAGCACTATCATAAGTGTCGATGTTAACTTTGCTCACAAGGCTGAGGTGGTGTCTGTCAGCTTTCTCTATGATAGCCACACCTTTTCTTCTTTCCACACTGTAGTCTTTGGAAGGAAGTCACTATGCACAGCCCACACTTAAAAAGTGGAGAGTTAATGCTCCATGTCCTTGAGAACAGAGTATCTACATAAAGTAATTGTAATTCTTATTTATGAAAGATTTGTCTATCTCCCCCATTTATTTTTTTACTATATTATGTAATTTTTGTCAGTATTGCCTCAAGAATACACATTTTATACTTTAGATTACAAACCAATACCAGTCTATTTTATTTCTGAAATTATTCCTTCTTTTGCCATTGGGAGCTCTCTCGTTGGCTCCTGCATTCCTTTTAATTTTTGAGGACTTCTTTATTGTCTGTCACCACATGTTCCAGGCTCATCTTGTGTATTTTTTTTCCCCCAGTGCTAGAATCAACCATTTTTCTCTAGTTCATCTGTTCTCTAGTTCACTAACATGGTCTGTGGAATGTTAACTTTATGTTTATTATTACCGGACATTGAAATGTCACCAAATCCTGCAGAGAATATAGACGACAGAGGCCAGGTCAGAAAGGGCTGAATACTAGGTAGCAAAGTGGGCCATGACTCAGTGATGGCAACGTGAAGGGAAGCCAACGTGAAGGGAAGTCAACGTGGAGGGAAGCCCACGCGAAGCCTGCACAGAACTGAGTGCCTAGGTGCAATGTTGCATAAGGTCCTGTGTATACACCAGCCAGATACTCATCTCCACTGGCACAGCACCAGCTTGAGGCATGTTAATTAAATATCCCAGAACAAGGATCAATTTGAGAAAGAAGGGGAGATAGAGTGAGCATACAGAATCCTCAAATTTACTGTGTTTAATATATTACAATAATTAAATTTGACAGAGTCTACATGGAAGTGATTAAACTGGAGTTTCTATTATTATTCAGAAGTGAAGATTTGTGATACAAATTAAATCCAGTTATATGAAAATGATATTACATGTCTGCACATCTGAAGTTGAGGTCTGTGAAAGTCATGTCTCTACCCTCTACTCTGACTTTCATAATAAAATTGCTCAATGTTTGCTTTAAGTTCTGCTGTATAAATTTATTTCGTTTTCAGTGAGCTTGCTTTGCTTCTGCTTGCTTTGCTGAATGCTGACTGGATGTTTTTCCATTTAACCTTAGAAAAGCTATCTCTCCAACTTGAGTGTTCTTTGTGTGTCTATGTGTTACACAGAAATATTTCTTTGTCACATTGTGGCCAAGAGAAGGACTAAATCACATTATCTCTGACAGAGAAAATCACTTCCTTATTGAGGTTACATCTCAAAATAGATCACTATGGTGCAGCTTGGGCTTCTCCCCTACAGAAAGGATTAGCTGTTTAACCAGTTGCTACCAATTTTTGTAGCCAACAATATTCTGACTTAACAGATAGTTGAGTAAACTTTTAATTTCTCGAATTGACTAATATAACTTATTTCCACATTTAAATAGAATTCATATTTCAGGAGGGGGATTATTTAGATAATCTGCTGTGTGTTAACTATACAAATAACTTTCAATGACTTAACAAAATTTAGAATAAAACATTTTATATTTATAATTCACAACATTTAACTTGTTGAAAATATGTAAATGTTTTCTTTATTATTGAAAATTTTCATTTATAAGTATAAATTATGGAGAACAAAATTTCTCAAAGCATATAAACTTAAGTCTATTAGAGAGCACAAGTCCATTAAAATCCGAATAGAAAATATTAAAATCTAGAAAACAATTTATAATGCTTTTGTCAGCTTGCAATATTATTCCAAATAAAAGACTATGATAAGTCTAAAAACTGGAGTGAAACTTTATGTATTAGTCCATTCTCATGTTGCTATAAAAAACTGTCCAAGACTGGGTAATTTAAAAGGAAAAACTATTTAATTCACTCACAGTTCCACAGGGCTTGGGGGCCTCAGGAAACTTAAGATCATGGTGGAAGGTGAAACAAACACCTCCTTCTTCACAGGGTGGCAGGAAAGAGAAGTGCTGAGCAAAGAAAGAAAAGCTTCTTGTAAAATTATGAGCTCTCATGAGAACTCACTCACTATCATGAGAACAGCATGGGAGTGAACACTGCATGGTTTAATTACCTCCCACTAGACTAGGTCCATCTCATGACGTGGGGATTGTGGAAAATACAATTCAAGATGAGATTTAGGTGGGGACATAGCCAAACCATATCACTTTATGTATCATTTCAAAATTTTTATAAAATAATAGTAAACACTATACAAATAAACTATAGTGCGTGATTCTCACTTAAACTTTAAAGAGAGTCTTTATTGGTTTTATTACTATAAATTGAGCCCAAATATCTTTATCTATTTCTTTGACGTTTATGGCAACATACCTTATAATTTTTTAATGATATACTAGTCTTTTACTCATGCTTCCAGCCTGTGGCCTCTTCTGTAATTAAAGTGACCCCTTTATATGGCCTCATGAAATGCCTATCAGAAAGCAGACACTGGTCTTTGTTTGCCTATGTGCTATAAAGCATGGGATATTTATTTCTAAGACAATATAATGAAGACTAGCCTTCAATATCATTTCTAACCAAAGTTTAGGTGAAATCTAAAATGTGGATTAAAGTACTTTTAACAAATGTTCAATGATGATAGAGAATAAAGTACAATATGAAGATAATTTAAAATTACCACAGAAGCTTATATAATTCTAGGGCTCCTTTTAAGGGCACTTTACTTTTTGATCCCACTCTGCATTTAAAAAGCAGAGAGAGTTTGGCACTCATGTAGGTTGCCATAATTAGAAATAATCTGAGTTTATTAGTTCATTCTCACTTTGCTATAAAGGACAACCAAAGACTTGACAATTGAAAAAGTAAAGAGGTTTCATTGACTTACAGTTATACAGGCTTACAGGAGTAATGGTTGAGGAGGCCTCAGGAAACACAATCATGGCAGAAGGGTGAAGAAGCAACCACATCTTCACATGGTAGTAGGAGAGAAAGAATGAGGAGGGAGATAATACACACCTTTCAAACAAGCAGATCCCATAAGGCCTCTATCACAAAACAGTACTAGGGGGTTGGTGCTAAACCATTAGAAACCACCCCCATGATTCAATAACCTCCCACCAGGCCTCCATTCTAGCCCTGGGAATTACAATTAACATGGGATTTGGGTAGGGATGGAGGGCCAAACCATATCATTCTGACAATGTCTTTTCCCAAATCTCATCTTCTTCTCATATTTCAAAATCCAATCATGCCTTTCCAACAGTCTCCAGGAGTCTTAACTCATTCCAACCCTAACTCAAAAGTTGAAGTCCAAAATCTCATCAGAGACAAGGCAAGTTCCTTCTGCTTATGAGGCTGTAAAATTAAAAACAAGTTCATTGCTTCCAGGATACAATGAGGGTACAGGCATTTGGTAAATGCTCCCACTCCAATAGAAAAATTGGGCAAAACAAAGGAGCTGCAGGCCCCATGCAAATCCGAAACTCAACAGTGTGGTCATTAAATCTTAAAGCTCCAAAACAACCTCCTTAGTCTTCATGTTTCACATCCAGGTCACCCTGACAGAAGAGGTGGGCTCCCAAGGCCTTGGGCAACTCCACCCTTGTGGCTTTGCAGGGTTCAACTCCCACAGCTGCTTTTACAGGTTGGCATTAAATGCCTTTGGCTTTTCCAGGTGCATGGTGCAAGCTGTCAGTGGGTCTACCATTCTGCGGTCTGGAGGACAGTAGTTCTCCTCTCACAGTTTAACTAGGCAATGCTCTAGTGAGGACACTTTGTGGGGGCTACCCCACATTTTCCATCTAGACTGCCCTAGCAGATTTTCTCCATGAGGGCTCTGCCCCTGCAGTAGACTTCTGCCTGGACATCCAGGTGGTTTCACATGTCCTCTGAAATCTACGGGGAGGCTCCCAATCTTCAACTCTTGCTCTCTGCATACCTGCACACTCTTCACCACATCAAAGATGCCAAGGCTTTAGGTTTGCACCCTCTGAAGCAATGGCCTGGACTGTACCTTGACCGTTTTTGCCTCACCATGTCAAAGATGCCAAGGCTTCAGGTTTGCACCCTCTGAAGCAATGGCCTGGACTGTACCTTGACCGTTTTTGCCTCACCATGTCAAAGATGCCAAGGCTTGAGGCTTGCACCATCTGAAGCAATGGCCTGGGCTATACATTGATGCCTGTTATCCACACCTGAAGCTGGTGCAGCTGGAATGCAGGGCACCATGTCCTGAAGCTAAATAGAGCATTGGGACCCTGGGCCTGACCCACAAATCCATGTTTTCTTTCTGTGCCTCTTGGCCTGTGGTGAGAGGAATTGCCGTGAAGGTCTCTGAAATGCATTGGAGGCATTTTCTCCATAGTCTCATTTATTAACATTCCAATCCTCTTTACTTATGCAAATTTCTGCAGCTATATTGTATTTCTCCCCAGAAATATGGGTTTTTCTTTTCTATCACATGGCCAGGCTGCAAATTTTCCAGACTTTTATGACTTGCTTCATTTTAAATATAAGTTTGAGTTTTAGATAATCTTTTTGTTCATGCATATTAGTGTATTCCAACAGAAGCAGCCATGTTATATCTTGAATGCTTTGCTGCTTAGAAATTTCTTTTGTCAAATACTCCAAATTGTCTTCCTCAAGTTCAAAGTTTAACAGATCCCTAGGGCAGGGGCACAATGTCAGCAGTGTCTTTGCTAAAGCATAGCAAGAGTGACCTTAACTTTAGTTCCCAATAAGTTCCTCATTTTCATATGAGACTTCTTCAGCCTGGACTTCATCACTATCAGCATTTGGTCCCAACCATTCAACAAGTCTCTAGAAAGTTCCAAACATACTCTCATCCTCCTGTTTTCTTAGCCCTCCAAAATCACCCAACTTCTGCCCATTATGTAGTTCCAAAGTTGCTTCCACATTTTTAGAGCATCTTTATAATGATGCTCTATTTCTCTGATTGCAATTTTCTTTATTAGATTATTCTTACATTACTATGAAAAACTGCCTGAGTCTGGGTAATTTATAAAGAAGAGAGGGTTTGTTTGTTTTTTTTTTCTTTTTTTTTTAAAAAAATTTTATTACATTATAGGTTTTGGGGTACATGTGCAGAACGTGCAAGATAGTTGCATAGGTACACACATAGCAGTGTGTTTTGCTGCCTTCCTTCCCCTCCAAAACAGAGATATAGACCAATGGAACAGAACAGAAGCATCGGAGGCAACACAACATATCTACAACCATATTATCTTTGATAAACCAGACAAAAACAAGCAATGGGGAAAGGATTCCCTATTTAATAAATGGTGTTGGGAAAACTGGCTAGCCATGTGCAGAAAGCAGAAACTGGACCCCTTCCTGACACCTTACACTAAAATTAACTCCAGATGGATTAAAGACTTAAACATAAGACCTAACACCATAAAAACCCTAGAAGAAAATCTAGGCAAAACCATTCAGGACATAAGAAGAGAGTTTTAAATTACTCACAGCTCTGAAAGCTGTACAGGGGATTGGCTGGGGAGGCCTCAGGAAACTTACAATTATGGTGCAAAGGCAACGAAGAAACAAGCATGTCTTCACATGGTGGCAGGAGAGACAGAGAACTACCAGGAGATGGGGAGCCATTAAGGCATCTCTTTAATACTGGGCCAAAATAATTTCAGGACCTAGCTAAAAGAAAGAGACTTTCTGTCTCCTAGTCTCAGGATTAATGATACCCTTTATGGCTGAGCATGTGACCATCCATACTTTGACGGGAAAACTGACACATACTGAATGTATTGTAATACACCCATAAGGTATTAACAATATGGTTCTATTGTAGATTTATATGAAAACATTTTGTAAAACTTGAGTAATGAATCCTAAACATTATGAAATTTTAGTATCAGAGTCTCAGTCTATTTGGGTCTGCACAAAGCTCAGGCCAGTTTCTTTTACATTTCTTCTCAAAAAAAAAAACAAAACTATCAATCTATCTCCTGTGGTCAGGTTCTTATAACATGGTATTATATCTGATATTTACTTTCAAATAGGATTGAAAAGCCAAAGTAAATATAAAAAACTAATGTAATCAATACTATTTAAATTTAGACTACATTGACTTCATATAATATGCCCTCAAACTCTGAAAATTTATTATCATCTTTTTTCTGAATAATGATGAACCATCCTGCCAAAAAAAACTCTATCAATAAGTAATAAAACTATCTATAAAATTTCCCCAAATAGAGAGCTATACTTTTAGCATGATGACTACTAGACTATCTGTGGAACTTAGCTTAATCTAATAATGCATTGGAAGACAAACTGTCAAACAGTTTAATAATTTACTGAGTTGGCCTTTAGATATGGTAAGTGATAGTACGTTTGACATTCCCTGAGGGCTTTTTTTTCAAACAGCAGTATTTTTTGATAGAAGGGATCATTGCTCTCCCTGGGATTCTACTGTAACATTCTCTTAACCTCCTTAGGCAAACATACCTTACTTGGTTACTACCCATTTCAAATTTGTTTTTTTTTTTTTTTACTTTCCTTAATTACTCTTTTGAAAGGTATACTGAATCACATGTTTTTATGTTAGTATTAATTTTCAGGTAAAGGTATAGTGAAGCACAAAGAAGTATCTATATTTTGTAATTAAAACTTTGCCTAAATCACTTACCATTGACTCATGATTTGCCAAACTGCTGCATTTGAAAAATCACCTTTCTTCATTGTGTACAACATTTGATTTTTATCACATTTTCTTTCAAAATCCTAGAAAAGACTTCACAATATTCAAAAGAATATTGTGAAAAGCTGGAAAAGTCTTAATTTTGTCATTATTCTTATTTTTAGATTGGCAATTAGAAGTGAAAGAAACAACTTCATTTTCATTTTGTTTTAAAAAATTATGAAAACAGGATGGAAAATCTATTTTATTTTTTTAAAACCTAAAACGCTTTGAGAGACAAAGTTTCTCCCTGTGCCTTCCTACTAAATGTAATATGATTTCTATTATTTTAAATATCTTTTTAAAGGCACCATCTGGCTATGTTGCCCAGGTTGGAGTGCAGTGACTATTTACAGGCAAGATTATAACACACTACAGCTTTGAACACCTGGGCTCAATGATGTTGCTGCCTTTGCCTCCTGAGTACCTGGAACTACAGGTGCATACCACAGCACTCGGCTTAATTCATATTTTTATTGTTGTGACAAAAATAAAACTACTCTTATCTTCCTTCCTCAAAATGTAAGCCAATATGATTATACCCACCACCACACTTCCCAGCCTATACTCACAAATGTAAAACTTTTGTAACAGAATGGATCTTTGTTTTGTCTTGTTTTGCCTGTACTTTTTTTCTTTTACCCAGCTTGTTTCAATTTTTGCACCAAATATCTTTAGAGTCAGGGAAAATAATAAAAACAAAAACAACTTTGGGCTATGTCCCCATTGATTGACTTAAGGAAACATGAAGATGAGACTTTTTTTATTGTTTAACATCTAGAGATTTATATTGTAATCAGTTAAAAATATACCTAAATTATAATATTTTCTTATTCTTACTTTAATATATCTTTTAAAGCTCTAAGAAATATTCAATCTGAGCTGTTTTTATACTTCATGGAAATTTACAACTGTCTATAGGACTCTTTCCTTATATTTCTCAAACCCTTGAATCCCAGAATTTCCATAATAAATTTACTGTCTTCACTTCCACTAGCCTTGGAAGCCTTTCCCTGAGTGTTCTTTATTACATGATACTATTCACCAAATCACTGAAGTGCTCTCTGGATACCTTACTTCATTAATCCCATCAGTTGCAATATCTGACTTTCTCCACTTCAAATAATCTCTACACTGGATTTCAACCATTTCTTATCAGGACTACCAATACAATAGTTAACTTTTTTCTATTATTCCATTTTTTAAACTAATTTTTTCCTTCTGTGAATTCATCACCTCCTATATTTCCTTCAATATAAATTTGATCATGTAACCAGTACTTGAATAGCTTGGATGGATTTCATTAAATACAGGATAAATCTAAACTCTTTTCCATAGGGTTAAGACTTTCTTTTTAACTCATTTTACTTTTCTGGTTTCATCCCTGACACCAGCTCGTCAATGTCACTTAGTATCACAGTAATCCAAAAGTATGATTTATATTCATTAATTCAGCTGTTTGTTTTGGGGACATCCTTGGACAAAGATTAGTTAGACAACCTTTTGTTTGTTGGGTTTGATAAAATTATATTTTTCAATAAGTCCTTGAATGATATTCATAGCTCCAAACAGCCTATATGTATAAGTATTTTTAAAGCAGATTTTCTTTTATTTTTTTTTCCCAAATTAATATTAAGAATATCCTGAGATCATCATGAAATTCTCGGCTTCTTCCTTAATTATTATTTAAAAGTTTAAGAAGTAAAATTATCCTACCTTTCTCAAGCAAGGTGAACCAGAATAATTTTGGGGTTCTTTTGAGAAAATGACTTTAATCTTCTTTTATATCAAACATGTTGAATAAGAGATACATTCAGCTACAACATTCTCTGTTTGACCTGGATCCCTGAGAAATATATGTCCTCTAACCTAACAAGAGAAATATTGCAGTTCATTCCATTGTAATAAATGGTGTGGCAAATTTTAAAACTTCCTTGAAAAACTCATATCTTTTAACTTTCTCACTACTTTTCAAAATTATATAAAATTTACCTAAGAAATTAAACCGTTAAACCTTGTGGTAACTTATTTTCCTGATGTTAATATGTCAAATTCATCACGATAAAGGGAGATTTATTACATGCAAAAAAATTTCAGAAATCTGAGATATTTCTAGAGCTTTTAGGAACACAATAGTTGTAGGCAGAGTTTTACCTTCCATAATTTTCAACCCGTTGTATTATGCCTGTGAATGTGTTACATTACATGGCAAGAGGAATTTTGTGGATGTAATAAAGGCTTCAAATCCATTCATTTGAAATAGAGAAATTATTCAGAATTATCTAGGTGAGCCCAATGTAATTACTTGAGATACTAAAGAGGGAACGTTGTTTTTTTCATAACTGGGGAGAGAAGAGGAGGCAAAAGAGATTCCAAGCTTAAGAAGGAATTAACTTGACATTGCTGGCAGGCAGCCCCATAGAAAGCATGCAAAGGAATGAGGTCAGCATCCAGAAGCAATGCCTGGCCTTAGGTTATAAACAGCAAAAACAAAACAAAAGCAAAAACTGGGACTTCAACTTTGAAGCCACAACACCCTAAATTTGGTCAAAGACCTGAATAATCATGGAGTAGATTTTCCCCCAGGACCTCAGGTAAGGAACAAAGCCCAGCTGACATTGATTTCAGCTTTGGCAGCCCCTAAGCAGAGGATGCAGTTGAGAACACCAGGACTTTTGACCGACAAAAGCTGCTGAGACTTGATATGTTTGTGCTGTTATTTGTGTTGTTTTAAGCTGTTAAGTGTTTGGTAATTTGTCAGGGCAGCAGGAGAAAACTAACACAACATAGCGGCTCATACCTTGGATTCTTCTTTCTCACTATATCCACCTGCTAAAACACTATTTTTTTTAAAGGTCTGCCACAACTGATCTTCCCATTCTGATGAATTACTGTTGCAACATTATCAGTCCTGTGTATTTGTATGACAAATATGTTCAATCTTGTCTCGTTAAGTTATGATAGCAGTCCTGGCTCTGTAATCACCTATTTCCTTCTTTTATATTTGTATTCCCTTTTCCAACCAGCACAGTGTCTGGCACATCACTGACTTCCCAAAAATATAAAGTGTGAACTGAAATAACTTTGTATATTTATCCATTCTGTCCTTCTTTTTCTTCCAAATATTCCAGACATCTCCTTTTATTTCATTCACTAATATTTATTGAGGACTTATTCTGTCCCACTCTATGTGCAAACTGTGAAGCTAGTGACTAGCACAAGCAATTCTTTGCCCTAGTTAGGATTCTAGTAAGTTCCTCCTGGTGAGAGCATACAGTTACTAAATGAATGAAAATGATAATTTTAGACAGTGACGATCAACTGGATGGAGTGATTAAATTTAAGGTGGCAGTCTTTGATTACAAATAAGAATACGCTTAGGAGATGATCTTGATGCTGATGACCTTGATGGTGAGACAAGATTTTATGAAGCTGGGCATGTGGAGATCTGAGCTGAAAGTTATCCAGGCTCAGGGAATAGTAAGTGTCAGATGAAGTTGCAAATAAGCTCGGAATGTTCAAGGAAGAGAAAGATTTTCTGAGCATTATGCAGGCCTTGTGCCAGAAAGAAGATATGCCAGCCTTTCTCAGTGACTTTAAAGGGAGCAATTGTATCTCCTTTAACTCTGTGCCAACTAGGCATAGCATAAGGATCAGGACATAGACTTATGCAATATCTACATTTTAGAAATAATCTAATTGGACTCTAAATTGAGGTGAAATATCATATTATATCTGTTTGATTTTACTGTATCCTCATCAGAGTTTTGTGATATGAACACATAGTCCACATGATTTTTTAATATATAGTTTCTGTTGCCTTTTTTTCTTTTAGTTAGAGAAAAAAAAATAGTAAATTCTAACCAATATATTATCTCTAAAGTTGTCTTAGAATTATATTTTTCATAAGTATGCCTTTATATATTATGAAAATGTGTTTGAATGTGTTACAGTAGAATAATTAAAAAGAAATATTCTAATATCTGACACTAAGTAGTTTTGTTCTAATCATGGATTTCAGTTTCTTCATCTACAATTCAAGGGAGTTAAAGAAAGTACTCTCTGATCTTCTGTTAGCTCTAAAAATGTGTGTGTGTGTGTGTGTTTTTTTTTTACCACATTATAGCAATGCCATGTTTTAAACTGTATCCATATATACACATAATAACAAAATGCTATATTCATCAAAGGATCTTTTATTAAAAAGGGTTTTATTGGAATGTTTTTAAAGGATTTGAGAATCACAGATTTCAACTATTGCATCCATGGTGAGAATTTTAACCTTTTTGAGTTATCTGTGTATTCAAAAGCTATGGGTCCATAAATGCCTGGCCAAAAATTAAAAAAAAAAAAGGATGATTTCAGAAACTTACTTGTAGCCCATGTTGACTATTCACCATTACAATAGTTCTATCAAAAAATTATCATTTTATTTGCATGGTCTGAAGGATTCAATTATAAGAAATTAAAGTAATAATATACACTTTAGGATATTCATATATTTTCATCTCTTACCTAAGTAGGTCTTTTCAATAATTTATTTATATATTCTGCCTTAATATTTTCTTTTACTGTAAAGCATAAGACTTTTAACTTTGGTAGCAGAAACCTCCAGGGAACAGGAATAAATGTTTCAAAAACTTAAATTAAGGAGATAATTTCATACCCTGATTTGGTGGCTGTCACATTTTCCTCTTAGAAATAGATCATGAGACTTTTCATAAAATAATATTTCTAGCTTCTTTCTCTCCATTATCATTTGGTCCTCTATCTTGTTTGAAATTCTCTGAATAGTTAAAAGAGGAAAACGCCTGCAGTCTAATCCTTACTGCGTTACATTTGCTATATTTCTGTCACTGTTGAAACCTTTGTATAAACTTCAAATTTCACCTCTGCAGTTTCTGGTGGGTTGAGGTGGTACAGTCTGTGTACCACATGCTGAAATGCTTAGGCTTTACGTGGCATATCTGTTAACTGAGGAAACATGGCAATTCACCCACAGCCTGGACTCACAGCTTCTATTTTATTCCTCAGACACATATTATCTAAGCATAAAAAACTGCTCCAAACAAATTATTAAATAAAAATGTTTACCAGGTTTCTACAGCTAAATGGTAAGCTCTCATTTTTTCCTTTTTGATGTTCTTTCTTTCTCTTTTTTTCTTTCTCTCTCTTCTTTCTTTCTCTTTTCTTTTTTCTCACTTATACAAAACATAATGATAGCATTTTTTAATTTTTAACTGAATTTTTCTGAAAATCATCAACTATTAATATTTAGTTTCCCATTTCCTATGTCCTCTCAGAAAAGTTATGGTAATGCCATATTTTCATTCTCACTGTGAAAAAAGGGTTGCATGCCATATTTTATTTTAAAATACTACTTTTTAAAGTGTTCACAATGGATTGAGACTGATAATGCATGGCCATTAAATCACAAATTTTCAGCTCCCAGAAACTCTACCACACAGTGAAAACTGGCAGTCAAGCATAATAACAGGGTCATCATTGCTATACGTCCATCATTTTTTGCTGTATAAAATGTAGGCTATCCCTTTACCTTAAACTAGGCCTGAAGCTTAGTTAATCCTTTACTGATAAAGGTATACTCTAATTCCAAAGTGGAATAAGTGATTTCGGTAATTTATTTTATAATCACAAATTCATTTTTAAAATAAGTTTAAAAATATAGAAATTAAATCACACTGGTTGTGCACTTAACAATTATTGTATCATGTAATTAGTTGTGTTTTGGTTAAGAGCAAAGAATGCAGAACCAGACCTTGGTGTTAAAATCCCAGGTCCAGGAACTAAGCGTTTATATTATTCTACGATTTAGTAAACTTCTCATTTGTCTCAATTTGTGGTTTTCTTTTTTTCTGGGGGGGGGGATAAATAGGGTTTATAATTATATATATATATGTATATATATAGTTATACACACATATAATGAGAAGTGATCAGAATATATATATATATATATTCTTATTGACACTGGGCAGATAAGATCAACAGCAGTTCAGCAGTTTAGAGGTCACATTTATTCACAGCTGGGGGAAGGAGGACACTGCTCCTTTCAGGAGCACTTGGGGGTTGCACTTGAAAATAGAGTAAGCAGGCAGGAGTTATGTGACTCAGACTTCATAGTAACGAGAGGTAAGGTGGCTCCTGTCCACCTTTTTTTTTTTTTGGACGGAGTTTCGCTCTTGTTACCCAGGCTGGAGTGCAATGGCGCAATCTCGGCTCACCGCAACCTCTGCCTCCTGGGTTCAGGCAATTCTCCTGCCTCAGCCTCCTGAGTAGCTGGGATTACAGGCACGCGCCACCGTGCCCAGCTAATTTTTTGTATTTTTAGTAGAGACGGGGTTTCACCATGTTGACCAGGATGGTCTCGATTTCTTGACCTCGTGATCCACCCACCTCGGCCTCCCAAAGTGCTGGGATTACAGGCGTGAGCCACCACGCCCGGCCTCACCTCTTGTTTATTTGAATAATTGTGCGTGTTGGCTGAAAGTGAAGCCCATAGGTTGTCCAATTGATAGAGAAATTATCTGAGTAGAGAGTATATGTTAGAAATGTTGGTGTGCAAAGCATGATTAGTGATCAATGTTTGTAGAAGAACGAGGGAGAAAGCAAGATTAGGCAGTGAGAGAAATCAGCCTATGTATGCTATGAGACGAAAGATGTCTTGACCAATTCCACCCAGGCCCCTGTCACACAGAGTCTTCAGAATTCCCCCATCCTGAACCAACATATGGGTGAGCTACACATTTGCTATAATGAGTCTTTGGATATGGGTTACCCTGGAAAGGAGGTACTCTTGTTCAAGTCAGTTGTCTACAGCTAAGGAAAATTTGAAAGCAATTGACAGTAGTCTGCTGACACTTCTAAAACCTGGCCAGCACCTTTTCTTGTGGAATAAACAGAATAGTGTAACTCTGTGTTCATAACAGACAATAGCTTACCCTACTTGGAGCCATGTGTCACATATAAGGCCAGCTCCTTTAAGGTTTCACTGGGCTTCTCTTCCTGGGAAGTATGTATAAGAGGAGAATTAGTAGCATGACTACAGTTCCTAGTTTTAGCTGTTTGAAGGGCCATATTCGATACTCGCCACCTTCCACCTCTACTACTCATTCTCCATTCTCTTCACCCTTAGTCATCACATCTGATTGACTAGTGACTTATCTGGAGTGTGACCTCAGCCCTAATTATTGTTGTTATCTTTAAATACTATTTAAAATGTTTGCAGATGACACATGACTTTTTATTTTTAAAAATAGTTCCCAAATAACTGCACATATATTTCTTCAAGATTTTTTTCAGGCATCAAGGCAAAATGTGGAAAATGGAGACCCCTTAAAGAAAGGAAGGAAGCATAGGAGGAAAGAAGGAAAACCTTAAAAAAGATCATCGGATAGTCTATGTCTATTAAAGCATTAGAATGTTAAAGCTTCAAATGTTTAGGATTGTTGAGTTTCTTTCCCACAACTAAGAACTACTTGAGCAATATACATAATGTATGGGCAGCTTGTCACGTACTCATCAAAAAGTTTGGCATTGTTTATATATCTACTTTATAAAATGGACTAAACATGGAAATGGAACTACAAAGTGTCACTTACACCTTTTGATGTGGGCATTAAATTCTCAGGAAAACTGATTTAGCTTTCCTAATAGAAGCCTGCTCATTACATAAGGCCAAACTGAGAAGCGTTGGTGCATTTTTTTTATCCTCAGTGCTATATTATAGCATTCCATTGACAGTAAAGTATCTCCTGCTGTGACAAGTATTGATCTTATTTTTCCTTTGAGACTGCTAACAAGCCAAACTGTAACTTCATAAAATATTCAGCTAGAGCAGTGGTATGTCAGAACTATCAGCTAACAAGAAATTTACTTTTATTCTCACCTGGAAAAATAAAACACAATTAGTAATATCCATATATTTGCTGATTACATAATTGTTTTATCAGCTAAATGACTGATCTAAGAATTGAGGCCAATATTTTTGATTTTCATCTTAAGTATATGTGTGCTTTTGTCTAGAGAAAATAATGATCAGTCAACATTTTATACAATATAGTAAGACTCAAAGAACAAAATTGAGAAAATTACATACCTTTAAATCTATCATGAAATAACACTTCAATGTACAGTTTTAAAGTTATTCCGATACCAAAATGTATTTGTAATTAAATATTCTGCCTAAATAATAAAAACTCAAGAAAATATATTTAAATGTTGATTTATTACTTATGTCATGCTTTTGTAAACACCATAAATAGTGATTAAACATAGAAGATTTCGAGTATTGCTGATTGACATTTAGTTAGAATATTAATAGACATTTATAGAAAATTATAGTAAGAGTATTTACAATGCAATTATTAGTGACATTTGGCCTAAGAAATTGTTATAAAAATAAGAATACAAATGTCTGGAACTCAAGAAATTACCATATTGCTTAACAAATGCATAAATATATCACCTATTTAAAGAAAATCACAATGGAAACCCATTCTTAAATGACATATTTCAATTTTCCTCAAAGTTTGCAATAAGCTAGTACATTTTCACATTTAAAATTTGAAACATTTCAGTACAGTTGATCCTTTCTATGAATGGGTTCCACATGCATGGATTCAAGCAATTGCTGATGGAAAGAAAACATATTATTTTGAACAAAGGGATTTTTGTGTCTGTACTGAACATTTAAAGAATATTTCTTATTATCTTTATCCCTTAAAAATTAGATACAAAAACTATTTACATTGTATTTACATTGTACTTGGCATTATAAGTAATCTAGAAATTATTTAAAGTATACAGGAGGATATGCTTAGCTTCTATGCAAATCCTGCACTATTTTATAGAGGATATTTAAGCATCCATACATTTTGCTGTCCTTGAGGGTTCTGAAACCAATCCCCATGGATATCAAGGGACAACTGTGACAACTCATCTCTTGAAATAACCCTGCTTATGTAACTAAATATATTCAATTGCCATTTAGAAATGTTATTCAGTAGCAAATGGAAACAAACACAGAAATAAAGTAACATCAAATGGGTTATTCGGTCCTTCCTTAGCATTAATAGAAGGAAATAGTCTATTGAATGTTTTATAAATTTTATACAGAAAATGAAAGAAAAATCCATAATATTAAGTAGCCTCAATCAATATCTAAAATATATAATATGTCATTCGATGCTTTTATTTTAAAACTATTTTTTTTAGCTCTTATAGTTGTGAAAGTCATAGTCTGCTTTATATTTACAGAATACAGTCTTTAATTTATCAATTTATCTTTTATTGAAAATCATATATTGCATAATAAATTTGCATCCTTTTAAGAAAAACTTTTCATTTTTGTACAGATTTTCTATATTAACACCAATTACTAATTATATTTGTCCTAGGAGACTCTGTATCATAAGAGTCTATTCATTTCATTGAGCACTGAAAATTTCCAAAATACTTAATATTTGAATTTTAAAAGTACTATTTTAACATAAGAGTTTGCAATTTCAACCTTGATCCTAAAATAATAGAATAAAATTGCATCCGTGTCAAGTAAAGTAAAAAATAAACCAGACATCAATATTTTACTTTCAAGACAGTTTATAAGAAGATAAATTTCCTTACCAGTCACCTAAACTGACATTTAGTGTAAGGAAAGAGTATCCACCTATATGATTATGATTCAACCACAGTGTCTTCTGTGATTTTTTTTTTTTTTTTGCAAATGTAAAATAAAAAAAAAAATCAACTAAACATCCTTCCAATTGACTATAAAAATGCCTAACAGCCTAAATCCCACAGAAGAAAGATAAAAGATTTATGCATTCAGTCTATTCATGGATTAAAGCTCTGGCTCACGTTTGATAATAGCTTAGAAGACTGACAATTTAGTACATAAGTTTCATGAAATGATCAGTAACACAAATTTAACACAATATCTCGTCTACATAGCCACATATAATGTTTTGAAAACTTGTTTATTATATATGGGAAGATTGAAAATACCTATTTACTATATAGCTGAGTTTTTGAAACAGTTCCTAAGGGTGTTCATATTTCTGATTCAATGGAACTCTTTTCCTAAATACAATTTCTGGCTTTTGGCACATTTTCATTTTAATACAAAACTGTGGTAAGATTAGAAAAAAAATCAATGTTTTCCAGGTTTAAATGAAACAAAATTGCTATTTATTTAAGGAAGATAATCTTTTACCACAATATCATTTTTTGTAACTCTTTTCCCCTCATGTTATGGTGACTGTGCTGAGGGTCAGTTGATTTATGCAATGTGTATTAAACGATACATATACACTTTTTAAACCGACATAAAATAAGGAATTTTCCCAACTTATACATGAGAAAATGTCTGGTGTCATTTAGAAATAAATGAAGGTAACAAAATATTACCATTATGGGTTGAAATATTAACATTATGTGTCTGCACAGTTCTTCCATAAAACAAATAATTAACTTACATATGCCATTATATATGTGTGGTTATATAATACACAACCCAATTTACTCCAGCTTAGTATACAAAGAAAGTTAATTATTCTAATTAAGTAGATAAAATATATTTCCTAATATTATCAATGGTTTTCAATTCCCTAAGAGAACATTTTTGAATTTAGGTACTAATTACAGACAATGATTTATATGTCAGTCTTGTCAAAGCCACTTCCTAAATACAAGAATAGGCACATCAAAAATATTTATGTCTTGTACTTGAAAGCCTTCCAAAGCAGAGTTATGCTTATCTAACTTCATGCTATTTTACAATCTCAAAAAGAAGTGGGTCATGAATTATGAATAAAAATCCTAATTCAATAAATTGTTACTCATATACCATTTACTATTCAATAACTGAACTTTTATAAAAATGAAAGTTACCCTTAATCTCTGTTTTGGGTCATGTTCATAATTTGTTTTGTTTGATAACATTAGGTGATTTCAAAAAATATAAATTCTGATGTGAAATGGCATCAGGGGGATATTTTTCTTCTCTGGCTTAACATATTTCAATTAACTGACCTCCACTTACATTTTTTTCTAAACAAGTCCCAAATACTTCTGCCTGCCTACCCACTTTCAATCTACTGTTCTAACAATGCTTCCTTTCCTTAAAGATGTTTCCAAAGGAATCTCTAAGAAATTCTATATGAAAACAGATTGACAGAACTTAATAATATTAGTCTATCTTTGTTTAAAATTAAAAATTCAAGGTTTTTTGTTTTATGTGAAAACACAAATAACACCATTTTTCATCTTAACCACCTTTAAATGTGCAGTGCAGTAATTTAACCACCTTTAAGTGTGCAGTGTAGCAACCACCACTGCCATACATCTCTGCAACTCTTCCATCTTATAAAACTGAAAGCCTACCCATTAAAAATTTATATATAAATTTAAGGGACATCATTTTACCTGTTCTGTATGAGTTCACACAAAATATTAAAAAATTTGGGGTCAGGTGCAGTGGCTCATGCCTGTAATCCCAGCACTTTGAGAGGCTCAGATGGGCAGATCACGAGGTCGAGATCGAGACCATCCTGGTCAACATTGTGAAACCTCGTCTCTACTAAAAATACAAAAATTAGCTGGGCATGGTACTGGGCACCTATAGTCCCAGCTACTGGGGAGGCTGAGGCAGGAGGATCGCTTGAACCCTGGAGGTGGAGGTTGCATTGAGCCAAGATCATGCCACTTCTCTCCAGCCTGGCAACAGAGTATGACTCCATCTTAAAATAAAAAAATGTTGAATTATGTTTTGATTTTATTTAATGTAGTAATCATCAGTATGTGACGGCTGACTATAGAAAAAAAAAAACCTACTATGTACTCAGAAAATTTATAAATTATAGAAAATATTTTTTAAATTACATAATCGTATTAAAGATAAATCCTATAACAAAATGCTCTATGCCAAGTCCTGTAATAGGACTGAATTATTTTTTTATATTTTAAATTATAACAATATTACTTTTATTGGTATTTTAATCTAACAAATCAAAAGGCATAGTCAAAACTGATTCTCATTACAACTATTAGAACTGAGTAGCAATATAAAAGCCAAATATTCAGCAAATTCAACAAGATTAAAACTCCTTATATGTATTGAAACATGGCTTGGTTAATAATAATAATGATAATTATATGTTTGTGGAGATTACTACATGTCAAAAATACACAAAATATTTTACTTGCACTATTTCATTTGTTTCTCATCATAATCCTATGGCAAATAAGATGAATGTCCTGAAGTTATTAGCTTCATAAAAACAAAAAATGTATTGTTACACATACAATGCATGTGTGTGTTTCTGTGTGTGTATGTGCATATTTTATAAAATTTCCAAGATTCCTACTTTTGAACCATAAGATTAAATAGAATTTTGAAGTAATGTACAGTCCAAGATAACTACCAAAATGAGAGAAAGTGAACCATCAATGAATGAAAGAGTGAACTTAAGTAAAAACAAGGACAATTGAAATGCAGAATAACAGTATATTTTTATAACTTGCTTTACGTTTAATACAAAACAAACAGTTTAAACAATTACTTTGTAGCTTCCATTACCCAAAGAAATTTTGAAGTTTCAATTATTTACATGTCAAATTTGCCAAATTTATTTAATGTCTTTCACAAACAATACTGCACAAAGACTGCGTGCCAATTTTATTTTTCTTTATATTTGTTAACTTATCTATCAGTCTTTAAAAACATTTAAATTATGTCCATGTCTAAGATATGGAAAACGAATTGCTGAAGATCTGCTAAAATAAGATTTATTTATTAAAAAGATGTCACTGTAAAACATGTAATATGACCAGAATAAATATGTATGTGGAATCTGATCTCTAAATAGCTTACATTTATTTTATTTAAAAATAATGAATGGAACTGACAAACCATGGGTTAATGCATATCTGATGAATGATACATACAGCTTGGTGCTTTAGCAACAAATTCAGAAATTTTATCATCTAGATTTGAATCTCAATTCCTCAATTGCTAACTCTTTTAACTTGAGCCATCTACTACACCTTTCTATGTCACATTTCTTTCACGTGTAAAATGTTACTTCACAAGGTTGTGCTGATAATTATATGTGATAATTTATAGAAAGCATTTACAAGAAAGCCAAGCATGAAATAAATATTAGCTGTTATTATATGTGATAATAAAAAATAAAAATATGCAATTAAATACTGCATTTTGATTATAAAGTGACTTTATTAAAATTCAAAAAGATTTATAATATATATTTTGAAGTCCAGATAGCATTAATACTTCCAATTTATATAACTGCCATTGCCATACACTCCTCTTGGTTGTGGCAATTTCCTGGGCTTTCCTTATCTTTCTATGACATTGACAGTTTTGAACAGTGCTGGTCAGGTATTATGTACAATGCCTTCAACTGGGATTATCTAGGATTTTTCTCATGATTATATTGGGGTATGGATTTTGGGGAGAGGATCACAGATGTAAAATGTCACTCTCATCACATCATATCAAGGGTACACATTTTCAATATGTCTTATCTCTGTTCATACTAATCTTGAACTTCTGGATGAGGTAGTGTTTTTTCAGATTTTGTCATTACAATTTACTCTTTCTCCCCCATTTTATCATATACTTTATGGAAGAAAGTCAGTATGGAGAACAACTTAAAAAGAATGGGAAGTTACACCCCCCTCTTTGAGGGTAGAATATCTCTATAAATTAATTTTTTTACGTAAAGTATTTATTTGTTATTTCTCCTTTCATTCATTCTTCCCCTTTTCTTAAACTTCTATTTTAGATTCCAGAGTACATATGCCAATTTGTTACAGGGGCATATAGCATGATGCTAGGGTTTGGGGTACAAATTATACCATCATCAAGGTACTGAGTATAGAATTCAACAGTTAGTTTTTCAAGAGTTACTTCCTCCCTGTCTACCCCCTCAAGTATTTATCATTGCTATTTTTATATCCTTGAGTACACAACCATGTTGCAGCAGAGGACATGATTTCATTCTTTTTTATGGCTACATAGTATTCCATGTTGTATATGTACCACATTTTATTTATCCAAACCACTGCTGATGGGCACCTAGCTTGATTCCATGTCTTTGATATTGTGAATAGTACTGCAATGAACATGCCAGTGCATGTGTCTTTTTGGTAGAATGATTCGTTTTCTTTTGGATATATACCCAGTAATTAGATTGCTGGGTCAAATGATAATTCTGTTTTAAGTTCTTTGAGACATATCCAAATTGCTTCCCACAGTGACTAAAGTAATTTACATTCTATTAACAGTGTATGTATAAGTGTTCCTTTTTCTTCAGAGCCTCACCAGCATCTGTAATTTTCTGACTTCTCTGTAATAGCCATTATGATGCATATGAAATGGTATCTCATGGTGGTTTTGACTTGCATTTCTCAGATGCTCAGTGAGGTTGAGCATTTTTTCTTTGTTGCAATTGCTTTTAAAGAATTGGTCATAAATACTTTCCCAAGGCCAATGTCCAGAATAGTGGTTCCTAGGTTTTTATTTAGGATTCTTATAGTTTGAGTTCTTACATTTAAATCTTTAATCCTACTTGAGTTAATTTTTGTATATGGCGAAAATGTTCCGTTTCATTCTACTGCATATGGCTTGCCAGCTATCACAGCACCATTTATTGAATAGGAAGTCCTTTCCCCATTGCTTATTTTTGTTGACTTTTTTGAAGATTAGATAGCTGTAGGTGGGCAGCTTTATTTTTGGGTTTTCTATTCTGTTCCATTAGACTATGTGTCTGTTTTTGTAACAGTGTCATGCTGTTTTGCTCACTGTATCTTTCTAATAGTGTTTTAAGTCAGGTAAGTTTTGCTTAGGATTATTTTGGCCATTCAGGCTCATTTTTAATTCCATAAGAATTTTAGAATAATAGGGTTTTTTTTCTAGTTTTTGTAGAAAAATGACACTGATAGTTTGATAGTAACAGCATTGAATATGTAGATTGCTTTGGACAGTTTAGCTATTTTAACAATATTGGTTCTTTCAATCCATGAGTATAGAGTATTTATACATTTGTTTGTCTTCTTTGATTTATTTTAGCAGTATTTTGTAGTTCTTCTTCTGGAAATCTTTTACCTCTTCATTTACATGTATTTATAGGGATGTGTGTATGTTTGTGGGAGTGTGTGTATGTCTATTATTAAGTAGGATTGCATTCTTGATTTGTCTCTCAATTTGAACATTATTGGTGTATAGAAATGATACTCATTTTTGTACATTGATTTTACATCTTGAGACTTTACTGAAATCTTTTATCGGTTCTAGGAACATTTTGTCAGAGTCCTTAAGGTTTTCTGGGTATAGAATCATATTATCCATGGAGAGAGATATTCTTTTCATCTGCACACAGAAAATAATACAATATCAACCAAATGCTCATCCATAAAGCAAATCTTAATGAATTTTAAAAAATTGAAATCATACCAACCATACTCAGAGACTACAATGGAATAAAAATAGAAACCAATACCAAAAAGCTCTCTCAAAATTACACAATTAAATGAAAATTAAACAACTTGCTTCTGAATATCTTTCAGAAAAATGATGAAATTAAGTCAGAAATTGAAAAAACTTGTTTTTAAATAAATGGAAACAGAGAGGCAGCATATCACAGTTTCTGGGATGAGGCAAAAACATTCTTAAGAGGAATGTTTATAGTACTAAATACCTATATTAAAACATTAGAAAGATTTCAGATTAAAGATGTAACGTCACACCTAGAGAAATTAGAAAACGAGAACAAGCTAACTCCAAAGCTAGCAAAATAAAAAGAATAACTATAATTAGAGTTGAACTGAATAAAATCAAGACCCCAAAATCCATACAGAGGATCAACAAAACCAAAAGTTTTTCTTTGATAAACAAGATCAATTGACCATTAGTTTTACTAACAAAAACAAAAGACAAAATCCAAATAAACACAATCAGAAACTACAAAGATGACATTAAAACTGATCTCTCAGAAATAATAAAATATCCTCAGAGACAATTTCAAACACCTGTATATACACAAAAGAAAATCTAGAGGTCATGGATAAATATCTGGAAACACACAACCTCCCAAGATTGAATCAAGAAGAATTTGAAACCTTGAACAGTCCAATATCAAGTTCCAAAGTTGAATCAGTATTAAAAAAAATACAACCCCAAGAAGCCCCAGACTGAATAAACTCACAGTTGAGTTCTACCACACATACAAACAAAAAAAGGGACCAGTTCCACTGGAACTATTCCAAAGCATCAAGGAAACAGGAACACTCTCTAACTTATTCTGTGACCCCAGCAGCACCCTGATACCAAGAGCTGGCAAAGACACAACAAAAAAAAGAAAATCACAGGCCAATATCCCTGATGAACACAGACACAAAAATCTTCAACAAGATACTAGCAAACTGAATCCAATAGCACATCAAAAAGTGAGTTCACCCTAATCAAGTAGGCTTCATTCCTGGGATGCAAGTTTGGTTCATAATATGCAGATTAGTAAATATAATTCTTCACATAAACAGAATTTTAAAAAAAAATCATGTGATCATCTTAATAGATCTGGGAAAATCTTTCATTAAAACTCAACATCTCTCCATTAAGACAATTTTCAAAAAACTAAGCATCAAAGGAACATTCTGAAAAATAATGCAAGCCATCAGTGACAAACCCACAGTCGATATCATATTGAAAGGGCAAAAGCTGAAAGCATTCCCCTAGAAAACTGGAGTAAGACAAGGATCTCCACTCTTAACACTCTTATTCAACACACTACTGGAAGTGCTAACTGGAGCAATCAGGCAAGAGAAAGAAATAAAAGGCAACCAAATAGAAAAATAAGTCTTTGTTCTTTTATTTCATCATTTATTTATACCATTATCAACTCCTAACCATGTTTTTCACTTGCTTTCAAAACCTATTTTTTAAATATATATGGAGTAATAACTCCTTTTTTTCTTAGCACACACCATTTAAAAAATTCTCTATTGAATCCATTATTCATCATACACTGCTCTCATTTTTATTACCTAATATCATTGATCACACTGTTCTTTATCTTTCTGGTAGCATTTTCTCACCCTAATAACTTTACATATGCTATTATTTAAAATTGAATGTGGGTCAAACACTCTATCTATTGCTCCTCTCTAGCATCTTAAATGTAGCCTTTCAGAGAAGGGCTGACCTATGAATGCCCTGAATGTTTATTCCCTCAAATTCATATGTTGAAATCCTAATCCCGAAGGTGATGGTTTTAGGAGATGAGCTTCTAAGAGGTTTGACTAGTTAATGAGGGCAGACCCCTCATAAATAACATTATTGTCTTTTATAAAGCCATTTCACCATGGAGACATTTCTCATCCCTTCCATTAAGTGGGGTTACAGCAAAAAGACCGCTATCCAGGAAATGAGCCCTTACTAGACAGTAGATCTGCTGGTGCCTTGATCTTGGGCTTCTCAGCTTCCAAAATAGTGAGAAATAAATTTTTGTTGCTAAAAGGCCATCCAGTTTTTGGTATTTGTTACAGCAGCTCACTCAGTCTAAGACATTAAGGCATGCCATTATTGTTTTTGTACTAAGAATTCTATGACAGGAATAAATTATTTTCGCTTTCACACATTCACATAGTATTCGCTATGGAAGGTCCACATAGAGCATAATTAAAAAATAGGCTAGTTAGTTTAACTCTCACTCTCCATTAATCTTTTTTAAAAACTTAAAACTATTCTCAAATTGTAACATATGCCATATGTAAAAAAATTATAACCTCTAATAATGTTTTAAATATTAGGGTGCAGTGCTTTGTTACAAAAGGAAGTTATTTGCTAAATTCCCAATTGAATTTGTTTTTCTTTCTTTGAGAATTATTTCTAAATAATTTTATGACTAACTAAATGAAGAGAACTTCAATATTTTGATGACCTTTTATTTTTATTTTTACTTTATAAACAAACTCTTGCTCTCTTTCCCAGGCTAGAGTGCAGTAGCCTGGTCTCAGCTCCCTGCAGCCTCTGCCTCTCGGGTTTAAGTGAGTCTCCTGCTTCAGCCTCCTGAGTGGGATTATAGGTGCCTGGCACCATGTCCAACTAATTTTTGTATTATTAGTAGAGACAGGGTTTCACCCTGTTGGCCAGGCTGGTCTCGAACTCCTGACTCCAAGTAATCTGTCCACCTCAGCCTCTCAAAGTGCTGGGATATTCTTGTTCTTGGTATATTATGTATTTTTGAAGAAATCATATTATGGGTATATAAAGTTTAAAATAATAATCATACAGTTAATAAATTTCATCTAATAATCTGACCATATTCTGGGTAAAAAATTAAAAGCCATAACTAAAAGTACATTCAGTAAATTCAGTACAAAGGTATAATATCCTTGATTTATTGAATATGAATTATTTCTTTGCTAAAGAAAGCATCAGTATTCATCGCCAAACAAGGCAAATTTTTGAGGCTGCAGCCTTCACGATCCAAATTCAAGAGGCGTACATACATATTTACATGCAAAATCTAAGTATTTTGATACTTAAAACACAGGAATCAATTAGCTATGCCAGAGACACAATAGAAAATTCTACGATGCTGAAAAATTATGCATAAAGCATCAGCTGGCAATTTGTACACAAACATACAATGTCTTATAACACCAAATTTAGTAGGGTTATTCTGCTAATGTCCAGAAAACTCAGGATATTTTGGGATGCTAGAATCCCTGCCATCTTTCTTTTAATCTTGTTAATAAGAAACATAAAATTACACAAGTGCAATTTTCCATTTCATAGTAGTTGAATCTCTCCTTTCTTTTTTCTATGTCTATTGATCTCTCTTTCTTTATAGTTACTTATTGAGCATTCTTTCTTATATTTGCAAACCTTCTGTTACACCCTCCTATTTATTACAGTCTTAATTTGAAATGCTAAACTCTGGCTTGGCCAGGGAATCAAGAAGCAGAGGCATCAGTGTCAGGAGAATAACGTGGAATGTAGTGAAGGCATGATGTGGAACTGAGGGAATCCAATAGAATTTCTACAATAATAGAGGCCTTAAGTGCACTGATGTAGTTAATTGACACAGGTTTTCAGCTTCTGAGTAAATCCTGATAATCCATATTGAAGTAGCCAAAGCAATGATGCACAAACAGCATCTGCAGCTGAGCTACAGGTTGAAGAGTAAACATAGAACAATATCTTTAGGTTGTATAAAGAGAAATTGCCAATAAAAATGCCTCAAGAATATTATCTGCTTACATCTTAAAAGCCAAGGATATCTTTGTTGTTTATAATTTAAAATGATGCCATTTTCAATATTGTTTTGACAATAAAAATGATGCTGAAATTTCGCAAGGGCTTTATTTAACATATACTTTTAAGTAATTAATTTTCACTTTTTTCTCAGGATAACAGGCTAAACTTTATACACTTTCAATATTAGTTAGCATATTTAATGAACTTTTGCTCTTATCTGCTATTATTTCATTTCACATTCATGATACCTTCATGTAGTTATTTCATGACCATATAACAGACGATGAATCTGTAACTTAAAGGGCTAAACGATCATGAAAAATTATGCAATTAGGAGGTAGTTAACTTGCATACAAACCAATTCCCATTAAAATGTAACCAAAGAATGGGTGGTTATTATTTTAATACATACTAAAAATATCTAAATCTTAACCGAATCTTTTATCAAAGCAATTTGTAAGCAGCAGATGGATAGATGATAGCCAATGTGTCCACAATAATTCTCCATTTTAAAATAATAACATAGTATACCCTGTTTGTGGTGTAAAGTAAAAAAATGTTTAAAATGAAAAAAATTAATGTTAAGGAATTCATCCATTTCTGAGAGTATATTTTTTATCTTCAAATTTTAGCAAAAACCAATATTTAGGTATTGTGATTGTCCTGCTTTCTAGACAAGAAGGACTTCACACACTGAGCAAGAGTGAGAAAAGGAATTTAACGGTCATAACTCCATGTCATACCCAGACATGAGATGTCCATTGTCCCGTAGCTATAGAACATAGCATCGGAGCTAAATAGAATCAAGCAATAACAAATTAAGCAAAAGTATCATTCAAATGATCCATCAAAAAAAACATTGTTCATCATGGGATTAAGAGAGAGATATATAGAAAATTTAAACTAAAACGTAGTAGAAGGTAGGAAGCAATACAAACCCAAGTGTTATTTTCAGACATGGGCTGAGAAAACAGTGCTCCACCAGACCAGGCACGGTTTATGCACAGAATCCAAATAATATTTGGCTTGGATTTAATTTCTTCACCACTTACGGGTTTAAGCTGATGAAATGCTCTGGAGTACATCTTTTTGACAAAATGGTTGCCTGCAATTGAACTATGAATGATAAGCTTCTCAGGTTCAGAAATAGGTCAGGCACATTATCATTGTTACAGTCTATTTCACTCCAAAATTTAGTGGATGTATTCCTGCCTCATAATATTTACTTAAACTTCAGGGAGGTTAAGCGTTCTATAAGCTACTGGGACTACTGGGAGGGTTTATTGGTTCATTCTCCTGCTGCTATGAGAAAATGCCTGAGACAGCATAACTTATAAAGAAAACAGTTTTAATTGACTCACAGTTCTGCATGGCTGGAAAGGCCTTAGAAAAATTACAATTATAGTGGAAGGTACATCTTCACAAGGTGGCAAGAGAGAGAATGAGTGCAAGCAGGGGAAATGCCAGATGCTTATAAAACCATCAGATCTCATGAGACTCATTCATTATCAGTACAACAGCATGGGGGAAACTAGCCCTATGATCTGATTACCTCCACCTGGTCCTGCTCTTGACATGTGGAGATTATGGGCTTTATAACCATGATAAGATTTTGGGTGGTCACACAGCCAAACCATATCAGGGAGTTTGATCCCAACTTTACATAAACCCTTCCAGTATGTCAGCTTATATTTTTATTGCCTCTTGAGTCATCTGAGCTGTTGATTTCATATATCTTCATAAACTTTTTTGACCTGAACTTAAATTTCAGGTCTATTTCTAATTTCAACAAAAAATAAAAATCACTTAATAAAACAATTGTGCATTTAGTGAATTTCAATATTTTTTTTCAATGGAGCTCTTGCTCTTTTTTCATCTATATTATTCGAAATAATTCAACACTTTTTTATTTTAGCTCAATAGAAAAAGAGATCATCTATTTAGCAGAAAATACCTTCTGAAGAAGATCACTATTGTTTGTAGATGCTTACACATGCTAAGTGATCAAACTGGTCTTGTTGATTTCCACGTGGAAGGGCATATGAAAGGGCAAGGGAAGATTGAATAGATCCACTTGAAAAGCATGTTAGCATCTCACTCACTTCAAAGGGTCTGTAATAATCTACCCCAGGCTGGCATCACTGTCTCCATCTTAACTGTAAACTCCAACCTAGCCTCCCCCTCCCTACCACAGCCCACACTGAAGCTGTGCTTATATCAGCTGTGCTTATGTCACACTGACTCTGTGCTTGTCCTACCATATAACCAATGTAACTGCATCCTGCTTGGCAAGCACACCTTCTATTGTGTATAACTCTCTTTGAATCCCCCTTGGTGATTGTATGGAAACACCCTTAGCAACCAACAATCCTGGGAACCTCCTGCCCCCTGGTTACCAGCTTCCTTATCTAACTTGCTTGTTCAGCTTCTGTAAAATTCCACGTCAGCTAGGTACTCCCTTCCCCACCTAAATCAAGGTATAAAGGGATATCAAGCCCCTTCCTCGGGGCCGAGAGATTTTGAGCATGAGCTGACTCTTGGTCGCTGGCTAATTAATAAAGGACTCTTAATTTGAAACTCAGAGCGTAGCATATTTCCTTCTAACTAGCTCGGTTACTGCAGGTCAAAGGTAGTCATCGTTCGGATTCTAGCACATTTGTGTCTAGTACATAGAAAAAGTACCAAACTGTGGTACCTAATAAGATACACTTTCTCCAGGTATAGTACCGTTCAGCTTACTTAGCTTGCATGTTTTATGTAGAACACCAAAATGACATCTTAAAAGTTTTGGTAAGTGTTTTAAATCTTCCTTAGGTACTATAATATGGCTAGTATATCAGTTGCTTACACACATATTCGGAATTAAAGATGGATCTATAATTAAAGAAAATATTCTTGGTAAAGATGTAAATTGTAAGTAAACATAAGGATGGAAGGTTAATGTGTGTGTGTTTTATTATTTTTGTTTGTTTGTTCTTTTTGCTATTGTTTGTTTTTTAAAGAGATGAAATTTCGCTATGTTGTCCAGCCTAGATTTCAACTCTTGGACTCATGCAATCCACAGCCTCTTGAGAAGCTGGAACTATAAGAGCAAATGCCCCAACTCTGAGTGGTGTTTTTAATAGGAGAAAAGGTGAAAATGTTGTTAAATTTTTAGATTTATTTATACTTAAAATAGTACTACCATAGAATCCAGCAATCCAATTACGGGTATTTATCCAAAGAAAACAAAATCAATGTATCAAAGAAATATCCACACCCTTACGTTTATTTTGCAGTGGCACTATTCATAATAGCCAAGACATAGAATCAATATACATGTCCATCAAGAGAAGGATAGATAAGGAAAGTGTGGTATCTATATGCAAAGAAATACTGTTCAACCATAAAAAATGAAATCCTCTCATTTGCCGCAACATAGATGGAACTGGTGGTGGTCATTATGTTAAGTGAATTAAGCCAGGCACAGAAAGACAAATATCACATGTTCTCACTCATAGAAGGGAGCTAAAAAAAATTTTATGGAGGTAGATAACAGAATAATCCTTACTAGAGGCTGAAAAGACTGTTTGTGGAGAAAGAGAGGAGTCAGTTAAAGAGAAGTTGGTTAGGGAAAACACACCTACAGTTAGAAGGAATAAGTTCTAGTGTTTGATAGCAGAGTAGGATGCTAGTGAACAACAATTTACTGTGTATTTCAGAATAGCTAGAAGATGTGAAATAGCCCCAACACAAAGAAATGATAAATGTTTAGGTGATGGGTATTCTAAATACCCCGATTTAATCATTACACATTGTATAAATATATAAAATAACACACGTACCCGTAAATATGTACAATTATTATAAATCAGTAAAATGTTTTAAAAGAAATGTTTGTTTGCCAATTCATGCCTTGAAATTCAGTTGAACCCACGTGTTCATGAGTTCTGCAGCTGTAGATTCAACCAACCATGAATGAAAATTATTTTGGGCAAAAAGAATACTGTGTATATACTGAACATAGACAGACTTTTGTTCTTGTTATTATTTCCTAAACAGTATAACAACTATTTACATCGAATTTGCATTGTATTTGGCACTACAAGTAATCTAGAGATGATTAAAGTATTATAAGAGGATGTATGTAATATTATATGTAAATACTACATCATTTTATGTAAGGGAATTGAGTATACATGAATTTAGGTATCCACCAGTCATCCTGAAACCAATTCCCCACAAATACAAAGGTTTGACTGTGGTAGACACTCAAGTAATTTTAAATTTAACTATTCCCCTTAGACACAATTGATGACTAATAGGAGCAAAAGACAGTCAGGGAACATACCTTGACCTCTGATTTTACAAGCCATGGAATGCAAGAAAATATCATATGGAATACAAGGCTAACAAGAGACAATGAGACCTCTTTAATATTTTTAATGTTCATGATAAACTGATAAGGATCTTTTACAATGCAGGCAAATATATTTTAATGTACAACTCGATAGCTGGACTATCCATTATGAAGTTATGGAATTCTACACAGATCAAGACTGCCTCTAGGTGTGTTAAATTAAGATTTGAACTATTTTGTTTGTATTACTGCCTATACTTGATTTTTTCAGGTTGTAAACAAGGCTGGAGAGGTAAAGCAATTGGGTTTGGTCAGGTGTGGCTTAAGCCTGTAATCCCAGCACTCTGGGGTATTGAGGCAGGCAGATCACTTGATCTCAGGAGTTCTAGACCAGGCTGGCCAATATAGGGAAACCGCATTTCTACTAAAATTACAAAAATGAGCCACCCATGGTGGCATGGTCTGTAATCCTAGCTACTTGGGAAGCTGAGGCAGGAGAATCACTTGAACCTTGGAGGTGGAGTTTTCAGTGAGTGGAGATGGCACCACTATACTCCAGCCTGGGCCACAGAGTGAGACTCCACTGAAAAAAAAAAAAAAGAAAGAAAGAATCGGAAAGAAAGAAAGAGAGAGAGAAAGAAAGATGAAAGAAAGAAAGAAAAGAAAAGAAAGGAGAAAAGAAAAGAAAAGAAGAAAGAAAAGAAAGAAAGGGAAAGAAAGAAAGAGTGAAAGAGTGAGCAAGCAGTTGGGTTTAATTGTTTTAAGTGTTCTTCCCACTGGTTTCATGATCTGATATTCTGGTTTCAAAGATAACTTGCTCTCTGTGGACTCTTCTGCTTGTACACAACATGATTAAATTCCCTAAATGTGTTTATTCTGATAGAAGCAAGATTATGTCTGTGCCCACTCTTGGCTATGTCAAATCTTGTCTACCAGCAATAGTGTAGAGAGGTATAAAATATTTTCGGTGCAGAATTTTGGGAAAGAGGGTCATCTGTTTTATCTTTGTTAATCAGATTTCAGAGAAATAAGCTTCTTATCTGCAATATTTAACTGCATGGTTCAAGCCACATAGCTCCTTGAGATGGGTCAGCTCCCCAAAGCTATGGTTGCTGATACATCAGTCTTGCGATGGTGAATCTTTCTCAAGGCAGTTTCTATGAGCTTCAAAGTTGACATGTATAAAACCAGCTCTCATTCTGAAAATATGTGTTTTGATTTAGAAAATTACTATTGTCCTGAAGTTACAGAAGCTGCTCTTGACAGAATATAGGGACTTCAAGGTATGGACAGGTTTTCATGAATATTTACATGAAGTCAGAAATCCTTGAGGGCTAAGGGCCATGACCATTTCTTCATGCTCTTTTACACACACAATTTCTATACTTCCTGGCCCAGAATGAAGGTCATTTTTTTTTTTTGCATGAGTCCCTTGATAATGCCAATCAGAAATCATTAACACCTCCTCTATAATTCAATCTCTCTATCCTATTTTGTACTGCTACCAGAATAATTATCATATTCTTACAGTTATAATTATTTGGTATATTAGCCTCTTTTCCCTTCCCACTAGGCATATAGTATGGATTTACTTAACAATCAACACCTACAAATTGTGACCTTACGTCTTCTACTAGTATTGCAATCTGCTTTTAAACTGCAAAGGCCAGAATCAGTGAGTGGAGATGGCACCACTGATATGTAATACCCATCTGAAAAATGAAATTAAATGGTTGTAACACAATTGTAATGTATAAAAATGCCATGAATTTAATAGATCAATATTATATACTTAGTAGGTACTATTAAATGAAATGCCAACAATTTTTCAGGTACTTGATAAAATGAGTTGCTCTTGTTTTTGACAATATTTGGCCTTGAATATGTGCACTAGAAAATTTCTAATCCTAGTTGGTATTTATTTAATAATTTACAAAGAGATAAATCTAGTCTTCTGAAAGTAATATATTCAAGAGTCACATAGATTTCTTTAGAAATCATAAAGAACATAATTAGCAAAGATAATAAGACTATCTATATTCAGGATATAAGGAAGAGTTAGGCTTAATCTACCATTACCTAAATGAAATAAATAACAAAGAAACAGACCAAATCCTCCCATTTCCAAATATTCTATAATTGAAATTTTTGTAATTTTAAGTATATGACACTGACGTCCTGAGTTTGTATATTATGTGTAATTAAGAAAGCATGCTTGCAAATGACCCTGTGCTTGGTGCCAATGAGCATGAGGCAGGGTAGGTCATGTCTGCTCTGTATGAATAAGGAGCTCTGTTAATAACGCCAGGGGGTGAAAAAAACAGCACATTCAAAGTCATTTTTAGACCATATCAAACTGTCAGGTAGGCAAATAGAATGGCTATAATACATCTAAAAATCATAGAGATTGAAAATATAAAAATGCATTAAAAGGAGTTTCAATCTGAAAAAATGGTAAGTAATTCATCTGTGAAAAATAGTTACTCAATCAGTAAAATCTGGAACACCTCGATTTTGACAGCAATAATGAACAGAAAACTCATGAAGAGTTTGCAGCGTTATATATGACACTACTCTGGGGATATATATACCACCACCCTCTTTAGGACGTTTCATGTGTGTTATTGCCAAGATTTTGTTAAACTGTAACTACCCTGGGACGTAAGTATGAAATGTTAGTATATTAGATTGAAAGAGATTAACCGATTAACCTATGCTTGCAGGACTGGAAAAACTCAACTGTCTACTGGTTTTCTCTCCTTTGAACTAAACTAATGCTTTATAACAATTTTCATTCTTGAGTACACATATGTAATACAAAATACATTGTTTATCACAGCCCATCTACAATTTGAAAAATCCTAAAGGGACATTTTATGTATATATATGAATGAAGATAACTATGAAGTAGATCTTTTTAAAAAACAATTTTGTTACGTTATTTTCTTTCTTATTACATTACTTTCAATGATTTCCTTTGTCTATTTCTTTAGGTCTTTTATACTTTTAAATATATGTTAGACAGAAAGCTGTAGATGTGGATTACTGTATTTATGTGTCTATGTTTAGCTGTCTTGTAGAGAGACCTAAAGAAACGGAGGCAATAATTTGTTCCTAATGTAATTAGATGCATCTTTTGTGATATGACTATAGATTTTTAAATGTATATTGTTGATGTCAGGAAAAGACATGAGGGATATTCCAGAACACTAATGAAACATACAGCTCATAGTTTAGTGGTATAGAATGTAGCTTTATGTTGTTTTTATTTAATTATCTTTCCTTCACTTTCATCATCTAGTTTTTATTTCCATTGTACTGGGTGAATTTATGTAAGATTTTTGAAGTCATTTTTTTTTTTTATAAAACAATGTTGTATGTAAAAATAATACAAATACTAAAGTATAAGTAAATAAAATGTAAATAGTCAGCTGATTGCACTTTGGAAGGCCTAGGTGGGTGGGAGTTTGAGACCAGCCTGGCCAATATGATAAAATGCTGTCTCTACTAAAAATACAAAAATTAGAGTGTGGTGGCACACACCTGTAATCCCAGATACTGAGTTGGCTAAGGTGGGAGAATTGCGTGAACCCAGGAGCAGGAAGCTGCAGTGGCTAGAGTTTGCGCCCTTGCAATCCAGACACAGTGATAGAGTGAGACTCTGCTCAAAAATCAAAAGACAAAAAACAGAAAAGAAAAAGTAAAATATACACTAACGCATGTGTATATATGCATGATGTACATAAAATTTCCACAGGAGCAAGGACAATATCTGATATTTGATTTTCTCTTCACTATATGCTTAATGTATAGCACAGGATAGGCAGTAAATACATGTTATTTAATAAAAGACTGGATGAATAAATGAATGGATGTATATATGTCATTTTTTAATGTTTATTTTTTCTTATTATTTTTTTCAGAGTTGCCATATTTAGCAACATCTTTCATGAAAAGCCAAATATCTAACCAATTAGGATTTTTTAATTTTAATTCTTTTATCTTTATTGAGGTATAACTGACATATAGAAACTATATATTCATAGTGTACAAGGTGACGTTTTGATATACCTATCCACTGTGAAACAATTATCACAATCAAGCTAATTAATATATTCATATTCTCAGATTGTTATCCGTTTCTGTCCTTATATGATGAGAATACTTAAGATCCACTGTCTTAGAAAATTTCAAGCACACAATACCTTATTAACTATAGTCACTGTGCTGTACCTTAGGCCTCCAGAACTTGTTCATCTTATAGCTGCAAGTTTTCACCTGTTGACAAAGGTCTATCTTTTGCCATCCTCGACACCCAGTAACTATCATTCTATTCTGGTTCTATGAGATTGACTCCTTTAGAGTTCAAATGTAAGTAAATTTATGCAGTATTTGTCTTTTTGTGTCTGGTAATTCACTTAGCATACTGTCTTCCAAGTTTGTTCATGTTGTTACAAATATTAGCATTTTCTTGTTTTTGAGAAGGAATAATATTTTTTTATCTGTGGGGTATGTATTCTAAACAATTTTTTAAAATATGTGTAAAAATGTAAAGATATTTTAATTAAAACTGCATTAAAGTTGTAAATACATTAGATAAAATTTCCATCTTTAAAATGTTATCATTAATTTTGGAACAGGACTGCTTTTTCTTTTTTCTAGATACTTAAATAAATGATTTTAATAAACACCATAATTTTTTAAAATTATATTTATTTCTAGAACTTTAATTTCTCAATTATCTAGTAGTTGTCATAATTTATTGGAAAATTATTGAAAATTTATAGGTATCTAGGTATTTGCTTATAAGCTGACTTTTTATTTTATGTTTGTTTACTCTTAAATTTACTAAATTGACAAAAGTAACAACTGTAATATTGATAAAATAAAATATTTAAAAAAGTTAAAGCACCTGTCTAGTAAAAAAAATTTAATACTTTAAGGGCTACTACAATTATTAACATTTCCAAGACAGTGTAAAACAATTTTATGAAATATAATTTATCTCATTTTGATTCTGATTTTATTAAGAGAGTTTTAAAACTTATGCTTTAATTATAAGGTTATTTATAAAGATAAAAACTAAAATATTATAGAGTTTGCCTTCTTCTATTGCTGTTTGATAATTAATTTTATTTCTAAAGTATTATATTTTAACCAAATTGTATTTTCACATTGTTTAAAATTTTTTCCAAGCAGTTTTCTTCTCAATGAGCTTTAACATAAAATTTTGTGTGTAAAGTTTTTAGTCAGCAGTAATAAAAGCCTGTTTTGACTAGTAGTTATTTAAAAAAATAATTAAAAACTGACTAAATGTTTTCTGGCCACACTGGACTCTGTCAGTTTCATCACTGAAAGCATGAAGATGTACTCTATTTCAGGACTTCAAAATTTTGTGTCTGCTGATCTGTGTTTCCCCAATGTTTCTTCAAATCCTGAATTCATTCATGCTTTTAAAATTTAATGGCCCTCTTCATTCTTACAGATATTCATTAACGTCACTCATTAAGACAGGACTTCCACTTCACTTGCTCCATCATTATTCTTTCATAGCATACTGCATGTTTATATGTATAACAACATATAACATATATTGCAATATTTAAAAATATATTTATTTTCTAAATTCATTATTTTCTTCATGTGTTAAAGTAAAGTAAGGATTTAGATTTGGCTATAGCAGTGTTTTCACACAGAAGATACTTAAAGGATGTTGAGTAAATAGCTAGTATATAGTTACCATGTATATCTTCAAAATGACAGTACCTTATTACAATTGAAGCCAGATCAATTTTGATGGGAAAATTAATTAACAGAAGTAATATATATAACAGAAGTAATATATAATATATATATAATATATATGAGCTTTATATACATATGTGTGTGTGTATATATATGTATATATGTATATATGTATATCTGACCTCTCATAGTCTAAGATAAAATATAAACAGAAGCATCTTAGCAAAAGTAAATTTTAACTGAAACCTCAGGGTTTTCTGAAAATATGGTCACAAGGAAAGATGAGCTGACAATACAAAATCACACCACACAGTTGAAAGACCATCATTGGCAATCATAGCAAAAGAAAAAAAGCATCAGATTTAGATCCCCAACAAATTTATATAAAGAATATAAACCAAAAATAAAATTCTAAGGCCTCCCGTTTGTCTAAATGAACCCCTCCTCTCAGCCAAGGTCATTCCAGAGTTAACCTGAAAACCCAGTCCAGGCTATGATAAGAGAAGGGGCTGGACATGCTTCCTTATACCCTCCATCATTAACATCAACACAGACTCCAAGTCTGTTAATAAACATTAATCTTAAGGCATAGCATTAAGATCTATTCTCTCTGAATCCTGCTACTTAGAAGCTTCCGCTTCATAATAAAACCTTGGTCTCCACAACTCCTTGTTATAATCCAGAATTTTCTTACTATTTATAATACCTCTTTCAATCAATCAATTGCCAATCAGGAAATTTTTAAATCTACCAGTGACCCTCCAACTCCTGCTTCAAGATGTCCTGCACTTCCAGATCAAATCAGTGTAAATCTTACATGTATCGTTTGATGTATTTTGTATCCCTAAATTGTATAAATGCAAGCTGTACCCCAACTTCCTTGGACACATATCATCAGGACATCCTGATGGCTGCATCATGGATGTGTCCTTAACCTTGGCAAAATAAACTTTCTAAATTGATTGAGACCTGTCTCAGACACATTTAGGTTCATAACAACTATAAGAAAATGTATACTATGTTTGATTTAATTCCAAGAAAAGGAAAATAACTATCATATATTTAATTCAATCAGAAAGAAAATATGTTGACTTACAAAAGGTACAGATTATCTGATAGTGAAAAAGAAGCAGGAAATTTTAGTCCCACTACATCTGAGGAAATTTGCATTCAGTAATTATCAGTGAATTAATTTCTAAAAAAATTTTTCAGGAAAAAAAAGCCCCCCCAAAAGAGATTTTGTATACTATTAAAAATAAATTGAGAAGTGAGTCTATAGTAATGTAAATATAATATTTTTTTTCAGTTAATGCATTCAGTTGCAATGGTCTTTGTATTTCTGAGGTTCCAGGATGATATTATTTTTATTCAAATTTAATTAATCAATTAATGATATAATAAATACTATGATCTATAATAAAATACCACATGACTTTAGAAAAGCTATATTCTAGAATTATCTGAAAATAAATTCAGAGTTAACATGGAAACCTGTATTTTGTTATAGTCTTTCAGAGAATATTAAATTAACATCTTAAAGTATTCCTGAATTTGATAATTCAAAATAAGTTTAGTTCTTTCAAATCCTGGCCTATTTCTGGTTTAATCATTTCTAGGTTGTGATGTATTCAGATCCCTCAAAATGACCTAGAGTGTTCATGAGACGTCCAAGTTCATAAAGACTCAAATTTCAATCTCCAAATTCTGTTTAGCTCTGCTCAGATTCTCTTGTTCTCCAAGATTACTTTGAGAATTGTGGCAATACCAGGCTTACCTCTTTGAATTTGGCTTCTCTTCTCAATTTTATTATCATAAATCATAATTTTCTGGGTAGCATCCCAATGCTTTCTATAACATTTTCAATATATATTTATCCTTTGCTCCTACATGTTTACAGAACAACTTTCCATCTCCAAATGTAAGAAACAGAGCTTAAATTGATTTAATTTTTAAAAAAGAATTTTACAAGATGATTTAATTGAATTTTAAATCTGTGAGCAAGGTTTTGTTTACAATCATTGAAGTTCTATCTTTTTGCTTCCCTGCTAATTACAATATTTTGAACTTTTAAAATAGTTGTAAAATTTAAAACAGTTTTGTAATATGGAATAAATGTCTGAAAAATTTATGATAGATTATAATTCTAGTTGTTGTGAGCAAATGCTAATACTGAGTTTCTACTATATGCAAAGAGTAAAGCTACTAGTTCCAGGTTGTATGCTTCTTCTGATGGTATAATCATAATTTATTACAAACAAAAGTGACAAAATAAGTAATCAAAATATCAGCTGCCTTAGAGATTAACCAAAATTTAAGCTCAAATAAAATAATTATTTGCAATTGTAGTAACAATTTCTCAGGGAGTATTCCTATTATTAAACTGTAATGAAGGGGCAAATTATGCAAGCTTTTCAAGTGAAAAATTGTTCACAAAACATTCAACATTAATGTTTTTGATTCATTGCAAATTATTCATCACTCTCTTTATAATTTCAACTCCCTGTCAGGGCAAGTTAAAAACAACAGTAATTATTATGACAACAACATTAACATGTAAATAGTTTTTTAAAATAATATGAAAAAACTGACTTTCATTTTACTGTCTACAAAGTATAACCCAAAAAGAGGAGAAAAAGCAATGCTCATTTAGTTCTTTATAAGTTTTTATTAGTCAAAATTTCAAGAAATTCAAAATTTTGCTAGGCAACTATTTTATGTAACCAATACCTGGTGATAAACTGTAGAGCTTACCACCATTTTACTGATGAGGAAATTTATTCACTACATTAAAACACACTTTCAGAACAGCTGAAAATTTAAAGTCCAGGGTCTTAAACTCTAGGAGATGATTCTAGAGCCTATCTTCTCTTCTGCTATGAAGTTCTTTTCTAGCGATCATAGCTAATATTCATCTTTTCTTTAGAAAATCATCTTCCTTGAAGAAATTTACTTTGTTAATGTTCCCATTTATTAGATGTAGCTTTCTTTTATTATGTAAATCGTTGAATTCCAAAAATCTTATTCAATCTAAATTTTATATGTTTAGCTTTTGATTATTTCAGAATCATTTCATTTTATTTTTTCTCTTAATATGGTCAAATACATTACTTTTTTATTTTAATTAACCTTTAAATGGTAGGCAGGTGGCCTATCTGGTTAGGAAAAACAAATATAGCTAGATTCCACATGGTAAACAAGGGAGAACGATGGCATTGCCATTCAATTGGTTTTATAGCAGCTCTTGATAAACACTCACATTTTGCTTTGAATCCTTCAAAACATCAAACCCAGGCCCACAGTATTAAAAATCTCTACTGGATAATAACAGTGATGCTTTGCTCACATCTCATACAGATCAATTTCTTTGTCAGGAATCACGTATTCTAAAATCCATAACATTTACTATCCATACTTTCTCCCAAATCAAGCAGTTCAGCTGAGCCTTCTGCAGAGTAAAAGATGTAGTAGGTAAGCGCAATTAAAATTTCAGGGTAGGCTTCACAAAATAATCCCTCATGTCTAGCTTAAATATATATATATATATATATTTTAAAAAAAGCATGCATAGTCATGAAATATCTAGCTGTAATTATTAGTACTGTGTTTTTCTGCATGTATGTGTCATATTGGAGTGGGAAACGTTCCCTTGTCCCTCTCACAGGGCATGCAATGGTGGTGGGGCTTGCTTTTTCAGCACCCTGCTGCTCAAACCTCTAGGGGAGCATACAGATGGGCAGGCTGTGGAGCTCCGACCTCACAGCAATGTCTGGAGTCAATGTTTACAGCTCCTGAAGCCCCAGTGGGAGTGTGTCACAGTGTGCTCTTCTGGTTTTGCCGTCTATAGTGGATTGTGTTAACCAGCTCTGTTAGACCTTCTACTTTGTCTCAAGGACAGTGGGCTTGGCTATCGCAAGTTCTTGCCTTGGTCCCAGAAGAATCGGATCACACCCGGGCTTAGATAATTAGTGGAAGGTTTTTTTTTTGGTTTGAGGTAGCTCGGATAAAGTCAGAAAAGGACGGAGTGGGAAGGTTTTCCCCTGAAGTCGGGCTGTTCAGCAGCCTGGGCTATCTTCTGACTGACTGCCGCAGCTAAACTCCACAGCGTTCTACTTCTGATGGTCAGTGGCCTGTCAGGGTGCTGGTGCCGGTGCCCCTCGATGTGTTCCTCTCCAAGTTCAGCCACCTGTCCTGTGTGTTCCTCCGCTGATGTGCTCCTCTTGACATCCAGCTGCCTATGTGTCTGTCTGCTAGGTCTCCGGGGTTTTTATAGGCATAGGATGGGGGCGTGGTAGGCCAGGGTGGTCTTGAGAAATGCAACATTTGGGCATGAAGGCAGGAGTGCCTGTCTTCGCCTAGGTCTGTGGGGTGGAGCCCTAGCCAGGGACAACAGCCTTCTTCCCTTCCATAACTTTTAGAGGGACCACACCCTTCTCTACCCAGCACTTCCATATCAATATTTTAAAATAAAAGTGAAGGTATCCATCTCCTTGAAATTATTCAAAACAGCTCCAATCAATCATTTAGATAATGAATTATATATGCCATTCGGAATTGGCAAATATTTAAAGTATTTATGACTCATAACGTGGTGACTAATTTTGAGGGTCTCATAGCTCAGCGGTGAGGACAAACATATAACTAGAACACAATGGACCATGGTACAGAGATTGTAATTCATAAGACATAATTTTTTTAAAGGTTCCAGCAAAGTGTCAACATTTTGTGAGTCTATGAAGACTGATTTTAAAATTGACAGTGTATGTGACTTGTTTTTTTTTTTTTAAAAGACTTTTTTTTAAAAGCAGAGTTTCATTAAGCTGATTTTTCTTTTAAAATCAAAATAGATCGAAACAAAACAAAAACTGCACTTAACGGATTCATCGCAGCTTAAAGTTTTATCTGGAGCAAGATTTTGATAGCGAATGTTTAAAAAGGACAAAAACTTAAATCGAAAAGATCTAAAAGAAGGAAAAACAATGAATAAAGCAAAACTAATATACAAAAGTTAAAAAATTAACAAATAAACAAACCAAACCATCACTGTCAACAATGACAAAAGCAATAAAAAGCTCTGTTATAAGATCTAATCACTGCTAATAATCCAGCTACTCAAGACTCCCAGCATTCATAGCAATTCCAATTGTATCCAATATGTTATGCAAAATCCTGCCTGTTCTTAGGCAATGATGCATATTTCTACCCCCCTCAATATCTGTGTTACAATTTCTCATGCATATTGCATCTGCTACTGTAGTACAACGGTTCTGCCCAGTCTGGTAACTGAGGTTGTAGAATTCCAGTTAGAAAGAAAAGTCCTCTGCTTGAGATCCAAGCATGGAAGGAACTTCCCTCTTGCAGAGTTTCATGCCCAATTCTATGCAGAAAAATTAAAAACCTCACTAGCTGCAGCCGTACATCAGCCACAGTAGACTATTTTAAGACATAGAGGACTCATGTTCTATGTGATGAAGTTGAAAGAACTTCCTAGTGAGAAGCAAGAAACCCACTTGTACTGTTCTGACAGTGGCTCACTATTCAAACATTTTTTCGGAACATACTTTTCTGGTCTACAAATAAAATAATAAGTGAATTTTACTGCAGAATATTTGCAGTTCAGGAATACTGACACATAAATACGTAGATTGACAGATAGATGATAGACACAGATAACACACATGTTTATATACATAGACATACATAAGATATAAATGAAAATAGGTACAGATATATTTTCCAGAAAAACAATTTATCACCTGAATAGCGCATTTTCTTCAAACCTATGATTAGAACACACCTACATTTGCAAAATGTGTAACTTTAGATAAATACTATCAGTGACGGAAGCTCTAATTTTTACACAAGCTAAATAGAAAGCATAACATTACTTTCCTAATTTTGAACAGCAAATAAACAAATATTTAGAATATATTTAGTACAACACCTCCTTCCTAATTGTATTTCAATACATGGTTATTAATAATAATAGTAAAAACTGTATTTTTTTAAGTCTAGACCAAATTATCATCTTCTTTATTACAAGGTACAATTGGAAATTAAAAAGTAATTTGAGTATCACTTTAACGAAATAATTATTTATCTACTCTGTTTGAATGTTTGTGTTCTAACTTTACTTTCTAAGTGATTCATCATTTCAAGTCTCCACAGTAATTCCCACCTGATACTATCTTCCTTTTCTTCTCAGATGTGAATTGACTCTGACGTACCCTCTTCTAGACACTCATTTGGCCTATTTTTCATATTGAAACTTTTATTAACAAAAAAAATGGACAAGTTAGATTTCCTCCAAATATGCCTCCCTGATTTTTGAAAGGCTTACTGTTTTATTTTGCCTACCAAAATTATTTTATCCTCACCTCATTTTACTTGAGCTTCTCTGCCTGGCCTATTGACTTTCTGAGATGAACTGCTTTTCAATGTAAAACTTGATGGGCCTTTGGCTTACATATTTATGAATATGGCCGAATATGGTATAGAAGCTTTTGGAGGGATGCTTAGTCTGATCATTTGTAATCCACCAATGAGAGAAATGTTAGGTAGAAAGCATAGAGTACTTAACATTCCATATTGATCCCCTCAAAGCATTTTCCTTGAGAAATATGGGATTATTAAGACTGAGCAGACAAGTTTCCTTTTGAGTATTGAATGTGATCACTTATTTCCATAACAATAAAGCTAACATTTTCTCAATGACCCTTCTTTCCTTTAAAATCCCATATCTTCCTACCTAAATTACATGTCTAATATATATACGGCATTTCTTCATTTTTAATATTGCTTTTATCTGACATTTAACCTTTGGCCTTATTATGAAGGCACTATCTTTCATCGTCATTCTTTCTATACTTCTCTCACCAACTTGAATTTTTCTGTAATGCCAGTTAGGTCTGTTTTCTTAATAGCATTGTGTCTCTTTAAAATGTCTGCATGACATCTTCATATTTTGCTTCATTATACATAGATAAAATTTAGTGGCCAGTTTGCATTTTCATTTTTATATTTTCTATGATTATATTTGTGAGAACTCTGAAGATTTGTTCAAAGTTACAAATGCAGACATCGTAAGGACAAGAGTGCCAGTGTTTCATTAACATTATATTCATACCATGCACTTTCAAATGTCCTAGCTCATAAAGTTTCTCTACCAGTGTACTACATGTCTTTAAAATGTATATACTTTTTCTTTTTACAAAAATTAAATAGGGATCTCACTATGTCACCCAAGCTGGGCTCAATCTCCTCCCTTCAAGCAATCCTTTTACCTCAGCCTCTCAAAGTGCTGAGACTACAGGTAGGAGCCACATTCCCCAGCCCATTTTATTTAAAAAAAATGAATAGGTATGTACAGTATGTATTGCTTATGTAGTCTGAGAAATGTATTAACCATTTATGAGCATGTCTTCTGTTTTTCTTCATAAATGACACTGTGAGTGTATGGAACCTTGTTTTACAAGTGAAATGAGGCTGACATTGGTTAAGAAGTTTACTTAACATTTCAAAGTGTCATAAAAATAGAATTGAAATTAGAACTTAGATAATATGTAGTCTGAATTCCCATTATAAACCACCATGTCTATGATCTCCTTGGTGATGCTACCATGAAATACACAGGGCTAGGAACAGAGTGAAATAAACGAAGCACTTGCCTCAGGCACAGAATGTAAGACTGTGTCACAAATCTCAGTAATAAAGAGTAAAAGATAGTTCAATCCAATATGTCCATAATCAATTTTAATGCAGAAATTTTCAAAATGCAAAATTTTAAATCTAATTTTAATTGAAGACTGGTAAATTACTCATTGTTCCTTTTGCCTCAGGTTCACATGTGGCTTGACATGGAGCTGTACACTTATCTGAGATTATTCAACATTTGAATATCTGTTCATCATAGATTTTTTGCATTAATTTTGAGTTTTCAGAAAATGTTACATCACATTATTTTATTCTTCATTGTTGGTAGTCACCCTAAATTAGCACTTTCTCAGTCCATTTTAAGTCTAGCTTTTCCACATGACTTGCTTTAGCCAATAAAATGTAAACATGATTTATATGGTTTGGGTTTGCATCCCCACCAAAATCTCATGATGAATTGTAATCCCACGTGTTGGAGGAGATAATTGGTTAGAGGTGATTGGATCATGGGGGCATATTTCCCCTTTGTTCTCATGATATTGAGTGAGTTCTCAAGAGCTCTGGTTTAAAAGTGTATAACATCTTGCTCTTCACTCTCTTCCTCCTGCTCTGGGCATGTAAGATATGCCTGTTTCCCCTTCCACCATAATTGAAAGTTTCCTGAGGCTTTCCTAGCCATGTCTCCTGTACAGACTGCAGAACCTTGAACCAATTAAACCTCTTTTCTTTATAATTTTCCAAGTTTCAGGTATTCCACTATAGCAGTGTCAGAGCAGGCTAATGCAGGGATAAATATGTGACACATGTTGAAAACCTTGACGACTTGGTTCACAATTTGCTTCATTCTCTTCTGTTCATTTTACAGATGGTAGAGGCTTTGTCAGGCTAGGATGAGTTAGCAGATTAGGATGAGTTAGCATACAGCTTGAGGTCAACCTGCAGTAGGCATTAAACTAGAGTTAGATTGTTTTGGTTTTGAATCTCTGTGATTTGGGTCTTTATTGTTACTGCAGCATAACCTAGACTATTTTCACAAATATAATCCTTCAGCAAATTGAAATCTTTGCTAAATGAGACTTCCTGTGATATTATTCCTGATTTCCTATTGGAAACTGCAAGCTAAACAAATCTCTCATCCCCTGTGTGTGTGTGATGTTTCATTACCCTGCTCAATCTTTTCTGTAGCATTCTGTAATTCTATATTATACCAATTTATGACTCTCCGTCTACAAAAATTTAAAGTTAAGCTTAACAGGCATATTTCTTAATAGCCATCAAGATAAATTATAAACTTCATTAAAATTGAAGCAATTTTAATGAATTTTAACCTACAGCAATAACTGGAGTTGCCATTTTGGATTCACTGGTTGAAGCAAATAGAAGAGAACACAGAGCCCTGTGTTTTCTATGCTTTATGATCAAGGAAATCCTTGATGAGAGGCTTGAAACCTTGAACTACTTGATGATTCCCAAAATGGATGAGTTATTAATGAGTGTCAAAATAGCTCTTATTAATGCAATTTTAATGTCAAATGATGACTGAATGTTTGGCTTTTTATCAGCATAAATTCAACTGAGGGTCTCTCCCAGGGATGTTTCACATACTTTTTCAGGTTGTGAGGTTGCTGCAGCCATATTAATTTTCTGTTATTTGCCTTGGAAAAGACTTTTGGAAGTTTTGGAAGTTTAAGAGAGCAGAATTTCTCTCTTAATAAACCTTATATAACTGACTTAGTGGATTAATTTTTCAGAAAATATGCATGATGCATTAAAATTACACATTGAAGCAGCAGAATTTCAGGACACCCACTTACTACTTCTTTACCAACAGTCAATAGTGAAAATTGTGTGTATTTTGCTATTTATTTTATTAAATTAAATTGATTGCATTATCCACTATGTAAAATAATAAAAACTATATGTAAAAGTACATTTTTTTTTAATTTTAAAGGTTAAAAAAGGACTCAATAATCAATATCCTCAAACAATTGTTTTTCAATTTATTTGATAAATACATAAAAATATTAAAGAAAATATGAATCAGCAAGGATCCTGTACTGAGATTACTTCAAGAATAATTCAAAATTTGGTGTTCGAAGATGGCATCATAGAGGCGACTCAGGATCGCAGCTCTCAGTGAAGGCTCAGAGGGTGAGTCCTAGCCGCATTCTCGGATGAACATTTTTTGCCAACAGAACGTTGAAAGTCCCAGGTGTGTGAGAGACATGGGACACTAGTGCAGCCGGCTCGTGGGGCCGGTTCGGCCGGCACCGCACCGCAGTGGCACCCGGCACAAAATTCACTGGTCTGGGTGCCCTGTTAAACCGGCAATCTGAGATTTGGAAGGGCAGATTGGCATGTCCATCTGATTGAATGGGACTTGGACAATGAGCCAGACAAGGAGATTCCTGGGATACGTGATCTGAGCCGGTTCAGCGGGCAACGGCACGGGAGATCGCACAGATCTCAGTGCCCTATCAGCAGGCTACTGAGGCGCCAGTGAGAGAGTCAACCATCAGCTTGGGGAGAGGAAGAGAGAGAGAGAGAGAGGACGGACTCTGAGGCAGGGAGCTGGGTGATCGGGCTCGGCGGGTCCTACCCTCACAGGGACAAGCAGGGCGGCGATTGGAGGTGCTTGGGGCTGAGAGTTTTGCTGCCGGCATCTAGGATGGCGCAGCCTGGTGGGGAGGGGTGTCCACCACTACGGACGCAATCCACCCCTACTGAAGTACCGCCTAGGGCTGACGCAGCCTGCTGTTGCCGAGGTAACCTGCCATAACAGAGAGACTCCGCCAGCAGGGTGGAGCACGCCACAGCAGAATGGAGCCCAGCAGCAACAGGGCGGACCCGGGCTAGCAGGGTGGAGCCCCGGCAGGCAAATAGTGAATAGACTGCCTCCTAGCTGGGCAGGACAGTACAACAGATACTCATAAGAAAGCCCCAACTCCCTGAGACAGAGCATCTAAGGGGGAAAAAAAGAGGGGGTTTTAAGAGTTCTGTTGCAGCAGACATAAACACATCCTCCCAACAACCCTGAATGAACAACGGAGCTCACAGCACAGCACTGGAGCTCCTATAAAGCACAGACTGTCTCCTCAAGCAGCTCCCTGACCCCTGTATATCCAAAGAGTCACCCCAAAAAAGGACTAATCAGACTGACATTTGGTGGGCATCATTCTGGAACAAAGATAGCAGAAGAAGAAACTGGTAGCATCCCTCACTGTTCTGCAGCTGCTACAGGTGTACCCCAGACAAGCAGGGCCTGGAGTGGACCTCAGCACTCGTACAGCAGAGGGGCTAGACCATTAGAAGAAAAACTAAGTAACAGAAATACCTCATCATCAACAATCTGGGCATCCACACAGAGACCCAATTGAAAAATCAGCAACTAATAAGATGACAGTTGGATAAATCCATAAAGATGGGAAGAAACCAGCGCAAAAAGGAGGAAAACACCCAAAACCAAAACACTTCACCTCCTACAAAGGAGCAAAACTCCTCACCAGCTAGGGAACAAAGCTGGACGGAGAATGAATGTGATGAAATTATGGAATCAGACTTCAGAAAGTGGATAATGAGAAACTTCAGTGAGCTAAAAGAACATGTTCTAAATCATGCAAAGAAACTAAGAACGTTGAAAAAAGATTTGAAAAAAGATTTGATGAAATGATAACAAGAATGGACAACTTAGAGAGGAATATGAATGAGTTGAAGGAGCTGAAAAACACATGAGAACTTCGCGAAGCATGCACAAGTTTCAACAGCCGAATTGACCAAGCAGAAGAAAGAATATCAGAAGTCGAAGATCAACTCAATGAAATAAAATGAGAAACCAAGATTAGAGAAAAAAACACAAAAAGGAATGAACAAAATCTCCAAGACATGTGGGACTATGTGAAGAGACCCAACCTACGTTTGATAGGTGTACCAGAAAGTGATGAAGAGAATGAATTCAAGCTGGAAAACACTCTTCAGGATATTATCCAGGAAAATTTCCCCAACCTAGCAAGACAGGTCAATACTCAACTCCAGGAAATACAGAGAACACCGCAGAGATACTCTGCAAGAACAGTAACCCCAGGGCACATAATCGTCAGATTCACCAGGGTTTAAATGAAGGAGAAAATACTAAGGGCAGCCAGAGAAAAAGGTCGAGTCACCCACAAAGGGAAGCCCATCAGACTCACAGCAGATCTCTCGGCAGAGACTCTACAAGCCAGAAGAGAGTGGGGGCCAATATTCAACATCCTTAAAGAAAAGAACTTTCAACCCAGAATTTCATATCCAGCCAAACTGAGCTTCACAAGTGAAGGAAAAATAAAATCCTTCATGAACAAGCAAGTACTAAGAGATTTTGTCACCACTAGGCCTTCTTTACAAGAGCTCCAGAAAGAGGCACTACACATGGAAAGAAACAACCAGTACCAGCCATCCTAAAATCATACCAAATGCTAAAGAGCATCAACAAAATGAAGAATCTACATGAACCAACAGGCAAAACAGCCAGCTAGCATCAAAATGGCAGTATCAAATTTACACATAACAATATTAACCCTAAATGTAAATGGGCTAAATGCACCAATCAAAAGACACAGACTGGCAAATTGGATAAAAAGCCAAAACCCATTGGTGTGCTGTATCCAGGAAACCCACCTCACACTCAAGGATACACAAAGGCTCAAAATAAAGGGATGGAGGAAGATTTACCAAGCAAATGGAGAGCAGAAAAAAGCAGGAGTTGCAATTCTCATCTCTGATAAAATAGACTTTAAAGCAACAAAGATCAAAAGGGACAAAGAAGGTCATTACATAATGGTCAAAGGATCGATACAACAAGAAGAGCTAATGATTCTAAATATATATGGACCCAATGCAGAAGCACCCAGATATACAAGGCAAGTTCTTAATGACTTACAAAGAGACTTAGACTCCCACACAATAATAGTGGGAGACTTTAACACTCCACTGTCAATATCAGACAGATCAATCAGACAGAAAATTAACAAGGATATCCAGGACTTGAACTCAGACCTGGAACAAGCAAACCTGATAGACATTTAAAGAACTCTCCACCCCAAATCCACAGAATATACATTCTTCTCAGCACCACATCACACCTACTCCAAAATTGACCACATAATTGGAAGTAAAGCACTCCTCAGCAAATGCAAAACAACTGAAATCATAACAAACAGTCTCTCAGACCATAGTGCAATCAAGTTGTAACTCAGAATTCAGAAAATAACTCAGAACCGCACAGCTTCATAGAAACTGAACAACTGGCTCTTGAATGTTGATTGGATAAACAATGAAATGAAGGCAGAAATAAAGAAGTTCTTCGAAACCAACGAGAATGAAGACACAACGTACCAGAATATCTGGGACACATTTAAAGCAGTCTGTAGAGGAACATATATAGCAATAAGTGCCCACATGAGAAGAGTGGAGAGATCCAAAACTGACACTCTATCATCAAAGTTGAAAGAGCTAGAGGAGCAAGATCAAAAAATCTCAAAACCTAGCCGAAGACAAGAGATAACTAAGATCAGAGCAGAACTGAAGGAGATAGAGACAAGAAAAACCCTTCAAAAAATCAATAAATCCAAGAGCTGGTTTGTCGGAAAGATCAACAAAATAGACAGACCACTAGCCAGACTGATAAAAAAGAAAAGAGAGAACAACCAAATAGATGCAATAAAAAACAATAAAGGGGAAATCACCACAGATTCCACAGAAACTCAAACCATCATCAGAGAATACTACAAACAACTCTATGCACATAAACTAGTAAACCAGGAAGAAATGGATAAATTCCTGGACACCTGTGTCCTCCCAAGCCTAAATCAGGAGGGAGCTGAAACTATGAATAGACCAATAACAAGGTCTGAAGTTGAGGCAGCAATTAAGAGCCTACCACACAAAAAAAAGCCCAGGTCCAGATGGGTTCACAGCCAAATTCTACCAGACACACAAAGAGGATCTGGTACCATTCCTTCTGAAACTATTCCAAGTAATTAAAAAAGAGGGAACCCTTCCCAAATCATTTTATGAGACCAACATCATTCTGATACCAAAACCCGGCAGAGACTCAACAAGAAAAGAAAACTTCAGGCCAATATCCATGATGAATATAGATGCAAAAATCTTCAATAAAATACTGGCAAACCAATTGCAACAGCACATTAAAAACTTATCCATCATGATCAAGTAGGATTCATCCCGGGGATGCAAGGCTGGTTCAATATACGCAAGTCTATAAATGTAATTCATCACATAAACACAAGCAAAAACAAAAAACACATGATTATCTCAATTGAGGCAGAGAAGGCATTTGACTAAATTCAACAGCCCTTTATGCTAAAAACCCTCAATAAACTTGGTATTGATGGAATATATCTCAAAGTAATAAAAGCTATTTACGACAAACCAACAGCCAATATCATACTTAATGGGCAAAAACTGGAAGCATTCCCTTTGAAATCCAGCACTAGACAAGGATGCCCTCTCTCACCACTCCTATTCAACATAGTACTGGAAGTCATAGCCAGAGCAATCAGGCAAGAAAAAGAAATAAAGGGTATTCAAATAGGAAAGGTGGAAGCCAAATTGTCTCTATTTGCAGACGACATGATAGTATACTTAGGAGACCCCATCACCTCCGCCCAAAAGCTCCTGAAACTGATAAGCAACTTCAGCAAAGTCTCGGGATGTAAAATCAATGTGCAAAAATCACAAACATTCCTATACACCAATAACAGACTTAAAGAGAACCAAATCAAGAACGAACTGCCATTCACAATTGCTACAAAGAAAATAAAATACCTAGGAATACAACTCACAAGGAACATAAGGGACCTCTTTAAGGAAAACTACAAACCACTGCTCAACGAAATAAGAGAGGACACAAACAGATGGAGAAACATTCCATGTTCGTGGTTGGGAAGAATCAATATCGTGAAAATGGCTATACTGCCCAAAGTAATTTACACAATCAATGCTATCCCCATCAAACTACCATTGATTTTCTTCACACAACTGGAAAAAACCACCATGAACTTCATATGGAACCAAAAGAGAGCCCGCATAGCCAAGTCAATTCTAAGCAAAAAGAACACAGCGGGAGGCATCACACTACCAGACTTTAAACTATACTACAAGGCTACAGTAATCAAAACAGCATGATACTGGTACCAAAGCAGAGATATAGACCAATAGAACAGAACAGAGGCATCGGAGGCAACACAACATATCTACAACCATATAATCTTTGATAAACCAGACAAAAACAAGCAATAGGGAAAGGATTCCCCGTTTAATAAATGGTGTTGGGAAAACTCACTAGCCCGTGCAGAAAGCAGAAACTGGACCCCTTCCTGACACCTTACACTAAAATTAACTCCAGATGGATTAAAGACTTAAACACAAGACCTGACACCATAAAAACCCTAAAAGAAAATCTAGGCAAAATCATTCAGGACATAGGAGTAGGCAAGGACTTCATGACCAAAACATCAAAAGCATTGGCAACAAAAGCCAAAATAGACAAATGGGACCTAATCAAACTCCACAGCTTCTGCACGGCAAAAGAAACAGTCACTAGAGTGAATTGGCAACCATCAGAATGGGAAAAAATTTTTGCAGTTTACGCATCTGACAAAGGGCTGATATCCAGAATTTACAAAGAACTCAAACAGATTTACAGGAAAAAAACAAACAAGCCCATTCAAAAATGGGCAAAGGATATGAACAGACACTTTACAAAAGAAGACATACATGAGGCCAACAAACACATGAAAAAATGTTCATCATCACTGGTCATTAGAGAGATGCAAATCAAAACCACATTGAGATAGCATCTCACGCCAGTTAGAATGGCGATCATTAAAAAATCTGGAGACAACAGATGCTGGGGAGGGTGTGGAGAAATAGGAACACTCTTACACTGTTGGTGGGAGTGTAAATTAGTTCAACCATTGTGGAAGACAGTGTGGCAATTCCTCAAGGACCTAGAAATAGAAATTCCATTTGACCCAGCAATCCCTTTACTGGGTATATATCCAAAGGAATATATATCGTTCTACTATAAGGACACATGCACACGAATGTTCATTGCAGCACTGTTTACAATAGCAAAGACCTGGAACCAACCCAAATGCCCATCGATGATAGACTGGACTTGGAAAATGTGGCACATATACACCATGGAATATTATGCAGCAATCAAAAATGATGAGTTTGTGTCCTTTGTAAGGACATGGATGAATCTGGAGAACATAATTCTCAGCAAGCTGACACAAGAACAGAAAAAGAAATACTGCATATTCTCACTCATAGGCGGGTGAGAAAAAAGAGAACACATGGACACAGGGAGGGGGTCTACTACACACTGGGGTCTATTGGGGGGGATGGGGGAGGGACAGCGGGGGGGCTGGGAAGGGATAGCCTGGGGATAAATGCCAAGTGTGGGTGAAGGGGAGGAAGGCAGCAAAACACACTGCCATGTGTGTACCTATGCAACTATCTTGCACGCTCTGCACATGTACCCCAAAACCTATAATGCAATAAAAATTTAAAAAATAATAATAATAAAAACAATAACTCAAAATTTTATTTACACTTTAACTCCAAAATGCTGTGCTGTGGATGTGATTTATGAAAGAAAAAATATAAAATAGTTCTTTGCAACACACAAATTTTTGAATTAATGTGCATGTATATATTTTCAAGTATAAAGATACTTAAAAATATAAAATATAAGGATAAGTTGTGGGTATATGATTTTCATAGGTTATCATTTTAACTGAACTTTTCCATTAACCTATAGTTTATAAGTTCTAATGGCATTCAATAAAAGGGTTTCTAGCATATAATTTTTTTTTTAAGTAGAGCACATTTTACAGATGATCTATTCTTACTATCCTCACTCCAGCTTTTTAGTATTATTTTAAGAAATTTATTATCAAAATAGTTGAACGTCTTGAAAAAAATTCATAGTAACTTAGTGCCAAAAAAGACTAGTAAACGTCTTCAGATTTCTATTCTAGGTATTATTTATACTTAATGTGGCTTTCTACTTTCCCCCCCTCTTTTAATTGCATTGACAAAAACAAATAAACAAAGAGCAAGCATTTTCTTCCTTGGAATACAAACCCTACTTTCTTAATTCCGTTTGTCCTAAAAGGAGAACCTCGGATAAAGATTTGTGTGCAAGTAGTTTGTTTAGAGGTGATCTCAGGAAATACAAGAGAAGAAGCGGAAACAGGAGGAGGTTGAGCTAAACTAATAGAGTGGGCTGATGAGTGGATTACCGTTGTGAATTATTTGGGAGCAACTCTTTTAAGGATATTCTGAAAATTCAAGTGGTACCTATTTAGAATATTCTCATTTTAAGATGGGAAGATTGGAAGATGTATCCACTTCCTCATGCTTCTCATTGGCTGATGGTTGCCCTTAGAAAATCACCTCTCTTAGATTTCCGAGTTTCACTTCTTCAGCACTAACTACTTTGTTTCCTGAGAAAACAGACACATGCCGTAATGAACTTGGTGCTGTCTGCTTTCCAGAATAGGTATACGACACCTATCTATATGTGAACTCAGAGGCGGGCTGAAATGACACAGGGCATTGCATCAACATTATCTGCTGCAATTACATGATACACACCAATAAGTGGGTCAACAGTCTACTTGCTAGAAGATAAGCATCTGAAATTCTTTATTTTTTTTTATAAAAATTCATTTATAAACTATGTCTGACTCATTTTTCTTATTATAATTATGGACAGCCATATTCTTAAAATCAACTATGTTATTTTAACTCTTACATAACCATTTTGTTTAAAATGATTACTGAGTTATTTCCATCTTGTGAGTAATTTATTTGTTACCCCGATAGGCAACATAAGCTCTTGAAGAGTCAATATTCCTCAAGTTTTGTGTATATAACTGTGCTGGTAGAGTTTTGTTTTAATAGTAAATACATAACTGTCACAGAATTATAAAACACATTTGGATCTTTTCCAAGATGCTTTGCAGCTTGTCATTCTACCCTTGAACTATAGTTTACATTGCTTGTACGCAGATTATTGTGTAGAACACAGACTAATGTTTGGTCAGTGGTTTTACTGATCTATTCTTTTATACACAACTTCCTATCTCAAATTCTTCATTTTTTTTTTTTTTTCTGTTTTTCTTTGGAGATTCTATTACCACTTTGGTATAAAAACCTTGGGACCCTTTTTGACCTTCGTTAAACCAGCACCAATAGACTAGGCAGGGAACACAGACAAGTAGCAACCTTTCAAGAAGACACACTCTTAATCCTGTTTAAAGCAAAACCTGAAAGTTCTAGATGGGAAAATCAAATATATCTACAATGCCTCTGAAATCATTATTATATTCTTATTGTTGCATTTGTTTCTTTGTTTTCTCCTTTTATTCCAGGCTTAAATTTTATGAAAAGCTGTGGTGCAACTGAAGTAATTAATAAATAATTGATAATCTTTTTAAGTATTTTCCACTTCATCAAAGTAGAAGTGCATATTTCAACTTGAGGTCAGGTCAAAATAAATCTAGTTCTTAAATCCAAAACCAGAGTAAGACTTTGTATTTACACAGTGGCTAAAAATAGCACTGTGACTCAAAACTTGATATACAAAGTTACAGTAATGACAGCTGAGTGATTTCTAGCTTTTCTATTGCCATTGTATGTTGAGATGTAGGAACCTTCAGGCTTTATTGGATTTCTGTTGATTGATAGCTTATATTTTACAAATTTTGCTAAGATTATTTTTTAAAATTTTCATTACTTGTGGGTATACATTAGTAGTTATTTTAAGGAAACAGAGAGGTTTCTCTTTTATTAGTTTTGGTTCCAGCTATAATCCTAATTTGATTCAGAAAAGCAGGAAGCCATCACTGTAATAATAAGCGTGGTGTGTAATGTTCCTTCATTTGAGACAATATCATAGACAATATCAAGCTTCAGATGCTGTAATTCGTCTCCAGGCAACGTCTTCTCTTCAGCACAGTAGCAGTTTCCAGATTACAAAATTCCGATTTTGCTAAATTTAGTTCATCCAGAGTTAACGTACTATGTGTTTTTACACGATTACTCATGTAAGTAATTATTGGTAATACAAATAAATAGTCACCAAAAGAATAGTTCATTTTCTTCTTTATGTTTTAGTAGGTGGTTCACTTTCTTTTACAATTTATACCTTGCAAGTTGAATTGAAGCATTAAATGTTCAATTTCATCACAGTAAACACTTGAATTATAAGCAAATAGAAAACACAGTATCAAGCAATTGGCTGCAATGGCAGAAACCAGTACATGCTTTGCCTCATGGTGATAAAATTTAGGAGCTAGAAGAAAGTCTCTTCTATTACAAGTGAAGAAATTTAGGCCCAGGCCTATTAAGTGACTCGATTTAGAATATGTAAAGATTAAGTCTTAGATTGGAACTAAAATTTATATTTTATCAATGAAACTTCATGTTTATTTTAGTATTTTCAAAACTAAAATAGGTAACTAGATGCCTATAAATACTCCGTTAATGGCTACACAATGTTTCAAATAAAAGATTATTTATTTTGTGACTCATCACTCTCTTACATGCTACACTATAATTTCCAAACTACTATCTCCTTCTGATTAAGTGCATGTCTTTATTAATAATTTTTTCACTTAATTAATTATCTGTTTAGGTGTACTTAAAATAGTCTTTTGAATTTTAATTGTATTTAGTGATTACTTTAAAAATTTCTGAAATTCTGAAATTGTAATCAGATTATATATTTGTATTTTACTGTTTTCCATTCAAATCTAAATTTTAAATATTTTCTGGACATGTTAATCACACATATTTGTGGTTCCAGTCTATCACTTGACTTTTCTCTGGACTTTGTGTAAAACCTTTTAAAAACAATTTTTATTGAATTTTTATAATCTTATGTAACACACCACAGTGATAATACATGATTGTTATGATTTTATCTAACTCAAAAGACAATGTATTTTATGTCCAGTGGTAAAGCTAGCAAATTACATTATTTCAATTATTTGAGTCGATGTTGCTGGTTCTATGTATTGCTAAGTAACTGTCTTTAAAAGATAACTGAAACTTGTTTATATTACCAGGGTCCATTCTCTTTTGCAGGACTTAATTTTCAATTTTTTTTTTTTTTTTTTTTTTCTGTCCTGGCTCAGAGAAACTGCTAAATTTCTTAGGATCTCCAACTCTACTTTAGATTTGGCAATTTCGTCTGGGAGAAATGAATACCTAATGGTAGGCTCCTATTTCTAGTCTTTTTGTTCAGGGATTGTGGTCAAGGATCAGAATTGATATGGTTAGGCTTTGTGTCACCTCCCAAATCTCACCTTGAATTGTAATACTCATAACCCACACATGTCAAGGATGGAACCAAATGGAAGTAATTGAATCATGGGGGCAGCTTTCTTCTATAGTGTTCTCATGATAATGAATAAGTCTCATGAGATCTGATGGTGGCATAAGCATCAAGTATTTCTCCTTCTAACAACTTCTCTCTTGCTGCTCTATGACGATGTGCCTTCCACCATAATTGTATATTTCCTGAGGCCTCCCCAGACATGCAGAACTGTGAGTCAACTAAATTTCTTGTTCATTCCCAGTCTTGGATATTTCTTCATAGCAGTATAAGAATATACTAATACAGTAAATTGGCTGGGAGTGGGGTACTTCTGTAAAGATACCTGAAATGGAAGTGACTTTGGAACTGGAGATAAGGCAGAGATAGAAACAATTTGGAGGGCTCAGAGGAAAACAGGAAGATATGGGAAAATCTGCAACTTCCTAGAGACTTGTTGAATGGACTTGAACCAAACGCTGATAGTGATATGGAAACTGAAGCCCAGGCTAAGGTGGTCTCAGATGCAGATGAGAAACTTGTTGGAAACCAGGAAAAAGGTGACTCTTGCTATGATTTAGCAAAGGGACTGGTGGCATTTTGGCCCTGCCCTAGAGATCTGTGGAACTTCAAACTTGAGAAAGATGATTTAGGGTATCTGGTAGAAGAAACTTCCAATCTGCAAAGCATTCAGGATGTGACTTGGGTGTTCTTAAAAGCATTCAATTTTACATTTTCTCAAAGATGTGATTTCGAATAGGAACTTAGGTTTAAAAGAAAAGCATAGCATAAAAGTTTGAAAACTTTGCAGCTTGATGATGCAATAGAAAAGAAAATCCATTTTCTTAGAAGAAATTCAAGCCAGGTGCAGAAATTTGCATAAGTAATGAGGAGTCAAATGTTAAATATAAGAAAATAGGGTAAATGTCTCTAGGGCATGTCACGGGTCTTCACAGCAGCCCTTCCCATCACAGGTGTGTAGGACTAGGAGGGAAAAAATGGTTTCATGGGCCTAGCCTAGTACCCTGCTGCTCTATGTAGCCTTGGGACTTGGGGACCTGTAACCCAGCTGCTTTAGTTCCAGCCATGGCTACATGAGGCCAAGGTACAGCTTGGGCAATGACTTCAGAGGATGCAAGTCTCAAGCCTTAGTGGCTTACATGTGGTGTTGGTCCTGTGGGTGCACAGAAGTCAAGAATTGAGGTTGGGGAACCTAGATTTCAGAGGATGTATGGCAATGCCCGGATGTCCAGGCAGAAGTATGTTGTGTGATGAAGCCACCATGGAGAACCTCTGTTAGGCAGTGAGGAAGTAAAATGTGGGGTTAGAACCCTGACACAGAGTCCCAACAGGGGTACTGCCTAGTGTATCTGTGAGAAGAAGACCACCATCCTCCAGACCCCAGAATAGTAGGTCCACTGAAAGCCTGAACAGCGTGTCTGGAAAAGCCACAGACACTTAAGGCCAGCCTCTGAAAGCAGCCAAGAGGGAGGCTGTACCCTGAAAAGCTACAGGCTCAAGGCCATGGAAGATCACCTCTTCCATCAGCATAATCAGGATGTGAGACACAAAGTCAAAAAAGATCATGTTAGACCATTAAGGTTTAATGACTGCCTTATTAGATTTCAGACTTGCCTGGGGCTGGTAGTTCCTTTGTTTTGGCCAATTCCTCCCATTTGAAATGGATGTATTTACCCAATGTCTGTACCCAAATTGTAATGAGGAAGTAACTAACTTGTTTTTGATTTTACAAGCTCATAGGCAGAAGGGTCTTGCCTGGACTCAGATGAGACTTTGGATTTGGACTTTGGGGTTAATGCTGGAATGAGTTAAGATTGTTGAAAGGACATGAATGTGTTTTGAAATATGAGGATATGAGATTTGGGAGGCACCAGATAGAATAATATGGTTTGTCTTTGTGTCCCCACCCAACTCTCACCTTGAATTGTAATCCCCATAATCCTCGTGTGTCAAGAGTAGGACCAGTTGGATGTGATCGAATTATGGAGATGGTCTTTCTCATACTGTTCTCATGATGAATGAGTCTCATGAAATATGATGGTTTTATCAGAGTCTGGCATTTCCCCTGCTTGTAGTCATTCTCTCTCCTGCTGTTCTGTGAAGAGGTGACTTCTGCCATGACTGAAAGTTTCCTGAGGCCTTCCCACCCAAAAGGAACTGTGAATAAATTAAATCTCTTTTCTTTTGTATTTATTTATTTATTTATTTATTTATTTATTTATTTCATTTACTTATTTTTATTGCATTTTAGGTTTTGGGGCACATGTGAAGAACATGCAAGATTGTTACATAGGTACACACATGGAAGTGTGATTTGCTGCCTTCCTCCCCATCACCAATATCTGGCATTTCTCCCTATGCTATCTCTCGCCAACTCCCCACCCCTGGCTGTCCCTCCTGTATTTCCCCCTGACAGACCCCAGTGTGTGATGCTCCCCTCCCTATATCCATGTGTTTTCATTGTTCAACACCCACCTATGAGTGAGAACATGCGGTGTTTGATTTTCTGTTCTTTTCTTTATAAATACCCAATCTTGGTGATATAGTTTGACTCTGTGTCCCCACCCAAATATCATCTTGTAGTTCCCATAATTCTCATGTTTTGTGGAAGGGACCCAGTGGGAGATAATTGAATCATGGGGGTAGGTCTTTCCTGTGCTGTTCTCATGATAGTGAATAAGTCTCATGAGATCTGATGGTTTTAAAAATGGAATTTTCCCTGCACAAGCTCTCTGTCTTTGCCTACCACCATCCATGTAACACATGACTTTCTTCTCCTTGTCATCAACCATGATCGTGAATCCTTCCCAGCTATGTAGCACTGTAAGTCCATTAAACCTCTTTTTCTTCCCAGTCTTAAGTATGTCTTTATCAGCAGCATGAAACGGACTAATACACTTGGGTATTTCTTGATAGCAGTGTGAAATTGGACTAATACAATTGTATTTCAGTGTCTTACTAGCTTTTCAAACTTCTGATGCTTTTACGAAAAATTTTTAAGGTGTGCTTACCCCAGGACAGGTGCCGTGAGTCACACTTGTAACCCCAGCACTCTGGGAGGGCAAGGCAGGTGGATCACCTGAGGTCAGGAGTTTGAGACCAGCCTGGCCAACATGACGAAACCCTGTCCCTACTAAAAATTCATAATTAGCCAGGTGTGGTGGTGCACACCTGTAGTCTAGCTACTCAGGAGGCTGAGACAGGAGAATTGCTTGAACCTAGGAAGCAGAGGTTGCAGTGAGCCATGATAGCACCAGGACACTCCAGCCTGGATGAGGCAGAGTGAGACTTCATCTCAAAAAGAAAGAAAGAAAGAAGAAAGAGAGAGAAAGAAACAAAGAAAGAGAGAGAGAGAGAGAGGGAAAGAAGGAAGGAAGGAAGGAAGGAAGGAAGGAAGGAAAGAAAGAAAGAAAGAAAGAAAGAAAGAAAGAAAGAAAGAAAGAAAGAAAGAAAGAAAGAAAGAAAGAAAGAAAGAAAGAAAGAAAGAAAGAAAGAAAGAAAGAAAAGAAAGAAAGAAAGAAAAGAGAAAGAAAAAGAAAGAAAGAAAGAAAGAAAGAAAGAAAGAAAGAAAGAAAGAAAGAAAGAAAGAAAGAAAGAAAGAAAGAAAGAGGGAGGGAAAGAAGGAAGGAAAAAGAAAGAAAGAAAGAAAGAAAGAAAGAAAGAAAGAAAGAAAGAAAGAAAGAAAGAAAGAAAGAAAGAAAGAAAGAAAGAGAGAAAGAAAGAAAGGGAAAGAAAGATTGATTTACTCCAGAGTTTCTAGGTTTCTTTGATTTCTTTGAAAAGGTTATTCTGAACAAGCTGGCCCACAATTATAAAGAGAAGCATTATATTTTTAATAGTTTTAAAGCTCCAATGTGAGTAGATATTACATTGAAGGCTAAGATTGAACCCCCAAACTTTTTTCAATCTTTAAAACATTTGAGTGCTAAGTATATAAAATAATCATTTTATATTCATTTAATTGAACTAAATCTCAACTTTCTGAAGGGATGGTTCATTAGGTATGGACTTTATAGGTATTCACTCTAAGTCAGATCATGTTTAGAGATAAACATTCAACTATCATTCTCAGTAAAACAGAATCATTTGCATCCAAAACAAAAAAAAGTATACAATTGATTGTGGATAATAGTTCTTCACATAAAGCCAGATCATTTTTTGGATGCACAAAGAAACTTTAATCCATATAGGTGATTAGTGACCAATTAAAAATGTTAAAAATAGTAAAAGAAATTTTACACTTTGGCATAATATAACTATTTCTTGAAACCCTAGAAATGAAATATATTTTGGTATAAAAACTGGGTCATTAAAAAAACACACAAATGCACACAAATTCATATACTTAGTGTAGCACTAACTTGCTGTATGTAGAATAGACACAATTACTCCAGTGTGATGTAAATGGCACTAAATATATTACTAAATAAAATATCACCCTTACTGAATCACTTGAAAGTCTGAAATTGTCCTTAAGTGTTCCCATATTTTAATTCTATTGTCATATTATGTTACCTACAAGGGGCAATCCTTTGCAAGTTAATATTATTGAAGAAATAGTTACCTAATCAAAAACACAGTTATTCATTTTTTATGTGGTATTGACAATAATAGTGCCTACCATTTGTCAAATGCCTGCTTGTTCCCCGGTGAATACATATTGTGCCCGTGATTTAATGCATAAAGTCACAAAAATGAATCTGTGTGTGTATGTGTATATGTGTTCCTTTTTCTGGGATTATAACCTTTCTAATTTGCCCTGTCCTTTTCCATTTATCGTGTGTGTGTGTGGGGGGGCGGTGTTTGTGTGTGTGTGTGTGTACACACATATATTTGGCTATGTATAAATATGTATATAGCATGTATGTATACACTATCACTCAAAAAGGATATATATGTGTGTATATATATATATATATATATATATATATATATATATACACACACACACATATACATATATAGTAACCCACACAGCAAATCTAAATTCGTAGTTACTATGTTCTAGATTTCATAAAGGAAGAGCAAGAGGCTTAAAATGTTAAGGAACTTATGTATTGTAACCCAACTAAGAAATAGCAGATCTCAATTCCGCATCTATGTTTTACAGGTGTGTGAGATAGAGCCTTCAGATAGAATTATCTGTGAGTTATATAATATTTTTATCTTCAATTTCTAGTTAAATGCAATCCAAAATAAAATAATTATAGGCAGAGTGTGGCGGCTCATGCCTGTAATCTCAACACTTTGGGAGGCTGAGGTGGGTGGATCACCTGAGGTCAGGAGTTAGAGACCAGCTTGGCCAACATGGTGAAACCCTGTGTCTACTAAAAGCACAAAAATTAGCCTGGAGTGTGGTGGGTACCTGTAATCTCAGCTACTCAGGAGGCTGAGCAGGAGAATTGCTTAAACTCAGGAGGCAGAGGTTACAGTGAGATTGCAACCTGGGCGACAAGAGCAAGACTCTGTCTCAAAAAAAAAAAAAAAGAATTATAATCTGATAATCTATGTTACAATCTCATGCCCATTTCTGACATTCTCTTAACCAACTGCTTAAGTATTTATTTACAACTGAGTTGCACTATGTTGTACTACATTACTTGAGTTAATGGGAAGAGAAAATCAGGGTCCTATATATTAATTAATTAAATAATAAATATAACAAAACATATTAAAAATGATTGAGTCATAGAAAAATGGTTGTACAAATATGACAAACTTAATAAACCTTTATGTATAAGTCAATATTTCATTAATATTAGGACAAGCAATTAATTTCTGAAATTTTCATAAATTTTATACATAAAATTAATATGTTAATTTGTAATTGTATTGGTTTGCAATTGCTTTGTAATTAAATGAGATTTTTTAAAAATATAAGAACTATTAATATTAATAGTTTCTACTTAGTTTTAAAGGTACATATATTCAATACTATTTAAATGAAAATAATTTAAGCCAATTGAAGTGTCAGTGAGAGTTACTGTATTATAGGATGAATTAATTGTATTATAAGTTGGATTGATATATCACTCTTGTTTTAGAAGCAGTGAGGTGGGAAGAGTTAAGTTTTTATGAAATAAGAACATTAAGGGCTTAAAATACTCAGACAGGTGGAGAATCTATTAAGTTAGAAATTGTGAGGTCACATGCATTTATCATGAGAGACCTCAAGATAATTCAGTATCAGTTAGGAAGGTGGAAAAAGAGAGTATCATGTACATTTACCACCTTCTTATTTTTCCTGAATGTTTTATCTGCACGACTGACTCCTCCATAATATGATAATTACCCAAAGACAGAGTAAATTCAAAATTCTACTCATCTTTAGGGTACTTTGTCTTATAAAACTTAATTTTTTTAGGAAAACACATCTTAAAATTTTAAATGATTTTCTTTTTTAAAAAAAGCAATGAAGTTGACTTCTAAACATATGGCAATCTAAAAAGAAAATCGGAATACATATTCATATAACTAGAGAGAGCCAAATATCAGAACCAAGTATACACGTCTGTATAATATGCACCCTTTTCAGTACATCCCAAATTACCCTACATTTAAAATATTGAATTCTAAAGAAGTACCAAAGAGGTCACTTTGCAAGTCATTTTACATTTATGGCATATAGAAATAAAATTTTAGTGTTTAAAATATATCATCTTCTAACCCTCTTTTTAACTCCCCTCTAAGTGGCAATCCCTTCATCATTTTAAGTAGGTATTCAATATGAAATATTAAAGTTCACATGTTATCGATCAGGATGAATAAAACTAGCTTTTATTTATTTTATTTGAGAAATGAATATTAAACTCTGTCAGTTTAATGAACAGGCTTATTTCTTTTTTTAGAGTCATTCAAATAAGGATTTTCTTTATAGAGATTTGTGCTTGTAAAGAACCAGATGAGAGTATCAACCAATGAGTATAAGAATCCTAACTGGGACCATGATATGATTGTCTTTGCATGAAAACTGCCTGGTGTACAGGTGGCAGATGCAGTGAAACTGAGAAAAATGGAGCAGAGGGTCTTTTGTTAGTTGGGTGACTTGCATTTAATTTACTTACTGAAAAGAAATAAGCATCAGGATATATTTATATCTCAAAAAATATTTACATAATAGATACTAAATTCAATAAATACTATCCATTTTGGAAGCAACACACAAAAATATATAACTTATAAACAAGAAAAGAATATAAGACTTTAATTAACCCCATAAAATTGGGAGAAAAGAGAGCTGACCATGTTGGATCATCTTTGAAAGAGACTTCGATGGGTACAAAGTTACAAATAGTAAGCAAGAATAAGCGTTGCCCTGACACTGTAGGGGGACTGTAGCCAATAACAAATGTGTATATTTCAAGAGATCTAGAAGAAAAAGTTTTGAATGTTTTCACCTCAAAGGTATGATAAATGATTAAAGTGATGGATATGGTAATTGCCCCGATTTGATCATTATACTGTGTATACATGCTTTAAAACATTACATTGTACCCATAAATATTTGCAATTATTAAATATCATGTGTCAATTATAAATTAAAAATTGAGTAGAGAAAGAGAAAAAGAGTATAAATTTCAGTTTGTAATTTTCTGCAAAGAATAAAAGGCATCTGAGCTTTTGACAGGTATCTCATTAAATGTGTTTCGTCAGTTAGGAAGTATTAATATCTTTATAAGAGTAAATCTTCAAATCCACGAATACAGGATCTCTTTCCATGTGCATAAATATTTTTAATTTCTTTCAGTGATGTTTCATATTTTGGTTTATAAGACCTTTGCTTATTTTTCTTAAATTTATTTTAATTATTTTAAACCTTTTGATGTTAACATATATAATGTAGTGTTATTAATTTCATTTTGGATTATTCCTTGTTACATATTTGTATGTGTGTGGGTATGTGTACACTATATAATTATATATATAATATATATAATTTATTAGACATCATATAATGTATACCCATTATATAATATTATATAATATTTTTAGACAATTTCTAGCCCTGGGATTAAAACTAACCTAATAATTTATAAGTCTGTAGTTTATACGAATATCAAATTATTTTTTATATTTTGTAAAACTTTGATCCTATATAGCTCATTCTCTCTCTCTCTCTCTCTCTCTCTTAATTTCTGAACAAATTTTATCATTCTATCTTGTATGCTTATCAGCATAGATGTATACTTATTGCTTCATAAGGTTTTTTAATGATATGGAAGAAAAAAGTACTGTATTACAAACAAAACTTATTTACTCTTTCTTTCTCATAACCTGTGTAGTTACCGTTACCAGTGCTGTTTAGATTTTTACATGATTTGATTTAGTAGCTAGGTTACTTTCATGTTAACCTGAAGGACTTCCTTTTATAGTTATCATAAGGGAAGTCTGCTGGTGAAGAATTTTCTGGTTTTGTGTATCTGGGGGTGTCATTTCTTTTTTTTTTGGAAAAACTATTGCTGGAGGTAGAATTTTTGCTTAATTTTTTTTTTCAGCATTTAGAATATATCACTTTACATCCTCTGGACTCCATGGTTGCTGATGTGAATTAGTTGTTAATCTCATTTACAAACTGCGGTGCATGATGTAATGCTACTTTATTCTTACTTTCAAGATCGTTTTGTTTTATTTTATCAAGTCTGATAATGATGAGACTAGTGTGAATCTCTTAATAAATTCTACTTGAAGTTTGGTGAGTCTCTTGAATGTACATATTCATATATTTTCATATTTAGTAATTTTTTATCCATTATTGTTCATATTTTTTCTCTGATACATCCTCTTTTCTTTTGTGACTTTGATATTTTTATGTTAATATGTGTGATGGTCTTCCATGAGACTCTAAAGCTCTGCTCATTTTTCTTCATTCTTTTTGCTTTCTGTTCCTCAGACAGTAAGGTCTCAATTTACCCACCTTTAAGTTTCGTAACTGTTTTTCCACCACTTCAAGTGCTGCTGTCAGTCTAATAATTTTTTTAATTTGAATTATTAAAAAAATAATAATTTTTAACTTCAGAATTTCTATTTTTTTCATAATTTTCTTTTAACATTCTCTATTTTATGAAACAATATTCTCCTACTTTCCTCTAGTTTTATAGACATTATTTCTTATAATATATATTAAAATATGTTTAAAATAGCTGTTTTAATGTCTTTGTGTAATAAGTTCAATGTCTGAGCCACAGGGATGGTTTCTACTGTTTTTTTTTTTTTTTTCCTATGTCTGGGCTGTATTGTCTCATTTCTTTGCATATTTCATGATATTATGTTGAAAACTTTACATTTTAATAAATATAATATAGCCACTCTGGAATTCAAATTGCTCTGCTTTCCTGGGTTTATTGTTACTGCTGTCACTGTTTTGATGAAATTAGCTTAGTGACTTTCCTGATCTAATTCTATAATCTCATCTCTTGTGTATGCCCACTTAAGTCTCTGCACAGATTTCTTGATGGTCAACTAATGATTTATAGATATTCAAATTTAATTGGTTCCTTGAATTCTTAGAACTAATAGGTCTTCCATCCTTTGCTGAGGAGCTCTGTACACATGTTATGGTGCATCTTTAATGCCCAGGTTTTTTGCATGTTGGCTTTAATTTCACTTCCTTGTTATGCAGAGTCTCTAGGTCATCTAGAGTTGAAATCTTAGGGTGTTTTTAGGTCTCTCCTGGATACACACCCATTACTGGGCACAAATACACAGCCTATGCTTATGTGTACTGCTCAGGAATTTATCAAAGCTTCACAAATTCCAAGAATATATGAGAGGATTTCAGAGTCTTTATGAACAGAACATTCCCAGGATTATTCTTTAACATGCATTTTAGATTCGGGGTACATGTGTAGGTTTGTTATACTGTAAATTGTGTGTCATGGGGATTTGGTGTGATAAGATTGTTTCATTACCCAGGTGATAAACATTGTACCCAACAGGTTGTTTTTCTATCCTCTTCCTCTTCCCACCCTTCACCCCAAAGTAGGCCCCAGTGTCCATTGTTCCATTCTTTGTATCCATGCGCATTCAATGTTTAGCTCCCACTAACAGGTGAGTACATGTGGTATCTGGTTTTCTGTTCCTGTGTTAGTTCACTTAGGATAATATCCTCCAGCTCCATCTATGTTTCTGCAAAAAGGACATAATTTCTTTCTTTTTTATGGCTGTATAATATTCCATGGTGTATATGTCCCACATTATTCCATTGAAGGGAATTTAGGTTGATTTTATATCTTCACTATTGTGAATAGTGCTGCAATAAACCTATACATGCATGTGTGTTTATGGTGGAACAATTTATGTTCTTTGGGGTATATACCTAGTAATGGGGTTGCTGTTTCAAGTTCTAAGTTTGTTGAGAAATCATCAAACTGCTTTCCACAGTGGCTGAACTAATTTACATTCTTTCCAGTGGTATATAAGTGTTCCCTTTTCTCTACAAACTAGCTGGCATCTGTTTTTTTTTTTTTGCTTGTTTGTTTGTTTTTGTTTTTTCCTTTTTAATAGTAGCCATTCTGACTAGAAAGAATGGTATCTCGTTGTGGTTTTTATTTGCATTCCTATAATTATTACTGATGTTGGGAATTTTTTCGTGTGCTTGTTCACTGCATGTATGTCCTCTTTAGAAAAGTGTCTGTTCATGCCCTTTGCCTACCTTTTCATGGGATTGTTTGGTTTTTGTTTGTTAACTTAAGTTCCTTGTAGATTCTGGATATTAGACCTTGTCTGATGAATATTGCTGATATTGCTGTCTTTGGTAGCTGTGATGTTTAACAATTGCTGTCAATTGTTTTTGACAAATGCCCCCAGGGAAAAGATATTTGGATTGAGCAAGCTGTGACTCAGGTCAAATGTAGACCAGTCTTGCAAGTTTCATTTTCCAAAGAAGTTTTATTTTCTATTTAATTTTTTGAGACAGAGTCTTCTCTGTCACTCAGGCTGGAGTGCAATGGGGGTTCTCAGGTCATTGCCACCTCTGCCTCCTTGGTTCAAGTGGTTCTCCTGCCTAAGCCTCCCAAGTAATTGAGATTTCAGGCACATGCCATCACACCCAGCTAATTTTGTAATTTTAGTAGAGATGATGTTTCAACATGTTGGTCAGGCTGGTCTCGAACTCCTGACTTCACATGATCTGCCTGCCTGGGCCTCCAAAAGTGTTGGGAATACCAGCATGAGCCACCATGCTCACACCAAAAAAGTTTGAGGTCAAATTATGCCAATTATGTCAGAAGGAGAATTTGGAATATCTCCTGTCATGTGCTAGATATCACTGTGAGTATAGTGCTTTTGGTCTTCAGCATGGAGCTGAGTGGAGAAGATGCAAATAATGTATGTTAAAAAACAAAGCTCACTGTTTCAACCTGAGGTTCCGTTGTTCTTGAATAAATATTATCTGGATTGTTGCAAGGCTTTCATTAATTCACAGAGTTCAGTAAAAGTTAATATAGACAACTCATTTTGAGGACTTTTTTTTTTTCTTTTGAGACAGTCTCGCCTTGTTACTCAGACTAGAGTGCAGTGGCATGATCTGGGCTCACTGCAACCTCCACTTCCTGAGTTCAAGCAATGCTTGTGCCTCAGACTCCTGAATAGCTGGGATTACAGGCATGTGCCACCATACCCAGCTGTTCTGAGGACTTTTAAAATTTCATTTTACAGAGGAGAAGATTTTCAAAATTACTCTCCTATTCCCATTTTTAGAATATATTTTACAAATAGCTCTTAGAGAAAATTTATGGTCTGAAATGCATTTAGCAAAGACAATATAAATTAAATTTCCTCTGAAATATTAAAACAAGCATAGCAAATCAAATTTAAATTGCAAAAGTAAAAACAGAGAAAAACGTAATTTTGTAAGCAAAAAGCATGACAATTCACTCTCATTTAAATTATATAGTAATAAACATTTTAAAAATTATGCTGAAAGCTGCATTATTTGTTAGGATAGCAGGTTGAGTACTTGCTCTGGCCTGATAAAAGTATTCTATAATATATCTTCTTTGCTAGCATCATACACACACACACACACACACACACACACACACACACACACGTATGTATTCGTGTACACAAATATAACACTCACCCTACATTATTTGCTGGTAGAAAGTAAACAATTCTTTTCAGCTGGAAGTTAGAGAAATGCTAATCTCAGTCTATGACTCCTTTGTAATGATTTGCTGGTATGTGTGTGTGTTTGTGTTATTTTGTCATTATCTAAAATTTACAAGTGATTTGATAATGGCCAAATTGATTAAACCCTAAGTTCAGTTGTCTGTTAGCATAATTTCCATTTACATTCTGTTTTGACATTAAATCTTTAATATACTTAGTACCAATAACATTTAGAACACAATTACTAACTTACATAAGGTATGGCGCCAATAGGGCTTTTCTGTGGGTCTCTAATTCAAAAAAGTGAAACAAAACCCTCAAACATCAGAGCAGTTATGATTTAACAATTTTGTAGTTTGGTAGTATTATTTTAATTTTAAAATAAACTGTACTTGATGAAACTATAAAATAATGTTTAACAGATTGCTTTCGTGGTAGCTAAAATAAAGGGAGGAGTATTTAAGTACCTTCAATACCATTTGGTTTCATCTCTTTATTTCTTTAACCTCTATGTCTGAACATCAACCAAAGAACTTATTTATGATCCACATTACTTCAACAATGACAAAGTAGGAGTTGAAAAATTGCTTTGTGTGTAAGTCTGTTTCATTTGAGGAAGCACTATATGAAATAACGTGAACCTCCTCTGAATTAGAGAAGGCAAATAAAAATTTTAAGTTTAAGAAATATGGATTAATTTAGCTATCATTTGCCATCTCTAATACACTGTCTTATTAGCTACATAATAATGATTGTGTTGCCTATTAAAAGATTAGAAAAAGCTACCTCTTTTGAAATGAATCTATGTCTGGCATATAGTAGGTCTTAAAGGAATTTGTTTAACATTGGCTGTTATGTAGGTTTGCTTTTCCCTATAGATCAGCTGTTGAGTGTGAACTGTAGAAAGGAATTAATGTTCTAATTCTCACCTCAATCCTAATGCTTGACTTAAACATTTAGTTGACATTTTTCATTTCTCTCTCCTTCTCATTAATATTTAATTAGAGTTTGTGACAATAGTCATGTTGGGATCACCACCTGAGACGGTGATCACCACCTGTGTGGGTCTGTCCTGCAAACCCTGACTCTGAGACAGATGAATAAATGCACTCATATACAGAGTACAGTGAACGAGTGAGCTAGGAGGGTCATCAGCTGCTCTCAGAGGGCAATTGCAGCTACCCAACCCCCCACTTCCTCGCTTTTATTCAGTATAGATTTAACAACAAAGGCTTTGAGTAAATGCACTTGTGGATAATTAAGGTAGTTAAAAGAATGATCATAGGAATGAGAAAAGGTTTGGCCCAGGGGCCCAGAGCAAACACCATTAATGGTAATTTCCCTGGTCACTTCCCTTCGAGAGGACCATCCAGCACAAAGTTTACATGAGTAAACAAGCTAATTACAGTAGAAACAAAGGAATGTGTGGTAAACAGACTTAAGTGGGGAAGCTTCTATTATCCCTAATCTTTTACCCTGTGACCTAACACTCTAAGGTAAGAACCTTCTGCCTTCAGCCTGTTCCATTATTACAAGCTATGAAAACCTTTTGGCCTTCCAAAAGGTTTGAGACTGTATCTTTTAACTTTCCCTAATATTTCCCTTAATATTTTGCCAACCACCCTGAGTGAATCCCAACAAGAGTTAATTTTTTTTTCTACATTTTGCAACTAGTTTTCTTTTTGTATTTTAACATTTTATTTTATGTTCTTTATATATCATCATTGTTAGTGAAGTTTGACATAAATCAAATATTCAAGTAAGTCTAATAACCACATCACTATTAAGTATTACTAACCTAATTTTACAGATGTGAAATGAGAAGTAGACAGGTATACTAATTTGTCCAAGAGTGTACAGCATTTGCGTAGAGGATGTTGGATTTAACCTGAGGCAGTTTTAATCAATATGCTCTACAATCCCACAAAAATATGAACAATTAAAATCTATATGTTTTGCCAGAGAAAAATGCTGGAGGATAAAAATAAATATAAAATGGAGATGCTAAGTTTAGTGGGGACTGTGCATAACTATAAACCATGAAGCCAGGGAAGATCTCATAGTGTGGTGCAAGTGACTTTTGGTAAAAGCCTAACACAGAGGCAGCAGATATGTGAAGAAAGTTTTCCAGCAGATGCAAAGACTCTATGCCGACCTAATAATCATAGAAAATAAACCAGGGAAGAGTAAGTGAAACAGGGGTAGTTCTGAGGTGACAGAATATGTTCAAGCTTAATGTATTCAAAATAGAAATCCTGGTCATAGCATTAAAACATCCTCTGCTCATGGCCTTGATGCTCCCTCCATTTGCCCTGGGCTGCAGTCAATACACTTGTATTTATTCTTGACTCCCTTCCCCTCATAATCTACAGTCAGTGCACTGGCAAATCATGTTACCTCCAAATTATACCCAGAAACGACCCACATCTCTCTTCCTCCACTGCTACTCCAACCACCATTAAGTTGTTCAGTGCTCCTGAACGGGTCACTCAAAACCCAGTACCACGTGGTCCTGTGAGGTGGATCTGTTTCTTCACTTCTCAGAACTGTGATGGCCCTTCATTGCTTTCATAGATAAATCCCTGCATTTGTTCTTATTTTCACTGTTGTGTTTTAGTCATTGATTTTTTTTGCCTTACTATTAAGCCTGTTGGCACCAAATGAATATAATCAATTCAACAACAACAACAAAAAATATGTGTCAATGCTGTGAAATGTTCAGCCATTTACTTTAAATTCACTAATTAACTCTTCAACTGAGTGCAACCTGCTGTGTATTATAGCATGTGTGATGATTACAGATTTACAAGTCAACTTGTCCAGGCTCTAGTATCTACTTATTTAATCAAACACTAATCTAGGCATTGCACTGAATGTATTTTGTAATTGTGGTTACATCTACAACCAGTCAATTACTCCTGATAATGAGGAGAGGCCTCATTCAATCAGTTGAAGGCTTGACTAGCAAAAGAAGTTTCTGGAAGGAGAAGAAATTCTGCCTCAAGACTTCTGAATCAAGGAATTCTGCATCAAGTCCTGCCTGATTTCCAGGCTGCCAATCTGCCCTACAAATCTTATTCTTGCCACCTCCACAGTAACATGAGTCAATTCCCTTAAAAAAATGCCTCTCATTTTACTAGTTCTTGTTCTCTAGACCACCTGAGTAACATGCCAATACATTTATTTCATTTGTTTTTACTTCCTTTCTTTTGAAGTTTCTTCCCATTAAAGTGTAGGACTTTGTGTTTTCATTCTTTTGTATGTTTGCCAATTTATTTTTATGTTTTAATGATATTACATAAACAAATTTGGATTACATTTTTCTGAATGTTATTTAGACTTTGTTTCCAGATAAGTGAGTCTGAGAGTCTCTATTCTAATATTGACTGTCTTAATATGTCTGAACAATTTTAGAGAGTTATTCACTATCCTGTGTTTCCGACACTTCATGATGCATGTGTTCAGCAACTGACAATTCTGTCTCAAGAAGGAAATATGCAAGATATGTGAGACCTAATACAGAGTCAAGTATATGTGCCACAACACTAGATTCTTTTGTGATTATTGTTTTTGTTATTTTGAGACAGGGTCTCACACTGTTGCTCAGGGTGCAGTGGTAGGATCACAACTCACTGTAGCCTCCATCGCCCAGGCTCAAGGGATGCTTTGTCTCATCTTCCCAAGTGGCTGGATGACAGATAATTGCCACTATGCTTGGTAATTTTTTATTTTTTGTAGAGATGAAGTCTCACCTTGTTGCCCAGGCTGATCTCAAACTCCTGACCTCAAACAATCCCCACCGTCTTGGCCTTCCAAAACATTAAGAATACAGGTGTGAGCCATGGTGCCTGGCCAACAGTAGGCTTTCAAAGAAGTCCTACCTGGAATATTCATTTTCTTATGTCTTGTCTTATAAAATATTCTTGTCTCAGAGAGCTAGAGTTTAATGGCACCAACACCCACTTATGCTGAATGCTTAAGGAATGCCTAGAAATTTTGTTGTTTTTCCTGCAAAGAAGTATACTCCAACAAGAACAAAACAGACCTTAGAATTTGTTATACTGCAAGTAACAGAAAGCCTCATTCAAACTGGATTCAGTAATAAAGATGATTAAATGACCCACAAATTTTAAAAAACAATGCAAGATTAATGTAAGCCTTTATCTGGCAATTCAACTGTCACTGAGAATCTCTCTTTCTTTCTCTCTTTCTCTCCCCCTTCCCTTTTCTTCCTGTTTATCAGCTTCCTCTCATAGAGGTAAGATGGCTACTAACATTGTAAAGAATACATGTTTGTTTATCTTTATCCAGTTGAAGGACAGTTTTTGTTCCAGCATTACAATGACTTGTAGATTGTTGCAGTCCCAGTAGAGATAATTAGCACTAATTGTAATGGCTCAGGTTACTTATTCCTATTCCAATCACGGTTGGCAGGGATATAAAATGTACTGTCTGGCTTAGCATGAGTCAGATGTTCTAGCTAGATCCATTTGGTGAGATCCAGTTTTCCCAAAATCAACAACAAGGACAGGAATGAATGTTGAGAGGAAGAAAGAAACAACAGCAAAAACAAAGTACCTTTACACTGAAAAATAAAAAACAAAACAAGACAGAAATCACACAAAAATACTTGAGATAAAAATTTATCTCAAGCATCAAATATACCAAAAAAAAAAAAAAAAAAAGAAATGAGAGTTCATCCAAAACAGTGGAAATGAGAGATTAAAATACCGACTAGAATCTCTGAATTTCTTCTCATCTTTCCTCCATTTTCTCTTCTCTTACTTATGACTAGAATTTTCCAGATAGAATAATTCTCAGCTCCTCAAAACACAGAACTTTAAAAATAAAATTTTACTAGATATCCATGTGAGAAAGCTATAAAGTATCTTAGACCAGGACTCATTCACGCATCTTATGACTGCTGCCCTCTCTGTTCCAATCAAGTGAGGCCATGGGAATTGGGACATAAAGAAACACCTTTGAAAGGAAGTTAATGGTCAGAAATCAAACAAGCTAGTAATTGATTAAAAGAGACATTACTGCACAGAAAATCCAAAATGTGTCCACACTAACCTGGTTTTGATTGTAGTTTACTTCAACAACTTTATTCTAAAAAAAAAAAAAAAAATCTGTCTATAATCTCTCCAGTTTTATCCATGCCCTAATTTTACTTTCCACTCTAGAATTGTATACTAATATTAAATCACATAAGACTCAGAAATGTTTATCATCTCCTAATTTTTTCTTTCATAGAATAAGCACTTTAAATATAAATATATTTCACTAAATCAGTTGTAATATTGACTTTAATTGACTATATTTTATTTCCCAATATAGCAGGAATTATGTGTTTTGCATATATATTCACCATGTCTTTTAAGAATAAATGATTTTGTGATTTTTTTTTAGCCTAACTATGACATTTTGTCAAATTCTATTTGTCACAGTTATAATAACTTCTCTTCTGTATAGATCCCAAATATCCTGGTTTTTATATGCAAATTATAAATATACAGCAATGTGTTTTTAAAGTTTAAATGTTCTTTTTCTTCATTCTTCGTTGATCCATTGTTTGGTCTAAGTACAGTCTAAGTCTTACAGATATTCTATTTTTTTCTTTATTCATGATTCATTCTGTCAATTTTCTTTCTATGCTCCTGAACTTCACAGCACATTTCTTACTTTGGGAAAGGTGAATGACTATAAATATATCTTTTGACATTCATTGAAATAATTAACACATAACTTTTTGGCACATAGCTGCTGTTTGATTTTCTCTTTCTCTACTTTAAAAAACTTCTTCCATTTTTTCCTATTTATCTCCTTCCCCAGTGTTTTCATTTACAACTGAGAGATGTACTCTTTGTATTTTTTATGAATATTGGGGGAGGAAAAATAGCAGGATATACCACTTTTTAAAATCGTCAATTATTTTTTGCTTTTGCTTTTTAGAGCTGACTTGCTGTCTTTCCAGGTTCTGCTTGGCTGATACTCTTCCAGTTTTGGGTCTGTGTGTTTGAATTGCTATTGTATCTCCTGGAGGCTCTCCCTTCCCTCCAATGAGGCTCATTTGTTCCTTCCAACAATTCTGTGAGGTAGACAAGGTAGGCATCATTATGCTCAAGTGAACCCTGAAGTACGTGCTGGAAGTGTTGAGGTACTGAAAGTTGATGTAGAATAAGCAGAGGAAATGCTACAAGCATGTTTTCAAGCACTATTTTAACATGATGCTGAATAGTTATAGTGTGCTTGGTAGCTGACAAGCAAACAAGCTTACCTGAGAGAAAAGACTGAGTAGCCTGTGAATGTAAGATTTCAAATCCAGTTCATTTCAAATCTCAAATACACGCTCTTTTTAGTACATGACACTGTTTTCTGCGGTAGATGCTCTTGGCAGACATCAAAATAAATGTATCTTGACACACACTAATTATAATTTGATACAAGAGGGGTTGCAGCAGCAGGGAATCATGGTTCATTAAAATCCAAAATCACCCAGAATATCTTATAAACATTGCCAGAACATTTTTGTTAATTCTACCATGCCCGTTGAAAATGAATAACTGTTAGGCTCTATCTCGTTCAATCCTTTACACAATTTTCATTTTTATTGAGTTTTCAAAGACATGCTCAAGTTAAAAACATTATCTTGAGTGTTATATTTGTGTGTATTTATGTGTTTGAATATGCTTATACTTGGGGGAAATGTCTATAACGCCAATTTCTCTGATATATGTATTTAATGTTAAAGTCTCCTTTTGATAATGGTAAAGGCTTTTCTTTGTTGATGATACATTAACTGGCAGGCTGCTAAGACTCCTCAGCAGGACTATGTTTATGTTTAATTAATAGTATCTCATCCTTAATATGTCTTCACCTCTTACATTTTATTTTGCATGTTACACCATTGATTTTTAGTTATTTATGAAAATGCTGTTGTTGTATTTTTGAAATTGAATTTGGGTTAAATATATACTTCACTGGTAATATTTAAGTGCTTAATACACAGTTTTAAATTGTTTTATGGACATACTTTGAGATATGCTGGAAGACAATAAGCAGCAGTCACAAGACAATGCAAGCCTTGAGCAAGTACTAGCAATGTTAAAGATGAAACTATTCACTCTGAAAAGTGAACAAGAGCTGGGAATCAAAGCTGTGGAATCAAAGACAAAGTGATTAAGGTGTTATGAAACAGATGTGGAGTAAAGAAACAAGTATATCTACTTTTTGAGAGATGGCTTAAGCATAAGAGGAGTGGTGTACATCAGTTGCAGATTCAATCTCTCTGAGTTAGAGACTTCCAGACTCCAGGGTCCTGTTCATCCCAGTTCCCATGAGGAGATCTTCAACAATCCGTCACTGAGATGACTTGAGCCCTCTTCCTTTCTATCAGTCTACATGAGCTCAAATAACAAAAGAAAATACCGAATAAATGTATTTTCATGAAGGAAATGGAATCTTCGTTAAATGATATTACAGCATCCAAAGCAATGCAGATTGCATTGTCTAAAGGAAGAAATCCAAAATATCATAATGAAAATTGATTATTTACACCATCTAAAATGTTTTTGGGAATTTTGTTTTTTTTTCTGTAATATTTATACAGTATTAACAAAGTGTCAATGCTGAGGTGAACTACCCATAAAATGTAGACTTAGTGTTATAACTTACTGAATTTATTAATATGAATATGCTAAAGGAAAAAGTCTTCATTGAATAAACATGGTCACGGGACTTTCTGCTTTTTAAATGAAGAACACAAGAAAAATAATGGTGTCTGATTGCTATGGTTTGAATGATGGTGTCCCCTCCAAAATTTGTGTTGAAAGTTAATGCAACATTATTAAAAAGTGTGGCTTTGGGGGGATGATTAAGTCACGAGGGCCCCACCTTCATGGACGTGATTAGCAACCTTATAAAAAGATCATAGTTGAAGGGAACACTCTCTGGACCTTCCATTCCTTTCGCCAAAAGACTGTGAGACCATAGTCCTTTTCCCTTCTAGAAGATGCAGCTGCAAGGCACCATCTTGGGAACAGAGATCCACCTGGACTAGACATCAATCCTGCTAGTGCCTTGATCTTAGACTCTCTAGTCTCCAAAAGTGAGAAATGAATTTCTGACCTTTATAAATTACCTAGTCTGTGGCATATAGTGATAACAACATAAACAGACTAAGATAATGATAAAATATTTATGCTTGTGTAAATATTCCCTAAGATATGACCAAATTAATACAACTAGCACCTGCTTTCTGAGATCATTATTCTTCAAACTCTAAAATTGGTAAAAGAAATTTTCATATACAAACAAGTTTTACAAATAAGTATAATGCCATGAATAAAGTTTATTTTTAAAAAGAAATATATGAACATGATTTGAACTTAATTATCACATATAATTCATCAGAAGTATATTAGGACAACTTATATATATGATTTACACATGTTTTAACTTAAATCATTGCTTTCTGAATTAGTAACTAAAACATATTACTTAATTTGACCCCTCTGTGCCAAGAAATGAATGCTTAGAATCCACACTAATAGGGCAAATACATATATTTAAATATATATTGCAAACAGCATAAATATGAACTAATTTCCATTGATATATGGTCAATTAAAATAAAACAATATACACACAGATGGTCTTTAAGTGGAAGAAATTAGCTTTGCAATCTATATTCATAAATGAGAAACAAAACTATTGATATTATTTTACTCTTCCAACTATTAGAATATTTATTGATATTAGTATTTCTTTGTTTTGATCAAGAGTAAACACTTTACCAAATTGGTGCTACTAATGGTACCCTGAACATTATCATTTTATAAGAAAATTAAGAAGTCACTGATACTAGAAATATAAGCTATGATATAATTCAGTTATTGATTTTTCTCAACGGTTTTATGTTTATTTTTGCATATTTTTTGCATGCTCATCTTTGCATATTTTTTGCATATTCAGCAAAGTGCTTATTATTTCTAAAATATTTCTGTAATATATGCACATATTTTCCAGCCTTATGAGGAAAGCATTTTGCTCTGATTTGGGCACATTTGCTTTATCACTTTATTCAAATGGAAAATCATTAGTTACTTCACTGTAATCTTTACTACAATTGTTATTTAAACAATGATCCTAAGATTCTTAGTATCATCCATGCATTGTTTTTCATATTTGCTTCCAAGTTTCATTGGTTTAATTCTATAGCTATACAATTTTTATCATTTTTTTAATTATATGTATAAGAATTGCATGATTCCTGTATGTATCATTCCACAATCCTTGTTGAATCTGCATTATTTAAATCTGTGGTACCCAAATTTTAGCATGCAGTAGAATCACTATGAAAGCTTCTAATAACACTGATTACCGTGCCTGCCTCTGGCGATTTAGATTCACTAGTGGCCTGAGAAGTGGAATTTCTAATTCTCATATTATGCTCCTACTTCTGGTGTAGAAGCTACATAGTGAGAATCACTGCTATAAAGCATTTTGTTTTTCCTTCCTTTGCATATCATTTGATTTACAACTTAGATGATATTATCTCTCTGTAGTCATTCAAAATATTTATAAAATTATAAAAAAGAGTTCAACTATCTGTAATTCTAGCACTTTGGAAGGCTGAGGCAGGCCAATCACCTGAGGTCAGGAGTTTGAGACCAGCCTGCCCAACATGGCAAAAACCCATCTCTACTAAAAACACAAAAAAATTAGCCAGCTGTGATGGTGGGTGCCTGTAATTCCAGCGACTTGAGAGGCTGATGCAGGAGAATCACTTGAACCCAGGAGGCAGAAGTTGCAGTGAGCCAAGATCACATACTGCACTCCAGCATGGGTGATGAGTGAAATTCCATCCCCCCCAAAAAAAAGAAAAAAGAAAAAAAAGCAACACAAAAGAATAAGACATAGGTCCAGTTACTGAGCTTGCTTCTAATCTATAAAGTTGTTTTGGCAAACAGATGATCTAAAGTAATCTAAAAGGGTATTATAAATATATTTACTAGTACTTCTTGACAATCTAAATTGTGTAGCTTATCAAAACCTCTCTTTAGTTGTGCACTTTAAATATTCTTGCTTGATAAATATAGAAATGTCACCACTACTACTTCAAATTTTGAGAATTTATAGCAGTAATATTTTGATTAATGTAATTCAGATGTGAAATGAGTTTAACCACACTTACTTGTCATACTCATTTCTTTTAAAAAGTCTTCAAAGAAGCACAGAAGCAAAGGTGTGTTCAAATCACAATTATTTGGCATTCTTAAGTTTGTCCAGTTATAAAAGCAGAAATAAAAATGTACATCAAAGTAATATGACCAAGATTTTACTCCACATAATTCAACATATGCGTTCTATGCCATTCCCTAACTGGAACATTTGATATGAATTCTTGTGGTCAACTTCAATAAATATAACTGGTCTTTAAGTGTTACCAATACTTGGTAACTTCTCCCAAGTATAAAGACTCCATTGACTTTATTTCTTCTACATATGACTTAGCTAGCTTTGCTAAAAAGGTTAAAATATGCATTATGAAGGCAAATGTGGAATTTACCTTTCTTTACCAACTATTAAATTATCTTAGTTGAAACTGATTGTCATAAAACAATGAAACATCAGCTTAGGTATTAAAGCTTTATACTAGAAGAAATGCTGCTCATACTTTTGTGATACCATTGACTATCTTTTCCCTATTTTCAGGAGGCAGATGTCCCTGAATCATTATTTAACGTAGCTGCGTGTGTGTGTGTGTGTGGTGTGTGTGTGTGTATACTTTTGAGTGAGACATTTTATAAGTTGAGTCTTAAACAAATTCAAATGCTCATTGCCTTATTCAATTTAGCAGCTGTTAAGGGAATTTTAAAAAGGTTGTTGCTATGCCAATATCAGTTTTGGCATTTATAACTCAGCGCTAATTTTGTCACACAATTATATCAAATTAAAAAAGATACTGTTCTACCATCCACTTCCCCATTTATTAGATGGGTATTCAATACTCACTCTGTAGCAAGCACTATAGTTAGGTATGCTTGGATGATCAAAGTGTTTTTATCTGGTACAATCTATAGGTTTTTGGACATATCTCTATTATTTCCTGTTGTTGTTGTTTTTAAACAATATGTAAGAAATTGCTGAGTCTTTATTAGGAAAATCTGCTGAGGTCTATTCATCTGAATGAGCCTGTATTGCTTAAAATAATTTTAGAAAGTCTCTTCTGGAAATGTTTTAGAGTTGTGTAGCTGTATTCTAGATAATATAAAAATAAAAATAAGCATCTATCCTTTTGAATTTATAGGAGACATTCTTTTTATGAGGACATCCTTTCTCCCCATTCCCACCACCAAAGAGCAGGATACCTGTTTAATGGTGACTGCTTCTTAACATAGTTTATCAGCTAATTTCATCAGGTTGGATGCTACCCAAGCAAACACACCAAACTCTCCTTCGAGACGGGTGGATCATGAGGTCAAGACATCGAGATCATTCTGGTCAACATAGTGAAACCCCGTCTCTACTAAAAATACAAAAAATTAGCTGGGCACGGTGGCGCATGCCTGTAATTCCAGCTACTCAGGAGGCTGAGTCAGGAGAATTGCCTGAACCCAGGAGGCGGAGGTTGCGGTGAGCCGAGATCGCGCCATTGCACTCCAGCCTGGGTAACGGGAGCGAAACTCTGTCTCAAAAAAAAAAAAAAAAAAAAAAATGATAATGATCATCTCAATTGTAAATTTAAAAGTACACAATTGTGGATGAAATATATCAGAGGAGCAATAGAAGACAGCTGGTCTTGTTTATCAAAAGAAAGAAGGGAATAGAATAACTGATCATGAAAGGGATGTAGTGGCCAGGTGCAGTGACTCATGCCTGTAATCCCAGCACGTTGGGAGACTGAGGCAGGTGGATGATGAGGTCAAGAGATCGAAACCATCCTGGCCAACGTGGTGAAACCCTGTCTCTACTAAAAATAGAAACGTTAGCTGGGTGTGGTGGTGCACACCTGTATTCCCAGCTACTTGGAAGGCTGAGGCAGGAGAATCACTAGAACCCAGGAGGCAGAGGTTGCAGTGAGCCAAGATCATGCCGCTGCACTCCAGCCTGGTGACAAAGCTAGACTCTATCTCAAAAAAAAAAAAAAAAAAAAAAAAAAAAAAAATCAAGATATGATTTATTCCCCTCAGAAGGGGAAAGGTGGGACACCCTCAGATGCTGATATCTTGATTCCAGACACCTCATCTTGACTTGAGATAGTTTAACATTTCATGTTCCTTAAAACTAAAAAATTATTGGCCATAAAAAATATATTTGTTTGCTGAAGATCGCTGCAAATAGTGTGCAAAAGTCTATCGAATACAAATGTAAGCAAACTGTTTATGATTCAAGTAATTGATCAAGTTACAAATTAAGAAATCTTTTCTACTGCTAGGCACAATATCATAAATACTGCCGTCATTCAGCAATGAATGAGGAAAAAGTTAGACTATAGAGTATTTTAGTAATAATTTTTGTCAACTTTTAAGCAGAAAGGGACGTTGAAACCTATTTTGAGAAATAGCTTCATTATGAAAATATCGTCAGATTTTTCTGAGAGTGACTATAGTTCATTCTGATGGGTATATTTTTGAATGATTTTAAAACAAACAAAATTGGTCATTTGTCTAAAGATCTTCTTCTAGAGACAGTCTCACAGGATTTTAATCTTACCAATTTTCAGCTGTTAATTATGGGTAACACAAAATATAAGGGCAAACATATTATGCTCTGGAATGTAAACATAAAGTTACATTTCGAGTCAAACAACACTCACTAGGAAGCTTTTCATGGAAAGAAATGTTTATCAATCTTTTTAAAAAGAATATATTAAAAGTTGCTGAGTTTCCACAACCTGTTCCTGACAGCTACTTCAGTGTAAGCAATACATCACAGGGGTGATGGCAATCTGATGATGTATTGGAACTATACATCATTGTGGTGACAGCACTTTAATGACAGATGAGTAATACATCTTCAGTTAAAGCTCTCAAATTTAGGCCTACCTGGAAAATAGAGTTTCTGGAAGAAGAAAACATCTTATCAACTTTATGAAAGAATGCCTATGATAAAACATACCTTGCTAAATTGGAGGGACACAAGTTTGGATGTAAAAATGAGACATCATAATGACCTCTTTTAAATGTACATAACTCATTTTTTCTTATTTAACATGCTTACTGCAGGTTAGAAACACCCTCCACGTTAAAAAAGCGTTTCCATTTATGTTATCTTCATCATACTTCATTTACCCATCACTTCAATGTTTATCATTGTGTACAACTTTTTTACTTGTAACTGGAAAACATTTCTTTTTGACGAAGTGATTTTCTTCCTGCTAACAAGAAATTTCTATGTCTGTATACCTGGGAATATTATTTGCCAACTAATTTTTTTGCTTTTTCCATCTTTAATGAACTATTCAAAATCACATTTTCTTGGGGTTGTGCTTCCTTCAAAAGTTTAATTTTCATCTTTACATGGATATGAAAAGCAGTGATTCTTTTGCTTCATCAAACACATGAAGAGGAAAAATGTTAAAAGAACTAAACGAAAAAACAAGCAAAATTATATTAAATAGGTACATTTTACTACATTTATAAAGTATTGGTGTTTAGGATTACTTTTGAGTTTACTTCAGTACTTAGAAAATTGTATATATGCACAAACATTCATCTCTGTATACATTTATGTGTGTGTACATGTGTAATACACACACATGCACATGTAATAACACATGTGCACATACACATACTGTTACCAAATATATTCTTGGAAAAGACTTCAGCAATATACTGCATTTTAATGCTTCTTTTGTTATTTACTTTTTCCAATTTTAAATGGAGTCTAGTCAAACAAAACTAAGTTTGAGGATGGCTGTAGAGGAAGCACAGATTCCAAGGCCATTCATTTGGTCAGTTTTACAGTGGCAAAATTGGAGGGTGTTTACCTAGGCAAAAACAGAAAAACTGAACAGCATCATAGCATTTTCTACATGAGGCTGATATTTAGTGTTCCCCTTGGCCCTTTGAAGTTTTGCTGAAAAGTCAACTTTCAAAAAAGAAGATTAATAGGAGAAAAGACATACAACCTACTTAACATGTATATATTGCATATTTACAATAAATTATTATCTTCTAGCCACATTAGAAAGCAAAAACACATTTACACTAGATAATCTTTAAAATACTGAAACTGTGAGGATCTATGGAAGTATAGATTCAATTTCAAAATTTAGGGAAAAAGACTACTGAAATGATACATATCAAATATGTAAATTACAGTCATAGTAGCATAAATCCCCAACAATCTTGAACAGAACTTGGTGAAGTTGATGACAAGTATTTATTTCTTTACCAAAATATTATAATCAGACTGGCTATAGAAAGTAAAATATAAAGAAGCCGTGATGTGTGCCATGTGCCTATTTCTGGGTGCAACAGGTTGGAAATGTCCCTTGTCTTACATTGGGAATCCTATTCCAGGTTTGTCTCTGTGTTCATTTCTATAGGAATATTCTCCAAACTGGAAACTATGACCACACTAGTCTGCTGACCTGTTATAAGATAAATCCATAACCTGAGCCTGGGATAACAAAATTGATTTATTTGTTTTTTTTCTTTACTCTAAATTTGATCTAGGAATTATGTTTTTCTCTCCCTCTTTACTGAATTGCTCCTGAAGAGGAGAGATTCTAGCCAAAGGAATCACACAAACTGAAGCAAGTGCTAGCTATGATGCCTTAAAAAAAAGAGAGCAGAAGAGGTACATTGCCTATGAGTGAATTTTGATGAAATGATTCAAAAATTAGAGACAGGATTCTTTATGGAATCCTGAACTCTGAGACATTAGCTTGGTAGTTATAACAGGACACTTCAGATGTTTGAATTTCAAGTTGAACTTCCACTACATGTGCAGATATAGGCAATTCTGGAGAGGATATTGTATAAATTAAAATAGAAAATGTATATGAAAGTTTGGCATATTTTAGGCACTTAACAAATAGTAAATATGGATTACTCCTCAACAAATAGAAAAATATTTAAACAGACATTCTTGAATTTTTTAAATGTATTTTCAATAAATTGAAAAAATGCCAAGAGGAAATAACTACTATAGAACTTAACCAAAACAATAACAAAAGAAGTCTAATAAATTTATAATCTTAAAATTAAAATCTTATTTCTTCAATTTAGAATCATATTTGCTCTATTGAGTCAAGCTCTGGGTCTCTCAATTTTGATATTCTAAAAGGCAGCTATTTTTTAAGAATGAGTATATTTGTCTTTCATTATATGCCAAAAATGTGAGAAAATATTTAAGTAAACATTTCTCTGGCATCAAGATATAATGCCTAGTGAAACACAGGTTCAAGCAAGCACAGTTGTTGATATGATTTGGCTGTGTGTTCCCACCCAAATCTCATCTTCAATTGTAATCCCCACATGTTGAGAGGGGGATGTGGTGGGAAGTGATTGGATCATGAGGGCAATTTCCCACGGATGTTCTCATGATAGTGAGGGAGTTTTCACAAGATCTTGTTGTTTGATAAGTGTCTTACATTTTCCCTGTGCTCTCTGTCTCTCCTGCCACCATGTAAGACATGTGCTGCTTCCCCTTCACCTTCTGCCATGATTGTAAGTTTCCTGAAGCCTACTCAGCCATGCAGAACTGTGAGTCCATTAAACCTCTTTTGTTTATAAATTACCCAGTCTGGGTATTATCTTTATAGCAGTGTGAAAACAGACAAATAAAACAGTGCTTCATGAAGGACTGAAATTAGAAATTCAAAGAGCAAGGCCTCACACAGTGGTTCACACTTGTAACACCAGCATCAGAATGGCCCAGGCAGAAGGATTGCTTGAAGCCAGGAGTTACAGACCAGTCTGGCAACTAAATGAACCCTGTCTCTATAAAAAATAAAATAAAATTATCAGGGCATGATAGCATGTGCCTGTAGTCTGAGCTACTCAGGAGGCTGAAGTGGAAGGTTCACTTGAGCCCAAGAGTTCAAGGTTGCAGTGAGCTATGATCATGCCACTGCACTCCAGCCTGAAAGACAGAGAAAGACCTCATCACTAAAATAAAAAAAAAGAAAAAGGAAAAGAAAACAAACAAGAAACTGAGAAAATGTAAAAAATGGTCTGAGAGTGGTGGCTCACGCCTATAATCCCAGCACTTTTAGAGGCTGAGATGGGCAGATCACTTGAGGTCAAGAATTTGAGACCAGCCTGGCCAACATAATGAAACCCATCTCTACTAAAAATACAAAAATTAGCCTGCTGTGATAGTGCATGACTATAATCCCAGGTACTAGGGAGTCTGAGGCAGGAGAGTTTCTTGAACCCAGGAGCAGAGGTTGCAGTGAGCAGACATTGTGCCACTGCACTCCAGCCTGAACGACAGAATGAGACTCCATCTGAAAAGAAAAGTGAAAAATGGTCACTTTGTATTGGTAAGGCTGCACATTTTCTGCATATTGTTATCTGTTTTAACAGATTTATCTGCATCTCTAAACACCTGGTAGATGACCAGTCAAAACACCTATTTTTAAATGGAACCTGTGGAGACAAAATAGTGTTTTTATCCTTCCATTTAAAATTCCTTAAATGAGAATTTGTTTGATTCAGCTTCAACCAAGTATAAACACTTTGCTCCATCCAATATTGCCTTTGTGCTGAGGTTGTACAGACACAGTTATCAGAGTCACTCCCCTAAATTGAAGAATGCTGTTTAATAAAGAAGTTCACAGATTGGGTTAACTTACCAATTATTTTTACTGTAGGTAACAATACACATTTCCCTTCCATTGGAGTCTCTCTTTGTAGTGTTTAAAAATTTGTCTGAACTGTTTGACTGATCCAAAGAACACAGATTTAAGGTGCACTAATATTTAGAGTGGTCATGTAATCTAAACTATAATCAAGTTAACTGGAAACAAAAATCAAAGAACAATGGATTTTAAATGGTCAAGATTATAGCATTTTTAAGAAACACCTTACATCAGTGGTACTTAACCGTTTGGGCACCAGAGATAGATTTCAGAGAGACAATTCTTTTGTGGGCCCTTTCAGGGGATGGTTTGGGGATGATGCAAATTTATTTTTACTTTTATTGTGTACTTTATTTCTATGATTATTACATTGCAATATATAATGAAATAGTTATAAAACTTACCATAAGGTAGAATCACCAGGCACCCTCAGCTTGTTTTCTTGCAACTGGTTGGGGATGATGGGACACAGTGACATCCAAAGTGTGTTGCTTATGTCTTTTCTATGCTGTAATCTTGTTTTAGTTGCTTTCACTGAAGAAAATCCTCCGTCAGAAAAATAGGAGGTTGGTAATGAAAACAGGTTTCTCAGAGTTTTTGTGGCAATCTCAGGATACTCTGCCTTTAATCCAGAACATATGGAGATTTGAAGTTGTCTCAAACATACTTTTAAGGCCACCATCATTTGTGATGTTAAGCAGTTGATCACCTTTTAGTATAGATAAAATTGATTCACCTGGCTTATTTACAATTAGGTCGCAGACCCATTCCTTCCCAGTTCGAGTCTTTTGTGGTTGAGAAGTAATGCTCAAACTCTTTTGAAAGCTGATATAGGTGATCATGCACTGGCCTGGAAAGAAGGCCCTGGCTCTGTCTCTTGCAAAATCTCTGCTAATGTTTGAGACATGTCAGAAATCCCAATGTTCATGTTTTCCCCTATTATACCAGTTTGAAAGAAGCCACTTTATCTGCCGTCTTGAACACTATTGTTGCTAATCACAGCAGCCACTCTGTGCATTTACCAACACAAAATGACCAATTCAATTTTCCTGATATGTAATTATTCAAAGGCTTAAATAGTTCTGCATCTGTGATGTTGTTCGGCAACAAAATTGCACATAACATATCCTCATGCACATCTTCCTGTAAAATGTATCACACAAAAACAAGCATTGTTGCCTTGTTGTCTACATCGGTAGACTTGTTAGCCTGGATTGCATACCATTCTGCAACAACTGTACCTCAATATCTTCTGCTATTTCATCAATTCATCTAATTATGGTGCTAGCCGAAAGAGGAACACATGCCTTTTGAACTACAGCCTCTCCTAAAAGTTAATGACCAACCCTTTTCTTAATAACAGGCAAGATCAACTCTTCACCAAGAGTAAAGGGCTTCTTAGCTTTAGCAATGCAGTTAGCCTCTAAGAATTTTGCTTTCAGTACAGACATGTTTGATGAATGTGGCCTTCAACAACTGTTTCCGTTCTCTGTGTTTACGTATTTTTCTGTGGAAAAACTGGAAAGCATTGTCGTTTGAGATAAGGTGCTTGGTTTCCATGTGGCAAAACAGTTTTGAAGGTTTCATGACTTCATTGGATAGCCAGTTGTCACATAGTATACAAAGTGTGCTTGAAGAATGTAAATGTAAATCACCTGTTGCAATGAATCCGTAATTTTTAAGTAGAATTCGGTAAGTATATTCTTTTAAATACAGCTTTCTTTTTGGTGGCAGTATTAGAGATTTTATTATAATTAACAGTACTGGTGCATCATTGGGTCCTTCCCCCTTTATGAGTAAGCTACCGAGGGACATTTGTTTTCTTACTCGCTTTGGTTAGCGTTAGCGTGTGAGCTTACAAAAACTGTGACTGAGACGAGTCAACAGTGCAGGACAGTGGCACAGGTGGAAGTGGTAGACAAAATAATGAGCAGGCCGCACATTGACGAAAATAAGCGTTGGATTCTTACTTATAGTATGCCACCATCTGCAGCTTAATTGTCACTTGCCACTCACTGATAGGGTTTTCGTAGGTGTCTGAAAGCAATTGATTTATTATGGTTTCTGTGCAGTCGAACCTCTCTGCTAATGCCAATCTGTATTTGCAGCTGCTTCCCAGCCCTAGCATCACCACGTCAGTACCACCTCAAATCATCAGCCATCGTTAGATTCTCATAAGTAGTGTACAACCTAGATCCTGCACATGCTCAGTTCACAATAGGGGTCGAGTTCCTATGAAAATCTAATGTCATTGCTGATTTGAAAGGAGGTGGAGCTCAGGCAGTAATGTGAGCAGTAGGGAGCCACTGTAAATACAAAGCTTCACTCCACTCACCCGTCCCTGGCCTCCTGCTGCGTGGCCCAGCTCCTAACAGGCCATGAAATGATATTGATCCATGGCTCAGGGTTTGGAGACCCCTGCCTTACATCAGATATGCCCATCCTGTATAGCTATTATAGCCAGGGGAAATTATGAAGCATGAGCTGTTCAAATTATAAATAGAAAACTTTTATAAAGATACATATTTATGTGTCTAAATACAGAACAATTAACAAAGAAAAGGCACCACTTACCAGAGGGGGAAAAAAGGTAACAATGCATATCTCAGTATCCTATCTGCAGAATACACAGCTCTATAGGAATCACGAGAAAAGGAAAATAAAATCCTGAAAGAGCAGCTCATTGGCATAAGTTTAATTTAAATAATTTAACTCTAAGAGGCACATAAAACTGTGACACGTAGCCAAGAGATAAAACTGTGTGCATGTATCCAAACACTCCAATCTTTGGTCCCTGATTTCATTTGGTCCCCGGTGGCTTTTTCGTTTTGCCTTTATATTTTTAAGAAGAACAAAACTGTGTAATACATATGTATTTGCTGCTACAGAATGCAATTCAAACTGTTTAAAGAAAAATTACTTGGGATACTTGTTAAAACAGCAGTGCAGAATTTATTGTGGAGTATCAGAATAGGCATAGGGACTACTGCAATGAATATTTGCAGAGAAATTGGGTGAGAGAAATTGGGCTCAATTCCAAATACAAAAACAAAAGACATGAGTTTATAGCCAAGAAGTTGGGCAAAGGGTAAGTGGATGAAAAAATACCAATTGGAGACTTCAGAGGGAAGGGGAACTTTGGTTTCACTCACCTAGTAGGATTCTTGCTGAAGGCCAAATGGCATGATCAGATATCAAGTGTTGGGGATGCTGGCTAAACCAACTTTACAGGATTCTTGCTAAAACTGGGCTCTCAGAGGACATGCCCAAGAACAGGGCCTATAGTGGAACTCAGAGGGGCCTGTCTAAGGTTTGGTACAAAAGAGTATCTTTGTCAAAATCTCTCTAACTTGAGAAAAGACATTAAAATAACACAGCTCTATAAAATAAAAAATTAATGAAAAATATCTTTGAATATTTGTAATATTAATTTAACTGCTATTAAATACAAGTGAGATTGAGTTCTTAAACCTTTATAAAATAAGACTAATTTATTTTTTGACTGCCTGATATTTTTGCAAAATTTCAGGATGCCTTATAAATTATTATACATTTTATATGTATGTACCTGCATATAAAATTAAAGATTATGCATTATTACATAAGTGGAAAAATGTTTCATACCAATGTTATCTATCATTTGCCAATAGAAAATGTAATAAAATTTATAATGGCCTTAGCAATTAAAAATTCAAAATCAACAATGAGACCTTTTTATATCCAAATTTAAGAAAAGAGATAACTTGTAACAAATGATGTATTATTAGAGGTCAAAAAGTACACTATGGAAGCAAAATATACTTTGTCTCACCACCAAATTCTTCAACTTGTTTTAAGTTAAGGAATAGCAAATGTGTTATTTATTTTTTTAGTTACTCTTTTCTAGAAAATGTTCAATTAATTTATGTGGTGTGTTGCATGCCCTTCACATGTACCCCAAAACCTAAAATGCAATTAAAAAAAAACTATGTGTTTATTAGACTGACTAATGGCCTTCTAAAGATATCCAAATCTTAATTCTTGAAACTTGTGAATGTCACATAAAAAAGACTTTATAGATGTTACATCACAGATCTTGGTATAGGGATATTATATTAGATTATACAGGGGGCCCAAAATATAATCACATGAGTGCTTACAATGCAGAGAGAGATTTCACAGGTAACAGTAGAAGATAATGTGATCAGTAAAACAGATATTGAAATTTTGCAGCAACAAAACAAAACGCTGGCAACCACCAGAAGCCAGGAGAGGCAAGGGATGAATTGTTCCCGGAGCCTTCAGATGGAGTGTAAGCCCTGCTGGCAATTTTATTCTTGTCAACGCTGTGATACTGTATTTGGTCTTTGGAACTTTTTATATATGCACTGTACCTTACAACACAGCATAGTTCATTAATCTTCTCACAAGCTCCTTACCTCATCACAGACTCGCAAAGGTAGTCCATGGATACAGTCTAGGAGCACATCTTAAAGCTCATCTTCTACCCTGTGATGACTTTCTTTAGTTTATTCTCATCGTTTGACATTACTTTAAATACCAAAAAAAAAAAAAAAAAAAGTGTGTCATTTAAACCTCTACAAAGTTAAAATCTCACTTTCTCCTTAAAACTTGGATTTCAATAGCAACTGTTTTATATATTTACTATAATTTTTAAAAATTTATTTATTATACTTTAAGTCCTGGGGTACATGTGCTGAACATGCAGGTTTGTTACATAGGTATACACCTGTCATTGTTGTTTGCTGCATCCATCACACCATCATCGACATCAGATTTTTCTCCTAATACTATTCCTCCTCAATCCCCCGACCCCTTGCCAACTCTACCCTCTTCCCCCACCCACCCCCAACAGGCCCCAGTGTGCGATGTTCCCCACCCCATGTCCATGTGTTCTCATTGTTCAATACCCACTTATGAGTGAGAACATGCGGTGTTTGTTTTTCTTTTCTTGTGTCTTAGAAGCTACTGAAGACTTAGACAATCTCCTAAACCCGGTGGAAATAACACTCCCACTCTTACATCACTGAATCTTGGGAAGAGTCCATTTGGAAACACTATATTTGATTACTTTTAGAAAAAGTGTCTTGCTTAATGTAATAAAGATATCTAAACCAAGCTAACTTAATTCATAGATACATATATCATATTTTATCCTATCCAAGGAATGTAGTAAGTAGGTATGTAACTTTGAGCTACACTATTAATATTAAACATTATCTATATATAGGAAAAACCTTCCTCTTACTGGATTGAAGAATAGTAGCTAGCTGTAAATGAGAAAAGCCAATGAGCATTGTCTTCTGTACAGATAATATGAATTGAAAAGAAATGTGATGCATTTACTTTGAAAGGATGTTATGCATTCACATTTTTAAAATATGATCTATTTACTTCCAAAGATGACATTTTCTTTACCAAATGTTTCCTTGAAATTTATTTGTATAAAAAACTTCTATATAGCTGCAATTGTGTGTATGAAGAGTAGGAGGAATCAGTGGCCTTGAGATGAATGGAATTCAAAATTATTTATTCGGGGTCGGTTGTAAATATAAGTAGTCTGTTATAACTTTTAAAACAACCATTGTGATTACTTTTCTTTTTTGTAAGCTACCAATAGGATTATTATTTCTTTAAATGAATCAATTTAATAGTTACCAGGCATTTATTCAAGAATTTCAGATAATATTTTCACCCTATTTACAAGTACTTTTCTTTATTCAAAGGTAATTGCTACAAGTATTTATTATTTGTGAAAAATAATATTGTGAAAGATCTAACTTGGTATTTTTTATAATTCATCCCAGAGACTGTGATTACATACAGAAAACAATTGAGTTATTCAGATGAACATAAGTAGCTTTCAGGCAAATACATCTATAATATAGATTAACACAACCATCTATTTGCAGGAATGAGGGGAAAAGTTAACTTTACAAATTCTACTGCAATAGAATTGTAAATATCAAAACTATTTCAGCAATTTTGACTCAGTAATGTATGTCCCAGAAGTTACACATACCTAGGTACGTGCGTAGCTATAAACAGGCAAATCTAGGACTGGAGAACTAATTTTCTACCTTGAAAATTTTTTCATTGTATATATCATGATGTCACAAAACTTGACTCTTTTGTATGCTCAAGAGCCCTGGATATAACTCAGTCAAATAATGGCCAATATTGTTCAAAAATTGTCCTCTCAGGAAAGTTATCCAGTTTCTATATAAAGAGCACAGACTCTTAATATACACTAAAATTTTGTTCCTTCTACATACATCAGCAGACTGTGTAGTATCCAAATTTGTAGGATTTCTTTTTATAACCAGGATAAATGTAAGATTGTCTCATGAAAATAAAACACAGTTAAATTTTAATATATTTTTCTAGGTGATGCACAGGCATCTAAATATAAGGTTGGGCATTCCTTCCAACAGCTCTTAATTAAACCACTCATGCAAATGTTATTATCTGTAGAAAAAGTATTATAGCTCTCTGTGCTTAGCTTCTCTCTTCTTCTCACCCCTTTTCTTCATGTGATCATCAGTATTTCTTTAATTCCTGCTGTATACCTGGTGTTATAAGCAGATTCCAGTGATATCCTAACAAATAATCTAGACTAAACACACCTGCATTTTTTGTAATGTATTTATACACTGGATTATTTTGGGAATATTATGCAGGACTATCAAAATATTCATAATGAAATTTTTACATTCTCACAAGATGTCTATAGAAAAAGCAACAAAGTTAGTGTTAGGAATTTATTGTGATGATAGTATTATAATGAAAACAGTGTCTTAATTTCAGAAATATATAAAATTTGATCCTCTAAACTAGGTGTGGTACCTGATATTCAAGTCTTTAACACTTATAAGTACTTAGAACAATTAAATATAAATAAGAGACTTTTGTGTTCTATTTACTAATAGATGTTGACTTTTTTTAAATTATCATGGGAAGTATATTAGCTTGTATGACATACATTATTTCTCTCTGCAAAATAAAAAATGACAGGAAAAATTATCCCTTTTTGGTTGCCAGAAGGTTAAGGTAACTGTCTGACTAGAACATTAAGAGAGAGAGAGAGAGAGAGAGAGAGAGAGAGAGAGAGAGAGAGAGAGAGAGAGAATGTGTAAACAAATGACTACATGGTCTTGGTGGCAAATGCCTGTAACTCAGCACTTTGAGAGTGCACTGGGGCAGGCAGATCACCTGAAGTCAGGAGTTCAAGACCAGCCTGGCCAACATGGTGAAACCCTGTCTCTACTAAAAATACAAAAAAAAAAAAAAAAAAAAAAAAAATCATCCCAATATGATGGTGACTGCCTGCAATTCCAGCTACTTGGGAGGCTGAGACAGGAGAATCACTTGGACTTGAGAGGTGGAGGTTGCAGTGAGTCCAGACAGTGCCATTGCACTCCAGTCTGGGCATCAAAGAGTGAAACATGGCATCAAAAAAAAATTGACCATGTAATTGGTAACTTAGGAAATGTACTCTGATTTGCATTAACTAAAGAAAAGATTTGTTGGAACAAATGACATAACAAAAATGTAGGTTAATGATTTCCAAACAGAATAAATAAAAGGCTTTATAAGATATATTAAAAATACAGTCATACGTTGCTTAAGTATAAGTATACATTCTGATAATTGCATCATTAGGAAATTTTTGTTATGTAAACATCACGGAGTGTACTTAAATAAACCTAGATTCTATAGTCTGCTACACTCATATGCTATGTAGTATAACCTATTGCTCCTTGACTACAAATCAGTATAGCATATCACTGTCCTGAACACTGTAGGCAACTGTAACATGATGGTAAGTATATCTGTATCTAAACATATCTAAACAGAGAAGAACTACAGTAAGAAGACAGTATAAAATATAAAAATAATGCCATTGCTTTTGGTGTTTTAGTCATGAAGTCCTTGCCCATGCCTATGTCCTGAATGGTATTGACTAGGTTTTATTTAGCCAAAATTGACAAACAGGATCTAATTAAAACAAAGAACATCTGCTCAGCGAAAGAAACTATCATCAGAGTGAACAGGCAACCTACAGAATGGGAGAAAATTTTTACAATCTATCCATCTGACAAAGGGATAATATTCAGAATATACAAAGAACTTAGAGAAATTTAAAATTAAAAAAATCAAACAACCCCATCAAAAAGTGGGTGAAGGATGTAAACAGACACTTCTCAAAATAAGACATGTGTGTGGCCAACAAACATATAAAAAAAGCTCATCATCGCTGGTCGTTAGAGAAATGCAAATCAAAACCACAATGATATACAACTCATGCCAGTTAGAATGGCAACCATTAAAAAGCCAGGAAACAGCACATGCTGGAGAGGATATGGAGAAATAGGAATGCTTTTACACTGTTGATGGGAGTGTAAATTTGTTTAACCATTGTGCAAGACAGTGTGGCGATTCCTCAAGGATCTAGAACCAGAAATACCATTTTACCCAAGCCTCCCATTACTGGGTGTATACCCAAAAGATTATAAATCATTCTACTAGAAAGACACATGAACACATATGTATAGTGTAGCACTATTCCCAATAGCAAAGGCTTGGAACAAACCCAAATGCCCATCAACGACAGACCGGATAAAGAAAATGTGGCACATATACAGCATGTAATACTATGCAGCCATAAAAAAGATGAGTTCATGTCTTTTGCAGGGACATGGATGAAGCTGGAAACCATCAGTCTTAGAAAAATAACACAGGAACAAAAAATTAAACACTGCATATTCTCACTCATAAGTGGAAGTTAAACAATGAGAACACATATGGACACAGGAAGGGGAATACCACACACACCGGGGCCAGTCAGGAGGTTAGGGGCTATGGGAGGGATAGCATTAGGAGAAATACCTAATGTAGGTGATGGGTTGATGAGTGCAGCAAACCACCATGGCACATGTATAGTATGTAACAAACCTGCATGTTCTGCACATGTATCTCAGAACTTAAAGTATAAATAGCAATAATAAAGAAATAAGGATCACACTGCTGCAGGCCTCTCCCCAGAGGAAACCACCTGCGCCTACTAGTCTAACAATCTTAGCAGTTTGCAAATTTGAAATTTTTAAATGGTGCTGAAATATGCCCTTGAAAAAGCAGAACCAAACCAAACCCCAAGGCGAACCAGAAGCATCTCGTTCCATCCCCGTGGCTCCCTCTGCAGAAGCACTGGACCTCCAAACACAAGCACATGTTGCCTTGCCACAGCATAGCCGGTGCATGGGCCCTGGACAGCTGCTCTCCTGAGAAGGGAAGGACGATCTGTAGGTGCTAGAAGCAAAGCTGAGATCCAGAGCTGCACACCGAGTGGGTGGAGGGGTGGGGCCCATTGTCAGGCCCTTCAGGCTTGACCATTCCCTGCTCTTCCTTTTCTTTTTTCTCCTTTCCAGATTTCCCCTTCACTCCCTTCCTTCTTTTATCCCTTTCTCTCTCCTTCCTTCCTTCCTTCCTTCCTTCCTTCCTTCCTTCCTTCCTTCCTTCCTTCCTTCCTTCCTTCCTTCTTTCCTTCCTTCCTTCCTTCTTCTCTTCTTCTTAGGACTATACCTATTAGCACATATTTAAGTGCATTGGGCACATCCCCCAGGACCCATCCTGTTCGGGACCCATGGTCACCCCTGCATGGTAGCTATTTGGGTAAGCAAACTGCTCCATGAGTTCTGATCTATGCTATATTTAGGGAGCAAAATCTGAAAGCCTTGGCCTTGGGCTCCCTGTGGAAAGATGGAACGCTGTCTCCCAGGCCTCTGGTGACCCAAGAGAAGGTCAATACCTTTTCCTTGAGAATCTTGCTACTTAAGTAAGATATTGTTGCCAGTCCACCGGGAAGATATCTCCAGGGACTTCTGTCACTGGGGACCTTGTATGGCCCAGCAGGCACATCCATGATGACAGAACAGGTTTGGGGACTTTTCCCGGTGCTACCTGGCCAGGCCTTGATCCAGCAGGAATCCGCTGCATGCTTGCTGGGCGTCAGCTACTATTCCCACTGCTGCTGATGTGGAAATAAACAAAACAGACAGAGCCTCACCCACTGAAGGTTTCAGTGTAATTGCAGGATTGTGTTTCACAAAGGGAATGAGCTGCTTTTGTTTCTTCAGGTCCCAGTTGGGCATGCTGGTTCACAATGCGCTTGATTAGCTGTTTTGACATTAATGTTTGAGGAAGCTCTTAAGACCCAAACCAACAGCAAATACAGCCTGCCCTTGAAAGCAAAAAAAAAAAAAAAAAAAAAAAGAATCAGGAACCTGCAGCGAAGGCAAAGTGTAGACATGTAACAGCGGCTTGGTCTTATTCTAAAACTCCAGGGGTTCTCCCACTCAAATGGAAAGCTCCCATCATGTTTTTGCAACCACCAGTTCCAATCTCTTTGTGAAAAGCCATGACCGAGAGAACCAGATTGCTTGGCTGGAAGAGATCTTAGAAATCTAATAGGGGTTGAAAGTTTGCTCTTTGGTGTCGATCTTCCTGGTTCTAGTTCTAGTTTTGCATCTTGAGCAAGTTATTTCACTTCTCCAAACCTCAATTTTCACATGTGTAAAAGAGGAATATATATATACACACACACACATAATGTGTGTGTGTGTGTGTGTGTGTGTGTGTGTATATATGTATATAATATATACAGTGAATTTTGTGAGGATTAAATGAGAGGATTAAATGCTTATAATCTGGTACATGTTAAATAAACAATAAAGTAATTGGCTATTATTTTATTTAATTCCTTCACTTTACGTATACAGAGAAGATAATAACAACAAATATAAACTTCCAGCTTTGTTCTTTTCTTTCAGAGTTTCATTGCCTATTTTTGTTTCTTTAAAGTTTTCATGTACATTTTAGAGAAAGGTTCTTTCTGCTTTGAGTAAATGAGAGAAAATAGTGCAGAGGACAGCATCTAAAGAACTTAACTCATGTAATCAAGCATCACCTGTTCCCCAAAAGCTTATGGACTTTTTTAAAATTTCTTTTTTCAAAAAGATAAATATTTCAGTCTCAGGTCACAGAATCAGTGTTAGAATGGAAGAATAGTGTTAAAGAAGTGAATTAAAAAGGTGGTGGGGAGAATTATTATTGATACTCTTTTCAAGGGGAGAAAAAAAGAGCAGAAGGCAATGAAATATGACTTGTAAATCACATATAAAAAATTATGCCAATTGTTAGATTTTGAAATATGAATCTGAAACGTGTTAAGAAAACAATATTATCTTGAAAAATAAGATTACCCCTTTGTATAAAAGATATTATTTTTTTCCAATGGGTTGGGGGGAAGGATCCTGTAAAACAGAAAAAAAGAAATTTAAAATTAAAACCGGATAATTTTACTAAGAACAGTTTAATATTTCAAGAAAACCTTATCATTCTAACATAGGGAACATTTTTTAGTTTTTTTATTATGTATTTTAATATCAAATGTTAATCTTAAGAAAGATTAATTTAGTAAAATAATTGTTTAACTATAGCCTACTTGATCAAACAATTTTTTTTTTTTTTTTTTTTTTTTTTTTTTTTTTTTTTTGAGACGGAGTTTCACTCTTGTTACCCAGGCTGGAGTGCAATGGCCTGATCTCAGCTCACCGCAACCTCTGCCTCCTGGGTTCAGGCAATTCTCCTGCTTCAGCCTCCTGAGTAGCTGGGATTACAGGCACGCGCCACCATGCCCAGCTAATTTTTTGTATTTTTAGTAGAGACGGGGTTTCACCATGTTGACCGGGATGGTCTCGATATCTTGACCTCGTGATTCACCCGCCTCGCCTCCCAAAGTGCTGGGATTACAGGCGTGAGCCACCGCGCCCGGCCTCAAACGATTTTTTTTTTTAAATTTACCCTTTACTAACCTTACCGTGATGTACTCAGGTCTCTGACAACATACTTAGACTTTCTGCTTTGCCCTATGTTTCCTCTTTACTAAATTACCTACAATTTTAGTATAATATAAAAATTTACTCCTCAAGATTATTTTTCTGAGAAAATTACTTTTTTTTCTACTTCCTTACCAAAAGAATCTTTATATTCAAAACTTTTTTCACATCTGTCTGCCCTACTTACCTTCTTTTTATTTTGTTTCTATTTCCTTCCTAAATGCATGTTTCTAAACAACTTTTTAATAACCTCTGAGTTAGACAAAAATATTATTTTTTAAATGAAGAATACATTTAAAATGCTTTTCTTATATTTTTTCTCATCAAAACCACGTTTTACCTTTTAGGTACACTTTATATACACACATATATTAATTTTTAGTGAAACCTAGGAAGCAAACAATTTCCTTATAGTGTTAAAAATGCTCTTCTTATTTTTCAATGCAAAAATACATTTCACCTTTTTTGTGCACTTTATATACACACATATATTAATTTTAGTGAAATCTACGAAGCAAGCAATTTTCAAATCTCTGTCACATATCAGTATTATAGAAGTGAGAACTATTTTATAATTTTTAGAAAGTTTTTCCCATAATTATTTTTATATGTTTTCATAGACCCAAATAAACTTAATCTTTCTATAAAATTTAAGAAGGCAAGAACAAGATTTATATTAATGTTCAGCATTTTTTTTTCTGTCTTATATGGAAATGCCCAAGGAATTTAATTGGTGTTATTTAATTTAATATAATTTTATAATTTTAAATTGCATAATGTGTTTGTTTTTAGATGCTTATCCCATTTATGTTTAACTATTTGTTTTTAACTATTTTCCTAAATTACTTATGAAAACTTAGATACCAGATGAAGCTTGTCATTATTTCAAATTATTCCTTTGTGAATCTTTTTCATAGCCTGCGAATATCAGATGTTCACAGAAATAGTAACATTAAGCTTAACTACATGGGTATTTTGCCAATAACTCAGAAGATGTAGCTCTTTAAAAATTAAGCCTGCAATGTTCACTTAGTCTTACTTATGACAGAATTTCACAAAGATCAATCTGTTTAGGTTGGATTTATACTTTTATAGTGTCTGTATCAAAACTTGATAATATAAAACATCTAGCAGAGACAAATATGAGGCAATCTCACCAATAAACCCAGGCAAACATTTATTCTGACCTTTTCAAAGATATTTATATTGATATCTTAACCACCATTATAAAACAAGCTTATTTATGATTTACTTAAGTCACTTCAACTAAAAGTAATTTGGACTATTTGTTACTAGCTTACTTGAGCTCTTATTTATCTAAGCCAATCTGAATAGAATTTATTAAGAGCTTTCTGGCCAACTATGGTAGAATTCATCATGTAGACTCAACATACAACATAATGCATGTATGTAGGTGTAAACACACCTAGACATGTGTACACACAAAGATCTCATAGCTTTTATATTAGAATTTATACATGAAATAGTAACATACTTTTGCCAGTTTATAAAATTAGTCAAATCCAAATTATATTTTTGACAAAGTAAAACACATTCTCATGGGTAAAACTTCAGAATCTATGTCATATTGACAATAAAACTGTATTATATTTTATTTTTATTGGCTATGATTTTCGTTTTGTAATTTTCTCTGCCTTATTTTGGAGAAAATAATGGTAAAGCATTATAAGATTTGTTATAAATATATTATTAATTGTATGTTTATTTTGTTTTGTTTTTTATTTCTCTAACACAGACTTAGTGAAGTTTAATTTAAGGAGCCAAATGTTAATAGTAAATATTTTAGGCTTTTTGAACCACATATAGTCTCTGTCACATATTTTTATTTATTTGCTTTTTCTTTACAACCTTTTAACATAATATTATTGTTACCTTTTCAGTCATTATTTATTGATAATCTTAATGTATCATTTCTATTTTTGTGTTTACTTTAAATGTAAAGATTTTGTAAAACTTTTTTTCAAAATTTATAATGAAAATTTATTTTCTCTTCCCAAAAATATATGAACTTTTCCTGTTTTAACTTCCCTCCATTTCTCCCTCAACCTCCTCAAACTCCATTTCAGAAGTACTTGTGGTACCAATTGTTGGAAATTATTTATTACAGAATGCAATTTATATGACAATGTGACTATTATCTAAACATACAGAACTGCCTATATCATTGTAATAGCATCATTCTAATTGTCTTAATGGTATTAATGCATTTTATTTGTATAATATTAGGTAGATAATATTAGACTCAACCTTCCATATCTGTGGGTTTAGCACCCATGGATTCAGCCAACCACTGATTGAAATTATTTGAAGTAATAAAAGTGTACTGAACATATACAATATTTTTTATTCTTATTTTCTAAACAATGCAGTATAATAACTATGTGCATAGCACTTTATTTTATTTGTTGTTATGGGCAATCTGGAGATGATTTATAACATATAGGAGAATGTGTGTTAGTTATATGCAAATATACAGTAGTTAATACAAATAATTTTAGCATACACACATTTTGGCATACACAGGGAGTCCTGGAGCCAAACACCCATGGATACCAGAAAATAACTTGAGACAAACTTTTATTGCCATTATATAAATGAGTAAAAATTATGCACAAAAAATTTACATGATTCATTCAATATCAAACAGCTAATATTAGGTAGTGGAATCAGTCCACAAATACAATCCGTCTGGCTTCAGAATATGTGCCTTTAATCATTTAGACAGAAATACAAGTATTTTCAGTTTTTCTCTTCATCACTATGTATATCCTTCCTTTGATATTACCCACTTTTTTTTAATCATTTGTCTTAATTTATTTGGAGAGAATTTGTGGTAAATGTTTATATATTTTTAAATCTTAGACTGTCGTATTAAATGGCACTTGGCAAAGACTTCAAAATGCAAAATAAGTTTTGTTATTTGTTTTTGTTTTTCAAATTACTGAAGTTATTGTTTCTGTATCTGCTAGCATCAATTGTTTCTGTTAAGAAGATTAGTCTGATGTAATTCTCATTCCACTGCTGTAACACTCGGGTTTCCTTGTGTTTACTTCCTTTGTGTGTAAATGTTTTGTCACTATTTCATTTCTGAAAGCATTTTAGAATTTCTTTCAAATCTTGTATCAGCATGATATTGCTATTGTGGGCCTTTTTATTTGAATACTTAACTAAGAATTTGTTTTTGTATAATTAATTTTAGAGATGTGAGGGTTTTTTAATGCTTGTTCTAATTTATTTCATCCAATTTTATTATATTAATGCAATGCTTTCTTTCTTCCATTTTAAAATCATAATTTTTTGTTTGCTTTTACTTTGGTTGAATATTTAACTGTCTATTTTTATTTCTTCATTTCTTTCTCTAGTTAATACATTTAACATATTAATATTCTCTCTGAATAGAGATTTGGCAGCAACATACTGGCTTTGTTTTACTCTTAACTCTTACTGATAAAAAATAAAATACATAAAATTAAAAAATTGATGCAGACAAAAATAGAAATACATATTGAACCAGTATATATTCAGATGCAAATACTGTCCTAATTTTCAATATGAGATAAAAGTAAGACTCAGAAATTAGAGGCCAATTACTTTTGCTATGGCTGATGGAGCCATAGCAAAAGTAAATATAGATATATTCTCTCTATAAAAATACTTTATTTTATTATTACGTTCATTTTTGTTTCTTCCTATTCTGATTCATGTCTTCTAATTAGTCAGTTAGAAAATACTTTAATATTTGTCTGTGATAACACTATGTATAAAATATTAAAAATCAGAAGGGTAAATGCAAATGTCGCAGCAGTAACAACATCTGAACTGTAGACTTACCTCAAAGTTATGCTGCATTCTATTTTTGGTCAACTGTGTGTATTTTAACATCCTCACAATGAACAAAATGGTGTTTAATTCTATAGATCAGTATTTGTGATACTTCGTTTGTCAACTGTGTGTATTTTAACATCCTCACAATGAACAAAATGGTGTTTAATTCTATAGATCAGTATTTGTGATACTTCGTTTCTCAACTGTGACGCTATGCACGGTAGATAAGATGATGGTCAAGAAGTTTGAATTACTTTGTTATAGAACATAAAACCCAGGCCAGATAACATCAGTTATAAAAGTAACAGCATACAGGAACTAGAGGTGTACTCAGGGGGCTGACATAAGGCAGCATTGAACTAAGAGAACACTTTAGGTTTAACTAAGTTAAAAAAAAAAAAAAAGGGTGAGCAATTTCAAGGCAGTCAATTTCAAGAAGTAGAATGAAGACAGGAGAAAGCAATTGAGAGCATGACACTTTCAGAGACTAAAAGTAATTCGGAGTTGCTAAAATTTACAGGGAAGTTAGAAAGAGTGAGAGATGAGATGGAATAAAATTAGTAAGTGAGCAAGTTCAGGGATAGCAAGTTAAAAACAAATTAAGTCGACTTTGCACCAAAGGCATAAGAAGAGTGCCAAGCAGGAGAATGGCAGTAATAAGATAAAAACGAAAAATAAAAATTGAAATATAATAATCCTAGTAAGCAAAATAGTATTTTTGATTATTAAAAGTCAAAATTATCCTATTATAAAAATTATCACACCAGGATATTATTTAGAAAATTGGATGAAGTAAAATATATGTATATACATAAGATACAGAAATATGAACAACAACAACAAAAAAGAGAGGACAAGAACAGATTTTAAAATATTTATATGTGTATTAAGAGGCAATTATTGTTGGGAGGTTGAATGTATCACTTGTTCACTAACACCATTTCTCCCTGTTGAACCTTATGTAGTTAGAAATCTTGAGAGCTGGGATAATGTCTCTGCACAAGTGCAATGTTATTTATTTGCCATGAAGTGTAGTGGATTTTTTTAAGCTCAGTATTACTTTGTATGCAACACACTGCCCATGCAGGCTTCAACTGATCCATGTCCCCTTAGGGAACTTCAGGGCAAAGGAAACTTGGACAAGTTTGATGACATTGCTAGTATTGGCTGTGATTTCATTATTTGTCTCTGACCCAGAAATCTCATGTCTTCTGTCAGCATCTATAGAACTGTAACAGGCTGATTCATTAGCTCGTAAGTGCAGTAAAATCAGTCTTCCTACAATTATGTATTGTGATTGATTTATTTTTGAGAGGGTAAATAAAATGTTTAATATTCTAGAATATTTCAAATAAATAAAATAAAGTCCCAAAAAATATTTTGAAAAATATCTCAGACACCAAATAAATTTGGAGAGTTTTTCCAAATTGTTGAAACTCTTAAGGACAAATTCTACCCAGTGAGGAAAGTAAGATATTTTTTAAAGTATGCCAATTTATTATATTAGACTAACAAAAGTGTGCAGAGAAATAACAATAAACTCTGAAGATCAATCTTATCTGTGAACATCACTGGAGAAAGATACAATTATCGGTTAACAATAAGAGTCAAATAATAATGTATAATGCAGTATGCATATGTGCTTTCAGCTATCAGTTTACTAAAATATAACAATGCTAAAGCAACTTCTCATGGTCTTTGTATCTGATTTTATTAGCAACATAACAGACAAAATACTAAATTGGGATATATGAATACCAATTACTACTTATTGTTTTATATATTAACTAGCTGAAACATTTTGTTTTAGACTTTGCTAAAAATGAATTAGCTGACTGGCTTCTTAAAGCAGAATCATTTACCTTATATTGATAGCACCTAGTATAATGTCAGGCATTTGGAATATTATCAATAAGCATTTAATGTTAGCAATAGTATCCTTTATGAAAGTCAGCCATGAAGCCTTTATTTCATTGAGTGCATTAGGCATATGTATTCCATATTCACAGCAGCAGACATGGAAAGTTAGGGGAAGAGAGGAGATGTAAACATGACTTTCTTATTTGCAAGAATAAGAAAAATACGTCACACTGTTTCTTTCAATATTGCAAGGCAAAACTTATTAATGTTGGATAAGTGAGGCATATTCTTTTTTGCCACTGTAAAAAAATTAACACAACATTGATGGCTTCAAACAACCCAAATTAACTATTTTACTATTCTGCATGTCAGAAGTCCAACGTGAGTCTTTCTGGTTAAAATCAAAGCATCAACACAACTGCGTTTCTCCATGCTCCAGGAAAAACACTGTTTCCTTGGTTCTTCAGGTTGTTGGAAGAATTTCATTGCTGTGGTTGGTTGTAGGACTGAAGTCCTTGTTGCCGTTCAAACCTGTGAACACTGATACGTGTCATTATTACCTGTTATTACTCCTTATTACCTCTTTCTTTTTACGCATCTCTGGATTCCTCTTTTATAATTTTATCTCTCCTATTCTTCTCATTTTTTTTAAGTTTCTAGGACACATGTAATTATGTTGACCCAACAAATACTCAAGGATAATCTTTCTGCTTTAAAAATCTGTAACCTTAATTTCATCTTCAATGTCTTTGTTTTCTTTTTTGCCATATAATGTAACATACTCACAGATTCTGGGGATTAGGACATGAACATCTGTAGGGAATTTTCTTATGTTGCTACCACATTAATTAATAAATATAATTACTAAAATGATCACCTTAATAAATGTATGTTTTTACATAAATCATTTAACTTATATACTAGGTAATGTAATTCAGATTTATTTTCCAAAAAATATGTATCTGTCAGTAAAAGAACACATTATAATATTAAATTAATCATAATTATAATAAAGTTTAAGCATTTGTTCTATTGGAAATATTAGCAAAAGTATTATTTCTGACCCACACTAAATTCCTTAACAAGAGATGTTTTTAAATTTACATCTTAATCAGCAAAATGAGTAAGAAATTTACTTTGCATTTTGAATAGAAATACATTGAGAGTTTTAACTAAAGACATGTGAACTTGGGCTGGGCATGGTGGCTCATGTGTACAATTCCAGCACTTTGGGAGGTAAAAGAGAGTGGATCACCTGAGATCAGGAGTTCAAGACCAGCCTGGACAACATGGCAAAACCCCATCTCTACTGAAAATACACAGAAAAAAAAAATCTGGGTGGTGAGCGCCTGTAATCCCAGCTACTTAGGAGGCTGAGGCAGGAGAATCGCTTGCACTCCAGACTGGGTGAAAAGAGCAAAACTCTGTTTCAAAAAAAAAAAAAAGAAATAAAGACATGTGAAGTCATAAATGTTGATAAGAATTCCTGTAAATTATTGCAACTAGCAAATTTTTAATAAAATCAGTTAGCTCTTTTCTGTATTTGATTTTATTGATATATTATTGTTTATGTGCTTCTCCTGGGTCATTTTGTATTATTCTCATTTCATTATAATTTGACCTTAAATAATCATCTTCTTTTTAATAGGCTTCTGTACAATAGAAAAATAAAATAGACCCTTACCCATCACTGGGGTCTTGTCTGAGATGCATATATATATGTGTATATAGTGAGTAACTAGAGAAAATATTGCTAATTTATTTAATTAATTTTATGTGACCCAGCTAAAATTGTATTTTTGTAAACAATTAGCAGAGTCGTGATTGGAGGGAAAAGAGTATGATGGTAACGAAGTGAGAGAAACTTAGGGAACTCTGTTTGTTCACATACTTTTTGACATCTCTTCAACATTTTTTCTGTGCAGGCATAGGGAAGACACCTGACAGATGAGGTTAATTAGGAACCAAGGGAGGGAGAAGGCCAGAGAGTGAGCTTCCTGAATTTCATGGCTTGCTTCAGGGGAGACTGAAGCAAGGTGGGGGGAAGATGAGAGTGGCTTTCCTGATTCTACTGTTTTCTGAAATTCTCTGGTGTCATATTTTGGAGTAACGTTTCCTGCACTCAATAACTCCCCAAGACCATTTCAAGTTTTGGAAACAAAACTCCAGTAAATTATTTTCTATATCATCCTAAGAATATTTTTAAGTTGGTAGAATATTTACAGATTAATAGAAGAGATATTTGAACAACCTTCTGAATTTGTAGGTGCATTTTTGAATTCATAGTTGTATTTTTATGCCAACAGCTAAAAGGTAAAAATGAAAATTAACATCATTGATATTCACAAAGTATTTTTGAAAACATAAGCAATATTTTTCAAATGGAATAATACTTTTGTCTATCTGTAAGTATTTAAATATTTACATTTCACATATAAAAGGATTGTTTCAAGTATTAAGAAGAAGACAATACTTAAGACCTAGAGTACTTTTAAAACGTAGCAAACAATTAGTATTTGTTTAATAGATTTTTCTGTGATAAAACTTTTGTAAAACATAGTATTAGTGAATAAACCTGAAAATATGTTATGTTTGCATATAGGAAAAGTAAATCATTTAAAGATATTAATTCACCTGAAGAAAATTTGTGAATCTAAAACAAATTCTATATAAATGTCTAAAACAATTTTGAGAAAAAGAAAAAAGAAAGGAGAGGAAAAGAAGATGTAAAAGGAGGAGAAAAGGAGTAGGGAGAATTAGGGACTGGCCTTTCCTGACATAAAAATTTGAAATAAAACGAAGTTCAACAAATTGGTTAAAATGCTTTTATTGCATTAACTCAAAGCTCATCTTTTTTTTCCTGGAAAAATGAGTAATACCAGATGTAAACAAATACTTATATGTATAAGCGGTCTTAAGTAAGCTATTGTTCTTTGTATAATGAGAAAAATATTGGGTTTCATATGGAAGTTAATTTGACATTATAAAATATACATTTTTGCAACAGTCACTGTCTATACTTAAGACAATAGGTTAAGGAGGGGGAAACACATTTTGGGGAAGCCAATTAGAGAGCTATTTTGGTAGCATAAAAAATAACTAACAAATTGTTTTCAAATTCATTTTTGAGTCCAATGCCATTATTCTATTCAATGCTATATAAATGTTGGTACATCATACAATGGAATATTATTCAGTGATTTAAAAAAGTAAACTATTAAGCTACAAAAAGATGAAAAAAAATTTAGTATATATTGCTCAGTGAGATATACCAGTCTGAAAGACTATATACTGTATAATTTCAACTATATGACATTTTGGAAATGCACAACTGTAGAGATTATAAAATGGTCAATAATTGTCGAGGGTTTGAGATGGGGAGGAGAGATAAATACTTGGGCATAATAAGTTTACTAGACATTGAAACTATCCTGTATGATATTTTAATTGTTGGATTCATGATATTGTGCATTTGTTAAGATCCATAAAAATATACAATATAAACAGTGAGCCTTATTGTAATGTACTATCTTAGTCCATTTTGTGCTGCTATAATAGAACACCACAGACACAGTAACTAAGAATAAACAACATTTATTGGCTCACACTTCTGGAAAATTGAAGTCCAGTATCAAGGTGCCAGAATCCTGTGAAGTCCTTGTTGTTGTGCCATCACGTGACAGAATATGAGAGGGCAAGAGAGAGCAGAGGGAGGTAAACTCACCTTTCTTGCTGAGAGCATCAATCCCACCTTTATAAGTCCTCATAACTTAAATAACTTAACTGTTCCACCTCCTGATACTGGTATAATGGCAATTAAATTTCAACATGAGATTTGGAGGAGACAGAGATTCAAACTCTATCAACTTTGGACTTCAATTAATAATGATAATGTAACACTCATACTTAACACAATGTTAGTAGTAGGTAAAATTGTTGGGACAGAGGTGATACTCTCTAAGAACTACTCAATTTTCTGCAATTCTAAAACTGTTCTTAAAAAATAAAATATATTAGTTAAAATTAAATGAAATAAGAGAGACTAAGGCAGATCAACCTGAGGTCAGGAGTTTTAGACCAGTCTGGCCAACATGGTGAAAGCCCATCTCTACTAAAAATACAAAAATTAGCTGGGCATGGTGGCACACACCTGTAGTCCCAGCTGCTCAAGAGGCTGAGACAGGAGAATGACTTGAACCCAGGAGGGGGAGGTTGTAGTGAGCCGAGATCACTCCACAGCACTCCAGTTTGGGTGACAATACTAGGCTCTGTATCAACAATAACAATGATAATAAATGATATGAATTTTTAAAAATTATTTAAGCAGATAATTAGTCACATAATATTGATAGGTGTTCAAGCTGAGAAAAGTAACACTTATTCACAGATGAGAAATTCAGAGACAAGTGGCCCATGTCTATTTTTTCTTTCTTTGTACCCTGCAACTGAAAACAGTTGCCTGACTAAAAAATAACCACATTTAGTGATTGATCAAATAATTTTTATTTATGAGGAAACACTGTAAGTACGTTTTATGTGTGTATGTGTACACATGAGTGTGCTTCACTGTGTGTACAGTACAACAGATGTTTAAATATACATTATGTAGAGAATATTACAGATTCAATATGTATTATATTCTTAATTCTAAACGTATAAGTGGTAGTACAAAGAATGTATGTTTTTCCCTTTGGCTTTTATAACACTAAAGAAATAGGGGTTTGTTGTGTGTTCTGTATCCTACTTTTATACAAACTCACCTCTCTTAAGATTCAATAACTAAGATATAACATAAATGTATACACAGACACACACACAAACAGAGACACACACATGCACACACACAGTATCTGAACTCTGGCAAATACATATTTTTTCTTTTTTTCTTTTTATTTTTTTCAGTAGAGATGGGGTTTCACCATGATGGTCAGGCTGGTCTTGAACTCTTGACCTCGTGATCTGCCCACCTCGGCCTCCCAAAGATTATGGGTGTGAGCCACTGCACCAGGCCCGCAAATATTTTTTTCAAAAAATTCTTTTCTATCTTAGTCCACAAGTTTGTTACAAAAAAGGGAAATTACTTTCTTTGTGACAATGTATCAATATCTAATGGTCACATACCTTGTTTTTTACCATCAGTTTTCTTTCATGCTCAACCATTCTCTCAAAAAAGCCTAACCCAAAGGGTGAACAATTTTGTTGCTTAGGGATAGAGGCTATTTATTCCTCCTTTGTGCCTAATTATAGGAGTGAAGACAAAAAGTATGACAGCTTGTGAAGCCAAATGGATGTAAGAGACAGATAAAATATTTTTAGCTAGATTTTCTAATCCCTGTGTTTACAAGTAATGAAGAAACACATCATACTACCACCAACGTCATTCACTTACACTTACCTCTGAGCCAGGCTTTAGAATAGGTCTTTTCCTAACATAGGAATAAAAAAATAAACAAAAAACTAATTTATTGATCAAATTTATTTTTTCTGGCAGAGGAAGAAATAGACATGAGAAAAAGTGTGGGATAGGGAAATAGAGAATCTTATCTTGAACTCTGGGAAAAAAGGGGTCACTGGGAAAACATGACTAAAAGAGTAAAATTTCATAAAGTAGGAGTTTCATTTTTGGAAATTTAGAAACAATAAAACAGTTGAGAAAAGGTTTAAGAATTGTACAACAGTAAACAATATAAAATGTTAACATTTTTCATCAATAAATTGTTTACATTGTTTTCAAATGTGCTTCCTGAGTAATGAAAATAATAATAAATTGATAATAATAGTTAGCTTATTTTACCTGTATCATATGCTCTGCTAAATATTTTACAAGCATCTCGTGATCTTAAAGAATTTTTAAAGTAGAGATACTATTATTATTCTCATTAGCACACGAAGAAATCCAGACAGCTTAAGGAATGTTTCAAAGATTCCTCTGGAGTTCAAAGGTAGACTGGCCGATTCCAAACTCATGTGTTATAGATTAAATCTTACTGAAGATGTGCATCTGCTGATGCCTGTTCCTTTGTTCATGGGAGCAGGTGTTTCCTGATCATTAAAGCACAGGCTTTGATGTGAAACAGTCCCGGGATTTGACAGGAGTTTGATGATTCTTAACCATGGTAACCTAGTCAACTTTTTTAAACTGTTCTCTGTACCTCATTTTTCAACAAGAGAATTGAGTTAGTAAAAATTGGAATTAGAGTAATAATAATATCTACATTTAATGAATTAATAAAATTATGTACTTGTATGCTTTCTTGCCATATATAGTGTTCATTATTAACTATTATTATTGTGAAAAATAAGATGTCAGAGTCTCTCTGAAGCAGGTGCATTTCACTCTGTCTTTCTTCATTTTTAGTTAGTTTGTTTTGTTTTGTTTGTCTGTTTGTTTTTGAGAGGGAGTCTTGCTCTGTCACCCAGGATGGAGAGCAGTGGTGTGATCTTGGCTCACTGCAACCTCTACCTCCTGGGTTCAAGCCATTCTCCTGCTGCAGCCTCTCCAGTAGCTGGGATTACAGGCACTCACCATCACGCCTAGCTATTTTTTTTGTATTTTTAGCAGAGACAGGGTTTCACCATATTGTCAAGGCTGGTCTTAAACTCCTGACCTCGTGCCCCACCTCAGCCTCCCAAAGTGCTGGGATTACAGGTGTGAACCACCACGCCTGACCTCTGTCTTTCTTAGAAATCAAAGCTAATTTTTAAACTCAGTTATAAGAATGGGCAAATTATAGGGTAATTACAACTAAATTAAAACAGGCTGATAAAGTAACAAATCTGAGGAAGCTGAAAGAATAAAACACTTGGATTTTTATATTTACTTATCAGAAAACTGGAGACCAGTTATTTCAAGCCAGTCATATTGCATTATACACCTCAGTTCTTCACCCACTTGGATCTGTTTCCCATGCCCTTTGACTAAGTGATAAATGGTTCTTCATCCACTTGACTTTGATTCAACTGTATGACCTACCTTGGACATTAAAATAAGGCAGAAATAATGGCAGGCCATTTCTGAATTTTCACCTTACACTACATTTTCTCTCTTATGCTTCTGCTGCTTCTATAACAAAACATGTCAGACCAAGTTCATTTGACCCAGATGGGGGAGGAAAGACACATGCAACAAATAACATCCGATTTATGTAGAGCAAACAAGCATGGGTAAGATCAATACTGCTCCCAGCTAATGTCCATCTACTGTAGTTAATATTCAGCCTATCTGCAGATCCATGACACTAAATTTAATAAAAATTATATATATATATATATATATATATATATATATATATATATATATTTTTTTTTTTTTTTTTTTTTTTTTTTTTTAAGACGGAGTTTCGCTCTTGTTACCCAGGCTGGAGTGCAATGGCATGATCTCGGCTCACTGCAACCTCTGCCTTCTGGGTTCAGGCAATTCTCCTGCCTCAGCCTCCTGAGTAGCTGGGATTACAGGCACATGCTACCATGCCCAGCTAATTTTTTGTATTTTTAGTAGAGACAGGGTTTCACCATGTTGACCAGGGTGGTCTCGATCTCTTGACCTCGTGATCCACCCGCCTTGGCCTCCCAAAGTGCTGGGATTACAGGCACGAGTCACCGTGCCTGGCCCTAAAAATAATATATTAAACCTTTGATCTAGAAATTCATTACATAGAAAATTTAGTTTAAATGCTTTAACTGATATTTTCAGGAACATTCTGTTAAGGCTTTTAAAACCCTTTCATTCTCTGCAAGTTTTAGTATGACTGAACAAAGCAACCACATTAAAAAGGTTCATACAAGTTTGAGGTCATCTTTATCCTTTAAGGGCTATGTGGGAGGATGAGATGATTTGACTAATTCGGTTCATTTACAAATCAAAGATGAGAGTGAATATAGATTGATGATCATGTGTTTAAGCAAAACCCATTTCATTTAATTTTTTCTCTCAATTTGTACTGGCTAATTATGTGTGAAGAGTTTTATTCGTTTATTTCAAAGGCTTGTCAACATGCAAAATGACAGTAAAGAGGATGACAGTAGTTCTTATCAATTGTTCTGAGCTCTGAACACCCTTTGGTGCATACTTGGGATGTGAAATTATTTGATTCTCATTGCTTCTATTTGAACACACTTAGACAACAAAGCAAAAATATATAAACAAAAATATAAAAAATGTAGAAAAATAACCAATATTTCTACATAGTTCTCATTAATTCAGTGAGATTGAAACTCCAAAATAAAAGCACAAGTACCAGTGAGTCCTTTTTTATAGTTGTTAGAAAACAGACTAGAAAGTTTTTTCAATTTTTTTATTCATATAAACCTAGTGACTTAAATGCAAAAGTGTGTTTTGTAGATAAGATCTAGTTAATTTGGCATTCTATAAATACTTTCAAGAATTTAGACAGACATAGATGTTTATATACCTGGTAAATGCTTCGTGATGTGATGAATTTTAGCATCCTCCAACTGTATTTTCTGATTGATAATTTTTAATTGAAAAGTCTTCTAAAATTCAAACCACTCAAATTATTCAATGGTGAATTTTTAAAAATAAAATTGCAGTAATGAAATAATACGTGTAGAAAAAAATATATATATAATATATATTTTCAATCATGTGTTGAAGTCATACAGTAAATATGCTGTGAAATAACTAAATCAATTTAAGACTACTGTAATTTCTCAGACATCAGTGTAGATGTAAAATAAAAGGTACTCCGAAACTCATTTTTTATTGAAATAGTTTCTCCGATATTCATATGTAACAGTAAATCTGTGTATTTTTAAGAGTTTAACATGCTCTCACATATTACATATGTCACTTTTCACTCTAAAGTAAAAAGAAGAAATACTGTATTTGCTTCATTATATCCTTTGCCAGCTGCTTACCGCTGGGTACAGTTTTTGTGTCATTCTCATTTTTCTGCCTTCTTAGCATGAGTTTACTTAAGTGTTTGGTGACTAGTTCTATTTTTCACAGTAATTTTATCCTTGAAGCTCTTGCTTTCTTAGAAACCGAACTGTTGTTGTCAATTCCAGGCTGATGCCAGATCTAATCTTAGCATTATGAGTAACAGAATTAATAACCCTTCACTTGACACAACTATTTGTCTGTGACTCTTAACCTATTCCAGTTAGATGTACTGTTCTATTGAGTAGATTAAAAACGAATCCATTTGATAGGAGACAAGTTGTTTGAAATTTCATTTATGGCAAAACATTACAAACAAAATTTGTATATACTTAAAAAAAAGAAACTAAATTTTTAAAGCTTGTGCATCAAATTATATCCTGTAAAATTTGTCTGGCTTGTAATGTATTTTAATAATCATGTGGGATCATGTGCACATGTCCATGCTTTTTAAAATGATAATACTTATGATAAAGACTATTCTCACTAATATCTTTGGGTATGTAATTTTGAGTTTTGATTGTCACACCAAAAACCCGAGTATTTTAGAGTTATTGATTCATCCTTTAAAGCTATTATTTTATATAAGCTATACTTTGGTTTTAAGCACATAGATTATATCGGAGACAAAACCATTAAATTCTTATTGTTTTACTTAGGATTATTTTACATACAAGTAGACATAAAACTTAGCACAAAATGTCTGAATCAGTATGGAAATTTACTGACTCATCTTAGTATTTTAGGATGGAATTCATAGCTGTTTTGAGGTGGTATTAATGGCAAAGCCTTGACATCTTTGCATCTTTCTTCTTTGCCTTTAGCTTGGAACTGCATTTTTGCACAAGATAATAATAAACAAGTTCAGGGCAATAAGATAAATCATCTAAATTTAGAAGAAAAAAAATCTCCAATCAGAAGGTGACATAGGGGTCATCGCTTGCTGACTTGTTTACATACATCACCTTGAACCTGTCTGGGTGATGTAGCTAGAATTATGCTGATTGGCTATTCTAAGCCCACTCATTGCTTAAAGCTCTGAATGTCACATATCACAAGCCCATGAAGTAGAGTGGTAGGATAGTACCAAATTCTATAAGTGTATTACTCTTAGAATTAATAATAATTAACTGTAGCTAAAACATTGTAAGTGTTTCACTAAAAATATATCCTCAATTCCATTCATATAAATAAATTCTATGACATAGATGATATAAGTAAAAATAATTTCTCTAGAGATTATTTTCACTGTGTCACTCAATATAAACGTATAAAATTTATGCAAGACATTTATTTTCAGATTAGGTGCTGTAAAGCTGCATTTTTCCTCTGAGGTATAAAACGTATTGTGTTTCCTGATAAACAGTAAAAATATTTTAACTGAATAAATTTTATATTGCAAGAAACTCAAGACCAAATTTAGTACTAAACATTAATAACCATGTAGAATCCTAGTGCTTATATATTAATTTTATAATTTTTCAACATTCCATTAAAATGTTACTTTTCTGTTTGTAGACATCTGGGCTTGGATAGCAACAGTAATATCTCCCTTATTCTCCTGAGATGATAAAAAATCAACAAGGGCAAAAAATAACACCCCATGGGACCCACACTTATAATCTCACTAGGAGACAGAGAACACTATAACTCTAGATAATCTTTAAATAAGAGAAATGAGAAAAGCAATATCAACTGAACACCCATCATAATTTCATATTTGCTCTAAGGCTGTGAGTACAGAGACATTGAAAGGGGAGACGTGAAAAGACTCCATGACCAAAAACAGCCATCAGCAGAGGACTTAGAGGAGGCACATTACATCATCCTCAGAAAGAGAAAGTGAAATAAGAATTGAACACAGGTTAAGCCTTAGAAATTCATAGACGTCATTATGAAGTAAGCTTAAAAATGTGTGAAATTATAAGTGGCAGCTTGGAAAAGTGATGCTTCTTGGAAAAAACCAGATACAGAAGAGATAGCGTACTTCGGAGATGATGTCAAGAAGGAAATAAAATAGAGGGAAATCTAAGTATCCTAATGAAGTAAGTATTCTGCAGTTGATGAAAGAGAATAGCACCACAAATTTCTTTTCTCTCTTCTTGCAACCATAAAAAAATATATGCAGAAGAGAGCAGAAATAGTAGAAGGAATTCACAAAGTAGGAGCCCTGGCCACTAAGAAAGAGTAGAAAAGGGTAGATATCACAAAAGTTCTGTATAAAGTTAGATATTGCAAAATAAATATTTTCTGCTAGTAGAAAGTTTCAATAATACACAAACTACACAAATGAAAAAATCAACATTGCAAGAAACTTACATCAAAACAAAATAAAAACATGAAATATTACCTTGAATCAAAATACAAAACATACAACGAAAAATAAAAAATAATTAAAGAAAAGTTCACTAAAATTGTAAAATAAACATATGTAAAAGATAAAATGATATCATTAAGACATGATCAGAAAATGTCCTTGAGATAATAGATTTGAATGAACCCTTATTAAAGCATACGGAATCAAGGCAGGAAAATAAGAGATTAAACTTGAGATGTTTAAAAAATTATAAAGGACCAGAACAAAAGTGATTGAGATGGAAGAAAGACAAATGAGGTCAAACTTTTGCATTATTATTTTCCCTAATGAAGAAAATTAAACTATATACCAAAACTAATATTTTAAATTATATACTAGAAAACTTTCCAGACATAAAAGTAGGCCAGATATGTGCACACTGTCTAATATTTAAGTGGAGTCATACAGCTTCTAACCAATGGACTGTGCATGGAGACATTTTATCAAAATTTGAGAATCAGTTACTTAAAATATTTGTAAATTTCCATAACTTCTCCTCCACTAATGAGCCTGAAAGTCCATTTAGAGAGAAATGTAGACAGATCAATGCTGTTTGGAATACCAAATCATGACATAAAGAACAGTTCACTGAAGATTTGCTTGGACTTATTTAGAACTTTGAGAGAGAGAAATAAACCCTATTTTGATATATCACTGAAATATTTATGGTTATTATGGTAGTAAAAACTAACCTATTATACCTGATGCAATTCGTCATAGTAACAATATGAAACCAAAATATAATTTTGTGCAGTACCATATGTAAATAATAAATTATAAACTAATATAAAACTCTAAAACTGATGAACTCTGTTCTGTTATATCAGAATCCCTTTGGTTAAAGCCCAGGAATTGCTATTTTTAAAATGTTCTCCAAGCATACAGCCATGGCTGATGACCTCTACTTGATTGAAATGGAGTCTGTACATAATTATGAAAATGTTTCAGTGAAAATGTATTTCAAAAACAAAATATGCAGAAAATTTATCATTACAAAAATCATTATTTTTCCTCTCTAGAAGATAATTTATTATTTCACTGTGATTCCATATCATCATGCATGATTTGCACCTGTTGATGTTTTGCAAAATTCTTCATTTCTAAGATGATTGCTTTGTGTAGTTTGCACTTCTTCTATTTTAATTTGCATCATCCTCTGAAAAACTACTTGTTTTCTGAACTAGAGTTCTCATTAAAGTTTTGAGGGCTGATTGCAGCTGATGTGCACTGTATAATCATAAAGCTTAGTCACATAGCTAGGAACAAGTATGGCATCTAGTCTTTCTTAGAAAGTAATTAGGTAAAATTTAACATCTTATGACCAGCATCACTTTCTCTTAAAAAAAATAAAAAAAAAATTGCTCCACCTGTCCTCAATTTTATTTTATGTCACATTTCAGCTTTTTAAATCCTTATCATGATTCTTCTTTCTATGCATTTTTTACATTTTTATTTATTTTGACTCAGCACACTCAATAACTTTGGCATTTTTTTCTTATTTTTTTAACATTTTCCCCTAGAACAATACTTTTAATGGTTTATGATCTGAAATATGTCCTTAGCACTCCTTATTACTTTCTCTCTCACATACATGTGATAGATAGATATAGGTACAGATACATAGATATAATTTATCTCATTGATAATACTGTCATTTTTCTGTATATAATCTCCCTGTGTAATGACTATGAATAATGTTATTTTTTAGCCATCATCCCATTCCACATAAGAGCTAGTTGTTCCTTTAGAAAGGATCTCTTTTTGATCCATTTATAAACAGAAAAGCAGTATCTTCAATAAGTTTTATATTTTGACAAGCAATTCAAAAATTATCTATGTTGCTCTACAGCGGGAGTATTTATAAATGGTTGAGTATATATGGGAAGGCTGAGGACCTGGACAGACTACTTAAGTGTGGTAAAGAAGAAATTATTTCCAAGAGTAATTCACATTTTATGTCATCCAGCATACAAATCCAGATCATTATTCAAATTCTCTCAATGCATTGTCTTAACAATATGTCAGATTCGAAATCTCACATGTTGAGTTGATAATATTCTGAGTATGCCCTGTGACGGTTAAAAGCTATCATTTCTTCAAGGTTTTATTGGTAGGTCAATAAAACCTTGAAAAATTTTATTGATTACTCTGTCCCCCAATGATACAATAAACTCCCAACCCTCAGTCCCTCATAATGTGATCTAATTTGGAACTAGAGCCATTGTAGATGTAGTCAGTCAAGTTAAAATAAAGTTATTCTGAATTAGGGGGGCTTTTAATCTGATACAATTGGTGTCCTTAGAAGGACAGGAGGAGAGATACCAAGATGGCGAGACAGGGAGTGTATCATTTGATGTTGCAGGCCGAGATTGGAGTTATGCCACTGCAAACCAAGGAATGCCAAGGGTTTTCACAACAGACAGTAGGAAGAAATCAGAAACACATTCTCCTGTAGAGCTTTCAGAGAGGACACTGCCATGCTGACACATTGATTTTCAACTTCTTGCTTTCAGAACTGTGAGAAAATAAATTGCTATTGTTTCAGCCACACATTGCTTAGTACTTTGCTTTAGGAGCTCTAGAAACTAATGCACTAGTTAACATTGCAACTAGCTTGAGTCACATAATAATATGTTCACATTGAAACTGGTTTGAGTCACATCTTCCTTGGAGTTTATGAAGATGTAACCCTTAAAATATCAATAAACTCCTATACATTACAGTTTGCCTTATTTTATTTTCTACTTTTGTTTCAGAAATATCATTAAAATTTGTTGGTAATATATAATATCTGACTTTACTTCCATAAGAATCAATACTGAAAAATGAAACTGCAGTTTTGAAACTCAGTCGATGGGTATCAATGCAGTTGTTCAGGCAATTCTCGTTATGTTTCCTGGAATCTATTTTTCTTATTAGTCAATGCTCATTTCACCTGTCGTTACCTATTTTGAATAATACTCATGGAAAGTATCATTAAATTTGCCATAGTAAAAACTAAAGAACAATGTTAGGTAGTTAATGACCATGAAGTATTTAAGAAAATGTGGACTTTACGAAACCTCACACCAAATAGTATCATGAAAAGCAATCTTCTTGCATGGAGTTTCAAGTAATAAAAGACTAACCTGGATCATGATTTTTAACTGCGATGTGGCTATGCTGAAAATTTCACTTGTATTTATATTAGTACATGTTTAAATATCTATGAAATGTTATAAATGTGTATCAAGAAAGCCCTAAAATTTACTACCAAGAAATTTATAACATACACAATTATGAATTGTTGAATAAATTAGTTCCATCCACAACTTAGTTAAAAGTGCAAGCTAACCACGACAGAACAGTCAACTGGTAGTCAAAATATTTTCTCAACATGAGAGGAATAAAAAAAATTTGCACAATCTGTTTGATTTTATTGAAATAGTCACCTTCAGAACTCTTAAATTAATTTAAAGTTGTTCGAGGTCATTAGTTTGTATTTCCTAGAAATGTTCAGAATGGTGAGTTTTCTTATAACAATATAAAGAAGTTTGGATTCTTTATTTTAAATGTCAGAAAAAATCTTTTTCGAGTCTTCTCACCCTTGTTATTTTCTTCATGATGATGGCAGTTAGCTGCGTGCTAGACCGACTACCCTGCTGTGGTGTTAATCAGAGGAGAGAAGACCCTGCTGGGAGTTGTGGTAATTACACTGGGATAGCTCGTCTCTTTCTGAACTCTCTCTAGGTCTTCATTTCTCCTAACAGCAGCAATGATACCAATTAAAAATGGATGTTAATTATAAAAGTTTAAAATATTTCTTCTACAAGTTAATGTAATCTTTTCTACCAATGAAATAGATATGTTTTTCTATTTCTGTAGGTCTTTTGTCCAGCACTCCGAAGTTAAAAAATAATATGTTTCAGTATAACTGTTTTTTATAAATGATAAATAAATGTTCCTTCATCCAGGGACATATTTTTCCTTCTCATTTAGGCATATTTTAGACCCTAAAGCCATTTCAGTTATTAATAAATATACATCCTATTAAACTTTATGGCTTATAAAATTGGCATCCTGCTTACAAAAAGAGTGGGGTATTTATTGAAGCTTTGAAAACCAATCTTTATTTATAGAGAGTTACTAAACATCAACTAGCTGATGTTTTCCCAAGAATGACAAATTCAAATACATTCTGATGTTAATGCATTTATGTAGTTATTGAGGTATTTCATCTGAACCTCTTTTTTATTGATACTAAAATTATAAAGTATATGGTATTGCAAATAAATGTGAAAAACATTTATTAATAAAACTGTGTCTCCAAAAATAATAAAATCAGCTTAAAAATCACAAATGTATTAGTGACATATGTTGGTCATAGATAATAGAGAAAATTGGTAGTAAAATTGTGCCTAGAGGATGTGAATAGGAACATTATAAGAAAATCTTGTGCATTTTATATGCTTAATTTAAATGTAAAGCAGTAATTCTAAAGTTGGAACTACAATTTTTATTAGTTGTGTTCCCATTTAAATTTCATATTTTACTTTGCATAGAAAGTATTAAAATATCCAGAAAACATTCTCTAAAAGAATAAACACTTGTGACTTATAAGCACCAGATAAAATTCTAGCAATTATTTCATGAAATCTGGGACAAAAAAGCTAATTGAGTGTATTATTATAAAATTCTAGGGGGAGAAACAACAAGTTAAGCAGTACTGTCAAAGGTTTAGAATATCTCTACCCTTTTTAGGATTAATCTCTCTGGAAGCAGAAGATCTGAAGCAAACCATGAAAGAAGCAATCATATTTTAAGTGCTAGTGCATCGAAAGAGGTTGTCATTTCTCTATTAAACATAGCATCTTTAAATGTTAGACTATGAAAAAAGTGAGGGTTTTAAATTTAGTCTTCCATCAAATTCTTCTAAAACACAGTTACATATTTTAAATATAATAGGTCAAAACATGACTCTATTATTTAGAAATAATCTTATTTTACAAGTTTCATATATTCGGTATAACTAAATAATGTCAAGTGTGGTATAATTTCTTAAATTTTTTTGATGTCCAAGTCTATTTAACTCTATGATGCCATTTTGTTGATTCTGGGACTCTGTAGTTTTGAAATTAGAATACGTAGTTCAGGTTCTGAATGCATAGTTCAGATTTACTTAAAACTGGATGAGTCATTGTCAGTTTTTGAGTAATTTGAGTCCATTTGACTAATTTTTACATTTTTTTTTTGGTAGAAATTGGGTCTCACTATATTGCCCAACCTGATCTCAAATTGCTGACCTTAAGTTATCCTCCTGCTCAGCCACCCACAGTTCTAGGATTAGAAGTGTGAGCTTTAGGAAGTTAGTTAATATATTTGAGTCATAATTTTATCATCTAATATGTTATGGAAATAAAATGATACGGCCAGGTGTGGTGGCTCATGCCTGTAGTTACAGTCACTTGGAAGGCTGAGGTGAGAGGATCCCTTGAGCCTCGGAGGCGGAGGTTGCAGTGAGCTGATATCACACCACTGCACTGGAGCCTGGGCAACAGAGACCCTGTCTCAAAAAAAGAAATAAAACAGGGCCAAGCCTGGTGGCTCATGCCTGTAATTTCAGTATTTTGGGAAGTTGAGATGGACAGATCACCAGAGGTCAGGAGTTTCAGACCAGCCTGGCTAACATGACAAAACTCTGTCTCTATTAAAAACAAAAAATAAAGAAATAGCAGGGTGGGGTGGTGCACACCTGTAATCCCACCTACTTGGGACGCTGAAGCATGACAATTGTTTGAAGCCTAGAGGCAGTGAGCCTATATTGTACCACTGTAGTCAAGCCTGGGTGACAGTCAAGACCCTGTCTCAATAATAATAATAATAATATTTAAAGGAAGAAAATAAAACATTTAAAATGATATAATTTAATTTAGGAATATAAACACATTTGTGTAATATATAATAACACTTAGAAGCCCTATAGATGCTTGTGATCCTGACTTTACTACATATTTTAGTGTTTTATATCCTCATGGGAAATTGAAAGTGTCTGTGAACGAACAAATAAATTACTTATATTATTTCACTAGAAAATACCTTGGAGAAATTATTTGGTAATCTATGAACCAAACCTATATGGCAAGTTATGATATAACTTGTAAGCTTTGTAATATATGGCAAGCTTTCCTATAGTAACTTTTGACAAACTGCATGTTTCATTTCTAATCAGCTGTTATTTTCAAAATTCTGGTAATCAAAATCAGACCATTTTGTGAAAGTCAAATTAGATTTATGAATTGTATCATTACAAAGTAACTGGTAATGTATAATTACAAATCTATTTTCTATAAATCTGTAAACAAAATAAATGTATACTTGTAATATTGATGAAGCTGTTCAATGTGCATTCTGCTCATATTAATAAGAAACAGTGAAGCATTTTCCCTGCAGATATGGTAATGGATAGAGAAAGTTTTGCTAGAGAAAAGTTCCATTCAATGTGTATTGTAATCAATATGTGTTATAAATCCTGGAAATTTTCCAGGAATGTATGTGGTTGGTCTTCAGTGTTCAAAGATTCTATATTTATGAAACGGTTGATCTTCATTATTCAGAGATTCTATGTTTATAAAATGAATGACTTTCTAAAGTTTATTTGTAATCTCAAAATGAACACTATGGAACTTTTGTGGTCGTTTTTAGATATATGCAGAAAGGTGAAAAACTTTGAGTCCCCCAACGCACGTATTCCCAGCTGTGGTCACACGGGGAGATGCTCCAGTTTCACATATTACCTCTTATCCTGCCAACAGTATAAGAGCTCTTATACTGCAAAGTCCTTAATTGTTCTTTTTGTAGCCATATTGTTAGCATTTTTGTGCTTTTGTTGCTGATTTTATAGTTTGGCCCCCAAACACAGTGCTGAAGTAATATCTAGTGTCTAACCACAAGCAGACTAATTCACCTTATAAAAACAAATATATATTAGATAAGCTTTGTTCAGACATGAGTTATAGTAGTGTTGGCTTTGACTTTAATGCTATTTAATCAACAATCTATAGCAAATAAGGTGAGTTTATAGAGAAACACACATAAACAAGTTTATGTATTGATAAGTGGACAAAAATGTGACTGGAGAAACCTAATCCTGTATTTTTCCTTGGAGCAATAGTTTGGTATTCATTAATTTACTGTTCTTGAAGACTATAAAATATATACACTGAGAATAGTAATAAGTGACTGCATTTTTCTCTCTGAATTATTTTTCATTCACAGAAAGATATTAGATTATTTTCTGATATAAAATGAATTAACTCCATCTATTGTGCTTCTTAGCATTTACTCAAATAAGTTGAAAATATATGTATGTACACACAAAAACATGCACATGAATATTACATCAGTACTATTTATGATTGCCAAAGCTTGGAATGAGCTAATATGTTCGTCAATAGTGAACGAATGAGCAAAGTATGGTACCTCAAAAAAAATGAAATATTATTCACCAGTATAATAAAATAAGCTGGCCAGGTGCAACGGCTCATGCTTGTAATACCAACAGGTTGGGAGACCAAGGCAGAAGGATTGCTTGAGCCCAGGAGCTTGAAACCAGCCTGGGAAACAAAGTGAGACACTGTCTCTACAAAACATTAAAAAGGTAGCGGGGTATGGTGGCTGGGACCTGTAGTCCCAGTGACTCAGGAAGCTATGGCAGGACAATGTCTTGAGCCCAGGAGATTGAGGTTGCAGTGAGCCATGATCATGCCACTACATTTCAGCCTGTGGTACAGAGTGAAACCCTGCCCCCCCCCCCAAAAAAAAAGAAAGGAAGAAAAGAAGGAAATGAGGAAGGAAGGAAGAAAGGAAGGAAGGGGTACATGTGAAGAACATGCAAGAGTGCTGCATAGGTACATACATGGCAGTCGCTCTTAGGTTACCAATGCCTTCTTCACTTTTTTCTATTTTAAATTTTATTTCACCTTCTGACAAAACTGCAATTACTTACAATGTTGAGAATTTCTACATTGAAACTCTCTACCTCTTTTCTTCCACGAAACCATTATCTATTTTCATCAGTTACTTTGACTGTTTCTGAGCAATTTAAAAACCTCTAAAATCTAGATGACCATGAGTCTTTTTAAAATCTATATCCACTCCTCTATGTGAACTCATCCAAATCCATTGCTTCAAAAGTGACTCATATGCTTCTAATTCTCTGTATTTCTTCTTGCTGAGGTACAGACCTAAATTTGGGTAGTGTATACAGAAGTATCTGCTAGTACCCACTTTCCTCCTTAGTTAACACATTCTACAGGTTAAGTCTGCTTTTCCACTTAAACTTCTTTTCTAAATTAAAGACATTGCGACCCCAGGCATAGGTTAAAACATGGGCATTGTCCTAAAATGTGCATTTTCACTTGCTCATGGCAGCCAACCTGTCTCCCAGTTCTATACATTGTACCCCCAAATAGTATGCCACCACCCTCTTTTTAAAACTCCCAATATTTTAGTTAGACCCTATTTTCTTCACCAAAACAATTGCATTTTAACACATTCCTTAATTGTTTGCTCTCCCCAATGGCTTCCCTCACAAATAGTGTCACAACTCTTTGTATTTCCCTACAAATGCCATCTTTCTTTACAATTCAATAAGAAGTCAAAAAGTAGGGTGATGGATAGAAAAGATATATGACTGGAATTAGATGAATTTGAGGATGAATCCCGGCTCTCCATGTTATTTTTAATTGGGGCAAGGTTATTTCTCTGTGTTTCAGTTTTCTAATTTGTAAAATGGGTGTATATAAACAAAGAGTTTGGTACATGCTGTTCATTATGTTTATTTTCATCTGGGCCTTACACCAACCTCTTACAAGCCACTCTTTTATTCATTCAGTTATAAATTCATGAGTACCCACTATGTGTCAGACCTCACTAAAAAGGGGAAGTGTACCTGTTTCTATATTTCCTTTGATTGTCTTTGTCTCTTTACCTTTCTACTTTTGACACATCGGATTCAAATGTTTTTGCCATCGTATCTGTCTGAAAGCTTACATTTGCAGACCCATCGAGGAATGTCACATACAGTGTCTTCCTCCCAAAGTTAAGAAAACTTATTTAGAATAGTTTTAGTCCAGCTTGTATATACATTAATTATGATAGTCACTATTTAATTTCAATTTATTTATTTGTTCTTATTAATAGATCATGAACTCTTGGAATACAGAGCCCATATCTCATCACTTTTTAGCTACCCACCGAAAAAAAAAAAAGGATATAATAAACAATTTGATAAGAAAATATTCTCTCAGATATTTTAAATCATATACTTATATTTCTCTACCCATATCTATTAAAACCATTTTTTAAATATTGAAGATAAAAAACTATAAAACTCATTCTTAAAATTTCTTTGAGCAGAAAAGGCATTTCCATGAAAAAATTAAATTGCAATATACCACTCATTGTGTATTTGACTAATTAATAGTTCAGATAATAAATTCCATAAGAGTTCTGGATAGAGAAGCATCAGTGTGGATGACTCCATTTAAGTGAAATTTCCATGCAGAGTTTTACTTTAATGAGAGGAGACAAAAGTCAAGGACTTTCCAGGTGATAGGAATGAAGTAAGTCATGGAGCAAAGACAGGAATTGTATATTTATTTACTTCTTTTTAATAGATTCTTTTAGTTAGACAGGGATCTATGGCATATTTTATGGGGAAAATATTAGATCAATTTTTGTAAAGTAAAGAATTCACTTACAGAAGTAGTGAGTGGTGACAAATTTGGAGACATACAGACCGGCCTATGAGGGGTTTGAAGGCCAGTGCTTCAGTGGCGCTGTATGATTTAGGTAGCAGAGTCAAGACACTTGATTCAGGAGGTGGAAGGAGATACATACACAGCATTGTTTTAGAAAAGTTAGTTGGGCTGTGAGTTACTTAAGGATTTACCTTATAGGTATCTACATATCTGGAGAGATCAGTCAAAAGCCTATTGTGATCCTCCTACTATAAAACAATGAGAACCCAATGTAGATTTCTGGTATATTCTTTAGTCTTTTTGGTGAATCTAATTTCTTGTTCATGCCAAAGCAATTGTGGTATCTTCAGATAAAATATAAGAAGTTTCTATGAAATGCTTGTAGCTTCCATAATTATATTCTAATTTATTTATTTTGTAAAGATACCTGAAATGTACTGAATTAAAATCATGTGAGTTTTAGAAAATTTACATAATTGTTTGATATAAATAAGTGCTTAGCATTCATTAAATATTTAAATTAATTATTATACTGTAGAAGACAGAAAATGAATGGAATAATTTCTGCTTTTGTAATGTTTACAATCTATCAGCAAGACAAATTTGTCAGTCTAATATCAAAAGTAATGAATGAAGAATATTATAAGGGTTTATTAAAAACAAGCCTCATGAGAGTATAATTTTGGAAGAAATAATTGAGGTAAGCGTTGCTGGAAGGGTTTCATGTAGTCTTTGCTCTGAAGTACGTATAGGATTTTGAGTCATAGAGATGTCACTGAGGATAAGAGTCTCAAATAAACAGAGACAGAGGAAACACATGCATTTTTGGAAATTGGCAAGGAGTCCAATTTGTCCAAATAAAGGATGAAAGGAGAAGTGTCCTGATAAGCAAAGAAGGTATAGTTGACTGTGGTCATATCAGTGGGGTGTGTGCCTGTGTGTGTACGTGAATTTGTATGTGTGCTTGAGGAGCCAGAATATAAGTATCTTTCTACTGAATTTCAATGTTATTTTGGAGGGAACAGGGATTCACGGAGGTAGAAGAAGAACAAAACAAGAGACTACTAGTGACGTGCCAGGGCCAGATCACAAGCACGGCAAGGAGTTTGGACTCTGATGTTTATCGAGATTTTTTTTTGCTTGAGCAAACTTTAATAAGGCCTTTGAAAATCCTCTTATGCTCATCTGTGCATTTCCTTGTAAAATTCAGTTTTATAGAGACCCTTGATAGATCAGTTGAGCAAGAATTTCTTCCTTTGATATCTAATCATTCTTGATATTAGATGAGGTTTCTCATTCTCCACCTTCCCCCAGGTAAGGGCTGATCACTCTAGCCTGTCTTCAGCTGGAATCCTGCTAGGTCAGTTTAGCCAGAATTCCCCTTACCTCTGATATTTCCTCTTAGTAATTTTCCCTCCACTGACCTTCACCCTGTTTCTTGGGTATAAATGACCACTTACCCATGTTGTACCCTCTTTGCCCATGCTTAGTTAAACCCAATCTCTCTTCCCCACTGCAAAATCCCATTGCAGTGGTCTCTACACCTATCACTCTGAACTGAATAGTCTTTTTTACTGGACTTTCACAAGGATCATTGTTATCACAGTGAATATGTTTTTTCTTTTTTCCTTTTATTTTGCTTTGACATGGGGTATCACTCTGTCACCCAGTGGCATAAACACAGCTCACAGCAGCCTCAACTGCCTGGGCTCAAGTAATCCTCCTACCTCAACTGGGATAGCTGGGATCACAGGTGCACACGCTATGCCCATCCAGCTGTTTTAGTTTTTGTAGAAATGGGGTCTCACTGTGTTGCACAGGCTGGCCTTGAACTCCTGGGCTCAAGTGGTCCTTCTGCTTCACCCTCTCAAAGTGCTGGGATTACAGTCATGAGACACCAAACGCAGCCATTTTTTTTTTTTTAACCATGTAAGCATCAAAAAGTCTCTGGAGATTTTTGAGCAGAAGGATGACAAAGTGTATTGGATATTTGTTTTAGGGAAATAGCTAAGACAGGAAAATCTAAGATAGTTAAAAATGTTAAGTTGAGAGAACAGATGAGGTGGTCACTTACATTTCTGTAATAAATTGAATGAGACAAAAAAGAGGTATAAATCTCTGCCTCCCACCAAGCACAAATTAAGGATGCATTCAAAAACATGAGCTGGATTCTAATAAGTAAATTCTGGTCATACAATTCAAAATCAAATACCGTAATATTGATTTAGTAAATCACTATAACAGCACAATATTTTTTGGGGTACTGGAAAGAAATTTAATATTATACATACAACCACTTAAAAAGGATTGGGTATTCTTTATTTTGTCAAAGAGAAAAGCTTTAGAAACAATTCTTGTAAAATATGTCTGTCTATAAATACATTTACTTACAAATAAAGTAAAAATTTGAATTTCTAATGTCTATAAATCATAACCTTAGAAATACTGAAAATTTTATAACAATTGAAAAATTTGTCCCTGTCGGTCAAATTCTTTCATTGATTCTTCCAGTGAACAATATGTCCTTGCAGATTAAATTTCTTAACTGAGATCAAGTCCTGCAGGCCAAATTCAAATTGTGTATTTATTAATAGTAATTATCAAGACCTTTAATGATTATACTATTTATTAAAAAGAAAATGTTCTAATTTAAAATATATTATGTATTAAGCAAAAGCAGTTAAAATCTGACAGATTTTTCAGCAGCAACATTGCATGTAAGTTGATAATAAAATATTTTGTTTCCCCAAGGTTGGTTATTTCAGCACCTCACAGACATAAAGACACAGTTTCTATGTGACATTGTGCTCACCATCCTTGGCATGTTAACAGTCCCTTTTAGGTTTTTTACCCTCATGACACTAAAATGGCTGCTGCAGCTTCAGGCTTTTACCTGCATTTGGAAATCTTTTGTTTGTTTGTTTGCTTTAAGTTATGGGATACATGTGAAGAACGTGCAGGTTTGTTACATAGGTATATGTGCCATAGTGGTTTGCTGCACCTAACAACTCATCACCAATTTTTTTGTTTGTTTGTTTGGAACGGAGTTTCAAACGGAGTTTGGTCTCCCAGGCTGGAGTGGTGTGATCACAACTCACTGCAACCTCCACCTCCCAGATTCAAGCAATTCTCCTGCCTCTGCCTCCCAAGCAGCTGGGATTACAGCCGTGTGCCACCACACCCAACTAACTTTTATTTATTTATTTTTGTATTTTTAGTAGAGACGGGATTTCGCTATGTAAGCCAGACTGTTCTCAAATCCTGACCTTGTGATCCGCTTGCCTTGCCTCCCAAAGTGCTGGGATTACAGGTGTGAACCACTGCAACCGGCCAGTTTTAAGCAGCTGATGCATTAGCTATTTATTCTGATGCTCTCCCTCGTCTGACCCACCCCCTCGCTTCACCCGCGACAGGCTGCTGTGTGCGTTGTTTCTCATTGTTCGGCTTCCACTTATGAGTGAGAAATTGCAGTGTTTGGTTTTTTGTTCCTGTGTTCGTTGAGGATGATGGCTTCCGGCTTTATCCATGTCCCTGCAAAGATATGAACTTATTCCGTTTTATGGCTGCATAGTATTCCATGGTATATATGTATTACATTTTCTTTATTCACTCCATCATTGATTCGCATTTGGGTTGGTTCCATGTCTTTGCTATTGTGAATAGTGCTTTAATAAACATACATATGCACGTATCTTTATAACTGAATGATGTATATTCCTTTGGGTATATACCCAGTAATGGGATTGCCGGATCAAATGGTATTTCTTGTTCTAGATCCTTGAAGAATGGCCACACTGTTTTCCACAATGGTTGAACTAATTTACATTGCAACCAACTGTGTAAAAGCATTCCTATTTCTCAACAGCTTCACCAGCATCCCTTGTTTTTTTTGACTTTTTAATAATCACCATTCTGAATGGCATAAGATGGTATCTAATTGTGGTCTTTATTTGCATTTCTCTAATTATCAGTGCTGTTGAGCTTTATTTACATGTTTTTTGGCTACATATATGTCTTCTTTTGATAGGGGACTCTTCATATCCATTGCCCACTTTTTGATAGGGTTGCTTATTTTTTTCTTGTAAATTTGTTTAAGTTCCTTGTAAATTCTGGATATTAGGCCTTTGTCAGATGGTTTGATCACAAAAATTTTCTCTCATTCTGTAGGTTATGTATTCACTTTGATGATAGTTTCTTTTGCTGTTCGGAAGCTCTTCCGTTTAATTAAATCCCATTTGTCAATTTTAGCTTTTGTTGTAATTGCTTTTGGTGTTTTAGTTATGAAGTCTTTGCCCATGCCTATGTCCTGAGTGGCATTGCCTCAATTCTTCTAGGGTTTTTTTATGGTTTGGGGTTTTACATTTAAGTCTATCATTCAGCTTGAGTTAATGTTTTTAGAAGATGTAAGGAAGGAATGTAGTTTCACTTTTCTCCACATGGCTAGCCAGTTTTCTTAGCACTGTTTATTAAATAGGGAATCCTTTCCTCATTGCTTGTTTTTGTCATGTTTGTTGAAGATCAGATGGTTGTAGTTGTAGATTTATGGTCTTATTTCTGAGTTCTCTGTTTTGTTCCATTGGTATATGTGTCTGTTTTTCTACCAGTACCATGTTGCTTTGGTTACTGTAGCCTTGTGGTATAGTTTGAAGTCTGGTAGCATGATGCATCCATCTTTGTTCTTTTTCTTAACTTTGTTTGGTTATACAAGGTCTTTCTTGGTTCCATATGAATTTTAAGGTAGTTTTTTCTAATTTCATGAAGAATATCAATGGTAGTTTGATGGGAATAGCATTGAATCTATAAATTACTTTGGGCAGTATGGCCATTCTTATGATACTGATTCCTCCTATCCATGAGGATGGAATTCTTTTTCATGTGTGTGTGTCCTCTCTTATTCCCTTAAGAAGTGGTTTGTAGTTCCTTATCAGCTGTAATCCTAGTAATGTGATTCTCTTTGTAGCAATTGTGAATGAGAGTTCATTCATTATGTGGCTCTCTGCTTGTCTATTGTTGGTGTATAGGAATGCTTGTGATGTTTTTTACATTAATTTTGTATTTGAAACTTTGCTGAAGTTACTTATCAGCTTAGAAAATCTTTGGGCTGAGATTATTGGGTTTTACAAATATAGGATCATGTCTTTTGCAAAGAAAGATAATATAATTTTCTCTCTTCCTATTTAAATATCTTTCTTTCTTTCACTTGACTGATTGCACTGGCCAGAACTTCCAATAATATGTTGAATAGGAGTGGTGAGAGGGAACATCACACCACTTGTTTTGTGCCAGTTTTCAAAAGGAATTCTTCCAGTTTTTGCCCCTTCAGTATTATATTGGCTGTGGGTTTGTCATAAATAGTTCTTATTATTTTGAGATATTTTCCATCAATACTTAGTTTATTGTGAGTTTTTATTATGAAGTGATGTTCAATTTTATCAGAGGCCTTTTCAGCATCTGTTCAGAATGTTATGTGGTTTTTGTCATTGGTTTCGTTTATGTGATGGATTATGGTTATTGATTTGTGTATGTTGAACCAGTCTTGCATCTTGGGAATAGAGCCAACTTGATCATGGTGGATAAGCTTTTTAATGTAGTGCTGGATTTGGTTTGCCAGTATTTTATTGAGGATTTTTCACATCCATGTTCATCAGGGGTATTGGCTTGAAATTTCCTTTTTTTGTTGTGTCTCTGCCAGGTTTTGGTATCAGGATGATCCTGGCCAAAAATATGTAACGCTTCATGAATTTGCATGTCATCCTTCACAGGGGTCATACTAATCTTCTCTGTATCATCAATTTGAGTATATGTACTGCTGAAGCAAGCACTCAAATTTTGTTTTTTTGTTGTTTTATCTTTGAGAAAAATTTTATTTCACTTCTCCCAATGAATAGATGTTTATTTCAAGATATGCTGCAGTCCATTATTGTCAACACTTCAACCTTACCAGGCATTGCCTTCTTCAAATGGCATAATTTATTACCCTGTAAGTACAAGGTCACTTATGTTCAGCCAATTGTATATATGTTTCCATATATGTATTCATATAATTGTTAAATTAAGTTTAACCTAAAGCTACCTCCTTGTAAGTTCAGCTTAAAAGTTCCTTTATACATAGTGAACTGTGACCTTAAGTGAATGTTTAAACAGCCTGTAACCTATTATTGTACAAATCACCAAGTTTCAGCCAAAGGTGATGAACTGTTCAGAGTTAGCATGAGACAAGTGCCAGGCTATACCCAATCCAACTGTTTCTCTCCTCATTTCCATCATCTGTAAGGGTGGTGTGGTTTTGGTGTACAATTCATGAATTGTCCTTTGCTCAGTTAACCTCTGTTAAGTTTAATCTGTCCAAAAATTCTCTTTCATATAACACATTTCCTAAAAGGAAAAATTCTATGTCTAGATTTATATTTCAAATTTACAAAAATAATTTTACTCATCCCACTGAAATTTATTTTTGTTTCTATTATCACTTATGGTATGTTGGACTCATATTTTGCTGAATGTATGTGGCATGGTCAATCTAAAAATAATACTTTCGACTCCCTTTCACTGCATGTCAGATGCATTTGAACCAGAGCAACTCCATCTTGAATAGGAGTGGGGTAAAATATGGCTGAACCTAAAGGCTGCATTCCCAAAGAGTCAGACATTCTAAGTCACAGGATGAGACAGGAGGTTGGCACAAGATACGGCTCATAAAGACCTTGCCAATAAAACAGGCTGCACTAAAGAAGCTGGGTAAAACCCATCAAAACCAAGATGGCCACAAGAGTGACCTTTCGTCATCCTCACTGCTACACTCCCACCATCACCATGACAGTTTATAAATATCATGGTAGCATCAAGCAGTTACCCTAGATGGTCTAAAAAGGAGAGGCATGAATATGCATACATTGTTTAGCATATAATCAATAATAACCATAAAAATAAGCAACCAGCAGCCCTTGGGGCTTCTCTGCCTATGGAGCAGACATTCGTTGGTTTTTACTTTCCTAATAAACTTGCTTTCACTTTATTTGGACTCATCCTGGATTCTTTCTTGCGTGAGATCCAAGAGCCCTCTCTTGGGGTCTGGAGCGGGACCCCTTTCCTGTAATACATGTATCAGAACAATTTCCTATTCATTAAGTTTCAACTTTTGGTTGTAGTATATTTTAGTACAAATATCCAGGAACAAATTCTCAGTTGAATATATCTGAGAGAAAAATTGTCCAATGATCAAATATTTTAAAGCTCTTTGAAGATGAAGTATCACTGTAGTTCAAACACATATAAAGTTTTAGTATTTCTTGTAAGGATATGTTCTTCCAGTGTAACTATGACTCGAGTTGGTAATATATTATTTATACTTTAACTGGAAAATATGAAAATTGTATATTTTATCATAGAAATTTCAATAATTTTACATTTTGAGTATATTCAAATATTAAAATAATTAAATTGGAACTCTATTTGTACATTAAAAGTGGAGATACCTGGGTACAGTGGCTCATGCCTGTAATCTCAGCACATGGGCGAGGCCAAGGTGGGCAGATCACCTGAGGTCAGGAGTTCAAGACCAACTTGACCAACATAGAGAAACCCCATCTCTACTAAAAATACAAAATTAGCCAGGTAAGGTGGTCCATGCCTCTAATCCCAGCCACTTGGGAGGCTGAGGCAGGAGAATTGTTTGAAGCTGGGAGGTGAAGGTTGCAGTGAGCTGAAATCACACCATTACACTCCAGCCTGGGCAACAAGAGTGAAACTCCATCTCAAAAATTAAAAACTAATAATAAAAATAAAATAAAATAAAAGTGGAGATAATTTTGTAAATAATATATGCCATTATTTATAAGTGAGAATGGACTATACAGATAGTGCGGTTCCAAACACATCACTCAAAATGTGACTGTTGCTGTACAGAATATGTCACCCTAAAAAATGCTTCTCAGGCATATTGATTATTTTGAGCTGGTTACTCTGAGAAACAGACACAGAAGTAGCTCTGAAAATTTGTCCTTCTGTAAGAGAAATTTACATGTATAAAGAAAATTTCTGTTTGTGTGTCTTCCTCTCTGCACCAGGAATTGAGAGGGGACTTAATGAAGAAGGCATGGACTTAAATCTTCATAACAAACCATGCCTTCCTTAAGGTGATTTTCCTCATCATTTCATCTTAACCAGGCCTTTCCCTGCACACTTTATTTTCTTTGAGATAATGATGATATGTAAGTCTAAAGTTTAAAAGTATTTTTTGAGATATACTTTGAAAAATTACTCATGTTCTGGTGTCATAAACATATATATATATATATATATATATATATATAAAACTATAAATGTTAATAAATGTCTGTTTGTTTTTGCATGTTAATTTTTGTGTGTGTGTGTATTTTTACAGAAAGCCCAGTATAAAACTATGAAATGTAAAGAAAAAAATTTTTGCCCATGTACAGACATGAGTTGCAATAGCCCTTAGCTATCTGCTACTGTTACTGATGATAATATTTGGGCTATTTGTCTAAATAACATACCCATGCCACTTGTTTAACTGATGCCATAATTAGAAATAGATCCTCAGATTTAACTCTTATTTTATTTTTTGTTCACGACATCTTATGTTTTAAAGTACCATAATACAACCTATCATTTAGTTGCTAGTATGTACTGTACTTTGCTTTGATTTACAGAATTATTAAATTCTAAAACAATGCTTTTTTCAGTTTTTCTCATTAGAAATAGTATGATGATGTTGCTTGTTTTATAAGAATATAGTCAGTCTTAACTGTATTAAGATAACATTTTAATTGGCAAAGTTATTTTATCAAATCTTAATCTAAAAGAGTAAAATGTTTATATAAAGAGCATAGCTTTAATTTTTGTTATTTCACTAAATCAAATTGTTATTGTAGGCAACTGGTGAAATATGAGCAGGGCAGGAGAGTTCTCCACAGGCACCTGGCATGTCAGGCCATCAGGCAGTTAACTGTCTCTCTAAAATAATAATTGGTCACAGCCAGCACTAGGGAAAGGCAGCCTCCCAATAGATGGAAGACACCTGAAACTGGTGATTAGGGCTTCCTGATAAGATCTCAGGAGTTGGGTAAGCAGGCTCAAGCATGTGCATTAAGATTCAAAATGATGGAGTTCAACTTGTCTATGACCTCCTAGGGATTTCTGATAGGTGAGGGAAGAATGCCTCAAGTAAGCATACCTACAATTCCAGTAAACCTTACACTGCGCATGCTCCCTTCCCAAGTGCTCATAGGCCACTGTGCATCGGTGCATCCCATCCTAAGGGAAGAATCAGGGCACAGGGGATGCAAGACCCTGAAGTATGCCAACATAGAAAACCCCAAGTCAAAGGGCAAGTTGTGCACTTGTCTTTTAACTCACCTGCTTAGCCCTCTTCCAAGTGTGCTTTGCTTCCTTTTGTTCCTGCTCTAAAGCTTTTAAATGAACTTTTACTTTGGCTCTAAAACTGGCCTCGGTCTCTGCTTCTGCCTTAGGCCCCTCAGTCATAATGGGCTGAGGTTGCTGCAGACCCATTGGATTTGCCACCAGTAACATACTTTGGTGTCATGTGACTTGGATATGTTCTGCTACTAAAAAAAAATGTTGTCAAATGATACTCAAAAACCTTTTCTTTGCCATCAATTAGTTAGTTATCTGGTTTTAATTGCCTTATAAGAAATTTCAGATATTTTAGTTTTCTTCGCATTAAAAATGATTTCAATTGAGAGGCCATTAGTCTGAGACAGTTCCCATGCCTTGAATGCCTACATAAGCAAGCTGAAGCCCAATGTGAAGATTGAAATGAAACGTAAGCTAAACCTGTCAAAACTGCCACTTGTCCTCTAAGGACATTCCACAGGATTATACCTAAAATCAACAAATGCCTGGCTCTAGCCAATCAAGTAATTTCTTTACTTCGTGTCTACCTTCAGCCTATAAAACGTCACTGCTCATACCGCTGAAGTGGAGCTTTCTGGTCATGAGGACTGTCTGATCCGTAAATTGTTCTTTGCTCAGATAAACCCTGTTAAATTAATATGTCTAACTTTTTTTTAACGTATTTGTTTCTTCCTATAAGTAAATTAGAGAGTTGTAAAAATATATTTTAATGATATGCTTTGCAACCTGTGCTTATGATTTTTCCATACTTAGAATACTTAGAATGGGAAGAACAAAAAACTCCCATACATTTTATCCTTAATCAAGGAAACTTCTCTAATATACCAAATAATACAGTGTTTCCTCTGTGTGATATGTGTATAGGCCTAGACTTTTTCAGGAATACTGTAAAAATAACTCCCATTTTTTCTTCTTTAATATTAGCTGTTGATCATTTTTTAAAATAATATGCACTGACAGAATAACTCTGAGTTAGATATGCTGACTGAAATTCCACTAAAATATTTGCACAAGTTTTATTAATTCGGTAACTAATGGGTAGCTGCTTCTGTGTCTTCTCCAAGTTTTAAAGATGTTAAATACATTGTGAATTTAAAGTTTCCAAAGGAAGATGGTAAAATTTGGTATCTCAAAATTAGTTTGAAAGCTACTATCTTTGTCCTGAACAGCTTGTGTTTAAAATTGTATTCTGGTTTTTCAATACCTTTTAAACTGGTTTTAGAGTTCGTAAGTCATTTGTGTACTTTGTGTTTTGGAACTTTTCTGTCCTCATTATTAAGGATATTCTCTTTTATCTCTCTCATCCTCCTTTCCTAATGGAAATTTTTATTTTTAAACAAAACTTTTGTGGTCTTTGGGGTTGTCCCTTTCCATCGTCTCCTAACCCCAATCCCTATAATTTTCTTTGGAAAAATAGTATAACCAGTAAATAAACTACAACTTGTTTTATATCTTGACAGTCTTACCTAATATAAAGAGAGAGAAGCAAATTGATTACTACAGTTAAATTGGTAATTAACAGGATCTCAAGAATGTTATTTCATATTTTTATACTATTAACAGAAAAGCTCAGTTTCAACAGCCTTAGAATTAAAGGATGCAATAGATCAAGGGCATTAATCTATTGTATTCTTTAACACTAGGTTGAGGCTCTGGGTGGGATATGAGTAATTTCAGGAGAAAGCAACATGCCAGCTCCATTCACTAACCAGAGGTTGTTGGTCCAGCCGCCACATAACCAGCTCATCTGAACCAGTATCACTCCATATAATGAGACAAGTAAGTAGGAAATAACAAAACATTTTCAAATTCTGAAGGCTTGAACTGTGATATATATATTTAAAACATTTATATACATCTATACAGACACACACATAGATATATTTCACATCTATTTCATTTTATATATATATATATATATATTCCATGATGTGTGTGTATGTATTTATATAATGGAAATTATCTGAGTATAATGACCTACTTATACTATTTAACAATATCTTTTCTACTTCTTAGATCAGAAGGTGTATTAGTTTGCTAGGGCTCCCATGACAATATACAATAATAAGAGTGGCTTAAGCAATATATACTTAAGTATATAATTGCTTATATATAATATATAATATACAAATAATTATATAATATATAATTATAAAAATATAATATATTATATATAAGCAATTATATACTTAAGTATATATAAGTAATATATCCTGGAAGTTAGAAGTCCAAGTTCAAGGCAGTTTTATTCTGATGCCTCTCTTCTGAGCTTCCAGATGGCTCTTTTTGAATGTTCACACATGCTCTTCCCTCCATGTGTGTGCATCTTTGATGATCCTTTGTGTGCCCAAATTTCCTCTTATAAAGGGCACCAGCCAGATTGAACAAGCATCCTAAATGGCCTCATTTTATTCTAATCACCCCATGAAAGACTTCTCACGAAATACAGTCAAACAGTGAGGTACCTGGGGTTAACCCTGAAATATAAGAATTTCTGGGGTAATTCAAAAAGTATTGAGGTTGAAATTGAAATGTCTGAAGAAAATAACTTCATTGCATGTATTAAATAGGTCAACCTTTTATATGGAAATAATAATATCTATCTTAGGGTAATTATTATATGATGATATCTATATATCTCTATATAGACTCTACCAAACTACCTTATCTGTATTAATAATACAGTTATTGAATGTGCACATTATATCATAGTCAATGTGTATTTTTTTACACTCTAAGTTTAAGGAAATAATTTGATAGAAAATACAAAATTTAAATAAAGTGTCTTCACTTTGCCCTTGCAAATAACACATTTTTTTGTGAAGAACATATTTGAGCATAGTATATTAAATGTGTCCTAAAATTCTGATAGCATTTTTAAACTGCTCCAATTTAAACACTCCAGTTTTATTTAGCCCTACATAAAGCTTTTGTTCATGCATCATTGATTTATGAACACTTGTCACAAACAGGATAGGCCCATATGTTAAAAGCACTTGCCATTTTTTTTGTGACTGCCCTCAATCAGCTTTAGCAGATTAATGATTGTAGTAATCTGCCATCCTGATTTTTGACTACAAGGTTTTAACTATCCCACTATTTCAGCTTTGTCTCTTAATCCAAATCATTAATCTCTTTAGGACTGATTACAGCCTCTTTTTACACATATTGATCTGCATTCAAGTTGTATGTCTTCTGTAACATTCATAGCAAATATAATGTATATTCATAGCAAAGTCCTTCCATTAATTGATGTGTTGATGTATTGCTATACTGCTTCACTTCAAATATCTCACCTCCCACCCTGCACATTTCAATTTCACTATTTTAAATGTTTTAACATCTTATAGGTCTTTGTAATGTCCTTCTGTATAAGATCAAGTACAGTCGGTTGACTGTATTTTCTAGTTCAAATTAAAACACCATTTGTTCAGCTTGACTTATGTAGTGACAGCTCTGTGTATTTTTCACTGTGATGTGAATACATGAAGGACACAGCCTAGAAACTTAGTGCATTATACTCCATCTGCACAGTGAGGTAAATGTGACTGGGATAACTACTGCCACCTAAGTTTTTATTTCTTTTTTCATTAAAGCTGTCATCATGCCAGGGACAAAATAAATAATACCCAATATCTGGCTTTTATTAGTTTCTGTCTTTGTTAAATGTGAATGGCAATAAGAAAGGCTGTAAAGAAATCATAAATAAAACATTAGCACATTTTTGTAATAGTGCAGGTGTAAATGTCACTAATGAAGTAAGAATAAATATGTGATGTTAATTACTCTGGTTTGCCTAACTATAAAATGTGAGAGGAAATGCAGTGCTTGACAAGAATGAAAACAGGAAAATAGAATATATTGTTTTTATTTCCCTGGGAAATACTAAATTTTTGTTTACTTGCAAAACAAAGAGTAGTTTATATTGCAGAGTGGGTCATGGATTGAATCTGTTTTATAGAGTAATATTCTAAACACATGAAGTTACATATGGCTGTTACACCAGCTGGTCCTAAACAGAGACATATGTGTGTGTGTGCATGCACGCTTTTATATACTTGCATATGTACGTGTATATAAGTATATGTTGTTTTTATATATGCATATACTGTCTACATATACACACACAAATTGCTTTTGCATATACATAACTGCACACACACATATACATATATACATAAGGACTATATCATAAAGTACATTTTTCTATCTATTTCTTCAGGGTAAGACAGTCAGCACATCATACTTCATGAGTGCTTCATTGTCCCTTACTCTACAAACTCTTTCTGCTGTGGACCAATTGCTCTTTTATAATGTGCCAAGAAATGGGAAAGCTAAGTGTGTTAGAATTATGTTTAACCATAGGTAAGAAAGCCAGAAATTAAGATAAAAAATGAACTTATAAGTTCATAAATTTTAACAGTAATTTTTAAAAGTTCATTGTTTTGAAATGATTTGTTTGTTCATTTGCTATGTCCTAAAACAGGAAAAGAATGTGTTGTTGAAGTTCATGGCTCACTTTTGGACATCTCATTACTTTTGTTCATATGAGTTGAAGAGATAGACTGTTATACTAACAACCTCACCATTAGATAGAATCAACAAGACAGTGCTCAGATTTTCATGATTCCTTCAAGAATTAGCTCTAATAATCATTCACTCTTCTCTGCTTATTGAATGCCATTGCATCCAGGAAAAAAAAATCATACATCTCACTCTGCATGCTTTACACTTACGCTCTGTCTTATATACAGAAGTAGCAATGATTAAACTAGTTTAGCTTATATGTAATTGAAAGTCCTCATTTTACAGACAACTAATCTTGGTATCAGAGAGAATAATTGACTCTCCAATTTTACATAGCCATAAATTTCAAAATTAGAATTCAAATTGGAATTCAATACTTCAGTTTGCACCTGAGCTTCAATGCTGTCTTGTTCCAAAAGCTTCTGTCCAGCTTACTCAGATGTGATTTCTCAACACATCTATTTGGATGCTATAAATCATTTTACCTTAAATTAATCTCTCTTTAAGGGCATCTAGAACAGTAGCACAGGTCACCTTAATTGAGTGGCAATATTTATTGTTTCCTTTTTTGAAATGTTAATTTGCCATATTTCAGAAAAAAACACATCTTATTTTTAAAAAGAAATGTTTGACATAATTGAATTGAGAACAAATTATGCTTTCTTTTTTTAAGATGGTGTCTCACTCTGTTGCCAAGGCTGGATGCAATGACACAATCTCAGCTCACTGCAACCTCTGCCTCCCAGGTCAAGAAATTAGTCTGCCCCAACTGGAGTAGCTGTCACTACAGGTGCACGCCACCACATCTGACTAATTTTTGTATTTTTAGTAGAGATGTAGTTTCACCATCTTGGCCAGCTGGTCTTGAACTCCTGACCTCATTATCCACCTGCTTAGGCCTCCAAAAGTACTGGGATTACAGGTGTGAGCCACTGAACCCAGCCAAATTATGCTTTCTAAAGTAAATATTTATTACAGTAAATGAAATGTGTTTCTTCATTATTTATTAATGTTTGTTGTGCTGAAAATTTTAAATCATACTGCCTATATGTCTAGTTAAATTATTTTAAATATTAAGCAAGACTAACATTATTGGAAATAATAAAATAGGTATTATGAAAACCAGCATGACTCACATAAAAACTACTAAGATTAGAGGATTTGATTAACTTACTGAAAAAAAGAGCAAGATATATAGCCCATAGTTAGCTGGAAATTATTTTGAAAATCCTATGCACAATTGTAACAGAAATCCATGAAATTACTTAGAAATACAATTCATGAGAGGGATGAACTATATAAATAAAACTGTTAAAATACAATGAAATGGCTGGGCACAGTGGTTCGCACCTGTAATCTCAGCACTTTGGGAGGCTGAGGCGGGCAGATCACGAGGTCAGGATTCAGACAAGCCTGGGCAACATGGTGAAATCCCGTCTCTACTAAAAATACAAAAAAATTAGCTGGACATGGTGGTGGGCACCTGTAATCCCAGCTACTTGGGAGGCTGACCCAGGAGAATACTTTGAACCCAAGAGGCTGAGGTTGCAGTGAGCCGAGATTGCACCATTGCACTCCAGTCTGGGCAACAGCGTGAGACTCTGTCTCAAAAAAAAAAAAAAAAAAAAAAAAAGAATAAAATAAAAATTCATAAGGGTGGGAAATAATTACTATTCTTTGAGATTTAAATATCAAAATGTTAGTAACAGCAAAAAAGTAATTTATAAACACAATGAATAACAAAATTCAAAGTTTTAAAACAAAAACTAGTTTTAATTTTTATATGATAGAATACATTTCCAAGACATTGATATATTATTTTATTGCAGTTATGAAAAATATTTTGCAATATATAGTAGAGTTTGGATGTTTATGGTCTGCAATCCAGCAACTCTTACCTCTAGTCTATAATGCAAAGGAATTCTCACACATTTGCAAACATAAAAAAAAAAAAAAAAAGAATGTTTAATACATGAGTAACAATGTAGTTTACTAAAGCAATATATTGGAAACAAAGTCTATGTCAATCAAAATCAAAATGGGCAAATAAATGATGGGTATATCCATAGAATAAAATACTACTCATAGAGTACACTAGATTACATTGGTGAATATATTAAAGCTAGTATTGAGAAATAGAAACAGATTCCAGAAGAGCACATAAGACAGTAGTCCCAATCTTTTTGGCACCAGAGACCAGTTTCATGAAAGACAATTTTTCCACAGATGTTGTGGGGATAGTTTTGGGGAGAAACAGTTCCACTTCAGATCATCAGGCATTAGATTCTCATAAGAAGCGAGCAACCTAGATCCTTCCACATGCAGTTCACAATAGGGTTCCAGCTCCAATGAGAATCTGATGCCACAGTTGACCTGATAGGAGGTGGTGCTCAGGCTGTAAGCTCACTTGCCCACCACCCACCTCCTGCTGTGCAGCCTGGTTCTTAACAGTCCATAGATCAGTACCAGTATGTGGCCTGGGGGTTGAGGATCCCTGACATAGTGTATCAATATTTTATCTTTAAAGTTAAAAAACATGTAAAGAGTGCAGTACTATATATTATTTGATTAAATATTTAATAATGTATGTTACAAAATATTCAGAAATGCATGAAAGTAAGAAACTGCAATTTCAAGATACTGGTTATCTTTATCAAAAAGAGTTTATGCAACTGATAAGGAGTACACATATGACTTCAACTAACTTGGTAAGGTTTTGTTTACTTATTTATATACTGGATGGTGCACATGCAGATAGTCTTGGAAATAGTTTTACACAACTATATAGATCTTAAATATTTTATAACAAATTACTAAAGAAAACACCTCTTAGGATACATTATACACTGATTAGTATTGTTAATAAAACAATACTTATTTACTAGTAAGTATTATTGCTAATAAGAAAATCACGTCATAACTTCCATGGATTTTTTTAATACATATTCACTTAGTTTACATTCTATAAGTATGACTATGATGTTAAGAACATTTATCATTAAAAATTGTCAAATATAAAGATGTGACCTCTTTAGCTAGAAGTATACAGAACTATATAGCTAGCAACCACTTTGATAAAAATAAGTTAATTTGACATTATTAATTACAAATTAAAATATCAGTGAGTTATTTGCCTTCAACAAAGAATAGTAATCTCGGGTGCACTGAGTAAGCTCAGGATACTGACAATTACTGTCAAAATTTATTCAGGAAAAAAAGTGGGAGAATCTATTAAGATATGTACGTTATTTTTTAAAATAGAAGTTCATCCCTGAACCTGTAGAAATCAAAACTTTTTAAAAGCCTAAGTAAAAAAAACTACAGGTGCATTACTATCTAGGGAAAAAGTCTGCAATTGCACAATGTATATAACCACTTAAATGCTTATAAATAGAAGACTGACAATAAATAATCATGGGACATTCATCATAAGAAATACGTTTATTTAAAAAATATTTGAATTGTAAACTATTGGCAAGAAAATAGGTAAAAGATATTAAGTAGGAAAAACAAAATATATCTATTATCAGTTTATTATATACCATATATATTTGCTTATACATTATATATCTCAGGATATCACTGAAAGCAAAACAAAATAACTGCATGTGAGTCCATATGTATAATTACAGAGAAGAATGTGAAAAGGTTCACATAAAACTATGATAAATAAAAAACCCAGAACTTTGCACTGGAAGGATAAATCAATATACAAGTGTGTCAACATCTTATCATTTCTTATGTTACCAAGACTATTTATTATTTACGTGAGAATATTTTTTAAAGTCAAACAGCTTACAAAGTAGAAACTGAATTGTGATTGTAATACACTTTTTAAGAGAACATAAGTCAAGCATCCTGAAGGAAATTTATATCATTCAGAAGCAAGATATAAATATAAAATAAAATGTCTTCTACTTTATTAGTATGCAATTTTAATCTCTGTAGAATATACATATACTCCTCTTCAGACAGTAAATGAGGATATTTTTTTCTTTCATTACTTAATCTGATGCTATATGATGGTGATTAACATCTGGGAGTGGGGATGACTGAATTGGCAACTGGAAAACCAAAAGAAGCTTCCATTCATGTGTACAAATCAAGTCTCTTGATAATGATTGCAGACATGATGTGAAGTGCTTATTGCCAGTGAATCATAGTTGGCCCAAAGATTTTGCTGTAAAAAGGCTTCTTGATTCCCAAACTTTTACTAGGAAATGGTTGTAAAGGGCTCTGGCAAATCAGAAATTTGTATTAAAGCAACGTCATGATATTCTTGATTGCTTTTGCCCAGGCTGAGCCCATCCAGCAGTGCACTCACTAAAAATGCACCTGGTGCAAAATGGGCAAAGGACATTTTTGTTGTGCAAACTTGAAAAAATAGAATACATACTTCTTTTTGTAAGTCTTTCAACACAGATGTAGATTTAAAAATAGCTGATAAAAGGAGAAGGAAGCATTTAGCTTTGCAAGCCAGTGGAGTCTTTGTTGGAGGGTGAGAAGGACCCTTCATAGCAAGGCTTTCACTTGGTGGATGTGTTCACCACCTCATCTACTGCAGCATCTACTTGTGCAGACAGTTAAAGTAAGCTCCTGTTTACACTTGTAAGCAAAATCATTGAAGGCCTTTTTGAAATTGTTGAGTTGAAGGCCCACGAAGGATGGGACTATAAAGAAGATTTATAGAATAAAAATATAACACTTTGGGAGGCTGAGGCAGGCAGCTCTTGAGGTCAGGAAATCCAGACCAGCCGAACACGGTGAAATCCCATCTCTACTAAAAATACAAAAAATTAGCTGGTTGCGATAACAGCTCCTGCAATACGCAGGTGAAATCCCATCTCTACTAAAAATACAAAAAATTAGCTGGTTGCGATAACAGCTACTGCAATACGCTCCTGCAATAACAGCTACTTGGGAGGCTGAGGCAGGAGAATCACTTGAACCTTGGAAGCAGAGGTTGCAGTGAGCGGAGACAGCTCTGCTGCATACCAACCTGGGTGACAGAGCAAGCCTCTTTAGGAAAAAAAAAAAAATAAAAAGATAAAAGTAACTTCAGAATTCTAATGGCAGGGATGATTTTAAACATCAACATGTCTAGGAAACTGCATAAATGGAAAGATCTAAAAGAAAAAACAGAGCATGAAAGCCACAAGCACTACATTTCTACTTTACCTAGGTGTGAATTTCCTCACACTTTCCAAGGCAATAAGATTCTGTGCTGTATCTTAATCTTAGGGAAAGAAATGAAATGAAATATAAAATAAATTTAATACTATAGTTTATAGACTCCTTTGCTTATTGAAATAGAATCACAGAAAAGGAGCTTAGATGTGATTTAGACCAATCCCTCAGGAAAATTGGGGCATAGAGAAGTGAAGAGATTTAGGCACATTTATGGGAGAAAAGCCAGCCATTAATGGAGCAGGGATTAACATGCAGGACTGCTACACTGTATTCGGTGATACTTTTTTTTTTTTTTTGTATAAAGACAGAAATAATAAAACAATTCATCTATATAGTTGAAAAATAAATATTTATTAGGCACATCTTAGTAATCTGATATTCTCCTATGTCTCAGGATAGAGCTGAGAACAAGACACGTTTTTTTGCTAGGAAACTGATTAGATTCTAATAGGGAAGACAGGCAATAAAAAAGTGAAAGAATGAAAAAAACAGTGCAAAATGATAATTAATGTTGCATAATAAATAGAATAAAATGTGTGAATGTAATATCACCTGAGAAGGTGATATTTGAGCTGGTTTCTGAAGGACAAGCATCTGTCACTGCAGGAAATATGTTAAGAGAGTATCTGGCAGAGGGTCTTGAGACTTCCAAATCTAAAAATGCGAAATGAATTTGAGATGCTTATGCATCAGAAGGAAAGATGTGTTTGGAGAATAGTAACCATAAAGGCAGGTGTTAATAAAAATGGTGTGGAACTATTCAGGAGTTAGATGAAGTAAGACATTGAAAGCATATAAATAAGCCTGGATTTCATTTTAATGATAGAAAAAGTCATTGGCATATTTTAATCACAGAAGCTATTAGATTAACATGCTATGAATAAATTGATTTATATAGAGGCAATAGCAGAATCAGAGAAATCAATTAGAAGATTATTAATTTAGTTCACAAGGTAAACAATCCTTTGATTAAAGTGCCAGCAGTAAAAAACAGGAATCATTGATTACCTATCTTTTCTTTTTTGAGAATAAGTCTGATAATTCTTCAAAATAAACACATTATGAGAAATTAGATGAAAAGAAGAATTAAGTGTATTCCCCTTGGTTTGAGCAATTGGGTAAGCTGTGACATCCTTAAGATGAGAAAAAAACAAGACTGTTATGCAGTAAAGTCAGGAATCAAATTTGGACTTTTTATCTTAAAAAAAATATATGAGACAGCATGGAGTTATCAAGGACACCATGGGATTTATGAATCTCGAGTTCAAGGCACCCAAATGGGTAAAGATATAAATGTGAAGTCATCTACATATAGATGTTAGAGTCATATGACTAGAGAAGATTCCTCTCTGAGAGTAAAACTAACATGAAAGTATAACATCAACTCTAGGGATCTCTATCTCAGTGAACTAGAAGCAGCACATGTGACTGAGAGGAAATGTACTATGAGGGGGGAAGAAAATCAGACAATTATGGTGTCATGGTGAAGCCACGTTTGCAAGATTGTGACTGAGACACAGAGGTCTAACTTAATTGACTCCATCTTGCTTCTAAGCTCCAGTTGGTCCTTTTCATTCCTGGGTATAGGCTGAAATAATTTCGAGAGAAACATCGTTTATAGTTTGTGGTTTAAGGCAAAGTCGATAGGGGCCCTTTTCCAGGGCAGACCTCCTTCTTTCCTGGGGACTAGATTGCCTTTGTAGGACTAACATTAATCACAAGATTAGAAAATATGGTTTAGGAGTCATGCCACTGGAGGCGGCAAGATTGTGACCCACCCTAAGTAACTCACCCACTGCTACTAAGATCAGTGCTTGAGATATTTTGTGTCCCTGCACTTGATGGATCAACTAGCACTGCCTAGATAGTGAACTGGCTCATCAGATCTTGTGGCCCCAAGCCAGGAGCTGATTCAGCACAAGAAGACAGCTTTTAGTCTCTGACTAATTAGCACTCCCAGCTCACTGCCTTCCCCTACCCACCAAGTTGTCTTTGAAAACTCTGCTCCCCAAATTCTTGGTGAGACTATCTGAGCAATAATAAAACTATGATCTCTCTCACAGCCAGCTCTGGGTGAATTATACTTTCTCTATTGCAATTCTCTTGTCTTTATAAATTGGCTCTGTCTAGGCAGCAGACAAGGTGAACCCATTGGTTGGTTACAATGGAAGACAAGAAGTTAGTATGTTTTGAGAAGTAAAATGTCATCTCTATTAAATGCTGTGCAAAGCTCATTAAGTCACTTTGCAAAAATCATAACTGAGAAAATATGATAGTAAAATATATTAGACTAAACTGACCCCATCTTGCTTCTAACCTCTAAACTGTCCTTGTTCATTCCTGGGCATAGGTCGAACTAGATTTGGGAAGGAATTTAGTGTATAGTTTATATAGAATAGCCCTTCCCAAAAGGCTAAGGTATTCTTGAAAAACAAGTGAAAGGCCACCAGCCACCAAGTCAAAATGAGAGGGGCTGGAATTCCAAATATTACTAGCCAATTATTCTGGAGGTCAAAAAATTTGCAACTTCCTCAATCACTCTTGAAGCTAACATCACTATTGTGAACCTAAAATTGACCTTCTGAGGTGTCTTTTCAGTTTTTTGTATTTCCAACAACTAGATAACCCCACCTCGACCTGCCAATCAATTCTGCAGCCCCTACCAAGGAACTAACTCAGCAGAAGAAAACCACTTCGACTCCCTATGATTTCATTCCCCAGTCAACCAATCAACATTCCCAAGTTACTGGGCCCCTATCCAGCAAGTTATCCTTAAAAGCTGTCATCCCCGAGATTTCAGGGAGACTAATTTGAGTAATAATAAAACTTGATGTCTTGCACACCTTGCTCTGCGTGAATTACTCTTTCTCTGTTGCAATTGCCCTGTCTTGATAAATCGGGTCCGTCTAGGCAGCAGGCATGGTAAAGCCCTTGGACAGTTATACTCACATGAGATGAAAGAAGTTTTATGTTCTTTAGATTTGGCATACAGCAAGTCACCATGGACCTTGACTAGAGGAATTTTACAGTAAAGGATGTAGCAATATTATATAAAATTGTATATGAGACCAGTACAAAATGGGGAAGAACTAAAATAATCTGAATAAAAGAAGTTTGAGAAGGATTGTTAATAGATTTAATCTGGCCTGTACTTTCATAATTTGAGAAATTTTAATGGCTTTTTTTATTATAATTTGAGTTCTGGGATACATATGCAGAGCATGCAGGATTATTACATGGGTATACATGTGCCATGGTGGTTTGCTCACCCATCAACCCATCATTTACATTAGGTATTTCTCCTAATGCTATTCCACCTCTATCTCACCCCCGCAGACAGGCCCCTATGTGTGATGTTCTCCTCTCTGTGTCCATGTGTTCTCACTGTTCAACTCCCACTTATGAGTGGGAACATGCGGTGTTTGGTTTTCTGTTTGTGTGTTGGTTTGCTGAGAATGATGGTTTCCGGCTTCATCCATGTCCCTGCAAAGGACATTAACTCATCCTTTTTTATGGCTGCATTGTATTCTTTGGTGTATATGTGCCACATGTTCTTTATACAATCTATCATTGATGATATTTGGGTTGGTTGCAAGTCTTTGCTATTGTGAATCGTGCTGCAATAAACACACTTGTGCATGTGTTTTAATAGTAGAATAACTTATAATTCTTTGGGTATATACCCAGTAATGAGATTGCTGGATCAAATGATATAATCCTTGAGGAATTGCCACAGTGTCTTCCACAATGGTTGAACTAATTTGCACTCCCACCAACAGTGTAAAATCATTCCTGTTTCTCCACATCCTCTCCTACATCTATTGTTTCCTAACTTTTTAATGATCGCCATTCTGTCATGAGATGGTATTTCACTGCGGTCATTAGAGATTTGCATTTCTCTAATGACCAGTGATGATGAGCTTTTTTTCATATGTTTGCTGGCCACATAAATGTCTTCTTTTGAGAAGTGTCTGTTCATATCCTTTGCCCACTTTTTGATGGCGTTGTTTTTTTCTTGCAAATTTGTTTAAGTTCCTTGTAGATTTTGGATATTAGCCCTTTGTCAGATAGATACATTACAAATTTTTTTCTCCCATTCTGTAGGTTGCCTGTTCATGCTGATGATAATTTATTTTGCTGTACAGAAGCTCTTTAGTTTAATTAGATTCTATTTGTCAATATTGGCTTTTGTTGCCATTGTTTTTGGTGTTTTAGCCATTAAATCTTTGCCTATCCTATGTCCTGAATGATATTGCCTAGGTTTTCTTCTAGGGTTTTATGGCTTTAGGCCTTACATTTAAGTCTTTAATCTATCTTGAGTTAATTTCTGTATAAGGTGTAAGGAAGAGGTCCAGTTTCAGCTTCTACATATGGCTAGCCAGTTTTCCCAACACCATTTATTAAATAAGAAATCCTTTTTCTATTGTTTGTTTTGGTCAGGTTTGTCAAAGATCAGATGGTTGTAGATGTGTGGCGTTATTTCTGAGGCCTCTGTTCTTTCCCATTGGTCTATATACCTGCTTTCTTATCAGTATCATGCTGTTTTGGTTACTGTAGCCTTATAGTATAGTTTGAAGTCAGGAAGCATGATATCTCCAGCTTTGTTCTTTTTGGTTAGGATTTTCTTTGTCATATGGGTTCTTTTTTGGTTCCATATGATTTTTAAATTAGTTTTTTCTAATTGTGTGAAGAAAGTCAATGGTATCTCAATGGGGGTAGCATTCAATCTATACATTACTTTGGGCAGGATAGCCATTTTCATGATATTGATTCTTCCTATTCATGAGCATGGAGTGTTTTTCCATTTGTTTGTGTCCTCTCTTATTTCCTTGAGCAGTGGTTGGTAGTTCTCCTTGAAGAGGTCCCTCACATCCCTTGTAAGTTTTAGTTCTAGGTATTTTATTCTCTTGGTAACAATTGTGAATGAGAGTTCACTCATGATTTGGCTTTCTGTTTGTCTATCACTGGTGAATAAGAATGCTTGTGATTTTTGTACATTGATTTTGTATCTAGAGACTCTGTTGAAGTTGCTTATCAGTGTAAGGAGATTTTGGGCTGAGATAATGGAAATATACAATCATGTCATCTGCCAGATGGATTCACAGTCGAATCAACCAGAGGTACAAACAGGAGCCTTCACCATACCTTCTGAAATCTTTCTAAACAATAGAAAAAGAGGTATTTCTCCCTAACTCATTTTATGAAGCCAGCATCATGCCAATACCAAAACCTGGCAGAAACACAGCAAAACAAAGAAAATTTCAGGCCAATATCCCTGATAAACATCAATGTGAAAATCCTCAGTAAAATACTGTCAAACTGAATCCAGCAGCACATCAAAAAGCTTATCCACCATGATCAAGTTGACTTCATCCCAGAGATGCAAGGCTTGTTCAAAATACACAAATCAATAAACATAATCCATCACATAAACAGGACCAATGTCAAAAACCACGTGATTATCTCAATAGCTGCAGAAAAGGCCTTCTACAAATTTCAATAGCCCTTCATGCTAAATACTCTCAATAAGCTAGGTATTGATGGACCATATCTCAAAATAATTAGAGCTATTTATGGCAAACCCACAGCCAATATCATACTGAATGGGCACAAGCTAGAAGCATTCCCTTTGAAAACCAGCAAAAGACAAGTATGCCCTCTCTCACCACTCCTATTCAACATAGTATTGGAAGTTCTGGCCAGGGCAATCAGGCCAGAGAAAGAAATAAAGGGTATTCAATGGCATATTTAATGAGAAAAATCTGGCCCTAAATAATTAGCCTGAGAAATCCCTCTAGGCAAAAAGGTTAACTCTGACAGAAATGAAGTTAAGTCATGGCTATTCAAGCAAAATAAATAACCAAACTTCATTATCTCAGGAAATAACATATGATGTGAGTCTTACATTATTTCCTGAGATAGACATAGAACATAACATGGTAGATTACATGATGAATATAATTAGACAGTACTTTAGAATAATAGGTAACAATCTTGCATCATTTTTTATTGTTTTTTCTTTTGAAAAAGACTTTTAAATATAATGCCTTTCAATTTATTTTTATTTATGAAATATATTGCTAGATGTTTAGACAGGCATTTCCAAAGCTCGAGTCATACTGTACATAAAATAGACTGCAAGAATTATTAATTTTTAACAATTTGAAATACTCTTTAATTAAGTTACTTTCCTTGGCTTACAGAGGAAGCAAGACTAGTCAATTATATAATTGATTGGATAGTTCTTTTTTGAAGGTAGTTGAGTATCATTTGTTAAATCATCATGCTGATTTGACAATACAAATTGGTTAAATTCAGGTAGCTAAAAGTACCTTCAAAGAATAAATAGGACTTTATTTTGCAATAATTTATTTAGTTAACAGTGTTGGCTGGGTCAGGTAATATTGGACAACTCCATACAAAAGGAAAGTGGATACAACTAATGACTAAACTTACTTAAAAAATGGATCGCCAACTAATTTTAGCTGATACTTTGAGAGTAATTAATATTCCTGATGAAAAAGGTTTTTTTTTTCCTTTCTGTGGTAGGTACTCTTCTTTTCATATCTGGAGAATATTACGTTGAAAGGATGCTCATTCAGAAACACCTTGCATCCAAACCTCAGTATCCCCAGTATTGAATAGTGTGATGCAAAAAGTTTCTTACGGATAGCAAATTAATTAATTTGAATTTCTGCCATCTTTGCTCTTGTGGAGTCTGGAAAGAGAATTGCAATACAGCTGTAATAAATGAGGTTAGGTATAAATTCAGATTTGTACTCTTTATTATTTTGAGAATACAATGCATACACTCATTTTATATTTAATAAGAAAAGTTTGGCTTACTTCAAAACAACTGAGGGACTTTTTCAACTTAAAGGAAAGGCATATTTCCCAACATGCATTTTTACTGGAAGATAGTCAACAAGAGCTTCAAATTGGTTTGTTATCTGTTACAAATGCATGAGTTAGGGTGTATGATTTTGAATGGAAACCTATAAAGTAAACAGCAGAGAGTTGAAATAAACCCATCAACATGTGGAATCCAACTGTTCATAATTGCTTGTGAATGCAGAAAGTGAAAAAAGAAAAAAAAATCCTAATATCTCTGATTCATTTTCATGACCCATTGGCCAGCTGCTATGAGAAGAATCACTAATGAAGCTTGTGGTTTCATGCTGTTTGGCCCCACAGCATGAGCCCTGTGTCACCTTATGGTCACATTTTGTATTCTCTATTAACACCCAAAAGGTCCACGTGTTTTGAACACATTAAAATATGATATGTACATATTATTCAGCTTCCTTTGAAAATCACTGACAACTACCATACCATTTGTGGGAGTGAAAGCGTTCAGTGGAGCGTTGTTCTGTAAAATAGAGTACAGAATCACACAGTATGAAAGAAAAAATGTAAAATCAAAAGTTTTCCAGAAAGCTATTATTTAGTAGGGCTTTTGTTAAGGAGTTAATACTGTAAGAATTCACCTGTAATTTTGTTTCTTCTTCTCAGAAAAATTGAGTTTCTGAAACCACCAGAATGTAGTGTTTGTTACCCATTTTTGATGTTCCTATCACTTATTAGGTTTGTGCTGTATTTCATAGAACTATTAGAAACTATGTGGTCGTTGACATTACAGCTTACAATTGAGTGTTGACAGGATAGCAATGAGATTTTCTTACTACATTACTCTTACAAGCATTAAAAATAAATATCATAAGTGTACTTTGAATTCTTGCATGTCAGAAATGAACAGCATTGTTTTTTCTTAAGCCATCAACTGGTTGCTGAGGTTGTTCAGTTGATTCAAGTATAAATATGAAGCACATTTATGTCTCTGTTCTTATCTTGGAACTGAAGTTGAGATTGTTTCAAATGCAAATAATTGATAGAATTTCATCCATGAATACTGTTGTTATTAAAAGATGAGTATGTATCCTATATTTATCTACTAAAACATGCCCTAACTCAGAATGTTTAACCTAAGTTAGTACAGTCATTAAGTGTTCTTTCTTACATTATTTAGTTCATTATATCACGAGTTTGCACTATGAATAATACATTATGCATATAAGAAAATTAAAGAAATTATAGTAATGTAGAAGACCAGGCTGCTGGCACTAGCTGAGTTAGAATTACAGCCAAAGCACTTGCCTGGATAGTGTAGATAAAATGAAAATTCACTGTAGTTACCTATTTTCATATAAAGCATAATGGTAATTTTTCAAGTACCTAGAAATACCGTATTTTTGTTTTTTCTAAGAATCATTCATCTTTGTTTCCCCCAGAAAATAGGATTTGATTATCTGAGATCAATGGAGAAGCAGCTGTTTGAGGTGTGATCTCGTAACTGCTTAATGGATTCTTTTGCCCACTTCCCATATAGAGCTGATGACAAGACAGAGGAATCACAATAGAAAAAAAATTTAATACACAGAGCTGGCTAAAAGGGGGACTGGAATCTTCTTATTACTCAAATCAGCTTTCCCCAGAATTTGGAGGTTAGTGATTTGCAGAGATGGTTCCTTAGGGAGAGGGCTGGCTAGGGAATGGCTGCTATTGATTAATTGGAGCTGCAATCATATGGATGTGGAAAATAGTCCCTATGCATTTAGCCCCCTTTGAGTGGGGGCCACAGGACTAGTTCAGTCAAGTCTCATGGACTGGGTGGGGCCATCTAGTCATCAGAGATGCAAAAGCCTGAAAAGAGAACTCAAAAGTCCAGTCTTAGTTTCTACAACAGTGATTTTATCTGCAGAAGTTTCTGGGGATGTTGCAAATCGTGTGACTTGAGAATAATGCCTGGTAATCGTGTAATGCCTATATCTTAGCATAATTCTGGCTTCTCTCATCCTTCTAACATGGTGGTCTTTCATTAGTTTTATAAAGGTGGTTTAATGGAAGGGAAGGGCTATCATCATTTAAACTATAAACTAAATTTTTCCCAAAGATAGTGTGAGCCAAACCCAGAAATAACCAAGGGTGGTTTGCAAGATGAAGGCAAAATGGAGTTGGTTAGATTAGATCCTTTTCACTGTTAGAATTTTCTCACTGTTCTGATTTTTGCCAAGACAGTTTTATTCTCAAAAAGAATGCCTGTTTCAAGGAAGGAAGCAAGATTAGACAGAGTGGGAAGTAAGACTTGGATGTCCTTGGAATAAAGGACTTACCTTGTCCAAAGTTCAGTTTTGAGTTAGGATGAACGGATTTTGAAGCACAATGGCCAAGCACTTAACCTCCATCAAGATTAGTAACTAAATATGGGCCTTCTGGGAAGGAGACAAAGCCTTGCCCAAATTGCTTTTTCATCTAAGAGTAATTTAAAGGAAGGGTTTTGGTTATCCTATAAATTTATATCTATTGCACTATTTTACAATTTTAAATAAACTTAAACATGTTCCAAATGTCAGTCTATTATTTAAAGTTTATCTTTGTTTTTGTAATTAACCACATATAATATTACCTTAAATATTGGGAGTGATAAAAAAAGTTCAACTATTTTAATAAAAATGACATTATTAATGCCATTTATTAATTTTTCATGCTGCTAATGATACTGATGGGTTATAAATTCATGTGTTGTTAAATTTGGGGTACTAATTTTTATAAAACATTAAAAAATCAATTTTTTGTTTTAAGGTATATAAAATGTTTTGTTGAAGTTGGAACACATGGTTAGCCAGAGGTAAACAGCAACATAGAACTTATAAAGAAAAAACAAATGTCTTTCAGAATATATATAGCACTTGAAATGGCTGACAGTATTATATTATAAAAATTATGCTAGATAAACTTTAAAAAGAAAAAAACTAAAAATGTAAATCTCCCAATAAACTGTCAAATTACCACACTGGTGCCTAGTAAGGTGATAATAAATAAAATTCCGTAAAGCCAGCCACCCTTCATATCCCTGGAATCTATTATTGTATCCTTCTTGCCAACATTTCATAAGGGTCACTATTATTATCTACTTTTTTTTTTTTTTTTTTTTTTATTGCATTATAGGTTTGGGGGTACATGTGCAGAACGAGCAAGATAGTTGCATAGGTACACACATGGCAGTGTGCTTTGCTGCTTTCCTCCCCTTCACCCACACTTGGTATTCATCCCCAGGCTATCCCCCCCAGCGCCCCCTGCTGTCCCTCCCCCATTCCCCCCAACAGTCCCCAGTGTATAGTAGACCGCCTCTCTGTGTCCACGTGTTCTCATTTTTCTCACCCACCTATGAGTGAGTATATGCTGTATTTCTTTTTCTGTTCTTGTGTCAGTTTGCTGAGAATGATGTTCTCCAGATTCATCCATGTCCCTACAAAGGACACAAACTCATCATTTTTGATTGCTGCATAATATTCCATGGTGTATATGTGCCACATTTTCCCAGTCCAATATTATCTACTTTTAAAGATAAGAAAATTGAAGTTCAATGGGAATGAAAGAATAGGTTATTTAGCTAAAACATGAAAGATGTGATCATGTACCCATATTCTCTTTAAAAAATTACCACTTAAAATCAATGAAATTCATTGTGGTAACATAAAGGAAGAGAGAGTAGTGAGAAAAAATAAATCACAAGAATAAGAAAAATGGGAAGGAGACATTGCCTCCTCACACTAGAATAGCGTAACGTATACGGTAGCAAAAGAGAAACACATGAATATGCATTGATTTGATGCAGCTCTATTGCCTGTATTTTGAGCTGTAATCTCTTTAGTTAAGTATTTCAACAAAAGTATCTATTATGTTCTTGGGACAGGATATAAAGTATTTTTCCCTCACAGGAGCCAGTATTTAGAGATGAAAGATTCCTCTCTTTTCTTTAATTATAATTTCTTTACCTTTAAGAAGTGTATTCATATAGGAATAAGGTTTTTTAAAAAGGAAGCTGGGTTTTTTTGGTTTTAACTCACATAATCATTGATAGCATGAGCTATATGCGCTCTAATTTTAGGGACATTATTCAATACACTATAAAATGCAGTTATGAGTTTATGATTTTAAAATCTGCTTGTAAATTAAATACATAGTTGACAATTAGTCTTTGTCATATTCAAGTCATTCTATTTCTTGGAATCAGGTAAAACTTTGAAAGTGATTAGGCAAGTATTACTGTCCATCTTTTGAAAAAAAAAAAAAAAAAAAAACATGTGCCTGTCTAGAGTGTTTTTTTTTTTCTTTTTGATACTTAAACTTCATTGGATGACTTTATCTGAGGCTTAGCCTCTGGTTTCCTCAGGCTCTGAAATTTAGCAAGGAAAGTTAAAGAATATCTTGCTGTTTAAAGTGGTTCTGAATGTAAAGTCATGTGAGAAAAGTAAACATTATTTCTGGAAATTAATGGTTGCCAAGATAGTAGAACACAGAATATAATTTAAAATAAATTTTCATATGTAATTTTTAGAAATAGAGGCATAAGGACTGGGAAAGAAAAAAGAAAGAAAATGAAGATATGTAAAAATTAGAAAATGTGTGTACAGAGAAAATCCTTCTACATTTTTTGTTCCAAAATTTTATTTAAAATGTTTAAACGTTCTGCAAAGGTGAAAGAAATTTACAGGGAATATCCACTACCTCCCATTTAATATTTTATTACATTTACTTTAACATATATCTGCCCATTTATCGATCACTTTTTCATCAGTTTCTCATTTATATACTTTAAATTTAATCATGTTATAATTTTAAAATTATTATTTAAGATTCTTATGGTAGTATTCCTCAGATCTTTGCAAAATGTTTTATCAATTAATCTTGCCTTGAACATAGTATTATATTTAAAATTGCAACTCTTGGTGGGGCAAAGTGGCTCATATAATCAGCACTTTGGGTGGCCGAGGTGGGCAGATCACTTTAGGTCAGGAAATTAAGACCAGCCTAGCCAACATGGTGGGACCCCATCCCTACTAAAAATATATACATAAGTTAGCTGGGCATGGTGGTGTGAACATGGAATCCCAGCTACTAAGGAGACTGAATAGAAGAATTGCTTGAACCTAAGAGGCGAAGGTGGCAGTGAACTGAAATCAGGCCTCTGCACTCCAGCCTGGGTGACAGAGCAAGACTCCATCTCAAAACATAAAAATACAAATAAATAAATAATAAAAATGAAATAAAATTGCAACTGTCTCAACACACACAAAAACACACACATACATGCCTATGCACCCATGCATGTGCTCACATGCGCACACACACACACAGCATCCAAATTCACATTGCAACATGTGTATTTTTACATAGCCCTTACCATCTTCCAGCTTATGAAAATGGACACACCTTAAGACAAAATTTGTTTTTTATTGTCTAATTGATTTAAAAAACCTACAAGAGAGTCTGGTGTACAATATACAGCCAATATATATTAGGCATATTTTACTATATGCATATGTGATGGCAAATGATATTCCATTGTAAATTATGGCAAGTTTTTGGATATATCCTCAATTTCCATATGCAAGCATATCATTTCAAGATACCCCTACAGCTCTGTAAATTGATCCAAAGCCCCTTTCCAATAATATCTGCTATTAATTTTACAACATTTATTTCAGTTTCTTTATAAAGTTATTTTTGTCCTGAATAACTCTCAAGATATAGTTTTAAATAAGAAAAATTATAAATATGCCAATTTCATCTTTGGTTTTCATTTCCACCATCAGCGTCATTTCCTGATGATACATTTTGTTGCTACAGCACCAATATATCGCTAAATTACTACCATTTGTTTCCATTCCTTCTTCTAATTTTACTACTTCTATGTTTATTACAGATGTCAAAATGAATAAATTATCTGAAAGCTGATGTATGTTAAACATTCCCCCCATCCCAAACCATCACCACAGACACAAAAGCATCTCTCTCTCATTATATGTGGAAGATCAACACACCTCCAAGATTTAATGTATCAATGGCAAAGAGGTAGGCTTGGTTTTTGAGGGCCCCTCAGATCTGTGTCATGCCCTCAGATTTACATAAAGCCAGCTTCTTATGCTTCCTCTTCTAAACCGTGCACGGCTTCCTATTTTGACAATCTGTTTATTATGATGAGGTCTCAGCTTTGACTTAATCTTGACATCAGTTGGCTTTTAGCTGAAAATCTGCAATTGAGATGCTGAAGCTGTCACTCTTGTTGACCTTTTAACAGCCTAGTGTCAGAGACCCATTTCTTTTTGCTAGACTTAAGTTAACCAGAGATTTTGTGGGCCAGTTTATATGAGAGATTTGGAAAAGCAAGCTAACAAACTGACAAATAGGATTAAAATATTCAATGTGTGAAAACATGCTTGTTATTCTATCAGATGATAGAATTTTGAGTTTGCTTATATAAGCTGCTTTTCAAAATGCAGGAGCCAAATTCAGCAGATAACTTTTCATTTCTCCTTTTGACGTTGCTTGTGAATATTCCTCCTGAAACTAAAACTGATCAATTCTGGAGACTATATTATTTTACACTAAAAACTTTCCTGATAATGTTCAAAAGCAATGGAAATTGAATATTACAAATAAACTGTATTTATATAAATAAAAGATGCTTACTATAATATAAAATATGTTTTAAAAATATTGTAAGAATAAATGTCTTCACATTGTTAAGCATAAAAAGTCCATAAAAGCCAAAAAATAAATTTTAGAAATGCATATCAATTTCTTATATGGGAAAGTATATTTAATAGACAATTATAAATTATATCAACTCATATGTCATTGAAATAAAATATGCATTTTATATACCGTAACCATGAAATCTGGAAAATATGAAAGTATTTGTTAGAATTTATTCTTACATTTAGGTATGCATTTATATTAAAGAGTGCTTAAGGTATACATTTTATTTTTCCATAAACCTTGTGCTTTTAAAAGCTGCATAATTCTCCTATGACATTCTTAGAAAATATAAATTCACAATTCATATTTGATGTTATATTTTCTTTTTTCTCTACATTTTCCCTTTCAATCATTTCCCAAAACATGCGTGATTCATATTAATCTTTTAATAGTAATTCTACCTCATCATTATAATAAACCATTTTAATGAGCATTTTAAAAAACACTTCTGACATTCTTATCAAGCATTTAATAACACAAATTAAGTAAATGGCAAATTATGATTTCATTTGTATTCACTGTAGTAATGTTATTCATCAGGCATTATTTTGGCATTCATGTGAATACAACTCTATTTCCATGGAAATTTATTTTTATTTTGTCCTTAATTGAGTCAACTTGACACATTGTTCTAGATGGTTTAGCTAGCTAGCTTCAAGCTCAGAGTACCTAAAAAATAACTGAGGTTCAAAAGGAAGAAGAGAAATTCTACACTTTTAAGAAATGTTTTGTTAGGCCAGTATTGAAAAGGCATTAAAATGTAAATTTGGAAGAATTTGTATAGCAATCAGAATTTCTGTTTTATCTTCTGCTTTATCATCAAAAAGTTTATTTTGCAGAAATAAACTTTTGGAGTGTGTTTTCTAGCTTGTCATAATTCCATTTGACTTTCATCTTGTCCTTGCTTTCTACTTTGTATTAACTTCCTATCTCTTACAGACCGGTGAGCTTGCACCACTCAGGACACAGGCTTTCTTGAAGAGTTTTGGGATACCTTGTCCCTGTGTCACCTGTTAGGTTTGATTCTAACCTCAGTTCAGGAACAGGATATCATGGAACTGATAATGTTATCAGTAGACAGGTAATTCAGAGCACAATTTGTTAGGGTTTCTGTAAAGGAAGTGGGAACAGAATCAACCAGTTGCCTGGGTTAAACTCCTATTTTTGATTACAGGCAGCAAACTCCTGTACCAGATGGCTGTCGTGGAAAATGGAATGGCTACTTGTGATTCTTTGTGTTTATGACAATGCTGGATTCTAGAAAAAGTTCTTAAATAAGGGGAATTATAACTAAACCAAGTTTTTTTTAAGAAATTGTCAGAAGAAAAAAAAATGTAAATAGTCCAACTATCACAGTCCTTGATGCTAACTACATTTTTCATTTGTTTTTCTTCCCTTGTATTTTTCATCATAAAGAAGGTCCTTAACTTCACTCTTTTGACATTTTAGTGATCACATCTACATTAGGAACTTATTTTTTATTGGATCAACTTTTGGTAAAAAGATAATACTTCAAATAAGCCCATTTTTCTAGGTTGCAATTATTGTTGAGTATAAGGTTTATTGTTCCTGTCAGGATGCTTTCTTAAAAAAGTACTTGCAATAATTACACTTCTATGAAGATCAGCCCTTAAAAATACCTTCATATATCAATCAACTCTATACCACCCATGTCCCTGCTCATAAACATTTATATTTGTTATGCTTTAGTTTTTATCATTTTATCTTCTCTAGCATTTTCATCATGTTTAAAGAGAAGGCCCATGGTTTGCAGAGACAGAAATTCTTGCTCTGCCATTTTTAGTTACATGTAAGAGACTGCCCAGGCTCTACCTTTTATAGTAAAACTTTCCATAATAAATTGACCTTTCTAGGCTTCTCATTTTCATCTGCAACTGTAGATAATATCACTTAGCTTGCCAACTCCATAAGGATTTTTTGAGTTTCAGTGATCATTATGAATTCATAGCCTGTTTTGGAAAATAAAGCATTGCTTTTACAACTTTAATTCAGGCCAAGCCATTTTATTTCTATATCATCGCATCTAAATGAAACTTGTTAGATTTAAAAGTATGATGGTGGAAGTGATGGAAAAGGAAAGCAATGTGATTTTACTGTCAGGTGTGAAAAAAGATATGTTTGTTTTTCGTTTTTTTTTTTTTCTGAGACAGAGTCCCACTCTTGTCTCTCAGGCAAGATTGTGCAATGGCACAATCTCAGGATCTCTGCTCATTGCAAACCTCTGCCTCTCAGGTTCAAGGTTGAATGCTTTTTCTAAGATTGTTAGGAATCCAGTTCCCCTCTCTATTCCTTCACTTATTGCTGTTTCCACCAATAGACCCATTCCACGCCCCCCATTTTCTTCTGTTATGTAACCCTAACTAGAATAATGCAAGGGTGTTAAAATTTGGCAAAAACTACTAAGAGATGTCGTTTTTCAGAGAATGTATAGTTTGCCTGCTCCCACGATTGACGCCCATAAAAACCCCCTATCCTGGAAGCTCAGGGCTGCCTCCTCTGCTTGTGAAGGAGCAGCCCGGTGAGGTCAATAACCTGAGTAGCCTGACTCTAGGTCTATTCATCTTTCCTTTTGGCAGACCTTAAGAAGACAAAAATCTATTCCAATCAGAATTTCTTTCCTAAAACACAAATTTGAAAATATTGTTTTGTTGCTCAATATTCTTGTCAATAAGATAGATTTCTAATCATTATTCATAGCATGAAACATCCTTTAGGATCTAGGCCCTACCTGTATTTCCCGTCCTTTACTTTATTATCATTTATTTCCTTAGCCCTGTGGTAAGCAAACTGAGCTATACTTACCAGGAATTTCCCAAATATGCTTTTGTTTCATGTGTCCACATTTTTTTTCTTTTTTAATTGACTGTCTTGGATTAGAATTCCCTAGTGTTTTTGTCAACTGGCTATCATTTCTTGACATTTAAATAAATCTAATCTTGTGATATCTCCACTGAGAATTATGCTCAACATGAGGAATTAAAGTGGTTATTCCTTTGCCTTAGCTGTCATTGTGAATACGAAGGCGGGAGAGCTAGAATAGAATGAATAGCCAATAAGGCTGAAAGAAAAGAGAAAAGACCACATTTTGGGACATTATGAAGGATTTTTGAACAACCTTCTCTGTAAATCAGATGTATATTTTTTCATCTAGATGGAGGTGGCCTAAAAGGCAGAGGAGAGAACTGGTTCTTTAACTGAAAATCTTGGAAGGGAAATTGATACAAGAGGCAGTAATATGCATTTGAAGAGGCCTGTCAGAGAGGAATAATCCAGGCATTATTGTTGCTAAATCAGAGTAAGATAGTTTAGAAAGTAGAAAGCTGAACCTGGAGTGATTCCTTAAAATGAAATCAGTGGTTATTAGCTGCAGAAAATGATTTTTTGTTTCTTCTTCTTCTTTTTTTTTTTTTTTTTTTTTTGTTTAGCAGAATGTTTTAGACTCATTCATAGAAAGGAAACAAGCTATTAAGAAACTAAGCCAGTTCAGAAAGATAAAAACAAGGATGAGCTGGGATCAGGCCAGGATCTGAAGACTGAACTTTCGAGTGAATTACTTGTGCAGAGTTTGCTGTGGCTCTACCACACAAACCTGGTAGTATTCTTTAAATATATTTCCCCAAAATTTGATAAAAGAAGTATGCATTCACATAATGGCTCTTAAAGTAAAAGCACTCTTCACTGAAATGATTATATGCAAAATAAAAAATAATATGAAAATTAATTACAGTTGTTGCATAGCTATTATGTGCAAGACATTGTGCTAAGCAATATATGAAAATAATCACATTGACTCATCTGATAAATATTCTAATAACCATTTTAGGAAGAAAGCAAACTGAAATTTAGAAGCATTATGCAATTTGATGAAGACCCATGAGTATTAAGGAAAACCACAATACAAGCTAGGTGTGTCTGTCCATCAATGTTGAGCCTTGAAAGTTTTTGCTCCTCACAATGAATCCTACCTCTATTTGATCGCTTTGTAGATAACTTGTTGCAACCCTTTATGTACAAAATTGTGTAATTTTTTTATTAAAAGATGCAGTTTAAAATTTTATTTTAACTATTCTCACTAATATCCCCTAGTACATATCAACCTTATGATTAAGTTTTACGTACCCAGCTAAAGTTGAAATCAAAGATGTATTAATAGAAGCTTTTTGTACACTCACAAAGCAGTATTTAGAAGAATGCAATTCAAGGAAGATGAGTTGGCGTTTCCATTTTTAATTTAAATAATTACTTGCTGACTATCTAATATTTTTGGAGTCAGATTCAGAAATATTTTTCAGGCTCTGGATCTGCAAGTTTGCATTAATTTACATATTTTAAAGCAAAATAAGGTTTTATTATTGAAACTTTCTATACAACAAAGAAACATTTTTAGGTTAGATGAAAATGCATGTATTCTCTTAGTCATAAAACTAGGATTAGGTTCCTGGATGCTTAGTAAAATACTTCTTTGGATATAAAATATTCTACCTTTAGGTAACAAGTGCTGACATTTTTTTTTCTTCAATTCTCTCTAAACCTTTCATAGGACTTCTAGGTATTTGTGAATAGGCTTGCCATTGAAAACAGACAATGAGATTTCTGTCTGTCTATAAAATACTGCATACTGAGGGAAAGATGGTATTTTATTTAACTTTTCCTTCTTTTTGTTCTATATTATAATGTATACTTAACTTTGGCTATAAATATAAGGAATATGAGAATTTAGGCCAGTAATTGCTAATACAGTTTCAATAAAGAAGAAACTTGGTAGTTGGTTTCAAATTTCATGATAATTTACCATTAATTTAGCAATGCCTGATTGGGAATCGTGTTATTGCACTTGTCACAGAAATGTACAGGAAATAACATTTTTTTAAAAAATGGTAATGCAATTTAAAAACTAGTCCTCATCCTAAAGTTGGCTTATATTATTCATGGGAATTAACCTCCTGCCAATTCAAAAATATCTTGTGAGAGCTCTATAGCCCAGAGACCATAGTCCAACCTGTGACCTGCCGTGAGGCCAGCAGTTCTTGCACACAGGGAGAGTGTAACCATTAAATTACATAGTGAAGGTTTGTTACATAAATAAACATATGTCACAGGGGTTTGTTATACATATTATTGCATCACTCAGGTATTAAGCCAAGTACTCAATAATTGTCTTTGCTGCTCCTCTCCTCCTCTCACATTCCCTCCTCAAGTAGACCCCAGTGTCTGTTGTTTACTTCTTTGTGTTCCTAAGTTCTTATCATTTAGCTCCCACTTACAAGTGAGAGCATGTGGTATTTGGTCTTCTGCTTCTGCATTAGTTTGCTAAGGATGATAGCCTCCAACTCCATTCATGTTCTAGCAAAAGACATAATCTCATTCTTTTTTATGGCTACATAGTATTCCATGGTGTCTGTGTGCCATATTTTCTTTATCCAGGCTCTCAGTGATAGGCATTTAGATTGATTCCATGTCTTTGCTATTGTGAACAGTGCTGCAATGAATATTCACGTGCATGCATCTTTATGGTATAATGCTTTCTATTTCTCTAGGTATATATCTAGTAATGGCATTCCTGGCTAAAATGGTAGTACCGCTTTTAGTTCTCTGGGGAATCACCATGCTGCTTTCCACAATAGTTACATTAATTTGCACTCCCACCAACAGTGTATAAGAGTTGTCTTTTCTTTACAACCTCACCAGCATCTGTAATTTTTTGATCCTTTGATAATAGTCATTATTATTGGTGTGAGATGATATGTGACATATGGTTTGTGTTTGTCCCCACCAAAATCTTAACTTGAATTGTAGCTCCTAGAATTCCCACAAGGGGACGGGACCCAGGGGGAGGTAACTGCATCATGGGAGCCAGTCTTTCCCATGCTATTCTCATGATAGTGAATAAATTTCAGGAGATCTGATGAGTTAAGCAGGGGATTTTGCTTTTGCTTCTTTCTCATTTTCTCTCGCTGCTGCAATGTAAAAAGTGCCTTTCAGCTCCCGTCATGATTCTGAGGCCTTCCTAGCTATGTGAAACTGTAAGTTCAACTAAACTTCTTTTTCTTCTCAGTCTCAGGTATGTTATTATCAGCAGGGTGAATACAGGCTAATACAGTAAATTGGTACTAATAGTGTGAGGCATAGCTGAAAAAATATCCAAAAATGTGAACACAACTTTGGAACTAAGTAACAGGTAGAGGTTGGAATAGTTTGGAGGGCTCAGAATACAGTAATATTTGGGAAAGTTTGGAACTTCCTAGACTTGTTGAATGGTTTTGTCCAAAATGCTGATAGTGATATGAACAGTAAGATCCAGGATGAAGTGGTCTCAGGTGGAGATGAGGTACTTTTTGGGAACTGGAACAAAGGTGACTCTTGCTATATTTCAGGAAAGACATGGGTGGCATTTTGCCCCTGCCCTAGAGATTTGTGATACTTTAAACTTGAGACAGATGATTTAGGGTATCTGGCCAAAAAAAAAAAAAAAAAAAAAAAAAAAAAAAAAAAAAAAAACTTTCTAAGTAGCAAAGTAGTTAAGAAATAACTTAGGTACTCTTAAAGGCATTCCGTTTTAAAAGGGAAACAGCATAAAAGTTTAGAAAATTTGCAGCCTGACTATGCAATAGAAAAGAAACACCCATTTTCTGAAGAGAATTCAAGTCAGCTGCAGAAATTTGCATAAGGAGCTAGGAGCCTAATGTTAATCCCCAAGACCATGGGAAAAATGTCTCCAGGGCATGTCAGAGGTCTTCACAGCAGCCCCTCCCATCACAGGGCCCGAGACCCTTGAGGAAAAAGTGGTTTTGTGGGCAGGGTCCAGGGTCCCCCATGCTGTGTGCAGCTTAGAAACTTGATGCTCTTTGTCTCAGTTGCTCCAGCCATGGCTGAGAAGGGACAACATAGAGCTTCGGAGGGTAGAAACCCCAAGCCTTGACAGCCTCCACGTGGTGTTGAGCCTGCAGATGCACATAAGCCAAGGACTGAGTTTTGGGAACCTCTACCTAGATTTCAGAAGATGTATGGAAATGTCTGAATGCTCAGGCAAAAGTTTGCTGCAGGGGCGAGGCCCTCATGAAGAACCTCTGCTAGGGAAGTGCAGAAGGAAAATGTGGGATCGGAGCCTCTACACGGAGTCCCTACTGGGACACTACCTAGCAGAGCTGTGAGAAGAGGGCCAAAATCCTCCAGACTCTAGAAAGGTAGATCCACTGACATCTTCTGCTGTGTGTCTGGAAAAGCTGCAGATACTCAATGCCAGTCCATGAAAGCAGACAGGAGAGAGGCTATATCTTGCAAAGCCAGAGGGGTGGAGCTGCCCAAGACCATCAGTACCCATCTCTTGCATTGGCGTGACCTGGATGTGAGACCCAGAGTCAAAGGAGATCATTTTGGAGCTTTAAAATTTGACTGCTGCTTTGGATTTTAGCCTTGTATGGGCCCTGTAGCCCTTTGTTTTGGCTAACTTCTTATATTTGGAACAGCTATATTTGCCTAATACCTATATCCCCATTTTATCTAGGAAGTAACTAGATTGCTTTTGATTTTAAAGGCTCATAGGTGGAAGGGACTTGCCTTATCTCAGATGAGACTTTAGACTGTGGTCTTTTGGGTTAATGTTGAAATGAGTTAAGACTTTGGGGGACTCTTGGGAAGGCATGATTGGTTTTGAAATGTGAATTCAATTGTTGTGGGAGGGACCTGGGGGGAGGTAATTGAATCAGGTGGATGGTCTTTCTTGTGCTATTCATGTGATAGAGAATAAGTATCATGAGATTTGTGGGTTTATAAGAGGTTTCCACTTTTGCTTCTCTCATTTGCTCTTGCTGCCACCATGTAAAAAGTGCCATTCACCTCCCACCATGATTCTGAGACCTCCCCTACCATGTGGAACTGCAAATTCGATTAAAACTCTTGTTTTTCTCAGTCTCTGGTATATCTTTATCTGCAGCGTGAATGCAAACTAACATAGTATTTCACTGTGGTTTTTATTTGCATTTCTCTAATAATCAATGATACTGAACTTTTTTTCACGTTTTTTGGCCAAATGTATGTCTTCTTTTGAAAAATGTCAGTTAATATACTTTGCCCACTTTTGAATGTGTTGTTTTCTGTTGTACATTTGTTTAAGTTCCTTATAGATGCTGATATTAGACCTTTGTCAGGTGTGTAGCTTGCAAATATTTTCTCCCATTCTGTTGGTTATATATTTACTTTGTTAATAGTTTCTTCTGGTGTGCCAAAGCTCTGAAGTTATTTAGCTCCCATTTGTCAATTTTTGCTTTTGTTCTGATTGTTTTTGGTGTCTTTGTCATGAAATATTTTCTTGTTCCTATGTTCAGGATGGCATTGCATAGGTTGTCTTCCAGGGTTTTTATAATTCTTTTTTTATATTTAAGTCTTTAATCCATCTTGAGATGAAATTTGTATATGGTGTAAGGAAAGGGTCCAGCTTAAATCTTCTGCATATGGCTATCCAGTTATTACAGCACCATTTATTGAATAGGGTGTCATTTCCCCATTGCTTGTTTTTGTCAGCTTTGTCAAAGATCAGATGGTCATTGACGTGCTTATTTCTAGGCTCTCTATTCTGTTTCGTTGGTCTATGTGTCTGTTTTTGTATGAGTACCATGCTGTTTTGGTCACAGTATCTTTATAGTATAGTTCAAAGTCATGTAACATTATTTCTCCAGCTTTGTTTTTTGTTTAGGATTGACTTGACTGTTTGGGCTCTTTTTTGGTTCCATATATATATTTAATTTTTTTTTCTAGTTCTGTAAAGAATGTTATTGGTAGTAGCAATATTACTGAATCTGTAAATTGTTTTTGGTAGTATAGCCTTTAATGATGCTAATTCTTCCTATGCATGAGCATGGGATATTTTTAAATTTGTTTTTGTGTTCTCTGATTTCTTTGAACATTTTTTTATAATTCTCATTGTAGAAGTCTTTCACTTCCCTAGTTAGCTGTATTTTATTTTGCATGTGTGGCAACTGTGAGTTGGATTACTGTTCTAATTTGGCTCTCAGTTTGGTTGTTGGTGGTGTATAGGAATGCTACTGATTTTTGTACATTGATTTTAAAATCTGAAAATTTGCTGAGGTCATTTATGACCTTTGCTGAAAGAAATTTTGGGCCAAAATATGGAGTTTTCTAGATATATAATATGTCATGTGCAAAGAAAAGTTAGTTTGATTTTCTCTCTCCAGTTGGATGCCCTTTATTTTTTTCTCTTGCCTGATTGCTCTGGTTAGGATTTCCAATAATATACTGAATAGAAATTATGAGAGAGGGCATTCTTGTCTTCTGCCGGTTTTCAAGGGGAATGCTTCCAGCTTTTGCCCATTCAGTATAATGTGGGTTGCGGTTTTGTCATAGATGGCTCTTATCATTTTTAGGTATATTCCTTCAATACCTAGTTTATTGAGAGTTATCAATATAAAGGGATGTTGAATTTTCAAAAGACTTTTCTGCATCTATTGAGGTAATTAAGTGATTATTTTCTTAGTTCTGTTTATTTGATGAATCACATTTATTGATTTTCATATGTTGAACCAAGCTTGCCTCCTAGGGATGAAGCTGACTTGCCTATGGTGGATTAGCTTTTTGATGTGTTGCTGCATTCAGTTTGCAAGTATTTTATCTAGGATTTTTGTATCAATGTTCATAAAAAATATTGGCCTGGGCCCAGTGTGATGTAATCACGCCTGTAATCCCAGCACTTTGGGAGGCTGAGGCAGGTGGATCATGAGGTCAAGAGATCGAGACCATCCTGGCCAACATGGTGAAACCCAGTCTTTACTAAAAATACAAAAATTAGCTGGGTGTGGTGGTATGCTCCTATAGTCCCAGCAACTCGGGAGGTTGAGGCAGGAGAATTGCTTGAACCTGGGAGGCAGAGGTTGCAGTGAGCTGAGATCACGCCACTGCACTCCAGCCTGGTACCTAGTGACAAAGCGAGACTCTGTCTCAAAAACAAACAAACAAAAAAAGAATATTGGCCTGAAGTGTTCTTTTTTTGTTGCGTCTCTGCCAGGTTTTGGTATCAAGATGATGCTGGCCTTATAGATATGAATTGGGAAGAAGTCCCAACTCCTCAATTTTTTGAAAAGTTTCTGTAGAAATTGCACCAGCTCATCTTTGTACATCTGGTAAAATTCAGCTGTGAATCCATCAAATCCTGGGCTTTTTCTGGTTGGTAGGCTATACATTACTGATTCAATTTTGGAGCTCATTATTTGTCTGTCCAGGGAATCAATTTATTCCTGGCTCAGTTTTCAAAGGGTGCATTTGTCCAGGAATTTATCTACCTCTTCTAGGTTTTCTAATTTGTATGCATAGAGGTGTTCATAATGATTTCTGCTGGATTTTTTTTTTCTTTTAATTTTAATTTCTGTGGGGTCAGTAGTAACATTCCCTCTGTCATTTATAATTGTGTTTATTTGGATCTTCTCTTTTTTCCTTACTAGTCTACCTAGTGACCTACCTAATTTATTACTTTATTCAGAAAACCAATTTCTGGATTCATTTATTTTTTGTTAATGATTTTTCATGTCTCAGTTCAGCTTTGGTTCAGTTCAGCTCTGATTTTTGTTATTTCTCATCTTTTGCTAGTTTGGGGGTTAATTTTTTTCTGACTTCTCTAATTCTTTCAGTTGTGGAGTTAAGTTGTTAATATGACATCTTTTTTACTTTTAGATATGGGCACTTAGTGTACCAGAGGTGCTCATGTTGTATTTTTCTTCTCATTATTTTCAAAGAGCTTTTTGATTTTTGCCTTAATTTTATTTTTTACCTAAAAGTTATAGAAGACCATGCTGTTTAATTTCCAAGTAATTGTATGATTTTGAGTGATTTTATTTGTGTTGACTTGTATTTTTATTGTGCTGTGGTCCAAGAATGTGTTATGATGTTGGTACTTTTACTATTGTCAAGGATTGCTTTATTTCCAATTACATGGTTGTTTTTGGAGTAGATGTGATGTAGACATTAAAAAAAAAACCATATATTCTGTTGGTTTTGGGCAAACATCTATCAGCTCTATTTGGTGTAATGCTATGATTAGGTGTTGAATATTTTTGTTTATTTTCTGCCTCAATAATCTTTTTAATATTGTCAGCAAAGTATTGAAATCTCCCCCTATTATTATGTGGGAGTTTATGTCTCTTTGTAGGTCTCCAAGAACTTGCTTTATAAATCTAGGTGCTCCTGTGTTGGGTGCATATATATTTAGAATAGATATGGTCTTCTTGTCTAATTGAATCCTTTACCATTATGTACTGCCCTTCCTTGTTTTTTATATCTTTGCTGGTTTTAAATGTGTTTTGTCCGAAATTAGGATTGCAACCCCTGCTTTTTTCTGTTTTTCATTTGCTTACTACGTTTTTTTTTTTGTCCACTAGCTTATTTTGATCCTCTGTGTCATTATGGGTGAGATGGATCTCTTAAAGATAGCTTACTTCACAGTAAGCTATCTTTTTAATCCAGCTTACCAGTCTCTGCCTTTTTAGTGTGGCATTTAGTCAGTATACCCTCTAGGTTAGCAAGATCTCCTGTAAGGCTGGTTAGTGGGAATGAAGTCTATCAACAATTTGCTTATCTGAAAAGGATTTTATTTCTCCTTCACTTGGGAAGCTTAGTTTAGCTGGATATAAAATTCTAGCTTGAAGATTTTTTTTTTACAGAATGTTGAACTTAGGCCCCCAATCTCTACTGGCTTATAGGGTTCTGGTTAAGAGGACTGCTGTTAGTTTGATGGGGTTCCCCTTGTAGTAACTTGCTCTTTTTAGCTTGCTGCCTTTAACATTTTTTCTTTCATTTCAGCCTTGGAAAGTCTGATGATTATCTGCCTAGGGCATGATCTCTTTGGGTAGAATCTTTGGGAACTCTCTATTTCCTGAATTTTACTGTGGGCCTCTCTATCAAGGTTCGGGAATTTTTTATGGATGATATATTGAAACATATTTTTCAAGTTGTTTGCTTTCTACCCCTGCCTTTCAGGGATGCCAGTGATTTATAGATTTGGCCTCGTTGCATAATCCCATACTTCTCAGAGGTTTCATTCATTTTTATTATTTTTTCTTTATTTTTGTCTGATGTCTTACTTCAGAGAATCAGTCTTCAAGTTCTGAGACTCTTTCTTCAGTTTGTTTCATCCTGCTGTTAATACTTGTGATTACATTGTGAAATTATTGTGTTATGTTATTTAGCTCTGTCAGACCCATTAGGTTCTTTTTTTATACTGGCTATTTGTCCTTCAGCTCCTGTATCACTATATTGTGATTCTTATTTTCCTTGGATTGGATTTTGTCATCCTCCTGAATCTCAGCAATCTTTGGTCCTAGCTATATTTGGAATTCTATTTCTTTCATTTCAGCTAGTTTGGTTTGGTTAAGGTACAGTGATTTTGGCAGACCTATGACACTCCAGCCATTTCAGTTACTAGAATTCTTGCATTGGTTCTTTCTCATTGCTGCATGTGGGTGTCCCTTTAAGTGCAGTGTAGATTGATTACAGTCAATAAACTTATTTTCTGGATATTTTCATCAGCCAAGGCATTGTGTACGGTCTTTATTTGAAGCAGACTTTTTGTACTTGGTTTCAGACGTCGGTATATTGGTGAGGTATTTTTGGTGTTGAAGCTTTGGGGTTTGATTTAGCATGTGACATTTAGGTAGACCATTGCTCAGTTGTATGGCTCTTCTATGTTTCCTCACATTTTCAGCTGTGTTCCCTCTCAGTGTTCTGAAAGTGTGGGTATCTCTACCCCTTAAGTGCTGGCTGTAGTTTATGACTTGGCATTCTTAGGCAGCTCACTGCCCCTCTGCAACAATCTCAGTGTTTATGTTTCTTCTTTAACTAAGAGGCAGCAGAGGAAGAGATCTTAGCAGTGGTTGTGACCAAGGGTTATTTGCATGACTTTGGGGGCTACATCCCAGAGAGATGAAGGTCAGCACATGCTCCGTGCATTCATCCCAAGATGATGGGTTTGTGCTGTGTGCACAGGCCATGGGTTCCTTGTCAGGTGACAAGCAGTTGGCAATGTGTAGCACCCATGGGAGATGGATTGACCTCATCTCCTTGGGTTGACTGCAGTTTGTTGGAGGTATGAATAAGGCACTTGGGGTCTTTGGTCCTTTATTAGTCCAAGGGTGGCATGGCCAATTCCCTTGCAGAGACTGTTGCAGAGAGGTTTTCAGTTGCCCCTGGAGGCTCTGTCCAGGTTTGATAGCTCATGTAGGGGATGGCTAGAGGCTCAGGTCTGCAGAACCAGTCCAGTGTGAAGACATGGGTATGGGCAATTGTGTAACAGTCTGGCCACTTTTCCATATAGCTGCTGCAGTATGCTTGGTGTCTGCTCTAGTCCCTAGTCACCTCAGATTTTCCAGAACCTGGAGGTGTCAATGATGAAAGAAAACAACAAAATGGCAGTCTATCCCTCCCTCTGGAGCTTTATCTCAAAGAGGCACAAACCTGTTGCCAGCCCAAAGACACCTATAGGAAGTAGCTGGAGACCCCATTTGGGAGGTTCTGCCCAGGGAGGAGGAATGAAATTGAGACTCACTTTAAAAAAGCAGTCTAGCGACATTTTGGTAGAGCAGCTGTGCTGTGCTGGGGGTCCACTTCAGCACCCACATTGCTTCAGACATTCTGAAGCCCAGAGGTTAGAAATTTCATGTCACCCTAACAGCAAAAGATGGCAGCCTGCTTCTTCCTCTGGAAGTGCCACTCTGTGGGGAATCAGATCTCTGTTAGCTGGAGACCTTGGGTGGGGGTGGCTGGAGGCCCCAGTTGGGAGGTCTTGTCCAGTGAGGAGGAATGAGATCCAACATTCATTTAAAGCAGGAGAGTCTGCCTATATTTTGGTAGAGCAGCTGTTCTATGCTAGGGGATACCTTCTGCCCTGGGTGGGCTTAGACTCTCCAAAGCCTGAAGGCTGGGACAGCTAAGACATCCAAACAGCAAAGATGGCAGCTCTCTCCCAAGGAGCTCCTTATTAGAGCAGTGCAATGCTGCTACTGGTAGCTAGCTGGAATTCCAAGCCAGTGGGTCTTGCCTTGAGAGGTGCTCTGGAAGTGGGGCCTGCAGGCCATTGCTGCTCATCCCCATGGATTCATCCTCCTTCCTAGGGGTATGTACAGGAGTCTAACCTTCCACTTTGATGGAGCTGCAGCTACTTCTGTCAGAAAGCTGGAGCATCTAAGGCTCCAGGGTCTCCACACATGCCTGAGCAGCTGCTCTGCTGAGACTTCATGTAGCTCTGTCTGTCAGACTGAAGACTGAAAGCCCTGGTGGAGTCGGTTCAATAGGAGCTCTCCTGACTTGAGGGTTACAAAGATCTTTGGGAGAAGGATGGTTTCCCAGGGTCATGCATTCACTCACCACTTCCCTGGGCAGGGGAGTCACTCCTAAGTGGCTGGTTGTCCTATCTTGCTTTTCTTCATTGTCTGTGATTTGGGTTGTTTTCTTGATTAGTCCCAGTGTGAGTATCTGGATGTTTCATTTGAAGATGTTGTATTTGCTGGACCCTCTGTTTCTCTGTGCAGGAGCCATCCACACTGGCTGCTTCTTTCTTGGTCACTTCCCTCTAGATAGTTCTGACTCATCAATTTTATACTATTATTTCTATATTTTGAAAAATAAATCTAGATTTCCCATCTAAGTGGTTACTAACTACTTTTTAACAAAATTAATCATTACAAATAAAACTTCAAATTAAATGATATTCTGGGTAAAACACCAAAAAGTCATTCATCTATTTCATTAAATTAGCTTGTTAAATTAATTTTCTAGGTTAATTTAAATTAATAAAACATATACATGAATAATTTTCCAGGTGAAAATAGGATGTTTGTTTATAGGAAGGAAGGGATATAATAATGCCATTCAAATACAAACCAGCAGAGAAGAAAACATGTTCTAATAACATTCTTAATGTTTGCTTATAAAGGTGTTTCTCTGTAAACCTCTTTCACTCCCTGAAAGAAAACAGTTTATGATACATCTTAAAAACAATATAAAATAAAAACTTGCACCACAAAGTTACAAAAACAAAACAAAGCAAGTTTTAAGAAATGGGTATACATTGGGAAAAAGGAAGACATATAGTATTTAGGAAGTGCTATCTCCAGATACTGAAATTGTAAAAGTTTCCAAATAAAGCCATTTTTGCATAAATAAATTTATTTTACCGAGTCCTCAGCTCTTGAGAAAAATATAGGATTTCCCTACTCTGCGTGACACTGTCATGGTGGATATGTAACCTCATAAAAAATAAAAATTAAAAAAAAAGAGAAAAATATAGGATTTCCCTTAGCACTGTATTAGCTCCTTCTCTACTGCTATAAAGAAATACTTTAGAATAGATAAAGAAAAGAGGTGTAATTAGCTCATATTTCAACAGGCAATACAGGTACCACAGCGAGGGAGGCCTCAGAAAACTTTCATCTATGATGGATGGCAAAGGGGAAGTAAACATATCCTGCTTGGCTGGAGCAAGAAGAAATGAAGTGGGAGGAAGTCTCACGAGAACATCTTATCAATAGAACAGTAAGGGAAAACCCACCCCCATGATTCAATCTTCTCCTACCGGGTTACTCTTCCAACACTGGGGCTTATGATTAGATATGAGATTTGGATAGGTGCACAAGTCCGCACCATATCAAGCATGAATAAACACATTATCAGCCATATTTTAAGATACTTCAGATGGGCTGGGCATGGTAACTTACTCTTTGAATCCCAGTACTTTGGGAGGCTGAGGCAGGAGAATTGTTTGAGGGCTGGAGTTCAAGATCACCCTGGGTACAATAGCAAGATTTCAACTCTCCAAGGAGTAAAAAATAAAGATATATAATTTTCCAGGAATAATGGCATGTGCTTACTGTCCAAGCAACTTGGGAGGCTGAAGAAAGAGGATCCCTTGAGCTCAGGAGTTTGAGGCTACAGTGAGCTATGATTATGCCACTGCACTCTAGCGTGGGTGATGGTAAAAGACCTTGTCTATAAAATATTAGAAAGAAAACCTTCATATACTTCAGTTGTTTGTGAATAATTGCTCAACAGATTTTATGTCAGAGAAGAATAGTGACAGTGAAAATTAATATTGTTCAATAATTATATTAGTTTATAGAAATTATTCAAATTTAATATTACTAAGCTCTTCTTAAAGGTGCATTGTACTCAGAAACTACTACACTTTAAAGTAACTTTTTATATTTTTTCAGTAATTAAAACATAAACTAGGCTTATATTTTCATTAATGTTTCTACTTACAAAGCACAAATATTCAGTTTAGAACAATAGAAAAAATATTTACTAAAGTCGGTTTTAAATTATAGAATGTTACTATATAGCCAAAACTATGTTTATTGATTTAGGAATACTAAGTCATTATTCTTAACATTTTTAGTAAATAGTGAGAATATTTACTTAAGAGAAGTAATAAATGTTGAGTTTATACAGCTAAATAATATAAAGTTGAAGTTTTTAATATCCCCAAATTATTTTACAAATATATCCTCATACTAAAATGAGAAATAGAATTCTGGAACAGAAAAATTCTTAAACTGATACTGCATCTAAATTATTTTATGCATAATAAAATGTGCATATTTCATAGATATTTTTACTTTAAATACTATATTTTCCACTTGGTTGTGAACAAGAGGCCATATAATTCATCTTGAATATTCAATGTTGTAAAGGACAGAGAATTTTGTATATTTAACAACACCACCTTTCCTTCAGGCCAACTTTCTACGCATAAGCCATCTATGTTTGATACATTATGCTACACTTAAAAGGCGGAGCCGATTATCACGGAGAAAAAAGAGAACAACACACTATTTGTTGTTTGTATATAAAATAGGTTGAACATAAAACAATAGGAAAATAAAGATATACCATGTAAACATGAAATATAACAATATAAGAAAGAAGTGGATTTCAAGAAAAAGAATACTGTTATGTTTAAAGAGGGGCATTTCAGCAAAATAGGCAGCTCATTAAACCCACAATAATCAAGGCAGTGTGACATCAGTATAAAACTACGTATTCCAAAACATAAACATGGAAGCTACAATACTTCCGTAACCTGGGACTGCAGAAAGTTTCATATTCTGGGCTATGCAAAAGATTCTTAAACAGGATACCAAAAGCTCTAATAAAGAATAATGTACTAGGGCAGGGCTCGGTGGCTCACGCCTGTAATCCAAACACTTTGGGAGGCCGGGGCGGGCGGATCGTGAGGTCAGGAGATCAAAACATCCTGGCCATGGTGAAACCCCATCTCTACTATTAAAAAAAAAAAAAAAAAAAATAGCTGGGCGTGGTGGCACCTGCCTGTAGTCCCAGCTACCCAGCAGGCTGAGGTAGGAGAATCACTTAAATCTGGGAGACGGAGGTTGCAGTGAGGAAAGATCCTGCCACTGCACTCCAGCCTGGCTAAAGAGCAAGACTCCATCCCAAATAATAATAATATATTAGATTTATTGTTTTTTAAATCTGCCTTTGGAAAGAATCTGTCCAGAATATGTAAGGGTCTCTTACAACTTAATAATGCAAATTTGATAAAATTTTTGAGTGAATACTTCATAAGAAAGGTCAACACACAACTAACAAATACATTAAAATGCTGTAAGTATTAGCCTTGAGAAAATGCAGATTAAAACCACAATTAATTTCCACTTTACACATATTAGAAAGGCTAAAATTATACAGATTGACAAGAAAAATTGATCATAGGCTTGTAAAGCATACATTGCTGGTAGGAATATAAAATGGTATAACTACTTTGGAAAATAGTTTATAGGCCGTTTATAAAGCTAAAGATATAACTTACCATATGCTCCAGCAGTTCCTCTCCTAGGTATTTACTTAAGTTATGTAACCTAAGTCTGCTAAATATGTATAAACAAATGTTCATAGTAGCTTTATTCATAATAGTCAAAAACTGAAAGTAACATTCATTGGTGAATACACAAACAAAAATAGGCATATTTATACAATGGGATACATTTAAGCAATAAAAAGGAACAAATTTCTCATTCACACAGAAGAGTATGCTGAGTTAAAGAAGCCAAACACAAAGAAAGGAAACATTCTCTGTTTCTTCTATTTTTCTGGAACAAGAAAAAAATATATCAATTTTTATAGGCAGAAACATTTTAACGTTCATGTTGGTGTCTCTCTTTGATTTTCCTCTGTTAATTAATCTTTTATTTTAGAAACACTGTTCCTAAAAAAGAAAATCTAAGACAGAATTATTTGACCTGTGGTTAAATTATGTTTCTTGTGTTACTTTTTAAACTATTGGAGTCTAAAAATTCATATTTTGTGGTAGATGCTACTTCTGATAATATGCATTTGGCTAAAAAATCTAGATCATAGAGAGTGATTTAAAAATTGGTTGTGCTTTCAGTTTGGTCACTAGTAAATAACCACAGTAGGGATTTTCACCTGGGATGACACTCAAAATATTAAAAGTATATACATATAGACAGAATCTAATGCTTGCCCTGGTTCCTCTCCTTGTGTTTTGGGAACTGCTTTAGATTTCAGTCCACTTTAGTAATGGAAAGGAAGTTACAGTTTTGAAGAAAATAAGAAAAAAAAAAAAAAAAAAAAAAAAACACAAATACAACAAACAAGCTTTACATGGATAGTGCTTGAAAGAGAAGAAAAGGTGCAGAAAAAGAAGAAAGAAAAATCAGGAAATAGAGTAAAGATACATAAACTACCAAATAAGTGGCTGGGAGATAGGATTTGAAAATTTGTTAAAAATAAGAAAAAATGGAAGTACAACCCTGATGTAAAATGTTATATAGGTGAAGGATTTTAAAGAGATTTTACTCTATGTTTTCTGTTATCATTTTCCTCATTTATTAATTGATTTTGCTTTTACAGAAAAGCTACATAAATTTTCAATTTTTACAAAAGTCAGATTTTTTATTATTTTGGATCTGTTCCTATGCAAAGTTTATCTTCAAATGTCTCAGTTTCATTTTTATCAGCCATATGTTGGTAATTGGGGGTTACAATATGGCCTTAGATTTTTGGGCATTATCAGGCAATTATCTCTTCATTAGAATTGTGCCTCTCATTCTTGGTTGTGCCTTCTTCCAAATTTTAAAAATTGTGCCTAATTTATTTTAAGGAAAATAAACTTCTGTTCAAAAATCTACTTACAATGGTTAATTAAAAACAATTATTTCTCTTACAATAGCAAAATTTTTGATGAAATACAGTTGGTTTAGAAAACCAGTATGTATAGTGAAAACAATAATTTTAAAAATGTATATCTCAGAAAGGTATGTTTTAATGTTTTGAAAAATTAAGCATGAAATTATCACCAAAACACTGAAAAGCCCAAACAAACCAGAAATGAAAAAAAGATATCATTTTATTTTACACTTTCTTTTATTTCCTAGCTTTATAACTTCCTTTTATTTCCTAACTTTATAACTTCCTTTCATTGTGAAAATAAGGTAAACTTATTACAAAATAATCAGAAAAAATATATTCACCACAAGAATATATAGAATAATCATAACCTCAATCATCTTATGCTGGATTTGGTGCCTATCCACTTACATACAGATATTTGCATACTGTGATCATATTATTATTATTAAATAGAATCATATTGTACACACTGCTGTTGAATTTACCATGATCTATTTAAGAGGTCCACTTATTTGAAGATTCAAATAAGCTTTAACAGTTTTGTTTGCAGCTACTGTGAGGTGATTTGATGACTAGGACTGGGAGTGGTATGCTCTAACCTGCCGTATTCCAGTGACCAGATTTTAATCACGTGAGTGTGTCTAGGAGAAAGGCAGGCAAGAAACCTGGTCTATCTGCACCAGAGTTGTGTTTCTGTGGTTTTCCAAATGAGAGTAGAAAGAAGAAAACTGAAATAATTGACTAAAACAAACATTTGAAAAATAAGCTAACTGAAAAATAAATAATCTTGTTTAAATCACATGGTGGTGAAAATTTCTCCAATGGACATATTAAAAAATAAAATGAGTAAGAATAATTACTTTGCATCAATCATACTTATAACTGACCTATTTTGATAAAGTATATATATATTTTTTGAGATGGAGTTTTGCCCTAGTTGCCCGGGCTGGAGTGCAGTGGCATGATCTCAGTTCACTGCAACCTCTGCCTCCTGGGTTCAAGTGATTCTTCTGCCTTAGCTTTCCAAGTAGGTGGGATTACAGGCATGCACCACCATTCCTGGCTAATTTTGTGTTTTTAGTAGTGACAGGGTTTCTGCATGTTAGTCAGGCTGATCTTGAACTCCTGACCTCAGGTGATCGGCCAGCCTAGGCCTCCCAAAGTGCTGGGATTACAGGAGTGATCCACCATGACTAGCCAATAAAGTATAATTTAACCAATTACTTAGATTTACTTTATTAATATTTACTGTGTCCAGAGTATTTTCATACCTACTATATTGCTTAAGTTTCTAAAGGAAGAAGCAAGTCTTGAAAAAGAACTGAATGATTAAACCAAAAAATCATAAATAGAAGACTTTAGTTGTAACTGCCCAAAAACCCAGAAGTGGCAGGGAACTCTCAAGTTTAAGCAGATCTATTTTATCCCCAATATTGTTTCTCTTTGATACTTTTTCCTGAAGCAAAGGCTTCTGATAAGTCAGATGTAATTGAACAAAATAAAAAAATATGTCCTTCTATGCAAAGGTTGCCAAACTATATTTGAATTTGTATAAAACTTTAAATTGTTTCCTTCTCTTTTATATTCAAGGCATGCCAGTTGATGATGTTGTAAATTTTCTCATGTCCATGACTCTGTGTCTGTAATCTTTGTAGATGGAGAACATTGTGTTAGAATTTTCAACAGTGCCCTCATGGCAGCAGATAAAATTGGAACTGGTATAGTGCAGTTGGGATGGTGGTTTGGCTAAACATAAAGTTAGAGAACGTGAGCCACAAACTTAGAACCTACGAGGAGCAAAGCATTGTCTTATTCATTGCTATGTCCTTGACACTTATAGTTCCTATTACACAGTAGATATTCAATAATGATTTTTGATAAGTTAAATGATAATATGATTTATCCTGAGAGCTTTGAGATGTATGTATTCTAAGCTTTTGGTTGAGAAATAAATGGCACAGCTCATCTTATGTCATTGCTATGTATAGAAAGAGGCAGTTGTTCTACACGGGCAAAATAAGCTTATTTTGGAATTAGACTGCCTTGGTTCCAATACCTGCTCTGCTACTTACAAGTTTTGTGGTGTTGGGCAAAATGTGAACCTCTGTGTAATAATTTATCAACTAAAAAATAAGTGATTATAATAGTGCATATTTAGTAAGGGTGATGTGATAATCTAATGTGTTTCTATTAGTGCCTGAGGCAATATAAGAGCTGAATGGACAGCGCTTATCTCAGTTTAATGAAATGTATAGTTAAGTCATGTGCCCACTTAATAAACAGTCTAATATTATTAACACCTGACAAGTAACTCCAAATGTATATGGCACAAAGGTTGTTAGTGATTAATAAATTAATCAGTAGTTTATCTCTCAAAAAACACTTAAGAAAGTAAATGGCTTAAGGTTTATGTTTCTAAAACATTTTAAATCTACTCACTTATTCTTTGTGCTTTTCTGTATAGGAGCTGTAGTCTCCTATACAGCTTTCCTGTTTCAGTCAGAAGAGATTACTTCTTATCATATTTCAGAACAAGTAATAGAAATAAAATGTAAATAGGCAGGTTGATTGATAGATGTTAGATAAATATATAAACATAATTTTAATGTTTCAGAAAATAGTAATATTAAGTTGCCCAAAGATGGACACCAGGATGCTGTACAATGGAAATATGAACTATAAAGAGATGACTTTCAATAAAGTAGTATACTTTCAAACTCCACTTTCTTTACAAATTATGAATATAGATTAGATTTGGGCTCGTGTCAAAGTAATTTTCCAAGGTGGGAATCTTGCTGCTAGTCACTTTTATTCATTTTATTTGTTTGGATTCACCTTTTTAGTGAAAAATTACACATCGGTTTCCAGATTTTCTCAGTTGAATGAACATAGTAAACCCAATCCCCAAGTCTCAGAAGTGGAAAGGTAACTGTTAATGTCATCAGCCTGGGAATGTGAAGCTGAAATTGGTGCTATTCAAACAGTGCCACTAGTCACTTTCCATATAGAAATATGATTCAAGGGTCTCCAAAGAGTTTCTTTACAGAAATAGTAAAATGGCTTTCCATTGTATAAGCTGGTCATCTTTTATCAAAGAAAATATAGCTGGTTGGTCATTCTGTGCAATGAGAGATTGAATTTATTCTATAGTTCAATGAGGAGTGCAAAAAGTAGAATATGGTGATAACAGCCTTCTTGAGTTTGCATTTATGTCATTCTAATTCTGTTGCTCTTAGGCAAAAGTCAGTAAAGATTCAGGAATTTTACATGATTCTTTAAAAACCTCCAAGAAAAAAACCCAGTAATATTTAAACTAATAAGACTTTTTAAATTAATACATTTTATATGAATATGTACTTTGTGGAATTCTTAATCTTTTAGATATAGTCTTATAACATTACCTCTTATTTCTCTTATCCCAAGATAGAATATAAAAATTCAAATAAGTTTGAGGAAATGTGCAATTAATCCTAGTCCTTTTGGAATATTCACATCACAGTTCACTATTGTCTCCATTGGAAACTGTAATTACTTGAGCTCTCGAATGGATATTATTCTCAGATAATAACCAAATAAGGACAAGATAATATATTCTTGGAAATTTATAATACAAATTACAAAATATATACTTAAAACAGAAAAAAAAAAAGAGATGATTGAAGACTCAGAGTAGCTTTCAAAATGGTGTAATATGATTAGTATTGTGGGTACAACCATAGATTTATGAGTAAGTAGACCCAGACAACTGTGTTCATTGTATCTTGCAACAGGGTTTTCCAAGTAATTTAAGTACTCTATTGTGTTTTTTAATCATTAAAATTAGAATAATGACATTATAATGATATGAGATTGTTATGAAAATTACATAAGGCAATTATCTGTATTTTATGAAATTATAATGGATGAGTTTAGATACATCACTTTTTAATTTGAAATCACAAAGATTTATCATAGAAGTATTTACTTTTCACCCACAAATATTTATTTCCTGAAATAGGGCCGACATTTCTTCCAAGATTGAGTTTTAAAAATAATCATTATGTAATAAGTGCTGAATCACCGTAAGGCCAAGGGTGATTGGTTGGTAAAATTTTATGGTTGGTAAGATATAGACAAGGTCAAACTAAAACAGATGCCAAGTATGAGCTGCCAGGAAGTAAGAACTATTACAGAACAGCTGATTATCAACCCAACAAAAAGATAAATATATAGAAAAAAAAATTATGTCATTTATAACAAATTTGCATAGATTATGAACATCTTAATGATTTCCATAGAATTTTCTGTATTTAATGTATTTTAACGCAATAATTTTTTTATGTTTGTTTTTGTTTATTAGTTTGTTTTGCTCTAATGTAGGAATATATTTGGATTTTTAAACTAGTCTAAGATGCATTGTGATAGGTGCGTTTTAAGATTATAGCTGCCATTTGTTAACTGAATGCATCAATCAAAAATTATTTATTTTTATTCTTTAGAAATATACTGGTTGTGTATTATTAATAATTTGACTAAATTACATATTTTTCTCTATATTACAATAATTGTTATATGGGGTTTCTTACACATTTTACTATCCTTTCTACATTTTAGAATTTTTGTGAAGTTTAGTAAAATATTGACTGATAATGATTTTGAAATTGTACTTTATATTCTGGAATAAAGATTGGCAGACTTTTTCATTAAAAAGCTAGACACTATACAGTATAGGTTTGAGAAACATATGGCTCTGTCTCAAAGATTTAACTTTGCTGTTGACGGTGAAACAGCCTTAGATAAAATGTGAATGAATTTGAGCAACTGAGCTAAAATAAAACTAAGTGTATGAAAACAAGCTGCTGGGCTAGATTTGGTTCATGGGCCTCGGCTGTTGAATCCCTGTCCTGGGAGCATTCTTTCCCCACCCACAGGGATGGCTGTGGAAAAGTAATCTGTATTGGTCAAGATTCTTTAGCGAAACAAAACCAACAAGGTATGTATGTACATATGCATGTATGTATATGTATGTGTGTGTGTGTGTGTGTGTGTGTGTGTGTGTGTGTGTATTATGGGAATTGGCTCATGTAATTACAGAGGTCAAGGAGTCCCACAGTCTGTCATCTGGAAGCTGGATGAAAATTTTTTTTCACTGGAAGAAAATCAGTGCTGTAATTCAGTCCAAATATGAAGGCCTGAGAACCAGAAGAAATATGGTAGAAGTTTCAGAATTCAAATACTTAAGCACCTGAAGTTCCCATGTGTGAGAACTTCTCCCAGGAGGAGGAGAAGAATATCCAGCTCCAAAAGAGATAGAATATGTACCCTTCTTCTGTCTATTTGTCCTGTCCAGGACTTCAGTCAATTGGATAAGGTCTGCCTGTGTTGGTGTGGAGAGATCTTTATTTATTCTACTTATTCAAATGCTAACTTCCTCTGGAAACAACACCCTTGCAGACACACCCAGAAATAATAATTTAAAAGATGCTATCTGGGTCACTCCTAACCCAGTTAAGTTGACACCTAAAATTAACCATTACAGGACATCACAGTCATGTTGGCACATAAAATGAATCATTGTATCTGTTTTGTTTACCACTTTATAACTGGTAAACAACAAAGTTCCTGGAACATAGCATGAATTTAATAATTTTATTGTGAGGGAATAAATAAAATAGTATCTTCTCAGTGGAGGCATTATTAAATCTTTTAGTTTATAGAAACTGTATTTAAACTATAATTCAGTAGTATATATCCTACTTTCAGCAAAGCTTAAACTCCATTAAAGGGATTCTGTTTATAAGAGGATAATACATTTCCTCAGTGAGAAAAGTATGAATCCATATCCCTCTATGAATAATGTACTCAGTCATTCACATATACTACTAATAGCTTGTAGAATTTAATAGGAAGTCTATAAAATAAGAAAAAACAAAAATACTGCTCTTAGGTACCCTTAATTTCTATATTTAATGTTGATTGTTCTATGTAAATATTTGTCATGGGAATATATCATTAGCTAGTATACATATTGTATATGCAAGTTTCTCAGGATTTTGAAGCAAATATTCTCACTTAAATACAACAAAATACAATGCTATTTTGTACTAAATTTAGTTCTATAAGTGAGAGATTTCTTCCGAAAACTCAGTTTATTTTATGTTTGAATTCAACATTTCAAAATTTTTACATTAAACTTATTTAGGAGCGAATTCATTTCAGCAAGTTACAACCTATTTTAGTAGTTAATTGTAGTATTAATATTAATATTTGATTCAAGCCTACTAATATTCCTTATTGTTATCAGAATATGTATTTATTTGTTTTAATTCACTGTTAACATTCTTTTAACAAATCACATGGGAATAAAACATTCTTTAGTACATTGAGAGTGCAGTCTGAAATAAGATGTTGTTTTTGTGAGATCCAATAAGCATACTGGTGTAATAATCATAAACAGAAAATTATCTGTATAGCATTTTTCCCTCAGGAAAATATATATTTATGTAATATAATATTTATTAACATAGATATAGCTGAGAAATATGAGTCTGTAAGAAAACTGTGTAAGAGCTTACCTTTTAATAAAATTAGTTTTCAATAATTATCTCATTTAGAAACTAGAATTTTTTCCTAGCCCTCCAAGTTTCACTTTATGATTAAAATGTATACCATAAAATCTGTAATGTTTATGTTATTGTATAATCATGGAGCTTGAAGGAGCCTCAAGTGTTATCTGAATATTAATCTAATAACTTCTTGGTAGATTGTAAAAATTACCATATTTATTGGTGCCATTTTTGCCCATGAGAAAGCAATACAAATGATTGATGATCAAAATTCCCAGGCCAAGTTCACTTCAATAGTCATTCAATACCCAAGCAAATATCTTAGTGGTTTCCATGAATGTCAACTGAGACTATTTTAAGTACATTCCTCAAGAACAGTGAAATAATTGTCATATCTCACATCATCTGTTTTGTTTTCTAAATTTTGTTATGCTAGCAAATTTAGACAACAAAATAAAAGCTCTGTTTGCAACTATGGATTAGTAACAAAAAAGACATAAAGATGTTAAAGAGGAAAAACATAAAGATTTAGTATAGTCTATTGAACCACAATCTCCTTATGTTTTAACAAAACGTTCCCCACAATGCAAAACCACAAGTTGTGACTGCCACTGCATTCTCTATTGTGGTCGTACAATCCAATACTCTGGCCCAGATCTTACATATGCATCCTAGCTTTACAGCTGAGAAATGTATCAGGCATTTTCACTTGGATGTGCTGTACTTGCCTGAAAGTATATGATTTAGAAATTGATATCATTTTTTTTCCTCCCTGAGTATTTTTATCTCTGAATAGATAAGGCCAGAAAAGTAATTGTTAATGCCTCAAAATGTGAATTTCTCTCTGATCTTCTTCGACATATTTTGTGCAGGTTGAGATCCTACCTCTTTATTAATAAGATACCCAGCAAAAAATACTAATACTTTAATTATAATCCTCAAAATATCACAAAGGATACTATCAACTCCATTTTATTGATGGAAGGACTGAGGTATTGCATATACCAATTGAGTAATACTACCAAATATTGATGCTGTAAAATATAAATATTAAACACTATAGAACATGGAGCATTTGATTTTCATTTTTAAATTTAAAAAGTTTTCACTTTAAAATCACGTGATTTTCTTTAATTTAACTAATATTTTTATCCACTATGTAATAATGTTTATAATATTTTGGATTTTGAGAATGTTTGCAAAACTGTTTTCTCTATGTTGGTTTGTCATTCTTGTTCATTTCTACCCTTCTATATCAGCACTATCCAGTAGCATTTTCTTCCCTGTCTAACATAGAATTCAGTACCCACCTGTCATTATTGAACAGTTAAAATCTGGCTAATTAGACTGAGGAACTTAATTTTTAATCAATTTAAGTATAAACTGTCTGAATTATATTACGATAAATGACACCAATAGATTTTCACTTGGTGTCTGCTACCTTAACAATTTAAACATTACTTTATTCTACTTATGATTCTGCTCTCTGTGTGTGTGTGTGTGTGTGTTTACATCCCTTTGTTTTCAGTCCCATGTAGTCTTACAATTGGCAATGTTGTGCCATATAGGCAATTCTGATTCTGTGGGTAGACTGCATCCTAGATCATGACATCCCACACTTACAGAGCACAGTATTGCCACAAGGCTGGTACTTCATCAGCTCCTTCAGTAGATTCCTCCTATCCCATATCTGGTCAACTCCTTCTGGATGGTCTGATAACTTTTTTGCTATGAAGCATATCTGCTATTTAAATGCTATACTATGGTGTTGTATTCTGTGTCCATAGATAAGACATTCCATAAGAAACTGGATAGTGTTTCTGGCTGAAGTTCTGATAAGCAGGAAAGGCAAATCTGCATCTGGAATACACATCTATTCTTCTCAGGATGGACCTATCCAGAATAGAAGGAAGGAATCTAATGTCGTTAACTTGCAACCATGTGGCCAAATTAGTGTTCTCAGACTGATGAACTTTTGTGCATTTGGTTTCATGTTCTTACTCCATTGATCAAGCTGACTGGTATCCCAAAATCGAATCCCATTTGTGCTATGCAGATTTCTGCTTGTACTTGCTAGCAACATTGGGATCTATCCTCTTATATTTCTCATTATATCCAGCACATCTCAAGCTTGCATATCCTTTAATTTGATAATAGTTAACCTAGAAACCAGAAGCCCGCAATCTAGGAGTAGAGGTGACAGAAGCCATGCCTTGAACAAGATATCCCCTCTGAAGTGTATTTTCACATCAGGGAGATGCTAATTATTAGCAAGGGGTGCACTTGCTCTTTGGGCTCTGAGAATTCAAGAAATCAGCAAAGTCATACTCTTACTGGAATCTATTCAAACATATATATCTCATGTGTAAGAATCCCAGATTTTTTCTACCAGAGCCCTGACCTTGGCATAACAGACTTGCCTTGGCTGATAATCCAATGGTCTTTGATGGTCTGTCATAACTATCAAATTCTTAGTGTACCCATCATTGGTGTCTATGCTCCTGCTAGAAAAGATAAAGACCTCTTTATGTGCTAGAAAGTGTTTCTGTGTCACTCAAAAATCACTTTTACTTTTGATAATCACCCTCAGTTTCGACCGTCCCTCTGAAAAGAATTGACACACTTTAAAGTAAGACATCTTTAATATATTTACAGTTATTTCCCTCTCTAATTCAAAAAATGCCTGAATCTGGATTTAGTGGCAAAGGCAGTTTACCTCATTGGGATATTTTTTTTCCCCAAATCACAGCCTAAAGAATTTTGAATCTTTGGACTACTACTTTGTGCTACAACTATTCAGATCCCACATACTTCATCAGCCAGTTGGCAAGTAATCCAATCTCTAAGCTTCATCATTTTGTCGATTTCTTAGACCACTTCTGACATGACTACTGTTTCAGTTCGTGTTCTCTAAAAACCACAGTTCAGGATAAAGTTAGAATTGCAAGTGATTTATTGTGAGTTAAGCCTGTGCCAGATAAAGTTGAAAGAGAATGGATAGACAGGAAAAGCTTCAGGCTGTGGCACAGGTCTTCTCCCTATAAAAGGAAAGAAGAAAAGAAGCACGTTTATTTAAGAGAAGCTCAGCATCTAGAACAGCTCTGAGAAAGTCCCAGCCATTCTAATGTGGAGTTTGAATGCAAATGTTACCTTAAGAGAAGAATAACACTGGTCAGAAGTTGTGTGCTGCTAATAGCCCACCATATTCTGTTATTTTTTACAGCTGCTTGCAGACAGCATAGCTTTGGTTCAAAGCTAGAGCTGATGCTAAGAGGAGTGTAACCAGAGATTGTCATTTAACTGCATTCCTCATATAAAGTTTCTTTTAGAAAGTATCCTGTGTGGGTACCTCCATGTCTGTCACATATTGTGTATATGTAGAAAGGTATGTTTGTTTATATTTGTCACCCATCTTTACCTTATAATTATTCATTTATTTATTCATTCATCTAACATGTGTTTGAGTACTTACGTTGTGCCAGACAACAGGGGTTGAGTGGTAAAAACTTTCCTTCTACGATAAAGTAATAGATTATGAGAAGGACTAGAAATAAAATACATGAATATTGTGTAAAGATTGAAGGTACCGAGGAAGGAAGAGAGGCTGTTTGGCTGGGTTGTTAGAAAATCATTTCTGTGGTGGCATTTAATTTGAAAACCAAAGAATGTGTATAAACTGCCTATTACTAGATCAAGAGAAAAGTCATTTTAGTGAAATGAAAAAAAAAAATTAATAAATGCAAGGTATGAAACAGAAAAACAGAACAGTTTGCTCTAGTAACTGAAAAAAAAAAACTAGTATGAATAAAAATACTACATAAGAATGGGAACAGAGGAAGCATTCAACTATGCAGTCTCTATAAACTGAGGCAGAAAATTTAACTTTACTTTATATGCCATAAGCAATCTACAAATTATTTCGGCCTCGTAAATGATCTGATTGACTCTCCTTATTAAATAATTTGTTGTTTGGTTGATAAATTCAGAAGCAACAATGGAAGCTAAAATACAAATATCAATCCTGAAGATACTATAGTATTTCTGAAAAGAGATGAATAAAACTATTCATGGTGAGGAAGGAGACCCAGGCATCTAGGATCACCTCCCCCTTGACTTCCACACTGCATTTCAATAGAAGAAAAGGCTGGCTGACTGGCACCTCCTAAATCACCTTCCTGTAAATAGCAGGCATGGTGTGGGGGAATCTCTCGGGAAGACATTGTTTTTACTTAAACAAGATCAAAACCCCATCCACTCCTCCATCGACCAAGACCCTTTCATATGTGATTTCTAAAGCTGTAAACCCAAGACCCTTCCACTTGGAATTTCTAAGGCTGTGAACCTGATTTTTTCATGTATAATACCTAGAGTGTAAGCCTATATAAAGGCAGAGCTTCTCTTTGTTAGGGAGCTTGGTTGTTAGACAAACATGTCGCCTTGCTCCTGGGCTGTAATAAAATACCTCTTCCTTCCAAGTTCGGTGTCCCTGATGTCTGTGGCCAATCCTGCTTCAGTAGATGTAGGTATTCAGCTAATGTATGCAAATCTAGTTGAGTTTCTCATCTGAATATGCACTGAATCATTGTTTTGTAATCTCCAGGTCATATATATACAAAAAATCATGAGGGCGTCTAAAGTAGCCTAAAGAAAAGATCATTGGCAACACTTTACTCTTCATGTTAATTGAAATGGTATTAGGAAAATGATGACTTAGCCTATTAAAGTGGCATGTGCCTACATGTCTATCATGCATAAATGCTAAAGTTATACGTCTAACTTCTTTGTATCAAATCATAATTATCTCTGTGCTTATCACTGGTGTCTAAAACTCAGTGTTACCTTTTCCCACTGATTTCCTTTGTATTTCTCTACCAGTAGAATGGGATCCTCTTTAAGAAAAAGGAGGTCTTATTTAAATCTTTATATTTTAGCTCATTTCCCAACATGAAATATATATTTCATGTTTCTTCATTTAAAAAAAAGATCACTGGCAAACATTTAACTTCATTAAATGCTTCTTAATTAAAAAATGAAATACTGATTTAATAGGTTTGAAAACAATCTGGTAATACATACTGTGCATATTTGTTTGGCTAGTGATGTAGGTTATTTAAATAGCAATTAGTTATCACTCTGTATTTGAAAATTAGATTCATATATGCATGATGAGATGTGATATGGAACTCTGTCACTTATTTGCTCACTGATTCTTCATAGATTGTGAGAAAATAACTAAATCAGGTGAGGATGCAGTTATAGATACGGTTGAGAGGGAGGGGCAAGTAAAAGTTAACAAAGCTGTTGTCCATTGATACCAGGAAGTGACCAGGAAATGGCACTTCAAGGTAACTTAAAGAAATGTCTCAGAAATTGGGCAGAGGAAAATGATGGATATTTTTAAAGTCCAAGTGTAACAGTCAACATGTGACCAAGAAAACAGGCCAGTAAATGCTTCGCAGGTTTGAAGGATGTAATATAAGGACTAGGGCTTATACCACTGTTGAAAACACTGGGGAAACAAAGGTCAGAGAAACTATCATCAAGTTCAGAAAAGCTGTTATTAAAGCTGTTTTTATAGAGCAAAGAAGTCACCACAAAATATCTTAACCTGAAGTTCTAAAACGGATGCTTCTCAGGAGCTCACTAAGAAGTCCCTGTGAATTGTATTTACCCTTGCTTCTGGCTGTAAATATTTTTTAGAGCATAATCTTTTCCTTCCCTTTTGCCCTCTGAATCTCATTAGAGTACCTCACATTGAAAACTCTGAATTGGAATCACATACGGAAGGGGATTTGGGAAAATTTTGTTCCTGGCATCTCTTATGAGGTGCAGAGATTATAGATCAAAGAAGAGGGTGAGAGGTTCTATATCAAAATTAGACATGGCACAAACCAACCCTTTGCCAACTCAGCATTTATATCCAGCCCTTTTAACCACGCTTAATTTCAGAATAAAGTAAAACATACAAACACGTTATTATTCTTCCAAACTGGATGCAATTATTTCTGGTGCAACTGAAGGTATACTCAAACTTTCCCTAAAAATGGAGATACAAAGCACATTATTTAATTTTATCCATCTATAAGTGATAATTATATTTTCACAGCTCAGTCACAATCATTCTTAGAAATGCCACAACTTAAATATTGAGTTGCATGTTTCAGAATAAACAATTGCCTTTTTTTTTTTTTTTTTTTTTTTGAGATGGAGTTTTGCTCTTGTTACCCAGGCTGGAGTGCGATGGCGCGATCTCGGCTCACCGCAACCTCCGCCTCCTGGATTCAGGCAATTCTCCTGCCTCAGCCTCCTGAGTAGCTGGAATTACAGGCACGCGCCACCATGCCCAGCTAATTTTTCGTATTTTTAGTAGAGACGGGGTTTCACCATGTTGACCAGGATGGTCTCGATCTCTTGACCTTGTGATCCACCCGCCTCGGCCTCCCAAAGTGCTGGGATTACAGGCTTGAGCCACCGCGCCCGGCCTAACAATTGCCTTGTTAATTAAAGATAAATTTATAAAAGGACCATTGTTTGTATAGATCTATGAATAACATAATGAAAAAGAAAACATACTTAGCTACCACCATCTTTAATTATGCAACTGGCCATATGGTCATAATTTGTATTTATAATTTCCTTTCTTCATTGTGTACTTGTTTCTTTTCTCCTTGCTGGAAACCTCCATTGGTTCTTACTTGGAGAGGTAATCCAAAACTTTCTACTTGAAGGGATTTGACTATTAACAATCTTGCCTGTTTTTGACAACTAAATTTTTATTAATTTTTATCTGTCGACATGGGATAAAAAGAGAAGGCCCAGATAATCTTCTGGGTTGCATGTATATCTCTTCTAGCTTTTGCTGTATAGTAACTATTCTGTTTCTTCCCGATGATAATAATCAACCTAGTTAGTACATACAGTAACTCTATTTGTCTGTAGTTTCAGTGACAAGAGTTGTTCAAAATGGTCAGGTAATGATCTCAGCTTCCAGTTTAATGGAAACCTTATAGAGTCCTCTAATCAGGTAGATCTTACCAATTGAAGATAAGAAGACATTTTTCTTTCTTTTTCTTTTTTTTGCTAGTGTATGCCTATAATTACAAGTAGTAGAGAAAGAAGTCACCCCCATTTCCACATCTCTGTTCTTATATATTTTCATATCCTGGCCAAGGTGAAATGTCTAATTGCATTTGTCACTGATAAAAATCAGGAACTGGATCATAGGACAGCCCTTCAACACTAATGGTGGCCCCACTCAGCCAATGCCATAACTGAGTTTACAGTAGACCAGTCTATCAGGCAAGCTGTTTTGGGAAAACAGTTGTGTCGAACACTTTAAAATTATCTGCCTAACTTTATTTTCACAAATTGATACTTTGAGGAATAAAATGCAGATGAACAAAATATTACATAAATCCATATGGTAGTGCTTTTGAGAGACATGTTTTGAGCTAGAAAGTCAAATTTATTTACAGAAAGTCAAATCTATTTCCAGAAAAATTTCCTCTTCTAGTTAGGTCACATGAGTACCCTCTATTTGATAAGGGTGTTTGCTGTACTCAGCATGCCAGCATATGGCTTGATAGTCCACTGAATAATATTGGAATGGGGTAGCTCATTCTTTTTTTCTCTGTTAATAGGTTAGAACTAAGCATTGGCCACAGCAGGATCTGTCTTGTTGAAGCTTAGAATTGTTACAGAGACTTCTTTTTCTCCAGTAAATCTAGCAGCTTTATGGATTCTTTGGTTAACGGGGACAATAGCATGCTGAATGATGTATATGCTACCTTTAGCATCCACAGTTTCTGCTAAGCATGATAAACCTTTCTTGGTGGTGGGAAATGCCATTTATAGCAAGGCCTTAACATTGTAGGGAACATGTCAACATACTTCAATCCATTGGAATTCTAGAAACATTACTGAGCTAACAGGCTGCTGATCTACTGGGCGTCACAGTTTACACTCTCTTTCATACTTGCTTCTAAACCAGGTATGTAAGGTACTCACTATTACTTGGGGACCAGTTATAATCAATGTTGTCACATTTTTATTGCACATCTATCCAACTTTCTACTGATAGACTGTGTGCTTTCTCTGAACACACTTTGCTACACATTCTGCACACAGAAAACATTGTCAAATTGACATTCACCCCTCAAGAGCACACCTCAGCCAAAACCTAAAGAAAAACAGAATACACATACTTCAGCTCACCTGCCCTTTGAGCAGGATAATTAGTAAATACATGTTTTATTCTGGCTTCTGAACGTTCTTGGTGGGATTAAGTTCCAAATACTCAGTGATAACTTGACTGACAACAACTCTTTATAGTTGACCTTTCTTCTTTTGTACCATGACTTGATTTTTCTACCCGAGCTGACCTTCAAAATGAACTTACATAGAATCAAGATGTGGTCTCAAGATCTAGTTCTGAGAAAGGCAAACCAAGACACTGTGTTTTCCCAGGAATGCCTTAATACATCAATCAACATCAACAACTATTAATCTCACATATAAATTGATCTGGCTTCATGGTCATACAGAATGTTTGTGACAATTAATTTAATGTAATACAGTTAGAATAGTCTTGCCTGTTTCCTTGTGGGCTGGATAGTCCATAAATGGGTAGATACACAGATATGTCCCTTTGGCACTTTTGATATTTCAGAGACTAAACAGAGTTAACAGAAACTCATGTCCATTTATGTCTATTACTTTTATTTCTATTAATTTTCATTGGATTTTCATTATTTCTTTCTCTATATCATTTTATTAGCTGATTCTGCAAAATTTTATTTAGGTCCAGGCCTTTCAGCAAGGTATAGAAAATTTAAGAAATTAAAATTTATTTTCCTAGTTATACCAGTATTTAATTGTATAATCTAATCTTGTAATATATTGTAACTTAGTATAAACACTGGCATATCTAAAGAACTGTAAAAGCCTCTTTTATTCGTACACTGAAATTAAGTTACTGATATTGGTATAATGGTTTCATGATTAGTTACTACTTGCCAATGTGTCCAAACTGGAAATCATTTCAAGTGGAGAAGAGGAAAAGAAATAAAATGAAGAAGAGAGAGATAGAATGACACATCTGCACAAAAAAATTTAAAATTATGTCAATTACTTGAAAAATCAATTTAATAGTCTTGCTGTGTTTGGTAATCTAAGTTTAAATAACCATTTTTACTATGCAGTTATATTTCTTTAATTTAATCAGTAGTAGTATGTAATGGCTGGATAAAGGCTGCTGAAATCAGAAAGAGTTTTAACTTAATAATTATATGATTGATAAAACCTGTTTGAGACAGAAAACTGAATTCTATGATTAAAGGCTATATTAGTGAGAAGCTTTATTGCACTTTCATGGCAGAACAATGGATGATGTGCAATTCTGCTTAAATTTGTCTCACTCTACAGTTTATAATGTAATACACTGTCACAAGTTCTTTTCTGCTTTTAAATTAGTAAATAGCAAAACAGTGATTTCAACTAGATGGCATAAGTTGCTATTCAAACTGAATAATTCCTTTCTATTTGTATATAAAAATAATCCACAATTGACTTTTCACAACAACTTGAAATATATCATGTATACACATTTATAAAGATTTATAAGATATTCATTTTATTATGAAGTTTATAGGGTTATAGGTTTTCAGTGGTGACATTTAAATTAGTCACTGGCTTACTATAAAGAGTTATACAAACATTTTTACATATGCACATACAAAATCTAAGATATTCTGAATACTTTATTTACTTTTAAGAGTGTCATGCTGTTCCTTGATATCATGAGATCTATTCAATGACTTCAGAAGTGTATATTTTCTAAAATATTAAATGTGTATGTATGTTTATAGAAGTTACACTCAAGTTAACTCATTTTGATCATTCTATTCCATTCATTTTAATTAAAATATTGTATTTTGTTTCCTATTGCCTTAAAGTGTCATATTCATAAGTTAAAATATAATAATACATTTGTAAAATTTCTAATCAAATGAGTAATCATATTGTCAGTCTGGATTAATTGAAAGAATCTGTACTCTAGAGTCACAGAAAACCAGGTTTCCAGTGGATTCTGGAGCCTTGTAGTATGGTTTCCCAAGTAGAAGAGTAGAAAACCAGGTCAGCTATCATGAAAATTTTCTCAGCCCCAATTTTTTGCTTAATATTAACTAGAAGAATATTTAGGATAATCATGGATATTTAATTTAACCACTGAATATATCATATCAATGTTACTCAATATATCAAATATATTATTGCATTTTATTCACATAGTATTTTTTTCTACCTAATAACTATTATTTATTGCCCTCACCCATGTACTAGTGAGTAACAGGAGCACAAATTAGGAGAAAAACGATGTTTTGCTTGAAGTGTATAGTGTTCAGTACACAATATATGAAACATAAAAATGCCAATATAGAATTATGCCCAGTGGTTTATGGAAACATAAAGGAGGAGGTTCTTAGTTCTGCTTGAGCTGGTAGGAGAAAGAGTTAAAGATAAGTAGATATTTGAGCAAAGTCTGAAGGGTGAAATTTGTATTCTTCAACTACATTGCCTTAGAAGGTAGAACAGGCAGGGAGGAGAAGATTAAAATGAGTAGAAAATTTTCTAGCAGAGGAAACAGCATATGGAGCAAAAATACGACTGACATATTTAGCTACCTGATTCCGGAATGTGTGCAACAAAAAGATTTTATACCATAAGGAGTCACATAAGCTGTCTTAAGTCTGTTTTGTGTTGCCATAAAGGAATACCTGAGGCTGGTAATTTATAGAGAAAAGAAGTTTATTTGGCCCACTGTTCTGCAAGCTGTACAAGAAGCATGGATGGCACCAGTGTCTGCATCTGGTGAGGGCCTTAGGTTGCTTCTACTCATGAAGAAAGGTGTAGGGGAGCTAGTGTGTGCAGAAATCCCAGACAAGAGAGGAAGCAAGAGAGGAGGGGGTGCCAGATTCTATTTAGCAACAAGCTCTTGCAGGAGCTAGTGAAGCAAGAATTCATTCACCCCTGAGGGAGGGCATTAATCTGTTCATGAGGGGACTTGCCACCTTGACATAACCAACCTATCATTAGGCCCTACTTCCAACACTGGGATAGAACTTCAACAGGAGATTTGGAAGGGCCTTCGGAAAGAAAAGAGAAAACAGTAGCAGACCCGTGGGTCACCCTCTCCCTACCTGGGGTTAATCTAATTGCGGCATCAAAATTTCTCTACCACAGCACTTCAGAGATGTAGTATATATTAAGATTCCTGAGAAGTTATGCTAAAATGCTTTTTAGCAGTGGATACCCAAATACTTAGTTCACTTGCTATAAATAAATATGTAATTTATAGCAATATGAATTTTAGCAGACTGAAATATGCAAAATACTCATATAGACTTTTCCTATTTGTGTGTCTGGTGAAGTATTTTCTCTAAAAAAGTCCAAACCAAAAGGACTTCTGTGAGAACAATGCTCCACACATAGTATAAAATTTCTTATGCTACTACAAAAACACAACTACATTCTTAGTTTGAGATAAAAAAAGAAGAAGCAGCCATGTCTGACTGATTCAGGGCACTCTATAAAGAAATGCAGAGTTCGAAGGGCATGGTTGCTCAGGCATGTAATCCTGACACTTTGGGAAGCTGAAGCAGGTGGATCACTTGAGGTCAGGAGTTAGAGACCCCTGGCCAGCATGGTGAAACACCTGTCTCTACCAAAAAATACAAAAAATTAGCCAAGCACACCTGTAAGACCAGCTACTCGGGAGGTTGAGGCAGGACAATCATTTGAAGGTGGAGGTTGCAGTGAGTTCAGACCGCACCATTGCACTCCAATCTGGGCGACAGAGCTAGACTCCTTCTCAAGAACAAATAGCAAAGAACTGGAACCAACCCAAATGCCCAACGATGATAGACTGGACTGGGAAAATGTGGCACATATACACCATGGAATATTATGCAGCAATCAAAAATGATGGGTTTGTGTCCTTTGTAAGGACATGGATGAATCTGGAGAACATCATTCTCAGCAAACTGACGCAAGAACAGAAAAAGAAATACCGCATATACTCACTCATAGGTGGATGAGAAAAATGAGAACACATGGACACAGAGAGGGGGTCTACTACACACTGGGGTCTATTGGGGGGAATGGGGGAGGGACAGCATGGGGGGGCTGGGGAGGGATAGCCTGGGGATGAATGCCAAGTGTGGGTGAAGGGGAGGAAGGCAGCAAAACACACTGCCATGTGTGTACCTATGCAACTATCTTGCACGTTCTGCACATGTACCCCAAAACCTATAATGCAACAAAAATTAAAAAAAAAAAAAAAAAGAAAATCAATACCTTATTGCATAAAGTAACTGCAGTATATGCTGTAAATTATTCTATAAATGGAGACATTAACTTATTATAATATAACCAATATTTGAGAGACTTTATTAAATTTTTTTCATTTATGTATAGAAAAAAAAAAAAAGAACAAAGAAATGCAGAATTGATGTGTTCCTTGAATGATTATTGAAGTTTTAGGTAAGGTTGATGAGTTGTGTGAGTATGCTTTGATAATTCAATATGTCGTGGTTATATATTATCTCACAATGTGGACTTAATTTTTACCTATAAACCACCTGAAAATTGTATGTGAGAAAGTGACAAGATAAAATAAATGTTTACGTCTGTTTGCACGCAAGACACCCCCGAAAAAGTTTTATTGGTTATTGGTATGTAATACTCCTGGATTCCGTATGATCTTGATTAAGTATGCTGTGCACTGGCATTTTTAAAAACTTCCCTCCAGGGTGTTCTAATATGAAGCAAGACTTGAAAACCATAAATTTACATAGGTCATTTATTAAACTCTTCAAAAAAAGTCTCATTTAAATAAATTTTCATGTACCTATTATTATTATAGAAATATTTATTGAATCCTCCTCTAAGGGTTATATGGAGTAGAAATACTTTACTTTTTTCAAACTAAATGATGTTAATTGTGTCAAAACTTTTTGTCTGAATAGACACAAAAATATAAATAACAATTAAACTATATAGTCAGTAAAACTTTACTTTTTCTTTTTAAAGGCCTAATAATTTTACTTATGATAGAGTAGCCATTAGTGAATTTGCCTTCTATCTTAAAAAGCTATTAATTCTAGACAACATAGATAGATGATAGATAGGATGAGACAAATAAAAGGTGAGTTTTCACATTTATTTCAGCTTTTTCCTTGAGTATGTTTTTCAAAGGAGCATAGGAAAATAGAACATAAGTTAAAAAAAATGGCTATAATGTTGCCATTGGATGATAGAAAGGTTGGAAACCAAGGCAGCTATAGCAGCTAAGTTTTGGAGACAAGATACAGGAAAAGTAGAAACTACATATGAGGTTCCTAATATCTGCACAGAACCCCTTAGTTGTTCTCAGCTCTACTTATTCAAAGCAAAAGTTTACATGCTTAGGAGAGATCAGATACCGGAAGGCTGGGAACCAAATAAAATGTCAGAGGTTACACAATGGTGAAAGTTCTTTGGTGTATGAGCCTATGAGAAGATTCTGAATTTAACTGAGACACTGAAGAGCAGTAAGAAAAAGAACTAACAGAAAGAAATCTGCCCTAATCGACCCCAAACCAAGCCTCAACAGGGTAAAAAACTAAGTTTCAACAGGGTTAAGAGGATTCATGAGAATCAGTTCTCATACTAGAACTGATATCAAAGAAGACAACGTAACCAAAATCTCAGGAAGAATTATCCACAACGTTCAGTAGATGGTAAAAATCATGAGAGCTGTTAAGAGACAAATCTGTCAAGTGATATTCAGGAGGTAAAGCTGTCAATGGAAGCAGATCCTGAAAATAATCCAAATATTGAGGTAAGCACAAGAATCAACACTGAGGATTGACTGGTTAAATAGAGAAACTAATTGACAAAAGGTATCAAAAAGCATGAGTTAGCAGCAGGCTATTATAGTATTAGTGAACAGAAAATGGGATTTGAAAACTTAAGAATAGTCTAAGAGAAGACACACAACATGGAACAGAGGAAGAGAAAAAAATCAAAAGAAAGAAAGATTATAATAGAGATGTAGTATATGAAAAACTAACATACAGTAAAAGAGGAGAGAGAAAAAACAAACAGAAGCAATTTTATAAAATAAATAATAAAAAATAATTTTCAAAATCTAAAAGAGCCACCAAACTACCTATTCAAGAACATGAGTGAGCTGGGCACAGTGGCTCATGCCTGTATTCCCAGCACTTTGGGAGGCCAAGGAAGGTGGATCACAAGGTCAGGAGTTCGAGACCAGTCTGATCAACATGGTGAAACCCCGTCTCTACTAAAAATACAAAAATTAGCCAGATGTGGTGGTGCGCACCTATAATCACAGCTACTTAAGATGTTGAGGCAGGAGAATCACTTGAACCCGGAAGGCAGAGGTTGCAGGGAGCCAAGATCACACCATTGTACTCCAACCTGGGTGACAGAGCAGGACTTCATCTCATAAAAAACAAAAAGAAAGAGAGAAAGAACAAGAATAAACCACAAGAAGAAGTGCAGAAGAAACTCTACCTAGGAAAATCATTACCAACTGCTGAGAATAAAATATAAATTGTAAATCTTAAAATCAGCCAATGAAAAATTTAAAAAAGCATATTTTTGATCAGTAAGAAAAAAACATGACTTTTCTACAGAAAGTTTGATTCAGGAGAAGATTTAATTTAATTTCAAATTAAAGCAAAAAAAAAAGCTAAGAAGAAATAAACATTATTGGGAGAGTATTTATATTTTACAATATATTTTTAATACTATTAAATAATACAAAAATGATCTCCATAATTTAAAGCAATATTAAATATAATGTCTTGTGTTTTTGGACATATGTAAACAAAATACATAACTGTAAGCACAAAAAGCTGGTAGGAAAAACAGTAAATTAATTACAACGATGATTTTTGCATTGTTTTTGATGCTGTAAAAATACTAAATTGTTTCTAATAATAAAAATACACATTGTTGTTTCTAGCATGTGAAGGCTACATTTTAAATTTCTAAGATAACCAGTAGATGTATAGTAATAAAAGGTAAAACAAAAAACTAATCTATGAGGAAAAATAAAAATAATAAAAATATATAATGTACAAGATGCCAGGAAGGAAGGAAGGAAGGAAGGAAGGAAGGAAGGAAGGAAGGAAGGAAGGAAGGAAGGAAGGAGAATAAAGGAGCATATAAGACACAGAACACAAGGAACAATATGGCAAGTATATCAGCAATTACATTAAACATAAATGATCTAAGTATTCCAATTAAAACACAAAGCTTTACAGGATTCAAAAGGTACCTTTTAAAAACACACACACCTTAAATATAATAAACTATATACAAAGCCTAAAACACCCAGAGTAATGCCCTGTCTAAAATATGGACAGACTCAGGACCACAGAGTAGGAATAGGTACTATATAAAGCTCAAATGTAAAATTGATGACATTACCACTGTAATTTTTTTATTACAGTGTTTTTCTCCTCTGTAAGACAGAGGATGTGCTTTAATGGTGCACATTGCAGAAATTTAGTAAATACAATTTAAATTTCCTTCTTTGGCAGATTCTGTTCTCTACAGGCAAAATAGTGATTTTCTAATCATGCCCTTACATTATTTTGCGTAATAATGGAGTTAATATTCCATAAGCAGTCTATAGTGCCACCCAGAGAAGGTGGTATTTACGTTGCCTTTAAGTCAGGGCGCCGTCCGGGTCCAGAACAGCCCCACGTGAGCCCCTGCCTGCCCCTCGTGCCCTGTCAGTAAACGCTGCCATCACCGCTGGGGGTGTGAGGGGAGGCCTGAGGCCTCAGTTTACCCATCTGTAAAATGAAGGCTGGACCCCGTGACCGCTGAGCCCTGACACACCTGCTGGCTGCCCACCCCCACAAGCAGCCGCAGGAGGGTCCAAACTAACCCCTATCAGGGTTAGTTTGGAATCCCAAAATGTAAACATCCAGCTGAAGACTTCAACTATGAGGGAAAGAGGCAAAATCAAACACTAGTCTGGTTCAGTAGCCAAACTGGAGGTATAGTCAGGAAAATATAGGGAGATATAAAATATAGAATAATGCAATTAGGTCAATAAGACTGCAAGAACTGTTGAGGCAGGCTAGAGTCTCGTCTGTGTAAGACACTTCCGTCTGTTTTAAAAGCAAAAATTTCAGATTTGATGTCCTTCATCTGAAATCTACTTCTCTATAGCCATGTCATTGCCTCATTTTGTCTTCACAGAAACTCTATGATAAGAACATGATTTCTTCCTTTTTTGAGTGAAAACTGAGATCTGTGAGAAAATGAAGAAATTTGGCTAGATTCATGTAGACAGCGTGTGGTATCATTGCCCTAAAGGTTAAATTACAAAAGGAAAATCAGACATTAGTGCCCAGAAGGTGCAATCTGATGTTCTTACATATAGCATGCTAGAATTAAGAAAGGTGTAAACGCGAAGTAAACCAGACCGGTGTTCAATCGCACCTGTGCCCTGACAGCTGTGAAATCTGGGTGTTACATTTGACCATTTCTGAGACTAAGTTTTCTTATCTGTAGGGTAAGAAAACTTACCCATCCTTTTGTTTGTTATTGAGGGGATCCAATTAGTTAAATTTAGAGGGTACCTACTGTAGTAACCATGGTAGTTAGGTTTCATAAAATGGTAGATTTTATTGTTAAAAAATAACACCACTTATACTTTAAACAAAACAAACAAAAACACTAGTATAGTGTGATTTTTCTCTGTGTGTTTTGGCATTTTAAGACCTGAAATTAATACGCAGGTACTAAGGTGTTAGTCTTCATACAAAATAGCTGAAACTATAAAACCAAGTGTTGACTAATATTATATTTCTTTTTAAGATGTGTTTGTAATAGTTGTTACTTTAGCTTTCCCTGTTAAATTATTCGGCTGTATAGATAAGCTATATTTTACAAATAATGAGGTAATTGCAGACAGCTCATCTTTTAGAAAAAAAATGCGATACATATATTAACCAATTGACTAATTTACAAATTAGAATGCCCCTTTTATGAGTCCTGCTATATGCCAAGCAAGTAATATAAGTGCTAGTAATGTCACAATGTGTAAATGAGAAAATATTAGTCTCCAAGGAACTTATTGTCCGATGGAGGAAGATGGACTTGTCATCAACAACAAACACAAGAGAGGCAGAATGAAATATAAACCCAGGAGACATATCTAAAGAGTAATGGAAAAATAAGAGATGTTTCCATGCCTCCAGAGAGAAGGTGGCATTTACATTGCCTGCAAGAGTTAAAAAAAAGTACAGATAACAGGACTCTTCTGGTAGAAATTTTATGTGAGTGCATGAAGATCTGGGAGTTAACAACAACAACAAAAAAAATGTACAAAAAAAACAAAACAGGACATTTAGGAAAGTGTGAGCAATTCTATTTCCCATGAGCACTGCATATTGAGATTGAAATTGCTGGATCCCGAAAACTTCTGGGACCTCCAGTTATCACAAACTATCTCTGAGTAAATCTATTGGTTAACTTAGTATCCTGTGGTTGTTTTCTGACCTATATGTATGTTGAAATCATTAGGGGAGCTGTTGAAATTGCAAAGTTGGGGCTTTACCCCAGAACAATTCAGTATGAATTTCTAGATAGCAGCCAAGGCTCAGGTGATTCTACTGTGTAACCAGAGCTGATAACCTCTGACCTCCTTTCTCCAGACTGGGATGTATGCTAATATGCTAAGTAGACAGACAATAGGTAAGAGTCAAAAGTCTGTCCTTTTTAAAAGAAAAACTTCTCAAGGTCACTTTCACTCTGCAGGATATAAAATAGCCCTTTGGTGTCTTTAGAGAAGAAACTCAGCCTTTCTTGTCTGGTGTTTCAGGGCTTCCAGCAAAGTACTGTGTTCATGGAGTTATTCTTTATAGCTTGGCTATTTATGGAAATGATGTTACAGTCAGTGTTTAACTCAGAGCTTTCAATTTTTCCATCGTTTTCTGGCTGTATACCTAAGAACAAATATATATATATATATATATATATATATATATATATATATATATATAATAAACAACATATCTTATATAATTATATTTATATATAAATATATTTGAAGTTTATGTATAAACAGTTAAATACATTTAGTAAGTTTTTTACAAAGTGGACAATTTACAAAATATTTACTACAATGAAGTAATGTCTTGATATAGTGCAATACTATAAAAACAGAATGAAAAGTTGGCAATGATTAAATAAATACAAATTCAATGATATTATAATTTGTTTTTGAATTTAAAAAGAAAAAATGAAGGACTGAAAATATAAATTGGATTTTATTATTAAAAAGGTTTGGCAAAAAAGAATTAAAGGAGCATTATTAGCAGAAAGTTCTGTAAGGTATTTATCTGAAAAGTATGGATAGCTCCTTATGAAGAACTTACTAGCAATTGCTATTAACTAAATCAAAACATCATACACATAGAGATAAATAGGAACTTACTTATTGCAAAATTCATTTTCTTCTCTTACTTCTTTATAATTTCTACTATTTGCATGGGCAGGCTCCTCTTTGGAAGCTTTGAGATACTGGTGACTCATAAATAACCTTAAGAAGCAATGCTTTAGAATTTAAATTGTTAGTAAAAAACTTTAATATTGAAATCTCTCAATTTATATTTTTCTTTTTAAATTTAGTGGAGAAAATGTAATTTTTAAAATTAGTGTTGCTGTTCTTGTTCTTCCAGTTTATTAATGAACTAATAATCTAAACATAAAACCTGGATCAATCTGAAAATTGAACACAGACCTGTAATTTCATTCCTTTCTGATAAACAAATAAAAACAATTCAAAAAAGAAGAAATTACCAATAAGAAAAAGATAGTTAAATTTTGGAAGCTTGAAAGTAGATTTTTTAAAAAAAAGTGTTTGCTGGGCGCAGTGGCTCAAGCCTGTAATTTCAGCACTTTGGGAGGCCAAGGTGGGCAGATCACGAGGCCAGGAGATTGAGACCATCCTGGCGAACATGGTGAAACACCATCTCTGCTAAAAATATAAAAATTAGCTAGGTAAGGTGCTGCATGCCTGTAATCCCAGCTATTCGGGAGGCCGAGGCTTGTGAATCACTTGAACCCAGGAGGCAAAGGTTACAGTGAGCCGAGATTGTGTCATTGCACTCCAGATGGGTGACAGAGCGAGACACCATCTGAAAAAAAAAAAAAAAAAAAGTGTTTAACCAAGAAAATCTGATCTTAAAATTTTAAAGAAGCTAAATAACCATATCACTAACCCAATGGAAGGAGGTTTGTGATAGAAATAAATTATGATATAGGTTCATAAGATAATAGTAGAGTTTTAATCTTAATTTGAATACATGCATGTTCATTATGTTATTATTCTTTAAACTGTATGTATTTTATACCCTATGTCTGAAACATTTTAAAACAAACAATAAATAGAAATAGACATGAAGTATGAAGTGCTTTTCTTTCTACATGTTTTCTCTATTTTAAAAGAACTGTTAATTTTTTCAATTATCTTTTATTCAATCACTAGTCTTTCAGTTATTTTTTCTAACAGATGATGTAAAGACTGTAAGTGATGAACACAGGTGAATTCAAGGAGGGAGTTAGTAAACCTTTGGAAAATTTTATCAGAGCAGAGTGTTTACAGATGGTGAGGTAATCCATTGTGATGAGAATGCACAAGAATGAGGCAGTTGACTGGGAAGCCCTGAGCAGGCGAGCAAGAGGGCTCTACTGAGTTTCATCACAAAAGCTCAAACTGAAGCCAGTTTCTATTAACTGAAATAATTCAGAAATAATATTCTGAATATATTCTTCAAAAGAATTAAAAACAGAAACATTAAAGAAAATAAGACACTGTGATAAAAAATTATGTATTTTGATAACAATGAGTCTTCTTGAATGTTAGACTGTGATATGCGTAAGAACACCTGTATCTGTGTGAAGAGCCAAGGTGACCATAGACTTTACGTAACACAGTGGTAGCTGCTGAGACCTTATGACCCAGACTACTCTAATACGAAGTGAGATAAATCTACTCCCTATATAATAGAAAGAGTAGAACTCATAGTTGTTGGTGTACTTCCTGCTTTGAGAATGTCTTACAGAGTGAAGGTACAGCTGTAAAAAAATTTTAAAAAAATTATGCAAAGTATCAGGAGATGGATTAAGCATACCAACTAGTAAATGTAGTACAAAGCCACTACTATTAAAGCAGCAAGATATTGTTACAAAAAAAGATTGGTGGAACATTTTTTTTTCTCACTATTGAAGCATATGTCTCAAGAAAGAGTGAAGGTGATCCAGTCCAGTCTAGTCCCTTATAAATATGCTGAAAATATATATTGTGTTTAACATATCACTATAATTTGCATATTCACAGAACACATTTATCAAGATGTACCTTGTTGTTAAAGACTGTCTGTGGTAAATATAACTGAAAACTGTGTCATCTAACAAAGTAAAAAAGAAATGTTTTGTCAACTAAACAATCTATTCATGTAAGTAATATACTCCAGCATATTAGGTGGAGGCTTCATACGTTTAAAGCTGGTCCAGGCAAGTCTGATGTGGTAACAAGGGACCTGGCCCTAGACTTCTCCTAGATTCAACTGTGCCTGCAGCTACCTGTCTTACTGAAATAATCTGTAATGCTTGAGAGTAGGTAAGATTACTGATTAGTGTCAGTCTAATTTCGAAATTCACTTTTTCATTTATCTCAAGGAAAATAAAATATAATCCAGCAAGTATAAGAATTTAACATATAAAAAAGGTGATATTTTAATTACAGATTAAAAGTAGACAGTTCCTTGAAAAGATAACTGAAAAGGTCAATAGTAAGTTATTAGAGTGAAATTTAGTGAAAGTAACAACCAAAAAAAAAAATAATAATAATAATTAAAGAGTAAAATCCTCAGGGAAATATGAATTATAGCCTATAGGTAATATAATATTAAATGTCTATTAAAAATATTCCCAATGCAATACAGAAATAATATTCTGAATATGTTCTTCAAAAAAAATAAAAACAGAAACATTAGATATGTTAGAGAATAATAATTGTGTACTTTATATATGTGCATAATGGATACATCTAAAACTTGAAAAAATGAAACTGAATACTAAACAGAATCAGATATTTAGCAGCCCTTAAAACAATATATCAGTTAATCTGTGGCGATTTCTACTTTTTTTTTTTTTGCCAATCAATGAGAGCTTGTAAGGTTGCTCAAGTCGGCCTTGAACTCATGGCCTCGCCTTCGCAAGCTCCACGACATCTGGCCGGAGCCACTGTGGGCCCCGATTTCTACATTGTTAAGTAGAAAGCAAGATGCATGAAAATAATGAAATATGCTGTTTATTTTTAATTAAAACACTATAGATAAATACAAACAGCAGATAGATCAGTAGGTAGTTAAATTTTTAATATGACAATGTAGGGTACAGATAATTATCAGAGAGGCTGCCAATTTCTGTTCTTGCTTTGGAAGAATGTAATGGCAAATAAAAGAGGAAAAAATGGGGAAAGTAAAAAAAAAAAATGTAGTGTTAAAAAATGAAGCATTCATGATAAAAGCAATTAGCAGTATGATCTCATTTATTGAAAATGAATTATGTGAACGACTTTAGTTGCATGCTAAAATTATGGTAATAGAAATTGTGTTTTCAAATGATTTCACTTTGTTTTCCTGATTGTATTCCATGTTATTTGACTTTTCAGATAAACACCCAGCATTTATTCATGTTATAATGAAACTATTTTAATTTTAAAAGAAAACAGAGGACTGTGTTTTTTTACATTTTCATCTTGCCTGAAAACTATTAATCAGATAATATACCATTTAATGATCGACCACTTTGTGCTTTTCCATGTGCTTAGAAGATATGAAGTTGAATAAAACTCTAATAATTTAAAAATTTATTTTTCCTTAATGTAGAAATGTTTATTACATATATATATATATATGAATGTTTATTCATATATATATATATGAATACTTACCAAACATATTCTGGAAGAGCATTTAAAATTATTTCCAAAAAACTTACCCATGAACCTAAACATTTTTTAGAATGTGCTTTATAAATAAAGATCATTCATAATTTGGCATAGCTTTATAAACAATTTTTGGCAAATACTGACAAATTTGCTTGTTTTTCTAATCTAATTCCTAAAATTTCCAGTGTTCTTGTACTTAAAATTCTTTTTAGCAAGGAAAAAAATCTTAGATATATATTTATGTCATATAGAAAGTTTGAGGATGAGACATTTTTTTCTAAGGTATATACAATATTCCATTTACCTTTGGCCATCAGCGCCTTAGTTGTGATACACTTTGTTGCCGATGGGACAACTGAAGGTGACTTTATAGTGTAGTGGTTAACATGATTGGCACTGAACTTAAATAGAAGTGGTTTCTACTCTTGATTGTATCAACTGCTTAAGTGAACAAATAACCTTACTGAGCATCAGTTTCCTTATACCCCATCAAAAAAAAAAAAAAAAAAAAAAAAAAAATCTACCTTGTAGAGCTATTTTAAGAAATGACATTTACAGAATGTTTACAGTTATAATTTAAGTGTAACCTGGTGGCGGGACGACGGGGGCTCAGCTCCCTCCCCGTGCTTCCCAAAGATGTAACCTGTCGCATTGCATTGGCTCAGCTCCCTCCCTGTGCTCACCAGATGTGTCCAGGTTCTTGGGCTCACTTAGCCCAGGAATGGGGGAAGGGCCTGGCGGCATGGCAAGCTTACCGTTCAAGTAAGTATCAGATCCAAAGAGTTTAGCAGAAAGCAAGAGATAGAGAGAAAGAGAGCTCCCACATTGCTCTGGGAAGGGAATCCGAATGGGATATCCCCATAGGAAGAGAGGGAGAGACAGTTCTTATCTTGCCACGTAGGGGATCCCAGAGAGGGAAATCCTGTAGGTAAGGGAGCCAGGGATTTTAACAACTGAGTTATTCTCTCCTCATTCCTGTTCTTGTCCAATGAGAGGAGTACTTTCAAACTTTCTGTGGAGTGATTGTTCTTAGATTCTGAACCTGGATTGGTTGCTTGGGTCCACAACAGAGCCCCTCCTCCCAGGGCTTCTGAGGGGCTTTCTGAACAAAAGAAGTTCACCTCGAATTTCTATCAAGCCTGTGCGTGGGAAAGTTAAAGAACTTTACATTTGAAACCCCTCTGGTTCCTGGATGTGGGCATGGATGGAAGTGTGGCGCTGGGAAATTCCTGCTTTTGAAACACAGGCAATTTTCCTTAACACAGTCCCTCAAAAGTACACAATAAAGTAAAGTCTTTGCTATTATGATGATTAGTGCTATTATGACGATTAGTGGTGGCGGCATTAGTCGCAGTCATGGTAGGGTAATATTAGTAATGGTGAGAGGTGTATACAGGAGATGAGCCTAACTGTAAGAAGAATTTTAAAAACTGTGGGGTCACTATTATAAGCCATCCATGCACATCCAAGTGTAGACTTCAAGGATGTTTTGACCTTTCTGAACATTCATCTTCAAGATAAGGCCTGGAATATGTTGCAGCTTCCTGAACAATGAAGAAAAAAGAGCAGCTGAAAAAAGAAACTCCGATACCAAAGTTCTGCTGTTGCTGCATTATTGGTATCCAGATCACCCCATAAAACAGGATTCCAAGCATCCTAGATTCCATCCCTGCTCCATATTTTATTGCTACAAATACCATAGGTAACTCCCTCCCATAGGTAACTTCCTTATCTTTTTACTAAAAGAAAATTACATACTCATGCAATCACAGAGCGATACCAAAACCAGACACTATGTAAGAGTGTGATTTTGATAATGGGTTTCAGGAAAAACCTAAGTAAGCAGAGAAAGAAAGGAGATCTCAGAGAGATGACAAATATTTTTTTTTAAAAAAAAAAAAAAAAAAAGGAAGAACTGTGGATTCAATGGCAGGGCCTAAAGGAAGGAAGAATAGCTGGCATAGGATCACAGAGAGAAAGACCTAATTGTAGAGATCAGAGCAAAACTAGGATATTTTAAAAACATATTTTAGTAGTCATAATGGTTTTGCTAATTAAAAGTCTAGGTATTAAGGTCAGGAACAAGCATAACTATGACACACAGCATAAGTTTAAAGCAAAGTTTATCTGGAAAAAAAAAAGTAACAGAGAAAATCAATATAATACTTTAAGTTCATTAGTTACTACTTTCTCCATCTCACAGAAAGGAGTGCTTGGGCTAGGTACACAGAAAACGCTCTTGAAGAGAATCTCTACTCTAGGAGAGAGCAGAAGGTACCAAATCCTTTGATCTCTCTGATTGAGATAAGGGCATCAGGACAAAACGAACATTCTTCTCTCTGATTTTGTCCTCTGAAGAAATCCATTTGCCAGTCATAAAAGACAAGTAGAAACTGAATAACCTTTCACACTAATCCCGTTTAGTTCTACTGAGTCAATTCGTTGTTAGTCCACCTTGAGGCATGGAATGGAGAAAACCCATATGGTTGCTCAGAAGAAAAAGAATTTTTTTTTCTCTACTTAATAGGGTGTGGTCATAAGGTTGCAAACTGGAAGGGAGAGGAAGAAATGATTATTGGGAATAAGAAAATGAAGGCAAGGAAGGGGTGGGCGTATCACTGAAGATCATGTAAGTGGCTGCTAAACTTCTTAAGAATGAGGACAGTCAGAATTTTAAAACAAAATAATAAAACGTAATAAAAATAATAAGAGGTTAACACAGGAAGCAATTTCAATGAATGAAAAGGAGTAACGATTTGGTCTTTAAATGATTTTGCCAAGTAGAGTTAAACAAGAAATAAGCTGATAGAAAACATGGAGAAAAGAGGGAAGAAAAGTGCCTCAGCAACGGCGAGACGGAAGATCGTCTATTCCAACTCGGGGCGCTGTTGTACGTGGCTCTGAGAATAGTATCATTTTTCTTTTGAGAAATCAAAAATAAAAAAGAAACTTTAGACAACAGCCAGCTTTGAGTTAGAGCAGAGAGCTGAAGAGAATGTTCAAAGAAATGTTGAAGGCGTCGAAGGGTTTTGTAGTGTCACACGGAGAGCCACCAATGGGGATAATTGGACTGAAGGTATTTCACTAAGATCCTAAGATATTTCAGGCCACAGAGTAATTAGAATTATGGTCATGGTAGATGATTGGAGAAGCTCACACTTCTGAGATAACCTGATAAAAGATCAAATGTAAACAAGGGGATTAATATCAATGGCTTGCTAGAGAAAAATAGGGAATTTATCATTTTTTGCTTGATTCTTAAGTATAGTGTAATCTTCATGTCGTAGGAGCAAGTCCTTGGCGCTGAGGACTGGAAAGGGATATTTATAGTAGTGACATGCAATAGCTATTGAGCAAAGTATTTCAGTTTTATTTAGAAAGGTGTGAATGTGTGTTACCAAGAGCAGAGGGTGGTCTTAAATTCCAGGGTGTTCCTATGAGTGGTATCATAGCACAGGGAGCTTCTGTCTCAAGATTTTCCTAGTGTAATACCATAAATATGTCTTTATGGGACTGTCTCAAGACTGAAGGACTAATTGTAAGCTTAAAAACTCACTTGACTATAAAGTTTATTTTCTATTTCAGTACAAGGTAAACTGGTATTGTGTCTATTTATTTAGTTTTTCTTTCTTAGCAATTTGAAAAATTATCATTATATGATAGAATATATTTATAATCATAAAATGCCAAAAAAAAAATGAAGTTTTATATTTGGCAGAGTTCTATCCATCTTTTTGAACAGCATTAAATAGATGAAGTCCTTAAGTATGAGAATGTATTAGGTTCAAAGAAGAGGAAAATAAAAATATCCATACAATTTGTTTTCACTATAAGGTAGTACATTCAGTACACCAAATAATTAAGAAAAAGTGAATTCAGGCTAATCTTGGATATTTCACATTTACTGTTAATAATTTTTTATGTTTAAATACACAAAAGAAGGGCATAGAGTCTGCTCCTATAATGATTAATAGTTTTGTACAAACATGTTTGCTAAATATTCATATATATTACTGCAATGATGAAAAGTTGCTTTCATGTGATATAGAATGCTACTCACATTTGAAAATTTACAAGTAGCTATACACATGATATAAAAGAATTTTGAGAATTTCAAGGTGTAAGTCCTTTTTTTTTCAAATGCTAGTTCCATACCAAATGAAATAGGTAGAAGACCTTTCGCTTAGCAACCCCTTTTTTTTTCCTCCTTTTTTCAGAGTAGTAAAAATAACTTCAAATCAGGATTTAGACTGCTCTGTTGAATTGTGGATTTCACACAAAACAGTCTTTTCCCACAGATGGATTTCAGTGGGAAATAAAATGTATGCAACATTAGGGATTTAAAGCTTTTATTTGTGAATGTTTACCCTAAACTATGATAAAATATTTTGTTTGCTTCCTTTTCCCCACTTTACATACATTACTTTATCTCAGTATTAAGAAAGAGCCTTCTATAATATATAGTTTTATTTAAAGGAGAAAGTAGACCTAGAAGACATAAGTCTAAAGGAGCCTCTGAATTTTAAATTAAGTTTCTTTGCCTCAAGAAAACAGTCTTAGCCTCCATGAAGAATTCACCAAGCTGTCTTAACCACTTGAAATCTATCTATCCCTGGGAATATGCATCAGGCTTAAATTCTTCCTTCTTTTTCTGTATTTATGGATGAAGAAAACAAAGTTCTCTTTTTTGCCCACCTCCTACACTTCAGACACAGAAGTATTTAAAAGCCATTCACTCCATGTTCAATCACCACGCTGTAGTAGTGTCACATTTTATTTGGGGATATGTAAAATTGTATTTTTTTAAACATTTGTTTTCCTTTTCAAGAAATGAATTTTCATAAAGCACAAGTCTCAGATAGGTACCTCTATTATCTATACTTTATAGATAAGCTTTACCATTGGGGGAAAAAAGAACCGAAATTGTTTTTTCCATTGTCATTTTTCCTTTGAAGCATTGAATAGGATATTGATATTTTTTCGCACTTAAGCTATTTACTTAGTGTGACTTAACGAGCCGGTATAAAGTGAGCCATATTCCCACCGTGCATTTCATACAACTATTACTAGAATTTCTTTTCAGAAGGATTTATCTACTAATCAATAGCTTTCTTATTGTGCCATTTCCAGAAGTACTAAAGAGACTTCTCTCTGAAGCAGCGTTTGACTCTTGCTTTGGTTTACCCTCTCTAAGAGTTGTGCAGTGTACAACAGGGATTCTAACAGGTGGATCATGTAGTTTTTGTGATGTGGCTGTGGTCACCATTATTTCTGGTTATTTTCAGGGAAGATGAAACTCATTCAATTGCATTGTCAAGTAAAAAGCAGAGTCCTTCTACAAATATAAATTATACTTAAGATCATTACCTTTACTGAAAACAAATATGTTAATTATTAATGTTTAGATGTTTAACAATGTTTCTAAAGGATTATTTTAGATTAGAAACTCATGAAGGCACAGAGAAAAAAATCATCGTTATCAATGATAAATATTTTCTGGATTTTTTCTTTTCTTATTCTTAAACTTGACATTTTGACACTGAATTGAAATAGGTAGAAGTACATTCTGCAGAAACCATACACAGAATTCCTTTTGAGCAACAGCACTCTCCCTGTGATATATGTTTTCTACAGATAATTTACAGGTTGCAGACATGCTGTGACCTCTCTCCCAATTGCAAACAGATTAAGGAGAGCTGATTAACCGGGACTAAAAACACGGGGTTGTTTTCTCTTATGTGGGGTCTTTGACAAAGCCCTCCTGTCTGAGTCCTCCCACTTCATTCGCTTTCAAATCACTGTGCCCAAAGAGGTCTTCACTCCCTCAAGCCCAAACCTGGAGCCCTGCAGCGCCATCAGCGGCAGTATCTTCCTATTTGAGGGACGTCTCTTATTAATCAGAAACGCTGAATGGAAACCAATCAGATAGAGAGTTCCTTTGGCTTCAGCTTCCTGCCTGTCTGAGTTAAAAGTGATGCTCGAAGAGAAAGCCACACTGAGATGCATGAAGATTCAGCTGTGAAGATACTATAAAAAGAGAAGAGAAGAACCGACACAGAAGCAACAACGGAATTGTCAGTGCTGAGTAGTGCTAAACTCAGTTCCATTGTTAAGCAAGGTAAGTGTTATTTACTTTGCTTGACAATATATGCTCTTCAGTTTTTGCTTTCTTATAATGAAGTAGTACAAATATTGCTTTTCTCCTAGTTGCTATATTTTGCTCTCTCTCTCTCTCTCTCCCTCTCAACATTTGGAAGCACGTAAAAATACATTTTATAGTATTTGAATAAAATGTTTATATGCTCAGTGAGAAAACTTGCAACATTTGCTTCTTATTTTACTTTTACAAAGCTGATACCTACTCAAGCTCTTTATATAGTCCTCAAATTTGCATTTGGAATATTGTTGTAAAAATAAAACTAAACTTAAAATTGTATCAGTTGATTGTGGTGGCTTTCAGTTACATATTTGTATGTTCATGTATATGAATATTATATTAATTTGAAATGGACGCTGGTCTTCTCATAACTTTTGTTTAAATTATTTGAGTCACAACTGTCAAAAATAAGGGCATTTTATTCATAATTGAATAAGAAATGCTTGCTTTGTTTTCAATATTGTAAATGAAACAAAATATGAATAGTAAAAATGCCGCAGATGCATATTGAATGTCAGGATTCAGGTGATCACTTTACCTGATAAGAGAGCTTTCTTCACAGATTTGTGGCTCTCACTCAGGTCAGCACTCTGAATGTATATGTCTGTTAGCTATAATTGCTTTCCATTATTGTAGACAAATGTGTCTTAATATAATGAAGACTAGATGAAAGCCACAGGAGAGGGACAGTGTTTCTAAGCCAAAATCTGCATTTACAAAATTTTAAGTGATATGGGAAATGCATTGATTTGGTGGAACATTGTTTTATTGTGTTTTCCATCGCATGCTCAAGATCACCATTCACATCAAATAAATTTTTGCAAGCATTCTCATCTCAAAAAAGCCTTGATTTTAGTTATAAGGTCATCAAAATTTTTTAGTATTGACAGTTAGAAACTGTTACCAGGGTGAAATTCTCATAATCTGGTTTAAATAATAACAGTGTAATAAAAGGAAAGTTATTAACTGTAGTAAATAAGTTTACATTTATTTGTGTCATCAACTTTTGATGAGAATGTAATAAACTTTAGATTTGAGGAGAAATTGGTGGTCTATCGGGGAGATGTGTTGTCATTTTATATTTAATGTTATAGATACATGAAATTCCTAATGATTTTTTTTACAAGCTTTCTAAGATCTTTGTAGCATGGAGAATGAATGATTTTGTAAATCAGAAAAAGTGGTAACTTTTGCAAACAGTAGGGAATCTTCCTTCGGTTCCCTTTGCTTTATCTATGAATTTAGAAGAGTTACCCATCTTTAGTCACAGTTGTTTAAGATGAATTTGATTATTCAAGGTTCTCAGTTTTGTAAAAAAACCTCCTCCTACATTCTATAGAAGATGTATCCTATTTTTCAGATTCAGACACTACATCATTGCCTAGGCAATGCTATGTCAATTATGAGATACATTTTTACAACTATAAAACTGTAAAACCTGGCTAATCCAGGTTTGAAACAGATCTTTTGAAAGATAAGGAAGATGAAATAACATGATATTACAGCACATAGCACCAAAGAACTTGAACGTAACATAAATAGCATGTGTTTGTAGTTTTGTCACCAAACATTATGGGTTCAACTAAAGTTTTTTCAAATGAAGAGTATATAAATAATTATATGCACTTAATAGATATATGCTGACACGTTGAAATACCATCATCCCTATATGTGTTTTGAAAAATGAAAAAAATATATATAAAATAGGTTTGATGTAAAATAAATTATGAGAAAATTTAATTCTGGAAATAAATAAAAAAATACTTTAAAGAAAGCCTAGAATAGTATTAATTTAAGAGTAATTCACTAAATTTAAGTCAGATAGATTTGATAGTACTAATAAAAACAATAGTCTTATGAGATAATTTTTTTTAGAATAAAAAGTATTTTTCTTTTATTACAGTATTTGATAGTTTTAAAAACATTTGACATGGTTTATGTAATTACGCTACTGTTCTTGCATTCATTGCATAATGGAAATAAAAATGTCTTATACCACTGCCTGTCTTTAAAAAGATGACAATATCAAAGTGGATCTTAAAATTGCTCTTTTAAAGGTTGTGTTGCTCAACTTGATAAATCATGTGTTGAATCAGAAGCTCATCTGAACGTCACCTGGCATGGAAGGATTTCTTCTGGTGTTTTCCTGTAACCCCTATACATGCCAAGCTTAGCCAATGCAGGGTCCCTTTCAGGGTACATTCACCAAGTAAGATTTTTAAAGTAAAGTTAATTCGATTTTTTAAAAATTTTACTGGAGTAGGTCTATTTAGGTATCAATAGTGATATCAAGCAGACGCTCCTTTCCTACAATATTTCTACAGTATATGGGTGTAGTTAATAAGAATGCTTTAGAGAGTGCCTACCAATTATGTAATATAGGATATGCAATTAATGTGGCAACATATAGTATGCAAGAAAGTATAAATTAAGGTGAAAGTTAATTTAAAAAATGTGTGAATGTGTCATGAATAAACATTGGCTGTAACTTGTTCTCTATAAAAAGTAAACAGCCTAGATAGATAATTATTCAACATTAATGCAGGTGCTTCACTATAACTTATCATTAATTTGCTACATTCTTTAAGACTGATTTGTTCACTCCAAGGCACATTTAAATATGATGTGCAAATAATCTTGGATTAGAAAAAAAAATGATACCTTAAAAAGTGTTTAGTATAACACTTTTGACTTCAAGGACACACACACATGTACACACACAAGTCAATAGCAATATTAACACAGAGTAATTTTGGTTCATAAGGAGATTTTTGGTAACAAAAACTCTAGTTAGTTTCTTGGGTATTTTACTTTGTAAATGATCTGCTTAAAGTTGAATTTTCTTAAGGAAGAAGAAAGCATGCTAAACAGGATCAAAAGGACATTGATTAAAATGAGCCTTGTTTGTTTTTACCTAATGCTAAATTTATAAACATGATCATAAAGCATGTTTCTTAAGATAAAGCAATTTCTTTCTCTGTATCTTGTGTATTTGTTTTCAGAAACAGTTGTCTTCTTAAAGATATTTCAAATAGCTGTTAAGACCCATGGCATTATCTTCTTTAGGTCTTTACATAAAATGTTGGAATTTTAGAAAAGTAGTTTTAACTCTCTCCATAACTAATTTTATGCATAAAAAAGCAGAGGTTTAGAAAGATCAGGCTACATATTCAAGACTGTCAAGTTATATATATGTATTAGCAATATTATGTGGAAATGTATATTAAGTCATGAACCTCAAATTAGAAATACAGAAAAATACATAAAGATAGATGATAGAGAGAGAGAGAGAGAGAGAGAGAGATACATAGATGATGGATTGACAGAGAGATACATAGATAGAAGATAGATAGATAGATAGATAGATAGATAGATAGATAGATAGATAGAGCTTATTGAAAACAATTCTGGATTGTTATAAATAATCTAAAAAAGTTCCTTTTATTTCTCTTATGAGTCATTTCAATTTTTATGCCTGGAAGTACCATTATCCTCATTATTAAAATATGGTAAGGAGTGTACAGTAAGGAAAACGTCTTTGTAGCACTCTTATACATTTCCATAATAGCCTTAACATGTTAATGCACTTATTCCTAAATTTAGCACTAGTAAGGCATGGTCTTCTAGCCACTTTAAATGCAAAGTGCCTTAAAAAAAAGCAGAATCTCTGAAGCCTGACCAAGAGATTTCATATTAACACTTCCAAGAAACACAACATAAAAGTCATTATTATGGATCCCATTGGCTATGAAGGAAAAGTGGAAATATCATGGGGTGTTGTGGCTAGATGCTCTGTGTGAGTGTGTGTGTGTGTGTGTGTGTGTGTGTGTGTGAGAGAGAGAGAGAGAGAGAGAGAGAGAGAGAGAGGTATTATTTATTTATATTTTAGGAAGAGAAGTTAAAAAAAAAGAAAGAAAAGAGCTGAATATTTTCTTAAAGTTACATTCAAAGTTTTTCTGAGTTTTTTTCCCCCCATCCTATTAATTTAGCAAATTATAAACCAATTGCAGGAGAAATAAGTGTTCTTCTATAGCTTCTATTTCTCTTGATGAGCAAGATAATCTTTGGTCTCTCTAATTGATCGATGAAACACCAGAGCATATGATTGTTTCATAAATATGGATTAAAAACCCAGCCTCTCATATCAGATTTTGAAATTGGCTCTACAATTCTGAAGAGCGTGGATGACTTCATTTTAATGTCTACTCCAAATACTAATTCAGTTTGCAAGGAAAATAGTAGTAACTAATAGTTATTATTTAAATTTCAATATAAAAGATTGAATGTGTTCATTAATGTGTTCGATATTGGACAAAAAAATATATCTAACAGAATTTGTATTAGAATATGCTGCACTTGACATACTTTATATATTATTAATATGGTTTCCAAAGCATAATAGACTCTTTCCTCATATTTTGTAAAATACGCTCTTTGGAAAGTCATACAAAAAATGATATACACAGGAAGCTGTATAATAGGGGAGACAACAAATAATGCATATAACAAAGTGTAATCCAGGCAAATGAGCAACAATAATTCATTTCCTGGGTCAAAAGACATAATATAAAATATACTGCTTTTATAAAATTGGGCAATCAGTCTTAAAAGTTTTCTAAGGGAGTTTTCACCAGTCAACTAACTCTAAAATGTATTTTTTTTTCCTACCAAAGCAGTTTACTGTAGTAATAGTACACAATTTCTAGAAATGTTTTAAAATGTTCATGTGTGTATGTTGTAAATACTCCATAATGTAAAGAACACATAAGAAATTTATTTTTAAAAAATTTAAAGATAATTAAGCCACAGAGGAAACGTAATGATTTCCTGTTACGAAAAACTTAACAGCTTAAGAAAACTTAACAGAAATTAAGAGAAAACTTAGTTCAAATTCCAGAGTAACAACTATCTATCTATCTATCTATCTATCTATCTATCTATCTATCTATTTATCTATAACTTTATATTGTTATCTGTATATCTACATATATCTATGTCTTCATTCATATTTCTGTATATCTGTATCTGTAGCTATGTCTGTGTGTTTGTGTGTATGTGCATCCAGAATACATATGGAAAACAGAAAGAAAGCGCAACCAATTAATTCAAAAATTGTGAACATTCAATATTCACACAAATTAATTATAATATTTAATTATTACAGGGGTGTAACATGAGGAATGAAAATAACTTTTATTAGGCAATTTTAATTATATTATGAATAAATGATAAAATACCATTTGAACATTTTTTATTTTGGGAAAATTTTAAACTCAATTATGCTCCATCTACTGTGGTTGACTTGGATAATTTTTTAATAGAGAAAATTAAAATTTTATTTTTTCAACTGTATCTAGAAATAATTATTCTTTATTGAATGTTCATAATTCTTGAACACCTCACAAAAAATAGAATCCTTTTACCCACTTTTACAGTAGATAAGAAAATTGTTATATAAAGTAGAAGTCAATGCTATTTCAAACTATGCTTATATGAAAAGCAGATAATTATTATCAGGAAATAAAATTCTTATAGTTTTACCTTTGTCAAGTAAAATACAAAGCAAACACATTATAAAATGAAATTTTTAATTATAAATTTGGCTATTTTCCCCTAAGAGTCAATAGGCTCTTAAATATTTGTTGTATTTCTAGATAAATTAACAATTTGTTTGATTGTATATTTATGTTAAAAATATGATATGAAGATTAAATAGTATTGCCTTTTTCTAATATGCAATATACAGTAATTCATAAAACAGTGAAGAGAAGTATTTTATTATTACCACTCCTTCTAGCTTAATGTCACAATTTATTTATGTTACAACTTAATAAAGCATTTACACGTATATTAAGCAGGGATTGGAAGAGGTTCAATTGCTGGAGGAGAGAAAATAGTTTTCTGTCTCACCTAAGTTTTGCCAGTGTATCTAGATGACGTAACATATTAGATATGGTTTGAATTCAGCTTTTTTGATACAATAGCATTAAATAAGATTCAGATTTATATTTTAGTCAATACATAATTTTCCAAAAATTAAATAATTAACTTACTATAATAATGATATGTATGCTTATTTATACAAATATTTATCTCTTTTTTATTTAGTTTAGAATCAGATTTCTGATACAATCACTAAGAATGAAGAATATTATTTAACTTAGAATAAACAAATAAAAAGTCTGTGTGTTGAAGTCTTACCTTGAATACATTTTTAAACACACATTCAGGAAAAAACAAAATGTTATTTCAGAGTAAAAACGTCACTTACATATGTCTTATATTTATATCTTAATGATCATAAATTGTACTCTTCCTAAATTACAAGAAATTGTGAGTAAATGGCCTATATAGAAAAAGTGTGAGAATATTCTAACCCAGATTGAAAATTCTAGTTAGATTATGGATTTGAAGAAATGTATCCTAACCACTTGAAAATAATATTTTGCTCTATAAAATATGGATTTGAAAGGACATCTTGAAAGAAAAGTGACTATTTTTATAATTATAACTAATTTTAGTTTAAAATAGAAAGTTCTATTAAAATACAAATGGTGAATATCAGTAATAAGATACTCTTTAAAAATATTATAAGATTATTTCAGCACATTAAAATGGAGAGCTTTTATCAATAGTCTGTTCATATTTATAAATCGCTCTATATATAGACAGCTAGATTAGATAAATATGTGTGATATATCTTCCCTTCACAACTTTGGATCTATGACCTGTGTTAAACGTGGTTTCTCAATAGCTAACTATGTCAGATTATTTTATTTAAATAGGAAAGTAAGTTTCAACTTTGTAAATCATTTGTTATTTTAGAAAATTAAGAAGAGAACTGTTTCGATAGAATATCTTGAAATAAGTATGTGTCAGCAAGCTACTGGGAATTCATAAGCATTTATACCTGAAGATTAATGTTGAAACCTACAGAGACCAAATGACAGGATGAAGACAAGAGAGGGGTGGGATTCCACAGCAGATTCAGTAGCACAGTCACATAATAGTTTACCTTGAAAAATGTTGCCATCCTGGACCATTTGCTCTTCCCAGACCCATTAGGCATGCAAGTTTGCTATTTGACAGCAAAGCATTCACTTTGGAATCACTGAAACTCTTTATTAAACCTGGGCACAAAAATTATTCTATACACCTAAGACTAAACTATGTCTGTTGAAGTCTTATATTGAATAAATTTTTAAAACACATATTTAGGAAATAACAAAATGTCATTTCAGAGTAAAAATGCCACTTACATATGTCTTACATTTATATTTCAATGATCATAAATTGTACTCTTCCTAAATTACAAGAAAACATGAGTAAAAGGCCTGTATAGAAAGAGTGTGAGGACATTCTAATCCAGATTGAAAATTCTATTTAGATTATGGATTTGAAGACATGTATCTTAATCACTTAAAAATATACATTGGGTTGAGTATATATATATTTTGTATTTTACTTTAGGTTCTGGGGTACATGTTCAGGTCATGCAGGGTTGTTGCATAGGTGCATACATAACCATGTGGTTTGCTGCCTCTATTCCCCCTTGGACTATATCTAGCATTTCTCTCCATTTTATTCCTCCCCACCCTCCCCAACCCCCACTGTCCCTCCGCTAGCCCCCACCCCAACTGCCCCCAGTGTGTCATGCTCCTCTCCCTGAGTCCACGTGTTCTCATTGTTCAACACCAGTCTATGAGTGAGAACACTCTGTGTTTGGTTTTCTGTTCTTGTGTCAGTTTGCTGAGAATGATGGTTTCCAGATTCATCCAAGTCCCTACAAAGGACACGAACCCATCGCTTTTTATGGCTGTGTATTTTGCTCTATAAAATATGAATTGGAAAGAATATCTTGAAAAATAAGTATCTGTATTATCATTTTAGAATTCTGTATGTATATATTTACACAGTATAGTGATTTTCTCTGATTAAGAGATGTTTTATAAATCTTCAGTGATATAAATTTTTCATTAAAATTACAGTTGTATATCATTTATCCAAATGTAATTATGTAATGTTGTATTTATATTTCTTTCTCAGTTTTTGGCTTCTGTTAATCAGCCTCGTATGAAAGTGATCTTTAATTACCTTCATTGTGAGAAAAATTTAAAAGTATTAAACAATCCACTTGAAAAAAGTAGATTTGTAGCCAATTTTAGCATACAAAAAAGAAAGCATATAAATTAAGTTTACAGAAGATATTTTTAGTAGTTAGCATGTGATTTAAGATGTTCTCCATACATATATCTAAAAAATCAAATAATATACTAAGTATACAATTATATATAGATGTGAAGAATTATGAATTTACTATAGTTACTATGCTAGATTTTTGTGCTGAGTGTTACCTGTTTTATAATTTGTTCCTTTAATTACAATTATAATCTATGAGGAAAGATATCCACACTTGAATCCTTCTATCTATTTGTTATGCTGTAATTCTAAATCATTTGGTGGCTAAAATAAAGTCAACTTAAGTTGTATGTTATCTACTACTTTCTAGCAAATTGAGCATAAATCTACAGCAATACCTAGAAAGCAGACGGGTCTTGCAATGAACTGTGATGACTTATTTGCTTTTGACCACCTGTTCTTCTTGACTTCAGTATAGCTTTTTTTTTTTTTTTTTTAATCCCTGCTTCTCTGCTACTTCTGTTTCCATCCCTGCTGCTTTTCTACTTTCCCTGGTTCATTATTCCCTATCCCAACTCCTCCTCTACTTCAAAGACAGAATATATTTAACTAAAAGTGTTTCTCCTTTTAACTTAGCATTCATTTTGAGAGATTACTCAGTTAATTGCTACAAAAAGTGGCTCTTCCAACTTGAGAAACTCCTTAGATGTGAAAACTAGCAAAACTGGGTCAATGTATTTTGTGATCAGCTTTAGAAGCTCCTCTTCTCTCCTCTACCACTCCCTACTATGGGAAATGAGGTTTACAGGGAGTTGATATTGCCAAGCTCACAATTCACAAAGATGGGATAAGTAGAACAAGGTGAAGTACTTTTACTAACAAGAGGGCCTGCCTACAAGTCCAGCAATATAGCCCTGCATGTATACAGCTGCATGAGGATTTTGGAGAATTGTTAAGAAAAACTGAGCCTTGAAAAGCAAAGGATATCCTTGTATATTTATTACTACCTTTAAAGGAGGTGGAGGTGAGTGAAGAAACAAATTGGCAAAATGTTTTTATACTGCCTGCTTGGCCTCGGGAGCCCCAAAATTGATGTATCTAACTTTTCACATTAAGAATCCGATCTTGTGTCTCATTTCCGTGTTATAGAAATGTCAGCCCATCTTTGAATTTGCAGGTGTAGGAAGCAATGCTTCTGATAACACTACCACTGAAGTGTGATATCCCAAATGTGTGTAGGTTTGTTGAGAAGTCTATTTGGAATCCTGTATGAGCCCTTCATTTTCCTATCTTTCAGACTCACAATTAGGAAAAAGATCTTTAGATTATTTTGTAATAATATATTCATCCATTTATTAGCTGATTATTTCATCTTTATATATTTGAACTTTCTCATTATTGAACACTTACTACATCTTAGACACTGTGCTGTGGTAAGGCTGCACCTGCTGCACTGGGAAGACCACCTTCACCTGGAGACCACTGTTTCAAACAACTTCAGATACAGATTTCAGATAAAGATTCCCCTCCTTCCCTCCTTCCTTCCTTCCTTCCTTCCTTCCTTCCTTCCTTCCTTCCTTCCTTCCTTCCTTCCTTCCTTCCTTCCTTCCTCTCTCTCTTTTTTTTTTTTGAGATGGGCTGTTGCCAGGCTGGAGTGCAATGATTCGATCTCAGCTCACTGCAACCTCTGCCTCCCTCATTCAAGAGAGTCTTTTGCCTCAGACTCTTGAGTAGCTGGGACTGCAGGTGCACACCACCATGCCTGACTAATTTTTGTATATTTAGTAGAGACAGGGTATCACCATTTTAGCCAGGCTGGTCTTGAACTCCTGACCTTGTGATCTGCCTGCCTCAGCCTTCCAAAGCACTGGGATGGCAGATGTGAGCCACTATGTCTGGACCCTTTATTTTCATTGTGACAAAGTATCTGCTTGTAACTTTCTCTCTCTCTTCCCCTCTCTCTCTGTCTTTGTTTTGCCTAGATAGCTTGCAACTGATCTTTATTCCACCTCTATTTAATAGCATTAAATTCATTCAAAGAAAATTCTGCTTAGCCTACTATATTTTCTCTTCAGTATAAACATCCCATATTGGTCCAATTCTATGAGAAATATTTTATAGATCACACCCTATCACTAACTAACCCTGTGTGAAGTGAATTCTCTTTGATATTGCCTCTAAAATGGAAACCCAATAATTACACTGTAATGTTTCAAATTACTTAAAGGTCATGTTTTCATTACTCCTCAATGCTTCTAAAACCTTCATATAGGACAAAAAATGTTTCCATAATTTGTAATTAACTCTTTTAAAATAAGGAGTTGTCAAATTGAGAGAGCTATAACCTTTACTGTATCTTACATTAGTCTTTGCTATTTAGTCTTTTGACCATTCTTCTTGAGAAAATTAATACCTCTTTGGCCATATTATTTTAATAATCTTTTAGTTGTTCACCTGGCCAACAATTCCATCAACTACTGATACATTCTAAAAATGCAATTTTGTAAAGTAAGAATCTGTTCAAGTGATCCTTTCTCTCCTTATCCCTACCAACATGCCATCACATCCAGAAATGTAAGTCAGGACTCTTCAGACTTGAATCTAAGTTTTTGGCAATTGGTTCTTTTCCTGTATTTTATTTTATTCTTTTCTGCTATATTCTGAGTCTTAAAAATATGTTTTTTCATTTATATCTCTAAACCAGTACCTAAAAATGTACTTAAAGCAGAATTTTGTCAGGAAATACTTGAGGAATTGAATTATCTCCAAGTGCACTTTCAAAATCACTCTAGTCAAAATCTCTCTCGTCAAAACAGACACTACACTTTATGGAAAAGACTTGTCCTTGACTGACTCTCTGCTCTTTTCCATATGATTCCTTGTTATTCAATTACAACAGTACCTATCAATTATTAAAGACTATACTGGGCTGGGTGCGGGGTTTGCATCTGTTATCCCAGCACTTTGGGAGGCCAAGGCTGGCAGATCAGGAGGTCAGGAGTTCAAAACCAGCCTGACCAACATGGTGAAACTCATCTCCATTAAAAATACAAAAATTATCGGGGCGTGGTGGTGTGTGACTGTAATCTCAGCTACTCAGGAGCCAGGAGGCAGAGATTGCAGTGAAACGAGATTGTGCCACTGCACTACAGCCTGGGCAACAGAGTCAGACTCCGTCTCAAAAAAAAAAAAAAAGACTATATCAGGCCCTATGTCGTGATTTATTTTATTTATTTATTTATTTATTTTATTTTTATATTTATTTATTTATTTTTTTTACCAGTGGTTTTCTTTTTTCTTTTTTTTTCCTTTGAGACAAGGTCTTACCCTATCGCCCAGGTTGGAGTACAGTGGCAGGATCTTGGCTCACTGCAACCTCTGTCTCCCAGGTTCAAGCAATTATTGTGCCTCAGCCTTCCACGTGGCTGGGACTACGTGGTGCATGCCACCATGCCTAGCTAATAAACAGTTCATAAATTAAAGCATTTGTTATCTAAAACACAATTTTATCAGAATGAAAACAAAACTGCACTAGGCTGATAATGTCAGCGCCACGCACATGGAGACCCATGATCTCCTCTAACTCCCACATTACTCTGTTTTGCTAGTAGGCTATCTTTATTTCTGGGTGCAAATTGTCTCATATAGAAAATGTAGTAAACAGGTTTAGCAGGCAGTATTTTATGATAGTCTGGGTAAGGGCAGGTGGAGTCCTGAAGCCAGACATCTTACCTGCAAATCTAGTTTTACTCTATACCTCATGTTTGAGTTTGAGAAAGTCTTTTAAAGCCTTGGGGCTCCAGGAACTTCCTGTGTAAAAGTAGGATAATAACAGTAACTTCATTATGGGGTATTAAAAGGAGACACACGTGATGGCTTTTTTATTGACTACCATTATTCTTAAGAATGTTATGCGTCAGGTTCTTTATATCTGGGTAAAGGTAGGAGAAAGGTCTAGATTAATTTAATGTATAAAAGCAGGAGAGGCCTAGATTAATCATTAATTTTATTGTTCTTGAAATTATATAAGCTAAGTCTGAGTGTAAATATTCATATATTGTTCCTTAAGTTGACATAGCACACAATGGAAATCCTTCATATTTTGAACAATTTTGTGTTGCAGGTTTGTATTATCTTGAAGTCAATACAGAATACTTAATATCATAGATAGAAAACTCCACATTTATCTCTTGAAGTTAAAATGAGCATATTACTCATGAATCTTGAAGATGTGAGTGAATGATGAAAGTCTTTTAAATAATAATAATAAAATTTTGTTGGATCTCATATCACAACATAACTTAATGCCAAGCATTTAACTTTGCTTTTTAAAATCATTTTTATGACAGCCCCCTTTTGGTTTTTGAATTACATTATCAACTATAAAGTTAATGCCACTGTTGACCTTAAAATGAATACAACTGATAAAAGATGGTTCATTTATATAAGGATTTGACTGTGGTTTGAAAAATGTGATTCTAACAAAAATGGTAATAGTGATTGCATACTTGCAAGTAACATTCACTAAAATTAACTTGAACAGTATATTTTTGGTGAATGTAAATGATTTGCTAGTTTTCCCAATGCATTGTCAACTGTAGTTAATGTTTATAAAATATACAAAATATTTAAATTTATATTATTTACTAAGTTCAGTCAAACTTTACTATGCATGAAACATTTTTCTGGGTGCCAATATAGCAGTGAGTATGATACAACATTTTTAATCACAAAAAGGTATTTTCTAGGTACAGATAATACAAAGGATAATTAAAGATATTTTTAAATGCTGTGGAAACAGGTGGTATGATGAAGAGTGACTGGAGAGGTAAGCAGAGCTTCATGAAGGTGGTGAGGGAGTTTTCTTGGAGAAGGTGACATTTTAATTGAATCCAAATGAAGAGAAGGAAATATTATGACATACACCATTTGGGGTAGTAAAAATGACAGGTGCAACAGCCCTGATATGTTAACAGACTTTATTTATGTTAGCATAAAAGTCTAACTCTAGTTAATTTAATTCATAAACCTCACATTGTTATATTACGTTTATCTCAGTAATCATAAACTTATAATAAGAATGTGAACTGGACACTTTCCATTTCTAGTTTCAGTGTTTTATTAACTAAAACCTACATTCTTCTATTTTTTTCTTGCTTCATTAAAAAAGATATTCCAGTATGATATAATGTTCATCTTTTATGTATACAAAGTTAGAGTTTCATTAAATACTGCTAATTAATACATTTTAAACAGAAAATTCAAGCAGCTACCATAGAACACTAAATTTTTAACTTTGAGTGTCCAAAAGCTTTGTTCTCCAGTGCCTCCTGCTTTAAGTTAAAGACTCACTGAAGCTAAGGCAGGAAGTGGGATCTTTTTTTTTTCCAAGCCAAACTTTATCCAGCTTTATTAAGGATACTTTCCATAAACAATCGTGGTATTTCAGGCAGGACATAGGCAGACAGTCATTAATAGTATACAACTTTCAAAATCCCTTCTTCAATGGACTACCAAAAATCAGAAAGCCATTATAAAACCCAATGAAGTCTTCATCTGATGCTCTGTACAGGGAAAGTTTAGAGTGAGGGTTGACAGTTCACATTTAGCATGATGTTAAACAACTTTTCACAAGCCAAACCTGACTTTCAGGAAGTGAAATGAAAATGGCAGAATTTATCTGAAGATCCACAATTTAGAAATGGAACCATTGCTCTTTTGACAGGTGCCATCTCAGTGACATCACTGGGAAGTCCAGGTTTGCTGACACTCTGGTAACCAATGAACAGGGTCAGGTCCCATCAGATGTCTGAGCTTAAGGGAGTTAAGTCTATCTTAGTGTAAGGACATATATCTCAGTATATGTCTCTGTCAATTTCTGTATCTTTATTTACAATAATACAGGACACAATCTAACAACTCTCCAAAAAATACAATTCTGTAACATAATTGATGCTTCTTTGGTCTGAATGTTGAGGGAGATTCTATTCTTCATGGAGGCACTAGGGAATAAAGATCTGTTGTTCTAGAATTCTCTCAAACATCACCAAACGTTAAGTCCTTCCCTGTCTGTGTGATTTTTATCTTGAATGTTTTCCATCCTTCTAGTACAGTTTCCAAAAGAAGGAACCCAATTAGATGATAGCAGCTCTTCTCTACTTCCCAGAAACTGTTGTCTTGCAGGTTCCAATGTTAGCACTTTGTCTACCGTGTCATGCCTACCTTTATTTCTTTATTTACTTCATTTTTATGGCTTCTCTTTCCTTGTTACTGACTTATTCTCTTGATGATCTCCAGTTAAACTTTCTGAGTTGATTGTACTAGTGTAACCTGCATTTCTTTGTGTCAGGACTCTGGTCAGGCCTCTGCTTGGTCTCCAGTTATTTTCCCTACCTTATCTGTATTAAGTGATGACCCCAGTCATCCTCTCTTAAATCCTCTAATATGCCATGTATTTACTAAACCTTGAACTTTAAGCTCTTAACAGAGAATGTTTGGATACCTTTCCTTAAAAATACCTGTTGGTGTGTTACTCAAAATATTTGGTAGGTCTATACCACTTGTGCAAATTAAAAATTTGTAATGAGAATATTCTTCCCCAAAATAACATACAATATGCTTCTCTCATTCTACACAATTAATTGCACATTTTGGCTGAAATGTTATAAGGTATAAATAAGGCCTAATTTGGATTTTTAACATAATGTCACAAAGCAATTTAATAGATCTTTTCTACAAAGAAATGTATTTTAGGTGAATCATGTTTTGCTAAACTATTATTTTCTCTGCATTGCTTAATTATCACACTAATTCATATGCTCCATTGTAAATGGTATGGCATTTATGACTTTTGATCCAATGCTAACTCTATGCCCCCTACTTTCCTGCATCTTCCCAGCTCAAAATACTGGCCCTATGTTTTCAGCTACAGAGTAGAAATCAACTAAAAAATACCTAAATATTAAATGTAATGGATAAGAATTCAGGTTCTTAGTCAGAAACATCAGTTCCATCTCTTGCTTCTAATGTGGTATCAATTAATTTATTTTGTTTCTCCAAATATCAGTTTCCTCATGCAAAAATGTAGATAATTAGAATTTTTGCAATTGTGGTTAATGATTGTGGTAATGCAAGCATCAAAGAGCTTATTGTTATTTGTGTTTATTATTATTATATTCACTCATTTATATACTCAAACTGACAGTTTCTGTCTTGAGGTAACTTTCCTACTGTATTTGAGAAAAGTAGAAACTCTTTTCCTTACATGTTTTAGTTTTTCTTGCCTAGATTCTTAAGAAGGTGGAAAACAAAATATAATTATATCTCCAAATAAATGATTAAAAAGAAGTTTTGTCCTGACTAGGGTCTTACTTGATGGGATACTATATATATATATATATATATATATATATATATATGCATATATATATATATATATATGCATATATATATATATATATATATATTTTTTTTTTTTTTTTTTTTTGCCAATCAATGAGAGCTTGTAAGGTTGCTCAGGTTGGCCTTGAACTCATGGCCTCACCTTTGCAAGCGCCACGACATCCGGCCAGAGCCACTGTGGGCCCGGGATACTATATTTTTTCAAAAGAAATTTACACTGGCTTTACAAAATGCCATATGATTAATCGTGAATGCAGAGTGGGAGTAACAATATAACATATTGAAAAACTTGGAAAATTGTTAAAAATTATGTAAGCACTCATACTTTCCAAGGGCACGAGAATAAAACATACTCCCATTTATGAGAGTATGAAAAATATATTTGAAAATATATGAAAAATATGGTTCTTAGAAAATATTTGTTCAGTTTTCATCATTAATAAAAATAGGGTCACGTTAAAATGATTTCTAATGATATTAAATGCTGTCCTTCCTTCCTTCCTTCCTTCTTGAGAGAGTCTCACTTTGTCACCCAGGCTGTAGCGTAATGGCGTGATCTTGGCTTACTGCAACCTCTGCCTCCCAGTTCAAGTAATTCTCCTCCCTCAGCCTCCTGAGTAGATGGGATTGCAGGTGCCCACCACACCCAATTAAGTTTTGTATTTTTAGTAGCGATGGAGTTTCACCATGTTGGCCAGGTGGATCTCGAACTCCTGGCCTCAGGTGATCCCCTGGCTTTGGCCTCCCAAAGTGCTGGGATTACAGCTGTAAGCCACCATGCCCAGCCCTTATAAGCTATTTTTAAATAAAAATGTGAATCCTACAAGATGTTATCTCTGTTGTATAAAAGATCATTAAATTAAGAAAAGAATAATTCAGTATGGTCAGGGATTATTACAGCAAGAAGAAAGCAAATTTATATTTTAATTAATTGACTGATTTTATAGGTAAGAATACCAAGACCCTGAGAAATTGCTTAAAAATTGACCCTGCAGAAAGAAAGAAAGAAACAAACAAATAAACAGAAAGACTAGAATCCAGGCTTAATGGAGTAATTACATAAGTAAGAATGCATTATCAATGAGACTCTATGTACTTTTACAAAAGTATTTTTGATTCATAATCTTTTACATGTAAAATATGGTATTGTATTAAGCATGAGTAACAAACAGAGAAAAATGACTGCCATTGAATTCACTACTGTGATTGGGCCTGGCTTTCTATGAAAATCTTTCTTAAAGAAAGATATGATGAATCAACTAAGTCTCCCAAGTAGAAGAGAAAGAACTGATTTATGCAAAGTGTCTTTTCTGTCTTCAAGTATTAAAGTAGAATTAACTAATCATTTCCCAAATTGTACATGGTGGAATTACAATCTACCATGTATATTACATCATTAGTATAGTTAAGAGAGCAATAGATGGGAGTAAAAAGATCACAGAGAGGGATATTGTATTCATTTACCACACTGGGACTTAACGTCTTCATTTTAAAATGATGGAAGGAGGCTAGAAGATATCTAAGGGCTCTTTCAGTTTCAAAGTCATTTAAAACTATGCTTGAAAACAGTATTATTAAATTTTCAATCACTTTGGTATTAAGTTTCCATCTTATAAGGAAATAAAACAGAACAATGGAAATAACTGAACTACTTGGAAGTATCAAAGCCTGAATATTATGGCCTCACACCTGGCCTCCTTGAAGGCCTTTTCTGAGATGTGGAGTCCTCTGTGTTGGTGACTGTTTGGAACCAGAACCACTGAGTCTGTGTTGTTGACTTGTATATTGCCTAAATTTCTCCACATTGATATCAGTATTTCTGTGTATAAAAAAATTGTGGTTTAGAATTTCATTATTGTTCCACAAATTCAGAAATGTATTCATTTACCCTGTCTTAAAAACAGTTTGCTTCAATTGAGCAATCGAGACAGTCACATCCATCATTACCTGGCAACACATTCAGTTATCAACCACCTAAAAGAAACACGCATTTCAGTCATCAGTTATCTATTTTAAATTATTTGCGTGGTACAGCTAATCCAATTAGTCATCAACTCATTTGATTGAACCCATTATATATGTTTCTGCAACTATGAAATTGTGCTGTTTGATACTATTTTCACATAAAAATTATTTTTATATCAATGAATTGTATGGTATGGAGAAATTTGTCAATACAACTGTTCAATCCTTTGAAGAAGACAAGGTATATATGTCAGCCTGACAACTTAAAGATAAATGTTCAAATCAAAGAATAAATTATTCTATTGTCCAATGAATTCATTAAAAAACTCAATTTGTGAAAAACTAGATTAAAAAAAGTACAATCAGTTATTTCTTTGAGAAATTATGTATTGGCATGTTTCCAAAATTATGTGCTTGTTTGTTATTTCATTGGCTTATATCTTAAAAAAATTCTCTGAAGGGCACTTCAGATACTAGATGCATCAGAAATTACTATTCTTAACCATGTTTTATCCATAGTCTTATGGGAGTAATAAGAAAAGCATGAATGTGTAAGATAAGCACTCTCAATTCACAAAAGAGCAACACCCTCTGTTTCAATGTAATGTCTTGAGGAACTGTAACAATACGAGAATATCCGATGGTGAATTAAGCATTTTGTTTTCACAGTCTATTTACATGAAAATTAATTATTTATAGGTAAATTATCTCCTCTCCTTGTGATTTCCTTCTGGAGTTAAAAGATTTCTTTCTGATGCTGTGAAGAAGGAAATTAATCTATTCACTAATTAAATTAATCCTGTTGTAAAATATCGTTTTAGAATAAAGTTCTACAGATTCTCTTTTACTCTGACAATGAATCTTTATTTACCATGGTGTCTTGTTGGAGTCTATGGGGAACATGGAGAGCAGCTGTGCTGGATAAAGCACACATAATTAGCATACAGGATCTCTTTGCCAATGATATGCTGGATGTTATATAAAAACTTATATATTCTTGTTCTGTACTTTCTAACTACATCGTATTTTATACTACTTTACAAAGATATTCAGGTGTATAAAAATAACTTCAGTGTTACTAGTCTTACTTGTATAAGTGTAGAGAAATAAATCATGTGATGGAAGTTATAAGAGGCTTATATGATTTATCTCCTTCCTTTATAAGACTCAACATTTAAGAGGAATTTTAGTTAATACTTCTTCCAACTTTTGTAACTTACTTTTATAATTTTCTGATTGTTGAAAATGATTTTCTTCTGGGGGAATACACAGTTTTAGATCATAAGTTAAGTACTGACTATATTATATGTCAACATTAATAAGTCAACATCAAACTCAGTTAAGTGTACATGTAGACATAGTGTGCAATTCATGTGTAAAACTGCTCCAAACCTCACATTCATAAAACCAAAATGCTTAACGCAATGCTTTAGCTCCCTCTTTTGGATAGTCCAGATTATAATATGAAAATAGGAGAAGCTGCCCTAACATGCCCTCATTTCTACTGGCATTTTATAATATTTGAGTCAATATTTATTCCACTATTAAACTCATAAAATAAGCACTTTAATCAGTTTTCAAAAGAAAATAAGCTAAATCTACCCTTAGAAATAGTTTTACTAATTGATTTATCAGTCACTGAACACTTCACTAAGTTAAGGATATATTTTGATAAAAGTTTTTTAATACACATTATTCTAAATGAATTATTAGTCAATTTTATGTCAATTTTATGAGGGTTTTAAAATATTATTTACCCAAATAAAATATTTGATCTAAATTATCCCATGAACTATATACTAGCTATCCTTAAAGCATTTAATAAGAAGAACTTTTAAATGTATTGAACACTAGAACACTAGGCCATATATATATATATATATATATATATATATATATATGAATTCTTATCTTAAATAATTTTAAAATTTTTCTCAGTTATTTTCATAATGGCATAGAAAATAATACTTCAAGATCAAAATGTATAAAACAAAATCTGTGCAACTTCTTTTAAAATTAACAAAAATATGTATGTGATAAACACTTAAGGTACACATATATCTTACCCTAAAATAACATCAGTTAAAATAATTCAGTACTAACACTAAAATAATTCAAGCTACTAAAAAGCTAATTGCCATCACATTTGGTTAATTTGCTTTTGTTTATTGTCGTGCAGTAAGTATCTATAGTATTAAAGTGTTTAATCTTTAATAACAGTAAGTGCCAATTATGTTAATATAAAATTCATGGAATTGTTGTCTTCAAAAAAAAAAGTTAAGCTATTATTTTAATAAATGCAGAGGTATATTTTCATTTTTGTTTTTAAGCTATTTAAATGTATTTGCTTAACCCTTACTTTGGAAACAAACAGCTGTTTTAAATAATTATTTTTTAAAATTAGATATTAATTGGCATGGCATTATTTGTACTCAAAATAATATAGTAGGCAATGTGGATAATGAAGTTTTCAGATTTAAATATTATAAACCTATATTATGAAATATTAATGCCATTACAAATTATAGAATATAAATAATAATGAATATATTATCACAGAGCATTCAGAAAAAGGAATATAAGTTAATATCATCTATTCCAGTGGTGTCTACTCTCTAAACCCAAAATTCCAGTAGGGACACTTCTTTTAATGTATTTAATTGCACAGATACTTTAAGTTCCAGTCATTGTCTGGAGAATTCAATAATATGAAAATACTTCAAAGCCCATATGTGGTAGGTGAATATCTGGAATTTTGCATGTAGATAAATGACTGTCATAAATTTTCTATTATATCTAAAACTTACTTTATTTCCAAGGATATATGAAATTATTGTTTCCAATGAGTGAATTTAAAAATCTACTTTATTTGTATTTATTATTTACATATTTCATAATTGAATGGCCAACATTTTCCCAGCTAAATTGGAGCTGAACACTTTGTACTAATTTTTCTGCTCTCTGTGTTAAGAAATACGTAAAAGATTTACCATGAGCTTGATTTCAGCATAGGTAAATGCTACATATAGCAATTACATCACTTCAACCTATTCACAAAGTGACACCAAGATAATAAAAAATAACTCTAGAGCATTTAGTAATATTTTCTAGCGATAATAACAGAATGGAGTGAAATATTTACAAAATAGGCTAGAATTAATTCTAGATTATAAAATGTGTTAAGTAATGTTATTTTTCTAATGTTGCACACAAACTACTATGTTGAAGTTTACATTTTAGAAAAAAACAAAAAATCAAATTTTAAAAAACATCCAAAAATGTCATTATTTGGAGATAGGCTAAGCTATGACCTTAACTTTATTAATATCTCCCTCTCCATTTCTATAATTTGTATTAGGAGATGTAGGTTTTTCAGTCTTCCATAGTTGTCCTTTCTCTTCATACCCACATACTGCATTCTGGTTCCACCTTCCATGAAATTGAGTCTACTCCACCAATTATTTCAATTCTGAATTTCACCTGCTACCACTTAGGGATTCTTCCTAAAATTTATGCGCTGATTTCAGTGCCTAGTTTAAATTAGGTTTCTCTAGTTTTTCCCAGCACTACTAATAATAGGATCAAATAATAATAATATAGTAATAATAATAATAATAACATACTTTATAATGGGACAAAGGAATAAAGATGATATAGGGAACACAAAGCCTGAGGAAAGAAAAACTAAAATCCAGTAGATCACTCTATTGCTAACTCAAAATTCCATTGTCCTGGTAGTACCCTAGTCCAGACTGAGCTCCTGGACATCTAGGAATACTTTGCTCTCTGCTTGCTGCTATGTAGCTGGTTTACATCTCCCTAACCAGCAGGTACTACCTCAACACAGATTTTAATTTGGGACTCCAAAACCTTCCATCCTTGATTTATGAGTTAGTTGGAAAATTTAGCACACCTTATACTAAACTTGTATGACAATATTTTCGAAAATAATATAATTTAATCTGATAATATTATTCCAGAGATATCAACATTAAAAAATACATTATTAAAGAGAGTGCTTAATATCTCAGAAGGACATATAAGCATTAGGATGTCTCCATTAAAAAGCATAGGACCATCACTTAAAATATATCCACATGATTACATGATTTAATGGGCTCCCTGGGAAAAGAAAGAGCTTTCCATAAAGACAAGTCAAACTTAGTAATAGTAGAATCTTAGAAATAAATGCTATTTATTTTGTCAATAATATTTTGTCTCTAATTACAACTACATATGATTCAGAAATCCGTCGTTTTTTCCTCTCTGAATTATATACACATATACATTTAATTTTACATGTAAGTATGTATGCATTTAAATCAAGATGATATATACCTGAGAAAAATTCTATATACAATATGTAAAAACAAGTTTTTAAAATTATCTTCCCATAAATAAATACAGGCTTCAATCAGTTTAAATGGCTTTTCAATTTTGGGGTTACCAAAGTTTAAGAAATAGCCCATTTGTAATATAGAAGTCAATCCAAATCTTTCGAGAAAGATAATAGATCTTAACAATTTTTTTTGTAAAAGTAAATAAAAATTATTTGTGTCACTCAGCCTTATTAGAACTAACGCTTGTTCTTACTGAATAGAAAAAAAATCCGTTAACTTTACTATCACATATAAATCATTTCACAAGAATTGTTAACATAATTTTCAAAGCATAATATAAATGATAAAAAAAGAAAAAATTATACTAAAATATTTACTACATCACTACTACAATACAATATACAAGAACCAATATGTGAATTAGGCAGATAGAAATGCAGACAGATCAAGGAATGCTGGATTTTTGCCAGCTTCTACCTCCTGAGTGCCTTTGCCATCAGCAACGTGGCTTTCTAAACACTTTTTAATGACAAGTTTCTAAACAAAATAACTTTCTTCTTCCCTTGATTTATGAGTTAATTGGAAAATTTAGCATACCTTATGCTAAACTTGACAAAATAGATATAACTGAGTGTTAAAACATTGAATAAATAAAAACAACTAAAACAAACAAATAAAAGACACCAAAGAACTAAGTTAGGTCTTAGGTACAGATATGTTGTGAGCAGACTTTTCACCTACTTAAGTGTGGGGCAGGAAGCAATTCTTTGACATTTGGGACTTCTTTAACTTTTGCAGAGCAGTTAGCTTACCCCAAAAAACATTTTCAGAGGATCCAAGCATTGTAAAACAGAAAAGCAATCCCTCTGAACAATTTTTTTTAATTGCCTCACTTGGAAACCATTTCTTCAGTTCAGGACCACTGATTGAAATAATTAAGAGAAAACTATAATATTTTTGATGTTAGGAAAATAAAGGACAGTACCAAAAATAAAAATGAGTCTCTCCATCACCTCAACTCTCTCTCACTACTATTGTTTTTCCTCATTCTCAATGTGCCTGAAGAATATGTGTGTTTTTTATGACTAAGGTAATGCAAGAACAAAATTGTATTTTTTGTAAAGTGCTTTGACATATACATGACAAACAGCATCAGCAACAACAACAACAAAACAAACAGGAAAAATAGAAATTACACATAAACAGCTTTGAGCTGAGGAATTTCTTCAATTATTACACTTGAAGCTTGTGATAGTGGAGAAAAGGGAACAAAGAAATAATTTTAAAATGACAAAATGTGTTAGCATTCCAGATCCCAGCGTTCCAAGTGATATGAATACAACCCCTTAGAAAACTATAAAGTTTTATATTTACTGAATAAAAGTGTCCCCTTTATTTCTGTGGATTAAGAAACAATGTGCTCTTTGAAATATTGTATATGCTTCTTTAATTTTTCTCAATCTCACCAAAATCTCACAAATAAAAAGTTTATAATCCATGTTTTGACGCTTAAATGCATTTTTAATGTCTAAAGATAACATAAATTTATTTTATGGATAATTTACACATTGGTTTTAAATTATTTTTAGATTTAAAGCTACTACTTTTTGAGAAAATTATGCTAATAATTATGCTAAATTTCTCTCAAAATGGACTGAACAAAATTCTCAGATTCTGAAATGCTATATTTGGAAAACTCTAAATTTAAAAATACCTAAACCTTAAAAATCCAGTTTTATGAAATGTATAGCAAATGCATTTTTAAGCAGATTGATAAAATGTGTTTTCTTTCTGAATTTATGGCGTACTCTTATATGTACCATAATTAAACTTCCTCTAATTGTGCTCCCATGATGGTATTTTGTGATGATTAAAGTACTTTTTCATGAAACAATGATCTCTCCTCAACCCAGTACAGTCTATTGATTCTATCACTGAATGAGAAAAATGACTTGTAAATGTATGGCTAAAACTTACACTTGACATTCTATCAGTGTTCTGGAAAATCTAAGATAAAGTTAATTAATAGTAGATACTCAAATACTGGTATTGTTAGTTGGACATTTATTGAGATATCACAGTACTTGTCTCTGAGGATGGTTACAATTAAAGAGAAAACAGCTCTTCAAAAGTAGTGATTATTTATACATTATGCAGAAATGTTAACTAATAGATTATCTCACTAGTAAAAATTAGGTAAGATGTCAGTACATGTTTAAATTTTCTTGATCTGTACAGCCTTCTTTTTATTTACCTAAGTCAGTTCTGATGATGACCGATGATGTCTCATTAGATTAGGATGACAAAATCATCAACTAAAAATAATTTTGCACTGTCTTTATCAGGAGATAATGCCATAGTAAATATTCTGAGTAGAGCTGTTGACACAGGTGACCCTCATATACTTAATAAGCAGAATTCCATTATAAAAGAGAGCTATGAAACGTAGTGACTCATTTGCAAAAGCTTTTGTGTCAAGTGTTTGGCAGAGTACACAGTTATAATATTATGCAGTAGAAACATGCTTCAAATTATTCTGGGAATCACTATTAACATTTAAGAAACCATATCATATATTTTATAATTTATATTTAGTAACAGGCAACTTCCTAAGAGAAAAACATTTGAAGATACTTTTTATTGGCTTTGATAAATATATTTTATTTTGGTATTTCATATATGTAATGCTTAATGATGTTTAAACAGCAAACAAATGTTTCTTTGCTAAATTCATAGGGAAAAAATTAAAAAAGTAAATTGCTCTTATTTTGTGGCAGAATTAAATGAGGTTTCTACAGAGAAGTATGCACAGCAGGAGATATAAGTAATTCCAATCAGGCCTGATTTTAAGAAATTAGCATTGATGCATTTTTACATTTTAGATTTCCTCTTGTAGCAAAAAAAGTCCTAATAAACATCAATTGTGAGAACATGATTATTTAAAGATGAAATAATACCCTCCTATAGAATTCCGTGAGTTTGTAACAGAAATATTGCAGTCAGTCCTCTATTAACTTCATTCATTGTGCAGTAATTCTAAATTAAAATTTATTCATTTTTAACTCTACAGTGTTTTAGAAATGGAATCCAATTATGTGCAATATGCATAAAGTGAAAGATAACATTCAAATTGTTGGAAGTTTTTTTATAGTTATGTGATCCATTGCATGCCAGTCTTCTAAAGCACAGACTTAGCACACCGAGGCACTTTAACTTTTGGTCCATTACTTCTCCTACAAAACCAGAGCATATTTCTACATTAAACTTTGGGGATATGATAAGCATAATTAATTTCTATTTAAAAAATTTTGGATTCACAAATTCTTATCTATTGAAAAACTCTTAGACAAATTGAGGGGTTCAGAGTGGACAGATTGGGATAAAAATAAAACAGTGAAACAAGAGAAGGGTCTTGTATGAACCAATGATAATTATCATCCATGAACTGGGAGTATAGATGGTTCAACCCTCTGTGAAATGTATTCCTTAACAATTTTTAAAAATAAATCTATATTTATATATGTCTATATGTATATCTGGCATATATGTATAGTGTACATATTTGATATCTATAGAGAGAGTTCAGTACATATATAATATACTGAACTCTCTCTCTCTCTATATATATATAGAGAGAGAGAGTTCAGTATAAATTGTCTATATATATATATATAGAGAGAGAGAGAGAGAGAGAGAGAGAGAGAGAGTTCAGTAAAAATTGTCTATCATAGCTTTTAGAAAGAAATCACCTGTGATAATTATCTTATTAATTTTTCAATCTCATACTGCTTATTTGGATTACAACATAGTGGTTACATTGTGGATGCTAAAGATGGACTTCCTGAGAGTAAGTTTCAACTACCACTGAAAAAGCCCAGCTCTCACAAGATCTCTGGGAACACAGCTATAGTCAACCACTGTTAGGTGCACTAACTTCCTGCAGCAAGGCTTATTGCCATCATGGGAACATTTCAGGTGTTTGGTCAGAGGGGGTTAGCATGGAATTATTAGAGCTTGAGAAATGCTGGGGGCATCTGAGGAGTGCTTTAAAAAGCTTGATCCATCCTTGATTAGGTACTGTCAGGAAATGGGAATACTTCTGTAGTTGTGTATTAATTTCTATTTAGGAGGCTGGAAAATGAAGTTTAATGTGATTGATAAGAAAGAAGTAACCAGGAGAGGGAGATATTGGTCATATTTGAGCCACTGTACAGTGGCCTTGCTTTTGTCTATTCAGTCACAGCTGTTGAATGAGCTCAGCTGATGATGATATTCTGTTAAATTGTTAGTGCTCAGCAGAGAAAACCAGAGCCTAGTTGCTAGTTTCCAGGCCGTGTGCCAGATATCAGTTCTCAAACTTATTTTTGCTTTCTTCTTTACCACCTAATAGATGTGTTATCTCAGGAAATATATTTAGTTGTTCTGAATTTTCATTTTGTATGTGATATAGAATGGGAATCATAGGACCTCCCTCAAGTGAATTTAGAGACAGTCATATAATTTAAAATATGTGTCAGTAATACATAAAATAGTAGTTAAAATGGTAAGAAAGAGTCTTGAAATCTCAGTGAGTTTAAAACAAATGAAAGTAGTATTTTTTTCTTGCAATATATATTCATCACAGGTCTGTTGGTAGGGCTGTAGAGGAATATTCTTGTCTTCATCTTGGAATCTAGGCTGGAAAGTGTTGCTACCTTGCATGGCAAAGGAAAAAGCCCGTGGCACAACCATGGAGACATTCATAAACCTTCTTTCCAGAAATAACTTATCACATTCACTCAAACTTCAATGGCCAAACAGCCACATACAGTAGCAAGACGCTGGTGAAGCCTCATCCTATGTTCTGGAAAGAGGGAGACATAGGGTTGTTGTTGAATAGAGTGTGTTAATAGATAAATATAGGCATGTTAACATACTAGAGAGGTTATTTTAGCAGACAGCAATTCATGGCTCAGGAAGCACCAGACCTCAAGCAATTGGGTTTCATTGACGGGGTGCAAGGAGAAAACTTTTACACATGTTGGCAGAAGTCAGAAAAAGAAAATATTTGATTGATTCAACTGGAAAATATTTGATTGATTAAAGTTCCTAGACAAACTTTAGGTAGCAGTTTTTGACTGGGTATGCTCAAGTTTTGTATTCTTCGGATATGATCATTTACACTGCCTTGGGTTTAGGTTTGCTTGTATAGAAATCCAAGGTGCTGGAGCTGCTCTAATCTAATCACCTTCAGACTGATTACGTTAATGAACAAATGGCCACCACAAACTGTGAGACACTTAGGACAATGTCTGGCCCATGCTTAATAAACGCTAGTTATAACACTAATAAATTATCATTTATTATTATCATCTCTTTTTTTCACTCACTCTCCCACAGATTTTAATAATAATGGTTTAAACAACATGCAAATTTGCTCATTTTCAGATGGGCTTTCCAGCTTAAATAAACACTAGAATTTTAATAGCAGCGTTTGTCATCAAGATATTAAGGAAATATTTCTTGTAATTTTACTGAGTTCTAATAGGTGATTGGCAAAGGAAAACATGCTAATGTGTTTTTACACTAAAATATTTTTGAAGTTAAGTTAGAGTATTTTTTTACGCTTTGAAACCAAGAAATAATTTCTTAGTTGTTTCTTGTTTGATTTTTTTGGACTTGTAGATTTTATTTGGCTGGTACAAATAATCTGTAGATCCATTATGATGTTGCCAAATGGTACATTAGACTCATGTTGGGCTGGAGACTAATTGAAAGCATTACCATGGTGATTGCTATGGTAACATTTAAATTGGCATTGGTGCCAAGAAATTTTTATTATTGAGCTGATAACATTTATTTTACAGTACAGCTCCAGAATATAAATGGAATTCTGCTGATATTTTCATACAGGTAGAATAAATAAAAGGGATTCTTAAAATTTGTTTCAAGCATGATAATAGATTATTTAGATAAAATCCTAATGAAATATTCATGATCGGCATCTACAGATTCAACCAAGAATGGATTGAAAAGATTTTAAGAAACAATACAAATTAATACTACAATGACAAAAATAACACGAATAAAAACAACAGAGTATAACCGTTTTTAATAGAATTACAGCATTTAAATAGAATTACATATTATAAGCAATCTAGAGACGATTTTAAGTATACAGAAGGAGTGCACAGGTTGTATGCTGGCAATATACCATTTTAAACAAAGGAACTGAATATCTGCAAGTTTGGTTATCCAAGGGTATACTGGAGCCTTGTTTCTGTGGATATTGAGGCAGGATTATGTATAGATTTGCGAAGTCCCTATTCTGTTTTGAATCATAGTATGGAAAAAAGAGTGATAAGTCATTTAATTTAGCATTTTTCTAAACCTTTTAAGAGAATTTGCAGCAATGTCATGAGTTTTATTATTATGATAACATCCCATTTTACATATTAGAGAAAAAAATTAAGAAGCAGGCAGAAAGAGAGATTGGTGACTTGTCAAAAGTTATACAACTAGTAAGTAGCACCGCTTCCTGGAACATTTGCAAGTATTTACAAGTAGAACTTAAAAACTATTCATATTAACTCTCTGTTCTTTGTAATATGGACTCATGCTGCTAAAGCATAGATGAAAAATCTCGTACCTTTACCTGTGATTAACTTTAGAACTGTGTGTTTCCTAAGGCTGCCATAACAAGATATGACAAACTAGGTGGCTTAAAACAGCAGAAATGTGTTCTCTTCCAGTTCTAGAGACATAAATCTGCAACTAAGGTGTTGGTAGGGCCATAGTCCCTCCAAAGATTGTAGAGAAGCAGCTTTCTTTGTCTTTTCCAGCTTCTGGTATTTTGGTTTCTTATGAAATCTCTGTCTCCTTCTTCACATGGTCCTCTTCCCTCTGTGCCTGCTGTCTGTGTCTCTTCTGCTCTTCTTTTAATAATCCCAATAATATTGAGTTATGGTTCATTCTCATTCAGGAAGACTTCATCTGAACCTGATTACATTGTCAATAATTCTGTTTCCACATAAGTTCAGATTCCTAGGTGCCAGGGGTTGAGTCTTAGATATATCTTTTGGTGAGACAGTTCAACTTCTAAAAAACATTTGCATGTGCCAGCAAAATAATCATTAGAACTGTTCTGGCTTTCTATTACTTATAGAGTCATAGATTGCACTTGATTGCACTTCTCCCCCACCTCTAAATTTAGAAGTAACCATGGAATTCTTTGTGCCCATGGAAATGTGAGTGCAAGTGAATGTGTCTCCCCTGTGGAAGGCTTAAGGGCAATGGGATTTTCCAGGTTCTCTCTCTTTTCTTGGCAATTATGGGAGCATGGTGATGGAACTTTCCTTTCCTTAGATTCCTGTTGATAAAGTGTATCAGCCTCCCTGGAAAATCATAGCGGTCATATAGCATAAACAAGAATAAATATTTGCTTTTAAAGACATTGTGATTTTGAGATTTGTCTGTTTCCACAAAATAACTCATCCCACTGCAACTGGTACACGTGTATCTACCAGAAATTTTATGCTGTCTTAAAAATATATATTTGCACTATTGGCTTAAGGATTGATCATCCAGCAGTGAAGAAAGCCTCATTAGAGTCTAAAAAGATGAAGATCAGTTTCACTTGGAGCTGTAACATTTGGTAAAACTGTCACTTGTGATAACTTGGAAGGCAGATCCTGCACTCAGTGTAGGATCTGAGGGCAAAATGTAGGAAAACAGAATATTCCTAGGGTGGGCTTGTCAGTATGGCTATATTTTTAAGGTATTTTAAGAAAGGAATAAATTCAGAGAGTCTTTTGACAAATTACTGGCAAGAATGTAAGGTAATGGAGGTGATGCACGCATGAGGGACTCCTGGGGTGCAGGAAGATGCAACTTTCTCTGACACTCCTTGATGGAAGATAGAAATAAGGATACACCTTTGTGTGTAATTGGCAAATATCATTTGTTATAAAGACAAATACAGCATGATTCTGCTTATTGAGGATCTAAAGTAGTTAAGCTAATAACAGCAGAAAGTAGAATGGCGGTTATCAATGGCTGGGGGGAGGGAAAAATTGGTATAAGTGCTGTTCAAAAAGCATAATGTTTCAGTTATGTCAAATGAAAAACAAATTCTAGAGATCCGAGGTATAATATTGTACTTACAGTTAACAGTAATATAATGTACATGTAACAATTTGTTAACAGGATAGTTCTCATGTTATATGTCCATATGTGTGTGTTTACTATGAATTTTTAAAGGATACCTTTATGTGAAAATAGATGACTGAAAGTCTTGTAGCCAGGAGCAAATCAAGTGAATGGCTGTTACATCTATTTTTGAACTTCTGAATGATTATATAAGGAAGATTAAGGACTCCGCTAAGGGTTCAGTTCCCAGTAAATCCTTTTAATTGGACAAAATGCCTCACCTTAAAGCTGTGTCTCGCCTAATAAAGCTCAATGAGGCCAAGGGACCCATAATTTTAGTAGCCACAGCAAAGTCTATAGAGCCAGAGTAAGAAAATAAATATAAAAAATCTAATAAGTATGTTTAAAAATATACTATTTCTGTGGCATGTCTCTTGACAAATGAAACTGACCGGAGTCAAATAGATAAGGCATTTCCATTTTAAGAGAGTTATCCTGCCAAAGAAACCACCAGGCCAGACAAAGAAAGTCTGAGTCTCGTTGGGGCTGAAATAATCCCAGGGCCATCGATTTCCATAGCCAGTAAGCTAGCTGAGAAATCTGTATTACTCTCAAGGAGTTTATATATATGTCTACTCCTTCAGTGGTGGCCAATGAGGTTAATGAAAATGAAAGTATTCCAGAATGTGAATGGACCCACAGAATAGTAAATAGGGGAGCCCCTCTTAGAAAGCAGAATTGAAGAATTTTTCTGCCTAATTCTCAACTCCCAAGTTAAGAGGGCTTGCAATAGGACAAAATTTCATTGGCTACCATGTGTTTCTCTGTCTTCTCCTTCTAGAAGTAAAGCATTTATTGTGTTTACACTAACTCTGTGTCACTACTATTTAGCATGTGGGAGAGCAGATACAGTATCTTTTAGTTTATAGGTTCTTTGTCTTGTGCTGCTTTCTCTAAACCTGATGTGGAAACTACAGCTTGTTATTTTTCCTCCTCACCCTCTCACTATCCCCAACCCTCCACCCCAGACACAAACTGGATCAATGTATAAACTATCAAACTCTTCCATTTAAAATTGAGCTGCCTTTCTTGAATGTTTTTCTTCAGGAGAAAGAATCATTCTCATATTTGGTAACCTGGTGGTGAGCCACCATGATCATCACGTTATTTACCAAATATTTCTAACTTTTGAGTGCATGGTAAGATGGTTCTTCACTAATGCTGTGGAAGTTAGACAAAGTAACCTTATTTGGTCCATGGAAATTTACTGGAATGCATGGGTGTTGGTTCTGGGTGGAGGTGTTAGAAGATTGGACTTCAATTGCAAAGTTATTTTTCTGTGCCTTGGCAAATGTAGAACAGATCAGTCTCGTAGTATTACAAAGAATGAGCTAATAGTCCTGTTCATAATGTTTGTGGAGTAGATTGGTAATGAGATCTGTAGGGAGCACTGCAGCATCTACCACGTAATTACATTAACACTTACTATAAACTGGGAATGTGCTTACGCCTTTAATATGGCAAATGTAATAGTTTATAGTGACCCTCTCAAATCTCATTTATAGTTTTCTGGCTAAATGCACATTGTTTTATTGCACTTTAATAGAACATAATTATACTGTGACCTAAACAAAAGTTTCTTTTTGAAGAAGGACTATAATTGTATATCATACATCTATTTATTTATTTCTACTAAAGACTAAAATTATATATTATGGATCTACTTATTTCTTAGGTTCTTTCTATACATATTTTGTTGTTGTTGTGTTTTTGTTTTGTTTTGTTTTCTGAGAGAGGATCTCACTCTGCTGACCATACTGGAGTCCAGTGGTGCAATCTCGGCTCATGTAATCTCTGCCTCCCCCATTCAAGTGATTATCATGCCTCAGCCTCTCAAGTAGCTGGGATTACAGGCATGCACCACCATGGCCAGAAAATATTTGCATTTTTAGTGAAGACAGTGTTTCGCTATGTTGGCCAGTATGGTCTTGAACTCCTGGCCTCAAGTGATCCATCCACCTCAGCCTCCCAAAGTGCTGGGATTAAAGGCATGCACCACTGCGCCCAGCTTATACACATAGTTTTATTTAGTCAACTTAACTCCTTGTAAGATCAGCTGATGATTCCCATGCTAAATATAATGAAACTAAAACATAATTATAAATTCAAGTAAATGCATTAAAATTGTAACAAACTCAGAATATTAATCTGTATCTCCTCATAGCAGGTTTACTGTTTGTCTGTTGCACATCTATAACATTTATGTCAAATTACATAGTTTTCCAAATGTGTCTTTTTTTTTTTTGAAAGTTGTTCTAAGTCCAGTTAACATGGAGTCCATAAATTTAAGCTAAAAAAAACCCAACAATATTTGTCCTAATATCTAACTGAAATTTAGTGTACTCCTCGATTATGATAATGGGTATCAATTTGCAGCAGTATGAGAAATATCCAAGACTGTATCAGTAAAAAACAGAAAGAGAAATATGCAAAACTTTATCAGTAAATAACAAATATTATACTAAATACCTTGCATGTTTATTATTTCTTTGGAATTTTGGCAATGATTAGACCTGATGCTTGATTTTGTTATTTATTGAATTAAGATATTATTTTATCATAACTGTTCTAAAAATATTTCATAGCTATATTTTAATGAAATTGGTTTCCTATGTTATGGTACATATTTTCTATATTTATTTGTGCTTTAAAAGTATAATTCTGTCACTGGACTGACAAAAAGTTTCATTAAAGGAGAAAAGTTGAGATTGATCTTAAAAATTTATAACAAACTCTTGAATATTTGATTACTACATTGTGTATCACGTGTGTCTGTAATATGGAAGTTATTATAAATTTGCATACATTTCATAATTTGCACTTATATAGCTGTTTAATTTCACTTTCTCTTCTCAATGTTGCCATGCACCCGTCCACCCATCCATTCCCATCTTCCCTCCCTCCCCACAGACATAAGCAGGCTAACAGTTTGGGCTGAACTATTGCTTTCTCCAGCTAACTTAAGACAGGAGCTCTGTCAAATCAAACACAGTTTTAAATATAGACAATTTTTAACACTGTGCACTTTTTCTTAAATGAAAAGTACTTTGTGTAGGCTGGCTCATGTAAGACACTCATTAGCTTGCATCTGACAAACTCTGATGTTCATTTTTTAAGCTGGAAGCTGACATGAAACCATAGGCTGAAAATTCATTTATAGCTTTCTCTGCTTGTTAAAAACTTGCTATATAAATCAAAGTTTTTCTTTCATTTTCTCAGTAGATTAAATATTATTCAATAAGTGACTTTTAGGGGCAGTATTCTATTCAGGCATGTGTCATAAACTCTCTTGTTATGTATATAAACTATGTTTCTAGAGTAAAAACTCCTCAAGGAGTCTGCTATTCTGTCTACCAAGAAAAATGCCTACCTAATGTAGATGATGGGGTGATGGATGCAGCAAACCACCGTGGCATGCTATGTAACAAGCCTGCACGTTCTACACATGTATCCCAGAACTTGAGGATGTGGGTATGGTTAAGGGATCTGACTAGGGATGGTACCATAGCAGAATTCTCAAAAGAATGAGCCTCTTACCTATCCTGGTCCTGAAGAAACATAGTTTGGAAGCAGATATCACTCCAGAGAGAGCATCCTGTTATATTAGCAGAGCACCATCTGAAGGAAGCTGTGGCTCATTGTAGAGAAAAGCAGCCAACTCTCAGCCGTGCTGCACAGAGGAGAATAGACCTCCCCTCCAGCCACCGTTGGTCTCCTGACTGTGCTTCACACTGGCTAAACTCAACCCAGGACTAATAAACTAGTGAGCCCAGGTATACAGTTCTCAGCGTTTACCTTTTGCAGCACTGAGCAAAATGAAGACCTGAGAATGAATCGAAAAAAGCAAACATAATTTCTGCTAAATCTAATAATAAAAAAGATGGTTGGATAAACCTGTTTATCTAAACTGCTCTTTCATGTGACTAGTTTTATTTTATTTTTATTTTTTTAAAAGTTTTATTATAGGTTCAAGGGTACTTGTGAAGGTGAGCTTGTGTCACAGAGGTTTGCTGTACAGATTATTTAATCAACCAGTTATTAAGCCTAGTATCAAATAGTTACTTTTCTACTACACTCCCTCCTCCCAGCCTCCACCCCCAAGTAGATGCTACTGTCTGTTGTTCTTTCCTTTGTCTTCATGAGTTCACATTATTTAGCTCCCATTTATAAGTGACATGTGGTATTTGGTTTTCTTTTCTGCACCAGTTTGCTTAGGATAATAGACCCCAGTTCCATCCATGTTCAAGCAAAAGGCATGACTGCATTCTTTTTTATGGTTATATATTATTCCATGGTGTATATGTACCACATTTTAAAATCCAGTCTGTCATTGATGGGCATTTAGGTTGATTCTGTGCCTTTGCTTTTCTGAATAGTGCTGCAATGAACATACACATGCTTGTGTCTTTTTGGTAGAATGATTTATATTCCTCTGTGTATATATTCAGTAATCGGATTGCTGGGCCTTATGGTAATTCTGCTTTCAGCTCTTTGAGGCATTGCCATACTGCTCTCCATGGTAGTTGAACTAGTTTACACCTCCTCCATCAGTGCACGTGTTTGCTTTTCTCTGCAACCTCATCAACATGTATTATTTTTTGACTTTTTAGTAATAGCCATTTTGATTGGTGTGAGGTGGGATCTTATTGGATGTTAGTATGTATTTTCCTAATTATCAGTGATACTGAGCTTTTTTTTCTTTTCACATGCTTGTTGGTCACATGTATGGCTTCTTTTGAGAGGTGTCAGCTCATGTCCTTTGCTTTTGTTGCAGTTGCTTTTGGTACCTTTGTCATGAAATCTTTGCCCTTCCTATGTCTAGGATGGTATTGCCTAGGTTGCATATGACTAATTTCTTAAGAAACTTTCTAGAATTTGAGTTAATCCAAAATGTACATAATTTAAAAACATTAACATATTTTCTCAATTAATTTGAAAAAGAATTGCTTATATTTTACTCTCACCATTATTAATATTTAAATAATTAATTTGGCTTCTCCTTTTTTTTTTTTTTAATTTTTATTGCATTATAGGTTTGGGGGTACATGTGCAGAACGAGCAAGATAGTTGCATAGTTACACACATGGCAGTGTGCTTTGCTGCCTTCCTCCCCCTCACCCACACCTGGCATTCATCCCCAGGCTATCCCCCCCAGCACCCCCCGCTGTCCCTCCCCCATTCCCCCCAACAGTCCCCAGTGTATAGTAGACCGCCTCTCTGTGTCCACGTGTTCTCATTTTTCTCACCCACCTATGAGTGAGTATATGCAGTATTTCTTTTTCTGTTCTTGTGTCAGTTTGCTGAGAATGATGTTCTCCAGATTCATCCATGTCCCTACAAAGGACACAAACTCATCATTTTTGATTGCTGCATAATATTCCATGGTGTATATGTGCCACATTTTCCCAGTCCAGTCTATCATCGTTGTGCATTTGGGTTGGTTCCAGGTCTTTGCTATTGTAAACAGTGCTGCAATGAACATTCGTGTGCATGTGTCCTTATAGTAGAATGATTTATAGTCCTTTGGATAGATACCCAGTAATGGGATTGCTGGGTCAAATGGAATTTCTATTTCTAGGTCCCTGAGGAATCGCCACACTGTCTTCCACAATGGTTGAACTAATTTACACTCCCACCAACAGTGTAAGAGTGTTCCTATTTCTCCACATCCTCTCCAGCATCTGCTGTCTCCAAATTTTTTAATGATCGCCATTCTAACTGGTGTGAGATGGTATCTCAATGTGGTTTTGATTTGCATCTCTCTAATGACCAATGACGATGAGCACTTTTTCATATGTTTGCTGGCCTCATGTATGTCTGCTTTCGTAAAGTTTCTGTTCATATCCTTTGCCCATTTTTGAATGGGCTTGTTTGTTTTTTTTCCTGTAAATCTGTTTGAGTTCTTTGTAAATTCTGGATATCAGCCCTTTGTCAGATGCGTAAACTGCAAAGATTTTTTCCCATTCTGATGGTTGCCGATTCACTCTAGTACTGTTTGTTTTGCCATGCAGAAGCTGTGGAGTTTGTTTAGGTCCCATTTGTCTATTTTGGCTTTTGTTGCCAATGCTTTTGGTGTTTTGTTCATGAAGTCCTTGCCTACTCCTATGTCCTGAATGGTTTTGCCTAGATTTTCTTCTAGGGTTTTTATGGTGGCAGGTCTTATGTTTAAGTCTTTAATCCATCTGGAGTTAATTTTAGTGTAAGGTGTCAGGAAGGGGTCCAGTTTCTGCTTTCTGCACATGGCTAGCCAGTTTTCCCAACACCATTTATTAAATAGGGAATCCTTTCCCCATTGCCTGTTTTTGTCTGGTTTATCAAAGATAATATGGTTGTAGATGTGTTGTGTTGCCTCCGATGCCTCTGTTCTGTTCCATTGGTCTATATCTCTGTTTTGGTACCAGTACCATGCTGTTTTGATTACTGTAGCGTTGTAGTATAGTTTGAAGTCTGGTAGAGTGATGCCTCCTGCTGTGTTCTTTTTGCTTAGAATTGACTTGGCTATGCGGGCTCTTTTTTGGTTCCATATGAAATTCGTGGTGGTTTTTTCCAGTTCTGTGAAGAAATTCAATGGTAGTTTGATGGGGATAGCATTGATTGTGTAAATTACTTTGGGCAGTATAGCCATTTTCACGATATTGATTCTTCCTAACCACGAACATGGAATGTTTCTCCATCTGTTTGTGTCCTCTCTTATTTCGTTGAGCAGTTGTTTGTAGTTTTCCTTAAAGAGGTCCCTTACATTCCTAGTGAGTTGTATTCCTAGGTATTTTATTTTCTTTGTAGCAATTGTGAATGGCAGTTCGTTCTTGATTTGGTTCTCTTTAAGTCTGTTTTTGGTGTATAGGAATGCTTGTGATTTTTGAACATTGATTGGCTTCTCTTTTTATACAAAGAATTGTCCATCCTATTACCCGCTTAATAGCACTGAATGCTGTCCATGTTTGTGCCTTTCTTTCCAGCATATTAGCTGAAATATTCTGCCAAATAGCAAATCTTATAAACTCAAACTTCAATTTTAAAAATTTGCATTTTGTTCCCTTCCATTGCTACTAAAATTGCATTTTTTTTATTTAATGTAAAATTTTAGCCAAGTCCATATTTTTGATAGCTATGGAATATACTGATGAGTCTCAGGATTATAAATCTGCTGTAAATTCCAGACTCCATTATCCAAATGCATGTTTGATTGATTCTTTCCACTTGGATGTTAAATGAATATTTGGGTAATTATTTCCACTTGGCTGTTAAATAGGGCACATTGATCAATCTTAACATTCAAAATCAAAACCTTGACTTTCTACTCCCACACGTAACCTGAACATCTCAGGTGTTTCTCATTATCAAATGACAGCACTGATCTGTTGTTCAAGATAAAGCCTTAAATTCATCTCTCACTCCTTCATTTCTATTAATTTAATCCCAATTGTCTCTCCCTGCCTTTTTCTGACCAGGATATTTCAATATCCTCATTATTTTCTCTTCCTCCTTTCATATATTGTAATGTCTATGTTTTATGTAGCAACTAGAGCTACCATTTAATATTTAAGTTATGTCATGATCCTCTTCTGCCACAAATCCTCATATGATTTAAATATCATAATATTAAAACAATTTATGGGTTGCAAACTCTGAAATCCTGCTGTTGCTTTGATTTGTCTATAAACGTTCCTCATTCACTCAGCTGTAGGTACACTTTTTTCCCTTCTGTGACTTGTACTTTTCTGCCCTAAAGGTCCAATCTCTGCCCCACCTTCTGGCGCATACACATTTTGCTTGGCCTTTCCTCTGGAATGCTGTTCTCATTGATATTATCATTGGCTCCTACCCTATCTCTCTTCAGTTTTCTGCTCAAATGTCACCATAACAGAGAGACCTCTTTTTTTTTTTTCCAGAAAGTCCCTCTTTGAACACAATATCAGAAGTAACTACCCCTCGCCAGTTTATCCTTCCTCCTCTCCACTTGCTTAATTCTTCTTATACTTAATTTTTAGAACAGTTTTAGATTTACATAAAGCCTGAAAAGACAGTACACAATATTCCAGTATACCTTTCAACCAGTTTTGCCTATTTAACATTTTACATTAGTATAGTACATGTTTTATAATTAAAGAATAAATAAAGATTAATTTATATTTAAACCTTATAGTTAGTTCAGATTTCGTTAATTTATGTCTCTTATGTTTTTCTCTTCTAAGATTCCATTAAGGATGCCACATTTCATTCAGCAGTCACATCTTCTTAGGCTTCTCTTGGCAAAGATGTTTTCTCATACTTTTGAGAAAATTACTTATTTTTGATGACATTGGCATTGTTAAGGAGTACCTACCTGTCAGGCATTTTGCAGAATGACACTTTGTTGAAATTTCCTCATTTTTTCTTTGTTTGTTTTGGGGTGTTGGTTTCTTTTCTTTCTTTTTTTTTTTTTTTTTTCTTTTCACTGAGCTAATGGGTCTGAGGTGGAAGACTACGGAGATAACATGCCATTTTCAACATATCGTAATGAGGGTACTGCTATCCTTGTTATAATATTGTGATACTGGCCTTGACTGCCTGGTTGAGGTAGCTTATCAGATTTCTCCACTGGAAAGTTATTTGTATCTTGCAATTTCTACACTGTAGAAGAAGAAATTACTTTTTAGGAAGAAATTACTCTGTGTATTGTACACTTAGGAAGATTTTCCCCTAAAGGGAAATATATTTCCCTTGAGGGGAAAGTATTTACATATATTATTTAGAATTTATTTTTAAGAGAAATTATCTCCTTGCCCAATTATCTATTGATTCAAATGTTTATGTATATGAGTATAAACTTACAGAAACAGGCTGAGCATCCAAAATTCAAAACTCTGAAATCTGAAACGCTCCAATATTTGAAACGTATTGATTGCCAACGTGATGCTCAAAGGAAATGCTCACTGGCACATTTTGAATTTGGGGTTTTCAGATTTGAAATGCTCAACCAGTAAATATAATACAAATACTTCAAAATCTGAAAAGATCCCAAACCGAAACACTTCTGGTCTTATGTGTCTTATTTAAGGAATACCCCGCCTGTATTTATTTCACACATTAGGTTACAACATAATACTTTATTTATTCTGTTGTTCAAGTTGTTCCAGCTTTGGTCACTGTGAATTGTTCCATGTGGTTTCCCTTTAAAAAACCTCCGTAAATGTAGTGGCTTTGTTCTGTTGAGTGTATGTGTGTTTGTGTGTGTTTTAAGCCCTGCTTTAATTTCTGACACTATGAGATGCTCCAAGTTCATCATGTATTTCCCTCTCTAATCTTAGCCATGTTTTGAAAGGCCTGATTCCTTTTGACACTAAGATAAAATTGTATTAGACACTAAGAGCTAGGTTATAGATGAGTTCATTAGTACTGGATGACATTGCTTATAGGCCATCTCAGCTGACAGAGTAAATAATGTATATATGTATATACTAACTTGTGTAAATATCTATAAACATTTCAAAATGTAGCCTCTATACCTATATTAAAATAAATGATTTTACACTGATGTTTTCAACCCTTATTTATTACCACATGGATCATGCTAACCTCCTCTTGGTTATCTGTAAATTTCCACAGCAAAAATAAGAAATCTGAATCCCAACCTCTGCCAACTATTTACTTAATTGTTTGATTCCATTATACAAATATAGCATCATGAGAATTGTTAATGCATAACCTTGAGGAAAACAATTTTAGTAACTAGAGTCCAGTGCCTCTGTGTAATTTCTTTTCCATTTAGTCTTAGAAACTCCACTCATTTCCAAATTTACTTAAGCCAGCATATTTTCCTCCCACTCTCTCCACAGAAGTTGTTTCATACATTTATAATACAGTGGGATTATCTTGTTACAGTCTGGATTTTTTTCTGAAGCCATCTTTCCAACTCCCTCCTACTGAATGATTTCTTTTAATATATATACGTTAAAGTTCACTCATAATAAACCTTTATGTAAAGTTCTGTGGATGTTGGTAAATGCTTAATGTCATGTATCTACCAGTGCAGTATTATACAAAACAGTTTCACTGCCCAAAACGTCTCCTTTGCTTCACCTGTTCATCCTTCTTGTCTTTTCAAACCGCTGGAAACCACTCATCTTTTGGTGTTGTATCTAAAACTCATTGCCAGACCCAAGATACTTTTGGCATTGGGGGTTCTTCTAAAATTCATCTCCAAACCCAAGGTCACCAAGATACACCTCTGCCTTTTCTTCAATACATTTTATAATATTTTTATATGTATCATAAAAAAAGTGTAGGATTTGTTTTCTGGGAAGACAAAGTCCTTTTTCATCTGAAAAAGCCTCCTACATAGTTGAAAAAGAATTGTAATTTTGCATTTTACGTTTACATCTAGGATACATTTTGTGTTAATTCAAGTGAAAAGTCTCTCTCTCTCTTATTTATTTATTTTTTATTTTGCATGTGGATGCCCCAGTTTTCCCAGCACCATTTGTTGAGAAGATTATTCTTTCTGCATCGAATTGCCTTTGTCCCTTTGTGAAATGAGGGTTGAGAATATTTGTGTGGATCTAATTCTGCACTCTATTCTGTCCAATGACCCTATCGTCTGTTCTTTCAGCAACACCATGCTGTTGTGATTACTGTAACTATATAGTAACTTTGGAAATTATTTTTCTTTGTTTTTATTCACAACATTTGGTAACATTTGCCATTAAATTTATTGTTTGTTTTTCTTCTGGCACCTTCTCTATTGAATAAGGGTCTCTGTTTAACTCATTGCTATCCTCATATTAAAAAATGTCATTGCATAAGATGTGATTTGTGTCAACTTTGGAGAATGTGTGCATATACACTTATAGCTCATGTGTATGTTTTCGTTTGTTTGTTCGTTGGGTTTTTTTTTTTTTGGAGCTCTAGGCTCACTCTGTTGCCAGGCTGGAGTGCAGTGGTGTGATCTCAGCTCACTGCAATCTCTGGCTCCCAGGTTCAAGCGATTCTCCTTCCTCAGTCTCCTGAGTAGCTGAGACTACAGGTGCATGCCACCACACCAGACTAATTTTTGTATTTTTAGTAGAGACAGAGTTTCACCATTTTGCCGGGATGGTCTCGATCTCTTGACCTCGTGATCAGACTGCCTCGGTCTCCCAAAGTGCTGAGATTGCAGTCCTGAGCCACCGTATGCTGCCTCGTGTATATTTTTAAATGACATAGATACATATTTTATTTTGTTCTAGCTTTTAATAACTGTTTAATATATTAACGATATTCACTCATTCACCATAAAATCTTGTGTAATCTTAAGGGAAGGCCACTCAGATGGTAGAATGTGGTGAAAATAGATACTTCTCTTTTACATCAGCTTAATTTCTCCTTCCTTTGTAAAAATCTGATACTCTATAGGTTCACAGGCCCCAATATGCTGTGGGTGGAAGCCCTGTTGGAATTTGGTTGTTTTTTATTTCTCTAATGCAAGTGTTAACACAGGTACTTACGCTTCTATGCTGGGTGTAGAATGCCTTTGGCTTTATTATAGTCTAATTTCATGCTCCATATTATATCTTTTGGCATATCAACTTTAATACTTTTCCTTCAGTTTCTAGTGTTTAAAAACATTACATTAATCATTTGTTTGTGATAATAAAAATACTACTTGCTCCCCAACTAATACCTTGTTAGTTGACATTCTTAAATATGTCAGGACCATAGACCACTTTCTCCTAACTGTTGCTTTCCCATCTCTGACATTGATTAAAAAGATTTACTCTAAGGTATATCTTCAAGTTAAAATATACCCAATATTATATCATTCTCCATATTCTGTTTTTCCTTTGTGTTGTTATATTCTAAGGCTGCGTTAATTCAATTGATACAGTAGTATCTTGACCATCTCTAAGGCAGGTGTCTTTGTAATGAAAGACCATATACCATTTTTTGAGAATTCCCATTCTGACAATCTAATATTGTCATAAAAATTGCTTACCTCTGTCCTTTAAATTGAAAATGGACACGATTATATCTATCTCTATATATTTATATATATATATATAGATATAGATATGTATGCACACACACATATACATGTTTATACACACACATATATGTATCCTCGAAGGTAACAGGTCTTTATTTATTAAACCAGCTCCACTATCATTATAGACAATAGTTAATGTTCTCATATTCTGGCAATGAGTTGTTTTTATATCTTTATATTCTATCATTTTGTATATTCTATACATATCATTATGTTTTATAATATATAATATTGTTGTTATTTTGATAGACTATTAGCAAAAGCTGATTCAAAAGCTTCTCTTCTGATACTAGAATTTTTGCCTTAGGGAAAGCATGAGCTAAATTTTTGAAGCTGGACATTTGATGGCGATAGCCATTAGGGATTGCTTATATAAAGATGGCAGCTCATATTTCTGCTATCTAATTCTGTTTTTCTCAAACTAATTTTACACCATTAATTTAATTACATGCCAGTGCTTGGGCATAGAGTTCTTAAAAAATTAGTAAATGGTTTTTAAAAGTATACATATAATATATATAAATGTGATCTATATTAGTAAATTGTTTTAAAAAATCAGTATTTAAAAATCAATTTAAAAAATAAGTAAATGGTTCCAAAAATCATATATATGACATATATCATAACAACTAATAATTAAATATATATGTTTTTATACGTGTACACATATATGGTTATATAATAAATGTAACCACCATTAATAAGAAAAGATAAATTTAAGCATAATCCTCAAAAGTTATTTGGTTTTAGAAAATACATCATTTTAATGTCACTAATATTTATAGAATGTGTTCTTTATATATGTGCTATTTGCTTACCTAAGCTGTCAAGCTTGTCTCCCCAACTGATATCAGAGACAAAACAGAATATTGGAAAAATTACAGGAATCTAAGAGTCAAACAATATATGTATGACATTTTCCAAAACTACAAAATTATTGGGTGATGAGAAAAAATTTGTTTCATCTCTTCAAACATCAGAAATATTATTTAAAAAAATATTTAAATTATGTGATCATATTACACAGTTTTGTTTTTGCATTTTGAAGATCAATAGGTTAATTTATGTTGAAGTTCATTATTGACCAAAATAGTCAATATTAAAATTAATCACAAACACTTATGTTATTTGTACATTTATAAGATTAGAGTAATTAAAATACCTTATCTGAGTTAAAACTTCTGCAAGTGTATATGTGTAGGCACAGGAAGGAGAAATCACATAATTTAATTTTAGGTGCATATTTCATATGCTGAAAATTCCATTTAATTACAGTAATGCACCTTTTTATTGACATGCAAATATTTAATAGCAGACATTTTCCTCAAATATAATTGAAATATAATTCGGAGAGCAAAAGAATAATAAGAAAACAATTTTCAGTTTTTAAAGTTAACAAGATTCAGGTGAATTCCCTGATTACAAAATCAAAGTTGAATCAAATTTAAAACATTGTACTTTATAACATATTGATAGTATTTATTTATTAACAAAAATGTGATTAAAATGTAACGCACTTAAGGATGACATAAATAATTAGGCATAGAAAAATGTAATAATCAGCTTTTTCCTATTGAATAAATAATATGAAGAATTTTTAATAAATCCCATGGATAAAAGCTTACTGTCCTTAAAATAAAAATGCAACAGAAAATCCTTTTGGATGTGCACTTTTCTCCAAAAGCAGAGGAATGTACAGGTGTTAAATTGGCCCCAAGAGGGTTATAGTGATGTTCCCTAAATGAGAAATAAATTTATAAAGAATCATGAGAAAAATAAAGAAGATATACCATCAAAGGACCATAAAGTTGAAACATTCTGTAATTTATACCGATCATGTTGTGAAGTTTATACAGAATCTCTTGTTATGCAAATTTTATGAGAATTACTCTGTATCACTGCAGTTTTTATCCCATTTGTTAGGGGGAAAAAAAAATACCCTGAATGTTTTCAAAAGGTATATTTTTTTCCCAGTTTAACTCTTTCTATTTCTCTATCAGTTAGTTTATGCACGGGAATGCTGATCAATGTCATACCTGATCCCAGGCTCAAATTAGTAATTATGTATATTAGGCATTAATGAATTAATCAATTAATTTAACAAATACAGTGTGACTGCATGTCAGTAACTTTTATGCAGGACACAGTAATTTGCAAAATATTTAACCACTATATAAGTTACATTTAAACTAGTAGAAAAAGTCAATAAGCATATAATCCATTAAATGAAAGAGATAATAAAAGTTGTGGTAAATCATGTGAAGGAAATGAATGGATGGTATAACAGAAAGCAATAGAGACTAAAATGGGGTAAGCTATTTTTAAAAAGGTTGTTCAGAGACTTCCCCCAAAACAGAATACAATATAGAAACTGAAAGAAATGAGGAGATGTCTATGGATGAGTGAGATAAGATAGATCCAGGTCAGAGCATGAGCAAAGGCAGGAAGTCCCTGAATTGGGCAAGTGCTTAAAGCACATAGGAGGTCTTCAGCTGGGTGCATGTGGAGCAGTATCCCTTTGTTTCAGTCAGTTTGTGCTCCTCTCTCAAGATACCATAGATTAAGTGGCTTAAACAACAAATATTTATTTCTGACAGTTCTGGAAACTGGAAAATCCAAGATCAAGACACCATCAGGTGTGCTGTCTGATGAGAGCACTCTTTCTGGTTTACGGACAACCATTTTCTCATTGTATCTTCACATAGTCAAGAGCTAGAAAAACAGAAATAAAAGCTCAGATACCTTCATGCTTTTCTAAGGGCACTAATCTCATCATTAGAGGCTCCACTCTCATGATCTAATCTAACCCTAGTATTTTCTAAAGGCCTACATCCTAATAACCATCAGTTTGGGTGTTAAAATTTCAGCATATGAGTTTTGGTGGAACATAAATATTTAGGCTAAAATATTCCACCCTAGTTTCCCCAAATTCATGTCCTTTTCACATATAAAACACATCACTTCATCCCAATAGCCTCAAAAGCCTTTACTTATTCCAGCATCAGCTCTATACTCTAAAAGTCCAAAATCTCACCTACTATTATGTAAATAAGATATGGAGACACAAGGTATTATTAATCCTAAGCAAAATTTTTCTCGACATTTGAACCAGTGAAATCAAGCCAGTAATGTACTCTCAAAATACAATAATAGGATAAGCAATGATAAGATAAACATTCTTATTCTAAAAGGGAGAAATGGGAAAGGAGGAAAGAATGACAGGACCCAAGCAAGTTTAACACCCGATAAGGCAAACTCAGTGAGATCCTAAGCCTTGAGAATAATTCTCTTTGGCTTAGTGCTCTGCAGTCCAAGTCCACTGGGGCCGTGGTCTCATTTTCTGAATTTCCTGAGGTGGCAGTCCTGGGTGACCACTCCCACCCTGAAGCCCTATGAAGAAACCATCTGGCATGTTGAAAGGGAGGCAGTAGTCTCCTCCTTTGAAACCAACAACACATACCTGAATTATCTTTGGAGTCATTCCTCTCTTGTCTTGAATAATAGTTTATTTTTTTGCAGCTGAATAGCCATATGGAGCTGGCCTATGAAATCTAAGAAATCTGTCAGCCTTCCATCATTCCTTCCCATATCCTCCTTCACTTCAAACTGGAAGCCTTCTTCCTGGGGTGTCATATTAAGTCTATGGTTCATAGCCATACTAACCCCTTTATCAAAAGACACTTAGCCATACCTTTAGTATTCTCTCCCAAATGTTTTCTTATTTTTGCAATATGAATAGCCTGAAAATATTTCAGATCTTTAAACTTTGCTTCATTCTTGCTAAACAATTCCATTTTAAGTAATTTTTGTATCTCGCATTTTACAAGTATTCAAGAGAAGCCAAGATACACCTGTGAAAATTTTCTTAAAAATCTCTCTAGCTATGATTCTATTTCATTGCTCCTAAATTTTACATCCTGTAAAACACTAGAACACAAACACAATTTAGCAAAATTATTTTCTACTTTATAACAAGGATACTGTTTTTTCAAGTTTCTAATAACGTGTTCCTCATTTCCATCTGAAAGTTCACTAGAATGGCATTTACTGTCCATATTTCTATCAACATTCTGTTCCATGTTATTTTGATATTCTTCAAGAAGATTAAGCATTTCTCTATTATTCTATTTTTTTTTCTGAGACTTCCCCAGAATTATCCTCAATGATCTTTTCACAGCAATGCAGACTTCTTCTAGCATGCACCTAAAACTCCCTCATCTTTTATTACCCAGTTCCAAAGCCACCTCCACATTTCTAGATGTTTGTTATAGTAGCAACCCATTTCTGGCACTAAACTTAGTTTGTGCTGCTATAACCAATTATGGTTTACTAGGTGGCTTATAAACAGCAGAAATAGATTTCTCAAAGTGCTGAAGCCTGAAAAGTCTAACATCAAGCGGCAAGGCATGGCAATTTTGGTGTCTGCCGAGGGCCAGTTTCCTGGATCATCGATGGCTATTGTTCTGCTGTGTCATCACATGGTCAGAAGGCAAGAGAACCCTCTCTTGCCTTTCTTATAAGGGTACTATCTCATTCATAAGAGCTCTACGTCCATGACATAATCACATCCCCACAGCCCCATTCCTAATAATATCACCTTGAGTAGGGCCCCTTCCAACCCCTGTCTGTAGACCAGTACTGGTCCATGGCCTGTGAGGGACCAGGCTGCACAGCAGGAGGTGAGCAGCAGGCAAGAGAGCATGACCACCTAAGCTCTGCCCCTTGTGAGATCAGGAGCAGCATCAGATTCTCATAGGAGTGCAAACCCCATTGTAAGCTGTCCATGAGAGGGATCTAGGTTGTGCGCTTCTTATGAGCAAATGATACCTATATACATTTGTATGTAGGGGTTCATAGAGTCATCTTTACACACGTATCCATATGTATATATACAATATATATATGTGTTATAGTATAAAACCATTAGAACCACTTTGCTCCCTATTTTTAATTATGCTCAAATGGTGTTAGCAGTATAAGAATTACCTTTTTATTTTAATTAAGAATAATAAAAGAAGGGATTCTTTATTTTTCCAATAGATCTGCTTTTCTCCTGATATAAATGACACTTAAGAAATGGCTCAGTCATCCACCTAGTTCACAAATAACCTATAAGTTATATCTTTTTATTTTTTCTTCACCCTCCATAACCAATATATCAGATGATATTATTTATTATTGTGAATATCTACATATGTGAATTAGATCCACATCTTAGATCTGATTTCCCAGAAACAAACCCTGAGACAAGAATTTGTGTGCAATGGATTGGTTAAAAATTTTGTTCCAGGTAAGGAATTGCAGGATAAAGTGGAGTCATAGGACAGGGATGGAAAAGAAGCCAAACAAAGGTATCAACGTCCCTACTTCAGTATGATTCTGTAGGAAAACTCTAGAATGTAAATAATATGGTGGTTTTCATATTTCTGCACCTGTTATATACTGGCAATGGGATGTTATAGATGTTTGTAAACTTTCAGGCACATTAGGTGTCCTGTGCATGTGGGAGAAGGCGTTTCAGTAGCCAAGGGAAGTTGTTCAAAGATAGTTGCAGGTGCAGATCATTAGAAGCAAAAGCATACAAAAATTGTCATGTATGTAGTGTGAGTGTGTGCCCGTACTAAAGGATCAAAAGGAGTCTGAGTAGCGTTTCACCGTCTACTTCAAACCTCTTCTCTATATGCCTTCATCACCTCTTACTGGACTAGAGTAATAGAGCTTAACTGATCTCTCTCTTAACCAAATCCGTTTCCTGCCCTCTAACCTATTTTCTAGTCTGCACCAGATAGATCTTTTCTGAACATATCACGTTAAAATCTTCCAACTGCTTTCAATAGCACTGAAAATGAATGAGAATTTCTTACTGTCGTTTATAAAAGGCTATGGGATCCTAGCCCCAGCCTAAGTCTGTTTCCCCATCTAATAAAACTAGATTGTTCTGCTCAAAGGCCTACGTTCCACACAAAGTGGGCATCACTGTTAGAACTGACCCCAGGAAATACAGAGTACCCTTTGATTGCTCTGGCAAGGGTTATAAGCAAGGTCAATGATCAAAATAAATTCTACCAGTGGAAAGAAACCATGGTAACCCATGTGGTCAACTAAGGAATTTGTTGTATTTTATCAAATTAAGATAACAGCTACCCTTGAGATTTTCTGGCTGTTCATTTTCCACTATAGCGTCACTGAGCTACAAAACGTGGGGCATGTTGTGGGCCAGTGGCCGCTAGGTGTTACTTTTCCATTACACATTTTTCTAAGCACTATTGGACATTGTAAATTTCCTATATCTAATTCAGGGTTTTATATTGGCTGTAATTAAGTTTGTCGATTATTTCGTAGTTTATATTATTACAAATAGCCACATAAAATCCTGATAATAACCATAACCTGAGATTTTGACATTGAAAAATGATGCACTTCTGGATTGCTATAATTCTGAAGTTTAACCATATGTATGTATTAAGAGCAGCATACATTTGTAACCATATGTTTGTATTAAGAGCTAACAGTGACCAGTTTCTTAAATAATAGGTATGGAAATTAAGGTACCTAGATGTGTTGGACAGAACCTGTAGCTCTGGGCCATAGCAAGAATCTGTAATACCACCTTCCAATGACCATGTTCTTTCGGCTGAGTTGGACCCATATCTCTATGCCTATACTAGGAGCAACCATGCTTGATAATGACAATGACAATAATGATGCTTGTGATGATCCTTATGATAATACTAATATGTTGAGTTGTGTGCTAGCACTATGCTAACTCTTCCAGATGTATTGTCTTATATTAAAAGCTGTGTTTAAGGCTGTGGGTCCTAAACCTGATTCTAACACTTATTACCTGTATGACTTTTGTTATGTAACTTAAATTCATCATACCTCAGATTTGCTATCTGCAAAATAAAATAAATCATTGTAATATACATGACTATTATTTTGTATTGATAAAAGTTTAAAATAAAGTTTAAAACAACAGGTTTTGGGTCAGGTTTTAATTAACACAGAGTGATATAGGTTGGTGTTCAAAAATATCACAGATAGTAAGGCAGAAAGCCAAGCTAGATCCTTATATTTGACCTTTATATTTTGTAATTCCCATTACTGAATTCATAGATGCTTGGTTGAACATTGGGTTTCTGGCTTAAACCCAGTGAATCAGAGTCCGTTTTCAGGATTCTTAAAATTACAATTAGAAAAGACTATCAGTTGCTTTCTAAAATTGAAGATTTTAAATATGAATTCAGGAGATATTATCACCCACATAATTTATTCAAATTGAGGAGGCTTAGTCAGGTGGAGAGACAAAATGAGAAAGAGAGAGAGAGAGAGAGAGAGAGAGAGAGAGAGAGAGAATAGAATACTCAAGCCCCTAATTCTGGTTTTCATGATAAGGAAATGCCCAGCTGCTTCTTTGCTCCTTTTGTTGTTTTCCTTTCCATACTTAATTTGATTTTATAACCCAATGACTTTTTGCCTACTAGTTTGAGATTGGTTTCCATTGCTTAACAGATCACAGCCATGATCATCTCACTTCTTCTACATTAAATATCATACAAATTAAACCTAATTTGATAACAAATAAAACTAATTGTAAAATACCAAATGAACTACAAGAATAATCAACTTATTATATTAACAGGGAGACATTGTTTCCAATTTCTGGATCAGAAGATCCTATAGGTAACATGCCTTATCTAATTTTGCAATATCAACTTTGTATGCTCTTTTTTCTTATTATTTTAGAAATAAATTTGTTTGTAGTTACTATGTAAAATTTTTATTTAGAGCATGTACTCCGCAGTCTCAAATAAATTTGACTGTCCTACTCAGTTAATTGCTGAAAAAAATAGTTATTGATTGGAAAAGATCGACATGGTAATAAGTATTGCAAGACACGATCCTGAGTACATTTGGTACCATTTAATTTGTCTTGAGGGTACATTTCAACTTGATAGAAGGAGGAACAGTAAGGACAAAGAGGAAGATAGGAGGCAAAGGAGAGAAACAGTTTATTAAAAATGATGGAATATGAGAAGTGCTCTTTAAAATATATAATTTCATATGCATATGTATATGTCAATAAATATTTACTTTTGTTAGTCTTAAGGACTATGAAACATTCACTGTAATAATTTGTATACTGTAGAGCTTACTTTTCAAAATATTTAGTGTTTTAAATTACAAATATATTAATATGCATTTGATTATTTTATAGTTATTTTCAATTAGCTGCTAAATTTGTTTAGTTTACTTGAGGAATATATGTCTTTCTACTTATTTATGTGATAAATGAGCTTTTCGTGATTGTTCACTGATGTAATGTAGAAATGTAATGTATATACAGTACATAATAAAATTTAAATAACATTTGGAATAAGTTTTTCAGTTTACATGTTATGGGAAAGTGAAATGCAAGGTAATACAGCCATTTTTTTCTCCTTACTTTTAGGAAAAACAAGAAATACATTGAATTTGACAACCCACCGAAGTCGAAGATAATGAGGACTTACCATTGTATACCATTATTCATCTGGACCTATATATGCCATACAGTTGACACCATCCTATTACAAGAAAAAGCTAATGGTTATTTATCAAGCAAAAAGATAGTGGGTCTGACAAAAGATGATGGTAAAATGCTACGTCGCACCAAGCGTGGCTGGATGTGGAATCAGTTCTTCTTATTGGAAGAGTACACAGGTACTGACACACAATATGTAGGCAAGGTAAGAATTTTTGAATGGGAAGTCTAAAAGCTGAAAGTGACAGTGATTTATTTTTTATAGCAACTTTCCACATCACTAGTGATCATTAAAAAATGAGTAACTAATTATTATGCTCAGAAGGTGTGGTATTGCAAATTATTTTAGTGAGGAAGGGCAAGGAAACATATTTGGGCTGTAAATGTAAATCAGTACCAATAATGAGCATAAACTAATAAGTCATGTGGATGGATGAGATTCACTATTAATCAGCTAATTATTATTTAATCATATGTGTTATTGGAATAAAACTTTCATTGAAATCTATTGATAGTTTATCATAATTAAGAATAGTATATTCTGTGTGAGAAATAAAGTACTTCTAGATATTTCTATTTCTTAATATCAGCCAGACTGAGCTTCCTGCTTGTAATTCATACAAAAGTGTTCAAGGCAGTTGGATAAAGACAAGATTAAAAAAAAAAAAAGGAGAAAGAAGACACTATCTTTAAGTAGATATACTTCTGTGTTAGTAGGAGCAAAGTCACTCATGAGCAATGAGCAGCAGATAATAATAGAGAATATGTAACTCCATTCTTGTGTTCAATTTTGAAGAAGCATGTTCATTGCCTCTCCTTCGTCTCTGTTTAGATACTTCTTTTCCCTTAACTTATTATCACTTTCTTTCTCTTTCTTTAGCGGCATAACCTTTCTGACATCCATAATTTTCTTATTATCTATCATCTGTTTCCTTACCAATCACGTTCACACTATTCTAAACTCAGAACAATTTATTTGTTAACTGTGATTATTCTCAATTTATACACAATGCTGAGATATGTTAAAATTTTTACAAAAAAACAAACATTTTAAGTACTAGCAGTCTACAGACCATAAATGTATATATATTTTTTTGAGTAATGGCATATAGGTACTTGAAAGGACTGTAATGGTCTGAGTATTGTTTGACTCACTGACAGCACCAGGCAAATAAATTAGAACAGGCAAAAAAAAAAAAAAAAAAAAAAATACAGATACCTAATATCACAAACGTCATGCTTGTAGCTTTCAAACCAGAAATACATTTGATCATGAAATTGCCAAAATTTTGATCTAATTCTTCCTTCTGTGTGTGGGCCAATCAAATGCAGCCTCCTTTATCAGAAACCCATTATTTTATCTTCTTTTGAAATTTCTCTTTTCTGGTTCCATAGGTCATGCTTATCCCACCCCATTCAGTTCCCTTGCTGGTTCTTTTGTGCCTATTATTTCTTCTCAGGTTAGTCATATGGCATCCTCAGCCATCTCTCATTTAACATCACTTTTCACACTACACTTAATAACTAACATCGGGAAATTCAAGTTCAGCTAGCAAACACTTTTTTGTCTAAGGATGTGAAATTGCCTTATGATTCTCCAAGGAAGTGTACAAAGGACATATTGAGGTCACAGGGCCTTACAGAAATGGTTTTATCCTTGGAGATTCACAGACACAGAAGAATAGCCACAGATAAAAAGAGATGCTCATAATATTAAGGCAGTTAAAGGTCTACAGCAAGCACTTATTTTTAGTCACAAACAAAAATGCTTCCTTCTAAACCCTGAGTGTACACTGATTAATTTCTAAATTGACCATCATTCCTGCTCTCACATTTTTAAATATACATTATAGTTTAAAATTTTCTATGTAACCATGCTTACTTTTTAATTAATTCCATAATCTGGCATAAACAACTACTAAATGTATATACATGGTTTTGTTTAACTACTTTTCATAATATTTTTTTCATTTGTGTTGGAAAAATGGCATTTTGGATTTATACATAAAAAAGTTAAGAAGTGTGATTCTTGATAACGGGGTTATGAACCTCAAAAAGAGCACTCATTATATCGGATGTTGGGGGGAAATAAATGCAATGAAACCAAAACTACCTATCAACTATTTTATGTTTCCAATGGAAAATAATATGTATATGAAAGAGACACCTTAACAAAATAAAACACTTATACTACTTTTTGAAGAAAAAATAAAAATCTTTCTGTTTTTTAAATAGAGACTTACCTAAGAAATGCTATTAACACTTATCTATTTCATTATAAAAGTGGGCTGGCTTTCAACCACACCTTAGCTTTTAGTAAGTTATTAAGGGCATTTACACTCTTTTTATCCTGATTTTCTGGCTTTCGACATTGCTATTTATTTGCATTTACAATGGCTGATCGGACCCTTACCTCTAAACTTAGTCAGACATATGAATTCTAATAAGGATTTAACTTCTCGAGCACCACATACATTATCTTTTTGACCACAGTGTTTCTGGTTTCCCTGGATAGACCTAAATCTAGTCTTCCAGGATCCACTGTATTGGTGGCATCTCCTGTAAAGAAAAGACCTGTCATATTTACCATGCACCATGATTGGAAAGGCTAAGTAGCTTCTAATGGGAAGAAATTTCCATGGTTTCTTTATAGTTTTATAGATGCTAGGTATCACAGAAAATGATAGGCACCATGTTAATTTACAGGTGCTCTAAAATTGTATAAAATTGGAAAGACATATTTTTAAAAGTTTAAAACTAGGGTTTCATCTTGAATTTAGAGGAAGCAGTTTTAGAAAAATAAAATAGTGCATCAAAATGTAATAAATAATATACATATACACACACCAACATACAACTTACAAGATTTTGTCTTCATTGTGACATTTATTGTTAGAATTCAGAAGTTGTTTAAACTTTACAAGCCTCAGATTCTTGTTGGGTTAATTTACATTGTCATTAATATTTCTTCCATTCTAAATTTCTGGTCTTTTATAAGATTTTGGAAAGGCCTACCATTAAGTACAAAAACATCTAAAAGCATTTTTGTAAATACGTGCATGTGCACAAATCTCAGAAGGTGAAATTGCATGCATATAGCACAATAAAAGAGGCGAGTCTAAAAGGATAAAGATAGGCCTTCAGTATGAAAGGTCTGGAATTCTAGGCTGAGTTGTTTTCACATACAGCATGAAATGTGAATAAATCTGTTACTTTATACAAATCAGTTATGGGGAAGCACAGAACTAAAATAATCAGTTTTCTTTCATTGTCAGAATGGAAGATCTTAAACAATCAGTTTTCTTTTATTGTCAGAGTGGATTAGAAGAGTAAGGAAATGAATTAAGATAATTTTAACAAGGCAATACTGCATAAGTTTTTATGGCATTTCAGACATTTGCAATATAGAAGTCAGAGATTTGGAATTAATAGCAAGTTTTTGTTTTTAACAATAATGCAGTTTGAAATTTGGTTGGTCGTTCTTGACTAAAACCATCAGAGATTTATTAATATTGTTTTATATCATAAGGGAAACATATTGCTACCCAAGAGAAAAATGAAGTCATCATAATTGCCATCTAGCTTCTCTATAATTTGAATAGACACATGTGACTAAATTATTTAGGCAGAATAGTAATAATGCTCAAGAGAGAAATTAAAATAATTTTAACAAGAAACATGCAAATGCCCCTACTATTCTGTTAGTCTTTATAACACTTTTTTTTTGTACATAAGGACAAAGTCCAGAATAATCTTTCCTTATCATGGATCAATAATCAATTAACTATATCCCAATTATCATTAAGAATGGAATAGAATTTATCTATTTGATTTTAATATCTGGCTGTTAAAACACATTTATTTTATGAAGAGAAACTCAATACCCAGACACAGCAGACATAGTGTTTATTCTTCACAAGGAAATTGTGAAGATTCATTTAATAATTTGGAATATCAACTTAACTGAACATTACATTTTATTTAAAAAATATATATTTAGCACTTGCTTTGTGCAGAGCAAGGAACATGGAGCTAATGAGCTGCCTAAAGGTAGCCACCATTAGAATACAGTAAGGTATCTTTGTTGCAGAGTTATCTCTCACATTTTTATAATTTTAATTTACAAACTTTTGTTATTCCATTCTGAAATCATGAGTGTAATCAGAGAATCTAGAGTGGAAGAGGGTTTTAACATTCATTGAGTTTTCCTTTCTTGATTACAATTGGTTTTCATGTTACGTAAAACAATGGGAACCACAGGAAACGAAAGGAAGTTTGGTAGGAATCTGTTTTATATTTGATTGTGTATGGAAAGGTGGAATGACACGCTAACGCTTACATTTGCTGGTTTGAAGTATATATAAAATAATGGACTTGAATAGGTAATTTTTTCTTAAACTTATCAGTTATGGCAGTTTGATATGTACAAGTAACTGATGAAGGATAAAGCAGAAACAAAAATAAAATCGCAAATTTATTTAAAGAGTTTTGATGAGTTGTTATAGTATATCAGTGTTTTTCAGAAACTAAGTTAAATAAGTGTATGATGGTTTTTAAGTGTGATTACTTATGGTGTAGTACATGAAGCGGCTGCTTTAGATTTATAATTACATTGTATTCCGACATTCTCTCAAACTGCATTAGTTGTTTGTAAATCACAACACAAGGAAAACATTAAACATTCCGACAAGACTTTAAGGACAGGATACTGAGGTGTGTTTAGCACTGATTTCTATAGAAACTCACTTTTAAGATATAGCTCCATCTTTTATTTTTACTGCCAGTACTGTATAATCACTGTGCTTGACAACTCCTTTAGCACACTAAACTTACCTTTTTCTGACTTTATTTATACTTATTTTTTGAATGATCAGAAGCAGTTTATGAATATCTCTTGACTAATACCAATCTCTAGCACAAAAATACCTGTAGAAAACTAACCGAAATTCACTTAAGTAGAATTCAAAGTGTTCATTAGTATTCTTGCATATTCCCGCCTATGTTCTATGTCCCCATAAATTTGTACTTGAGTTCTCGTCAACAGGATATTTATTCTTCCATATATCTCAGCATTCTTTTTTTTTCATCATGTCTACAGCTCCCTTCCCATGGAGTATCTTACTCAGTTTTCCATAATCTCATCTCTGATTTTTCTTTTCATTCTATGTCCTATCAAAGCTTCTGTGCCCAATCTTACATAAAACCATTTCATTTTCCCTGGCTAGAATTACCTTTAGAAACTATGAGATCCTCTCTTAAAATCCTATTCACAGCACAATTTCAGTTATTTGGATATATTCTCTATTTTGTCTCCTAGAAGCTGTGACCTTTGGGTTTTGAGTCCATGTTGGATTTATTTTCTTTCCCCAAATTTTCGGCATAATAGGTTTACTCAAAATTAATATTCAGTTACTATTTTAAAATATCTTTATTCTTTGTTAATCTGAATCCTGAGAAATTTACATTTTGAAAAATAGAAAAAAACAGAATATATATATATATATATATATATATATATATATATATATATAAAATAAAAATATATTCCCTTTTTCTGACAAATGGTACACCAAAGTGAAACTTTCTAAATAGATGTGGTTTTTCTTTACTGTTCTTATAATTCTTTTTCTGTATTTCCATTATATTAAAGGGTTCTAATAACTCTGAAGCCATTTAAAAAAATGCTAAGTACAGTAGAAAATGATTTTTCATATGGCTACCAAATTGTATATGTAACTTTTTTCACACTTCAAACACTGATTTCAATGTTTTTGAAGTAATGCTAACATTACATCATATTCTTCCTTGACTTCTAAACTTGCAGATGATCAAATCCACCTTTATGTACTCATCAGTGAAGGAAGGGAGGCAGGAAGAGTGCGAAGGAGGGAAAAACTTGCAGATGATCAAATCCTCTTTTATACACTCATATGAGGAAGGAATGGAGGGAGGGAGGGGGAAAACAAGTGGCAGAAGTGGCATTATCTTTAGCAGGGTATGGAGAGATGGATGGGGAAAGCTATTTATGTACATGGTCATAAATTATGATGATAATGATGTCATTATACAAGTATTATGTGCTCCCTTTGAAAAACCAGGTACATAAAATTTAAAAATAATAAAAAAAATCTGTGATATCACTAAGACAAGGCTAAGATATCTAATTTTTTGTATAACTTACTTACTGCTTTTATTTTTAACACTGTTGGTTTTCTATTGTTTTTTATACCTGTTTTATCTTGCAACAACAAATGTTTCTCTTGAAAAATTATAATAATATTCTCCCACAGATTTTTTTAGAAAAAACTACATTTTAAAACTACTTTGGTAAATATTTCTTATATATTTGAATGTTTATTACATACTTGCTGGGTATACTATTCTTAGGAAAATAATTAAAAAAAATTAATGATGGTGTTGTTCAGTTCTCTGGCATTCCATATTTTGTGTCTCCATGTTCAAATTCTTCCTGGGAATAAGATTTTTACGTGCTCCATTTTAAAATTTTTCTCTTTTTAACTCTGTAGTTTTTTAAAATTTATTTTAATGAAATTATTAGGTGCATATCCAGTTATCTTTTTATATTTGAGTAAGTGTTTTATTATCATGAAATACAGCCTTTATTTGTGATAATATTATTTACTTGAGGTTAACTTTGCCTGCTAAGAATTTGCCCACACAACTTTTCTCATGAACCTGCTTTTGTCATTTATTTTTTGCCATTCTTTTGCTCTTAGCCTTTCTGTGTAATTCTATTAAAAATCCAGCTGTAAGGATTTATTGTCATATAAAGAGCTCAGAATTGGCTTATTCTTTTTATGCAATCTGAAAATATTTACATTTAATTGATGTAAACTAATTCATATGTAATGCCATTATTTATATATTTGGATTTAAGTATGCCATTTTCTTGTTTTCTATTCCTTTCAGTCATTCTTTATAGCTTTGTTTCTTTGTGTGTGTGTGTGTGTGTGTGTGTGTGTGTGTGTGTGTGTGTGTGTCTGTAATCTTTTGGAGAAATTAAATATTTGTTTAAACATCTATGTTTATGCCCTTTATTGGCTAGTCTTGTCTATATTTCTTTGTATTTTTCTGTTTTTGTTTTGTTTTTTGTTTTTTTTAATTAAACTTTAAGTTCTGGAGTACATGTGCAGATCTTGCAGGATTGTTGCATAGGTCCACACATGCCATAGTGGTTTGCTGTCTCCATCCCCCCCATCACCTACATCAGGCATTTCTCCCAGTGTTGTCCCTCCCCAACCTCCAAACCTCCCAATATCCTTCCCCTAGCCCCCCACCCCCAACAGACCAGAGTGTGTGATGTTCCCCTCCCTGTGCCCATGTGTTCCTATTGTTCAACAGCCACTTATGAATGAGAACCTTCAGTGTTTGGTTTACTGTTCTTCTGTCAGTTTGCTGAGAATGATGGTTTCCAGATTCATCTATGTCCCTACAAACGACATGAAACTCATCCTTTTTTATGGCTGCCTACTATTCCATGGTATATATGGGCCACATTTCCTTTGTCCAGTCTATCATTGATGGGCATTTGGGTTGATTCTAGGTCTTTGCTATTTATTGTAAACAGTGCTGCAATGAACATACATGTACATGTGTCTTTATAATAGAATGATTTATAATCCTTTGAGTATATAACCAGTAATGAGATTGCTGGGTCAAATGGTATTTCTATTTCTAGATTCTTGAGGAATTGCCACACTGTATTTTTACGTTTTTAGTGTGTGTTCAAGGCATCTCAGTTTTCATTCTTAATTTGTTACAGTATAAATTGAATTAATCTTGTATATTTTAGCATATAATATACTCATCTTACAATAGCATAATTTAATTTCTCTTGCAAGACTGTTCTATTTTTGTCATATATTTTTCTTGTACATATTGTAAACTGCACAACTCATTGTTAATGTTTATTTAAACACCATTATTTATTTGAAAACGTTTACAGATAAAAAATAATCATTTATATTAATTCATATATGTATAGCCAATGCTTTTTATTCTTATCTGTAGTTCAGAATTTCTGTGTGACATCATTTCCCTTCAACTTGAAGAATTCTTTTAGCATTACTTGTAGTGTGTGTCTGCCAGAAACAAACTTCCTTAGCTTTTTGTTATTTGAAATATTTTCTTTTTTCTTTTTTTTTAATTGCAATTTAGGTTTTGGGGTACATGTGAAGAACATGCAAGATTGTTGCATAGGTACACACATGGCAGTGTGATTTGCTGCTTTCCTCCCCATCACCTATATCTGGTATTTCTCCCCATGCTCTCTCTCCCCAACTCCCCACTGGCCACTGTCCCTCCCCTATTTCCCCCAACTGACCCCAGTGTGTGATGCTACCTTCCCTGCATCCATGTGTTCTCATTGTTCAATACCCTTTATTTCATTTTTATTTTGAAAAATGTTTTAACTGCATATAAAACTGTGGGTTTATCTGACAGATTTATTTTCATTTTAGGACTTAAAATTGTTGTTACATTGTATTGTGAATTATATTACGTTTAATAAAAAGTTAGCCATTATTCTTATTGTTGCTGCCCTATATGTAATATGTGTTTTTCTGGCTGCTTTTAAAGTTGTATTTATATTTTCGTTCTCTTTAATCTTAATTTGATACCTAGTTGTGTTTTTTCTTTTATCCTGTTTGGAATTCACTGTATTACTTAGCTCAGTGAGTTGTATTTCATCAGATTTTAAAATTAAATGGGCATTTAAAAAATAGTTAATTTTGTGGCCATTTTCTCTTCCTTTTGGAAACTTCAAATGCAAGTATTTTAGCGTACTTCATCTTGTCACATAGTTGGAAACTATTTTTGGTTGATATAATATTGTCTCTGTGCTTAAATTTGGGAAATTTATTTCAGATTTATTGTTTCGTATTTTTCTGTGTCTAATCCACCATTATATTTTTTAAATTCAGGTATTATATTTTCAGTTCTGGGTTTCCTTTATTATCTTTTAGATTTTTGACATATTTTATGATGTTTTTCATGTACTTTCCATTATTTTAGTATGCCCTATAAATTCTTCAGTATATTTATGTTAATTACTTTTAGATCTTTGTTCCATTAAATTCAATATTGGAGTCTTCTTTAAGTTTATTTTTATTCACTACCTATTTTTCATTATGTGTTAGAATGTTTCTTCTTTCTTTAATCTCTAAAAAGCTTATATTATATACTAGACATTGTGAATAACACATTGCAGAAATTCTATTATCTTGCTTTAAAGAGTGTTGAGTTTCATCCCAGCAGGCAGTAAAATTACATTGGATGTTACTTTGATTCTGTGTAGGTTTGGTTTTAGAAATTTTTAGGCAGATGATTATTTTGTTTATTCCCTGAATCTTGTAGTGTAACCCATATTCTTAGTACATCTTTAAGTTATTATTCTACTGATGTTTCACTGGAAATCCCTAAGTGTTTACCAAGCATGTCTACCTAAGAAAAGCTTGAATTTTAAACTCTTCTTTTCAATATCTGAAGTGCTTAGAATCTCTGCTCAATTTTTACTCATGTCTTACTATATACATGTTCAGTTTAAGAGTCAGCCACACATTAAATGTGTATGCCAGTTTTAGGGTCACCTCCTCTGTGGTTTCCTTCATTCCTGGATCTTTCTTCTCTCAATTGTTAACCAATATGACAGTCTTGAATCCAGATCCTAAATTCTTAAAATCTGTATTTTATATGACACATGAAATGAAGTATGCCCTCAAAGAGATTAATGTATAATTCACTTTATCCACTATGTGCTTATACTCTTCCCCGTCTTTGTTTGCACCTGGCTATTACATAGTGCCATGTATACATACATACATATATACACACACATACACACATACATATATATCTATATAGGTAATTTAAATACAAGTTTTAGAATGTTACTTATTGTTATTAAAAACAAAGGGGTCAATTCTCTTTGATGTCAATACCAAACTGCCTTAATTAGTGAAGCATTATGGTTTTGTCAATCTGATCATGCAAGCTCCCCAATCATAGTCCTCCTTTAGAAGATCACTGTGACTTTCAAAGTCCTTTAGATTTTCATAAAATTATCTTCTCAATTTTAATTATTCTGAGAAATTGTTTGAGATTAAAGAAAATAACATGACATGCCTATTTAAGAAAATGTATAATTTTGCATTGAATCCTGAATTTAAGTGAGGAATTGCCATAATGATATTACTGAAACAACTGGCATATTTGAAGACCAACTGTTTATTACAATGTGGAATATAATTATATTGTTAAAATTCTTTAATTTAAATTTGTGATAATACTATGATTATATTAGCCATTTCCTTGTTCTTAGATTACAGATTCTGAAATCCTCATTTAGTGGTATAAGCAATTAATATACCTGCAAATAAGAGAAAGTAATTTTAATAAATGTAATACATACAATAATAGACATGACAAAATATTTTATTTATACATATATTTAAAAATCAGTACGCAAAAGATGAGAAGATATAAATTAGAGCAAAAAGACTGAATAGATATTTCACATAATGGGATATCCAACTGGTCAATATGCATAATAAAATGTTTTAAGATGTTTAACTCGTTAGGAACTTTAAAGCCATGCAAACACTAGAATGACTAACTAAAAGGACAGAAAATTCCAAGGGTCGGTAATGTTATGAACAAGCTGGAAATTTCACAGATTCAGATTCAACTAAAAGTGCTAGAAACATAAAAGGAGACAATAAATGAGAAAATAAAATATGCATAGAAATGAAAAGACTATTTGAGCTCAGGAGTTTAAGACCAGCCTGAACAACATGACAAAACCCCTTCTTTACCAAAAATACACAAAATTAGCATGATCAAGCTCCTGTGGTCTCAGCTGTCCAGGAGTCTGAGGTGGGAGGATTGCTTGAGTCTTGGAGGCAGAAGTTGCCATGAGCCAAGATCATGCCACTGAACTCCAACCTGGGTGAGACCCTGTCTCAAATAACAAAACAAAACAAAAAATTAGAGGACCATAAAGTATCCTAAAGATGAAATGTCATCACAATTAATATACCTGTGTATTTTTGGTAACTTAACTTTTTCAGTCTTATAGGAAGGTCACTCAAATTGTGCCAACTTTTGTACACTCTTTCATCAGATGCACCAATTACCAATATTTCATCAAATTGGTTTTGTCACTCTTTCTGTTCATGTAGTGTTTATGCTAAGGTAGAAATAGTTCAGGTGTGTCATTATGTCTAAAACTTGTCCCTGCTTGAGATCTACAGAACTTTTAAAACACTGAAATTCACACTAACTTGGTGGAGTATTTAACTCTAATTTTTGTTTCCTCTTCAATAAATTTGCATTTGTTTCCTTAGCCTCCTTGCTAACGTTTTCTATGAAGTTACTTGTATTTCTGTCTTGTGCATGTGAAGTTTAGATAACAACAAAATAGTTGGGCATATTAAAAGACACCTGGAGGTTCCACTCTCTGTGACTCCTATTTAAGATTGTGTCTTCCAATTTCTTACCAGTGTTACCGGCTCAAACTATCTATACAGTCTCTACTACCTATAACTGGGAATTACTTTTAAGAGGAAAGCCTGGTTATGATATAAGCCATAAGAAGCTTAAATTAAGGCCCTCAATTATGCAGTTCTTCTTCTGTGGTTCTTCTACTGTGTCCAGTGTCAACAAATTTTTGTTTATCTGTACATTTGTTTGTTTGGGTCAGACTTTCTTAATTATTCTCAATGGGTATATCTGTATATCTGGTATAACACAAAGACTTTGTGAAGAAAAAAACCTGAACACCAGGATTGCTTTTGAAGAACACAGCACAACATGATCATGCAGGTGTCACACTAAGGGTTATAATAATGTAATATTTAAAAAATTTTCTAACATGCTAAGTCAAAATAAGCCCTCTTGTTTTTTGTCCCAAAGCTGTACTAATTATTTCTGGTTCATGTTTCAATACATTAGGTACAGAGTTTTATATCATAGGTGTTAGTATGAATTATTCTCTCTTATTTTAAAATGCCACTCTTAAGAATAAAACTTTGGATAGTTTCAGGTGCTTTAGCATGTTAGGAAACATGGTAGCTCACTGATTCCTTATCGGGAAATAACTCAGACCTTCAAATGGGAATCTGCTTTGGCCATATGTAAATATTTTCTGGTTGCTTCTTGTCTCGATCTGGCAAGTCTATTTTAGAGTCATATCCTTGCTCTTCTGATAACAATGTCTCAAGTGGCTGTGAGCTCAGGAAGTAGCTTCCCTTCTTTCGAGGACAATTTTGTGAGCACCTCTACTCACATGTCAATCAGACATGTGAGGGCAGATGTCAATGGTCATACTCAGCCTTTATGTTGTAAATTTTCTATTCTTTCACTCTATTACATGTATATAATGGATATGGGCCTGAGAGTGAGGTAAATGGAGAGCTGTTGATGAAAAGGGTCTAAACTGTTAGTTATAGAATGAATACAATCTAGAGATCAAATGTACAGCATGGTGACTGCAGTTGTATACTTGAAGTTTACTAAGAGAGTAGATCTTACGTAGATCTTATGTTCTCACCACACACACACACACACACACACACACACACACACAAGCTAAGTAAATGAGGTGATGGAAACGTTAATTAGCTTAACTGTGCTCACTTCATAATTTATATGTATATCAAAACATCACATTGTACACCTTAAGTAGTTCTATTTTGTATTTATCATTTATATACCTCAGTAAACCTCAGAAAAATCAGAATAAATTAACACTCACATCACCATTTTGGTTTTTGTATTTTATAAAAATACTCCCATAGATATCCATTCAGACAAGTTTATTCTTGAAAGTATAGAAGTCCCCACCAGCCAGTTCAGTGCCTGGCACATATTAACACTCAATTCATTGTTGATTTTAATCTAGGATTTTTGAGCACAGAACTGTAATATTTTTATCACTATTGTAATCATTGGACTGATTAAACATACGATAAAATATCTAAAATGAACAGGCAAATATCTTCCAAACCCATAGAACTGCTTTTTGAAATTTTACAAATAGAATTTAGACAGCACATATCATGTTACTTTACTTATTTGTCTTCATAAGTACAAACTCATTATTTTTCTTACTATAAATGGCCTTTTCTTCTTTTCTTTTCTTTTTTTTTTTTTTTTGAGACAGAGTCTCACTCAGCCATCCAGGCTGGAGTGCAGTGGTGCCATCTCAGCTCACTGCAACCACCATCTCCTGGGTTCAAGGGATTTTCCTGCCTCAGCCTCCTGAGTAACTGGGATTACAGGCACCTGACATCATGCCTTGCTAATTTTTGTATTTTAGTAAAGATGGGGTTTCACCATGTTGGCCAGGCTGGTCTTGAACTCCTGACCTCAGGTGACCTGCTCGCCTCAGCCTCCCAAAGTGCTGGGATTATAGGTGTGAGCCACCGTGCCCAGCCATAGATGGCCTTTTCTTAACATGAATACATGATTTAAAAAATGGAGCAGAGGAGCAAAAGATTTTTAGTTTTAAAATATACTATGCAAGATAATTAAAACAGAGACATATTAAATAACCTTGACATTACATGTTGTTTTGTTGGTGTTTTACTGCATTTTAAAATGTAAAAATGCATTGCAGACACTGTTTTGAATTTGTTAATCACATTAAAACAGAAAATTTGTTAATCACATTAAAACAGAAAATGAGATAGTAACACAAAAAGAAAGAAAATCCATTCAAAAAAATATTTATTAACACATGCTCCCTGAGATGTATTAGGGCAGAGAGACAGACACTCAAATCAGTGAAATTTCTTCTAGTTGGAATTACTTGAAAAGCTTTGTTCATGGAAGGGGTTGAAATTGATGAATAGCATTCTATAATTACATGTTTGTGACAAATTTAAATTCGGTCTTGACTGAATTTGTTATTAACCAATTGTTAATATGCTTTGCACTCGTAATCGTCAAGGAACATCTTTTGTAAGAAAAAAATATATAAAATAAAATAGATACTAAAAAGGGGATCTCAAGCTAATGTACAAAAGAAAATTATACAGTGATGCAATCAGATACCCAGTGGACTTTCCAGAGGCTAAGCAGACCCTTGTGGCTCAGGTTTTCCAATTTCTTAGGTTTTTAACTGAAGGTATAATATAGATCTGGTATGGAGAGCATATTCAGTAGTAAATTTTAGAGCTCCCATAATCAATTTTAAAGCCCCACTGATATCCCAGTCATACCTGATCCCCAGTCATCAGGTATTACTTCCAAGTGGGATAAAAATCCGAGTTTACTATTACTTTGCTACAGTTAGCATTGAGATTAACAGTCATCATTCTCACATGTTAGTTTCTTTCTCCTACCCACAACTTGCAACTAAAGTGCAGGACTTTTTTCAGTGTTTGGCCATACGTTGTTACAGCCTGGTAGAAATTATTTTGATATTTTTCTAACAGGACCGCTGAAAAGCAACCAGTAGAGAAAGGGCAGTTGATCCTTTAATGACACTGATTTAACTGTGCATGTCCTCTTGTAGGCAGGCTTCTTTCACTCAAACGCAGATTGAAAAGTGGGACAAGAAATCCTCATATAAGGAGGGCTGACTTTTTTGGCTGAGTTTTCTTCTAGGGGGGTTCCACAGGTCAATGGCAGAACTTGAGTATTCTCAGATTTTGATATATGTGGGTTTCCTGGAACCCATCCCCCCCATATACTGAGGGACAACTATATAAGAAAAACGGATTCTACAAAAACAAATGCATTCAGTTTATTATTGATGTTTCTGCCTTTTTATTACTCCTGTGATTAATCTGGTGCTATTGATTATCTTCCAAACTCCTAAATGTGTTTGCATATCAGTTGCTGCTGATAGCAGTCAATCTTTCAATGTCTCCAGTTGACTTTCTTGTACTAGACCCCTAACTGGTCTTATTACATCTTGTTTTCCTTTCCCCTTTAAACAGTTTTTTACACTGTTTAGGAAAGTATGTTTTTCCTAAATTACATATTACAATGTTATCCTCCTCAAATATTTTAATGGTTCTTGTATAGGAAAAATGCTCAAATACATCTAGATTGCCATTCTTTTAACACCTTTAAAATTGGACATTTACTATTATTAACCCCTAATCACACCAATATTTAATTGACCATTTAATCACTTCACCTTCCCAGGTTATTCATGTCTTCCATTTTATTCCATGAATAGTAAATCCTGTTGAGATTTAAAAGGTGTCCATCTGATGTCACTTTTTATGAGCAGTTTTCTCACCTGCCAGTCAGTGGTTGCTGTCTCTGTGCTCTGTTACTATATATTTTGTAGTGCTTTTATATTTTCTTATCACAGAGTTCTGTGTGTGTGTGTGTGTGTGAGTGTGTGTCTGTGTGTGTCTGTGTGTGTGTATATTTAAATCCACTCATACACTTGTGTACAGGCTGTGAAAAGAAAAATTACCTAACACTCTTACATTTCCTTAGCACAGTGCAGGCGTATGTATGCACGTGCACAGAAACACATTTGTCAAATCAGTTCAAACAGATTTCATTGTGAAGAGATTAAACTTCAGAAGTGAGTATCCTAAAGCAAATCCTACATTTCAGCCATGTAGTTGATTTTAGCAACATATACAAATAATATGTTGCAAGATAATGATTCACTCTTAACCTTTTTTTTCTGCTGAAGTTCTTATATTTAATGAATTTTATACATTGAGAGCACAATGGATCAGCATTACTTAACACTGATCCTACTAAGTAGGTATTTCTCTAAAGTTGGAATGAAACAGTGAGAGTGAAAATACATTTCTGTAGTTAGCACTCCCCAGAGTGTAAAAATTGCCTCTTAAAAATGATGTGTTCAAGGCTATAACCTTCGTTTGTATCCTATAAGATACAATATGACCTATGAGTGAATTCTAATTTTCTCTCATGCCATTTCACTCCGGGTAATGCATGCTTCATCTTGACCATTTTCATGGTGAATAATGCTGGAATCATAAAGTACACATTCTCTTTTCTCACTTCCTGGTCAAGACTAGAAATAGAGGTTCCCATTTTAGCTTTGCATAAAGCTGAAAAGAAGCAGAGTTTGCATTTATGTCAAAAGGAACTTCATAGGACAAAAGATAGCTGAAATGTGTGAACTGTGATAAGAATGGCCCCTTCTATGTTGGAAGCATTTCTAATGTTTTTACTGCTAACATTCTTTTCCCATCCATGGATCAGAAAATTTAGAGGAAATGAAATATTATGTTGGTATCTAAGCTGAATTACATGTGAATATCCCAGGACCATTCTTACTATATTTACACTAGACATTTAAATCACTGTAAAGACTTGCAAGTTTTATGAGAAAAATAATCTTATTTATATTTATACAGGTATACAGGCCAAGGTCAATTTTGCAAAATGAGATTTTTTTAAAAAAATAAATGAGGTCTAGCCTATGTAAATATATGGAAAAACATTCAGTGAAGGCAGAGCAATGAAGGTTCTGATTACAATTGCATAAATTTCAAAGGGTAGTCAATTATTCTATCATATTTCTTTGGAGTTGTTGCAATCATTTAGTTATTTTCTATGCTTATTTTAGGCTAACAAGTCAGGTATATAGGATGTAATTTGAACAATGTAGCTTGATCATGAAGCAACAGTATATTGGGAGAAACATTTATACAATACATGAAATCATGTCCATCATGTGTATTGTATATTCAGATGAAGTGAGGTTATTTTTCTTCACATTTTTCAGGTTAGATAAGTTGTTAGAAAACTGTATATGAATCTAATAGGATTATTCTTTATCGTGAAATAATGTGACTCATGGTCATTTCTGTACATAGCTACTTGAAAAAAAATTGATCAGAAAAAACTATAAAATCAATAACTATCATGTAAACTGTATATATAAAGGGAAAAATAAATACATATTTAGTTTGGTGACATTTTCATAAAATCAACAAAAAAATGGATTTATGTCAAGTATTATAATTCAGTATTTTTAAAGTATTTTAATTTAATTATATCATTAACTTTATTAATTTAATAACTGTATATTTAGCTTAATTATATTTAACACTACTATATATGACTTACTTAGATTCATTAATCTCATAACCATGTTATTAACTTTTCTATAACTTAAAAATAGAAGAATAAACCTCTAGACTTAAAATTGGTTTTGTTATAAAGACGTACTGAAAATAAGATGACTCGTTGTCAGTTGTATGGGTGTATATATGTATATATATGTACAAACACACTAACAGACACACTCACAGATTACACGTATTTTTTTAACCAGCCAGTAAAATCAGCAAAGGACAAGGGAAATGAAAATCTAAGATCTCCGATGACAATTATCAATAAAACAAAGACAGGAAGATCAAAAGAATTAATGCCCATAGATACCTGGCAAAAAAGCTTGTGAGTTATTGAAGTATCAATACCAGTGCAATAAATCTATACAGCTATGGATTAAATATGTTAGTTTTAAGCACTTCTCTGTGACATTTAGTTTTACAATGAATGTTTACAAGAATCATAGAGTCCGGTGGCATTGGGAGCAGGAATATATTAACAAAGGAAAACATAATTTTGTTTCAAAACCTACTAAAATAGACTCCTTCATTTTGCTTTATTTTCATGTTTCAATTTATCACTCTGATTTTTCAAACATTTGAAATGATCACCATCCTCTTCTAATCAATTAACATATGAACAGATTTTTGGCTTCCCTCACAATGACAATAATATTAAAATAGTGAAATGTAGTTCTTCTCCAGTTTTGTAAAATAAAGAAATTTAATTATTGGCAGGGGATTATTAAGTACATTTTTGCTAGAGTATTCAAAAATGACAAAACATAAAATAATAGTTTATACTTGGGACAATTCTCCAACTACCAATTTATTCAGTGGATAAATTCTTAGAAATATGTGAAAATATATTTATAAGAACACCCACTATAGTATTCAATAAAATACCTAATGATAACAAAGGACCACCTATCAATTCATTGAAGATTGTTTAAAAAGAATAAACAATTTCTTCACTGTGAAAAATGAGTATATAGAACTAATAAATAATATGAGGATCTTTCTGAGATAAATTGTTTAGTAAAAAGAAAAGTGCAAGAGATTTTTAGGTTTTAGGAGGGCAAAGGTGATTAATAGCTATATGTTTTTAACCTATGACATATCAGACTGTGTGTTCCAGTTCAGTGAGGTTAGGACAGATGGGATCAACTGCACTAGCTTTGCTTTATAAACATGTTTAGTATCTTAATTATTTACCACCTTCACATGTTGCTTTTATATTAAGGAGCAGTACTAATGCTTCTGTCCATTCTGATGGCACAAAAACTGGTCTAAATGTGGCCCCATCTCCTTCTTTGAATTCCAGAAACTTCCCCTGCCAAAGATTTTCCCCCAATCGTACTGAAATGCTTATTATCTTTATATCATACCATACTTTTCATCCTTCCAGGGATTTTATAATTTGTTGATTTTTAAATGCTGTGGACCGTCTCTCCCCATTTGGCTTGCCAGCTACTTCAAATAATAACTATATTTTAGAAAATTTACCTCATATATCATCAATTCCAGAAATGTTTCTCTGTAACCTTCTCTGGATTTCTTTTTTCTGAATCTATTTCTGTTTATACTTTAGTAATAGCAATCTGTAGTTCTTTGTTTAGATGTTTGACAACTAACTATAATGTGAATTCCATTACATTAGTTGTTTTGTGTTATCTCTGCAAATATAATGTATAGTTATTGAAATATAATAGGTTCTAAAACTTTTGATAAACGATGATTCAAAAAAGATTGTGATATGTGAAAAATAGGTAGATTCAGTAACTCATGTCTGTAATCACAGCACTTTGGGAGGTGGAGGTGAGAGAATCACTTGAGACCAAGAGTTCACGACCAGAGTGGGCAACATAGAAAGACTCCACCTCTGCAAAAAATTCAAAAAAATTAAAAGTTAACCAGACATAGTGGCACCTGGCATCTGTAGTCCCAGCTACTTGGGAGGCTGAGGCAAGAAGCTTGTTTGAGCCAAAGAATTTGCAGTTACATTGAGCTATGATTGTGCCACTATACCCCAGCCTGGGTGACAGAGGAAGACCTGCCTGGAAAAAAAAAAAAAAAAAGTATAAAAAATGATGTTTAAAAGAATGCTTGTAACTTAAAATAGGACATTGTGAGTACAACTAGAATGTAAGCTCCATTTATCAAGCGTTTTTATTTGTGTGACTTATTGCTATATTTCTGGTGCCTGTAAAAGTACCTAGAATATATTTTGATAGTTAATAAGTAATACATTCATAAATACTCTTCCTGAGAAGATTGGTAATTAGAGCAATTAAATAAATTTTCTAACAATATTAACTTAAAGTTACTTTAAATGTGAATTCATATAATTTTAATTTCCCGAGGAGTAATCCAGGCAGAAGTCTAACAGACACCTTGTTCCGAAACTCATGAGCAAGGCTACCATTTAGAAAAACTTAGGTAAACATACTGCTTGATGACACTAATGGGAATAAAATTATCGGAGCAACAAGTTTTGGAGGAAAAGAGAGAATAGAAGAAAAGACAAATCAGATGCAGTGGTTCATGCTACAATCCCAGCATTTTGAGAGGTATAGGCAAAAGGATCACTTGAGCCTTTTACTGTTGGGAGTAGAAGGCAAACTGTGAAGAAATCTGTAAGGAGTGTCAGGAGAAAACTTGAATAAAGCTAATAGGTACCCCACATTTATTGTAGGAAAAGTAAAAAGGAAAGAAAAAGATGCTTTAGGTTACAACCATGCAAATATTTTTATTATTCGCAAATATAATTACAAGAAATTGGATGAACTGTGCTCAGAAGAATAGTTTGAATGGTTTCCTTTCCCTAAGCAGCAATGACTGAGTAGAAGCTCATCTGTGGAGCTGGGGAAATAAGTGCCTAGTTCAGAAAGGGAGCTCAGGTGGATTAGGACACACAGGTTTATAGTCTCAAATTTCCATTGTGAAAAATACTATGTGATATAATAGAACATAAGCTTATCAAAAAGATGTACGTGATTATTCAACATTTTAAATACTTATGAAAATAGTGTTTTCCTTTCTATTCTGTATTGTCATAGACTAATTTAATAGCTGTGATTTTGATGATTTTGCTATCACTGTTGCAATGCTTATGAATCTGTTCTATATACATCTTGGGCAAAAATGAACCCCAGTAATCTACTACTCTGGCTCTTACTGTCAGTTTGTGCTCCTCACTTCTTGGGTAAAGTCCAGAAATGATCCAAGAATTAGGCTAAAATAATTAATGCAGTTTCTAGTTGTCCAATTTTTGTTTCCTGTTCATAAAACTCATAAGTCTATCACCAACTGTTAAAGATAAATATTTTAATTTTATTATTACTTTTTTGAGACAAAAATCTCACTCTGTAGTCCAGGCTGGAGTGCAATGGACAATCTTGGCTCACTGCAACCTCTGCCTCCCAAGATCAAGCAATTCCCCTGCCTCAGCTTCCTGAGTAGCTAGGATTACAGGCATGTGCCACCACATGTGGCTAATTTTTGTATTTTTACTAGAGATAGGCTTTCACTATGTTGTCTAGGCTGGTCTCAGGTGATCCACCTGCCTCGGCCTCCCAAAGTGCTGGGATTATAGGAGTGAGCCACTGTGTCCAGCCAGAAATATTTTATTTTAAGGATGAAATAGAAGAAGCTATTTAATAGATTTGGGCTTTTAAACATCACTATTAATGGTACGGGAATGTTTTAATTTTAAATGATTTCAGTTTTTGATAGAAGAATTTTAACAGTTCTGTTAAGAGAGGATATTACAGGAAAATGATATTCTGAAAGTCTTGTAGTAATTAATGAATCTGCTCAGTGTCTGTTCCTTGTTAAAATCACTAAGAGATCAATAAGAATAAAAGTTAGCTAGAAGTTTTTACCACAGTCAAAGCGTTTGGAATTTTGCTCAACTAACAGCTATTTTAATTATTTTTAAGGGAAAAAATAATTCCAGATGCTTAAATATAATAATATATAAACAAGGTGTTTAGAAAAGGTGTTAGATTCCTGAAAGCAAAATTCTTCCATTCAATCGACACACTTAATTTTTCGGGAAAGTAGATATAATAACACATAATTTGCAGTTGTATATGTTTTTTGATTTTACATTCTATGCATTAATTGAAAAAGGACACACCGTAACTCAGTGAACCAAATTCTTAGAGAGTAGAAACAACTCTTTCTTTTTGGTGCTCTTACACATCTGACTTTAGTGAAATATAGAATTGAAAAATTTTCTTCTTCCCCATGTTCTACCATGAATGAGAGAGAGAGAGAGAGAGCGAGAGAGAGAGAGAGAGAGAGAGAGAGAGAGAGAGAGAGAGAGAGAATTAATCATCATAGAGTCTTGCTTTTCACTGAATGTAAGTTTTGTGCAGATAAGGGAGTATTTTCTTGAATAAAACAATAAAATATAAAACAGTATGAGAGCTTTATTACAGAGCTTGTGAAAATACTCTTCACAATTTCTTGATTATATTTAGCATAAACACTCATATTTTCTTTTTTATTTTAGGGAAAGTTTTAATGTTAAACCTGCTTTGACAGTGCATATAATTTGGTAAAAGCTCTTCAAGTTAGTTAGATAGATTTGTTGATTTTTCTAAGATCATACCAGTCTTGTGAAACCTTTTCAAATTCCGTATCAGTGTTATTTCTTTCTATTTACCTTTAAGTTTCAATTAAAGATACATTTTCCATCTTATTTTGTGATTCAGTTAACATTCGTCCAGTTTGCTAATCTCTGGGAATTACATCACAATATCCATTGAAATTATGTATCTTTTTCTAAAAGAAGGTCAAAGGCATGTAACAAACCTGCATATTCTGCACATGTACCCCAGAACTTAATGTATATATATATTTTTTTAAAAAAAGAAGGTGAAAGGCATCATCAGAGTGCACTAATGTTCATATGGTAAAGGTCAATTTGAATTTGTGCTCATTATTCTAGGAAAAATATACAAAATAATGAAGTAAAATCTTCAAAGTTCCTCTATTTCAGAACCTTTTGAAAGAAGATCAGTGGTGGCTTTTTATTTACTCATTTATATATTTATTTGGTGCTAATTCTACAACATTTTAGTAAGTTATAAAAAAAATGTTCTGGTTGGGCTCAAATGTCCATGATAAACAGTTGCTATCATCATAAACCAAAATAGGTAGAATAGGCATTCAGTGCCTTTATACTGAACCTTATTTTCTCTATATATTTTGAGTCTAAGACATAATTGACTTACAGAAAATCAATTAAAAAGGAGTCCAGTTTAGCACCTCAAAGGAGACTGGAGCCAGAAGCTAAATCCACTGCTCTCCTGCTAGAATGTATATTGTTTTATTGTTTTTATTGCACTTCTTTTACATTTTCCTCCAGGCAAAACTATCAATGTTTCTCTAAAAAGGCAAAGGTCTAAATGCAGATATTATTGCTAGTAGTTCTGCATGACTAATTTTAATTTGATTTAATAAGTTCTGATTAATAGTAGCTCAGTATTTATCTGCAACATAATAACTTTTTCAATTATTTAACACTAACATGGATAATTTTTTAAACCTTCTTCTATAGTTTTATAAAATCACTGTGTAGGTAAACATATTCAAGAGAATAAATTTATCTGTAAGAAAATATATTGAGTTGGTTCTCAGGTGGGTTCTTATTATTAAGAAAATTTTTGTTTAAAAAAAATTGATAAACTAATTAGAGTGACATCTTGAGGAGATGGGAAGGACCTAAACCAACAAAAAGTAGTTAAAATGAAAAAGGTTATTTTTGTCCTATGGAAAGGCAGCATAACAGAGGAGGACAGCCATCACCGCCTGTTCTCACTCATAGGCGGGTGTTGAACAATGAGAACACATGGACACAGCGAGGGGAGCATCACACACTGGGGTCTGTGGAGGAGAACTAGGGGAGGGACAGCGGGAGGTGGGGAGTTGGGGAGGGATAACATGGGGAGAAATGCCAGATATAAGAGATGAGCAGGAAGGCAGCAAACCACATTGCCATGTTTGTACCTATGCAACAATCCTGCATGTTCTTCACAGGTAGTCCCAAACCTAAAATGCAATAATTTTTTTTTTTTTTTTTTTTTAAAGACTACGGTGACAGAAGACTGTCACCTTTCTGTGGAGAGGCCTGACAGTGAGTCAGTACAAAATTGCAGGTTGTGAGTAAAAAGGGCTTCAAGAAAATGAACTCATGGTGCTAGGTTTATGAGCAGTGATGAAACTGACTCCATGCTAAGTCTTTCATATAATAAATATGATCTCCTTCAACACAATAAAAATTGCATACAGCTTGGTTGGTTCATTGGTTGATTTGAGTGGAAATTAAATGGATTATGTTTTTACTTTTTTTTTATTTCTAAATTAACATATTTGGAATGACATAGACAACAACAAAGAAGAGGAAAAGTGATATAATGAAGGTATCCTAGATATTTGTTCAGCTAATGGACACGGCTTTGTAATTCAAAAAGACATAGAAAGAGTTTATGCAGTTCTATCTAGAATTTTAAGGGGTCAGAATATACCAACTCATACTCAGTTTACAATTGAAGCTATGGTACATATTTTAAAAATTATAACCATTGAGAGGTGATTGGGGAGATGTTGGCCCAAGAATACAATATTTTATTTAGGAAGAATAAGTTCAAAAGATCTAGTGCACAATGTGGTAATGATAGATGATAAAAATGTCTTGGATATTTAAAAATTGCTAAGAAAGTAGATTTTGAGTATTTTCTCCACAAAAAAAAATGGTAAGTATGTGCATATGTTTATTAGTTTGACTTAGTCATTCAACAGTGTATACATCTGTCAAAACACCTTGTTGTTTACCATAAATGTATATAAATTTTATTTGTCAATTTAAAATACATAAGGAGACCAGGCAAGGTGGCTTATATCTGTAATATCAGCACTTTGGGAGGCTGAGGTGGGTAGATCACAAGGCCAGGAGTTCAAGACCTGCCTGGCCAAGATGGGGAAACTCTGCCTCTTCTAAAAAATACAAAATTTAGCCAGGTGCAGTGGTGGGCACCTGTAATCCCAGCTTCTTAGGAAGCCGAGTCAGGAGAATTACTTGAAGCCGGTAGGCTGAGGTTGCAGTGAGCTGAAATTGCGCCACTGCACTGTATCCTGAGTGACAGAGCAAGACTCCATCTCAAAAAAAGAAAAGAAAATTATTAACAATCAATGTTAATCCATAGTAGCCTGAGAAATAGGCAATCAGCTTTAAAAACAAAAAAAGGAGGACAAGGAGCAAGAAGAGAGGAAGGACTCTACTTTCCAATGATTGAAATCAAGTTATCTTATCAAAGCATAAATTGGGAGTCAAATGTGCATGCACTTTTGATTGGGTGTTTACTTTTTGCTTTATAAAATATATAGTAGTTTTACAAAGTGATTTATGTGATTTAAATTATTATTGTTAGTAGTGAAATAGACATGCATATGGAAATAAAATCCCAAGGATGCCCAGAGTTTTAAACTGTGATGAAATTACTTTTACAATAAAAACATTTACATAATTTATTTTTATAATGATTTCATGTGCTTTTGAAAGATTCTGTAAAAGAAAAAAACATTAAATAAGATCTACAGGTATGGTTATTTAACTTTTTTTTTGATTTCTTTTTTCTTTTTTTTGAGAGAAGAAAAAAAAAACAGTGAAGGAGAGGAAGGAAGACGAAGAAAAGAGGAAGAGAGAAAGGAAATGTTGTTTTATTCTAAAAGAAATGGGTATAAATAATGGCCAATCAATATTTCATTTAAACCTATGAGTAGGTGTGATGTGGTATTGACAAGAATGTATATTTAGTGTGTTTAAAGTGGAGAGCTCTATAAATATTTATTAAGTTTACTTGTTCCGGATCTGAGTTCAAGTCCTTGATATCCTTATCAATTTTCTGTCTCATTGAGTCTAAGTCTCTATGTATCTGGGTGTTAGGATCGTTAGCTCTTATTGTTGCATTGATCCTTTTACCACTATATCTTTGTGGCTTTAAAATCTATTTTATCAGTTACGAGAATTGCAACTTCTGCTTTTTATTTATTTATTTTTGCTCTCCATCTGGTTGGTAAATCTTTCTCCATCCCTTTGTTTTGAGTCTTTGTGTATCTTTGCATGTGAAATGGGTCTGGATGTAGCACACCATTGGGTTTTGGCTGTATCTTTTGATTGGGGGATTTAGTCGATTTAAATTTAGAATTACTGCCATTTGATGTTAACTGGCTTTTTTATCCATTCGTGGATGTAAATTCTTCTTTATGTTGATGCTCTTTACTTTTTGGTATATTTTTAGAAAGGCTAATACTGGTTGTTTCTTTCTATGTGTAATGCTTCTTTCAGAAGCTCTTGTAAAGCAGGCCTGGTGGTAATAAAATCTCTGAGTACTTGCTTGTTCATAAAAGATTTTATTTTTCCTTCAGTTGTGAAGCTTAGTTTGGCTGTATATGAAATTCTGGGCTGAAAGTTCTGTTCTTTAAGGATGTTGAATATTGGCCCCCACCGTCTTCTGGCTTATAGTTTCTGCTGAGAGATCTGCTATAAGTCTGATAGGCTTCCCTTTGTGGGTAACCTGACCTTTCTCTCTGGCTGCCCTTATGATTTTCTCCTTCATTTCAACCCTGGTGAATCTAACGATTATGTGCCTTGGGATTGCTCTTCTTGAGGAATATCTTTGTGGTGTTCTCTATATTACCTGGGGTTGAATATTGTCCTGCTTTGCTAGTTTAGGAAAATTTTCCTGAATAATATCTTGAAGAATATTTTCCAGCTTGGATTCACTCTCTTCGTTGCATTCAGGTATACCTATCAAACGTAAATTTGGTCTTTTCACATAGTCCCATATTTCTTGGAGACTTTGCTCATTCCTTTTTATCCTTTTTTCTCTATTCTTGTCTTCTCATTTTATTTCATTAAGTTGGACTTCGACCTCTGATATCCTTTCTTCTGCTTGAATAATTCGAGTGTTTAAACCTGTGCATACTTCTCGGAGTTCCCGTATTGTATTCTTCATTTCCATTAATTCACTTATATTCCTCTCTAAGTTGTCTATTCTCATTAGGATTTCATCAAACCTTTTTTCAAAGTTCTTAGTTTCTTTACATTGGGCTACAACATGCTCTTTTAACTCACAGAAGTTTCTTATTATCCATGTTCTGAAGCCTGATTCTGTTAATGGGATGCGCTCATTCTCCATCAAGCCTTGTTCCCTTGTTGATGAGGAACTGTGATCCTCTTTAAAGGGAGAGGCATTATGATTTTGAGTATTCTCAGCCTTTTTATGCTGGTTTCTTCCCATTGTTGTAAGTTTATCCACCTGTCATCTTTGTAATTACTAACTTCCAAATTAGGTCTCTCAGTGGATGTCCAACTTGTTAATTCCCAGGGCCGAAATCTGAGCAACCCACTGCGCCGGCCAACGGCATTAAGACTGATGGTGATTTTCTGCCCGAGAATCTCCGTTCTGGCTTCCTTCTTGAGTCCGTAATAGGCGACTCTGCCTTCCTGGAGCTCCAAACCTCGGTCTGAAGGGGAACCAGTCCCGTTTACTCTGCACCAAGAGCTGCCGAGCCAAGGTGCCGGCAAAATTGCTGCGCCGGCCACAAGAGTCGCGCTGGCGACCCGTGTGGCTCCTCCACTGGGAATCTTCTGCTCCGTGAGCAACCAAAATTTGTGTGAAAGTGTGTCATCCTCTTGTTCTCTGCACTTTCACTGGGAGCTGCAAACCCGAGATGTTAGCAGTCAGCCATCTTGGATCATTCCTCAGTTATTTAACATTTATTTAGTAAATACTAGTGTATATGTAGGAAGTGTTATTTCATTTATCATATATTTTCAATAAAATGGTGTTGTTTAGATGACTTAAATGAAAGCAGTCAAAGCTTTCATTAAGTCAAAGACAATATAAATTTTCTTCTCTAATACCTATCAGCTGTTAAAATCATGTTATTTTTCATTTATTTTCTAATGGAACTGTGACTACTTTCCAGAGATTTTTATTTTTAAAGTAACTGACCATCTTTATATGTAGAAATGTAAAAATGCTATCCTCAACAGAACACCTTTAGTGTCATAAATATACTAGTGATTGGAAAGTGTAATATGTTATCTAAACCTTTCAACTATTTTAAAAGCAGCATATGAAAGGTAAACTCTTGATTTTATCTTTACATTTAATTCATAATTTTTTAAACTATGAAATTAAAGTTTCAAAATCATGTATTCTTAGAACATGACCAGCATTGATCATTTCTTTATATTTTACCATCAGGGGTGATTGCTAGAAAGTCTACTGTTCAGATAATACACATTCCTGGACAGGTGATTTTCTTGTTTTTTCTCTCTGAAAATATTTAAGATGTCTTCTGTTTACATAGTATTTTGCAATTTCATAGTAGAAGAGAAAAAGCATTAAAGAGGATCCGAATTCCTATGTTTCATGAATTTATTTTTTGAGGTGTTATTAACATAAAAGTAACCATTTTTAAGTGCACTACTCAGTGGAATGTAGTACATTTTCAATGGTGATCAACTTACACCACTATTTAGTTCCAAAATATTTTCATTGCCCCAAAAAGAAACTCTTTATCTATTAAATAATCACTCCCTGGTACCCTTAGATCCCAAACACTGACAATCACTAATTGTTTTGTGCAGCAATGTATTTACCTATTCTGGATATTTTGTATTTATTTTATATGTTATATTAAAAAAATATACATTAGGCGACCTTTTGCTACTGACCTTTTTCAGTTAGCAAAATGTTTCTGAGGTTTATCAACACTGTGTCATGTATCATTACTTCATTTTTAAGGTTGAGTAATACTCCATTGTATAAATTGATTCATCACATTTTGTTCAGCCATTCATCCATTGATAGATCTTTTTTTTTTTTTCTTTTGGCTTTTATGAAGAAGACAACTTTGAACATCTACATACAAGTATTTGTTTGAAAACATGTTTTCAATTATTTGGGATAAATAAGAAGAAATAGAATTGCTGGGTCATATAATATTTCTATTTAACTTTTTGAGGTACCATAAACATGTTTTTCACCAGTGATTGCACCCTCTTATATGCCCACTACCAAAATATGAGTATTCCAGTCTCTCTATAACCTTGATTCCTACTCTATTCAGTGTGCAGCAGTATCTCAATTTGGTTTTGTTTAGCGTTTACCTAATGACTAATCTCATTGAGAATATTTTTTTATGTTTGTTGACCATTTGTGTAGTTTCTTTGAATAAATTCTTTTCCAAGCCATTTATCCATTTGGTTAAAAGTGGTGTTGTCTTTTTATTGGTGGGTTCTAAGAGTTCTTTTTATATATTATGAACCTAAGACATAATTAAATAAACTTATAAAATAAACGTTTTGGAAATAATTCTTCTCATTATGAAGGTTATCTATTTATCTTTATGGTAATGTCTTTTGATATACAATAGCTTGTTTTTATGAAGTCCATTTTATCTATATTGTCTTTTGTTTATGTTTTTGACATCATATCAAGAATATATTGCCAAATCCAGGTCATGAAAATTTACCTTTATGTTTTCTCCTAATAGTTTTGTATTTGCAGTCCTTGAACATAGGACATTGACCACTTTGAGTTAATTTTTGGCATCATCTTATTTATATCCTTATTTTTGTGTAGTCATACTTATTAATACTTCTGCATGCTTTTTATTAGATAAACTATTTCTAGATCTCCATTTATTTATTCTTCTTTTACAGTGAACTACTTTACATTATTGAATATAAGCTATTTCTACCTATACTAAACACACAATCTAGAATTTAAACAACATTTAAAACAACATTTTATTGTACTTAGGCAGTGTCTTCTTGGTTTATTTTTTAATATTAAATTATTTACTTTCAGGTCAACAGTTTTTCTCAAATATATCATGATAATTTTTGTCTGTTTCTATCTACAGCTAATATTACTGCCACTTTTTCTGACTTACAGCTGAACTTCAGCTTTGTGTGTCTTAGCAATGCCTGAGGAATGACAGACTATCTCAGGAGGCATGCAGGGAGATCAGGCAGGTAAACAGGGAGGTCATTGTTTAGTTAAATAAAGAAGAAAGACCTGTTTAAGAAATATTTCTGATTTTTTTTCAAAAAGCATATGCTTTATTTCTATTTGGATACAAACCATCTCTTTCACAATGTTGGTTTAGGGAAGAGGGGTAGTAGAAACCAATCGACCAAAGGTGCAGTGTACAGACTGTTGGTTCTTTGATTAACTCCACTAACGTTCATTTTCTTCTCTTTCACTCTCTTCTGCTGATAACCTCAGAGATTCACACAGGCTTAACAGCAAAATCAAGACTCTAACATTCCCCATTCAAGGATTCTCTGTTGTCCTTGTTGTTTTCTGAGCCTTTTGTCTTTTTTCTCTGAATCATGTGTTACTAAGTCTCATCCATTTGCTCCTCCCCAGGAACTTGCTAGAATTTATTCTCAAAACTATTATGAATGAATTTACTGTATTTTTTTATATTCCAATAAATGTGAAACAGGATGGGAGACTAATTTTGTTTGCTTCATCTGTCATTTTAAATCAGAAGTCTCACAATAACTTTGAGATAATATTTAAATAGAATCAATACATAAAATAATGTAAAGTAGTGGTAATTTGTTTAAAATATTAGCGGTGCCAGAACATATTAACTAATTTGTCAGAAAGAAACCGTACATTTTTATATCATGGAATTTGCACCATGCTTACTATTGTGCCTCAAATTTGCCACGAAAGGAAAAAAAACATGTAATTCAAAATATTCACAGAAATATTAATTAAAGTAAAGATAATTTTCTTTTTTATTCTTTCTTTCTTTCTTTTTCTTTCTTTTTCTTTTTTTTCTTTTTTTGAAGACAGTGTCTTGCTCTGTCAGACAGCTGGAGTTCAGTGGCATGATCTCTGCTCACTCCAACCTCTACCTCCCAGGTTCAAGTAATTATCCTGCCTCAGCCTCCAGAATGGCTGGGATTACAGGCATGCACCACCATGCCTGGCTAACTTTTGTATTTTTAATAGAGACAGGGTTTCATCATGCTGACCAGGCTAGTCTCAAACTCCTGACATCAGGTGATCTGCCTGTCTGCAATCACAAATCAGACTGACACTCCATTTTTCCATAAAATCATCATCATAATAGCAACCACTGTTAGTACTGGGAATTATATTTGTTAAAATGCAATCTTCCCCTCCCAAAGTGCTGGGATTATAGGTGTGGGCTACCACACCTGGCCAAAGATAATTTTCAATGTCTATATTTTATTGTTTACAGCCTCTGATTTTTAAAAAACATTTCTCATCTGGATTATATATAAATGCTTCTCAATAATAACATAAAATGCCTTCACAGCATTCTTACAACAAATATGATTACAAATTTCATAGAGCCATTTATTTCCTTTAGTATTTTAAACAAAAATAAAAAAATGAGATATTAAAATTTAATCCCTAAAAGAAACTATTGATGGTGGAAATTATTGATGGAAATAAAAATACATAAAAATCAGGGGTATATTCTATCATAATATTCTATTAATTCTATTATAATATTGTAAGAAAAAATTTAAAAACTAAGTACAAAGGATATCAAAGTAATTAAATGGCCAAAGTGAAATGAAAAAAAAAAAGCACATGGAAAGACAATTGCACTGCAATATGCTAATGACTATCACTAATACTCTTGAGTATGACCATGGCCTAGACACTGTTCTAAATGTTTATACATTTTAACAAACATAATCCCCAGTACTAATAGTGATTGCTATTATGATGATGATTTTACGGAAAAAAAAATGGAGTGTCAGTCTGATTTGTGATCCGATAACAGAATGCCTGAAATTGGCTAATTTCTAATCAACAGAAATTTATTAGCATAATAGATTGGATATTGAAGGCTAGGAAATCCAGTATCAAGGTGCTACCATCTTGTAAGGGTCTTCTTGCTGTGTCATGCCATGGTGGAAAGCAGAAAGACTGTGGGATCTGTGAAGGGTGGCAGGGGGCTAATACGGACACATTGGAGACTAAATTTCAGCATGAATTTTGAGAAACAAATATACAAACCACAGCCTAAGTGTTGAAGATGAAAGTTTTGTGAGCATTTGACCCAAGAAAAGTGTTATCTGTGAAAACAACCTTAGGATGTTTCTGATTAAAGAATGGTAAGTACTTTCTTTTCCTTCTAAGCTAAGACAAAGTTGCTTTTTTATAACAGTACTGTATTAGTCCATTTTCACGCTGCTGATAAGGACATAAAGGACATACCTGATAAGGACATACCTGAGACTGGACAATTTACAAAAAAAAAAAAAAAAAAAAAGAAGAGGTTAATAGACTCACAGTTCCACATAGCTTAGGAGGCCTCACAATCGTGGCAGAAGGTAAAAGGCACACTCACATGGTGCAGACAAGAGATGAGAACTTGTGTAGGAAAACTCCCTTTTATAAAACCATCAGATATCATGAGATCTAGTCACCATCCAGAGAATAGCACAAGAAAGACACATCCCCCTGATTCAATTACCTTCCACCAGGTTCTTCCCACAACGCATGGGAATTATGGGAGCTACAATTCAAAATGAGATTTGGGTGGCGACCCAAATATCAAGTACCAATCCCATCAACAAGGGTAGAGCCTACATGGTCTAAGTATTTCTTACAGGTCTCATGTCTTAACACTGTTAAAATGGCAATTAAGTTTTAGCATAGTTTTGGAAGAAACACACATTCAAACACCAGCATGGAGATACAAAAAGGATAAATTATTCTCCCAAATCACATAGGTGTGAATTTGCAGACCTAGGATTTGATTCCACTCTGTCTGCCTCTGATAAACACGTATTTAGCCACTATCCTATACTGATGTTCAGTTTAGCCTAATGCACAGTATATGAGTAGTACATCTGCTAAGTATAGAAAGACTAGAGTGAGAAAGTGTGAAGATATGTGATAAGATAAATGACGGCTCCTAAATATCCCATGTCCAAAATCCCAGAATCTGTGACTCCAGTATCGTTTATAACAAAAGAGAATTGATACAAGTAGTCAGCTCAAATTGAAATAATGAGAAACACACAGAGAGACACTGCCACAAAAGAAACAGCTGAGAGGTATCACATGAAAATTACTGGACCTGCTCTTGCTGGTTTTAGAATGGGGCTGTGAGCCAGGAAATTCAGGCAGCCCACAAAAACTTAAAAAGGCAAGGAAACAAATTCCCCCCTTGAGCCTGGAGGAAAGGAATGTGGCCCTGCTGATAACTTTATTTGAGCTTAGTTACACTTTTCAGACCTGGAGAAATGCAAGATAACACACTTATGTTGCCTTAGGACACTAAATTTGTGGTTACCTGTTACAGTGGCAATAGGACACTTCTCCAGGACATAAATAAGGGCTTGTCAGGATTGTAACATTTAACCTCTCCTTGAAGAAATACCAGATATTGATAAAAGAAGAGGAGATAAAACATTGCAAATAGTGGGGTCTGGTATTTGAAAAGGAAACTGGAAAAGCAGAGTTGAGGAATGGCATATAGAGATTTTTGGATTTAAGTTACAGTGAGTAACAGCTTATTAAGATGATATCCAAATAATCTATTAAAATGTTTTTATTTTATTTATTTATTTATTTATTTATTTTTTGAGAAATGTTCTCACTCTGTTGTCAGGCTGGTGTGCAGTGAGACAACCACAGGTCAATACAGCCTTGAACATCCCGGCCTGAAGCAGTCCTCCCCACCTCAGACTCTAAAGTAGCTGGGACTATACAGGCATGCACCATTATGCTTCGCTAATTTTGAAGTTTATTTGTGGAGATGAAGTCTCACAATGTTGCCCAGGATGATCTGGAAGTCCTGGGCTCAGGGAACCCTTCTGCCTCCCAAAGTGTTGGAATTACAGACATAAGCCACCAAAGCTGGCCCATTATAAAATTATTTATGTTGAATCTTATGATGACATACATGACACAGTCTGCATTTAATATTTTGCAATTCTGTTAGATTTATTTTAGTTTATATTTTTACACTTTAATTTTAACCATTATCTTCATCACAGTATGGAAGTACTTAAAACCACAGAGTGGTGATTTTTTTTTTTCCAAGAATGAAAATAAAGGCTGTTCCAATAATCAAAAGCTTTAAAAATGTCCAAAACTGCAGTTATTAATGTTAAAACTGACAGTCACAAGTAAAAGAAGAATGGGAAATGTTGTTGCTCTTTGTAATTTATACAATTACAGAAAGAAATGAACAAAGAATAGTCAGAAAAATTTTTATTTAAATGCCTTTCATGATAAAATTCCAACAGAGACCTGGTAATCCACCTGTCACTCTGAGTTATAGAACTTGGACCAAATTACATTGAGATACACGATAAAAAACAAAAGTCATTATGGGTATAGTTTACTGACTGAGGAGAGAAATAATGACCCGATAAATTTGGAAAGGTAAAGCTCACATAAGGCTTTGGAATCCATGGTAATCTTTTTGTTTGGTTGATTTTTGTTGGGGTGTGTGTGTGTGTTTCATTTAGTGCACAGAAAAGCCATGGGTGTACTTTAAGAAGTAATTCTAAAAATGGATTCATATATTGAAAAGGATCAGTCTGGTTGTTGTGTGGAACATGGATTCTAGAGGAGAAAGAGACTCAGAGAGTCTAGTTTTTAGGAAGCCATTGAATTCAGGTGGTCAACAGTGGTGGCTTGCACTTAAATGTTAGCAGAAGAGATTAAAATACAGAACTTTCTGATGGAAAGAATAAAGGGATGAGATAAACAGAGAAAACAAAAGGTATAGGCAGGCATAGTAGATGACTTGGAAAGAAACAGAGACTTTTGTTCCGGCCCTATGTTGTTTAAATGGCTCATTTGACAATGGTGAGAATGCAAAGCAGGCATTTAAATATCAGATTCAAAACAATCAATTGAATATTCAGGATAGAGATGTGATTGTGAGAGTCATTACACATGGTTTTCCTATCATTCGACTGGTTAAACTTAGGGAGAAAGTATAAACAGAAAATGAAAATAAGGATCTTTATTTTGGTATAATTACAAATTCATTAAAGCAATATCCATGGTAATGTCTAGGAGAAAATGCATTGCAATTACAACTACAGTGTACAAGTGCCTAAGTTTTAGTTTGTTTTTAGAAAATATTTTTGAAGCACAACAGAGAAATATTTAATATAATAATAATTACATTTTCAAATCCACTAAGTAATAATTAAATCAAAATTAGAGTGTATCCCTATATGTCAAATAATTGGCTCGTTATATTTTCTAAAGAAGAGTGTTTGATATATTGCTAAGTATGAACTTTAATGTTTTACAATAAATGATAGAGAAAAAATGTTGCAGAATAATAAAACCTTCACTAGAATACACTGAAGTTAATGATAAGAGTCTATAGCAGGCAGTGTGCCTTATGTTGACACCAAATAGAATATCAATTATATCTTATGTTTCCTAATTATGTATGTATTTAATTTTCTTTACTGTTTAAAATTGCCTCACTATTCAACTTTGACTGTATTCCCTTTAAATTTTTTGTGTGTTTTTTAAGGTATAGAAACATTTTGGTTTAACTCAGTGAAAATTATTCTTATAACCATCAAGATTCCTTGGGATAATTGTTTTTCTTTTGGTCATTGGACCTATATTTTTTCAGTCCACTTTCTGTTGCTTACAACAGAATACCTTAAACTGGGTAATTTTTAAAGAAAACACATAATTTCTTACAATCATGGAGGCTGAGAAGTCCTAGGTCAAGAGCCACATCCAGGGCCTTCTTGCTGGTGGGAACTCTATGCAGAGTCCTGAGGCAGGGCAGGGTATCTTATGGGGGCTGAGTGTGCTAGCTTAGACTCTCTTCCTTTTCTTATAAAGCCTACAGTATCACTTCCATGGTATAACATTTGTCCATTAACCCATTAATCCATTAATCCATCAGTGGATTCATTTATACACAAGGACCACTTCCTATTCATGAGCACCAAGCTCTTATGACCCAATCACCTCTTTGAAGCCCTCCCTCTCACTACTGCCACATCGAGTATTAAATTTCAACATGAGGCCAGGTGCGGTGGCTAATGCCTGTAATCCCATTTTGGGAGGCCAAGATGGGCAGATCACTTGAGATCAGGAGTTTGAGACCAGCCGGGCTAACATGGTGAAACTCTGTCTCTACTAAAAATACAAAAATTAGCCAGGCATGGTGGCAGGCACCTGTAATCCCAGCTACTCAGGTGACTGAGGAATGAGAATGGGTTGAACCCAGAGGTTCAGTGAGCTGAGATTGTGCCACTGCACTCCAGAATGGACAACAGAGCAATACTCTGTCTCAAAAGAAAAGAAAAGAAAAGAAATTTCAATGTGAGTATTGAAAGGAGACAAACCTATGAGCCATAGCATATGTGATGAAATGAAAGTTTTACATTTGCCCCAAGAAAAGAGAAATTTGTGAAAACAGCTTGAAGATATCTCTGATTAAGAATTATAAATAACTGTCCTTTCCTTCTAAGCTAAGACAAGTGAGTAAGAATTGTTAAAACAGACTCACATGGATCAGAGATACTACTCAATATAAAACATTTTTAATAATGTCAAGAATATACAATCCAGAGAAAAATATATATGAAAAAATCAGAATATTCTATGCAGCTCCCCAGATATCTGTAGAAGGTACTCTCCAGCCCACATATAAAGACTAGGTCCTCAAGTAGGATGGGCAGTCAATTGCCTTAGAAAATAAATTTAGGTTATGAAACATCTCCATTTTATACTCATATAGCTTATATTCATATACTCATATATACTCATATAATATCTCCGTTTTATACTCATATAGACATTTTCTAGGGAGTATGCCAAATTAATCATAGATTCTTTATTTAATTACCAAAGGCAACCCTAAAGTGGGGACATGTCACTAAAGCATCTAAAGGTAAGTACTCTTCTACCAAATACCATCAGTTTGTTTTTAGGGTGTGTGTTCTGAGCAGGGTTATAAGGAGATTAGATTGTATGCACATGCCTTTTTTTTAATTCCAAGTGTCCCCAGCAGTGCAAAAAAAAAAAAAAAAAAAAAAAAAATGCAACATAACAACTGTTTAACTTCTCAGTCTAGTATCTCTATCTCTATTGTGTATTTTGAAATTACATTTCTATATTCTGCCTTATGCTCTGTGCTATATTTTCTATAAAGAGTAATCTGACATCCTAACAATGAATGGGAATTTAATCATGTAATTTTAACAAGAGTTTTCTTTACAAACTTGTTAAACACAATGATACTTCAGATTTGTTTTAATATTATTTTATCAGTGTAACGATCCTTATTCCCCTATTGACCATAGTCATTTAATCTTTTTTCCTATGTATGTTGAAGCCAATGTTTACTGAATGTGTAATTTTTATACAAAATATTTTGTTTTTTATTTTTATAAATAATCACCACTAAGGCAGCAGGAACTGATGTGATTGTAAAAGTATTAAAATGTCAGAATAATGTTAGCATTAATTTTTATAAGACCAACTTTACTTCCTTCTCTGGACAGTTTCTAGAGGCATTTAATCAAGTAGTGATTTCTATTCAGAACATAAAATATTTTTTTCATCTTGAGGAATTATCATTTATATAATCTGGTTTTAGTTTCATTTTATAAATGAATTTTCAAATGCTGTGGTCATCATATAGCTTTGTCAGAGGGATAAATGTATTTTCCCATGTCCCATACATTTCCGTGTACTAACATAGTGACCAAAGGACATTATTCTGTGAATTCTGGAATTAATCTGGATTTATTTTGTTTGTGAGCATAATGATATTCCACTCATCACAGGAAACATTGTAGAGCACTAGCTTCCAGTGTGAGTGTCTTACCTGATCTGTCCATACCGAGTAGGGATAACAGTTTTGCCTCTGTATCATTCAAATCCAGTTGCACTGCGGGGAAGAAAACTCTTTTTTGTAGAATATCCAAACCATTAGAAAACAATGACAAAAGCCACAACTCACTGATGTCCAAGTACACTTAAGTTGAACATAGTTATTCAAACCATTGAAATCCCTTTGGTTCTCTAAGCCACGCAGTCACCAACCATGAAGACATCAGTGATTACGGTTTCTTATAACCTTGCTTTGTAATGAATAAGCTGTTTCCCACCATTTTTAAGAGCTCTGCTAAAGGTTTTATCAATTAATATATATAATTAGAGTTTTGTTTTCTCTCCTGACAGATTTCCAGCCATGGAAAGTCTCCTACAAAAGAGATACTTCTTTATGTCTTTATTTGTGTTAACAAGCAAGATTTTTTTCATCATCCTGACAACCTTCTAGGAATGTTACTTCAATCCTACTCAAAATCCAAGATGAGCTCTTAACATACGCAAAGAATATTTAGAAAAAATGGGGCCAGTGGTGGTCAAGTCATCATGTATGTTGTTGCTGTGTCATTATGAACATGAGTTCAGTGTTTCTTCTGTGAGAATAATAAGTACTGAAGTTTCTCCCACAGCTTGCATTGGTCATGGTCAGGTCTGAGAGGAATAACTAGGAGTTTTGTTATAATAACATGTCTTGTGCTGACATGTTCATTGTTTAATTTGTAGATGCAGCCTTCCTTGGAATATTAATCCTTTTATGTGTATTTCTTCCATTTTTCATATCTCCTATTTAAACTCATTACACTTTCTTCACCTAAAGTTGACTTTTAAACTCAGCAGCTATATCATTCGCCCACAGATGTGGTAATGAGGGCCACCTTACCAACATCTATCAGCACACCTTCTCACCTTCACTCCAAGCTGATGAGAAATTTGACATCTAGTGAATAAAAGACAAACTTTGTTGCGTGGTAATGGAGTTGCGTTTACTGGTAGGCCTTGTTAAGCCAACAAGGTCAAATGTATACTTCATTTCAAATTTGAGTCATAAATATGTATTGCTAAATTGCTACCCCTAACCCTAAGCCTAGAAATATAAACTGGTAAATCCAATGACATCATTATTAGATATAAGACATTCCTGGTGGAATGATCCAAGATGGCTGACCGCTAACATCTCAAGATTGCAGCTCCCAGTGAAAGCGCAGAGAATGAGAGGATGCCACGCTTTCAGACAAATTTTGGTCGCTCACGGGGCAGAAGATTCCCAGTGGAGGAGCTGCACGGGTCGCCAGTGCGACTCTTGTGGCCGGCACAGTGGTTTTGCCGGCACCTCGGCGCGGCAGCTCTTGGTGCAGAGTAAACGGGACTGGTTCCCCTTCTGACCAATGTTTGGGGCTCCGGGAAGGCAGAGTCGCCTATTACGGACTCAAGAAGGAAGTCAGACTGGAGATTCCTGGGCAGAAAAGCGCCATCAGTCTTGACGCCGCTGTTTTGGCCGGCGCAGCAGGTTGCTCAGATTTCGGCCCTGGGAATTAACAAGTTGGATGTCTACTCAGAGACCTAATTTGAAAGGTGGTAATTACAAAGACAACAGGTGGATAAATTTGCAATGATGGGAAGAAACCATCGTAAAAAGGCTGAGAATACTCAAAATCAGAATGCCTCTCCCTCTAAAGAGGATCATAGTCTCTCATCAATAAGGGAACAAGGCTTGATGGACAATGAGCGCATCCCAATAACAGAATCAGGCTTCAGAACATGGATAACAAGAAACTTCTGTGAGTTAAAAGAACATGTTGTAGCCCAATGTAAAGAAACTAAGAACTTTGAAAAAAAGGTTTGATGAAATCCTAATGAGAATAGACAATTTAGAGAGGAATATAAGTGAATTAATGGAACTGAAGAATACAATACGGGAACTCCGAGAAGTATGCACAGGTTTAAACACTCAAATTGTTCAAGCAGAAGAAAGGATATCAGAGATCGAAGTTCAACTTAATGAAATAAAATGAGAAGACAAGAATAGAGAAAAAAGGATAAAAAGGAATGAGCAAAGTCTCCAAGAAATGTGGGACTATGTGAAAAGACCAAATTTACGTTTGATAGGTATACCTGAATGCAACGAAGAGAGTAAATCCAAGCTAGAAAATATTCTTCAGGATATTATTCAGGAAAATTTTCCTAAACTAGCAAAGCAGGACAATATTCAACCCCAGGTAATATAGAAAACACCACAAAGATATTCCTTAAGAAGAACAAACCCAAGGAACATAATCGTTAGATTCACCAGGGTTGAAATGAAGGAGAAAATACTAAGGCAGCCAGAGAGAAAGGTCAGGTTACCCACAAAGGGAAGCCTATCAGACTTACAACAGATCTCTCAGCAGAAACTCTACAAGCCAGAAGAGAGTGGGGGCCAATATTCAACATTTTTAAAGAACAGAACTTTCAGCCCAGAATGTCATATCCTGCCACACTAAGCTTCACAGCTGAAGGAAAAATAAAATCTTTTATGAACAAGCAAGTGCTCAGAGATTTTATTACCACCAGGCCTGCTTTACAAGAGCTTCTGAAAGAAGCATTACACATAGAAACAACCAGTATTAGCCTTTCTAAAAATATACCAAAAAGTAAAGAGCATCAACATAAAGAAGAATTTACATCCACGAATGGATAAAACAGCCAGTTAACATCAAATGGCAGTAATCCTAAATTTAAATCGACTAAATTCCCCAATCAAAAGATACAGCAAAAACCCAATGGTGTGCTACATCCAGACCCATTTAACATGCAAGGATACACAAAGATTCAAAACAAAGGGATGGAGAAAGATTTACCAACCAAATGGAAAGCAAAAATAAATAAATAAATAAAAAGCAGGAGTTGCAATTCTCGTATCTGATAAAGTAGATTTTAAAGCCACAAAGATATAGTGGTAAAAGGATCAATGCAACAATAAGAGCTAACCACCCTAACACCCAGATACATAGAGACTTAGACTCAATGAGACAGAAAATTAATAAGGATATCAAGGACTCGAACTCAGATCCAGAACAAGTAAACTTAATAAATATTTATAGAGCTCCCCACTTTAAACACACTAAATATACATTCTTGTCAATACCACATCACACCTACTCATAGGTTTAAATGAAATATTGATTGGCCATTATTAATATCCATTTCCTTTAGAATAAAGCAACATTTCCTTTCTCTCTCCCTCTTTTTCTTCCTCTTTCTTCCTCTCCTTCACTCTTTTTTTTCTTTCCTTCTCTTAAAAAAAAAAAAAAGAAGTCAGCTTGTTTTAGACCTCTAGATCCAGGTCGGCAATGTCTCTCTCATTGCCTGATTTCCTTCCTTCCCTTCTCTCTCTCTCTCCCTCCCTTCCTTCCTCCCTCCCTTCCTTCCTTCCTCCTTTCCTCCCTTCCTGCAAAAAAAAAAAAAAAAAAAAAAAAAGACATTCCTTAAGTATACACAATTTCAAAACAATGTCTTTAAGGCTTGTCTGGCACTAGTGGATAAGACATAATGAAAAAATATTGTTGGATGGAAAATGGAGCATTGGTTAATAGCATCTTCCCACCCCTTTATTCCTGTCTCTAGATTCTGAGAAATCATTCTAGTGAAGATTGTACCTCATGTCCTCTCATTTTCAAACTTAGGACATGTTCACTTAAACAATTAAGCCAATCCATAGATAGAGCCTTTCCATCATCGAATATCAATAACAAATGTTTCAATTGCCTATTGAATAGAGCACTTCTCTGAGTATAATAAGTACTGTGGTATGTTCATCAAATATATGTTTTCTTGTTATTTCTATATATTGATAACAGGATGGTGTATCTTGAGTAGAGAAAATATACAGGTAGGCCACACTGACAGGGAATTTGCTATTCTAAACTTTTAAATGTATTCTCTCATGTTACATCTGTTACATGCTCAGGAAAAGTGACATAAGAACTAGTGGCAGTGCCACAAGATGCATATTTGTAACCCATAGAGTTAGCAATAGAGGCTGTGTGGTATGTGCTGTGTGCTGTCCCAGTCTTGGGGGACTTGTAACCACAGGCATTTTCAAGATATTTTTCTTCTGTTGATATTGGGTGAGTTTCTGGGCACATTGCATATTTTGTTGAATTCTAAGGAAATATTTCATCTCTCAGCCCAAATATTGTTTTCTTTTAGGAATACAAACAGCTCTAGTCTGACTAAGGCACTGCCTTAGCATCTCATTTACTTTATGAGCTGTCATCCGTGTGTTGCCATTCTTACTGTTTGTTTGGCATTTATAAACAATCCACATCAAGGACACATGTGGACTGTTTGGACTTTAAAGATAAAGTAAGTCTCCCTTTGATTTGCCTGACCACAGAGCAAGGCTATAGCCCAAAAGTCTATGAATATACAAGCATTTTCCTCATAGTGGGGATCAATTTCTCTTTCACTATGGACAGCTTTCAACTATCAGTATTCAAAATATCCTTCACTTTTTTCAATTACAATTTTAGCATCTGTAAATAGTATTTATCCTAATTGCCAAAGAGCAAGGCAGCCCTACATCTTGGAGATCCCATGAGTGAATGAGGCAGCCTGCTGCATCTTGGCCAGGAGGAAATTAAAAGGTTTGTGCCACACAGTGATGGAGGCTAGAGATTCTTGGAAGATTCTACCTTCTGCTTTTGGCCAATAAAACACCTTGCTCATAGATAGATGTGCATAAGTGCTGTGTGCATCTGAACTTCTCCCTCATGCCACGCTCTCTAAAACAGCATTTCTTCATAAGGGAGCTTCAAAGTGCTGCTCTTTCCTTATTTCAATGCTTCTCTGTCATTAGCCATAGCAGCGTCCATTTTCTGGTTCATGTGCTTTCATAATGAAAGTGTTTTTGATTAGTATTATCAATTTGTGTTCAAATAAGTTACACATAGTGCTTCCTTAGGCAACTTTTGGGATCAAAAACTCAAGAGGTCTCTGCTAAGTAGCCACGATTAAGTTCTGTCAAAACTGCAGTGTGTATCTAATGTCAGTGAACAGTTGGACCATAGAGCCTGGTGAGATGGCTTGAGCCACCACCCTCTGTAACAGTTTTAGTGGTTACTTCTTTCAGGGCCTCATTCACATTTATATTTCTTTCTATGAATAGAAATTGTGCTTACTAGCCATGAAAGATTGTCTAAAGGGGAATTAGTGAAAACAGATCTCTCCACGTGATCATTTCCTTAAGCTTAAGGGTGAAATATTGCTCAATTCCCTGAATTCTATATTGCTTAATGCTTTCCACCAAAGTGGACTAGGACAATTCAAAGATTGGCATTAAATCTTATTGAATGGCAGATATAGTCAAATACCCCTGTGAAAAAGGTAAAGTCAGCAGGTCGTCTTCATACATAATAATATCCATCAGAGTTATGTATTAGGTAAAAGTTACACAGCCACTGAAAAATATCTTTAACACACTTTGCATTCAAGAGTTCATCCCTGATAACTTCTCACCACTGTTAATTTTAAGAATGTATCCCAGTGAGGGTTTGCCTGACTCCTGATGGTATTTATCTATAGTTTTCTCACTGCTTAATAGAATAAGCTCAGGATTCAGAAGTCATTTGTTTTTGACCTACAGCTACCTATTCAGATTTTTTAGACAATTTTTGTTCTTCTGTTACTTTGTGAATAAATAGGATATCTTTCCAAGAAGCCACAGAATCATAAGGCCTGCTGCCCTTTGAAAAGTCAGGCTTGTACCAGCGACAATAATAACTGCCAGAGAATAAGACTTTTGCTGCCTTTTTCTCATTACTTTCTTCAATGTTCAATTCCCTTAACCTGTTTATATAGCATTAAAACTATTACCTTTAAATGCAGTTGGTGAGACATTTCATCATCTGCTTCAAAGCTTTTGCCACTTAATGGCAAATATTGGTAGCCTCACTTCTTTGCATTAAATCATCATCATACATATCCTCTCCTTTTTTTTCTTCTAAAAGAGTACATTAGGTATGATAATTAGTGTGTTTCAATACATTCTTGCCCAATTGCATCAATCTGAGCTAAAACGTGTTTACAAATCAAACTTTGCTGTTAAACTCAAGAATACGAACAATCAAGAAATACAGAAGAATCAGAAAGGAGTCTGGGATGTTCAATGTTAGTCACCAGATCTTCCTTCCTGCATTGAGAATTTGCTCTAGCCCAGCTCAAAATATAAAGCTTCTAAGAGAGAGGTGTGATTATCTCTTTCACACAGCTAGAAACTTTCAAGTTATCAGACATCTCAATTTTTTACTCAGATAATTATGTTGCTTATGTAACATACAGAAAGCCATATCCCATTACTCATAGTGTCTAGGAAATTTTAAATAGCAATTCTAAACCATGGAGTTCCTGTTAAAGAATTACGTAGCTCAAGATTCTCATCATAGTTTGCTCTCAGTTTGTTAAATAATACAATTGTGAGGAAGTTTTACCAAAGTCACCTACATTCTTGCTTTCTGAAGTGTGTTCCCCAGTGATGGAAAAGAATGGATAGCAAGTCTGCTGATTATCTGCTTTCTCATTACCATAAGCCATGCATATTTCATATTCTACATTTGACTTAGTTCTTTCTCTTGCCAGGTTTCCACTACTATCATTGACACTTTTTAATTGAGAGTTTTGATCTAAACTATTCCCCAGCAGAGTATTACCTTTACAAAATTAAAATAATCAATAATATAAGAAAATGCTATATGACCACATGCATTTCTTTTATTGTGAACTTAAAAATATATTTGATTAGGTAATTGATTCTTAAGCTATTTGAGGGGCAAGTCTAAATGCTAATTTTATTTTATTTTATTTTATTTATTTATTTTTATTTTTATTTTTTGGAGACGGAGTCTTGCTCTTGTTACCCAGGATGGAGTGCAATGGCACGATCTCGGCTCACCACAACCTCCACCTCCTAGGTTCAGGCAATTCTCCTGCCTCAGCCTCCTGAGTAGCTGGGATTACAGGCATGTGCCACCATGCCCAGCTAATTTTTTGTATGTTTAGTAGAGACAGGGTTTCACCATGTTGACCATGATGGTCTCGATTTCTTGACCTCGTGATCCCCCTGCCTCGGCCTCCCAAAGTGCTGGGATTACAGGCTTGAGCCACCATGTCCGGCCAATGCTAATTTTAAAATAGTGACATAAAAAATTGGAACTAAATTCAATAATTATTCCAATTTATCAGCAACATTACAACATATTCATAAACATAAAGTAATTAAGAAGTAATAAGAAATAGTTGGATATATATCAATAAAGAAACTTTTAAACTTTCTAATAAATTATTTATTTAAATATTAGCCTTTTAAAAAAGTTTTCTTATTGAGAGGCATGTAATAATTGATATGCATTATTTTAATAAAAATGTAAAATGATTCTTGAGTTAAAGTTCATAAGAACATATTGAAAAGTACATTTGAGTGTTAAGTCCTCAGTAGCCATTGGATCTTAGCCATGCAATTGGTTCAGGTGAATAAAAAAGCAAGGAAACATAAATAACAGCATAGTAATTCTGGTTTAAGAGGGAAACTGGAGTAGAGTTATACAATTTCTCACCATGTTAGCAAAAAAAAGTAAAAATTAAAAACAAACAAACTTTTATTTCTCAAATTCTCTGTATAAAACATTAGATGGTAACTCTAAAACACACTAGAGTACAAATAGGAGAAGTGTTTGAAGGGGATATCAAACCCTCTTGGAAGACAGAGTTTTACTCAGAATTCTACTAATACTGTATATTAAAGCTTAAAGTTTTATTATTGTAATTTTAGTTTTATTATAGTATAACTTTGTTTTAATATTAAACAGTATAAATTAAGGAGAGGGGACAGGAGCTACGGCTGAGGCTGGTGGATCATGAGGTCAAGAAATTGAGACCATCCTGGCCAACATGGTGAAACCCCATCTCTACTAAAAATACCAAAATTATCTGAGCTTGGTGGCACATGCCTGTAGTCCCAGCTATTTGGGAGGCTGAGGCAGGAGAATGGCTTGAACCTGAAAAGGGAGGCTGCAGTGAGTCTAGATTGTGCCACTGTACTCCAGCCTGGCAACAGAGGAAAATTCTATCTTAAAAAAAAAGAGAAAGTAAAATTACATGAGACTAGCTTCCTGTCAGTGTTGGAAATGAAGCTGAAATTTATATTTTTGGAAATATAAGTAAAGGAAAAAACAGAGAAATCAGGATTTAAAAATACTGATATACTTGAACATGCAAGTATGCAATAATTTCGAAGAAACAGAGAGTAATAAATTATCTTTTTATTTTGTTTTGTTCGTGTATTTATTTTGTGAGACAGTTTCTCACTCTGTCAGGCTGGAGTGCAGCCCCAGGATCATGGCTGAGTGCAGTCTTGAATTCCTGGGCTCCAACAGTCCTCCTGCCTCAGCCTCCTGAGAAGCTGGAACTACAGATGTGTTCCATTATGCCCAGCAAATGTTTTAAAAATTTGGGGGGAGATGGGGTCTTCTATATTTTCCAGGCTGATCTCAAACTCCTGGGCTCAAGCGATCCTTTTGCCCCAGCCTTCCAAAGTGCTGAGATTAGAGGCATGAGATTGTGCCTAGCCAAGTTATCCCTTTTAGAGGCAAGACATTTTTGGAAAGCCATTTGATTTTCCTCAAGATAGAGCTGTCTCTATAGGAAAAAGTCAAGATTAAAAATAAAACAAAAGAGAGATATAAATTAAAAACAATAAAGATAGGAAATTGAAAATCAGTGAGGTATAGCAGGAATCCAAGGAAATTTAAAATGTGATTACATTGGAGGAAGTAAAGAGAAGCATTCACAGAGGAAAAATCAAATTCAAACATGAATTAGTGAATAAAAAAAAATGTACCATAATATGGACTAAAAATAATCATGAGCAAAGCAAAAATAACAGGAAAATCTGTAGATGAGGGAATGCAATAAGAATGAGGGAATGCAATTGTGAATTAGAATAATTAGAAATGTAATAATCAAATTTCATAGGCAGACTTTAAACATAACCAAAGAAGAGTTTTAATCACACACTAGTTTATTGAATGTATGTTATGTAATAGAAACTGAACTAAGACTGCAAATTTTATCTCATGTAAACTTTAAATAACATTGATGTAATTAGCATTACTTAATTGTCACTTGAATGGGATTTAATTGTCTCTTGGAGGCAAATGCTTTAGAAAGTATACTTGTATATCATGCAGCAATCTGTTATCTTCCTGCCATCACCTTCCCACTTCCATATCTTAGTTAATTTCCAACAACATGTGCTATAGATTTTGCATCCATTTATTCAGGTTACAGCCTCCAGTATCTGCCTTAAAACAGTCTTAGCCCTTTGAAATATTTGTGTAGTATAATCCTGACATATTGTCTTTTCACCAGGCCACCTTGTCCTACGGAGCCTCATGAAACACCGGAGTTAGCTACTTTCCCCAGTGATGTGTGGTTGGGGTATGAGGTATCTCTAAGGACAGTTTAAAGATCAAGGTTTTTTGTGTTTGCATTTTTGGTTTTTGTTTGTTTTGCTTGCTTTCTTAAAATATAGGGGTAAAATCTGATGCTAGTATTGGCAGGAAGGTAACATCATTCCATCCCATAGAACTCTGATTATTTGGTCTTGTCCCGTATAACAGGATAATTAATTAATGTGACCTTTAAAATTGTATTTCTTTATTACTATCCATAATCTTCAATGTCAGCAGAGACTTCTAGATATAAGGGACACATCCTTTGCATTACAATGACAGAAAACAAAACAGAAACAAAAAGTCAAAATCTAGGTTAGATTTTGAAACATCAAGATATGTGCAAAGTATTTGGTTTTAGAGTAGCTTTAGCAAAAATTCCCAAAGAGATCATTTATGTCTCTGAGCTTATATAACCAAGTTAGTCTATGTAACTGGTTAAACCAGACATAAGGCATCTATCTACAGGATCCTGAATAGAATAAACAAAATTACTCAGCATGTCACCCTTGGAGTTTAGAACTTTAAACAGCATATTATGAATCAGTTGCTTGCTTATCTCATCCTGTCTTGGCCAAAAGTCAGTATCAAACTTTTGTACCTCCTGGGAGTAAGCATAGAATTATCAGAATCCAGTTTAAGGTAACTGCTGTACACAAGTACTGTGGTTTAAATGCCCTCTTCAGAACTGATGTCGAAACTTAACCTCACTATGGCATTACTGAGATGTGGGACATTTAGAAGGGATTAAATCATGAGGGCTGTGCCCTCATAAATGGATTAACGCATTTATGGATTAAGAGGTTGATATGGTTTGGCTGTGTCCCCACCCAAATCTTATCTTGAATTGTAGTTCCCATAATCTCCACTTGTTGTCAGAGGGACCCAGTGGGAGGTAATTGAATCATGTTCATTGCAGCACTGTTTACAGTAGCAAAGACCTGGAACCAACCCAAATGCCCATCGATGTTAGACTGGACAAAGAAAATGTGGCCCATATATACCATGAAATACTATGCAGTCATAAAAAAGATGAGTTCATGTCCTTTTATAGGGACATAGATGAATATGGGAACCATCATTCTCAGCAAACTGACACAAGAACAGAAAACCAAACATTGCATGTTCTCACTCATAGGTAGGTGTTCAACAATGAGAACACATGGGCACAGGGAGGGGAATGTCACACACTGGGGTCTGTTGGGGGGAGGGGGATAGGGGAGGGATAGAGGGGAGTGGGAAGGTTGGAGAGGGATAACATTGGGAGACATGCTTGATGTAGGTGATGGGGGGGATGGAGGTAGCAAACCACCATGGCATGTGTGTATCTATGCAACAATCCTGCAAGATCTGCACATGTACCCTAGAACTTAAAGTACAATTAAAAAAAGAAAAGAGACCTGAGCTAACTATCGCTTCATGCATAGCCCCTTGGCACATGATTCCCTATGCTACTAGGTACTCTGCAGAGAGTTCCCACTGGCAAGAAGGCACTCATCAGATATGTCCCCTGTCCCTTGGACTTCCCAGCCTCCTTAACTGTAAGAAATAAATTCCTATTCTTTATAAATTTCCAAGCTTTCTGTACTGTTATAAGCAAGAGAATACAGCAAGTGTAGGGCAGTAAAATTATCCATGGAATATCTAGTCATTTAGAGTTGTTTTTCTTTTCCCTGTATCTACTGATCACAACCAAAACATAAAACATAACGTGCTCTGTCACGAGTTGGAGATACTGTAACAGTTTCAGTTGCAGGGACTTTTCCATTAACTTTCATTTTGGGACTTGCCCTCAAAATACTGAACTCCTAGAAAACTTTAGGTTTAGAAAGGACAAGAGCAGCATATCCTGCTTTCCACCCCTAACTGTGATAGGAAATAGTCTGGCTCATATTTTCTGTGTCACAATGACAGGGAGCAGTTGAGTGGAAAAATCTGTATGGGATGACAGGGACACAGACTTCCTGAGGTGTGACCACCACAGTGCTGTCATCCCAAAGGGGCATAGAAAACAGCCAGATGGTTCCTCATGGTTTCAAAGAGTCTGGAAGTTCTCTCCTATGGAAAAATTACCTCCAGCTAAGTAAATGACCCTTGATGACATAACAAATGTACGCCTATATAGAAAGCACCAAAACCAATTTGCATTCATCTCATGGAACAGTAATGTGTTCCCAGAATCAGGTGGGCTGATTATTCATCATTGTTTATATCTAGCAAGAGTGGCTCTCTGACAATCCAATTATGTGACATTCATTCTGATTTAAAACTGAGCAGTCCTGAGTTGTTTGAAGCTATCTGAAGGTGACTAGTATAAGAAGGTATGTTTATGTGAGTTGGTGGAAGACATTCATTCATTTTCTCATTCAACGATTACTTATTAAACCCATACCCTGTGCTAAGCACAATTTGAGTTCTGTGAAAACCATATCTATTACATCGGCTTCAGCCTGGATAAGTTTGTTTTCAGGAAGGTAGAGACAATCGCCTCTTTCCAATGTTTCTGAATTAGTTTTACTAAGCAAGCAAGGTGGCCTTGTTTTTTTTTTAATACAAATTAACTTCCTACAGTAATAGTTTCAGGGTAATTTTTCTTACCAATGTATTTGTACCTCATTTTTCAAAGTCAATTCCACTGTACTATGTTGTGTGTCTTATTTCAGATCTCTCAAGATTTAACATATATGTAGACAGTCGCTCTGCTCCCTGTTAGTGTCTGAACAGAAGATTTGTTTTTGTTACTGAAATATCAATTATTCCTGCATATCTACTAGGGTGTTATTGGATGTTTCCTTAATAAAAGGCAGTTCTGCTTGTACCAGTTCTCAAAAACCACATATCAAATGTCCTCACTTTTATAACCTTTTATAGGATATTCTAATGACAGCTTAACAATTGTGAATCTTCTGGCCCGGCATTTTCTTCATATATCTAGTTTTTTTTTTTTCTATAATGTGAAATTTTAATCAATGTTCCATTATTTTAAATAGATAACTCCTTTTCAACTATTACTACAGGATCCTGGGAATATTTTCAGGGAAAGTGAAGCAAGTTAAAAGGCTCTGAAAATGTTCCAAGTCTTTTACCAGTGTATTTCTTCACCTTTTAGAAAAAGATACATTATATTATGTTCTAGGAATTATGCCATTCATCCTATATATACTACCATTTTTTACTAGGTAATTTGTCAACAACAATAACAAAAAAAATCATCTTTTTTTGAGACTGAGTCTTGCTCTGTTGCATAGGCTAGAGTGCAGTGGTGTGATCTTGGTTCTCTGCAACTTCTGCCTCCTGGATTCAAACTATTCTCCTGCCTCAGTCTCCTGAGTAGCTGGGATTACAGGCACATGACACCATACCTGGATAATTTTTCACATTTTTATTAACAGTAGAGTCAGGGTTTTGCCATTTGGCTAGGCTGGTCTCGAACTCCTGGCCTCAAGTGATCTGGTCACCTCAGCCTCCTAAAGCTCTAGGATTACAGGGTGAGCCACCATGCCTGGCCATGTATGCTTTTTATAAATTAGTTTTACTTTTATTTTTTTCTACTGTAAGATAGGGAAAAAAGTCATGCATGCATGCCTAAACAATTCTCTATGATATATTGTTCTTATTTTAATAAAACATGAATTATGACAAACAAACATCTTCATAGATATACTTAGAGGTATGTGTTTTTTATATTTTCTAAGTAGAAAAAAACTGCCTTGGAAAAATTGTGCCAAAAAGTATGCACTTAAAATTTATAGGAAATCATCATTTGCTTGCTGCATTTTTTGAACAAATACACATGTTAATTAGGAGTTAATATTTCTATTTTTACTCTCTAATATCATCTATAATCATTCTTTTGTCACTGTAAATTTGAGATTATATATATGTATATTTCTCTAAACTTTTGGTAACAAGTTAAAATAAATATTTTTTCTTATTTGTAATTTATAATTTCTTTTGTGAAATGTGATTACCTTCTGAATCCAGTTCTCAATTAGGGTTTATTTTTGTATTTAAGTAAAAGAGCTCATTTCATATTAACAATTCTATCTGATATACGTATATTACAAATATTTCACCAGTTCAATTTTTTTGCTTTAATTTTTGACATTTTTCAGATTCCAGCTAATGCCTTCAGATTCCAGCTAATGCCTTCATATTCCAACTGAAATTTAAAATAGATTATGTTTGAAAATAATCATTACACTTTATTTAAGAAATTGATTTCGGGAGAATCGATATACTTACAATATTAAGCATTTCCTTCCATTAACTTGGTGAAATACTTCCTCTATTTAAATTATTTATGTCACATCCTGAAGATATAATAGCATTTTCTTGATATCAATCCTACGAATGTATTGAAATTTCACACAATGTTTTAAATTGTTGTTGTTACTATTTATCTTCATTTTATTTGCTGTAGTCAAGGAAAACTAGTATGATCTAAATTTTTATATTTAATGAACTCCATTAATCTCTTCTTAATTAAAATTATATTTGTTTTATTTTTAGTATACATTCATAGACATTCAATGAATATACTGTTATTCTTATATCATCATAAATGTTTTTCTGTTCTTGACTTTATATAATTGGAATCATACAGAATGCACATTTATACATTTGACTTTTATAGTCAATATAATGTATTTCAGAACATTTAAGTTGCTGAAGTCATCAGTGTTTTATTTTTTAATTGCTGAACAGTATGCTGTTCCCCGCATGAATATACCCCAATTTGTTGATAGGTTCTCCTGTTATTTATCAAGCTATTATAAATAAAACTTAAATGAACAATTTTATACATTTATTTGAAGAGAGCATTGACGTATATGAGCAAATGCCAAAGAATGCACTTCTCTGTCTTAGGTTAGGTGTATAATCAATTTTATTTAAAATTGTCAAAGAGTTTGTCAGAAAAGCAAAATAAATACTTCAAATTACCGTCTCTTGCACACCCAATTTTGAAAAATTTAGTTAACTTCAGCCTTTCTATAATATATACAGTAGCCTACCCTGAGATTTTCACCTATATCACTTGTATTTTACTAACGTATAATGCTGTTGAGGAAGATTTTATATGTTGTTTGACTATACAAGCATCTAATTTTGTGAAATGCCTGTTTTTCTTTTACCTATTTGCATTGGTTCAATCATTTGTCTTCTGCTCACTGATTTATAATATATATGTAAATATATATAAGAGATAGGAATTCTTCTAAAATATATACTTTCTAAATATTTTATTCCAGCCTGTGGCTTTTTCACTTTTGTTTAAATTTATTTTTGTAACTTTGTATTTTTGTTTTTAATTAGTAGATTTGTATTTTTAGATAAGTTTTAGGTTGACAGAAAAATGAAGCAGGACTTACAAGGAGTTTCTATATCCTCCCTCTACACCTTGCCCTTAGTAGAAATTTTTACATTATAAATATCTTGCATTATCATGGTACATTTCTTGCAATGATATACCAATATTATCATGTTATTATTAACTAAAGTGCATAGTTTACACAAGGGTTCAATTTTGTGTGTGTTGTGCAGTCCAATGGGTCTTCATAAATTGAAAGTATCTTGCATTCACCATTTTGATATTATACAGAATAGTTTCACAGCCTTAAAAAACATCCCCTGTGTCCCATCTATTCATCTCTCCCTAACTCCTCCTGAGGCCCTGGTGATCACTGAACAGTGTACTTGCTCTATAGTTTTGCCTTTCCCAGATGCCATATACTTGAAATCCTAGGGTATATATCTTTTCAAACCAGTTTCCTTCTCTTAGTAACATGAATTTAATGTCCTTCTATGTCCTTTTGTGCATTGACAGATCATTTTTTATTGCTGAATAATGTTCCATTATAGGGATGTACCATGATTTGTTTATTACTTCAACTATCGAGGGACCTCTTGCTTAATTCAAATTATTAATAATGTTGCTATACACATTCATGCAACAGGTTTTTCAATGAGGTAATATAATTGCTAAATCATATGCTGTGACTGAGCATTTTACCAGTAATGACTGAGTTCCCATTGCTCCAAATTCTCACCAGCATTTAGTGTTGTCAGTGCTTTGGATTTTAGGCATTCCGATAGGAGTGTAGTGCTGTCTCATTGTTTTAGCTTGCCATTAACAAATGAAATATGATGTTGCACATTTTCATATGTGTATTTGCCGTGTGTGTGTCTTCTTTTGTGAGGTGTCTGTTCAGATCTTTAGCCATTTTCTAATTGGACTATTTATTTTCTTAAGAGTTTCTTGTATATTTTGAATAGAAGTCCTTTGCCAGATATGCGTTTGGCTAACATTTTATTTTTCAGTATGTGGCTTTTCTTTTTCTTTTCTTTTTTTTTCTTTTTTGAGATGGAGTTTTCCCTCTTGTTACCCAGGCTGGATTGCAATGGCGCATCTCGGCTCACCGCAACCTCTGCCTCCTGGGTTCAGGCAGTTCTCCTGCCTCAGCCTCCTGAGTAGCTGGGATTACAGGCACGTGCCACCATGCCCAGCTAATTTTTTGTATCTTTAGTAGAGACGGGGTTTCACCACATTGACCTGGATGGTCTCGATCTCTTGACCTCATGATCCACCCTCCTCGGCCTCCCAAAGTGCTGGGATTATAGGCGTGAGCCACCGCGCCCAGCCCCTATGTGGCTTTTCTTTACCATACCCTACCACTATCTTTCACTAAGTAGACAGTTTTAACTTTAATGAAGTTCAATTTATTGATTTTTCATTCATGGAATGTTCTTTTGGTGCTGTATCTAAAAAAGACCTTTCACACCCAAGTGATATACTTTCTCCTACATTATTGCCTAAAAATTTGTACCTTTGCATTTAAATTTAGGTCTATGATTTAAAAACACATTTTCAGTGGTGTGTGTGTGTGTGTGTGTGTGTGTGTGTGTGTGTGTAGGCTATAAGGTCTATATCTGTATTTATTTGTTAATGCAGATGTCCAGTTGCCCAGAATAATTTGTTAAAAAAACTGTCTTTTCTTGTTTGTGAGAGATCAGTTGACTGTATTTATTTGAGTGTATTTCTGGGATCTCTATTATTTCATTGATCTAGTCGTTTATGCATCAATACTACCTTGCCTTGATAACTGTATTTTTATAGTAAGTCTTTGAGTAATGTCAGTTATACAACTTTCATTTTCTCCATATTATGTTGGCTATTCTGAATTTTTGACTTTTTACGTAAACATTTGATGTAGTTACCTTTGCTTCAACTTTGACTGGAATTGCATTGAGTCCACAGACCAAGTTGGAAATAAATGACTCTTTAAAATATTGAGTGGTCCTATTCAGCAACATGGAATTTTTGTTCAGTTTCCTTATTTAGTTTCTTGATTTCTTTCATGAGGAATTTTATACTTGTACATATATTGTGAAATTTATACCTAAATATTTCACTTTTTTTGGCATTAAGGTAGATAATCTTGTCTTTTTAATTACAGTCCCAAGTGGTTATTGCTATAGAAAGTGACTGAATTTTGTATATTTAAAAAAATTTTATTTCAGTAGCATGGGGGTAAAGGTGGTCTTGGCCACATGCATTAGTTCTTTAGTGGTGATTTCTGAGATTTTGGTGTATCCATCACCCTAGCAGTGTACACTGTACCCAATATGTAGAGTTTTTTCTCTCACCACCCTCCACCCTACTCCATCAAATCCCCAAAGTCCATTATATCATTCTTACACCTTTGCATCCTTGTAGCTTAGTTCCCACTTATGAATGAGAATATACAATATTTGATTTTCCATCCCATTATTTGGCCTTTCCATAATGGCCTCCAGTTATATCCAAGTTGCTGTGAAAGACATTATTTTCTTCCTTTTTATGGCTGAGCAGGATTCCATGGTATATATATGACACGTTTTCTTTATCCACCTGTTTGTTGATAGGAACTTAGGTGGGTTCCTTAGTTTTGCAATTGCAAATGATGTTGCTGTAAACATGCATGTGCACGTGTCTTTTTCATATAATGACTTGTTTTTTATTGGTTAGATGCCCAGTAGTGGGATTGCTGGATCCAATGGTAGTTCTTCTTTTAGTTATTTGTGGAATCTTCATACTGTTTTTCATAGTGGTTGTCCTTGTTTACATTGCCTCCAGCAGTGTAAAAGTATTCTCTTCACCACACCCCCATGAACATCTATTATTTTTTTACTTTTTAGCTGTGGCCATTCTTGCAGAAGTAAGATGGTATCTCATTGTGGTTTTAATTTGCATTTCCCTGATTCAGTCCAGAAGTTTGTTGTTTTGGATTCTATGAGATTTTATACAGAAACAATCACATTACATGTGCACAAAGGCAGTTTTATTTATTCGTTCACAATCTGTGCACCAATTATTTTCCTTTCTTGTGTTACTGCATTAGGTAGAATGTCTAGTAATATGTTCAATGGGAGTGATTAAGAGGGTACATTCCTACCTTGTTCCTGATGATAGGGGTAAAGCATGTAGATTTTCACTATTAGGTATATTGGCTGTACATTTGTTTTTGTAGATGTCCTTTGTCATCATTTAGAAAACATCCTCCTTTATTCTTAGCTTGCTGTTACTAGTTTTTTATCATGAAAATGTTTTGGAAACTGTTAAGTACTTTTTCTCCATCTATTTGTATGATCATATGACTTTTTTTTTTTTTTTGCCTCTTGATAAGACAAATTACCTAATTTACTTTTGAGTGTTAAATTAGTCTTGTATACCTGGAATAACCCCCACTTGGTCATGTTATAATTATTTCTATACACTGTTGGATTATATTTGATTTTTTTTTGAGAATTTTTACATCCATGTTCATGAGAAACACTGGTGTGTGTGTGTGTGTGTTTCCAGTATCTTTGTTTTATTTTTGTATTAGGATAATTCTGGCCTAGAGTTAAAATGTGTTCCTCTGCTTCTACTTTCTGAAACAGATTTTAGAGAATTGGTAGAAATTATTTCTTAAATGTTGGATAGAATCCACCAGTGCAGCTATCTGGGCTAGATGTTTTCTCTTTCTTAAGAACATTAATTGTTAATTCATTTTTATCTATCAGCCTATTTAGACTAATTCTCTCAGTGTCAGGGTGAAAGATGATGGCATTTGATGAATTGTTTTTTTTCATCTAAGAAATCAAACTTGTGAGTCTAGGATGGCTTGGATATAGTTTGTTTGGCTATATCAAGTCTCATGTTGAAATGTGATCCCCATGGTTGGAGGTGGGGCCTGGGTCAGAGGTGTTTGGATCAAGGGGGCGGGCCCCTCACTAATGGCTTGGTGCTATTCTTTCAGGAGTGATTAAGTTCTCTTTGTTTCTTTCTTTTTTCTTTCTTTCCCCTCTCCCCTCCCCCCCTCCCCCTTTCCCTCCCCCTCCCCGTTCCCCTCCCCCTCCCCTTCCCCCTCTCCCTCTCCTTTCGACAGGTCTTGTTCTGTAAGCCAGGCTAGAGTGCAGTTGCTTAATCACAGTTCAATATAGCCTCAATTCCCAGGCTCAAGTAATCCTCCCACCTCATCCTCCCTAGTATCTGGGACTACAGGCACACACCACAATGCCCAGTTAATTTTTGTAATTATTGTAGAGATAGAGTCACGTTATGTTGTCCAGGCTGGTCACAAACTCATGGACTCAAGATATCTGCCTGGCCTCAGCCTCCTATAGGGTTGGGATTACTGGTATGAGTCACCACACCAGGTCTTGAGTTCTTACTCTTAATTCCATCATTAACTGGTTGTTGAAAGGAAACTGGCACCTTTCTCCCCTCTTTCTTTCTTCCTTTTTTGCCATACAATGTCTGCTGTCCTTTCTTCTGCCATTAGTGGCTTCTGATGAGGCCCTCATCAGATGCAGATGCTGGCACCATGCTTCTTACACAACTAAGAACTGTGAGCCAGAGAAACCACTTTTCTTTATAAATTACTGGGCATCAGGAATTCCTTTATGGCAACACAAATGGTCTAAGGCAGAATTGTTTATAATACTTATTTACTATCCTTTGACTGTTTATGGGGTTAGTCGTCATATCTAATAGTAGTAACATGTACCTTCTCTCTTTTTTTTCTTTAGTTAGCCTGGCTAGAGTTTTATACATTTTATTTGTATTTCCAGCGTTTAGCTTTATTGATTCCTTTTATAATCTCCTATTGTCGATTTCATTGACTTCTTTCTCTTTTTCCTATTTATTATTTTGGACTTAACAACAAAAATATTTTTCATGGTTGTAGAGGATGGAAGTTCAAGATCAAAGTGTCAGCAATGTTGAATTTACCTCAGGTTTAATTTGCTCATCTTCTGTAGTTTCCCAAGATGAAATTTTACACTATACATTTTATATATTGTTTATGATACATTTATGCAATTATATGCAATCATATTTACTTATTAATTGTATATTTATTTTTAACTTAAATGTAAATATAATCATATACTTTTAAAAATTAATCAATTACCTTTTTTTTTGAGATGGGTCTTGTTCTGTAGCTTCGGCTAAAATGCAGTGGCTCAATCACAGTTCTCTATAGCCTGTTTCCCATGCTCAAGCAATCCTCCCACCTCATCCTCCCTAGTATCTGGGACTGTAGGCTTAAATAGAAATACAAATAATATATGTATGTTATATATTTATAAATAATATGTAAAAATTTTTATCTATATAATTATATATGTAATATATATAATACTCTAAAGCAACTGTCAAATATTTTAAATTATTATAATTAATTTTCTTAGAGTGGAGAGAAAATTAAATGATAAAGTTTAATCATACCTAGACAAGGCAGGAAAAAATTGGAAACCAAAATAAAGACTGAACAAGACAAGGAATCAGAGAAATTAATAGAAAATATTATAAACAATCATCATGAATAATCTTTATGTGTTGTTGAATTCAGTTTGCTAGAATTTGTTGAAGATTTTTGCATCAGTATTTATCAAGGATGTTGGCCTGCACTTTTTTTTTCTTTGCTATATTTTTGCCTGACTATGGTATCAAGGTAATACTGGCCTCACAGAATGAGTTTAGAAGTATTTCCTCCTTCTTTATTTTTTGAAATAGTTTGGCTATAATTTTTAATTATTTTTAAATTGGTGAAATTCAGCAGTGAAGTCATTGGTCTTGGGCTTTTCTTTGTAGGAACACTTTCTTTTATTACAACCTAAGTCTCATTCATTGTTATTCATCAGTTCAGATTTTGGATTTCTTCATGGTCCAATCTTGTTAGGTTGAATGTGTCTGGGAATTTATTCATTTATTCTAGGTTTTCCAATTTGTTGACATATAATTATTCATAGAAGCTTGTAATGATCCTTTGAATTTCTCTGGTCTCAGTTGTAATATCTCATTTTTTATCTTGATTTTACTTATTTTATTTATTTACTTCTGTTCTTTGTTATTTAACCTGATTAAATGATAGTTGATTTTGTTAAACTTTCTAATAAACCATGTTTCTGTTTCATTGATCTTCTATATTGTTTTTCTTGTTTCAATTTCATTTATTTCTGTTCTGATTTTTATTATTTATTTTACTAACTTTGGGGTTAATTTTCTCTTGCTTTTTAAGTGTCTTAAGTTTATTATTAGGTTGTTAATTTGAAGTGTTTCTACTTTTTTGATGTAAGTGCTTATTGCCACAAACATTCCTCTTGCTATTGATTTTACTGTATTCTGTAGGTTTTAGTAAGTTTCAAGAAGTTTTCCAATTTTATTGTTAGTTTATTCAATGACTTACTTAATTATTCAGGAGCATATTACTTAATTTCCATGTGGTGTTTAGTTTCTAAAATTCCTCATGTGTTTGATTTCTAGTTTTATTTCATTGTGATCAGAGAAGATACTTGATATTATTTCAATTGTTTAGATGTTTAAAACATGTTTTGTGGCCTAACATATAATTGATCCTTGAAAATGATTAATAAGAATGTCTGTTCTGCAGTCATTAGATAAAATCTTTTTAAATATTGATTATGTCCATTTAGTTTATAGTACAAATTAAGTTCCAATATTTCTTTGTTGATGTTTTGTCTAGATGATCTTTTCAATGCTGAAAGTGGGGTGTTGAAGTCTCTAGCTATTATTATATTAAGATCTGTTTTTCTCTTTAGCTCTAATAATGTTTGCTTTGTATATATAGGTGCTCTATTGTACAGTATATATATAATTGTTATATCTTCTTGCTAAATTGAACCCTTTATCATAATAATGACTTTCTTTGTCCCTTCTTATATTTCTGTCTTGACACCTATTTTATCTAAGTATAGCTACTCCTGCTTTTTGTTGTTGTTTAGACTGGCATAGAATATGTTTTTTCATCCCTTTATTTTCAGTTAATATGTGTCTTTATAGATGTAGTGTTTCTTGTACACAATAGATTGTGTTGTCTTTCTTTTTTGTTTATCCATTAAGCAAGATTATTGGGTCTTGCTTATTTTAATTCATGTAACTACTCTATGTCTTTAGATAGGAGCATTTAAACCATTTACATCTATTGTTATTATTGAGAAGTAGGGATTTATTTCTGCTTTTTTTTTTTCTAGTTGCTTTGTCCTCTTCCTTCCTTTTTTTTTTTAACCCTATTATCCACTTGATACTAATTGAATAAACAAACAAATTTTTTTTTTAAGCACACAAAGAGAAAATTAATAAAAACTACATTTTAACTCTAGATTTTAACTTTAATTTACATTGAAGTTTACTTGCTTTTTAACCTTTTATTTTTCTGTTTATGTCTTATTTTACTATGTCTTAAAAAGTTGCTGTAGTTATTTTAATTGGTTCTTTTCATCTTTCTACTCCAAATATGAGTAGTTTATACACAACAATTACAGTGTCACAATATGTTTTAACATTCTGTGTCTTTCTGGGTACTTACTCTTACTAGTGAGTTTTGTACCTTCAGATGATTTTTTATTGCTCAATTACATATTTTTCCTTCACATTAAAGAACTCCCTTTAACATTTCTTGTAGGACAAGTCTGGTGTTGAAGACTCTTGGCTTTGTTTGTCTACTTAAGTCTTTATTTCACCTTCAATTCTGAAGGATATGCCTACTGAATATAAGCGATGTTATTTTTTTCTTTTAGCACTTTAAATATTTCGTGCCACTTTCTCCTGTCTTGTAAGTTTTCCACTGAAAACCTGTTGCCAGATGTATTTAAACTCCTTAGCATGTTGTTTATTTTCTCTTACTGCTTTTAGGATGCTTTCTTTACGTTTTCTTGACTTTTGGAAGTTTGATTAGTAAATGTCTTGTTAGTCTTATTTGGGTTCAGTTGTGCTTACTACTGTTCTATAAACTTCTTGTCCTTGAATATTAATGTTTTTCTCTAAGTTTTGGAAGTTCTCTGTTGGTATCTCTTTGAATAAACTTTCTACTTTCATCTCTTTCTCTCTCCTCTTAGATTTTCTCTTTTAAGACAGTTTTATAGATTTTGTAGGCATACTTTATTCATTTTTATTCTGTCTTTTTTGGGGGTTTCTATTCTGATTGTGTATTTTCACATAGCCTGTCTTCAAGGGAACTGTTTCTTCTGTTTGATCAATCCTGCTTCTAATATACTCTGATGCGTTCTTCAGTGTGCATTTTTTCAACTCCAGAAATTCAGCTTGATTCTTTTTTGTTGTTTTAATTTTTTTGTTAAATGTATCTAACAGAACTCTGAATTACTTCTATGTGTTTTCTTGAATTTTCTTGAGTTTCCTTAATATGTTACTGGAAGTGCAGAGTCCCGGGTTTTTAGACTTACTTGAGGGAAATAATTCGACAAAGTGACCATTTACCCAACAATAGAGAGTTTACTGAAGAAAAGTAGAGAGAAAAGAGTTTATTTGGAGAGACAGTACACAGGGAGATGAGGCCGTGCAGGCTGCTGAAAGTGACTAACCCAGCAGCAGCCCCAAGAATTCTACATTGGGTTATATTGATGCCAGATATTTTCTTGAAGTTTCTGTCTTAAGTTTCCACTTTTTTATTTGTCTAGTTTCTCCCTTCTGCTTTAGTTCCTTTCTAGTTCCCATCCCAGTGTGGTGGAATTCTCACTGACTGTTAGTGTGCATGTGTGGGCCCAGGGCTGGATACCAATTCTACACAATGGCTTCCTGCCACCCCAGGAAGTTTGAATACCGGTCAAATCTATACTTACTGTGCCTGTGTATCTCTTCGAAATTTCTTTTTTGCCCTCTTCCCTTCCTTACCAGCATGTAACTAGCTATATTCTGACAAGTTAACTACAGAGTGAGAAATTACTGGGCATCTTAAAGGGTGTTTCTTTTGGCACAGGCATTTCTCCTTTTTTCTGCTCATATCTGGCATGCATGTTTTAGGTGGTCTCTGGGATGTAAGATTTTCCAGACCTCCCTTTTCTCAGAGACTCTCCTTCCTGCTCATGTCTAGCTATCTGTCTACTTTAACAAAAACAGCTATTATGAATCTTCTGTTTGAAAGGTCACATAGCTATGTCTTTACAGAATGTACCTGGTGCATTATTTAGTTCATTTGATGAGGTCATGTTTTCCTGACTAGTTTTAATGCTTGAAGATGTTCATCAATGTCTGGGCATTAAAGAGTTTGGCATTTACTGTAGTCTTTTCAGTCTGTGCTTGTTTGTACTCGTCCTTCTTGGGATTTCCAAGTACTTGAAGGAACATGGGTGTTGTAATCTGTGTCTTTGGTCACTGCAGCCATATCTTAATAAAAGAATCCCAGGCTCAGTAAATAACGCTGTGGCTCTTGCAGATTCATAGAGGTACTGCTTTGGTGGTCTTGGTTGAGATCTGGGAAAATTACCTGCATTACCAAGCAAAGACTCTTGCTTTTTTTCTTTTTCCACTTTTCTTCAAGCAAGTGGAGTCTGTCTCTGTGCTGAGATGCATGAAACTGGGGTAGGGGTGACACAAGCACCTTGTGGCCCCCACCATTGGGACTGCACTAGGTGTCTCCCAAGGCCCACAGTATACACTGCTTGGCTACATCTGTGTTCAGTCGTGTTCTGAGGGCTTTAAAATCAACATAGTGAATCCCCTGGTCCTAGGTTGGTCCAGAGATGCCATCCAGAATCCAAGGCCTGAAGTCAGGAACCTTAGGAATCTATGTGGGTTTTCTATTTTACTGACGCTAAGCTGACAACAAAAACACAAGAAAAGTCCTTCTCAGTCTTCCCTCCCCTTTCCTTAAGCAGAGCGTCTTTCCCTGTAGCTATACCACCTCCAACCTGTTCCACGTACTGCCTGGTTACCACCAATGTTCACTCAAGAACCAAGGGCTCTTTCATTAGCTGCCAGGCCTGGGTCTCTCCCTTCAGGGAAGTGGGCTTCCCTATGGCCACAGGCAGGTTCAGAAATGCTGTTCATGAGCAAAGGCCCACAACTGGTATCCCCAGGATTACCTTTGGTGCTCTACCCTACTGTGGCCAAGCTGGTCCACCAGTTGCACGACAAAGTCCCTCTCCTTTCCTCAAGCAGGATTGTCTCCCCACGACCACCACAACTGGGAGTGTACTTGGTCATACCTGAAGCCAGTGCAGCTCTGAGTCTTACTCAAGGTCCACAGCGAGTACTGCTTGCCTACCACTGCTGATTTTTTTTTTAGGAAAAAGGAGATTTTTTTTTTTTTTTTTAGGAAAAGAGAGGAAGAAAAAGAGGAGAGAGAACAGGAATATTGCTTTTAATGGGTATTAATAATGGCTGATAATTATTTTGTGTATTTAAAGTGAAGAATGTATATTTTATTTATCTAAAGTGGAGAGCTCTACAAGTGCTTATTAAGGTTACTTGTTACTGATCTGAGTTCAGATTCTAGATATCCTTATTAATTTTCTGTTTCATTGAGTCTGAATCTCTTTATGGGTCTTATGTATAGGATGTATTGATCCTTATACCACTCTACCTCTGTTGGTTTAAAATCTGTTTTATCAAATGCATGAATTGCAACTCCTTTTTGTTTATTTATTTGTTTTGTTCTCTATTTGGTTGGTAAATCTTTCTCCAACCCTTTGCTTTTAGTCTTTGTGTATCTTTGGATATGAAATGGGTCTGGATATAGTATACCGTTAGGTTTTGGCTGTATCTTTTAATTAGAAAATTTAGTCGATTTCAATTTAAGATTACTGCCATTTGATGTTAACTGGCTATTTCATCCATCTGTTGATGTAAATTCTTCTTTATGTTGATGCTCTTTACTTTTTGGTATATTTTTAGAAAGGCTAATACTGGTTGTTCCTTTCTGTGTGTAATGCTTCTTTCAGAAGTTTTTGTAAAGCAGGCCTGGTGGTAATCAAATCTCTGAGTACTTGCTTGTTCATAAAAGATTTTATTTTTCCTTCAGTTGTGAAGCTTAGTTTGGCAGGATATGAAATTCTGGGCTGAAAGTTCTGTTCTTTAAGGATGTTAAATATCGGCCCCCACTCTCTTCTGGCTTGTAGGGTTTCTACTGAGAGATCAGCTGTAAGTCTAATAGGCTTCCCTTTGTGGGTAACCTGACCTTTCTCTCTGGCTGCCCTTAGTATTTTCTCCTTTGTTTCAACCCTGGTGAATCTAATGATTATGTGTCTTGGGGTTGCTCTTCTTAAGGAATATCTTTGTGGTGTTCTCTGTATTACCTGAGGTTGAATGGTATCCTGCTTTGCTAAATTGGGAAAATTCTCCTGGATAATATCCTGAAGAGTATTTTCCAGCTGGGATTCATTCTCTCCATCACATTCAGGTACACCTATCAAATGTAGATTAGGTCTTTTCACATAGTCCCATAATTCTTGGAGACTTTGCTCATTCCTTTTTATCCTTTTTTCTCTATTCTTGTCTTCTCGTTCCATTTCATTAAGTCGGTCTTTGACCTCTGATATCCTTTCTTCTGCTTGATCAATTCGACTATTCAAACTTGTGCATATTTCACTAAGTTCTCGTGTTGTATTTTTCAACTCCATTAGTTCATTTATATTCCTCTCTATATTGTCCATTCTTTTTAACATTTCGTCTAATCTTTTTTCAAAATTCTTAGTTTCTTTACATTGGGTTAGAATAAGTTATTTCAATTCCCAGAAGTTTTTTACCATCCACCTTCTAAAGCCTCCTTCAGATACTGGAACACAGTCCTATTCCATTAGGGCTTGTTCCGTTGCTCATGAGGAATTACTATCCCCTGTAGAAGGAGAGGGGTTCTGACTTTCAGTTTTCTCAGCCTTTTTAGGCTGTTTTTTCCCCTTTATTGTGAATTTATCCATCTGATGTCTTTACAATTAGTGCCTTTCTGATTAAGTTCCTGAGAGGATGTCCAATTTATTGATTCCCAGTGCTGGAATCCGAGCAACCCACTGCGCCGGCCAAAACAACAGTGATAAGACTGATGGTGCTCTTCTGCCTGGGAATCTCCGGTCGGGCTTCCTTCTTGAGTCCGCAACAAGCGGCTCTGCCTTCCCGGAGCTCCAAACACCAGTCAGTAGGGGAACCCGTCCCGCTCACTGTGCACGAAGAGCTGCCGCGCCGAGGCGACGACAAAACCGCTGCGCCGGCCACAGAAGTCGCGCTGGAGACCCGCGGGGCTCCTCCACTGGAAATCTTCTGGTCCGTGGGCGACGAAAATTCCTCTGAAAATGTGGTATCCTCATGTTTTCCGAGCTTTCACTGGGAGCTACAATCCCGAGCTGTTAGCGATCAGCCATCTTGGATCTCTCCCTCCTACCACTGCCGATTATTCAGGGCCCAGAGGCTCTTTAGTCAGCAGGTGGTGAGTCCTACCAGAATTAGATTCTTCTCTTCAGGATAGTGGGTTCCCTTCTCACCTAGGGTGTGTCTGGAAATGTCACCCAGTAGCTAAGGCCCACAATGGGGGCCTCAGGACTCTGCCCTATCCTACTATGGCTCAGCTGGTATCCAAGTTGCAAGACAAAATCCTCTTTACCCTCCCATCTCCTCTTTACAAGCAGAGGAAGGGCTCTCTCCCTGAACTGCTGGTTGTGCTGTTGGTGGTTGGGAGAGGGGAGGCACAGGTATGCCTTTGGCCGCCCCAGTTCATGTCTCACTAGGTCACATCCCCGCTAAGTCCACTGACTCTGAGCCCAGCAAGGCACCAGGACTTATCCAATAATTACAGTTCTGGTGGCCTAGACTGCCTTTCAAGTTTATTTTAGACCCCAGAACACTTTAGCCCATGGTGGCTTGTTGGCACTTGACTTCTGACCACTGGAATGAGCAATTCCCCTCTGGCAAGGGTTAGTCTCAATGCTTTCTCCATGGGTGCCGGCTGAGTTCTACCCCATGTTGCTTTCCATTGTAACAGGGCAGCATTGAGTTCATTCCAATTCAGAGTTTCACAATCACTACATTCTCATTCTCCCAAGCACATAGATTCTCTTTCCTCATGATGCGGCTGCTACAAGGGGACGAGAGAAGAGTGGTGTAGCCAAGTAAAGACTGTCTTTTCTGCCTTTTCCGTGCCTCTTTTCTAAATATGATGTTAAAATCAGGTACTATGATCACTCGCCTGAGTTTTCTTTCTTATGAAGGTGAGTTTTGGGGGTTAGTTGTTCAATTTGATGTTCCTGTGAGAGGAATGATCAGTGCAGGCTTGTACTTGGCCACCTTATTCCACCTCCTCTTCCACAAATCAGTTTTAAAAACTTTTAAATTCAGATTTTTTATTAGCCTGGATTCTCCAGAAAAACAGAAAACATATATAATTTTGTTATAAGGAATTAGTTCTCAAGATTATGGAGGCAAAGATGTTCCAAGAGCTGCAGTTGGCAAGCTGAAGACTCAGCAAAACTATCGAATGGTTTCAGCCTGAGTCCAAAATTCTGAGAAGCTAGATAATACACTGCATGTGTTCCAGACTGAGTCTGAGTCCAAAGGCAGTAGAGGATTGATACATTGGCTTGCAGATAGGCAAAGGGAGAAAATTATCTATTACTTAGCTTTTTATTTTGTACTCAGGACTTTAAGGGATTGTGTGAAGACTATTCACCCACACTGAAGTGGACAATCCACTTTACTAAGGCTATCCTTTCAAATTCTACCTTCCTTTCTTCTGGAAACAACTTCACAGACACATCCAGAATAATGTTTAACAAAATATCTGGACCCTCTATGGCCATATCTGGACACACAAAGTTAACTATGACAAATCTACCCCTTGTCAACTTGGTACCCATATGCATCTTCTTCAACCATACATAGTCCCCTTCTCCAAGGAAAATGAAAGATGGAAGGAAGAAAAGAAGGAGGAACAGTAAGAAAGTCACAAATCCATCTAATATGACACAAATATTTTGTATACAACCAAAAACACACTGACCCCTTCCCAGAAGAGAAGGTAAAGACTTTGAGTAATGCCTACTTTCCTCCTTGGTATCTCATAACTTGCATACTAGAATGATAAAATTAATAATAATGAAATATTTTAAGATAAAGTAAATATAGCTTATGTTACATGATAAGGGGATAAGAGAATGAAGAGAAGATGAATATTTGAAATATATACACACATTCATGACAAAATAAAGAGGAAATACTCATCACAATTACGTCTTTGTTTCCTTAGCTGGTCATATGATTGTAGCTGGTCATTTATTGTAGTGAACCAGTACCCACATCACCCATGGGTACCCCTAGTTCAGTGGCAACCAAGGATTGAGAAAAAGATTAAGAGTACAAAGAGTGGGACCAGGAGACCATTTCTTATTACTCCGGAGGCAGTGAAGGATCTGAGCTTTGGTCTCTCACACTGTTTATTGGTTATAATCACTTTGATCTATAGGGTAGGGGTGGAGTGATGGTGGGGAGAGGCTGACATGATGGTGGAGTGAATCAGTGAGCTGGAACTATTGTGTCATTCCAAAAATTGATAACAGTGGTGGTTTGGGAGTTCCACAAAACAAGAACATGTGGTTATCTTTAGCCTGTTATCTATGTGCAGCTGGTGGAATGTGGGCTTTACAAGGAGCCTACAAGTCTGGCTACATCATAGCGCTACAAAGGGATTTTATGTCCTTGAGCACAAGGTGTATGGTAAGAGAGCCCAGGTCACTCTGCACTGGAACATGAGGCATGGAGAGGCCTTCCTCCTCAGAGGCCTCCTGCGGCCTTCCACAGTTTGTTCTTCCTTGTTTATATGTTATTCATAAACAATTTCTGCAGGCACTGTGTAAGTCCTTTCTCCTTTGCTGCTTCCCCCAACAACTTTTAACTACTTTTTTCCATGATCCATTTTATATATTGTTTGCATTCAGGAAACACCTCAGCAGGACATGGTTTTTTTCATCTGGTGGAGTTACTGAAACCTTCATTCCTGAAGGATTTTTATCATTAGTAGTCCTGCAGGGACTGGGTTGCTGTAATATTCATTGACCTTAAATACAGAGCATGGGAACACTAAGATGTAATCTGAGGAAACTCCTGTATGACAGATGTACTCTTCCTTACCTTCACTGTGGATTAGCAGCCACATTTCCCCTCAGTAATCAAGTCTAATCTCTGCAGCCAGCACAGTAACTCTCTTCTTTGCCTGTTGATTTAGATGCATGAGGAGCCCAAAGTGACTGGGCAGCATTATTTACTTCCAGTTCAATAAATTTATTGTTGTATCTCTCAGTGGAAGTTTTCTTCCCTTTGGAGGTAAGACCTTGAGGCCAGCAAAGCATAAGAATGTGCAAACAGCAAGCAAAAATTTCTAGTGGGTCACTACAGACGATAACAGTGATGTCACTCCTATTTCTAGATCTTGTTTCCTAAACCTGTGAATCCCAGCTACAGGAAAAGCAGCACCTGTATTAGGCATTAATTCAAAGCATATACAACCTTCTAGGGAAACTTTCCCCAACCCTGCAAGGTATTTCCAACTAGTTGGCAAAGGAACTAAATTTTTAATAGGGCATTCCATCATTCTATTAAACCAGCTGCCACAGGGTGATGAGGAACATGGTAGGGTCAGTAAATGCCATGGGTATGGGCCCATTTATGCATCTTTTTTTTTTTTTTTTTTGGCTGTGAAATGAGCTCCTTTGTTAGAAGCAATGCCATTTGGAATATTATGAAGCATTCTGCAAATTCTGCAAGCACAAATATGGTAGTTTTGGCAGAAGCCTTGCCTGCAGGGAAGGCAAATCTATATCCAGTATAAGTGCCTATTTGGTATTAACTAAGGACAAAACACTGTCTCTTCCAAAATGGTTGTTATCCAATGTAATTATCCTGCCATTATGTAGCTGACTGTTCATTTGGGGAATGGTGTCATATCCAAGGCTCAGTGTTGGTTTCTGTGGTTGAGAGCTTCAGCATTGTCAGCAGTGGCTGGAGTGAGGTTGGCCTTGGTGAATGGAAGTCCATGTTGCTGAGTCCAAGCATAACTCCATCCCAGCCATCATAGCCAGTTTGTTCATAAGCTAATTGACTGATGAAAAAGGTAGCTGGGAAAAGAGGTTGATTGGGATTCGTAAAACAGACTATCCTGTCCACTTGATTATTAAAATGCCAGTATTTTGGTGTTATCGTTTGGTGCCTATTCAGATTGATAGGCAAAAATGTGATTCATATACCTTTTCCACAAATTTCTTTATCACCAATGAAGTCTTAGTCATGGAACCGTACCGTTAGTCACGGAACTGTACTGTTAGTCACAGCCTGTGAACTGATACACAATTGCACATGTGGCCATTACACCTTCCAAACAAAGTGAACAACCAGGAGCATAGCTCAGATTCTGCTACTAGCAAGATTTCCCTTCATCACTTCTATTCACAAATGTTATGGAAAGGGACTATATGCTATAGCTGTCCACTTTGAGTTGGTGCCTGCATATTGTGCAGAATCCTCTGTAAAACAGATGTAAACCTTCTTTTCTTTAGTAAAACCAATCATAGGGGATTCTGTATGAGGCCACAGAGGTGGTCTGAGAGAGAAGACAGTGTAGAAGGAGTGGGGATTATGGACATTTGTGCTACTTCTTCAACCTACTAGTGCCTCAGGGCCTACTGAAGCCATATCATCTATATAAAACTTCCATTTGATGATGCAACTCTGTTGTGTATGTCCAGCTTTATGACTTGGTGAGTCAGTAACAGTATACTCACTCAGATTACATAGTAAATTGGTAGACAATTGGTCTTCAGTAGAAGACCAGTTACTGCCTCTCAAAGAGAGAGTAGTTACCAACAGAGAATAGCAAAGCTTTTTTTCCAAAACTCTGTGAGAGTGTGCCCTCTTTAAACCATTAGATGAGGCACACATATATTGAGAAAGTCAATCTATTTTTGTTAGACTACTGATTCAAATATTAATTTCATCCAAACACATCATCACAAACCCACCCAAGATATTGTTTAACTGAACATGTCTGCATCCCACGGCCCAGTCAAGCTGACACATAAAATTAACCCTCACAGATGTATTTTAAATTGTTAGTTTGTTTTGTATATACATGCTTAATTTTTCAAATTTCTCAAAACAAAAAGAAAACTGCATCAAGGCAAAACAAAAAGATACTGTTGAAAAATAATAGCAGTTTAAAAGGTACTGTTATTGGGCATCGAATACATAACATTCTCTACTTATCCACTTTTTTCATCTTTTGCTATTTGTTTCCTTTCATCAAAAGTATATATTTTTCTTTCTGTCCTCTTAGAATACAATGACTAGTAATGCAAGGATAAAAGTACAAAAAGATTAACTATAAAAGGTTTGAAAAAGGCATTACAAAAAGATAGTCCTCAAAAATATCACTGACTCATAGAATGATAAGATGTAACCTAAATTAAAAAGGCAAGTTTTATTTTCTGTATTATCTGAATTTTCTAATTGCATTTATGTGATTAGTTGGTGTTATAAAAGGAAGTATTAGTGGACTTCAAGAAATATATGTTGAGTGATTGAATAGAAGAGTATCAGTCTTTCCCTGATGTATTTTACAGCTGAGTGGGCATGATAAACAATTACATCAAATGTGATGAGTATCATTTTAGGGAATGAAGTGTGCTATGTAAGTCCAGAACAGGCCCATCCATCCTAATCTAGTGAGTCAGCAAAGGCATCCCTAAGGAGGAAATTTTAAAATAAATATGACAAATTTAGTTAAAGGAAAATACTAAAAAAATGGAAAGATGTAAAAAGGTGAGATGCAAACATCGGGTTTGAAAGCTAGAAGAGGCCTCTGTGAAGTAAAAACAACACAAAATAATTGTTACGTATAGAATGTATATATAGCAATAGGGAAAAGAGGCACATATGCTTCTGAAATTCAGGGCCAGATTATCCAGGATGTATAAATAAGGTTATGGAATTCAAGCTATTACAATAACAATAAAATTAAAGATTAAAAATATATACTGTTTTAATAAAATAGACAGATTTAAAAGCAAACAAATAATAATAATAAAAAAAACGAAAACCCCAAAAGCAAAAAACAAACAAACAACATGCCCAGTATAACATAGAAATATGCATGACACTAACCCTGGTTTTTATGACTTCAGGTGTATAGTTCTTAAATGCTGTGACTTGAAGATTTTTAACCTAGATAGTAATATGACTAGATTTTTGATGTGGAAAAATCACCCTGTTTGGTATGAAAAATTGCTTGAAGTAGAGCAAGAGAGGAGGCAGCATGATTAGAAGATTGCTCTGGTGGTCCAGAGAAGATAAGATGACAGAGAATATACGAAGTAGCCACAGAAATGAAGAAAGACGTCTTGAGAAGATATATCACAGGTGGAAAGTCCACCTACTTATGATAATTATTTTGATGCTGAACTTGCAAAGAAGGTGTAAAATATGAAACATTTATATTTGGGCTATGATTAAAAAATGGAATTTTAATAGTCAAATAATTCAAAGAAAATGGGATGCTGAAGAAATAGATGAGGGCAGGATGTAATAGGAATTGTAAAGCATATGCTATAAGTCAAGGTAGCAGGGATAAGCTAGTCAAAACTCCAGTTTTATTTAAAATGTACTCTTCTGGTAATTTTGAATATATAATTATTATAATTTATTATACTCACTTTGCAGAGCAAGAGACCACTGATGCTCATTACTCCTGAATAAGAAAATTTTGCATTTCTTGATCAGTATCTCTCATCTCCAGCCACCTCTTTGTAAATGTTCTCACCACAGAAACAAAATTACAAGTATGTGAGGTGATAAGAAGGTATATATAGGAAAAAACATACAATATACAGGGTTCAGTATTATCCACAGTTTCAGGGATCCACTTATGAAATGTATCCCCCACAGATAAGGGGATAATCTATCCTAAAGGGGAATAAAATCAGTTAAAAATTATGGTATCTACTCTAAACTTGTCATTATAATAAATTCAGAAATTCCTCATATCTTAGAGCTTAGTCATTTTAAACGTAATCAACCTTAATTAATATTTTACACTCAAAATGTAGGTTAATGGTTTTTTTTTTTTTTAATGCACTGGGGTCAAAATCTTGGTAACATTTTACTGATAAATACCTTTGTTTTTGCAGATACATATAAATGTTCACATTATTTTAAATCTAGTCTCTTATGATGTCTAAATATGACTGTTAAAAATTTTGAGTATAGTAAGAACAGGAATATTTAACTCCCTCTCACAGTGAAAGTCAAGATAATCATTAAGATAATCATTGCATAGCTGTTATATGGACACATATTTATGGTGCCAAAATTATGTTTCATATAATGATAATGTATATATTTACAGAACTCTTTTTTTCTACCTCTCTAAAGCTTCACACTGACCAAGATAAAGGAGATGGAAATTTAAAATACATACTAACAGGAGATGGGGCTGGCAGTCTATTTGTTATAGATGAAAATACAGGAGACATTCATGCTGCAAAGAAACTAGACAGAGAAGAAAAATCTCTGTACATTCTTCGTGCCAAGGCTATAGACAGAAAAACTGGACGGCAGGTGGAACCGGAATCGGAATTTATCATTAAAATTCATGATATCAATGACAATGAGCCAAAATTTACAAAAGACTTATACACTGCCAGTGTTCCTGAAATGTCTGGAGTCGGTAAGTATATTCTAATCCATGTAAACTTTTTATTTGTTTGTTTGCTCCGGTAACTATTATTTACATGTGGTTATGATATGTGGCCTCTTTCAAGATAATAATTGTAACCGGAAACTACTATTTACTTTAAACAAACTCTTCTATTTTAAATTCTATGTATTTTAATTCTCCTTTTTTGCTGTAATTTATATAAAATATGATTACTGATAGCAGTCAATTTATTTTATTTCAATCAATACCCTCAACTATACTTAACTGGCATTCAAACAGCAATCAAGTGGAATGTATTTTTGCCAGAAATAAAAAAAAATATAATAGATAGTATCAGCGGTTTTGGACAATTTTGCTTGTATTATTTTGAGTAACAATTAATGCTTGCATTTGGCAAATTTCTATTGAAGTGTTTTCTCATTTGATCATTAAAGCCAACTTATGTGGTAGGCATGAGAAATACAACTTTAAATCCCTGTTCTGTTAATTAGGAACCAAAGATTCAGAAAGGCTAAGAAGTGAATTAAGATCAAATAAACTGGTAGTATCATGACAAGATTGCAAGTCTTTTTATGTTATTTTTGTGCATATTTCACTACTGACCATTGGCTTATGCAAACTGAAAAAAAATTGTTTCTCTTCTTGCTGCCCACGATTTCAGATACCACTTGTAAAAAGTTTTATCTGTGTATGACTACATTTAACTCTATTAATATGAAAGGTCTAGATTTGTTAATGAGAATGAGAACTGATTCAAATCATAAAATATTTCTAAAATAAGTGATATAATTGAATTTATAAGATCTGCAACCAATTTCCCAAATTTGATACAATTTAGTTGAACACTATTTCAAAACCAGTTTTAAGTGTATGATTTTGACATTTTTATAACTAATATATGTTTCTGTCTAAAATAATTGCTATACGAGGAGAAACAAACTTATCTACATTTGCTGAATGTTTAATGTAAAATGTTAACTATGTGGGCTTTTTAGTAGAAAGAACCAAGAGGTTCTTAAAAATGTATTTATTCTCACCTCAAATGAAATCTCGTCCATCTGAGGAAAATGCAGTTAAACAGAATAGCCCTTTCAGATATTCACTCTAATAATACCAAAGGGATTTATCAAATTAGACAGGACTCCTGTGAAATCACAATGCCCTAAAATAAAACATGAGTGGGTGTTTCCTGTTATATTTTTAGTACTTCAGTTGCATGGAAAGTATTGGATTGGTTTGTATAGGTTTACCAGTGGACTACTTTAGACACCTGTCATGTTTTTTTTAATGGGTTTATATGTGAGAAAAAGGTACATATAAAATTATATTCATCAACTTCCTATTGATGATTATTTTAAAGTAATTCTGTTTTTAAGTTAGTACCCTTTATAAGATATTATTCCTCTTGTGTACATATTGTTTTCTGAGATATTTTGAAACCTCGCCATACAAAAACCTTCAGTTGTCCTTCCTCAGAAAGATTTGACATATCTAGAAAAGTAAAAAGTGTAATTAAGATAATGAAAATATCTAAATATGAGAAACTTTAATAATAATTGCTTTAGATGTGAATGCACAAAAGTTTTTCAAAGAAGTACCCCACTTTTGTGGAAAAACAAATATTTCCCTATCAGAAACTATTGATATCTAATCACACATAACCTGTATTTTCTCCTACATTATTGTCAGTGGGCTATTATATTTCACTTTGTGTATTACCATTTATCAGCTGTATACAGAATTCAAATATGTTTTGTCTCATATTAAATATTAATATAACTAGATTCTATTAATATTGGTTGAGTATGTAACAATATCAGGACTGAAATAAACACACACACACACACACATTTTAAAATCCTGGTTTCATCATTCATAATAAAATATACAATACACAAGTTTAAGCATGAAAGATGGTTTGTCATTTATATCGTACAAAATCTCCTTCTGTCAGGCAATCTATATTTCATTTGCATAAGCTTTAAAGTGTAAGCAGTACAATTCCAGATTAGTGTAGGTTGCAAAAACAAGGATTTGAGCCATTGTCAGCTGCATTCACTACATGGCTAGACTTACCATGAAATGAAACAAGTATATAGCAGCAGGCAGCTGTATGGCTCTGGCTGCAGATTTTGGAATTAAAAACTAAGTGTTTAAGAATACAGATAAATTTTAATCCTGTTTGTAGAGAACATTTGTTATTCTTCATTACTGATAATAACATTACATTATTTGCTTCCACCTTGGTTCACCTATAATTTTGTATGTGCTTCCATTACTTCAATATAAATGTATAATGTATACATATATATATATATATATATATATGCAGAAGATACTATACTTGATTTAATTGCCTATTTTAATAAATAAATAAAAATAAGCCCCAAAGAATTAAACTGACTTGACCAAAACCACACAGAATCAGCTTACTACTAGCCTATTTTTAAAAAGAGAAAGGAAAGTTAGTAGACGCAGAGTGTATCAGTCCATTTTCACACTGCTGATAAAGTTATACCTGAGATTGGGAAGAAAAAGAGATTAATGGACTTACAGTTCTACATGGGTAGAGAGGCCTCACAATCATGACAGAAGGCAAGGTGGGGCAAGTCATGTCTTACATGGATGGTAGAAGGCAAAGAAAGAGAACTTGTGCAGGGAAACTCCTGTCTTTAAAACCATCAGATCTCATGAGACTCAGTCACTATCAGGAGAACTATGCAGGAAAAACTGCCCCTGTAATTGACATGGGAATTGTGGGAGTTACAATTCAAGATGAGGTTTGGGTGGGAACACAGCCAAACCATATCAAAGAGATAGCTGGACAGTTTTAATGCCTGTTTTTCTCTGATAAATAGTTATGCTTATTATTCAAAATGTAATCTGGAAAACTTAATTTATTAAATTGAGAGTAACTCCTCTACAGTAGTAACTTTCTCATTATACTTTATATAAATTCCCTTATCATTCAAATTAAATCTAAATAAGAATATAGGGGATAAACCTCTGCATTTTAATACATACATATCTGTATAAAACCATATATATATAACTATATATATAACCATATATATCACCATATATATAAAACCATATAAATAATATCTAAATAAAAAGTAGATGTATTTGACTTCCTAAACTTGTGTTGAACTTTTATTGTAATTATCCTACTTTATTTAAGGAAAATAAAAGACTAACTCATTATAATCATTGCAGGTGTGATTTTCTTTATACCTATGTATGCAAATAAACCAATTTACTTAGGAAAACTAACGAGTAATATTTAGGAACTCTGTCATGCCTTGTGTAATCCATATATTAACAGTTAAATCTGATACATAATCAAAGAATTAAGAATACATCTATAAATAAAATAATTCACAATAATTTAATTCTATAATTATTTTCAGATAATACAAGGGATTTCATTTAAATCAGAGTTGAAAGAAACAAGTATTAGCTTTGTGAAAAAATAGTCTTATGGCATAAGACAAGATTCTGTCATTATTGTCCTACCCTTCTTTACAATGTTATCTTCTGATAATCTCCATTTATCTGCCCCTTATTTCCATTCATTTTTATTTCCTAAAGTATTTGTTTCTTCCTTTTGTCTCTCACCAATTTTTTTCCTTGTTTCCCTCTGCCTCAGTTGCTGTCTGTCACAATCATATACCATATTTCACATTAAATTTTTAGTGCCAAATGCCCCACCCCATTTTCAGTTAAGTTAAATTGCCTCCAATAAACTCATGAAATGTGAAATACATTAGCACATTCTAATCAGAACGTATAATCTGGAAGCTATATAAAGATACATAATTAAATATAATGGAAGATACTTTGCTTACAACGTTTTGTATTTTCCATTTCCATTTCTACGTTTTATATTTTTCATTTCTTGTGATCATTATACTATTAATTAAAGATTTTCTATGAACTTTCTTCATGTGCATGCTTTCTAGAATTTTCTCCTAGGTAAATTCCTGTTGTGTAAATTTGGCTATTTGGAATGCATCCTTTCTCAATGACTGGAAATTTCCCCTACGTTCACTCTCAAAAACATATCCAGTCCTCCTCCTAGCACTTTGATCCCCAACCAGGAATCCCTTTGTAGTTTTTTACAGACCATAAAAATAATTCAGTCAGTGAATTCTTCGTGTCCCATAGGTTTACTATGTGTGAATTCAACACTGTATCCAATCGTATCTCAGAGAGTTAGGCCATTTGGTAAAATATCTATAAGAAACTTTTTTTTTTTTTTTTTTTTTTTTTTTTTTTTTTTTTTTTTTTACCAAATGTATTTAGAATGGAATTAGACCTAGTCCAGCTCTATCACCCACTGGGTTTGTGATCATTAGCAATTTTTATGTGCCCCAACCCACATCCCACATACACCCTGAAGATAAAGTAATAAAAACCAATCAGATACTGAGAACTACGTCTAGTTCACATTAAGCATTCTGTGAATGTTCTTATGATTTTGCACTAGATGCTCTGCTAGGTTTTAAGTACAAAATGTTGAATAAACCAGATATGGAATCTGCCCTTAAAGAGTTTTCATTTAACATGAAAATAAACTTATATTTAACAAAGCATTATTTCAATTCCTGGACATCTAAATAATAGACCCCTTAGAATTCCACTGCAATATCTGAAAACATCACCCTTACTTCTCTTATTAGTGGCCCCCACAGCACAAACATTTATGTTGAGGGCACTGTTTTCCCCTGCTCCTCAAATTAATGGCTGTCATTACACAATGGCAGAAGCAAGTAGCTGACTCACAAACCAGATTCACAGAGAGGTGTGAAGAATAACCTCCATTTTCATTTTCTATAACTTTCATTACCTTATTCTCACGTTGAAAATATTCCAATTTTTTTTCTACAGTGCTCAAAAGTCAGGCCTTAGGCTATAGGGTAGACTAAAGAGCATACTATTCACAGTTTTTCTTGGTTTCCCCTAGTTCATAGAGTGATTCTGTTTCTTTACACTTGAATTGGTTTTATCATTATATCAACAACTCCAGACATACAGAAAGATAGATGATAGATAGATATACATAGATATAGATAAAGAGAAGGTATGTATGAGAGAGAAAGCTTTTAAATGTTATAAAACATAATAGGCTGTGAAGTATATTTTCTGACATTAACATGCCACAGGGTTGCTGTTTATTAAAGAAGAGTAAGGGCTGTATTTCCCCTTCTCAATATTATCTGTGTTTAGTAAAACAGCTTTAAATTAGTAACATTTAGACTGCCTAAGTAATCTTTGTATATGAATATTTCATTGTAACTTTCTATATAAATATAATTAATCAATGATAGATAGATAGATGACAGATACAAGGCCTATGTTTTGGGGTCATTTACATTTGATATTTTAAATATTTTGAACAGCAGATTCAAAACATTTTCATATTTACATTTAAGGCACAAATATATAGAGGGGTATCTTTTCTTTGGTATATAAAGTTTATTTTGTATAGTGTAATAACTTGAATTGATATAACTTCCTCTAATATGATGTGTAAATGTATATATGTAAGACCAACTGGCATAGCTTGATTCCATTGTGTAATCCAGACTTTTCTTATCTTTAAATTATAATAATAATTATATTGATGAATTTTTCTTCCATATCCAGAGGAGTGCTTTTGGTTCCCCAAAATCTGTAGCCATCAAGTTATTTATTTATCAGCTTTTAACATTTCTTCATGATTTACTATTATAGGATTAGCCTTTGTGTCTTTGAAATTTTTCCTAAGTATTATTAGTTATATATATTTAAGTAAATAATGAGTTAAGAATTACAGTGAACTTATTTGATTCTTTAACATATTTTCTATTTAAATTAAGACATGCAAAACTGTTATAAACATATGAATTGAAAAATTAATGATCTCAAAATCAAGTTCATCTCTTTGATATGAGATGAAATACATAAATTTGTCATTCAAGTTTCACTATATTTTAGTTGGTATATTTTTATATTTGTTTAGTATGAAAATAAAATATTAATCTTAAATAACTAATGAACAGATAAAAAGTATATGTATTTTGAAAAATTTAGAGGGATGTAAATATCCAAGTTTATTCTCTTTTATTTTGTCTTTATAAACAAATATTTATAAAATTAGTATAAGACATATAAACCATTTCTATCTAATTTTATTACTACTTTTAACTGTATAATAAATCATTATATTTCTTAATAAAACTACAGCTATTTATTCTCTATAATCCACCATAACATCTCTCAGTTTGCTAAACAATAACATATCAATGATATTTTATCAGTGATTACCAGTGCTTAAAAGCAATCCTTAGTATTTCCAGAGTACTGAGAGGTGGAACAAGCATTTTATACGTGCGCTTTTAGCTTTTTAGCCACATCATAGAGTTTACATTAACCTCTTTGTGAAGCATCTTTGTCCTAAAATTATGAACTATTTGTATTTTTAGCATATTGTAATGCTTAATAATTCATATTTCAATAACCTCCAATTGTGAAAACCACACATATTCTAACATATATCACATAGAGTTATGTAAAAGACATTACATGTAAATTTAAAAAAAAACACTTCGTTGAACTTCTGCACATCATAAAGTGATTTGTGTGGGGGGGGATGAAAATCACTTTATCATTTCTCTTTCATCTAGTGAACACATGAGTGGATAATTTTTTAATGATAAAAGCTTACATCTGGGATGAACTAAGTAAGTATGTAATGCTTCCATCCACTCACAGGACACATCAATTCCATTACAGTTGAGAAAACAAGGGCCTCAAGAGAATGAACTCAAGTTCTCATCCTTATGCTAATTAATTTTGAGAAAACATTAAAAAGCTTTGCTCAATTCATGTGTTAACATTCAAATATATTGACAGGAAATAAGCTGTTAGTATTTATCTTAATTACCATATATCAATTTTTGGAATTGCCATACACATATACACACAACATTGGAGAAACCTCCACCATAATTCAATTAGACAAGTTATTGAGTGTCTAATGTATGTGGGGTTATTAAAATGGGTGGTGGGGTCAATATGGAATTCTCCCTGTTTTCAAAAACTTTAAAATATATGTAAAAACCAGACTCAAACTTTTAAAAATTATGTAAAATATAATTTTACATAATTATATTTATGAAAATGTCCTACAATCTAGGTTTGTCCAAGGGCATGCCTCGTAGGCTTCAGTTAAGTGTGATGTTAGAACCATGCTTTGAATCTTTATAGAAATACAGAAAATAATAATTTAAAAAATCATCAATATATTTTATTATGTTTATTTCCACTTTTAAAGCACTTTTATCTTTTGAAATATTTGAAACAAAGTTTAAAATAATTTAAGTTTTATGATATAAAATTAGATAACAAGGTTAAATTATAATATTGCATGTGGCACCAGAATTATACAGTTCACATCTTCTTTTGGATAATACTAATTTACAAATGTGCAGGAAATAACCCATATTATGCAGCATATCAATAGGGGTAATCATAACTAATCATATTATCCATATTTAAAAGAAAGGCATAGGCCATTAATAATTAGATATATATTGGGAACAAAAAATATCTTGCAGGTCAATTTTAAAGCATTTTGTTTCTTCATAGAAACTGTCTCTTTATTTTATTAACTATTCACAGTCAAATATACCAGAGTGAAAACACAAGCAGAATAAAAACATGTCAGATTTGTTTCTTAAATATATGTTTTCAGTTAGGAGTAAATGTACTACTTATAAATTTCATGTGCCTTATATTCATTTTAAGAATGTTTGCCACAAAACATTTCCAATCAATTAAAAATACAATACATTAATTAGACTCTTTATATTCATCTTACTGACAAAATATATTTTGATACTTTTTCTTAAACAAAAAAATTAAGAAACACTTAAGTTTATAGAAAATGAGAAATAAAAGTAACTTTTTTGAGGTAGTATTTAAATTTCTTCAAACATAAAACATTGCTTAATACAAAACACTGACAGCAACATATTTTTAAGAAGAATTGTTTCAAATTTGGAAGTATGTAAATGTCTCTGTTTGGGCATGGGGGTTTCATGTAGGTACGTCTGTTATACAAGTGACAGCAACTGATGCAGACGACGCCAACTATGGAAATAGTGCCAAAGTGGTGTACAGCATATTGCAAGGACAGCCATATTTTTCAGTGGACCCAGAATCAGGTACAACATTTAATCTTGGCCGAACTCTTATTGTATAATACATTAAGATGCATATTAATTTAGAGATTTAAAAAATATTTTTAAACCATTATTCATTCAGTTTCATGTTTCTCTTTGTTTCCCCTTGTTATTGACTGTAAACAAATGTAAACTTTCTATTATTTACATAACTTATTAGAACCCTTAGCTCTTTAAACTTTTATTCATTGTGTTTAAATTTGAAAAACTTAAATACAAAATTTCACAGAGATTCAGCACATTATATGGTATAGAGAATACTCAAAACTTGAATGTGACAATTATCAAAATTAAACAACGATTTGTTTAATTTGTCTAAAGATTTTTGACTGAAGTTAATTTTTGTATTCAACAAAATAAATACATTGATTTAGCAAAACCCATTTCATGAACAATAGCCTATGGCAAAACTCTTCTTGTTCTGTGAATTATGTTAAGGTGGTTATGGATTGAAAGGCATATTTAAATAAACTGACATTTATGTTTATTATAATCAACTTCTGTAAAATGAATTTTGTCTAGTTTAATTTTAAAATTCAGTGATTTAATTGCAAAACTTGTGTCAACATTTTTCAAAAGGTATAATAAAAACTGCATTACCAGACATGAGCAGAGAAAATAGAGAGCAGTACCAGGTTGTTATACAGGCCAAAGACATGGGCGGCCAGATGGGAGGCCTTTCTGGAACCACCACCGTCAACATCACACTGACAGATGTCAACAACAATCCTCCTCGATTTCCACAGAGTAAGGAATGTTTCAGTGATCTCATGTCCAAAAACTTCTCGAACACACTACTAATAAAGTTTAACATTCACACTTTATACTATTAGTTTATGTGTAATGGCAAAACCACAATCCATTCCTCTACAAAAAAAAAAAAAAAAAAAAAAAAATCACAATTTCCCGCAAATAGCGATGGTGATTATTTTCATCATTTTCTGGAGTATGCAATGGGAGAAAACAAAGTATTACTCTTCTCTGGCAACTTTTAAATTAACTTTTCTAATTTTGAAGTGTTAACAGAGTTTTCCAGACATCCTTTCTCAACATTCACTATGATCATCTTAAAATGTTCCTCTGGATCTGCTTCTTGGTTAGGATTATGGGCTCTCTTGTCTGGCTACTGGATTCAAATACTGTGTCTTTCACTTGTCTTACTTCAGCTACTTTGTTTGCATGTAAAACTTACAATGCCATCTCTAATTGATTTTAAAATCAACTGTAATGGATTCTGGGTTTCAAGCGATTCTCTTGCCCCAGCCTCCTGAGTAGCTGGGACTATAGGTATGTGCCACCACGCCCAGCTAATTTTTGTATTTTCAGTAGAGTCAGGTTTCACCATGTTGGCCAGAATGGTTTCAATCTCTTGACCTTGTGATCTACCCACCTCAGCCTTTGAAAGTGCTGGGATTACAGGTGTGAGCAACCTCATCTGACTGAGACCATTGTTGAAGCACTAAGATGGCCAAGTGGAGAGTCTGGCTGACATCCATAGGAAAAGTAAACCTGTTCACCTGGATTCTGAAGGCTTCTGGTGGACGTTATCATAAGACCCAATGACTTCTCGATATTTTAAAAACATCAGTGCAGATCGGCTTATTTAGCATCATGTTTATATTTTCTTAGTGTCCCATAGAATTATGGTTTACTATGTTTGTGAGGGTGTTTTAGACATATTCAAGTTTGGTAGTATCTCTGTTAACAAGTTACAAAAATTACATCAGTTAACACCCTTTGAATTGTCATCATTTTAGGGTGGACATTAAACCATGGATGCTTTGCATTCACTGATGTCCTGCAGAAAAAGATTTCCATTCTCTGCTGAAATTTGTTATGTTGCAGTGAATAAATATATGAGGAGCCCTATTTCAAAATATTCAGTTAAAAGCTGAAATTTAAATTCTTATCACTAATCTCAATACAGTAAAACATTTTTTCAGGTCAATTAGATTTAAAATGTTTTATCGAAATTTGATTGATGGACATATTCATATGATGCAGATAAAGTTTGCCAAGAACACAAATAATAAGCCTAAATGACATAAACTTAAATTCTGCATTCATAATTCTTTATAAAGTGTATTGCTTGATGAATTCTTAATGTCTTGACATTCTATAATTCTGTTAACTATAATAATGTTAACAAAAGGTTTGGAACAGTTACAGTAATAGTAAAATACTAAGGACTAGACCCAGAGCTAAATTTATGTATTCCAAAAAATAGACCTATGTTGAATTACTGTCATTATCGTTCTTATTTCTTAGATCTGGACATCAAAGTTTAGAGAATTTAACTAACTGGCAAAGTGGTAAGAATTCAAACCCAGGCAGTTGGTTTTATATATTCATATTCTCAACCACCAAATAAACTGGAAATAATAGAGACTTTGAAGTCAGAAAGAATTAGTTTTGCATTTTCCCTTTCCCAAATCTTCAGGGTAATTTCCTTAAGGCCTGCCCCTGAAGATGATGTAGGTAAATTGATCCTTTTCGGACTAGTGTGAGGATTAAGTAAATTAGCATATGAGCCCTTTGACCTTGTATAGACTGCAGCACAGTGTAAATGTTCAAAAATATTTCTGACCTTCATTAACATTAAAATTTTCTTTTTCCTGTTGTCTCCTAAATAGGTAGCCACAAACTAAAATGCTTTTAGGGACAGCAGAATACAATATAGTGCTTGGCTGAACAGATAAAACATAGAAAAATCCATGTCCCACTAAAAGATATTAAAACTAAAAACAAACAGGCAAAGAAAAGAGGCATTGGTCTGTATGGCATTATTTTTCATTCCCAATTCAGAATAAAATAATAAATGCATTTTAAAAAAATAATTGAGTACATGTAAAAAATTTGTGATGACCATTTTGAAAGCCCCAGATGAACAGTAAATAATTGTTTTTCATGTTCTTTTAAGTCAAAAGTTCTAGATTCGTATATGATGCCTACCATCAATAGTCTAAATAATCTTCTCCGTTTTGGGGACTTACACTTCTCCTTTACAAAATGAGAGTGCTCTGCTGTTATAAATTATTTTTCCAACTTAATAAATATATAATTTTTGACAGCTTACAATTCGATAGTATAAAAACTCTCTCTACTTAAAATTAATGTGTTTAAGTGAAAAATGCAGAGGTAATGTAATAATGTTATCTAAAGATGAAATGTCAAAACAGCTCTTACTTAACTTATAGGTACGTATCAATTTAATTCTCCTGAGTCTGTACCTCTTGGAACTCATCTTGGAAGGATAAAAGCCAATGACCCTGACCTGGGGCAAAATGCAGAGATGGAATATAGCATTGCTGAAGGAGATGGTGCAGACATGTTCGATGTCATCACTGACAAGGATACACAGGAAGGGATTATAACTGTCAAACAGGTTTCTTTTCGCTGTTTTCATTTTTTTCATTGAGTGCTTTATGATTTATTTTTGTTTTTCAGTAAAGGAAAGAAAAGCCTGGGGTTTATTTTCTCCCATCTTTTACATGCTGTCTATCCTTAAGATAAGTGGGAATAGTGGTGATCTCACTTCAAACAAGTTAAATGTCTTCATCATTGGCACTTATAAACCTCAGCGGCTCATGCATACACTAGACGACAGTCAAATTAAAATTAGATAAACTTAAAGGTACTTGTTTTATATTTCTCCATAGAGGAAAAAACAGACATGCAGCTATCATTATTTCAAGTGCTTTTCAAACTACTTCCATTGTATGTGTGATGATCTATTTAAATAAATGAAACCTGAAGATACCTAGTGTTTTCTGTTGGTTGCCTCAATTTTCAATGCAGTGTGGGAGAACATTCTGAATCTTTACATGTAATAATATAGCTCAATATTGATCATTTCATATTGTTCTTATTTCACTTTTTATTTATATCTTACTTTCCACAAATGCTTAAATTTTTTAATAAAATAGAAATAATGTTTATTCTATACTTCTATTTTATTATATTTTTCCTCTGGCTATAACAGTATAACTTTAGTAATGACAATACACAATGTATAAATACATTAGATAGTACTTTCTTTACCTGTCACCAAAAAATTGAAGTATGCTACTAAATGAGACTCAATCTCAACGTGTATTTCATTATAGTAAATTGACCCTCTATAAATAAGTATGTGGTGAAACAAATACTTACAAATTTATTTTGTGTATCTATGAAGCAATAATTGAGAAAGTTATTTAAACAAAATTGCTGATATAATCAGGATTGCTGGCTATTAAAATTTGAAATCGTCTTCCATTGTCATATCTTCTGAATTATGCTAATTTCTTTCATTTAACTTCAGAATTTAGATTTTGAAAATAAAATGCTTTATACTCTAAGAGTGGACGCCAGCAACACTCACCCTGATCCACGATTCTTACACCTGGGACCTTTCAAAGACACGGCTGTGGTCAAAATATCTGTGGAAGATATAGATGAGCCTCCTGTGTTCAGTAAAGTCTCTTACTTGATAGAAGTAGATGAAGATGTAAAGGAGGGCAGCATCATTGGACAGGTTACAGCTTACGACCCAGATGTCAGGAACAATTTAATAAAGTAAGTGCTTTGAAAATATTTATGTTTTTAGAAATATAATAACCTATCATAAAAAAAGAAATATAATAATCTCACTCTACAAACTGTGTGGGGAAAAAAAGGTTGCACAATGTATAATCAAGCATAGTAATACTATCGAACTCTTCCAGACCACAAGTTCTTAGCTTGGCTGTCTGATGTGCGCTGGGTACAAGGTAGAGAGTATTATAATATTTTTCTGGAGATAATAAAACTGAGGCACCGAGTACTTAAATTATTTGCCCAATGTTTATTAGCAAAGCTGGGTTTAGAACCAGGAAGTTTAACTCCAGAGTTGATGATTTTAATTCCTTTATCGTTGGTGTAGTTCTTGTATCATTGTCCCTCTTGGTTAAATAAAAGTTCAAAAGAAAATGAAATAAATAAATTAGAAAAAAGTATGTTATCCTAGAAATAATGAAATATTTTCTTTTGAATATTGTTCATATATATAAATGTGTGTGTGTGTGTGTGTGTGTGTGTGTGTATGTACATATATATGTATATACTTTAAGTTCTGGGATACATGTGCAGAAGGTGCAATTTTGTTGCTTAGGTATACATGTGCCATTGTGGTTTCCTGCACCCATCAACTCATCATCTACATTAGGTATTTCTTACAATGCTATACCTGACCTAGTTCTCCACCCCACAACAGGTCCCTGTGTGTGATAGCCCCCTCTCTGTATCCACTAAGGCTTAACACATATCAACATTTTTGAATAATATTATGTTGGTTATACTCCCAAAACACAGAGTATTGCCAAATGGATGACATTTAAGTCAATAAGAAAGATAAAAGTATTAATTTGTATAGTATAATATCTTTCAAAATTTCAAATAACTTTTTACCATTTTATGGCTTTAAATATGCCAGAAACATAAATAAATCTCATATATTGTTCAAAGGGGAATTTAAATGTAGTTGGCGCATATAGAAATTTATGCATGGGGTGGATAATGATAGATGGATGTGTGGAGGAAAATATTGACAGTTGAAGAGATGGACAATACATTAACCTATTAAACATATGGCTAATAAATGACCTAAAATTCTACTTTGCTTAAAATTTAATTAGTTAGGGAAAATAAGTGGTTAAATTAATTTCATGTCCTTTACACATAGCAAATTAATAATCACAATACTAAATATATAACTAGTTTTCATTTTAGGACTATCCAAATATGTTAATTCACAAAGCAATTTGTTGCACTAAATATATTTTAATGATGATTTAATTTGTTGGTCAGATTAATATATTATTAAACATGTTAACCTTTGTAATTAAGAAACAGTCCATAAAATCCAATCTGGAGTTAATATTCAAAGCTGATATTAGCTTGAAAATTTGAGTTAACTTTAGGTTTATTACGTTATGATTCCCTGTTCATCTGTTTTTAAAAAATAAATTGTTAATGCCAAATTATGCATTTTGTATATTGTTTAACATCATTTTTGAAACATGACTTCTTGTTAATATTGGAGATTATTTTACTCTGGCAGAAATTTATCAGTATACATAAAATGTTTAATTTAAAATCTTCATATTGCTTAAAGTAAAACTCTTGAAGCAAAATGAAGAAGTAATCTAGTTTTCCAATTATCAATGTATATGTACTAACGTGTTCATATCCAAAGCAATGTAGATTTGTGTTTCATTGAAATGGTATATGACTGCTTGGTGTTGGTGTCTCTTGTATGCAGGCCTATTAGATAAAAGTATAAATTATTTTTAAGTTTTCTGCAGTACTGAGATGGAAATAAGCATTCATTCATTTTTTTTAAAGGATAAGGGGTTGTTCATACCACTAGCTACAAATGCTCAATAAGTGTATGTTATTGACAGTTTTTGTCCTGTTTCAAAAAAGTCATCAATGTTGGTTGTTCCTTTATTTCTCCTTAGCATTTGTTGCACCAAATGTTTATGATTGAAATCCTACATTCATTTTAAGAGTAATAGATTGTAACTTTTTTCAATGCAAACACACATTATCAGAAAATTGTAAACAATGACATTATATCAACTTAGATAATGAACTATGTTATTGCTGGACAACTGAATATTTTTGAGTCTGAATGAGACCAAATATTTATAATAATACGTGTATCTTTTCTTCATCCATCTAGCATATGTGCGTATTAGGAATTTAATAAATGTTGGGTACCTCACAAGAGGAATGATTCCCCTTCTATGTCACCAAGGGTATATGTTCGTTTATTCAGATAAGGGGTCCCACGAAGCTTTGTCAGTTCTTCAGCATTCCTTTCTAAACAAATGTTTTCATCTTCTCAGTAAGTCCTACATTAAGCAACAACATATATATTCTTTAGTCAAATTGTGGCATCAAATTAATGATATCTAGACTGTCTTAAACCTTTTGTCTGCTCTTTCTTCCATAAAATAGTGTTCATCATGTATTTAGCTCTTGCTCTGAAGTGGAAACTGTTTAGAAGTTTATATTTATTGGCTCATTTAGGCTTTATCACAATGTATAAGGCAGGCACAATTATTATCACTCCAAATTTACAGAAGAATAAACTAAGATGAAAAAAATATCAAGTAATTTTCCCTAGGACACAGTGCAAATAATTTGAAGACAACTGAGTAGAAATCAAATTTGTTATCAAATATATAGTATGTGGTTTCTCTGTGACTTGATTATGAGGTAGAAGTAATTAATATGATGCTCTTCATTTGTAGACAAATTCAGCTGATCTCAGAGGTACCAAGCAAAGCTCTCAAGGGCAAAATTATGTAGGAAGCAAAACATGGCTTTTGTCCCTAAGACTTTGGTTCAATTATTTTCCAGGACTGCAAAATGGAATTTCATAAATGCTACATATATTATCTTAGGAAACTATGGTTTAATTTCCATTCCTTTAATCGCATCATTGAGGTGTAATTGACCTGCAGTAAACCTCACAAATGTAAAGTATACGAGTATAACACTGATCTGCTTTCTTTCAATAGATTCAATTTTCTTTTCTTTTCTTTCTTTCCTTCCTTCCTTTTCTTTCTTCCCTTCCCTTTCATTCCTTCCTTCCTTTCCTTTCTTCCCTTCCCTTTCATTCCTTCCTTCCTTCTTTCCTTCCTTCCCTTCCTTTCCTTCTTTCCTTCCTTCCTTTCCTTTCTTCCCTTCCCTTTCCTTCATTCCTTCTTTCCTTCCTTCCTTCTTTTCCTTTCTTCCCTTCCCTTTCCTTTCATTCCTTACTTCCCTCCCTCCCTCCCCTTTCCTTCCTTCCTTCTTTACTTCCGTTCCTTTCTTCCCTTCCCTTTCATTTTTTTCCTTCCTTCCTTCTTTTCTTCCTTTCTTTTCTTCCCTTCCCTTTTCCTTCCTTCCTTCCTTCCTTCCTTCTCTCTCTCTCTCTTTCTTTTCTTTTCTTTCTTTCTTTTTTTTTTCTGAGATGGAGTTTCGCTCTTGGTACCCAGGCTGGAGTGCAATGGTGTGATCTGGGCTCACCTCCACCTTTGCCTTCCAAGTTCAAGCGATTCTCCTGCCTCAGCCTTCCCAGTAGCTGGGATTATAGGCATGCAACACCATGGCCAGCTAATATTTGCTTTTCTTTCTTTCTTTCTTTCTTTCTTTCTTTCTTTCTTTCTTTCTTTCTTTCTTTCTTTCTTTCTTTCTTTCTTTCTCTTTCTCTTTCTTTCTTTCTCTTTCTTTCTTTCTTTCTTTCTTTCTTTCTTTCTTTCTTTCTTTCTTTCTTTCTTTCTTTCTTTCTTTCTTTCTTTCTTTCTTTTTCTTTCTTTCCTTCCTTCTTTCTTTCTTTCTTTTCTTTCCTTTTCTTTCTTTCTTTTTGATATGGAGTTTCGCTCTTGTTACCCAGGCTGGAGTGCAATGGTGTGATCTCAGCTCATCACAACCTCCACCTCCTGGGTTCACGCAATTCTCCTGCCTCAGCCTCCTGAGTAGCTGGGATTACAGGCATGCGCCACCATGCCCAGCTAATTTTTTGTATTTTTAGTAGAGACGGGGTTTCACCATGTTGACTAGGATGGTCTTGATCTCTTGACCTCGTGATCCACCCGCCTTGGCCTCTCAAAGTGCTGGGATTACAGGCATGAGCCACCTCGCCCGACCCTAATATTTGCATTTTTAATACAGATGGGGTTTCTCCACATTGGTCAGGGTGATATTGAACACCCAAAATCTCTTGACCTCGTGATCCACCCGCCTTGGCCTCCCAAAGTGCTGGGATTACAGGCATGAGCCACCTCGCCCGACCCTAATATTTGCATTTTTAATACAGACGGGGTTTCTCCACATTGGTCAGGGTGATCTTGAACACCCAATCTCAGGTGATCAACCTGCCTAGGCCTCCCAAAGTTCCGGGATTACAAGAGTGAGCTACTGAGCCCAGCCAATAGACTGGATTTTCTAGAATTCTATGTAAATGAATCCTGTGTGTTCATTCTTGTTGAGTGCATGAATAGTTTTCTTCCTTTAATAGCTAAATGGCACTTCAATATATAAAAATATAACAATTTTCTTATTCACTCGCTTGTTAATTGCCATTTTGGATTGTTTCCAACCCTGGAATATTATATTTATACAAATATGTATGCGAGTACACATGTACACACTTTTGCACCATCGGATAGCTACAGGCTTTCATTTCTCTTTGGCAAATACCTAGAAGTGTAATGGTTGACCATACAGAAGATAAATGTTTAAGAAACTGACAGATTGTTCAAAGTAGTTGTACGATTTTAACATTTCCACCAGTATGTATGAAGGTTCTAATTGCTCCACCTTCTCACCAATACTTAGTGCAGTCAATCCCTTCAATTTTAGCTATTCAAATGAGCAGTAGTATCTCATTTTGGTTTTTATATTCCCCCATAGCTAATGACTTCAAATATTTGTCACATGTTTATATGCCACCCATATACATTCTTTGAGGAATTGTCCATTCACATATTTGTCTTTACTTATATTTTACTGAATTGTTTCTTTTTTAAACTTTCTATATTATACTTTAAGTTCTATGCAGATGGTGCAGGTTTGTTACATAGGTATACAAGTGCCATGCTGGTGGTTTGCTGCATCCATTGGCCCATCATCTACATAAAGTATTTTTCCTAATGTTATTCCCCCAACTTCCCCAATCCCCTGCTATTCCTCCCTTAGCCCCTCACCCCCCCCAGGATCCAGTGTGTGATGTTCCCCTCCCTGTGTCCATGTGTTCTCACTGTTCAACATTCAATTATTAGTGAGAACACATGGTGCCTGGTTTTCTGTTCCTTTGTCAGTTTGCTGAGAATGATGATTTCCAGTTTTATCCAGGTCCCTACAAAGGACATGAAATCTTGTTTTTTTATGGCTGCATAGTATTCCGTGGTGTATATTTGTCACAGTTTCTTTATCCAGTCTGTCACTGATGGGCATTTGTAAATCCTGATGGCTGCTGTCTTTTTTTTTTTTTTTTTTCTGAGATGTCCTGCCCAGCAAGAAGGGAATCTGCTACAGTCTGCCTGTAGAGATCTTGCTGAGCTGCCACAGTGGGCTCTGCCCAGCTTCTGTGTAAACTTTCCATTGGCTTTTTTACATGGGCAATGTTGAAACCACCTACTGGAGCCTCAGCAATGACAGGTGTTCCTCCCCCCACCAAGCTCTAACATCCTAGGTTCAGCTCAGACTGCTGTGCTGGCTGCAAGAATTTCAAGCCAGTGGAGATTAGCTTGCCAGTTTTCCTGGGGGTGGGACCACTAAGCCAGCTCACTTGGCTCCCTGGCTTTAGCTCCCTTTTTTGGGGGGAATGAGCTAGTTCTGGGATAAATGAGCAGAACGTGCAGGTTTGTTATATAGGTATACACATGCCATGGTGGTTTGCTCCACCCATTAACCTGTCACCTATATTAGGTATTTCTCCTAATGCAATCACTCCCCTGCTCCACTTCCAGTGAAAGGCCCTGGTGTGTGATGTTCCCCTCCCTGTGTCCATATGTTCTCACTGTTAACTCCCACTTATGAGTGGAACATGTGGTGTTTGGTTTTCTGTTCTTGTGTCAGTTTGCTGAAAATGATGGTTTACAGCTTCATCCATATCCCTGCAAAGGACATGAACTTATCCCTTTTATGGCTGCATAGTATTCCATGGTGTATATGTGCCACATTTTCTTTATCCAGTCTACCATTCATAGGCATTTAGGTTGGTTCCAAGTCTTTGCTATTGTGAATAGTGCTGCAATAAACATACATGTGCATGTGTCTTTATAATAGAATAATTTATAATCCTTTGGGTATATACCCAGTAATGGGATTGCTGAGTCAAATGGTATTTCTGGTTCTAGATCCTTGAGGAATCACCACACTGTCTTCAACAACGGTTGAAATAATTTACACTCCCAACAACAGTGTAAAAATGTTTCTGTTTCTCCACATCCTCTCTAGTGTCTGTTGTTTCCTGACTCTTTGATGATCACCATTCTAACTGGTATGAAATGATGTCTCATTGTGGTTTTGATTTGTATTTCTTTAATGACCAGTGATGATGAGCATTTTTTTAATGTTTATTGGCTGAATAAATGTATTCTTTTCCATGGTCTTGACAAACTGCAGACAAGGAGATTCCCTCCAGTGCCTACAGCACCAGTGCCCAGGTTTCCAGCACAAAACTGGGTGGCCATTTTAGCAACAGCAGTTTTTTTTGTTTGTTTGTTTTGTTTTTCTCATACCCCAGTGGCACCTGGAATGCCAGTGAGACAGAACTGCTCATTTCCCTATAAAAAGGGGGCCGAAGCCAGGGAGCCAAGTGCTCTGGCTTGGTGGGTCCCACCCCGATGAAGATCAGCAAGCTAAGATCTGCTGACTTGAAATTCCCACAGCCAGCGAAGCAATCTGAGCTTGACCTGAGACATTGGAGCTCAGTGGAGGGCAGGGGCATTCACCATTACTGAGGCTCGGGCAGGCTGTTCTAAACTCACTTGTGTAAACAGAGTCTCTGAGAAGTTTACACAGAAATTGGGCAGAGCTGACGGCAGCTCAGCAAGGCCTCTGGGGACAGACTGTGACTAGACTCCCTTCATGCTGGACAGGGCATCTCTGAAAAAAGGCAGCAGTCAGTCAGGGACTTTATAAGTAAAGCCCCCACCTTCCTGGGACAGAGTGCCTGGGAAAAGGGGCAGTGTGGGTTCCGCATCAGTAAACTTAAACATCCCTGCCCGGCAGCCATGAAGGGAGCAACAGATCCCCCAGCACAGTGCTTGAGCTCCCCTAAGGGACAAGCTGCCTCCTCACAGGGCTCCCTTACCCTTCACCCCTTGCTAACTGGGAGGCACATCATACAGGAGAGCTCTGGCTAACAGATGGCAGGTACCTTTTTGGTATCAGAGGAAGGAAAAGGCAGCAATCTTTGCTATTCTGCAGCACCGCCAGTTGACTTCCAGGCAAGCAGGGTCTGGAGTGGACCTCCAGCAAACTCCAGCAGACCTGCAGCAGAGTGGCCTGTTAGAAAAGTTGATTCTTTATTATTGAAGTTGGTTATACTGGATGCAATTCTTTATCTGATACATGCTTCACAATTCTTTTTTTCTACCAGTCAATGGCTTTAATTTATATTCCTTTAAACTGACTTTCAGTAAATGAAGGTTCTTCATTTTAATGAAATATAATTTATCAACTTTTATAATGGATGAAGATTTTACTGTCTAATTCAAGGCAATATTGTATTTATTGTATATCATAGTTATAAATATAGATATAGATCTTTGATCAATTTTAAGTTTATGTTGTATGTGGTGTGTGGTATGGATCAAAGTTCTTTTCTTTTTTGTATTTGGTAATATCCTATTTTCAACAATTTTTTTTGTTGAAATGACTACCATTCCTCCACTGAATTATTTATATACTTTTGTTGCATGTATGAATCTATCTCTGGGCATCTTTTTTACTCCAATTCACTATTTGTCTATGTCTACAAAAATACATTTTGTGTAGCTTTATAAAAAACCATGAAAGGAGGTTGTTTTTGTCATTTAATGTATTTTTCTGTTTTACAGTTGTCAGTTTTTCTAGGACCCTTGCATTTTGATATGCCAATTTCTACAAAAGCGTCCACTGGGATTTTACTGAGACTGTGTTTAGTCTGTAGATAAATGTAGGCAGAATTGATATTATAATAATATGGAGTATATTAACTCACAAATGGCACATATCTCTCCACTCATTTTAGAATATCTGTTCATATTCTTTGTCCACTTCTTGATTCTTTTTTCCTTATAAATTTGTTTAAGTTCCTTGTAAATTCTGAATATCAGCCTTTGTCAGATGGATCAATAGCAAAAATTTTCTCCCATTCTGTAGGTTGCCTGTTCACTCCAATGATAGTTTCTTTTACTGTGCAGAAGCTCTTTAGTTTAATTATATTCCATTTGTCAGTTCTGGCTTTTGCTGCCGTTGCTTTTGTTGTTTAAGTCATGAAGCCTTTGCCCATGACTATGTGCTAAATGGTATTGCCTAGGTTTTCTTTGAGGATGGTTTTAGGTCTTACATTTATGTAATCAATCCATCTTGAGTTAATTTTTTAATAAGGTATAAGAAAGTGGTCCAGTTTCAGTTTTCTGTATATGGCTAGCTAGTTTTTCCAACACCATTTATTAAATAGGGAATCCTTTCCCTATTGCTGGCTTTTGTCAGGTTTGTCAAAGATCAGATGGTTGTAGATGGGTGACGTTATTTCTGAGAGAGACCTCTGTTCTGTTCCACTGGTCTATATGTATGTTTTGGTACCAGTACCATGCTATTTTGGTTACTGTAGTCTTGAAGTATAAAGTCAGGTAGCATGATGCCTCCAGCTTTATTCTTTTTGCTTAGGAATGTCTTGGCTATATGGGCTCTTTTTTGGTTCCACATGAAATTTAAAGTCTTTTTTTCCAATTCTGTGAAGAAAGTCAATGGTAGCTTGATGGGGGGTAGCATTTAATGTATTCATTACTTTGGGCGGTATGGCCATTTTCATGCTATTGATTCTTCCTATCCATGAGCATTGAATATTTTTCCATTTGTTTATATCTTCTCCTATTTCCTTGAGCAGTAGTTTGTGGTTCTCCTTGAAGAGATCCTTGAAAACCCTTGTAAGTTGTATTCCTAGGTATTTTATTCTCTTTGTAGCAATTATGAATGGAGATTTGCTCATGATTTGGCTCTCTGTATATTTTTGGGTATAAAAATGCTTATGAATGGAGATTTGCTCATGATTTGGCTCTCTGTATATTTTTGGGTATAAAAATGCTTATGATTTTTACATATTGATTTTGTGTCTTGAGACTGTTGAAGTTACTTATCAGCTTAAGGAGATTTGGGGCTGAGAAAATGGGGTTTTCTAAATATACAATACATCTGCAAAGAGAAACTGTTTGACTTTCTTTCTTCCTATTTGAATACCCTTTGTTTCTTTCTCTTGCCTGATTGCCCTGGCCAGAATTTCCAAGACTATGTTGAATAGGAGTGGTGAGAGAGGACAATCCTCCTCTTTTCCTGGTTTTCAAAGGAAATGCTTCCTGCTTTTGCCCATTCAGTATAATATTAACTGTGGGGTTGTCATCAGTAGCTCTTACTATTTTGAGATATGTTTCATCAGTACATAGAGTATAAAGAGTTTTTAGCATGAAGGGTTGTTGAATTTTGTCAAAGGTTTTTCTGCATCTGTTGAGATAATTATGTAGTTTTTGTCATTGGTTCTGTTTATGTGATGGATTACATTTATTGATTTGCATATGTTGAACCAGCCTTGCATCCCACTGATGAAGCTGACTTGATCATGGTGGATAAGCTTTTAGATGTGCTGCTGAATTCAATTTGCCAGTATTTTATTGAGGATTTTTGCATAGGTGTTCATCAGCGATATTTGCCTGGAATTTTCTTTTTTTTGTTATGCCTCTGCCAGGTTTTGATATCAGGATGATGCTGGCCTCATAAAATGAGTTAGGGAGCAGTCCCTCCTTTTCTATTGTTGGGAATAGAAATCCTTTTTCAGAAGGAATGGTACCAGCTCTTCTTTGTCTCTCTGGTAGAATTTGGCTGTGAATCTGTTTAGTTCCGGTCTCCTTTTTGTTGGGAGGCTATTACTTACTGCCTCAATTTCAGAACTTGTTATTGGTCAATTCAGGGATTTGACTTCTACATGGTTTAGTGTTGGGAAAATGTATGTGTCTGGAAATTACCCATTTCTACTAGATTTTCTAGTTTATTTGCACAGAGGTGTTTATAATATTCTTTGATGGTAGTTTGTATTTCTATGGAATCAGTGGTGATAGCCCCTTTATTATTTTTTATTGTGTCTACTTGATTCTTCTCTCTTTTCTTCTTCATTAGACTGCCTAGCAGTGTATCTATTTCTTTTTAAAAGACCAGCTCCTGGATTCATAATTTTTTTGAGGGATTTTTTATGTCTCTATCTCTTTCAGTTCTGCTTTAATCTTAGTTATTTATTGTCTTCTGCAAGCTTTTGAAATCGTTTTTTCTTGTTTCTCTAGTTCCTTTTTTTTAATTTTAATTTTTATCGCATTTTAGGTTTTGGGGTGCATTTGAAGAACATGCAAGAATTTTGTATAGGTACACACATGGCAGTGTGATTTGCTGCCTTCCTCCCCATCACCTATATCTGGCATTTCTCCTCATGGCATCTCTCCCCAACTCCCAACCCCACACTGTCCCTTCCCTATTTCCACTGAACAGATCCCAGTGTGTGATGCTCCCCTCCCTGTGTCCATGTGTTCTCATTGTTCAACACACACCTAAGAGTGAGAACATGTGGTGTTCGATTTTCTCTTCTTGTGTCAGTTTGCTGAGAATTATGGTTTCTAGTTTCATCCATGTCCTGATAAAGGACATGAATTCATCATTTTTGATGGCTGCATAATATTCCATGTTGTATATGTGCCACATTTTCCCCATCTGGTCTCTCACTGATGGGCATTTGGGTTGGTTCCAGGTCTTTGCTATTGTAAACAGTGCTGCAATGAACATTTGTGTGCATGTGACCTTATAGTAGAATGATTGATAATCCTTTGGATATATAGCCAGTAATGGGATTTCTGGGTCAAATGGAATTTCTAGTTCTAGGTCCTTGAGGAATCGCCACACTGTCTTCCACAATAGTTGAACTAATTTACACTCCCACCAACAGTGTAAAAGGGTTTCCATTTCTCCACATCCTCTCCAGCATCTGTTATCTCCAGATTTTTTTAATGATCTCCTTTCTAACTTGCATGAGTTGGTATCTCAATGTAGTTTTGACTTGCATTTCTCTAATGACGAGTGATGATGAGCATTTTTTCATATGTTTGTTGGCCTCATGTATGTTTTGTTTTGTAAAAAGTCTGTTCATATCTTTTGCCCACTTTTGAAGGGGCTTGTTTTTTTCTTGTAAATCTGTTTTAGTTCTTTGTGGATTCTGGATATCAGCCCTTTGTCAGACGGGTAGACTGCAAAAATATTTTCCCATTCTGTTGGTTTCTGATTCACTCTAATGACTGTTTCTTTTGCTGTGCAGAAGCTGTGGAGTTTGGTTAGGTCCCATTTGTCTATTTTTGCTTTTGTTACCAATGCTTTTGGTGTTTTGGTCATGAAGTCCTTGACTACGCCTATGTCCTGAATGGTTTTGCCTAGATTTTCTTCTAGGGATTTTATAGTGTTAGGTCTTGTGTTTAAGTCTTTAATCCATCTGGAGTTAATTTTAGTGTAAGGTGGCAGGAAGGGTTCCAGTTTCTGCTTTCTGCATATGACTAGCCAGTTTTCCCAACACCATTTATTAAACAGGGAATCCTTTCCCCATTGCTTGTTTTTGTCGGGTTTGTCAAAGATTGGATGGTTGTAGATGTGTTGTGTTGCCTCCAATGCCTCTGTTCTGTTCCATTGGTTTATATCTCTGTTTTGGTAACAGTAGCATGCTGTTTTGATTACTGTAGCCTTGTAGTATAGCTTGAAGTCTGGTAGTGTGATGCCTCCCACTGTGTTCTTTTTGCTTAGAATTGACTTGGCTAAGTGGGCTCTCTTTTGGTTCTATATGAAGTTTAAGGTGTTTTTTTCCAATTCTGTGAAGAAGGTCATGGGTAGCTTGATGGGGATAGTGTTGAATCTGTAAATTACTTTGAGCGAATGGCCATTTTCAGGATATTGATTCTTCATAACCATAAACATGGAATGTTTCTCCATCTGTTTGTGTCCTCTCTTATTTCATTGAGCAGTGGTTTGTAGTTCTCCTTGAAGAGGTACTTTAATTTCTTTGCTAGTTATATTCCTAGGTATTTTATTCTCTTTGTAGCAATTGTGAATGGCAGTTCATACTTGATTTGGCTCTCTTTAAGTCTGTTATTTGTGTATAGGAATACTTGTGATTTTTGCACATTGATTAAAAAAAAACTCAAAAGCTAGCAGAAGACAAGAAATAACTAAGATCAGAGAAGACATGAAGGAGATAGAGACACAAAAAAACCCTTCAAAAAATCAGTAAATCCAGGAGCTGATTTTTTTAAAAGATCAACAAAATAGACAGACCACTAGCCAGATTAATAAAAAAGAAAAGAGAGAATAATCAAATAGATGCAATAAAAAACAATAAAGGGGAGATCACCACAGATTCCACAGAAACACAATCATCAGAGATTGTTACAAACAACTCTATGCACATAAACTAGTAAAAATGGAAGAAATGAATAAATTCATGGACACTTGCATCCTCCTAAGCGTAAACCAGGAAGAAGTCAAAACCCTGAATAGACCAATAACAGGGTCTGAAGTTGAGGCAGCAATTAAGAGCCTACCACACACAAAAAAAAAAGGTCCAGATGGGTTCACAGCCAAATTCTACCAGACATACAAGGAGGAACTGGTAGCATTCCTGCTGAAACTATTCCAAACAATCCAAAAAGAGGGAATCCTTCCCAAATCATTTTATGAGACCAACATCATCCTGATACCAAAACCTGGCAGAGACTCAGCAAAAAAAGAAAATTTCAGGCCAATGTCCATGATGAACATAGATGCAAAAGTCTTCAATAAAATACTGGCAAACCGATTGCAACAGCACATCAAAAAGCTTATCCATCATGACCAAGTAAGACTCATCCCAGGGATGCAAGCCTGGTTCAACATATGCAAGTTTATAAACATAATTCACCACATAAACAGAACCAAAGACAAAAACCGCATGATTATCTCAATTGATGCAGAGAAGGCCTTTGACAAAATTCAACAGCACTTTATGCTAAAAACCCTCAATAAATTAGTTATTGGTGTAATGTATCTCAAAATAATAAAAGCTATTTATGACAAACCAACAGCCAATATCATACTGAATGGGCAAAAACTGGAAGCATTCCCTTTGAAATCTGGCACTAGACAAGGATACCCTCTCTCACCCCTCCTATTCAATATAGTATTGGAAGTTCTAGCCAGAGCAATCAGGCAAGAAAAAGAAATAAATGGTATTCAAATAGGAAAGGAGCAGGTCAAATTGTCTCTATTTGCAGACGACATGATTGTATATCTCGAAGACCCCGTTGTCTCAGCCCAAAATCTCCTGAAACTGATAAACAACTTTAGCGAAGTCTCAGGATACAAAATCAATGTGCAAAAATCACAAGCATTCCTATACACCAATAACAGACTTAAAGAGAGCCAAATCAACAACGAACTGCCATTCACAATTTTAGTTCTGTTAATTGCAATGTTCGGGTGTCAATTTTAGATCTTTCCCACTTTCTCCTGTGGGCATTTGGTGCTATAAATTTCCCTCTAAACAGTGCTTTAGCTGTGACCCAGAGATTCTGGTATGTTGTATCTTTGTTCTCATTGGTTTTAAAGCACTTATTTATTTCTGCTTTAATTTTGTTATTTACCCAGTAAGTAAATAAGTTATTCCATAGCAGCTTGTTCAGTTTCCTTGTGTGGTTCTGCATAAGTTTCTTAATCCTGAGCTGTAATTTGATTGCACTGTGTTCTGAGAGACAGTTTGTTATGATTTTCATTCTTTTGCATTTGCTGAGGAGTGTTTTACTTCTAATTATATGGTCAATTTTAGAATAAGTGTGATGTGGTGCTAAGGAGAATGTATATTCTGTTAATTTGAGGTGGAAAGTTCTGTAGATGTCTCTTAGGTTTGCTTGGTCTGGAGCTGAGCTAAGTCCTGAATATCCTTGTTAATTTTCTCTCTTGGTGATCTGTCTAATATTGACAGTGGGATGTTGAAATCTCCTACTGTGTAGGATTTTTTGTGTAGGATTTTAAGTCTCTTTGTAGGTCTGTAAGAACTTGCTTTATGAATCTGGGTGCTCCTCTATTGGGTGCATGTATATTTAGGATAACAAGCTATTCTCGTTGCATTGATCCCTTTACCATTATGCAATGCCTTTCTTTGTCTTTTCTTGATTCTTGATCTTTGTTGGTTTAAAGTCTGTTTTATCAGAGACTAGTATTGCAACCTCTGCTTCTTTTTTTTTTTTTTTCTTTCCATTTGTTTGGCAAATATTCCTCCATCCCTTTATTTTGAGCCTAAGTATGTCATTGCACTGAGATGGGTCTTCTAAATACAGTACACTGATGGGTGTTGACTCTTATTTAATTTGCCAGATTGTATCTCTTAATTGGGTAATTTAGCCCATTTACATTTAAGGTTAATATTGTTATGTGTGAATTTGATCCTGTAATTATGACGTTAGCTGGTTATTTTGCACTTTATTTGATACAGTTTCTTCAGAGTATTGATGGTCTTTATAATTTGCTATGTTTTTGCAGTGGCTAGTAGCAGTTTTTCCTTTCCATGTCTAGTGCTTCCTTCAGGAGCTCTTGCAAGGCAGGCCTGGTGGTGACAAACTCTCTTAGCATTTGCTTGTCTGTCAAGGATTTTATTTCTCCTTTGCTTATGAAGCCTACTTTCTCTGGATATGAAATTCTGGGTTAAAAATTCTTTTCTATAAGAATATTGAATATTGGCCCCCACTCTTTTCTGGCTTGTAGAGTTTCTGCACAGAGATCCACTGTTAGTCTAATGGGCTTCCCTTTGTAGGTAACCCCGACCTTTCTCTCTGGCTTCCCTTAACATTTTTTCCTTCATTTCAACCTTGGTGAATTTGATGATTATGTGTCTTGGGGTTGCTCTTCTCAAGAAGTATCTTTGTGGTGATCTCTGTATTTTCTGAATTTGAATGTTGGCCTATCTTGCTAGGTTGGGGAAGTTCTCCTGGATGATATCCTGAAGAGTGTTTTCCAACTTGGTTCCATTCTCCCCATCATTTCAGGTACACAGATCAAATGTAGGTTGGGTCTTTACACATAGTCCCATTTTCTTGGAAGCTTTGTTCATTCTTTTTTATTCTTTTTTCTGTAATCTTGTCTTCATGCTTTATTTCATTAAGTTGAGCTTCAATCTGTGATATTCTTTCTTCTGCCTGATTGATTTGGCTATTGATACTTGTGTATGCTTCATGAAGTTTTCATGCTATGTTTTTCAGCTCCATCAGGTCCTTTATGTTCTTCTCTAAACTGGTTATTCTAGTTAGCAATTCCTCTAACTTGTTGTTCAAGGTTCTTAGCTTCCTTGCATTCGGTTAGAACATGTTCCTTTAGCTCAGAGAAGTTTGTTATTACCCACCTTCTGAAATCTACTTCTGTCAATTTATCAAACTCATTCTCCAGCCAGTTTTGTCTCTTTGCTTATGAGGAGTTGTGATCCTTTGGAGGAGAAGAGGTGTGCTGGTTTTTCCTCATCTTTGTGGATTTATCTACCTTCTGTCTTTGATGTTGGTAGCCTTTGGATGGTGTTGTTTTGTGGATGTCATTTTTGATGATGTTGATGCTATTCCTTTCTGCTTGTTAGTTTTCATTCTAATAGTAAGGCCCCTCTTCTGCAGGTCTGCTGGAGTTTGCTCCAGACCCTGTTTGCCTGAATATCACCAGTGGAGGCTGCAGAACAACAAAGATTACTGCCTGTTTCTTCCTCTGGAAGCTTTGTTCCAGAGGGGCACCTGCCAGACGCCAGCCAGAGCTCTTCTATATCAGGTGTCTGTCAACCCCTGCTGGGAGATGTCTCCAAGTCAGGAGGCATAGGGGTCAGGGACTCACTTGAGGAGGCAGTCTGTCCCTTAGCAGAGCTCCAGCGCTGTGCTGGGAGATCCACTGCTCTCTTCAGAGCTCTCAGGCAGAAATGTTTAAGTCTGCTGAAGCTGTGCCCACAACTGCCCCTTACCCCAGGTGCTTGGTCCCAGGGAGACAGGAGTTTTATCTGTAAGCCCCTGGCTGAGGCTGCTGCCTTTCTTTCAGAGATGCCCTGCCTGTAGGGGAGGTAACTAGAGAGGGGTTTACAAATGTTTTTATAATATTTTTCTATTGTATTATTTTTTGTTCTTTATTATTTAGGGGTTTTATTTATTCTTTTCTGTTTTTTCAATTTGCAAGTTAGAGTTATTTATTCAAGACATAGTATTTTTCTAATATGCACATCATAGTAATGTAAATTTCCTTCTAAGTATAGCTTTAGCCATTTTTCATGACATTCTGATATTAATAAATGTACTCCATTTTTAAATTACTGTTTTTTTTTTTTGTTGTTGTTTAAACATTACTTGTATAATAGGCACATAGGTGGGTCTTGCTTTAGAACCTAATTTAACATTCTGTGACTTTACATTGAAATGTTCAAACCACTTATATTTAATGTGATTATTGATACTGTTACATTTAATTATCATTTTGCTGTTTGTTTTCTGATTTTTCCATCTCTTATTGGTTTCCTCTTTTTTATTGTTTGCCTTCTATGGGCTAATACAGTATGTTTCATTCTATTTTATTTCTTTTTTGGTTTATCACTCTTCTTAAAAAGTTTTGCTGAATGTAGACTTTTTGATTGAGTGTTTCTTATCAGTACAGTAAAGATTTTGCTGTGCTCTTAAATTTGTTTCTATCTTTGTTAGTTTACTTGTTTCTCAGAATGCTTTTAATTTTGTCACTAGTTTTGAGCAGTTTAATTATTATGTGCCTTACTCTAGTATGCTTTATATCTTTTTCACTTAGAGTTAACTGAGCCTCTTCAATTCTGATTGTATACCTTTTCTTAAACTTAGAACATTTTTGGTAGTTGTTTCTTCAATACATTTTGCCCTACCCTCTTCTCCTTAAAAGAATTTAAGTATGATTATATCAGTTTTCTTAAAGGTATAACACTGTTCATTGGGTCTCTCTTTTTTTTTTTTTTTTTTTCATTCTTTTCCTTTTTCTCATTTTGAATCTATTCAATGACATTTTGAATTTTCTTTTGAGGACAAAAAGGAAAAGAATAAAATAATTAATGCATCTCCATCATGAATATGAAAATGAAGATTCATCTTCATCTACAAGTTCACTAATTATTTTTCTGCCACATCTTATCTGCTTTAATTTCATGCAGAGTATTTTTGAATCCTTGATTTGTAGTCTTTTCTATAAAGGTTCTTTAATATACTATATATATTATACATAGTAAGGTATATATATATGCTTTTAAACATGCATCTCATTAGCATACCTATTAACTTTTAAAATATCATATTTAATTCTGTCAATGGTGTTATTTGGGGGGTTTTTAAACTAATACATATTTATTTGAATTCACATTTTTCTGCTTCTTTCCCTTTCTGTAATTTCTGATTGGATTACAGATACTGTGGGTTTTATTAGATTCAGTGCTAAATAGCTTCACAGTCTAATAAATATTATCAAGTTTTGCTCTTTTTTAAAACAACTTAATTCTTTTGAATCTTGGTTTTGTAGCAAAACTTAATCTTGGACTAATTTTGAACCATTAATCAAGCAGTACATTTCTGAATAGTCTACCAAAAGTCTTGCAAATTATAAGGTTTTCTACTTTGACTGGTAATGACTAGTGCCATTCCCAGTTCATACCTTTTTCTCCCTCTAATCCTTGTGATTGGTTATCTCTGTCATTTCTTGTTTCCTGTTCCATCCATTTTCTCATGTGTACACAGCTGAAAAGTCGAGGGAGATTCTTTTTAGCTTATAATGGTTCTCTCTGTTACTTCTTCCTGCAAACTTTAGCTACTTTAGTCTCTGTGGACTCAGCCACATCTCCTCTACTCAGGAGACTGGCAAACTCCACCTGTGTCCCCACATCCTGCTTTATGAAAACCCTATTCAGACAGCCCAATGGGAAAGTGTTAGGGATTACCTCATTTCTTTCCTTTCTCTCAGGGATGATTGTCTTGTTTTCTTATGTCCAGTACTTTAAGAATTATTTAATGTATTTTGTCTGATTTTTTTTACTTTAGTATTATGGTAAATCCAGCACTGTATACATCTTTGCCAAAAGAGGAAGCTAGAGAAAATTATTTTTTAACATGTCCATGCTTACATAATTGTAGTAATTCATTTTAGAAAACATGGATGACACAGGAAATTTTGTAGCTTATAAGACCACTACAATTCTCTGCTCAGTAGCTACTCTAGTGTTATTTTACTGCATTCCACTGAATATTCCATCTTTCAAAGATTTTGTCAGTCTGCTATCTCACTTTTATATGATTTAATTCATTATATATATGTCTAAAGATTTTTAAAATTGTATTTGGTAATGTAATTAAACTCTTATTCTTCTATTGTATAAATATATCATGTATATTATACATCATCAATAAATGTATATACAATCTATACATACTCACACATATACTTGTGTGTATATTGTGTGTTATATATAACCTCCCCCATATGTGATAATTTCCTGGGGCTATCATTTCTCATTCAAAGACTGATAGTAAAATATGGCAACCTTGCTTCCCAGTGTTTAAAAACAGCTGAATAAAAGTTCAATTTAGGGAAGGAGCAGGAGCTCACGCCTGTAATCCCAGCACTTTGGGAGGCCAAGGCAGGCAGATCATGAAGTCGGAGGTCAAGATCAGCCTGGCCAACATGGTGAAACCCCATCGCTCCTGAAAATGCAAAAAACTAGCTAAGCTTGGTGGTGGGCACCTGTAATCCCAGCTTCTCAGGGGGCTATGACAGGAGAATCGCTTGAAACTGTAAGGCAGAGGTTGCAGTGAGCCAAGATCATGCCACTGCACTCCAGCCTGAGTGAAAGAGTAAAACTTTTTCATAAAAAAAAAAAAAAAAAGTTCAGTTTAAAAGTCTTCCAGAAATCTTTGTTTTGTATAGGGTACTCAAGTCCTGGAAATAATCCATTATAATTTCACATGTAACATCTCAAGAATTATTATAAGCAGAAGAAACATGTTGAGAGACCAAATTAATCTCAAATTATATTCTTCAGTTGGTACTACCAATTCTGCCAGTTTATGAGGTCATACCTGAAAACATAGCATAGAGGATGTTTCCTGTTAGTGCATATAAAATGTATGCAAAAAAGCTTTAGATATCCAATTATAGTGTGAAGAAAAATGAGCAATAATTCACCAAGAATGTGACATTGTAGAATGGGACTGTTTTGTTTGCTGTGATCAAATTTAGAAGGATGACTGATCTCAGTGTTGAAATAGGCGATGATAAGCATCACAGAGAAACATTTTTCCAGGGAAAGATTGGGAACTAATTCTCATCCACGATTAAATCTGTTCATCAAATATATTTTCTGAAATACATCTGCCACTTGCAACATGAGATTATGGTTACAATTAGCAGCTGCTGTCAGCTCTGCTTCACCTCATTAGTAATCATGGATCTCCAAAGTTATAGGGTTGATTATAGCTTTACAAAAACTGAAAGAACATGTTGCCTCATTTCACACCTATTTTATGCTTAACATATTTAAAGTTCAATGATTTTTAAAAGAAATCCTTTCTACGGCTGTGGAATTGAAAAGTAACAAAACAAACTTTCTGGTGAGAGACTTAATCATGTCTCAATAAAATGTCCATGACTTCAGAATAAACTGGAATAAATGTGTAAGTGCATTCCTCTATAGAGCTGCTTCTCTCATATTTGCTTGATTTTATTGCAAGAGGTAAAATCATAATAATCTAACAGTAATATCACTAATCTCTGTAAAAAAGATTTAAACTTTTTCAAATGAAATTAAAAATAATGTCATTGTATAGCTAATACTTAATTCATTTTTGAGAGGTAATGAAGGTTGGATAGGTCACAGCTATAAGAAACAAGTTTATGGAGCACAGTAGCTGGAAAGTAAAATGACATCCTAGCTAAATTGACCTAGTCAGTGGAAGAAATACATGGAATCTCATAGAGAAAAAGGAATGTATTCTTGACATACATAGCATATTACTCATTTGTTCTGGTGTCTGTAATTTAGTTTAAATTATTTGTGCTAGGTAAAAAAATATATATATATAAAATATATATATATATCTGACACATGCTTGACTTTTAATGGTAGAACATAAAAATACAAAGAGCAAACAAGAAAAATGAAAAGCAGAGTTCAGCTTCTGTGGGAAGAGAGCTCTTGTGCTCTCTTGCACATGTTATTTGATGCCTATATGATTGCATCCTGTCTCTGCAGAAAGTATTCATACAAAAAATTTATGACAATGGCCTTTTGTAAACTTATTGTCCAAATTCAATGCGAGGAGATCAATAAAATACTGTTGTCATAATAGGCCATCTGCTGGAACATAGAGATAGCTTTGTTCTGTGCGGAGGGTTTATCAGGCTCTTTCTGGTCATTTGTGGTAATCCAATGTATTTATTATTAATAAGTAAATCAGAATGTCCTATTCTGTGTTGAAAATAGATATTTGGCTGCTAAATAAAAGAAAATTATCTCTGAGCTTTGACAAATTGTGAGACATCATTTGCACTGGAAACAAAAATCTGAATATAGACCTGGAGGTTGGCAACGTCAAAGTTAAAAGTGAGCTATTTCTGTATCATTAGAGAGTTTCCTACATGGATTCTTAAGGTGAAAAACAGTGCCCTTCAAGGTTGTACCTAAGATTAGTGTGGTCAGAAACCCAAATCTATTTTGATCCTGAAGAAAGATACAAATATGTCAAAGTTTGACTTTTATCATGTTGCACTTGTTAGCTGTTCCTCGATCATAGAAATATCATAGAAATCTCTAGGCCAAACTCAAGGGCAACTAGCAATTAGCACAAAGGAAAATTTAATTTCCTCTCTGATCTTCAATGGAAACAGTAGGAAAAAATCCAAGAACTATTCAGACATAAGCAGGCAATGGTTAACTGTTGACATTTCCAACAATAGAGAGAAATATTTACAGGTCAATGTTATGAATTGAGCTTCATTCAATGCACAGATGTAGTTCTGTTCTTTTACTTTCACTTTCTTTTTGTACATTTTAGGTTTATTTTAGAATTTGTGTAGCTAAGGCAAAAATACATTTTTATTGTTCCAATGGCTTTCTTTGCTTTTATCTCAAAAACCTTGTAATAGTGATTTGGTTCCAACATCAATAAAGCCCACATCAGGAATTGTAAGAGAGTTGAAATCTATAGATAGGAAACATAATATTTTGTTTCATGTTAGCACAACTGGAAATAGAGATTAAAAAGAAAAATTTCAATATAACTTGCATGCTCAGTTTTACTACATTGTTATTTTACAAATCAGATCTCTCTCTGATAATAGTCTTACAAAGGATTGTTAGCTAAAAGCCAACATGGCTTCTGCTTCCAGAAAACAATAAAATGAAATAAAATGTTTCTGGAAGCAGAAGCGTCTGTTGCCAGGCTGAAGTGAAGTGGTGTGATCTCGGCTCACTGCAACCTCCACCTCCTGGGTTCAAGTGATTCCCTGCCTCAGCCTCCTGAGTAGCTGAGACTACAGGTGCCTACCACCACACTCAGTTAATTTTTGTATTTTTTGTAGAGATGGGGTTTCACATGTTGACCAGGATGGTTTCGATCTCTTGACCTTGTGATCTGACAACCTTGGCCTTCCAAAGTGCTGGGATTACAGGTGTGAGCCACTGAGTCTGGCATAAATGATTGTGCCTAAATTCTTTTTATAACACCTTGTGGAAAGATTACAATAACGATTACTGAACATCTTGAGGGAATACTATCATTTCCATGTAGTTCTGTTGTGGATTGCAGAATCCTACTGAATGACAAAAGGGAGATGATGGAACTATTGCCATGTACTGGGAGTGAAGTAGAACCCGAGACCAACTATATGAAGTTTTTTTAGCCATTCCACCATTGAGATATGACACCCAATAACTTTTTTTCCATGGCCCAAATACTTTATTTGAAGTAGTATCTGTGACTCTGAAATATTATTTTATAAAATACAGCAGAAAGTAAATTAAGCAAACATCTTTATGTACTGTATTAAATTGTTAAAATTATGATCAGACACAAGTTTACTTAATAGATCCCTTAGGTTCAACATAATTCTCAAACAACAATAGATTAAATGGTTATATCCTGGCTGGGCATGGTGCCTCAGGCCTGTAATCCCAGCACTTTGGGAAGCCAAGGCTGGTGGATCACTTGAGGTCAGGAATTCCAGACTGGTCTGACTAACATGGAGAAATCCCGTCTCTACTAAAAATGCAAAATTAGCTGAGCAAGGTGGTGCATGTCTGTAATCCAAGCCACTCGGGAGGCCAAGGCAGGAGAATCGCTTGAACCTGGAGGGCTGATGTTGTGGTGAGCCAAGATGGTGGCATTGTACTCCAGCTTGGGCAGGAAGAGCAAAACTCCATCAAAAAAAAAGAAGGATGTCCTTCAATAAACAATTTAAACAACAACAACAACAACAAAAACAAAATACAGTTGAGGTTAATGTATGTTCACCCAATAATTAAAAAATTGTCAATACTTCATAATGTTTCAAAACCGAAATATCTATCAATTATGTTTGCCAAAGTCAGTGCCAAAACATGAATATATTAAAGATTTATAATGGGAACTGTGACTTTCCAATTCATTTGATGAAAAAGAAGTTCATAATAAGATAAGATGCCTCTGATAAGATACCAAGAATAATGAGCACTAGGAGCTGATTAACCTGTTAATTGTCCTTCATTGCTTTTCCTGTTTCTGTTCTTATTCTAATCACTTTATCTCATAGTCTAAAACTGCTATATTAAAACCTAGTCTGTGGAGCTAGAGCATAGGATTCATTTAAGAGTTTGTTAGAAATGCACAATCCCAGCTCCCACCCCTGAGCTATTGAATCAAACTTATTCATAGGTGATTCACCTAAATGTTAACGTTTGAGAAGCACTCACTTTTTGATATGGCTCAATTAAAGGCTCTGCAACAGAAATCTCAAAAAGATGTAAAAAATTAGCTAGTATGGCATAACATGGTCTGATGTAACTGAAGGACTGTCTTGTAAATTAATCTTTTCTAAAATTTATCTTTTAAGTATATATTAGATTTCAATTGCTTCCACACACACAAAATACTATACATGTGTTATGTTACAGATAGGTGTGAACTTCTGTAGGTCAGAAGTTCAGTATGAGTCTCACTGGGCTAAAGTCAAGGCGCCGGTGTGAACAGGCCATTTTCTTTCTGCAGATTCCAGCCAGGGAATTGTTTCCTTGATCATTCAGGTCGTGATCAGTCAGCTTCCTTGCAGTTGTGTGTGCAAGGCCCCTGTTTTCTTACTCGTTGTCAGATTAAGGACCATCCTCAGTTTCTAGAAGCTGCCTACATTCATTGTTTATTTGTTTGTGACTCCTTTCCTTCAGCTTTAAAGCCAGCAGCAATGGGACAAGTACTTCTCATTCTCCAAGTCTCTTCTCTTTTTCTCTTCTGTTTCATCTCTCTAAACCAATTTTCTGCCTTCCCATGCCATTTTTTGTTTGTTTGTTTGTTTGTTTGTTTGTTTTTGAGATGGAGTCTTGTTCTGTCACCCAGGCTAGAGTGCAGTGGTGCTGTCTCAACTCACTGCAACTTCTGCCTCCCAGGTTCAAGCGATTCTCATGCCGCATCCTCTGGAGTAGCTGAAACTATAGGGTCCCACCACGACACCCCGCTAATTTTGTAATAGACATGGGGTTTCTCCACGTTGGCCAGGCTGGTCTGGAACTCCTGACCTCAAGTGATCCTCATTGGCCTCCCAAAGTGCTGGGATTACAGGCTTGAGCCGCCATGCCTGGCCTTCCCCTTCAACTTTTAAGGGTTCATAGGATTAAACCAGGCACATCGTGATAATCAGGGATAATCCCCTGTATCAGTGTTTTTAACCTTAATCACATCTGCAAAGTTACTTTTGAGGGGTAAGACAAAATCTTCACAGGTTCTGGGGATTAGGGTATAGACATCTTAGGGAGAAGAGATATTATATTGCCAACTGCAGAGTGATACAAAGCTTACAACGACGTCTTCCATATACAGCCCTAATGAGAAAGTTACAGAACTCTCTGGTGATACGACATTTCATTTTGATTTGAAATAAATTGGAGGGATAGATGGAGGGAAGACCTGTATTCAGCTGGATATTTCTTGAATAAAAAGCCATTCATGAGCTATGTATTTTATAATAGTCTTCTCTATATTCACTTATAGAGGACTCTGGACACAGTTATGCATTTTTTTAACATACTTTTGATTATTCATTACGATTGACTCAATCAAGTTTAACATGACTGTTTCATGTGTCTCAAGCACTGCAGTCGGCCTATGATAAGTGAACCAAGTGATACTTAAGAATCAGCTGCCACCCAGATTTATGTGTATAAATAATGGCTGTAAAGTACACATAATCATGGAATTGTAAGTGGAAAGAGTCAAATACGTGAAATTGCTCGAATAACAATTCTATAAAATAAAAATTCACGAAAGTTGTTAGCATTTTCCATTTCACGTCTGTGTCAGATCATTGTGGAAATTACCTATAATTTCAAGAAACAGTAGAACTAATAACCTTAGAAGAAAGCCTGTATTTATGAGTCTCTCTTTTGTCAGATACTCTGTTGATCGGCATACTGATATGGACCGTATTTTCGGCATCCACTCAGAAAATGGCTCTATTTTCACTTTGAAAGCCCTTGACCGGGAATCATCTCCTTGGCATAACATCACTGTTACAGCCACAGAAATAAGTAAGTCGGAGCTATCTCCACCTGAACACACTGTCTTTCATCAAAGTGGTAAAATAATAGCACCAGCTGGACTCATTTTCTTGAGTGGTATGATTGTATCCTTAGCAAGATCTTAGAGAAATGGTTTAGAATGTCAACACGTTTCTAAATTATTTTTAAGGGTTATCAAATAATTCATTCCTTTCAAATTTGATATTCTTTTACACCTTATATCGGAGGGAAATATAATTTAAGCTCATAAAAATAATCTAAGAAAATTATAACAAGTAATACTTCATTCTCAATTATATTTTCCTCAATTTTATTGTGCTTTTCATTTGGACCATGTAAGAGAGCTGAGATATTCATCAGCAGCCCAATTGAGAAAGTGCACACCACAAAAAGGATCTGTTGCTAAGCTACAAATGGGTGAGTGGTTTCACTGCTTCTCTGTAAATGAGACTGAAATCTTACACATGTTCTCGTTGCAGATAACCCAAAACAAAGTAGCCACATTCCTGTCTTCATCAGAATTCTAGATATAAATGATCATGCTCCGGAATTTGCCATGTATTATGAAACATTTGTTTGTGAAAATGCAAAACCTGGGCAGGTAAATAAAATCATTAAAAAAGTTAAAAAGAATATATTTGCTTTTTACAAGGGCAAATGACAATTCATAACTTTATTTTCAGGATTTCTTTTGTGCAAACTATTGTCCATACTTCTTATCCACCATTTATTTATCCTTACCAAAGAACTCACAGGGATTTTAAAAAGGCGATTTTAAAAATGCTTTTACGATGGAATAAATAATATAGTAGGGAATACTGTAACATATGTTTTAATTTATATACTAGGTTTATCATGAATATCACATATGTAGAAGCTGTTACCTGCATTCATAATTATGCTAATGCTGAGTTATATTCACTAACAGAATGAAAATACATTATTAAATAAAACATGAATTATGAAAGTGAAATTGTTTCATGTTACTATAAAGGTAATCATAATTGTTGTCTTGATTAGATTTTTCCACTTTTAATAGTTTTAGGAGATATTGATATGAGTGATATTTTGTAGGTTTTGAAGTTTCATATCACTGAAATGAAGTAGATTTGTTTGTAAAAAAATTAGGAAGTCTTCTTACAAAGTAATTCTTTCAAATGTATATAAAGTAGTTCTAAATGCAGAATATGCTCATTTTTGACAAAAATATAGTATTTTCAATAACAATAACCGCATAAATTTTACCAAAGGTAATATAATCAGATAATTAACTAAAGAAAAAATAGATAGATGTTCAGAACCATCTATAATTCCATCATGTATTTTTAAATTAGAAAATAAACTGAAATACAGTCTTTCTTCTATTCCAATAGAGAGTATTATGAACTATTTTGGTCCTCCTCCAAATTCATATTTTGAAAATGTAATCCTAGTGTCTTGTATTTGGAGATGTGTTTCCAAGAAGTAATTAAGATGAAGTGAAGTCATTAAAGGGATTGAGCCTGATCTGATGGGATTAAGCATACAAAGAAGAGAAAAAAGAGAGCTCATGCTCTCTCTTTCTTCCTGTCCCTGAGTTCATGGACCAATGAAAAACTATCTGAGAGCATTCAGGGAGAAGCCAGCTATTAATATTTGCAAACCCTCACCAAAAGCCAACAATGCTAGCATCTTGAGCTCAACCCTTACATCCTCCAGAAGTATGGGAAAATGCATTTCTGTTGTTTAAGCCATTGAGTGTGTGGGATTGTTATGGCAGCCCAGCTGACTAAGACAGAGATACATAGCACATTCCACCTACATATACAAAAATACAAATGAGATTTTTATTTGTAATAACATGGAATTATTACATAGCTATTTGGATTAAAAACTGCTTTTCTTCAGTTTTCAATTTATAATGAGGATTTCAGTTTGGTAAATAATTATTTTTAATGTGATGCTTAATTTTCATAGCATAGTTACATATTACTTATTCAGTTACTTCCTTCTTAATGAAAATTTGGTTTATCAACAAAATGTTACCCTAGCAGGTAGTACTATAATGAGCATTGTAGTACATTATGCTTGTTTACCACCTGGTATTACTTTCCTTTGATGATATAAATCTCAACGTAGGAGTAATTAAATTGTATCTATAAATATTAATAAATGTCCCCAAATACTTTTCCAAATCTGTCATAAACTAGGTGATATTCCCACCAAATATGTATGATTGCCTATATACTTAGCAATTCTAGATTTTAAATGTCTGCCAATATGTAAATTTCTCATAACACTTTTAGTGTGAATTCTTTCAAATTCATAAAGACTAAACTTTTTTTTCCATAAAAATGTGGCCTTAAAAAATAATTTATAGCTGCATTAGTTTCCAAGGGCTGCCATGACAAATGACCACAAACAGAATGACTTAAAACACAGAATTTCATTTCTCATAGTTTTGGAGGCTGAACGTATAAAATCAACATGCAACAGGGCTATGTTCTCTCTAGAGGTTCTAGGAGACTACCTTTCCTTGGCACGCTCTAGCTTCGTGTGCTTGCCAGCATCTTTGACATCCCTTGGCTTGTGGACCCCAACTGCTCCAATCTCTGTCTCCATCATTTCATGGCATTCTTCCTGTATTTGTTTCTGTGTCCAAATTTGCTTCTTCTTATGAGGACTTCACTCATTAAATTAGAGTTCTCCTAATTTAGAATGATCTTATTTTAACGAGATTTTGTTTGCCAAGAGCCAATTTCTTAAAGCCATATTCATAGGTCCTGGGATTTAGGACTTGAACAGATCTTTCTGGGGAACACAAGTCAACCTACAGTCACCTATAAATATTCTTTCCTCACTTATCTATTAGTATGCTTGTCTTTTATTGATTTAATGATTCAGGTGAGCTTTTGATATATTATAGGATAACATTTTATAAAAATTAAGTATAACTGATATTACCTAATATAATTATTTAATATATGTTTTTACCCACAAGGTTAAACATAGAAAAGATTTTGAGTATATGCATATCTTCATAAAATATACTTACACAAGGCCCATCTAATAATTTCAAGAACTCAAATGTCATATAATTAAAAGATCAATCTTTTTATGATTTAAATTATTACTAAAAGCTAGATTTGTTATAGCTACTTGGGAACAGGAGGTTGAGCAAAAATATTAGATATTATAAAATTTTTTTATATTCCAATTTTCTAAGGAGGAAAGTTTATTAAATTTTTATTAATAATTGTGCACTTTCAAAAGCACTTTATTAAAAATACAGTTACATATCACTGTCAAAAATGATGAAATTATAGTTAATATGAAAATAAAGTAAAATAAGCACTGACTAGTGAGTATGTAGGTTAGTACAGTGATAAAAGATATACAATGAAACAATGGAAAGCTTAAACTATTGTGAATTTCGATAACTGTTCACCATACAATGTTAGACTATGATACCTGTTTGTTTCTGTAGAAGAGAAAGTTAAAAGTCAGGGTAATTAAATGACTGTGATTTCAAATCACACAGACCGCACATACCCCAATGTGTAGCTCAGTGCTTTTTCTACCATAAAATGCTTGGTGAGATTTTTCTGCCCAACCCATAGTTAGCTGTTCCTTATTCCATTAGGACCCACTTCCTATTTACTTACACTAGCTCAGCCAAGCGGTGCTCTAATTTTGAAACTTCAACACTGATTTTACAAAACCTTAAAAGCATTTCTTTGTATATCTGTCTTTGCAAATACCATTACAAGAAAAGCAAGCAATTTGAATAAAATAGTGTAATTATAGTAACGGTGCCCAGAGCTTCAAAATAATTTTATTTCTGACAGTACCTGACAAATTCATGTATTATTTAAAAATATATTAATAATATTGTTAATATATAGGGGTGATTGTGCTAAGCATTTGGTGTTTTTAAAAGTACATCTTCTATGTACTCATCCTTTGCAGAATTATTTTCTAGTGAACCTAACAGATTTCTCATCAATTAATGCTAAAATGGACTATTCCTTTCAACAATATTAAAAGAGGATAAGTATTGGAGGAATTGAATTTTGGTTTAAGGTGGCCAGGTATAAGACAATAATGCATTCAGATACTTTGCAAACCACTGCTTAATGGATGTCTTTCACTCTTAACTAAGTAAGCTACGGAAGACAAAACCATAAAAAATAAAACGTAGGCATAATTTTCTGAAAATGGCATTTATTTTGTTTTGCTGCTTTGTTTTTGTGATGTATTTAAAGCACAAATACATGGATTTAAGATATCTTGGAATAACAAGAAAACTGCCTTAGGCTTAATTAATTTATTTATTTTGGTTTCAGTTGATTCAGACTGTCAGTGTCATGGATAAAGATGACCCACCCCGAGGTCACAAGTTCTTTTTTGAACCAGTGCCAGAATTTACTCTCAATCCGAATTTCACCATTGTAGATAATAAAGGTATTAAGAAAATTCTAAAACTAAAAATTATGAGACTTTAAGATACAGAGTTAAAAACAGTTACGAAAGTTTTTGGTTCTTTACATTTTTTTTCTTCCCCAGATAACACGGCAGGGATCATGACTCGAAAAGATGGCTACAGTCGCAACAAAATGAGCACCTACCTACTGCCCATTTTAATATTTGACAACGATTATCCGATTCAAAGCAGCACTGGCACACTCACAATTCGTGTGTGTGCCTGCGATAGTCAAGGAAACATGCAATCCTGCACTGCAGAAGCCTTGATTCTTTCAGCCGGCCTGAGCACCGGAGCTCTCGTCGCAATTCTGCTCTGTGTCCTCATACTGCTTAGTAAGATCTGCCCCTCTGAATACTCCTTTAATCTCCCCCTCACAAAAATCTCTCCCTCACTGTCCAAGGATGGTGTGCTGAGTAACACTTTTCTCTATAGATAAAGATAGAACATTTTCACTTTTCATTAAAATTGTTCTTTAGGAAAAAAAATAAGCGTTTTTGTGTGTGGGGATAGGCCCAGCTTTCCAGAGACCAAAACCAAAGATCTAACAAATGCTACGCACACGAATATTTTTAAAATATATTTTATACCATTAGCTGTTATATCTTTGACTATGGTCACTGTTTTAGGCAGATTTGATTTCATTGATTTCATCTTTGTGTCAAGCATATGAATACTTTTATTCCTCTTTTGAGACAGAGTCTTGCTCTGTCCCCCAGGCTGGAGTACAGTAGCACAATCTCGGCTCATGGTAATCTCCACCTCCTGGGTTCAAGCGATTCTCCTGCCTCAGCCTCCCAAGTAGCTGGGATTACAGGTACCCGCCACTAGGCCCAGCTAGTTTTTTGCATTTTTTAGTAGAGATGAGTTTTTGCCATGTTAACCAGGCTGGTCTCAAAGTCCTGCCCTTGTGATTTGCCCACCTCTGCCTCCCAAAGTGCTTGGATTACAGGTGTGAGTCATTGCACTGGGTTGTAAATACTTTTTTTTCTTAGAGAAAGGCTATGTAATTTTCACCAAGTCACTCATTTAGAAAAGATTTTAGCTAGCATTCAAACATGTTACTCTACTATAGAGTTTCCCTTTCTATTATTCTCAAACCAAAGACTACTTTACCCTTACAAATAACGGTTACTAACGAATTATGAGTTATCTATATCAGATATCTAACATGCAAATACATTAAAATTGTCACAATAAGACATTTTCCACTATATAACTTGTTATATATCGGTGTCACATAATTCACATACTAAATCAAAAAGTTAAAATTTGTTTTTAAAATATCACTATATCACTGTGGTCACATCTAGCCTTGCAATACTTTCTAAATGAAGTCACGTTCCAACAGTGAATGCTTTAGTTGAGCATGCACTAACAGGACAACGATTTAATTCAATTAGACAGTTGTTCCACTGGAAAATATTCCCCAAAAAATTGTTTCTGTCAAATATTCAGCCCAAATGCTTATGCTTAGGGCAGGAGAGCTAGCCAAATTTATGTTCTAATGCTCATATGTGCTGGCTCCTTTTTTCTGCAAATCCTTTCAAACTATCTGGATGAAATCCCTTTGGCCAGATATCCTTGCAGGACTTCAGTAGGGGATTGACGAAAGTGAGGGAAAAACATTTGTCTCAGTTAAGATGATCCAACTATTACCAAAAACATTTTATCAGTGTGGTTTAGAACAAACACACTGCTACCATCACCATCAGCAGTTACAATCCCCACCTACTGCTAGAGAGTTCAAATCCTGGGTAAAATATTTTTGTATCCCTATGGATAGGGATTAGCCTTTTTTGGCTTAGCCTTTATGCTAAGTGCTACTGATTTCACATTGCTTTATTTGCTAAGGCAGTTCCACTTTCCTAATTTAGAACAATGTGAAAATATGTTTATTGTTAGATTATTTAAAAAAATTTCTATATTAATGTAATGTACGCACACACACAAAGACAGTCATGCATACGTAGGGAATCGAAAGCATTCCTCCAAACAAGTTTAGGTATTTTAACATTGTCGAACTAAATTTGATACTATTTTTCTCTATGCAGAAATCCTAGAAGGTCTCCTCCTATATTCTGCAAATTCAGCCACCTTTGTTCCTTGAGCAATATAGAAAGCACTAATTTCTTATTTTTTCACTCTCCCAGATCATTTTCTAAATGTGAAGTGATTTTTCTATTAATGTAGTTAAAATTGCTTCTAATTCAGATATTTATATTTTCAAAGTTACAAAAGCATGATATTGTTCTTTTGAGTCTTTATGGTAATGGCTGGATATAGTTATTGTATTCCTATAGTTAAGAGAGTTTGCTTTTTATAAGATGGTGACATAACATTGACATTACTATATTAGATGTACTTTCTTACATTTTGAAGAAATGCAACTCTTAATTTATATCTATTTCACAAGGCAAGGTGGAAGATTAAAACCTAGGGAAGGGCTTTTTTAAACTTTCTGGTTCTAGGGACACTTTTGGCACTCCGATGAAGGACCTAGCCAGAATAATGATTTAAATTTATAAGAGTAAAAAAATGTAAGACAAAAAGGGAATGCGCTTATATAAATGAAACAAAAAACCCAAAGAAAAACGTGCTTGTTTATCAAATCATGCATGCCATGTTCTGGAGCAAATCTAACTATGGTTTGATTTATCTGTCAAACTGTAATGCAATATAAAGTATCTGTCACACACACTGCCAGTATCACCATAATATATGCCAACATTCCTATTGGAAAGAAATGCTAGATTTCAGTTGCAGATGGATGAAAATAATGATGTACTTTTTTCATTTCCTGTCCTATTCTTTCTGAATTCAGTTCACATGCCCCAGATTAATAAACACAATCTAAGAGATGATCCGATAATTTTAATCTGGTAGAAAAGAAAAAGCTCAGAACAGATTCTAAGACCATTTGTGAGAATTAGTAAGTGTTTATTAGCTAAAAACCTTAATATAATTTGACTACAAGACTGTTATTTTATTAATAAAAAGTAGAAAACTTATAAATTTATTTAATATTAAATTTATAAAGAAATCTCTTTTTCTAGTGCACGACTCAAATTTGGTGGATGTCAGATCCATGTTGGACTTAATTAATCTTATGTCCATCTTTTAAAAGGAGAGTACAGAGGTCTCATTTTTACTGCAGAGGTTTTTGTTTGTTTGTTTGTTGTAAATGTCTCTAAGATGATCCTGAAGATAGTTCAGCTCCCACAGCCCATTCTGTGGCGGTTAACTACAGATACTTTTAATTATCTCTTGTAAAATCTTTCTATAAGTTAGGAGAGCTGAGAAAAGTGTACTGGCCAATATGAAAATACCACTGAACAGGGCGTTAGTGTAGTTAAAGGGGCCTCAGGGGCCATGTTGAAGTGTAGTCTCAAGGACAATGAGCATGCTTTATTTAATCTGAATGTAAAAATTGAGAAAAGGAAAAATAGCTCCTTCAGCCAAGCTTTTCTTATTTTTTTTGTGAAGCATACATAACACTGACAAATAGTTAAATGCCCTAAAGAAAAAGAAACCTAGTTTGTATTTTTTCCTGGTAATGTTGAAGTGTGTTTTGGAGATATTTTCTTGAGTTTATTCTCACATTTCCTATATGTAAATGTATGGGCTTTCAAACTTTCAACGGAAAATTTATATTTTGAAAATTATGTTGGCTTCTTTTTAAATGGATCTTATTAATTGCAACACGCACTTATCAGGAAAAGATTCATCTTCCAATATACATAATAATTTGAATTCCGGTATTATAATGAGAAATAGGAAAATACATTATATAAGGGGAAGTTCACAGTTAACTTTGTAACATAGACATGTAAACAATAAAAATAATAAAACAAGTAGAGGCAATAGAATTAACATTTCATTCCAAAAGCTGAAATCAGACTGTGTGTGTCAAAGGAGGTCCTCATTAACAAGATACAATCTGAGATGTTTTTAAAGATAAGTTAAAGAAGAGTTTGAGTTTGAATTTTATGTTGTAACTTTTAGAATTATATTTCATCTTTCCAAGCCACCTGCAAAATTAGACCACTAAAGGAATTTAGTTAAACATAGGTGATATAGGTAGTGATAAAATCAGTGATTTGTACATATTCATGTCTGTCTGTATGTATACACATAACATATGAATATAATGCATATATATAAATATATGTATCTATATATGTGTAATGTTTTGCATAAATTCCCTTGAATCATTAAGAAATTATATTTGTGCCAAACTGAAAGGAATGATCAATATCATTATGATTAGAATTTTAGCATTTTTGTATTTGAAACAAATACCCATTTGTAAAGACCGCTGAGGTGTCAGGCAATTACAGTTAATAATTGTACTTGAGTAAAGCTTTTTCAATGCCAGAAGTTCATAGGAGAGTGTGTCTTGACCGTAAATTAATGGCATGGTAGTATCTGCTCCTTTATCAATACAGTACATCCAGTTATTGCCTTGAGGAACTCTGTATTTGTACAGGGTAGTTAATTCTTTTTATTCAGTCAATCTTAGTATCTCCTGCACCAAACAATTTCACACACAGAAGTGTACTCTATTTTATCCTGACTCATGAAATCTCACTGTTTTCTCATTTCTTATTAATAGTTTTAGTCGTGCTGTTTGCTGCATTGAAGAGGCAAAGAAAAAAGGAACCCCTGATAATTTCAAAAGACGACGTCCGGGACAACGTTGTGACCTACAATGATGAAGGCGGCGGGGAAGAAGATACCCAAGCTTTTGACATTGGCACGTTAAGGAATCCAGAGGCTAGAGAAGACAGTAAACTTAGACGGGATGTAATGCCTGAAACGATTTTTCAGATCAGGAGGACTGTGCCTCTGTGGGAAAATATTGATGTACAAGATTTTATCCATCGAAGATTAAAAGAAAATGACGCAGACCCAAGTGCACCTCCGTACGATTCACTGGCAACGTATGCCTATGAAGGGAATGATTCCATAGCAGATTCACTCAGTTCTTTAGAATCTCTCACAGTTGATTGTAACCAAGATTATGATTACCTCAGTGACTGGGGGCCTCGTTTTAAAAAACTTGCCGATATGTACGGGGGTGATGATAGTGACCGAGACTAAGAGGATTGTATGACTTGGTCAATATTAGTGGAAGTACTATGTTATTAGCTTGAGTGGCCTGAATTAACACCCTGGAAGGACATTTTTTTAAGAATTGAAATTACAAACAATACATAGGTGTTGTCTTAGTAGGGACTTGCTTAATCAGTAAGTATTCGTGAATGAATATGAATGACATAGATTTTTTTAAAAAGTAATAACCAGTTCACCCTCTTTGCCTAACAATCTCGGAAGGAAAGTATATCACATCAATAATCAATAAAAATACTTAAAAGGCTTTTTGTGCCTTTTCTTAGGTATAATAATTTATAAATGTTTTCTTAACTGACTTTCAGTCACCTTTACTATTAAACTAAACATTGTGCAACTGCTTTGTAAATTAATATGGAAAAGATATAACCCTAATGAAATAGGAATGACTATTACTGCCATATTTATTTAGTTGAAGAATGTCTGTGTTAATTCATTCATATTTTTATAAATGTATATTTATATTTTTGTATTTTTATGAAATAAACTAGTATTTATAAAATACATTTCATTTTATTTAATTCCTAGAGACAGCTTTGATCTCATTTATAACAAAATGTTTTACACTTTCAAATGTAAAACATGATTCACTCAGGGAATAAGCAGTTCAGCAACTACTGCATGAATTAGGACCTACAATGTAGTGAAAGTATAAAATGGTACAATTTTTTCCATTTCAGTCACTTAAATATGAACTAATGTTTATGGGACCACTGATGTCTAATTATCAATAGAGTATGAGACATATTTGGAATATAAAATATTATATATATATATATATATATATATATATATAGTTGTGGATAATAAACTTTGTTTTTATGCAAGTCTTTACTATGGGATCAACCAGTGAACTATATTTGAGAGTAAATGAAGTGTGTGACAATAATGTTATGTAAATATGGAAAAAATTCTAAATTGATCTTATTTCATTAATAGTATACTTTTCAAAATGAGAAATCATAGTTCTGATTTTTTTTTTCCTTCATGATGAGACAATTCATGGGATATGTGTTCAGCTGTGGGAAACATGTTTAAAATGTGTATTGAAGACTAGAGAGTTTGTTTTTAAATTTATTATTTTATTGAGGAAATTCCAAGTCATCATATTTGAGAAAATTTTGAAAGCACTAAGGAAAAGTAGAGAAAAGAAACCTAAAGAATGTGATGGCTTACTAATGATTGTGATTGTCCAGAAAATAGAATATAGGCACCTCAAAGCATGGGGGAGAAGAAGAGATGGGAATCTTAACCATCATCTGCAAATGTTTGAAAGATTGCCATGTATAAACTGGCCCTGATTTGGCCTAAAATTTAAACCAAGAAATGGAAACTTTGCAGAGAGATTGCATGTTATCTATTTTCTGTGCCGAGAATTAACCTTTATTCTTCTTTAATTATTCATCCTTTAAGCAGCGAATGCCATGCTCATGGTGAATCCTAGGTGGAATTCAGAGAGGAGAAATTTAACTTTGTCTAGTCTGTTACCAAGAGATTTTAAGGAGCAATACCAAATTATAAACACGTACTTATTTGTTGTTATATCACTAAGCTTTTGTAGACCAAGACTAACTCTAGAACTTTATCTTCAATAGCTAACACGTATTAAGGATTTAACTTAGTGCTAAGAAAAAAAGTACTATTAAGAATTATTTGAAATGTTTCTGCTGATCACAGCCACCCAGAAAACAGAAAGATTTTAGTTTTATTTTTAATTTAGATAATTTTAGTTTTACCTTAGAAAATAATTAGTTTCCCCATTGCCAAAGCTCATCCATCATAGATCAGACAAATATCTGAATAGGATATAGAGAGGGGCTTGAGGTAATTAAAAAACAAGTTAGGCATCTAGCAAGCCCTTTTATAATCAATCACTTTATTCTATAATCACTAGAAGGTTAAGTAACAATAAGTAAATCAATTCTAAGAAGACTGACTGTACATGTAGTGGCTGTTTTAAAAAAGAAGACGTTATGTGGCAGGAGAGATGAGGAAACTGGTAGTTATGTAGCTTGCCTGGGCTTACCATGGTAGAAATACTAAGAGCACTGCAACAAGCTCTTTGCAGTGCAACCAAGCTACCTACAAGCTGTAGATCTACAATTGATATGAGAGAGTCATCTTGTCATTAGATAGAATAAGGCATTAAATTTTTTCACTAGTTAAATATTGTTTGGCTGTGTGTTTTTGACAAATATTGAAGTTAGTTTCAAAGTTCTCCCTTTCTTTGATCTGTGAAATGGCTGACCTATGGTAGTTTTTATAAAAAGGACAGAGCTAGCAGAATTAATATTAACTGGTATATGATTGTTTTTCTATACCTGACTTAAACACCATGAATCAGAGGATCTGATTGAATCAAAGAAATTAACAGATCTGTGTAATACTAATACTTTCTATACTTTTCTAACAATCTATGAAATATCCATAGTAGGGAACATGCATTTAGAAGCCAGATGGACAAGATTATGTTATTGTTTTACTAGCAAACTAAATGAATCACTGAAATTCTTCAGAAAAACAGACATCATAATATTCACCCTATTGGATTGGGAATTTATTTTACTAGATGCACACGATATCCTCAGTAAGATTGTTTCTGTTACTTTATTCTCATGAACTATGGGGTTGGTAAAATTTGAAGATAATTTATTCTTAATGTGTACTTACCAAACTAAATTAATTAGCTCTGATTATTTCAAACTAAAATAGAATTAAATTAAAATCAATTGAGTAACCATTATCCCAAATATAATTAAACTTAATTTCATTGTTTTATTTAGAAAGTTCAATAATTTTCAGAATTTGTCTATATTTATATCTGAATTTCTGTCAGTATGAATAACCTATCTACACTATTTGAATTTTAATACACAGCCTGGATATTATTCCATTCAATTTTGCTCTCAGGCACATTGAATTGATTCCAATAACTTAAATACTAAACTCAGTAAAGAAAATAAAATAGTATTAACAATAAAAGCAAGCAAACAAGAACAAAAAAACAATAATATCTCACCTTAGTCATCGGTGGATATTGATCATTCCTTTCACTTTGGCACAAGTATCATAATTGGACTCCAGGATTCTTTATTCTGTTGCTTGTTCTTTAACTTTACTCTGTCTTTGTTACTGGTTCTTTCTCTTCTTTTCTAGCTCTTTATTTTAGAGTTACCCAGTTTCTTCCTTTCTAGTTAAATTCAGGTCCTCAGTATTCTTATCAATTTTTCAGTTATTATACATGTTCGTATCTATATCTACATAAGATATAGATTGAAAATTTCTGATTTTATGCTTCCCACCTTCACCTCTTTTTAATAATCCAAACATATACCCAACTAACTATTCTAAATTTCTACTTGAATAGACATGCCAATAGTAACGTGTTCAAATTTTAACTGCTAATTTCCACTCCAATCTTTTCTCAGCTTGTCCTATCTCAGTTAATGAAAACTCTATCCTTCTAACTGTCCAGGCCATAAACCAAGCAGTCAATCTTCATTCATCTCATTCTGTTATCCTCGATATCTAATACTTTAAAAAAATCCTGCTAATGTTGCCTTCAAAATGTAACTGGTATACAAAGACTTTTCATCACATCTCCTGCTACAATGCTGGTCTAATACTCATACTTGGATTACTGCAATGTGCTTCTAAGTGTTTCTTCTCACTAGCCTCTGTTCCTGCCATCTATTTCCAACCCAATACAGAGCAGGTATGCTTCTTCATTTAACTAGCTAAGTTTAAACATGTCACTTCTCTTTTCAGAACTTACCCGTTGTTCATTTACAGTAAGAAGCAGTTCTCATAGTGGCTTCTAAAGACCCGTCAGATCAGATTCTATTATTTCTTATTTCTTTTACTCATATCAATTATTCTTATTTCTTTCACTCATGTCAATTCAGTTATTCTGAATTCCTTGTTTTTCCTCAAAACTGGCAAGCATTTTTTTCCATTTGACTGACTAATCACTTTCTTTGGAGTAATCCTTTCCCGGATAGCCACTTTATAACTTTATAACTACCTTCAAGTCCATTTTTAAACGCAACCTTCTTAGTGAGAAATATATTATTAACTGGTCTATTTAAAATCACAGTCCTCCACACCCATTTCTCCTTTCTCTATTTTTAAAAATACACATTTGCCACAGCACATTTTACCAATCAACCTGATATATAACTTGTTTATTCTTTTACCTTTTGTCTCTATTTCTACTAGAAGGCTAGATCTCCTTGGACAACAAATTTCATCTATTTTATTCATTAAAGTATCTCAGATGCCCAGATTTGTGTCTCATACCTTGTTTACATGCAGCGAATACTTGCCAAATGTTGAAAAAAATGCTCAGTATTTATATACGAGCATTTTTAAAATTTTCTAGAATATTATAAATACATGGGAGGTTAAAAAACAAATGTGGCTGGGCATGGTGGCTCATGCCTGTAATACCAGCACTTTGGGAGACAGAGGTGGTAGGATTGCTGAGGTCAGGAGTTCTTATATATATATTGTACTTTAGGTTCTGGGGTACATGTGCAGATCATGCAGGACTATTGCATAGGTACATACATAGCAATGTGGTTTGCTGCCTCCATCTCCCCGTCACCTATACCTGGCATTTCTCCCCATGTTATCCCTCCCCAACTTCCTTAACCCCCACTGTCCCTCCCCTAGTGACCCCCTCAACAGACCCCAGTGTGTGATGCTCCCCTCCCTGTGTCCACATGTTCTCATTGTTCATCAGCCACCTATGAGTGAGAACATGTGGTGTTTGTTTTTCTGTTCTTGTGTCAGTTTGCTGAGAATGATGGTTTCCAGATTCATCCTTGTCCCTACAAAGGACATGTACTAATCATTTTTTATGGCTGCATGATATTCCATGGTGTATATGTGCCACATTTTCCTTGTCCAGTCTATCATTGATGAGCATTTGGGTTGGTTCCAGGTTTTTGCTATTGTAAACAGTGCCACAATGAACATATGTGTGCATGTGTCTTTATAACAGAATGATTTATAATCATTTGTATATGTACCCAGTAATGGAATTGCTGGGTCAAATGGGATTTCTATTTCTAGGTCACTGAGGAATTGCCACACTGTCTTTCACAATGGTTGAACTAATTTGCGCTCCCACCAACAGTGTCAAAGTGTTCCTTTTTCTCCACATCTTCTCCAGCATCTGTTGTCTTCAGATTATTTTAATGATCACCATTCTTACTGGCGTGAGGTCGTATCTCAATGTGATTTTAATTTGCATTTCTCTAATAAGCAGTGATGATGAGCATTTTTTCATATGTTTGTTGGCCTCATGTATGTCTTCTTTTTAAAAGTGTCTGTTCGTGGCCTTTGCCCACTTTTTAATGGGTTTGATTGTTTTTTTCTTGTAAATCTGTTTTAGTTCTTTTTAGATTCTGGATATCAGCCCTTTGTCAGATGGGTAGATTGCAAAATTTTTTTCCCATTCTGTTGGTTGCCGATTCACTCTAATGATTGTTTCTTTTGCTGTACAGAAGCTCTGGAGTTTAATTAGATCCCATTTCTCTATTTTGGCTTTTGTTGCCAATGCTTTCGGTGTTTTAGTCATGAAATCCTTGCCTGTGCCTATGTCCTGAATGGTTTTGCCTAAGTTTTCTTTTAGGGTTTTTATGGTGTTAGGTCTTATGTTTAAGTCTTTAATCCATCTGGCGTAATTTTTATTTTAAGGTGTCAGGAAGGGGCCCATTTTCTGTTTCTGCACATGATTAGTCAGTTATTCCAACAGCATTTATTAAACAGGGAATTCTTTCCCCATTGCTTGTTTTTGTCAAGTTTGTCAAAAATCAGATGGTTGTAGGTGTGTGGCATTGCCTCTGAGGCCTTTGTTCTGTTCCACTGGGTTTTTTAAAATTAGCTAGGTGGAGTTGTGCATGCCTGTAGTCCTAGGTAATTGGAAGGCTGAGTTAGGAGGATGGCTTAAGCCAAGGAGTTCAAAGCTGCAGGGATCTATATTCACACTACTGTACTCCAGCCTGGACCACAGAGCAAGACCCTGTCTCAAACAAAAATAAACAAACAACAAACAAATGTGAACCAAAAAGGGAAAATCATACTCAAATTTACAACAATGTACCTGCTTTAAACACAATATTAATTACACTGTAGACTGATAAATTGAAAGATGGTTTGCTAAAATCTGATTGATCATGATTAAGTCACTATTTGAAAAGAACTTTTAAAAATTCCTGAAAAAAAATTTTCAAGTTGAAAAATAAAAGCCTTACACAACTAACACTGTATTGAATAATCTTAGTTTCTAAAAGATAATGGTAATGGAATTTTACTAGATTTCAGACCATCAACTTGAAATGTCAGAATCAAAGCCCAAGCCCACACAGAAAAGGAATAAAAATGTAAAAGCCTTCTCTTCTGCCGTTGTAATTAACTTTACAATGGCCTAGTCATTGGGCTGCTCTCAGCTCACTGTTGTCTTGCAGTTGCGTGATGGATTATGGGTTCTGGCAAGCTGAACAGTTAAACTCTAAGAAAACGTTGTCTTACTTAAATATGCTTAATTGCTTCTCAAATTTCGGTAGAAATATTGGGACATCTTTAGAATAAATACACTTTAATGATTGTTTATAATGCAGTAGAAATATCAACTACTTAAATCTATATGGTGAAAATAGCCACTCGGAGACATTAAACCTCATCTGACCTGTAGTCAGTTATTGGTTTTGTTCTGTTTTGTTTTGGAAAGAATATTGGTAGAAAATTGGGTTAAAACATGTAACAAGTTACCATACTGTTGACCACATTTTAAAATCATAATATTTTACCTGTCAATCCTTCTCTCTAGATTTTCTTAAATAATAGATCAGTTAATTTAAGCATTTATTCCTTATATTTATGTTCCATTCAGATAATTTTATAACTTGCCACTTCATGTCTGTGTCAGTTTTCTTTTAGATGTTTTAATATTCTTATTATTTCTGAACAGATCAGTATAAAACTCATGAGTGTAATAATTTTTCAACAATATATACCTTTTCATCATATTTAATTTTAATGTAACCAAAAATATATATGCTATGATCTATGCTATTTCATGATATTTTGGGGCTTGTTTTTTTTTTTTTTTTTTTTTTTTTTTTTTTTTTTTTTATAACTGATTTTGCCCCAAACTCTATGGCAATTGTCTAAATTCCAGCTTCAGACACATACAAGTAGGGAATTGATTTTACATTCTTGCGGAAATGTCTCCTGCAGTTTGCTGAACTGCTCCAGTTTGGACAGACCAGTTGCTTACTCTGCCTGTGCTGAGCCCTCATTCTGGTGTTTCCTTCTACTATCAACTGGGGATGCCCTTGATCTCCCCTGAAAAACTAGAGTCCTGAGCCCCATATCCCATGTCAAGCACATTCTGTTTGCTTTCCTTGCTCCACCTTCTCCCAAATATAAGATAATTTGGATTACACATCTCCCAAATGATGTTATTGTTTACTCTTATCTAACATTATAGCTTTATTATACTTTAAACTAAAAATATTCCTTGGTAATCAATTGTGCTTTTTGTTCTGGCTGTACTGGGCACTTTGGAGTTTTGCTAATAGGAAGGATTTATTTGAGCTCCTCAGTCATCAGAAATCTCTCTTATGGGTACATACACAATTTCATTAAATTATATTATCTGCCTGCTCCTGGCAGTTATTGGCATTTAAGCTGGTAACTCCTATTATGTAACATTAGCTGCAATTTCTTAAATGCTATAAATGCTGTTAATAAATACCTTATTATTGATTTTTAATTATTTTAATCCTAGTAGGTAGACCTTATTCATATTAGCAAATAAGAAATTCATATGTAGGGCCAGGCATGGTGGCTCACGCCTGTTATCCCAACACTTTGGAAGGCTGAGGTGGGTGGTTCAACTGAGGTCAGGAGTTTGAGACAAGCCTGACCAACATGGAGAAACTCCATCTCTACTCAAAATACAAAATTAGCCAGGCATGGTGGCACATGCCTGTAATCCCAGCTACTTGGGAGGCTGAAAGGCAGGAGAATCACTTGAACCCAGGAGGCAGAGGTTGCAGTGAGCCAAGATGGCACCACTGCACTCCAGCCTGGGCAACAAGAGTGAAACTCTGTCTCCCCGCCAACCAAAAAAGAAAGAAAGACATTCATATGATAAAAAAAAGAACTTTCAGGTGATCATGTTTTTGAGATGAATATAAGTATTCAGAATTTTTTTTCTTCACATTCATTCAATATTTTTCAGTGCATCATATTCTAGATTTATTTAATGCTTTCATATATTAGAAATTTGTTGTGCACACATTCATTTAAGTCAATTATGGCGTGACGTAGAATAGCATTTTTATGGCAGCAAATGAAACCCAGTCAAATATCTACTTCTTAAATATTTACTTGAATTAAGAGTTCTAATTATCAGAGCATGTCACATTTATGGTCACTTTATCATTTAACTTTTTAAGAATGTTTCAGTTATATGACATGGTAGTTTCAAACTTTTTTTTTATAAAAAATATATTAGTGCCTTTTACTACTAAATATAGGATTATTATACTGATAAAAGTAATGATTTTTATCAAAAGTAATCTTAATGCTTCACATCTTGATTTATTTTCTTCAGGATGCTATGTCAAATAAAAACTCTATGAATAGGGTCTTATGTAAGTAAATAATTAATTGATTTATTAATTTTCTAAATTCTTTTTAAATACTAGCAGTATGCAAAGCCATGTAAGAAATTTAAACCAATACAATGCATAACTTCTTACTTTCTTGAGACTTTTTAATTCAATTCAATAAACACAAGTAACTAAAATATACAGTGGTATGTAATAAGAGCCTAGAAATAACATAAAAATTAACAAAGGATGTTTTTGGCTTCACACTTTTACAGGTTTTAAAATTACATTACATTGTTTAAAAATTGTTGACTGAAGATTATCCAGTAAAAATCAGTCAAAGGAATTTTTGAATAACATTATGTAAGAAACTATTCCTTCCTGGTTCATTAAACTCAGCCAATTTTTCTACTAAAATTTGATGTCACTGTTTGTAACAAGGAGTCTGACTCCATTTTTTTGCTGTTTGACTGCTGACAGCTTTTAAGTATCATCCTTTCTTTTTCCCCTTGTACTGCCCTTCTGGACACACTGGCAAGAAAACTCTGGTGTTTTCTTCTCCTTTGGTGGAGGCAAGAAATTCAAATCTCATAAATCCTCCCTACATGAGCAAACTCACCAACTTGTACAATAATAACCTAGGCAAGTCTCTTTCCTGTCTCTCTCTTGCCATTTAGGATCTTCCTGAGAGGCCTTCCTGCTCTTCCCGGAGACCTCAATTACATAAATGATTAACCTTTCTATAACCTGTTTTTGTGTGGCAGCCATCATCAGTGTCAGTGTCCATACCAAACTGTAAATGAAGGTTTGTCAGCCTCTACCAAGTTACTGATGTCTAAAATGGTCATTTGATTAGGCTAACTGCAACTTAATACGCAGTTAATGGAACTCTGATAATCATTTAAAGATAAATATTTTGTATTGTCTTTTTATCTCCATCTCACAATACTTTAAAAATAGCATCCCTTAATAATTTTCTTATAAAAGAAATGTCTCAAAATTTTATTATATTTATTTGTTAAATACAATATATTATTACAGAATGCATTTGTGATTTTAAGTCCAGGGTGATTTACATTTGGTTATTGAAAGACTAGAGAGTTTCCTAAATAGAGGCATAAAATAACAACATAAATTAACATATGTGAAGCCCAATCAAAGTACTTAATAAGTGCTAGGATTGTACTAATCATTTTACAGGGATTACTCATTGACTTCTTAAAAGTCTTTCATTTAGTTACAATTCATATCTCTATCCTATATAATAGGAAACTGAAACCTATCTAATATCACATATTGGTAAAACATGAAGGAAAGGTTTAATTTCAGACAATCTGACTCAGTAGACTTTCTTTTTGATCAATATATTCTACCGGATCATCATCATTTTATGAAATTAAGAACGGTGGCATTGAGCTGGGAACTGTTTAATCAGATATTTTTCTCAGATAATATAATATTACATTCAATTTGCTAAAAGAGAAGAAAGAATAATGAATGGTATAATAAGAGTTTGGAGTTTAAAAAATCAAAATATATAACATTTTTCTTGTAAAGAAAGGATCTGAAATTATATAAACAAGTTCTTGATAAGGATAATACCTGAATCTGATGCCATGAAAAATCTAATAATACATAGCCAAAGCTAACTCAAAACTACAGCATATTAAAGCAATGTCCCCTGCTGTAGTGTAAAGCAAGTGGTTTAGTATAGTACATACAATGAAGATTTACTGTGTACTTATAGTAGGGTAGGACAGTTCCTACTTCACTACCACTCTTGAATGGGTGAAAGTCAAAGATAGACTAGGTGGAAAAATGAGAAATGTCATTGAAACGCATAGTATTAAAGAACAACATAATAATATTTGCCTTGTAGAAAACATCTAATTTGTTAACAAATAATTTTTAGTAATTATATAATCAATATTCAAAAAAATCACACAGTAAAGCTAAAATGCAGAATGTTGAAAGATTTCTGCCAATTATCTCTCTCAAATGGAAGGATTAAGCTCTGATTGGAGAAATTCGCACAGAATTTTGTATAATATTTTGCTCTGGCAAATCATGTGGTGTGTCTGTAGGGTTAGATGCAAGTCTATTTTTCGTTGAAAGCTGAAGTGTTTAAGACTTCTGCAAAAACAATGATGGATAAATTTGTATTCACACCTTGAAGACAGATAGGGAGTACTGGGACAAGCAGAGATTTGAGATCAGGAGTGAGATCATATGTCTGACATTTCCTTATGATGCCTTAAAACTGTGAAAGATCATTTTTTGAATTAATCTGTGGAACAATCAAATGAAGATGGGGACTAGCAGCAGTTAAGTCTAATTCCAAGAAAGAATATTGAACATCACAGCTGTTATTAGCTACATCCATCATAAAAAGAACAGCCTGGAATTTGAGAACCACTTTCCAGGGAAATGAGAAACTAGATAAATGAACAATGGTGACACTAATCCCAGTATTTATTTTTCTCTGGCCTCTGAATAAATGCTGTGTTTTGTTTTGTTTTGTTTATTTGTTCTGTTTTTTTTTTTTTTTTTTTTTTCGGTCAATGGTATTCAATTAAATAAAACCTCAGAGGTGAGCCAAGGAGATATTTTAGCAGTCCTTTGCTCTGCTGCACACATATTCTATTCATCCATTTTTCCAGCATGACTTTAAATGTGTCAAAGTGCAAATATTTTCTACACAGTGCTGAACACAACTTTTTAATGACAGAAAGCTCCATACATTTCCAAGGGCAAAACTGGTTTACATTGTCTTAAACAGAAGTTAATGTATTGGTTCCCCATCATATGCTGACATCTATATAATAACACATTTTGACAGTGTGGCAGGTGGTTTTTATATGTCATCTGACTATGTTTCAAAACAGAGATTTTAATTTTTATGGTAATATAATACATACTTTGAATCACAATTCAGCATTCATTGAGAAAGATCTATCTGGAAAACATCGTGTTCTAAATATCCCACTTATTTTCCATTCATTACAATGGTCATATTCTGTATTGATGGCAGCATGCTAATATACTGTGTAACTTGTAAAAAATGTAGCTAACAAAATTATACTTACATTAGCTTCAGATTTGTTGATGTATTTGCTTAATAAAATAAGGCATCTTATCAAGGAATCATCATATGTTGTCATCTACTTCTTACTTGGATATTATTTATTGAATTATATTAACCTAATGAACTGATGGAAAAGTCTATTTAGTGTCACTAAACAAGAGAATAGACATGCTCAGAATAAAATAGTTGATTATACTGATCTAAGCATTCGTTAATAATATGGTGGGGAAGTTATTTCCATTTCATGGTCTGTAAAATTAATTCCTTAACCTTCCAGCTATGAAGAAAAATCTCATTCTGCATTTTTCATTATTAATCTACTCTCGTACTTATTATCGGGAAATTTTATTAAATATTCTCAACTCTTATTTATTAAATTTCCAATGCAATAACTATTAGATTTGCTCACTGAATAACAAATAATTTAGGACAAATGCTAAAAGATATTTAAATATAAATATATGGTAATTGTAAGAGTGATTGGAATTTCTAAACATTTTTCTGTTAAAAATCTGCTCTAATGCAATTGAAACTAATAGAACTAAACTGCTTGCTATTGGCTTATGTATGACAAATTAATTAATTAGCATGATTTGCTTTTATTTTCAGTAGCTTAAAAACATATTCTATTTATCCTCTAAGTACTATATTCTTCTTCCGTTCAAGTATAAATGTGCATGCCACCAGGCAACAGGAGCCTACAAGTAAAATAATACATCAGAAGAAAAACAAATGTGTACTTAACAATTTTAGGCATCTATTTTTGATAAATTTTTGCATATGCAGCAAAAACAACATTTGAGAATTGGGATTAAAATGTTAATTTAAGATTAAGCGGAATTCTGCTCCTCTTTGATGGAAAAGTTCGTTTTACAGATTTCTCTTAGGAGTCCAAGAGGAAAAGTAGTAAATGTAAGTGATCAGAAAGAAAAACTCTAAGCTAAAAAATATGCGACAAATCTCTAGGGTAGCTGCATTTTCAAATACTGTAGAAGTCTGTTCTGAGTAAAGAAGGAGAAAGTTCATTCTCATTCTTCTTCAATTTATGAGGAGAAGGAAACTACTTCATTAAAATTTAATTTAAAATTAAATCCCAGATAGAGACAAGCCAACCATAGAAATGAGTTAAATTCTAACCCACTGAGAACCAAGATGACAACGGTTTAAAAAATAATAAGCTCATATGAAAGTTCTCATGTGCTCTTACAGCATTTATCATCTTTCTAGCCAAAGGTACTTTACAAACATAAAGGCTAACAATGCACATTGACAGGTGGAAAAAATAGGTAACTGAAGGACACTAAACAATAAGAAAAAATGCTTGGCCTTCCCTTGTTTGTCTTGCTTATCTGATTTAAACTGTTATTTTTACCATTTCCACTTTTGGAGCTGTCGAAGTGCTGATCTTCTAAATGATTCTTTCCTTAGTACTATACTTATCCAACAGAGACATCTTTATTCTGAAAAAGTTTTTATAATAAAATGAATAGGCATATATAAATATGCATACTGTGACTGTCAATTGCTGAGGCCAAAAGAATTCTGTAGTCAAATTCCTGGTGAAGTTTCATCGACACTTACTTCCCTGGAACAAGTATTTCCACATACATATACAGAGTCCTCTACTTACAATGGTTCAACTTAGAATTTTTCTACTTTCCCATGGTAGCAGAAGCCATACATATTTAGTAGAGAGCAGTAGGATCCTCGCTCTCATTCTTCTGGGCAGAAGCAGTGAGCCGGAGCTGTCAGTCAGCCACATGATCATGACGGTAAACAAGGGATACTCTCCAGTGTACTGCTGTTGCCAGGTAACTTTGCCCAACTGTAGGCTAATATAAGTGGTCTGAGCACATGTAAAGTAGGCTAAGCTAAGCTATGATGTTCAATGTGTTAAGTTTCTTAGATAGATTTTTGCCTTGCAATATCGTCAACTCACAATAGGTTAACCTCTTCTTAAGTCAAGGAGTGTCCTCATATAACTATGTTTTTAAGTTAACGTTAATATGTCAAGATCATATAATTTAATCATATTCTGATTAGCTTCTAACAGGTAGTTTCGGGAAAAAATAAACATTTATTTACGATTGTAAGCTTTATGCAAATTATTGTGGAAACTATTATGCTAAAATCTGTTATACAGTAAACTATGGTCTTTCATGTAGACACAATGTTTCAGTGGATTTGTCTTTTAGTGTAGGCCTGGCAGTATATTGGAGTTTAGTAAACAAAAATGACAATCAGTCTCCTTTAAAGGTCAATGTCTGAAAAAATGTATATACCCAGTACCCTAGGATGGTCAAATGTTTGGGTTAATAGCATTATTTTAAACATTAAATTTTTGATAAGACTCATGTAGAAAGTAAAAACTGAAGACAACATTTACAAACATAACATTTATAAAAATATACTACCAAATTCTAATAGTGTCTATGAAAACATCATCTCCTTCAGTAAGCAGTGAATCTGTTTTGCGCAGTACCATTTACTGACTCGACCAATTGCTTTTTATTCTCAAATCTGTGTTCTCCCATTTTCTTGAGATCATTTGTCCTTTTCCTCCAGGCAAATTCTCTATGCTCTGAGCTCCTTCTGAGGGTACTACTGAAACTACAGAAGTTCTAAGATTCTCTTCTTCAGCCTCTAAGGGTCTTGGGGAATGTAGGGAGGGGTAGAACTGAGGAGTTGCCAGAGAGCCTCCCTCTTTAGAAGCAGTGTTATTGCACGTTGTTCTTACTCAACATCATGGGCTGTTTCAATAAGTGTAAAAGCTTTCAATACCTAAACATTAGTCAAAGCTGCCTCCATAATCATATCCATAAGAAATGTCAGATTTCCCCCTAAAAAATATTCTCACTACTCTCTGTTCTGCTCCGATCATAACAATAGTACAGATCACTTATTCCAGAACGTAGCAATCGTCTAGTTAAGGGGAGAAAAGAAGCTGAATTGTGTTTTCTAAAATATATCCCCCATCTGTTTTGTGAATAATGTTTGCTTTCTTTTGGCAATCCTTCACCTGACTTTGGGAGTTGGGACTCCCAAAGTAGATTGAAAAATGGACACACATTCTCTATAACCTCTCCCACCAAAAATTCTGTTCTCTCATACCTTGAGTGAATCTGAGCTAATTTGCATTAATACTATACACTATGAAAGAAGTAATCTGTGCAAGTTCTGAACCTCAAGAGTACCTATAGATTCTGCCTTTGCCACAAGAAACATTCCTCCACCATAGGAACAAGTCTGACTAGCCTCCTGGAGGATAAGAGTTCACACTTAAATGAAGAGAGACTCTAAGCTATTCCAGTTAATGCTCTAGAACTATGATTAATCCCAGAGAATAATATCTAGGTTAATATGAGAAGAGCACCTATGAAAGCCAGGACAAATTGCCAATCCATGGACGGTGATCCAAATGAAACGGTTGGTTTTGGGCCACTACATTTTGGAGGGAATTGTTATATAGCAACAGATAGCAGAATAATAATTTCCTCTCCTGCACATTGAGGAAGAGAATCAAAATATGAATTTTCCACGAACAAGATACTTTTTTAACCTCTGAAATTTCATGGTTAACCCCCTGCTTCTTTATCATATTAAGCATGTAAAATAGATGAAGGAAGGTGCTTCAGGATTGGAAAGCAGAAACTTCTTGGGTCTTTTAGAGAGTCCGAAAAAAAAGTTTTTAATGACACATTTTTGGACTCATCTTACATTTAACTTATCAAAACAGAAGGATGTCATATTCAACATGTTCAATGTGTTTAACTAAAGAAAGAGACTCTATATAAAAGCATATACAGAGTTAAGAGAACCAACAGAGAACACTGAAGCACCCAGGGACCAGTAACAGAAGACTTTCCGCAGAATCCCAAAATATAAGGAGAGAAGCAGTGTTTCAAGAACAACAACACTGGATATGGTCCTTAGTCAGGATCTGTGGCAGAGGAATCAGCCTAATACTGTAATCCTGGAAGGCGAGACAATAATATATTGCCCATTCTCTCCATTTTCTCTATTACCTGCTAGTGTTTTCCATTGGTGAAACCCTATGGGGAAACTTAAAGACAAGGAAGTCCAGTGATACAGTCTATAGATTTTAGGAGCCTGCAGCATGGAGCAGATCAACACAGAATAGATCATAGAAACATGGAAAACTGTTCTAGAAAGGACAAAAGAAAAGAGTTAATAGGGCTGTCTCTTAGGAGGCCATGGTGAAAGTCCTATCCAACTTCATCATACACTGTACACATAATAAAAATATTTACTGTGTGATCTTAGGTACTGGACATTGTGTTGGACATTTTTGTTTATATATACATTTATTTGTTTGAAAATAATTTGAGGTTGTCGTCATTTTTATCTCTCTTCCACATTTGAGGAAACAGAAACACAGAGACTTATTTGCCCCCAAAGCTAAAACTAAGAAAACCAAGAATTTAAACAAAAAACACTGTGTCTCCAGAATGTATGATTTGATTGATTCTTTGCATTCTGTTCAAAGGATTGTGTAGAATCATTGCTGTTGAAACAGTCCCAACCGACCTAAAACATATAGCACTAAGAAGTTCTAGGCTTATGTTCAATTGCCAAAAAGAACCCAAGAGAGATACGTGCACTACATCCCTATTATTCTCCACAATCACTGAGCAAACTCAGGCAGCAGCACCCCATGGGCACATGCTTATTCAGAGAGGAAGAAACCCCCATGCTCTTTGTGCCCTGGATATTCTGTAACAGTTCTTCCCTAACACCCAGAAGCAAACTCGAACATAGTGCTTTGTACTAAAACTTGTTTAATGCATGCCTAATAGCTGTTCAGCCAGCTTATCATTCAATTGACCTAAATATGTGAGTTCTGTCTCCTAAGTGGCTTCTGAACAAGCTGAAAATTTTTGTGTCAACTTTTGCCAAAGTACCGAATTATAGAAAACATTATTCTAATGCAAAGTAGACAATAAAATAAACTTGATATGATATTAATGGATTGTGATTTGATCTAAAGATTTTAAATAAAGTTGTCATCTAAGATATAAATCAAAGGATAATCTAAAGTGAAAAAAACTTCAAATTATTTTTGCAGGCCAAAAGTACCAAAATATTCAATTTGTATAAATCCATATAATTTCAATTATCATAAGAAATTTGGAAATTTAATTCATTCTCGACTCTCAATGTCTAGGACAGAATCACAAACTTCTCTATTAACACCATTCTGATTAATCAAACATGTGGAATCACAAACATGATTGATAAAACATAGGTAGAATCACAAATGTATGTAGAATCAGAAATGTCTCTAGTAGCACGATTCTGATTAATCAAACTTATGTAAAAAGACAATTTGTCTATGTGTACAGACATCTATTATTATTAAACATTTTGTAGGTCAAACTTGTATAATTATGCAATTATCCAATAGTTCAAAAAGTACTCTACATAAGATGAAAAGGGGCATTTTGGAAGTATTACATCTTAGTACAGATGGCAATACCTCTTTAGTATAAATAAACATACAAAATGTAAAGATTATTGGCCTCCTGAAATTTAAGAGTTAATAAAGTCTTGTGAAATGTGATTTTTTTAATGATTTAGTTGACTTTTGTACTTTACTCTTCTTGGCATTCTTTCTGTAGAAAACATGAGAAAGAAAAAGCTTATATGTCAACAATAAATAATTCTTACTTTTTAGTAACAGATTGTCTTTTAAAATATAGTGACTGACAATAACGTAAGAAAAATTAAGAATTTCAAAAGTCAGCTCAATTAACATCCTAATATGTATAAATTGCCCTTCATTTTTCATAATTTAAAACACTAGATCTCTCTAACATTTTCTTTAAAGAACCAGCTGCATAACTTCATCTCTCTCACTAGTGTGTTAGGTCCAGGAGAATAGAAATTAAATCCTACTTATTCACACATCTTTAGATCATAGCACTTGCCTATGATCCAGAATCATATACACATAACACATATGTGATATAAATATCACATATATATTTGTGTACATATATATGCACATACATAAACTGATATATATATGTAAAGTGATAACATATGTTTTACATATATATCTCAGTTTATGTGTATATATTATATATATATATATTATCTGAATATTTTGGGTGAATAACCCTTGTTTTAAAAGAGTGGAGAATATTAGAAATATCTTACCTCATGAAAGTTAGAGGGTGTTCCAGGTGATGCTGAAGAGAGAAAATTAAATGAGAGATATCAATCTTTCCAAAGGAATTGTCTCCACTACAAAGAATCATGAATAATAATAATAATGATAAAGTCAAAGCTCACCTGCTTGTCCTTTATCAGTGAGAGAATTAACAAAAGGGCAATAAATTGAAAAAAAAATCTGTGAAGTCCTCTCTTAGCAGTTGTGGTTGCAGCATCAGTGAACCAATGCCTGAGAGAAGGATTACTATTCTGGACATCATGGCAAAAATAATTCATTTAAATAATGACGATATTTGGAGAATAGCATGTCTCTGAGGGGTTCCTGAATGGCAGCCCTGTTAAATAATGTCTCTTTTTATGAAAAAAGACATGAGTAATTGATCATGGAGAAAGTGGTTTACTTGATTTTATATCTAAAGACCACTGTTTCTCTAAATCCCTAGAATGAATCACCAGTTGGCATTCATTGCAGTCATATACCAGTGAGAGCAGATGGAATATAAAATGGTATGAAACATATCCACTGAGGAGGCAAGCACTTCAAAAGTTAATGAAAGACAAAACAACAAGGGAATAAAGTAGGCCTGGTGAGTGTTAATGTAATTACAGCATAGAGTACCCATACACTTTTAATGAGTATTTAAGTAGTAAATAACAATAAAATACTGATGGAAGCACCTATAATGCATTTATTATTTTCCCAAGCATAATGCTAAGCACTTTAGGTATATAATCTTACTTGATCATATATTTGAGGGATGTACTTTTATTAATCCTACATCATTGATCAGATAAATGAGGCTCAGAGAGGTTAAATAAAACTTAGGGAATGGCAGGACAAGGATTGAAATTCAGAAAATTTCATCACAATACGTATATTTTAGTTCACAAATGTTAAGCCATATCAGTTACATTAAATGCGCTTTGAGTGCTGGATTCTTTGTATTAAATAATAGTTATATAATGAAAGAATATTTTGGAATACTTGAAATTATTTAACTCAACAACTATTTCAGTGTCTAGTATATGCCAGGCACTTCGGCATTGCAAATAAAGCAATAAAAAATAAGTAGAAAGAGAATAACTGTCTATCTCATTCTTTACTTCCCTAAAGTTACTTATTATTATAGTGGATAGTGTTCAATACTACTTACTGAGCATTTGCTATGGCTTTGCCACTATTCTATGTTCCTAAAATCTATTAATTAATTTAATCTACTAATGAGGTTGGTGTTATTATTAGAGAGATTTTTTTGGGGGATGAGAATACAGTCACAGGGGGATTAAATAACTTGCTTAAGTTCTCACAGTTAATAAATAACAAAACTGATTATTTTCCCTAGACAATCTGCCTATGAGTTCTGCCAATATAATCACTATATTATAATTCAGGAATATTTTATCGGAAGATTAGTCTAGCTTCCTGCAGATTTTATTCAATCCCAAAATGTGCTTGCTTAAGGATTGAATAAATGATAGAGTCTAAAGATGAAAATAGTGCCTGAGGAAGTTAAATATATTAGTTTATAATGGGAAAATAAACAGGCTTCAAATATCAGTGAGAATCGTTAAGTTGAAAATCATACAGAATGGAGCTTTCAACTGTCAGACATTGGAAAAAACTGAGATGGATATTGAGTTAATAAATAAAGGAAAAAGAAATTTATATAGTTTTTATTTCATTTATTTATTTATTTTTATTTTTACTCATTTGCAGTCTCACTCTATTGCCCAGGCGGGAGTTCAGTGGTATAATCTTAGCTCATTGCAACATTTGCCTCCTAGGTTCAAGTGATTCTCCTGCCTTAGCCTCCTAAATAGCTGTGGTTACAGGTGCACACCACCATGACTGGCTGATTTTTGCATTTTTAGTAGAGATGGGTTTTACCTTGTGGGCCAGGCTGATCAGGAACTCCAGACCTCGTGATCCATCCTCTTCAGCCTCCCAAAGTTCTAGAATTACAAAAATTTATATCATTTTTAAGCAACTTAGTTATTGTTGGATCTTTCTGTTACAGACTAGCTTTATCATAAACCTTCCCCAAGCTATTATTAAATAATTCATATCAAGCCTTCCAATTAGGAAAATATACAGCCAACAGTATGAAAGATACTGTTTTGGAAGAAAAAAAATGGAATCTAGTTTATCCATTAGCAGTCCTCCAAATACTCAGAATACTGTGTTGGAAAAAAAATATTGAATCTAGCTTATCCATTAGTCATCCTCCAAACATATAATAGAAGTAGTTTTTAGATTTGGGCACAGCTACCAAATTTAGTTGTTAGGATCCTCATGTCATTAAGTAAAATGCCTTATACTTAGCAAATTCTATATGGAAATCTAGCCAAGACATCTGCTCTCCTACTCAATCTGCTCTCTCCCAACCTATTTATTTATTAATATATCAGAATATGGACCATATCTCTATTGAATTCTTCATAGAACATTTTTTCTCTTGTAATATGTGCTGCATCTGTGAAAATAATATGACATTTATTCAATTCTGATTTTGATGCAGATTCAGATCATTGAGCAAATGAGACAAGGTAGAAAAGGGGCAGAGTTTAATTATTGCTTCCCACACATTAAAAAACGGGGGTATTTTTAATCATAAGTATTATGTGTACTATTTATGTAAATTTTCAGCATTACATAAAAAGAGACTCAAGAATCAGAAGAGTAGGCACTGTTGATGTTGACTTGACTTTGCTCTTAAATTTTGAGGCCAAGAACATAGTAAGAGCAGAAACAATAGAGGGTACACACATCAAAACTCAGAACTTGTTTTATGGTCTAATACTCCCAGCTACTGCAGCCAGAGTCTCCTGTGGATTAATAATTTGCTATGGGGTTTAGTCCATCAAATCTTTTAATCATTATTTTTCTCACCTGGTTGCTAATATTCTTGACCTTCCCAGGTTTGGATCACAAAAAATTAAGAAAGAAAGAGAAGATAAGAAAGTTGGCACCTGAAATGTAGTGCTGTAAAATAACTCAGCTCTTTCCTCTGTGTCATCTGAATCATGTACATGTAAACAAACACATACATTATCTTGAAACTTTTGGCGAAGAATTTACTTCCCCAAAGTAGCAGATTGTTCTTGCATCACAGTGCTTTCAAAGAATCTTATCACTATAACTCATATGCCATCCAGATATCATAATCAAAAGTCATTCTTTATTAATAAATAGGGACAAGCTGCAAAATCTCAGTGATGTAACTCAAGATAAGTGAGTGTTATTTTGTGCTCATTTAACAATTCTGTGTATTTTTACTAAAAATGATTTTTCACACAGCAGCTCAAGTACTCAGCTGATCCTTTCAAACTTGTAATTACAGCATCCTTTGCATTTGGCTTGTAGGCAAAAGCGAGACAGATAGAGATGGAGATTGAAATAGAGATAAGGAGAGAGCAAGATAGAGAGATAATTAAAGAGAGAGAGGGAGAGAGAACCAAATAGAGAGTTTAGTATGGGGCTTTTTTGGATAGGTTGGAAGTGTTATACCTAATTCCTTTCCACATTAAGGCGGCCAAAATGTAAACACATAACCCGTGTAAGGGAAGTTGGAAACTATAATCTAGATATAGTTCAAGAAAGAAAAGTAAATGATTTTTGTGAATTAGTAGCCAGAATAATAACTATTCTCTGACAAACCCAGACAACTGTGTCTCCCAAACTTCAGTGACTTCAGTCTCTCTCTCTCTAGATAGCATTTTCCATTTCTTTCTTTTTGTAAGAAAAATGTCTGATGATTTCAAAATAGAGAACTCCAAGTATTTCTGCAAAGAAAACCCACACTATTGTCACTTTTTAAAGGTCAATATTTTAGTTTTAGTCAGAGGTCTCTGACTGAGAGATTTTAGAGTCACATTAGAGTTTCTAGGGCAACAATTCTGACAGTTTGTCTTTGAGGATGACCTTGCAGTTTGAGATGCAGCATGAGTGCCCTTCTGTAGAACTTCAAAGGACAAGATTATGTTGAAGTGATAATGGGGACAATGAGTAAGATTGGAGAAACTGAAGGCATAGGAAAGAACTGAGAGTAGAAGAGAATTCTCAGAAGACAAGCCAATGGACCTCACTGCATAGTTGGAGGTATTTTTTCAAGTAGGAGATGAATGAAACAAATTGATGCAAGTAGAAGTAATTTTCCTGAAATTCTGATAAAATCTTTAATGAGTTTCTATTTAACGATTTGTGTTGCATACTGTTAGGAGTGATAGAAATGGAAAATTTGAAGAAAATGGTTAAATTTGAAACAGCTGATTAGAATTTCTCAAATTATATTTCAAGCAATATTCATCTTGCAAGATAGATAAATAAAATATTCTGTGGTTAAATTTAGAAAGCAGTACCTGCATATTCAATAAAGATCCTCAGACCAGCATCTTATAGCGTCTGATTTTGATTCTGTGAGCTGACACATAACCAATTGTTTAACCCAGTGATTCATCTAAAACATTTAAAACTATAACTTTGTTTGGCCATATTTAAATGCCATTGAATTTAGCATATCATATAACTTAAGAAAGGGTAGGTTTCATTATATATTTCTCAAGTGTTAGCAATTGTTATGACATTCTCAAAATAGAAAGATTCATTATGCCCATTCAGTTTATTCTCTTTCTAGACATAAAACCATCAAACACAATTATCTCAAGTCTTAAAACTATCAAGCTGAATGGTATGTGTATGATTGTGAACTGACTCACTTTCAGTTCTGCTGTGAAACAATGTTAGCTGGAAAAAATAAATATATAGGGGTTATGGCAAGGACAAGCTTATTTTCCAACACCTAAGAGATATATGCTTACTTCTGATCACCAAAAGCCATACTCATATTTATTGTAGATATGATTGGAAAACATTTGCTCTTTTCCCATGTGGTAAGTTTATCAGAGGCTCATGGTGAAATGATTACAGGTTACATTTCAGAGTGGAAAATAATGCGGACGAAAGGTAGGAGCCTTTAAGGTTCACAGAATTTTGTGACTATTTAAGTAAAGGTTCCAAATGTATCATTTAAGAAGATAAAGGATTCTTTCAAGTCCAGCTGAAAAAAGTTTTCCCACAAAGTATCATTTCTACATAAGGTAACTAAATAGCATCATTTCCAATCTCATCTAATTTCAACTTTTGTATAAAAAATTACCCCAAAAAGGGAATAGCTGGAATTTGTAATATTTATTTTTATATCAGCTTGAATTATTTTTTTCTTTTAAATTCTTATAGCTACATAATATATCAATTAACACTGTAAAACTCCACATTTACTGTCCCAGGTGCCAGCCTGACAATATGTGAAAATAAAATAAGTGTTTAAATATGACTGAACTTTTATAGAAGAAATAAGGTAAAAATATATTAATCTCTCTAATCAATAATTTAGAGCCAAAATAAATGCTCCAAACTCAAAACTAAATTGTTATTTATACTAAAGTGTTTAATCTATGGCAACAAAGACAGTAACTGGATTTAAGGTGAAAATCTAAGCTTACTTCAATTCTATCAACATATATCCCCATCTTAAGTCAAATTTATATTTACATTTATATTTATATTTATTGTCATATTAAATATTATGTTATACATTTGTGTATATATATATATTACACATAAATGCACACATAACATATTTTCAAGCATCATGATAACATGCTAAATGTGCATTCATTCAATTTTGTCTCAAGATATTTACTAGGGAGCTTGTAAAATGGCATATTTAAAGATGGCTTTTTAGAAATGTCTGTTTTCTTTTTGATCCATCTTCATTCAGATTGTTCTTCTGTTTCTTTATTGACTTCAGCCACTTTCTGTGTGCTTTGAAAGGGCTCTCTGTGTAATGCCTCCCTCTGAAACAATCCAATGGGTAAAAATGATTAATTCTATTGAAACTTTGTTGTACTCACTGAGAAAATTTATATAAGTTCTCTATATCCTTTGCTCTCTTTTCCCCCACTTTTTAATTTTCCTCTTTGAAGATTCTATTTCTGTCATTTATGTCTCTCTTTTCTTCTACTTCCACCTCACTTCTTGTGTTACTAACATCAATGCAAAATACACACTCCATTGTGTAGTGTGATCTCTTTATAACTTTGCTTTTGGGTCATCATTATTTTACCTCTTTTTGCACAGTAGGAACATCATATATTTGTTCCAGGATTCTATATTTGAATTTGAAAAATGCTCTTTGTCAAAATACAAAAAGGATAATCACAACCTCAGGAAAAAAGTTACCCCCCTGCCTATGAAGCTCCTAGTTATCTCACGCTAAAGTCCCAATTATAGCCCTTGGCAGGGTCACATAAGCCATTATAATAGGGTAGAAACTGAAATAAGAACGCATTTGCCTCTAACTTTTTATGGTCTACCACATATAAATTTAATTGACTGGTACAGCAGAATTTTAGGTTTGCAATGGCATATGGCTCTACCCACCAGCATTCAATAATGCTCTTTTCTGTTTTTAGGTAAGTGTAGTCATAAGAATTAAACCAAAGGCTCTAGTACTGCATATATGCTAATACAATTAAAGATGTATAATTATTTTCAGGAAAATGTGGTTAAAGACTTTTCTGCTTTGTACCACTTGAAGAAGCAAGAAAACAAGGCAGTTTTAAAACTTCCCAGAGGCCTTTTTAGGAATCTAAGAACTTAATAGATTTATTTGTTTAGGTGATATTCTTACCTTGTTGGTGCTTTACAGTATTTAGTTTACCTCATGATTAAATTTACAGAGTCTAGAATAAAGAGCATGTGGAATTCTTCTGTTAAATGTAGTTTAAAACTTTGTCCTCCAATCATAGCACTTGTTTTTCTATGTAGAAATTACATAGGCCTAGGCGTGGCTCATGCTTATAATCTCAGCACTTTGGGAGGCCAAGGCAGGTGGATCACGAGGTCAAGAGATCGAGACCATCCTGGTCAACAAGGTGAAACCCCATCTCTACTAAAAATACAAAAATTAGCTGGGCATGGTGGTGCGCGCCTGTAGTCCCAGCTACTCAGGAGGCTGAGGCAGAAGAATTGCTTGAACCCAGGAGGCAGAGGTTGCGGTGAGCCGAGACTGTGCCATTGCACTGGGTAACAAGAATAAAACTCCATCTCAAACAAACAAACAACAACAAAACAAAAAAAAAAAAAGAAAAGAAATTACATAATGGTTGCTCTCTGTAGTCAATGATACCTTGTCTTTTTTATTCATTATGTATACCTATTACTTGATGTGATGCCAAACACGTGATAGGCTCATATAATTATTCATTTATATCAGAAAATACTGAATAAAATACAACCTTGAGGTTTTACAGAAGAATGTAAAGAAATTGAAATAGTTCACTGGAAGAAACCAATAATTAACCTTTTTTTAAAATATATAAACTGCTATAGATGGAATGCTTATATACACTCACAGATCATACATTAAAGCCTAATTTCCAATGTGATGAAACTTGAAGGTGGAAGTGGGATCTTTGAGCGGTAATTATGTCATTTAAGTTGATCCCTCATAATGGAATAAGGGCTCATCACAGATTATAAAAGAGAGAAAAGAACTTGCATGTGCTATGCTCTCTCTCTCTCTCTCTGTCTCTGTCACACACACACACACACACACACACACACACACACACACCCCGATCTAGTTTAGGTATTTGCCCTTCTTAGTCTCATATTGGAATTTGAGAGGAAGGGCACAGTGGGAAGTATTTGGATTACAGAAACAGATTTCTTATGACTGGCTTGCTGCTCTCCCTTTGGTAATGAGTAAGTTCTCCCTCTATTTGTTAACATAAGCTCTGAAAGTTAAAAAGAGCTTGGGACTTTCTCCCCCTTTCTTAATCCCTCTCTTTCCATGTGACATGTCTGCTCCTTTTTGCCTTCTTCCATAATTATAAGCTCCCTGAGGCCTCATCAGAAAGAGATGTGGGCACCATGCTTCTTGTATAGTTGTCAGAATCATGAGCATAACAAACTTGTTTTCTTTATAAATTATCCAGCCTCAGGTATTTCTTTATAGCAATGCAAAACAGACTAATATAAATATAAGCCGTTGGTATCAGAAGTGGGGTACCTAAAATTGTGGAATCAGCTTTGGACCTAGGTAATGGACAGAGGTTGGAGAAGTTTGGAGGCCTCAGAAAAAAGCAGAAAGATAAAGAAAATTGTAACTTCTGAGAGACTAGTCAAATAATTGTGACTAAAATGCTGATAGAAATATTGATAATGAAGTCCAGGATGATGAAGCCTCAGATAGAAATAAGGAAGTTATTTGGAAAAATAGTAAATGTCACCCTGTTATACCTTAGCAAATAACTTGGCTGTAATATATATATATAGTGACTTCTTGGAAGGCTGAATTTAACAGTGATGACTTAGAGCATCTAGTAGAAGAAAATTCTAAGCAGAAAGTGATAAAAAAATGGTCTGGCTGCTTCTAACAGCCTATGAACAGATATGAGAGAAAAAATGACTTAAAATTGAACTTATAATTGAAAAAAAGCAAAGCATAAAAATTTGGGAAATTTGCAGGCTGGCTATGTGGTTGAGAAGGAAGGACCATTCTCAAGAGAGAAATCCGAAGAGCCTAGGGAGCCACTACTTTCCTATGAGATTAGCTTAACTAAAAGGGAGCCAAGTGCTATATTCAAGACAATGAGAAAAAGGACTCAAAGGTATTTTAGGAATCTTTGAGGCCATCTTTCTTATTAGAGGCCCAGAAACCTAAAAGAACACACTGGCTTCAGGTGCCAGGCCTGAAGTGACACTGCCCCGTGCTGCCTCAGGACACTGCTCTCCACATCCCACCTAACACTCTGATCCCATCCTTAGCTCAATGGGCCTTGGGTCAGGCCACTCTTTTAGAGAGCAGTTTTTATTAATTGTAGATCCTGCAGGCACAAAGAATACAGGAGGCTTGGCAGCTCTCAGCCAGATTTCAGAGGATGTCTGGGAAAGCCTGAATGCTCAGGCAGGGTAGTCTCTACAGAGATATTCTACTATGTAAATGCCAAGGGGAAATGTGGAGTTGGACCCCTCATATAGAATCCTCAACAGGACATTGCATAGTGGAGCTATGGGAAGGGGCCCATGAACCTCCAGACCCCAGAATAGTAGAAACCATCAGAACAGCATCAGTGTGCTCCTTCAGCCAGAAAAAGCCATAGACATTCAACCCTAAACCATGAGAGCAGCCACGTGGGCTGTACTCAGCAAAACCATAACAATGGGGCCGCCTGATTATTTGGAAACCCACACTTTGCACCAGTATGTGGGGCATGGAGTCAAGGGAGATTATTTTGGAGCTTTAATATGAAATGTCTGCCCTGCTGAGTTTTAGACTTGCATGGGGTCTGTCATCCCCCTTCTTTAGGTCAATTTCACACTTTGTAAATGGTTATTTCTTTTATTTTCATCATCGTCTTCATTTTCATTTTACTTTCTTAATGTGTATTTTTCATTTCAATAGTTTTGAGAGTCAAGTAGACTTTGGTTATGTGGGTGAATTGTGTAGTGGTAAAGTCTGTGATTTTAGTGTACCTGTCACCCAGTTAGCATACATGGTACGCAATATGTAGGCATTTTCCCCCCCGATCCCTCCAATTCTCCCCACTTCTGAGTTTTCAATGTACATTATACCACTCTGGATGTATGCTATCCATAGCTTGCAGGTGAAAACATACAGTATTTGGTTTTATTCCTGAGTTACTTCACTTAGAATTATGGCCTCCAACTCTATCCCTTGCTGCAAAAGACATGTTTCATTATTTTTTATAACTGAGTAGTATGGAATGGGAATTTCTACACAATGCTTTGCCACCATTGAATCTTGGATGTAATAAACTTGCCTGCTCCCCTTTTGCTTTCTGCCATCATTATATACTTCCTGAGGCCTCACCAGAAGAGGTGGTAGCACCATATTTCTTATACAGTTGTCAGAACCAGAAGCAAAATAAACCATTTTCTTTATAAGTTGCCCAGCCTCAGGTAGTTTTATAGCAATGCAAAGTGGACTAACACACACACACACACACACACACACACACACACACACACACACACAGCCATGATGTGAGGACAATGCAAGATAATGGCCATTGGTTATCTGCAAATCAGGAATATTGCCTCCACCAGATACCAGATCTACCAGCACTTTTATCTTGGACTTCTCAGCGACCAGAACTTGTGAGAAAAGAATTTATTGTTTAAACTGTCTATTTTATGGCATCCTGTTATCGCATTCCAAAATGACTAAAGCACAAACACATTCTAACAATATTCCCGAGTCAGTTTAATGTTTGCATTTTTCTAAACACACTTGGGTAATATGATGTGAATGTTTATAAAGTACCAAATGTGGTGTCACAGACATAAATAATTGTGGTGGAAATGGTGATTAGTAGTAAAAGAAAAACAGAGGGATAAATTTTAGTGGAACAGACAATAGTATTTTTGATGTATTGGATATGAGATGAAAGTTCAAGGATGATTCCATAGATTTGTTCTGAGCAAGTGAAATAATAGACACACCTTTTCATTGAGATTGGTGTACTTCGGAAAGTTTAGTTTTGATACGGGGTTACAAACAGCTTCTTTTCGTTCACATTAAGTTTGAAGTGTATCATAGACATACAAGCACAAGTAATTGAGAAAGTACTTTTCTGGGGTTAAGGAGCAAGGTCTATGCTTGAAACATAAATTAGAATTTCATCAATATATGGATTATTTTTAAATTCAATAGATTTTACCAGATAATAATTATTTTTGTCAAATGCTACTGATACTTGAGAAAGATGAGGAAGTATTATGCTTTCCATTGGATTTGTCATCCAGAATCTATTAGTAATTCCAACAAGAGCTGTGTCAATGGAGTAGTGGAAATTTAATCACTACTGAAGTATGCACAAATGACAAAGAAAGAAACCAACAATTAAAATTCAAGTCATTTCTTTTATGTGAGGAGATAATGAAGTTTATACTAATTAGGAGGAGTTTCAAATCTAAAAAGAGTTCTTGAAGATGGGAGATATTACAGCCAGTGTATATGTTGATGCAAACGATTCAATAGAAAACAGACTGCTAGGGCAAATAGACTGGACAGTCAGCTAGGCATGGTAGCTCACATCTGTAATTCCAGCAATTTGGGAGGCCGAGGTGGTTGGATCACAAGGTCAGGAGTTCGAGACCAGCCTGTCCAACATGGTGAAAACCCGTCTCTACTAAAAATACAAAAATAAGCTGGGCATGGTGGCTCATGCCTATAATCCCAGTTACTTGGGAGTCTGAGGCTGGAGAATTACTTGAACCCAGGAAGTGGAGGTTGCAGTGAGCTGAGATCGCACTATTGCACTCCAGCCTGGGTGACAATGTGAGAATCCAGGAAGGAAGGAAGAATGGGAGGGAAGGAGAAAGGGAGAGAGAGAGGGAAGGAGGGAGGGAGGAAAGAAGGAAAGAAACAGTTCATGAAGCGATGGTCAAGAAGGGAAGGGATAAAACATATCAGTGGATATTTGAACATACAAAATTTCCTTTCATTGCTTCCATTTCCTTAGTGAAAAAAAGCTATATTGGAACAAGGAAGTAAAAGAAAGTTGTAGGTGATTTAGAAGAGAGAAGATGTGACACAGGTCTCTAAGAAAATGCCTCTCTGCCATCAACTGTACTTAATCTTAATTCTATCTGAAGAAAGAACACTTTCCTTTTTACCCTTTTAAGACTTTAAGCGTCACCTCCAAGTGGAATTGACCACCCTTTCCTGTGGGTTATTACTTGACCCTGATTCCTATGCTCTCCTGTAACACCTTCTAGCACTTTAAATGTATAGTGTTCTTACTCTGATAGACTGTAGGTGACTCAAGGTAAGAACTCTTGTCTTGTTATCCCTGGTATGCCTGGTGCTTATCATATAATCTCTTTCTATATGTTTCATTGAAAGAACAAATGATATTATATGTAATGATGGAGACTTAGTTAAGAGATAGCCTTTGAAGTCTTTTTCATAAGGTTCACCTGTAAGGTGATTCCCACAGAATGATAACTAAAAAAGATCCCAAGTTACACTATTGACAGTTTCAGAAATCTAAAATATAAGCAAAAATGTCCCCAACAATTCATCAAGTATAATTAAAATACATTTTTGTGCTTTTGATATCAGAGCCTTCACTACTCACACAAATCAGTCAAATGTGCTTGTCTTGGGTGATGAACTTTATTTTGGCATATATTTGAATCCAAAGGTAAATAAAAATTTCTATTCAGATACTATTTCTTTCAATTAGACTGTAGCTCAAATTTCAGTATGTCCATAAATAGTAAATTCAAGATCAGCACTAATTTCAGAATAAAGAAGGTTTTACTCATTTGCCTAAAAGTCATATTTGTCAGTGGATTTTAGGATGTGATTGCATTAAATTAGCTTGAGATGAACACAATTTTAATAACAGTTCTACATTGTCAGCCAAAGTTAACTCTTACAAAATAGTTACCTCTAACCAGAACAGCTTCCATACATAAAACTCTTTCATTTAAAATACTCTTAACTCCAGCCTTATAACAAACATACTTACCTGAATCACTCCTGGCTGACTCAAGGGTAGATTAGACCCACCAAAACCGGACTCAACTTATGATATTTCCACTTTCAAAAGATATCTTCTGGCATTTCCTGTCCCAGTAAATGACAACTGATTCCACCCAATGATACAAGCAGAAAACCTTGCTATCACATTCCTGCAGCCTTCATGATACAATCTATCATCACAGGCTGCCAATTACTTTTCTCTTAAATTTTGTTTAAAAGCAAAGCTACACTTTCACTCTAAGATCTAGACATATAATTTCTGGAGTTTTGCAATACCCTTTGAAATTGCCTCCAAATACTTTGGCCCCCTTCAAACTTTTTTTTTTTTTTTTTTTTTTGAGACGGAGTTTTGCTCTTGTTACCCAGGCTGGAGAGCAATGGCGCGATCTCGGCTTACCTCACCCTCCGCCTCCTGGGTTCAGGCAATTCTCCTCCCTCAGTCTCCCGAATAGCTGGGATTACAGGCATGCACCACCATGCCCAGCTAATTTTTGTATTTTTAGTAGAGACGGGGTTTCACCATGTTGACCTGGATGGTCTCGATCTCTTGACCTTGTGATCCACCCTCCTCGGCCTCCCAAAGTGCTGGGATTACAGTCGTAAGCCACCGTGCCCGGCCTAAACCATTTTATTTATTCTGCAGTAAACAATATTTTTACAAAGTTGAACTGTTATTTTTGTTACTCTATATGCTTAAAAATAAAATTAAAAGCACAAGTCGATGTATTCCCATTTCTCTTAAGCTCATCAACAGAACATAGAAGGTCTGCCCCCAAAGGCCTCTCCAGCTTTGCCTCACGATGCCCTTCCCACTCTCTCCAGATGTCAGTTATTCTGTCCTTTTACTGTAAATGGGACATTCTTCTGTCCAAAATCACTTTCATTATGCCATTGCCTGGGACATTACTCACTCTGCCTCCTCAAACATCCTTCTAATTTGTTAAATTGTAATCTTCTTTCTGATATTAAGTTAAATGTCATATTTTCCAGAAAGATTTCTTTGATCTGTTTGAAAGGATAAAGCCCTCCTCTTGCACCCTTTCAAGGTGATATCATGTACTGTTTCATCAGAGTTATGGTATTTTTTTATAGGTATGTGAATATTTTTTGTGATGATTTGATTGGTTAATGTCTGTTTCTTTAGAATGAAACTTTGGGTTGTTAAGAATCTTGCGTGGTTTTTGTTTATCATCATTCCACCAATGTACATAGAACTTAGCACATAAAATGTCTTTATTAAATACTTGTTGAAAGAATGACTAAGCGAATACACATAGAAATACTAGTGTATTGGCTGTAATATCGATGTGTTGACTCTGCAGACTATATTACAGTTTCCAAAGACAAAGCTACAAAAATGTATGAAAGTATTCTGGTTTTAAATTAACTGAAGCATGTTTTCTTTTGCTTTCTTTCTTTATACCTTTAGATGCAAAGTGCCAGAGGTAACACTGGAACTAATTGTTCAGAATTGCACAGCTAAAGGAGCATTATGAAACTTTCTTTTATCTTTGAACAGATTGCAGCTGCTCATATAAGAAAATACATACTATGTAACCAAAATACAATAGATTAAAATCAAATAAATTTATGTGGTTATTTTATCTACTTATTAAATAAAGAATTTATATTTTTAATAATTATTCGTAAATCATTATTCGTGTGTACACATGGACATAGAGAATGAAAAGAGTGAATAATTGGAAGGATAGGAATATGAGAGGGCAGTAGAGAATAAGAAATCACTTAGTGGATACTAAAAGCCCAGTCTTCACCACTATACAATAAAACTACATAAAGAAATTACACTTCTACCCTTTAAATTTATACAAATAAAAAAATCATTATTCAAAGTATTTTCTTTTATTAGTATAATTTGAAATAAGACTCCTTTGCAATTGTAAGCAATCTCAAATATGTAATCATTTTCTGGTTTGTCTTAAAATAAAAAAAAGTAAAATGTGATATTTAATGAAGGCTTTTCATTGAGGACTTATTTAATGAAACATTATTTGTTATAATTTTAAACTCATATATATTCCTAATCTATATGATTTTTACATATAATATTAGTAAAAGGGATTTATAAGGGAAATATTTTCTAGAATCAAATCTTTCTTAAAACTAAGCAGGTGCACGGTGGCTCACACCTGCAATCCCAGCACTTTAGAAGGCTGAGGTGAGCGAATCACCTGAGTTTAGGAGTTTGAGACCAGCTTGGCCAACCAGGCAAAATCCCGTCTCTAATAGAGATAGGAAAATTAGTCGGGGGTGGTGGTGGGCACCTGTATCCCAACTACTTGGGAGGAGAATCACTTGAATCTGCAGGCGGAGTTTGCAGTGAACCAAGACTGCACCACTGCACTCCAGCCTGGGCATCAGAGTGAGGCTCTGTCTCAAAAATAAATAAATAAATAAACAAATAAATAAATAAAAATTGTGTTAAAGTATATTTTATTTCTAATAATGTTGATGAGTTTTTCAATTTATATCCATATTTGTTACCAGTTAAATAAGATACGCCCTGACAAAGAATAGGGATAATTCTATTTCCTTGGAGGCTCTGCCAGTCAGTAGCTCTATAGCCCTGGGCAAGGCACATTGCCATAGTGAATCTTAGTTTTCTCCTATCTCAAATGAATGTGCTACCTTTGATTATATCTAAGGGAATATTCAAGCCATGATTCTCTGCTTTGATTTTTTAATTCAAATAGAACACAGTCTTAATGCAGTCTATATTTTTATCCTTGGAGTTTTCTTAATAGGGAAATTAGAATAGCTTAAAGAAAATCACAGAAGTGTAAGTAAAAAGGATAAGTAGACCTGGGTATTATTTCCCAATTTGGGAAATTTTGTTGCTGAGAGATTGTTTCCATGGTATACATTCAGTCAAAATCTCTCAGAAAAGATGTCTGCATTACCATTATCTGCTTTGATAGTATCAGCTGTTAACAGTCTTCCACTTCCCTTTCAAAACAAAGATTGAAGCAAGGACAAAGCAAGGAATGGTGTGAGCTCATTACTGTGCCAGACTTTAATACAAAATCATTATCATATAGAAACTATAATTCGTGCTCTCTCAAGATGAGACAGTCACTCAGGGAGACTGCATCATTATCTTCCTTAGAAACTATTAAAAACAATTCTCTGTAGGGAAGTGAAACCAACAAAAATCAAAATCGTATCTATTTGAAACTAGAACATGTTTCATCTTTCTATGCATTTGATCAATTTAGAAATTAACTTCTACATCCGCAAGTAAGATAAAATCACATTTATATGTGTGTGTGTGTCACATGTGTATGTATGTATACACATATATTTATAAGCAGGAAGATATAATCAGACACATAGGTGCCACAAAGTCAGAGCACACGTCATGGAATAAAATTATCATCTGACATAATTTTTTCCCGCTAATAAGAATCACAGCTCATTCAGAAAAATCAATCAAGACTTAATTTCTCTTTCAACTAGCTAATCGTTCTTTACAGAAAAGTTTTAGAGGTTTTGTGTTTGTTTGCAATGTGGCATTCCTCAGATCTACCAATCTGATGTAATTAAGCATTTTAAGAAACTTGTTATCTCTTCACTACTTATTACCTTTTCTTTCCTGAATTTGCACATTTAATATAGAGAGTTTTATTTTGTATCTCTAATATATAACAGAATACAGAATCTGAAATGAATCAACAGTTTGACTTAAGATAATATTCACCTTTTATACAATTACATTCAAACTGTACATAACACTATGTTAACATTGTTAATTCTATTCTTTATGTGAGCTGAGACCCCGTGGTTAATTTAGATTCCAAAGTATTTTCAAATGACAAAACTAGTCTGTAATTTTAATGCATTTAATTCAGAATAAGATATATTTTAATGTTCAATCTGGATTCTTAAAAATTTAGTAACCCCGTAGAATACAACATAGCAGCTGGAAAATGTCGACTTAATTCTTTCTATAAATAAATAAATACACCCCTTGGGCATATACACTTTTTTTTTTCATTTGAAATTTGACAAAAAAAAAAAAAAAAAACTATTTTAGGTATTATTTTTATTATTTTGTTTTGCTCTTGATCTGCTAGCTTTTGCTTTTATTCCCTTGTTTTTCATATCTTGATACTTGCATTTCATTACTGTACATCCCATTTCCTCAAATTTATCAACTCTCTGGTCCTTGCACTGGCTTATGTTTACTTTGCTTTCCCACTGTACTCACAGTTTTACCTGATCTTTGATTTTGACATTTTCATAGCCTCTTGGGTGGGAATTTCCCTCCTTAAAATTCTGGCAAAACATAAGGCACTGGCTAGCCAAAGCCCCAGACTTCACAAGAAGGTAATTAATGTGATATTTTGCCTCAAATAAATGATTCTTGCTGATGCAATTACTCAATAGATTGCAGTAATGGAGACTTTGCCACTGTCCATTCTCACTCCCTGCACCTAGTACCAAAACCTAGATTCAAATGCTCCTACTAATGGTGACTTGGCTCAAAATTCAGTTGACAGAACTGCATTTCCATTGCAACATGGTACATTTTCAACCAGCAGAGCCTGTGATCCTTTAGAAAATTTCAATAAAATTTCTCTTCAAATACATTGGTAGGCTGTATACATATTCAATAAAGGGTAGAAGAATCGAGAAAACTCTTCTGCAAAGGTAGTAAAGAAAGAAAACAGCTTTATTAATGAATGAAACCTAAACCAGAATGTGTAATTCTCAGAAAAGTACTTATTCATGTGCCCCATAGAATGTTTCAATCAACAGTGAGCCATATATATGATGGTGGTCCCATAGATTATAGTGGAGCTGTCCTATACAGGAATACCATTTTTTGTCTTTTACACCATATTTGACTATACACTGTCTATGTTTAGATCCCCCAAATAATTGCTATTTTGTAATGATCACCTACGTATTCAGTAAACTGCTGTGCAGGTTTATAGCCTGGAGTCATAAGCTATACAACCCAGCCTAGCTGTTTTGTATGCTATACAACACAGGTTTGTGTTGAAATGTGAAAGAACACTCTATAATACTTGCACAATGACAAAATTGCCTAATTATGCATTTACCAAAATGCATAATTGTATCTCTGTTGTTAAGCAATTCATGACTGTATATTATCTTCTGATAATGCTTCATTTTTCATGTATCCTAAGAATATTTAAAAACTGAGTTCATTTAATAAATTAAAGCAACATAAGTAATTATAAAACTCTTTGTAAACAAATAGTTTTTTCCTTAATAATAAATGTCAGTTTATAAACATGAAATTTTCAATGGTATATTACTTTTGTGTATAAGGATAGCTATGGTCTGAATGTTTGTGTCCTCCCAAAATTTGTTTGTTGAAATCCTAATGCTCAGAGTGATGGTATTAAGAGTTGAGACCTTTTTGTTGATGATTAGGTCATGAGGACTTTGCCCTCAGAAATGGAGTGAGTGCCTTCATAAGAAAGGCCCAAGGGAGCTTTCTGCCATGTCTACAATGTGAAAACACAATGAAAAGATCACATTCTATGAGCCAGGAAGTAGGTTCTCACCAGGGAATCTGCTGGTGTCCTGATCTTGAACTTCCCAGCCTACAGAATGGTAATTGTAATAAATTGTAATTGTAATAGAAACTTTAAGAAATAATTTCTGTTGTTTATTACCTACCCAGTTTAGGGTACTTTTTTATATTAGCCTAAATGGACTAAGATAAAAATATAAAACATATTTGTATGTGGTTTTAAATGCCCGTGTTAAATTATTTAATATAATTATATTCAGTTATATTTGAAACATTAAAGACAACCTGTCATTAAGTCATAGTTGCATTACAGGACAATAAAGTGTAATTTAAAAATTTCCTGATTCAGAACACTCAATAAACTATATAGATAGCAGTATCTATGTGAGCTATTTCCTGATTTAAAAATTTCTATTTCTTATGGACCTCTGTACTCATGATGCATGAGTTCTTGGCAAGTCGCTTACAGTGGTATTTTATACTTCATTCTTTTATTTAAAGCAAATACACTTGAAAAAGCACAGATGTCACTGTAAGCAAGCCAATATATTTTTTTCTTAAGTTAGGATAAATAACGTAATATAAATCTTCTCCATGACTTGTAGTTACCACTGATTTGAACTATTGTGAATTTTTTTTTATTAGCTTTTAACTCAATAGTGCTTCAATTTCTTAAAACACTTCTTTATAGAAATCTTACATTGTAAACTAGCATGGGTATAAAAAGATAAGACTACTTAACAATAATGAACCAATTAATCACACAACTATTATTTTCCCAGATGTGTTAGCACCCTAAATTCACTTAACCTTGATTTTCACTAAACACAGGAACCAGATTTTAAGCTCATGCTGATCTTCCATAAGGACTAACAATAGAACTGCATTTTAAAATATATGTATCTCTTCCTTGGGCCTTGCCACATTGCCATACTGTAGACAATGAAAAACTGCTGATAAAATATTGATGTTTTCTAACGATTGTCACCTGGTAATATCTCAGCTTACATTCATTTCTGAGACTGAGAATCCTGTCTCAGAGAAGAATATACAGGAATTATAGATGAGAGAGATAAAAGCAGTAATATAATCACTGAGGAAAGTGCCTCTCTGTGATTCAGTGGTGACCTGGTAATATTATCTTAGGAAAGCTATTTCATCTTTCCTTTTCTCAGTCTCCACATTTGCAAAGAAGAGTTAACACCTGCACTCATAATACATTTGTAAGATGCACATCATTTTTTTCTCCAAATAGAACCTAGCCTTCACTCTGACCTCCACATATGAGCTAATTAACCAGAAGAAACCCAAAAGTCATAATTATACTTGCAAATAAAAGAAAAGGATTATTATGCAATTTAGCTGGTTCTGGTCCACATGACATAGAAATCCATGCAGAAAATGAATTTCAAATTAAATGTTTGGATTTCTTAAATCTAATTTGATGCATACACTATATAGTGTTTATTGTATACCTAAACAAACACATCATATATATATGATAACACACCAATATTCATCTAAACAGAGTAAATGAACACTACAAACACTTCATACCAATTCCTCTGTTTTTGTGTTTTTAGATCAAAATAATAATCTGAATTTTATACATATATACATATATTTTTTTTGAGACAGGGTCTCTTCTCTGTCACCCAGGCTGGAGTGCAGTGGTGTGACCACAGCTCACTGAAGCCTCTGCCTCCCTGGGTTTAGGGGATCCTCCCTCCTCAACCTCCTGAGTACCAGGACTACAGCCATGTAGAGATGGGTGTCATCATGTTGCCCAAGCTACTCTCCAATTTCTGAGCTTAAGCCATCTGCCTGCCTTGGTCTCCCAGTGCTGGGACTATAGAAGTGACCCACTGTGCCTATCTTGGTTTGCAGAAAATTTGTATTTCAAAATATCAGCTAAATAAGTTAGAATTTTGTTTCATGTAGTCGACATGTCACAGAGTGAAACATAACCTTTACCATAAATTTGAAAATAAAGCCAGGGATTTTCAGATAATTCTGTATTTTGGGTGAAAAATTTTGAATTTATAGGGACTCTTGTTCACTACATATCATTAAGTTGTTATTGTGATCAAGCAGTTTGAGAAATAATGTCTCAGTGGTCAGTATAAAAGGTCAAAATCTGTGTATGTACAGAAATGAGTACCAAGAACATACACAAGTCAGTGTGAATTACTAAATAAATATATAGATAGTTCTAAGGCTGAAAAACATGGTTTGAAAGAGAAAGGAAGAGTAGGAAAATCCAGAAACAGAAATAAGCTGTGTGATATGGTAAATGGGAGTGGGGCATAAGCAAAGTCTTTAAAGGAAGAGGAGTTTGTTATAAATAGAAGAACAAAAATGAAAAAGAAACAGAGGTGCCCTGGAAGCATTTTGTTTTGTTTTGTTTTCCTGAGTGACAATGTTGTTGGTTGTTGATTTCTGGTTAAACTATACTATGACTATTTAGACTTGATTTAGAAGTACAGTCATTACATATGCAATACTATGAAAATATGACAATGAGTGATATACTTATTTGAAATAACTTTCAATGATTTCTACAGAAAGCAAAAAATAAAATAGCATCTTAAATGACTCACTAACTGAAAAGATTATTTTAATGTTTGACATTTTCATTGATACATAATGAATCATGTGTAATGATTTAGAAACCTAAATACAAGGACTTCAGGTGTTTTATGGAAGTGACTGTTTTACTCTTTTTAAAAATTCTGCTTTGGTGATTAAATATTATGGAATAAAACCAAGACCCTTCTTATTATGGGAATATGTTTCTGTCTTTCTATCTACATGTAAATACACAACTACAAACTGCAATAAGATATTTAAAGAGAAACAAAATAATACTTGTCTTTAATAAATTATGGAAATTGAAAAATATTAAAAGGTATGTTCATAAATATAGAGTTCTGGCCTGATAATCTAGAAGATTAAGTACTTACTTAACCTTTAAATCTTATTTGTGTCATTGAAAGACATATCTTTTGATTTATGAAATAAAATTCGACCCTAGCTCATATATCGTATACATCACATCCTGAGGGTTACAGGAAATTGACTGTAAGGATCCATCATTGTTCAATGTGAATAAAAGGTAATAACGCTGACATCTGTAAAGTATACAGAAGAAATTGTGTAGTATTGCCAATTCTTAAATGGTTCTATATCAGAACATCATCCCTTTGCTATACCTCCATTGTATTTGTTTGTTTTTCGTGCCTTACTATTTGCTTGCATTGTTTTGCTGACCACAAATGCCATTTTACTGATTAATAATCTCATGCTCATTAATCACTTGAGACTTTTAACTGGTTTTCAATATTTAACTCAATAAAATTTCTAATTATGAGTATACACACCAAAGGCAACTCAAAATTGAGTTAAAAATAGTATACCAATAGCATTATCTTTACATTCTTATAAAATATCCAGCCTGGCATGGTGACCTACCCCTTTGATCCCAGCACTTGGGGAAGCCAAGGAGGATGGATCACTTGAGCCCAGGAGTTCAAGACCAATTTGGGCAACATGGCAAAACCCCATCTTTACAAAATTAATTAACTAATTATTTAAAATAAAATTTCCAAAGCATCTACTTCTAAGAAGATGAACTTCAAGTATAACTTTCATTTGATGGGGTTCAAGACACACTATCCTAATATGGCACACTGGCATTCAAGAAAATAGAAGAAGCAGGGAGTCCACTCTCCCCTTTCTCTCACCATTTTTTCCAAAGCAGGTCAAAAGATTTCTTTCCACAGGTAACTTCCTATATCCAGGGGAAACATTGTCATCCTCAAAGACAGACAGATGTCAATGAAAATCTGAACAAACAGGCCTGCTAAATATCGCCGGTTCATTATCATCAGAACACACACCTTTTGTCCAATCATACTTCCCTGCAATGTCCACTCTTCATCAAATCTGAGCACAAAAGTACAGAGGAGCCCCTATTTCTCTGGAAACATTTCTGGAGACTCATAATTCATGTAAAATTTATATTAACAAATCTGTATGCTTCTCTCTTTTATTATAGGTGCCTCAGCCAGGAACCTTGCCATTGGTGAGGAAAATATATGACTGTTTAACACCTGCCCACTTTTGATTCTTTAAATGAAAACTATGAGATTATCTAAATACTGCTTACTACTATTGACAATGTGCAGTGATGAACTATGATTTTCAACATGTCACTAATTCAATGGTTTAATAAGAGAGATTTAAAAATTCTGTTTTGTTAAGCAAAGATATTTTTTTCATAACAAAAAATTTAATTCATTGACTAGTTTCTTATAAATTGAAAATTATTGAGTCCTTGTTAATGAATAATGTTTAAGGAGAAAAAATAAACTGGTTGTATAGGATAAGGAATGGAAAAAAATATTCAGAAGACTTTCCAGGGATCAGTAGCTACATTATATATGCCTACTTATTTTCATTTTAATAATCAAATATTAATTTAATCAATTTCAACATATGTGACAAAATTAAATTCAAAAAGGTGATACAACATATTCAATATTAAAAAGCTAATAAGTGAAATAATCAAAACTGAGCAGATTCATGCATGCTTTCACATTTATTAATATTATTTTCTAACATTAATAATTTTCTCTTTTAAAAACAATTAAAAACTTATATTATGGTATTGACCATTTCATTTTTACAGTCGCATTATTTTTGCAGAATTATTCATCTTTTCCACCCTTTAAAATTCTTACAATTGATTTCCAGCTGTATATTCTGTCTATAAAATCAAGTTTCGATTCCTAGTACCAGCCAAACCCACCAAGGAGCCTTTGTTAGTGTACATGTGGGACAAATAATAGCCTTGTATTTCCCTTGGGGCTTCAGGACCAACCCTTTGGCAGACTGCTTTGGTTACCTCAACACCAATAGTTCCCAACTGAATCTTTCTTGCAACAGTGCTCTGTCCATCCTCTTCAGGTTAAAAAAGACAGTTACAAAGTTCTTCACCCTCTTATAACTGGCTTTGCACAAAAGGTCAGATTCTGGTTGATTAAAGGCATTGTGTAAATTGCCCAAGTTATTTATGTTAAATAAATTTAAATACAAATCTCACATTCCCATGGGCCACATCCTCTTGATGACTCAACAATATATTTACTGTGTCTCTAATAGGTTAGTCAGAAAAAAAAATGTGGGAAAAATGAAAGGATATTACGAATTACATTTCAACCAAGGAGACATTATTGTGCATATAATTCTTTGTAAAAGTAAGATATTAGTAGTTAATAGCTAATAATTAGCTAATAGATGTTTTTAATCATATGGATAAAAGGAAAAACAGTGATTTTCAAAAGTATTTAAACTGTCCAAGAAATAACCATAAACCTCAATGAATTGGACTTTATTTAGTTTCTTATTGCTGCTCTAACAAATTACCACAGACTGATTGGCTTAAAGCAGCAAAATTTTACTAGTATACAATGCAGGAGATGAGGAGTCCAAAATTCACCTCTGTAGGCTAAAGTCATTATGATTTCAGGGCTAGTCTCTTCTGGAGTCTCCAGGGGACAATCCATTTCCTTTCTTTTCTAGCTTCTAAAGGCCACCTTACTTTCTTAGGTCATCTGATCCTTCTTATCTTCAAAGCTAGAGGCTTTGCGTCTTCACCTCTCTCCCGGCTTTTGTAATCACAATAACTTTCTACTTCTGACGATTCTATTTCTCTTTTATAAAAGCCCATGTGATCATACTGCACCACCTCAAAAATCCAAAATATTTTCCCTATCTCAAGGTCCTTTATCTTATATGAAAAGTCGTTTTTTCATTTACAGTTTCATATTCACATACTCTGGAAATTAGGAGGTAGATATCTTTATGGAGTTATTATTTTGTCTAACAAACTAACCAATCACATATGTGCATAAGTTATGGCAGTGGTATTATTCCATACAGCAAGACTCCTAGGAAGACCAGCCCTCCCTTTTTACTCAAGACTCTACTAATTTTGTCACCAAAAGTCCAGTATGTTGCTCTATCTCCTGTTCTAGTCAAATTGGAATGGCTAGTCATCTTACCTGGTCTGTGGGCAGCTCTAGTCTGTCTTTATTCTTCAAATGAAAATATTATCATATCTGTGTCTTGGGCAATGCTGGCTTTTAACTACAGGATATTTTGCTGGATATGGCTTAGCCACTATTAAAGGACGGGTTTTGGAAAAAAACTTTAAATATACGAGGTATGTGAAATCCAGCAGGAACAGTAATGTACATATGATCATTCTTCCTGTTATCTCTGGAATAATCCTGTGGCTTTTATTATCAAATGAATAACTAAAGCTAACCTATTTCATTGTTAAAAATGTGTCAACCTCTATGTTACTCAAATGAAATCAGAGATTCAAGGATCTCAGGAAGTGTGTGGCTATTGTCCCAAATTTTGAAATTTTCATTTTTTCTTACATATGCTGGAAATTTTACAATTTTAGATTGATTACTACAAAATTATGCCGAAGCTATTATTCATGAAACTCATAGACAAAAGTTCAATTCAAAAGTCTGCCTATATATATAAATAATTTAAATGAAAGCTTATTTCTATTTCTGTATTTTGCTTAATAGTAATTAGAAATATTTTATATTCGTTGCTAAGAAAAATTATTTTAACTAAACTCTCCTGAGTGACCTTTTGTAATAATCATAAAGTTTACTCATAAATATCAGAATGCTTTTAACTCTTGGTGACAATTCTAAGATTCATGCTAATTGGTAGTAAATATTATCATATTTAGTTAAATTCAAAATGTCTTTATTTCAAGCAAAATTTCTAATACTTAAAATACGGCCTAGAGATAATTAAGCTTATCTCCTTTAGGATATAGGCATTAAACATTTCTGAACAAAGATACTTTCAGGAAAGGACACAACAGGGGCCTTCCAGGACTATTTCCATTTTAATTATCTCAGTGATTAAAGATTTGGTCACTCTCTTTTCCCAGTCTCCTTTCTCTACATCTGAGAAGAAATGGATATTTTTGTAAAATAAAAAAATCCATAAAAATCTATGAATTCTTAAGCTATATTATTCACAAAGTTCTCAGCCAAATATGACCACGGTGCACATATGATAAACATCAAACACATTAAACCCACACACAGGAAATAACAGAATAATCATGTCAAATAAGATACTGAAAAACATGCACAATTTCAGGAAGGCAAAATCTAATATCTACTTCAGGAAAAGTTTTGGAAAAAATACAGAAAGAACCATATAAAAGGGTAGAATACACTGGAATTAAAAAGATAAGCTACATTTGTCAGATGTCATAATTATTCCTTTAAAAACAATCCTTGTTTCTACATAGTCTAATATAAAGAAGTCCAAGAAAGATTTTTGGACAAGAAAAAACACATATAAATAAGTAATTAAAAGTCATGAATCACTTGGGAAAATTTTATTGTATATTACTTATAATATTATAACATACAAAGAAGTTTTTATTATATGGTAATTGATTTATTTTGTTCTTCATTATAAGAAGACAAGTGAAAATGCAAGCAGTTGTAGGGATAATTTTTTACTTACAAAGTGTGAGCAGCCAAGCACCCAAACAAGAAAGAACATGTATCATAATTAACAATAAAAATGTCACTATCATTAATAAAACAGTAAAAACCCTAAATTTTGAAGAAAATATCATTGAAATGAAACTAAACTTACAAAACATTTATTAAGCAAATTAATATTATGACGTTAATCTGGAAACCAGCCCAGGAGTTAAGAGGTAAGTAAGAAGCATTCTACAGTGTTTGGTTATTTTAGCTTTAAAGTCTGAATAAAAGCTGTGTGATTTTATTTTGTAAATTGATCTCCATGATTCACATAACTTGTCAATATTAATATACTATGTTTTCTGTTACATACAATTTTATATTGCATAACATTTCATTTTTCATTTATTTTTTTGTAATATTTTTCTGTTTATTTTATCTTAATAGGAAATTTACTCACCTTAATTACATTATAAATAAAATGACAGTCAAAGTTGAACTGTCAGTGCTTAATGTAAAAGTCAGAGAAAAAAGTCAGTAGCTATTTCCAGAAGTACATACTGGATGCCGTTAATGCTGCTATTGAAAGATAAACATTTTTGAGCCTTAAAATATGGCAACAAATCAAATCATACCTTAAGACAGAAGGGAAAAACTAAGATGATAGTAGCTAACAATGCCAAAAGACAGCTTCTTCAGTTAAAGTCTGTTTATCCCAGGTTCCTACTTTATAAATATATATATACATGTATAATACATATGTAATACTTTACTATTATACATATACAATATATATATAACACATATAATACATATATTATACATATAAAGTTTATACATGTAATTTGCAAGAAAAGAGTTTTCTTATGGAGACTTTGAAATATGGGTGTGCTAGTAAATTCATCATTTTTTTTTTTAATTTTTATTGCATTATAGGTTTTGGGGTACATGTGCAGAACGTGCAAGATAGTTGCATAGGTACACACATGGCAGTGTGTTTTGCTGCCTTCCTCCCCTTCACCCACACTTGGTATTCATCCCCAGGCTATCCCCCCCAGCCCCACCCACTGTCCCTCCCCCATTTCCCCCAACAGTCCCCAGTGTATAGTAGACCGCCTCTCTGTGTCCATGTGTTCTCATTTTTCTCACCCACCTATGAGTGAGTATATGCAGTATTTCTTTTTCTGTTCTTGTGTCAGTTTGCTGAGAATGATGTTCTCCAGATTCATCCATGTCCTTACAAAGGACACAAACTCATGATTTTTCATAGCTGCATAATATTCCTTGGTGTATATGTGCCACATTTTCCCAGTCCAGTCTATCATCGATGGGCATTTGGGTTGGTTCCAGGTCTTTGCTATTGTAAACAGTGCTGCAATGAACATTTGTGTGCATGTGTCCTTATAGTAGAACGATTTATAGTCTTTTGGATAGATACCCAGTAATGGGATTGCTGGGACAAATGGAATTTCTATTTCTAGGTCCCTGAGGAATCGCCACACTGTCTTCCACAATGGTTGAACTAATTTACATTCCCACCAACAGTGTAAGAGTGTTCCTATTTCTCCACATCCTCTCCAGCATCTGTTGTCTCCAGATTTTTTAATGATTGCCATTCTAACTGGTGTGAGATGATATCTCAATGTGGTTTTGATTTGCATCTCTCTAATGACCAATGATGATGAGCACTTTTTCATATGTTTGTTGGCCTCATGTATGTCTTCTTTTGTAAAGTGTCTGTTCAAATCCTTTGCCCATTTTTGAATGGGCTTGTTTGTTTTTTTCCTGTAAATCTGTTTGAGTTCTTTGTATATTCTGGATATCAGCCCTTTGCCAGATGTGTAAACTGCAAAGATATTTTCCCATTCTGATGGTTGCCGATTCACTCTAGTGACTGTTTCTTTTGCCATGCAGAAGCTGTGGAGAGTTTGATTAGGTCCCATTTGTCTATTTTGGCTTTTGTTGCCAATGCTTTTGGTGTTTTGTTCATGAAGTCCTTGCCTACTCCTATGTCCTGAACGGTTTTGCCTAGATATTCTTCTAGGGTTTTTATGGTGTCAGGTCTTACGTTTAAGTCTTTAATCCATCTGGAGTTAATTTTAGTGTAAGGTGTCAGAAAGGGGTCCAGTTTCTGCTTTTTGCACATGGCTAGCCAGTTTTCCCAACACCATTTATTAAATAGGGAATCCTTTCCCCATTGCCTGTTTTTGTCTGGTTTATCAAAGATAATATGGTTGTAGATATGTTGTGTTGCCTCTGATGCTTCTGTTCTGTTCCATTGGTCTATATCTCTGTTTTGGTACCAGTACCATGCTGTTTTGATTACTGTAGCCTTGTAGTATAGTTTGAAGTCTCGTAGCGTGATGCCTCCCGCTGTGTTCTTTTTGCTTAGAATTGACTTGGCTATGCGGGCTCTTTTTTGGTTCCATATGAAATTCGTGGTGGTTTTTTCCAGTTCTGTGAAGAAATTCAATGGTAGTTTGATGGGGATAGCATTGACTGTGTAAATTACTTCAGGCAGTATAGCCATTTTCACAATATTGATTCTTCCTAACTACGAACATGGAATGTTTCTCCATCTGTTTGTGTCCTCTCTTATTTCGTTGAGCAGCTGTTTGTAGTTTTCCTTAAAGAGGTCCCTTACATTCCTAGTGAGTTGTATTCCTAGGTATTTTATTTTCTTTGTAGCAATTGTGAATGGCAGTTCGTTCTTAATTTGGTTCTCTTTAAGTCTGTTATTGGTGTATAGGAATGCTTGTGATTTTTGCATATTGATTTTATATCCTGAGACTTTGCTGAAGTTGCTTATCAGTTGCAGGAGCTTTTGGGCTGAGGTGATGGGGTCTTCTAGGTATACTATCATGTTGTCTGCAAATAGAGACAATTTGGCTTCCACCTTTCCTATTTGAAAACCCTTTATTTCTTTTTCTTGCCTAATTTCTCTGGCTAGAACTTCCAGTACTATGTTGAATAGAAGTGGTGAGAGAGGGCATCCTTGTCTAGTGCCGGATTTCAAAGGGAATGCTTCCAGTTTTTGCCCATTAAGTATGATATTGGCTGTTGGTTTGTCATAAATAGCTTTTATTACTTTGAGATATGTTCCATCAATACCAAGTTTATTGAGGGTTTTTAGCATAAAGGGATGTTGAATTTTGTCAAATGCCTTCTCTGCGTCAATTGAGATAATCATGTGGTTTTTGTTTTTGCTTCTGTTTATGTGGTGAATTACATTTATAGACTTGCGTATGTTGAACCAGCCTTGCATCCCCGGGATGAATCCTACTTGATCATGATGGATAAGTTTTTTAATGTGCTGTTGAAATCAGTTTGCCAGTATTTTATTGAAGATTTTTGCATCTATGTTCATCATGGATATTGGCCTGAAGTTTTCTTTTCTTGTTGAGTCTCTGCCAGGTTTTGGTATCAGGATGATGTTGGTCTCATAAAATGATTTGGGAAGGGTTCCCTCTTTTTGGATTATTTGGAATAGTTTCAGAAGAAATGGTACCAGATCCTCTTTGTGTGTCTGGTAGAATTCGGCTGTGAACCCATCTGGACCTGGGCTTTTTTTGTGTGGTAGGCTCTTAATTGCTGCCTCAACTTCTGACCTTGTTATTGGTCTATTCATAGTTTCGGCTTCCTCCTGATTTAGGCTTGGGAGGACATAGGTGTCCAGGAATTTATCCATTTCTTCCTGATTTACTAGTTTGTGTGCATAGAGTTGTTTGTAGTATTCTCTGATGATGGTTTGAATTTCTGTGGAATCTGTGGTGATTTCCCCTTTATCGTTTTTTATTGCATCTATTTGGTTGTTCTCTCTTTTCTTTTTTATCAGTCTGGCTAGTGGTCTGTCTATTTTGTTGATCTTTTCAAAAAACCAGCTCTTAGATTTATTGATTTTTTGAAGGGTTTTTCTTGTTTCTATCTCCTTCAGTTCTGCTCTGATCTTAGTTATTTCTTGTCTTCGGCTAGGTTTTGAGCTTTTTTGATCTTGCTCCTCTAGCTCTTTCAATTTTGACGATAGGGTGTCAATTTTGGATCTCTCCACTCTTCTCATGTGGGCACTTATTGCTATATTTTCCTCTACAGACTGCTTTAAATGTGTCCCAGAGATTCTGGTACATTGTGTCTTCATTCTCATTGGTTTCGAAGAACTTCTTTATTTCTGCCTTCATTTCATTGTTTATCCAATCAACATTCAACAGCCAGTTGTTCAGTTTCCATGAAGCTGTGTGGTTCTGAGTTATTTTCTGAAATCTGAGTTCCAACTTGATTGCACTATGGTCTGAGAGACTGTTTGTTATGATTTCCGTTGTTTTGCATTTGCTGAGGAGTGCTTTACTTCCAATTATGTGGTCAATTTTGGAGTAGGTGTGATGTGGTGCTGAGAAGAATGTATATTCTGTGGATTTGGGGTGGAGAGTTCTGTAAATGTCTATCAGGTTTGCTTGTTCCAGGTCTGAGTTCAAGTCCTGGATATCCTTGTTAATTTTCTGTCTGGTTGATCTGTCTGCTATTGACAGTGGAGTGTTAAAGTCTCCCACTATTATTGTGTGGGAGTCTAAGTCTCTTTGTAAGTCATTAAGAACTTGCCTTATATATCTGGGTGCTCCTACATTGGGTCCATATATTTTTAGAATCGTTAGCTCTTCTTGTTGTATCGATCCTTTTACCATTATGTAATGACCTTCTTTGTCCCTTTTGATCTTTGTTGCTTTAAAGTCTATTTTATCAGAGATGAGAATTGCAACTCCTGCTTTTCTTTTGCTCTCCATTTGCTTGGTAAATCTTCCTCCATCCTTTTATTTTGAGCCTTTGTGTATCTTTGCATGTGAGGTGGGTTTCCTGGATACAGCACACTGATGGGTTTTGGTTTTTGATCCAATTTGCCAGTCTGTGTCTTTTGATTGGTGCATTTAGCCCATTTACATTCAGGGTTAATATTGTTATGTGTGAATTTGATACTGCCATTTTGATGCTAGCTGGCTGTTTTGCCCGTTGGTTCATGTAGATTCTTCATTTTGTTGATGCTCTTTAGCATTTGGTATGCTTTTAGGATGGCTGGAACTGGTTGTTTCTTTCTATGTGTAGTGCCTCTTTCAGGAGCTCTTGTAAAGCAGGCCTAGTGGTGACAAAATCTCTGAGTACTTGCTTGTTCGTGAAGGATTTTATTTTTCCTTCACTTATGAAGCTCAGTTTGGCTGGATATGAAATTCTGGGTTGAAAGCTCTTTTCTTTAAGGATGTTGAATATTGGCCCCCACTCTCTTCTGGCTTGTAGAGTCTCTGCCGAGAGATCTGCTGTGAGTCTGATGGGCTTCCCTTTGTGGGTGACCCGACCTTTCTCTCTGGCTGCCCTTAGTATTTTCTCCTTTGTTTCAACCCTGGTGAATCTGACGATTATGTGCCTTGGGGTTGCTCTTCTTGCGGATTATCTTTGTGGTGTTCTCTGTATTTCCTGGAGTTGAGTATTGACCTGTCTTGCTAGGTTGGGGAAATTTTCCTGGATAATATGCTGAAGAGTGTTTTCCAGCTTGGATTCATTCTCTTCGTCACATTCTGGTACACCTATCAAACGTAGGTTGGGTCTCTTCACATAGTCCCACATTTCTTGGAGATTTTGTTCATTCCTTTTTGTACTTTTTTCTTTAATCTTGGTTTCTTGTTTTATTTCATTGAGTTGATCTTCAACTTCTGATATTCTTTCTTCTGCTTGGTCAATTCGGCTGTTGAAACTTGTGCATGCTTCGCGAAGTTCTCGTGTTGTGTTTTTCAGCTCCTTCAATTCATTCATATTCCTCTCTAAGTTGTCCATTCTTGTTATCAATTCCTCGAATCTTTTTTCAAATATTTTTTCAAGGTTCTTAGTTTCTTTGCACTGGTTTAGTACATGTTCCTTTAGCTCACTGAAGTTTCTCATTATCCACTTTCTGAAGTCTGATTCCGTCATTTCATCACATTCATTGTCTGTCCAGCTTTGTTCCCTTGCTGGTGAGGAGTTTTGGTCCTTTTTTGGAGGTGAGGTGTTTTGGTTTCGGGTGCTTTCCTCCTTTTTGCGCTGGTTTCTTCCCATCTTTATGGATTTATCCACCTGTCGTCTTAGTAGTTGCTGATTTTTCAATTGGGTCTCTGTGTGGACGCTGAGATTGTTGATGATGAAGTATTTCTGTTACTTAGTTTTCCCTCTAATGGTGTATCCCCTCTGCTGTATGAGTGCTGAGGTCCCCTCCAGGCCCTGCTTGTCTGGGGTATACCTGCAGCAGCTGCGGAACAGTAAGGGATGATACCAGTTTCTTCTTCTGCTGGCCTTGTTCCAGAATGATGCCAGTCAAATGTCAGTCTGATTAGTCCTTTTCTGGGGTGACTCCTTGGATATACAGGGGTCAGGGAGCTGCTTGAGGAGACAGTCTGTGCTTTATAGGAGCTCCAGTGCTGAGCTGTGAGCTCCGTTGTTCATTCAGCATTGTTGGGAGGTTGTTTATGTCTGCTGCTATAGAACTCATAAAACACCACCCTTCCCCCCCCCTTAGATGCTCTGACTCAGGGAGTTGGGGCTTTCTTTATGAGTATCTGTTGCACTGTCCTGCCCCACTAGGCGGCAGTCTATTCACTATTTGCCTGCCGGGGCTCTGACCTGCTAGCGCGGGTCCGCCCTGTTGCTGCTGGGCTCCCTTCTGCTGTGGAGCGCGGAGTCTCTCTGTTATGGCAGGTTGCTTCGGCAATGGCAGGCCGCGTCAGTCCTGGGCGGTACTTCAGTGGGGGTGGACTGCCTCAGCAATGGTGGACGCCCCTCCCTCACTGGGCTGCACCGTCCTAGATGCTGGCAGCAAAACTCTCAGCCCCAAGCATCTCCAGTCGCCGCCCTGCTTGTCCCCGTGAGTGTGGGACCCGCCGAGCCCGATCTCCCAGCTCCCTGCCTCAGAGTCCGTCCTCTCTCTCTCTCTCTTCCTCTCCCCAAGCTGAAGACTATCTCACTTGTGCCCCAGTAGCCTGCTGATAGGGCACTGGGATCCGTGTGATCTCCCGTGCGCTGCCCACTACCCCGGCTCAGATCACGCTTCCAAGGAAACTCCTGGTCTGGCTCATTGTCCAAGTCCCGTTCAATCAGATGAACATGCCAATCTGCCCTTCCAAATCTCAGATTGCTGGTTTAACAGGGCACCCAGACCAGTGAGTTCCGCGCCAGGTCCCGCTGCGGCGCCGGCTGAAGAGGCAGCGGGAGCCGGCTGCGTTAGCCGGCTGCTAGCGTCCCGTGTCTCTCCCACACCTGGGACTTTCAACGCTCTGTGGGCATAAAAGGAACATCCGAGAATGTGGCTAGGACTCACCCTCTGCGCCTTCACTGAGAGCTGCAATCCTGAGTTGCCTCTACGACGCCATCTTGCCTCTCCCCCAAATTCATCATTTTTAATAGCAATAATTAATATGGTTCTTTACACTCCAGATTACTGATGGTGAGAAAATATATTATTCTGGATGATTAGGATTAAAAGATAGAAGGTCCGAAAACAACAACAAAAAAAGATAGAAGGAAGGAGTAAAGAAAAGAAGAAATACAAGGAAAGGGGGCTATTAATGGTCTATTCCTGTATAACATATTTCCTCACAATCCAGTGGTTTAAAATAATAAATGTTATTTTTTTTACATTGTCTCTGGGTCAGAAAATCAGGCACATAAAATTTAGTTGTCCTGGTTTGGAGGCTACTGGAAAGTTGCAGTTAATGTTTTAGCCAGGTCTATAGTCATAGGAAGGCTCCACTATGGCTGGAAGATTTATTTCCAAGATGGCTAGCTAACATGGATGGCAAGCTAGTCTTAGTGATCAATAAGAGGTCACAGCTTCAGACCATGTGGACCTCTCAGTAGGGCTGTTTGAATCTCCTTATAACCGGGCAGTAGGCTTTCCTTAGAGCAAAAAAAATTAAATAAAACAAAATGAAGTCACAATTTATTTTATAACCTAGCCTTGAAAGCTTCGATATGCTATCAATTCTACAAATCAGTCATGTTTACGATCAGAGAGGACTACATAAAAATGTGAATACCTGGAGATGCAGTTCACTGAATATACCTTTGTGGGCTAAGAATCCCAGGAAAAAGAAAAAAAAAAGAAATATATTGAAAATTAATCATATATTTTCTCTAAAATTCAGTTTTTGTGTCAATATTCTAACAGATTTTAGTTTGAATAATTAAAAGGATCCTACACTATATTGAGCCAATGAATAAGTCCCATGTTCTAACTCATTCAAAATAAGTGTGTACTAGGGTCCTTGTACTAGTTCACTGTTACACATAGGATTCCTCAAATTCTTCTTTTGACTTTACTAATAGGGAAGATCACTGAAGTTTTCTGAAAACCCTTGATGGTCAGAGTATCATTTTTTAGAACTTAATAAAATATTCCACTTGGAATGATATTTTATCCTATAAGGTCTGAATGAGTAAGCTTTTTTTTTTTTTTTAACCATGCATGACGAATTTCTTACTCAATTTTTAAAGATTCCATTACATTCAGAACCTGTGTGATCCAGAAAATCTAAACTTGCTTCTGGTTGGAAAAGCAAACTCTGGGTTCACTTTGGAGGAGCAAGTTACCACGTTCAGTTATTCCTCATCCATTACAGAATAAGTCCAAAATGTTTTACACAGGAAGCAGCTGGTATAACACTCTTGGTAGAAAAGCTATAAAGAAGACAGGTGAATCCCTGGTGTGTTTAGGGCATGAGGTAGGGCAGCAGATCTCAACCTTTTGGCACCAGGGACTGGTTTTGTGGAAAACAATTTTTCCAGGGATGGAGGGTGAGGAATGATGGATGTTGGTTTCAGGGTGAAACTGTTCCACCTCTGATCATCAGACACTAAATTCTCATAAGGAGCAGACAACCTAGATCCCTCACATGTGCAGTTCACAATATGGTTCATGCTTTTATAAGAATCTAATGCTGCAGCTGATTCGAGAGGAGGTAGAATGCTCACTCTCCTATCTCTCACTATCTGCTGTACAGCCTGGTTCCTAACAGGCTATGAACCAGTACCTGTCTGTGGCCCTAGGGTTGGGGACTCCTTGGGTAGGGTAAAGATTACACATACCATTAATTGATGTTTATGCAATCACTACCCTAGGAAAATTTAGCTCATAAAAATTTTGAGTTTTAAGACAGATATTATCTAGAGGAACATAAAATAATCCACAGGTAATTTTTTACTAAATACCTTCACAATCTTCTCTTCCTAGCTGGACCTCCAGAGGGCTGTTCCTTTTTATAAATCCCCCCATAGAATGTTTCCTTTTTTGTACCCAGTGGAATATGTTATCCCAAGCAGAGAGGTTTATTGTAGCTGTTGCCTTCCATGTAGCAGATTCCATACTACCAATTCTCATTAGAAAGCAGTGGCCATGATAGGTCTCTTTCCCTGTCACATCCTTCAAGAGAAGAATTCTTCAAGAGAACTTTCTCTCCAAGAAATATGGTGGTCTACTTTTTTTCCACCATGAGAGAAAGGAGTGAGAGGAAGATACATACAGTTTATATGAGGCACCTGACCCTCGTGACTGACATACACAAATAATCTTTTCCTCCTTTTCTTTCATGACATTAAAATAAAGGTCCTTTGAGAATATTTCAGCAGCAGAAATAATTCATGAGGGTCATTTCACAATTTGGAAAGAATTGTGACTTTGCATCAAGCTCCTCTCTCCAACTCAAATTTAGTGATGAATCATTCCCTCTGTCTTTTTGCTTGAGGAAAGCAGTGTGTAAGGAACTGTTATTAGTACAAACAGAAATAACAGAATTCAAAGATACATGGAAAAATGGGGAGAGCTCTAAATATTCTTTGTAATTTGCATGCAACCCTCACTGATTCACTCACTGGATGTGTCATTCACACTAAAGAGATTAATTTGGGGATGAGTATGGCAGAGTTCTTTTCTCAGACACAGTCTTATAAAAGATACTTATTCAAAGAGCAGCACATAAAAAGTAGCAGAAAACAAAAACCTCACCGAACCTAGGGAAATCTTTTACTTTGCTTTATTTCTGAATCTATCCCACCTAACTTGAAATCTTCCAGATGTCAGGTAATGATGATCATCTTTTTTATTTAGACAAAGAGATTTAGAAATTCTCTAGCTTCTAGCTTCAAGGTCTTAACACTCCTTTACTAATATCGTCAAGTATGTCAAACTCATTGTGCTAAAGATTAATACTTTATTTTCACTTTAAACCAAGTACCATTTAGTTGTTGGGCTCAATTTTATTTAGAAGGAAGTAAGATATTATTGAACTTTTATTACTTCTCTCCTTTCATATATGAAACTTGTTTTTTTTTTTCTCCCTTGATCTTTTACGTTGTTGTTGTTTGCAAGCTACTAACCAGGATATCATTAATTAGAAACCTAAGGGACTCAAAGGAATCTCAGTTTCATTATAACCTGCGTTTTCTGTTTTTCAAGGTTTGGTCAACATTTATGCCTCAATCAGACCACGTTGAGAATAGGGCTAGAAAGATTTAAGGTCATTAAAGAATGACCATCATTGTGAATACAAAATTAATAATCAATATTAATGTCTAATGGCATGCCCTTAAGCACCCATCAGTTCAAAAGCCTTATCTAATCTTAAACCTCATGAAAGGTTCCATCCAAATGTCAATGGGAATTTCGGAGAAATCAAATAACACCAGGGTATTATAGTTCTCACGGATGAGTCTGATAACTAGAATCACCATGAAGAGTCTACTATGCAGTTGTTCTAGCTGCAGCCCCACCTTGCCTTTTACTGTATTCTACCTGTCTTTATGCACCCCAATATTGTCTACTGATTTAATTCCTTGTGTGAATGGTAATACTGATGAGACAGTTGCTCTAAAATCACATACTTTCTGGTGGAACAGATGAAAACATTTTTAAAATGGTATTTGAGAACATACAGCAGATCTATTTTTTTTTTCAAAACCAGCCAAATAAACAGAAACTAACGAAGCAAAATCTTGCCTAAATTTATACAAAATTTGGAAGTACAGCTTTTATACTCTTGTTTATATAACCCTGCTTATCACCCAAATGCAAACTGATCTGTCTTTACATAAACACATGCACACACACACACACACACACACACGCACACACACACACACACACAGAGAAATAAATACTTGAAACATAATGGTAGCTCAGGTAGATACCTTAATGTATATGGCTAGTGGATGGTACTTGGCTCCTCTAACTAAATATATGTCTTCACAACAGAAAGTGGGGACAGTGGGTCCTAGAGCTCCTCCAGTTCATTTTAGATTTCAGGCCTCTAGAACTGTTAATTATAAATATGTGTCACTTTAAGCCACAAACCTTGTAGTGACTTCTAAGACAACAATAGGAAATTAACACAAATTATTATTCATTTGGTGAAGTACTATCTCTAAGAGATGACTAAAGAAAGAGCTGTAGGCTGGCATAAGTGAGTCCAATTCATCAACTGTGTTAGGCTGTTTTTGCGTTGCTGTGAAATATCTGAGGCGGGGACATTTATAAAGAAGAGAGGTTCTATTGGCTCATGGTTCCGCAGTCTGTATAGGGCGCATGGTGCTAACAACTGTTCAGCTTCTGGTGAAGGCCTCAGGAAGCTTACAATCACTGTGGAAAGTGATGGGAAGACAGCATGGCACTTAGTAGAAGTGGGATTATGAGCACAAAGGAGGAGCTTCCAGACTCTTTTAAACAACAAGATCTGTGTGAATTAACTGAGCTGAGAGGGAACTCACTCAGCACTAAGGAGATTGTATGAAGCAATTCATGAGGCGCCACCTTCAACATTGAAAATTACATTTCTTTCTATTTAAAAAAAAATAAGCTCAGAGGTACAAGCGCAGGTTTGCTAGACAGGTAAACTTGTGTCATGGGGATTTGTTGTACAGATCACTTCATAACCCAGGTATTGAGCTTACTACCCATTAGTTGTTTTTCCTGATCCTCTCCCTTCTCCTCCTGCCCTCCACCCAAGAAAAGACCCTAATGTCTGATGTTTCCCTCTATGTGTTCATGTGTTCTTATCATTTAGATCCCATTCATAAGGAAGAACATGCAGTATGTGCTTTTCTGTTGCTGGCTAGTCAGAAGATTGAAGATTGAAACTGGATTCCTTTCTTACACTATATACAAAAATTACCTCAATAAGAATTGCAGTTTAATATAAGATTTGGTGGGGACAAACATTCATACCATATCTGCAACAAAGAAAACAGAGGACTGGGGCCTGGCATGGTGGCACATGCCTGTAATCCCAGCACTTTGGGAGGGCGAGATTGGTAGATCACTTGAGGCCAGGAGTTCGAGAGCAGCCTGGCCAACGTGGTAAAACTACGTCTCTACTAAAATTATAAAGCTTACCCAGGTATGGTGGCAGGTGACTATAATCCCACCTACTTGGGAAGTTGAGGCAGGAGAATTGCTTGAACCCCAGAGATGGAGGTTGCAGTGAGCCAAGATGGCAGCATTGCACTCCAGGTTGGGCAACAAGTGTGAAACTCCAAAAAAACAAAGAAAGAAGGAAAGAAGAAAGAAAGAAAAAGAAAGAAAGAAAGAAAGAAAGAAAGAAAGAAAGAAAGAAAGAAAGAAAGAAAGAAAGAAAGAAAGAAGAGAGAGAGAGAGAGAGAGAGAGAGAAGAAAGAAAGAAAGAAAGAAAGAAAGAAAGAAAGAAAGAAAGAAAGAAAAGAAAGAAAGAAAGAAAGAAAGAAAGAAAGAAAGAAAGAAAGAAAGAAAGAAAGAAAGAAAGAGAAAACAAAACAGAATTGTAGTGTTGCTGACGACAGAATATAAGAGGCATACTGGACTGCTTTTCTTTGGATATTCTTAAAGGCTCTACAAAGAGATGAATGTATTAGTCTATTTATGCACTGCTGTAAAGAACTGACAGAGACTGGATAATTTATAAAGAGAAGAGGTTTAATTGACTCACAGTTGCACATGGGTGGGGATGCCTCAGGAAACCTACAATCATGGTACAAGGCAAAAGGAAAGCAAGATGCTTCTTACCATGGCTGAGTGAGAGAGAGAGAGAGAGAGAGAGAGAGAGAGAGAGAGAGAGAGAGAGAGAGAAAGGGGAATTGCCTCACCTTTTAAACCATTAGTTCTTGTGAGAACTCACTCACTATAATGAGAACACCGAGGGGAAAATCGTCCTCATAATCCAATCACCTCCCATCAATTCCCTCCCTGGACATGTGGGGATTATAATTGGAGATGAGATTTGGGAGGTGACACAAAGATAAATTATATCAGTGACACTTAAGGTGAGACATAAAAGCAGAAGGAATCAGGCACTTAAGGACACAGTGGAAATTAAGCTAGAGTGTATTCTTCTGGTAATAGTGAAATCTATGGATAAAGTCTCCAGGGAGGAAAATACCTTGTCGCGCTTACAAATTAGAAGAGTACCAGTTTGACAGAACATTGGAAATTAGGTGGAAAAATACCATTTTATGAAAGAGAGGCTAGAATAGTTGTAAAGTTATAATTGCTCTATCATGTAGGAATAGTTTGTTACACTGCATGAGAAGTGTTACAGAAAAGAGGGAATCCTTGTGGGAAACAGGAATCTATCTGTGAGTTCTTGCTAAGAAACAATGTGGATCATGAAACAGCAGCCTTATCAGTGTGGGTGGAAAGTCTCATAAGCAGAAGCAGGAGACTGAAGCCTCGGGGACCAATTCCTGTTTAATAAATAGAAAATAGAAGAATATAGTTAGGAAAAAGTAGCATGAATGATTAGATAGTAACCTTATTGAACCGTAAGCCTTCATTCAAGCCTCCTTGTACTTTATGCATGATTATCTAGGAGCTTCGGGTTGTTGTGATCAGGGACTGAGAGGGGACACTATAGAATGCGGCCACAAAGCAAGAGCATTAATACCTGTCGAACATTGACTGGTGTTGATCGGCAGGGATAAACTGTTGAATGCCGAAACCAAGCCCTCAGGGCATCTAAAAATCTCTGCGGTAGCACCAGGGCTTGGGGAGGCACCCGCTACTCAGCAAACCGTGGAAGGAAACTTCCCTTGTCCTTGGGAGAATCGAGAATCGGAGAACATTCCACTCCCCACGCTCTTGTGGAAGGACTGATACCAGTCAGCCCAACCCGCAGCTACCGGGCTTAATTATCTCTGTGTGGTTCTGTGCTCTATTGGTTACAATCTGTGTCTGCTTTCAATCCTTGCTTCCGCATCTGGATCCTCTTTTGTGGATAGTAAGAAGTACCATAATATTTGAAGCCTTAGTTCTTACTTGACGGGCATAACATAAAGTGCTGACGCATTTCGTTCCCCTACCCCTACTTCGGCTATTTGCAAGCCCTGGGCCCCTAGTTCCTTAGACACCTGATTTGCTTGACCCTATTAATGACTGGAGGACTCGCCTTACTTACCCTGCCCCGCCCCCGCCCCGTTTTGTACGCAATAGAAGTCAGAATGTCCAGGCACTCGGGGCCACTACCGGTCTCCGTGTACTGGTGGTAGTGGTCTGCTGGGCCCAACTCTTTTTCTCTTGATTTCGGTGTATGGTGTCTTTATTTCTACAGTCTCTCATTTCCATACCCGTAGAGAATACTCTCTAGACCCAGCAGGGCTGGACCCTACAACCAGCTTATGGAAGATTGTTAGAAAAACAAAACCTAGCCCCGTCCCTGAGCTACGAAATCAGAATCTGCATTTTAACAATATTCCCGGGAATTCATATGCAATTCATGAAAGATGGAGAAACACTGAACAATCTGATTAAATTTACCTGAAGTGGTTGAGCTGGGAAAATTCTGTCCTTCAATTGTACTTTACATAGTAAGGGGCTAGGATTTGGTCTTGAGTAAGAAAAGATATGCTTTTTCTTTTTCTTTTTCTTTCTTTTTTTCTTTTCTTTTTTTTTTTTTTAAGATGTAGTTTCACTTTTGTTACCCAGGCTGGAGTGCAATGGTGCGATCTCGGCTCACCGCAACCCCCGCTTCCTGGGTTCAAGCAATTCTGCCTCAGCCTCCCTAGTAGCTGGGACTATAGGCGTGCGCCACCAGGCCCAGCTAATTTTTGTAGTTTTAGTAGAGACGGGGTTTCACCATGTTGACCAGGATGGTGTGTATCTCTTGACCTCGTGATCCACCCGCCTCGTCCTCCCAAAGTGCTGGGATTATAGGCGTGAGCCACTGCGCCTGGCTGCTTTTTCTTTATAAGAGGAGAAAAAGGGGAGAATGTAGTACAAGTGCAGTTCAAGTATGCACACTTAGTATTTTTTTTTTTAATTTTGAAAAACTAAAAGCATTGGCATTTTCTTTTCTTGATATGCTCATAATATAAATGTGTATCAGCTGAGAACAAAAGGAAGACAATGAAGTTTTAAAAGAGAAAACTGGGTTTAAATTGTATTTATTCATTCATTATCATCATCATCATCCTCACCATCAACATCACAGAAATGACAGCATTAATAGGAAGAAACATATATTTTGTACTTAAAGTATACTGCATAGGAATTGGTTTTATAGAAATTATATCATTTTTAAAAGCTCGATTTTGGTTTTAATTGATGCCTAATTTTATATATTTGTGGGTACAGTGTGATGTTTCAATACGTGTATACTTTGGGTAATAATTGAATCAGGATAATTATCATATCCATCACCTCAAACGCTTGTCATTTCTTTGTGAAGAGAACATTCAAAATCATCTTTCTTAGCTAGGAAATAGAAATACATGATTGTCAACTGTAGTCACCCTACTGTACAATAGAACACCAGAACTAAGTTCTCCTGTATAACTGCAACCTTCCTCTGAGTTGAGTGTTAGGAATCCATTTTCACACATACCCACACTGAGGCACAAATATGTTAAGAAAATTACTCAGTATCAAAAAGCGAGTACTGGAACTATGTTGTCAAAAACAACTTCTGGTTTTGGAGTGCTCTAACAGCATATGAATCATTTGTTGCTTAGTTACATATGTGTCTGTCCTCTCACAGTTTGTGAGCTCACTGAGGGTGCTACTTAACCTTATTTCTCCTAGCTTCCCAGTACATTGCCCCTTGGAGCAGATTTTCCCTGAATGTTTGCTGAATCATAACTCTATTTTAAGGTAGCTATATATATATTATATTTAATATATATATTAATATAATATAATATATATGTGTGTGTGTGTGTGTGTGTGTGTGTATATATATATATATATATATATATATATATATATATACCTCAAGGCAGAGGCTAGCTACATAAGCATCTTTTCTTCTTATTTTGTGTGTTTGATTTCTTCTTATTTTGTGTGTTTGACAAAATTTGTTATCAGTTTCTCAGACAAATAGAAATATATTTGAGGAGAGAAATAAAGAAATAAAGAGCCTGATAGTGGAGACCATTTATATCCATGATTTCAGATAGATAATTAGCGAGAAAGTATACTGTAAGCCTGTTTTCCTTTCTAAAGTACTGTATTTGAATCACAGAATATGTAAAAAAAAAAAAAAAGTTTTCTTTTAGAGTTAAAGAAATAGAGCAAGGTGAAGTTTAAACATGATTGTGATTATATTCTTGAAATAATCTATTTCTCCTGGAATGATATGAGAGAAACAGTGAGTTCTAAGTGAGGATGTAAGGTTGCACCAAAGATAAGACTTTTTCTTGCTAAAAACCTTGAAATACTCACTTATAGAAGCAACAGAAAAACAGACTAATTGTTTTACTTAACCAAAGGTAAATTTAAAGGAACTGAAGGAGCCAGGTGCACTTTCCTTGAAGAAAGAAAAGAAAGCCAGAAAGCTGAGTGTTGCATGAAACAGCCAGAAAAAAATACAAATTAGAGAAAAAACAATGGCAATAAAATGCAGTATTCAGTGTATAGCGCAATTTGACCCTTCTTGTAACCCCATGTATCTGGAATAAAAATTATAAAAAACAAATTATACTGCTATGATTAGATGCTGTTTGGAAGGCAGTGAACAGATGAGTTCTATATTGGAGCCATCTGTGGCCAAAGGGACAGTCATCTCTCTGGATTACCTTTCTTAATTCAGCTGGATTACTTTTTCTTGCTAGATATCAAAAATAGGGGAAAAAATAAATTACAAGCTTTAAAGTTTGGTAGTCTGCATGATTTTTAATGTTTGTATTTGCTTTAAGCTGTTTTTCTTCCATGATCTCTTATGCTAATAGTATTAGCCTCAAAAATACTAACTTAAAGAGAAATGTTCAATGCATGTGTAATTGTACCACTTCTAACAGTGAGAATTATCAGGTAATATTTGTTAACGGACTTATGCACAAAATGGTACCCAAGCATTCTAAGATGCTAATTAAAATGTACAGTGATTTGCCTTTAGGAAGTTACATATCACCATTGTATATAGATACATGCTTTCGAATTTCGAAAAATTCGAAAATATTTCTTTCATGAAATCTACAGTTAAAATATTTTCTCATGAAAATGCCTGTCGTATTCTGTTCTCACACTGCTAAACAGATATACCCCAAACTGTGTAATTTATAAATAAAAGAGATTTAATTGGTTCATGGTTTTGTGGGCTATACAGGCCTCTACTTTTGGGGAAATTCGCAATGATGACAGAAGGTGAAGGAAAAGCAAGCACATCTTCACATGGCTGGCAGGTGAGAGAGAGAAGGGGCACATGCTGCATACTTTTAAACAACCAGATCTCGTGAGAACTCACTATCATAAGAATAGCAAAGGGAAAATCTGTCCCCATGATCCAATCACCTCCTACCAGGCCACTCCCCCAAAATTTGAGATTTAATTCAATGTAAGATTTGGGAAGGAACACAGCCAAACTATATCAACATCTATCAGAGATAAGTGCAAGGAAGCAGTTGATAACATATATTTTTTAAAATTCTGATATTAATATAGCAAGTTGAATGTTATTCTGTTTGATTATTTCATGAGGAAATATTTTTTCATGAGGAGTGATAATAATTTAGAAAGAGATAATACTCAATAAACTTTAACTACACTGTATTATTTTCCTTGAGCTGCCATATAAATTACCACAAACTAGATGGCTTAATACAACATAAATTTATTTTCTTGAATCAAGAATTCTAAAAGAAAGCTGTCAGAAGGGTCATGACCCCTGCAAAGTTCTCTAGGAAGGACTCCTTTGCCTTCTCCTAGGTTCTGGGGGCTCCTGGCTTTCCTTGGCTTGCAGCTGCATCACTCCAAATTCTGCCTCCATCTGCATATAGCCTTCTTTCCTATTTGTCTTTGTGTCCTCTCCTCTTGTAAGGGTATCAGTTAGTGGATTGAGGATCCACCCTATTTCTGTATGGTCTCACCTTAACTTGATTATATGTGCAAAGACCCTATCTCAAATAAGCTCATATTTGCAGGTACCAGAGGTTAGAACTTGAACTTGTCTTTTTGGGAGACACAACTCAACCCACAGTAGATGACAAATATTTTTAACCTCATTTAATCTTCAGGTTAACCCAAGGAGGTTAATATTTAATCATTTTACCTTTGCCTCTTATTTGAAAACACTGTGGACTAGAAAAAATTTTTTAGACATAACCATTCAGCAAGTTGTAGTTAGAATTGGAATTCTGACCCAAACTGTCTCAATTCAGAGCTCAAAAACAAGCTAGATGTTACAAACATGTAAAAATCTCCCATGGTGGCTGGGTGCGGTGGCTCAAGCCTGTAATCCCAGCACTTTGGGAGGCCGAGGCGGATGGATCACGAGGTCAAGAGATCGAGACCATCCAGGTCAACATGGTGAAACCCCGTCTCTACTAAAGATACAAAAAAATTAACTGGGCATGGTGACGCGTGCCTGTAATCCCAGCTACTCAGGAGGCTGAGGCAGGAGAATTGCCTGAACCCAGGAGGCGGAGGTTGCGGTGAGCCGAGATCGCGCCATTGCACTCCAGCCTGGGTAACAAGAGCGAAACTCCGTCTCAAAAAAAAAAAAATCTCCCATGGTTTGGGTTCTTTTCATTATGTAATAGCCACCTCCTAAACATCAATGCTTATCTTATTATGTTTATTCTACTTGCTCAATAACTAGGTATTGAAAAGATAGCCAACACCATTTGTTTCTATCTTTTTCTTTTTATTCTTTAATTCAATTGGTATTTATTGAGTAACTATTCAAAACCAGGCATTGACCTAAGCACTGGACATATGATGCTGAACAAAACTGACAAAAAAATTCTAAACTCATAAAGGTTATAGTCTAGTAATGGGTTTATATTCTGTGTACGCTTCACCATATTATCTTGGACACTACATATGTATGTCTGCAAAGATAGATTATATTTTTACATGACATTATTACTATAGAATTCAGTTCATCTTAAAGGATAGTTTCTCAAAATACTATTGTTAAGAAACCATTTATGGAAGAATTCAAAATCAGAACCTCAAAACAGAAATAATGATTGAAATTCTGACCATATTCTACAACCTGTAGTTTGAGAATTCCTTTGGAGATGGAAATAGAATTGTTTATGTACAGCTGAACATGGGCTGATTTGAAAATGCCAGGGGGATTTTCTGAAATGTATGCAGAATATTTCTGTAAGAGGTGCTTGGTGTCTTGCTGTAGTGCTTTAGCTAATTCTGCAGAGTGTTTAACTGTCAGTGGTACTCCCTTGTTCAGTAATTGACTAGCTCTGAGAAGCCAGATGACCTTTAAAAATGCCAGCTTCTGATCAAGACCTGATGTGAAAGTCTTTAAGAGACTACAGATGGCTGTATAGGGTGTAGCTGCTCCTGTAGCTATCATTCTTTTACTCCAAATGCCAAATTAGTATCAACTTTCAGTTGACACATAAGGGTGATGAATATTGTTTCTCATTAAAATAACATTCTGAGTTAAAAACCTATAAGGTCATCACAAAAGCAAAAATTAAAATAAATTAACATAAAATATTTGAAGGATATTTTCCAGCATTATTTTGCATATGGTTTTTATACAGTTGAACAGTAAAAATAAAAATTGAAATTATATGTGGAAATAAGTTATAAGCTCTTGTTATGCTCTCTATATTATATTTAGAATTTAAAAAAACAGTTCAGGGATCTTTTCATTTTTTTCATAGATAGTTTAGATCAGTGTATGGCAGCATCATTGGGTGAATAAAAAGTGACAATTATAATAGTAAAATCACTCCCAATGATATTCTAGATCCTTTGTGGAATATATTTGAACAAATATGACATACAGCATAAGATTAAATACCTCTAGTAGAAGAGTGCAAGTTAATAAGTTATACTCAATTTAATAGAACACAATTTAGTATTTTTATTTATATTTAATATTTGAACTAGTGAAATAATATCATTAGATAGAACCTGATAATTATAAAATATCATATAAGAAGAACACTATACTGTATTACTCTCTCAGATATTCTATTAGTTTTATCTTGATATCTAAGGTTAAATATAAATACTGTAAAAGACAGTCATGGAACTTTTAATATGGGAAATATTTTAGAGATTAGAGATCTTGGTGATATTTTCTCTCTTTTTCATGAGATTCTATAAGAAAAAAACTATTCTCAGCTTTCATTGTCTTGAAAAGATGGGCTTCTCAAGGTATTTTTTATTTTAATTAGTTTTTATTATTGTAACTTGATTATTTTTCTTGTGTCCGAAAGAATCTTGTAGCTGACTTAGTAGAAGTCTAAAAATTATACACTATCTAATAGTATATGTTTTCATGTACTATTTTTTACAGTTATTATTTAATTTATACTTTTACTTGCCATTTAGCCTAGGATTGTCCTTTGTTCTTGCAAGCACTATAAGTAATTTAGAAATTAAGGACAATGCATAGAAATGAACAAATAATGAGCAAACAAATAAGAAAAAGAGAAAATCTACTAGCAGTGATTATAGTTGGGGAAGTTAGGTTACATGTGATATTGCCTGTGATATCTTCTGCATCTGCGCATTAATCAAATTTCTGAGATCACAAAAAATACATTGAAAGTGAACCCTGAATGTTGCAAACATATTTGATAAATATGACTTTCATCAAGTAAAAATTATTTAGCCTACTAAAGAATAAATATTCCACATAAAGTACTTTGAAAATGCTGGTCTAAGCCAAGACACAAAAGCAGTAGAGGAAAATACTTTTAGGTGCAAAGAGGTAGAGGCAGACTTAGAGGCAAGATTAGATAAATAATAATTTTTTTTTACCTATTGTTATTTATTCTGAGTATTTGCTTATGTAAAGAAAATTTTCTACAATTCATTTAGTAACTCATTTACCAAATAGATACTGAGTATCTGTATGTTAGGCTGTATTAGCTACTAATACCTATATGAATGTTAACAGTGAAATAAATAGCAATTCACACAAATATTTTCATGTACATTATTACGGAAAAATTATTAACAATAAATTTTACTAAAAGTGTTGTAGAGAGTAACAAAATAGCATTCTATAAATATGGTTTTATTATTCTTTTCAAATTTACATTATGTTCAGATATTTTAAATGGACTTTATATCACCTTTTTCAAAATATATTCTATATAATATAAAATTTTAGCACAACTTTAATTGTGTCTTATATCAGAATTTACTAGTATCAGAGTATCACTAGTTCCATGGAATGTGAATAGATTGGCCAGTCTACCTTTCACAGTAAGTTCAGTTTTTAAAATACTGTTATATATTTTCTATGTACTGGTATATTAAACGTTAGAATTTATATACTGCTGTAACATCCCAGTCTTAATGAAGTCAAACTCTGTCAATAATACTTAGTTAAAACATCTAGAAAAGAATTAAAGTATAGTGTTTTGAGCTAGTCCTAGTGCAAAGCTTGTATCAAATCTTTAGGGCAATGTATAGAAACACCAAAATAAGGGGAGAGGTAAGAAAGGAAGACAATATCTAAAATAAATCTGTTGATTTATTTTCTCTTATGTGTTTTACAAACATATGTCTATACTTATGCTTTCATGGGGCTTCTACTTATTTGAGGCACCATCCTTAGGAGGGAAACACATACACTGCTCTTCAACCTTTGTTGAGGGGATCCTAAAATGTACAAATCAACTGAAAGCTCGCTGAGAAACGCCTGATACCACTTTGTCAGACACCTGACTGATAAAAACCAATTTATTTGTGGTCCTGATGAAGAAAAGGCAATGAATAATTTAATCTTGGAAGATATTCTGTTTAGAAATTGTTAGCTTTACCTAAATAATTACATTTGGTATAATACTAGCTTTGCTTTTCTTTTGGCCAGCAGATCTATATGCAACTAGCATTTCTATAAGGATTGGGGTTTGTTAACCTAATCTGAAATTTAATCTTGTTGTAATGTATTAGATAGCTACTCAAAAATAAATGTACCAATAAAACCAGTACAAGTAACATAATGTGTTCAAATAAATTTTGTTTATATTTTTTGTCTTATGCTTGTAATTACGGTTAAAATGATAAGTTATTTTTGTAAGTTTACTGTTGAATAAAATTTTAAAGTACAGGAAATATTTCTCTAAGACATCTGTCACATTTAAGAAACACTGGTTTTACAATTAATGTTAACTTCTCCATTAAAACTCTTTCCCAGAGGAAAAATACACACACAAAAAAAATGCCCACCAGCAAACCCTGAATTTTAGGTTGTGTTTAAAAACCCACACACAAAATATTCTAAATGTGCATTAACCACATCTGGCACAGATTTTGCACATGTCCATATTTGTAGTTTGATTATTGGTTTATAAATTATTTAATTTTTTTCAAAAATATGCAAATTAGTCAGCTTGCTCAATACAACCCAATCCTAACATTCTAAAGTAACTATTTTCCTTTAAATCTAATATATCTTCTAATTTATTTAAGTTAGTTTAACCTCATCCTTTCAAATATAGGATAATTTTGTTTTCTGTTTAAAATGGATTAACATTTGACCTTCTTTACAATTGGTAATAGCTAAAACTGTATTGTGTTCTCATCCTGATCCCTAATATTTATTTAGTGATATTAAATCTTGTCATTTCACTGTGTAACTGAACAATAAATCTTGGCTAGATAACTTTAGCTCAGTTGTTATAGATAATCTAAGCAGTAAAAAAATCTTCATTTAAAGCCACAATATTTTAACAAGCAGGGTTTAAAAAGATCAAGTTAGACTAATTTATACTGCAATTCATTAAATATAAAACAGGATGTCTTTAAAATATTGAACTGTACGCAATTTCATATATATAAGCATAATCGAAGCAATCATAGCAACTCATAATGTGGACATAGGTGTTTTGAATGCATAGTAAGTTAATCAAGATTTATTTCTACTTAATAAATTGAAATTAATTTGATAACATTTAAAACAATTCTGAGAAATGTTTGTGTGTTTTAGTTTTTTAAATTTCTGAACCTCTAATGACAGTTAAGTTTCTAAAGATAGAGTCCAAACTTGATTTACTAAGTTTAAAATAGATTATGAATTTTAAAATAACTTTGACTTTCTTCTCCAAATTACCAAAACTAAATAAACTGTATTAGTTATTACCATTTCCTTAATCTAATTTAAATGCATATATGTATTTATTCATAAAAATTTGTTTTCTTTATATCCAGTACAGGTACAGCAAAACATTTTAACAAAAAGCTATAACTGGGTTTTCAGGAAAGTTCTTAAGCAAAACATATTTCAAATAATTTTTCTATAGATATCTTGCAAGTCTTTGCTTTGTAAATAATAAGGAAGCAATGAAACAATCAACCCTTAAAATTTCTTGAAGAAAGAAGATGGATATTTCTTTAATGTGAATGAGCAAACTCTAAATTTCTAGAAAAGTAAACCTACCCCTCTTCAACTTGGATCGAGCCTGGAAGATGTTACATTCATTTTCCAGAGACTTCCAGCCCCATTGTAAAGAATCTGCCAGTCCTACTTCATAAAGAGGTATTTGTGGAACTGAGCAAGAGCAGAGAATGAGGCAGGAGGTTAAAGCTGAGAGCTGGAACATGGCACAAATGAGGATAAACTATTGCAAAATAACCACAAAATGACATTTATTTATTGTTTATGACATGCTGGGCACTTTTGTAACCACTTCACATATATTAACTGATTAATCCTCTCACCCAACCGTAAAAGGAGTTCCACTCATTCTCTCTCACCCTCTGTTTTAACAGAAGATAAAATTGAATATACTAAAGTCCATATTTTATTGAGATATATTTTTGCAAATTTAAACATTGCTGAAGTAATGTTTCAATATCTTACAAAGAATGATATCTTGGTTTCGTGGGAGAATAAGTTAACCAAAATTATGCCAATAATATTTACTGACATTTAGATTCATCCCCAGACACTCTGTCCTTGTTCTCTTAATTACATTAAGCAAAGACACACAGTGTCAGTATGTAGAAAGCAAAGGAATAAATGCTTTTTCACTAGACACATCCATTAAAGACCATCTAAAGTTTAAATTTCAGGCAATTAGTCAAAACAGAATTGAGCTATATTAAGTAGGCAACAAATGCTCAGATTCTAGAAACAAGCCACTCAAACGCACACTGGCCTGAGAAAAAAGACCTGTTATAAAAGGGTTGAACCAAAAAGAAAATGATTATCAGAACAACGACAACAAACCATCATTATTTTTCCCTAAGCCTATCACTTAATTTGTAGAGAAAACTTATTCAAGTTAATATTAGCAACACGCGCAACTGAATTTGTTATCTGCTACATATGCAAATCTGCTTAATTCTAAAAGAACATTAAATATATTTAGCCATCTGCATTGTATTAATAGTAAATGATTTCTCAATATATTTTTGTTAATTACATGCATTTTAAATGAAAGTATATTTAGCTACTTTAACATAATGACTATAGAGTTGGAACAACCACAGATACCAATTGCAGCTAGGAATCCAGTATCAAGAATGAGTAGATCAGGAAAACAGCAATATTCATTAAAAACTGTACCAATAAGTGTTTCTATTGGTGTATTTCACATTACACCTCTGTACCATTTTTTCCTTCTTTCTTTAAATTCAAAATTCTATCTCTATGTTTTCCTTAATATTGTTTCCTCATGCTCATGGCATTACTAATCTATACATACTGTTTACTCCAGTTATTTAATTTTTTTTAATAAAACTGATTTTGAAACTAAAATTGTCTGACCTTCATAAACTCTGTGTGGCTACCTTTTGCTTTTCTCTGTAGTCCAAAACTTTGCTCGTTTATTCATTTTTGTATGTTGGGTCTCCACACAAGCTATTGCTTAACCATTCTTCAGTTGATTCAAAATCCTAAAATACCTTAAATTGGTTAAATGTCTTACCCATTTCAGTCATGTTTATTTGGTACCTGATATTCATAATTTGATAGACATTCGCACAACACTGAACCAGGACATCAATTTTGTCCAAAAAAATAAATATTTCTTTTGTCCACCTGTCAACATGCCGTAATTCTTCCAACAATCACTATGACTTTGAGAAAGTTGTTTAGCTCTTTTTGTTTCTACTTATTCAACTGTCAAGTACATATAGTATCTACTTCATATTTTTCTGGTGTGAATTAACTGGGTAAATATAGGAAAATACAATATAACCTGGTAATCATTATAGAATTATTGTAATTACTGATATAAATTGATAATAAGAATTTCATAAAATTAATAAGACAAGGAAATAGCAACTCCTCAAATCATAAGATATGGAATCCTAAAATATTTGATGAAGCTAAGATACTGGCGTGCTTTTAACAAATGATTGGAAATGATATAAAAGAGTATCTAAATAAAGCTGAGGTACCTATTCCTATTCACACTTCTTTAAAACAATGATCTCTTTATGTAAATTTATTTAAAATTCATGACTACAAACTTCAAATGTACAGTAAGCAATGTCTAGCATTCTATTATTTGATATGTCAAATTCTGAAGTGATTATTTAGCCTCTATACCTTTTCTCAACTTCCACACACATTCCTTCTCACACATAGTAGATGGTCTTGCCTTACACCGTTGTCAAGAAAATACACTATTTAAATGGATTCAATGCATCTTCCCAATACACAATCTAAAGTTCTATCTATAGTCCTCCCATTGCTCTTCGATTATTTTATGCTGGAAGGTATTTTATTTCTCTTGCGTATGGTTAGTTTCTTCTTGCAGTCTGGATCCACAGGTATCTTCCATCCTAAGGATGTCTTTTACTAACTCATTATTTTACCTTGATATTAGGTCATTTTACACACATCCAAACAGATTCTAATATCTCACATCTTAAAACATACACACTAACCTTTTTGTTTAAAAGTGGCTTAAATATCTAAATCACTTTTTAAATTTTATTTTATTTTATTTTAAGTTCCGGGGTACATGTGCCGGTTGTGCAGGTTTCTTACATAGGTAAACCTGTGCCATGGTGCTTGGCTGCACCTATCAATCCATAACTTAAATATTAAGCCAATAATACACTAGCTATTTTTTTCCCATGACCCATTCCCAACAAGCCCTAGTGTATGTTGTTACCCTCCCTGTGTTCATGGATTCTTATTTTTTCACTGCCATTTATAACTTAGAACAGGCAGTGTTTGGTTATCTGTTCCTGCATTAGTTTGCTGAGGACAATGATGTTCAGCTTCATCCATGTCTCTGTAAAAGACATAATCTCATTCCTTTTTTTTTTGAGATGGAGTTTCGCTCTTGTTACCCAAGCTGGAGTGCAATGGCATGATCTCGGCTTACCGCAACCTCCGCCTCCTGGGTTCAGGCAATTCTCCTGCCTCAGCCTCCTGAGTAGCTGGAATTACAGGCATGCACCACCATGCCCAGCTAATTTTTTGTGTTTTTAGTAGAGAGAGGGTTTCACCAAGTTGACCATAATGGTCTTGATCTGTTGACCAGCTGATCCACCCGCCTTGGCCTCCCAAAGTTCTGGGATTACAGGCTTGAGCCACCGTGCCCGGCCAATCTCATTCCTTTTTATGGCTGTATAGTATTCCATGGTGTATATGTATCACATATTCTTTATGTACTCTATCATTGATGAGCATTTGGGTTGATTCCATGTCTTTGCTATTGTAAATAGTGCTGCAGTAAACATATACATGCATGTAACTTTAAAATAGAATGATTTCTATTACTTTCGGTTTATATCTAATAATGGGATTGCTCAGTCAAATAGTGTTCCTGGTTTTAGGTCTTTGAGGAATCACCAAACTGTTTTCCACAATGGTTGAACTAATTTACATTTCCACTGACAGTGTGAAAGCATTTCTGTTTCTTTGCAGCCTCGCCAATATCTGTTATTTCTTGATATTTTTGCAATTGTCACTCTAACTGGCATGAGATGGTATCTTCTTGTGGTTTTGATATGCATTTCTTTGATGATCAGTAATGATGAGATTTTTTTACCTATTTCTTTGCCCCATGAATGTCTTCTTTTGATAAGTATCTGTTCATATCCTTTGCCCACTTTTTAATGGGGTTGTTTGTTTGTTTTTTCCTTGTAAATATGCTTAAGTTCTTTGTAGACTCTGTATTTAGACATTTGTCAGATGGATAGATTGTAAAAATTTTCTCTCATTTTTTGGGTTGTTTATTTACTGTGATGATAGTTTCTTTTGCAGTGCAGAAGCTCTTTAGTTTAATTTGATTTTGTTTGTCAATTTTTGCTTCTGTTGCCATTGCTTTTGCTGTTTTTATGAAGAAATCTTTGTGTTTGCCTAAGTTCTGAATGACATTGCCAAGATTTTCTACAAGAGTTTTTATAGTTTAAGGTTTTACATTTAAGTCTTAAATCTGTGTTGAGTTTATATTTGTATAAGGTGTAAGAAGGGATCCAGTTTCAATTTTCTGCACGTGGATAACCATTTTCTCATCATAATTAATTAAATAAGGAATTGGTTTGCCATTGCTTGTTTTTTGTCTAAGATCACATGGTTCTAGATGTGCAGTCTTATTTCTGAGTTCGCTATTCTGTTCCATTGGTCTATGTGTCTGTTTTGGTACCAGTACCATGCTGTTTTGGTTACTGTAGCCATGTAGTAGATTTTAAAGACAGGTAGCATTTTGCTCCCACATTCGTTCTTTTTGCTTAGGCTTGTTTTGGCTATATGAGTTCTTTTTTGCTTCCATATGAACTTTAGAGTAGTATTTTCTAATTCTGTGGAAAATGTCAATAGTAGTTTGATGAGAATAGCACTGAATTTATAAATTACTTTGGGCACTGTGGCCATTTTCACAATGTTGATTCTTTCTATGCATGAGCATGGAATATTTTTTCATTTGTTTGTGTCATCCCTAACTCTCTTGAGCAGTGGTTTGTAGTTTTCCTTAAAGTTGTCCTTCACTTCCCTTGTTAGCTGTATTCCTAGATATTTTATTCTCTTCATAGCAATTGCGAATGAGAGTTATTCATAATTTGCCTCTCTGCTTGCTTACTGTTTGTGATTTTTATACATTAATTTTGTATCCTGAGATTCTGCTGCAGTTTCTTAACAGCTTAAGGAGCTTCGGAGCTTAGATGATGGGGTTTTCTATATATAGGATCCTGTCATTTGCAAAGAAAAATAAGTTAAATGCCTCTCTTCTTATTTGAATTCCCTTTATTTCTTTCTCTTGTCTGATTGCATTTGCCAGAACTTCCAATGCTGTTTTGAGTAGGAGTTGTAGAAGACATCCTTGTCTTGTGCTGGTTTTTACAGGAAATGCTCCCAGCTTTTACTCATTCAGTATGACATTAGCTGTGGGTTTGTCAGAAGTGGCTCTTCTTATTTTTCGGTATGTTCCTTCAATACCTAATTTATTGAGAGGTTTTAACATGAAAGGATGTTGAATTTTATTGTAGTTTTTTCTGCATCTATTGCGATAATCATGTGGTTTTTGTCTTCAGTTCTGTTTACTTGATGAATTATGTTTATTTATTTGCATATATTGAACCAGCCTTGCATCCTGGAAATAAAGCCAATTTGATCATGGTGGATAAGCTTTTTGATGTGTTTCTGGATTAGGTTTGCCAGTATTTTACTGAGAATTTTTGCATTGATGTTCATCAGGGGTATTAACCTGAAGTGTGTTGTTGTTGTTGTTCTCTCTCTGCCAGGCTTTGGTATCAGAATAATGCTGGCCTCATTAAATGAGTTAGAGAGGAATCTCGCATTTTCAATTTTTTGAAATGGTTTCAGAAGAAATGGTACCAGCTCCTCTTTGTACCTCTGGTAAAATTCAGCTGTAAATCCATCTGGTCCTGGGCTTTCTTTCATTGGTAGGCTATTATTGCCTCAATTTCAGAATTAGTTAATAGTCTATTCAGGTATTCAACGTCTTCCTGGAACAGTCTTGGAAGGGTGTATGTTTTCAAGAATATATCCATTTATTCTAGATTTCTTAGTTTACATGCACAGAGTTATTTGTAATATTCTTTGATTGTTGTTTGTATTTCTGTGGAGTCAGTGGTGACATCTTCTTTATCAATTTTTTATTGTACCTATTTAATTCTTCTCACTTTTCTTCTTTATTAATCTAGCCAGCCTTCCATTTTTTAATTAACTTTTTCAAAAAACTAGCTCCTGGATTTGTTGATTCTTTGAAGGTTTTGTGTCTGTGTGTGTGTGTGTGTCTCTGTGTGTGTGTGTGTGTGTGTGTGTGTGTGTGTCTTCATCTCCTTCAGTTCTGCTCTGATACTGGTTATTTCTTGTCTTCTGCTAGCTTTGGGGTTTGTTTGCTCTTGGTTCTTTAATTCTTTTAGTTGTGAGTTAGGATGTCAAATTGAGATATTTCTAGCTTCTTGATGTGGGCACTTAGTGCTATACATTTCCCACTTAATACTGCTTTAGCTGCATACCAGAGATTCTGGTACATTATCTCTTTGTTCTCATTGATTTTGAAGAACTTACTGAATTCTGCCTTAATTTCATTATTTACCCAGGATTCATTCAGATTCAAGTTGTTCAATTTTCAAGTTGTTTCATTCTTGACCTTGTGTTTGCACAAGGTCAACAAACTCACTTAAAAACCACAGAACTACATGTTTTTATTTGATTGCACTGTGGTCTGAGAGACTTTTTGTTATGACTTCTCTTTTGCATTTGCTGAGGAGCAAATTACTCACAACTATGGAATGAATTTTAGAGTAAGTGCTACATGATGCCAAGAAGAATGTATATTCTGTTGCTTTGGGTAGAAAGTTCTGTAGATATCTGTCAGTTCCATTTGATTCAGAGCAGGGTTCAAGTCCTAAATATCTTCATTAATTTTCTGTCTCAATGATCCATCTAATATTGACAGCAGGGTGTTAAAGTCTCCCAGTATTATTTTATGGGAGCCTAAGTCTCTTTGTAGGTCCCTAAGAACTTGTTTTATTAATCTAGGTGCTCCTGTATTGGGTGCATATATATTTAGGTCATTTAACTCTTCTTGTTGAATTGAACCCTTTACCATTATGCAATGCCCTCCTTCTTTTTTTTTTTTTTTTTAATATTTGTTTGCTTAAAGTCTCTTTTGCCAGAAACAAGGATTGCAACTTCTGATTTTTTCTGCATTCAATTTGCTTGGCAAACTTTCCTTCATCTCTTTATTTTGAGCCTATGTGTGTCTTTGCACATGGTTTTAATGCAGCACACTGATGGGTCTTTTCTTTCTATCCAGCTTATCATTCTGTATCTTTTAACTGGGGCACTTAGCCCATTTACATTTAAGGTTAAAATTGTTATGTGTGAATTTGATCTTGTCATCATGATGGTGGCTAGTTATTTTGCAGACGTGTCAATGTAGTTGCTTAATAGTGTTGATGGTCCGTGTAGTTCAGTGTGTTTTTGTAGTGGCTGGTAATAGATTTCCTTTTCATATTTAGTGCTTCCTTCAGGATCTCTTGCAAAACAGGCCAGGTGGTGACAAATACCCTCAACATTTCCTTGTCTGAAAGGATTTTGTTTCTCCTTTGCTTATGAAGCTTAGTTAAGCTGGATATGAAACTCTGAGTTGAAAATTCTTGTTTTTAAGAATGTTGAATATTGATCCCCAATCTCTTCTGGTTCCTAGGGTTTCCATTGAGATGTTCACTGTTAGCCTGATGGGCTTCACTTGGTAGATGGCCTGGCCTTACTTTCTGGTTTCCCTTAACATTTTTTTCTTCATTTTGACTTTGGAGAATCTGCTGATAATGTATCTTGACATTGTTCTTCTCATGGAGTACCTTACTGAGGTTCTCCAGATTTCTTGAATTTGAATGTTGGCCTGTCTTGCTAGATTGGGAAAGTTTTCCTGGATGATACTGTGAAGTATGTTTTCTAACTTAGTTCTATTCTCTCCATTTCTTTCAGGTACCCCCAACAGTTACAGGTCTTGTCTTTATACATAATCCCATAGTTCCCAGAGGGGTTTTTGTTCCTTTTCATTCTTGTTCCTCTAATCTTGACTGCCTGTCTTATTTTCACAAGCTAATCTTCAAGCTCTGGTGTATTTTTCTCCATTTGGCCTATTCTGCTATTGATTTTTGTGGTTGCATTGTGAAGTTCTCACGTTGTGTTTTTCAGCTTCATCAGGTCATTTTTGTTCCTTTCTAAACGAATATTCTGGTTAACCACTCCTGTAATGTTTTATTATGGTTCATAGTTTCTTTGCATTGGGTTAGAACATACCACTTAAACTCAGTGAAGTTTGTTATTATCCACCTTTGGAAGCCTACTTCCACCATTTCCTCCATCTCAGTTCATCCCAGTTCTGTGCCCTTGATGGAGAGATGTAGCAATCATTTAGAGCAGAAGAGGCACTCTCACTGTTTGAATTTTCAGCATTTTTGCATTGATTCTTTCTCTTCTTCATGGATTTATCTACTTTTGATCTTTGAGGCTGCTGACCTTTGGATGGGGTTTCTGTGAAGTTTTTTTTTTGTCTTTGTTGATGTTGTTGTTGTTACTTTCTGTTGGTTTATTTTTCTTTTAACAGTTAGGTCCCTCTTCCTTAAGGTTTCTGCAATTTACTGGGGGACCACTTCAGACCATAGGGAATAGTCTCCTGGCTCCCTGCTGCACCTGGAGGTATCACCGGTAGAGGCTGCAGTTGCTATAGTTGCTGCAGAGAGGCTTTGCCTGGTGAGGAGGGATGAATCTGGGTCTCACCTATAGAAACAGTCTGGCCACAATCTGCCACAGCCCTGTGCTATGCTGTGGAAAATTCCTCTCAGTCCAAACTGCCCAGTCTCCCTGACACTAGCTGTGGGAAATGGCTGACTGGAGCCACAGTGATGGTGGCCGACCCTCTTCCCATGAAATCAGTCAGCTTAGTCAGTGTCCAGCCTGCTGCTACTGGCCAAAACCTGAGCAGGTAGTACAGCTCTTTGCTTGGGACCCAAGACCCTGGTGGTGTGGGCTCATGAGAGGGTCTTCTCTTGATCTACAGGATGCAAACCTTGGTTTCCTGGCTGAGGTGGCACATTCACTCATCACCTCCTTGGCTGAGTGTGGGAGTTCCTCTTATCCCAGGTGGCTCCTGGGTCATTGCTCCACACTGCCTTTCCTTGCTCTGTGTGGTATGTAAAAACTGAGTAGTCATTTCCAGTGAGAGGACCTGGATACCTCAGTTGATGGAGCAGGATTCACTTGCTGTTTTCTTTCTTTTTTTTTTTCTTTTTATTGTACTTTAGGTTCTGGGGTACATGTGCAGATCATGCAGGATTGTTGCATAGGTACGTACACGGCAATGCAGTTTGTTGCCTTCCTCCCCCGTCAGCTATATTCCCCTGTTGTACCTCTCCTGGCCCGCCTCAAACAGACCCCAGTGTGTGATGCTCCCCTTCCTGTGTCCAATGTGTTCTCATTGTTCAACACCCGCCTATGAGTGAGAACATGTGGTGTTTGATTTTCTCTTCTTGTATCAGTTTGCTGAGAATGATGGTTTCCAGATTCATCCATGTCCTGTTTTCTTTCTTCTCAGTGGGAGCCACAGACTGGAGTTGTGTGTAATTGGTAGTCTTGGCTTCTCCCCTCTGAATTATTTAGTGATAGTCCTCAAAGTTGTGTTGCTGGAAAACAACACCAAAGCTGACTACTGTAAGCTGTATTAAATGCAGTCTTAGTTCTCTGCCTGTTTCACCAGGGTGCCACTCATTTTCTGCCCCTCCCCCTTCAAAAAACATGGATTATTTTGTTTTATTTTTTCACATAATGAAACCATACCACTCAGTATTTCCTTGTTACCATTTCTTAGACTCTGCCTTCTTCGAAAGTAACAGCTTCTCTGTCAATTCAATTTTCTAATTCTCATCTTATTCAATTTGACCTCATTCTTATAGCACAATTATTCCCTCTGTTTCTCCAACAATCTTTTGTGCTGCCTCATTTTTCAAGTTGATATGGCCCATTATTCCTAGTTGTCTTTGCGTCGTTCAAAAATAAGCTCCTAGAATAGCTCGAGGCTCAATCATAGGAAAATTTACTTCTGTATTCTCTCCCTGGTGATGTCATCCTGTATAATGACTACCTTGAATTTGCTTTTGTACTTTACAGTTTTCTTTGAGGTTCGGATTCTTCAAAATTCCAAATGACTTTTTAACATTTAAGTTGGATGTTTCAAAAAATATCTCAACTAAATATGTATGCTTAAGGTAGAATTCTCACTTTCCCAAAAAATCTTATTCTTACCTCCTGTTTTTTTTTCAGCTTCATGATACTAAAACATCATCTAGCAACTAACTTAAACAAGAAAAGGGAAATTAGTTTTTATACCCTCTCTTTTCATCATTACAATATGCAATCTCTGTGAATGTCTACTCTATATTTATTTTACCACAATTTTAATACAAGCTTTGTCTTTAATTGTTAGAAGGCATATATAGCTTTTATTCTAATATCTTAATAAAGAATCTCACTTTAAAATACTCTTTTCTTTTTCACCTATTGTTTCCAAATCAACTACACATATATATATGTACATGTAAATATATAAGCACACACATATATGTATGCATAATTATATACATACATACCTGTCTGTATTCATTAAAACAACAGTCATTTCTCTAAATAAAAGACTAGATTGCGAAAAATACTAAAAGTTTTATGGTATAATACATCATTTTTACTAAATGCTTAAAATGCATAGTTAAAAAAGTAGGACTTTTGTATTTCATATAACCTTACTTTGCCAATTGTCTCCTTTATGAAATATAGATACAAGCATTTACTTCCCAGGATTATCATGAGAATCAGTTAGATGAAGTACATAAAAGGTTTGGTAAAGTGTATGCCCACTAAAATTCATCTATAGTGTTTATTTTAATCTCTTTATTTGAGTGTTGAAGGATCTAATGTGGTAATATTTTATGTGAAATATTATTACTCTTTATGTTATGATGGTTTTTTAACATTTTAGTAGAAAATTGTAAGAACCTATTACATTTTACGTTAGTCTATAAAATTATTTCGTATCCTCTATTGTCAGATTTAATTGTAATTATAGCTCAGAAATAATCATTAAAGAATGCACAATGGAAAGAAATTATCCCCAACTATCTGATTAACTTAATGATTTCACATTTCTTTGCTTTACTTTTTCCCTCAGCTGTGCTGGTTTATTGTTAAAAAATGACAAAGATTACCCAGACAAGGACAACGGAGCAACCCATCACTGTGATCTGAAGGCCAATTAAGCAGAATCTTTGATGTCATCTGTTAAGCTTCCTTGGAACAGAAAACACGATGAAAAGTAAGTTATCAGGCATTTCTGAAGAAATGAAAAATATTATAGTGTTGTGATTCATTTTTAAGGTAAAAATAGATATTCTCATGTTAAGGCCGTTTTTAAGATCTGGTAATCATGTGAACCTTGTGTTTTTCTAAGTTGTTGTGTTATAATCATCATACAGAATACTTTTATGCATTGCTTGATGTATGTTTACATTTTAAAAAATGAAAATTCTGAAATAATATGTTGTTTTTGTTTTGAGATAGTGTCTCATTCTGTTGCCCACGCTGGAGTGCAGTGGCCTGATCTCAGCTCATTGCAGCCTCAACTTCCCAGGCTTGAGCCACCATACCTAATATTTGTATTTTTCTTTTACTCTTTTTTTCTTTTTTTGTAGAAATACGTTTTTGCCATGTTGCTCAGGCTGGTCTCAAACTCTTGAGCTCATGTGAACCACCTGTCTTGGCCTCCCAAAGTGCTGGGATTGCAGGCATGCTGCACGTGGTCTGAATTTATTTTCTTAGAGCATACTGGAAAACTACAGCATTGTGCAGTTTATTCTTCTGTTTTAAAAATGTGCATAGAAAAGAATATTTAATAAATTTGTATATAAAAGTATTTAGTGAAATATGTTCCGAATATATTCCAAAAATAAAACCTAATTACATCTGGTTAAATGTTAACTACTCATTTAAAAACACACACAAAAATATCAAACTATTTTTGTTTACCTATGTAATTTAGAGAATGAGATAAATTATTTTAAACACCATAGATTATTGTAATAAATGTTAATATTGAAGTATTTTCTTTTATACAAATAAAATTTACAGTTAGTAGATTATTTACAATATTTTAAATTAAGACCAATGTTATTCTAGTAAAGACATATTTTAAAGAGTTAAACTTAAAAATTAAGTATGTGTTTTTTCTGCACAGACGATAGTTCCAAATTTTCTGACCATCTCTGTAATGACAGATCATTGTAAATATACTGCCTAGTATATATTTTCTGGCAACCATTGACTAAAAGTAATTGCTTTATGTTCTTATAATTTTCTTTTTCTTTTTGAGATGGAGTCTCACTCTGTTGCCAGGCTGGAGTGCAGTGGCACAATCTCGAATCACTGCAACCTCCGACTCCCTGGTTCCAGAGATTCTTCTGCCTCAACCTCCTGAGTAGCTGGGATTACAGACACACACCAACATATCCAGCTAAGTTTTGTAGTTTTAGTAGAGACAGGTTTTCACCATGTTGACCAAGGTGGTCTCAATCTCCTGACCTTGTGATTCTCCTGTCTCTGCCTCCCAAAGTGCTGGGATTACAGGTGTGAGCCACTGCAGCTAGCCCAAAAATTTTTTTGAAATAATTGTAGACTGATAGCAAAATTAGATGATACATAAAGCAATCATGCATCTTCACTCAGCTTCCCTTAATAATACCATCACATAACCATAATATATTTGTCTAAATTAAGAAATTCAATTTAGTCAAATTCCATTAATTAAATATTGAACATTATTTTGTATTTTAATGGTTTTCTTTCACTAAAATTATTTTTCTATTCCAAAACTCAACCCAGAACACAATGTTGCATTTAGTTATACACATATGTTTATATTAGCTATATTTATATTATATACATATATTTATCTTCATATACTAATAAGCTTTAACTTTTATGTTAATTAGAAGTCTAACCATTCTAAATTATTAAATTTACAGATGTACAGTAGTTCCCAATATAATTTTCATATGTCTAAATGGCTGTGGGATTGATAGTGATGCTCCCTCTTCTATTCCTGATATGACAATGTATTCATTTCCTGTGATTGTTTTAACAAATTACCACAAACTTTAAATTTCTGCTCTTGTAGTTCTGGAGTATAGAAGTCTGAAATCAGGTTCACTGGTTGAAAATCACAGTGTCAGCCTTGGAGTATTCCCTCTGGAGGTTCTAGAAGATAATTCATTTCTGGCCTCTTTAAGTTCTGGTGGCTACCCACATGCTGTGACCGTGTTTGATTGTCACAGTAATCTGAGGGTGTCACTTTTCCAGCTCAAAATCTCTGTGGGCAATAACGTCTTTGTCTGAGTTTTACTCATGCCTGTGGGGCTCATTCTACCCACTCAGCCCAGAAGGCTGCACTCTGCTCTCACTACCAAACCAGATCCCAAGCCTGCCAAGGCTGAACCAGGTGTGGAACAGTAAAGGGTTTGTGAGTGAGCATGGGGTCTGGCCACTGTGCACAGCCAGGCCCATCAGCTGCATTGGGGTGGGCAGCTCCAGATACTGGCACAGACAGTGGCTCCTGGCAAGGTGGTAGCTGGACACAGTGGTGGTCAGAAGCTTGGAGACACCTAGAACTGCAAAGCCCCAAAGAAAGTGTCATAGACCTCCCTCAGGAAGTCCCTAGGTCTGGATTTCCCAGAGGGGAAGCTCTTCCCTCCTCTCTTCTCTCTTTCATTCTTCTCTCCTCTTTTTTCTCCTCTCTTGTCTTCTTTGCATCAGCCACAGCATGGCAAGTGGGGCATGTGTTTCAGCCTTGCTCTTATTACAGGACTTTCAGTCCCACCATTTGGAAGGTGCTGGCTTCTTGTTTTACCTCCAGGAAGAATGAGGTATGAGGACAACTGGAGGGTAAGCAAGCAGAAAGCTTCATTGATTAACAGAACAGTTCTCAGGAGACCCAAGGTGGGTAGCTCCTTTCCACAGGCAGGTTGTTCTGTTAAGTGCAGCCCTCGGATGAGAGGAGACAAGGAATGGGTAGCTTCTAGCCATAGGCAGTCCATCCCAATGGGTTGAGACCCAAAGTGGGTAGCTCCTTTCCACAGCTGGTGGTCCTGACATCTGTGTGAGTCTGGCTGAGTCAAGGAGTTTTAGGGGGTTCAGAAGGGAGGAAGTACATACTGATTGGTTCATGGGTGGCCATGGGCAAGCCTGGGAAAAGCACCATGAATTCTCACTTTGGGCTATGGCCTGCATCCAGAACTGAGAGCCCAGCCCCCAGGCTTCAGGCTATCCCTGGCTTAAAGGTGATAAGGTGATGTTTCACTGGACTCTGCCTTTTTCTGCCCAGGAACCTGTCTGCCTCCCACCATCATCAATGGCACCCAGGCTGTTTGCACCAAGGATTAACTGCGGCCATTCCAAGCTGCCCTCAGCGTCCCCCAATCTCCCCACCCCCTGCCTTTCTCCCATGCTCATTGGTGCCCAAAATCTGGGGGGGGGGCTGAAGTGGCAGAGAGGAGCTTGTGTGTCAGTGCTGCCCCGAACATACAAACACATACCTGGCTGGATTGCGACAGCCCCCAGGCTGGGCCACAACTTTGCTCCAAAATAAGAGCAGGAGCCAGGAGCAGGGAGAGGCCAGGAAGCAAGAGCAGGCACCTCAGAGCCTACAGGGGCAAGGGTGACTTCCTAGAATGCTGATAGGGCAGGGATGCCCAGGTCCAGAACCACAACTGGACATCAGCAGCTGTGCCCAGGAGAATGGAGCTCCTGCCCAGCCAACTTCGTAAGGGTTGCAGGTCCCACCTGTTTCTGGCTCCTGCGAGCTCCCTGCAGCACCCAGCCAGATGGGCAGCCACTGCCATCGTCATGACACTTCAATGTCTGCCCCCATAGTCACATTGCCTTCTCCTCTTCTGTCTGTGTCAAATCTCCCTCTTACGATAATAGAAAGGATGGACTTTAGGGCCTGCATTTAGGGCCTACCGTTTTAATCCAAGCTACTCTCTTCATCTCAAGAATCATACCTTAATCACATCAGCAAAGACCCTGTTTGGGTGTAAAGCAGAATTCACACTTTCTAGGAATTAGAATGTGGGCCTCTGCAGTGGGGCCATTTCTCAACCTCTCAAGATAAAAGTTTTGTCTTATCTAACTTTTTATTTGTTGACTTGACTCATAATTTGACTTGATTTTTTCTTTATTAATTTAATTTTCAATCTATTGATTTTTGTGTTATCAAAATCAGTTTCTTCCTTCCATTTGTTTTGGGTCCAAATTGCTTTTCTGCCTCTTGTCTGTTCAGATGGAAGCAGAGGGTGGTGATTTAAAAAATTTATTTTTCTAATAAAAGCCTTTAATGCTGTACGGTTTTTACTAGGCACTGTTTTAATTTCAGCTGACAAATGTTAATGTTTTATTCTTTGTTTTCAATTTTTTTAAATATTTGTATTTAAGAAATTGTACATTTTTCTTGAATCTTGCTCTTGGTTTCTGTATTTAGCAGTGTGTTTAATTTCCACATGTTAAGTAACTTCTAGATATATTTAGATTATTGATTTCTTATTAAATGTTCTTGTTTTTAGAGCATATTGTATAGAATTTCAAAGCATGTATTTGCTATATGACGGTTTATTTAATTATCCCAAGTATAATCTGTTGTGGTGAATCACCAATGTCCTCTTGAGAGAACTGTGCTTCTTTATTCTCATTGGGCAAAGTGATCTAAAATGTCAATTAGATCAAGCTGATTTTTTTACGTCATAGAAATTGTTGCTTATTTTCTGCTGGCTTATCTGCAGTTTACTGAAAAAAAGTAAAATATTCCACCATAATTATGGACATATTTATTACTTCCTTCAGAGCTGGCATTTTTACACTCAGGGTTGGTATATCTTCTTAGATTAATTGTTCTCTTTGCAATGATGTACTGTCACTCTTTTTCCTTGTAAGTATTCTTGTTTTAAAATCTACTTTGTCTGAAATTAATATAGCCAGTCTAACTTTGTTTCCAATTAGTATTAAATGGAATATCTTTTTTTACCCTTTTTTAAAAAAAAATCTGTGTATAACTTTGTGTTTGCATTGCAATATTTGTAGTAGGAATATAACTTAGTTCTACATTTCTTTATCTGATTCAACAATCTAGCCCTTAACAACTAGGTTGAGAGTATTCACATTTAATCTGCTTATCAAAAAATTTTGATTAAAATTTATTACGTTTCTAGCAGTATTCTATTTCTTTCTTTTATTTGTTACTTTCCCAGTTTTCCGACCATCTCAGGTTTTAATTAAGTATATTATAGTTTTGTGACTTTTATAGTCTATTTTTGTGTTTTTTATCTTTTTGCTTGTTTGCCTTTTTCAGCAATATATTTATGGTTTATAATATACACTTGGAAATAATCAGAGGCTATAGTAACATAATATTATGTCACTCACATATAGTTTTTAAACCTTATGTTTCCAATATCTTTTTCTCATTTCATATTAAATTACTGTTATTTTAATTTTACACATATATTGTTATGTATGCAAAAGTACATATATATTTTTTATTCAGTATATCTGCAAGTTTCTGAGTATATCACATTTTTTTCTGCTTGAAAAATTTCTTAAACATTTTCCATAGTGTAGTTCTACTGGCAGTGAATACAGGAATGAACAAATAATTCAGGTTTTGTTTGCCACTGTATGTGTCCTTTTGTAATTTGGAAAGTTCCCTGGTACTGAGTTTGAGATTGACAGATGTTTCTTTTTAACATGTCAAAGATGTCACTCCATTGTCTTCCTATTCAGATGGTTTTTGATGCTCACTCTGCTGTAGTGCTTATCCCCTCTGAAAGAAAAATGCCTTTTTATATATCTTAAAAATTTTCTCACAGTTTTCACCAGTCAGTAGTTTTTTTTTTTTAATAAAATATTTAAGGCTCTATGTGTGTGTATGTGGGCATGCATGTATGCAGTCACACATGTATGTATACACAAGCCCGTTTGTATATTTTGGCTTTTTATCCAGCCTGATACTTATTTACCTAGTCATTACTTCTGAAAATGTGTCACCCATTATTTATTGAAATATTTCTCCTTTAAAAATTCCAGTTATGGAAAAATTACAACATTTGATATTGTGCCAAATATCTAGGATTTTTTGTTCTTTTTTTATTGCATTTTAATTGGGCTGTTTAATAATTGTTTATTCAACATTACTGATTTTTTTTTCCTCAAATATGCTGAATCTACTTGTGAGTTTATTGAAGATCTTTATTTCTACACATTATTGTGATTTCTATATTTTCTGCTGGATTTTTTTCTTATAGTTTCCATTTTGTTACTGGAATTATCTCTCTAGAGCTCTCTTTTCTTTTAGAGGCTTTACTAAATTAAACATAGTTATTTTAATTGCCATAGTGGTCCAATATCTATATTGTGTCTGACTCTGTTTCTCATAATTGATTTTTACTATCTTTTTGCATGCTTCATAAATTTTGTTGTTATTGCTCAGAACAATTACTGGCATATAGGACAATTTTATGCTTATTTCAATTGTTCATAGACAGTGAGACTACGAACTTTTTAAAAGAATGTTTTTCCTTGTTTTAGTTCTAAGTTGATATTTTATTTATTTATTATTTTTATGCAGTCTTCTGAAGTATCTTCCAGTTCACAAATTATTGTATTTTGACTGTTATAAATTTATTTAATTTTCACTTAGAAAGTGAAAGATACACAACTTAGAAAGATGTGTATGATTTTCTTATTCGGCATTTACTGGGACTTCTGTTGTAAATACATGGTCAACTTTAATTTTATCTATACTTGGAAAGAATAAAAAAAAAAAAAGACTATTTTCCAGAGTAATCTTATAAATGTAATTTTTCTAAAATTTATTTCAAAAATAAACTTTACACTGAATATCAACTCTTGGCCATATTAGATCTCAGCATTTTTTAATCAAATGCTAGGATAATATTTTTAATACTCATAACTCATACATCTACACATCAATTTTGAAAACTCCTGTTTTATTTAGAAATTGCCATTTTAGGAACATAAATGTGAAAAGATAAACATCTTCTCTCAAGGACACTGCATATAGAAACTAACCAAAAATTTCTACCTAAATTATTAATGTATGTTTGTGTGTTATGTGTGTACATGCACATATGTATATATGTGGAGAAGACTTAGAGACATTATGATTATTTCAGCAATTTTATGAACAAGGAGGTCAGGAGATGGAACATGTTTATTGCTTTAAAGAGCCCTTCAACTTTTTCAGAGTAAGAGTAGAGCTACACTATTTCAGAATTCCTCTCAACTTGTTTTTCTAATTAATTAATTCAATTCCATAATTAGAAAACACAGAATAGGGCATATAAATGAGCATCATCATATGCAACCGTTCCTTAAATTATAATGAGGACTTTTAAAAATACATATTTTTTCATCTTAGTATGTCTTAATATGTTAGCAGAAAAGAAATATTTTACTTATTTCTTATCTAATCGTGATTTTATTTTTTTTTTCTGTTTTTGAACTTGACATTCTGAATTATGACAGTGAGTTCTATAGCTGAAAACTGGCTTTGCAGTTAAAATACTTTCTTCAGGTGTTTTCCAGTGTTTGAAAACGCACGTTGGTTACCGCCTTTACCCTTCCTGCTGTAAATCATCAGTGCCTGATCTCATCTTAATCCAATCTCCTTTTTTGTTTCTCTCCTGGATCAGATAACACAAATTGATTTCTTATAAAACCCCTTACATTTTATGATACCTTTTTTTCTAAGATTGCAGTAATCAAGGAGTGGAATGAAAAACAAAATCATTGAGAAAAAAGTGCATCAATCTCCTTTTTAGTCAACAGTGAATGTGACAGTGAGATTATGAACAGCCAGTACCCAAAGTTGTATCAGCTTCTATGCAGCAGCAGCAGCATCTTCTGGACAAAAAGAAAATATGTAAACTAACAGCAATGAGACTGTAATTAGTGGAAAATAGGCACTTGCCAACAAAACTCTTTTTTTTTTAGATTGTTATTAGAAATGTAAATAAATAAAACAAAATAGAAATTAAATGAGCTACAGCAAGCGTTTATGTATCTCTAAGTTAATCTTTTACTTAAATTTGGGACTCTGGGTTGATATGACACTTCCAATTTTTAAAGAAGTAAATAATTTAAGATAATTATAAGATATAATTATAACCTTCTATTAAAAATAATTATGTGCACATTTGACTTAATATTTACATTGTGACAACCACATCATGTTTTTCAGTTGGTATTTTTATCCTGCCTTGTTGTACTTAATTTTGTAAGTTAACACAATAATAGATCATATACAATGAACAATGTCATGAACACATGGTTATCTTATACATATAATGAGTTGGCTTTTTTTTAATAGGCTTTTATCATAATGTAATAAGCAAGTCAAGAGATACAAATCATCTCAATTTTTGACTCTGAGACTTGAAATAAAGCTGTTACTTTTGTCTTTTAAAGATATTGGTAGAATCTTCTGTGAAGAGCATTGAACAGGAGGAGAAGAAAAACTGGTAGTTATATTTAAATTACTTCCTTTTGTTTTTCCAGGTGGAAATGTTACAGGAATATATTTCATCATTTTTACAAAGAAAGTACTTAGCTTGGGCATACAGAGCACTCAGTAGCACATAATAATTCCATGTCAACTTTAATAGTACCAGAATCAGGCATTCACTGAAACAATTTAAAAATTTTGTAACAACATAAGCAGTTTTCTCAACTTCTGTTTTTTTTTTTTTTTTTTTTTTTTTTTTTTTTTTTTTTTTTTTTTGCCAAATCCACTTTCTTTTCATTAATCCAAAATCTACCTGTGTGAAGAATTCTAACTTTTTCTAGTTTATCAGGGAAAAATAACACATGGTAACATTAATGAACAATGTGGACTTTACTACATGATTTTCTAAGACTTGAATTTAGCAAGACAGTTTTGTCCCAGAAGAACTTTAAAACTATAGTAAGCATTAGATATCTTAATTGCCTTCTGCCTGGAGCACTGTGGCAAAATGCCTACTCATCCTGCAAAAATTTTACATTTTTATCTCCCTTATTTCTTAGTGTTGCTTCTGTCTTCTATGAGCAAGCAATCAGGTTCTGCATGTTGAGATCATCAAAATACTTTCTCAGTGAGGAACAGCCTCTAATTCGAAACACTTTTGTATTAGCTGCTTAGAGAATAGTCTTCATAGGATTACACAGAGTAATTCTAGCCTTTCCAAACACACACATATACATGTACAGATTCACAATCTTTTTCTATTTTCTGTTCCAAAAAATCTTTCCTTTTGGAGATTGCAAAAATTAATTTTTTTAAAACGGACAATATTCCAAATGCTTACATATTAAATATGTCCAGCATCAAGTGTGAGAGAATTGGATTATTCCTTCATCAAAGCCAGAAATGTCTTATATTTTAAAAATTATTTTTAAAGTTCATGTGAAAATTCAAATCTGCATTTTTTTTTAGCACAGTGTATGTTGTACAACAATATTTTATGTGTTTTTTTTTTTTTTTTTTTTAATTTTTATTGCATTATAGGTTTGGGGGTACATGTGCAGAACGAGCAAGATAGTTGCATAGGTACACACATGGCAGTGTGCTTTGCTGCTTTCCTCCCCTTCACCCACACTTGGTATTCATCCCCAGGCTATCCCCCCCAGCCCCCCCCACTGTCCCTCCCCCATTCCCCCCAACAGTCCCCAGTGTATAGTAGACCGCCTCTCTGTGTCCACGTGTTCTCATTTTTCTCACCCACCTATGAGTGAGTATATGCGGTATTTCTTTTTCTGTTCTTGTGTCAGTTTGCTGAGAATGATGTTCTCCAGATTCATCCATGTCCCTACAAAGGACACAAACTCATCATTTTTGATTGCTGCATAATATTCCATGGTGTATATGTGCCACATTTTCCCAGTCCAGTCTATCATCGTTGTGCATTTGGGTTGGTTCCAGGTCTTTGCTATTGTAAACAGTGCTGCAATGAACATTCGTGTGCATGTGTCCTTATAGTAGAACGATTTATAGTCCTTTGGATATATACCCAGTAATGGGATTGCTGGGTCAAATGGAATTTCTATTTCTAGGTCCCTGAGGAATCGCCACACTGTCTTCCACAATGGTTGAACTAATTTACACTCCCACCAACAGTGTAAGAGTGTTCCTATTTCTCCACATCCTCTCCAGCATCTGCTGTCTCCAGATTTTTTAATGATCGCCATTCTAACTGGTGTGAGATGGTATCTCAATGTGGTTTTGATTTGCATCTCTCTAATGACCAATGACGATGAGCACTTTTTCATATGTTTGCTGGCCTCATGTATGTCTGCTTTCGTAAAGTTTCTGTTCATATCCTTTGCCCATTTTTGAATGGGCTTGTTTGTTTTTTTCCTGTAAATCTGTTTGAGTTCTTTGTAAATTCCGGATATCAGCCCTTTGTCAGATGCGTAAACTGCAAAGATTTTTTCCCATTCTGATGGTTGCCGATTCACTCTAGTGACTGTTTGTTTTGCTGTGCAGAAGCTGTGGTGTTTGATTAGGTCCCATTTGTCTATTTTGGCTTTTGTTGCCAATGCTTTTGGTGTTTTGTTCATGAAGTCCTTGCCTACTCCTATGTCCTGAATGGTTTTGCCTAGATTTTCTTCTAGGGTTTTTATGGTGTCAGGTCTTACGTTTAAGTCTTTAATCCATCTGGAGTTAATTTTAGTGTAAGGTGTCAGGAAGGGGTCCAGTTTCTGCTTTCTGCACATGGCTAGCCAGTTTTCCCAACACCATTTATTAAATAGGGAATCCTTTCCCCATTGCCTGTTTTTATCTGGTTTATCAAAGATAATATGGTTGTAGATGTGTTGTGTTGCCTCCGATGCCTCTGTTCTGTTCCATTGGTCTATATCTCTGTTTTGGTACCAGTATCATGCTGTTTTGATTACTGTAGCCTTGTAGTATTGTTTGAAGTCTGGTAGCGTGATGCCTCCTGCTGTGTTCTTTTTGCTTAGAATTGACTTGGCTATGCGGGCTCTTTTTTGGTTCCATATGAAATTCATGGTGGTTTTTTCCAGTTCTGTGAAGAAATTCAATGGTAGTTTGATGGGGATAGCATTGATTGTGTAAATTACTTTGGGCAGTATAGCCATTTTCACGATATTGATTCTTCCTAACCACGAACATGGAATGTTTCTCCATCTGTTTGTGTCCTCTCTTATTTCGTTGAGCAGTTGTTTGTAGTTTTCCTTAAAGAGGTCCCTTACATTCCTAGTGAGTTGTATTCCTAGGTATTTTATTTTCTTTGTAGCAATTGTGAATGGCAGTTCGTTCTTAATTTGGTTCTCTTTAAGTCTGTTATTGGTGTATAGGAATGCTTGTGATTTTTGAACATTGATTTTATATCCTGAGACTTTGCTGAAGTTGCTTATCAGTTGCAGTAGCTTTTGGGCTGAGGTGATGGGGTCTTCTAGGTATACTATCATGTCGTCTGCAAATAGAGACAATTTGGCTTCCACCTTTCCTATTTGAATACCCTTTATTTCTTTTTCTTGCCTGATTGCTCTGGCTAGAACTTCCAGTACTATATTGAATAGAAGTGGTGAGAGAGGGCATCCTTGTCTAGTGCCAGATTTCAAAGGGAATGCTTCCAGTTTTTGCCCATTAAGTATGATGTTGGCTGTTGGTTTGTCATAAATAGCTTTTATTACTTTGAGATATGTTCCATCAATACTAAGTTTATTGAGGGTTTTTAGCATAAAGGGCTGTTGAATTTTGTCAAATGCCTTCTCTGCACCAATTGAGATAATCATGTGGTTTTTGTTTTTGCTTCTGTTTATGTGGTGAATTACATTTATAGACTTGCGTATGTTGAACCAGCCTTGCATCCCCAGGATGAATCCTACTTGATCATGATGGATAAGTTTTTTAATGTGCTGTTGCAATCGATTTGCCAGTATTTTATTGAAGATTTTTGCATCTATGTTCATCATGGATATTGGCCTGAAGTTTTCTTTTCTTGTTGAGTCTCTGCCAGGTTTTGGTATCAGGATGATGTTGGTCTCATAAAATGATTTGGGAAGGGTTCCCTCTTTTTGGATTATTTGGAATAGTTTCAGAAGGAATGGTACCAGATCCTCTTTGTGTGTCTGGTAGAATTCGGCTGTGAACCCATCTGGACCTGGGCTTTTTTTGTGTGGTAGGCTCTTAATTGCTGCCTCAACTTCAGACCTTGTTATTGGTCTATTCATAGTTTCGGCTTCCTCCTGGTTTAGGCTTGGGAGGACACAGGCGTCCAGGAATTTATCCATTTCTTCCTGATTTACTGGTTTATGTGCATAGAGTTGTTTGTAGTATTCTCTGATGATGGTTTGAATTTCTGTGGAATCTGTGGTGATTTCCCCTTTATCGTTTTTTATTGCTTCTATTTGGTTGTTCTCTCTCTTCTTTTTTATCAGTCTGGCTAGTGGTCTGTCCATTTTGTTGATCTTTTCGAAAAACCAGCTCTTAGATTTATTGATTTTTTGAAGGGTTTTTCTTGTCTCTATCTCCTTCAGTTCTGCTCTGATCTTAGTTATTTCTTGTCTTCGGCTAGGTTTTGAGCTTTCTTGATCTTGCTCCTCTAGCTCTTTCAATTTTGACGATAGGGTGTCAATTTTGGATCTCTCCACTCTTCTCATGTGGGCACTTATTGCTATATATTTTCCTCTACAGACTGCTTTAAATGTGTCCCAGAGATTCTGGTACGTTGTGTCTTCATTCTCGTTGGTTTCAAAGAACTTCTTTATTTCTGCCTTCATTTCATTGTTTATCCAATCAACATTCAAGAGCCAATTGTTCAGTTTCCATGAAGCTGTGCGGTTCTGAGTTATTTTCTGAATCCTGAGTTCCAACTTGATTGCACTATGGTCTGAGAGACTGTTTGTTATGATTTCAGTTGTTTTGCATTTGCTGAGGAGTGCTTTACTTCCAATTATGTGGTCAATTTTGGAGTAGGTGTGATGTGGTGCTGAGAAGAATGTATATTCTGTGGATTTGGGGTGGAGAGTTCTGTAAATGTCTATCAGGTTTGCTTGTTCCAGGTCTGAGTTCAAGTCCTGGATATCCTTGTTAATTTTCTGTCTGGTTGATCTGTCTGCTATTGACAGTGGAGTGTTAAAGTCTCCCACTATTATTGTGTGGGAGTCTAAGTCTCTTTGTAAGTCATTAAGAACTTGCCTTATATATCTGGGTGCTCCTACATTGGGTCCATATATATTTAGAATCGTTATCTCTTCTTGTTGTATCGATCCTTTTACCATTATGTAATGACCTTCTTTGTCCCATTTGATCTTTGTTATTTTAAAGTCTATTTTATCAGAGATGAGAATTGCAACTCCTGCTTTTTTTTGCTCTCCATTTGCTTGGTAAATCTTCCTCCATCCCTTTATTTTGAGCCTTTGTGTATCTTTGCATGTGAGGTGGGTTTCCTGGATACAGCACACTGATGGGTTTTGGTGTTTTATCCAATTTGCCAGTCTGTGTCTTTTTATTGGTGCATTTAGCCCATTTACATTCAGGGTTAATATTGTTATGTGTGAATATGATACTGCCATTTTGATGCTAGCTGGCTGTTTTTCCCATTGGTTCATGTACATTCTTCATTTTGTTGATGGTCTTTAGCATTTGGTATGCTTTTAGGATGGCTGGAACTGGTTGTTTCTTTCTATGTGTAGTGCCTCTTTCAGGAGCTCTTGTAAAGCAGGCCTAGTGGTGACAAAATCTCTGAGTACTTGCTTGTTCATGAAGGATTTTATTTTTCCTTCACTTATGAAGCTCAGTTTCGCTGGATATGAAATTCTGGGTTGAAAGCTCTTTTCTTTAAGGATGTTGAATATTGGCCCCCACTCTCTTCTGGCTTGTAGAGTCTCTGCCGAGAGATCTGCTGTGAGTCTGATGGGCTTCCCTTTGTGGGTGACCTGACCTTTCTCTCTGGCTGCCCTTAGTATTTTCTCCTTCGTTTCAACCCTGGTGAATCTGACGATTATGTGCCTTGGGGTTGCTCTTCTTGCAGAGTATCTTTGTGGTGTTCTCTGTATTTCCTGGAGTTGAGTATTGACCTGTCTTGCTAGGTTGGGGAAATTTTCCTGGATAATATCCTGAAGAGTGTTTTCCAGCTTGGATTCATTCTCTTCGTCACATTCTGGTACACCTATCAAACGTAGGTTGGGTCTCTTCGCATAGTCCCACATTTCTTGGAGATTTTGTTCATTCCTTTTTGTACTTTTTTCTTTAATCTTGGTTTCTCGTTTTATTTCATTGAGTTGATCTTCGACTTCTGATATTCTTTCTTCTGCTTGGTCAATTCGGCTGTTGAAACTTGTGCATGTTTCGCGAAGTTCTCGTGTTGTGTTTTTCAGCTCCTTCAATTCATTCATATTCCTCTCTAAGTTGTCCATTCTCATTATCAATTCCTCGAATCTTTTTTCAAATCTTTTTTCAAGGTTCTTAGTTTCTTTGCACTGGTTTAGAACATGTTCCTTTAGCTCACTGAAGTTTCTCATTATCCACTTTCTGAAGTCTGATTCCGTCATTTCGTCACATTCATTCTCCGTCCAGCTTTGTTCCCTTGCTGGTGAGGAGTTTTGGTCCTTTTTTGGAGTTGAGGTGTTTTGGTTTCGGGTGCTTTCCTCCTTTTTGTGCTGGTTTCTTCCCATCTTTATGGATTTATCCGCCTGTCGTCTTAGTAGTGGCTGATTTTTCAATTGGGTCTCTGTGTGGACACTGAGATTGTTGATGATGAAGTATTTCTGTTACTCAGTTTTCCCTCTAATGATCTATCCTCTCTGCTGTATGAGTGCTGAGGTCCACTCCAGGCCCTGCTTGTCTGGGGTATACCTGCAGCAGCCTCTGCGCCTTCACCGAGAGCTGCAATCCTGAGTCACCTCTATGACGCCATCTTGCCTCCTCCCTCAATATTTTATGTTTTTAATATAAGTAGTATTCGCTGACAATACAAGAGATGTATTTTTATTTTTAAGAGATTATTTTATTTTTAAGAGATTATTTTTATTTTTTTTTAGATGAATTTTGCTCTTGTTGCCCAGGGTGGAGTGCAATGATGAGATCTCGGCTCACTGCAACTTCCTGGCCTCCTGGGTTCAAGCCATTCTTCTGCCTCAGCCCCCCAAGTAGCTGGGATTACAGGCGCTCACTGCCATGCCCTGCTATTTTTTTTGTATTTGTAGTAGAGGGGGAGTTTCACCATATTGGCCAGGCTGGTCTTAAACTCCTGACCTCAGGTAGTCCACCCCCATCAGCCTCCCAAAGTGCCTCATTACAGGTATGAGCCACCTCACCCAGCCAAAAAGATTTCTCACACACACACACACACACACACACACACACACACACACACACATATCTGAGCTTGGACTGTGCTAACTTTGTGGGCATCTGCCTCAAAACTCTTTTGTGATGTGATAATTTTCATGAAGTTTCCTTGTGTAACGCAACATATTTTTACTATAGACAAGATTACTTTCCAGAGATACATCACCGAAGAGATAGAAATAAGATAGGAGGGGATTATTTTACTCCCTATTGCAGGCACTTCCTGCGATAGAGAGTATTTTGCCTGTTTACATGCTGTCTGATTTGTTACAGGGTGCTAGTCTCTAGATACATGATCTGGATTCTACCTATATATCTCCTCTTTATTCTTCCCAAGGTGACAACTAGCTTTCCTTTCTGGAAACCACTCACTTCAATGGGCATGGAGGGTGGGATCCAAAAGCATAGTTGTTAGGGACTTTACTCAGAACCTTATGTATACTACAGCCTTCTTTCTCCCATAATGCAAGAATATTCTTCTGGGTGAGAAGAATGAAGTTTTGGGAGTATTATACAGAAGATTCTCAGACCTGGCTTGGTGCAACTGCTTTATGGAATCCTACTGAAAGCAACACATAACTCAGAATTTTTGGAAGTGTCTTTAAACATTCCATGAATGTCAAGTGTTTTCTCCTCTAACCACGGAAAAAGACCTAAATAAGGGTTGATAGTATCAAAACTGGGTGTTGATGGACAGAATGTGCCCTCCTGGGTTTGTCTAGGTTAACTATCATATACAAATTAAAATATTGACAGTCCTTTAAAATATATTTTAGTAAAGTAGAAATCTCACCTTTGTCTTTTACAAGATTCCTTCAAAAATGCCTGGAAAATAATCAGAAATCATTGCTATCAGGTCAATTCACAGTGGGTCTAAACACCACAGCTACAAGGAATGTTCATTTTTATATTTCAAATAATACTGTGTTTAACAGTGATGTCCAAGAAGTATCAGCATTGGAATAATATGAAATGAAACACAAAAAACTGAGATGTTTAATCATTACATTTAGTAAGAAATTATAAATTTTAGCTTAAAAAGGGTTTGGGGGCAAGGAAATTCCAGCAGTTCTTGTAGACCTTGGCCTCAGTCTGAAGGAGAATCAAGCTGGTCGGTTAATAACCTTGTGTAGTCAGCACACAATACTCTACCTCTGTATAAGAACCTGTGCTGTAGCTTTCAGCTTAACCACATGAATGAAAGAAACAAGCTTGTACTCCACCAAGTAACTTAATAAATCTTCTAAGTAATTATTTCAAAGTGAAATCTATGCTATGCTATTCATCTATGCCAGGCAGGTGTATGGTTTCATTTTTCTGTCTCTCTCTCTGTTTCTCCCCCCCCACCCCCCATTTCCATCTTAGTCATTTATTTCTGTCAGGAGACATAGATACTTACAACACACAACATTTTGGAAAAATATTGAGGGCTATACATGGTCATTTAAGAAAATGTGCAAAAGCATAATAAAAATGTTAATTTTGAAACAACAATTTAAGGCATAGCATACTGATTTTATTCACTTTTATTTTTTCTAGACAAGTAAAAATAATGTAATAAAATTGCGTAAGTGGTATAACGGTAATTTAATAATGGTAAAATCCAACAATCACAGTTAGGTAAATTTATATTTTAGGATGGCATATTGGTGAAATTAACTGATATTACCTAGCTGAGTGTTCATCAGAAACCATAGTGAATTTCCTTGCCTGGGTCACCACATGTGATGGTTTTAGAAAGTGCTTTATATTTACTATTAAATAAATAGGATCTATTCATTTATTTATTTCTGAGACAGAGTCAGTCTTGCTCTGTTGCTCAGGCTGGAATGCAGTGGCAAAATCTTGGCTCATTGCAACCTCCACCTCCCAGGTTCAAGCTATTCTCCTGCTTCAGACTCCAAAGTATCTGGGATTACACATACGTGCCACTAGGCCAAGCTAATTTTTTGTATTTTTAGTAGAGATGGGGTTTAACGATGTTGGCCAGGCTGGTCTTGAACTCCTGATCTCAATTGGTTCACCTTTCTTGGTCTCCCAAAGTGTTGTGATTACAGAGGTGAGCCACCATGCCAGGGCAGTTTTAAATTTTTGTATGAAATATTTATGCACTAGAATCTCAGATATACTTTTCATTTGTATTTAATGTAAATGTAAATTTTAAGAATAAAAAAACTATAACCTGTTGTGAACTGAACGCGAGCCCGGGAATCTCATCCAGTGAGAGGGTCCCAAACCTGGAAGAGAGCGTGCGCGTTAAAAAAGGAGAAAGTAAAGAGCGGGGTCTGGAGGACTGACTTAGGCTGTGCCCAAGCAGCAATTTTATTTGTGCAGTAGGTTCCGTTATATACTTTTCTACTTAATGTTGTTTATGTCAGATCAAAGCATTTCTCAAATAACAAAGGAAACAGAAAACAATTCTGGGGAACTTGTAAAAGGAACAGCACAAGGTAAGTAAGTTATGCCCAGTAAACACTTAATTGTAAATACTGAAGTTAAGTCACAAGGTAAGTAAGTTAGGCCCAGTAAGTAAGTTAATATTTTACAACGAATGTAGCAAGGATCCAAAAATGAACACAATGAAGCAGTAAACCGTAAGGAACCGAAAGTGGACACAATGCCTCCCAGGTCCTCATATCCATAAGGTAATGTCTGTTAATTATTTTGAATAGCATAGTCCCTCTCTCGGTTCCTGCTTTCCCTCAGCTCGACTCCCCCAACCAGGGATCTGTGTCCGGCCTCAAGCTCAACATATGGCGAGGCCCATTTCCTAGGGGCCTCACACAGGAGCGATCCCCACAGTTCTCCCTCAATAACCTGTTATTTTTATTAAAGATATATTGCCTACTAGACCTTCTGTAAAATTACTAGAATTTATACCTCAAGTTTTTGTATTAATAATTGATAACTTAGAAACAGATTCTCGTAACTTTAAAATTAGTATATGTTCTGATGTTTGTATAAAGTTAAATAAGACAAAATGATATATTTTGATTTTTTTATAATAAAGAATCACACTAATAAATTTTGAAAGTTGTTCCCTTTCATAGGTTTTTCTTTTACCTCCAGCATTTTATGGAAGAATAAGAAGAAATGTAAATTAGTAGCAATGTTAGCTTTGTTCTGTGTCAGAAATTTCATGTTCTGGAAAGAAAAATAATTTTGAAGCAATAAATAAGTTATGTCAATAGAATATTGTTGTTATTCTGACATTAGACCAGTAAAAGTATTGAATTTTAGGCCCAGGATTGCATCATAGTAGCCTGTAAAACAAAATTTTCCTTCAAAGACTGCATATTTCTCTATAAAATTTTGTCCTTATCTAGAATTTATCTATAAAATGTATGTCAATACTGAAGCTATAGTGCTAGGTTTAGAAATTCAGTTCTTTGGATCTCAGATTTTTGTATTTAAATGTATAAATTGAAAAATCTTTGTGGATGTGCTTGTCATCATCATTAATAAGACAAATGTCTTATTATACTATAATTTAAATATTTATAAGGCTTCATTTAGTCATCAATTAATCACCTATTAGACTTCAATATACAGAAAAATGCAATTCAATTAAAATATGAAAGCATAGAGTGCATGTAATAGCTATTTGCTAAACTTAAAGTAGGCAGAAATACAGGAAAAATATAGGACAGATTTTGCTGGCAAGATGGCTGAATAGGAACAGCTCTGGTCTGCAACTCCCAGTAAGATCCATCTAGAAGGCTGGTGACGTCTATATTTCCAACTGAGGTGCCTGGTTCATCTTAATGGGACTGATTGGACAGTGGGTGCAGCCCATGGAGGGCAAGCTAAAGCAGGGTGGAGCATTGCTCTATCTAGGAAGTGCAAAGGGTAGGAGGATTTTCCTCCCCTAGCCAAAGGAAGCGGTGAGAGACTGTACTGGGAGAAATGGTGCACTCCAGCCCAAATCCTGCACTATTCCCATGGTCTTTGTAAATGGCAGACCACGAGATTCCCTCTAGTGCCTTGCCACCAGGGCCCTGGGTTTCAAGCACAAAACTGGGTGGCCATTTGGGAAGACACTGTGATTTTTTTTCATACTCCTGTGGCACCTGGAACACCAGTGAGACAGAACCATTCACTCCCCTGGAAAGAGGGTTGAAGCCAGGGAGCCAGGTATTCTGGCTCTGCAGGTTCCACTCCCACAGTGCCCAGCAAGCTAAGATCCACTGGCTTGAAATTCTCACTGACAGCACAGCAGTCTGAGGTTGAACTGATATGCTTGAGCCTGGTGCGGGAAGGGGCGTCCCCCATTGCTGAGGCTAAAGTAGGCAGTTTTACCATCATGATGTGAACAAAGATGCCAGGAATTTCAAACAAGATAGAGCTCACTGCAGCTCAGTCAGGCCACTGTGGTCAGACTGCCTCTCTAGAGTTCTCCTCTCTGGGCAGGGCATCTCTGAAAAAAAAGGCAACAGCCCCAGTCAGGCACTTATAGATAAAACCACCAACTTGCTGGGACAGAGCACCTGGGGGAAAGGGTGGCTGTGGGTGCAGCTTCAGCAGACTTAAACATCCCTATGCAGTGGAACTCCAAGCACAGCCTTTAAGCTCTGATAAGAGACAGACTGCCTCCTCACATGAGTCCCTGAACCCCATGAAGCACTTCCCAGTAGGGGCCAAAAGACACCTCATATAGGAGAGCTCTTGGTGACATCTGGTGGGTGTGCCTCTGGGATGAAGTTTCCAGAGGAAGAAACAGGCAGCAATTTTTGCTGTTCTGCAGCCTCCACTGGTGATACCCAGGCTAACGGGGTCTGGAGTGTACCTCCAGCAAACTCCAGCAACCTGCAGCAGAGAGCCCTGACAGTTAGAAGGAAAACTAGCAGGCAGAAAGGAATCATATCAACATCAATGAAAAGGATGTCCACCGAGAGACCCCAAGTGAGGATAACCAAACTTAGATACAAATTCACAAAGATGCGAAGAAACAACTCAAAAAGGCTGAAAATTTCAAAAACCAGAATACCTCATCTCCGCCAATGGATCACAACTCTTCACCAGCAAGGGAACAAAACTGGACAAAAAATGAGTTTGATGAATTGACAGAATAAGGTTTCAGAAGGTGGGTAGTAACAAACTCCTCCAAACTAAAGGAGCATGTACTAACCCAATGCAAGAAAGCTAAAACCTTGAGAAAAGGTTAGACAAAGTGCTAACTAGAACAACCACTTTAGGAAAGGGCATTGATGGAGCTGAAACACACAGCACAAGAACTTCATGAACCATATAAAAGTATCAGCAGCCGAATAGATCAGGCAGAAGAGAGCGTCTCAGCAATTGAAGTTCAACTCAATGAAAATAAAGCGAGAAGACAAGATTAGAGAAAAAGAGTAAGAGGAAATGAACAAAGCCTCCAAGAAATATGGGACTATGTGAAAAGACCCAATCTACATTTGATTGGTATACCTGAAAGTGACAGGGAGAATGGAACCAAGTTGGTAATCACTCTTCAGGATATTATCCAGGAGAACTTCCCCAACCTAGCAAGGCAGGCCCACATTAAAAAATTCAGGAGACCCATCTCACATACAAAGAAACACATAGGCTCAAAATAAAGGAATGGAGGAAGATTTATAAACCAAATGGAAAGAAAAAAAAAAGCAGGAGTTGCAATTCTAATCTCTGATAAACAGACTTTAAACCAACAAAAATCAAAAGAGACAAAGAAGGGCATTACATAATGTTAAAGCAATGCAACAAGAAGAGCTAACTGTCCAAAATATGTATGCACTCAATACAGGAGTGCCCAGATTCATAAAGCAAGGCCTTAGAGTCCTACAAAGACAATTACACACCCACTCAATAATAGTGGAAGATTTTAACACTCCATTTCAATATTAGACAGATCAAGGAGACCAAAACTTAACAAGTATATGTAGGACTTGAACTCAGATCTGAACCAAGTGGACCTAATAGACATCTACAGAATTCTCCATCCCAAATTAACAGAATATACATTCTTCTCAGCACCACATCACACTTATTCTAAAATTGACTATGTAGTTGAAAATAAAACACTCTTCAGCAAGTTCAAAAGGAGAGAAAACATAACAAAAGGTCTCTCAGACCACAGTGTAATCAAATTAGATCTCAGGGTTAAGAAATTCACTCAGAACTGCACAACTACATGGAAATTGAACAACCTGCTCCTGAATGACTATTGAGTAAATAACAAAATTAAGGCAGAAATAAATATATTTTTTCAAAAACAATGAGAACAAAGACACAATGTACCAGAATCTCTGGGACACATTTAAAGCCGTGTGTAGAAGGAAATTTACAGCACTAGATGCCTATAAGAGAAAGCAGGAAAGATCTAAAATCCACACGCTAACATCACAATTAAAAGAACTAGAGAAGCAAGAGCAAACAAACTTAAAAGCTAGCAGAAGACAAGAAATAACAGATCAGACCAGAACCAAAAGACATAGAAATATGAAAAACCCTTCCAAAAATATCAATGAATCTAAGAGCTGTTTTTTTTTTTTAAAGATCAACAAAACAGATAGACTGCTAGACAGACATTAAAGAAGAAAAGAGAGAAGAATCAAATAGATACAATAAAAAATGATAAAGGGGATATCACCACTGATCCCACAAAAATACAAACTAACATCAGAAAATACTATAAACACCTCTATGCAAATAAACTAGAAAATATAGAAGAAATGGATACATTCCTGGACAAATACACCCTCCCAAGACTGAACCAGGAGAAATTCAAATCTCTGAATAGACCAGTAACAAGTTCTGAGATTGAAACAGTAATTAACAGCCTACTAGCCAAAAAAAAAAGTTTGGAACCAGAGACATTCACAGCCGAATTCTACCAGACGTACAAAGACGAGCTGGTACTATTTTTTATGAAACTATTCCAAAGAATAGGAAAAGTGGGACTCCTCCTTAACTTATTTTATGAGGCCAGCATTATCCTGATACCAAAACCTGGTAAAGACACAACAAAAGAAGAAAATTTCAAGCCAACATCCCTGATGAACATCGATGCAAAAATTCTCAATAAAATACTTGCAAACTGAATCCAGCAGCACATCTAAAAGCTTACCCACCACAATTCAAGTTGGCTTCATCCATGGGATGCAATCTAAAATCTACATGCAAATTTGGTTCAATTTACACAAATAAATAAATGTCATCTATCACATAATCATAACCAATGGCAAAAACCATGATTATCTCAAAAGATGCAGAAAAGGCCTTCAACAAAATTCAACGCCCCTTCATGCTAAAAATCTCTCAATACTCTAGGTATTGATGGAATGTATTTCAAAATAATAAGAGCTTTTTATGTTGAACCCACAGCCAATATTATACTGAATGGGCAAAAACTGGAAGCATTACCTTTGAAAACCAGCAGAAGACAAGGATGCCCTCGCTCATCAATCCTATTAAACATAGTATTGGAAGTTCCTTCCAGGGCAGTTAGGCAAGAGAAAGAAGTAAAGAGTATTTAATTAGGAAAAGAGGAAGTCAAATTGTCTCTGTTTGCTGATGACATAATCATATATTTAGAAAACCCCATTATCTTATCCCAAAATCTTTTTAAGCTGATAAGCAACTTCAGCCATCTCCGAATACAAAATCAGTGTGCAAAAATCATAAGCATTCCTATACACCAATAACAGATAAATAAAGAGCCTAATCATGAGTGAACTCTCATTCACAATTACTACAAAGAGAATAAAATACTTAGGAATACAACTAACAAGGGATGTGAAGGACCTCTTCAAGGAGAACTACAAACCACTGCTCAAGGGAATAAGAGAGGATACAAACAAATAAAAAAAAAAATTCTATGCACATGGACAGAAAAAATTTGATATTTTGAAAATGGCCATACTGCCCAAAGTAATTCACAGATTCAATGCTATTCCCATCAAGCTACCATTGACTGTCTTCTCAGAATTAGAAACATCTACTTTAAATTTCATATGGAACCAAAAAAAGAGCCTGTATAGCAAAGACAATCCTAAGCAAAAAGAACAAAGCTGGATGCATCATGCTACCTGTTTTTTTTTTTTTTTTTTTTTTTTTTTTTTTTAAAGATCAGATTTCAAACTATACTACAAGGTGAAAGTAACAAAAACAGCATGGTACTGGTACCAAAACAGATATATAGGCCAATGGAACAGAACAGAGGCCTCAGAAATAACACCACACATCTACAGCCATCTGATCTTTGACAATCCTGACATAAACAAGCAATGGGGATAGAATTTCCTTCTTCATAAATTGGAAAAACTAGATAGTGATTTGCAAAAACCTGAAACCATATCCCTTTCTTACACCTATACAAAAATTAACTCAAGATGGATTAAAGACTTAAATGTAAGACCTAAAACCATAAAAACCCTGGAAGAGAACCTAGGCAATACCTTTCAGTACATAGGTATGGGCAAAGCCTTTATGATTAAAACACCAAAAGCAATGGCAACAAACGCCAAAATAGGCAAAAGGGACTAATTCTGCACAGCAAAAGAAACTATCATTACAGTGAACAGGCAACCTACAGAATGGGAGAAAATTTTTGCAGTCTATCCATTTCACGAATGACTAATACCCAGAATCCACAATGAACTTAAACAACTTTATAAGAAAAGAAAACAAAAAACAAAAACAAAAACAAAAAAAAAAACAAGCACTTCTCAAAAGAAGACATTTATGCAGACAACAAACATTAAAAAAAGCTCATCATCACTGGTCATTGGAGAAATGCAAATCAAAACCACATTGAGATACCATCTCATGCCAGTTAGAATGGCAATCATTAAAATGTCAGGAAACAACTTATGCTGGACAGGATGTGGACAATTAGGAACACTTTTACACTTTTGGTGGGAGTGCAAATTAGTTCAAGCATTGTGAAAGACAGAGTGTGGTGATTCTTCAACCATTTAACCCCACAATCCCATCACTGGGTATATACCCAAAGGATTATAAAACATTCTGAAATAAAACATTTACTATAGAAGCCCAATAGTATATTTAAGCCTTAGTAAATTTTCAATAGGTAAACTGAGACTTTCTAGTCTGAAGGATAGAAAAAAAGCGAATATAATGAACAATTCCTCAGAGATCTGAGTAACATTGTCAAGCATACAAACACACATGTAATGGGAGTTCCAGAAGGAAAAAGGAAAGAGAAAGGAATGGAAGAATATTTGAAGAAATAATGTTTCCCTAAGTTAAAGAAAAATATTAACACAAAACTTTTAATCAAGAGACTCAAAAACTTCAAATAGGGTGAATTTAAAAAGATCTACAACTGGTCACATCATAATCCAACCGTTGAAAAATAAAGCAAACGGGACAAACTGAAAAATAGCAAGAAAAAAATGATTCTTCAAGAGATTATAAATAAGTTTAGCAGCCTACTTCTTATCAGAAACAATGAAGGTGAAAATGGGGACATGACATAATCAATGCTGAGATAAAGAGACTTAATCAAGAATACTGTATGCATTAAAACTACCCATCAAAAATGAAGGAGAAATTAATACAATCTAAGATGCACTATAGTACAAAGCAATAAGCCAAATAGACTTTAGAGCTATCTACAGAACAGTGGTCCTAACAGTAACAGAATACACTTTCTTATTGCAAGTAGATAAAATGATTTTTTAGGATAGACCATATTTGAGGCCAAAAGACAAGTCTAGATAATAACCAGAAAAGTGAAAACATTCAAATTTCAGAGTAATTAAATTAGAAATAAGTAACAGAAGATAGTTTGTGCAATTCACAAATGTATGAAAATTAACGAACAAACTCCCAAATAACCAATGGTTCAAGAAAGAAATTCCAAAATAGATAAGAAAATACTTTTCTATTTCAAAAACATATGGGTTGGATGAGTGATACTGAAATGCCTCTAGTGAGACTCACAGGTTTCACGTTTAAGAAGCAACTTTCTACAGATTAGACTTGTTAATTTCCTCTTTGTGCCTATGAGGCACCACCTCTGCCATTAGCTGTTATTACCAGAAAGTGTCTGCGTGTTTTCTCACATTAGGGTTTATTTTCATGATACATTTGATTAGTATCCTGGCCTCAAAACCTGGCCTCTCATATGTGATACTTGATGCTAAAGGTTAGATTCAGTCTTTCTATTTTCTTGACCATTTTCCTTCAGCTGTACTCTAATATTATTAAGTTTTAAACACCTCCCTTCAATATGTTTCAAGATAGTTTGTATGTTTGAAGGAGATACTATTTTTTGAAATAAAAGAGAAAGTTCAGGTCTCCTGATACTGTTCACTATAGATCTTAGAAATTCAGTGCTTTATTATAGCATTATTAACAATACAGCACACTTACAAAACAGTACTTGCAAGTGGAAATTGTATGTGTTTAAAGGGGTTTGACTTTAAAGGACAAAAAAAATACCCAACTATTAATCATATCTTAAAATCAACTATTGTCATGGTGTGCAAACAATTTTCAATAGTTTTCTTCAGTGTCCAATGTCCCCTGTACTATCCTATTCCTTCCAGCAACCACTTTTCTACTTCTCTAATGTCTATTAATTTTGTCCTATTGGTGACATTTAGGATATTACAAGAGATGCATTCATTATATTATTTGTTTAACTTTTCACAAAATATTGCGTTGTTTTGATTTTGAGATCAGTTAATCAAGATTCAAGTTTTGTTTTTATTTTAATTATTTATTTTTAATTTTAAATCAACACATAAAATTGTAGGTATTTATTATATAAAACGAAGTTTTGAAGTTTATAAACATTGTGGAGTACCTAGTTAATTAACGTAAGCATTACCTCACATAGTTATTGTTGTTGATAAGAACACTTAGCGTTCACTCTCTTGGCATTTTTCATGAATATAATATATCATTAGTAACTCTAGTCATCATGCTGCACAATAGATGTCTTGAATTTATTCCTCCTATGTGACTATAAGTTTATATTCTTTAGCTTAGTGTAAGCACTGAAGACATCGCTGTCTAGGCTTTTCTTTAATGGGAGACTGTTTATAACTGATTCAGTATCCTTAACAATTGTCAGTTCAAATTTTCTGTTTTCTCATGACTCAATCTTAATGAGTCATGAGAAATCCCTTATGATTCTCTGCATTGCTGTAGTATCAGTCTTAATGTTTTCTTTCTTTTTAATCTATTTGAATACTCTCTCCTGTTTTTCATTATCTAGTTAAAGATTTGTTTATTTTGTTTATCTTTTAAAAATACCATGCTGAGCTTGATGGCTCACACCTATAATCTCATCACTTTGGGATGCAGAAGCGGGTTAATCACTAGGTCAGGAGTTTGAGACCAGCCTGGTCAACATGGTGATAACTCGTCTCTACTAAAAATAAAAAAATTAGCTGAGCATGGCTGTGCATGCCTGTAATCCCATCTACTCAGGAGGCTGAGGCAGGAGAATGGCTTGAACCTGGGAGGTGGAGGCTGCAGTGAGCTGAGATTGCACCACTGCATTCCAGCCTGGGCAACAGAGTAAGACTCCATCTCAAATTAAAAAACAAACAAACAAACAAACAAAAAAAACAATTTGTGTTGTTACTCTTTGTTTTGTAACCTTCTTGTCACAATTCTTTAAAGTCTATATTCTGTATCATGAACAGCCCTGAAGCTTTTGACCATTAGTTTTAAAATCAGCTAAGTACTGAGTAAAAATTTTCTTAAATATTTTGAGCATAAGTCTTCCACATACTGCAGAACGGCTCTGTGTGTGTGTCTTGGTACATGTCTTAATGTTCCAGGAACTTATCTCCCTTAACCTTTATTCCCTGCCAGTGCAGCTAGTGCAGAGGCTCAAAATTAGTCAGAGGTAAAACATTAGTGCCTTTCAAAGCTTTCCTGGGCACGCCAATAGCTCTACTCTTGTGAGCAGTTTCTTGGATCTTAAGGGATGTGTTGGAACCTCAAAGTCTCCAGATTCTCTGCTTAATTTTTTGGCCAGGTTTGTGTTTGTCCCAACTGGTGTCACTGTCTCAGTCATTTTCAGTGTTCAACTATTGCTACTGTTTTTCTTTTCATTTTGTTTCCTTAATTTTTTTTTTCTTTTTTTTTTTTTTGGTGAGAGAATCATGGTAAGGCTTTTCACACTGAGTGGGTTCTGAGTTAAGTCAAATAACAAAATCCCTGTAACAAGGCATTTTCTGGAGTTTCCATACAGCTTAATGGTGAAAATTCTTTGGCAATGGGTCTGTCCTATCCAGTAACCACTAGCTTGCTATTTATCTCAGCTACCTAAGAAAAAAAAGAGAGAAGGAAGGGAAAAGTTAAGTTAAAATGCAACAAAACTTGACATGTTTAATGAGATCCAGCCACTTTTCTTCAATTCCCAAATTAGATTTTTGACTCTTAGGTTACTTTCAGAGTTCAACAAAATTAATTTTGAAAAATTTACCCTATTTTCTCATTGCCGTAATGAAGTAACAGATTTTCAAAGTCTTTACACCAAGATTCTGGAACTCTGTTTTCAGAAGTGATTACTCTGTGAATGTTGTTGAATGTGAAGGGTGTGTGAAGATCTCGAATGATAACTAATATTTAATATCTTGTTTGAGTGGTAGGTATGTAGAGGTGTACTATGAAAAATACTGCTTGATCAATTCGGCTATTTATACTTGTGCATATTTTGCTAAGTTCTCCTGTTGTTTTTCAACTCCGTTAGTTCATTTATATTCCTCTCTATATTGTCTATTCTTTTTTTTTTTCATTTTTTAAAATTTTTATTGCATTATAGGTTTTGGGGTACATGTGCCGAACGTGCAAGATAGTTCCATAGGTACACATATGTCAGTGTGTTTTGCTGCCTTCCTCCCCTTCACCCACACTTGGCATTAATCCCCAGGCTATCCCTCCCCAGCCCGTCCCACTGTCCCTCCCCCCTTCCCCCAATAGACCCCAGTGTGTAGTAGACCCCCTCCCTGTGTCCATGTGTTCTCATTTTTCTCACCCGCCTATGAGTGAGAATATGCGGTATTTCTTTTTCTGTTCTTGTGTCAGTTTGCTGAGAATGACGTTCTCCAGATTCATCCATGTCCTTACAAAGGACACAAATTCATCATTTTTGATTGCTGCATAATATTCCATGGTGTATATGTGCCACATTTCCCCAGTCCAGTCTGTCATCGATGGGCATTTGGGTTGGTTCCAGGTCTTTGCTATTGTAAACAGTGCTGCAATGAACATTCGTGTGCATGAGTCCTTATAGTAGAACGATTTATAGTCCTTTGGATATATACCCAGAAAAGGGATTGCTGGGTCAAATGGAATTTCTATTTCTAGGTCCTTGAGGAATCGCCACACAGTCTTCCACAATGGTTGAACTAATTTACACGCCCACCAACAGTGTAACAGTGTTCCTATTTCTCCACATTCTCTCCAGCATCTGCTGTCTCAAGATTTTTTAATGATCGCCATTCTAACTGGCGTGAGATGGTATCTCAATGTGGTTTTGATTTGCATCTCTCTAATGACCAGTGATAATGAGCATTTTTTTATGTGTTTGTTGGCCTCATGTATGTCTTCTTTTGTAAAGTGTCTGTTCATATCCTTTGCCCATTTTTGAATGGGCTTGTTTGTTTTTTTCCTGTAAATCTGTTTGAGTTCTTTGTAAATTCTGGATATCAGCCCTTTGTCAGATGCGTAAACTGCAAAGATTTTTTCCCATTCTGATGGTTGCCGATTCACTCTAGTGACTGTTTCTTTTGCTGTGCAGAAGCTGTGGAGTCTGATTAGGTCCCATTTGTCTATTTTGGCTTTTGTTGCCAATGCTTTTGATGTTTTGGTCATGAAGTCCTTGCCTACTCCTATGTCCTGAATGGTTTTGCCCAGATTTTCTCCTAGGGTTTTTATGGTGTCAGGTCTTATGTTTAAGTCTTTAATCCATCTGGAGTTAATTTTAGTGTAAGGTGTCAGGAAGGGGTCCAGTTTCTGCTTTCTGCACATGGCTAGCCAGTTTTCCCAATGCCATTTATTAAACAGGGAATCCTTTCCCCATTGCTTGTTTTTGTCTGGTTTATCAAAGATTATATGGTTGTAGATATGTTGTGTTGCCTCCGATGCCTCTATTCTGTTCCATTGGTCTATATCTCTGTTTTGGTACCAGTACCATGCTGTTTTGATTACTGTAGCCTTGTAGTATAGTTTGAAGTCTGGTAGTGTGATGCCTCCCGCTGTGTTCTTTTTGCTTAGAATTGACTTGGCTATGTGGGCTCTCTTTTGGTTCCATATGAAGTTCATGGTGGTTTTTTCCAGTTCTGTGAAGAAATTCAATGGTAGTTTAATGGGGATAGCATTGATTGTGTAAATTACTTTGGGCAGTATAGCCATTTTCACGATATTGATTCTTCCTAACCACGAACATGGAATGTTTCTCCATCTGTTTGTGTCCTCTCTTATTTCATTGAGCCGTGGTTTGTAGTTTTCCTTGAAGAGGTTTCTTATGTTCCTTGTGGTGTATTCCTAGGTATTTTATTTTCTTTGCAGCAATTGTGAATGGCAGTTCGTTCTTGATTTGGTTCTCTTTTAGTCTGTTATTGGTGTATAGGAAAGCTTGTGATTTTTGCACATGGATTTTATATCCTGAGACTTTACTGAAGTTGCTTATCAGTTTCAGGAGCTTTTGGGCTGAGGTGATGGGGTTTGCTAGGTATACTATCATGTCGTCTGCAAATAGAGACAATTTGGCTTCCACCTTTCCTATTTGAATACACTTTATTTCTTTTTCTTGCCTGATAGCTCTGGCTAGAACTTCCAGTACTATGTTGAATAAGAGTGGTGAGAGAGGGCATCCTTGTCTAGTGCCAGATTTCAAAGGGAATGCTTCCACTTTTTGCCCATTAAGTATGATATTGGCTGTTGGTTTGTCATAAATAGCTTTTATTACTTTGAGATATGTTCCATCAATACCAAGTTTATTGAGGGTTTTTCGCATTAAGGGCTGTTGAATTTTGTCAAATGCCTTCTCTGCGTCAATTGAGATAATCATGTGGTTTTTGTTTTTGCTTCTGTTTATGTGGTGAATTACATTTATAGACTTGTGTATGTTGAACCAGTCTTGCATCCCTGGGATGAATCCTACTTAATCATGATAAATAAGTTTTTTAATGTGCTGTTACAATCGGTTTGCCAGTATTTTATTGAAGATTTTTGCATCTATGTTCATCATGGATATTGGCCTGAAGTTTCTTTTCTTGTTGAGTCTCTGCCGGGTTTTGGTATCAGGATGATGTTGGTCTCATAAAATGATTTGGGAAGAGTTTCCTCTTTTTGAATTATTTGGAATAGTTTCAGAAGGAATCGTACCAGATCCTCTTTGTGTGTCTGGTAGAATTCAGCTGTGAACCCATTTGGACCTGGGCTTTTTTTGTGTGGTAGGCTCTTAATTGCTGCCTCAACTTCAGACCTTGTTATTGGTCTATTCATAGTTTCAGCTTCCTCCTGGTTTAGGCTTGGGAGGACACAGGCATCCAGGAAAATATCCATTTCCTGGTTTAGTAGTTTATCTGCATAGAGTTGTTTATAGTATTCTCTGATGATGGTTTGAATTTCTGTGGAATCTGTGGTGATTTCCCCTTTATTGTTTTTTATTGCATCTATTTGGTTGTTCTCTCTTTTCTTTTTTATCAGTCTGGCTAGTGGTCTGTCCATTTTGTTGATCTTTTCAAAAAAACCAGCTCTTGGATTTATTGATTTTTTGAAGGGTTTTTCTTGTCTCTATCTCCTTCAGTTCTGCTCTGATCTTAGTTATTTCTTCTCTTCGGCCAGGTTTTGAGCTTTTTTGATCTTGCTCCTCTAGCTCTTTCAATTTTGATGATAGGGTGTCCATTTTGAATCTCTCCACTCTTCTCATGTGGGCACTTATTGCTATATATTTCCCTCTATAGACTGCTTTAAATGTGTTCCAGAGATTCTGGTACATTGTGTCTTCATTCTCATTGGTTTCGAAGAACTTCTTTATTTCTGCCTTCATTTCATTGTTTATCCAATCAACATTCAAAAGCCAGTTGTTCAGTTTCCATGAAGCTGTGCAGTTCTGAGTTATTTTCTGAATTCTGAGTTCCAACTTGATTGCACTATGGTCTGAGAGACTGTTTGTTATGATTTCAGTTGTTTTGAATTTGCTGAGGAGTGCTTTACTTCCAATTATGTGGTCAATTTTGGAGTAGGTGATGTGGTGCGGAGAAGAATGCATATTCTGTGGATTTGGGGTGGAGAGTTCTGTAAATGTCTATCATGTTTGCTTGTTCCAGGTCTGAGTTCAAGTCCTGGATATTCTTGTTAATTTTCTGTCTGGTTGATCTGTCTGATATTGACAGTGGAGTGTTAAAGTCTCCCACTATTATTGTGTGGGAGTCTAAGTCTCTTTGTAAGTCATTAAGAACTTGCCTTATATATCTGGGTGCTCCTACATTGGGTCCATATATATTTAGAATCATTAGCTCTTCTTGTTGTATTGCTCCTTTTACCATTATGTAATGACCTTCTTTGTCCCTTTTGATCTTTGTTGCTTTAAAGTCTATTTTCTCAGAGATGAGAATTGCAACTCCTGGTTTTTTTTTGCTCTCCATTTGCTTGGTAAATTTTCCTCCATCCCTTTATTTTGAGCCTTTGTGTATCCTTGCATGTGAGGTGGGTTTTCTGGATACAGCACACCAATGGGTTTTGGCTCTTTATCCAATTTTCCAGTCTGTGTCTTTTTATTGGTGCATTTAGCCCATTTACATTTAGGGTTAATATTGTTATGTGTGAATTTGATACTGCCATTTTGATGCTAGCTGGCTGTTTTACCCACTGGTTCATGTAGATTCTTCATTTTGTTGATGCTCTTTAGCATTTGGTATGCTTTTAGGATGACTGGTACTGGTTGTTTCTTTCTATGTGTAGTGCCTCTTTCAGGAGCTCTTGTAAAGCAGGCCTAGTGGTGAGAAAATCTCTGAGTACTTGCTTGTTCATGAAGGATTTTATTTTTCCTTCACTTACGAAGCTCAGTTTGGCTGGATATGAAATTCTGGGTTGCAAGTTCTTTTCTTTAAGGATGTTGAATATTGGCCCCCACTCTCTTCTGGCTTGTAGAGTCTCTGCCGAGAGATCTGCTGTGAGTCTGATGGGCTTCCCTTTGTGGGTGACCCGACCTTTCTCTCTGGCTGCCCTTAGTATTTTCTTCTTTTTTTCAACCCTGGTGAATCTGACGATTATGTGCCTTGGGGTTGCTCTTCTTGCAGAATATCTTTGTGGTGTTCTCTGTATTTCCTGGAGTTGAGTATTGACCTGTCTTGCTAGGTTGGGGACATTTTCCTGGATAATATCCTGAAGAGTGTTTTCCAGCTTGGATTCATTCTCTTCATCACATTCTGGTACACCTATCAAACATAGATTGGGTCTCTTCACATAGTCCCACATTTCTTGGAGATTTTGTTCATTTATTTTGTGCTTTCTTCTTTGATCTTGGTTTCTCATTTTATTTCATTGAGTTGATCTTTGACTTCTGATATTCTTTCTTCTGCTCGGTCAATTCGGCTGTTGAAACTTGTGCATGCTTCGTGAAGTTCTCGTGTTGTGTTTTTCAGATCCTTCAATTCATTCATATTCCTCTCTAAGTTGTCCATTCTTGTTATCATTTCCTCGAATCTTTTTTCAAATCTTTTTTCAAGGTTCTTAGTTTCTTTTCACTGATTTAGAACATGTTCTTTTAGCTCAGTGAAATTTCTCATTATTTACTTTCTGAAGGCTGATTCCATCATTTTGTCACACTCATTCTCCGTCCAGCTTTGTTCCCTTGCTGGTGAGGAGTTTTGGTCCTTTGTAGGAGGTGAAGTGTTTTGGTTTCAGGTGTTTTCCTCCTTTTTGTGCTGGTTCCTTCCCATCTTTATGGATGTATCCACCTGTCGTCTTAGTAGTTGATGATTTTTCAATTGGGTCTCTGTGTGGATGCTAAGATTGTTGATGATGAGGTATTTCTGTTACTTAGTTTTCCTTCTAATGGTCTAGCCCCTCTGCTGTATGAGTGCTGAGGTCCACTCCAGGCCCTGCTTGTCTGGGATACACCTGTAGCAGCTGCAGAACAGTGAGGGATGCTACCAGTTTCTTCTTCTGCTATCTTTGTTTCAGAATGATGCCCGCCAAATGTCAGTCTGATTAGTCCTTTTTTGGGGCGACTCTGGATATACAGAGGTCAGGGAGCTGCTTGAGGAGACGGTCTGTGCTTTATAGGAGCTCCAGTGCTGAGCTGTGAGCTCCATTGTTCATTCAGGGTTGTTGGGAGGATGTGTTTATGTCTGCTGGAACAGAACTCATAAACCCTCCCCTTTTTTCCCCCTTAGATGCTCTGTCTCAGGGAGTTGGGGCTCTCTTTATGAATATCTGTTGCACTGTCCTGCCCAGCTAGGAGGCAGTCTATTCACTATTTGCCTGCCGGGGCTCCGCCCTGCTATAGCAGTTCTGCCCTGTTGCCATGGGGCTCTGTTCTGCTGTGGCTTGCTCCGCCCTGCTGTGGCTTGCTCCGCCCTGCTGGCGGAGTCCCTGTTTTATGGCAGGTTGCCTCGGCAACAGCAGGCTGCGTCAGCCCTGGGTGGTACTTCAGTAGGGGGAAGTTGCGTCAGTAGTGGCGGATGCCCCTCCTGCATCAGGATGCACTGTCCTAGATGCTGGCAGCAAAACTCTCAGCCCTGAGCGCCTCCAATCATTGCCCTGCTCGTCCCCATCAGGGTGGGACCTGCGGAGCCCGATCACCCAACTCCCTGCCTCGGAGTCTGTCCTCTCTCTCTCTCTCTTCCTCTCCCCAAGCTGAACGGTTGACTCTCTCACTGGTGCCCCAGTAGCCTGCTGATAGGGCACTGGGATCGGTGCGATCTCCTGTGCTGCTGCCCACTGCACCGGCTCGGATCATGTTTCCCAGGAATCTCCTGGTTTGGCTCATTGTCCAAGTCCCATTCAATCAGACGGACATGCCAATCTGCCCTTCCAAATCTCAGATTGCCTGTTTAACAGGGCACCCGGACCAGTGAGTTTTGTGCCCGGTGCCACTGTGCTGTGGAACCGGCCAAAGCGGCCACGCGAGCTGGCTGCGCTAGCATCCCGTGTCTCTCCCACACCTGGGACTTTCAACATTCTGTGGGCAGAAAAGATCTGTCTGCGAATGCAGCTAAGATGCACCCTCTGTGCCTTCACTGAGAGCTGCAATCCAGAGTCGCCTCTACGACACCATCTTGGAAGTCCTATATTGTCTATTCTTGTTAGCATTTCATCAAACCTTTTTTCAAAGTTCTTAATTTCTTTACATTGGGTTAGAACAAGTTTTTTAACTCCCAGAAAAATACTGTATGATCTGCACATTTAAGATTTATTCTTTTTTATATAAATTATAGCTCATTAATTTTTTTTCTTTTTTTTTTTTTTTGAGATGGAGTCTTGCTCTGTCACCCATGCTGGAGTGCAGCGGTGTGATCTCAGCTCACTACAACCCCCACCTCCTGGATTCAAGCAATTCTCCTGCCTCAGCCTCCCATGTAGCTGGGACTACAGGCACCTGTCACCATGCCTGGGTAATTTTTGTATCTGCGGTACAGACAGGGTTTCACCATATTGGCCTGGCTGGTCTTGAACTCCTGACCTCGTGATCCACCTGCCTCAGCCTCTCAAAGTGCTGGGATTACAGGTGTGAGCACCACCGCACCAGGCTCTTTCTTTTTTTGAGACAGAGTCTTGCTTTGTCACCCAGGCTGGAGTGCCTCGGCTCACTGAAACCTCTGCCTCCCAGGTTCAAGTGATTCACCTGCCTCAGCCTCCTGAAAAGCTAAGAGGTGTGCACCATCACTCCTGGCTAATTTTTGTGTTTTTAGTAGAGACGGGATTTCATCATATTGGTCAGGCTGGTCTGGAACTCTTGACCTCATAATACCTTTGCCTCTGCCTCCCAAAGTTCTGGGATTACAGGTGAGCCACCACACCCAGCTGAATTTTTTAAAATCCATATTCTATATATTCACCTCTAGACACTAAAAATAAGTGAACATATACAATATTTAATTCATAAAATCAAATTAAATTAATAGGGAATGAAATTGCAACAGAGTATCAACAAACATAAACATTGTATTTTAAAATCTAATAAAACTGATAATTCTGTAGACAACTGAGAAAGAAAAAAGGGAGACAGAAAGAAAATAATAAGTGTATGTTATTTCTAGCTGTGTGAAAATCCTTTTAAATTTTTTAGAAAATATATTAATTCCTCAAAAAACATAAGAGGAAAAATAATGCTTTCAGAAAGTTTTCTATTAAATTCTGAAAATCATATGCTCAACCTGAGAATGCATGTTTGAATAAGTAATAGAACTACAAAAAGAAAGTTTTGTACTCAGAATTCCTCAAGAATAGAAGTAGAAATTAAAGGATAAGTTCTGGCCTGGACTAAAAAAAAAAAAAATGATTGCTCTGTTTCCATTAGTGGAATGCAGAGAATTAAAACAGGAGCATCATGTGTGGATAAGATCAGAGATATTTCAGAGGCTGTCATAAAAGTGTAAGTAAATCAATGAAATACAGAATTATTAATAATCAGTAAATCTAATCTAGGCATTTTCAACACAAATTGATTCATCAACACATTGACACTACATTTGGCAAACTTTGTCTTTTATATTGCAAATTGTCTTCAATTTAGAGAGAATGGAGAATATTGTCTGAAAGAATGCATAGAAAAGGGACCCATGACATTCTGAAGTTGAAACTTTTTTCACAGTAAAACAAAAATCTCATTTATAAACTCAATTATTTAGCAATCTAGTGCTAAACAGAAGTATGTGTGTACTTAAAAAGTATATTCATATATTTAACTGCTAAGGATGTACTATTACATTTCCTTTATATGTATCTTTAAGAGCACTAAATTTTACACTGGTCAACCACATTATAAAATCACTTCAAGAAGTTCTAATTTCATAATTAACTAGGAATCGGATTTTAGCAAAATGCATGCACGTGTTCTGTCTCCTGGTTTCATTGCTCTATATATTGCTTACCATATAATTAATGAATGGGCATATCCTTCTTAGTGGAATAAAAACAATTCTAGCCACATAAGTCTACAGACTAGTGCTTACAAGAATTCTCTACTCTGGGAAGCATACAATTTAAAAATCAATGTCCACCTTTGCTTCCCTCAGCTAAAGGTGGCTTATAGTACAGATTAGAAGTATGGGGAAACTAGATAATATATTAGAAAGTGCTATTTGAAGAATAAATATTTTTATTTTTAAATTACTTCAATTATTTTAATAAAAGATTTTGAGTAATATCAGAAGCTATTACTGATGGTTGGCATATATTTGAGATTTTTATGAGCTGCCAGTAATGAGTTGTGTAAAAAGTTGAATTATTTAGAAATACTCCTCTTATTTAAAGGTGACAATTATTATTGTTAATGCTAAGGAGAAAACATTTAAGAGAAGTCATTTGGATATGATTCATACCTCATACTGTCATTCAATAAGTGACACACATATCTCATGAATTCAGCAGGAAACATCATTCATGAGATGATCTATTAAAAATATATTAGAACTCTGAAACCTTTAGCTTTAATTCTGGAAAGAGAAAGTCTTAACCAAGATAATATCTGCATGGTCACAGGTGCTTTCATTCATTATACTCATTAATATCACTATCATGTCCAAAAATCTCTTTGACACCAGAATCTTTAATGTTTAATGTTTAATGATTACTCAACTGGATTGATACTAATGCTGGAATAAGATAATAAAGATAACTTCAAGGAATAGTCTCAAGGAATAGATATCTAGAATTAATTCTGATCAATAATGTATATCTTCTGCTCTTCTCTAAGCTCAGTCATCTCCATCCATCTGGTTCTCAATCGTGAAACCAGATGGAGTTTAACTTCACACCTCTCTCTGACACAGACCTATTATCCAATCAATCATGATGTGAATCCATTTTACATGAGAAATAGCCTTCAAATTGGATCACTTATCTTCATGTGTAGTGTTTCCACTGTATCAGTCAGGATAATATACGCCAGTAACAATAACTGCTCAATGTCAGTGGCTTAAAATGTAACTCTCCTGTACTATATGGTAATTACAGGTTGGCTTCAGCCTTGCTCTATGTTGCCTTAATTCAGACACAGGTTGATGGGTATTCTCTAACTGGAACATTGCTGGTCTCCTGGCAGTGAGAGAAGAGACCGTACTTGCCCTTGTAGCTTCTTCTTCTATTAAGTGACATTTTCACATGTAATTCAGTGATCAAAATCTGTCACAAGTATAAAGAAGCTGCAAAAAGAAGTTTAATTATCCCCCCAAAATTAAACAACAAATATTGGTCAACAATAACTTAGTGAATCATAACGCTTCAATTAGGATACAATTTTTTTTTTCTGAAATAATTATCTGAATTTCTAAGTGATCTACGACCATTCAGTCTTATTGCACCTCCCCCAGAAAAATCAGTTCTTGAAATTGTAGAACACTTTCTAACATGCAAATCTGAGCAACTCATCTTTCTCCAAATATTACATGCATTATCCTGAAAGATCATTAGCCCTTTCCCCTCTCTCTCTTCTCTTACTTTTTCTTTCTCTCTTCCTCCCTGTCTTATCCATTGATTTTTCAATTTCAATCATATTGATCTTTTTCCCCATTCTCTTATATGTATCATAATTCTTCTGTTAGCAAGGTTTTTTCTATAATATTTTTTTATATTCTCCTATACATATGGTAGACTCTTTCCTATTTTTTTACATGTCAGAACAAGCATTCTTTTCTCATGAAATTAATTTCTAAATCCCCTGTGATATATCGTTTTTTAGGGAAGGATTCCTAATTTAGTGTACCTCTTCACCTTTGCACAGGGCATATTTCAATCTGTTAATTCACTAAAGTCTGTCTTTTCCACTAACTTAAGACCAAAAGACTTAAAAAGACAAATTTATAAAACAGACACTGCTTACATGATAAACTACTATGGTTAAAGATGAATAGGAAAAATACCTATTCTCATTCAAATTGTTGTATCTTTCCTCAAAGTTTTCAGAAGCCAAATTATCTTTTCCTTGTAATACTCTCTTCCATCATCTTTGACAAATTTCTTTAGGAATTACTGAACAGGAGATTAAAATTTCCTAAAATTTTCAAATAAAATATTTCTGATATTTTATTGTGTTATTATATGTAATCATAAAATAAGAGGTAACACTTACCTTATTGAGGTGCTCAATAAGGTAAGTGTTTTTTTTACTGATGATGGAATTGAAGCCCAGTAATATACACTAGGAAATTTTGGCTCTATAATTATAATCAAATTTGTCTGATTCTAATGTTGAAACTCTTTTGACAAATCACAGAAAATGAGAGTCTTTTCCCTTTGTTCATTAGAGATTATTTAGAACATCTTCATGATGTGTTTCCTCCAGCAATTTACTGCTCTGCTTCTTCTTTTCCACAAATTACATACCACTTCTTTTTTATCTATTTTAATGTTTTGTTTTATCTTGTAATACTGCAAAATGTGATTCTTTTAAAATGCTGCATTATTTAATGCATATTTTATAATTTTATAAATTATAGTGTTTTCATAATTAAATGTTTATGAATATAGATATCTTTTCAAGAAAAGTGTAAGGTGCTTTTAACCAGATTTATTTATTTATTTATTTATTTATTTTGTGTGTGTGTGTGTGTGTGTGTTGAACAGCTTTAAATATAGCATGACCTTAAATATGTATTAATAAATAATGAGTAAATTAAATCGTTCAGCAATTTAGTGATACGTATTTAACTCGGGAAAAAACTGACAATAAGCATATTTTAACTATGCAAAATTTTCAGTGGGCAAGAATAAAATTTGGCAAAATTTCTGTCAAATTAATAATTTTGAATAGTTTTTCTACTGATAATATGTCTCCTATTTCATGCTACTGTTAGTCAACATGTCAGTCCTGTTTTAAAAAACAATAAATATGCTCAGTTGAGAAAAACCAATTTTATTATTATGGTTATTTATATATTGTTATTTATGTCTTACTGTATGAGAGATTCTTTTCAATATCACATATAACTTTTGCTGGTTATTAAGAAAAATTTTCTGTTATGATTTAATGAGGAAAAAAGTAATTAAATAACCTCATATTTAAGATTAAGTATATTATAACATATGGTCTTTACAACTTAAACTACACAATACCTGGTAAGTAGAAAGTTCAGTTGTGTTATAGGACTTAAGAATGATAGCTGATACTCAGAATGATAAAACTAAGGCATTACAAGAACCTGAAAGAATGTTTATTTGGAAAAATAAGAAAGCCCTCACATATTGAATGTTTATTCTTATATTAAATCACATGCATGTGTGTACCTATGCAACTATCTTGCACATTCTGCACATGTACCCCAAAACCTATAATGCAATAAAAATTTAAAAAATAAAAAAATAAAAAATAAATCACATGCAATAGGAAAATAGACTTTTTTCACTGGGATTTGCTTCTCCTACTTGACAAGTAAGGGGTTACTAAATGTGCCAGGACTTAATTAATTTTCCTTAACCATAAAATAAAGATTAATACTGTATTTAAAAATTATTATGATGTTAACATCAAAAGATGTACGTGAATCTAAAATAATGCAAATATTAATTTATTACTACTATCAACAAGATAAACACATATTATAGATCATTTATTATTTTCATTTACTGCTTCATTTGCTTCTCACACCCTATTAGTCACGCTCTTAATTTTTGCATGTCGTAAAGCCTGAAAATCTGAATCCTGTACAGATCATATAAGTTGCCCTTTAACTTGCCAATGATTTCACCTTCTAAGCAAGATTTGAATGCAAATGGTTTAAAGCCTTTGTTTTTAAAAACAGAGTATAATATATATATTAATACTCTTCATTAGTAGCCTGATACAGTCTTTCTCACCGTAGATAAAAGGAAGTTATGGTATAATTGTAATATACAGATACAAAGTCTGTAAGCACTTGTATAGCTCCTAAAAATTGGTGAGGTTCAGCTGCAGTCATACAAATCAATGTGGAGTATCACACTCATGGCATTATGGCAACAAAGATCTTCAAGTGAATGGAAAATTACAAGGGTTGAATTTATTCCATTCACTAAATGAAAACTGCAATCTTGTCTTCTTCTTAGTATAGAAATATCCAATAAAAATACTTCATTTTACAACTGCCACATACTGGTTTTTGGACTATTACAGTACAGACTCTTCCTTTCCTAACTGTACATTTGTGGGTTTTATGTACCAACCAATCAAGACTATTTACTTTACTTAGAACTTCTGCCAAAAAGGCAATTTTGTGTATAAATGGATCCAATCTGGGACACTATCCAAAAGAAGCTGTTCAGGTGAATACTGTGATTTGCATGCAGGTGCAAATAATAAACTTAGAAATGGATTGAAAATTCTTTCTAAAGAAATGGAGTAGAATTGAGTTAACTAGACAGTTATATTGCTGCTTTTCTGGTATCTTTCAAATCCTAGAAATTTGTTTTATATATTTATAAGAATGTATCTTGCTTTGAGTTTTGCCTATGCATTTGATTTTTAGGAAAATAAACATTAAAGTAATAACTCATGGCTATCCAGAATCTGATGGTTAAACATGCTAGTGGAATGGAAAAGAGCCTTTTTCTACTTGAATTAAAAGAGAAGCATTCCAAGAGGATACATGAAAAAAAAAAATGCATCTTTTCCCTATTTTGATCTTCTCAGACAAAAATAAATAAATATATCAATTATTTATCTTTTATTTATTTATTTTAAATATTGTACTGCATAAAGCAACCATGTAAATGATCAACAAACCAAAAGTATAAAAAGAAGGCCACAGGTTGTACAAGAAGTTCAAAATGTGTCTATCTACACGATTATTTCCAGAGAATTTGAAAAATTAAAATAAAATCAGTAAATCTCTGAAATAAAGGATTGAATCACACGTGAGTGATAAAGGTTTGACATGTTTCTTCCCTTGTCTACCCAAGACAAAACATAGTTTGTCTTGGGTAGTTTTTTATAAAGTTCTCAGTATCTGATTTGCTAATATTTGTTGATGAGATTCAGAAGAAACACACAAATGGAAAAAAAATGTGGTAGGGCATTCAGTGACTGCTATTTTTATGTCCACATCACCAGGTAGTAAAAACTGAAACTTAAGAGCTCTGAATCTTAATATTTCCTCCTCAGAAAATAATTCCTGGTTTAACCTCAAGATTTGAGTAAGGGTTAAATGATGTAGTAATTATGAAACTCTGTTTTTATAAAATGGATTCATAAATAAGTTTTATAGAAAAAAAGGAAAAGCACTTTAAAATTACTTAATTAATAAATATAATGATTCACAAATCACTACCGGCTAGTGTCTTAGGTATGGAAGTAATTTAACAACAACTATTCTAGTGTGTTAGACAAAATATGACATCATCTTTCTATGAGAACTAAAGACACGTGAAGTGCATGCATGTTCTGGTTCTGTATAAACACTGCTATATTTCAAGTATTTTAAATGACACTAAGCATGAAAATTTTGTATGATATCTGCATACTTCAAGAAAGAAGATTGCCTTACTATTACTCTCATAAGTAGATTAATATTGGCCAGAATTAGTCGTTTCTAGTATATCAAATAGATTGCTGGATTTATAGTTACTTATGCTTAAATTTACATTTGTTTCTGACACATATTAAAGTCTATGACCTTGGGTAAGTCTCATAAATGCTTAAGTGTCCTTTTCTTCATTTATAATAGTATAAAAGGACTTAAATGTAAGAGAGAGAAAAATAAGGAGAAGGAATTAGAGGGTATTTTAGAAACAAATGAGGTACCTAGAAATTAAACCTAAACAAATACTTAAACCACTAATTTATTAAAACTTGTTTCATAATATCCCTTTGTCCTAGGTGATGAAGGGAATCAAGGAAATCATTATATGGTGGAAATTGACATTTAAATTTATTTTTTCCTCATCTATAAATAATTTTTAATCTAATATTATTGAATATATATTTATATCATATTGTCAAAGTTTATGTGCATGTTACTAATAAATAAGTAGCATCAAGTTCCCCTTTAGGTTGGGTTAGAGACTGTAAATCTCTGCTATAGGGTGTGTTTCTTTCAAAATAGTCATTATTAATATTTAACAAAATATAATTTTTTTACTATTTCTGAAAATGAAAGTCAAAAAATAAAGTGAATGCAGTGATTTCAATGTCATCAAAATTTAGTATCATTTCTATACTGCAAAAACACCCAGGCTGAGAGTAAAATCAAGAACACAAACCCATTTTCAATGACTATGAAGAAAATGAAATATGTAGAAATACAGCTAACCATGTAGATACAAGATTCTACAAGGACAACTACAAAACACAGCTGATGAAATCAGAGATGACACAAATAAATAAAAAAATACCCAAAGTTCATGGATTAGAAAAATCAATATTACTGAAATTGTCATACTGTGCAAAGCAACTCACAGATGCAATGGTATTCCTATCAAACTACCAATATCATTCTTTGCAAATTAGGAAAAAATATATACTCTGAAATGTACATAAAAACAAGACAAAACAAAAGAGCCAGAATAGCCAAAGTAATTCTAAGCAAAAGGAACAAAGGCAGAAGCTTCACATTATCTAACTTCAAACTATACCACAAGGCCACAGTAATTAAAATAGAATGTTAATGGTAGAAAAATAGACACACAGACAAATGGAATAGAACAGAGAACTCAAAAATAAGACAGTACACCTACAACCATCTGATCTTAAATTAGGCCAACAACAAAAAAATAGGAAAAGGACTCACTATTCAATAAATGTTGCTGGGATTACTAGCTAGCCATATACAGAAGACTAAAACTGAATGCTTACCTTTCACCATAAACAAAATTAACTCAGGATGGACTAAATATTTTAAATGTAAGACCTCAAAGTATAAGAATCTTAGAAGATACTTTAGGAAATATCCTGCTTGACATCAGCCTTGGCAAATAATTTTTTGCTAAGTCCCTAAAAGGAATTGCAACAAACATACAAGTAAAACCTAGTTAAAGTAAAGAGTTTCGGCACAAAAATAAACAATAAGCAGAGTAAACAGACCACCTAAATAAGGGGAGAAAACTATTTTCAAACGATGCATCTGACAATGATCTAATTTGTCTAATATTCAGAATCTATATGATACTTAAACAATTGGACATGAAAAAAACAAGTAACGTCATTAAAGAATGGGCAAAGTACATGAACAGACACTTTTCAAAAGAAGGCATCCAATTGACCAACAAATATGTGAAAAAAATGATCTACATCACTATTCATCAGGGAATTGTAAATAAAAACTGCAATTTGATGCCATCTCACACAAGTCAGAATGGCTATGATTAGAAAGTCAAAATACAACAGATGCTGTCAAGGGTGTGGAGAAAAAGGAATATGTATACACTGATGGTGGAAATGTAAATTAGTGCAGACACTGTGAAAAGCAACTTGGAGACTTCTCATAGAACTTATAACAGAACTACCATTTAACCCAGCAATCTCTTTACTGTGTATATACCCAAAAGAAAATAGATCATTATAAGAAAAAGAGAGATGCACACCTAAGTTCATTGCAGCATTGTTTACAATAGCATAGACATAGAATCAACCTAGATACTCATCAATAGTAGATTCAATAAAAAAATGTGGTATTTATACCATGGAATACCATACAGCCATAAAAAAGATGAAATCATGTTATTTGCAGCAACATGGAGGCTGCTGGAGGCCATTATCCTAAGCAAATGAACACAGGAACAAAATCAGTAACACATAATCTCACTTATAAATGGGAGCTGAACATTCAGTTTACATAGACATAAACATGGGAACAATAGATACCAGAGATTACTAGATGAGGGAGATAGGGAGGGCATAATGGATTGAAAAACTGCCTAATGAGTACTGTACTCACTACGTGGGTGTGATATACCTATGAAATATACCTGCATATATACCATCTGTATCTAAAATAAAAGTTGAAATTTATAAGATAGCAATTGAGAAACTTATTAAAATTTCATAGAAATAAAGGGACCAAAAAATGAATAAATAAGAACAGGATTCACTGGAGTACTTACACTACAAGATATCAAGAATTACTATAAAACTCCAATAATAAAAATACTTTGGTATTAGTTGTAAGCAAGACTATGTACAAAATGAGTCATATACTCTTTTAAATCCCAAAATAGACCCATAACCTGTCAGGGTACTTGACATTACAAAATGTCCTTAAAAGACAGTGAGTAAATAAAGACACTTTAAATAAACAGTGCTGGATAAATAACCATATAAAAACTCAGTTATCCGGTTTGTCCTCAATAAGAAAAACTACATAAATTGAAAACACATATAGATACTACCTTTACCTACCAAAATGGCCAAATTGGAAGACAGATAATACCGTTTTGATAAAGGAATAAAGCAGCTGGAGTCCTTTTATATGTTGGTGAGAATATAAAATGGAAAAATAATTTGGTAAATTATTTTACAGTATCTTTTTAAAAACTGAACCATAATTAATAATTTATCTAAATATTGTCCTGAAATGAATGGTTATATGTTTGCCAACAGATATGCACAACCATATTTATAGCAGCATAATTCATAAGGGGCAAATGTTAAAAACAACCTAAATGTTTATTAATTACAGTAGTTTCATATCATGGAATCAAATCACAAACTGCAACTACTCACAATAGATGAATGAATCTTAAAAATAAAATAAATAGTAATGTTGAAAGAATCCAAGCATAAAAATGAAGTGTGATTTCATTTATATAAATTTAAATATATATATGTAGGCTTAGAAGTCAGAATATTGCTTATTCTCAGATGCAGCAATAATTAACCTGAGCCTCAAAAGAGGATTTGAATGTTGATATTGTATATCATGATTAAGATAATGTGTCAAAGTTGAGCTCATTTTGGAAAAATTAATGAAACAATACATTTAACATGTATTCAAATTTAGTTTTTAAATTTTAAAGTCTACCAAAATTAACAGTGGCTATCTTCATATGGTGATAGATATTTCTGATGCCTTTTAGGTGTTACTGTTTTTTTATCCTTTGTGATAGTCTTCGGTATTTTCAAAATTTTCAATTAAGAGAATAAATTGCTATCAATCTGAAACTAAAACTCTATATTGTATAAAATAAAAATCTACAACAATAGAAACAAAAATGGAACATTAGGGTGAAGAAGAACGCTGTTTATATTGTTTGAGTAAGGAGCTGTGAAATTCTATGAATGTATCTTGTTAAGTTGATATTTCCACTATTATAATAAAACAAGGATGGATGTATCAAAAAAAAACGTTAGGTAAACATACATGTGTAGTCAATTTTTTTCTCCTTGCCCTTGGGCTTAAGGAAAGTACAACCTACTGTTTCATTGTGATATTGTTACTAGCAAAATATGTTTTTTTTTAAATTTGCATTACTAGGTTATTGGTGAATTCAATCCGGACATAACTAAAAATGCCAGAAAATGACATGTAAATGTTCTGTGATTCCAAGAGGTATTTTTTTGGTTGAATAAAAATAAGAATTTTTTAATAGCAATATAAATAAGATGGAGTTGGAGATAAATTGTGACCAGTTATGCACATAAACTAGTAAAATACATAAAAGCTACATAACATTTTTCCTCAAGCCTAACATTAAAAACACATAGATTTTGATATTAGCTTATTTTCCGACTCTAGTAGATTTCAGGGAAGGAAAATGCTGGAACAACCAAAAGAGGCATAAACGACTATTATTCAGACTAAGACTGTGCTTTAGATAAAATACTTTCAGGCAATTATAATAAATTAATTCTTGTGTTATTCATTTGAATGTGCTTTTTCTGTCTTTGTAAACATAGGGAGTACATGTGAAAAATTAAGAAAATGTTCCTTGCCAATTGCAAGACATATAAATTGTGTTCCATAATTCTGATTATCCTTTCTCTAGATGCCAGTGTCCCCCACCTGCCCTTCGGCTGTTATTTTGTGGAACATTTATTCTTGTTTCCATAACCCCTTTTAAATAAAAAGCCATTTAACCCAGTCATCTGAATCATAACATATGCTTTTGTAGGGTTATCAAAATATCTTACTCTTCTTTAAAAGACTCTTAACTACGCAATTTCAATTTTGGGCTTTCTTCCAAACATGACTAAAATAGAATTGCAGTTGCACAATAAACAAGAGTTGCTAATTGCCAATTTTGTAGAATTTCTTACAAAAAAGGAATATCACTTCAAAATGTGTTTTGATGAAACTTTTTCCTCTCTATTCATCTTGTTTCTGATAACTCAGGACTATTTATTTGCACTTGTGCATTTGAATTTTGCCTATGTTTTGCAAGAGAAGTTTCTTTTGTTTAATTTTCTCTTCACTAACTACATTTTCTGCCTTTCTATTCTAGAGTTAGAACTGATGCAATTTTCAAACTTTGCAATTTGTCTTCACAACATTATGCTTACATGTTCATCTTCATGTAGAAATTGAGTAAAATTCTGAAAAGTTATGATTAAACAAATGGCATTAATAATGCAATCGAGTTTGTGCTTCCAGATGTTTATCAGTAGGTTTATGTTATCTTCTGTTTTATTTTTATTGATGTTAACTCCTCCGGAATTTTATGTGCTCAAATTTGTGATAAAGAGTTATCATTAAGAATGACTGTTGGTGACTAAAATAAATCTAAACATGCTTTTCTGTTATTAAATATGGTTTTCATATTAGAGTTTAGTTCTCCTCTGTAATTGATACAAAAAATTAGAAGACATAAGAATAGACATGTAATTAACTATGTATTAAAAGCATAGGGGGAAATAGTTATTAATAATATCACTGAAAGGCAACTCTGATATCTACTTCAGTTTTTCCTCAATAACATTATAAAATTATTTTATACTATATACGTGTTAGGTGCTCAATGTAAAAAGCTCCTAAACTAATTTCTCCTTTTGCTTTCTCAGAATACAGAACTATTTGTGGGTTTGGTGACGGCAAAGGAGTCAGTTAACTCAGAAAGTCTTAGTGCATTGTTTTCTGTTTGGGACAATTTCACTTCAACCTCTGATCATTCTCGCACTTGAATTTAGATATAAGATTATAAATCACTTTAAAAATCATGGATTCCTTAAATGAAGTAAAATTCTTTATGTGTCTCAGTAATTGTCTTGTATTTTCTGATTAGCAAGGTGAACCTGTGACACTTGTGTAAAAATGTCTTAATTTCAGGCTCTTCTTAATGGACTGTAATCTTGTTTAGCCAGGATATTTGTCCATATTTCCAGGAGCTAGACACTTTGATGTTCTATCTATCTATCTATCTATCTATCTATCTATCTATCTATCTATCTATCTATCTATCTATCTATCTATCATCTATCTGTCTATATCTATCTGTCTCTGTGTGTGTCTGTCTGTCTATCATCTATCATCTATTTCTATGAATTTGTCCTTCGTCATTTATGTGTAGATAGAAAACAGCTAAATATAGATATAAATAAATGTATTAAGTGATAGGTGAATATTTTATGTGACCTGTGGACTGATGGAGGGATTCTGGACAGCAAAATTAAAGTAAGAATGATTATAACTGGCTGTTTGTAACTCGTATCAGAGTATAAATATCTAAAAAAACTAAATTCTAAGAGAAGGAGGCAAAATTCGGAGGCAACTCAGGTCAAAAGCGGCTTGAGACACATTTGGATAAAATGTGTTTTGGATCAAGAGATGAATCCATATAAACAGGCCAGAAAAAGGAGCCACTGCTAATGATGTGGAAGCCAAGGTCAGCTCCACCAGCTCCAGGAAGCCCAAAGTAAAGCTAGTTTTTGAGCATTACACGACTAGTACCGATTTCTGTTCCAAGAGAGAGAGGCAAAGCCAGATATTGGCTCACTGTATTAGTCAGAAAGAGAACATGTGGGAGGTCGGAATTGTGGGGTCTGCCAATACCTCTTCCTGCCTTTAAGCAAAATCTATGGCATAGTTCCTGATTATGCAAAACTGAGCCAATATTTATCCCAATTTCAGAGGCTATTTTCCTGGGACAGCACAGGCCACTCTGCTAATACAAACCATGAAATGAGGCAGTGAAGTGCCGGTCAACATAAATACAAATAATTGTTATAAAATGTAAAGAGCTAGACTTTTAAACGGGTTTGTGAGAAATTGTTTGGAAGCTGTAATAGGGAGAAAGAAGGCAATTACCACACCATAACACAGCCCTTAACACTGGTGATGTGAAAGAATGTAAACAGCTTCCACTTGGAAAGCCTGCCAAATAGACGCTGTCTTCAGGGACCTGTCAGATGTCAGTTCAGGCAGGATTAAGGGGAATGTTCACAGGACAGTTGAGGAAATATACAGGGACATTGCTAATGGCAGCTTGTCAATTAGAGACAGTGAACAAACTGGTTTTAAAGGGTGGGAAAAGTAGAGCATTAAGATAGATTGAGTGTGCAGAATAGAATCTAAGAGTATCAACAACCTGGGGTACTGGGAACTCTAGTGTTACCTGTGGTGAATAGAATGCTTTTCATAATGGCCTATCCTCTATGTCTTTGGAAGAAGTGGTTTTCAAACAAAAGAAATGACTCCGGTTATGTAAAAATTGCTGAAGGAAAACATGGATGTGGTTAATTTTAGCTACATCAACTTCATGTGCGTATTCTTTTAAATTCAATCTGCATGAAATTGCTGATTTAAGAAGGTACGGTGTTCCCTTTCCTATTTTTCCTTTCCAAAGTGCTATATTTATGTTTCAAAAAAGAAATGCAGACTCTCACATATCCTTAATCTTATCAGTGTGCTGTGTTCTGGAGTGACAACGAAGCAACAAACAAATATACAAAAAAGTAAAAAATAAATAAAAAAATAAAATAGAACCTTTTAAGATACCAAACAAAAATGACACTTCAAAATTCATATTGGTGTTAAAATAGTAATTCTAAAGAAACCGTAACAATTCTCTTCTGTTTTCAGGCTGCTGTAACAAAATGCACTAAAATGAGTAGCTTTTAAATGGCAGAAATTTCTTTCTCGCAGTTCTAGAACCTGCAGATCCAAGATGAGGGTGATGTCAGGGTGTATGGTCACGTTTGGTTGGGGCTCTCTTTTGGTTGCAAACTATTGACTTCTCCCTGTGTCCTCACTTGGTGAAAGGGTCAAATAAGCTTCCTCAGGCCTCATACATAACCCATGTATGTGTGCCCTGTTTTCCGGACCTAATTACCTCCCAAAGTCACTACCTCCTGCAAGTTTTCATCTTGGGGAGTAGAATTTTAACATTAACAGGATTTAACATCTGGGGATCAGCATTTTAGATTTTGGGGTATTTAAAAGTGGAATAGAACAATTCTACTTTTAGGTTAGGTAGTTTTCAATTCTTTGTTTCCTACCCATTTAGAGAGGGAATCAAATCTCTTTTCAGCTACGGATCATTAAAAACATCATTAAAATTTGATGTAGATGAAATAAATCATGATCTTCTTTGGCTTACAATTCACAAGTTCTTCAAGAAAATAAATGGCATTCTAATATCCTTGTTTATATGAATAAAATTACTAAGTTTTAGTGTCTATGGAAACAGAAAAAAGTAGAACTAAAATTTATAATAAATACTTTTAGCAGCACATGAAATTTATTCAAGTATGTATGTATTAATTGTAAGCAAAGCAGTTAATCTTAGCTCATTAAGGCATTGCTTTTAAAAGTTTCAAAAATGATTAATAGCAATTTATTTAACTTTGAAGAATATTTATATTATCTTAATAAATCATGTAATTATAAAGGTCAAGCTATCAAGAAGAAAGATTTTAGTGGTCTGACTCATATGTTACTGGAACAAATAATAAAATTGACTTTGTTTAGAGAAGCATGATTATTTAAATAATTTGAAGCATTTAATAGGACTTTATGATACATAATTTTAAGAAAAATATAATAAAAATAGTATTTGGAGAATCAATAAACTAGGTACATTAAAATTGCTCTAAAATTTTTTGAGTTGATTGAATCAGAATCCAAATAAAACTCATAAAACCCATGTATTATATTTGAATGATATACCTTATGTCTGATTTAATCTATAACAATACTCTTCTCTTTTTTTTTTGTAGAATTCCTCATATCCTTTATATGGTTGAATGCATCTTGTTTCAATTTTATTGATAATATATTTACCTGTAAAATTGCCCACTTTATGTGAATATCCAGAAAGTATCTCAAAATTAATATGGCTAATAGAGAATTTATGAGGTACTATGACCACAATACTGTTTCTACCACTAATTCTTCTATCTCTGTTAATGGTAGAATCCACATTTTTGTACAAAGAAAAAACTTTAGAATTATCATGAATGCTCACTTTATTTATCCCTTCTGTTTCAAACCTAGAAGAACTGTCATTTGTACCTCTAAAACATATCTTATGTTCTCCACCTCTCCACTGCTAGAACTCAAATTTAATTAACACCTGTTTATGGCCTGCATTTATTTATATCAACCTTCCTGTGCCATTATTTATTTCTTATAAAATATCCACAAAATATAAAGTTTTATCAAAGAAATTAAAATCAGTTGATGTATTTCCTGTATTTAATACCTTCTGCTAGATTCTCATTTTCTTTAGAATTAATTCCATCTGAAACGATTTCCCTTCTGATATCCCCTCTAAAAACCTCTATCCGCCTCTCCATTTGAAATTTTCTATCAAATACATTTCATTTTCTCATCTTTATTGTAAAAGTTGGTCATAGATATATTCAGTTACATGAATGCCTGTGACTCCCAGAACACAGCATCATCCCCATGAGAGCTGAAGCCTTGACTCCCTTGTTAAAAATTATACTTTAAATGTCTTTAAAAGTAGTTAGCACAAAATAAGTTTGGTGAACAGCTTTTTTGAGATATGTCACATAACTTAAAATTTACCTTTCTAAAGTGTACAACTTAGTTGATTATTGTATATTCAGAGTGAGGAACCATTCCCATTATCTAAGTTTAGAATACTTTCACCACAACAAAAAAGAAAGCTAATACAAATTATTATCACTTTCCACTAATTATTAATTAATTAATTTTCTGTTTCTACGACTGTTTCGTGCACATACAATAACTCAATATATACTCCTTTTCATAATTTCAAGATTCATTCATGTAATAGTATGTATCAACACTGTTTTAATTGGCAAATAATATTCCAGAATATGATTATATAACATTATATTTACTCATTCACCCGCTGATGAAGTGACATTTCCAATTTTGTGTTAATTTGAATAAAGCTGCTATGAAAGACTATATACAAAATTTGCATAGACATGTTTTTAGTTCCCTTAGGCATATAAGTAGGTGTAAAACTGCGGAATCATACAATACCTCTAACATTTTCAGGAATTGTTGAACTGTTCGTGAAAATGCCTGCGCCATTTTTACATTCTCAGCAACAATGCAGGAGAGTTACAATTTCTCCACATCTTTGCCGTCCTTGCCAGACTAGTTTTTTGTTTTTTGTTTTTCTGAGACTGTGTCAGTCTATCACCGCGGCTGGAGTTCAGTGGCGCTGTCTCAGTTCACTGCAATCTCCACCTTCTGGGTTCAAACCATTTTCTTGCCTCAGCTCCTAAGTAGCTGGGATTACAAGCACCCGTTACCATGCCCAGCTAGTTTTTGTATTTTTAGTAGAGACAGGGTTTCACCATGTTTGCCAGGCTGGTCTTTAACTACAAGTTCAAGTGATCTGCCTGCCTTAGTCTCCCAAAGTGCTGGGATTACAGGCATGAGCCATGGTGCCCAGCCATACCCAGGCTAGTTTTTGTCTGTCTCTTTGATTATAGTCATTTTGATGGTTACTAAATAATATCTTATGGTGGTTTGGTTCGTATGTTACTAATGACTAATGATGCTGAACACTTCATATGTGTGTATTGGCCATTACTACTTCTTCTTTAAAAAAATGACAATTTAAATAATTTTCTAATTGAGCTAAATGTGTTTTTAAAACTTTTGAGTTTAAAGAGTTCTCTGTATTTTTTGGATACCAGATCATTAGACAGATTATTTCCAAATATGTTTTCCATTCTGTCCTGTCTTTTCAATTTCAACTAATCTTTGAAGCACAAAAGTTTTTAATTTTTATGAAGATAATATGCATATATATATATATATTTTTTTTTTTCTTTCGTCACTTGTGCTTTTAGTACCACTTCTAAAATCCCATTGCCTCATTCAAGGTCAAAACATTTACTCTTACTTATTCTTCTAAAAGTTTTATATCTTTAGCTTCTGCATGCACATTGATGATGCGTTTTGAATCCTTTTTTGTATATGGTGCCAAAGAAGGGCTGAACTTCATCTTTTGCATTTGAAGATCCAATTATTTTAGCACATTATGTTGAAAAACTATTTTATTATTATTAAATTATTATAGTACCACTATAAAAATTAATCCTAAATGTAAGAATTTATTTCTAGACTTTCAATGATATTACATTGATCTGTAAGGTCAACAGACCTGATATACCTGATGACATTCTGCTATGTCTATCTTTAAAGCAATATCACTGGGCCGGGTGAGGTGGCTCACGCCTATTATCCCAGCACTTTGGGAGACTGAGGAGGGTGAATCACGAGGTCAAGAGATAGAGACCATCCTGGTCAACATGGTGAAACCCTGTCTCTACTAAAAATACAAAAAAAAAAAAAAAAAAAAAAAAAAATTAGCTGGGCATGGCGGTGCGTGCCTGTAATCCCAGCTACTCAGGAGGATGAGGCACGAGAATTGCCTGAACCCAGGAGGCAGAGGTTGCGGTGACCCGAGATCACGCCATTGCACTCCAGCCTGAGTAACAAGAGCAAAACTCCATCTCAAAAAAAAAAAAAAAAAAAAAAAAAAAACCAGTCTTAATTACTTTACTGTGTAGTAACTTTTAAAACTGAGATATATGAGTTTTAAATTTTTTTTATTATGAATATTTTTGGATCTGGCACAGTGTCATAAAAGTTTTTAAATTGTTATGTTTATTTTTTAAAATAAAGCCAGCTAAAATTTTGATAGAGATCTTGTTCAGTCCGTAGACAAATTCTTGGAGCCATCTTATCAATGTTAAGTCTTTCAATTCACAAAAATGACATGCATTTCCATTCATTTACATATTTTATATAAAAACATAAACATAATTAAACAATGTTTTTTAAGTCTTCAATTGCCTTTGTTAAATGAACCCTTAATTATTTAATTGTTTATGATATTTTAAATGGAAATTCCTTCTTAATTTAATTTTCAGATTGTTCCTTGATGCATAGAAATACATTTTATTTTTGTAATATGTTGAATTTGTATCCTACAAATTCTGAAATGATTTATTAATTCTTTTGGTTATTATTAAGATTCTACAAGAAAGTTCATATAATGTGAACAGAGGTAGTTGTATTTCTTTCAACACAATCTAAATGTTTCTATTTATTTTTCTGGCCTAATTGTCCCACCTATCATATCTAACAAATGTTGATTAAAAAGGGTGAGAGATGACATTTTTGGCCTCCTCTCATTCTGAGGAGGAAAGTGTTCAGCCTTTTGCCATACGTTGTTAGCTGTACATATTTCATATAAATTCCTATCATAGGTTGAGGAATTTCCCTTCTATTTTTATTTGATTTATTGCTTTGATAATTAAAGGTTGTTGCATTTTGTCAAATGATATTTTTTCATCAATAAAATGATCACATTGTTTTATCCTTTATTCTATTAATGTGATGTTTTACAATGACATCACTCTCAGCAAACTGACACAAGAACAGAAAATGAAATACCGCATGTTCTTACTCATAGGTGGGTGTTGAACAATGAGAACACATGGACACAGGGAAGGGAGCACTACACACTGGGGTCTGTTGGGGGAAATAGGGCAGGGACAGCTTGGGGTGGGGAGGTGGGGAGAGATAGCATGGGGAGAAATGCCAGATATAGGTGAAGGGGAGGAAGGCAGCAAATTACACTGCCATGTGTGTACCTATGCAACTATCTTGCATGTTCCTCACATGTACCCCAAACCTAAAATGCAATTAAAAAAAAAGAAAAAAATAAATTAAGCAAAATGTGCATTACTAATATAAATCCCACTTGGTTATGGTGATGATCCTTTTAAAAAAAAATTTGTTAGATTCAGTTTTCTAGAATTTTTCTAATGAATTTACATTTACATTCATAAATGACACTGATCTTTACTTGACTTATTCACTTTTCCAAATCTTGATCTTCCACATAATGCATACTGATATGGAAAATTCACTGGAGTGGATTAATAGTAGAGTTTATTTGGCAGAAAAAAATAACGAGAAAATTTGAAGAGAGAGTTTATATGTGAACATCAAGTCTGAGAAACAGCAATAAAAAATAATGATGAAAAATAAACAGAGACTCAGAGACATGTTGGGTATTACCAAACATAGCAAGGGGGCATATGTTATCAGAGTCCCAGAAGGAGCTGAAAAAATGATGAAGAAAGAATTTTTGAAGAATAGCCAACCCCTTCCCAAATGTGATGAAGAATATTATGCTACATATCCAAGTAAGGGCTTCTAGAAAAGCCTCACAGCTGCTCTTCCTCTTCCAGTGGTTAAGACATTCAGTGGCCTGGGACTAGATTGCTGAATTTCACAGTGATTGCAGATGTGTATTTTGGTTTCAAAAGTGACAACACAGCTGAAAAGAGACATCAGTAGATGAAGTTAAAACACCATAAAATGCTGTTGTCTCTGAGATTTAGCCACTTTTATTGAGTAAAGTTTCCTTGGATTGTCTCAAATCCTTCAGATGCAATGCAATTTCTATCAAATTACTAATATCATTTTTCACAGAAATAGAAAAACTATTCCAAAATTCATATAAAACTCTAAAAGACCCCCAATGGCCAAAGCAAATCTAAACAAAAAGACAAAGCTAGAGTCATCAACACTAACTGACTTCATACAACACAATAAGGTTACAATATATAAAACAGTGTGGTACTAGTACAAAACAGCCACAGAGACTAATGGAACAGAACTGAGAATCCAGATGTAAAGCTGCACATATAGGGCCATTTGTTATTTGAAAAAGTTGACAGAAACAAGCAATGGGGAAAGGATTCTGTACTTAATTAACGGTTCTGGAATGGCAGGATAGCCATATGCAGAAGAATACAACTGTACTCTTACCTTTCAACATATGCCAAAGTTAACTCAAGAGGGAGTAGAGATTTAAATGTAAGACCTTAAACTGTAAGAATCCTAGAAGAAAACCTAGCACCATTCTGGACATTGATTGTGAGAAAGAATTTATGACTAAGTTTGCAAAAGTAATTGTGACACGACCAAAAATTGACGAGTAGGATCTAATAACACTAAAGAGTTCTACACAGCAAAAGAAACTATCAACAGACAACATATAGAATGGGACAAAATATTCACAAACTATGCACCCAGCAAGATCTAATATCCAGAATCCATAAGGAACCTAAACAATTGAAAATACAAAAACAACCCAATTAAAAACTGAGCAAAAAACATGAACAGATGCTTCTAAAAAAAAAAAAAGGCATATAAGCAGCCAATAAACATATGAAAAAAAGTCTCATATCACTAATTATCAGAGAATGCAAATCAAAACCACAATGAGATAACATCTCACACCAGTCAAAAGGGCCATTATTAAAAAGTCAAAAAGAAAAAAAAAAAGCCAACAGATGCTTGTGAGGTTGAGAAAAAGGAATGCTTCTACACTGTTGGTGGGAATGTACACTAGTACAGCTGCTATGGAAAGCAGTTTGGAGATATATGAAAAATACTTAAAACAGAACTATCATTTGACTTACTATCTACTGGGTATATATCCAAAAGAAAACAAATCGTTCTACCAAAAAAAAAAACAAAACAAAACAAAGAAAAACATACCATCACATGTATATCTCAGCACTATTCACAATAGCAAAGACATGGAATCAACCCAAAGTACCCACAAATGGTAGACTAAATAAAGAAAATGTGGTAAAACTCTACCGCAGAATACTATGCAGCAATATAAAAGTACAAAATCATTTCCTTTGCAGCAACATGGATGCATCTGGAGGCCATTACCATAAATGAACTAATACAGAGACAGAAAACCAAATACATATTCTCACTTATAAGTGGGAGCTAAGCATTGGGTACTCATGGATATAAAGATGGCTACAATAAGTATGGAACTACTAAAGGGGTGGCAGAGGGAAGGGGGCAAGCATTGATAAAGTATTTGGTACCATGCTTAGTAACTGGGTGAACATCAGCTACTCAGGGAGCTGAAGTGAAAGGATCCCTTGGGACTAGGAGTTCGAGGCTGCAGGGAGCTATGATTACACCAGTACTCCAGTCGGGGTGGCTGAGTGAGATCCTGCCTCAAATAATAAAATATGCCCAGGGAACAAAACTCCACATGTGTCCCCTGAATCTAAAATAAAAATCTAAAAAAAGAGTTCTGAAAATGTTGACAATGACTTTTTTTTTTTTGCCAGTGTTATTACTTTTGTGAAAGAGCAGGTTTTCAGATGTTATTATTCTACTTTTCTAAAGATGTGTCCCCTTAGAATGATTATATTTTGCTATTGTTTTTAAAGGCATGAATATTGGCCAGATACAGTGGTTCACACCAGTACTCCCAGAACTTTGGGAGGCCAAGGCAAGATGACTGCTTGAGTTCAGGAGTTTGAAACTAGCTTGGGCAATATGGTGAGACCTCATATCTACAAAAGGTAAAAATTAAAAAAGAAAAAAAGAAAGCTGGGCATGCTGATGTGTGCCTGTAGTCTCAACTACTTACAGAGCTTAACTGAGAGCATCCCTTGAGCTAGGAGGTCGACACTGCAGTGAGCCATGATTGCATCCCTGCATTCCAGTTGGTGTGGCTGAGTGAGATCCTGCCTCAAAAAATAAAAATAAAAAGGCATAAATATTGTTTGTTAGCAATATTTCACCTGCATTAGTGAAAGACATTTAAGAAGTCTGTATAGTTGTTGCAGAAATATTAAAAATTTAATTAGAATAGTAATACTTTAAGTTTAAAAAGTTCCCAAAAATAAAATTATATTGCAATACACTTGGGTACCTCCATTCACACAGTGGCATACACATACTCCAATACATGTATTTATCTTTTAGAGACAAGTTTACTCTATGTAATTTTTCCCTAATACAAAGTCAACTTATTTTTTAATCAAGTTGTTTTTCTCAAAAGTGGTATGTTTTATTTTGAGAAAGTAAGAACATAAACATATAATAGTTTAAAATCAGTATAATCTTTTATATATTTTATTCAACTCTATATTTATTATTCTTTCTCATATGTCTTCCTCCAGTTTTCTACTTATGCTAACAGAATGTTAACAGTTAATTTTACTCATATTATTTTGAAAAGCATGTGTCTTCAACTAGATTTCTTCTAAGTGGGTCTGGAAACTAAGAATTAGCTCTATAACTTGCACATATGACACACTGGTATATTAAGAAATTTTCAAATCTATGGCAGTGTTTAAACTGCATCTAATTCAGTTTCTTATTTTCCCTCTCTAGTTTCTGTCAGCTGTGTGCTTCAGTCCCTTACCCTAGGGAATGAACATAATATATATGCAGGTTGATTGGTAGGTCTTATTTGTATTATGTCTAAAGATTTTTTTTAAATTGGAGGTATAGAAATCTATCAATGGAAAGTGAAGAAAATAAAGATGATTTGACCAAGCAGAGAGAGTTTACAATAGTCTTTTTGATGCGTGACATAGCACACAAGTCAAGGCTCTCCAGAGAAACAAAACCAGTATATGAACATACACACACATATGCAGATTTAGAGAGAGAAATTTTTTGTAAGGAATTGGCTCATGTGATTAACAAGGCCCAATATGTGCAGAGTAAGTCTGTAAGCTGAAGACCCAGGAAAGTTGATGTTGATGGCATAGTTCCAATCAGAAGGTAGGCAGGCTCAAGATCCCAGAAGAGCCAATGTTTCTATGTTTCTGTTCCAGTCTGGAGTTAGGAATAAAGCCAGTGTCCCGGTTTGAAGGCCACGAAGCAGAAAGAATTCTTACTCCAGGGAGTCTCATCCTTTTTGTTCCAGGCAAGCCTTCGATGGATTGAAAAAGGCCCGCCCACATTAGGGAAAGCAATCTGCTTTACTCTGTCTACCAACTTAAATGTTAATCCCATACAAAAAGACGCCTTTGCAGAAACATCCAAAATAATGTTGGACCAAGCATCTGTGTACCCTGTGACTCAGTCAAGATGATATGGAAAATTAATCATCACAGACGGCAAATTGGTTACTAAAATGTAGCCAGTTTTCTAGGCACCATAGTTCCATTTAATGGCAACAGTCACAAATTTAAAGTGAGAATAATTGTCTTTCATCCAGTCACCCTGAACATTTATAGTTCAGACCAAAGGTGTAGATTGTGATTCAACCAAGTTGGGGTTTTCCTAGCTAGCATAATGTCAAGACTGGCTTTTATTTTTTTTCTGTAAAAAGCCACATAGTAAACACTTTACACATATGGCCCATATTGTGTATGTGACAACTACTCACCTCTGTAATTGTAGCATGAAGCAACATAGGAAATAGCTATGCAAATGAGGAGTGTGGTTGTGCTCCAATAAAGCTTTATTTATAAAAGTGTGTGATTAGCTGATTGGGGTACTTCGGCTGTAGTTGCCAAAACTATGATATAATTGGTGAGAAGAAAGGCTGTTGACTGGGTGCTTCCAAAGTTACATATGCCCTGGAAAATGTTGAAAACATCAATTTGAATCTAATCCATGAATAAATTGTTGTACTTTTGATAATTGGAATGTATTTTAAACTAAAAGTAGTTTATGATCAGTAATATTAAAGTGAAATAATATTTCTGACACATAGAAGACCAACAATGTACACTTTCTCTATTAAGAGAGTTATGTTCCTCCCTGATACTGATTGAAAAGTTTTCAATGCTTGTATATGTATTAGACAGAGTTCCCTAGAGAAGAGTAGGCTATATATAAACATATGCATCCAAACACACATACGGTATCTATGTGCAGGATTTTGTTTTGTTTCCCTTCCTTTTTTTTTTTTTTGAGACAAGGTCTCACTCTGTCATCCAGTCTGGAGTGTAGTGGTGCCATCACCTCTTACTGCATCTTCGACCTCCCCAGGCTCAGGTGATCCTCCCACCTCAGTCTCCTGAGTAACTGGGACTAGAGGCACACACCACCATGCCCAGGTCCCTTTTCTATTTTCTGTAGAGCCACCTTGTTCAGTCTGGTCTCAAAAACTCAAGTGCTCCACCTGCCCTGGCCTCCAAGGAGTGCCGGAATTACAGGCATGAGCCACTGTGTCTGCCCTGCAGTTTCTATCTTCAGAAACAATGTATCTACTTTTTCATCTAACTTTAAAACTAAATTTCGAATATACATGAAATTGAATTCTAATATATTCCTAAATTATGTATTAATACATCAATATTGTATTCAAGTGTTAACAAGAAGGTGAAGTTATTTGTATGGAGAGAGACCATCATAATAATTACTTTAAGTAATATTTGCTAAGAGTGAAAATGCAAGTTCTTCTTGCCAATAATCCCAAATGATTCTCTGTAATATAATAAACATTGAATTTGTTTTTTTATTTAAAATTATAGTTTTGCATAGTCTCAATAATAAGAATTCAAATCCTACAGCCTTGATTACTCTTTCTGATTTCTAGACAATCTGACAACTTCAAGAACATTAAGACAAATGATGTAGGAAGAAAGAGTAAAATAATCAAGATAACTAATTTAAAACAGCAGGAGGTTGGAAAAATATTTGCTGAATCCAACCACATTTAATCTTCTGTAAAGACAAGCTGACAATTTCGAGTTATACAGAAATCAAAGACATAAAATAAGATTTACTTTTGGATGCTTCTCAATGATATTTACCATATAAATAAGATATATTGATAGTTATAAGAAGGAGAAGAAAAACAGGAGGGAAGAAAGGAGAAGAGGCAGAAAAGGAAGGGGAAGAGGAAGAGAAGAAAAGAACTGGAGTAAAAGGGGAACGGGAGGAGACAGGAAAGGAGAAGAAGGAGAGAGTGAAAAGTGGAAAAGGGAAAGAGCAACTTGAAGGAGGAGAAACTAAAACAGAAGCAGTGAGGGAAGGTGCAGCCTTAGTAACAGGAGAAGGAGAGACAGCAGAGGAGAGTGAGGATACACAGGAAAATGAAGGGGAGAAGAAGAAAAGAACAAGAAGTCCGAGTAGCAGCATCGATAAATTTGCAGATTTTGCCTATTATCTTACAGGTAAATTAAATTGAGGAATAAAAACCATTAACACTGCATTTTCATAATTATATCAGAAATACTGACGATGATTCTCATGATGAAAGTAGTATATCTCTTTTACAAAGTAAAAAATGAGAGCTTTGTGAAAAAAGCAACATAATTTTTTAAATATCTTACCAATAAAATGATTTATTCATCCATTTTTCAAAATTACATTGTATAGATTGTAAAATACAAGAAATCAATTACTTGCAAACAATAGTATACATATTTATGTGTATATCTATGTATAGATATCACATAGTATGTGAATGTTAGTGTATATATTTACACATATATTTAAAATATAGATCATATATCTATATTAAAATAAAATATCCATTTAGGAAAATAAAAAATATTATTTGGTTATAAAATATCTGTATGTCTATTATATATATGATCTCTATTTTTTTAGACCAGAGTTCTTCAAAATAGTGTTTCCTTTAGTGCAACATTAATTTTTCATAATTTGAGGGATACACAAAAATCTTTTTTTGCTTTGATTTTAAAATGATATATATCTGAGTTGAAGGTAATAAAAATAATATAAATCACTCTTTTTATTGATAGAATTATCACAGTTTATAGTTCAAAATCCACGGTTGTATTATTTGAGGAGAGCTTAATAAATAAACTCCATACAGTAGCTAGAATGGCATAAGGAAACTACAAAAGAAAGTGGGGTCTTCCTGGGCTGCTCACAACAGGATGATTCCACCAACCTCAGGACTGAAGAGAGAGGAGGCTAGAAAGAAGACAGGTACAAAATATGCCAGAATCCTTCAGAGACCAGCATGTATATTTTTCGCAATGCACATTCTGGTACATTGACTTTACTTTTGTAATTTCTAGTATGAGATGAATACCAAAGTGATTCTTTCTTGTTATCTAGTACATATTTTAAATTTAGCATACACATGCATACCTGTAAACTCCACATGCATATACACACTTACACACACACACAAACCCACACACAAACACACATACTCCATATGTATGTACATACACACAAACCACTCCTAAAGAACAGCAATGCTTTTCATAGACATTAAAGCCTCCATTCTTATTGCAAAAGAATACTATTTTATAATAAATAAAAAATATTTACTACTAACTGACTGCTACTTTTACATATAGAATAATATACTCAAGCTTGTATACACATAAAGAGGAAGTCATTATGTTTTTCTTTTTTATAAAACGTATCTGTCCAGTGTTTTTCATTCTTTGACTTTCTAAAGGAACTTTTTAGCGTATCTCAAAATGTTATTACTTGTCTTCTGCTAGCTTTCCAGTTTGTTTGATCTTGATCCTCTAGTTCTTTTAATCATGACATTAGGGTAATGATTTTTTATATTTCTTTGCTGCTCATGTGGGCATTTAGTGCATAAATTTCCCTCTAGACAGTGCTTTAAAGTGTCCCAAAGATTCTGGTATGTTGTGTCTTCATTCTCATTGGTTTCAAAGAACATCTGTATTTCTGCCTTCATTTCATTGCTTATCCAGTAGTCATTCAGGAGCAGGTTGTTCAGTTTCCATGTAGTTGTGCAGTTTTTAGTGAGTTTCTTAATCCTGAATCCTAATTAGTTTTCACCGTGGTCTGAGAGACTGTTATGATTTCTATTCTTTTGCATTTGCTAAGGAATGATTTACTTCCAATCATGTGGTCAATTTTTGAGTAAGTGTGATGCTGAGGAGAATTCATATACTATGGATTTGGGGTGGAGAGTTCTAGATGTCTATTAGGTCCACTTGGTCCAGATCTGAGTTCAAGTCCTGGATATCCTTGTTAATTTCTTGTCTCATTGATCTAATATTGACAGTAGAGTGTTAAAATCTCCCACTATTACTGTGTGGGAGTCTAAGTTTCTTTGTAAGTCATTAAGAACTTGCTTTATGTATCTGAGTATACCTGTATTGGGTGCGTATATATTTGGGATAGTTAGCCCTTCTTGTTGTGTTGATCCCTTTACCATTATATAATGCCCTTCTTTGTCTTTTTTTGATCTTTGTTGGTTTAAAGTCTGTTTTATCAGAGACTAGGATTGCAACCCTGCTTTTTTTTTTTTTTCTATTTATTTGGTAAATTTTCTTCCATTCCTTTATTTTGAAACTTTATGTGTCTTTGCATATGAAACTTTATATGCCTTTGCATATGAGTTGGGTCTCCTGAATACAGCACGCTGATAGGTCTTGACTCTTTAACCAATTTGCCTAAGATTAATATTGTCATGTGTTAATTTGATCCTGCCATTTTGATGCTAGCTGGTTGTTTTGTCCATTAGTAGTTGCATTTTCTTCATAGTCTCAATGGTCTTTACAACTTGGTATGCTTTTGCAGTGGCTGGTACCAGTTGTTCCTTACCATATTTAGTGCTTCCATAAGAAGCTCTTGTAAGGCAGGCCTGGTGGTGATGAAATTTCTCAGCATTCACTTGTCTGTAAAGGATTTTATTTCTCCTTCACTTATGAAGCTTAGTTTGACTGGATATGAAACTCTGGGATGAAAGTCCTTTTCTTTAAGGTTGTTGAATATTGGCCCCCACTCTCATCTGGCTTGTAGGGTTTCTACCAAGAAGTGCACGATGGGCTTCCCTTTGTGGGTGACCTGGCCTTTCTCTCTGGCTGCCTTTAGCATTTTTTTCCTTCATTTCAACCCTGGTGAATCTGACAATTATGTGCCTTGGGGTTGCATGTCTCAAGGAATATCTTTGTGGTGTTCCCCTTATTTCCTGGACTTTAATGTTGGCCTGCCTTGCTAGGTTGGGGAAGTTATCTTGGATAATACCCTGAAGAGTGTTTTCCAACTTGGTTTCATTCTCCCTGTCACATTCAGGTACACCGATCAAATGTAGATTTGTTTTTTTTCACATAATCCCATATTTCTTGGAGGCTTTGTTCATTTCTTTTTACTTATTTATCTCTAATCTTGCCTTCTTGTTTTATTTCGTTGAGCTGCTTCTTCAATCTCTGATATCCTTTCTTCTGCTTGGTTGATTCAGCTATTGAAACTTGTATATGCTTCACAAAGTTCTCATGTTGTGTTTTTCAGCTCCATCAAACCATATATGTTCTTCTCGAAATGGCTTTCTCTAGTATGTAGGAAAATAACTGTTACAGAAACACAGATCATTTGAACATTGCATCTTAGATAATGCAGTCCTGAGTCAAAATTTGCATCCAAAGTTGAGGGCTGGGATGAGGTGGCATGCAGGTTAATCTGCATGTCACGTGTTCCCCTCAAAGAATGTTTACTCTTTTTATAGAACCATGCTGTGGCTCCTGGAGCCATCTATCACCTAGGCTTCTCCTGGATATGCTGACCCCACACACTAAACAATCTAGCTTTTTGTTTGTTTTGAGACAGAGTCTTGCTTTGCTGCCAGGCTGGAGTGCAGTGGCGCAATCTCAGCTCTCTGCAATCTCCACCTCCTGTGTTCAAGTGATTATCCTGCTTCAGCCTCCTGATAAGCTGGGATTACAGGCACCCACCATCACACTCAGCTAATTTCTTTATTTTTAGTACAGATGGGGTTTCTCTATGTTGGTGAGGATGGTCTCAATCTCCTGACCTTGTGATCTGCCTGCCTCAGCCTCCCAGAGTGCTGGGATTATAGGTGTGAGCCACCACACGCAGTCAACAATCTAGTTTTGAAGTGAGCAACATCCTCCTATTTAGCAGGCTTAGCTATGCATTCTGGAATTATGACAGCACTTTATAAACACACCACACAGAAATATATATGTAGAGCATTCACGTGTGCACACACACGCGCGCACACACACACACACACAAAGGCCTCAGTGCACTCTTAGACCAACTATGCTCTCCCACAAAGTGATAATTCATTTTCTAGAAGTGTGATTTCTGATTCCTTTATATTTATATTTTTTATTTTTATTTAATTTTAATTGACAAATAATAATTGTATATATTTATGTGGTACCATATGATGCTTCAATACATGTATATACTGTGTAATGATTAAATCAGACTGAATGATCCATCATCTAAAATATTCATGATTTTTTTGTAGTGAGAACATTTAAAATCTACTTCTTAGCACTTTTGAAATATACATTATTAGTAGTACTAGTCATTGTGTTGTGTAATAAGACACCAGAAAACATTCTTATTACCAAAAAGAAACTCTGTCCCTATTAACCAACGTCTCTCATTTTCCTTCCCCCAAGCCTCTTTCCCCAGCCCTTGGTAATCACCATCCTCCTCAACACTTTCATAAGCTTGAATTTTTTCAATTCTACATATAAATGAAGTCATATTTGTTACTCTATGCCTGGCTTATTTCACTAATACAGTGTTCTCTGAGTTCATCAATGTTGTTGCAAATGACAGAATTTTCTTTATTTACAGAGTTAATAGTATTTAATTGTGCATATATACCAGAGTTTTCAAATCCGTTCATTCATTCATGAGCACTTAGGCTGTTTCCATTTCATGGCTATTGTGAATACTATGGCAAAGAACATGGAGTGCAGACATCTCTTCAACATACTGATTCCAATTCCTTTGTGTATATATGCAGAAGTGGGATTGCTGAATCATATGATAATTCCAATTTTAGTATTTTGAGGAATCTTCACACTGTATTTCAAAATTACTATACTAATTTACAATACTGCTAACAGGGTATAAAGTTTCCCCTTTCCCCATATTCTCAGCAATACTTTTTTTTTTTTATCTTTTCAAAAATGACCAGTTTAATAGGCATGAAGTGAGATTGCATTGTGATTTTAATTTAAATATCTCTGATGATTAGAGATATTGAGTATTTTTAATATATCTGTAGGCCATTTATATGTCTTCTTTTGAGAAATGTCTATTCTTGTCCTTTACCCATTTTTAAATAGGTTTATTTTTTAAGCAGTTTTATTTTCCTGGTTTATTTTTGGATATTAGTCACTCATCAGATATATGCTTTGCAAATATTTAGTGTAACCCACAAATTCTCTTGATTCTTCTGTTTCCTTTGCTTTGAAGAAGCTTTTCAGTTTGACATAATTTCATTTATCTACTTTTTTTCCTGTTGCCTGTACTTTAGAAGTCACATCCAAGAAATTACTTCCCAGATCAATGTCAAGGAGCTTTTTACCTTATGTTTTCTTCTGGTAGACTTATAGTTTCATATCTTTTGCTTAAAACTTTAATTGATTTGAGTTGATTCTTATTTAAGGGATAAGTGTCCATTTTCATTCTTCTGTATGTGAATATCCAGTTTTCCCAGCATCCTTTATTAAGATACTATTCTCTACCAAGGATTGTGTGTGTGTTTATTTCTGGGCACTCTGTGCTAATCCATTGGTTGCTGTGTCAGGTTTTAGGCCAGTGCCATGCTCTTTTGATTACTATAGCTTTGAAATACATCTTGAAATTGTTATGTCTCCAGATTTATTCTTTTTTCTCAATATTGATTTAGCTATTCAGGGTTTTTTAAATTTTTTTCTTGTATGTGTGTATGGTGACATACAAATTTTAGGATTTTTTTCTATTTCTGTGAGGAATGACATTCCAATTTTGACAGAGATTGCACTGAATCTCTACATCACCTTGAGTATCATGTTTTTAGTAGTAGTGCTTTCATGTACTAAAACTATTATGTAAAAACAATGATTATCTACTGCTAATTTTTAAAAATATGTATTATTTTATTTTTAATAATGTGAAATTTACACAAATGCCATGAGTGCAGTATGTTCTTTCTACTTTTTATGTTTTAAAACTAGGTATTTCACTTTTGCTCTAGTTCTTTCTCTCAATTGTATTGCGCCTGCTTTGCTAATTAATTAAGCTAATGCTTAGTTTGATAGATTTGTAACCACTGAATGAGTATATACAGTTTCATAGAACATTTCATTTGGGTAGAAGTCTAAGAAGATAAGAAGCTTTAACTCTCTATTCCAAATTTAAGCAATTTCATCTTCCTCATCTAATACAATGTCCACTTATCTGTACCATTTTGCTTCTTAGATGGGACCAGTAGCCTTTTGTACTCTCTGGGGAAACTGATTTTTAGTATGTTCTTTAGTTAATTAAATTAAATAAGCATAGAAATGCAGGCTTCCAAACTATATCTCTTAAGGTCATTAAATTAGTTCAAAACTTGCTTTTAATTTGTTGTATTACAATTTTTCTATGAAGACATTTAGAGGCTTCCCAATACTGTACTACTAATTATGAGTTAATATTACATTGAGGAATTTGCCAGAAATTCTGAAGTTACACAAAACAGCCAATTCACTCTTCTCAGTACCTGGCTATCATGCAGCATTTTGGTTATCATGCCAGACTTTAACATAGATCAATCAGAATACAAGCAGAAGTTATTTTTTTCACTTGTGACTGGGCCAAATTTTAAGGAATGAATGATAGAGGAGGCTTGGCATTTTTAAACTAGAAACTTTATTCATGAAGGTAAGAAATCAAATGTTGATATACAGAATGAAATTAGTGCTTTCTTTCTCTCTCTCTCTTTTTTTTTTTGATATCTAGATAAAATACCTGATACAATTATAATCTCTCCTGTTCTATATCAACTGTTCTTCAATTTGTTCTATATTGATTTAGAGAACAGGGGAACATTTGGTAAATACATAGTTTATGTTAATAGCTAGAACTAATTTGTCATGACTTTCGGTTCCTAGCCCATTAAAGGTAATAAAAAGATCATGGATTAATAAAAAGATAAAATATTAGGACACAAATTTGAGTGTTTAATAAATGTGAATATAATTGTTATTTGAATATGAGTTATTCAAGTGTTTTAAAGAGTTTTATATGTAAACATGTTTTTAAATGTCACGATTTTACTAGTTGTACCAATGATTACAAATAATTACCAAAAACTTTATATCGTTTATTTTAATATAAAAGTAAAAGTAAGTCTTATGTAAAAATATCAGAGCAAATTACATATAATTTTTACTTAGTTTTTAATTCAGTAATGACAATAATTTATGTTCATATTATCACAAGAATAAATAATAATATAAATATTTTATAAATTTATACACTTAATTAAAAAAATACAAATTCTGAAATTTAATTACCTCTATAAGGACTAAATTAAGTGTGTTCTCCATTAAGGGGAAAAAAAATTAAAGCAATTATTTCTCATCTAACACAATCATAGTCAATATTAGATATTCAGAATACAATAAAACTTAAAACAAACTTTAATTTAAAATTGAAAAAGATGCTAAGATATAGTTCTGCAAATTATGTCATTATAAATCTAATTTAGTTACTTTACAACTTCCAGTCCTTTCAATTAAAAAATACCCTGTTAATAATCCACTTGTTTCACTTTAATTGTACCAAGCAACTAAATATTTTGTAACATCTGTTTGGCTTTCTGATTTACAACATTCAATTTTGACTTTTAAATTTAACTATACAATTTTCTAGTGAGAAATACGAGGGATAAATATGCATATTCGTAAGCTTAGAAGCTCATAGTTTCATGTACAAAGTCTCCTTAAAATCATAACCTCTAAATAAATTAATAAATGTATGCAGTAGGCCTTTTAAAGTCATATTTAATAACATATTTTTCTCATTCCAATATCTGTGTGTATATGTAGGTATGTGTGTATATATATATGTGTGTGTGTGTGTATATATATATATACACACACACAGACATATACTTATATACCTGTATATATAAAGATAAATATACATACCTACATATATACAAATAGATGTATATATGTATGTATATATCTATGCACATATGTATATATGCATATATCTATGTATATATGTGGGTATGTACTTTATATTTATATATGTTCCTACATGTACACATAATTTACATATAAATATACATATATGCCTACATATATACACGTATACACACACATATATACCTATATACAAGGTTGGGGGGAAAATGGCCATTCTACAGGACAAAGAAAACTAAAAGAATGGTGTCCCATGGTTAAGAACACTGAAATCTGTGTCACATCTTTAAAAAAACCCAGTCATTCTCAGATTGTTTCCAACATACCTAAAACCTGTTAATAAAGTTTAAATGTTAAAAGTTTAGTAACTGACAACAATTTGAATTGTTTTCTAACAGAGAGGTACACATTCAAGTTCCTAAAGAATGGATATTGCTTTAACTATGAGCAATCAGAATGCAAGTTGTTAAACTGCAAAAAATTCAGTCATACTGAACGCTTCCTTTGTATATTTTCCTTAGAATAAACTGTTGAAATTATAAAATGGTAACATTTCTTTCCTTGTAAAACTTAGATTTTTTTTTCTAAATGAATTAAAATATTCTTTTATTTCACCTACATCATAACCTGTTTTGATAATAGCGCCATTATCTTAGTAGTATAGAGAATTACCAATAATCATATAAAATATACAACATTTATTTTGGAAACAAAGAAAGACCCTAATAGTTTTACAAATAGTTAAATTTTTAACTATATAACTATGCTATGCTTACATGATATTGCCAAATGTGTATGTTCAACTAATTATAATTACTTGTAATTATCCTTATCTGGAAAAAAATTCTAACTAATGTTTCAAATTAAAATATTATCTGAATAAATGCACAACTTAATTTTTTATAAATGGATAATTAATTTATGGTGTTATTCAAGATGAAATTAAGATACAACAGTGCTTTTTAGTAGTTTTCTGATGTTTCAGTGTTCTTTAAATAAACTCATTTTGTTTTAATGTGAAATCATCCATCAGAAAGTCAGTTGCTAATGCAACTACACATATGTGTATATAATTATTGTATGCTCACATATGTAAACTGTATCTGTGAATCAAGAACTCTGTCAAGTAAACTCAAAGTATAGAACACAATTGTTAAAATGTAAGGTAACTAAGTCCCATTATTTGTTCATCAAACACCTAAGAGTAAACAAAATTTTTTTATGTAATTTCAATTTAAGTTTTAAGAATTTTTATCTACTTTCTAAGTATTGTCTTTTATTAACAAGAAAATTTTGAAAGGAGAAGTTACGTACATATCAAGTCGTAAGACTTAACAGCTGGAAGTCTGACAGAAGAAATTAAAGGTTAAGAACAAATTTTTAAAAAGGAAAATCTATATGTTCAAAACCAGAGAATTCAATTTTAATGACAAGGCATTAAAAATGGACGTCACAGGAAGACTACAGAGTGTATAGTTAAGAGTTTATCAGCATTCTATGATAACTCATAGTTATCAATATTGTTCTCAGTCTTTCCAGTTTCAATCAACATTTTTGTATGTTTTTAGCATTTCTCATTTACTAATAAAGATTAAAAGTTATGCTCTGTTTTAATCTATGTATTATTAGTTGTAGTTGTACTCACTACTTTATTGAAGAATTTTGTGTCCAAATTCGACAGATAAGAAGAAATACCAAATGTAGTTCCAAATCTTAAAAGGTAATAACAAATATGATCATAGCTTACATGTAACATAAAAACCAATAAAACTAGAAGATAACATAGGAGAGAACCTCAATTACCATGTGTAGGATAGTAACTTTTTAGATATAACACCAAAGGCACAATATATAAAATAAATAATTGACAAGCCAGATTTCATTAAAATTCAACTCTTCTACTCTGCAAAAAAAAAACAATGTGAAGAGAATGGGAAGACAAGCCACAGACTGGGAGAAAATGTTTGCAAGAGATGTGTTGAATAAAGAACTATTATCCAAAATATACAAAGGACACTTAAAACTTAATAATAAGAAAAGGAACACCCATTTAAAAACTGGGCCAGGCCAGGCACAAGCCTGTAATCCCAAACTGTTGGGAGGCCGAGGCCGGCAGATTGCCTGAGTTCCAGAGTTCGAGACAACCCTGGGCAATATGAACCCTGTCTCTACTAAAATGCAAAAAATTGGCCAGGCGTGCTGATGGGCATCTGTAATCCCAGCTACTCTGGAGGCTGAGGCAGGAGAATCACTTGAATCCAGAAGGTGGAGGTTGCAGTGAGCTGAGATCACACCACTGTACTCCAGCCTGGATGACAGAGGGAGACTCTGTCTCCAAAAAATAAATTAAAAAAATACAAAGTGGGCCAAAGTCCTTAAGAGATACATCACTAAAGAAAGTATACAGATGGTAAACAAACGCAGAAATTGTTCCACATCATATGTCCTCAGGAAAAGGAAAATTAAGAGAAGAGTGAGAAACTACTACAAACCTATTAGAATGGGCAGTAAGCAGAACACTGACAACACCAAGTGCTGAAGAAGTTGTACAGTACCTGGAACTCTCACTCATCACTGGCTGGTGGGCATGCATATGGTACAGCCATTTTGGAAGACAACTGGCAGTTTCTTATAAAACAAAGCATGCTCTTAACCAATTGTGCTCCAGTGTATTTACCCAAAGAAGTCAAATACTCATGTCACACAAAAACCTGTGTACAGATATTTGTAGCAGCTTTATTATAATTGCCAAAACTTGGAAACAACCAAGATGGCCTTTAGTAGATGAATGGATAAGTTAACTGTGGTACATCCAAACAATGGAATATTATTGAGGGCTTAAAAAAAAAGCTATTTAGTCAGGAAAAGACATGGAATAACCTTAAATGCATACTTCTAAGAGAAAAAAGGCAAACTGACAAGGCTTCATACTGTATAATTCCAATTACACAATACTTTGGAAAAGACAAAAGTACAAGACTATAAAAAGATCCTTGTTTACTATGATTTGAGAGAGCATTAGGAAGAATGGACAGGAAGAGAATGGTGAACTTTTAGGGATGTGAAAATACTTTGTATGCTATTATACATGAATACATCTTGTTATATATTTGTCAAAACCTATCAATTGTGTAATACCTAGAGTGAACTTTAAAATAAGCTATGTGTTTTGGTTTGATTGGTCATGATTTGACAATGTACATCCATCATTGTACAATGTGACACCTGTACCTCTCTAGTGGGGGATGTTGATAATGGTGGGACCTTGTGATCCTGTGAGTTAATAGTTAATAAACTACACACACACACACACACACACACACACACACACACACACACACACATCTATTCCATTAATTCCGTCCCTCTAAATAACCCTAATATACCTGCCTCTTTTAAAAACTCCATAGGGCCATTGTTTAACTCGTAAATCTCTTTCTGGTAGAGATGTAAATAATCTGTTCACAGAAACAGATAACCTCTAAGGTTTATTCTCTTGTAAAGCATTAAGACATATCCACTTTTGTATCTAACCCAACAACATTAACCTAACACATTTTGTAAAATGTCTCTCTGTGTATATATATATATATATAAATATATCCCTTTGTTTTTCAGATATATTTATACAATTTCTTAAGAACTTCTTATATTATCATAACATCTCATTTTCCCCTCATTAACTAAGTTAAATAAAATATTTGAGGCATGCTTCTTTTATATTTGTATAATAATTATATTAACCTTTTGAAATTTAGAAGCTGATTAAAGAGTAGTCTTTATAATAGAATGATTAATATTCCTTTGTGTATAGACCCAGTAATAAGATCACTGGGTCAAATGATATCCCTGTCTTTAGGACTTTGAGAAATCAACACACTCTTCCACAATGGTTGAACTAATTTCAATTCCCATCAACAGTTTATAAGCATTTCTTTTCTCCACAAGTTCACCAGCATCTGTTATTTTTTGACACCTTAAAAATAGCCATTATTATTGTAGGAAATGATATCTCATTGTGGTTTTGATTTGTATTTCTTTAATGATCAGTGATGTTGAACTTTCCTTCACATGCTTGTTGGCCACACATATGCCTTCTTTGAAAACGGTCTGCTCATGTCCTTTGCCCACTTTTAGTTAATTCATTTAAAGCAATTCTATTTTTTGACTAGTGATTGAAATAATGCACACTAAAGAAGAGCCTTGCAGGAGAAGCCTACCTTCAATGAGAAATTCCTTGTCAACATAATGATAGCTTTGAATAAGAAACACACCACTAAGGGTAGGAGTGGTGGCTCATGCCTGTTATCCCAACACATTGAGAGACTAAGGTGGGCAGATCACCTGAGGTCAGGAGTTTGAGACCAGCCTAGCCAACATGATGAAACCCCATCTCTACTAAAAATACAAAAATCAGCCAGGAGTGGTGGCATGTACCTGTAATCCTAGCTATTTGGGAGGCTGAGCCAGGAGAATTGCTTGAACCCTGGAGGTGGAGGTTGCAGTGAGCCAAGATGGTGCCACTGCACTTCAGCGTGGATGACAAAGCAAGACTCTGTCTTGAAAGAAAAAAAGAAAGAAAGAAAAAAGAGAAAGAAGGAAAGAAAGAAAAATGAAAGAAAGGAAAAAAGAAAGAAAATAAAAGAAAAAAGGAAAGAACAGAAAAAGAAATGCACCACTGAGGAGTAGTCATTGGCCTACAGAAGAGCCCCATCTTCAAAGGAGACATCTTTCTTAAAACATTCTTGATCCCCCAAGTTGGGGCCAGCCCATATGTGTCTAGCACTGTCCCTGAATCAAGAACAGGCAAGTATAGCACTACCACCATGTCCAGCATGGGAAAGTCTAGTATCACCACCAAGTTCAGTGCATGGGAATGTGATTCCAACAAACTTTACTCACTGAAGGTCAAGAGAATATTGAAGGAGTTGACTCCCCTGGAAGATGTTGACAAGGACCATGGTGACCCATTTTCAACTCAACATATACCAAGGAAATATTCAGTTGTATGAATTAGAGAGAGAAAAAGTTTATACCTACAAAACATATAAACAGGCAGACTGACATCAACAGTGGCATGAGGGTCATTCCTCTGGACTTGTTGGGGAATCAGCTGATGTCTTTTGAGATGAAACAGGAGACCTTGTCCTCGGCAGTGAAGCCAGTGGATCACTACTTCATGGAGGTAGTATGCAAGAAAGATAAGTTACAACTCCTTGGTCCTACTGGTTTTTGATTGCAGCAAAATTTGAAGAGCCCTGTCTTCTTGAGTGGATGAGCCCCTATACCTCTGTGATGGTATTTATCAGTGACATGAGATGTTGCCATGGAAATCAGCGTCCTGTAATTCCTCAAATTTAACATCAACATTCCCATTGCCTTCCATATTTTACTCAGATATGCTAGGTGTGTCCATGTCAACATGATGACACTGACCTTGTCCCGTTTTATACGTGAGGTGACTATGCAGGCATATGACTGTGTGGGCCAAGATGGCCAGGGGAAGACCTATGTTATTTCTAGTTAAATGATTACAAACTTGCTTTGCTTCTTACAGACTGAGATTAGTGCTATGTATCAAATATTGAGTTAAGAAAACTCCAAACAGTGGTGCAGTAAAATAAAAATTGTTTAAGGCCTGTAAAAACAGAAATCAAGTGGTAATAAAACGCCTTTAGTAACGACTATCTGAGAACTCTTTAAAACCGCAAAACGCAGCAGTGTGGTTGCAAGTCAGGAAAGGCTGATTTGGTCCCATGATCTCATCCCAATATAGATAGAGTCTGCATGAGGGTCTCATAAAGAGGGCTGTGTAAGAACTCCGGAAAGGAATGCAACCTCTGCTCACAAAACTCAGGAGGGTCTTTATAGATGGGAGCTTGCAAGGCACTAAGGCCTTGCAGGGCAGAGATAACCAGAACACCACAGGCTCTGCCTAGGTTCTCCAAATATGGAGTGACTCTGATTGCTCTGTATCCGCAATGTTTGGGAGATAAAAGCCCCTTGATGCATTGTGTGTGGTCAGACTTGGTGGTGTGTTATCTGCTGTGCTTCTATACAGAAGCACCTTGATAAGCATAGATGGTAAAAAACTCAGTGTCCTAAGTTAGTATTTCCTGGAAGAACCACATATGTAATTGAATGCTGCAGCTGCTCACTCCCCACCCTCTCCACCTTACTCTGCAATCGCTTTTAGTTTACCTTTCTCACCTCCCCTCACCACAGCCCCCAAGCTTAATGAGATAATACACCTAATAAAAATGTGTACAGCCCAGAGCTCAGGGCCAACGTTGTCCCCAAGACTGCCTTGGTCCCCTGGACCCATACTGTGAAACTATACTCTTGTCTTTGTCTTTGTTTCTTTTCTCACTCTCTCATCACCACCAGGACTAAGGGCACCCACATAGAGGGTTGGGGCTGGCACCCATCAGACCACATCCAGGAGAGAGCTTCCAAGCTACCTGCTGGCTCCTTCCTCCAAGCCCACTAAATGAAGAAGCTCAGACATTGAGCTCCCACCTGGAAATATTACAGTAGGTACAAGACTTCTGAGCTTCACCACTTGGTCCAGGAGCTAAACAGCCTGCTGATTTTCATTCTTGTGATAGGTTCAAGACTGTGTATTCCAAGTATTCTCACCAGGTCTTCCTCGAGGTCACCAAATCCCCCTTTGGACGTGTTGAAATTGGAGGAGATTTTGAACTGCTGATTGTGAGGCTGAGGGCCTGGCACACTAGCAGTAGCCACAGGGCTAGGAAAACTTAGTAACAGGCTGTATTTATTCTGTGTTTGAATTTGTCTTTTGATCAATTTTCTTCATTTTTTTCTCTTTCTATGTCTTTTCCCAAACTCATAATGTTGTGAATATTTTAAGTTTTTTTATGAAAGAAAATAATTATTGCAATATATAATTGAATATATATATTTTAATTAATGGTTTTGTTTAAAAAAACAAGTTGGTATTACGGGGCAGTAATAAACTAGTTTGACTATTTTATTCACTTTTCTTTGTAAACTTACCATATTCTATAATAAAAATACTTTTGTCATAAATTCAAGTTATATACTCACTTAAAAATTTGCAGTTTGAAGCAAATTCACATGTTTATCTATTTATTTTAGAAAGTAATAGACATTCAGCATTATTTTACCCAAGTTAAGAATTTCAAGATGATATTTTGAGTTTCCTGGGATTATAGTTACTAAAATCTTAAGTAGTTTTATACTTACGTTCTTTAATAATTTGATCTTAGAAAATTAAAATCACAAAGAAGTTTAAAATATATAATATATATTTAAATAATATATAATATTTTATTCATATATAATATCTATATAAATTTATTTGATTTATCTAAGATAAAGATTCTGCATACTTAGACAGTAAAAGTTTTATTTAGAATTACAGATTCTAGAATAGTCACCTTCAAAGGATATTAATTATGGCACTGATAAATATGTAACAAATGTATTTCTAATTCTAGGTGTTATTTAGCATGTGAATATTTGCTCTCTCTGCCTTGGGTTCCCTGAATCTAAACAGTCCAGGTGCAGTAAACATGTTCAGTGACTTTTGTAGAATTAACAAAGTTTGGATTAATATCTAGTTTTCTTATAGAGATAATTATGCACATGTTTTACATTTTCTTTTGGCACACCTGGTTAATGCTCCTAATAGCAATGCCAGCAGTAAATATACTTATAAAAATAAGCCCACTTATTCCATAAGAAGATAAAATTATTTAAGGTGAAATAATGTTTCTGTGTACAAGTCTACTGTTAACTACACACTTTCAATAAACTTTCATTTTTTAAATATTTGTAAATATACTTTAAAAATCTTTACAAATGCATTTTACAACCTAAAATATATTTACTTTGTTTGTTAAATTGAAGAGTAATGTCTTTTCTCCAAAACAAGAATACAGGTGTCACTATTAACATAAAATAATAGAGAATAATAAGACAAATTTATTTTATATAGTAAACTGAGAAAAGACATCTAAATACTAGCATTAACTCAAAGATACTTAATGACACTTACATATATCAATATATAAATGGCTCTGAATTTCTTCAGATATTAAAATTTATTTTTTTGAGAAATATACTGGTGACATAATTAATTCAATAATTATATGTAGAAATAGGTGCAGAATACAATGGGGCATGAATTAAAGTTGGAATCATTTTATATTGAAGTTAGAATGGCTTTTTAATAAACATTAGTGTTTGGTTATTTTGTGTCTTAAGATATTAATGTATCAATTCAAACATATAAATTATTTCTATTTTGACATATGATCATAGAGTTTGCTTTTGTTCTTTTTCCAGAAAACACATGTTAAACTATGGATTAATAGGTGTAGGCTGACCCAGAAATATTTCCAGAACAGTACACAATAGAAAGTGTACTCATTCAGTGTTTAGGCAAACTAATCAATAAGGCAAGAAAATACTCCATCACTGTTTATTAAAACATTGGTTCAGAGATACAGAGAATTTAAGAAGAACAACTAGAGATGAATTATTGGTAATGACGAACTGAAAGTTTTGATATAATGTATTTTTCTCCAGAGAAATACATTTTCTGGAGAAAGCAATATCAACAATATTAGACAAACAAAATGATAAAAAAAATTTAGCACAGAGATGCAGACATTTGGAAATGAATTGTTACAAAAGGCAATATATTTTAGGGAAATCATCAGACATTTGTCCATAGTGGTTAAAATCATACATTCTACTCATATGGTCTAGTTTGAATTGACTTGACAATTTCTCAGTGTAACCTTCCACAATTTACTAAATCTGTTGGTCCTATCTATAAAATAAGGCATGCCACGATACCTTACAGGGCTGATGAGCAGGTAAGATACAGCCTTGCTCAGCATAATGACTGGTAAAGAATACTTTCTAAATAGACATTAGCCATTATTTTTATTGTTATCAAGAGTGTAGGTGATTTATCTATAAAACAGGAGCAAAATATCAAAAGAGACAAATAGCTGAGCTATTTTTTAGAAGATCAAGTGTAAACGGAGATGAGTGAGATTACAAAATTACTTAAAATAAGCTGTAAATGCAAAAGCAAGATTTAAATAGCTTTTAGCATACTGAAGAGTAAAATTGACAATAGGGATAACTGTATTTGTGATGTGTGTGTGTTGTCTTTCTTCTGTTGTTCCAAACATCTTTAACAGCCATCATACCAAAGAATGAAGAATGCTTTGAGCGTACTGGATGTGTCTATTGCCATTAATGTGCTGCTTTTGCTTCCATTTTTTTCCCCTCTACTCATTTGAAAGTTGCATCCATAGTAGAGTTACTGAAAATCTTGGTATATCAGTTTCCAACACTACGAAAATGGATTGGACGTTACTGTGCCTACCTGAAAGTAAACTTATAAAATTTAAATTATTGTAATGCAAATAAAGTACATGTAGAAAATAATAGTCATTATTATCATTCTTTTTTCTATGGTTAAATTTGTTTTTAAATCTATTATATAAATTGATGCTTTTAACTAGTACTTGGAAAAACGATTGTCATATATATATATAATATGATAGATTTAGTATAATGAAAATATATGTATATGTTTGTATGGAACAAATGAAACAAACTGGCTTTTAATTTCAAATTATTGACACAAAGTGTTACATGGAATGCTGACTTACTAAATAACAATTATTTCTACACATGAAATACGTCAAAATTGAAATATGTCAATATTGAAATATGTATCTAGGTATTATATTGTCTGTGTGTTTGTGTGTTTGTGTGTATGCATAGATCTATATATCTTCTAAGTGTCACAGGCAGCAATAGTGAGAGATGGAATGGACCTATATTATTTTAGTTTGTAAATTTAGAAGAGAGTTTATTTGAATAGGAAATAATACTGGTACGTAGTTTATGCTAACCAATAGCAGTGGATATAATAATTATGGATACTGAATTCTTTTCTGTTGCCAAGTTTATCTTGGTGGTAATTTTTATGCTTAGAAAACTAAACTGCCTTTAATGGGGCACTGAGGCCTTCTTTAACCTACTGCAAAAGAAATATGTTAATTAGTACCCTAGAGTCTTAGTGATTAACACCTAACTACACTGGGTAAAAGTTAATTCATTTGGAATTCTGCTTTTCTCAATTATGTTAGTCTTCTCAAACCCATACATGCTAAATAGTGATAATTCTTGCTCACAATGATAACTCCAAGGAACTCTAAGATTCCAGTATATTTTCTGACTATTTGAAGAAATAATATGTTTAACAGAGTTTAGCACTGAACTACTTTTATTATGCTCCAAGACTGTTCAAATGGCTAATCTTCATATTCTCTAGTAGACACAGTAATTAACCAAGATTTCTCATACCCCTTATAGCATTCTAGGTAATTGAATTTACTGTATGGAGAATTAATTTGAACTTTGTGGAAAGTAAGACTCAATATTCTTTTATTTTTAAAACATGCTTTGGGCAGGTTCACTTAACTTCTGTTCTGATTTTTTTTTAATTTATAAAGTTATAATACTGATATGCAAGTTGCTGCATTAAGGTGCCTGACACACAACAGGAAGCTATAAATGAGTTTCATTATTAGAGTTGTCATTACACCTGTCACTCTACAATACCAGTTGATTTTGTAACATTCACAAGTAGAGAAAAGGAAAGGAGCATGGTAGAGTGGAACAAACCTCAGATTATTTTTTCAGCTAGTCTGTATTCAAATCCTGCTTTCACATTTATTAATTGTGCTCCTGGGCCTCAGGTTTTCTTTTTCTTCATAACTAAAATAAGGTTAGAGAAATGCTATGACATATAAACATGACATATTTATATATGTTACAAGTTGGTAATTTATATCAACATGCTTATTGATATAGCTTACAATACTTACTATAAACTAGTTTTAAATAACTGAACAATTTTTGACTGTGTATAATGAAAGTACATTATAAAGTTGAGTTCTATATGCCGGGTGAATGTTAATAGCCTAAAAAGTGAACTCAGAAGTTTGTTGAACTAAAATGATGAAGTATGCATGTAAAGAAAGGATCCCCACTTCTTTTGTACAGACAATTCCATATCTATAATGAAAATCAGAAAGCATTATTTTTGTTGTGGGGGAAAATAAGGTTTATTATCTGTTGAAATGCCATTTCTCCTTATTATATCTTAAACAATGTAATCACTTTATGAAAAGTTGCTTATATGCTCAACAATTAATATATTCAGTTTTGATGAAGATAGTCATAAACTGGTTTGCAATTACAATTGTTGGATTTTAAGGAAACAAGATGATTTTATTTTGTGAAGAGTGTCAAGAAAGCACAAAATGATAGTTTGTTTAGTTGAATACTCAATATGCAAAATGTTTCTGTTTTGAATATTGTTGACTTGTGGAAAAATAATAAATTTTCCAGATGCAGCTGTTACCACAATTGAAGAATTCTCAATGAAAGATAGCGAAGATTAAGTCTAGGCATATGTTAAAAATAGTCAAATTGTTTTCTTATTCTTCAAATACACCTTTTTCGTCTTTAAAAGACCTATAATTGTGTGTAGAATGCTTACGGCCTTTTACAATTACTCTATTACAATTTAGCAAAGAGAAAGTAGAATAAAAATGGGATGATATATGTATTTGTCTCCTAATAACAGGTAAACGTACCAGCAAAATTCAGTCATTCATCATGCTACATATTGTAGTATTTGTCCTTTAACTGCGCTTCATGGTCAGTAAGTGACATGTCCCACCATTCTGTGTACAAATGTTTATCCCCCTAAAAGCTAACAAGTCAGAGACCAAATTTTTACATGGAAAATAGGAGAAGAAAGAGATGTTGACCTTTACATTCAAAACAAGTCTTTCAGTATAAAAGACACAAAGGTCACAAAATATGGAAAAATGTTAAGTGGATTTGTCATTACATCAAATCTAGGACACAAAAGCAATTAGCAACATAACAGTAAAATATTTTCCTTTCAATAATTGCGAATTTCTGCAAATCAGGTAATTATGTAATCAGTTTAATAGTGTAAGTTGAAATACTTGGGTTTAGTATTGCTCATTAAAGACAAAAATCAAGTATTTGAAGGCATAGCATACTATTTTTAGATCAACTCTTACTGTTATGCTGTGTGATAAGTTAAAGATTAGGGAGGAAATAATGATAGTTCCAGAAAGACATGCTACTGAATTAAAGACAGCAATGAAAAAGAATCGAGATTGACACACAGTGAGTGGTCAATATCCACTAAAGCAGTGAAACATGGAAAGGAAGTAGGTAGCTCCTGTCTTAATCAATTCAGGCTATTGTAACAAATTATTATAGACTAGGGGATGGGGCTTATAATAACAAACATTACCTTCTCACAGCTCTGGAGACCAGGAAGTCCAAGACGACAGTAGCAGCAGATCCAGTGTCTGTGGAGGGCCTGCTTCCTGGCTTGCAGAAGGCCATCTTCATTTTCTATCATCACCCGGTGGACAGCTGAGATAGACATAAAACAAGCTCTCGTGTCTGTTGTTATGAGGCAACTAATCTCATTTATAAGAGATACATCTAATTACTTCCCAAAGGTTCTACCTCCCAAAACCATCACTATGAGAATTAGTATTTCAACATGTGAATTCTGGAGGGATATACACATTCAGTTCACAACATCATCCTAATAAAGAATGTAAGTTTTTCATTGATTTTACTTTCTGGGTGTTTTTTGTTTCTGCTTCTTCACTTCCTTTTCTGATGTGAAAAAATATCAGAATGAAATGAAATAGAAATTTAGATATTAGCACTGACTGAACATCTGAATGACTTGAAGAAAGTCCTTTGTGTTTATTCTGCTTTGTGTTTATTAATGAATTGTTTTGCTACCAGAAAAAAATAACTCCAAAGCATTGGCTCCCCATAGTGGACGAATATTTAAAATAATCTAGGAAATAGCAAAAAACAATGAATGTGGAAGAATATATTGATGAAGATTAATTGTTGGAATTTGGCTGAGAATCCATCTGGACCAGGGTTTTTTATTTATTTATTTTAAGTGGGTAGGTTTTTCCAATCCTGCTAAAACTACTACAAAAAAATCAAATAGGAGAAGCTTCTCTCTAATTCATTCTATGAAGCCATCCCCACCCTGACACTAAAATCTGGCATAAACACAATAAAAACAAATCACACACTCACCTATCAGGCCAACATCTCTGATAAACATACACACAAAAATCTTTAAAAAAAAATTAGCAAATGGAATCCAGCAGCACATTAAAAATTTAATTTACCACAATCAAGTAGGCTTCATACCTAGGTTGTGCGGTTGGTTCAGCATATGCAAATCAATAAATGTGAATCCCCACATAAAGATAATTAAAAATAGGAAACATGTGATAATCTTAGTAGACACAGAAAAGTCTTTTGATAAAATCCAATATATTTTAGTGATTAAAAACCCTCAACAGACAAGGCATTGAAGGAACATACCTCAAAATAGTAAGAACCATCTACAACAAACACACAGCCAACGTTATACTGAACAGACAAAAGCTGGCACCATTCCCCTCGAGAAAAAACAAGACACTCTCACCACTCCTATTCAACATAGTACTGGAAGTCCTAGCCAGAGCAATCAGGCAAGAGGAAGAAATGAAATGCATCCTAATGAAAAAATAATTTGAATTTGAATAGGAAAAGATAGCAAATTTTTGCTCATCACTGAAGACATGATACTATATCTGGAAAACCCTAATGACTCTGCCAAAGGCTACTATAACTGATAAATAATTTTAATAAGATGGCAGGTTTACAAAACCAATATACAATATCAGTAACATTTCTATATGCTAACAACATCTAGGCTCAGAATCAAATTGACAACACAATCTCATTTACAATAGCCAGAAAGAAAATGAAATACCTAGGAATACAACTAACCAAGGACACAAAAGATATCCCCAAGGAGAACTACGAAACACTTCTGAAAGAAATCAGAGATGATCCAATAAATGGAAAAATGTGCCACGCTCATGGATTGGAAGAATCAGTATCATAAAAATGGCCATAATGCCCACAACAATTTAGATTCAACACCATTTCTATCAAACTACCAACATCATTCTTCACGGAATTAGAAAAAAGAAAGCTATTTTATAATTCATGTAAAAACAAGAAAGAGCCTGAATAAGCAAAGCAATCCTAAGCAAAATTAAATAGGCTAGAGGCAGCACATTACACAACTTTAAACTATACTGTAAGCCTACAGGTAACCAAAAAAGACTAATAGGTACAGACTGTACAAAAACAGACTAATAGATAATTGAAACAAAATAGAAAACCAGAAATAAAGCCACACACCTACAACCACCTAATCTTTAACAAAGTTGACAAAGACAAACATGGAAAAAAGACCCTCTATTCAATAAATAGTGCTGGAACAGCTGGCTAACCATATGCAGAAGAATGAAATTGGACCCTTACCTTTTAGCACATACGAAAATTAACTCAAGATGGATTAAACATTTAGATGGAAGATCTCAAACTATAAAATTCCTAGAAGAAAACTTAGTAAGTACCCTACTGAACACTGGCCTCCACAAAGAATAAATATCTAAGGCCTCAAAAGCAATTGGAACAAAACTACAAATGGGTAATTTGGACCTAACTTAACTAAAGAACATTTGCACAGAAAAGGGAACTAACGACAAAATAAACAATCTACAAAATGCAAAAACTATTTGCAGATTATGCTTCTGACAGAGGTCTAATCTTCAGAATCTATGAGAAACTTAAACAAAACAGCAAGCAAAAAACAAATTACCTCATTTAAAATGAGCCAAGAACATTGTGATGGTTAATACTGTCAACTTGATTGGAAAGGATACAAAGTATTGACCCTGGGTGTGTCTGTGAGGGTGCTGCCAGAAGAAATTAACATTTGAGTCAGAGGACTGGGAATGGCAGATTCACCCTTAATCTGGAAGGCACAATCTAATCAGCTGCCATTGAATATAAAGCAGGTAGAAAAACACGAAAAGGAAGGACTGGCCTAGCCTCCCAGCCTTCATTTTTCTCCCATCCTGGATGTTTCCTGCCCTCAAACATCTGATTCCAAGTTCTTCAGTTTTGGGACTCAGATTGGCTCTACTTGCTGTTTAGGTAGCAGATAGCCTATTGTGGGACCTTGTGATGGTCTAAATTAATACTTTAAAAACTCCCCATCATATATATATATATATATATATATATATATATATATATATATATATATAATCTCCATATATATACTTTATAATACTTAATCAACTCTCCTTTATATATGTGTATATATATATATATGATTCATGTGCTATATGTACCCAGTAGTATACATATATGGCTATATGTATCCCATTGGTTCTGTCCCTCTAGATAACCCTGACTATTACAAACATGTACTGACACTTCCCAGTGAAGCTAGAAACCATCATCCTCAGCAAATAGAACAGAAAACACAGACACCACGTTCTCACTCATAAGTGGGTACTGAGCAATAAGAACATGTGGGCACAGAGAGGAGTACAACACACATCAGGGCCTGTTGGGGGTGGGGGTTGGGAGAGAACTTAGAGGACATGTCAATTGATGCAGCAGCCCATGGCACACATATACCTTTGTAACAAACCTGCACATTCTGCATGTTTCCTTTTTTTTTTAAGAAGAAATACAGAAAACAAAAACTAGAAAACTTCCTTTAAATCAATTTTTAAAGAAAAGACATATAAGCAGCCAACAAACATGAAACAATGCTCATCGTAACTAATCATTAGAGAAATTCAAATCAAAACCACAATAAAATACCATCTCATATCAGTAAAAATGGCAATTATTAATAAGTCAAAACCAACGAATGCTGAAGAGTCTGCAGAGAAAAGGGAATCCTTATATACTGTTGGTGGGAATGTAAGTTAGTACAGCCACTGTGGAAAGAGGTCTGGTGATTTCTCAAAGAATTTAAAACAGAACTACCATTTGGCCCAGCAATCTTATTACTGGGTATATATTCAAAAGAAAACAAATAATTCTGCCCAAATACACATGCAGTCATATGTTTATCACAGCTCTATTCACAATGGCAAAGACATGGAATCAACTAAGGTGTCCATCAGTAGTGGGCTAGACAATGAAAATGTTGCATATATACACTATGGAATACTATGCACCCATAAAAAGGACAAAAATCATGTCATTTGCAGCATCATAGATACACAGGGAGGCCATTATTGTAAGCAAAATAATACAAGAACAGAAAACCAAATACTGCATATTTTCACTTATAAGTGGGAGCTAAACATTATGTACACACAGACATAAATATAGGACAATAGATACCAGCTACTACTAGAGAAGGGAGGAAGGGTGAAAGGGAATACTATTTACTGAATAATATGCTCACTACCTGGGTGATAGTTCAATCATACTTGAAACCTAAGCATTATAAAATATACCAATGTAACAATCCTGCATATGTACCCTGAATCTAAAATAAAAATAAAAATTTCTTTTTATAAAAGATTAATTGGTTACTAATAAATGCTGGGGAAATTGCTACTGCACTCCATGTTCAGTTAAGGCAGATCTTCTGGGGAAGCCACGGTTACTAATAAAATAAATTCTAGTATAGTAAACTACAGAATGCTCCCTTATGATATCAATGTTAGAAAATCTACAGGAAAGAGGGTTACAGTCAGGATAGTTATTTATCAATGCAGAAATAAGAGGAGAAGACTGGAAGTTAAGAATTGCAAGGAAATTAACTTAGCATAGAGAGTCGTTCTTATAGCATATAACATATACACCAAAGAAAGTGGGTTGTGTGTTTTAATAGAACCCAAATTAAATTTAACAGTAGGATGCCAATAATATATAAATTCAGTCACAATTAAAATATAAAATTTTAATTTACAAGAGATAGCTAAGGGAGAACTAAAGAAATTAAGAAAAATCCTGAGTGAAGAAATTTTATTATTTAATGTTTCTCATATTTCTAAAATATTCTAAATTACTGGAGATCATTAAATATTATTCTCCTTGGGAGAAGACAAGGCCTTGTTTTTGTAAGCTGGTGTACATTTATCAGTATATTTGAAAAAGAACTATGTTCCCCTTAATAACTGGCAGGGAATGACTTCAAATTGTGTTTTAATTCTCCCAAATGGATTTTTGACACTGAAAGAATCATGGCAAGGTAGAAACCACTAAGCCTCTGCTTTTTAAATTTTTAATCGTGTACATTAATTTCTAGTCTAATCTCTTCCACAGTAAATATTTATATTATCCTATGGTCTATGGTCTAGTAAGAAAACTTGCTTCTAGTTTGCAATATAAATATGTTGGTTCATGCTACTTCATTTGTAGCTGATGCTAAATAGCCCTATCAATTCTGCTGAACATTTAAAACTTTGAAGAATTGGGTTCACAAGAACATACACAGACTTAGTAGAAGAATACATTCATTTCATCAAGTCTGACGATTCTCTATCACTAAGGTTGGATGTCTTCACAAGATACATTTGCTGAAGAAGGAAATAAAGCTCCACTTGGGCAGCTTTTAAGAATGCTCTGGCACTCAGAGCACCCGAAACAAATGGAGATGGGGGGATGCCTACCTCACACAGTATACGGATAAACGTGATGTTGATAGTTCTTTTTTGGAGTCAAGGTTTTCTTCTGAATTTCCCTGGGGTCAGTAGAGAGTGACAGATCTTGGGAGTCTTTGTATTTCAACATATTTATAAAACAGCAATGTTGAAACACAAATAATATGCTGCTGCTTCATCATTTTCATCATTGACAGAAACCAGTTTCCCTTTTTTTTTTTTTTTTTTTTTTTTTTTTTTTTTTTTGAGTTGCGGTTTAGACCTTGTTGCCCAGGCTGGAGTGCAATAGCATGATCTGGGCTCACCACAATCTCCACCTCCCAGATTCAAGCCATTCTCTCACCTCCTGAGTAGCTGTGATTACAGGTATGCTCTACCACACCTGGCTAAGTTTCATATTTTGAGTAGAAACTGGGTTTCTCCATGTTGATCAGGCTGGTCTCGGACTCCCGACCTCAAATAATCTGCCCGCCTCGGCTTCCCAAAGTGTTGGGATTATAGGCATGAGCCATGGCGCCCCGTCAGAAAACCAGTTTCTAATCACATGATCGCTTTTCCTAACAATGTCCATCTTACCTTCAATGGAGGAATTGTGCCTGCTTTACTACTGTCTTTACTTACTTATCTTCATCACACATATATACATAGACAAACAAGTGTACATACAGAAGGGAAGGTATTATTAAAAGCTAATAAGACAATGAAGATAAAGGTATACTGTAATACTTGCCTAAATTGCCTTGATTTTTTCTATAATGAAGATTGAACCAAAATCTTTTAGCTCTAACTTCTATCTATCCCTCTAAAAGAAATACTTATGTTATACACAAGCTGTAAGCATTTAAATTCTATTTATCATGACAATCTTTTTGCAAATTTTAGTGAATCTTAACATTTCTTTACATAGTACACTGATTGGATTGCAGTTTTTCTTACTTATGTTGCTCTACATTATCCAGAATAATTTGCTTAAGCTGCCTGTACAACCTAAATACCATTTAACTATATTCGTAAACATGTATTGCCATTGTTAGAATAAAACCAAGGGCATAACTAAACATATACAATTACTTGCTCTTAAAGCTGGAGAAAAATATAGACGTTTAAAATTGAATACACTGTGATATAAGACACTGTAAATTCAGTCAACCAAATTTAATGTGTTTTCTTATGTTCAAAGGAGTATGTGGAATACAATAAAATAACGTATCAAACTCTTTGACCTCAAATAATTTATGGTTAGTAAGAAATCTTATTGGAATACGTACCAGTCAGGTATTACCAGATACAAAACAAATCAAAACAAAACACATATGTATATTGGCTAGAGTTCAGGCAAACCTGGCTCCTGACTGCTGATTCTAGCAGGACTTGCTCAAGGGTCTATGGGTATGCCCTTGATCACATTGGGGTCACCACCTGAGACATGGGTCACCTCTGTGGAAGTCTGACCTGCAGACCCTGACTCAACGACGGATGAATGAATGCACTCTTACACCACTTCGGTGTTGCACGTGGGCCAAGGATGGCCATCCACAGCTTTCAGAGGGTGAAATGCAACCAATGAACCCAGACCCTCTGTCCATCACACGTTTATTTTCTCAAGATGTTACAACAGCAGTTCTAAGTTAACACACCTGTGGATAATTAACATGGTTAAAAAAGTGGTTACACTAATGATAAAAGCTTTAGGTTCTAGGACCAGAGTAAACACTATTAACAGGTAATTCCCCCATGAGAGAGCCATCCAACACAAAGTTAACATGAGTAAACAGAGTGGAGACAAATGGATGTGAGGCAAACAGACTTAAACTGGGAAAAGCCTGGTCCCTATTTTCTCCCTAACTTAATGGACCGGCCAGCCACTTTTGGCCTGCCCCAATAAAGCCTTGCCTTCCAAAAGGTTTGAGACTAATCTATAACTTTTCCTAAAAGTTAATATATTTACTATTTTGCCAGCCACCCTGAGTGAATATCAACATATGGGTTAATGGGCTGATGCATGTAGCTGTTCATTGATTGGTTCTTCACTGTAAGTTAGGCTTATCTGCTGAGCTTAGCTGCACCAGTTTGGTGATATGTATGCCTCCCCGATCTAGTTGAAAACAGTGGACTAATCCAGGCACATCCTTCTAATAGTGATGTCATTAGAAGGACAAAAATACAAGCAGAAATATGCAAGTAATGTTAAACATCTTGTGTTATGTCTGCTAACAACCTATCAATCAAAAAAGCCAAATGGAGTCAAAGTGAGAAGATACTATATTCTAGTTTCCACTATTGCATAACAAATTGGTCCTGATAATAATGGTATAAAACAACCAACATTTTATTATACATTGAAGATTCTGAATATCTGAACTATAAGACGAACTGGCTGGATAATTCTTCTACTTTTCCTAGTGTTAAATGAGGGCACTGAGTGGAGTTCAGCTGGTGAATTACCTGGCTTTAAAGTCCAAGTGGCTGCATTAAACTGTCAGACATTTGCACTAAAATGGCAGCAAGTTTGTTCTCAGCTATCGCTATTAGCCACAATGCCTAGATATGATCAGCTCTGCACCATGTTTCCAGAGGCTTCAGATTTATCCTCCAGCGAAAACATCTGCTGAGACTCAGTCCAAAGCTGCATCCACTTTTCTGTCCTAACCCTGCAAGTCGTGCTGTGTATAATCTGCCACATTCTATTAATTACAAGATGGCTATTAGGCCAGACCTGATTCACTGGGAGAGGACTTAGAATTCATTTCTTGATGAAAGATAGGAAAATCATATGGTACCAGTATATGAAAGATGAAACCCTATTGCAGAAAGGCAACTTTCAAAAATAAAATATGACATATACAGCAAAGTCATATGCCAAAGGTCATGGATACAGAGAGGGATAAAGAACTAGGACCACTAAGATAATCCACTAGAGAAATATATACTGATGATTAAGGAAATAATTTTAATATTTGTAAATAAGGCATAAAATAATAGTAATGTAATTTATTTACTATAATAAATATTTACTTATATATTTGCATATGATGTCTTTTTGGCATTCTGTGTTACGTAAGTTGACAAAATGTTAAATAACCTATAAAAATACATAAAGAAATTTAAAAATTGAAACTGAAGCAACTGCAGTTTTTAAGATAAAGAATTAATATTATATTTATATAAATATAAACATAAAGAGCACTTAAAATTGATGATCTTTCAGAAAATGTGGTGAAACATCAATTCACAAGAGAAAAATTGCAGTGACCACTTAGGGGCAAATTAATGGATTAATTAATGTCGATGGTATTTAGATAAAAATAAGATATAATATTTCCCCAGTCAAGTGATCAAATATAAAATCTTAAAAATTATTCTCTGTATTCTATGCAGTTTCAGTAAGGACATACTTAAAGAAGAGCACTCTTGCTTTGCTATTGAGAAGATAATTCAGCAAAATGTAAAATATAAATGTGTACAGGGTATTGCCCAATGATGTCAAATTTAATAAACTTTATTCCAAAAGGTTTTTATTAATATGTTCAAAGGTTTAGCTGTAGGGATATTTATTGCAGCACTCTTAATATAGTAAATGCAGAAAAATATAAATGACCAAAAGTAGAAATATAGTGAAATAATATAGAACTTTTTCAAATAATAAAACTCCATCAAAAGACTAAAATTATTGTCAATATATTTATTTGTGAACATGGGGAGATATTAATAATATATGATTAAGTTAAATAACAAGTTTCAAGCCAATATGTATAAAAGTAGTTTAAACTACTAGCTGTTAAACAATATTTACCTCTACTCTCTATCCTATGCCTATAGATAAACTACATTTCTCTGATTCCTGAAGTTAGACAAGGAAACACCACAAATTGTTGTCTAAAAATATAGTTGCTGTGTTATAATATGTGTTTTGACTGGTGCATAAAAATTTCATATTCACACAGACACACTTCTCTATAGATTTTTCCCCATCTAGGTGACTGGAGAGATAACAACATGGGTGACTTTAATGCGAACATCCCCTGCCCTGAATGATGACATAGGAAAGGAAGACAATTTTGTTCTTTAAATCACTATATTTTCTAGGGTTTTTTTTTGTTGTTGTTGTTTCCACAGTTTAGCTGAACTTCACTTTTTCAGTTAGGGTGCCTTATTACAAAATTATGTTAACATCATATAGTTATTAAGAGAAATGTCTCTGAAACCACATTTCTGCATTCAAATCTTGGCTCTGACCTTTATTCAATAAGTGATCTTGGGCAAGTGATCCAGTCTCCATATTCTTAAGTTTCCATAACCATAAAATGTGCATTAAAGGAGCATTCACTCTTAAGAAATGTTTCAATAACTTGAAAACAATGTGAAAGGCTGGTTGAGTGACATTTCAAGTATCCAGCTGTAGCCTTGACGTACTGATGAACTTCAGAATTATTAAATGCTCTAGAGGGTGTACTTTGTTAACTATTTACTCTGTAAAGGTTTATTAAAATGCATTCATCAGATAAGTAGGCTATTCAGTTAAGGAATAAACTTTAAATAATTTTAAGATTATTATTACTTTACAATATACTAAATATCTTTGGATCTGACCATGTGATCTTTTGCCAACATTCTTTCTTCAATGCTCATATTTTATCAAATTCTATTTGAATAAATTATACTATTCTATTTGTTTTCTCCTTAATGAGTTGAACAAATCTTTATTCAATCTTTATTCCTTGGAAAATATGAACTATGTGCATAAGAGGTACATATTAAAAGTGTTTGAAGGGTGTACGACATGAAATTAGAACTTAGAAGTGTTACATATATTTATTTATACAGACTATAATTTTTTGTGTTCTTACTATGGTCATGAATGAACAATTAGGCCAATATAACTGAAATACAGCCAGCAAATTGGAGAGTATTGGGTTTTGATATTATTGAAAAAGAAGGTGATAATTTGTATGCACCTTTATAGATCATTTTAAGGAAGATAGTGACATATAAAACCATTTGAAGCTTTATGAACAGAGGATCGACTTGAATTATGCTTAAACTTGACCTATCTGGGAATTACACTGAAGAAAACTTTCAGTCCAACAATGATGTAATCATTTTATATCAGAAATAAGTCAAGGCCGGGCATGGTGGCTCAAGCCTGTAATCCCAGCACTTTGGGAGGCCGAGGCGGGTGGATCACGAGGTCAAGATATCGAGACCATCCTGGTCAACATGGTGAAACCCCGTCTCTACTAAAGATACAAAACAATTAGCTGGGCACGGTGGCGGGTGCCTGTAATCCCAGCTACTCAGGAGGCTGAGGCGGGAGAATTGCCTGAACCCAAAAGATGGAGGTTGCAGTGAGCCGAGATTGTGCCATTGCACTCCAGCCTGGGTAACAAGAGCGAAACTCCGTCTCAAAAAAAAAAAAAAAAGAAATAAGTCAAGAGACAATGGTGGTCTCAGAAGAGATGTAAAAAGCAATTTGTTTTTTGTCCATATACCTAGAACAAACCATACTTGCAGATTGATGGATATTAGGGTCAAGGAGAACAGTCAAAGGTCTTTGGAATTAGTGACTTGAAGGGCAGGATTTCCCATAATAGAAGTGAAGACTGGGGTGTAGTCGATTTTGGAAGATCTATTACAAGTTCAGTTTTGAACTTGTATGTTTTGAAGCATGTATTAGCATCCAAAATGTGTCATGTGGATAGTCAGATAAAAGTTCAGTTCAGGTGGGAAAGATCAGGAATGGAAATGTACAAGTCAACATCTTCAACATATGTAATTGTTTGAAGCCAAGAGATTTCAGGCTATCACAAGGAGATGCAAATACAAAGGAGAGAATAATATATGGAGCCACTGTGTTCCCATATCTTAAAGATATGCAGAAAAGAGGCAAAACTAGAAGATGAAAGTGAAAAGGAGTGGTGTATAAGGTAGGAGAAACAATAATGACAGCAATTAAGGAAATCAAGAGAAGAATGTTTCCACAGGATAAGTTGACTTTGTCAAATACTGATGATAAGTAATGTTAGAAGTGGCCTAATATTCAACCGTAGTATATACCACATGCAAGTCACTGGAGATTTAGGCAAAAGCATATTTAATGATTTGAAGTAGTAAAAACCAGTTAGGGGTTGGTTTATCACTTTCTAGGGAAGAAAGTGATAAGAGCCACATGGCTTCCCATTGTCTTTCCATTTCTCCCCAAATTCTCACATAAAATTAAATTGAACCATGACAGCAAAACCAATAATCCATTCACAACATCTCTAAAAAGTTTAGGTGACAAAGTATCCCAACCAACTCTCTGTGTCTGTTACAAACCACCAATAACTACAGATACTTGTGAGACTAGTAACTGTGTGGAAGGAATACAAACCATAGAACCCTAGAGCTGACAAATCTATTGACAGGAAATGATGCTGGGCCCACTGGAGGTAAGACACCTGAATCGTAAGTGGTTTTACAAATAACAATATGAGTGTAAATGGAGTATAGAAGGTTGCAAATAGATGAAGTTGTTTGGAGCCTTGAAACTGCTAAATTAACAAAAAACAATTTTTCCGGAAAAAATTATTTTTTCAGCCCTACACTGAGTTAAAACAGATAGAAGAGAAACTATGCAAGATTGGAACAATCAGGTGACAGAAGTAAAGCTCAAAGTGTGGGAAGCCACAGCAGAGGTGACTGATCACAGAGCATTAATTGCCGTATTATAGAACTTTCCAATAGTAACAGAAGAGGGAGCTCCAGAAACATGAAACTCAACATTATTTTCTGGTATGCTCCTCCTACAGGAAAATCATATACTATAAATGTAAGTAACAGAAAGTATTATTTAAAATCAATTTCTATCGCCTGAATGTTTGTGTCCCCACAGAATTCATATGTTAAAAACTAATCACCAATGGGATATTAGGAGGTGGGGCCTTGGAAGGTTGTTAGGAGATGAGGGTGATTAGTTTACAAATCTCATGAGTGGGATTAGTGCCCTTATAAAAGAGAATGCAGAAAGCTGCCATGTCCTTCTACCATGTGAGGTAACAGTGAAAATATGGCCAGCTATGAATCAGAAACCAAGCACTCACCAGGCATGGAATCTGTTAATACCTTGGTAATGAACTTCCCAGCATCCAGAAAGGTGAGGAAGAAATTTCTGTTGTTTATAAGCCGCCCATTTTATGGTCTTTTTTCACAAAACCCTAAAGGGACCAAAACATTAACAAACAATTATCATTGTAAAAAAGTTAAGAAAAAAATACCTATGAATAACAAAAAATTGCTAGAAAGACAAATGAAAAAAAAAAAAAACTATAAAGCTCTAACAAATATGTCAACACTAGATAAAAAGAAATAAGAAAAGAAGAAACTTATGGAAAAAAAAGCAGTGATCAGAATAAGATGATTGAAGAACAGAAAGAATTATAAAATAAAGTGACAAAACTCGAAAATAACTAAATCACAATAATAAAATCAGTTTGGATGTAAAGACAAAGAGAATGGGACAAAAATTAAATGATCACAATCAAACTATGATAAGACAGATAGATAAAAAGGATAAAATTAAAAAAAAATAAATGGAGTAGAGAAAGGGTAACAGATAAAATAGAATAAAACAAATATTAAAAATTTATAACTAAATAAAAATTTCCAGAACTTTAAAAATTAGTAAATCTTACAAAATGCAGTAGAGTTGAATTATAATTTCAGAATGAATAGAACCAAAAGGCAATTAAATTTCATGCATGATCCTGCATTAAATTCTAGACCAAAACAACCAACACTGTACCCTACTTTGAAAGACATAGAGAGAAAACAGAAAAAAAAAAAAAAAAAAAAAGAAAAACAGAGAAAAAAGAGAAAGAAATATGAATCTGCATATTGAAAGAACACATCACTTCTTAGCTGGGCAAATCAACCAAGAAATGCCAATAAAATAATATATATTGCAAACTATTCTTAATGTTCTATAAATATTTAGGAAATTCTTATCTCAGAATATCAGTAAAAACTAGAGCATACTGGTTTCTTCTTCCTAAAATACAAAGTTTTTTTTTCTAAATATGTGGTTTATGGAACTGAATAGTGAATAATAATTGGTATTGGTTATTTTACAGATGCTTGAAAAAGGCAAACTCAGTTTTCTGAAAGACTAAAAATGTGATTATTTCTGCTCTGCTACTTCAGCACAAGCTTCATGACCCAAAATATGTGCCCAGCTCCACCACACACACACAAAAGAAATCTTGGTCACTGTCTTTTATTTGGGGGCTTTGCTTCTTTTCACTGAATATATACTTTTCAAAAACACAGTAAGATGGCCTCAGGGGTTCCACATTTTCCCCAAATGTTATTGGAGATGAGTGATCAACTGTAAAATCTTAACAGTAGGGTGTAATAAGGATGTGGAATTTGTTTGCTGCTTGATTTAACCTCTGGAAAAGATAGATTTAATCTAGAAAGAAATTACACAATTAAAAACTGAATAGATACTGAATTTCAGATTTTAGCTCATCAACCCTTCTTTCTAATAGAAATCTGAGACAAAAATGTTTCCAACATGACAAGACAACCAGGTTTCTGATTTTTGCTTATTTGATCTGTTTTGCTTTGCTTTTCACTCAGCTGGTAATTTTGTTTTCTTCCTAATGAAAATACACTGTTATATAAATATAGAGAGCTCATAGAATTCCCCTTAAGGTTAACATTTTTACTGATATTTACAGAATATTACCAATTTTAGGGGCCCACAGTGGCTCCGGCCGGATGTCGTGGCGCTTGCGAAGGCGAGGCCATGAGTTCAAGGCCAACCTGAGCAACCTTACAAGCTCTCATTGATTGGCAAAAACAAACAAACAAACAAACAAACAAACAAACAAAATAACAATTTTACATCCAGTTGTACCTAAAATACTCATTTGATTATAAGCACTGTGAAAAAATAAACAATTGGTTCTACGATTATCCATAGAGACAATTAATATTTTTGTGTAAACAGTATATTGTATATTTGCCACCATAGCCCCTGGCACCTGTCAATTCTGTACAGGTTACAAAAAATTAATACCTGGTACTTGACAGGTTCATTAAATATGTCAGAGGCATGTGAAGATAGACTTCTCACAATATCAAAAATATTAAATGAATGCCAGATTTTCAAATGTCTGACACACATCCATGAAGTTTCATTACACACAAGCCATGTTTGGCTGACAGCCTGCTCTTAAAAGAGTTGGTAAAGAAGCATCTGTAGCGGGAATTCAAGACAACTGCTGCCTGAAATACTCTATTTAGAGTGTGACCTTTCAGTTGTTAAGATGATTACTCTAATTCCACAGTAGATATCACAAAGAGGCACTGGGCATAAATTTAGATACCATAGGGCTCAAGGGTGAAATTCAAAGTGAGAATCAGTCCAAGAGCATAGACTAATACTGACAAGATATCTAAGACATGTAAAGCAAATCACAAACTTGCAGTAGCCTTAGTGAGAGACATTTTAAAAATATACAAAACTAAACACTTAGAATGTCAGTTAAAAATGGAAAACAAAACTGGAATTTTTCAGTATTGTAGAGTGGCACAAATCTACTTGGAGGAAGATAGAATGGAGAGGTTGTTTTTAAATATGTGCCAACAGAATCACCACAAGATTCTTGAATTCCATTATATATTCAGAAATTAATAGATCTATATTTCATGCAATAACAGCAAAGCACGTTACCATAGACTTGAAGATCAGGATTAACTTGAATGCAATGAAAGAATTATCAGTTGAAGACTTGGAAATTTTACTTTCCAAATGTCTTAGTCCATTCAGATGCTCTAACAATAAGTGAGTAGCTTATAAACAACAGAAATGTATTTGTCACAGTTTTGAAGGCTTCTAAATCCAAGAGCAAGGAGCCCACAGATTTTGTGCCCAGAGAGGGTGCTTTCTTGGTTCACAATGGCACCTCCTTGCCATGAGAAAAGCTGGTGGTGAGAATCCAAAGGGCCAATGGTGTAACTCTCTGTACAAAGCTGAAGGTCTGAGAACCTAGAGGGGCCACTGATGCAAGTCCTAAAACGTGAAGGCCCAAGAATTTGGAGTCCCGATTTTCAAGGAAGGAGAAGATGGATGTCCGAGTTCCAGAAGAGAAGAAAATTCACCATCCCTCTTTCATTTTGTTCTAAGTGCTCCATGGGCTGGAAGATGCCCATCTACATAGGTGAGGGTAGACGATCTTTACTCAGTTTACTGCTTCAAATGCTAATTCCTTCCCCAGAGACCCTCACAGACACACACAGAAATTGTTTTACCAGCTATCCAGGTATCCCTAAACCCAGTCCTGTCAACATATAAAATTATTCATTACACCTATAGTTGAAAGAGTTCTTGTCAATAAATTCCTTTTTTTTTAAAAAAAAATAAAGAAGAGTAAACAAACTTTTGAAGTCATTGTTATCTAAAATAGCCTGATAATTTAAATCTGAGCATTCCTCCCAAAATAGTTTAAAATTGGGGCATTCACTTTAATGCTGAAGATATGAAAGAATGTTATGTCTTCAAACAACTGTAGACCATGTTGAAATATACAGTTAAGGAAGTATATTTTTCTAAAGGTCTCATATACGTGAATGCCCACATAAATAAATGTCAATAACCTTTCTTTACTGTCGTGGTTTTAAACACTTTATTGTGTATCAGAATCACTTGAAGTTATTTTGTTAAATGTAGATCATTTGTTCCCACTTTCAATGTTCTGTAGATATTTTCCTTTTTTTCCTGCATGAATTTGCATTTACCAACACACCAAGAGAATCATGCAAGTCATTAAACAGCCACAATTTAAAATATATTATTATAGAGGGATGATACAATAGACTGATTGAGGAGGTTGCTATCAGCATAGCATAATTTTAGGTTGGTAAGTTTATATATAAGAAAAGATATCAATTATTTAGATGCTAAAAGTCATCCTATGAAATGTATTTATTTGTCCAAGTGTTTAAACTTTTCCAGAAGTTTTAAACTTTAAATAATGCTAATATAAACATGATTTAAAGTTTAAATAAACTTTTCAAGGCTATCATAGAGAAACATTTGACAGCAAGGCAAGCATTTCTGAGTCAAAAGTACCACTGAAAAGAGCAATGGAAAGGTGGGCATGGTGGCTCACACCTGTAATCCCAGAACTTTGGGAGGCCAAGGCAGGAAGATCACTTGAGGTGAGGAGTTCAAGACCAGTCTGGCTAACATGGAGAAACCGTATCTCTACCAAAAATACAAAATTAACTGAGCGTGGTGTCGCATGCCTGTAATACAGCTACTCTGGAGGGTGAGGCAGGAGAATCACTTGACCATGAAAGGTAGAGGTTGTAGTGAATTGAGATCATGACTTCACTCCAGCCTGGGTGACAAAGCAAGACTATGTCTCAAAAAAAAAAAAAAAAAAAAAAATGGGATGGAGGCAGCAAACCACATTGCCATGTATGTACCTATGCAACAATCCTGCATGTTCTTTACATGTACCCAAGAACCAAAAATGCCATTTAAAAAAAAAAATACACACACACACACACACACACATATACACATACATACATATATATATATACACACACACACACACATATATATATTCAAATCTGTGACTGAAGTTTATTTTTGTCATTGTTGAATAAGTCTTTCATCTTTAAATAAAGAATTTTCTCTATAATTAGTTGAATTAAATTGGTAATAGGCAAAAACTAAAATGCAGTGGAGACAAGTCTTTGGAAATAAGAACCAATGATTTGCATTTAACAAAAGAACTGTAAATCAGTTCATGATTTTTAGACTCAGATGAAGTTCCTCATTGCAAAGTGTGAGATGTGGTTTCTTCAGTTACTTCCAAGGAATCAGGTAGTGCAATCTAGAAGCTTGCAAGTTGATTGGCATGAGTTAAACATCGATTATTGAGCATAAGACACATGAGAACAACAGGTAAATTTCCTTTACATCAACTTCTCTAAAGATTTCCAGGGAGATGAAGAAACTGGCCATTCTTGCTCAAGTTGTGTCCTGCTTGTTAATATACATTCTTAGTTTTCAATCCTCCCTTGCCTTATTCAGTCCTATTTCAACAGAATTAAACATCTCTACTAAAGGGCACAGCATATTTTTGCCACAAGTTCTGCTTTCTTGAGAACTTTGCCTAAAACACTGCTTTGACTGAAGTTGTGACTAACTTCCAGATGACTGAATCAGCCAATGTGTGATAACATAGCAGAAAAAAGGGGAGTGTAACCTGATGGGAGGCAACAGGATTTTCTGGAACTCAGGTTCTTGGCCTTTCCAAACCCAAGAAATGGGGAAGGGGGCCTCGGTGTCAGGGTGAGTGTTACAGCGCAATTAGAACTCATGGACCGAAGAGTGTGCCTTATCACAGCTTATTAGGCAAAGCAAAAGGAGAGCTTCCAAGAAGTGAAAGGGGACCTGGAGCTGGTGCCGCTGCAGTCTTGGGCAGCTGGGTTATTCCCTCCGCTTTCTTTTTCTCCTCTAGTGAGTGGGGTTTTTTTTTGGATGGAGTTTCGCTGTTGTTACCCAGACTGGAGTGGTGCAATGGCCCAATCTTGGCTCACCGCAACCTCCACCTTCTGGGTTCAAGCAATTCTCCTGCCTCAGCCTCCCGAGTAGCTGGAACTACATGCGTGCACCACCATGCCCAGCTAATTTTTGTACTTTTAGTACAGACAGGGTTTCACGTTGTTGACCAGGATGGTCTCGATCTCTTGACCTCATGATCCACCCGCCTCGGCCTCCCAAAGTGCTGGGATTACAGGTGTGAGCCACCACCTCCGGCTGAGTGGGATATTTTTTAAACCTTCTCTGGATCTGTTGATCTTTGAATCCTTTACTGGATCGGTTACTGTTTCAAAAGCCTGAGTCATTAAGGATCCACCTTCAGGGCAATAGGCGAGAAAAATCTCTGCATTGGAAACCAAGCCCCTAGCCAAGCCTGGACGTTCCCCTAGGGGCCAGAGGCAGGAAAATCCCTGCACTTGAAATAAAGCCCCTAGCCGTAACACAGTTTCTCAGGAGGAGTAAATACCCTGATCCCATTCTCCTCCTCTCCTTATCTCCTGGCCATGCCCTCTATTGAAAACAATCAGTAAACAAGGGCAAGGAGGCTTCTCAGGTCACAAAGTAGGGTGGAGAATGGAGAAGCATAAAGCTCAATGGGCAAGTTGGAAACAGCAAGTCAGAAGGTCTGGAGATGGCCCTTTAACTATACTGTGCCTTGGTTTTCTCATGCTTAAAACAGAAAAAAATATTTGAATAATTACACAGCCTTGCATCAAAAAGTATTCAAATCACAAGTTTGTTTTAAGAATTAAGAGTCATTGAGTCAGGACAGAATCAATACAAGAGCATCTGGCACATGAAAGGCACTTAGTAAATACTACTCATTATTATCATAATTAACCATTATTATCTTTAATAAAATGGATGTTTTAGATTTTGAAGAGGTGCCAGGAGCATTAGGATTATTTAAATTATTTTCACTTTGTTTAGAAAAAAATATGTTTTTAGGGCAATAAAAATTTAGCAATTTGCATTTTTGGTTCCGTTTGTATGTTTGCTTGTATGTTCAAATATTAAATTGTTCAATATATTCAAACATTTTTTTCAAAATAAATTTTACAGAATTTACCAACTCTTTCAAGATCTCCGTATCAAGCATTTTGCTAACCACATCGTTATGTACTGTTTTTCCTTAATTACAGGTATTTTAATAATCAATGGTAATGCAAGAAGAGCACAGTAAAATAATTTCATATTGAGGTATTTTAAGCAGGTGTAGTTTGGAGTGCTCTAACATATTTTCCTATCTAACTATTTATTTTGTAAACTACATGGTATACATTAAGTTGTAATTAGCAGAAAATTATTTTAATACTTAAAGGAAGTAAAAAAATGTAATAAGACTTGATGAAAAAGTTCATACACTGGGAAGCAATAAAGAGTAGAAAATATTTGTTCATAAAGTATTAATAATAAATGCTTATATAAATGAAACGAGAGTAAATGATAAGCATTTATTACTTATTTTAATAAATAATTATTTATTTAACTACATTAATTACTTAATAGTAAGTTTTGTGTTTAAAATATATATGTAACATCTATCATTTTGTAGATCATAGGTGTGGCTCTACGAAGCCTTAAAATATGGATTGTATTTCCTGCATGTTCAATTTTTCATTGTGTACCCTAAAAAGAAAAGGAGTATTAAAGGTGTCACTCAGGTGAGGGGCATAATAGTTATGTACACATGGAATTAATAGAGAAAAAAACGTTTTTCAAGAGCATCGGTGGAAGAATAATTGAGAAAGCTGTGGACTCTCGGAGACTCCTGGAAATTTTGATTGTCTTGTAACATAGTATTTAGAAAATAGTCTTTTACATTAATAAATTTTAGGTAAGACATTTTATTCTGAGGTAAATCCTCAATAAGCATTTCTATTTTCGATAAAGTTACTTTTATGTAGTTTGTTATTTTTAGGAAAATTTTGAACTTGTTTTTTTAAGTTTCTGAAGAACTAAAATACTGTAAGCATTTTTAGATGTTATGTTTTATTAACTACTCACAATTTATTCTCATAATACAAATAATAAGATTTTTAAAAGACCTCTCCTACCTGCCTCCTAGCTTACTTTTGTAAGCTTAAAAATTAGTATTATACTATATAACATTTTGATAAATAACTTTCAACTCCTATTTTTCTGTTAATTTTTAAGACAATAAATTCATTGGTAAAATGTGTGTTTTATTTATATTTCTCCTAACAGTAAATATTTTCATTTATTCAATCAAATTCATCAGTATTTTGATTTTTTTAAAACTTGATAATAGATCTTGAAGTCATTTCATTGTTAATGAATCCACATTAATGATTTTATCTCTGGAAAACAGAAATATATTTTCAGAGAGAGACATTAACAAAGTTATTTTTAAATAACAAGAAGTAGAACATTCTTAGATATTCCCAGTAATCATATCACTCCATTTAACTTAGAAAAATAACCTTTTCCCAAGGTAATGAATGTTGCCTTCTTCGATGATTTTAAATACATTATTAAGATAGAGCTTTCCTAGCTGGGACTATGCATGGTGACACTAAATATGTAAATATCATAAGCACTTTAAATCAGATTATTTAGGAATCTTAGTGAATGCTATATGATTAAATGGAGAACAGTGAGGATTTAGAGAACTCGATTAAGTACATTTATATTTTTTAAAACGTGTTTTTCTTAATTTGTTTTTGGCTTAGAAATTATCTATGGTTCTTACCAATTACTCCCTTGAAACTGAAACTCGATTTTATGAGCTAGAAACGGAAAGAATTTGATATAAAACATGTTGGCATAGTTTTTTATTTATGACAACACGTACATTGCCTTTTATCTAAATTTAAAACATGACCAAGAAACACAGTATTTAAAAATAATGGAGCTGGATATGGTGGCTTATGCCTGTAATCCCAGCACTTTGAGAGACTGAGGCAGGAGATCACATGATCTGGAGGTCAAGGCTGCAGCGAGGTGTCTTTGGGCCACTGCACTCCACTCTGGGTAACAGAGTGAGACCCTGTCTCAAAGAAAACAAAGAAAAAAAAAAAAGAATCGACTAAACAAATGATACTTAAACTATTTACACGTGGCATTGACCATCCAGTTTTTTAACAGTATCATCTTATACAGTATCAAAATATTTTATGAATTCGTGTTTCTGAAACATCAAATTATATAAAATAAGTGATCAGATAGGTTTTTTATTATCTCCAAATTCATTATTATAGTAAATAAAAATTGTTTAGTACCTACTTAGTATCATGTTAGCTTCTACTTAGTGTGTTAGGACTGTTTTTTTTTTTTGAGACGGAGTTTCGCTCTTGTTACCAGGCTGGTGTGCAATGGCGCGAACTCAGCTCATTGCAACCTCCGCCTCCTGGGTTCAGGCAATTCTCCTGCCTCAGCCTCCTGAGTATCTGGGATTACAGGCACGTGCCACCGTGCCCAGCTAATTTTTTGTATTTTTAGTAGAGACGGGGTTTCACCATGTTGACCAGGATGGTCTCGATCTTTTGACCTCGTGATCCACCCGCCTCGGCCTCCCAAAGTGCTGGGATTACAGGCATGAGCCACCGCGCCTGGCCAGTTTTAAAACAAACACACACATACACACAACTGCATACACACACAAAAATCTAAGGCAATGTAGAAAATAAACTTAGACTTCACAAAGCACTATGATGAAGGGCAAAACAAACAAGAAGAACTGCCGTATTTTATATTTGACACAAAGTTAATTTTGGTGAATGTAGTCTGGAAAGAATATTGAAAATACTATTTTAAAGAAAATTAAAAGCAATATTTCTGGCAAAAAATATGATACAATATTTGTAAATGTTTTATCCTATAATAGTTCCTTTTGGACAATTAGTCTTGTATAGCATTTTCTTTCCTATAATTATTGAGTTATATTAAGGGTGTATCATTTTTTCATTGTTGGAAATTTATTTTGTAAGTCTAAAATGTGGTTTTTCTAACATACTGTGTTATGTATTGAATGACTGCCTTGCTTTGAAAAGCTTTATGTGAAAAGCATTTGGGTCTTTGATAAAAGAAGTCAGTGTGGTGTAACAAAGAACTGAGATTGAGTTTGACAGGAAATGGAAGAAAAGTAACACCCTGAGAGGCTAGTCAAAGAAAATGGCCAACCAAATACAGCAAGCTAGATATTAATCTAAGGTGTAATTCAGAAATCCATTCAGAAACAGGGACATGACTTGATGTCATGGGAGAAAGTCTCAGAATATTCTGGTAGCAAACCAAATATTTAGGTGGCAAGCACAGGAGGCAAACTGGAAACCAATATAATTTCATGACAAATACACACACATGAAAATCTGCAGGCTTGTTCAACTCTCCTGGAAGGAGGCATAATGATATCTCCTGGTAGATTCAAGATACCAGTCCGGGATCAAAACTTGAGATCTACAGTATTAAAAAGGAGCAATTGGTAACATAGTAATGTTAAATAAGTTGGTAATTGCAAAGGACCAAAGCAGAAGTCTCATCTGTAATTGAACTAATGAAAGAATACAGTTCCCAGATCTGGTTTACAATGATGGGGAAGCAAAGGGGAAACATAGTGGTCTGGACTCTTTAGGATTAGGTGTGATGAGCCTGATTTAACATTAAAACGCTTGAAACTTGTCAGTTAACTTAGGTAACTTCCAACTTTAGCCACATATTTCTCAGGATGTGGAGACTAATTTAATAGGTATTATGGTAAGTTTGGGAAGTTTTACAAGTACTCAAATGACCTCCTTTTCCCTAGAATCCTCTATTTCTTTCAGCCAACCACCTCCATGTTTATTGTCTTGCATATCCTACTAAACATAACACTTGTAATACTTTTAAGCAAATGCGACAAACTTCCTTTCATTGTAATCTTTCCTTTGCAATAGCCCAGAGGAAAAATATCATTTGCATTAATTTACAATCCTTCCTTTAGATAATTCTAAATGAATGTTTTTCCATTTTTCCACCAAGCTGTTATGCAGTGAGGAAAATGACAATCCAATTATAAAGAAAAGTGTCCCTATATATCCATATTAGGTGGTGGATGTTACCTGCTTCAACATAAATTTCTCCTCATTAGTTCTTCCATTCCCTACAACAGTAATTCTGAACTTCTAAGTTTCTTGTTTGTGACAGTCATTAGCATTGTTAGTAAAGTATTTCTCATTTTCTCCTGCTCTTGACACAGAATAGGATTGACTCCCGAGTGGAACTAGATAACCATTCTGGTCAGCAAAGTCTGAATAAAGTGTTATTTCTGGGTCAGCGGTTTTACTGGTGATCTGAGAGCATTCAGATATCTCTCTCTGCACACAGGAATGAACAGCATTCCAGATGGTGCAGCTACATCAGCCTTGATGCCCAGTTTTACACAGTGAATGGACTTCTCACCTGGCTACATACTATATGCTCAAACAAGAATGAACATATAGCATTAATGACACACATAACTGCTATTTACAGACAATGAGATTTGTGCTTTGTTCTTTTTATGATTGAATATACTTGCCCAGACTATCTGCTTACATGGAGTTTAATAGAAAAATTAGAAACTGTCATGTTAAGAAACCCAACCCAACCCTTGTTTGTCTCCGAAACATCCTAACAGGTATCTTCCATTCTGTGTGAACTTAATTTCACCTGCACTCCAGATTTTACTTACTCAATTCCTATGGCATCCTCATTTTATCATCTTCTATCTTGTCTATGTAACCTACCCCTTCTGTTATATTGAGATGAATAAAAGTTTATCTCTGGAACTCTGTTCTGTTTCATCCTTCTATTGGTTTATCTTTGCACCAATCTCACAATTGTTTCAATTACTCTATATTTGTGACAAGTCTTTTAGAATAGTAGTATGGTTAAGCAAATTTTCAATCTTAGGGTTCTTTTTCAAGTTTTGTTTTGTTTTGTTTCTGTTTTGTTTTGCTATTTTTAACCCTGGGTATTTTCATACATATTTTCAAACCAAAATGTTAATTTTGATAAATATTATTATTGTGGGTGTTGACTACAGTTTAATTTAAAATAAGCATTTTTACATCATTGTGTTTTCCACTATATGAATGTGATACATACTTATGCTTGCTTTGCTCCTCTTTAATTTCTCTCATCAATGTTGTATAATTTTCATTTAGTGACCTTTCATTTATTTTGGTTGTTTGCTATAGCTTCAGTGTTTTTTGTATGATTGTAAGTTGTATTATTTTTTTTTTATATTTGTTTGTTTCCAAATATAGCTCAATCATCTTTTGTGGTTATGAGTATAAATGTTTTTTAAATATTGTATGAGATTTATTATGTCTTCTCCTATCTGTGTATATAGCTTTTTGATGCTACTGTAATAGTAATTTTTTTAGATTTAAATTGATACAGAAAATACAACTGTCCAGGCTCAATGGTTCATGTCTGTTATCCCAACATTTTTGGAGGCTGAGGCAAGAGGATTACTTGAGCCTAGGAGTTTGAGACCAGTGGGGGCAACATGGAAAAACCCTGCTTCTACAAAAAATAACAAATAAAACAATAGGTGGATTTGGAAGCACATGTCTGTAGTCCTGGATACTTGAGAGGCTGAGGTGGGAGGATCCCTTCAGCCCAGGAGGTCGAGGCTGTGGGGTGCTGTGATTGTACCACTGAACTCCAGCCTGGGTGACAGAGCAAAGTCCTGCTTCCAAAGGAAAAGGAAGTACATCTAATTTTACATGTTGGCCAATTGTACACCAAACTGCTAAACTTACACAACATGTTTTTTTGAGACTCGTTAATAAAACTTTAATTGGAATACTTTCCATTCATATTTAATATAATCACTGATAATTCAGTACCTATCATCATACTCTCCTTCTATCTGATTCACCTATTCTGTGAATATGTATCTCTAACCTTTTGCTTTCTCTTGGATTGATGGAAGGTTGTTAATACATTTATCCCTTTAGCTATTTTTGAAATTGTATTCTTCTTGTAGCATTACCATAAACTTTTACACATGCATCCACAATGATTTAGAACTCTTTTGCTCCACATATATCTAACTTCACTTTTGTGCTATGATTTTGACTCGTATTTTAATGGAAAATATATTTTAAATATAAATAGATACAACTATTTTGCATAAATAATAATTTATATTTGCTAACATTTAGACTTTCTGCTTATCTTTTTTTTTCCTATGTGTTCATGTAGGACAAATATGATAAAAAGTGTGAATTTCTCACTTTAGAGTTTTTATTTCTTTCATAATTATTTATTATAGTGTTCCTGGAACTGAGTTATCTCAGTTTTCCTTGTGTCAGCAAAGGAAAATAAAAAATATTTTTATTTTGCTGTATTTTAAATGTAAGTCCATCTAAAGTAGTGAGTTGGCAATTGTTTTTACAGCACATTGAAGATATAATTTTCATTATTTTATGGTTTCTATTATTTCATTTGGGTAGTCAGCCATCACTCTTATTTGTACCTTTGAATTTATCTATTATTCTTAAAATAATCAGTGTGGCTTTAAGTATTCATACCTTTGAATTCTTTCCCATGTCTTTTTATAATATTTTTGTGTTTCTTCATATTTTTCCTATGCTCAAATTAAAAGGTGTTTTATACTGATGTATCTTCTCAGCTACCAATCTATTCTTCTGCTCTAATTTGTTATTGAAACCCCATGTTACATTAAATATCATTATATTTCTTGATTGAAAGTTTATGTGATATTAAAAACAGAGTCTAAACTTATGGTACAGTTCTCTGCCATTTTATCTTTCTTCTCCTCCTTTGTATGTTTTCCCATTTCCCACAGTTATTTTCTGAGAACTTTAGGATCTGAATAACCTGTGCATTACATTTTATTGTCTACTTTTTTCTCCTTGGTTGGTTCACTTGATTCTTTTCAGCTAAAATTAACAGCTAATTAGCATAGCTGTTAATTTTAATTGATAGCTGAACATTTTACATAAAATATTGTAGAGGCTCTGAATAATGTTTTATGTTAGGTCTTTAAAGAGAGATCATTCTTTTCTGAGGTAAATCAATATTTGAATTAATATAATGTAGGTTTGGAACATATCTAAGGCTATTTTGCAGTCAAAATGCAATTTGCAGCTATTTTGTAAGTCAAGTCATCTGATTTGCAACTTACTCCTAAAATATAACCCTCCAGGTAGTTCCAAAAGATTAGGTGTTTAACATTTTCCATCTACTCTGGCATGTTCTGAACACTAGTGCCTGTCTCTTTAATACAAAAACAATAAAAGTAGCCCAAGGTGTGATATTCTTCCTGGGGCAGACCATAGACTCCTCAAAAGTGGAGTGTGAGTGATGAGAAAGCTGAGGAGCACATTTCTATATTATTATATTAGTTCTAATAGTTTTTTAATGAAGTGTTCATAATTTTTGCTATATAAGATCATGTTGTCAGAATATGAACACTTTGCTTATTTCTTTCCTCTTTGAATGCCTTTTATTTCTTTCTTTTGTCTAATTTTTCTGCCTGTGATATTCGGTGCTATATTGAATAGAAGTGCTGACAGTGGTTATCCTTGTCTTATTTCTCTTTTTAGAGGTAAAGCTGTCACCGTTTTACCATAGAGTATGATATTAGCTGTGGTTTGACATGCATAGTCTCCTTCTGTGCCTAATATTTGAGAGGTTTTACCATGGAAGGATGTTGCAATTTGTCAAATGATTTTCCAAAATTTATAAAGATGACCATATGCTTTTTGATTTTCATTCTGTTAATCTGATGTATGACATATATAGATTTGTATGTGTTAAAACATCTCGCATGCCATGGATATATCCCAATTATTAGTGCTGAATTATCTTTTAAATATGCTGTTAAATTCCATTTGCTACTATTTTGTTGAGGATTTTAAATCTATGGTCATTAGAAAAATTGGCATCTTTTTTTTTTTTTAATTTACAGTGTCTTTGTATGGCTTTTGTGTCAGGATAAAAAAGTAAAACTTTAGAATGAATGAAGTAGTATTATGACAACATTTTAAAAGGTTTTGAAAATAATTTTGTATTTGATTTTGAAAAAATATATAATGGCTAAGTTGTTGGAAGTATTTCACTAATCAATTACGTTCAATGCAATATTTATAATTTTTTAACTTATATTTTGATTATTTTTATGCATTTCACCTTCATGCTTAGAAAGAAACTTTGGTGTCCTTTGCGTTGTTTACTTCTTTTACCAAAGTCTCTAAAATCTGATATTATTTCTCCACTTATTTGTGTCTATTATGTCAACAGAGCTATTTACTAAATTTGCTTTTCCGACACTGAATTGTAAAGAACAAAGAAAATATAGTATTACTATTTTTAATATCCCCATCCTACTGTAGCAAAGATTTTAGAATAATATCACCTGTTGTTTTAACTGTGTTTAGCCAGTCTATTACAACTCTGCCAAGCGTAATTTGGTGCTTTTTATCTAAATGATACATTTTTAACTTTTTATTTTTTCTTTTTTTTTGAGACGGAGTTTCACTCTTGTTACCAGGCTGGAGTGCAATGGCGGGATCTCGGCTCACCGCAACCTCCGCTTCCTGGGTTCAGGCAATTATCCTGCCTCAGCCTCCTGAGTAGCTGGGACTACAGGCACATGCCACCGTGCCCAGCTAATTTTTTGTATTTTTAGTAGAGACGGGGTTTCACCATGTTGACCAGGATGGTCTCGATCTCTTGACCTCGTGATCCACCCGCCTCGGCCTCCCAAAGTGCTGGGATTACAGGCGTGAGCCACCGCGCCCGGCCTTACATTTTTAACTTTTATTTCCACAGAGAAATAAAAACCAGGCATCCCATATTGAATTGCTGAAATAGTGAGAATTATTTTGTAATTTTTCAATATTGAAATATTTATTCTATAAAAGTTTAATAATATGTTATAATTGCTCCTTTCTCTCATTCTCTCTCTCTCTCTCTCTCTCTCTCTCTCTCTCTCTCTCTCTCTCTCTCTCTCTCTCTCTCTCTCCCTGTCTCTCTCTCCTTAGCTCTAGTCATGCATTACTTCACAGTGGTGACACATTCTGAGAAATGCATTGTTAGGTGAATTTCTCACTGTGCAGGCATCACCTATGATGATGGTATAGCCTAGCTGGTATAGTCCACTACACAACTAAGATCCATGTTATGGACTATTGCTCCTAAACTACAAGACTATGTAGCATGTTACTGTACTAAATTCAGTAAATTGTGAAACAATTGTAAGCATGTGTGAATCCAAGCATATCTAAATATTGAAAAGTAAAATATGATATAAAAGATAAAAAATAGTACACTTATATGGGAACTTATCACTAATGGAGCTTTCAGTACAGACGGTTGCTCTGGATGTCAGTAGGAGGTGAGTGAGTGTGGAGTTCTAGGACATTACTGTAAGTATATAAGCATAGTAAACTTAGGCTACACTAGATTTTAGAAAAAATATTTTTGTCTTCAGCAATAAATTAACCTTTACTTACTGTGACATCTTACTTTATAAACTTTTAAATTTTGTTTGAACTTTTCTTTTATTTTTTGAGAAAGAGTCTTGCTCCATCACACAGGCTGGAATGCAGTGGTGCATCTGAGCTCACTGAAACCTCTGCCTCCTGGGTTCAAGCGATTCTCCTACCTCAGCCTCCTGAGTAGCTGGGCTTACAGGTGCCTGCCATCATGCCCAGCTAATTTTTTGTAATTTTAGTATAGACAGGGTTTCACCATGTTGGTCAGGCTTGTCTTGAACTCCTGACCTCCGGTGATATGCCCACCTGATCCTCTCAAAGTGCTGGGGATTACAGGTGTGTGCCACTGCGCTCAGCTTATTTTAACTTTTTAACTCTTATAATAACACAGTTTAAAATACCACACATTGTACAGCTGTATAAAAACATTTTTATATCCTTATTCTATAAGCTATTTTTCTATGTGTTAATTTTTTAAGAGGTATTTATTTTGTAAACTTTTCGGTTAAAAGCTAAGACACAAACACACACATTAACTGAAGCGTATACAGAATTAGAACTATCAATATCACTGCCTTGCACCTCTCCATCTTGTTCTACTGAAAAGTCTTCAGGAGCAATAATACGTATGGCTTTGTCATCACCTACGATAACAATGCCTTCTTCTGGAATACCTCCTGAAGGACCTACCTGAGGCTGTTTTAGAGTTAACAATTTTATTTTATAAGTAGAGTTAATACACTATAAAATAACTTTGGAAGCATGGCAATAGCAAATACATAAACCAGTGACATCTTTGTTTATTATGATGATAAAGTAGTATGTACTATACATAACTGTATTGTTAGACCTTTACACACTAAGTTTGCTTGGAACAGCATCACCACAAACACATGAGAAATGTGTTGTGCTATGATGTTATGACAGCTACCACATCACCAGGAGGTAGGGAATCATTTTAGCTCCATTATAATCTTGTAAGACCACTGTCCCATTTATGTGGTCTTTCATTGACAAAAACATTGTTATTCAGAGCATGACCAAGTATCTGTCTTTGTATGTGTAGTATATGACAGTTCCTTATAAAGCAGTAGCACCATTATCTTTTTCTAATACAATTAACAATCATCCCAAAATGTAATGTAATACACAGTTCATATTCAAATGTCTCAAATCGTATTTTCTAGCTATTTTGTTTTACAACTCCAATCAAATCAAGCCTTTTTTGTTACAATTTTTGCTACATTTTAGTGCCAATTTTTATCACTTATAACATTGAACGATGTACCAAACTATTGTTGATAATGTTTCAAAACACTGATTTTTGAGAAAACTAAGTCAGTTTTCACGTAGAAAGTAATAGGTCCTGGATCTGTTTGATTGTGTTCCTATGCTACTTCATGTGTTCTTCTGCCCCTGAAAAATCTAAGTTAAGTCTAGAGACTCGGCTACATTCCAGCTAAATTGTCTGGTAAGAACTCTTCCTAAGTGAAGATGTCTACTTCATACCATGTTATCTCAGGAGTCACTAAACGATCTTTTGTCTCACCCTCAGAGATTATTTTTCTATCACTTGGTGAGTGACTACTAGCTCTACCCATTGTAAATGTCTATTATTCATTTTTAATTGCTAATTAATACATCAGTTCATAATTTGAAAACATAAAATGACTTATTTCTTAATACTTTTTCTACTGTTAATTTTTAGCTTCATAGATGAGCCTCACCTTAATTTATGACTACACTGAGGGCTGTAAAATGATGATTTCTATGTTTTCCTGCTGTATTTATTAGCAGCTATTACTCTGTAAATTATGTCGCTATGGATTCATGAACTTCTTTATTTCTACATGTTAATCACGTAATACTCTCTTGATACTAAAAATATCCCAAATGTGTACTGTGAGAACCGCTCTAAACTTGCCCCTGTGAACTTTAACGTTACTGTTACTTTGTTTTGTTTATTGTTTACATCCTGGAAGAATAAGAGATCCAGATTAATGCTATTCTTTTTCTGCTCAGACTTTGCATCAGCCATTTCTCCAGAGGTATGTGATTCTTCTTAGTAGGTATTGACATTTAAATACACATGAAGTTGAAACACATAATTTTTTTTTTTTTTTTTTTTTTTGATGGAGTCTCACTTTGCTGCCAGGCTGGAGGGCAGTGGTGCCATCTCGGCTCACTGCAATCTCCACCTTCCAAGTTCAAGCTGAAACTCTTGCCTCAACCCCACAAGTGGCTGGGATTACAGGAGCATGCCACCACACCCAGTTGATTGTTGTATTTGTAGTAGAGACAGGGTTTCACCATGTTGATCTCAATCTCATGACCTGGTGATTCACCTGCTCCGGCCTCTCAGGGTGCTGGAATTACAGATGTAAGCCATGGCACCCAGCCTAAACACATGCTATTTAAAGACAGAGTATCTAAACACAATGATCTGGGTGCTGGCTCTATAATCATTGCTAAAGTGTCACTGCTTTTAGGTATGATTTTATGTTAACGTGCAATTCAAATTACAGGACTTTGTCCTAAATAAAAATAATTACTTTTATTTTATATTTGTCTCTACATTCTTTAAGAACAATGAAAATAGCGAGTCCTACTTACACTAATATATTACATATACATTCTAGAATATAAATGTTTATTTTCATATAAGGAAATACATATAAATTTGTGTTTCTACATATAATAGTTTAAATATTGCAATATGAATATCACTAGTATAAGTAAACCTGACAAATACAATATATTTTTATGTTTTATTTCTTTTCTAAAAGAAAAACATATGAAGAACGTAAAGTCAAAACGCTTTGTTCCAAGTTACTTGAAAAAACTCTTTCCTCTATAAATTAGTCAGTGTTCTTTAGAGGGACAGAATAAACAGGATAGATGCATATATGAAGGGGAGTTTATTAAGAAGTATTGGCTCACATGATCACAAGGTGATCTTCCACATAGACCATCTGCAAGCTGAAGAGCAGGGAAGGCATTCTGAGTCCCAAAACCTCAAGAGTAGGGAAGCCGACAGTGCAGCCTTCTGTCTGTGGTCGAAGGCTGGAGACTCCCTGGCAAACCGCTGGTGTAATTCCAAGAGTCCAAAACCTGAAGAACTCTGAGTCTGATGTTTGAGGGCAGGAAGCATCCAGCACAGTAGAAAGGTGAAGGCTGGAAGACTCAGCATGTCTGATTTTTTCACCTTCTTCTGACTGCTTTATTCCAGCTGTGCTGGCAGCTAATTAGATGGTGACCACCCAGAGTGAGGGTGAGTCTGCTTCTCCCGGTCCACTAACTCAACTGCCAATCTCCTTTGGCAACACCTTCCCAGCATATCCAGAATCAATACTTTGCATCCTTCAATCCAATCAAGTTGACACTTAATATTAACCCTCACACTCTATGTGTTTGAATTCTGAAATTTGACATGTATTTTAGTTTATTTGTTTTCTTCTTCAATACAATTTTAATTTCCCCTGTGAATGCAATTTTATATTTTAATATGTACAATGTATCCATATGTGTATCTATCTATCTCTAATAATGGAATTTTAAGATAAAATTTTAATGCCCTTATTATGTCTTCACTCTAAAACTATTCAATCATGTTCTCATGCCACAGTTAGGCTGTGTCCAGGTGTTACAAATAAAACTGTAATCAGTAACTTTGAACATGTGCTGTTTCCTATTTGTGGAAATGTTTCCCATTTGTGGAAATGTTTCCCTATAGATTGTTGGTTTGGAGGATACACACATATATAATTTTTTCAGATGGTTTCCGTTTTCACTTCACAGGCTTTATACTGTTTTGGACTCTGACTGACAATAGTTAAGAGTTCCTTTCCCCAGACTTATCATCAGAGTGTGTTGTGAGTTTTCAGTTGTTGCCAAAATGACATGTTAATAATGGCATCTCAGGGTCATTTAATCAATGTCCAATGTAGTGAAAGAGGATGTGATGCTTCAGATAGTAAGTTATAGATTCAGAATAAAACCCATATATTCTTTTTCATTTTTGTTTGGTGGTGGATTCTCTGATTAACTTCTCAAATAAAATGTACCTTATCCCAATTAATACAACTCTGAGATGGGACAGAACTACCAAGCAAGTCGTTTTAAGTTCTTAGAGGAGATTCATACAATTTCTGAGCTGTTACACTGTATAAAGAGTATCTTCTGTGCAATTCCTATAAAAACCTGTATACTTAAAACTGATGAATTATGACCAGACAAAACATCAATTGGATCAGGCAGCCTTTGTGTTAGGTAGTTAGACCATAGCTCCATCACTTAATGGCATGCATTAACGTTGGAGGATAAGATATAAAAGATTCCATTAATGTTTACTTATTCAGTAAGAATGGCAGCTCTAGGCCAAGTGTGGTGGCTAATGCCAGTAATCTCAGCACTCTGAGAGGCCAACGTGGGTGGATCATCTGAGGTCAGGAGTTTGAGACCAGCCTGTCCAACATGGCAAAAATTTGTCTCTACTAAAAATACAAAAATTAGCTGGGTGTGGTGGTGAGTGCTTGTTATTCCAGCTACTCAGGAGGCTGAGGCAGGAGAATCATTTGAACCTGGGAGGCGGAGGTTGCAGTGAGCTGAGATGGCACCACTGTAATCCAGCCTGGGCTACAAGAGCAAAAGTCCATCAAAAATAAAAAAAAAAAGAATGGAAGCTCTAAACAATGACATTATATTCAAAATAAAATTATTATATAGAATTAGAAATAATACAAATATGAATTCTCTGCTACTTACATCATCTGCAGACAGTCAAGCATTGAGTAATAAAGATATGATTAGATCTCATTTGTTTTTAATTCCAATCTTTTTTCGCATAATTACAATTGTGGGCAAATATGCTGGCAAATTCAGAATGACAAGATGTTGATCTTTCCTTTTAACTTTCCCATGGAATAGAAAATAAAGTATAAATGACTCCCAATTTTGTCCTTTCAGTAAAAGACTTAAAGAAGCACTAAAATAGCCAAGGCACTAATAAGAAATTATATCATTGAATAATTCTTCATGATTATAAAGCAAAATCGAGCAGTACAGTAATTTTCTATGCCCAAGAGGCATTGGCATCATCAATCTCCAATCAGGCACTAGGGGGCAGTAGCGCTCCTCTTATTCTGTGTTGTCCTATGGTTTTTTTGAGTATTTCTGGCTTTTCAGGGTTTTTCTACGTTGATAGCTAGATGTTGTATACTACAATAAAGGGTTTTTTTTTTTTTAAAAATGTCTTTCTCTGCTAGGGATGATTTTTACATAATTCTGGTGTAATAAAATAATACAACATATCATTTCAATAGTTTTACCAAAAGCATTTTACTACAGCACAAATACAGGAATTGTTTCTTTTTCTAAGTAATCTAAAAACAAACGATAAAAATGTTCCATGCATATCGGAGAAAAAAGAGAAAACTCCAAAAATATATCACAAAACGAAGGCATCAGATCATGAACTAAAGAAATTTAATTAGATAGTAATAAAACTATAAGATTGTTAGAACATACGATTTAATTATATAACAAAGATGATGGTACTAGTTAATACTTAGCAATAAGTCATTGAAATTCAGAAACTGTATTATACATTTTAGTTCTGTTTGGCAAATAATGAGTAATATACTTGCCCAATTTTAAATAAATTTAATTTATAAAGAAATATATAAACTGTTTTAAAAGTACAATATTTTATTTAATATTCATGCTAATTATTAAGTAGAAAACCAGAGTTATTAATGTAATTTAATGTAAATTCTATACAACATAACTTGTGTTTGATATTTGTTCTTCTTGTTCCATTTCTATCTTGCCTTTTAAAATTTTACTTCTCCTATTCACTTATTAATAAAAATAAGTTAACTTTTGAGAGGACAATACATAAATCTTTAATAAAACAAAACAATGGATCTCATTATTTGCATATCACCTTTAACTCGCCCCAACTGATAAAAACAATAATGTGTTTTGGCTACCTAAAAGATACTGTCATTATGTTTAAAATTGTATTTTTCTACTTAATATATTGGCTTCTGGTTTACAAATTGAGAAAGAAACTGACTTTTTTCTGCTATTTTTTGTAATGTTGTTAGTACTATTAACCTTAGCATGAAAAAATATACATGCTATTATCATTAAAAATAAAAATGTTGAGTGGTTAAAGAAGTATAAATGTCAAACCATTCTATAAAAGTCCCAAGCCTCATCTTCAGCTGGTGTATTATGTATCTAGAACCTCCACCTTCACACTAATGTCAGGTACTTCCCAGGTACAATTTGTTCATTTACTTTCTTTAGCTTTAAAAGACTGAAAATCTCTTATAAAAGTACAAAGGAAGTACATAATAGTAGTGGTTTCAATTGCTGCAAATGGATTGCATACAAGCAGATCAAACAATATTTTAACTGCTATCCAGATACCCAGAAGAGCATCCCTACTCTACCTTTGTAAATGCAGAAAGGGCCCTTGTTGGGGAGTCAAAGAAAACCTGGAAAACATCTCAGCAAAGATAAAATTGGTCATCCTGTATATTTCACTGTTTGATTTTTCAAACACAGCTTAATTTTCCATATACTTTGCTTACTGAAATAGAAGAAATGTTAGCTTTTGTTTGATAATGGGCTTCTACCAAAATAATCTATGAAATGGAAAAAATCAAAATGAGGGCATTAACTGTGAATCTCTAATTACCTTTCTAATCAGAATATTGGTTCCTGATATCTCTTGTCCTGGTAACACTGAAGAAATCAATGTTGGACTCACACACAGACATCCATGGCAAGTGAAAAACAGGAAATAAATGTTGTATACCTTACAATCACAGTTTCCCAAATGTGCAATAGAACACCTGAACTTGTTCATCAGATCTGACAGTAACTCTGTACCTGTTGACCAATCTCTTTGTCTCCCAATCCTCCCTATTCTCCTTGCTCTCCGGCAACCACTGTTACTTCTATGAGACCAGCTTTTTTAGATATCACCTATCAGTGAGATTATGCTGTGTTTGACTTTGGTGCCTTGCTTATTTCACTTAACATAGGGTCCTCCAGGCTCATTCATGTTACTGCAGATGACAGAATTTCATTCGTTTTTATCTCTGAATAGTATTCTGTTTTGTATATACCACATTTTCTTTATCTAATGGACAGTTAGGTTGATTCCATAACTTGACTGTCATAACCAGTGCTTCAATAAACATCAGGGTGAAGATTTCTGTTTGACATATTAATTGCATTTCCTTTGGATAGATAACCAAATAGTAGGATTGTTACTGGATTATTTGGTAGTTCTATTTGTAATTTTTTCAGGAATACTCATACTGTTCACCATAATGACTATACTAATTTACATTCCCATCAAAAGTGTGTAAGAGTTCCTCATTCTTCACGTTGACACCAACATTTGTTATTTTTGTCTTTTTGTAGTAGACATTCTAGTTGGGGTGTGATTGTGGTTTTGATTTGTATTTCCTTGCTGACTAGTGACGCTGAACATTTTTTCATATACCCGTTTGTCATTTTTATGACTTCTTTTGAGAAATATTTGTTTATATTTCTTGCCCTTTCTTTCTTTTTGCTTTGCTCTTAAGATATTTGAGTTTTATTTTGAAAATAAAACCCTTGTCAGAAGAATAGTTGGTAAACATTTTCTCCCATCCCGTAAGATTTCTCGTCATGCTGCTGATTGTTCCTTTTGTGACGCAGAAGCTTGTTACTTGGATATAGTTTCATTATTCTATTTTTGCTTCTGTTGTCTGTGCATTTGACACATTTAAATTCTTTTCCAGGATGAATATTATTTTTTTATGGGTTTTTTTTCCTAGTAGTTTTATTGCTTTGGGTCTTACATTTAAGTATTTAATCACATTTTCAATTCATTTTTGTACATGGCAAGAGATGGAGGTCAAGCTTTATTTCTTTGCATACAGATACCCAGTTTTCCCAGCACTACTTAATGAAGAGACTATATTTTCCTAATATATGTTTTTGATATCTTTGTCAAAAGTCAGTTGGATATAAGTAAGTGGATCTACTTCTGTGTTCTCTTTTCTGTGTTACTGGTCTATGTCCCTATTTTTATGCCATTATCATGCATGCTGTTTTGGTCACCATAGCTTTGTAGTATATTTTGAAGTCAGGCAGTATGATGTTTCCAGCTTTGTTTGTTTGGCTGTTTTCTCTCAAAATTGCTTGGTTATTCAGGGCATGGTTTTCCTGATTCGACAGAATTTTAAAATTGTGTTTTCATTTCTGTAAAAAAATTACCATTAATATTTAAATAGTAATTTTCATTGCATCTATATATTTCCTTGGGTAGTATGGACATTTTAATAATCTTAATTCTTCCAGTCAATGAATATGAGATATCTTTTCATTTACTTACGTCCTCTTCAAATTTTTCATCAATATTATATAGTTTTTGTTGTAGAGATCTTTCCCCTTCTTGGTTAAATTTAATCCTAAGTAACTCATTTTACTTTGTTGCTATTGCAAATAGAATTGTTTTCTTGAATTTTTTTTTCAGATGGTTAACTGTTAGCGTACAGAAATGCTAAATTTTGTATGTTGATATTGTATGCTGCAACTTTTTTGAATTAGTTTATTAGTTCTAACAGCTTTTTGGTAGAGTCCTTAAGGTTATCTCTATAAAAAATCATGTCTGCAAAGATGCAAAATTTGACTTTTTCCTTTTTTAGTTTAGATGCCTTTTATTTTATTTCATTTTTTTTAATCTTGCCTTATTTCTCTGGCTTGGACTTCTAGTGCTGTATCAAATAAAACTGGTGAAACTAGGCCTTGTTTTAGGTCTTACAGGAAAATATTTCTGCTATTCCTGTTCAGTGTGCTGTTAGCTGTGGATTTGTCATATATGACTCTTAATATCTTGAGATATGATTCTTCTGTACCTAGTTTGTTAAGGGTGTTTATAAAGAAAGAATGTTAAATTTTATCAAATACATTTTTAGTCTATTGAAATGATTATTTGATTTTTAGTCTTCATTTTGTTAACATTATGTATTACATTTATTGATTCTTGTATGTTGAACCCTCTTTGCACTCCTGGCATAAATACCACTTTATCACAGTGAATGAACATTTTAATGTAGCATTAAATTTGATTTGCTAATATTTTTTAAAGATATTTTTGTCTTTATCAGAGAGATTAGCCTGTAGGCTTTTTGTTTTGTTTTGTTTTGTTTCCTCTCTGGTTTTATTATCAGTATACAGCTGATCTCATAGAATAAACTTGGAAAAATTTCCTCTTCTTCAATTTTTTGGAAAAGTTAGAATTAGTATTTACTCCTCTTAAATATTTGGTAAAATTCAGTAATGAAGCCTGTAGGTCCTGGGTTTTTCTTTGAAGGGAGATATTTTGTTACTGATTCAATATGATTACTCATTATTGGTCTGCTTAGATTTTTTTTATTTCTTCATGATTCAACTTTGGTAGGTTGAATCCATGAATTCATTTATTTCTGCTAGGTTTTCCAAATTGTTAGAGTATAGTTGTTCATAGTAGTCTTTTATGATTCTCTGCATTTCTGTGGTATCAGTTGTAAAAGCACATTTTAATCTTTAATTTCATTTATTTGGAACTTCCCGTTTTAAAAAAGTTAATCTAAATAAGGTTTGTTAATTTTATTTACCTTTTTTTAACCTTTTTTTTTTTTTTACAAAAAATAAACTATTACTCTTTGTTATTTTTTATTCTCTATTTTTCTTCTTTTGTTATAACTTTGGGTTTAGTTTGTTCTTGTTTTTCTAGTTACTTGACATGCAATGTTAGTTTTTTTTAATTGATATGTCTCCTTTTTCAATGTAGGTATTTATTGCTATAAACTTTCCTAAAAATTTCACTCTTGCTATATATCACAGATTTTAGTATCTTGTGTTTTCATTTTCATTTGTCTTATTTTTTAGATTTTTATTTCAATTTCTTTATTTACACATTGGTTGGTCAGCAGTCTGTATTTTAAATTTCATATACTTGTGAAGTTTCTGAGGTTTATCCTGTCAATTTTTAGTATTACACAATTGTGATCAGAAAGGAAAGTATGTGTTATTTTGATCTCACATTTATTAAGACTTGTTTTGTAGCTTAACATTTGATCTTACTAGAGGAAGTTCTCTGTGCAGTTGAGAAAATTGTGTATTTTGTGGCTGTTGCATAGTATGTTCTGTCGATGTCTATTAGGTCCATTTAGTCTGGAGTGTAATTTAAATCTATCTTTTTTGTTGTTGATTTTCCATCTGGATGATCTGTCCATCGATGAAAGAGGGAAGTAGAAGTTTGCTATGCTTACTGTACTGCACTCTGTCTCTCTTTTGAGATCTATTGATATTTGCCTTTTATATTTATGTGCTCTGATATTAGAGACATATATAACTATAATTTTTATATTATCTTTCTGAATTCAACCTCATCATTATTTTGATTATTTAATGACTTTCTCTGTCACTTTTTACAGTTTTTGAATTAAAGTCAATTTTGTCTCATGTTAGTATAGCTATTCCTTCTCTTTTTTGGTAACATTGCTTGGAATATCTTTCTCCATTCTTTTCATTTTAGTCTGTGTCCTTACAGGTAAAGTGAGTCTCTTGTAGGCAGAATATATGTGAGCCATGTTTTTAAATTTCATTCAGCCACTCTATATATTTTATTGCATAATCTAATCTATTTACACTCAAGGTAATTATTGATAGATAAGGTCTTACTGTTGCCATTTTGTTAATTGTTTTCTAGATCATTTTTTCTTCTCTTACTAGCTTCTTTCATGGTTAAGTGATTTTCTCTAGGAGTGTGTTTCATTCCTTGCTTTTTTATTTTGATTGTATCCTTAATAGGTTTTTGTTTCATGGTTATAATGAGGCTTACAAAATCATCTTATAGTTATATTAAGATTATATTAAACAGATAATAACTTAATTTTGATCACACACACACAACAAAGAAAGAAAAACAAGAGGAAATAAATACTACTTGTTACTTCAAAGCTGAACTCTGACCTTTCTTTTTTCTTTCCCAAGTTCCTATCTAAGAAAACTGGGGAGTCATGTCCTACAAACCATAAAATCTCTTAAAATATGTGTTTTTACTAATCTAGTATAATGTGGCTTACTTTTTAACCTGATTCAGGTATAACAACATCACATGGCAGATAGCAGATCCCCTGATATTAACTCAAGCATTCTTCTACTGACTTTGAGTCATTAAACAATAGCTTAATTCTCTCAACTGATTTTCAGTTAAAGAATTCTTAAAACCCACCTATAACTTGCAAGCCCTCACTTCAAGGTATCTCACCTTTACAGACAGAACCAATGTATACTTTCCATAAATTGACTTATTATTTTACCTGTAATGTCTGTCTCCTTAAAATGTATAAAACCAAACTCTAACTTGACCACCATGCGTGCACTTTCTCACTACGTCTTGAGACTCTGTCATGTCAGACTTCAGTCACTCAATAAGTATCTTTAAATATTTTGGGAGAATTTGTTTTTCTGTCATCCCTTCCTCCCCCATCCCTGAAATTTAAATATATGATGTAATATTTTTCACGTATAGTTTTATCTTTTAACCCTCATAATAAAGATAAGTGATTTATAGCCTTATGAACATATTATTAGAGTATTCAGAATTTCACTGTGTACTTTGCTTTACTAGTAAGTTGTACTAAGGCAAACCTCATTTTATTCACTTTGCTTTATTTTGCTTCAGAGATATTGAATGTTTTGCAAATTTAATATGTGTGGCAACACTGTAATAAAGTCTATGGACACTATTTTGTCAACAGCATGTTCTCACTTTGTGTCTTTTTGGTAGATTTGCAATATTTCAAACGTTTTCATTAGTGTTGTAACTGTTCTGTTAATCTGTTAACAGTGATATTTGATGTCACTTTTATAATTGTTTTGGATCACTATGAACTTCACCTATCTGGAATAGTCAACTATTTCTATGTGCTCTGACTGCTCCACTGACGAGTTGTTTGCATTGGTCTCCCCACCATCAGGCCTCCTTATTTCCTGAGACATGACAACATTGAAATTAGGCCAATTAGTAAGCTTTCTTTCTTTTTTTTTAATTGCATTTTAGGTTTTGGGGTACATGTGTGGAACATGCAATGTAGTTGCATTGGTACACACATGGCAGTGTGTTTTGCTGCCTTCTGTCTCTTCACCCACATTTGACATTTCTCCCCAGGCAATCCCTCCCCTGCTCCCCCCACCACTGTCCCTCTCCTATTCCCCCAAATAGACCCCAGTGTTTAGTACTCCCTTCCCTATGTCCATGTGTTCTCATTGTACATCACCCACCTATGAGTGAGAATATGTGGTATTTCATTTTCTGTTCTTGTGTCAGTTTGCTGAGAATGATGTTCTCCAGATTCATCCATGTACTTACAAAGGACACAAACTCATTGTTTTTGATGGCTGCATAATATTCCATGGTGTATATGTGCCGTATTTTTCCAGTCCAGTCTATCATCGATGGGCATTTGGGTTGGTTCCAGGTCTTTGCTATTGTAAACATTGCTGCAGTGAACATTCGTGTGCATGTGTCCTTATAGTAGAACGATTTATAGTCCCTTGGATATATACCCAGTAATGGGATTGCTGGGTCAAATGGAATTTATATTTCTAGGTCCTTGAGGACTCACCACACTGTCTTCCACAATTGTTGAACTAATTTACACTCCCACCAGCAGTGTAGAAGTGTTCCTATTTCTCCACATCCTCTCCAGCATCTGTTGTCTCCAGATTTTTTAATGATTGCCATTCTAACTGGCCTGAGATGGTATCTCAATGTGGTTTTGATTTGCATCTCTCTAATGACCAGTGATGATGAGTATTTTTTCATATGTTTGTTGGCCTCATGTATGTCTTCTTTTGTAAAGTGTCTGTTCATACCCTTTGCCCATTTTTGGATGGGCTTGTTTGGTTTTTCTTGTAAATCTGTTTGAGTTCTCTGTAAATTCTGGATATCAGCCCTTTGTCAGATGGGTAAACTGCAAACATTTTTTCCCATTCTGTTGGTTGCCGATTCACTCTAGTGACTGTTTCTTTTGCCATGCAGAAGCTGTGGAGTTTGATTAGGTCCCATTTGTCTATTTTGGCTTTTGTTGCCAATGCTTTTGGTGTTTTGGTCATGAAGTCCTTGCCTACTCCTATGTCCTGAATGGTTTTGCCTAGATTTTCTTCTAGGGTTTTTATGGTGCCAGGTCTTATGTTTAAGTCTTTAATTCATCTAGAGTTAATTTTAGTGTAAGGTATCAGGAAGGGGTCCAGTTTCTGCTTTCTGCACATGGCTAGACAGTTTTCCCAGCACCATTTATTAAACAGGGAGTCCTTTCCCCGTTACTTGTTTTTGTCAGGTTTATCAAAGATTGTATGATTGTAGATATGTTGTGTTGCCTCCGATGCCTCTGTTCTGTTCCACTGGTCTATGTCTCTGTGTTGGTACCAGTACCATGCTGTTTTGATTACTGTAGCCTTGTAGTATAGTTTGAAGTCTGGTAGTGTGATGCCTCCCACTGTGTTCTTTTTGCTTAGGACTGACTTGGCTATGCGGGCTCTCTTTTGGTTCCATATGAAGTTCAAGGTGTTTTTTCCAGTTCTGTGAAGAAAGGCAATGGTAGTTTGACGGGGATAGCCTTCATTCTGTAAATTACTTTGGGCAGTATAGCCATTTTCACGATATTGATTCTTCCTAACCATGAACATGGAATGTTTCTTTATCTATTTGTGTCCTCTCTTATTTTGTTTAGCAGTGGTTTGTAATTTTCCTTGAAGAAGACCCTTATGCTCCTTGTAAGGTGTATTCCTAGGTATTTTATTCTCTTTGTAGCTATTGTGAATGGCAGTTCGTTCTTGATTTGGCTCTCTTTAAGTCTGTTGTTGTATAGGAATGCTTGTGATTTTTGCACATTGATTTTATAACCTGAGACTTTGCTGAAGTTGCTTATCAGTTTCAGAAGTTTTTGGGCTGAGGCCCAAAACTTCGGTCTAGATATACTATTATGTCACCTGCAAATAGAGACAATTTGGCTTCCTCCTTTCCTATTTGAATAACCTGTATTTCTTTTTCTTGCCCGATTGCTCTGGCTGGAACTTCCAGTACTATATTGAATAGAAGTGGTGAGAGAGGGCATCCTTGTCTAGTGCCAGATTTCAAAGGGAATGCTTCCAGTTTTTGCCCATTCAGTATGATATTGGCTGTTGGTTTGTCATAAATAGCTTTTTTTATTTTGAGATATATTCCATCAATACCGAGTTTATTGAGGGTTTTTAGCATAAAGGGCTGTTGAATTTTGACAAAGGCCTTCTCTGCATCAGTTGAGATAATCATGTGTTTTTTTGTTTTTGGTTCTGTTTATGTGGTGAATTATGTTTATAGACTTGCATATGTTGAACAAGCCTTGATTGCCCGGGATGAATCCTACTTGATCATGATGGATAAGCTTTTTGATGTGCTGTTGCAATTGGCTTGCCAATATTTTATTGAAGATTTTTGCATCTATGTTCATCATGGACATTGGCCTGAAGTTTTCTTTTCTTGTTGAGTCTCTGCTGGGTTTTGGTATCAGGATGATATTGGTCTCATAAAATGAATTGGGAAGGATTCCCTCTTTTTGGATTATTTGGAATAGTTTTAGAAGGAATGGTACCAGCTCCTCTTTGTGTGTCTGGTAGAATTCGGCTATGAACCCATCTGGACCTGGGCCTTTTTTGTGTGGTAGGCTCTTAATTGCTGCCTCAACTTCAGACCTTGTTATTGGTCTATTCCTAGTTTCGGCTTCCTCCTGGTTTAGGCTTGGGAGGACACAGGCGTCCAGGAATTTATCCATTTCTTCCAGGTTTACTAGTTTATGTGCATAGAGTTCTTTGAAATATTCTCTGATGATGGTTTGAATTTCTGTGGAATCTTTGGTGATTTCCCCTTTATCATTTTTTATTGTGTCAATTTGGTTGTTCTCTCTTTTCTTTTTTATCAATCTGGCTGTGGTCTGTCTATTTTGTTGATCTTTTCAAAAAACCAGCTCTTGGATTTATTGATTTTTTTGAAGGGTTTTTCGTGTCTCTATCTCCTTCAGTTCTGCTCTGATCTTAGTTATTTCTCGTCTTCTGCTAGGTTTTGAGTTTTTTTGATCTTGCTCCTCTAACTCTTTCAGTATTGATGATAAGGTGTCAATTTTGGACCTCTCCACTCTTCTCATATGGGCACTTATTGCTATGTATTTTCCTCTACAGACTGCTTTAAATGTGTCCCAGAGATTCTGGCATGTTGTGTCTTCGTTCTTGTTGGTTTTGAAGAACTTCTTTATTTCTGCCTTCATTTCATTGTTTATTCAATCAACATTCAAGAGCCAGTTGTTCAGTTTCCATGAAGCTGTGTGGTTCTGAGTTAGTTTCTGAATCCTGAGTTCTAACTTGATTGCACTGTGGTCTGAGAGACTGTTTGTTATGATTTCAGTTGTTTTGCATTTGCTGAGAAGTATTTTACTTCCAATTATGTGGTCAATTTTAGAGTATATGTGATGTGGTGCTAAGAAGAATGTATATTCTGTGGATTTGGGGTGGAGAGTTCTGTAAATGTCTATCAGGTTTGCTTGATCCAGGTCTGAGTTCAAGCCCTGGATATCGTTGTTAATTTTCTGTCTGGTTGATCTGTCTAATATTGACAGTGGAGTGTTAAAGTCTCCCACTATTATTTTGTGGGAGTCTAAGTCTCTTTGTAAGTCATTAAGAACTTGCCTTATATATCTGGGTGTTCCTGCATTGGGTCCATATATATTTAGGATCATTAGCTCTTCTTGTTGTATTGATCCTTTGATCATTATGTAATGTCCTTCTTTGTCTCTTTTGATCTTTGTTGCTTTAAAGTCTATTTTATTGAAGATGAGAATTGCAACTCCTGGTTTTTCTTTGCTCTCCATTTGCTTGGTAAATCTTCCTCCATCCCTTTATTTTGAGCCATTGTGTATCCTTGCATGTGAGATGGGTTTCCTCGATACAGCACACCAATGGATTTTGGCTTTTTATCCAATTTTCCAGTCTGTGTCTTTTGATTGGTGCATTTAGCCCATTTACATTCAGGGTTAATATTGCTATGTGTGAATTTGATACTGCCATTTTGATGCTAGCTGGCTGTTTTGCTCATTAGTTGATGCAGATTCTTCATTTTATTGATGCTCTTTAGCATTTGGTATGTTTTTGGAATGGCTGGTACTGCTTGTTCCTTTCTATGTGTAGTGCCTCTTTCAGGGGCTCTTGTAAAGCAGGCCTGGTGGTAACAATATCTCTGAGTACTTGCTTATTTGCAAAGGATTTTATTTTTCCTTCACTTATGAAGCTCAGTTTGGCTGGATATGAAATTCTGGGTTGAAAGTTCTTTTCTTTAAGGATGTTGAATATTGGCTCCCACTCTCTTCTGGCTTGTAGAGTTTCTGCCGAGATATCTGCTGTGAGTCTGATGGGCTTCCCTTTGTAGGTGACCCGACCTTTCTCTCTGGCTGCCCTTAGCATTTTCTCCTTCATTTCTACCCTGGTGAATCTGACGATTATGTGCCTTGGGGTTGCTCTTCTTGCAGAGTATCTTTGTGGTGTTCTCTGTATTTCCTGGACTTGGATATTGGCCTGCCTTGCTAGGTTGGGGAAATTTTCCTGGATAATATCCTGAAGACTATTTTCCAGCTTGGATCCATTCTCTTCGTCACATTCTGGTACACCTATCAAACGTAGATTAGGTCTCTTCACATAGTACCACATTTCTTGAAGACTTTGTTCATTTCTTTTTGCACTTTTTTCTCTAATATTGGCTTCTCATTTTATTTCATTGAGTTGATCTTCGACTTCTGATATTCTTTCTTCTGCTTGGTCAATTCAGCTGTTGAAGCTTGTGCATGTTTTCAAAGTTCTCGTGTTGCCAAAGTTTTTCGGCTCCTTCAGTTCATTCATATTCCTCTCTACGTTGTCCATTCTTGTTATCATTTCCTCACAGCTTTTTTCAAATATTTTTTTCAAGGTTCTTAGTTTCTTTGCATTGATTTAGAACATGTTCTTTTACTCACGGAAGTTTCTCATTACCCACCTTCTGAAGTCTGATTCCGTCATTTCATCACACTCATTCTCCGTCCAGCTTTGTTCCCTTGGTGGTGAGAAGTTTTAGTCCTTTGTAGGAGGTGAGGTATTCTGGTTTCGGGTGTTTTCCTCCTTTTTGCGCTGGTTTCCTCCCATCTTTGTGGATTTATCTACCTGTCATCTGAGTAGTTGCTGATTTTTCGATTGGGTCTCTGAGTAGAGGCCCAGATTGTTGATGATGAAGTATTTCTTTTTTCATAGTTCTCCTTCTAACAGTCTAGCCCCTCTGCGTAGGACTGCTGAGGTCCACTTCAGGCCCTGCTTGCCTGGGGTACACCTGTAGCAGTTGCGGAACAGTGAGGAATGCTACCAGTTTCTTCTTCTGCTATCTTTGTCCCAGACTGATGCCCGCTGAATGTCAGTCTACTCAGTCCTTTTTGAGGTGACTATTTGGGTATACAGGGGTCAGGGAGCTGCTTGAGGAGATGGTCTGTACTTTATAGGAGCTCCAGTGCTGAGCTCTGAGCTCCATTGTTCATTCAGAGATGCTAGGCAAGTACGTTTCAGTCTGCTGCAGCAGAACTCATAAAACCCCTTTTTTCTCTCATATGCTTTGTCTCAGGGAGTTAGGGCTTTATTTATGAGTATCTGTTGCACTGTCCTGCTCAGCTAGGAGGCAGTTGTGTGCCAAGGCTCCGCCCTACTGCCGTGGGGTCCACTCTGTTGCCATGGGCTCCGCCCTGCTGTCTTGGGCTCTGCCCTGTTGGTGGAGTCTCTCTGTTATGGCGGGTTGCCTTGGCAATGGCAGGTTGTCAGCAATGGGAGAGTACCTCAGTAGGGGTGGAATGTTTTGGTAATGGCAGATGCCCCTCTCCCACTGAGCTGCACCATCCTGGGTTCAGCTGTGCCCTCTGTGAAACTCTCAATCCCGAATCGCCATTTTGTTTGTCCCTGTGGGGGTGGGACCTGTCGAGACTGATCACCTGGCTTCCTGCCTCAGAGCCCTTTTTTTTTTTTTTTAAAGTTGAACGGTTGACTCTGTCCCAAGTGTTTCAGTCGCCTGCTGAAAGGGCACTGGGATCTGTGTGATTTCTCATGTAGCCACCCACTGCGCCAGCTCACAGTTCACTTCCCAGGAATCTCCTGGCCTGGCTCACTGCCCAAGTCCCGTTTAATCAGATGAATATGCTAGTCTGCCCTCCCAAATCTCAAATTGCCAGTTTAACAGGGCACCCAGACCAGTGAGTTTTGTGCGGGGTGCCGCTGTGCTGCGGCACTGACCAAAATGGCCGTGCCAACCGAAACAGCTACACTGGCATCCCGTGTCTCTCCTACACCTGGGAATTGCCCCATTCTGTGGGCAACAAAGATCCGTCTGGAAATGCAGCGTGAACTCACCCTCTGCATTTTCACTGAGAGCTGCAATCCTGAGTTGCTTTTATAGCGCCATCTTCCCCCACTCCTCTAGTAAGCCTTCAAAGGCCCCTAAGTGCTCAAATGAAAAGAAGAGTTGCATGTCTTTCACTTTAAATCAAGAGTTAGAAATGAATAAGCTTAGTGATGAAGACATGTCTAAAGCCACAGTAGGCAGAAAGCAGGGCTTCTTGCCCCAAAATAGCCAAGTTGTGAATGCAAGGGAAACTTTTTTCTAAGCTTAGTATAGTGGCAGTGTCATAGCCAGTATTATCAAAGACAAGAGAATTTAAACATATATATACATTTTAAGTCGCATTCTGTCATAATGACTTCTAAATGACTTAACTGTCATTTGATTTCAGAGCCCTGTATCCTCTCAGATTCAACAGGGAAAATTCTTTTCTATGCTCACATAGAATTCGATGGTTGATGCCATGTAATTGGAAAGAATGAAGTGATGGGAATAACCACATTCCTGCCATATTTGCCATAAACACATAGAGATGATTAAATCATGTTCTGAAAAACATTTAAGCCTCAGATAACTAAAGGAAGAAGACAGGTGTGAAATATACATTGAGAAAATTAAAGGCAAGGTGTTTGATGCTGATGTCATGGCAAAGAAGATCAGAGAAGACCTGGATATACACACTAAGGGCTCACTAAGGGCTTAGCCTGATGCTCTAATGCCCATGCAGGGGCAGGACAGTAATAATGCAGCCACAACTCCAAGTATTAAATACCAAATAAGAAAAGAGACAAACCAAACTAAGAAAGAGGAAAACTATAGACTGAATAAAAGTATAATATATCATATGAGAATTAAAAAGTATATATTTTATTTGCCTTATTTGACTCTGCAAACTTAATTCAAAGCTCTGTAATGCCTTCAGTTACTTTTAAAGTTTTTTTCAGTGTTTTCAGTGATTTCCAGTTTTCTTGTTATTGTGAGAATAAGAATTAACAAATACTGCTTTATTTACAAATATATAATCTGGCATGGGATTTTGTTAGGGGTAATTGATCTGGGTATGTCTCATAAATGATTAAATAATTTAAATGACCATTTCCAAGGATGCATTCAATCTAAAGGTGGAGTTCTTATGTATTGGCTGTATAAGCATTTTACATGCAGTTTACACATATAAATGTGATGGCTAATTGAGTTGTACAAGCAATTTACACATCACCTTCTATTCCTAGTGATATTTCAAGGAGTACATCATTAAATGTTCTTTTGAGCTGCTCTCAATTACATCATCACTTTAATAAAATGTCGGTAAGGACAATTTTGACTCATTTCAAGGGTCAAGACTTAATGCAAGGTAAGGATGAGTACCATATGTCTTAAATCACATCCTGTAACTTCAGCTTATAACATAAATATGATTTTTAATTTGTAACTGAGTCCATGACACTAATTAAAAACATTATATATAGAAGTTATACAACTCCAATGTTACTAACAATTAGCACACATTTTCTGTATGTTTAACATTTTAGTACTCATTGGAGGTGGAATTATGTTGTACAATGTTAGCTTTGTGTATTAATATGATTATGTTCAATTGTAAGAGGAAGGTACATAACTAAAATTAGTTCTACATAAGTATTAATGGCTACTCTTATAGGAACAGAGAGTGTGATCAATTTTATAATGACTAATTTTATAAATTTGTGATGGCTTTGTAACCATGTACCTTTTTACTTTATTCTACAGAAATTTTATCTATGACTGCCAGCATTTCCAGATTTACATAATTCCATTTTTACAATTTGTAATCTCTAAAAAATGAGATTTTCTTTCTCTTCTTCAGAGGGTAGAGGAAAAGGTCTGATCGTTCTTGTTACTTTGCACATATCCACATAGCCACATACTTTGCACAGATCTACACAGACCACAAAGACAAAGGTTTGAACCACAGTTTGAGTCTTGACAGAATGTCTCATAATCCCACCAGAAAAGGAGGAGGTGAAGGTCTGTACAGGCTACTCCAAGGCCTGTTACATTCTCCTCTGTATCCGCTGACGAGGCTGTCAGGAGAGAGTTTTCATTGTCTCTCAGGTTCTAGGGAAGTATGAGGCTTTCTGTGCCACACTTCTTGAAATAGAGCTGTGGAATATAAGATAATTTAGCTGCAGTGTAGAATGGACTCCTCATGAATGGGATATCTGTCTTACAACTCCCATGACAGTTTTTGGCCCCTTTTGTTTGTGTCATCCCTTTTTGTGTGGGACAAGGATAATGAGGAGGTGGTACCTTAGGCTTATTCTTCTTTTTATTGTCTATGTAAACAATAAACTGACTAATGTAAAAATGGCTGACTCATTAAATTTTTACCTGTCAAATCAGTCAGGCCGTGGCCTTGCTTTGTCTTCTGTGTTATTGACACAAAAATAAAATGTCCATGGAGGTTGTCATGGAAAGAGAGAGAGAGAAAAGAGAGAATATTTTTTTCATAATGTGTAGGAGAAATTCAAAAACTATGGAAGACAAAAATATTAAATTGCATCTAATATATAACTCAACCAAAGATACTTTTTAAGACTTAAAAAAACTTACAGATTATATATGTGTTAGTTTTCTATGGCCACTGTAACAAATTACCAGAAATTTAATAGCTTAAAACAATATAAATGTATTATCTTCAAGTTTTGGGTTGCTCTAGGAAAGCAATTTCCTTGCCTTTTTCAGCAACTAGAGGCTGCCCACATTTATTGGCCCCGAGTTCTCTTCACCCATTTTCAATACCAACAGGCTTGCATCACTCACCATTCTTCTGTCATCAAATCTCTTTCTCACTACAGCTGAAAAATGTTCTCTGCTTTTAAGACTCATGTAATTAGATTGGGCTCACACAGATAATAATAATCCAGGATAATCTCCTTATCTCAAGGTCCTTAGTGTAATGACATCTTCAAAGTCTCTTTTGCCATGTAAGGTAATATATTCACAGTTTCTAAAGATTAGGATGTGGACATCATGCTAGGTTGGGAGAGGGGTTATTCTGCCTATCACACTTTACTTTCACCATGAGAAACGGCTGAGAGAAGTGCTCAGCTGTTTAGAAAAACATATTTGTGGTTGTGCTTTTTGCAATGTTAGTGGGAAAGGATAAAATTAAAATTGAATCCACAGTTCTAAAATCCATGTAAGAAAACTAGAGTTAGCACAAACGGATGCTAGCAGAAAATAATGAAAGTATCATGGTTATTATGAAAAGTAGAACAGATGGACCATTCAGGACTCAAAGTGGTCTGACATACAGAAACCTGACTGAAAATGTATGGCTTTCATGCATTAAATCAACAGGAAGCTAAGCAACCAAGCAACAGGGAACTAAGTAATGGGTAAAGGTAAGATTCCATTATTAAAAACATCTGTGTCACCACATGAACCACAGTGCTCTAAGAACATGGCCCTGTCCTGTCTCTAAACCTATGCAATAAATCCAAGCACTCTTACAAAACACATGAGTGAGCCTCCCAAGGAATTTTGCTATTGCATCAGATATATTTACAGGAAACATTGATCTGACCCTTTCCAAAATGCCATTGCCACTCACTCTCTAACCAAGTAAGTAACTCCAAATTAGCACAAGTTTCAGCATGTAACTTTGGTTGATCTTTCAGCATCAATTTGATTGTTTAGTGTCCTTGCTTAACCTGGTGTTGATTATATTAAATATCACCATAGCCAAAACAAAAGATGTCTAATGTGCAGATGTTTTGATTCCTTCCTTTAATCTTTTTGAAATTATACTTTAAGTTCTGGGGTACATATGCAGATTGTGCAGGATTGTTACACATGTGATAGTGGGTTGCTGCATTCAACACTCCGTCACCTACATTAGGTATTTCTCCTATTGTTATCCCTCCCTGATCCCTGCCCTCCCCACCCCCGCTATCTCTCCACTAGCTCCCCCTCCCCTCAACAGGCCCCAGTGTGTGATGTTCCCCTCCCTGTGTCCATATGTTCTCAATGTTCAACACCCAATTATAAGTGAGAACATGTGGTGTTTGGTTTTCTGTTCTTGTGTCAGTTTGCTGAGAATGATGGTTTCCAGCTTCATTCATATCCCTGCAAAGGACATGACCTCATCTTTTCTTATGGCTGCATAGTATTCCATGGTGTATATATGCTCCATTTTATTTATCCAGTCTATTATTGATGGGCATTTGGGTTGGTTCCAAGTCTTTGCTATTGTAAACAGTGATACAATGAACACATGTGTACACGTGTCTTCATAAAAGAACAATTTATAATCCTTTGGGTATATACCCAGTAATGGGATTGCTGGGTCAAATGGTGTTTGTATTTTTAGATCCTTGAGGAATTGCCACACTGTCTTCCACATGGTTGAACTAATTTACACTCCTACCAACAGTGTAAAAGTGTTCCTATTTCTCCACATCCTCTCCAGCATCTATTGTCTTCAGATTTTTTAATGATAGCCATTCTAAGTGGCATGAGATGGTATCTCAATGTGGTTGTGATTTGCATTTCTCTAATAACCAGTGATGATGAGCATTTTTTCATATGTTTTTGGCCACATAAATGTCTTCTTTTGTAACGTGTCTGTTCAAACCCTTTGTCCACCTTTTAATGGGATTGTTTGCTTCTTTTTTGTAAATTTGTTTTAGTTCTTTGTAGATTCTGGATATTAGCCCTTTGTCAGATGGGTAGATTGCAAAATTTTTTTCCTATTCTGTTGGTTGCTGGTTCACTCTAATGATTGTTTCTTTTGCTGTGCAGAAGCTTTGGAGTTTAATTAGATCTCATTTGTCTATTTTGGCTTTTGTTGCCATTGCTTTTGGTGTTTTAGTCATGAAGTCATGCCTATGCCTATGTCCTAAACGGTTTTGCCTAGGTTTTCTTCTAGGGTTTTTATGGTGTTAGACCTTATGTTTAAATCTTTAATCCATCTGGAGTTAATTTTTGTGTATGGAATAAGAAAGGGGTTCAGTTTCAGCTTTCTGCACATGGCTAGACAGTTCTCCCAAAACCATTTATTATACAGGGACTCCTTTCACCATTGCTTATTTCATCAGGTTTGTCCAAGATCAGATCATTGTAGGTGTGTGGCATTTCTTCCAAGGCCTCTGTTCTGTTCCTTTGGTCTATAACTCTGTTTTGGTACCAGTACCATGGTGTTTTGATTACAGTAGCGTTGTAGTATAGTTTGAAGTCATATAGTGTGGTGCCTCCAGCTTTGTTCTTTTTGCTTAGGATTGTCTTGGCTATGCGGGCTCTTTGTTGGTTCCATAGAAAGTTTAAGGTGTTTTTTTTCCAGTTCTGTGAAGAAGGTCGATGATGGCTTGATGGGGATAGCATTGAATCTACAAATTACTTTGGGCAGTATGGGCTTTTTCATGATATTGTTTCTTCCTAACCATGGGCATGGAATTTTTTTGCATCTGATTGTGTCCTCTCTTGATTTCCTTGAGCAGTGGTTTGTAGTTCTCCTTGAAGAGGTCCTTCATGTCCCTTGTTAGTTGTATTCCTAGGTATTTTTTTCTCTTTGTAGCAATTGTGAATGAGAGTTGGCTCATGATTTGTCTTTCTGTTTGTCTGTTATTGGTGTATAGGAATGCTTGTGATTTTTGCACATTGACTTTGTATCTAGAGAGTTGGCTGAATTTGCATATCATCTTAAGGAGATTTTGGGCTGATGTTGGAGTCTTCTAAATATGCAATCATGTCATCTGCAAATAGAGACAATTTGACTTCCTCTTTTTCTAATTGAATACACTTTATTTATATTTCTTGCCTGATTGCTCTGGCTAGAACTTCCAATACTAAGTTGAATAGGAGTAGTGAGAGTGGGCAGCCTTGTCTAGTACCTGTTTTCAAAGGGAATGCTTCCAGTTGTTGCCAATTCAATATAATATTAGTGGTGGGTTTGTCATAAATGGCTGGTATTATTTTGAGACACATTTCATCGATACCTAGTTTATTCAGAGCTTTCATCATAAAGGGCTGTTGAATTTTGTCGAAGACTTTCTCTGCATCTATTGAGATAATCATGTGGTTTTGTTTTGGTTCTGTTTATGCGATGCATTACACTTATAGATTTGCATATGTTGAACCAGCCTTGCATTCCTGGGATGAAGGCTACTTGATCGTGATGGATAAGCTTTTTGATGTGCTGTTGCATTTTCTTTGCCAGTATTATATTGAAGATTTTGCATCACTGTTAATCATGTATATTGGCCTGAAATTTTCTTTTTTCATTGTATCTCTGCCAGATTTTGGTATCAGAATGATGTTGGTCTAATAACAAGAGTTAGAGAGGATTCCCTCTATATGTATTCTTTGGAATAATTTCAGAAGGAATGGTACCAGCTCCTCTTTCTACATCTGGTAGAATTTGGCTGTGAACCAGTCTGGACATGGACTTTTTTGGTTGGAAGGCTATTAATTGCTGCCTTAACTTCCGACCTTGTTATTGATCTATTCAGTGATTCAACTTCTTCTTGCTTTAGTGTTGGGAGGGTGTAAGTGTCCAGGAATTTATCTATTTCTTCTAGATTTACTGGTTTGTGCATATAGCGGTTTGTAGCAATCTCTGATGGTAGTTTGTATGTCTGTGGAATTGGTGGTGATATCCCCTTTATCATTTTTTATTGCATCTACTTGATTCTTCTCTCTTGTCTTTTTTTGAAACAGAGTCACACTCTGTAGCCCTGGGTGGAGGGCAGTGGCTCAATCTCAGCTCACTGTAGCCTCTGCCTGGTGGGATCAAGCAATTCTCCTGCTTCAACCTCCTGAGTAGCTGGGACTACAGGCTCATGCCACCACATCCAGCTAGTTTTTGTATTTTTAGTAGAGATATGGTTTTACCATGTTGTCCAGGCTTGTCTCAATCTCCTTACCTCATGATCCACCCACCCTGGCCTCCCAAAGTGCTGGGATTACAGACGTGAGCCACTGTGCCCAGTCTAAATCAAAGTTTTGTAACTTTTTTGTCTCTGATTTGAGTTGTAAATCTCATTTCCTCTCCTACCCTTTACACTTGCCAATATTGCTGAGGCCAGTATCTGAAGGAACCCTTTCATCATCATTTAAATTTGTTCACATTTGAGATGTAGTGATTCCCTGTCTCAGTTGAGTCTCACTAACTCATGGGAACTAATGCCATGAATTACAAGTTAAATCAACAGAAGGATTTAAGTGGCAAAATCGATATATAATTTATGTGTAAATTTTATTTGAAAATTCTGAAAACAAGTATTTTTCATAGCTTAGCATTAAAAATTGTATAATTAAAAATAAATATAAACAGCTTAAAATAACACAAATTTATATCAACAGTTCTCATGGTTGAGGAGTTGGGCATAACCTAGCTGGGTCCTCTGCTCAAGGTCATACTAGGGTACCACCTTTGCTCAGTGTGCTCTATTCTTACCTGCAAGCTTGCTCAGATAATATTCTGCCTCCAATATCATGTAGGTGGTTGGCAGTTTTAATTTGCCTGAAGCCCTGTGGCTGAGAGCCCTGGAACCTTACTGGTTATTGGCTGGAGACTGCTCAGCTTCTAGGGGCTAACACACTTTGTTTGAAGTTCTCTGAAGCTTTGCAACATGGCAGCTCACATTTTCAAAATGAGTAGGAGAATATCCCTATCTTTAGGAAGATGCCATCCCCCTTAAAAGGTTTTATACTCCAGGTTAATGTCCTGTTTAATTGTTATCCTGTGCATCAGTTGATATCACTCCCCTGATTAGGGATTTTCATTATATCTGTAAAATCTTTTAAACCTTATCAAATCAAGGAAACTTATCACTAGAAGCCCATTTCATTGTATTTGCAGGTCTTCCTACAATCAGGGGACAGGTATACATCCTGGGGGTCATTTTAGAATTCTGCCTAGAACAGACAATTTAAAATATTCAAACAGATTAACATTATTGAAACTTAATGGTATGAGACCTGAGTTTTACTAGCTTTGCAAAAGTATTCATGTAGACCTGCAGGCAGGACACTAAACTTATCTGAAATCCAGTTTCCTAATTTAAGAAATTAGGAATCTAGGTCAAATAAACACAAAGGCCACTACTTGTAACTTACATGCATAAGTTGACACTTATAAAAACAATTTTAGTAACTTGGAACAAGTGACTCATTAGGTTGGTGCTAAAGTAATTGTCATTTTTGCCATTGAAAATGAATTGATGAATATTAAGATATAAACAATGAAGTAATTATTTGCAAGTGTTGGAAATCATAGCAGTTGAACTTTTCTAATCTATAATCTATAATTGACTTATGCTGTCAGGAGTCAATTATGGCTACATAGTGCTTAAAGTTTTCCTTATGTTACAATGCTTTTACAACAGATGGCATGACTACTGGATTTGAGAACATTTGAATAGATAAACAGTATTTTCTGTAGGACATTTTATATTTCTTAATTATTTTTAGTTTTAAAAATGCAGAGATTACCTATATCTACATTTCTATAACTCTCTCTCACTATCTCATACATGTTTGCATATATATGTGTGTGTGTGTGTGTGTGTGTGTGTATGTATATGTGTATATATATATATATATATATATATATATATATATATATCCATATGTTATATTGGAAGCACTTAAAACAATAAACCTACTATCAAAATCCAAAGGAATGTTTTCAGCATTTGCAGAATTAATATATTTTACAGTTAAAACAACATATCTAAGGGGTATTTGTGTGTGTGTTATGTATGTGTTTAAATGAAGGATAGCTGGTAATTTAATGAACATTTCATCATACCAAAATAACAAAGACAACAGAAAATTAAAAGAAGTTTTGGGTGACAGCTAGGCAAATCTCGCCTCTATCTAGGCCTCTCACATGGCTTTTGCCCCTGAGTCAAAGGAAGGCCCTCTCGTAATTCAGGGTCATTACAAAAGCAATTATCCCTTTTCCTCCTGCAATAGTTTTTCTAGTTCATTTCCATTTGCATACAAGAATCCTCTTATATCTCCCGTATTTAAAGTGTCATTTTCTACTTCCCCTTCATCCACCAGCTACACACTAGTTCTTAGCTTCCTTTTACAGCAAAATGCTTTGAATAACTATTCATTTCTCGGTTGTTAATTCTCTGCCTATTTTCCACATTTACGTCATTTCGGTCGGGTCTCCTACACAGCTCTTCAAGTCATTCAATGCAATCAGCAATTTTCAATTCCCATATTACTGAAAAATAACCCCAGAGAGAGTCCATTGGCCCACTAGACTCACTGCAAGATAAACTTGGCTCAAATGTTAATGCACACTTACAATGTGTTCTTATTTTAGCTAGATAAATCTGATGGCTTTTGGGAACATCTGATAATTAGTTCAGATTCTATATAAAACAGTATTTGGAAAGTGGGTATTCTTTTTCTGTAGTTCATCGTTACTCTGGTAAGTGGCTGAAGATCCTGCTGAGGATGAATCACTAGATTTTTATTTTTAAATACACTTATGGTATATTTAAAATATGGTGTATTACATTTTCCCATGTGAGAAACCAGTTCTTGCCTTCAAGCAACACACTCTCCATCTTTGACCAAAGCGTTCACGTATACTCAAATTCCTTACTAGATTTGGTCCTCTTATTACTGCTCCAACAGTAAGATGAACTACTGTCTTTCCTGCTAAATTAGCACCGTCATTGCTCATTTTACTGGAACTCTAAGCAGAATCCTTCCTCATTCCAAGCAGCCACTATATTTGCTAATTGGCTCTTGAAAATATCTACATGTAACATACCTACTTTATAACATTCTTATTATAAAAATATTTGGCTAAAATTTAAATATTTTCATGGATGTACAATATTGGATTTTGGATCTCAAGCAGGTATGAAATTTCTTCGATTATATAACTGTGAGAAAAAACAATCAAAGGCCAGCCATCTTCCTTCGCTAAGCAACTGAATCTGTGAGCTTGTTCAAGATGAGACTGACACATTTGTATAATTACAATATCCATGAATAACATAACAGACCTTTGGAATCTATTTGTGTCATGATTCTGTAAGACACTTTTTAATTTCGGTCTTAGTTTTATTTATTTATTTTTTTCTGGTCTACATATTGACTCAGAAATGTTCTGATAACATGAGAAATCTTTCATGCTACATGTAGACTTGTCCTTTTCTCCTCTTTATTTTGATCACTTTGAGAAAAAGTGCTGTGTCAATGTTTCCCATTTTTTTCAAATGATTTTCTTGTGAAAACACAGTGGATATCACATACCTACAAATGTGCACACACAGGCAGCAATACCTTTCTATTAGTAAATATACCCTCTATCCTAGTTAAGTACCTATTCAAACCTCATGGCTCTTATAAGCCAGATTGTCTGACCCTAAAATTATGCTTTTCTTTCAATGTCATGTTGCCTTTTTGCCTACATGTTATTAACACAGATTTAAAAAAACTGATGAATTATATTCTTAAGCATTAGTTATGATAGGAAAGATACTCAGAAGTATTCTAATGTGTGTTTTATAATAAACAGAAAGATCTAATACTTAACTCTTATATTAGATAATTTTCCATGAATTTATTTCTAAATCAATAATAAGTAATCATACCTAGATGCTTATGCTCCAAGATACAGCATTTCTTCAAGACCACGAGAATATCAGTTTGATATCATATATATTCAAAAACCTACTTTGGCATAGTAATGTAGAATGCTCTCTGCTGCTTATTACTGAAGTGACCTCAAATAAGTTAGTTGATCTCTCTAAACCTTAATTTCCTCTGTTTGAAAATGAAGCTAATGATTTCAAGATTGCTCGAATGTAGTAAAGATTAAATAAGACAAATTCTCTAAATTGCCTGGAACAGTAGACATTTAATAATTTTATAAAACAAGATGAAAATACTTCATGAAGTGTTGATTTAAAATGGACAAAATTTGATTGCCTCTTACTTCTTTGAGTAGATTTTCCTTTACATCAGAATCAGGAATAAGTTACTGATAACTGAGTATTTCAAATTATGGAACCCCCATAAGAAGATATGTAGAAATGTGATATTTTGTCAAATAATCCAGTCCAAAGCTTTGTCTCATTCTGATCAAAGTTACTTCTAACAGGAAATGCAATTTTTGAAATAATTCGTAGAACGCATAGTTTTTAAGACACAATCTCTGGCTTTGTCTCCATTGAGAAAGAACGACTAGCAAATCTAAAAGTGTGTATTTTTCTCTGAGTTTCAAAAGGTTGTCTTTCAGGTTGACTTTAGGATCAGTAAAATGATAGCAGTCTGTGAAAGTTGATGTGTTTATGTTGATTTTCCACTGGGTAAGCCACATACATATTGTGTAAAATGAGGGCCCTTAGAGCACCTTACTACATTTTGAAACAAATTGCTGTTATTTTGTTCCAAATATTATTTTGAAAAAAGAGCCATAAGACTTGCATCATCAATATCCTGAATATGTTTACACTTTTTAAAATTATTGTTTTAATCAGGTGATTTACAATGAGAGTAAGTAAATGTTGGAAGTGAATCAAGAAATATACTTAAATTCTTTCAGATCCTAGATACACTGATTTTGCAGTATATGAAGCAATATTTTCTACAAAACATGAAGACATATTAAAGATTATATTACCTTTTAAAAATAAACTAAAAAACTTAGAATTTAAAGTGCTCTTTAAAAATACATTATTTCAATTCTGATGACAAAATATATTCTCTTATATTTGGTATATACAGTTGTAGTTTTACTGAGGATTTTCTTCAAAAATTGAGGAAAAGGGAGAGTTACCTACATCTATATAGAAAAACAACAGCAACAAAACTATAAACCCAGTCACAAGATGCAGTTACCATTGTCTCACAATCAAGAAAACTGAGAAAAAATGGTAGTGATAACAATGCCAACACTAACTATTGAGAGCAATAATTTGGAGCATGTGAGAACAGGTTTCTCAGAGCACACAAAGAGACAAAGCTTTTGTTCAAAAAGAGCTAAAGCTCCCAATCTTTTCCTGTAGGCAGCATTTACTTTGTGTGGGATAGGATTAAGTACATAATATTTTAGAATCATTAAAGCAATGGAAATGTAAAAATGTCCTTTTGGAGTTCCAGGAAAGTATTCCTACAGATATGAACTGTAAAATTACCTTATTCATTATCATTCAGTGACTATATATAGATCTCTACCACAAAATGCTTCTGTGTATATTAACCAAAACCACTTTGATAATATCATGTGTCTATTTACATCAAGAAAAACTGTACTTATATATTTTCATCTTATTTTCCTTTATATCTATCCACCTCTTTAGTAATTTTCTCTCTTATAAATTGTCTCAAACTGGGGTTGAATATTTTGCCATCATCTTTTTTGTAATTCTCTAATACAGCCATAAAACTGAGATTATCAGCACAACAGGTATGATTTTGAAATAATCTCCATACTGTTTCTATGGATTTTAAAACAACATTTCCAACTGAAAGAGCATTTTTTCTAGGTTAACAGATAAGACACCCTTTTGTTGTTACCTATATTCTTAAAGCTGTCATTTAGTTAAGTTATGTAAGCTGTTTGAGAATATCTTTTCTTGAATTCTACCTATACCATTCTTAAAAGTACTAAGCTTAGCTTTAAGAATTTTTGCTAGAGATCATAAAACTCATAACAATTTCAAGTGAAGGAACTCTAGAAAAGATAAAGTATTGACAGGAAATTACATAATTGAGGCTTAGTGGTTTTGTTTGTTTGTTTGTTTTGGAGATTGAGTTTCACTCTTCTTGCCCAGGCTGGAGTGCAATGGCACCATCTTGGCTCATTGCAACCTCTGCCTCCCAGTTTCCAGTAATTCTCCTTCCTCAGCCTCCCAAGTAGCTGGGATTACAGGCACCTGCCACCACATCTGGCAAAATTTTGTATTTTTAGTACAGATGGAGTTTCACCATGTTGGCCAGGCTGGTCTTGAACTCCTGACCTCAGGTGATCTGCCTGCCTTGGCCTCCCAAATGCTGGGATTACAGGAGTGAGCCACCTTGCCTAGCTGAAGCTTGCTATTTATATCTTTTAGGCAATATTTTTCTATAGTCTGCATCATATCTAGTATTAAAAACAAAAATCTTTGAATGGTGAAGATTTCTTTATAATTAAAATATTACCATAAAATTTCCACACTTTTATTTAATCTTAATTCTTTAACATGAAAGGATATGAACAGAAACTTTACGAAAGCAGACATACATGAGGCCAGCAAACATATGAAAAAGTGCTCATCGTCATTGGTCATTAGAGAGATGCAAATCAAAACCACATTGAGATACCATCTCACACCAGTTAGAATGGCGATCATTAAAAAATCTGGAGACAGCAGATGCTGGAGAGGATGTGGAGAAATAGGAACACTCTTACACTGTTGGTGGGAGTGTAAATTAGTTCAACCATTGTGGAAGACAGTGTGGCGATTCCTCAGGGACCTAGAAATAGAAATTCCATTTGACCCAGCAATCCCATTACTGGGTATATATCCAAAGGACTATAAATCGTTCTACTATAAGGACACATGCACACGAATGTTCATTGCAGCACTGTTTACAATAGCAAAGACCTGGAACCAACCCAAATGCACAACGATGATAGACTGGACTGGGAAAATGTGGCACATATACACCATGGAATATTATGCAGCAATCAAAAATGATGAGTTTGTGTCCTTTGTAGGGACATGGATGAATCTGGAGAACGTCATTCTCAGCAAACTGACACAAGAACAGAAAAAGAAATACCGCATATACTCACTCATAGGTGGGTGAGAAAAATGAGAACACGTGGACACAGAGAGGCGGTCTACTATACACTGGGGACTGTTGGGGGGAATGGGGGAGGGACAGTGGGTGGGGCTGGGGGGGATAGCCTGGGGATGAATACCAAGTGTGGGTGAAGGGGAGGAAAGCAGCAAAGCACACTGCCATGTGTGTACCTATGCAACTATCTTGCTCGTTCTGCACATGTACCCCCAAACCTATAATGCAATAAAAATTTAAAAAAATAAAAAAAATAAAAAATAAATAAAGTGCATTTTAATCTAAATTCAAGAAAACTTGCAAAAATTTAGCTTATTTTTTAAATTTATAGTTTTCTGACAGTATTATACAGTATTCTATGTATGACTGGTGTGAAATTAAATAAACAAAGAATAAACCTTTGACCTTCAAGAGTTCCAAGTAATGTCTATCACAAATATATACTTTAAAAATAATAATATTTGCAATAAAGTGAAAAACAAATCCAGACAATCAGAAAAAGGAAAAAAAATCTAAAGAACTAATAAGTAGCAAAAGCTTTCTCTAAGCAAAATAAAACAAAGAAGGTAAGACAAAAGCATGTTTAATTACAGCATTCTAGGTAATAACGGACATAATTTGTTAAACACCTAATGTATCAGACATAGTTCTGAGAACCTAGATTATTTCTTTAAATGCCTATATTAGAAATTACATTAAGTGCTAAACATAAAACATAAACAGATGTGATTTTCAACTTACAAAATAATTGGCAATATACATAAACATGAGCACACAATCTATTCAAATAAACTGCGATATAAAATACTCAAGATGCTCTCTGAGCATGTAAGTGGGCTTTAGTTTACGCACGTGGGATCTGACAAAGTCTGAAAGGTAAATATCAGGCAAAGTGATGGTAGGCGGGTATCAGTGATGGAGACAAGAAAAGATAAAGTTCTGAATGGAAGAAAACACATAGATGAGGTGAGAAGACTTATGAAGGTTCTGGGATTGTATCCTATTTGCAAGCTAACAAGTTAGCAGACATGTTTCATGAATGCTAATAAGAGGCACACAATGACTGTTCAGAGTAAACAGGAAATTATTACAGCACAGCAGGAATCATGAGCTTCACGTTCATGTTCTTTCACCTTACTTCCTAAAGTCCACAGAGGAGGGGCTGCAGTTTGCAATAGGTCCCACGGATGTAGTACATGCAGTGCATTTGCATGACAGCTGGGGGCCACCAAGCATAAGAAACTTGTCTTTGTCTTTTATAAAGGGCTACAAAGAATCTGCCCAACCTTTGCCTTCAAGAGATATATTAACTTTATTATATTGAAGAGCAAAAAGAACTGTCCTTAGCACTGGAGGTAGGCCCTGTTACTTTGCAAGACTGTTCCTTATACAAAAAGTCTTGAACAAAAGTTAGTCTCATGAGTGCTTCTGTTTGCAAGATGTGCAGAAACAGGGAAACCAAGCTTTGGTACAATTTATATAATATCAGATATGTCTTTCCCCTGGAAGACTGAAATAATTCATCCATGAGAGTATCTGAATATAACCCCCTGGGCTACGGCCTGGAGAATTGTACTTTCATGATTGCCCCAAATTCTTTCACTCTAAGGATCTGCTGAGACTTTATACATTTTTATAATTTACATTTTCCCTGGGAAATTGTCTCTTTCAATGAGATATTAAAATTCACTTGCATAAGATTTTGTAAAGTGTTTTTACGGTTCTTTTAATTTCCTCTTTCGGGGAGTATTATTCCCCTTTCATTTCTAATTTTGAGTGTGTGTGCCTACCTTTTTTTTCTTAGTTAGGTTGTGAATATATATATTTTTTTTCATAAAGAGCTTCTGCAGTTTTAGGGCAATTCTCATTTCCCTTATTAATTTTTCAAGTAATGTTCTCTAATTTTATTTTTATTGTTTCATCATTTTGCTTGCTCTGTGATTTAAATGCTTATATAATGTATTTAACCATTAATAATCCTTTCTGTTTCTTTCATCCGTAAATGATCACATTGTGGTTTCTTGTGTTTTATTTTGTTTCTTAATTGGAGTTTCTACTTTCTGAGATATTTTCTGTTTGAAGTAAAATCACTTCAATTACTATTTACGTCTTTTGTGGCCATCTGAGTCCTTTCTGTTTTTCACAACCACCCTTTATCAGAATGGCCCACACAGGTGCCACTTCTAACCTGTCTCTTAGTCTTCACATGTTTTGCCTTCTAATCTGTATTAGGCCTTTACATTCAATGAAAATCTCTCCTTGCTGTATTCTCCATCATATTCCTGTTTAGACCATTTCTTTCCTTCTCCAGCTTCTGAATGTTGGATTCCACTAAAGCTCAATTCTGAAGTCTTTCCTTTTCTAATCAAGTTCTCATGTCTAGAGAATGTAATTCACTTCTGGGATTTAAATATGGTGAGAGCACCAAGATTCCAAACTCTAGCTAGGGCCTCTGGATTCTGAATATATATAATCAACCATCATATGTATTTTGTTGATTGAATGTGCATGATAATGAACACCCACTTGATGTGCCAAGAAACATCAGACTCAACTTACCCAAAATGTATTTATGGTTTTTATTGTTCTTAGAACCTCACATGTGCTCTCCCTTCTATGTTCTCTATCTTAAAATATAGTAACAAACAACTGTCTATCTTGTTCCCAGCTTAGAAACTTAGGAGTTACTATTATTTTTACTTGCTTCAACTAGCATTTCCAATTTCTCAATATAGTCTGTCAATTGAGTTTTCTGATTCCTGATTCAATTTAATTTCCTGATCAATTTTTGTCAATTTTCAACAAGATGTAGACATAATATATGTATCCAAACCATAATAATCTAACTGGAATTACTGTAACTCTTTCCTTACCTTTCTACTTTCATCCAAATATTGGGCCATCTCCATATTTCACATTTTAGCCATGTAATTACTTAAAAATGCGTAGCTAATCAATTAATTGTATGTTCCTCAATGAGTATAAGCATTTTGTGAGGAAAGAAACCATAAGTCTTTTAATCCAGGACTAAGTAAAAAAAGTTTATATTACAAATTTTCCTACAGAGAAAATTAACAGCTCGGTGGTTTCACCAGTAAATTCTATGAAATATGTAACAAAAATAACATTAATGTTACAGCAATTTTTTCAGAGATTAGCAAATGAGGGAATACTCTTTGTTTCAAATTATAATTTCTCTTGAAATGAATGCTATCAGGCCAGTTTCACTTTAAAGCATTAATGCAAAATTCTTTTTCTTTTTTTTAAACGGAACGTTCCTCTTTGTTGCTCAGGCTGGAGTGCGGTGAGGCATGATCCTCGTTCACTGCAACATCCACCTCCCAAGTTCAAGTGATTCTCCTGTCTCAGCCTCCAGAGTAGCTGGGATTACAGGTACCTGCAACCATGCCTGGCTAATTTTTGCATTTTGAGTAGAGTCGGGGTTTCACCATGTTGGCCAGGCTAGTCTCAAACTCCTGACCTCAGGTGGTCCACCCACCTCAACCTCCCAAAGGGCTGGGATTATAGGCATGAGCCACCATGCCCAGCCTAAATACTATTACATATAAATTCTTATATGGTTACATCTCATATGAATAGGCATGGTGCATATTAAAAGGCCCTGCATTTTATAAAAGAGAAAATTTAAATCCTGATATTAAAATGTCCAGATAACTGAAACTTTAAGTAGAAAGCTTGGCTAAGACGACTTCTTTCTTTAACCTGTTAATTCTGACAGTCCAAAAATTACAAAACAGTGGGTAAATATATGGTTGGTTTCTGGGATTTCAAACAAAACAAAAATTGATAGGCACAATGTGACCTGTGAATTAATTTATTAAGAAAGGTATAGAAAGAACCAGATGATGTAGGAAAATAGGCACAGGCAAGTCCAAGAATAAAGACAGATTTTGGATCAAAAGTTTAGGTTGAACATGAAAGATCTAAAATTTCTTTGAATATTTATAAAGTGAATCATCAAAGATAGATTTTTTATACTTTGATATTTTGCCAAAGGCAAAAGAACAATGATATGCAGAATATTTTAATATCAGCTTGAATAAATATATTATATCTAAAAGAACTTTAAATTTATTTTTTTTAAAAGTAGAAGCATTTCTCATATATTAACATATAACAATGTAAGGGCATTTGTTAAATAAAATTCCATTGTCTAGAATAATACTGTCTGGTCTTAATCTGCTCCATTTATTAATTTCATGACCTATGCCTTAGGTTTCCATTTGTAAAATGAAGATAAGAATAGTCTGATTTTCTAGAATATTGGTTGAAAACTAAGAACCTAATAAATGAAAGCCCTAAAAACAATACTTGGAACATAGAACAAACATTTCCCAAGTGTTAGCTGAATTTTCTCAATACAGAAAGAAATTGTGATAAATGTTTTCTTTTTTTTCTGGTGTTGGAAAGTTAAAACTGTTTTGTAATCTAAGTAAAATTGAAGATATGTTATTTAATCAAGGTGAATTTCAGCTAATGCAAGAAATCCAAAAAATAATGTATAAAAATATTCTATATTTACTTAATAATATTACATTTTCTTAAATTTTTAAATTCTGAATGTTGCAATACACAATGTGGTTGCCTCTTTTATTCAGTGTTACACATAATGTGTGTTTGTGTTGTACTGAAAATGTTAACACTAATGCAGAAATATTCTTCAGCCATAAAATATGTTTTTAATTTTCCTTTATTAGTTGAAGCTTTGATTTTGTACCATCATAATAAAAGAATGGTTAGGTTCAAATAAAATTTCTCATCATATATCACCCTAATAGTAATAAAAACATCTAATCATTACTTATAAGTATATACATATATATGTATATATAAAGACATATAAAAACATCCATATGTTTAAGTATTACAACAGTAATATATGGTCAATAATAATCTTGAGAGCAAAAAGACACGCTAAAGAAATTAAAAGGTTGTAATGCTACTATGCAAAGCTTACCACTATTAAAATTTTGTTTATCCTTTCTATTTAAAAATATGTAAAAACATGTGCCACATTTGTCTATCAAACTTTCTATCAATCTATCTAAAAATAATTATCCAAACCAAAATATTAATAGTGCTGATGTAGAGAAACTATGTGTGTGTGTACATGAACATGTATTTACCTTAATCAAAATGGCTTGGATCTCCAGGAGGTATTCTTATAAGGTAAAGGAAGTCCTCTCCACTCCACTCTCACCTTCATATATCCTGCTCCCTGGAATGAGGCTCTAATCATTGATTCTGTCTATGACCTCGGACAATGAGAATGAAGGCCACATCTGATCTCCTGATCCTGGAACTGTTTGAACTATACATTCAAAATTTATAAGGTTTTATATGTGTATATTTTTTATAATTTACATATATGTCTTATATAGATTATAATTCCTCTCTGTTTATCTCTCTGTATATCCTCTAATTCTAAACATAATGTTCTGATATATAACTAGAAAAAGAAGAGCCTACCTAACCATGTCATAATATTTATTTTCCTAACAAAATAATTTTATATGATCCCAAATATGAATTGATGAGATCATTATTTTTAAGCGACATTTTTCCAAAATGTTGTTTACTTGCCATTTAAGACATTTGTGTAATAATTTTAATCTCATTCAACTTCCAGTCTTAATCATTTTGACATCAGCCATATAAATTGGTATAGCTCTCATCCATTAGCAAATTATGAAAATATAATTATCCCTGCACAGCAATCACTATTTTAATGTTATTTTTGCAGCTGTGCTAATAAGCATTTATGGATTGTTGAGTTTGTTTGTTTTTCTCCTATGGAGAAAGGCACACAAGCTTAATAAATTATAACAGGAAACATGTCGGTTCTCTAAATATACACACATACACAAGATTCAAAAGAGTATTCCATTTCATTGACGACTTGCACCACAAAAACAATACACTTCCTCAGTCAAATATGATTAAGTCCATAACCCATTGTACAGCCTAACTTGATGTGTTTTCTTCAAGGTATAATGAAAAGCTCCCGTCATAAAAAATCTCTAAATGATACTCTATTTCATGGTTAAAGAGACTTCTAAGAAATTTAAGACCTCTGAAAATAACAAATTCATTAAAGAACTTACCAGCACTCACATGTTAATAATTATAACTCAAAAAAATCAGACTTGATTAAGTGATAATAGACATCATTGATCATTCAATTCATTGTGGATTCTGAGATTTATTAAACTGTTTATATTGTTAACAGTTATTAACATTGTAAATAACACAAACCCAAGTGACTATTTCATCATTTAAATCCCCATAAAAAAACAAAATCTTTCCTACTCAAATGCTAGGTTATTTTAATGGAGATAAACTAATCTCTCAAAAATCTTAGTGGGCACATTTGTTTTCTAATGAGAATTATCATTATGTATTTTTAATTGTAAACTATTTTTCACTATCTCAATGATGTCATTAGACTATAATTTTGATTATAGATAAAACCTTTTGATTATCACACAGGACTCCATGGACTGCAACTTCCCGTTCAATTATTTCAAACAATCTTAAAATCATGTAGAAGCTAATTATGAGACAGCATGAATAACCAGAATTAACATAAATAATATCAATTGTTCATGTTCTCACAGCATGATTCTCTTAAACACTTACTATAAATAACCACATAGTTTTTTAAGTATTATTGGGAAAATGTGCTTAGAGAATGATTTCCTATATTACAAAATTACAAGCAAATCATTCCACCTTTCTATACCATTCTGCTGCAACTGAATTAAAGCTCACTTCCTCCATCTATTGTTGCAAATTGAAGTGTATGGATGTCATATGCATTGTGCAGTAACTCCAGAGAGTGTCTGGTTAACTAGAAACAAGATAGCAATTACATAGGTACTTTGTATGGATTCAAGTTCATAAAAATTGTATCTTAGGGAGAAGAAACTGTAACAACTAAAATGATTTTATGATAATAACAAAATTAAAATTCTAAATTATACTTAAATGAAGTAGCAGGAAACTGGGGAACAAAGATCACTGGCAGCCAAGAAATTTAAATTCATATACAAACCACCTGCATGATAAGGGCAAGCCATTATAATACTTGAATCTTCAGTTTTCATTTTTTTGGATTATAGGAGAGTTGAGCTAAATTATATCAATAAAGAAAACCGTGCAAATTAAAGCAACTTTCCATATAAATTAACCAAATAAAACAAATAGAGAAAAATAGCAGGATAAAGTTACAAATTACAATAAATTTGAAGGTTGAGATTCCCCAAATATATATATTTTTTGCCAGATAATTTAGTGACCTTGAAGCCTCAAAGAAATTCTAATGCTAAATTTAAGGAAAAGAATACCTGAAAAAAAAAAAAAAAGATTTATTTTGAAAACAATATTTGAAACTTAGTGTAAAAGATATATACTCAATTTAAAACGTATATAATATATAGGTACTTAAAATATATTAATAGATTAGCATTTGTTTAGGCAAACAAACATTTACTTTAAGTGTTTTATTTCTTGCTATTTTAGAAAGATAATTTTATCTCTCAAAATAGTTACATTTCTATCTTGCTAATATATGTCTACCCTAGAATTTACAGCTACTATAAAAGATTATGTTTGAATATGTAATATAGTAATAAAAATTGCAAAATCTTAGATTATTTTAATATAAGAACTGATGTGAAAATAGTTTCAATGCTAAAAAATATTTTATCTTAGAAAGAAAAGCGAGAGAGATTTCATTTACTAAACATATCCAGATTTAAATTAATATTTGTTTGTTAAATTTTTCAAATAGTCTACTGAGAAATGAGAAGGTACAAGTTTGTTTCCCCTTCACTTTCCATCATGGTTGTAAGTTTCCTGAGACCTCCCTAGTCATGCTGAACGGTGAGTCAATGAAACCTTTTTTTGTTTTTTTCATAAATTACTCAGTTTTGGTTATTTCTTTATAGCAGTGTGAAATGGACTAATAAATTTGGCTAATATGGAGGCTTATGTAATCAAACATAGTCATGAAAGTGAAATCCCATTTCCTTTGCCACACTGTTTTCTAGAAACAAATCACAGATCTCACTCACACTCAAGAAAGAGGTGATAATATGCAGGTACGGATCATTGGGGATGATATTTCCTGTAGTGTTATGATACATATTGGTTTTTGTTTATGGTTTCTGGCTTATAGCTCTCAAAGCCCTTGTTTCAGTAGTTTGTTATAATGTTGGATGTGTTAGCCTCAGAGATGGGCCTCTGACCTTCTCCTGACCTCCTGTGACCTTCTCTGACCCTCATCTGACATCCACCTGCCCAAAGGCAGGACTTCAATGTTTCTCTGCCTTTCTAACTGTGGGCCTTAAGACCCTCCCTTGAGAAGGTCCCAACCCTATATTCTGGGAGAAGGAATGATGATGTCCTGAAGCTTCCATAACAACCAAAGAGGGATTTGGAGAGCTTCTGGATAGCTGAACATCTGGAAGTTCCTGGAGGATGATCTGCCTGGGGAAAGTGTGGAAGCTTACCACCTGGTCCCATGTATATGTCTCTTCATCTGTACCCTTTATAATAAATTGGTAAATGTTAAGTAGTTGTTACTGTAATACACTCCAGCAAATTAATTGAACCCCAAAAGGGGATGATGCAAACCCCAACTTGAAGTCAGTTGGTCAGGAGTTTCAGAGGATTGGACTTGTGACTGGTGAGGTGGGAGGAAAGTTTTGGGGACTGAGCCCTCAACCTGTGGGATATAAAACTATCTCTGGGTAGATACTGTTAGAACTGAATTAGAGGACACCCAGTTGGTGTCTATTGCATGGGGTGTGGGAAAAAAAAAAAAAAAACATACATATGGTCACTGAAGTCTTCTATGTTGATGAATGTTGTGAAGAGAGAGTATAAGAAAATGTGGTCAAAGAGAGTTTTTCCTACATGCTCCTCATCCCAAGTTGTGAAAACTAAAAATGTATTCAGACATTGTGAATGGACCCTGAAGAGTAAAATCACCCTGGGTAGAAAACCATTGACCTAACTTAATATATTTGGTCATTAGGACTCTCAAATAAGATGATTTATTTTTAAATGTCTTTTATTCTTCTTTTTATGGGAAAGGTAAAGCAGTTTATAGGTTCTATCTCTCCTCTGAGGGATTTGTCACCTGCAATTCAGTTTATTTGGTTTCCCGTGACCTCAATATATAATCTAGCATTTATAATTCCTAATAAAGGACTTATATTCCCTTGTGACTTTTTGTATTCTAAATAGCAGTGGAAACTCCTCAAAATATGGCTTTCTGATATTATATCTCATAAAAGGTGAAAAATCTAAGCCAACTATTAATATGGACACTAGAAACATCCATTATTATACTATTTCAACACATATTTGCCAAAAACTAATGTGATTACTGTACTAGGGAGCAACAGGGATTAAATACAAACTAAAGTATCTAATGATCTGAGATTTTGTGATCTGTAATCACTGTCTAATATAGTATATAAAAAAGGATAACACACATAATGAAGAAGGTTACTTTTCCCTTGCCTTTCTAGAAAACAGAATAATGAATACTGATCTGACTTTTCTGTGCTCCCATTGATGAATATAATTTTGCTTGCTTTATAATTGAGAAAAATTTATTTTAGTTGATATCCCTTTTTTCATAGATTACACATCTCAAGTATCAACTTAGGAAACTTATCTTCCAAGCTCACCTGGCTCTTGATAGCATTCAATTCTCCATGTGCTCTCAGACTTGTGCTCAGCTTGTCCCCAGATGTTATTGATACACCACACTCAGTTCCTTGACATTTATGTCTCTTCATCATGGCAGCTTGTTTCATCAAATGATGGAGACTTAGAAATCACCACAAGCCATTTGTCTTAACAATCAACCTAGTTTTTAAATTGATGTTTGTTATTGGCCCAATTGTGCTTTCCAGAAATTCATATGCTGAGGGCCAATGTTTTCGTATTTTTAAACTGGGTCTATAAGCAGGTAATAAGGTTAATTGAGGTTATACGAGCCTCATCTGTAGGACTGTTGTCCTCATAAGAAGAGGAAGAGACACCAAGTAATGTTCTCTCTCCACACAAATATAAAAGAGGTTGATAGGGTTTAGATTTGTGTTCCACCTAAATCTCATGTTGAGTTGCAATATTCAGTGTATATTGGGAAAAGCTGCAAAGGAGAATGGACACACAGTGCCTACATAAATTGGTTATGAGTAACATATAAACAAGAAACCACAAACTGTGGAAGGCCACAGGAGGCCTCTGAGGAGGAAAGCCTCTTCATGCCTCATGTTCTGGTGCAGGGTGACCTCAGCTCTGTTAGCATAAACAGTGTGATCAAGGACATAAAACTCCTTCGTAACACTATGATGTAGCCAGACTTGTAGGCTCCTTGTAAAGCCCGTGTTCCATCAGCTGCACAAAGATAATAAGCTAAAGATACTACATGTTCTTGCTTTGTGAAACTCCCAAATGGCCACTGTTATCAATCCTTACGATGATGCACCAGTTCTGGCTCAGCTCACTGATCCACTTCCAGCTCACTGATTCATCCCACCATTACTCCACCCCTACCCTGTAGATCAAAGTGATTGTAACCAATAAATAGAGTGGATGATCAGAGCTGGGGGCCTTCACTGTTTCCTCCAGAGTAATGAAGTGATGGCCCCCTGGTCCCACTTTTTCTCTTAATCTTTCTCCCATTCCTTTGTCACTGCTGAAATGAGGGTACTCATGGGTGATATGGGGCTCATGGATTTCCCACATTGGGGTAGTACCTGTTGGTTAGGAAGATTTAAACCAACTACATAGTAGCAAGCAAGGAGCAAAGGATTTCTAGATGTCCAGGAGTCCAGTCTGGACTGGGACACTACCAGGACAATGGAATTTTGAGTTAGCAGTGATCTATTGCATTTTAGTTTTTCTTTCATCAGGTTTGTGTTCTGTACATTGTCTTCATTCATTCCTTTGTCCCATTGTAAAGTATGTTATTATTATTATTACTATATTATTGTGATTATGATTATTCTATTCCATTATTAGTAGTGCTGGGAAAAACTAGAGAAATCTAATTTAAACTAAGCACAGAAATCAGCCCACAAATGTGAGAGGAATCCCAAAAACGTGATAGCAGGTGAAATTCAGAATTGAAATAATTGGTGGAATAAAGTCAATTTCATGGAAGGTTGAACCAGAATGCAGTATGTGGGTATGAAGAGAAAGGACAACTATGGAAGACTGGAAAAGCTACATCTCCAAATATGGATGAGACTACAGAAATGGAGAGGCAGATATTAATAAAGTTAATGTCATAGTTTAGCCTATCTCCAAATTATAACATTTTTGGATGTGCTTTAAAATTTGATTTACAGTTCTATGTGTCTGGGGAGGCCTCACAATCATAGTACAAGGTGAAAGGCACATCTCATATGGTATCAGACAAGAGAAGAGAGCTTGTACACGGAAATGCCCTTTTTTAAAACCATCAGATCCTGGGAGACTTATTCACTATCATTAGAATGGCATGGGAAACCTTTCAAAAAATCAATAAATCCAAGAGCTGGTTTTTCGAAAAGATCAACAAAATAGACAGACCACTAGCCAGACTGATAAAAAAGAAAAGAGAGAACAATCAAATAGATGCAATAAAAAACGATAATGGGGAAATCACCAGAGATTCCACAGAAATTCAAACCATCATCAGAGAATACTACAAACAACTCTATGCACATAAACTAGTAAACCAGGAAGAAATGGATAAATTCCTGGACACTTGTGTCCTCCCAAGCCTAAACCAGAAGGAAGCCGAAACTATGAATAGACCAATAACAAGGTCTGAAGTTGAGGCAGCAATTAAGAGCCTACCACACAAAAAAAGCCCAGGTCCAGATGGGTTCACAGCCAAATTCTACCAGACTCACAAAGAGGAGCTGGTACCATTCCTTCTGAAACTATTCCAAATAATTCAAAAAGAGGGAACCCTTCCCAAATCATTTTATGAGACCAATATCATCCTGATACCAAAAGCCGGCAGAGACTCAACAAGAAAAGAAAACTTCAGGCCAATATCCATGATAAACATAGATGCAAAAATCTTCAATAAAATACTGGCAAACCGATTGCAACAGCACATTAAAAAACTTATCCATCATGATCAAGTAGGATTCATCCCGGGGATGCAAGGCTGGTTCAACAAATGCAAGTCTATAAATGTAATTCACCACATAAACAGAAGCAAAAACAAAAACCACATGATTATCTCAATTGACGCAGAGAAGGCATTTGACAAAATTCAACAGCCCTTAATGCGAAAAACCCTCAATAAACTTGGTATTGATGGAACATATCTCAAAGTAATAAAAGCTATTTACAACAAACCAACAGCCAATATCATACTTAATGGTCAAAAACTGGAAGCATTCCCTTTGAAATATGGCACTAGACAAGGATGCCCTCTCTCACCACTCCTATTCAACATAGTACTGGAAGTTCTAGCCAGAGCAATTAGGCAAGAAAAAGAAATAAAGGGTATTCAAATAGGAAAGGTGGAAGTCAAATTGTCTCTATTTGCAGATGACATGATAGTATACCTAGAAGACCCCATCACCTCAGCCTAAAAACTCCTGAAACTGATAAGCAACTTCAGCAAAGTCTCAGGATATAAAATCAATGTGCAAAAATCACAAGCATTCCTATACACCAATAACAGACTTAAAGAGAACCAAATCAAGAACGAACTGCCATTCACAATTGCTACAAAGAAAATAAAATACCTAGGAATACAACTCAAAGGAACGTAAGGGACCTCTTTAAGGAAAACTACAAACCACTGCTCAATGAAATAAGAGAGGACACAAACAGATGGAGAAACATTCCATGTTTGTGGTTAGGAAGAATCAATATCGTGAAAATGGCTATACTGCCCAAAGTAATTTACACAATCAATGCTATCCCCATCAAACTACCATTGAATTTCTTCACAGAACTGTAAAAAACCACCATGAACTTCATATGGAACCAAAAGAGAGCCCACATAGCCAAGTCAATACTAAGCAAAAAGAACACAGCGGGAGACAACACACTACCAGACTTCAAACTATACTACAAGGCTACAGTAATCAAAACAGCATGGTACTGGTACCAAAACAGAGATATAGACCAATGGAACAGAACAGAAGCATCGGAGGCAACACAACCTATCTATGACCATATTATCTTTGATAAACCAGACAAAAACAAGCAATGGGGAAAGGATTCCCTATTTAATAAATGGTGTTGGGAAAACTGGCTAGCCATGTGCAGAAAGCAGAAACTGGACCCCTTCCTGACACCTTACACTAAAATTAACTCCAGATGGATTAAAGACTTAAACATAAGACCTGACACCATAAAAACCCTAGAAGAAAATCTAGGCAAAACCATTCAGGACATAGGAGTAGGCAAGGACTTCATGACCAAAACACCAAAAGCATTGGCAACAAAAGCCAAAATAGACAAATGGGATCTAATCAAACTCCACAGCATCTGCACGGCAAAAGAAACAGTCACTAGAGTGAATCGGCAACCATCAGAATGGAAAAAAATCTTTGCAGTTTACCCATCTGACAAAGGGCTCATATCCAGAATTTACAAAGAACTCAAACAGATTTACAGGATAAAAACAAGCCCATTCAAAAATGGGCAAAGGATATGAACAGACACTTTACAAAAGGAGACATACATGAGGCCAACAAACACATGAAAAAATGCTCATCATCACTGGTCATTAGAGAGATGCAAATCAAAACCACATTGAGATAACATCTCACGCCAGTTAGAATGGCGATCATTAAAAAAGCTGGAGACAGCAGATGCTGGAGAGGATGTGGAGAAATAGGAACACTCTTACACTGTTGGTGGGAGTGTAAATTAGTTCAACCATTGTGGAAGACAGTGTGGCGATTCCTCAGGGACCTAGAAATAGAAATTCCATTTGACCCAGCAATCTCATTACTGGGTATCTATCCAAAGGACTATAAATCGTTCTACTATAAGGACACATGCACATGAATGTTCATTGCAGCACTGTTTACAATAGCAGAGACCTGGAACCAACCCAAATGCCCAACGATGATAGACTGGACTAGGAAAATGTGGCACATATACACCATGGAATATTATGCAGCCATCAAAAATGATGAGTTTGTGTCCTTTGTAAGGACATGGATGAATCTGGAGAACATCATTCTCAGCAAACTGACACAAGAACAGAAAAAGAAATACTGTATATACTCACTCATAAGCGAGTGAGAAAAATGAGAACACATGGACACAGGGAGGGGGTCTACTACACACTGGGGTCTATTGGGGGGAATGGGGGAGGGACAGCGGGGGGCGCTGGGGAGGGATAGACTGGGGATGAATGCCAAGTGTGGGTGAAGGGGAGGAAGGCAGCAAAACACACTGCCATATGTGTACCTATGCAACTATCTTGCACGTTCTGCACATGTACCCCAAAACCTATAATGCAATAAAAATTAAAAAAAAATAAATAAAAAAAAAATAAAAACAGCATGGGAAAGACCTGCCCCCATGATTACATTACTTCCACAAGATTCTTCCTACAACATGTGGAAATTCAAGATGAGATTTGGGTGGGGACACAGCCAGATCATATCAAATGTCTATATGAATACTGGCATTTCTTAGCATATTTTTTATTTCTTTGAAAAAGTGAAGACATTTAACGTTTGTCATGCTGATGATCATTCCCCTAATGTTGTTTTAGATGAAGGCCTAGATTTATCAATTTACATATGTGTATCTCACAAAGTTTCCCAGATATTTCTAGCCATTAGAGATGCCCACACAGACTAGAAAACTTGTACTTTAAGAATACATTGAAACCACTTAGAAATAAAAAGATCAGAAAATGTGCTATGTTACTAATATTGTCAGGTGGAACAGAATAACTGAAATATAGTTGGATGAATATTATAAAATCGACTTTCTTGTAAGTCAAAAAGTATATTATTCAATCTAAAAAAATAAAAAGGGTAATTTTTCAGTCATAATTTGGTATTACTTTTTAATCAGATTTGAGTAGGTGAACTTTTAAGCTGAGTACAATGTTGCAAATGTAAAAATATCACCATTTTTCTACATCAATCCATTATGTTTTTTGAACTATCCATTTGATACAGCTTTTTAAAAATTTTTTTAGGCATATTTAAAAATTGTTACTATTTTTCTTATGCTTTGCTTTGGAGTCAATGTCTGCAATCACAGATCTGGTACAGTGTTATTACAGGGAAAGGTGGAATAGAAACAAGCATGGGATTTTAATGTAGACACAAATGAATGTGAAAGTGGCATGAAACAAATTAGCAGATCATTGTTTCATTCTTTTTTGAATACCTATCATCTTACTTCACTGATCTTTGTTTTCTTCATGGTTCCTGCAATGCTTTTTATGCTATTGATTCACTTTTTGTTGCCTTGTAATAAGAAGAAATGTTACATCAAATATTCATTGTATTGTCTGAGTAGCTGCAACTTACAGTATTCGCTGTGAAGTGTGAGCATGATAGAGTATTATTTTATCCCTTTTTTTGTTTCTCTCTTTATCATTATCCTCTTTCTTTCCTTGGAGCTCAAACCATAAAGCCCATTTGTTAGTGTCTCCTAAGGCAACAACTTTCAGTTTCAAGTTGATGTTATCTGTGCTACTGCCTTTTTCCACCATAATATACTGAATAAGTTTCCAATTGGCTGAAAACCTCTTGTTGTCTGTTCCTATAATTGAACTCCCCAGAACCCATCACAATTTTTTTTATTCTTCCTAGTGGGAACTAACCCTTGGGATTTGTTCTCCTTGAGCCTTTAAATTTATTTTGTAAAGGTTTTCCCCTACAGTGGTTTATACCTTGGTTAACCCAGATTTATGGGAGAGTTAACATTCTTGTCACTTTCCTTATGGTATTTGTTTCTTACTGTACTGAAAATCCAATAATAGAAAACATTTTTTTAAATAAATATTTACAGACTCCAGACAATGAGAATATCAAAAATAAAATTATTCTTAACCCTGACTGAGATTATTAATCCTAAATATCAACACAAAATATTTTTCAATTTTTGGTTGTGGTTCTTAGCATATCTATCTTCTAAGCACACTGTCGTGTGTGTACCTATGCAACTATCTTGCACGTTCTGCACATGTACCCCAAAACCTATAATGCAATAAAAATTAAAAAAAAAAGATAACATAATTTTACCTAACTATATCGATGTCTTAACACACCTTTTATTAAATGAATTCAGTTTTCTTTGTAGATTCTACTCTTAGTTTTTTTTTTTTTTTTTAACAATATCCTCTTTGGGCATTCTAAAATGAGTTGTTAAAAATAACTGAATGCTATCCTGAGGAGGAAGGAGTGACTGCTTTGTCTCAATGCTGCTGAGTCTTGACAGACCACTGGACAGATGAAAATGTTGAGGCCATTTGAATTTATAAAATGACTAATCAGAAATAATGGATATTTTGTGAGATTCATTCTTGCATCCAAGGATGAAAGAATTTGATCATGGTGACTATACCATACTGAACTTCTGCAACAATGTCTGATACCCAAGAATAATAGATTAGAAAATAAAACTCTTTAACCTGATGCCATGATTAAAGTAGCTCATTCTTTTCAGCTCCTGGACTCTCAGATAACACAGTACTGCAATGATTTTTTGCAGATTATTTTGGTATGAATACCTTAGTACTGACTTTGAGGTATACTTAGTATAAAACGACATGTCAAATAAGAACAACTCTGCTTCCAATGAGTGAAAAGATTTTTGCATTCACATTATGGTGAAAAATCTTACTACAGAGTGCTGGCAGGGCCTGAGAAAGGCGTTTGTCTAGGAAAGCAACGAATCAATGATATTCTTAGCTTCAGGTTTGACCTCATTTAGCTAATCCATTTTCATCTTCTCTTAACCACTGCGAAAGATAAAACAGTAAGAGAAAGGAAAGTTAAAAGTAGAAGCAGTCCTGTGTAAGAAAATGAGTCTCATATTGAATTCAATATGCAATCACAGGCTTTTTGCTTATCAAGGGAGAAGATGCTCAAGGGTGGCATGCATGTGAAGGTGAGAGAATGTCTCTTCTGCAGTTAACAAATGGCTTAAAAATAAACATGTCTTAAGGCCTAAGATTATATATCAATCTCTGAATCATTCTCTATGTAAGGTATTTCTACTCCTATGAATTTGGAGCCAAAATATACCCAGCAGTATTCAAACTCCAAATATCATTGTATGCAAACATATCTATATCAGTGTCTATATCTGGAGAGTGTGGTTATAATCAGAGCTAAGGCCTGGATTCAGTGAAAGTGTCTTGTTGACTGCATAGTAAGCTTTCTACATTGATGAGAATTCTGTCTCTCTTATAGCAATTGCAGGAGGCACAAACTGTAAGCAGAACATTCTCAGAAAACATATTTCATAGTTGTAGTTTCCTTTTTGCATAAGCTTATACATTCTAGCTTTCAAACAATAGGATGTTCCCATTCCCCAAACACACAATTTCTACAAACATCGCCCCAAAGCACATTCTATCCTTCTATTTTAAGTGTTTTTGGAGTTGTTTTATGCTGTGTATAGATGGGGTGGAGGGCTTTTTTTTTGTAGAAAATTATAAAAACAATCTACCATCTATAGAATAAAGTAATGTATACAGAATAGTGTTCAGCTATTTTAATTAAATTAAGTTTTTGAATAAAAAATTAATAAAATGCATATGAGAAATGCATAAGCAAAATGTTTTACATTAAAAAATTGATTTTTAGACACTTGATTTCTAATCATTGTTGTTAGAAGTGCTATATTATAACCATTTTAAAAAGCACATTTAACCCCATGTAAGTAAAAAACAAATATTACCAGATTTTATTTATCCTAATCATCTCAAGTATTTGTTTAAAATGCTATGAAAGTTAACTGCTTAACCTCAGTGGACAATAAATAACTTAGGAAAGGTTTAAACCCACTGTTGTTGTGAAGTAACACAAAGACTCTTTCTGGAAGACAGGTAGTGTTGTGTGTTACTATAACCCAGCCCAAAGCTCCTGCTGCTCACCACAGGGCAGCCAATAAGTTGAGAGCCAGGTGTTTGAGCAGGGAAAACAAATGTATTTTAGAGACCCAGCACACCAAGATAATGATGGTCTAGTGTCCTAAATAACTATCTTAAGTGATTACGCATTTTACGCTCCTTTTATGTTAGGGTAAGAGGGAAGACTGAAGGGGTGAAGCTCAGAAAGTGAACAGTGCCCACAGACATCTGGGCAGCAGTGAGGGAAAAATTCTTTTTCCTTGGATGGGTCGCAATGCTCTTATAAGCTTGTAACATCGTCGTGAGTGTGCACAGTCTCCTTAGTTCCTCGGGGGTTAGGTTTGGCAAGGAAATATTATCATCCTTGCTTTAAAGTTAAAGTACAAACTAAATTCTCCTCATAGCTAGCTTGGCTTAAGTGCAAAGATAAGCAAAAGCAGTTAACCCAAAAGTCATCATGGTGGGAGGGGCGGGTGTTGTTAGGAGCCAAATGGAGTTAGTTGTGCTTGGCCTCCTTTTCACTGGAGCATACCAGTTAAGAGGCAATGTTAGGAGGCTCCTGCTATTACCAGGCTAGCGGGAATCATTTCAAGATTGGAGGACTAAGTGCCACGCCTAAATGGGAGGTAGCATTTTTGAAATGTTCAGAAAGATCTAAGAAGCAATGTATTGCTTCTAATTAGCAGATATTTTGGGTGACTGACATCGTGTTTTGGTTTACACAAAGTTTAGCCAAACATATTTTATTTTTATGGGAGTTTATGTTCTGCTGTGAAAAAAAAAAAAAGATAAGTAATCAGATCATCAGATAAAAGCCATGATTTTTTAATGACTGGTGCAAACACTTAACAGACTATTTTGTGAGAATAGTGCAGTATGAATCAGTGTACATTTTGTATGCCTAAGCTATGTAAAATTTATAGTGTCACTCATTTTGTCTTTGTGAATCATAGGGTCATCGTATCATAGGTTTCCAGAGATTTATATAATGTGTTAAAAAAAAAACACACACTGAAATCCGTTAAATTTAAGTTTATCTGAACAAGAAAAAGGTTGTAGAACTGGGCAGCATTGAAGACCAGAGATGGTTGAAAATGATCCACGCCTACAACATGATGAGCTGTATTTATAACAAGAAAAATAAGAAATGATGTGCAAAGATTACTTAATTAGTACAGTTTGGCATTTGGGCACAATTTGGCAGCCTTCAGCCTGAGATTAGATAAAGGTTCAGCTACTGTAATTGGCTGAATCTCAGTTGCTTGGTTTGCAGGTATACTCTCAGGTTAGATCACAATTCGCTTGCACATGAAGCTACATTGCAGTTCACTATTTATGGAGGTCACTTTGGTCAAATTTTATTACGCAAGTACAGAACCTACTTTGAGCCAAACTGAAATCAGTTTATCAATCTCCCCCTTTTGGTTATCTTTTTCATAATTTGGATCACCTTGCCTATCCCATAATGAGTTCTGGGATGTAAGGCTTTTAACAATGGAAGCGTCAAAAACCAGGAGAAGCAGACTGACCACACCCTTTGTGAGTCCATGGGTAATATGGAAATTACATCCTTTCAGATGCTAACTCTGTTTTTCTAAATTCATGTCATTGCACAGTTTATTAAATATCAGCATCAGGAAATTGACTTGGACCAATCTAATTAAGTTCATTCAAACTTTGTATTCCAAACATTTCAGTGCTAGTTGACTTGGCTCAAAAAACTGCCAAGGCACTTTCTTGGTATTCAGCTCATTTTTATTCTGTCTGATGTTGTGGTTAGCAGTTTTATAAACCCAATCAGTTTATTCAGTAGAGTTTTGGGAATTATTATTTTTTTTTTCTATTTTTTTGTTTTGTTTTGTTTTGTTTTGTTTTGTTTTGAGATGAAGCGTCACTTTTGTTGCCCAGGCTGCAGAGCAATGGTGTGATCTTGGCTCACTGCAACCTCTGCCTCCCAGGTTCAATTGATTCTCCTGCCTCAGCCTTTGGAGTGACTGGGATTACACGCACCCATGACCATACCCAGCTACTTTTTTGTTTGTTTGTTTTTTGTATATTTAGCGGAGATGGGGTTTCACCATTTTGGCCAGATGGTCATGAACTTCTGACCTCAGGCAATTCACAGACCTTGGCCTCCCAAAATGCTGGGATTACAGGAGTGAGCCACTACGCCCAGCCCAAGTTCTGGAAATTCTTACCTAGTCTAATGGTATGATTGTATTTCCAAGACTTTCATCATCAGTGTACTTTTGATATTAATCTTCAATTTCTTAGGAAAACTTGTAAACCTCTAATCTTACCTAGGTTGATCACATATAAAGGCACTTTTACAAGACTCATCTTCCATAAACTTTCTACAACTTTCTTATCCATTAATTTTGATCTATATTTCTCTTCCCATTCTGAAACAAGCCAGCCATTGTACTTTAGGATACAAATCCATCTTCTCTTCCTCTCAACAAAACAAAAAAAATATCTTCTCACCCTTGCCTTTCCTTGTCAAAGGCACATTTTATCTTTCCTGTGTACTTGCATGCACAGTTTTTCTTTCTTATGATTTCTAGTAATTTCAGTTGCACATATTAATTACAATTCTGAACTTATAGTTGACCTTAATTTTCAGTGAACTCCAAGAAGCATGCAATTGTGAACAGTCACACCAGAAATCTGTAGATTGGCAAATCTATCAATCATAATTTGTCAAAGTGTTTTTAATAACCTTCCCAAGTATTTTTAGTCTATCTGTAATAAAATATGTGGAGGAGAGAAAACCACCTCTATTTTCTTAGGTTTCTTTAGTTAGGCTAAATAATTAATTTTTTTTTTTATACAAATTGGCCTCAGTCTCAACTTTCCATTCTTGATGAAGAGAATATTAAAAGCCTTCTTTTTAGAAAAAAAATCTTCCACTTGGAAATTTTATCTTACTTACTTCTACTTACCTCATTAGCTCTTAATAGTTATGCCTGGATTGCATATAAAAATAAAATGTTAAACAGGCATTATCCTAAATCATGATTCCCAATAACAATATTTGTAATATATAAGCTTATTTTACTAGCAAATCTTGTTAAGAAAATTCATGTACCTGCATTAGATATGTGTATTAGTACATTTTCACCCTGCTGATAAAGACATACCTGAGACTGGGCAATTTAAAAAAGAAACAGATTTAATGGACTCACAGTTCCACATGCATGGAGAGGTCTCACAATCATGGCAGAAGGCAAGGAGGAGTAAGTCATATCTTATGTGGGTGGCAGCAGACAAAGAGAGAGAAAAGAAAGGAGAAACTCCATATGAAACAATGAGATCTTGTGACACTTATTCACTACCCTGAGAGCAGTACGGGGGAAACCAGCCCTATTATTCAATTATCTCCAACTGGGTCCCTCCCACAACATATAGGAATTATGGGAGCACAATTCAGGACGAGATTTGGGTGGGGAGCCAAACCATATTTTCAAACAATATTTGCACCCCTGGCCATTTCCAAATCTCATGTCCTCCCATTTCAAAATAAATCCTGCCTTCCCAACGGTCCCCCACAGCCTTAACTCATTTCATCATTAACTCACAATCCAAAGTCTCATCTGAGACAAGCCAAGCTCCTTCTGCCTATGAGCCTGTAAAATCAAAAGCAAATTAGTTATTTCCTAGATACAGTGAGGGTACAGACATTTGGTAAATACACCTGTACCAAATTAGAGAAATTGGCCAAAACAAAGGGGCTGCAGGCTTCATGAACGTCTGAAATCCAGCAGGGCAGTCAAATCTTAAAGCTCCAAAATGATTTCCCATAACTCCGTGTCTCACATCCAGGTCATGCTGATACAAGAGGTGTGTTTCTACTATCTTGGGCTGCCCCACCCCTGTGACTTTGCATGGTATAGCCTTCCTCTGGGTTGCTTTCCTGGGCTGGCAATGAGTCTGCAGCTTTTCCAGGCACATGGTGCAAGCTGTCAGTTGATCAGTTATTCCAGGTTCTGGAGGACAGTGGCCCTTTTTCACAGCTCCACTAGGCAATGCCTGGTGGGGACTCTGTTTGGGGCTTTCAGCCCACATTTCTCTTCTGCACTGGCATAGCAGAGGTGCTCCATGAGCAAAATTCTTCCTGCAGCAAACTTCTTCCTGTAGGTTGCCGTAAACCTCCCTGCAGCAAACTTCTTCCTGGACATTCAGGCATTTCCATACATCCTCTGAAATCTAGGCAGAGATTCTCAAACATCAATCCTTGACTTACATGTACTCATAGGCTCAACACCATGTGGAAGCTGTCAAGTCTTGGGGTTTGGATTTTCTGAAGCCAAGGCCTGTGCTCTACCTTGGCCCCTTTTAGTCATGACTGGAGTGGCTGGAATGCAGGGCACCAAGGCTCTAGCTGCACACAGCAGAGGGACCCTAGGCCCAGCCCATGAAACCAATTTTTCTTCCTAGGCCTCTGGGCCTGTGATGTAAGAGGCTGCTGTGAAGGCCTCTGATATGGCCTGGAGTCATTTTTCCCATTGCTTTGGTGATTAACATTTGGCTCCTAATTACTTATGCAAATTTCTGCAGCTGGCTTGAATTTTTCCTCAGAACATTGGGTTTTCCTTTCTATCACATTGTCAGGCTGCAATTTTTTTTTAACTTTTATGCTTTGGTTCCCTTATAAAACTGAATGCCTAACAGCATCCAAGTCACCAGTCGAATGTATTGCTGCTTAGAAATTTCACCTACCAGATACCCTGCACTATCTCTTTCAAGTTCAAAGTTCCACAAATCTCTACAGCAGGGGCAGAAGGCCACCAGTCCCATTGCTAAAACGTAACAGGAGTCAACTTTGCTCCAGTTCTCAACAAGTTCCTCATCTCCATCTGATACCACCTCAGCCTGATTTTCATTGTTCTTATCAGCATTAGTCAAAGCCATTCAACAAGTCTCTAGGATTTTCCAAAGCTTCCCACATTTTTTTGTCTTCTCCTGAGCCCTCTAAACTGCTCCAACCACTGCCTGTTACCCAGTTCCAAAGCTGCCTCCACATTTTCAGCTATCTTTTCAGCAGCTCCCCACTCTACTGGTCCCAAGTTACTATATTCAATTGTTTTCATGCTGTTGATAAAGACATACCTGAGATTGGGCAATTTACAAAAGAAAAAGGTGCAAGGTGCGATAGACTCACAGTTCCACATGGCTGGGGAGGCCTCACAATCATGGCTTAAGGCAAAGAGGAGCAATTAACATTTTACATAGATGGTAGCAGGCAAAGAGAGAGATGCAAAAGCAAAAACCCCTTATAAAGCCATCAGATTTCATTAAACTTCTTTACTTTCACTGTATGGGTGAAACCAGCCCCATGATTTGATTATCTCCCAGGGGGTCCCTCCCACCACATGTGGGAATTATGGGACTACAATTAGAGATTTGGATGGGGACACAGAATCACACCATATCAATATGTTACAGTAGGTAGTCAAAAAGGCATCAGTAGGGCAGGAAACCCCATCAATACTACCACCCACCAGGAATGTTAGGAGACCATCAGGTGATGGTCAGGTGGTTGTTACACTGTTTCTCCAAAATAATAATCGGTCACAGTTAACACCATGGAGCAATCCCCCAATAGATAGAAAAAACCTAAAACTGTTGATCAGCAGCTTCCTGGTAAGATTTCAGGAGTTAGGCAAATGGGCTTAAGCATGTACTTTAATAGGCAAAATGGCAGAGTTCAGTATGTAACTGTCTAGGAACATTCAACTGGTAAAGAAAGAATGCCTCAAGTGAGCATTTATATAACTCTAGTAAATGCATAGGGCATGCAGTCCTCCCATGTGCTGGTGGGTCACTGAGCACATAACAACCCACCCCAAGGGAGGAGTCAGGGGAGAAGGAATGCAAGACCCCAGAAGCATGCCAACATATAAAACCCCAAGCCAAGCCAGGCACAGTAGCTCATGTATGTATTTCCAGAACTTTGGGAGGCTGTGGCAGACGGATCCCTTGAGGTCGAGAGTTCAAGACATCCTGGCCAACATGGTGAAACCCTGTCTCTACCAAAAATACAAACATTAGCTGGGTGTTCTGGCATATGCCTGTAATCCCAGCTACTGGAGAAACTGAGACAGGAGAATCACTTGAACCCAATGTGCTAGAGGTTGAAGTGAGCTGAGATTGTACCACTGCACTCCACCCTGGGAGACAGAGAGAGATCTTTTCTCAAAAAATAATAATCTATAAAGAAACACAAGCCTAAAAGTCAAATTGCACACCTGATCTGTTAAGTTGCCTACTTCTGAATGTACTTTACTTCTTTTCATTCCTGCTGTAAAGTTTTTAAATAAACTTTCACTCTTGGTCTAAAAGTTACCCATCTCTCCTATTGCCTTGTGCTTTTCAGTGGAATTCTTTCTTCTGAGGAGGCAGGAATTGAGGTTGTTGAAGGCTCGTAAGGATTCATGGCCATAACATACTGTGGTGCCACATGACTCAGATACCTTCCACTGCTAACTGATATAAAAACTCTAAAGATATGTAATCAAAGCAACAATATTCTTATGTAACAAAGATTACTCAAGTCATGTGAAGTGGAAAAAATATTTAGGTCAATACTTAAGTTTTTGAGAGAGTAGTTTACTTTTATAAGCCAATGAAATTCACCTTTCTAGAATTTAATTTGCCAATGCTATTAAAAGAGAGAAAAATAATCACACATATGTTTTATAAATGAAGACAGACAATATATAGATAGAAACAGATCTTACAGATTTTATTGTATGATTTTAGTTCTATGCCAGGTACAATAATACAAACTCACTAATCTTTTTTTTTTTTTTTTTTAATCTGGATCAACATTATTTTTCTGGTCTTTTGAATAATAGTTCCTGCCAAAATGGCTAAAGCTTTTTGCTAATATCTGTGGAAAAGACTTTTAAATATTTTATTGGCCTAATTTAAAAATATCTTTTTTTCTTCTTCTTTTACTAAAGTTCTCTCTCTAAATCTTCTTTTTCAAAGGATAGTTTCAGGTTGTAAAGACGGCAAGGCAAAACATTATCTAAAGTACACAGATCTGAGTAACCAAGTTCAAATTCCATCACTTGCCTAAGCCAAAAAAGAGGAGTGTATGTAAAGGGCCAGTTAAGATAGGACAACAAGGAAAAATACTTTAAACAAAGGTAAAGTTTGCTACGTGGACTGGACCTTAATAGCATACCCTACTTATTTTTCTTCCTGAATTTTTGGCGTAAAATTCATCAACAGAAAGTGTTAACTAACAATCTTTTGATGCAGTATCTTGTAAATAAAGACAGGGGTCACTCATTCTGATACTATTATACATTCACAAACCACAATGCAGTCTTCATGAGTAGCAGGGATAAGTAAGTTGCAATATTTTAGATGGATATTAGAGGACAAAGGAAAGTTTTCAAAAGATATTAGTCTACTTGCCAAAAGGTACTGAGTCTGACTGGTTTAATTACACTTTCCATAACACCTGGATCCTACAAGAAAAGTTCATTCTCTAAAACTAGCTCAGATGAGACCTTTACTAATTTGATTGTTGCTTCTACTGCTGTAAAACAATTAGGTTATGCCTTCACTACTCGGTCTAATTGCAGTTTATAAGTTAATGTAGTCTCAATGTGAGACTTGCTCATCATTTCTTTGTGTACAAGACCATATATGAACCAAGCAACTTTCTGCAGAATAACTTTAAGAATTGGACATTGAATACGAAAGGTTTTCAGCAGTTCTTAACAATAAAGTATTTTGAGCCATAGCAAAGATCATGACAAGAGAGAGTTGGCCGCAAGGGTTTGAAAAAGAGGTTTCAGTGAATGAAGGATTCTGATGGGAGAAGCAGAATCAAATTGAAAGAGAAAGGGGTAAAACAACAGAAAGGCCCTTGTGGACTTCTTTTCATGGGAAAACAGTGCTTGTATAAAAGTAGACAGTTGGCGAAGCACGGTGGCTCAGACCTGTTATCCCAGCACTTTGGGTGTCTGGAGCATGAGGTTCACTTGAGTCCATGAGTTTAAGATCAGCTTGGGCAACACAGAGAGCTCTTTTCCCTGTAAAGAATAAAAATAAAAAATTAATAGGTGTAGTGGTGTGTGTCTGTGGTCCCAGCTAGTCAAGTTGGCTAAGGCAGGAGGATCCAGTATGCCGAGGTTTCAGTATGCCATGATGGTGCCACTGCACTCCAGCCTCTGCAACAGACAGAGATCCTGTCTCAAAATAAGTCATTCTGCCATAACATTTAGGTTGATTTCATGTCTTCACTATTGTCAATAGTTCTGCAATGAACATAACATGGACATGTGTCTTTACAGCAGAATGAATTATATAGACCTTTTAGTATATACTCGGTAATGGGATTGCTGGGTCAAATGGTAGTAGTTGTTTTCAGCTCTTTAAGGAATTGCCACACAGCTTTTCACAAGGGTTGAACTAATTTACACTTCTTTTTTTATTTTTTTATTTTTTTTTATTTTTTAATTTTTTTTTTTTATTGCATTATAGGTTTGGGGGTACATGTGCAGAACGAGCAAGATAGTTGCATAGGTACACACATGGCAGTGTGCTTTGCTGCTTTCCTCCCCTTCACCCACACTTGGTATTCATCCCCAGGCTATCCCCCCCAGCCCCCCCCGCTGTCCCTCCCCCATTCCCCCCAACAGTCCCCAGTGTATAGTAGACCGCCTCTCTGTGTCCACATGTTCTCATTTTTCTCACCCACCTATGAGCGAGTATATGCGGTATTTCTTTTTCTGTTCTTGTGTCAGTTTGCTGAGAATGATGTTCTCCAGATTCATCCATGTCCCTACAAAGGACACAAACTCATCATTTTTGATTGCTGCATAATATTCCATGGTGTATATGTGCCACATTTTCCCAGTCCAGTCTATCATCGTTGGGCATTTGGGTTGGTTCCAGGTCTTTGCTATTGTAAACAGTGCTGCAATGAACATTCGTGTGCATGTGTCCTTATAGTAGAACGATTTATAATCCTTTGGATAGATACCCAGTAATGGGATTGCTGGGTCAAATGGAATTTCTATTTCTAGGTCCCTGAGGAATCGCCACACTGTCTTCCACAATGGTTGAACTAATTTACACTCCCACCAACAGTGTAAGAGTGTTCCTATTTCTCCACATCCTCTCCAGCATCTGCTGTCTCCAGATTTTTTAATGATCGCCATTCTAACTGGTGTGAGATGGTATCTCAATGTGGTTTTGATTTGCATCTCTCTAATGACCAATGACGATGAGCACTTTTTCATATGTTTGCTGGCCTCATGTATGTCTGCTTTCGTAAAGTTTCTGTTCATATCCTTTGCCCATTTTTGAATGGGCTTGTTTGTTTTTTTCCTGTAAATCTGTTTGAGTTCTTTGTAAATTCTGGATATCAGCCCTTTGTCGGATGCGTAAACTGCAAAGATTTTTTCCCATTCTGATGGTTGCCGATTCACTCTAATGACTGTTTGTTTTGCTGTGCAGAAGCTGTGGAGTTTGATTAGGTCCCATTTGTCTATTTTGGCTTTTGTTGCCAATGCTTTGGGAGTTTTGTTTATGAAGTCCTTGCCTACTCCTATGTCCTGAATGGTTTTGCCTAGATTTTCTTCTAGGGTTTTTATGGTGTCGGGTCTTACGTTTAAGTCTTTAATCCATCTGGAGTTAATTTTAGTGTAAGGTGTCAGGAAGGGGTCCAATTTCTGCTTTCTGCACATGGCTAGCCAGTTTTCCCAACACCATTTATTAAATAGGGAATCCTTTCCCCATTGCCTGTTTTTGTCTGGTTTATCAAAGATAATACAGTGTATAAATGTTTTCTTTTCTCTGCAACCTCACCAGCATATGTTATTTTGTGACTTTTTAATAAAAGTAATTCTTACTGGTGTGAGATGGTATGTCATTGTGGTTTTGATTTGCATTTCTCTAATGATCAGTGATATTGAGCCTTTTGTTTTCATAATATTTCTAAACAAGCTCTGCTATTTGAAAACAAGCTCTGCTATGTCTAAACACTAGCTCTGCTATTTCTAACAAGCTCTGCTATGCCTTCTTTTGAAAAGCGTCTGTTCATGTCTTTTGCCTGCTCTTTAATGAAGTTTTTCTTCTTGTAAATTTGTGTAAGTTCCTTATAGGTGTTAGATATTAGATCTTTGTCAGATACATAGTTTGTACATATTTTCTCCCATTCTTTCTGTTGTCTGTTTGCTGTTCTTTCTTTGTTGTGCAGCGTCTCTTACTTAGATCTCATTTGTCAATTTTTGCTTTTGTTGTGATTGCTTTTGACATCTTCATCATAAAATTTTAGCCCATTCCTATATCCAGAATGATACTGCTTACTTTGCCCTACATGGTTTTTATAATTTTGAGCTTTGTATTTAAGTCTTTAATCTGTCTTGAGTTAATTTTATGTATAGTGCAAGGAAAGGATTTGGTTTCAATCTTTTGCATATGGCTAGACAGTTATTTCAGCACTATTTTTTGAGTAGGGAGTCCTTTCTCCATTGCTTTATTTGTCAGTTTAGTCAAAGATCAGGTGGTTGTAGGTGTGTGGCCTTATCTCTGGGCTTTCAATTCTGTTTCATTGGTCTATGTGTCTGGTTTTGTGCCAGGACCATTGCTATTTTGTTTGCTGTAGCCCTGTAGTATAGTTTGAAGTCAGGTAGCATGATGCTATCAGGTTTATACTTTTTGTTTGGGATTGTCTTGGCTATTGAGTCTCATTTTTTGGTTCTATATAAATTTTAACATAGATTGTTTTATCTCCTTCTGTGAAGTATATAATTGGTAGTTTGATAGCAATAGCATTTAATCTGTAAATTGCTTTGGGCAGTAAGGCCATTTTTATGGTATTGATACTTCCTATCTGTTAGCACCTAGATTCATAAAGTGAGTTATTTAAGACTTACAAAGAGACTTAGACTCCCACAAAATAATAGTGGGAGACTTCAACACTACACTGTCAGCATTAGACAGAGCATCAAAGCAGAAAATTGACAAATATATTTAGAACCTGAACTCAACATTGGACCAAATGGAACTGATAGACTTCCATAGAACACTGAACTCAAAACAACAGATGTAGATTCTCCTCATCATTATATGGCACATCTTCTAAAGCTGACCATACAATTGAACTTAAAATAATCATTAGTAAACACAAATAAACTGAAATCATGCCAAACAAACTCTTGGACCACAGCATATAAAAATAGAAATAGGAACTAAGAAAAGGGTCATGCAAATCCAGGAAACTACATTGAAATTAACCAACTTGCTCCTTAATGACTTTTGGGTAAATAATAAAATTAATGCAGAAATCAAGAAGTTCTTTGAAACTAATGTGAACAAATATACACCAAATCAGGATCCCTGGGACACAGCTAAGGCAATAATAAGAGGGAAATTTATAGTACTAAAAGCCCACATCAGAAAGTTAGCAAGATCTCAAATAACAACCTAACATCATGACTAAAAGAACTAGCAAAGCAAGAACAAATAAATCCCAAAGCTAACAGAAGTCAAGAAATAACCAAAATCAGAGCTGAACTGAAGGAGATCAAGTCATGCAAAACCATTTAAAAATCCAGCAAATCAAGGAGTTTGTTTTTGAAAAAAATAATAAGACAGGCCACTAGCTAGAGTAATAAGTAACAAAAGAGAGAACACTCAAATAAACACAATCAGAAATGACAAAGGGATATTACTACTAAGAACACTTCTATATGCACAAATTGGAAAACCTAGAAGAGAAGGATAAACTCCTGGACACATACACCCTCCTAAGACTGAACCTAGAAGAAATTGAAACCATGAACAGACTAATAATAAGTTCCAAGATTGAATGAGTAATAAATATTCTACCAACCAGAAAGAAAAAGAAAAAAAGATCAGGGCCAAATAGCTTCACAGTAAAATTCTATCAAATGACAAAGAAGACCTGGTATCAACCAGGCACAGTGGCTCACACCTGTAATCCTAGCACTTTGAGAGGCCAAGGAGGGAAGATCCCTTGAGGTCAGGAGTTTGAGACCAGTCTAGCCAATATGGTGAAATACCATCTCTACTAAAAATAGAAAAATTAGCTTGGTGTGGTAGCCGGCACCTATAATCCCAGCTGCTTGAGAGGCTGAGGCTGGAGAATCACTTGAATCCAGGTGGTGGAGGTTGCAGTGAGCCCAGATTCTGTCCATCTCAGAAAAAAAATAAAAAGCTGGTACCATTCCTACTGAAACTATTCTACAAAATTGTGGAGGATGGACTCAACTTCTCCCTAACTCATTCTATGAGGCCAGCATTACCCTGATACCAAAATTTGGTAGAGATACACAAAAACTTCATGCCAATATCATTGATGAACATCGATGCAAAATATTGGCAAAATGAATGGAACAGCACAGAAAACAAAAACAAAAAAAAACCTATCCATCATCATTAAGTAGGCTTTATTTCTGTAATACCAAGTTGGTTCAACATAAACAAATTAATAAATATGATTCATCACAAAAACCTCATGATGAACTCAACAGATGCAGAGAAGGCTTTCAATGAGTTCAACACACCTTCACCTTAAAAACTCCTGATAAACTAGGTGTTGAAGGAACATACCTCAGAATAAGAACCATCTATGAAAAACCCACAGCCAACATCGTACTGAATGGGCAAACCTAGAAGCATTTTTCTTGAAAACCAGCACAAGGCAAGGATACTCTCTCTTACCACTCCTATTCAACATAATTCTGGAAGCCCTGCCTGGTGCAATCAGGCAAAACAAAGAAATAAAGGCATTCAAATAGAAAGAGAGGAAGTTAAACTATCCCCGTCTGCAGATGATGTAATCTTATATCTAGAAAATGCCATAGTTTTAGTTCTAAAGCTCTTTAAACTTACAAGCAACTTCAGCAAACTCTTGGGACATACAGTAAGTATACACAAATCACTAGCATTCCTATATACCAAAACCAGTCAAGCCAAGAGCCAAATCAGGAATGCAATCCACAACTTCCACAAAAGAGACAAACAAACAAAAAACACCTAGGAATGCAGCTAAACAAGGAGGTGAAAGATCTCTACAGCCAGAATTACAAAACTCCGCTCAGAAAAAAATAGAAATGCCACAAATGGCAGTAATTCTTGATTCGTCTTTTAGATGTCTCTGCCTGTCAGTTAAAAAAAAGGAACCTCATTGTACTTGTGATTGTTTTTTAATCCATTCCTTTCTACTATACGTCTCAAATAAGCAACTTTATACAAATTAGAATTTACCCCACTGTGGCTATTGAAATTTTTATTAATTTTGGTAAGATTCATTCATTTCTTTCTATTTGTTTGTTTGTTTGTTTTAATTTTTTAAATTTTTATTGCATTATAGGTTTTGGGGTACATGTGCAGAACGTGCAAGGTAGTTGCATAGGTACACACATGGCAGTGTGTTTTGCTGCCTTCCTCCCCTTCACCCACACTTGGCATTTATCCCCAGGCTATCCCTCCCCAGCGCCCCCCCTGGCTGTCCCTCCCCCATTCCCCCAATAGACCCCAGTGTGAAGTAGACCCCTTCCCTGTGTCCATGTGTTCTCATTTTTCTCACCTGCCTGTGAGTGAAAATATGCGGTATCTCTTTTTCTGTTCTTGTGTCAGTTTGCTGAGAATGATGGTCTCCAGATTCATCCATGTCCCTACAAAGGACACAAACTCATCATTTTTGATTGCTGCATAATATTCCATGGTGTATATGTGCCACATTTTCCGAGTCCAGTCTATCATCGATGGGCATTTGGGTTGGTTCCAGGTCTTTGCTATTGTATACAGTGCTGCAATGAACATTCATGTGCATGTGTCCTTATAGTAGAATGATTTATAGTCCTTTGGATATATACCCAGTAATGGGATTCCTGGGTCCAATGGAATTTCTATTTCTAGGTCCTTGAGGAATCACCACACTGTCTTCCATAATGGTTGAGCTAATTTACACTCCCACCAACAGTCTAAGAGTGTTCCTATTTCTCCACATCCTCTCCAGTATCTGCTGTCTCCAGATTTTTTAATGATCGCCATTCTAACTGCCGTGAGATGGTATCTCAATGTGGTTTTGATTTGCATCTCTCTAATGACCAGTGATGATGAGCACTTTTTCATATGTTTGCTGACCTCATGTATGTCTTCTTTTGTAAAGTGTCTGTTCATATCCTTTGCCCATTTTTGAATGGGCTTGTTTTTTTTTTCCTGTAAATCTGTTTGAGTTATTTGTAAATTCTGTATATCAGCCCTTTGTCAGATGTGTAAACTGCAAAGATTTTTTCCCATTCTGATGGTTGCCGATTCACTCTAGTGACTGTTTCTTTTGCCGTGCAGAAGCTGTGGAGTTTGATTAGGTCCCATTTGTCTATTTTGGCTTTTGTTGCCAATGCTTTTCATTCATTTCTAAGAAGGCATAGAGGCCAGGCGCGGTGGCTCACGCCTGTAATCCCAGCACTTTGGGAGGCCGAGGTGGGTGGATCACGAGGTCAAGAGATCAAGACCACCCTGGTCAACACGGTGAAACCCCGTCTCTACTAAAAATACAAAAAATTAGCATGGCATGGTGGCGCATGCCTGTAATCCCAGCTACTCGGGAAGCTGAGGCAGGAGAATTGCCTGAACTCAGGAAGCGGAGGTTGCGGTGAGCCGAGATCACGCCATTGCACTCCAGCCAGGGTAACAAGAGCGAAACTCTGTCTCAAAAAAAAAAAAAAAAAAAAAAAAGAAGAAGGCATAGATCCTGGGCTTATCAGTTTTACAAATACTATTGCCTGGAGTTCCAGGTGGAGGCGTTCTAGACTCCTTGGAACATGATAAAGCCATCATTCCCTGATTTCTCATAACTACTTAGCCCACTTCACCTCTTTCTGATCCAATCAGGCTGAGGCCTCCTGCTACAGGACCCAGTACTCTTTCTGCCATGACTTACAAAGGCTAACTACTCTCTCATAGCTCAAAATCCTGAGTTAAAAGGCCAAAAAGATAAAAAATAACTAATTAAGGCCCTTACCTGGATCAAATTCAGTTAACTCTTGTATCCAACTGGATTCAGAACACAGTTGAGTTTTGGTCAAACCCACTAAGACACCCAGTGCCTCTTAACTAAATCTAATTCAGTAAAGTATGAAAAAGAAAATAAAAAGTCAGAAAGAAAATGAAGAACACAAGGGTTTCTCACATAACCTTAGAGAGCTCAAGACACAAGATTAGTGGGACTCAGAATGAGAGAGAAAACTTAGCCATGCCTGGGAAGATCATGGGGCTTAGTGGGCACTGGCAGGTACCTAAAGTGTTTGCTAGTTGCTCTTGAGACTTCCTGAAAGTTCTGCTGCAAATGTGGTTCCCTACTTTAGTCTGTTTTAGGAAAAAAAAAAAAAAAAAAAATTCAAATCCAAGACCAGCTAAATGTTCCAAAGTTTATTTGAGCAATAAAATGATTCTCGAACTGGTCAGAGATGGGTAGAATGCCCCACTGACAACATGGTGAGATGTATTTAAAACAAGATAAACAGAAAATGACATACAGAGATTACCTAATAGGTGCAATTCAGCCTTTGCCTTATTTGAACATAATCTGGAAGCTTTCAGCCTGTGAATGGCAGATGTGCCAGCTATTCACAGCTGTGATTGGATGAGACTCAGTTGCTTCGTTACAAGGGGACACTCAGGTTAGTTTACAAGGGGACACTCAGGTTAGGTTACAACTTGCTTACCCATCAAGCTATATTAAGAGGCTGCTTGGGGTCAAATTTTATCATCCAGGTTCAGAGGTGCTTTGCTCCAAATATAATTCAGTTTGTTAACTCACCGTATTGATTATGGTTGCAGCTAAACTTCTAAAATATGTAATACATTTTTCATTTTGTATACACTAAATATTGTTATTTGTCCTTCTCACATAGAAAATTCCTAATTGTTAGTCAACCCTCGTATGACTATCATGTACCATTTTAAAAATTTTGCATTATTATTCCATAACATTGACCCTAAATTATTCCTGAGAGGTAAACATTAGTAACTCCATTTTACTACTCAGCAGTTGTTAATATTTTGCTGTAATAAATATGAAAACTGGAATTAGAGTCAAATGAACATCCTAGAAAACATGTTTTTAAACTTCTATAGTTTTATTAATTTGCTTTCATAAACTTGTTCATACTCAAATACTAAATTAACACATTGTGGTAAAGGAAATAGCTTTGTTTTTCTCCCTCATTTCATGATGCTCTGTCTTAATTAGTGTTTTTAGCCTGTGAAAACAAATTGGTCAGCAGTATATTGAGTTACATGTAATTGAGCCTGTTAATTTCACCTGGCCTTGGAAAATACCTTTCAATACAAATATGTGGTATTATTTTACTGATAAAAATTTAAAATTATAGAAATAAACTTCACTTAAAATATAGAATACCATTTACAGTTAAGTTCACGTTCTGACATATTTTATTTATTTATTTATTTATTTATTTATTTATTTATTCCTGAGACAGAGTCTCTCTCTGTCACCCAGGTTGGAGTGTAATGGCACAATCTTGGCTTACTGCAACCTCCACCTCCCAGGTTCAAACAGTTCTTCTGCCTCAGCCTCCAAAACACCTGGGATTAAAGGAACCTGCCACCTTGCCCAGCTAATTATTGTATTTTTACAATTTTTACAACGAAGAGACAGGTTTTTTTTTTTTTTTTTTTTTTTTTTTTTTGAGACGGAGTTTCGCTCTTGTTACCCAGGTTGGAGTGCAATGGCGCGATCTCGGCTCACCGCAACCTCTGCCTCCTGGGTTCAGGCAATTCTCCTGCCTCAGCCTCCTGAGTAGCTGGGATTACAGGCACTCGATACCATGCCCAGCTAATTTTTTTTGTATTTTTAGTAGAGACGGGGTTTCACCATGTTGACCAGGATGGTCTCGATCTTTTGACCTCGTGATCCACCCGCCTCAGCCTCCCAAAGTGCTGGGATTACAGGCTTGAGCCACCGTGCCCGGCCTAGGGTTTCTTTATATTGGCCTGGCTGGTCTCAAACTCCTGACCTCAGGTGATAACCCTGCCTCAGCCTCCCAAAGTGCTGGGATTAGAGGCGTGAGCCAAGATGCCTCACCGATATATTTCAATTATGTATAAATTGCTTTTGAATTTGCCTTGCTAGGGCTGCAGCTTATTTTTGACCTTAATAATTATGGTGAGGTGATTTTAGATCTCTTAGTCCCCATCATTAGAAAAGTATGCATTTTTTAAAAAAATAATTTTAGTAAAGTAAGAGAAGAAAACAATACATGATTTTAAAAAGAAATAATATATTTTCCAATCATTATATTATTTTTCTTGTGCATTATTTTATTTCCACACAAACCGTAAGATGATTTTTAACTTGAAATTGTATATTTAGGGTCTCCACAAATGTTAGTATTTATTGTGGAGCCTATTTTACTTCTATGAATAGCTTACTCTTCTCAGTAATCACACTGACTTCAAGTTAGTGACTTCAAGTCTGAATTTTTCTAACATTTTATAAAATCTTAGGAGGGTTTGACAATATAATTATTTCTACTAATACCGTTACATTTACTTTCACATTAAAAAAACTCTTGAGTCATTTACAATTGAAGATTTAATTGATTGACATTTGATCTTTGCATTAAAATCTATGGCCTAATTGACTAAATTAACTTTAATCTCAGTTATTAACTTCAGACTCCTGCTCCGTCACTCTGGCTGGAGTGCAGTGACATGACCATGGATCGCTGCAAGCTCTACCTCCCCAGACTCGAGCAGTCCTCCCACCTCAGCCTCCTGTGTAGATGGAACTACAGGCATGTGTTACCATGCTAAACTGATTTTTTTAAATTTTCTGTAGCAGTGGGTTATTTGCTTTGTTGGTTAGGCTGGCATTGAAATACTGGCCTCAGATGATCCTGTGCATTGGCCTTCCAGTGTTGGGATTATGGTTGGCCCAGCAATCATTAATTTCTGCATTAAAAACTTTGATGACTCTTGTCTCTACTCAGTACTGGATATTTTCCAGCCATTAACTCTTCAATAGCATCCTTTTCTCACGCTTTCCATTATTTTCTGTTGTAGTATTTTAGATGCATATCTACACTTTTGATTCTACCCTCCACACCTCTGAGTTTGACTCTTATATTTTCAATTTTCTTATCTGTCTGTGTCTTATTATGATTAATTTCTTCCATCAGTACTTTTATTCTGTAACTCTCTCATTGAATGTATCTAATCTACTTTCTATAACTTCTTTTGAGAATTTTATCAGTACATATACATTTTTTAAGATTTCTGCTTTGTGTATTTTTTATCAATCATGTTTAGTTTCATAATTAATTCTAAGTGTCTTATGCATTTCTTGTTTCTAATTACTAAACTTTATTAGAAAACTACTCATATGATTGCAATTATTATAGGTCCTTTAGTTTGAATAATCCATTTTTATTAGGTTTTCTTGCTTTCTTATATATGTCACAAATTTTTGTTAGCTTGTTTGAGTGCTTATTGGGAATGAGAGAATTTATTGTTTTCCTTCTTCTCTTAATAGATTCAGTACTTCCCAAAGAATAGCTTTATTCAGTCCACCAGATGATTCAGAGTTCAAAGATTAGAACTAAAACTTACATTAATATATCAGAGAACTTGGCCTCTGACTCTTTTACAGTTCTCACGTTTGGGTCTTAATATGGCATTCTGTGTTTGCTGGTTAAATGAAAAACTGGTTTCCTTCCTGTACTACAAAAAGAAGCTCATTTTCTGTAATTATCTATACAGTATGATAAGGATTTATTGTCCTAGTGTCAAGTCAACTTATCTGGCTTTACTTGGGGAATGTCTTTGGTTTTCTCTCATATTTTGCACAGTAATTTAATATTTCTTCTTGGATTCTAGTGCAAAAAGCATGTGTTCTCCCATTAGTTGATTAAGATTTTAAGATTACCTAGGCTCAATTCTTCATATCTTAAAAATTGTACTATATATCGTTAACATGCATTTAAAACAAATAAATATAAAATATCAGCATGTATTATTTGTTGATATTTTAAATGACATTTTTAACTTTTATTAGAATATGCTAAGTTTACTACATGCTCCGATTTTTGCCAGGATATACACTTTCAACACTTTCCCATTATAAAGTATTATCATTTTAGGCATTCACAAATAATATAATTTTATATAACTTTATATCATCTAGTTTGTTTATGGATGCAAAACCTCTGCTCTATTATAAAGCACTTCCTTAACACAGTCAGTAATTTAAGAAACATCAAACACAATACTTTAGCAAGTAGGCCTCTGACAAATGGCACTTCACTCTGTTCTTGGGATCAGTTAGTTTCATGATAAAACTACACGATTATACCACATCTTTTAAGCTATGAGTAACACGAATCTTCACTGGTCTGAATTTCAATATTCTGTCCACAGATTCTGAAATACTATGTTGTCCCAAATAAATTAATATGAGATTATATCTGTCTTTTATTGGGAGGATGTTGGCCAAATATTTTCAGTCTTTTACATAAATATCTCTTTGGTCCTTTAGATAAATATCTCAATATTTCTCAACTATATTTTTCAAAATGAAGCATTGAATATCTCATGCAATGTATTAAATACTGGGCTGAAAGTGAACACAGACAGGTTGTATGAGTACCCCAAGTACGTTCCCTACTGAAGAGTATTGTTTTCATGCCACTACAAAGTCAAAAATCCTAAGTAGAATGCCAGGGATGTCAGTACTTTATTGTGTGTTATACTGATAACAGGGCTGCCTTGGTGTGAACGGGAGGGCAAGTAACCACCAGGACTAGGGGCATGAATTTTAGCAGGACCATGGCTACCCAGCCTAAGACCTGCCTGCAGTGCATGGGGGGTTTGTGATTGAGTTCCTGCACTGGGATGTGATTGGAAATGATGTAAACAACGTTCTTGCAAATGAGGATGAGGGCTTCCCCCATCTCCCTTTCTCTTGCTCTTTTCATTTCCATTTATTATTATCATTTTTTAATTTCCATGTGTTATTGGGGAACCGGTAGTGTTTGGTTACATAAGTAAGTTCTTCAGTGATGATTTGTGAGATTCTGGTGCACTATACACTGCACCCCATTTGTAGTCTCTTATCCCACCCTTTCCGCCTGAGTCCCCAGAGTCCATTGTGTCATTCTTATGCTTTTGCATCAATATTTCTCAACTATTTTTTAGTTCTTTAAATAAATATCTGAACAATTGCTTCGGTTTTCATGAAATTTGGTTTTTACAAGTCATGCATTATCATACAGTCATTATTATGGTTTATCGTTTCTAATAATTAGAGCCATGTAACTTATTTTCTTTAAAGTTTCTGCCAGGAAACTTAGAGCATACTGAAATGTACTTTTATAAGCATAATACCCTTTATAAAAGATACATTATTGACATTGTTTTGCATTTATTAAAAACATTCTGAATTTCACATCATTTTTTAAACATTCCTTATTCCTTTTATTTACCCTAGATTTTAAATATGTTGTGAATACAGAATATATGCTAGATATTTTTATTATTCCAGATTAACCCACATAATTTGATATATGCAATATGTATAAAATAAAAAATTTAAAAGCATAAAAGAATTGAGGTTTATATGCAACATGACTACTAAAAGTCCCTGATGCATACACATACATTTCTTTACTTCACACAGATTGAATTAGGAAGTTGATATTAATATTTCACTTTTTAATATATGAGAAAAATAAAGCTGTGAAAGATAAAAAGTGTACAACATGGAGAGCAAATAATTTATGAAGTCATTAATGCAAATCAAATCTTTTGAAAACTTCAATGAACTGTCCTTTCTATGACTGCTTGGTTTCTGCTTTCAACGAACACAATCCAAGCAGACACATAATCATCTTACATGTTCAAGTGAATTCAAGATAATATCTACTATCCAAGAGTTCATGATTGGATGTTGGCTCTTCTGATTTATGATATGGGACATAGATTGTGATTATTAGTGACTTGTTGATTTTGAAATTGCTAACATCCAGAGTTTCATTTTTTGAACATTTAGTAAAAAATGAAATGTCGACTAATCTTTCTGTCCATGAAAGTAGTTTTGTAGAATAATGTTTAGTCACTCATCATTCACTCAACAAACATTTGTGAGTGCCTTGTAATCACCAAGTAGTGTGTTCAGTGGCTGGGAATATAAAGATAAGAAAGAGTCCCTGCATCAAGGAAAGTAATTTCTAGGAGCTACGTAAATGTGTATGTAATTAGGTTACTAAACAATGCCAATAAACATGGCATGGTGTTGGTAAAAAATAGACAGAGCATGATGGAATCATAGGAGAGTTAATATTCAGTGGTGGCTACAAATGTAAGAGAAGGTTCTGTAAAACTGAAGTGAGATCAGCGGAAAAATATAAATGTGCGTTGTAAGGAAAAGAAGTGCAGGAATTTCAGTTGATACTATTAGCATGTACATAGTACACTATGAAAGGACACTATATGTTCTGAGAATTACACATAGTTCATCTTTATTCACCATCATTTCTCAGAACAGATGGTTTGAACATAATATTTTGCAGCTGGTGGCTATAATATCCTAACTACATACACATATTTGTGATAGTGTGTTCCTCCTCAGTTCGTTAGGATGGCAATAGGTATTATATGAATACAAATATCCTCTGCAAAAGTTTGGATTGAAACTTTAATTTATTTAATAAAATCCTCTCTTAATAACATATTGTGTAGATCAGTAGTCAGAAGTGTTCAGTGACAAGATACATTAGCACACTTACTCCCAGCTTTAATTCAGCAGAAGAGTGGAGTCAGTAACATATGCACAACTTCTGCCACCTTTGTACACTGGCACCTTTTTACCCTCATACTCATTCACACCCATATTCACACATGTTGAGCATAACTGAGCTTCCTCCCTTCCTCCCTCTGTCTCCCTCTTACATGAGCTAAATTCCCAGAAACATCCCAAACTCACTTGACTTTTGAAACTCCTCCCACCCACATATCTGACAAATAATATGTACTAAAGGTGAGCTTTTTAAAGTACGCTTTGTAAAAGGTAGAATATAGTCTATAAATTTACACTAATTTGATGCCAACTGAATTTAGCAAATTTCTTTTCTTTTTTTCCCCTTGGAGAAAGTGATTTATTTAAAGAGAGAGAAACAAGAGAAGGAGAGAGAAAGAAACAGCTAACTCTCACACTGAGTGAGAGAATCCAGAAAGGTGGAAAGCAGCTTCCACACTGAGTGGAAGAAAAGAGAGAGAGAGATGGAATTTAGGAGGGGAAGACAGGCTTCCATGAGAGAGTGTGGAAGGAGACTCCAGAGGGGAAATCTGGGAGAGAGAAAGGTGGCTTCCATGAAGGGAGTGTTCGTGGAAGGGAATCCAAACAGGTAGCCCCGTAAATTTCATACCATATCATTCAGACACACATATCAATTTTTAAAGTTTTATTTTCATATTTACATTTAGTCTGAAATATTGCCATAATATTCACAAATAATTGATTTCAGTTGAAAGGTAACAATCATTTTCATTAGAGAATACTAACTGGACTTCGACCTTAATATTTTCCCAAAAGAGAATTTTTATTCTCACGTGATTTCTTCAATTTATTATCTATGATGATTAAACATTTTTCCACTATGCTCTCCCCCCAAATAAAGCATTCTTGATCAACAGCAGCAATAAATAAAATAAAACTTTTGAATAGTATGTTTAAATTTTGGCTAAGAACTAATCATGCACTCCATCTTACTCTGCTAGTATTTAAGAGGGTGCGAAACTGTATAAATCTTTCTCTGTTTTATTTTCTACCATAAACAACCACTTTATATAACTGAGAGTTCCTTGTACAGTAGAATACAGTAACTCATAAAATATTTTACAAGTTCATTAATGTTGAAAACAAGAAATGTATGTTTTTATAAAACTGAAATACTTCAGAATTATTATGACAAATTTTATCCTTAAATATAAGTAAAATTTGTTTGTGTTTTCTTCTTATAAAAATATGTTTAGTGTGGAGGAACTGTAAGCCAAAAACATGTAATGTAAATACAATAAAAACCAACTATAGTACTAAATTCTAGGGATACCGATTATCATGATGTTGATGTTTGTGATTAGTTATTTTCTGTGGCCTACATACATGTACACACACAAGCACACACACTTTAAACATCGAATGTTTACTATACACACATTGTATATAGTATCATGCATCACAAAGTACCTATAGTAAGCATTTCCTCAGGTCTTTGGATATTTTTACAAAACATAGATTCTCTATATATATTTTTTGGTCATTTCAAGGGTATGTGAGTGACAGTGAAAATGCTCATCATTTTACACATCAGAGAAGAGCTGAATTTTACTGGATTAAGTGTACGATATGCTAGAATGCAGAATATAGGCATGACTCTTAAGTCCAAATACTAAGATAGAAGAGATAGCTTGAGGATGTGTGAAAAGGAGAACTTAAGGATCGTAGGGAAGATATCACAGAAAGAATCTTCTAATCTTCATTTCAGCTTATCTAAAAAAATTATCTTATATATTAAACACCAAAATATGCTTAGGACTATATATTTTAAATTAATTAAAATCTATCATCCTTTCAATCTGTTGTATTTTCTATTCTTATATACAGCTGGATAATTCTGGTTAGAATTGTTCTTTGCTGCTGGAAAGTAAGAAGTGGCCACAGAACAACATGTTAGGATTCTTCCTGGCCTAAACCATGATCTTCAATTTATCTTTTGCCAGGTTTATCTACACTTGTTATTTGTTAATTCATTCATTAATACAAAAAGCAGAAGTTGCTAATCCTTGCACATAATTCTGCTTATACATTCATGTTGATGAATATTGAGGAGAAAAATATCCAGCAAACATCCATCCCAAACTGTTAATGATGACTAAACCTTAGACAATTCTTAGATAAATAATAATAAATATGTGAACTATATTTAGATCTATATAGGTGAGATTGCTTCTATACATACAGAAAATAGAAAAACATCAATAGTACATATCCATATTCATAACACAAAGAGGAAGTGGTTGTATAAAATCCATTTGCAAATGCTGAATGTGTCCTTCTGTACTTACTACCATTTTCCATCTTTCTATAAAGATTTTTAGAATTACATTTGATAATTGATGCATGAACTGGCCATATCATCTGTTAACCAAGAAATATTTTCGCTAGTAGTATTTAATATCACTTCAAATGAATTCCTCTTGTTAAAAGTTGTCTTATGAGAATTTTAGATAATATCCATAATGCTATCTGATGCTACCAGACATTCCCAGATATTTTCCTCAGGGAGTTTGCAAACTGACCATTCCTATTGTTTCCTTTTAGAATTGGCAACGGAGTGGAGAACTTTGACCTTCCCTATGGATTTATTTTGCTGCTTTATAATGCACTTTTCTTTTTTTTTTTTGGAAACTTTTTTTTTTTTAATTTTTATTGCATTATAGGTTTTGGGGTACATGTGCAGAACGTGCAAGATAGTTGCATAGGTACACACATGGCAGTGTGTTTTGCTGCCTTCCTCCCCTTCACCCACGCTTGGCATTCATCCCCAGGCTATCCCCCCCGGCCCCCCCCGCTGTCCCTCCCCCATTTCCCCCAACAGTCCCCAGTGTATAGTAGACCGCCTCTCTGGGTCCATGTGTTCTCATTTTTCTCACCCAACTATGAGTGAGTATATGCAGTATTTCTTTTTCTGTTCTTGTGTCAGTTTGCTGAGAATGATGTTCTCCAGATTCATCCATGTCCTTACAAAGGACACAAACTCATCATTTTTGATTGCTGCATAATATTCCATGGTGTATATGTGCCACATTTTCCCAGTCCAGTCTATCATCGATGGGCATTTGGGTTGGTTCCAGGTCTTTGCTATTGTAAACAGTGCTGCAATGAACATTCGTGTGCATGTGTCCTTATAGTAGAACGATTTATAGTCTTTTGGATAGATACCCAGTAATGGGATTGCTGGGTCAAATGGAATTTCTATTTCTAGGTCCCTGAGGAATCACCACACTGTCTTCCACAATGGTTGAACTAATTTACATTCCCACCAACAGTGTAAGAGTGTTCCTATTTCTCCACATCCTCTCCAGCATCTGCTGTCTCCAGATTTTTTAATGATCGCCATTCTAACTGGTGTGAGATGATATCTCAATGTGGTTTTGATTTGCATCTCTCTAATGACCAATGATGATGAGCACTTTTTCATATGTTTGTTGGCCTCATGTATGTCTTCTTTTGTAAAGTTTCTGTTCATATCCTATGCCCATTTTTGAATGGGCTTGTTTGTTTTTTTTCTGTAAATCTGTTTGAGTTCTTTGTAAATTCTGGATATCAGCCCTTTGTCAGATGTGTAAACTGCAAAGATTTTTTCCCATTCTGATGGTTGCCGATTTACTCTAGTGACTGTTTCTTTTCTAAGGGTTTAAGTCAAATTCACCTCTTTAGCATGGTGATTTGCTCAAGGTGAAAAATATGACGTGTTTTTATTTAACAAAAATGATGTGATATTATCATATATTCAGGTGATTCTACAAGATCTAATGATGCTTTATTTAATTTATCATAGGAAGTATATTTGCTGAGGCCAGGAGAATATACTTCAGCACTTGGATCAAGAGATAGGTCATGACAAACAATGCATCTTTGACATTTGCTATGTTGAGTTAATGTTCATAAGGCATAACCTAAATGTTCATCTACATTAAATAGAATTATATGATAACTGAAGAAGACTTATTCTGAAATATTATAGCTCCAAATATGTTTATAATCATGGAGTCCTTGCTGATATCTATTCTGCAATCATGTTTAATTATTGGATTATTTCTTCAGACATTCATTGTGTATGTATACTAATGTCAAGATCAGTTCTAATTTGATCGTGGAGACAAAAAAAAAATCTAAACTTCCCTTAATAGCACATCTGAAAGACAGTTTCACTGGCAGTTCCATTTGTAAATTAAATCATCATTAAACTTACAGGGGTTGTGTCACAGAGAATAAAGGATTATTTTTCTAATAATGATACCAATTGACTATAGTTTATAAGATAACTTAGTACTTCACAGGTAGTTTTAGTACTTGTAATCTGATAATGATGTAGTATTGTTCAGTTATGACTGCACCTTTGTCAATAAGAAGGCTGTATTTTGTGCATCTATATATATGGTAAATTTTCTCAGATAATGTAGAGAAAGAAAATTGTTAAAGACTACGTTTTCTCACAGAGCAACATTATTCAATTAAGTTTTTACGTTTGTCTTTCTATTTCTGAATTAAAGAGAATGTTAAGTTTTTCATTGACGTTTCTCTTTGTAATTTTTACAGGTGTCCAGATCTAGAGACTTACAATTCTTTAAAAATAGTAAAAAAAAAAAAAAAAAAAAAAAAAAAAAAAAAAAAAAAAAAGTCTTGTTTTTCTTTCAGGAAAGGGTAATTTTATCTAAAGGGTCTTAAGGTTTTTCTGGATTTCATCCTTTTCTTTTTTTCATGTTCCAGCACTCATTGTTAAGTATTTTGCTACTTGATGTATATCTTCTCACTTAGCAATTAGCCATTCTAATTGAATAGTCTCACCAAGTCTCTTTTTCAGATAGCATCTCATTTACAAAAAAAGAGAACAATGTTACCTTTACTTTGGATGTTGGGTCTACCCCTGAACATTGAAACATTCCCAGATTCTGATTTTTGATATCTCCTATTAACTAGACTTTTCCTGACAAGCTTTGAATCTTTTCCAATTTACTCTTAATGAAAAGACTCCTGAAATAGTATGTGTAGTTAGTTTATTACCTTTTTTTTTTTTTTTTTTTTTTTTGCCTTCTCTCAAGGCCAGGAACTATATGTTTAAAACCCTTAACAACAACAACAACAAAATCAATAAAGACAGCTCAATGAAATAATTCATCGCTGAGCTCACTATTGAAACAAATTTTCCTGGCAGTGAGAACAACTGAATTTGGGCCACAGTGACAAACTTTCATGCTTGTATGTCCAAAATTCCCATGTAATGCTTCCAAGTAATAGTCTTTAAAACAATTAAGATGGACGCTCCAATCATGGAAGGAAGAAATTGCTATCCAACATCAGAAACAAAATGTACGTTTATTGCTTGTCAAAGAGAGAAGCTTTGCACTGTAGGACATTGCTTATCTGCACGAGCACATTATTGGTCACATATGTGGTTGTAAGAAGAATGGAGTTCAAGTATCAGCAACCTATCAGAAGAGCAGGGCTTCCACGGATTGACTGGCATTCTGTATCACAATTACTTATGGAAAACTGTCATAGATTATGGTGGCTTTAAATCTAGTGTCAGTGACTAGATTGGCTATGGTTTAAGAACAAGTTGTCTTTTCCTTTCTAAGAACAGCACAAACATCTATGGATTCTAGGAAGGTAGAGTGAATCAGAGATAACACTTGCTTAATTGCAGATAAATAATTATTTTTATTATTGGCATTAATTATGATTTATCTCTTTAAATGACTTAAATCTGCCATAGCAAGAGTGACTAAATCTTCCATTTCTTTACAAGCTTCTTCAATACAAATGACAAGAGACTTCTCACAGATGGTCTAGTAAAATGTTGACTCACACTATATATAATAACTAAGGATGAATGCTCATATACATATGTGTGTTGGATTTTTGTGTGTACACATGTTCTGAATATTATATAAAGTCCCTGTGATTTACATCATGTGATATCTGGCTAGAAACTATCTTGATTATCTTTGCCCAGAAATTTATAGAACACCCACTTTAGTCATATTATATAATGAAGAAGAGGCCATGAAAACTATTCCTATTCAGTCCATCCCTATCTAAGAAACCTATGCTGATGAGGCCCTACTACTAAAAACACAACTGCCCATTTTCTCTGCATCTCAGTGACATGTGCCACTGCTTATATACATACTAAGACCAAAAAATCTTAAGAAAACAAATCCTTCATTTATTCATATTCCAAAAAAATTATGTAAATCCTGATGATTCTGCTTTGAAATTTTATTCATAACTTCTATTACTACCACCCTCCCTGACCTGGGTTTTGGTAATTTCCTGTCTCTCACTCCCCACATATTTTCCATCCCTCATTCTTTTCTCATTCATTATACAGATTGTTTTGCTGTTGTCTTTTTTTTTTTTTAAACTCAAATCTGCTTTTGACACTCTCTCATTCAAACCCAGAATAGTTTCCTGGCTTTTCCACTTATAATAACATTTAAAGGGCCTGGTGTGACAGGTCACGCCTGTATCTTAGCTCTTTGAAAGGCCAAGGAAGGCAGGTCACTTGAGGTCGGAATTGGAGACTAGCCTGGCCAACATGATGAAACCTCATCTCTACTAAAACTACAAAAATTAGCCCGTCTGATGTCAGGCACCTACAATCTCAGCTACTCGGGAAGCTGAGGCGAGCTTCAACCCAGGAGGTGGAGGTGGAGGTTGCAGTGAGCAGAGATGGCTCTGCACTGCACTCCAGCAGCCTGGGCAGCAGCAGGAGACTCTGTCAAAAAAAAAAAAAAAAAAAAAAAAAAAGATGTAAAGGCATCTGGCAACTTTTTCATCTTCATCTTCATCTACTACTTCCTCACACTCTGATCCATTCCACTTCTTGTACACACCATGTAAACTATCAACACTACTCTTAATGTTTTCTCTGCGATAACTGTCTGCATATATTTATATGGATTTCTCTTTTTTTGTAGTCATATCTTCAAAAAACTCTCCAACCTGGGTCTGGGGCGTTGACTCACACTTGTAATCCCAGAACGTTTGGAGGTCAAGGTGGGAGGATCAGGAGGTCAGGAGATAGAGACCATCCTGGCCAACATGGTGAAACCTGTCTCTATTGAAAATATAAAAATTAGTTGGGTGTGATGGTGTGTGTCTGTAATCCCAGCTACTCAGGAGGCTGAGACAGGAGAATCCCTTGAACCTGGGAAGTGGAGCTTGCAGTGATCCAAAATCGTGCTAGTGTTTTCAAGTCTGGGAAAAGAGCAATACTCAGTCTCAAAAACACAAAAACAAAAACTCTCCATCCTGAAATAATCATCCTAACCATACTGTATTCCCTCATCTTGCTTTACTAACACCTCGACTTATTTTGTATCTATCTCTGTTTATCACTTCTGTGCCTCATTGAAGGAAGAATTCACTTTTTTCCTTTTTCTTCATTGTTACATTGCCAGTACCAGTGAAATCGTTTGTCATGTAGTACTCTTTTTTAGAAACAGGATTACACTCTGTTGTCCAGGCTGGACTGCAGTGACAAGATCATAGCTCATTAAAACTTCCAACTCCTGGCTCCAGGGATCCTCCCAGCTCAGCCTCCTGAAGTGACCACCACCACATCTGGCTAATTTATTTATTTATTTTTAGATAGCAAGTCTTGCTGGACTCAAACTGCTGGCCTAAAGTGACCCTTCCACTTTGGCCTCCCAAATTGCTAAAATTGTGGGCATGAGCCACTGTGTCTGGCAGTGGCTTTATTTACTTTAATCAAAAATCACAGGAGCTAAAATAGCCACTAATTACAGAATAGCTTGTCTAAGACTTCTAGTGTGAGACTGGGGTTGAAGCTAGATATGTGACATCCCTCCTTTCTGCCACAGGACCCATTAAACAGAACTTTAGCTCTCTTTCAAATGGGTGGTGCTAAATATATGAATCAAACTGAGTCCTGATGAGCAAGGAAGGACCTTAATGAACAACTGTAAAATCACTCCTGAAATACACTCTTATAGAGATTTTCTTTGCAGCCTTCCTTTAGTCATGTCCTTCTCTTCTTTAGTAAAAGCAAACAAACAAAATGCAGTCTGAAGGTTTTTTTTTTTTCTTTTTAAGATGCAATCTTGTTCTGTTGCCCAGGCTGGAGTGCAATGGCATGATCTAGGCTCACTGAAACATCACCTCCTGGGTTCAAGCAATTCTCCTGCATCAGCTTCCTGAGTACCTGGAGCTACAGTTGTGTGCCACCACACCCGACTAATTTTTGTACCTTTTTTTAGACGAGACAGGGTTTCACCATGTTGGCCAGGCTGGTCTCTAACTCCCGATCCCATGATCCACCCACCTCAGGCTCCCGAAGTGTTGGGATTACAGGCGTGAGCCATCGCGCCTGGCCAGAAATTTTTAAACTATTCTCCTAAGGAAGACTTTTCTAAACTCAGGGGTAATGCAGACCACTGGTAATGCTGATCACTAGTGATCAGGGTGATTAGTGATCTGTCAGCTATGAGAGCATGTTCAGACACTCAGTAAACATTTAACTTAGTTATTATTTTTCAACAAAGGAACTACATGCAAATGAAAAACAAATATATGAAAAAATGCTTATCGTCACTGGTCATTAGAGAAATGCAAATCAAAACCACATTGAGATACCATCTCATGCCAGTTAGAATGGTGATCATTAAAAAATATGGAGACAACAGATGCTGGAGAGGATGTGGAGAAATAGGAACACTTTTACACTGTTGGTGGGAGTGTAAATTAGTTAAACTATTGTTGAAGACAGTGTGATGATTCCTCAAGGACCTAGAAATAGAAATTCCATTTGACCCAGCAATCCCATTACTAGGTATATATTCAAAGGATTATAAATCGTTCTACTATAAGGACACATGCACATGAATGTTCATTGCGGCACAGTTTACAATAGCAAAGACCTGGAACAAACCCAAATGCCCATCGATGATAGACTAGACAGGGAAAATGTGGCACATATACACCATGAAATAGTATGCAGCCATCAAAAAAGATGAGTTCGTGTCCTTTGTAGGGACATGGATGAACCTGGAAACTATCATTCTCAGCAAACTGACACAAGAACAGAAAATGAAACACCACATGTTCTCACTCATAGGCGGGTGTTGAACAATGAGAACACATGGACACAGGGAGGGGAGCACTATGCCCTGGAGTCTGTTGGGAGAACAGGGGAGGGACAGTGCGGGGTGGGGAGTTGGGGAGAGATAACATGGGAAGAAAAGCCAGATATAGGTGAAGGGGAGGGAGGCAGCAAATCACACTGCCACGTGTGTACCTAAGCAACAATCTTGCATGTTCTTTACCCCAAAATCTAAAATGGAATAAAAAAAAGGCTTAAAAAAAGAAAAGCAAATAAAGATATCAAGAAGAAAATTTGACATTTTCTAGTTTTTATTAATTCTAATTTATCTATTTAATTCATTTCTAGAATTTATTTTATGTTTAATTATAATTAAACACAATTTAGTTTATATTATTCCTCTATCTTTACTCTTGAAATTTTTTTGGAAATATCAGTCATATATGTTAATTTGTTATGGAAACAAGACAAGAATCTTTTGTGGATTTAAAATGTGTCTTTTGGAGTTACTCTTTTCAAAGAGACATAATAATAGAAAATAATTTAGATTTGCAGAAATTTTGTGTGTATAACACTATTATCAATTTAAATATCTACTATCCTGAAATTTAGACTAGCCTCTCAACCAAATTCTTTTGATACTTCAAATAAGGAAGTGAATAAAAATTCAGTTGACTCCAATATATAGGATTACATTATAATTATTTCACTTTTGTCTAATGATACAATTGCACCTGTATATGGCCGGTTTTCTTTTTTATAAATGCCTAAACTGCTAATGCACTGTCTAATTTGGAAGATAAATAAGCAAAATGAATTATATGAAGGCATTCATGTCTTGAAGTGTAGACTACATGGAAAATGTGTGTGTGTGTGTGTGTGTGTGTGTGTGTAAAAATTAGATTAAATTAATCTCCAATTAAATAAACATAATGATTAATGTAAAGATTAGTAATCAGCATAAATTATAAGCTGTAGTTATGACAGTGACAGGAGGCAGAGAAATTCTCAAGAGAAAAGGGTTGGTTCCTGGCAAAGTCCCATCCTCTAGCTGCAAAGCCTAGACAGCGGCCCAAAGTGAGGACTTATAACCGTATTTTCTGGCTCGAATGTTACCTTTTCCTAACCCATCCTGAAGACAGCAAAAACAGGGCATTGAGAGAGCCCATTTCTGTGCATTCCTTCACAACTCCTTTCTCAGTGGTGTCATGTTAGTAGCTTGAAATCAACCATGATGACATCATTTATACCTTGAAAATCAGCAAATATTACAAATCACAGCTTGGTGTGTATAGGTGTGTGTTTGGGGGCAGGGGAAGACTAACAGAGATAAATTAACAAAACAATGAATAAATGTCTAAAGGAATTTGTTTATTGCAAAATGCTTATTATTAAGTTAGTGTATTTTCAAAGCCTTTGGACTTTAATAGAGTTTATAAAGGACAGATGGTGTTGGAAATAATTTGTTGTGAACAATGTATTTCATGAATTGTAAATGGCATCTGTTCTGATGATGAAAAGCAATCTAAACTTCATATTTCTGTATATATAATAACTTGGTGTATTCACAACCCCAAGGATTCATGAATAAATAAAATGCATAAGCCATTTATTCTTGAGTATTCTTAAAACAAAAATGAACTTTCCGTGCCTGAAAATCCATTCTTAGTTCATGGAATGCTCATTTTGCACCTTAGAAATGTACTTTGCATGAAGCCTAGGATAACAATAAACTATTTGCAGTGCGACTTTTATTTAGTGGTTTGTATTTTAAAATGTGACATAAAACTCATGAAATATATATTATTTTACAGCTTTTCTGAGACAGAGAGGATTTTTTTTTATCCTGCAAAAACAAACATACCTAGCTACGTTTTAATGCTTTCAATATGAATACATTAGAGGGTTTTTGAAATCCTACTGCGGGCAACTATTATTAAAGGGTCTCGATTATGTTATTTTTTATTAAAACCAGAACTGAAACAATTAATCTTCTTTTAGGGTGAATATTCCTAGCACTTACTAGCTGTAATGTGATAACACCATTTTTAAAACATGAGAGGAAATTATAAATTATGACATCCTAATATAATCCTAAGAACAAAAGCTCACATTTTAAGATGCATGATGAGTATTGGAAATAGAGTTTTTAAATGTTTTCATAAAATGTCTTTTCAGATTCTATCAGAGATAGAGAAAAGATCGACAGCTTTCCAATTGCAACTGGAATTTCCACAGTCCTTCATGAGTAATAATGCACCATTGAATAATTGTTAAGTGTGTGAACTCTGGCTCTGCCAGTTACTGCATCTGAGATCTGAGGGAGTCATTTAAGCTCTCAGTTCCACATTTTCTTCAACAATTACATGAGAAAAATAACAGTATAAACTGCATAGGCTTCCATGATGATTAAATGAGAACATATATGTAAGATAGATTTAGATACAGATAGAGATATAGATATAAATATAGATATAGATACAGAACAATGGCTGGTACCTTAATTAGTTGGCACTGAATAAATGTTAGCTTTAATTTTTTTTCTTTCCACTTTTCATTTACTTCCGCACTTACTCATTCTGTTGACTCACATCCCTAAAGGACTTCAATGTGATGATACTTGTCATGAAAAGTGGTATTGATGAGGTGAGGTGTAAAAAGCCTTAGAAGTATTTTCATCATTTGAAGAAATAGAGAAATTTTATTGTGTATTAAGCGGTAAAGTTGTATTTATACACTTTATTAATTGTTATCAATTGCTAATAGTTTTCCATTCAGCAATTTATACTTTGTATCTGCTCAATTGTTTCTTTCTGTTTTGAAGCACTTAACAGCTGCAATTTGTTACTGGCTCCTCCTGTCTCCTATTAATAGGTTTATAAGTCAATACTCCAGTAAGAGATACTGCTGCAATTTAAATTAGCAGCGATAAAATATTACGTAAGAAGAATGATTGCAGATAACTTGATACAAATATATCTCATTGTTTTTCTCCAAGAAGCAGTTTATAAATAAAATGTGACTTGTTTATGTTTTGATTCATTATCATTTTATTTTCTCTAGATAAAATTTGCAGGAGAAAATGTTAAATAACAACTGCAACTTTCAAATGCGGAATGGCTTACTTATCTTGGAACAATTTTAGGAGTGGATAAAATCAGCAGCTTTGCGTCACTTTAAATTGCTCATAATTTTAATTCCATTTTCTGATTCCTTCTTATAGGGAATATGGTGTGACTGAGATATTGCACTGAAAAATTGAAGGGTATAAACAGAGGAGAACAGGAAGTAAATGTTAGAATCGTGAAGGTAGAATTGATGAAGGTAATCAGTTTACTGAAAATTATCTAAAGAAACAAATTTCACCCTCCATTAGCTTTAATACACACAGACAGAGGTGATACAGGATGCTGATTTCTTTCTCTTTTGGCTGCTATATTCCAGGAGCATTATGAGTTACTTTCCAGTGCTTTCATGCACTGGCAAATTTTACATGCTAACTTTTGAAAGGAGTTCAACAGCAGGAGACTCAGAATATACATTTGTAATAATAAACATGATTAGTAGGATCAGAAAAAAACATCATCAAGACAAGTCAAATATGATTGCTTCTGTTCTTCCAAGCCATCCTGTTGATTTTTAAGATAAATTTATTGTGATTAAATCAAAAGCATGAACAAACACATTTGACTAATTCCATGTTGCTTAATAATTTAGCTGTAAGGTACTAAATCCATTTGAGATTGAATATTTGAAGATTAATATATGCAAAGAAAATTAGTGGACATTTTAGTTGCTTAATACTTTACTATTTGAATATTCATAAGTTTGTAGTTACTGCAGCATTTGAGGTTACACAGAATAATTGACATACAAATATTACTGTCTCACATGGTTAAGTTAGATGAAAAGTCATTCAATAAATAAATAGTTTAATAATAATATTTATAATCCCATTACTGGGTATCTATCCAAAGGACTATAAATCGTTCTACTATAAGGACACATGCACATGAATGTTCATTGCAGCACTGTTTACAATAGCAAAGACCTGGAACCAACCCAAATGCCCAACGATGATAGACTGGACTGGGAAAATGTGGCACATATACACCATGGAATATTATGCAGCAATAAAAAATGATGAGTTTGTGTCCTTTGTAGGGACATGGATGAATCTGGAGAACATCATTCTCAGCAAACTGACACAAGAACAGAAAAAGAAATACCGCATATACTCACTCATAGGTGGGTGAGAAAAATGAGAACACGTGGACACAGAGAGGCGGTCTACTATACACTGGGGACTGTTGGGGGGAATGGGGGAGGGACAGCGGGGGGGGCTGGGGGGGATAGCCTGGGGATGAATACCAAGTGTGGGTGAAGGGGAGGAAAGCAGCAAAGCACACTGCCATGTGTGTACCTATGCAACTATCTTGCTCGTTCTGCACATGTACCCCCAAACCTATAATGCAATAAAAATTAAAAAAAATAAATAATAATAATATTTAAATTAGAAAAAACTTTATTTTTATAAGAAGCAATAATTTTTCACTAGTATGTAAGTGGATTAACTCAAGCAAAATTCCATTTAATCACATCAAATATATATTTTACAGTAACCCAAAGTTCATTATTAAATTAATCCAAGCTCAAAAATGAAGTGCCAATTTTCACTTTGGATGGCTATGCCCCAATCATCAAGCATATGGAGGCTATTTGGTAAACAACATTTCTGGTGAATTAAGAAAAGAAAACCAGAAATATGTAACTAAAATCTTTAGATAAGTATATATTAATTTTCCTGTGAAAATAGAAAGTGTAGAATACAGATTATAATTGATATTTGTAACCTCTATGGCAGGAAACATTGACTATGCATGTGTAACCCCAAAACAATACCTAGTCAAAGAAAAGTAACACATTTCATGTGATTTTCAATAAAAAGAAGTATTTTACAAGGTTTATGACAATACTTTTTCAATATCAGACTTTTTTTAAAATCTGAAATAAAGCATCTGGAAATCAAGAGTTAGATTTCTTGTTATAATTAGCAGAGATTTTCTTTAAGATATTTCGATTTTTGAGATTTCTTGTGTGAATATTTTACATTTACTTATCCTCCTATATAAACACGTCAACTCCTATTGACGACTAAGAAATATTTGTCACATTTTCATAGATATTTTCATGGGAATGATGATAGATTTATTTCTACTAGTGCAGCTATTTCAAACACCTCAAACCGTATTCCAATGTTTTCCAGTTTAAAAGAAACTGACTTAGAAAATAAACTGTTTAACAACAGTATTATTATTTTGTGTTTGTTTTGGTGTGCAGCAGGTGAACTTACCAATTTAGTGCAATGGCATGACCATAATTCATGGCGGTCTCAAATTTCTAGTCTCAAATGATTCTCCCAGTTCAGCCTCCTGCATAGCTGGGACTACAGGCATTTGCCAATGTGCCACCATCCGCCATGACCTGGCTAGTGTTTTTTTTTGTTTGTTTGTTTGGTTTTTTTTGGTAGTGATAGAGTCTCACTATGGTGATGAGGGTTGGGAAACTAGTTTTTAAAAGTTAGAAATTATAGGCGACTTAATTTTCTATTTTTGTTTGTTAACTCAGCAGGCACAATTATTGTCACATCATGAGGACATCAAGAATGAAATTACTATTGCATAACAACATTGCAGAATAATAAAAGATAAAAGAAAACTATCTTGTAATTAACAACAAGGGCAACAATAATGAAATTAAGTTTTACTTTTCTTCTAATTATAAGAAGTTAACACATTCAAGTAATTAGGAAATTGGGCTTTGTGTCATTATGCTTGTTGCGATGACTATACATTAGAAATGTATCCACCACTATCCATTGTCTTATCTATGGCTTAATTAAAAAAAAAATTGAACTAAAGCATTTTTAAAAACAAATAAATTAGCAGTATAGATGAAATATTATTTTCACTAAGTTCTCCTTAAATATGGAAAAGTAAAACAATCCTAAGATGTTCAGAAAATTTTGACACATTATTATTTTCTTTTATTGCATTTTAGGTTTTGGGGTACATGTGAAGAACATGCAAGATAGTTGCATAGGTACACACGTGGCAGTGTGATTTGCTGCCTTCCTCCCCTTCACCTATATCTGGCTTTTCTTCCCATGTTTTCTCTCCCCAACTCCCCACCCCCTACTGTCCCTCCCCTATTCCCCCCAACAGACCCCAGTGTGTAGTGCTCCCCTCCCTGTGTCCATGTGTTCTCATTGTTCAACACCTGCCTATGAGTGAGAACATGCAGTATTTCATTTTCTGCTCTTGTGTCAGTTTGCTGAGAATTATGGTCTCCAGATTCATCCATGTCCCTACAAAGGACACAAACTCATCATTTTTGATGGCTGCATACCATTCTATGGTGTATATGTGCCACATTTTCCCTGTCCAGTTCATTACCGATGGGCATTTGGATTGGTTCTAGGTCTTTGCTATTGCAAACAGTGCTGCAATGAACATTCATGTGCATGTGTCCTTATAGAATAAAGATTTATAATCCTTTGAATATATACCCAGTAATGGGATTGCTGGGTCAAATGGAATTTCTATTTCTAGGTCCTTGAGGAATCACCACACTGTCTTCCACAATAGTTGAACTAATTTACACTCCCACCAGCAACGTAAAAATATTCCTATTTCTCCACATCCTCTCCAGCATCTGTTGTCTCCAGATATTTTAATGATCACCATTCTAATTGGCATGAGATGGCATCTCAATGTAGTTTTGATTTGCATTTCTCTAATGACTGGTGATGATGAGCATTGTTTTATATGTTTGTTGGCCTCATGTATGTCTTCCTTTGTAAAGTGTCTGTTCATATCCTTTGCCCACTTTTGAATGGGTTTATTTGATCTTTTTTTTTTTTTTTTTTGTAAATCTGTTTTTGTTTGTAAATTCTGGATATCAGCCCTTTGTCAGATGGGTAAACTGCAAAGATTTTTTTCCCATTCTTTTGGTTGCCGATTCACTCTGATGACTGTTTCTTTTGCTGTGAAGAAGCTGTGGAGTTTGATTAGGTCCCATTTGTCTACTTAGGCTTTTGTTGCCAATGCTTTTGGTGTTTTGATCATGAAGTCCTTGCCTACTCCTATGTCCTGAATGGTTTTGCCTAGATTTTCTTCTAGGGTTTTTATGGTGTTAGGTCTTATGTTTAAGTCTTTAATCCATCTGGAGTTAATTTTAGTGTAAGGTGTCAGGAAGAGGTCCAGTTTCTGCTTTTTGCACATGGCTAGCCAGTTTTCCCAACACCATTTATTAAACAGGGAGTCATTTCCCCATTGCTTGTTTTTGTCAGGTTTGTCAAAGATCAGATGGTTGTAGATATGTTGTGTTGCCTCTGAGGCCTCTGTTCTGTTCCATTGGTCTTTATCTCTGTTTTGGTACCAATACCATGCTGTTTTGATTACTGTAGCCTTGTAGTATAGTTTGAAGTCCGGTAGTGTGATGCCTCCTGCTGTGTTCTTTTTGCTTAGAATTGACTTGGCTATGCAGGCTCTCTTTTTGTTCCATATGAAGTGTAAGGTGGTTTTTTCCAGTTTGGTGAAGAAGGTCATTGGTAGCTTGATGGGGATACTATTGAATCTGTAAGTTACTTTGGGCAGTAAGGCCATCTTCATGATATTGATTCTTTCCAACCATGAACATGGAATGTTTCTCCATCTGTTTGTGTCCTCTCTTATTTTGTTGAACAGTGGTTTGCAGTTCTCCTGGAAGAGGTCCTTTACGTTCCTTGTTAGTTTTATTCCTAGGTATTTTATTCTCTTTGTAGCAATTGTGAATGGCAGGCACATTATTTCTATATAAACCTAGGCTATCTTGCGTGTTTTGCAAAAATAAACTGGTTTACAACCAGTTCATTTTTCTAAATGTGTAGATGTAAGGTTTATCTTCCTGTCAATTCTTAAAAAGAAACCCTCTCAAGTTAATAAACTTTTTAAAAACTAATTCTAACTATGCTAGAAAGTGGCTTTAAAATTTTCTGTTGCATGAGTTTAATTTTTAAAGAGATATAATGACAACAATAATGTTACTTAGGTAAAAAATAAAGCACCTCTATTTTGATATTTAAATGTGACTCTTTTTTTTAATTGGCTAAGTGGTCGGAATGAAATTCTAATTTTTATTACTTTTTCCTCAGCTCAAATTGATTTGCTTTATGTTTACTTTGGTATACTTTATAAGACCTAGAGAATTAAAAAGATTTTTTGTTGATGCTGTAAAGTATCTGTGTTTCATTGTTGCTGGTTTTGAAGACTTACTTCTATTTGAGTTCTGAGACTTCGAGCTTTACAGCTGTATGCTCTTGTAAAAATTATTTTCCCTAAGTATTTACCTGTTGTAAAATAAACACACCATCACCCTTACAGAATTTACATTGAGGAATAAACATAACATACATAAGTACTTTTGGTAACTTGTGAACATTCTATGTAAATATTATTTATAGACACTAAAAGGTATTGTTCCTCTTAAAAATGAAGTGCTTTCAAAGATATTTTAATGGGTAGGATTATTTTGGAAGCTTTTAAAGTACAATAGAAAAAAATTATACTAAAATGATAGCCAAAAAACACTAATAATATATTGCTTAATTAATTTACTATTTGTTATATATATTAACTTATTGAAGCTGTTGCAAATAATTAATCTTTTTACAAATAAAATGGATATGCTATGAATTACAAGTGATATGCAGATTGTTATGATTGTGATGGTTACTTCATTTTATGGAAATTTTATGAGGACTATACTTAAAACTAAGTAAGATATGTCTTTATGTTAGGTTGAATATGGTCACTTAGTAGGGTTCTTTAATATCACCTAACTCTCAGAAGACTGCCTTCTGGTTTCCTCACTGTAAATTGAAGATGACTATGATGATTTGGTATCCTAAATTGTAATGGTGAGAATGAAAGTAGATATTGGGTTCATATACAAACTTTGCACAAATGTGAGGAATCATGAGTTTCATTATCCCCATGTTAAATGATCAGAAGTAATATTTGGGGGCCTAGTGGTATTTGGGATACTCACTGTTAGGCTGATTTTAAAAGATTTATTTTTATTTTTCATTACATTATAAATAACACATATTTACATTAGCTCTTGCCATTGTGTGTGTGTGTGTGTGTGTGTGTGTGTGTGTGTGTGTGTGTGTGTTTATTTAAAAGTTCTGGACTGTCTTCGTGGATCACCCCTGTAATCCTGGCACTTTGGGAGGCCGAAGTGGCAGGGTTGCCAGAGTTCCAAAATTCGGCCTGGGCAATATAGCAAGACCTCATCTCTGCTAAAAATTTCAAAGAGTATAAAAATTAGCCAGCTTTGGTTTTGTGCACCTGTAGTCCCAGAACTCAGAAGACTGAAGTGGGAGGGTGTTGGAATGAAGGAGATGGAGGCAGCACTAAGCTATGAATGCACCACTGCATCCCAGCCTGGGCAACAGAGCAAGATTCTGTCTCAAAGTAATAATAATAATAATAAACAAATGAAAGTTCTGTTTTTAGCTTCATAACCATTTCACATACTTTTCTTGAGTTGCTGTTTTCTATTTTTCAGCTTCTCGAATGAAATACTTACCTTATGAAATTTTTATATTTTGGGATAATAAAATATTTTATTCTATTTATTTTGTCTGATTTTTGCTTTGGCTATATCTTATGTATTTTAATAGACTGAAATTCCAATGTTGTACATTTATGATTATTTTTCTCTAATCCAAGTACTTTGAAATTCATTGCACAGTATATGCACAAGTACAAACACACCCTCATAGGCATATGCAGTAAATGTGGAGAAAGTTTGATGGAAATATGAATAGCTTATGAAATACAATGTATTCTATTAAGTTCTAGTCAATTGTATTTATTTTTTAAAGATATGCTCCTAACAACAGACTAATTATGATATAAAAATAAAACCAGTTTTAAAAAATATTTTTGAAATATGTAAATATGTGTTTATCTTAAGAAAAAATGAGTTATTTTTTTCCTATGTGCATGGAACTATTGCAGAGATTCATTAAACTACAGTATATCAAATAGTCGTTAGTAGGTACACACTCAATACCTACATTTAGGGCTTAGACCACATTAAGTTTTAAGCAATTTGACTTGGTGAGAATTTAGAAACTATCACTTTTAGTAGCTAGATAATATTTTAAATAACAAATTAATTCTTAAAACCAAATCAATCTTAGCCATTTGCTTATACCTTCCCCACCCCCTCAATAATCTTTTCTTTTGCATACCTACTGAAAGGGAAATGCATGTTAATCAGGTTCATTAGGCTGTGTAATTAATTTGCACACTCATTTTCTTCTATTTAAAACTCTCATTCTTTATCACCTAATGTTTTATTTAAAGTGCTGTCAGTCATATTTTAATAGACTTGCATTCTACTTCATAGTCAAAAATATACTGATAATATATGAATAAAAATTGATGAATGAAGGGAAAATAACTATATTTTAAAAATTTACGATAGTAAATTAAACTGGTAAAAATGAATTTACAAATAGTTTTATAACACTTTCAGTCTGACTTTAAACCTTAAAAAGGTAATGTCGTATTTCTCTATTACATAGTTGTTATTTATTTATATGTTTATTGCAAAATAATTGTTTTAAAAGGGCAATTTTGATACAAGCTCATATACTTGTAAAACAGAGTGTCTGAATTATCTATTGTTGTGTATCCCAAAGTTTAAAACCAGTATTTCATTTTCTCACAAATTTGTGGGTCAGATATTTTGTCTGAGCTGTGCTCGGCTGGGAAGTTCTTCTGCTTGTCTTGGCTAGGTTCATTGATGAAGCTGCCATGATAATGTGGTATATTCTCTAACATTGGCTCTTTCACATGTCTAGTGTTTTACGCTGACACTTCACTGAGCCTTTCTATCCATCAGGTCTCTTATCCAAACAGAGACCGCATAAGGCTTTTCATAGTTCTTTCAGAGTAAGTGAGAGCCAAGATAAAAGATGTCTTTAAAATTAGTTTCAAAAGTCTTGCTACATCACTTCTGTGGCATCTGTTGCACAAAACAAGTAATAAGGTAAACTCAGTTTCAAAGTAGTGGAGAAATAAACATTATTTCTTGACAGACAACACATTAAAGTCACAGTCATATTTCAAAAAGTATATACAGAGGGGTAAGATGAATATGTGAACATTTGTGCCATATACTGTATAATGTATTCCAAACTTCAATAATATTGGGATATATTTTAACAGAAAATAAAATGTACTTATGTTGACATGACTTTTATAATTACATGTAGCAATAACCTGTTTTTAAAAACTTTTGTACAATTTTTTTCTTTTCTTTCTTTTTTTTTTTTTGACTGAGTCTTGCTCTGTTATCAGGTTGGAGTACAATGATGAAATCTCAGCTCACCGCAACCTCTCCCTCCGGTTCAAGCAATTCTCCTGCCTCAGCCTCCCGAGTAGCTGGGACTACAGGCATGTGCCACCACGCCCAGCTAATTTTTTGTATTTATTGCAGAGACAGGGTTTCTCTATGTTGGTCAGGCTGGTCTCGAACTCCCGACCTCAGGTAACCCACCTGCCTCAGCCTCCCAAAGTGCTAGGATGACAGGCATGAGTCACCGTGCCTGGCCACAATTTTCAACTCAAAATCAATTTATAAAATTCTTTTGAACAAAATTAAAAACATATAAATCTAATTAAATACACGATTTAGTATTATTTATAATATTTTCTTGCTGGGTTCAATTTCCAATCTCAATTTAATGAAACATGCATTTGTATTTTCTTTATTTGTTTCCTATTGATTTAATTCTTTGATATTTTAAGGATGATGAACTAGCATATTAATAAACATTATCATTGCAGAATAATAAATATTTCCTTTTAAACAATAAGTTAATATAAGTTATTATTTGCTGTACTTTGAAGATTCAATCTATTGAATACCCTGAATGTTGTACTAGAGAAACACTATTGTTCCATGAACATTTCCTCATGAAATACTGTTTTGGACATAATATTTTGGCAGTAAGAATACGCCACCTGTTATTCTTGCAGCATCTTTATTTTATAGAAGTATTGGCATCAATGTGTTTGTCTTTTCCTGAAGCCACTGATGCAGTATTTTCTACAGTGTGGACTTTGTTTGCCTTATGTGGAAGCCAACACACGTGGAAATAGAGCTAAGGGTATAAAACATAGTTTCTTGAGGACAATTCTGACATCCAGAATCCCGCATGCTTGACGTCAGAGACACCTCTGGAAGTTTTAGATTCATAAACCACTAGGCTTTCAATTTTACTTGAGTCACTTGGAATCATTTTTCTATCACAACCCACGGAAGTAATACTAACACATGAACCATTTGTCAATACTTTTAATGTTACTACACTGTCACAAGTGTGTATGTCACAGCTATTGCTATTATGGAGATTATGCATAAGCTCATTCTGTGCAACAAGGATATTCTATCATTGCTGTTAATTATTTGTAATATCATAAAATCTCTATTCTAGATCATGGATGATATCATTTACTTATTACTTGCCCTGGAAGCATCCTTTACATATTAAATTGAATAATCTTCTTTATTTCAATTGATATTTATTATTTCTCACATTTTCATTTTCACTGTGTCAAAACACACTTTTCACAATACATCTTATAGAATTAAAATGCAAATACCTTACAATCAGGTTTATCAAAGAGACAGCAAAATTTAATATTACCATGGGAAAATTTCTTTTGTTGGTGTTAAGACATGAATAGGTGAGCAGCTGGACACACTTGCAATCATATCAAACCGTGTGGCTTTCTAATGAATTGTAGGTCATTACGTATTATTTAACATTAAGAATAATTTTAGAAATGCAAGCTTTTACACACAAATATAGGTAAATTATTTTGTATATCAATAGGTCAAATGTCAATCAGATTTTGCAAATTGTCATATTTTTTACTTCCTAATAAATCTCAATGTTTTATTGACCATTTTTATTAATTAATATTGGTAATTGTCCTAAAGAAGTTTATAGCTTATATATTTAAAATGTAATCTCTAAATGAATGGCCTTTGGCAGTATAGACATAGAATAAGAAGCAAAACAAGGAGAAGAAGATAAGGAGGTTGAGGAGGATGAAGAGGCAGTGGAATAAAGATGAAAAGGGAAGAAAAAGAAATTGTTTAAAAGAAAAAGCAAAAATAACACAAAATGCCAAGTTTTCAGATTATATCTTTTTGTTTATAATATCTAAGCAAAAAGTGTAAATTTAGAATACTCTAACTTGCCTAAAACTATCAGGAAAATATCCCTAAATTATATGTCAATTTTTTTCTGTTTTATCACTTGATCTTCTTCTTTGGAAATTCCAATTATATACATATACATACACATTCAATGGGACTATTATAAACAAAAGGTAATTGTCCACATTAAAAATAACCTATTTAATTTAAGTTTATGGATGTTAAAAATAAATATGCCACTTTCAGTTAATGAAGCAAAGTAATCTATTCTTAAGTGGAAAAAAATCAGGCTATCAAATTTTATACAAACATAATGGTATCAAAAGGAAACTCCAATAACATCATAATATTCCATGGTAAAATGTAGAAAGTGAAATTTTTTTATCAGAACAAGCTATTTTACAAATATAAATTCAACATTTCTGAAAAATTATAACAAGGAACGTTTTTTTCATAACACATTCTTAACGAAATCACTTGAAATTTTAACTGTCTTCAAATAAAGGTAACCTGTGAAACTTCAGCAAAAGATCAGAGGTAAATAGTGGTGCATTTAATTGCACAGCTAAGATGAAACCCGATGTGGTATAAGTGTAACAGAATAGTGTTTGTTGGTGTGTGTTTCTGTATTTTTTCTTAGTCAATGTCTATGTGATGTAGGAAAACAGTAGAACATGAGAGAAACAAAAGGTAGACCATAAAATAAGCTTGTTTTTTCTTTTGTAATAGTTGGAAGCAAAAAGGAATAATCAAAATATGACTAGTGATGTTAAAGGTTATAAGAATATTTGAAAGTATAAAGGAAAGCACAAAGAACAATAATTGTTCTGATTAAAGTTGAGTGATGGAAAAGAGACGATAGAGGGAGAAGAAAGAGAATAAAACTAAAAGGAAAATGAAGAAGATAATTATATACTGAACGACAACATACATTGCGTCAGAGATTCCCCAAATCAAACACAGGTTAATGATTTATTAGAATGAACCACAGAAACTAGAAAAGTGGTCACGCTACTGTTTATAATTTATTGCAGTGAGAGGAAACAGATTAATATCAGGGAAAACAAAAGGTGTATAGAGTAGAGGGAGAAATTAGGCATGCATTTCCATTTCTTCCATCCCCGTGGAGACATAAAGGCAGCACTTAACTCTCCCAGCAGTAATGTAGTATTACCACCTGAGTTGCTCACCAGAGCCTTGGTGTCCTGCATTTTTGCTGGAGGTCAGTCAGGAAGCTTCGGAGCACCCACATCACTGACCTTAACTACTCAGTGTCTAGCTCTTCTTTTACCCCCACCAAGAGGTCTAACTGATGCAGGATGGCCCAGATCCCCAGGTAAACCAAAACATGCATTTGCCATAAATCACATTGCTACCATAAACTAGTTTGCATGATGCCAGGCCTCAGGTATTTAACACTACTCTTCAAAGACACTCTTATCATGCAAAATATTCCAACAGTTTATAGTTTATAGGCTGTTTCCCAGAAGCCTGCCAAAGGTGAGTCCTTTCTTTGCCATGTCCAGAATTTGAGCACCACAAACCTCTACGGAGTTAATCTATTCCTGTAAAAAAAAAATACACACAAACACACACATACACAAGCACATAACTGTATATAACATACATATATATATATAAAATGAAATACAAATCAGTATGCATGAGCATATATGTTTATATTGCTTTATATTTTTAAGTGTCTGCTTATATAGAGAGCAAAAACGTTATATAAAATTACTATGAATCAAATACCAAAACATTATCACCTCAATAATTTTATATACATTAAAATTAATTATAAGAAAAATCAATATTTATTTTAGCATTATATGATATTTTAAAAATAAAAAACAAATTACTAAAAAAAATTAAAAGCTAATTGTTTGAAAGAAGTGAAGAAGATAAACTGATGGATAACTGCATGGCTATTAATAAAAATACTATAAAAGATAAAAATGATGGCCAAAATATTAGTAATTCAAACAAACTCATAGCATTACTTTATTTAACTTTATGCAGGTACATTTAAAAAATTGGATGAAATAATTTTGTAGAAAAATATGTTATCAAAACCAACTTATAATAGATTTATTTACAATGAGAAAATACAGGATTTTTTTTTTCCAAAAAACTAACCTTTCCAAGCCCGAGAGTAGGTGCTTTCCTGAGAGAATTCAACTAAGGATTTAAAGATTAGAGAATTCTTATGCTATATAATACTACCAAAAAAGAGAAAGAAGAAAATCTTTAATATTACTTGTAAGTTATAATAATATTTTGACCCATACCTAACAGAGATTGTTTTGTAAAATAAGTAACTGCAAACTCACCTCAATAACTGATTTAATCTAACAATTTTAAACTCTTAGGAAACAGAATTTATTGAACTGTTATAACATGATCAACTTAGTTTGTCCCAAAAATGCAAAAAAAAAAAAAAAAAAAAAAAAAAAAATTCTATAATAGAAAATGTTTGTCAATCATAGTGAGGGAGTGTTAGAGAGACTTCTTTTCCTGGGTCTGCAAGTGGCGTGGATTCAAGTGCAGGAATTCCCTGGTTTCCCGCCTCAGACGACAAAGGCTCTTTGTGCACCTTCCTCCCCACAGGCCAGATAACGTTTTTTGTCTACCTTCCCGCACCTGCAGGCAAGCCAGGTAGAGCTTTTGTCTCCAAATTCCGGCCAAGGGCTCTTGAAGGAGGTGGCTCTGTAACTCAGGGTTGTAAAGCAAGTAGCCAATCCGGTAACAGAGTCAAAAATAAATCAATCCAGAGGAAGTTTAAAAAAAACTCCTCTCATTAAACAAGAGCATAAATGGGGAGGGAAAAACTCAAGAAATAAAACTTCAGCCTCTCCTGACTAAATGGATTCCCTCTTTTGATCACCTCCCACGACAGAGTGGGAGCTGCCTTCTCTCTCTCTCTCTCTCTCTCTCTCTCTCTCTCTCTCTCTCTCTGTCTAATAAATCTCTCTTTCGTAAAACTTTTTGGGTCCACAATATTTATTCCAACGGTAAACTCACATGTCTCTGCCATTCTTTGGGGTTAGAGAGGCCAAGAGCCTACAAGCCGGCAATGGTTTCCATTTCCGTGGTGGTCTATGGTTAACAGTTCTAGTTTTCACCCAGGTGGCCTGGACTCAACTCCCAGTGTGGGAAGCAGACAATCCGGTTAAAGTTTTTTGGGAGGCCAAGGCGGGTGGATCACGAGGTCAAGAGATCGAGACCATTCAGGTCAACATGGTGAAACCCCGTCTCTACTAAAGATACAAAAAATTAGCTGGGCATGGTGGCGCGTGCCTGTAATCCCAGCTACTCAGGAGGCTGAGGCAGGAGAATTGCCTGAACCCAGCAGGCAGAGGTTGCGGTGAGCCGAGATCGCGCCATTGCACTCCAGCCTGGGTAGCAAGAGCGAAACTCCATCTCAAAAAAAAAAAAAAAAAAAAAAAGAAGTTTTACTCCCCAGTAACAGTAGTAATAAACCTCATGAAATAAATCATGTGACCACTTTCACAAACAATAAAAAGGTATCTGAAAATATTAAACTCGTGCTAGACAAAAACATTTAACAAAATCAACAGCTTCTTCATGAGATAACCCAAATTTCAGCCCCAAAGCCATCATGATACACATCCACTGTGCATAGTGAAACACATCCACTAAAGCCAAGACCGAAACAACAACAGGAGCTGGCTAGCGTTCTTACTATTTATTATCTTACCAAAAATATTAGCTGTTTTAGACAAGAGATTTTTTAAAGTAGTAATTGGGACTGGATGCAGTGGCTCACGCCTATAATCCCAGCACTTTGGGAGGCCGAGGTGGCCAGATATGAGGTTAAGAGGTTTCCGGAAACCATCTAGGCCAACATGGTGAAACCCGGTTTCTACTGAAAATACTAAACATTAGCTGAGTGTGGTGGCGCGTGCCTGTAATCCCAGCTACTCAGAAGGCTGAGGCAGGAAGATTGCTTGAACCCAGGAGGCAGAGGTTGCAGGGAGCCAAGATTGTGCCACTGAATCTAGCCTGGAGACAGGGTGAGACTCCATCTCAAAACAAAAACAACATAAAACAGAAACAAAAACAAAACAAAACAAAAAAAACAAACAAGAAGTAGCAATTGAAAAAATGGTTAAAACTGTTAACTCCTCACCAGTGTATGATGAAACCATTTTCAAAATCAAGTGAAAAGTAGATAAAAGGGTAAAGTAGTAGAATATGCAATTGAGGTATAGAGCACTGCTCCCTTACTGTGTATGCCTGTGTGTTCTATCTATTAATCTACATGACGATAATCATATGTGGATATACTTAATAGATGTGTGTGTGTGTGTGTTTTTTTTTTTCCGTTACTGCATTTGGGGCTTTATTTACCCTTAGTTTGAGTCCAGCAATAAACAGAATGATACAGTGGCGCATTTAGAGTGGAGGAAATCACTACAACATGCTGAGGCAAATTTCCCTTTGCGGGCTTACAGTTCAGTCCCGACTCACCTGGCGAGTTCTAAAGCCAATGAACAAATGCACGCCCTCCCAGCAGAGGAAAATAAATATAGTAAAATAAATAATATAAAAGAACATATATTTCACAATTAAAAAAGAATAAAATTCATAGGAAAAGTAGCCAAACCATGCACTGTTTCTATAAGCAAAAAATTAAAACACTACTGAAAATATTCATAAATTACTAATTCTACTTAATGTATTTAATTAGATATTTTAAACTATATGTTCAAAATGTGTCCCATTTTCTGAGTTGGGAATCTGATTAAAAAGTCAAGGATATTGGAGTTACTGATGCAATCCAGTTGTGGTGTCTGTCTCTGGCTGAGCAATATTTATTCTAAGCATGTTTTCTGAATTCTTACCCTTTTTTCCCACCCCCTCATGTGATACATCTGCTTTAGAAATAACAAAAATGAACAAATCTTGCACTTTAAAAACAGCAGGAATCGAGGTTCATTTGTTGTTGCACAAAGATTTATGTCACGCAAACATAAAGGCTGCTAACCTCCTCTGGTGGACAGTAACGCCTACATCTATCTAAATGCTACTATAGTTTGTCTGATTCTTTGAAAACTCTCACAGTCAGAATATTCACCACAGAATGGCAATCTGACAACTGGGAGTGTTTAATGTCATTTATCTTTACAAAAGGCTAAAAACTGCCCTAAGCAGCTCAGATAAACAGTATCTCTTCCTCCTAATGTTTCTATTATCCTTTTTTTCTTGGTTCAATAACATATATTTTTCAAGTGAGTAATGCTATTTCTATGCTATTGGTACTCAGAAATGTTTATAAAAATTAAACCATAAATTCATTAATGGTTATATAGATATTCTGGATATGTATATTATATGCCAGTGATTCCCAAGCTTTTTGGCACCAGGAATCGGATTTGTGGAAGACAATTTTTCCACGGACCCAGGGTTGGGGATGGTTTCGGGATGATCAAGCACATTACATTTATTGTGCAGTATATTTCTATTATTATTGCATTGTAATATATAATAAAATAATTATATAACTCACCATAATGTAGAATAATTGGAAGCCCAGAGCTTATTTTCCGGCAACTAGATGGTCCCATCTGGGAGTGATGGGAGACAGTGAGAGATCATCAGCCATTAGATTCCCATAGGGTGGGTGCAACCTAGATTCCTGGCATGCACAGTTCACAACAGAGTTTGCCACGCTATGAGAATCTAATGCTGCCGCTGATCTGACAGAAAGTAGAGCCCAGACGGTAATGCCAGTGATGGGGGATGGCTGTAAACACAGATGAAGCTTCATTCACTTGATCACTGGTCGCCTCCTGTTGTGCAAGCCAGTTCCTAACAAGCCACAGGCCAGGGGTTGAGGAACCCTGTCACACATCATCTTAATTTAAAGGTAGTACTAATTTCATTCTTAGGACTTTAAACAGGTATGTGATAATGATGCTGAAGGTTGCATCTGAGTCTTGGAATAGCAATCTGGTTTACTTCTCTCAATGTATGCAAAGAATGAATATTATTTTATTATCATTCAGTGCTAACGTAAATTACAGCATAAAGGATAACATCATACGTTTTAATCCAAGCTGCCTAATTTCAATCCTAGTTATTTAACATATGACTGTGTGACCTCAGGCAAATTACTAAACTTTCTGCCCTAAATGTCTTCATCTGTTGAACAAGGATAATGAAAGTAACTCCTCAAATAATGGTTGTGAGAATTAAAGGAGATAATAAATGTGAAGCAATCAGAATAGTAGGTTGCACCTAATCAGCACTGTGTTCAATTTTTTCTACCTAATATTAATATCCTCATCATCAAGATTCAGCACTACTAAAGAGACTAGCCATGGAGCACTCAAGAGGCATAATTCTGTTGCCTTGATTTTTCAAAACATAGTTCTATTTCTGGCTATCAAACTAACACTTTTGAACAGTTAATAACATTGAGATAAATTTTACAGCTTCTTAAATTTCCATCCTAATGGAGCTTTAATTTTGCTAGCCATAGGCCACATCAGTTCTTGATGTTCCTGGTCCTTAAAAAAATAAATCAAGCATCATAGCTATCAAATTTTAGATCAAGAGAGTAGATTTACCTTCCCATTTTCTTACCCTGTGCACTCCTGATAAGTACTATTCCACTCTTTGCTTCTATGTATTTCATAGCTTTTTAAAGATTCTATATACAAGGAGGATTGTGTGATATTTTTCTTTCTTTTTCTGGCAAATTTCCCTGAGCACAAGGTCTTCCAGATTCATCCATGTTGCCACAAATGGCAGTATCTCCTTTTTTAAGGTTGAATAATATTCCACAATATTATGCCATTATATATATATATATATATATATATATATATATTAATAAATGTATATAATAAAGAAATATATATATATTCTTTATTCATTCATTTCTCAATGGACACTTAGGTTGTTTTCATGTCTTGGCTATTGGACATACTCTGAGTTGCTGATTTCATCTCTCAGCAGAGAGTCTGCTGTAAGATGTACATCATAAAGTAAAAAAAAACCTTGCAGTTATATAGGATGAATAAGTCTGGAGATGTAATTAAGTCAGGAAAACTATAATTTATGAAATTGTCCTGTATTTTGAATATTTTCTAAAAGAATATATTTTAGGTTTTTTTTTTTTTTTTTTTTTTTTTTTTTTGAGACGGAGTTTCACTCTTGTTACCCAGGCTGGAGTTCAATGGCGCGATCTCGGCAAACCGCAACCTCCGCCTCCTGGGTTCAGGCAATTCTCCTGCCTCAGCCTCCTGAGTAGCTGGGATTACAGGCACGCGATACCATGCCCAGCTAATTTTTTTGTATTTTTAGTAGAGACAGGGTTTCACCATGTTGACCAGGATGGTCTCGATCTTTTGACCTCGTGATCCACCCGCCTCGGCCTCCCAAAGTGCTGGGATTACAGGCTTGAGCCACAGTGCCCAGCCGATTTTAGGTTATCTTACCACCAAAAAAAAAAAAAAGGAAAAATATAGGAGATAACTATAGAATGTGATAGATATATGAATTTACTTAACTGTAGCAATTACTTCAGTATCTATACATATGTCAAAACATCCTGTGGTAGTTCATAAATATATAAAATAAAATCAGTTAATTAAACAAAACTGAGCACATATTGGGATCTACCCACCTTTTACTGCCTCAAAGACATTAATGTAGTTGGAATACATGTTAAAGAACTTTAAAATAAATTCCTGCCTGCAAAGGGAAATCTCCAGAACCAAACTGAGATGAAAATTATAATGATGTTCAGAGAAAAAAAAAGTGTAAAATAAATGTGACGTAGCCCTCAAATGTGGATATTAGGAATTGTGGTTTCAAAGACATTGTTAGATAGGAGCTGGGGCCACCACCCTAGAGTACCAAAGAGAATTTACTCTGTTTATCATTGGAAACCAAATGGAGAATACGCACAAATGGGGACTATGCGAACTCTTTCAACATTAGACTTCTTTGCAGAAAAACATAAATTGGTATTGCTCGTTATATGCATGAGTTGTATGACTGATCCAATGGAAAAACTGATTGGAGGCTGGAGAATACTTGAAGATCAGGAAAAAATAACAAACACGAACTCTATACACAAACCAAATATAAATCCCCACTATCCATGGTATATGCTGAATTCACCTCCTTGAGAAGATGTAACTCAGGGAAGATAAACTCATAGCACAGACACACACCTACATGCACAGAAGAAGTGAGAAAGCTGAAAATCGTGGAAAACATTGAGGTCACCACCCAAAATGTGACAATTTATGCTCACTATCGAACATTACTAAAAAATTAAATACATATGAATTTTTAAAATAAACAAAATCAATTCAAATTATTCATAGAACACAAAGGTTGTTATCTAATAAAAACCACATATTTTAAATAATGCAGTAGAAATATATTAACAATGATACTAGTGATATCTAAAGTATATTGAATTCTTAATATATTCCTTATTCTAAAGTCTTTCTATGCTATATTTCCTATAATCCCTATCAGTTTTTCAAATCTTGAAACTGAGTAAAAAGGCAAGATCATAGCAAACATAATGGGAAGAGTCTTTGAGGACATATTTAAATGCAGACTTTTTAATATCCATTTTTAAACAATCACTTACAATAGCTTAAAGCAAGGCACACTGTAATCTCTGAAGCCACTTCTGTGGTCACCCAATCTGATAAAATTTAAGTCACCTGCCTTGATGCCAAAGTGAGGCACAGAGGATAGAATGGTCAGCTTGTCTTTTCTACTCACCATATATTCATGTTTCAGCCTACTATCTGACATAAACAATGTGATTAGTTCACATTGTTGTAGGAAAAAAAAAAACCCAAAATTGTGATAACAATAAAAATGTGCTAAGTATAAATAACATAGACAATTGTTTCAGAGGAATTTTTAGAGAAAATTTATAAGCTGTGGTAGAGATTCCATGCAACATATAGATGTGTGTGTGTGTATTATAAATATATATTTATGTGCATTTTATTTGATCAATTTAAAATTGCTGAGAATAAATATATGCAGAATAATTCAGGTTTTAAATTTCAGCATGAACATCTCAATGACAAAAAAGCATTTGAATTTTGAATGAATGTATTTTTGCTTTTGTGGCTTTTCTTTTGTAAAGTAAGGTAATCGCTTTTGCCATTCCATTCGAAATTCAGATTTATGCCTCACAGACCTTAAACCAAGCTTATCAATTGGGTTACCCTAAAATGTCACAGTACTCCTCAAGATTCCTAGTGGGAGATATTTTTTTTTATTCACTACAAATGACATATTAAAGCCATTTTTATATCCCTCAAATCAAATAATCAATACGATTTAGAAAATATTGAACTATAATTTCTGACAAATTTGCTTTCTTTCTTTTCACCTTCTCAAGCTTTATCTTCACAGTAAGCACATGCTCATTTCAGCAAGAGCTAAAATTCATTGTCAGCATTTATCCCCACCTCAACTTTTGATTCCTTATTTCCCTCTTTTTAGCGTGCACATTTCAGGTGTCCTGTGACCCCTTTCCATTCTTGGTCTCACAATCTTTTTCTATACTTTTTCTGCCCTGTCATATTTTCAAAAGTATTATGCCAGCATACAACATGCATTTATTAACATGTTTGTTTATTATATTACTATTTAAACCAATTCGTGATCATGTATTAATGAATATAGACAGCTGACCAATTCTTCTTGCAGTTGCAATGTAAATTTAACAGAGATTTCCTAGCTATCACTTTTAATTCCAAGTACTTAGCTATGACTATCCTCTTGCATAGGGCAGGTGTTATTTGAACCAATGGCACCTGCTAAGAGAGGGCATTTGGTCTTCCATTTTTTTGGAACCAGCGACCAATTTTGCAGAAGACAATTTTTCCATGGATGGGTTGGCAGAGAGGGGGGATGGTTTGGGGATGATTCAAGAACATTACACAGATTGTGCACTTTTTTTCTATTATTGTTACATTGTAATATATAGTGAAATAATTATACAACTCACTATAATGGAGAATCAGTGGAAGCCCTCAGCAACCTAGGTCTCTCGCCTGCACAGTTTACAGTAGTGTTTGTACTCCTATGATAATCTGATGCCCCCACTGATCTGACAGGAGGTGGAGCTCAGGTGGTAACAGGAGGGATGGAGAGCAGCTGTAAATACAGATGAAGTTTTGCTCTCTGGATCTCTACTCACCTCCTGCTGTACAGCCCAGGTCCTAACAGGCCAGTACCAGTCTGTGGCCTGGGGTTTGGGGACTCCCGGCCTAGTAAATAACCCAAATATCAGTTCAATTATTTTTTCTGAAAAATTCTACTTTATTAAAACTAGATAAAAATAATTTACATTTACTGGGGTCAGTATATTGTCCTTCTTTAGCCAAAGCCCTTTATTTTCATTATATTTTAATTGCTTTTTGTCTGTTTTCCTCCAAGTTCTGTGAAGAAAGGCTCCTCTTTCATTCCTTTGCTAGGTACAGAGTTTGAAACATAGAATAGTGTTAGTAAATACAAACGGAGAGATGTTTCACTTTAAAATATCTCTATATTCTCCCCGCAGCTCTAAACTCAACAATCATTAAAGGTTTCCTTCAACACTGATTGAGTCATTGATTCATTGATTGTTGATTCAACAATCGTGAAAGGAAATTAGGAATCAAAAGTTGAGGAGGGGATAAATGCTGACAATGAACTTTAGTTCTTGCTGAAACTAGCGTATTCTTACTTTAAAGATAAAGCTTGAAATGATTTGTGTATACTGGAGTGTATACAAATGATACACTGTGAGATTTTAAGCCTTCTGGTAACAGCCACATTTTTTTTCCCAACTCTTTAAATTAAAAAACTAAAACTTGCCAAAATTGTGATGTCAACTACAGGCAAATGTCACTGAACTAATGCTATTGTATCAGTAATATTTAACACTCATTAATGAGACTGTCAGGATGAGTTCATTCTTAAACCAGCCATTGGTATCCTCAAAGTAAAGTAACTTCATGCTGATAAAACATATTTTCTGTTGCATCTAATTCAGAATTATTTATATGGTCAGAGGTGTATCATCATCAAGTCATTGGGCAATAAAGGTTACATATCCAGTTAGAAGAAAAATAAATAATTACTTGTCAGCAAGTCACTTCCATTAACTCAAAATCCTCATTCAGGTTAAAAAAAAAGCTCATTTGGTGGAAAAATAATATATTTGAAATAGAAAACATTTCTTGAAGTACTATAAAGGTAAAATAAAGGGAAAAAGCTCATTGAGAAAGAAAACATTAATTTTGTTTATGTAGAAAGATTAGCAAAAAAGGTTTTGTGAATTAGAAAAGTGTGCACTAAATAGCAGCTAGATATTTACATTATCAAATAAAATTTTAAATGTGATAATTTAAAAGTATTTACATGTAGTTCAGTGAATTTAGCTTTATAAATACATAAATATAAGATGAATTAAAATATGCTTTGAAAAAATCAACATCTTGTTGATTAAAAAATATTAGTTCTGGGCACATTTTCTATCTGATGTTATTTCGAATAACTTTGCATTGATTATAAGGGTGGGGACATTTGAAATAACAAGTAATCTCATGAAAAAAGACAAATCATGCAAATATTTTAATTGTACAGATTTATTCTGCTTTTTATATTCAAGAAATAGTTGTCCAATCTGAATATGAGAATATTTTTCAAAAGTACCTTACAATAAATATATGCAGAATTTTATGCAAAAATACAACATCAAAGAAGACATACTGAAAAAAAGTTATGATATTATTTGAAGAACAAAATAACACTAAAGAAAAAAACAAGTAAAAAAAAAAAACTTGTAAAGCAAAGTTGAATTTGTGTCACACAGAAAAATACATTCCTAAATTATGATGTGTGTGATCAATCATTTTCATAATCATAGATCCTCTTGTAATAAAGGTGTTAAAAATTTATTTTTCAACAAAATACTTCAAAGGCAGTATAGACACTTTGCATGTCTTATGAATACTTTCCTTTTTGGCTCTCTCCCAGAACATGGTTCAACTGAAAGGGGAAAAACATGTTCAACAAAACCTTGGAGCTATTATTCCAACACTAATTCTAATTCTGATTTTCACAATTTTACCTTTCATTTGATAATTCAACTATTGTTAACAAAGGAATAATAGAGATCAACAGGATATGAAATGAATTAAAAATTAGTATGTTCATTTTAAATATTGATATTTTATAATTAAAGATGAGATGTGTTCCTTTTAAATATTGATATTTAATATTGAATAAAATTAAATTGAATCAAAAATCTTATTTAGGAAATGAAGATAAAGTGAGGTGTTGTAAAATATGACAATTCTACTGTGATCTTGTTGCTTTAATCTTGCTGTCAACTAACTAGTTTATCTCTCATTCTAATTCTAAATTTTGCTTATCAGGAAGTAAAAAGTTTGAAATGTTAGTAATTGGCAATATTCCAATTTCAGGACTCAAAAAAGCCATTTTTGAGGACAATTGGCTTTCTGCCTTGTTTGAATAAAACATTTAAATCCCATGCCAACAATTAATAGCAAGAGTAGGCAAATGTTCAAACATTGTAATCTATTATGCACTTTTAAAGGATCCTACCACTTACTGTATATTTATTACGGGTCATTATATTCCCAATTTCACGTAACCTTCAAAGATAGTTGATACAGAGGTTACATCATTTGTTACAAACAAGAAAACTGAGGCTCAGAGGAGTACAGAATTATTCCTGGATGAGCAGTGCCATATATGGACCCTCAGAGAATTCTGAGAAGATGGAGAAGGAAGCATGAGAAACCTGTCTTCCTACCTTGACAACAGTTGTACAGGTAGAATCCGTCTGATATTGCTATTTTAGAACTCTGGAATACACTGAAAGTTTTAGACTTCCAGGGGAAGGCTTGGATGATAAATTCTGGTTAATTCTAGTTCTTAGCACACTGGTAGCCCACTATCGCCCTCCCTTCAGCTGAATGTCAGGCAGTTGTTCATATGTTTCTTTCACCTAGCGTAGCTTGCATCTAGGTTATAGAAGCCAAAAAGAAACCTCTTCTACAAATTTTTGGAAACTATGTTCTGATCAATGATTTTTGCTGCTTCTGATTCACAGAGGTAGAGACAAAAAAGCATAAACCATTATTTTATATCCACACTCAATTATTGCAAGCCCTTCTTACTCTGAATGAAATAATTTCCAGGTGATTTAATGGGCTGATGCTTTCTTCCTCCATTCATTTTTTCCCTTTTCCCACTTTGGGAGCCAGGTATAGACATGCAGTACTTTCAAAAACAATCATATACATGAGGAAAAATGACAAGCTCAATGCCTGCCCAGTAGAAGGTGGAGTCTCAGAAAAACACTTAAGAAAATCTTAAATTGACACCTCTGGCTGAATCTCAGCAGAGATATCCTATAATAATCAAGAAAGTATAAATAAAACATGGCACATGCTGGGGAAGAGATAGAATTAATTTCTAGTTACTATATCATTAAATTTAAATGTTCAGGTTTCAACAACAAAATCACAAGGCATACAAAGGAATGGAAAAGTATGTCCCATTTCAAAGAGGGGAAATAAAACAACAACAACCAAAAAGCAGAAACTGTTCCTAAAAAATACTTGATGGCTGATCTACACAGGCCTTAAAACAATTGTCTTTAAAAATACTCAAAAAACTAAAAGAAGATATGGAGAAAGTCAAGAAATATATGAACACAAGTGAAATAGAAGTAGAGACAGTAATTCTAAAAATAAACCAAAAGAAATTTTATAATTCAAAATTAAAACAAATAAAATATTTACTAGAGTGATTCAAAAACAATTTAATCAGGAAAAAGATGGAGGCAGCAAACCCAAAGTAAAGATGTTGAAAATTGTTGAATCTGAAGTACAGAATTAAAAAAATGATTGAAGGAGTGTGTACATAGGGAGCTGGGGAATACTAACAAGTGAATTATCATATACATTATGGAGTCCCAGAAAAAGGAAAAAATATAAAAAACTTTGGAGAATATTTAAAGAAATAATGACTGGAATCTTCCCAGACTGAATGGAAGACACGAATGTTAACATTCAAGAAGCTTAACAAACTACAAGTAAACTGAAAGAGAACACAGCAAGGCACATTATAATTAAAATGTTGAAAGTAAAAGACAAGGAGAATTTTGAAAGCAGTAAAACAGAATTGACTTATTACATACAGGAGACAGCAGATTATCATCATATATTTAGATTTAGTTTCAGATTTAATGAGAAGATGTGTCATCAGAAATCTTGGCGGCCAGAAGACACTGAGCTGATATATTCAAAGTACTGAAAATAAAAATAAAAAATGTGTCAACTAAGAATTCTATATCTGGCCAAATTGTTCCTAAAAAGTGTGGAAGTAATTAAGGCATTCCCAGATAACAAAAGCTAGGAAGTATGTTACTACTAAACTTGACCTGAAAGAAATACCAAAGGCATACTGCATGTTGAAATCAAATGACACTAGACGGTAACTTGGATATAGATAAACACTTCCGGATTTTGGTAAAGATAAGTACAAGAGCAATTACAAAAGCTAGTAATATTGTGACTCCACTTTTTCTCCTCAACATAATGTAAGAAACTAAAAAATTCAAACAAAAACAATTACTATCTGAAAACTAGCATTATTGTTGCTTGGTTTATAATTTCAAAATTGGTTTTCTGCAAAGTTAAAGAGACTAATGTGTTAAAAATAATTATTAGTTTATGTTTTTGGACATATAATACATAAAGCTGTATTTGTATGTATAAAAATTTTATACATAAAGATTTTATAACATCAACAGCTGAAAGAAGTGGAGATGTAGCTATAAAGTCAGCAGAGTTTTTGTATGTCATTTAAGTTAAGCTGGCATAAATTCTAATTAGAGTGTTGCAAAATAAGTATGCTAAATGTAATCCCCATGGTAACCATGAAAAGAGAGCCACAGAATATTTGCAAAAGGAAATGAGGAAGGAATTTAAATGTTTTACTTTAAAAAAATCAACAAAATATAAAAGAATATAGTAATGCAGGGAATGAGGAACAAAAAGTTATATATAGAAAACAAATAGTAAAATGACAGATGTAACTTGCTCAAAGTAAGTGCTTCAAATTAAGTGAATTAAATTTTTAATAAAAACAATTTAAAAGACAGCATGAAATTATTTTACTTTAAATAAAAAAGATCATAAGAGATAAAGAAAGATATATATTAATAAAATGTTCAATACAGAAAGAAGATATAATAGCAACAAACATATATGTACCTAATTACAAACTATCAAGGTATACGAAGCATATATTGATTTAAGTAAAGAGTGAAATAAATAGTTCTATGATAATAGTTTAAAAATTAATAATTCATTCTAAATATGTAGACCAACCAGAGATAAAATAATAGAAGGAAAACAGAAGACTTGAACAGCACAATATACCAACTAGATCTAATACACTTTACCCAACAACATCAGGATGCACATTCTTCTCAAGTTCCCATGGAATATTTCCAAGGTCAGACCATACGGTAGGCCACAAATTAGGTTGTAGTAATTTAAAACATGTATCAAAAAGTTTATTCTCTATCAAAAATGAGATAAAGTTAGAAATTAATAACAGAAGAAAAATTGGAAATTTCACAGTCACTTGGAAATTAGTACACTGTTAAACAACCAAATTAATTAAATAATAAATCAAAATGAAAATTAGAAAATAATTTGAGAAAAGTAAAAATGAAAATACAACATATCAAAACTTATAGAACACAGAGTAATGCTGTGGGAAATTTATAGCTATAAATGCTTACATTAAAAACCAATAAATATCTCAAATTAACAACCTAACTATGCAACTGAAAAATATATCAAAAGAACAAACTGAATCTAAAGCTGAAAATAAGAAATAATAAATATTAGAGCCAAAATAACAAGCTAGAGAATAAAAAAGAAGTCGAGAATACAAACAAAATCAAAAATAATGTCTTTAAGAAAATAATAAAACAATTATTTATCCAGATTCACAAAAAAAAAAAAAAGAGAGAGAGAGAAGAATCAAATTAGTACAATCCAGAATGGAAAGGAGACATTATTATTGATTGTATAGAAATAAAAATAAGTATAAAAAAGTACCTTTGTTGGTGAAGTCTATCAAATACTTAAAGAACACATATCAATCTTTCTCAAATTTTTCCAAAAACTGAAGAGGAGGGAACACTTTTTAATTCACCTACTTCATTTTATGAGGCCAATATTACCCTAATATTAAGCCAGACAAAAATACTTCTGCATGAAAAGAAAAATACAAACCATTATCTTTATTATTTTTATTTTTGAGACGGAGTTTCACTCTTGTTACCCAGGCTGGAGTGTAATGGCGCTATCTCGGCTCACCGCAACCTCCACCTCCTGGGTTCAGGCAATTCTCCTGCCTCGGCCTCCTGAGTAGCTGGGATTACAGGCACATGCCACCATGCCCAGCTAATTTTTTGTATTTTTAGTAGAGACGGGGTTTCACCATATTGACCAGGTTGGTCTCAATCTCTCAACCTTGTGATACACCCGCCTTGGCCTCCCAAAGTGCTGGGATTACAGGCATGAGACACCGCGCCCAGCCCAAACCATTATCTTTTATGAACATTGATGCAAAAATCCTCATCAAAATACTAGTCAACCAAGTTTAGTAGCATATTAAAATAGTTATATACCACGGACAAGAGGATTTTATTTTTGAAATGCAAGGATGGTTCATCATATAAAGACTAATCTATGTAACATATAACATTTATAGAACAAAGGAGCAAAAACTACAGAATCATCTCAAATAACATGGAAAAATGATTTAATAAAATTTATACCCTTTAGTGATGAAAAAAATCTCGACAAACTAGGAATAGAAAGAAACTACCACAATGTAAGAAAGAATCACTTCAAATATTACACACAAGATTAAAAAATGAATCTTTTCCTCTAAGATCAGCAATAAGGCAAGAATACTCTCTTTTGCAACTTCTGTTCCACATGGTAGTGGGAGTCTTAGTAAAGATAATTATGTAAGAAAAGCAAACAAAAGTCCTCCAAATTGAAATGATGGGAAAAAAAATTATCTCTGTACATAAATGATATGATCTTAGATTTAAAAATGCCTGAATATTACACACACACACACACCCCATATGCGTGCAGAGAGTTACAACTAAAATCTCAATTCAGCAACTTTATTGGATATAAACTCAATACAAAAAAATCTGTTGCATTTATGCACAGTAACAATCAACAATTTGAAAATAAAATTAAGAAAAGAATTTATAGTAGAATCAAAAATAACAAAATACTATAAGAAGTAAAAGAAACAAAAACAAAAACCTTGTACATTAAAAGCTACAAAACATTTCTGAAGGAATTTAGGAAGGCACAAATAAATGGAAAAATATCCTATTTCCATGGATTAAAGCCTTAAAAGTGTTAAAATGTTAATACTGCTCAATCTACAATAAATTTCACATATATTCTTAAATGATTAAAAAAGGATACCAAGATCATGCAATGGGGAAAAGACAGTCTTTTCAACAAATGAACTTGAGAAAACTGGATACAGCATGCAAAAGACTGAAATTTGACCCTTTTCAATGTCACGTGCAAATCTTAACTTATAATGAATTCATAATCCACATGTAAGACCTAAAACTATAAAACTCTCAGAATAAAACACAGGGCAAAAGCTTTATGATAACTGGACTTGGTGATATTTTATTTATGACACCAAAGACATAGAAAAAGACAAATTATATTTTATGAAAATTATTTTTAAATGTGTATCAAAAGACAGCATTAACAGAATAAAAAAGCAATCCATCAAATGGGAAACATTATTTGCAAATATTGAGTTTGATAAGGAATTTTATTGGTCTGAATACATGGAGACTACCTAAAATTCAACAATAAAAACACAAACAATGAGATTTAAAAATAAACAAAAAAACTTGAACTTTTCTCCAAAGAAGATACGTGAATGGCCAACAAGCACATGAAAAAAAAAAAAAAAGCTCAACGTCACTAATCATCAAGGAAATGCAAATCAAAACTACAGTAAGATACCACCTCACATCCATTATGATGGCTACAATCAGAAAAACAGAAAACAAGCTTTGTCAAGGATTTGGGAAATTAGAACCCTTATAAACTGTTGGTGGGAATGTAAAATGGTACAGTCACTGTAGAAAACAGAGGGGGAGTTTCACAAAAAATTTAAGAGTTGCCATATGAAAACAGGGTCTGTTCTGGAAGAGATATTTATACACTCATATTTATATCAGCATTCCTCACCATAGCTAAAATAAAGAAGCAAACCAAGTGTCCTACGTTTGGATGAATGAATAAGCAAAATTGCATAAAATGAAATATTATTTATCTGTTAAAACAAAGAAAATTATGACAGTTCAAAAACATTTGGCTTTGCTAAGGTAATACATTCATTTATAACTGAATATATTCACTTGGTGAAAAAGTAATTGCTGTTTTTGCCATTACTTTCCATGGTAAAACCATGATTACTGTTGTATCAAGCTAATATTTCACAAAAGAGCTTGTGTTTTATGGAAAATACTTACATTTGTATAATGACCTTCAACTTTTCTGACAAAAACATTTTGGGGAAACGATACTGATAGGTAATATTGAAATGACAAATGGTAAAACTAACTCAAAATGTGAGAACTAAGAATGAGTCTTAACTTATTGATGCTTGAATTTATCTTGCCATTCTTATGCTGATTCATGAGCACAGTTGCTTATTCTATCTAGGCATAATGTCAAATAATGCCAAATACAGTTTGAGATTTTGTTTAGGTGTTGCTATTGCACTTGCATTATTTTCTGTGAATCAATTTAAGTTTCTTAATTAAGTCATTGTAAAACCAAAAAAGTATGACCATTATGTTTAGTGAAATTATTTCTGGATTACATTTCTCTGTGTTAACAGTAGGATAGATCCTTCTTACTGCCTTGAGAACCTGTCACTCCAGCTTTGTCATGAAGCTGAGGCTAGGACTTTGCTTGAAACCACATATTCTTGGTTTCTTCCTCTCTTAATCTGATTCTCTCACTCTTTTACAAAGTTTTTGTTAGTTCCTGTTTTCTGTTTTCCAAAAACACTTCCTTAATAAATCACTTGCAAAGGAATGTTTATAGTGAGGTTTTGTTCTGTGGAACTCACCCTACGCTGTCATTTACTTTTAATTTATTACTTCCACTGTTCAAGAAAAATAATAATTCAATACCTATTGAGTGCTAAATATGTGCCATATTTCCTAATATGGAAAGCATGTCAGTGATATCAAGTTAGGATAAAGGTGACACTGAACTCCAAACAACTGTAGATTCAAAAAGATCAAAGTTTATATCTGTTTCCCATAAATAGATATAATCCGGGGTTTGTATGGATTTTTCTATCAGCAGGGACAAATGGTTCTTCTATCTGTTTATCTTGTTCAGTCAGAACTCTTACACATACTAATCAAACATGGCGTTGTGTCTTTATAAAGAGCCAGAAGAAGCAAGAGGAAGGTGAAGGGAATATCCCTCGGTTTCAAGACAGTTTTCAGCTTGTAAACGTAAAAGGCAGCCTTTCGTGTGAGCCTATCACAAGAACAAGATTTGTGGCAACAAGGATGGGAAAGCTAGTCTTTAATTTGGGTAGTCATATGCTTAACAAATATTGACAGGATATTTCAAATAGATAATGAAATAACGAATATTGGGTAAAAAGGAGTGGTCTCTACCACATCAAGCAAAAAACAGCCTTTGTCTTTCCTCTCAAGCATCTTTTTTTACTGTGTAGGAGCGTTTTAGGCATTCCAAAAACGTGAATTAAAATATTTCAAAGCATTTCTTATAACCAGTTAACTATACTCCTGTTGTTATTTTAATTTAAGTAATAATCTAAAATATTTTTAAAAGGATAAATTTGAGGCAAATCTAAGCATCATAAAAGTCTGTTAAATGCCTGCAGAAGATTTTTAAAGCCACTCCGTATATGCTAGCATCCACCTATTCCAACAGTCTGTTTGAAAGCAAGATTTCCTCTCCAGCAAAAAATCATTTTTGTTATATGACTCTGAATAATTGTATCAGCTACTTAAATATGCAGAATTGTTGGTCTCTTTTGTGTTGTGATTCTGCAGAAAGGTTCCCATGAATAAATATTTTGGAACCATCAATCTAGAAATGCAACATTCAGCAAGTCTGCTTAGAAGTATATTTACTGAGAAAATATCCGTTTTACACAGAAAAAATATGTATTTAGGAAAATGTTCCACTGAGATAAAAAATGTATTTCATTCTGATTTCAAAGAGTTTCAGAACCTCTACCACTAATTCTCTCATGCAGGTTTGCAAAGAAATTTACCTAATTAATATGCTTTATTAAGTAATATGATTTTAAATTGCCAGCTCACTTGATTTCTTAAAAACAATAAACTCCATGAAGACGAGAATGATGATTCTTACATATTCACATCTTATTACCAGCACTTAACATAGTGGCTTGCCTGAAATAGAAATACAATACATATATTTTGAATTAAGTACTAATTCATATATTTGTAATGAGAAACAATGGACACTAGTATTTTACGTGCTTTAGTGATACTGAATTGTGAGGTTCAGGAGAGGGGAATGGGATGAATGCGTCATTACCTTGCTGGAAAACGCTACTCGTCAGATTCAATTGTGTGCCTACCTTCATTTATTTGGTAAATGCTGCACTCATTTTATTACGAGCCAAATAACAAAGGATACTAAAAAACATATGAGCATGGATTTTCTAAAAGCCCCTGTACTCTTGTTTATTGTGTGTTATCTGTGTTCTATTCTATAAAAACCATAAAGATTAACAGCATGACTACATTATTTATTAATGTATGCATAAGGCTATAGACATTATTTCTATGATGCGATGAGAATTTAGAAACTTTTTGAATAAAGAGATGAATTAATAAGTAAATAAAAGAAAGACAAAATGAATGAAATTCATATTAAAAGCCAACCGAATTGAAAATTTTACTGTGGAGTGTTCAGTCATTAGAGATTACACTCTGGAAATCATTCTGTATTCAGACAAATACTTTGTCTGAAATAATAGAGGCTACCCCAGCTTCCTGGTAAGTGACTCATCTTGAGTTTTACAGAGAAAGAGTACCTGAATCCACAGGTAATGCGTGTAGTCAGATCTCAATTGCAGAATAATCAAGGGCATGCAATGTTGTATGGATAAATTCATCATATTAGAGTTAGAATTCAGTAAGGATTCATCCTGAAGTAGAAGATTCAAATAACCTAGGACTGGAAAATTAGAAAACAGAATTGAATAGATCTAGCAAGAGAGTTAAAACAACTGGGTAGGAAATACATAGGAAAAAGTTCCTCTGATGTACACGGCATGGAATGTAATCACAGGAGCTCTGCAACATTTTGATATGTTTGCAGACCTCAAACATATGATGCATATGCAACGCTGTAAACTACAAAATGGACCAACCTACAAATTACTTGTACAAGGCTAGTAGACATTTTTCTCTTGATATCTTACCCCTTAAAAAAAATCTCTAATCCTAGTACTCAGTCTCTCACAACCTCTTTTGATGTCATTCACTGGCACAATGCTGGTGTTTCTTTAGAGACAGTTAAAAAAAAAAAAAAAAAAAAAAAAAAAACTCCTTTTTTTTTGGTAGGGGAACTAACTAAGAGATTCAAGTTGGAAATACGTGAACTCATTGAGCAGAAATATAAATGTCACCGCTAATGATTATTATTTATGTGATTAATATAAATAATGTAACAATTTTATGTAATTAATATAAAAATGTCTCATATGTGTAAGAGCACCTACTGTGTCCCTGGACTGTTTCCTTGCTTTCAAGGTAGGCAGATTTCTGTCTATAAAGTTCCAGTTAAATTATATAATTAGTTTAACTTAGGCATATTCTTTTGCTTACCTAAAAGATAGATAAAATATTTACTTAGAATAAATATAAACTATAAAACAGTTGACCTAAGAGTCGCCAAGGAAGGAAAAAAAAAAAAAAAACAGAAATAATAAGTCTAATAAATGTTACTTTTTAAGTACTTTGTCTACCAAAAAATAAATATGTTGCCAGGTGAGGTGGCTCATGCCTGTAATCCCAGCTCTTTGGGAGTCTGAGGCAGGTGTATCACCTGAGGTCAGAGGTTCAAGATGAGTCTGACCAACATGGTGAAATCTTCTCTCTAATAAAAATACAAAATTAGTAGGGTGTGGTGGCACATGCCTGTAATTCCAGCTACTTGGGAGATTGAGGCAGGAGGATTGGTTGAACCCAGGAAGTGCAGGTTGCATTGGGCCGAGATTGTGTCAGAACGGGCAACAAGAGTGAAATTTTGTCTCACAAAAATAAAAGTTAAATGTTTCACCAGTTTCAGAGCTATTTTAAAATTTTACCTGAGCAACATATAATGAATCAAAATTATTTAAAAATATTATAGCTTTTTACTGTGACTGGGATCAAGGAAGAAAGAAAGAAAACAACCCAGATTGATATTTTTATTTTTATTTTTTTCATTTATGAAGGAACAATTATAATTTCGGATTATTTAGCTATATTTTAGTTTTAGTAAGTGAAGTTATAATTTAGAAAATAAAAATATCATAAAAATTAAATAATCATGGATTCGTTTCTATCCATTTTCACTAGAAAATTTAATATACTCTGCTTCATCTCAATATCAAGGAAAGTAACTTTCAGAATTATTTTCTGTAAAGAGATTCTTATTCAGTATGTTGATAGCAGCATAATCAATTGCTTTATGTACTATTTTTGTTTTGTTTCCTAATGGGATAACTCTTTAAAGAACATAATTCAAATAGATTTGTAACCATGGGTTGTAAAGAAACACTTATATTTCGGTAATTCTGTATCAGAAGACAATATAACATAAGATGAATACAAATGTGATTAGAGATATAGAATGGCAGTCAATCATAATCACCCACGGTGAAGAGAAATTTCATGGAATGAAACTCTAAAGACTTTGCTTATCTTCCTCTTAAAATGAAAATCAGCTAGCTAGAATGAAAATGGGTTGCTCCCCAGCATGCCTTAATTTACTGAATAATGACTTTGCTTTTATGGTACAAATTCAAGTCAGAAGAAGGACTCAAAGAGTACTCAGTGGGAAGTAACTGTACCTCCCTAGAGCTGATGAACTTCAGAAGTGAGATAAGTTGAGGAAAGAATGGAAATCAGTCATCCTACTGTATCTGTAGCAAGCACTCAGACTGATAATGTAACAAATATAATAGATATTGATGCTTACCCACAGAGATGAATGGTTGAAGAAAATAGGAGAAAGTTTTCAGCTCTTCTTGATTTTATATTCTTCTTCTCATGACTGGTGCTTGAAAGCTAGTAAAATGATTCAAGAATACCGTTACTCCTGGAATGTACCTAATTGGATAAATGGTGGCAGGTTATGGCTTCCACTATTGGGGAGGTAGTTACAGTTACTTTGTATTTTTGTTTAAGGCACCTTTATGATGCTCAGTGAATTTTGTTATTTTTGAAAAACTAAGATAATAATGCTTTTATCCTTATTTTTAGAAATGTGTTGGCACTTCAAGCACTGAATCCAAACCCTATTACATTTCATTATCAGTAAAAAACTAGAGGATGACACTAGAAAAACACCTACCTTAAAACATAAAAAAAGAGAAAGTATAGACTTTATGTATGTTATAATATTTACGTAGTACTCTTATTCTTCAGAAAGCAAAAAAATATAGTCTTCACAAATAACCTTCATAATTTTAGTCACATGAACATGATAGCAGAAATCTACATATTTATTTAAATTGTATGGTAATTTCCAAATAAGTATAGTACAAAATGACCTGCAAATAATTTGGAGATAAGAAGGAAAAGATAAACAAACACAACTATTCTTATGCCTGTCCGAGAAATGAGGTCACAGGACAAACCAAAACCCTCAAAATTATAGAGATAGACAGTTAGATACAGGGAATCACAACTTCTCTGAGCAGAAATTTATGAGCAGAAACCTCCATGAATCAGTAAAACGGTAGGAAACCCTAAATTATAATTGATTAATTGCTGGAGGCTCAGTGTGGGCAAACCCAAGAGACAAAAAAACAAAACACAGTCTCCAGGAAGATTTAATGATAGAAGGGCCCTCATGCTTTTGTTAGCTTTTAGCTCCAGGAGTTGTCTCAGGTTTTCATAGTGAATATAGAAGAAAAATACTATCAAATGTGCAACAGGGTGGGCAGAAAAGAAACCATTTGAAATATGCTAGAGTATTCCATAGGTAACAAGGCCAGCACTCAGGAAAAAACAATTGTATCAGAGCCTAACCTGCTGACGTTATGTCAGAGATGGTCCTACCTAGGGGAAGGGAATTAGCCAACTCCAGCTGAGTTTTTAGTCTTCCATGTAAGGAAAAGGAAATACACAACTGAAGCCCCTCCTTCAGCCATCCTGCTCTACCTACCCAGGAGAAAAAAGGAGAAGCACTTGTAAGGTTTACAGTCTTAAGGGCACAGACTCACCAAAAGGCTGAGACCTAACCATAGAATTAAAGAACATTTCCCCTGCCCTGACATCTTACAACCACAATATTAAAGTCTTGTGTAATGTAGTTCCTTTTACCAAGTAAATCACCTCTGCTAAGCACCACAAAAATTACAAAGCACAATAAAAGGACAAAAAATGCAGTCTGAGGAGACTGACAAGCATCCAAACCAGAGTAATGTATGCCAAGATTGTTAAAAATTTTAGAGCAGAATTTTTAAAAACCACAATTAACATTCAAATATTTTTAATGGAAAGAGCAGACGACATGCAAGAACACATGAATAATGTAAGCAGAGATGAAAATTCTCTGAATAAATTTTTTTCTAAATGTTAAAGGTAAAAAACACCAAGCACCAAGAGACATAAATGCCAAAAAAAAAAAAAAAAAAAAAAAAAAGGATGCCTAGGCATATTATATTCAAGCTTCAGAAAATCAAAGACAAAGAAAACATAAAGAAGTCAGAGGAATAGAACAACTTAACTATAGGGGAGTGAAAGGAGAATTACATTTAACTTATCTTCATAAGCCATGCAAGCAAAACAGGAGAGTGGAGAAATATTTAAAATGTTGAGTGAACAAAAACCTGCCAATGTGGAATTCTGTACCTTGTGAAATGATCCCTACAAAGAAAAGAGGAAGATTAAATAACTTTTTAGACAAACAAAAATTAAGGAAAAATGTTGCCAGGAGAGTTGTCTTCCAGGAAATGTTAGAAATGTGTCAGAAATAAGGATAATATAAATTAGAAACTTGCATCTTCATGAGGAAAGAACTTCAGAAAATGAATACTAAATGTAGAAGAAAAATATGGATTCTACTTCTTCTGAATTTAAGAGATAACAGTTTTTCCAATATATTAGGAAAAGCATATTTCATTTATACACATATAAAATAAAAATACATATACTTATATAATGAAATACATGATTATATGTACATTTATTTATATAAACATATAAATTATATAAAATTTATGTTTATATGTAACTATATATAAAATACACAAATATATAAAAAAATATGCTTTTTTCTCACATTTATATGTGAGAAACTGAATGATAGCAATGATGCAGGGACAACAAAGAGAAATTGGAAAGATGTTGTGTTTAACAACATAATTGTACTATTCAGGAAGCAACATACTATGTTTGTGATCTGCAGTGGAAAGAGTGCTTAAATGAGAGATACAAATGTCAATCAGAAACTCTACAGCAACTAATAAAAAAATAAAAACATAAATAGAAGTATAATTGATATACTAAAACAAGAAAATGAATCATATAAAATGTTCAAATAGAATTACAAAACGTAGTAAAAGTATGTAAGACAAAAACAAGAAAAAGAATGAATAGGACACAGTAAAAAATCTGGTAGATATTAATCCAACACTATTACAAACAATCACCTTAAATGTCAATGGTCTAAATACACCAATGAAAAGATAGCAATGGAATGGATCAAAAAACGAGATCCAAATATATGTTGTCTCTAAGAAACCAATTGTAAATATAGAAACATACAGATTAAAAGTAAATGACGGAGATTACTACAAATATGGACAATAACTCAAATAAAACAGGAATATCTATATTAATTTTAGATAGAATTACAGTAAGGAAATTATCAGAGACAGAGAGGGATATTAAATAATGACAAAAACATCAATACTACACAAAAATACAACAATCTTTAACATGGGTGGCTAACAAGAAAGCATAAAAATATATAGAAAATTAGACCTGCAAATAGATAAGTCCATTATTTTTTGTTGGAGACTTCAGCATGTTTCCAAAAATGGTTCCAGCAGGCAGAAAATCAGTAAGGATATAGATGAACACAACACCACCATTAATCAAATGAATGTAATTTATATCTATGAATTACTTCATTCAACAAGCAGAAAATACATTTTTCTCAAGATCATATGAAATATTCACTAAGGTAGAACATATTCTGAGCCATAAAGCATAACTTAGCCAATTTAAAAGAATAGAAATTATACAAATCCTGCTCTGAGAAAAAAAAAATGAGATAAATAAGAAATCAATAACAAAATAATATCTGGAAAATCCCCAAATACTTGGAGATTAAAGAACATCCTTTTAGATAACACATGGGTGAAAAAAAACTAAAGAAAAATGTTTAAAATTTTTATCTAAATGAAATTGAAAATACGATTTTTAAAAATCTGTTAGATGCAGTGAAAATAGTGCTTAGAAGAAAATTTATAGCATGTAAGAAAAACGAAGAGATCTAAAATCAATATTCTAAACTTACATGTCAGCAGACTAAAAAAAGGGCAAATTAAATCCAAAGTTAGTAGCTTTCAAGAAATAATAAAACACTAAAACAGAAATCAGTGAAATTGAAAACTGGGGATGAAGAGAGAAAAATCAATGAAAGCAAAGCTGGTTTTTGAAAAGATCGATAAAATCAGTAAGTTCCTAGTCAGATAAACTAAGAGAAATAGAGAAATGACACAAATCGAGATCTAAAATCAATATTCTAAACTTACATGTCAGCAGACTAAAAAAAAAGGGCAAATTAAATCCAAAGTTAGTAGCTTTCAAGAAATAATAAAACATTAAAACAGAAATCAGTGAAATTGAAAACTGGGGATGAAGAGAGAAAAATCAATGAAAGCAAAGCTGGTTTTTGAAAAGATCGATAAAATCAATAAGTTCCTAGTCAGATAAACTAAGAGAAATACAGAAAAGACACAAATCACTGATACCAGAAATGAAAGAAATCATAATTATACATCCATTATAGATCCATGGGCCATTAAGTAAAAAATAAATAAATATTATGAACTCTATGCCCACAAATTTGTTAAGTTGGAATGAAATATCTCAATTTCTTGAAAGACACAATCTGCCAAAACTCATACAAGAAGGAAAATACAATCTGAATAGGCATGAATCTATTAAAATAATAGAATCAGCAAAGAAAACGTTCCAAAATAGAAAGTGTAAGATCTTGATGGGTTCACTGATGAATTCTCCCCAAATTAGGACCAAGATAAGCATGTTCCATCTCACCACTGCATTTCAGTATTGTACTAGAAGTCCTAGCTAATATATTAAGACAACAAAATAAAATTTATACAAAATTGGGAGAAATAAATAATACTATCTTAGTTCACTGATGGCATTATTATTTGTGCAAAAATCTGAGAGAATATATCTTAAAAACTAGAGCCAATAAGTGATTATAGGAAGATTGAAAAATGTAGTTTATACATAAAAAACAAACACTTGTTCACAATAAACAATTAAAGTTTAAAAATAAAAACATATTAGTCTTCAGATTAGTGCCCCTAACAAATGAAATATTGAGCATAAATTCATGGAATGTATGTCCAAGATCTATCTGAGGAAAACTACAAAACTGATTAAAGACAGCAAGTAACAAAATAAATATTCTATGTTCTTGAATAGGTAGACTCAATATGGTCAAAATGTCAGTACTTCTCAATTTTTTCCATAGATGGAACACCATTCTCATCACAATTCCAGCAAGTTATTTTTTGAATATGGACAAACTTACTCAAAAGTTTATATGCAGAGACAAAAGACCTAGGATAGCCAACTCACTATGGAAGGAGAAGAAAAAGTAAGAGGACAGATATTACTGAATTTCAAGACTTACTCTAAAACTACATTAATCACACAGTGTTACATTGCAACAAAAAAGACAGACGAATGGAGTCAAGCAGGGAGCCTAGAAATAGACCCACATAAGCAGAGATAGTTTTTTCAACAAATTGTGTTGAAAGTAGTGGTGATTAATAAGCAAAGAATTAAATCTAGACATGGATCTTACCGTTGTCACAAAATTTAACTGAATATAGGCCATATACCTCCATGTAAAATGCAAAACTATACATCTGTAAAAACAGTGGAAAACCTAGATTATCTTTAGAATGATTATGAAGTTTTAGATACTGCATCAAAAGCATAATCTATGGAAAAATTATTCATAAACTTGACTTTATTAAAATAAAAAACTTGTGCTCTGAAAAATCAAGGTCAAGAGAATCAGATGAAAAAAAACACAAACTGGAAAAATTATTTTCAAATGATACATCTGAAAAAATAAATAGCACTCAAAATTCAACAATAAGAAAATAACCTGCTTTAAAAATAGCCCAAAGACCTAAACATACACTTTATCAAAGATACACATGGTAAGAAGGCAAATAAAAGATATTCAATATCATAGGTCACTGGAAAAGTGTGAATTAAAACAAGATACCACTACACTCTAATGAACATGACCAAAATCCATAAAGCAATAATGTCAAATGTTGGCAAGGGTGTAGAGTAGCAGGAGCTTTCTTTTTCTAATTGCTGGTAGAAAGGGGAAATGATATGGACAGTTGTAAAGCAGTTTGCAAAGTTCTGACAAAACTAAACATACCTTTACCACACAATGCAGCTTGTAAACTCCTTGGTATTTACTCAAAGGTTTTCTCCAAACAAAAACTTGCACATGGATGTTTCTAGCAGCGTTATTCACAATTGCTAGAACTTGGAAAAGAAAACTTTGGACAGGTACTGTAATTACGTGATAATTAAAATATTTCAGGCCAGGCACGGTGGTTCACACATGTAATCCCAGCCCTTTGGGAGGCTGAGTCAGGCGGATCATGAAATCAGAAGTTTGAGACCAGCCTGGCCAGCATAGTGAAACCCCGTCTCTACAAAAAATACAAAAATTAGCCTGGTGGACGCCTGTAGTCCCAGTTACTCGGGAGGCTGAGGCAGGAGAATCCTTTGAATCCAGGAGGGTGAGGTTGCAGTGAGCCAAAATTCAAGACTGCATCCCTGCACTCCAGTCTGGGCGACAGAGCAAGACTCTGTTTCCACTAAAACAAAACAAAACAAACACTTAAAATAATCTTTGTGATTGAATTCAATCCAATTCTTAATGTCAAACTATGAGTTCTCCAATACAAATACAGTTAGAAAATCTGATGTTATAGGGAAAATAGGACAATATTCATAATAGAATGAGAAGGATATTGTGTATTTCACGGTCTTTGTTTTGAATTCTGTGTTACATGCTGATTGATCTGCAATCTTATTTTTATTATTTGGATTTTATACTGTTAAAAAAGCTATGTTGAGAAAGAAGGTGAATATTTTAAAACTTTTTTTCAATTTCAAATTTGATAAACTTGTTTTAATTTCTCACTATTGCATTTGCAAAATCTCACACCTGTAATCCCAGCACTTTGGGAGGCCAAGGCAGGGGGAGGATCACAAGGTCAGGCATTCGAGATCAGCCTGATCAACATGGTGAAAGCCTGTCTCTATTAAAAATACAAAAATTAGCTAGGCGTGGTGGCACTCCCCTGTAATCCCATCTACTCAGGAGGCTGAGGCAGGAGAATTGCTTCATCCTGACAGGCAGAGGTTGCAGTAAGCCAAGATCGTGCCACTGTACTCCAGCCTGGGCAACAGAGCGAGACTCCATCTCAAAAACAAAACAATTGCAAAATTTATATAATGCCTAACATTTGATCTGTGCTTATAACATTATAAAATTATTTCTGAATCAAAATTTAGTAACTTAAAATTTGGGGAGGTGGTTTTATTGTTTAGTAGGCAAGCAGTGAAAAGATTATGTGATTATTTTAAATGAACCAAGTATTTACATGTAACTAACCAGGTGTGTTCAGAATTCTCTGACAAAATCAATAATTTTGTTTATACACATACATACATGTTGATTAGAAGGGCAGCAACATGACAAATTCACAACTAATAATTCATAATTGAATTATGGGTTAATTATGCTTAACAAAAGTTATATATTCTGTTGTTCTATTTTATTTTGAACATGTAATTCTTTCAATCAGTATAGATATTTTATTCCATGAGAAATGGTACACAGGGAAATTGACCTTTGAGTTACTCAGTCTCACAATAAACAGGAAAGAATGCTGGATTATTTTATAAAAACTAATTATAGGTGGAGAGCAAGTGAACAAAAATCTAGACTATTCCAAGCAGCTAGGAGGAGTTGGGAGGAGGAAATGATCCCTAAGAAAGCAATGGTGGGAGTTTGCCATCATGCCTACCAGAAACCCCACCCCATGTATATAAGATCAGTTGTATATTCACAGGAGATGGCAGAGTGGGTAGTTGGGGGACTGAGAATCTTGTACCTTTATTTGTGAGTATTTTACTTTGTCTTCTGATTTATGTAGCTCAGTGCATACAAATGAGTTTCCATATCCTCTTTTATGAAGGAAATCTATATTTTAATTATACTAGATGTTATTTTTCCACCTGTAGTATAACAGACCCACCTTTAAGGTGACTTTTATAGTGTTATAATATGGAATTATAATGAACACAATCCAAAAAAAATTTAATCAAAATTAAGAGATGTAAAATATTTTCTATAGAAAAAAATAAAAAGGACAATATAAATTACTTTTTAAAATTTTCTGTTCCAGATATCTCCAAAATCTAAATTGTTCATTTAATATATGTATAAATTGATTAGTAAGCTAATATCTTAATACAGAAAAATTTTACATTTTTTTCCAAACAACTGAACAGTAAAATACATTGCTTTTTCTCCTTTTATAATCAATAAAATTGTTAAATTTATAGGTATTTTTTAAACTTTCATAAAGCCTGTGAGTTATATACTGAAACTTAAAGTTTCCTGGTTTCTAGTTTTATATATACAAAAGTATTTGTATTATATTTATCTTGATTATAAGGAATACTTTTTTATTTTATTTTATTTTATTTTTGAGGCAGGGTTTTGCTCTTTTTGCCCAAGCTGGAGTGCAATGGTGTGATCTCAGCTCACTGCAACCTCCACTTCCTGGGTTCAAGTGATTCTCCTGCCCCAGCCTACCAAGTAGCTGGGATTATAGACACCCACCACCACGCGTGGCTAATTTTTTGTATTTTTCATAGAAACTGGGTTTCACCATGTTGGCTAGGATGGTCTGGAACTCCTGACCTCAGGTGATCTACCTCCCTCGACCTCCCAAACTTTTGTGATTGCAGGCATAAGCCACTGCAGCTGGCCTAGGTTGAGGCCTTATTCTATAGTCCTACAATGATTAAATCTAATGCTACTATATAATTAAAAGGGTCAATAGAACAGATAATTTTAATAAACTTTGTAAATATTTACTCAGTTTCCCAAGCTTTTCAATTAGCTAGATTAAAAAGTAATAACATTTTTTTTTTTTTTTAGAAAGGAAAGAAGAAAAGAAAGAGGAAAAAAGGAGTGAAGGAGAGGAGGAAAGGAAGAAAAAGAGGGAGAAAGAACGGGAATATTGCTTTATTCTAAAAATGGGTATTAATAATGGCTGATCAATATTTAGTGTATTTAAAGTGGATAATGTATATTTTGTGTATTTAAAATGGAGAGCCCTATGAATATTTATTAAGTTTACTTGTTCTGGATCTGAGTTCAAGTCCTGGTTGCCCTCATCAATTTTCTGTCTCGTTGAGTCTTAATCTCTTTATGGGTCTTACGTATCTGGGTGTTAGGATTGTTAGCTCTTATTGTTGCATTGATCCTTTTACCACTATATCTTTGTTGCTTTGAAATCTATTTTATCAGATGCGAGAATTGCACCTCCTGCTATTTATTTATTTATTTATTTATTTATTTATTTATTTATTATTTATTTATTTTTGCTCTCCATTTGGTTGGTAAGTCTTTCTCCATCCCTTTGTTTTGAGTCTTTGTGTATCTTTGGATGTGAAATGGGTCTGGATGCAGCATACTGTTAGGTTTTGGCTGTATCTTTTGATTGGGGGATTTAGTCGACTTAAATTTAGGGTTACTGCCATTTGATGTTAACTGGCTATTTTATCCATTTGTTGATATAAATTCTTCTTTATGTTGATGCTCTTTACTTTCTGGTATATTTTTAGAAAGGCTAATACTGGTCATTCCTTTCTATGTATAATGCTTCTTTCAGAAGCTCTTGCAAAGCAGTCCTGGTGGTAATAAAATCTCTGAGTACTTGCTTGTTCATAAAAGATTTTATTTTTTTCTTCAGTTGTGAAGCTTAGTTTGACAGGCTATGAAATTCTGGGCTGAAAGTTCTTTTCTTTAAGGATGTTGAATATTGGCCCCCACTCTCTTCTGGCTTGTAGGGTTTCTGCTGAGAGATCTGCTGTAAGTCTAATAGGCTTCCCTTTGTGGGTGACCTGACCTTTCTCTCTGGCTGCCTTTAATATTTTCTCCTTCATTTCAACCCTGGTGAATTTAATGATTATGTGCCTTGGGGTTGCTCTTTTTGAGGAATATCTTTTTGGTGTTCTCTGTATTACCAGGGGTTGAATATTGCCCTGCTTTACTAGATTGGGAAAGTTTTTCTGAATCATATCCTGAAGAGTATTTTCCAGCTTGGATTCATTCTCTCCATCACATTCTGGTACACCTATCAAACGTAAATTAGGTCTTTTCACATAGTTCCATATTTCTTGGAGACTTTGCTCATTTCTTTTTATCCTTTTTTATCTATTCTTGTCTTCTTGTTTTATTTCATTAAGTTGGTCTTTGACCTCTGATATCCTTTCTTCTGCTTGATCAATTTGGCTATTCAAACTTGTGCATATTTCACTAAGTTCTCGTGTTGTGTTTTTCCACTCCATTAGTTCAATTATATTCCTCTCTATATTGTCTATTCTTGTTAGCATTTTGTCAAACCTTTTTTTTTTTTTTTTTTTTTTCAAAGTTCTTAGTTTCTTTACATTGGGTTAGAACAAGTTCTTTCAACTCCCAGAAGTTTCTTATCATCCAATTCTGAAGCCTACTTCTGTTAATGGAACACAGTCCTTCTCCATCAGGGCTTGTTCCATTGCTGATGAGGAACTGTAATCCCCTGTAGAGAAAGAGGGGTTCTGATTTTGGGTATTCTCAGCCCTTTTAGGCTGGTTTCTTTCCTTTGTTATAAATTTATCTATCTATCATCTTTACAATTACCAGCTTTCTAATTAGGTTTCTGGGTGGATGTCCAATTTATTGATTCCCAGTGCTGGAATCTGAGCAACCCACTGCGCTGACCAAAACAGCAGTGATAAGACTGATGGTGCTCTTCTGCCCGGGAATCTCCAGTCTGGCTTTCTTCTTGAGTCTGTAATAAGTGGCTCTGCCTTCCTGGAGCTCCAAACATTGGTCAGAAGGGGAACCAGTCCCGTTTACTCTGCATGAAGAGCTGCCGCGTCGAGGCACTGGTAAAACCGCTGTGCCAGCCACAAGAGTCGTGCTGGCAACCCGTGGGGCTCCTCCACTGGGAATCTTCTGGTCCGTGAGCAACGAAAATTCATCTGAAATTGTGGCATCCCCTCACTCTCTGCACTTTCACTGGGAGCTACAATCCCGAGCTGTTAGCGATCAGCCATCTTGGATCAAAAAAAATCCAAGAAAAATGTTATTACACATAATAACATTTATGTGTAATTATAAGTCACTCAGGCAACAAAATAATTTAAGTATTATATTCACAGAGGTGTTCTAATAGATGATGTTATATGATAAATGAATAAAAATTCATTATATAATGTTTTTGTTAAAATACATTAATTGCCATTTCGGGAGTACTTTCTGTGTATATTCTAATACCATTATATATAAAGAAACATTGCTACAGAGACTGTTTTGGGGAATTTATTAAATTTTAAAAAGTATAGAAAACTTACATTTTCATATAAGTTTTACCAATATATTCTTAAAAATATATATTCTTAAAAATATATAAAAATATATATATTCTTTATAGGCTCAAATCTTAGCTTTCACATTATATTTCACACATCTATCCCTCCATAGAGGCTCATTATACAACTTCAATATCTCTTCATTTGTGATAGTAATGTAGATTATAATTATGTTTAAAACACATAGAGTATGCAACAAAATTCCATCAACCCATGCTCACAAAGATCAAAACCTCAATTTACTGTGATTGTTTTACTAATGTTTTTCTTTACCCTATCTATTGCACTCTTGTCTGAATAATCATCATTGATTTGAATATACACTATAGAACTTGATAAATACAAAAAAATTTGTATTTTTGACCATAATTTTTCTCCAAATACTAGATTTTATAGCCTACATACATTACTATTCAATTATAAAACTATACTTATATTAAACTGTAAATAACAAGTGTTTGCACAATGAAAAGTGCATTTATATATTAAATATAATTTAAAATAATAGTACATATTATTTTTAATAGCTATAATTTTATTACATTGTGTGAACTATATAAATTATGTAAAACAAATATTAGTTATTTAATCTGTCTAATGTGTCAATTTTCACAGATAATTTCTGATATCCAAAATGCCTCTACCATCTCTCACCTGGACACACCAATATATTCTTAAATTACTCCTCCACTGTCATTATGCTTTTTGCCATTGCTCTTTTCTCCAAATAGCAGCAGGAGTGAGATTTATAAGGGCCAATTTATTTTTCTTACTCTTTCTTTTTTATGTTTACTTTTAAAAAATACTTGATTTATGGAAATGGGGTCTCACTATGTTGCTCAGGTTGGTCTCAAACTCCTGAACTCAAGTGGTTCTCCTTCCTCAGCCTCCCAAAATGCTCAGATTAAATAATGGTTGTAGTTGGGCACAGTGGCTCACGATCCCAGCTCTTTGGGAGGCCTAGGCGGATGGATCATGAAATCAAGAGATGGAGATCATCCTGGTCAACAGGGTGAAACCCCATCTCTACTAAAAATACAAAAAAATTAGCTGGGCATGGTGGCACGTGCCTTTAATCCCAGCTACTCAGGAGGCTGAGGGAGGAGAATTTCCTGAACTCAGGAGGCAGAGGTTGCGGCGAGCTGAGATGGCGCCATTGCACTCCAGCCTGAGTAACAAGAGCAAAACTCTGTCTCAAAAAAAAAAAAAAAAAAAAAAAAAAGTTGGTTGTAGTATTTTCTAATTACCTAAGCATTTAAATAATTTGTATAAAATCAGGGAGGGTTTGATATTTTCGTTTGTTTTGTCTTTTTGCTTGACTTTCTGTTTTTGTTCTTAGGAACTTCCTAGTACTTGTTTCAAAAATCAAAATGATACAATGCAATTCTCAAAGCCTGAAGGCATTTGGTCAAATATCAGTATGCTTTATTCTAGACTTCTCTCTGTAATATTAGTACAAAGAATTATAGGGAGTATGTAATGAAAATTGCTTTAAATCCAACGAAACATGTTTTTCATTGATATATAAGGAACCAAGTGGTTTAGATATGAGATTGTTTTGTAAATATTATCTCAGTTTACTACAGTTTTAATTTTGGCATCTGTGTGGAAAAGCAAAGAAAGTAGTATAAAAAAGAATCCATAAATTATTAATAATACAATTTTTTAGGCTTACTACAATGTTACCCAGTAGGAAAGAAATAGAGTTGACATAATAATATTTTATAAGCATTCCAGTCTTTGAAAACATTGCTTATTTAAAAGTAATTTTGCTTTTGGTTGATTAAGCTATTTAAACAATCTCTACTATTATATGCCACAGATCTTTAGATAACATGAACTAAAGCAAGCACATAAAACAAAATATTTACATTTCTATATATACATATATATTCTACTTCTGATGCATTACTGTGCATATTTTTATTGTTTTAAATGAATGTTATTGTGAAGTTTTCAAGCTAACTATCCTCGATTGAAAATGGGAATTTTACATTAGAGTAACATCTGAACTTTGCAGTAGGTTGATTTGCATGATTTTCGTATACAGAGAAGAAGCTATTACTTCATCTTTCTCGTGTTTTGATTATATTTTATTATTAAATTATTTATCACACATTTTAATGCAAATTTTTTTTGCCTATGGAGTTGATTCTAAAATTTATGAAAGGGTTTTCATGTAACCTTTTTTAGCCTCATCAGTTGCAGCATCTTGCAGAATAATGTAATGTTTAGAATTACTATTTTAAATTACTTGATGAAAATTACATTTATATGCCAATTAATTCAAATAAATATATTTGGCAATAAGCAGAATTGCTAATTCCAAACATCTTACCTTCTTCATTCCAGTAAATTTATTAACATACAGAAAATCAGTCAGACTTTTTACTAAAAGAAATAAAAATAAAAATCACTTATTTGCAACACCACCTCTACTACGATGACCTATCAAAAGTTAAAAAGGAAAAAGTCTAGTCTAGCTACCAGTCTCAAAGTCCTTAATACACAGTAGGCAGTATCATATTTTAAATACCAGCTCTGGTATCTGGCTATCACAGTTCAAATTCTGACCCTTTCTTATTAGGTGTGTGATTTTAGGCAAATTTGTTCAACTTTCCTTGCTTCGATTTTCTCATCTATAAACTGAATATCATATGACCCATTCTCCCATAACAAGCTTAGAATGGTGAATAACACTTTGCAAGTTATACATAAGATTTGTCATATTTATTTTTGCACGCTTTTAATTGAAGTCTGGGTTTTTGTTTGTTTCAGTCACATGGTGGCTTCTGTTTTCTAAGCTGATTAATATTCCCTTGTCCATGAATCTAGAACTCTCACAATATTTCTAACTTCTACTATCAGCATAGAGATAACAACCTTCTGCAGTTAATGTGACTTTTTTCGTTGCATTTTATTGTTAAATTCTAACTCAGGCTCCCAAAATCTTGTAGTTATTTGTTTATACTTTTGGAGAGAAGCAATGCAAAATGCCTCCGCGTGGGATGAGTCACTCTAAAGACTGCGACTAGAGACAGCTATTAGTATTGCTTGACAAAGCAACTTATTATTCAAGCACCGAAAGGGAAAAGAAACTGCAATTGAGTGAATAGGAAAGGAAAGGCAAGGGAGGAAAAACATCAGTGCAAACTATAACAGCCAGAAAATTAGACGAGAAGAATGAAGTCAAAGTTCTACAAGGAATACCAAATAGAAGTAGAGCCGGCTGCACTACTTATCAGCTGCACGCAGGCCAAGCTCCTCGGGGAAATCCAATTTGTTTATAGGAAGTGACCAAAGAGATAGAGCCAGGCAATTGATCCAATGTGCCCTGTAACAAAACGTACCAGAGAAGCGGCTTTCCACAATTTAAAATGTTTTCCACTATGCTTTGTCATTTATTAGAAACCACCCACTTTAAAATAGCACAAAGGATGCCTAATTCAGTCAGAGTCACTATTATATATCACAGCATTTAAATTTACATGACAGAAAAGGTACTGACCAGTGAATTCTCATTTCGAAACGTATTTAACCCTTTAAAAGCTCTCTGAGTGTATTCCGAAATATTTGAAAATATATTCTTCATCATTAAAAGAAACTCAAACCTAATGGGGGAAAATACAAACAGAGCATTTTGACAAGAGGTATTTCAGATGAAGATTCCAAAGTGAAAGTAGGTAATATGGACCAAAGGATAGCATTACCCTAAAAGACAAATGTCTACTGATGGAACTGTTGGTGATATTGCAATTCGACTTGACTAAAGTTGAAGAATATGGAATAAACTTTCCCCCAAGTGTCTTGAATATAAGGATAAATGATGTATAACAACTTAAGAAACCTGCAGGTTTAAGGAAGATATTTGAAAATAGATACTTTTTATAGTGTAATAATCTATCAAATCATGACAATCTCAAATTTCAAGGTAAGTATCTCTAGAAATATAATCCTTGGTTAGGATAACCCTAGACATCTAATAATAAACATATATAATATATAATAAAAATGTTTATTAAGATATGTGTCTTGTTATTTAATGACATTAGAAAGAAAAATCCAGAGAATTGTGTGGTGTATTCCATATATTTACATATATCCATGTATTCTATATATTTACATATTACATATATTCCATATATTTACATATATTCCATATATTTACATATATTCCATATTTTTACATATATTCAAAAGCAAACCAGAATAATTTTATTTTACCTCCAGTTTCTTTCCATCCTAGTTTACTTTGTTCTTCATTTTTATATTTGCTGTATGACTGACTGAATGATGCCTCTATGGTTATTAGCTGCCTATGTATTCAGTAGAAATTAATTGCATCACAGTTGTTTAAAAGTATTGCAGCATCAAATATTCTTGAAAGCATTTGCAGGCTTAATATTGTGCAAAATGATCTATTAGCTATAACTATATTTAAGCCTATGTTGTCTTTATGCTGAAATGGAACAATTTTTCAGCTTGATAGAAAATGCACTAAATATCTTCAAAGTACACTTTCTTAGGGTAAATGGATTGATATTCTAACAATAAATTTCCCTTCATAGTAATAACATAATTTTTCATGGCTTCTTTTGTTTATATTTTGTTTCATTTACAATCTTATTTCAAATGTGGGAGTGTGCAAAACTACTGAATGTCTCTTCATATAATATAATGAAAACATTTATTTATTATTTTAATGGAATGTATTATAAAAATTACTTAAAATATTTAGAGGAATAAAATTGGTAGGTGTTAGCTTACATGGGATTTTTCAAGTTGTTGGTAAAAATATGAAGAAATAATTGACTTTACAGGCATGCATCCCATCCATTAATGTTTACTTTGTACTTACATAAGCCAAGCACTGTTTCAAGTGCTGAGACTGCCTCTTGTAAAACACAGACGACTTCTCTGTTCCTGAGAAGCTTACATTATTTTGAGAAATGACAAGTAAACAAAGTGAATAACTGATCAAATGCCCAAATGACCAATGTAAGTCTGGGATTCAACCTCTGAAAATAATTTCAAAAGGGTAATGTGATTAGAGGTGAAAGCAAATACAGACAAGTTTGGTATCTGGGAGGGTTCTCTCACCATTTCCTACATATGCTAAAATATGAATGATAAAGCAGTAGCCAGAAAAAGTGCCTGGTAGAAGGGCTGTTCAAGAAGGAAATAGACAATATCACATTTTGTGCCAGATATGCCAAGTTGTCATCCAATATTGGGTCTATTCTTTCTCCAAAGAGCTAGCACAATACATTCCTTCTGCACACATCTTTAGCCAAGAATGAATCACCTTCTCTGTTTGAGGACACTGTTTTTGTGTTTATGACATAGTTTTGTGTCTCCTTAAAATATTAGCCTATATTCCACCTCCAAGGGCCTTTTATCATCCACACACCACATAGTTAGGAAAGCAGAAATGGTAGAGATGTGATTAGAAGATCATTGAGAACATGGATAAAAAATTGTGTCCCTCTGTGAAAGCAACAGGAAGGAAAGTAGTTGTACTTGTCATTTTGATGTCAGCAGTGGGCCATCTGGAGCAGCTGCTGCCATCATGCTGCTGCACCAGTGGTGGTGGCTCAAGCAGGTATGGGAGCAGCAATGGTTACAATGGGTCCCCTCTGCTCTCTGTTCCTGAGGCAGAAGATTGTGCTACTCTGACCCCTTACAAGGCCAATCAGCACCCGCTCCAAGTCCTGGAGCCTTTGTTGCCTGAAGAACCTTACTTTCTTCCACATCCTGGGAGCTGATGAGCACCTGCTAAAGTCTCAGCTGGGACTTGCAGGGCTAGCCCACAGAGTGTCAGATTTGTTTGTGTGGGGATGGTGGGGGGATGCTGGGACACCTGCACATCACCCACCACCACTGTGGAGTGGACACAGAGAGGAGGCAGTCAATCCCTAGAGCCCACCCCTGAGAGACCCCAGAGCCTGCTACCCTGGGGGTCACCACAATAGGGCTGAGCCGCCCACTGGCAGTGGAGCAGTGCAGTCAGGCCCAGAGGGGGCAGAGAGTGGTCCAGTGAGAGCTTGGAGCCCTAGCCCAGGCTGTGAGGAGGCATGGCCAGGGATGCCTGCATGCTCCACCTAGTGCCCTCCCACTTCTCCCCCTCCCAGGCACAGGACCCAGGCATCTCTGCACTCTGAACCCTTGGGAACCTGAGAAGGCCTCCTTTTCCCCAGAGGCTCACAGGTGTCTGCTCCTACTGCCTGGACTCTTCCCATTCATGATGCCTGCTCCGATTTCAGAGTGGGGTCGGAGTTGAGCCCAGATACTGTCACAGCCTGGCTGGGTGTACACATGCTCAGGGCAGCACTGACATGCCAGCCCCTGCAGCCTTGGCTCTCTCCAGACTTTGGGCACTAGGCAGCAACAACTGCAGGGGGAAATAGTGGGTGTGTGTGTGACAGAAGCTAAGCACTGGCCTGCTGGTGCCCATTGGCATGAGCAGCCTTGGCACCATGGATGGCAGTGGCAGGCAGACAGGCTCCTGGGTGAACTGGGCTGGCCCCTGGTGAAGTCCTACCTTCAAGTCAGGGAAGGCCTGAAGCAGAGGCTGGGCTGCCAGTCCCCTGGACCAGAATGGGAACTTGTGGTGCATTCCTTGGCATATCCATGGCCACCCACGGACCTATCTCTGTGCACTTCCTCCACTCTGAGGGCCATAAAAGCCCTAGGTTCAGCCAGAGCTGAACAGACAATAGGAAGACCAGCTGCAAAGAAGAGCTACCCTCTTTGCTGAAAGCTGAACATTCACTGGGATGACTTGCCTAGAAGAGAGGAGCTCCCTTCTGTATTGGGACACCATGTTGGTAGAAAGGAGCTTCCCCCTGTGGGTCTTCTCTGAGCTGTTCTATCACACAATAAAGCTCCTCTTTTTCTTGCTCACCCTCTACTTGTCTGTGTACCTCATTCTTCTCAATGGCAGGACAAGAACTTGTGATCCACTGAATGATGAGACTAAAAGAGCCACGACACAAACAGGGCTGAAACTTGCTCCTTACTCCCCACTTTGCAAGCAAAGAAAACAAGAGGAGTTGCAGCCCTTCAGGATCCCAGACCTGGAAGCACCCTGAGCCAGGCCTGTAACTCCCTCTTTGGGGTTCTTTGGTTCCTGGCATCTCTAAGCTTCTGGGTAACACCTTATTCCCTAGTTCGAGGCTTGGAAGCTGCTTCCAGTGTGGCTGGCCCTGCCACAGCCTCACAGAGAGCCAGCGCCCATGCCAGGACCTGGAGATGCCTGCATCACTGCATCAGCAAGCCTTTCTGGCTGTGCACAGTGGCTGAGCCCCATGCTTGTTTGAGCACCCCTCGCTCCTTCACGGCTGACTCACCCACGGCAGGTGTGGGATCCAGGCTGGTAGAGTGAGCTGAGTACAGCCTGCTATGTTGAGTGGGTAAAATGAGCCCAGTGGCTCTGAGCAAAACTTGGGCAAAGGCACCACTGGCCACAGAAGTTTCCAGCCAGAAAAGTGACAGCCCAAAGATCCTGTAACAATCTGGAAAAAGGCAAACAGAAAAAAATGTTAAGCTGAAAAATACCAGCATGAGAAAAAAAAATCAAAATGTCATAAATTCTACATTTTTCTTGTCTTTATGTGAGGAAAATTATCCCTTACTATTTGTATTGTCAGTGGAGCTGATGTCATTGAGAAGCTTACTAGGCCTCCCAAAAAATACATGTATCTTCTTGCCAGCTAGTATTACTAAAGTATTTTATTTTTATTGAATTCCTGTGCACTCTTGTTAACTATTCAAATTTAAGTTAGGAAAAAATAGCAGGATGACCAAGAGAGGCTTTTATTGTATCTTAGCAGCAGCTAATCCGTTTAGAGGGAATCTCTAAGAGAAAGGCAAGGAAGAAAAGAAGAAAGCATAAATACACACAGGGTGTTATCTTTTAAGTTAGAATTATTTATTAAGAATAACCCTTATTCTGGACATACTATTGTTATAGTAGGTAGGTAGGCAGAAGTGAGCAGGGCAGGAGAGGCATCCACCCTACACCAGGAATGTCAGGCAACCATTAGGTGATGGTCAGGTGGTTGTTAAACTGTCTGTAAAATAATATTTGGTTGCAGGTGGTGCCAGGGAAAGGCAGATTCCCAGTAGACTGCTGCTTTGGGATAAAATCTCAGGAGTTGTGCAAGTGGGCTCAAGCATACAAGCTAAGAGTTAAAATGACAGTTTCGCTGGTATATGAATTCCTCTAGGGACACTGCACTGGTAAGGGAAAAATGCCTCAAGTGAACATGTATACAACTTCCATAAATGCATTTCCCCTATGGCCCACCCTAAGTGTTGGCATGCCACTGAGGATGCAAACTGCCAACATATAAAGCCCCAAGTTAAAGGTCAAACAGTGCACATGAATCCCTGAAGTAGCTCGCTTGGCCCTTTTCCAAGTGTTCTTTACTTCCTTTTGTTTCTGCTCTAAAACTTTTTAATAAACTTTCTCTTCTGCTCCAAATCTTGCCTTAGTCTTTCTCTCTGCTTTATGCTTCTTGGTCAATTTGTTTCTTCTGAGGAGGCATAAATTGAGGTTTCTGCAGGTCCATATAGTTTTGCTGCTGCTAACACTATGAAGTAGTAAAGGAAGAAAGAAAAACTGCATGTCATTATTGCAAGAAGCTAGAACACTAGATGAGGAGAAAGAGACCCTGGGAAATGTAGACACAGCAGAAACAAAGGATTTAGGAAAGCCCAGAAGGACAAAACTCCACTAGAGAAACAGCTTAAAATTTATGAATCTGGAAAATCTCAGAGCTAGAAACTGTACATGAATGTTTACATTCATTTGTTTGTGAGATGTTTCAGTACTATTCCTTTGTGCTAACTTGCCCTGGCATTTTCTGGCAGATGCTGGTGCTATTTATTCCTCAGAAATTTCTTGATTTTAATCTGATGATAAGTCAATATTGGTTTTTGGTATTTTAAATAAGCCTTCAACTTTTTCCTTCAATTTTTTCTTTTCTACTTTTACTCTTGGGATTTCATACAAATACTTCTAAATGAGCGACCTGCTTGATTGCTTTCTCTTGATTCTCCTGTAAATCAGCTGGAGCAATATCTGCTGTGAAAATTGGAGGCTACCACATTCAGTACTCCAAATAGAATGTTTATAGAACTCCCTGGGGTAAAAAGCCATCTGATTTGGTTATTTTGCCTCTTCTGAAAGAAAAAGGCTAGGAGAGAGAATGTCAGTCTCACACTGTTGTAAAAATACCCTGAACGAAAACAAACTGATGAACCACTTTGGGCCCTGGGAAGTAATACTTGTTTAATCTTATATACAAAACAAATAGAAACAGGTTAATAGTAAACAACAAGCCATGGTTATGTGTAAGATGATATACTTTGTCAAAAGCTCAATTAGAAAGAAAAAGACAGTTATCAAAGAAAACAAGGGATAAACAGAAAGGCCACTCACCTATAATACTCCCTTATTTCCATTAAAATAAAGAATGGTATATTTGATCAAGTGGTCATGACTCAACCACTACTTATATGGATTTGTAGAAGAACTTACTGAGACAAATGAATGTATTGGCTTGCTAAATGCTAAACTTTCTACCCTGTAACTATTCTGACTTTGTTACCATCATCTGCAAAGCTTTTCTCTGTAGTTAATCTAGGTTTTGCATTCTTCACCCCACCTTTGCCACCCCTCTGATTTCTTTAGCAGATAACTCTAAAATCTCTCTGGATTTTACTTAAAAAGGAATCTAGTATGTAGGACAAAGGATTCATTAAAGGTTTCAACATTTGTTTTTAGTCATTTACAGGAAACCTCAGAGAAATTTGTCCCATGAGAGGGATTTATAATTATTTCATGCATAAGTAATTTGCAGGTGCCTAGGAAACCAAAGAGCAAAGCAAAACTGATTCATTGACATAATTCATTGCTTCACAGGGGAAAAAGGCCTCATTAGACAAATTACAATATTGCCAAAGTGGAGTGAAATATTTAGAGCATTTGCTATCAGGTGAAAGCAGTAAAGCATTCAAATCTGAGTTAGCCAATTCAGAAAAAAAGACAGCAAACCAACACAAAAAACAGCTTAGACAGTTTTTGGGATGAGCAGGATATTGTAGAATGTCAGTGAATTTCAGTATTTTTTATCTTATATTTTCTTTTTTATACTTTAATAAATTTGTTTTCTTTGGCTTGAATATAATTGACAGATAAAAATTGTATATGTTTAAGGTATACAATGTCTTGTTTTGACATATGTATACATTATGAGATGATATCACAATCAAGCTAATTAACATATTTATCGCCTCACAGTTACATTTATGTGGGGGTTGTGTGAAAACTTAAGATCTACTCTTACTAAAGTTCAAATATACAATAGAGTATTATTAACTATAGTTTTCATGTTGTACATTACCTTAGCTCTCCAGAATTTATTTATCCTGCAAAGCTGAAATTTTGTGTCTTATGACCAACATCTCTCCATTCTCTCCACCCTTCATGCTCCATACCCTGGTAATTACCATTCTACTCTCTACATCTATGAGTTCCATTTTTTAGATCATGTGGTTTTTGTCTTTCTGTGTCTGGCTTATTTCATGGAGCATAATGTTCTCCTGACCAATCCACGTTGCTGCAAATGATAATATTTCCTTCCTTTTTAGGGCTGAATAATATTCTGGAGTGTGTGTGTGTGTGTGTGTGTGTGTGTGTGTGTGTGTGTATATATATATATTCATCTATTGATAAATACTTAGATTGATTCCATATCTTGGCCATTGTGACTAATGGTACACTAAATATAGGAGTGCATATAACTCTTTAAGATATGGATGGTGTTTCCTTTAGATATCTACTAAGAAGTTGGATTGCTGGATAGTATGGTAGTTCTATTTTTGATGCTTTCATGCTGTTTTTATAATAACTGTCTCAGTTTTTGTGGAGTAGGTAAGACCACTAATGGAGCCGTTAATACTTGATAATTCCCCACAACCTCTCAACCAGTTCCCAGGCTCTGAAAACTTTCAAACAACTGAAGTTGACTGTTGTCTCTTTCTCAGCTTTGGGAATTCCAAAATTTGAGATAATTTTACATTAGATTTTTCAAGAGAATAAAAGTCCTGCTAGTAAAATTTCAGCTTAAAGCTGAGAGTATTCTAGAGATCAGTAGTTTATTTTTTAGTTGTAGATGTAGTGGCACTGGAATTGCTTGAATGCTTAAAAGTTTGCAAGTAGCACTCACACTGTTTTACAAACCTCGAACACTACCTTAGATATCTTCCAAGTTTTCTTAAAGTTCAGCAGACTAAGTATTTTTTAGTGTAACCTGAAGTCTTTTCTTTTTCAAAATCTAGTTGCGCTTTTACGTAGGCACATAACGGGTGGTGGTGGGGTGCGTGTGAGGTCATCACGCGGGCGAGCGGGCGGGGTCTGGCGGTTTGAACTAGAAGAAGACGGGACCGGAGCCGGGTGTGGGCAGTGGACGCAGTTCCTCCAGAGCAGAAGATTGCAGTGAACTTTTATGTATACTCAACGTCAGTGACCAGTGATAATCTAAGTTGACATGACATGCTGGCCTGGATCAATGAGTCTCTGCAGTTGAATCTGACAAAGATTGAACAGTTGTGCTCAGGGGCTGCCTATTGTCGGTTTATGGACAGCTGTTTCCTGGCTCCATTGCCTTGAAGAAAGTGAAATTCCAAGCTAAGCTAGAACACGAGTACATCCAGAACTTCAAAATACTACAAGCGGGTTTTAAGAGGATGGGTGTTGAGAAAATAATTCCTGTGGACAAATTAGTAAAAGGAAAGTTTCAGGACAATTTTGAATTTGTTCAGTGGTTCAAGAAGTTTTTTGATGCAAACTATGATGGAAAAGACAATGACCCTGTGGCTGCCAGACAAGGTCAAGAAGCTGCGGTGGCTCCTCCCTCGTTGCTCCAGCTCTGAATAAACCGAAGAAACCTCTTAGTTCTAGTAGTGCAGCTCCCCAGAGGCCCATCTCAACAGAGAACTGCTGCGGCTCCTAAGGCAGCACCTGGTGTGGTGCGAAAGAACCCTGGTGTGGGCAATGGGGATGATGAGGCAGCTGAGTTGATGCAGCAGGTCAACGTATTGAAACTTACTGTTGAAGACTTGGAGAAAGAGAGGGACTTCTACTTAGGAAAGCTACGGAACATCGAATTGATTTGCCAGGAGAATGAGGGGGAAAACGACCCTGTATTGCAGAGGATTGTAGACATTCTGTATGCCACAGATGAAGGCTTTGTGATACCTGATGAAGGGGGCCCACAGGAGAAGCAGGAAGAGTATTGACAGCCTGGACCAGCAGAGCAACATCCAAATTCTTCACTCCAAATCATGTGCTTAACTGTAAAATACTCCCTTTTATTATCCTTAGAGGACTCACTGGTTTCTTTTCATAAGCAAAAAGTACCTCTTCTTAAAGTGCACTTTGCAGACGTTTCACTCCTTTTCTAATAAGTTTGAGTTAGGAGTTTTTACCTTGTAGCAGAGCAGTATTAACATCTAGTTGGTTCACCTGGGAAACAAAGAGGCTGACTGTAGGGCTCACTGTGCGGATGTGGGTCACACTGAGTGCTGGAGGAGGTGTTATGTCGTATGCTGAGGCAGCGACCTCAGTTGAGTAATGTAAAGACTGAATTGAATTTTAAGCTAATGTGAAATCAGAGAATGTTGTAATAAATAAATGCCTTAAGAGTAAAAAAAAAAAATCTAGTTGCAAGACAGTGGTAAAGCCTCTCTCAATAGACAAATTCCTACATTTATGATATCAGAGCATACAGAATCATAAGGAGAATATTTATTTTTATTGTAATCTAGTAATTTTGAAACTGTTTGTAAACTCCTATTAATGATCATATTTGTTTAACTCCAGTCCTTTGGACAAGTAAAATGGATGAATCACACTCAACAAAACAAAACTTGTTGGCTGAGATTCAACAATCTACTTGGTTAAATGGCCTAGAGCTGTACACCAGCCTTGTTAAAATACAGTAATCCTGCAAGCAAGACTGGAGTATTAGTCAGGTTTCTATTAGAGGAACAGAACTAATAGACTACATATCCTATTAGTATATATACATAAACAGGAGTTTATTAAGTATTAGCTTACTGATTGCAAGGTCCCACAATAGGCTGTCTGCAAGCTGAGGACAAGAAGAGCCAGTCTGAAATCCCTAACTGAAGAACCTGAAGTCTAATGTTCGAGGGCAGCAAGCATCCATCCCAGGAGATAGATGTAGGCTAGGCTTGTTTGTCCTCTTCATGTTTTTCTGCCTGTTTTATATTGCCTGGAAGTTGATTAGGATGATGCCTACTGGATTAAGGGTGGGTCTGCTTTCCCCAGTCCACTGGTTTAACGTTAATCTCTTTTGTCAACACCCTCACAGATACACCCAGGATCAATATTGCGTCTTTCAAGCCAATCAAGCTGACACTAAGTATTAACCATCACAACTAGTATCATTCTCTTTGAATGTATGTTTGACAGGACTATGAACTTGAGTTTGAGTCCTGTCCTATGCCTCATTTAACTGACTCCTCACATAAGCATACTCTATCACCAGATAGAGATACAGCATGATTATGCTCTATCCAGAGATAGAGAAAGAGCATGCTTATGTGAGGAGTCAGTCATAACTAGCATGATACTAGTTGGTTATAACTGGAATACTAGTTGTGATGGTTAATATATATAATGTACACACACACACACACACACACACATATATATATATATAGAGAGAGAGAGAGAGAGACTATATAGACTCTGTGTGTGTGCATATATATATGTGTATGTGTATATATATATATATGAAGATAAGCTGTCAATACACTGAAAGGAAGCCTCTCAAGTATGACTTATCATTCATACAGCTACAAAAGTATAAGTGCCCTGCTGAATCCATGCTTCCTGTGAAAAGCCAGTACCTCAGGACTACTGGACTGTGGCTTCCACAAGGCAACTGAAACTTAAGTTTTCTAGAGTATGACACTGGTACTGAACTCAACTGAAATGAGATATGCTAGAGAACTTACTTCTATTCTCATATTTTTGCCTTGCCCTATCCACAGCAATGAGTACTTCAATATTTTAAAAGTCTTATTTTATTTGAAAATAAAATACTAAAATTTTTATTTTATTTAAATAAGATAAAATAAGAATATTATTTTATTTAAATAAGATAAAAGAAGAATGTTATTTTATTTTAAGAATCTTATTTTATTTGCAAACAAACATTTTATTTGTTAGACTACTTTTTCTTACTGTACCCCCAGTAATGGTTTCCATACTTACGGGAATCACTAGGTACTGAGATGATGACTGCACTAGAAAAGGTAGAATGATGAAGAAACTGTAAACTTCTAATTAATAGGACGACAGATATATGCCATTTACAGAGAGAGGCTGCAAAAGACAGCTACAATGTCATTCAATTAACTTTGGATTTTAAATTTATTCCAGGAAAAGCACGAAAAGATAAACAAATGTGGATGCCCTTATTTTTTATGAAGACTTAAATGGCTATTATAATCATGTAGCTATTGATTTGACCCAATGTGAGAAATGACCCACGGTTTGTGCTTGTCTTAAAGACTTAAAGCAATTAAAGCCATGTGCATTGCACATTAGAAGTTCAATCTGTACACTTCCATAGGTTCCTATCATACAACTTGATGCTAGGTAATGAACATAGATATCTGTGTTTCACATCTGGGAAAAAGTATTTGGGAAAATAGAGTAATTGCCAAAGGACTGATATTTTTGTGTAAATGTAATGTTACATACATGACTAGTAAAACTCATTGGATTTCACAAGGAAAACATTAAATTGAAAATTTTGGATTATGGAGCTCCACAGTTATGCTACCCCTTATGCCTGAATTGAATAAAATTTCCTGGGGTACCATGAAATAATTTAAAAATGCTGTAATTAATTATTTGAATGTGCAAACAATAAAGACACCACAACAATTTGTGCAATTAACGTGTGATAAAGGAGAAATTTTTACACATTTTTAAATAAGAATCTGCTTTAAAAACTCATCATTGGTATGATACATTTAAAGTTAATCCCCTCAAGGCAAATGTTGTACTAAGTTTTCAGATACATCATCCTCTTGTAATTCTCATTATTACTTAATTATGTGGTTTATTGTGGACTTGCTAGATATTTGGTAGCTTCAATCTACCCTGGGGAAAATAGAACTACCAAATTTGCATAAAGACACTATGGCATTGAACTTTCAATGGAGATCATAAAAAACTTGTAGTGTCACTATCACATACTAACAAAAGAGAAGCATTGTAAAATTAAGTACAGATCTAAATATATATATACATATTTTAGGTTTCATAGAATCAAAATTTTAAAAACCTTCCCTTTTTCTTTTTGCATTTCTTTAAAAAGTCTTGTTATTTGTAAATCATTTATATATTTTCAAGGTATACAATTTAAAAAAAAATAAAAATGAGCCTATTGCCAGTTTTGTGTCCCAGAGTGTCTTTCTTGAAGATCTTGGAGGCTTCCATTTGAAATGTGAACATCAGAAATGGTGGCAGCCAACTGTAATCTGCTTTCTGTGTGAGGTGAGCCCACACACTTGACACTAAATCTTAATTTCTGCTTATAAAAAAAATTATAATAAATAAATATGCCTGCAAAATAAATTTAGTATCTGAAGCTGAAAGCAGTAAAAATGCATTTCAAAGCATTAACCATGTTTGCATGAATAAAACCTATACTGTATATTCCTTCTTAACATACCCCATTTTATTACTTATAATCAGACACACTTTTACTACTGGATTTTCCTTATATCCAGTAAAGTCTAGATAGCATCTTATTCCTGATCTTGGTGAAACATATCATCACAGTGACTATGTGAATTCACTTATTGTACAATTGGATATTTAAAAAAATATTAATTATCCATATCAATAATACAATTTATATATCCTTTAAACTATTGTTTCTGGTAAGTGTTTTCAAATATCTTGTGGGGGGTAATCTAATTTTAGTAAGTTCCCCACAATTAGATGATTTATCAAAGCTGCAACTTTTTCAAAACATTGCTTCAAATGATTTGAGATAATGTCAGTAGTGCTATTTTTCTTTGCTCACAGTGGAGTTAATCCCTAGAGTATAGTATATAATAAAATATTATGTTGCATTAATGTGAAAATATAGTGTAACCAGAAAGAGCAAGTTAATATCCTATTTAAGTAATTTAGTCCCTGAAGACCTTATAAAATTATTATGTATTTAATAGTAAGTTTTCTTCATGTACTTCTAAATATTCCCAATTATAAAGGAGTTTACAACTTTTGCCTGGATGACTTATTATCGTGCAAAATACTGTGTCTATAACATCTTTTATATAACTGCAAAGTTTACATATTTTTTTATTTTCCAGAAAACTATACATCAAATTCCAGTATATCGTGGCCCTACATCAATTAACTACGATATCTTCTGAGTTACTACTTAATAGATACTATCGATACTTCTTTTGCATATAAAAATATAAAGAATTTCAGAAAGTAAGAGGAGATAGATTGAAACGATGGGTTTATGAAAGAATAGACTGTTCATTACTATAGCTATTCCATCTCTTTTTATCTGCACCTTTCAGAATTAATGTACAGTATAGGAGTTTTTGTGTTGTTATTTGTGAAAGTGTCAGGAATATCAGTTTTTTGAGGACCCTTATTTAAAAGAAATCACATAAAAAAATATAGGAAAATTTTTGTACATATAGTTAATACAAATAAAATTTTGATACACTAAATTTTGATTAGACAAAGGGAGTGAGTCCGCGGAAAATGAAATAAAACAACAGTTCATTAAGTTACCTCAGTCAAAATTTGCAATAATAGTTTACAGTATTTATTATGTTAGTTGGTACTTTTTCCTTGTTGCTGAAAGAATTCAATAATTTAAAAATAGTTTAATTTTCTTTTTACTAAGAATAGTAAATGTAGGGAGGGTACAAATAATGCAATTTTCAAACTAGAAAACTCAGTGACATAGATTTATAATGTCAATTAAAATATATATATATATATATATAATATTAGACAGCATTAGTCATGTTACACATAAAAAGATTTTACTGTAAGTTAGCACTTCCAAATAATTTTGCTCAGTTTCTTCTAATAGCAGGATAACCTGAGCAGTCAAGATAGGTATAACATTGAAGGATATACTGTCCAATTCTGAAGGCAAAAATAAAAAGATATATTATATAACCTGTGCTACCATCCAATACGAAGTAGTAGTGTCTTTTTGGAATTTGGAATTGGTGATCATTTAAAGGTAAATGGAACTAGTCTGTTTTAGAGAATTATAGGAGTTCCCCTCTCTTTCTCCTTCCCACCTCATTGCAATTTCCATAGCTCTGAATAGTGTGTTCTCACACCGCTATAAAGAACTACCCGAGACTGGGTAATTTTGAAGGAAAGAGGTTTAATTGACTTACAATTTTACAGGCTTAGCAGGAAGCTTTACTGGGCAGCCTCCAGAAACTTGCAATCAATCATTGAGGAAGGTGAAGGGGAAAACAAGGACCTTCTTCACATGGCAGCCAGAGAGAGACAGAGAACAAAGGGTCATATACCACACACTTTTAAACCATCAGTCATTGTGCAAACTCACTTCCTATCGTGAGAACAGAAAATAGAAAATTTGACCCGTGATCCATTCATCTCTCACTAGGAATTATAATTCAAGATCTCCCTCCTCTAACATTTGGAATGCCCATTCAACATGAGATTTGAATGGGAACACAGAGACAAACCACATCAAGTACCATGGATTCAGGACATGAACAGGTGTTCTTTCAACTGTCTTTATTTTGACTCTGATATTAATATGATGACTTAGTTTCTGTTTCCACTTTGATTTGTCAAAAACTCTTTAATGATTGCAGTGATTTTCTATGACATTACATTGAAAATTAAGCATTGGAAGCAAATAGGCAGAGGGTTGGCCTCCTAACTGCAAATGATATGCCTAAAAGTGAAAATAAACATGGACATTTTTCTTAGTAAGAGTTGCAGGGGAGTTATTTTTTACTATTCTATGAGACCACAGATGTGAAATAAATACGTTCTATCTCAGAGTCATAGAAACTTGAGAGAAGAGAACCAATGATATGAACTCAGAGAACATATGTATTGAGCAGACATTCAATACAATACAACTGGAAAATAAAAATGCAATTAAAGAGTGAGACTCCTGGGTCATAGAATATGAGAAACAAACAAAGAAAAAGAAGTCAGAAAGTCAGTACCTTTCTGGAGGAAATTATTAGCCAAATACGTTGGTGCCATTACAGATCAGGTGCTCCAATGGGCTGTTGATATTCCTTTTCGTAATGTGGAAGATTTTCCAAGTGTGTGTTTGTGTGTACACATGTGTGTACACCCAGTAAATAATGCATATAATAGCACAAATTGAATTAGTTTTCAAAAATTTTAATTATTTCTGTGCTGATGCTTTTTTTGAAAGAAAAATTATTAGCTTAGTTTCAATAATACTAGTTGTTTGAATGATGTTTTATATGAACTTTGTAGCTGTGTGGAAAGAAAGAAAGAAATGAAATACATTTTTAAATTAAGAATGCAGTATTCTACCTTTAACCATAGTTTTTCAGTTACCCACGGTCAATTGTGGTCCAAAAACAGATCAGCACAGTACAAGATATTTAGTAAGAGAAACTATTTGAACATAAATTTTATTATAGGATATTGTTATATTTTATTATTAGTTATTATAAATACCTTTATGTGCCTAATTTATCAATTAAACTTTATTATAGATATGTGTTTATGGGAAAAAATCATAATATACATAGTTTGGTACTTCCCATGGTTTCAAGCATCCATTGGTGGTCTTGGAATGTATCTTCCCTGGATAAGGAAAATCTACTTTATTCTTACCAAAACTGCTAGGCTCTAGAACGATGAATACTTTTATTTTTGTCTCTTTTCTTTAAACTCTTATTTTAGGTTCACGGTACATGTGTAAGTTTGTTATATAGGTAAATTGCGTGTCACAGGGATTTGGTATACAGATTATTCCATCATCCAGGTAATAAGCATAGCACCCAACAGGTAGTCTTTTGATCCTCTTCTCTTGAGTAGAGAGTTGCTGCATTCATTATCTCATTATTTTTTATGACTGAGCAGAGTTCCACGGTGGATATGTACCATGTATTCCTTATTTACTCCATCACTGTTGGGCATTTAGGTTGATTCCATAATTGTTATGATGAATAGTGCTGCAATAAACAAACATGTGCATGTGTCTCTATGGTAGAACAATTTATATTCTTTTGAGTTTATACCCAATAATGGGATTTCTGGGTCAAATAATGGTAGTTCTGCTTTTAGTTCTTTGAGAAATTGCCACACTACTCTCATCAATGGCTAAACTAATTTACATTCCCACCAGCAGTGAGTAAGTGTTCTCTTTTCTCCAAAATCTTTCCAGCATCTGTTATTTTTTGACTTTTTAATAACAGTCATCCAAAAACATTTTTCAGTGGCCTCATTGTTTTATCACTTTGTCTTAAAGATTAGAAGTTTTCTATTAGAAGCATTGATTTGATAATCAAGCTTATTTCATATACTCTCAGTGAAGGGAAATATCTTGGTTCTTCATATTTTGTATTAATCCATGAAATCCTCTATTTCATTAAGAAATTAAAAAATAGGAAGAATGTTAATAAGTAAACAAAGTACAAATAAATTTAAATCAGGCACCTGAACATTATAATCAGATAGTGTTAGGTAATATATTTATTTAACTTTTTTATCTGTAAAATAATGACTGGATTAGTGGGGTTTTTTTAGATTTTTTTTTTTTTTTTTTTGAGATGGAATTTTGCTCTTGTTGCCCAGTTTATAGTGTAATGGCACAATCTTGGCTCACCACAACCTCCACCTCCTGGTTTCAAGCGATTCTCCTGCCTCAGCCTCCCAAGTAGCTGGGATTACAGGCATGCACTATGATGCCCAGCTAATTTTTTATTTTTGGCAGACACGAGGTTTCTCCATGTTTGTCAAGCTGGTCCCAAACTCCCAACATCAGTGTTTTTACACAGGTCTATTATCAAGAATTTGTGACATAACCAATGACCAACGCCCATTTTCATGTGTTAAATGTTACTGTTAATTTGTTCTGACTTTAAAAAGAAATATTCCAATATAAATACACTTCATCCTATTTAGAGATAAAGAAGCCTCAGAAGGCTTAGAATGTTAAAATGCTTGCCTAAGTAAGGTTTTATTGAATAATAGAATTTAACTTCCCTCCTGGAGGAAAGACATAATTCTGTGAATTTTTAGAAGAGGTAAAATGTAAAAAGCGATCATTTCAGTAGTAAATGTGGATTCATGATATAAATTCAAATACATGCTCTAATCCTAAATCGTTATAGTACTAGATACCATGCTATATGGCTATATTTTATTTATCAATTTCTTGTCCATATCCCCAACTAAATTTTGAACACCTACATAAATGAAATCATGTATATTTCAATTAATTTTTAAATATAGGGTTTTTAGCAAGAAGCTAATTCACAGTGCTCAGCATATATTTTATTTAATAACAATTAATTAAGAGACTTATAAATGCAAACTTTAACAGAATAGTTACAAATAGATGATGTGAGTTAACAGAGTATTTAGCATCTAACTTGCTTAATGGAGTAAAGTGCCTGCTTCACTGTTACATTCATTGCCAGGATGGATTCAGCATATACAGATAATGCTACATATTTCCTTGTAAAATGAAGAGTGAAAACTGCTATGTAGAGACAAGAAAGGGACATTTGCAGCAAGTCTATCTATTCTGGAGCTTGTATCTGTTGATCCTGCTGAGTTCATAGTGCTAAAAGGGCTCCTTTCCTGCTGAGTGCACAGTGCTTGGTGCACGCATGACTGGGCTTTCTGAATAAGTGTAGCAGACTGCAGTAGTGAGTCATGGAGGTGCTGAGAGGCCTTGATTTTAATTGATTCATATGGCACACAAGGGTAAATTTCTCCAGTTTGTTTACTTTATTTATTGTTTATCCAGACTCAGATTATTTTATGAATACATGTCAATAAAAACCAATACATGAAAGTTACTATTTTGAAATTACAAATAAGAACTGTTTTTGTCAATTTATTTTATATTCTATATTGTAGTTTTAGTCACATTTCTTAGAGAAAAAAGCTAAACTTTATTTTTCAGCCTTTTGAGATTTTTGAGAATTAAGAAAATTCTTATGTATTTTATTTTCAAATTTATTTATTTTTAAAATGGACACATAAAATTGTATGTATTTATTGTGTGCAACATAATGCTTTATATATATAGACACACACACACACACACACATTGGGATATGCTTAAATCTGGCTAATTTACCTATGCTTTACTTCACATAGTTATCAATTTTTTGGTAAGAATACTTAACATGCACTATCTTAGCATTTTTCAATAATATGTTGTCATTATATATTCATCATCCTGTATAATAGATCACTTGAATTTATTACTTCTCTCTAATTATTTATCCTTTGACCAACATTACCCAAACTGTTCCTCTCCACTGAATACCCCAGGGACCTTTAGAGACCGCCATTCTACCCTCCACCTCATGGGATCAACTATTTAAGATTCCACACATGAGTGAGATTATGTGGTATTAGTCTTTCTGTCCCTGGATTATTTCATTTGATAAAATATCCTTCAGGCTCATTCATGATTTCACAAATGACAGAATTTCTTTTTTATGGCTGAATAGTATTCCATTTTGTGTATATGTGTGTGTGTGTGTGTGTGTGTGTGTATGATTATATATTCTTTATTCATTCATCCATTCATGAACACACAAATTGATTCAATATCTTAGCTATTGTAAATAGTGCTGCAGTAAACATGTATGTCTTCAATGTTCTGATTTCTTTACTTTTGTATATATGCCTAGCAGTGACATTGCTAGATCATAAGGTCATTCAATTTTTGATATTTTGAAAGTCTTCATACTGTTTTCCAAAATGTGTGTACAAATTTACATTCCCATCAACCGTGTGCAAGGGTTCCCTCCTCTCCACATCTTTTTTCCAGATCTTAGAAAAAAAGCTTTAAACCTTTCCCCATTCAGTACAATGCTGGCTGTGGATTTGTTATTTGTGGCTTTTATTATATTGATATACATTCCTTCAATACTGAATTTGTGGATAGTTTCTTAACATGTAGTGATATTGAATTTCTCAAATGCTTTTTTCTGTATCTATTTAAATGATCATATAGCATTTGTTTTTGGTTCTGTTAGTATGATGTATTATGTTTATTGATTTGCTTATGTTGAAACACCTTTGCATCTCTGGGATGAATCACACTTGATCCTGCAAAAGTAGCTTTTAATATGCTGTGGAATTTAGTTTGCTAGTATTTTATTGAGAAATTACATCTATGTCAATCAGGGATATTTCAGGGATATTGTCCTGTAATTTCCTCCTTTTTGCTGAGTCCTTGCCGAGTTTTAGTGTAATGGTAATGCTAGACTAATAAAATGAATCTGGAAGTATTTCCTTCTCTTTAATATTTTCAAAGAGTTTGGTACAAATCTTTATCAGTTCTTTAAATGTTTGGTAGAATTCAACTGCAATGATGTCCAGTCCTAGGTTTTTCTTTGAAGGGAGATATTTTATTATTGGTTCAATATCTTTACCCAGATTTTCTATTTATTCATAATTTAATTTTGGTAGCTTATGTGTATCTAAAACTTTACCATTTATTTTAGATTATTTCATTTTTTTGAGTGTATAATTATTCAAAATACTCTCTTATGACCTTTTGTATTTCTGCTTCATCAATTGTCATGTCTTTCTTTTCATCTCTGATTCTGTTTGAGTTCTCTCTCTTGCTTTTTTTTAATCCAGCTAAAGTTTTGTTATTTTTATGTTTTCAAGAAAACAAGTATTCTTTTTCTTGATCTTTCTATTTATTTTATTGGCTCTATTTAATTTGTGCTCATAACTTTATTCCTTCTTGTTACTAATTTTAGGGTAACTTCATTCTTGTTTTTTTTAGTTCCTTAAGATGTAACATTTGGTTGTTTATTTATCATCGTTTTCTTTTTTGATTTAAGCATTTATTGCTATTAACTTACCTCTTAGTACTGCTTTTCCTATATTTCATAAGGTATTTTATATGGTGTTTAAGTTTTCAATTTTCTCAAAACTATTTAATATCCCTTTTGGTTTATTTATTGGCCCATTTGTATTTCAGGAACTTGTTATATAATTTCTATATATTTACAAATTTTCTGAAGTTTCTCCTGTTATTGATTTCTAGTGTTTGTTAGAAATTTTGTGATCAAAAAGATATTTCAATCTTACCAAATTTATTAAAAACTGCTTTTTGCCTAATATATGATCTATTCTAGAAAGTTCCATGTTCATTTAAGAAAATGTGTATTCTGCAACTTTTAGATGGAATGCAGTTATTTATTGTAACAATTTTTAGGGTAAGATACAATAAAACCATGCTAGAAGATTTTTGGAGGGAAGAGTTGTGAATATGAGAATAACGAAAAAAGATAAAGCCTACAATAGATTGATGGTGAAGTATAAATGCATTTTTTTGTGGTGATTGATTTTTCCCTAAATGGATTTGTATGAGTCTTGAATGCATTTATTGGTTCTTGACAGAGCTGGAGTTTTGTTACTGACTATGATAAAAAACTTTATTTTCAGTTGATTTCTAGGCCAGTTCATTTAGAACTGTTTCCAATTCAATTAGACATTTATCAGTTTTCTTTGATAATATCAACAATTTTATTTAATAGAAATTTAATTGCAGAGAAATGAATGTTATTATTTACCAAATATAATTACAAGTATATTTTCTTCTACTTGCTACACAAGAATTATTGAATAATAATATGATCTAACATAATCTATCAGAAAGAATTAGTAAGCATTTGGGGTTCACATAGTTCCTCTGTAGTGAATGACTTCAAAGCCTCAGTGGTTCCTTTTCTTAATATTCAATAATCTGTGTTCTGCTTTTGGCTCATCTTACAGCATCATCCATGTTGTGTTCTTTAAGTCAAATACAATTTCATCCCTCAGGTGTGATTTCTTTAACTTCACTTCCATGTTTTATGATGCCTATGAGTCATCCTAGCCAATTCTTTGCCACCTTACCTCTTCATATATCTTCAACTTGTGTGCTTTCATCTAACTGTATCTTCTTTTGTTTCCTTTAGTCATATCTCTTCGTTTTCCATTCTCTGAGACATTTCTTTCTTGCAGTGAAGTGCTTTTATTTCTCTAGATAAAAAGAGTCTTAATTTTAAATTTGCTCCACCTTTCTAAGTGTATAACTCATAATTAATTGGATGCCATACAGTTAACTCAGCTACAATATATATAATATTTACAATACACATCTTCACATCTACCATCAGAATGGTTCCTTTTCTGTATTTTACCTCTTCTGAAAATCCACAAAGAAATCTTAACCTTGTTTTCCTAGGAAACAAGTATACAACTTTTGACTGTTATTGTATTTGCATCTCAATATGAGATGTATATTAACTTACAATATACAAAATTGTTTTACGTATTTTTTTTTGCTGATCTTTCTGATGGAACCAACCTGTATTGTAGAGCAAGATCAAATAATTCTTCTATAAGCAACGTATCTATAAGTATTTTATTTTCCACATATTTAGATCTTTACCTTCTCAAAAGACAAAGTACATTTGTGTTTTGTTAGAATGGATAAGAAATAGAACTGAAAGGATCACAAGACTTCATTCATGAATAGTAAAGAACAATAGGAAATGTTGAGATAAGTTTAAAATAAAAACCTCTAATGTTTGCTTGAGATGAAGACCAATAAACTACAAAATAGTGAGGAGGAGAGAGAAAAAGTAGATTGCATACCTACTTCAGGAGATGCAGGTAAAAGAAAGGAGATTAAGAGATATTTAGACTTCTGCTTTTTTTTTTTTTTTTTAATTTTTATTGCATTATAGGTTTGGGGGTACATGTGCAGAACGTGCAAGATAGTTGCATAGGTACACACATGGCAGTGTGTTTTGCTGCCTTCCTTCCCTTCACCCACACTTGGCATTCATCCCCAGGCTATCCCTCCCCAGCACCCCCCCCGCTGTCCCTCCCCCATTCCCCCCAATAGACCCCAGTGTATAGTAGACCGCCTCTCTGTGTCCATGTGTTCTCATTTTTTCTCACCCACCTATGAGTGAGTATATGCGGTATTTCTTTTTCTGTTCTTGTGTCAGTTTGCTGAGAATGATGTTCTCCAGATTCATCCATGTCCCTACAAAGGACACAAACTCATCATTTTTGATTGCTGCATAATATTCCATGGTGTATATGTGCCACATTTTCCGAGTCCAGTCTATCATCGTTGGGCATTTGGGTTGGTTCCAGGTCTTTGCTATTGTAAACAGTGCTGCAATGAACATTCGTGTGCATGTGTCATTATAGTAGAATGATTTATAGTCCCTTGGATATATAACCAGTAATGGGATTGCTGGATCAAATGGAATTTCTATTTCTAGGTCCCTGAGGAATCGCCACACTGTCTTCCACAATGGTTGAACTAATTTACACTCCCACCAACAGTGTAAGAGTGTTCCTATTTCTCCACATCCTCTCCAGCACCTGCTGTCTCCAGATTTTTTAGTGATCGCCATTCTAACTGGCGTGAGATGGTATCTCAATGTGGTTTTGATTTGCATCTCTTTAATGACCAGTGATGATGAGCATTTTTTCATATGTTTGTTGTCCTCATGTATGTCTTCTTTTGTAAAGTGTCTGTTCATATCCTTTGCCCGTTTTTGAATGGGCTTGTTTGTTTTTTTCCTGTAAATCTGTTTGAGTTCTTTGTAAATTCTGGATATCAACCCTTTGTCAGATGTGTAAACTGCAAAGATTTTTTCCCATTCTGATGGCTGCCGATTCACTCTAGTGACTGTTTCTTTTGCTGTGCAGAAGCTGTGGAGTTTGATTAGGTCCCATTTGTCTATTTTGGCTTTTGTTGCCAATGCTTTTGGTGTTTTATTCATGAAGTCCTTGCCTACTCCTTTGTCCTGAATGGTTTTGCCTAGATATTCTTCTAGGGTTTTTATGGTGTCAGGTCTTACGTTTAAGTCTTTAATCCATCTGGAGTTAATTTTAGTGTAAGGTGTCAGGAAGGGGTCCAGTTTCTGCTTTCTGCACATGGCTAGCCAGTTTTCCCAACACCATTTATTAAATAGGGAATCCTTTCCCCATTGCTTGTTTTTGTCGGGTTTATCAAAGATAATATGGTCGTAGATATGTTGTGTTGCCTCCGATGCTTCTGTTCTGTTCCATTGGTCTATATCTCTGTTTTGGTACCAGTACCATGCTGTTTTGATTACTGTAGCCTTGTAGTATAGTTTGAAGTCTGGTAGCGTGATGCCTCCCGCTGTGTTCTTTTTGCTTAGAATTGACTTGGCTATGCGGGCTCTCTTTTGGTTCCATATGAAGTTCATGGTGGTTTTTTCCAGTTCTGTGAAGAAATTCAATGGTAGTTTGATGGGGATAGCATTGATTGTGTAAATTACTTCTGCTTTTTAGTATTACATAGAAATTGAAAAGAGACAGCTATTCTTTAATTTGGGGGGACTGATGTAAAAAGCCAAAAATATCAGAAGAATACTTTTCACATGAGAATTTGTGCTTGAAACTCTGAAGAAATTTGTTTGTTTGTTTCCCCTGAATCCATAATTCTGAGGAAAGTTGTTTAGAAGCATAAGAATTTTTTTTTTTTTTTTTTTTTAGACAGAGTTTCGCTCTTGTTACCCAGGCTGGTGTGCAATGGCGTGATCTCGGCTCACTGCAACCTCCACCTCCTGGGTTCAGGCAATTCTCCTGCCTCAGCCTCCTGAGTAGCTGGGATTACAGGCACGTGCTACCATGCCCAGCTAACTTTTTTGTATTTTTAGTAGAGACGGGGTTTCGCCATGTTGACCAGGATGATCTCAATCTTTTGACCTCGTGATCCACCCGCCTCGGCCTCCCAAAGTTCTGGGATTACAGACTTGAGCCACTGCGCCCGGTCAAGAAAATAAAATGTTTATGTGAGAACTTAATTTTTAACATTTAACAGGATTGTGTTATTGATTCAAAGGCATCCACTAATGTCAAGACAGTAGCAAGATCAGGGCACACCGATGCACAGCCAAAGGTTAAGCTAAACATTTCTGAGACCAGGGCGGGACCAAACATGAAAGTAATGGTCATGAACTAATCAGTGAGTCTCTCTTTTATTTTTTGCCAAATTATAAGTGTGTGTTTGTGACCCCCATCTACGTTGAAAATGGAGTCATTTTGCAAATAAAATATATTTTAATGTGTTTATAGACACAGTATTCATTGTACGAATGAGTGATATTTCAAAGAATAACATTTTGTTAAAGAAATTTTGGCCTGCCTATGTTAATAATAGGAAATTTGAAGGCTAAGTTTTGTTTTTTTAGTACTACTTGATGATATTTACTGGCATTTTCCAATGCACTAATATTAACTATTGGTTGCAAACCATTGCAGGTACAATTAAAGTTAATATCCCTTATGTTTTTAGTTATTTTTAGATATCCATAATAATGAAAAAAAGTATAAGAATACCGGAAATATTTTATTTATTTATTTAGTTTTTGAGACAGAGTGTCACTGTCACCCAGGCTGGAGTGTAATGGCACAATTTCTGCTCACTACAGCCTCCACCTCCCTAGTTCAAGCAATTCTCCTTCTTCAGCCTCCAGAGTAGCTGGGACTACAGGCACGAGCCACTATGCTCCGCTATTTTCTGTATTTTTAGTAGAGATGGGGTTTCACCATGTTGGCCAGAATGTTCTTGATTTCTCAACCTTGTGATTGTGTCTGCCTTAGCCTTCCGAAGAGCTGCGATTACAGGCGTGAGCCACCATGCCTGGTCCAGAAATACTTTGATAGTAACTCTGGCTCTGGGATTCTACAGAATTCCCAGAAATTTTTATTTCTAATTTTTGAATCTCAAAGACTATTAATACTGTTAGTAGTTATAAAACAATTTTTGGTATATTATAATGTATATATTTCTAGATTATTGAGATTTACTCTGTTATTTCACATTGGTTTCTGTAGAGGACTCTAACACAATCTGAAATCAAGTTTAGAGAGTTAGTACATAAAATGTAACAATATACTTCTACACGTTCTTCTTTCATTGTGCTTTGAAATTTTTCTCCACTACATCTGCCGAAGATTTCATCTTTTTTCTCTAGTTTCTCCCTCCTCTATTCAGCACTACTTGCCTTCTTTAGGCTATCCTCCAAAATTTGCTTATTTTTCTTTACTCTTCTCCTTTCATTTTTTTTTTTTTTTTTAATGGTTATTTTAGTCTCCTGGTGTTAAAAATATGCATATAATTCCTACTTTTTTTTTTAAGAGATGTCTGCCTCACTTCTGCTTTTTAAATCCCATGTAAAATACCTCTTATAGTCCACAAAAATTTGAAACAATGCAAAGATGAAAACTGGTAAATGGAAATCTTTTGTATGGTGTTAACACCATACAAACAATCTCACAATCAAATATTATTAACTTGTTATTGTTATATACAATGTTTATCAAAGAATTTATGGTGTAAATATATTTCCAAAATCATGCTGGTAATTAACAAAATGCCTTTATTACTCTTACAGCTGAGAACACAGTAATCCTCTTTCCAGATAGGATGAAAAGCAATTGTTCCCATTTTGGGTGAATTTATTTGTTTGTTTTTTTTGGCGACATAGATGAATTTTCTCTTTTGATATTATGTATCTTAATACTTACATACATGATTATCTACTCTTTTTTGTTGTTGTACTGTAGGTTCTGGGGTACACGTGTAGATGATGCAGGATTGTTGCATAGGTACATACATGGCAAAGTGGTTTACCACCATCATCCCCCCATCACCTATATCTGGTATTTCTCCCCACAATATCCTTCCCCACCCTACCCACTCTCTGCTGTCCCTCTCCTAGCCCCCCAGCTGACCTCAGTGTGTGATGCTCCCCTCCCTGTGTCCATGTGTTCTTGTTGTACAATATCCACCTATGAGTGAGAACATGCAGTGATTGGTTTTCTGTTCCTGTGTCAGTTTTCTGAGAATGATAGTTTCCAGATTCATCCATGTCCCTTTGAAGGACATGAACTGATCGTTTTTTATGGCTGTGTGTATTCCATGGTGTATATGTGCCACATTTTCTTCATCCAGTCTATTGTCGATGGACATTTGGGTTGGTTTCAAGTCTTTGCTATTGAAAACAGTGCCACAATTAACATATATGTGCTTGTGTCTTTATAATAGAACAATTTCTAATTCTTTGGGTATATACCCATTAATGGGATTGCTGGGTCAAAGATAATTTCTATTTCTAGGTCCCTGAGGAATCGCCACACTGTCTTCCACAATGGTTGAACTAATTTACACTCCCACCAACAATATAAGAGTGTTCCTATTTCTCCACATCCTCTCCAGCATCTGTCATCCACAGATTTTTAATAATCACCATTCTAACTGGCATGAGATGTTATCACAATGTGATTTTGATTTGCATTTTTCTAATGACTAGTGATGATGAGCATTTTTTCATATGTTTGTTGGCCTCATATATGTCTTCTTTTGAAAAGTGTCTGTTCATGTCCTTTGCCCACTTTCAAATGGGTTTGTTTGTTTTTCTTCTTGTAAATATGCTTTAGTTCTGTGTAGATTCTGGATATTAGCCCTTTGTTAGATGTGTAGATTGGAATTTTTTTCCCCCATTCTATTGGTTGCTGTTTCACTCTAATGATTGATGCTTTAGTTCTGTGTAGATTCTGGATATTAGCCCTTTGTCAGATGGGTAGATTGGAATTTTTTTTCCCATTCTATTGCTTGCTGTTTCACTCTAATGATTATTTCTTTCATTGTACAGAAGCTCTGGAGTTTAGTTAGATCCCATTTTTCTATTTTGGCTTTTGTTGCCAATGTTTTGGTGTTTTAGCCATGAAGTTCTTGCCTATGCCTATGTCCTGAATGGTTTTGCCTGTTTTCTTCAAAGGTTTTTTATGATGTTAGGTCTTATGTTTAGATCTTCAATCCATCTGTATTTATTTTAGTGTAAGGTATAAGAAAGGGGTTCAGTTTCTGCTTTCTGCACACTGCTAGCCAGTTTTCCCAACACCATTTATTGAATAGGGAATCCTTTCCCCATTGCTTGTTTTTGTCAGGTTTGTCAAAGATCAGGTGATTGTAGATGTGTGGTGTTGTTTCTAAGGCCTCTGTTCTGTTCCATTGATCTATATCTCTGTTTTGGTACCAGAACCATGGTACTTTGATTACTGTGGCCTTGTAGTATAGTTTGAAGTCAGGCAGGGTGAAGCCTCCAGATTTGTTCTTTTTGCTTAGGATTGTTTTGGCTATGAGGGCTCTCTTTTGGTTCCATATGAAGTTTGAAGGAGTTTTTTCCAGTTCTGTGAAGAAGGTCATTGGTAGCTTGATGGGGATAGTGCTGAATCTATAAATAACTTTTGGCAGTATGGCCATTTTCACGATATTGATTCTTCCCAACCATGAGCATGGAATGTTTTTCCATCTGTTTGTGTCCTCTCTGATTTCCTTGAGCAGTGGTTCGTAGTTCTCCTTGAAGAGGTCCTTTACATCCTTTGTTAGTTGTATTTGCAGATATTTTATTTTCTTTGTAGCAATTGTGAATGAGAGTTTATTTAAAAATTATGTGATAGAGAAAAGAAAAGATGAGAAAAAAATAACTAGTATATACATATATTCAATTCAAAAGAAGTTTGAAATATTATTTCATGGCCAGGTGCGGTGGCTCACATCTGTAATCCCAGCACTTTGGGAGGTGACAAGGATGGATCATGAGGTCAGGAGTTCAAGAACAGGCTGACCAAAATGCTGAAACCCTGACACTACTAAAAATATAAAAATTAGCTGGGCATGGTGGCAGGCACCTGTTATTCCAGCTATTGGTAAGGATGAGGCAGGGAATTGCTTGGAGCTAGAAAGTGGACTTTGCAGTGAGCAGAGATGGTACCACTGCACTCCAAGGTGGGCAGCAGAGCAAGACTCTGTGTCAAAAAAAAAAAAAAAAAAAGAAAAAAAAGAAACATTATTCCTACTACAGTTCTCATTTGTGAATTGGGCCACATAGTTGTAGCTAATTGTAAGTCTTTGTTTCATAAACTCAAATCGAGAAACTCAACATGATCCAGTTTATGTTCTTTTTATACCTATCCCCTAATATTAGTTTCTATCTTCACAAATAGTCTATATGTTTTGTTAGTATTAACAAAATCATTCAATTATATTTCTGTGCACCATGCCTGCTTGAGTGTCATAATTTGTCCCTAACTTTCAAAGCTCTCTGTGACTTTAGTCTGGTGAAACCTAAAGAAGCAACAAGAGATGCAGGAGCACACTAGAACAAATAATAGCCCCCCAAAAATGTCCAGGCTCTAATGGCTGGAACATGTGAACATGTTACTTTACTTGGCAAAAGTGACTTTGCAGATGTGACTAAATTAAGAATCTTCAGAAGGGAAGGTTTTCTTTGATTTCCTGGGTGGGCTTACTATAATCACAAAGATTTTCATAAAAGGAAGGTAGAAAGGGCAGTGTGAGAGAAGGAGGTGTCGTTGTAGAAACAATCAACGAGAGATTGGAAAACCTCACACTTCTTGCTTCAAAAATGGAGGATAGGGCTGGGCATAATAGCTCATTCCTGTAATCCCAACAATTTGGGAGGCAAAGGTGGGTGGATAACTTGAGGTCAGGAGTTTGAGACCAGCCTGGCCAACATTGTGAAAACCTGTCTCCAGTAAAAATACAAAAATTAGCCAAGCATGGTGGCACATGCCTGTAATTTCAGCTTCTCAGAAGGCTGAAGCAGGAGAATTGCATGAACCCAGTAGGTGGAGAGGTTGCAGTGAGCTGAGAGAGCGCTCAGAAGTGTGAGGCACTCCAGCCTGGGAGATAAAGCAAGAAAAATTTCATCTGGAAAATGTGGCACATATACACCATGGAATATTATGCAGCAATCAAAAATGATGAGTTTGTGTCCTTTGTAAGGACATGGATGAATCTGGAGAACATCATTCTCAGCAAACTGACACAAGAACAGAAAAAGAAATACCGCATATACTCACTCATAGGTGGGTGAGAAAAATGAGAACACGTGGACACAGAGAGGCGGTCTACTATACACTGGGGTCTATTGGGGGGAATGGGGGAGGGAGAGCAGGGGGAGCTGGGGAGGGATAGCCTGGGGATGAATGCCAAGTGTGGGTGAAGGGGAGGAAGGCAGCAAAACACACTGCCATGTGTGTATCTATGCAACTATCTTGCACCTTCTGCACATGTACCCCAAAACCTATAATGCAATAAAAATTAAAAAAAAAAAAGAAAAGAAAAGAAACCTTAAAAAAAATAAATAAAATAAAAAAAAAGGATAGGGTAATGAGACAAGGAATGTGAGTAGCCTCTAGGAGCTGGAAAATGCAAGGAAATAAATTCTTTCCTAGAGCTCCCAGAAGATATAGAGAGCTGCTGAGAAACATAGATTTTAGTCAAATAGGACCCGTTTTGAACTCTGACTTCTAAAACTATAAGATGATAAATTTGTATTGTTTTAAGTCACTAAGTTTGTTGTAATTTGTTACTGAAGCCATAGGAAACTAACGAGGGTATAAATCCTGAAGAGGATCATCAGTGTTTTACAAAGCAATTATTTTACAGAAAGTTATTTTTTTGCAGGCAAGGAAAGATTAATCTCATAGAAGGTAAGCATCAAAGAGATGCCTTAACTAGTGAAATAAAATCATAATAATTTATAAGCTTAAGTTCCTTAGTTTCACTGGAATTTACCTACAGACCCATCCCATTTTTCAAGGCTTTACTCCTACAAAATTAATGTTTGATTTTGATGGAAGAGACCTTGAGTATTTTGAAATTCTTTTTGTGCTATAGCTCAGACCCAAACAGGATTAGATTCTGGATTTTGTTTTCAGGAAACTTTAATATGGAAGAGCTAAGAGTTTCTCTTTAGGTATTCATAGAAGCAAAATCTTGGGCTTTGTAGTTAAAGCCACGAGCTCATTATTTTATAACCCAAGTCTTTTAGTGCATTTTAAAGCAATTATCTAACCCCATTGTATCTTGTATTTCCATCATTGTTTTCTTTCTAATTTAGAAACAAGGTCTCACTTTGTCACCCAAGCTGGAGTGCAGTGGCATGATCACAGCTCACTGCAACCTCAAATTCCTGAGCTCAAAGAATCCTTCTGCCTAAGCCTGTCAAAGTGCAGGACTACAGGTGACAGCCATTGTACCCAGCTCCATATCCCTTTATATAACTTATCACCTGATAACTTGTTTTTTATGCACAAGTAATTACCAGTGTCAAAAAAGTGGTATTTTAAGCCATTGTTTTGACACTTTCTATGTTTTTCCATTCTGTGAACTACTAGCACTCCCTTTACCCTCAGAAATACTGTCATAATGTCTTAAAATTGAATGATACAAGATAAATAGTTTCAGATAAATCATAGCCAAATCAAGTAATTCATTCTTAAAGTTCTGGTCCTCTAGACACATTTCTGCTTCTAAATTCTGTGTCAGTGAATTAATTAGAGAAGAAGAACTCATTAGGGAGTACATATAAAATTATTTACTATAGACATTATGGGGGAATAATTACAAAGTCTAAGTAGGACTGTTGCTTCTCTTTCTGGATCTATATCCTGAAGTCAGAAGGGCAGTGATATGGTTAGGCTTTGTGTCCCCACCCAAATTTCCTCTTGAATTGTAATCCCCATGTGTTTAGGGAGAGATCTGGTGAGAAGTGATTGGATTATGGGGGTGGTTTCCTTCATGCTGTTCTTGTGATGTTGAGTGAGTTCTCACAAGATGTGATGATTTTACAAGGCAGTTTTTCCTACATTTTCTTGCCTATCTCTCCTGCTGTCTTGTGAATAAGGTGCCTGCTTCCCCTTCTGCCACGATTGTAAGTTTCCTAAAGACTCCCTAGCCAAGCTAAACTGAGAGATAATTAAACCTCTTTTCTTTATAAATTACCTAGTCTATGGTTGATATGGTTTTCTCTGTGTTCTCATCCAAATCTTATCTTGTAGCTACCATGATTCCAACGTGCTGTGGGAGTGACCCTGTGGGAGATAATTGAATCATGGGGGTGGTTTCCCCCATACTGTTCTCATGGTAGTGAATGAGTCTCACAAAATCTGATGGTTTAAAAATAAGGGAGTTTCCCTGCACAAGCTCTTTTCCCTGCTGCCATCCATGTAAGACATGACTTTCTCCTCCTTGCTTTCTTCCAAGATTGTGAGGCCTCCCCAACCATATGCAACTGCAAATCCATTACACCTCTTTGTTTTGTAAAGAGTCCCAATCTCAAGTATGCCTTTATGAGCTACATGAAAATAAATTAACACAGTAAATTGGTACCAGTAGAGTGGGGCACTGCTGAAAAGATATGCAAAACTGTGGAAGCAACTTTGGAACTAGTCAACAGGCAGAGGTTGGAACAGTTTGGAGGGCTCAGAAAAGGCAGAAAAATGAGGAAAAGTTTAGATTTTCCTAGATAATTGTTGAATGGCTTTGACTAAAATGCTGATAATAATATGAACAATGAAATCCAGGCTGAGGTAGTCTCAGATGGAGATGTGGAAATTTTTGGGAACTGGAGTAAAGGTGACTCTCATTATGTTTGAGCAAAGGGATTGGTAGCATTTTGCCTTTGCCCTGGAGATTTGTGGAATTTTGAACTTGAGAGAGATAATTTAGGATATCTGGCAGAATAAATTTCTAAGCAGCAAAGCACTCAAGTGGTAACATGGGTGCTGTTTAAGACATTAAGTTTTAAAAGGGAAAGAGAGTAGAAACAGAGCATCAAAGTTTAGAAAATTTTCAGCCTGACAATGTGATCGAAAAGAAATCCCCATTTTCTGAGGAGAAATTTCAGCTAACTGCAGAAATTTGCATGAGTAATGAAGAGCCAAATGTTAGTCACCAAGAACAATGGGGAAAATATCTCCAGGGCATGTCAGAGATCTTCACAGTGGTGCCTCCCATCAGAGGCCCAGAGGTTTAGGAGGAAAAAATGGTTTCATAGGTCAGGCCCAGGGTCTCTGTGCTGTGTGCAGAGTACAGACTTGTTGCCCAGCATTTCAGTGGATTCAGCTTTGTCTAAAAGGGGCCAAGGTAGAGCTTAGGCTGTTGCTTCAGAGAGTGGAAGCCCAAAGACTTCTAGCTTCTGCATGATGTTGAGTTTGTGGGTGCACAGAAGTCAAGAACTAAGGTTTGAGAACCTCCATCTATATTTCAGAGGATGTATGCAAATACCTGAATGCCAAGGCAGAGTTTGCTCCAGGGGCAGGACCCTCGTGGAGAATCTCTGCTAGGGCAGTATGGAAGGGAAATGTGGCATCAGATACCCCAAAGTGAGTCCCTAGTGGTGCACTTCTTAGTGGAACTCTGAGAAGAGGGCCAACCTCCTCCAGACCCTAAAATGTTAGATCAACCCACAGCTTTCACTGTGCACCAGAAAAAGTTGCAGACACTCATCACCAGCCTTTGAAAGCAGCCAGGAGAGGAAACTGTACCCTGCAAAGCCACAGGAGTGGAGCTGCTCAAGACCATGGGAACCCACCTCTTACATCAGTGTGATTTGAATGTGAGACATGGAATCCAAGGAGATCATTTTGGAGCTTTATGATTTGAGTGCCCTACTGGATTTCTGACTTGCATGGGTCCTGTGGCCCCTTTGTTTTGGTCAATTTTTCCCATTTGGAATGACTGTATTTACCCAATGCCTGTACCCTTGTTGTATCTAGGAAGTATGTAACTTGCTTTGATTTTATGGGCTCACAGGTGGAAGGGACTTGCCTTGTCTCAGAGGAGACTGAACTGAGAACTTTCGAGGTAATGCTTTAATGAGTTAAGACTTTGGAGTATTGTTGGAAAGTCATGACCAGTGTTGAAATATGAGGACATGAGATTTGGGAGAAGCCTGGGGTTTAATAATATGGTTTGGCTCTCTTTCTCCAACCAAATCTCATCTTGTAGCTCACAAAATTCCCATGTGTTGTGGAAGAGACTCAGTGGGAGATAATTGAATCATGGGGGTGGATTTCCTCATACTATTCTCATGGTAGTGAGTAAGTCTCATGTGGTCTGATGGTTTTAAAAATGGGAGTTTCCCTGCACAAGCTTTCTTGCCCTGTTGCTATCCATGTAAGATGTGACTTGCTGCTCCTTGCCTTCTGTCATGATTGTGAGGCCTCCCCAGCTATGTAGAATGGTAAGTCCATGAAACCTCTTTCTTTGTATGTTGGCCAGTCTTGGGTAAGTCTTTATCAGCAGCATGACAATGGACTAATCAAAGAGTATTGCTTTATAGATGTGTGAAAACAAACGAATACAGGCAATCAGGAAGAAAACCTGAACATGAAGTAGGAGAAGCATGGAAAAACCTGAATCAAAACCCACAAGGAAATCCTGAAACCCTCCTCAGTCTCTCACCGTTCAGATGCTTTTCAGCTCAGTGATCAAGGTATTTGTTCTAAATGACAGGCTAATGCCTTTCATCATGAAGCAAAACACATGTTTGGACCAGGATTTGAAAATTCTTAAGGAAGAAACCCTTCAGGAGCTAAAGCTAGGGTCCTGGTTGCTGCTTCAATCCAGCAACAGATAATGGGATAATTAGCTGGTAAGCTGACTCCAATGCCCTGCCCTGACTTTATTAGTATAAAAGTCTGGATCTGCTGTTTCACTTTCACCTTCAGTATCTTGAACAAAATCACTGTGGTCTACAATCATTTGAGTTGCAAAATACAAATACACAGTAATATCTAAAATATTTCAAGCCAGCATGACCATGGCCTCTACTGTTTACAAGTCACAGTAGATAGATGCCACAGAGTTGAAATATTATTTTCAAGACAACATATTCTTCCGAGAAGTAAGCCTTTAATTGTAGGAAATTTGAAGGCCTGGGGTAAACTCTGGGTGTTGGAGAAGAGCATTTGTAAAAGGATTGGGCAATGGCTACTAAGAAAGTCATCTATAAGTTTTCAAATTTTAATAACAGTTTGACTATATTATTGGCACTCTGTCAACTGTGACAATTTAGCAAACATGATAGGAATGAAGGATGAATGAACATTTTAATGATCCTGTTGTTCAGCAGAATAAGTGAGGTTGCTCTCCATTGCATTTTTGAAATAATTGATAATCCTTATTCCTTTTAAACTCCAAGTTTAATGTACAATTTTAAGTAATACTTTTCACAGATTTAAAATTAATTTACATTTTATTGTAGTCAATATGCATTTAAAGGCTCAAGATCACAAATTCAATGGTAATTTGAATATTTTAATGTATTAATTAGTTTACTTAATTGGTATTTCAAGTGGATATATAGACTGCAACTATCAGAGAGATGATGTGATGAATTTTAAAATATATAATTCCTTAATGCATTTTAAACTAATTTTTGTTTGTCTAGTTATATTGTAAAATGTTAAAATATTCAGTATTTTTTGCTATATGTTAGAAATTTTACTCATATTTACAAATTTAATTTTATATTTTTAGGGTTAAATATTGTAATTTAACAATTTTACATAAGAATAATTTATACATTTTATAATCTCACAATAATATTTACAGAAGAAAAAACTCAATATATTTTGTTATTCAAATAAGTGTGCCAAATCATTCTTGTAATTTGCTATTTTTAATAGTAGCCTAAATATTGTTATTTTTTTTTAAATTTGAGTTTGATATTTACACTGCATAACACTGAGAGATACAAAACTTTCTCAGGAGGTAAGTAAAGACTATTTGACCCTTAAATCTCATTTTCTTTCTAAAACTCTAGGGAACCCAGCTCATTATTTCTTCAATTCTAATACTAATAGTATTTTTCTGAGTGTGTAACATATTTGTTAAGACATAAATGCATTTCCATTTTATAATATATTTTGACTTTAACCATTCTGCTTTTAATATATGCAGTAGTACTAAGTGACAAAAATAAAATTGCAATCCATTAGGTAATTTATAGTGATGTTCTTTCAATCTTTCTGGTAGGTTATGTTTTAAATAATTCATTGATTGCTAAGATAAAGTTGATTTTATCATAAAAGGTATGTTCAGACTGTTAAAAAGTATGTGTATTGGGATAAAAATATTCATGGGAACTTATCTGGGAAGTCCATGAACTATGCCACTTAAAGTGAGAAGGGCGGTGGTTGTTGATGTGTTTGATGATTGCCATAACATATTTCAGCCTTTCCACATTCAATGATATGTTATTATTGATGTATCAGAGAAGTAATAATTACTTATATATGCCAGAAAATTTTTATAATTTTTGTGTACTTCCATATTTACTCATTTTTAATGTAGGCCCTTTGTACTCTTATTAAAGTAATTTATGAATTCATTTATTCACCACTGGCTGGTTGGTGGTGACTAATCTCTCAGGCAAGATACCTCCTATATAGGGTTGTTCCTCCTAGAGAGGAGAGCCATCTTGCAATTATAAATCATCACCATACCCTTTTTTACAACAGCTGGAGGATAGATGAACCAGCCTCGTAAAGAGATCAGGACGTGGTCACTACAGCATTTACTATATCAACCCTTGACCTTGCTCAGATTTATTTACTATTTATGTTAGGTTTATTCTATTCAGACAGAGATTCAGCTGCCTGAGTTATTTCCAGTCACAATCAGCAGAAAAAAATTATGAGATGTAAATTGGTGAGATTAACTAATCTTGACAGTGGTTGAACTTGATTTCGAAATGATATTCATCATGCCCTTTTTCTGTCATTTATTCAAGACTCCCTACCCCTACACTAACCTAGTATTTATTTAATTGAAGATGTTTGCCTGGAGGGATAACACAGACTCTTATACTAATGGTTTCTATGTCTATTTCCCCTTTAAAATTGGACATATGTATCAAAAGATGCACACGTGAATGACTTCAATGCCAAATATATTTATGCTTCTACCTATTAAATAACTATCACACATTCTTATGATGATCAGGTTCCATTACTATTGTAAATATGGAAATTTGTGTCTGTACCTTCTGCTAGAAGGATGTGAGAAATCAGCCAGACAACATTGCAGCCATAGGTTTAAATTTACTGGTACTCTTGCAGTATTCACGGGAGAAATGGGTCCATTTGAGACATGGGCTCTTTGCATGGAACAGTCTATATTTGCTGGAATGGAAAAACGGAAAATTTCCAAATGTATCATTGACAGTAATGGAGAATAGGACCATCTTACTTCTGTTTATTGGTTCCAAGAATCATGTATGTAACCTCTCAGTGTCAGAACACATGCAATGGAACTTGTGTACTAATGTTCATCTGCCTAATAGATGGTAGATACCATCTTATAATCCCACCACTTTTGGAGGCTGAGGCAGGTGGATAACAGGGTCAGGAGTTCAAGACCAGCCTGGCCAACATGATAAAACCCCGCCTCCACTAAAAATACAAAAATTAGCCAGACGTGGTGGTGTGTGCTTGTAGTCCCAGCTACTGGGAAGGCAGAGGCAGGAAAATTGCTTTAACAATCTCAGCTCACTGCAATCTCTGATTCAGAGATTACAGTGAACGGAAACTGTGCCACTGTCCCCCAGCCTGGGTGATAGAACAAGACTCTGTCTGAAAAAATAAATAAATAAAAAAGAAAATTTAAAAAAAAGAAGCAGTTATGTTTATGGGATTCAATATCAGTAGATGAGATAACTCTGTGATTTTCTCAGTCAGGAATGCTTAATGACGCCCTGTGGGCCAAGAAGGCAAACCAATATCTGCACTATGAACCGATTCCAGTAGGAGGAATCATTGCCCAATGTAATCAACTTGCAACCAAGTTGCTAATTTAATTCTCAAGGAATGATCCTACTCTTGCGTCTTTAGAAGTCTTTGAAGGTGGCATTAATATGCTATTGTATCTGAGACACAGTTTTGGTTTTGATTTTCTACCATAATGGTGACAATATAGTCTTAATTCTTTCATTTGGATTTTTCTACCACAATACATCCTATTCTAAAGGGCAAATAAATCAATGTGAGGATGTTGCCAATTGTTAAGATTGTTCGTTCCATTTATATATTCCCAAATTTGAGGAATGACCAATTGAGCTAAAGAGTGCCATTTAGATTAAAGACTTTATCACTTCCCTGGACAAACCAAATGCATTGACTGATTAATGCTAAGATATTATAGGTGTCATGGACCTAGTAGTGCCCTATCTCACCCCAAAGCCTATTTGCTGAAGACCTAACTCCTAGTGTGACTGTATTTGGAGATAGGGCTTTTAAGAGGTTATAAGAGAAGACACAAACATATGGAGAAACATTCCATGCTCATGGTTAGGGAGAATTAATATCATGAAAATGGCCACACTGCCCAAAGTAATTTTTAGATTCAATGCTATCCCCATCAAGCTACCATTGACTTCTTCACAGAACTAGAAAAACAACACCTAAACTTCATATGGAACCAAAAAAGAGCCCATATAGCCAAGATAATACTAAGCAAAAAAGAATAAAGGAAGCATCATTCTTGGTACTGGTACCAAAACAGAGATACAGACAAATGGAACAGAACAGAGGCCTTGGAAGTAATGCCACACACCTTCAACCATCTGATCTTTGACAAATCTGACAAAAACAAGCAATGGGAAAAGGATTCCCTATTTAATAAATGGTGTTGGAAAAACTGGCTAGCCATGTGCAGGAAGATGAAACTGAATGCCTTCCTTACACCTTACACAAAAATTAACTCCAGATGGATTAAAGACTTAAACATAAGACCTAACACCATAAAAACCCTAGAAGAAAACCTGGGCAATACTATTCAGGATATAGGCATGGGCTAAGACTTCATGACTGAGATACCAAAAGCAACTTCAATGAAAGCCAAAATAGACAAATGGGATCTAATTAAACTCAAGAGCTTCTCTGCACAGCAAAAGAAACAATCATTAGTGTGAACCAGCAACCAACAGAATGGGAAAAAGGTTTTGCAATCTACCCATCTGAAAAAGGGCTAATATCCAGAATCTATAAAGAACTAAAACAAATTTACAAGAAAAAAAATAAAAAAAAAATGGGCAAAAGATATGAACAGACTCTTTTCAAAAGAAGACATCTATGTGGCCAAAAAACATGAAAAAAATTATCATCGTAATTAGGGAAATGCAAATCAAAACCACATTGAGATACCACCTTGTTCCACTTAGAATGGCAATCATCAAAAATCTGGAGACAGCAGCTGCTGGATAGGATGTGGAGAAATAGGAACACTTTTACACTTTTGGTGGGAGTATAAATTAGTTCAATCATTGTGAAAGACAGTGTGGCATTAAAAAATGGACAAAGGACATGAACAGACACTTCTCAAAACAACATATAAAAACAAATAAATATAAGAAAAATGCTCATTATCACTAATCATCAGAGAAATACAAATCAAAACTACAATGAGATCTCACAACAGTCAGAATTGCTATTATTAAAAAGTCAAAAAGCACTAGATGCAAGCAAGGCTACAGAGAAAAGGGAACACTTATACACTGTGGTTGGGAATGTAAATTAGCTCAGCCAATGTGGAGAAGAGTTTTGAGATTTCTCCCCAATCTCCTCACCTCATGCTATCTCTCCCCTAGTCTCCCACCCCCTAACAGGCCCCAGTGTGTGATGTTCCTCTCCCTGTATCCATGAGTTCTCATTGTTCAACACCAACATAGAAGTGAGAACATGTGGTGTTTGGTTTTCTGTTCTTGTGTCATTTTGCTGAGAATGATGGTTTCCAGCTTCATTCAAAGGAGAAAATTGAAACAGATATGTAATATAAATTCAATAGTACATGAAGCAACTGTGAAAGTCATGAGTTTGAAAAATATCTAATGCAATAGTGAAATAATTTTATTACAATTTGTAGAAAAAATAGTTATGAATAAGATCTACACTGTCTAAAAATAGCTTGTATAATCAATTAAAAATGTGTATATTTATGCATATATATATATGAATGCATTCATTAGAAATGATTATCATTGGATACAGGTGAACCACATGTATCCTATGTGGTTCTTCTTCCTGTGTTTTGCCAAATAATGGCAGTATAAAAAGAAATAAAATACTCCAAATAGATTATTTTAAATAAAAATAATTAGTAAAACACCATTAAAGCTACTTTTGTATACATCATCCTCATATCCTTCACAGATCTTATAACAACCATTGTCTCTCATAAAATGTAAGTCCAATGTCTATCTCTGTGATTGAAGTTCTATATCCATACATATTATCATTTTATATGTGTGTTCATTTTCCCCTACTCTCTTGGTTGTGAACTTGTTGAGGTGCCTTCTATAGCAAAGAAAAAAATTCTTTTCCTTTTCTATTTTTTTTAATTCAAACTCATCCACAATTATTATTCAACCATAATAGCTCCTGTTGTGTTTATCTGCATTTATCTGACATCTTTCCTCCAGAATATTTTATTTCTTATGTCGTATCAGCATCTCCTATTTTTGCAACATCTGTTTCTTTACTACCTCTATTTCTAAAACTTATTAGGATATTTTTACTTCTCTCACATAATTAGATACTCAGGATTTGTTTATTTTTAATAGAAAAACAAGTAAAAATTAAATTATTCCACATCTTATGCAGCAATCATATGTGCCTATACTCATCTTATATAGCCAACTTACTCAAACAGTCATTCATCTTACTGTAGCTATATTTTTACCACTCAGTCTTCCCCCAACTCTAATTAAGACTCCACTTAGCTTCCTACTACAAAAAAAAAGTTTGCTAAAAACACCAGTGACTTATGAGACACTGACTTCTATAGCAGTTCATTCTGCTGATCACATTCTTCTTAAAACCATCATTCTTGGCTTTTTAGTTTACATCATTACATTATTTTTACATCATTATTGTTCTCTTCTTGATCTTTTTTTCTTTTTTGTTTTGGTATTGTTTTCTGGTTACTTGAAATTCTGTCTATAGAATACAACTCTTCTTACCTCAATATTTTTTCCATAAGAAACACCATTTATGCCAGTAGAATTAATTGTCACTTTTATGAGATATCTTAAAATTTGTACTTCTAGCCTAACAGTGTCATCTGAGCTTCAAACTCATATGTCTATCCCTCTGTATGAGATTTTTACTCAGAAGTTTCAATTCATCTAAAAAATAGCAAGTTCAAAATAAAACTTGTACTTCCCTTCCCCATTTATCTTCTAGTAGCGTTTTCTATATTATTACATGACATGATCATAATTATTTAAGCTTGAGAACCTAGAATCTAAATTCAACATTTCCCTGTTTCTATTCACTTTTATTCAAGCTAGCAACATTTATTGACCATTTTCTAAGTTAAATATCCCTTGAATCTCTCAACTTTTTCTCTACTATCTAGCTGTTTTCAGTTACTGTCACTCTGAAATTTTTCATCCAAAATTTCATCAGATAGGCTGAATTATCTCAATGTATACAAAGATGACTCTAAGTATCTATCAAGTAGAGTCCTCTTATCAAAATTCAGATTTGTGTATATTCATTTATATTTAATGCATGTTAATTATTTTCTTTTATCAAAAAGCAGACTAGACATAATGACCTATGTACCTGCCTCACTCATTTTTCCTACTGATCTTCGTATTCCAGACCTATTGCATTTACTTTGTTGTCTTGTATGCTGCATGTTCCTTTTAGCACAGGGCCTTTACCCATGATCTCTTCTCTTAGCCTAGAATTCCTTTTATTTTTTTAAGATGGAGTCTCCCTCTATAGCCCAGGCTGCAGTGCAGTGGCACAAACTTGGCTCACTGCACCCTCTGCTTCCTGGGCTCAAGCAGTTCTCCTGCCTCAGCCTCCTAATTAGCTGGGATTACAGGGGTGTCATCACACCTGGCTAATATCTGTATTTTCAGTAGAGACAAGGTTTCACCATGTTGACTAGTCTGGTCTCAAACTCCTGACCTCAGGTGATCCTCCTGCCTTGGCCTCCTAAAGGTCTGGGATTACAAGCATGAGACACTGTACCAGGCCTCAGCCTAGAATTCTTATACCTGCTTCTCCATCAGTTGTGTTGCTTCCTATTCTGCCTTTAATTTCAGCTTTATCATTTAATTAGGTAATCCTTCACTCATCTCTCTAACTATATATTTTCTTAATAATGCATTTTCATAACACCAAAGCCCTTTCTTTTTGGAACTTTATAAAGCATTTTAATATATATATATATATATATATATATATATATATATTTTTTTTTTTTTTTCAATTAATAGCAGTATTTTAGTAGAGTTTTATGCTACTACAGTCTACTTAGTAGATTCCACGGACATAAATAGTTTTCAAAATCTTCCATTGCTTTTTAGAAATGATTATATATTTAGTGTTCAATAAATCTGACAAATGGAATATTTCCTGTTAAATAGTTGTAAAATGAGTTAATAAGTGAATTATTCTCATTATATGTTATATACATTTTTATAGTATTTTAATTTATAATATATGGTGTAAAGTTTTATCCTAGAATGAAACTATCAGACTTTCCTCTTTGTTTTAAACAATAATTTGTTAATCTTAGGCACTACTAATGTCAACTGTATTGAAAATTTGGGGACAGACATAAGAGAGCTCCATAGTTATAGTTACATTCCCAGGTAAATAGAGTAACTGATATAGATTCTCCCAGAAGTAGGGCTCCTTCATCTGACCCCACACTTGGTATTGATTTAATATCAGAAACTGTTACTTCCACATTAACTTTTAACTAATGGTTGCTCAGTTGAAATGTTTTCTGCATAAGTCTTTCCAATATTAATAATCAATATAAGGTAGAAAATAGAAATGTTAAAAGGTCAAAAGGAGCTCCAGAATTGATTGTATTGCTGCTCATTTAAAAACACCTAAAGACATCAGTCAGTAGGATCAGCCCCAGAATAAATTAGTGAATTAACAAGGGATATGGTTATTCAGGGAATTTCATGAGATGATAATAAAATACTAGGGAAGTTTTAATGATTAAATTTTCCCCAAGGAAACTTGTGCTGAACATTCATTATAAGTATTCTGTAACATTTCTTACACTTTTGTACTTTCTCCCAGTTATTTAAATCTGAATAATCACATTTCTAGAAATGTATGTAATAATACATATATGGGGAGTCGTATGAGTTATGCCTGAAAGATTACCAAAGGTGGCATTTCAAGGTTCTTTCAAAAACAACCCCCTTTAAATTCCATATCAACTGATGTTTTACTATTATTCAGATATAACATTTAATGAGTACATATACTTTAGACATTTTCTTAGATGCTATATTATTTTTTATAATGGCCCTCCTTTATCACAGTCATAATTCATGAAAAGGAAACTGAGGCTCAGTGGTGTTGAATGGACGTGTGAGTTTTAATAGCTAAATTGGCACTGAGACAAGGTAAATTTAATTGACTCCAAATTCTTATTATGCTTCATTTTGCTCTACGATCCCTAGAATGTGGAGGCATTTTTTCCAGTTAGAAAAAAGATGAACTGTTAATAATCAGAAGATTGTATCTGTTGCTACACTGTGCATAATGACTAATGAAACTGCTTACATTTTAAATTATTCTCTGTCAGAAAGTTACCACTTAACCTGAGAAGAACACACTCATTTACATTCCAAGAGCAGTTTGAGATTTGAATTAAACATAAGTGTACACAAGAAAGGCATCCCATGATGTTTTCCAGGAAGTCAGCTTCTAAGCACTTATTAACTAATGTATTTTCTTGGTGGATAAATGGTAAACCAAAATGCATTGTGCAGTCAATGGAAGGCTACTGAACTGAGAGCTAGGACTCCTACAGCCTAGTCTTAGTTACTGCACCAACTTACTCTATGCCCTTCGATCAGTTGCCATTTCAAGTTTCTTGGCCATATTCAAAAGCCTTTCACAAGGAGGGGACTAACTAGAACATTTATGTGATTGTTTTAAGCCTTAAATTAGTTTAAAAGAGTAAAATAATTATAGAACTCTCCCCACAGAGATCACGATTCTTCCAGAGTCGCCATCTTAGTTAATCAACCCGCTTGCTCAGTCCTCAAGCCAGAAGTAATTTTCATTGCATTCCTTTCCTGTATATTCTCTGGAATATTGAGACATTAACAGAGAAGGGTTTTCTGTGCAATATGGATGTCAGGGAACATAGAGCTACTCAGGCTCTTTTTATCACATGGACATACTGTGGATTGCTCAGCCTTAAAGGTTTTGTATTGCCCTGCTACTTGACATACTTCATTACAGATGCATGAAGAGGGTAGATTTTGTCAGCACTTAAATGACATGGTGTATAGAATAGGGAGCATTCTCAGCTTGGGCACCAGATGCTGAGAAAGACGTGTACAACCCTGGTAAATGAGCTACTGAGCAGAGTTGTGCCTTAGTGCCACTTTCTCCATAGGAAGCTGCAGCAGCTGCAGGGATATCTTGGAAGTGAGTTTTGTGGCCCTTTACTTCCTAGCTTTGTGTGCTTACAGTTGAAAAAGTTCTTTATGTTTCGCTTCCAAATTTGTTCCCATCTCATCATATCCAAAACTATCACCTGAAACAAAGCCTGCCTGATTGTTCTATCTTTTCATAAATAAAAATGATTGATACCAACTCATTCTGCCAGACTTAGACTGGCCAGATTTCTCACTGCAATGCTAAGACCAGATTTTACTAATATTCTCTTTCACCATTCTGAAATAGCCACACTAGTCCCTCTGTTCCCTGACAAAGGTATTTCCACATAAATTTAAACCTCTAATAAATATTATTATTATTAATTTTTGAGATGAAATCTCCCTCTGTTCCCTAGGCTGAAGTGTGGTGACATGATCTCGGCTCACTGCAACCTTCACCTCCTGGGTTCAAGTGATTCTCCTGCCTCAGCCTCCTGAGTAGCTGAGATTACTCGTGTGTGGCACCACAACTGGCTAATTTTTGAATTTTTAGTAGTGAAGGGGTTTCACCATGTTGGCTAGGCTGGTCTCAAACTCCTAACCTTAAGTGATCTGCCTGCCTTGGCCTCCCAAAATACGAGGATCACAGGCATGAGCCAATGCGCCCTGTCTAATAATTATTTTTACCCTGCATTTTACGTGGTTGCCTCCTATCATCATTCATGTCTCAGCTCTGAGAAAATACTACTCTGCACAGCTAAGGTTTCCCAACTGTCTGCCCCTCCCTAATTATTACAATGTTTTACCTTATTACTTTTACTAATCATTGTCATTTTGTTATTTAATATTAATATTTTTTATTTCCACTAGGCTGTATATTCCCAAGGGGGCATAAGACTGTATCTTGTTCAATCATTAATTCTAAATAAATGCTATAAATAGTAGATTTTATGATAGAGTAAATAAAATGTAGAGTTGGAGGGATAAATGAGCAGAGGAATAGAGAGGTAGCCAATAGGTCTAGAGATATTTGTGACACTTGGGACAACTGAGTTTTTCTTGATTAATGTTCATATTCATGTGTAATATATGTATGACATATATTTTATAATCGCTGTATTCTCTTCCTAATCATACATCTTCATGTGTATCCACATATCATTAATATACAACCTTCAGAAGAAAATAACCTCATTAAGATTAAAATAATGAGAAAGGATAAAGCACAGAAGGCTAATCTTGTTCATTTTTATTTCTGACTTAATAATGAAGGTGAAAAATTTGCATTCCCCCAAAGTGGTCCAATTGCTTCTATTTTTAGATAAAAATATTCAAACACTTAGGCTAACTTTTGCTTTGTTATTAGACAAATCTTTTAGATGAGAAATAGTCTGGTTTGCTGTGTTCTACACAGCACAGTGGTTTATTCACTGATCCAAGTTGATTTAGACTTTTTGTAACCTTATTTGTTGCTGTAAAATAAAATACTGAAATTTGGCTTGTGAGTAGCAGAAATTCTTTAGAATTGCTCCCTTAAGAGAATGAGTTCTCAATGGAGTGTTGTTTTAAAAAGATGAATAGTATTGAGGGAACATAGAAATTTTTATTGAGATATATTTTGTTTTGTTGTATTATACTGCTGTGGGTTTTGTTTTTTGCAAGAGTTATTTGGAGTATTAGTACAAAGCTATCCCAAAACTTAGTTGAAATAAAGACAGAAAAAAGAACAGCAAACTAATGATGATAAAGTTCCAAAGACAGAAACTAAAAGTAGCCAAAGGGGTAATATTAACTAAAATTGATAAAAGAAAAGAAAATAAATTGATGAAATAATGTCACTTTAAGACATCAGAATAAAATGAAAGACAGATCGGTCTCAATTTAATGACTGCTTTGTGGCCTGTATGGAATACATTGATTTTCTCAGTCTAACTTTTAACAGAAAATCATCTCTATTTCAAGACAAAGCTAACATTTGAGTTAATAAAACTTTACACAATAAAGAGTTCACATAATGTTTTCCATTGAGCCAGCCATAAAAACTTTAAAAAATATTTCACAGGACTGGAATAACATTATGATTTATTTTTTTTTTTTATTTTTTATTTTTTTTATTATTGCATTATAGGTTTGGGGGTACATGTGCAGAACGAGCAAGATAGTTGCATAGGTACACACATTGCAGTGTGCTTTGCTGCTTTCCTCCCCTTCACCCACACTTGGTATTCATCCCCAGGCTATCCCCCCCAGCCCCCCCCTGCTGTCCCTCCCCCATTCCCCCCAACAGTCCCCAGTGTATAGTAGAACATTATGATTTATATTGGTTACATTTAATTGTTTAGATCTAGGTTAAACTTCATAAATCAAAATATATTACTGAAAATTAATTGTGTGTCTGTCTATAACATAATTAAATATTTCTTATTCATGCCTTAAATATTTTGTCACTCTAAATATATCACAGTTAAATTCAAAAGTAACATTTTAATTTACTTTGCTTTTTTAAAAAAATTCTTATTGGTAAAATTTGCAGCTCATGGTTTCAGAAAACTGTATACAAGACATCACATTTAAAGTACTGGTTATGATAATCTGTGAAAGTATGATTAACTATTTTTTGAAGAATAACATGTTTTCTTGACCAAAATTCTCAATGTTTTCACCACTAAAAACATTTTGTTGTATAGTTTCCATATATCATAAGGTCTTGCCTATCAAACTCATCGGCTTTATTAACATGCAATTTCCTTTTTGTTCTAAAATTTATCTAAGCCTTGTATTTCAATTTTGAATCATCATAAAGGATTAGTCTATTATAAGGTAATATTTTGTATCAAAAGTAGACAGTTTTTAATTAAATTGAATTACCTTATTTTTATGAATCCTATAGAATTTTATTTCAACATTTATGAAAACCTAATTGGAATCTAGCAGGTTATCTGATAATCTTCTATTTTATAAAACTGATGCTTGTAATAATGATATCTATAAAGACAGAATGAAAATTTTCAGAATGTCATACTAAATGCTGTGATTATGAAATAATACTCAATGTACACAAGCCACAAAATATATTTATAAAATACAAATGTGTGCACAATACCAAATTTAATTACAAAATATACCATCTATTTTGTTAAATCCTATGATTTTTTTACTTTCCTGATAACTATCCTCTGTCCCTCCTATTCAGGGATAAATTGTTTCCCATGTCACTTTTATGGTTTAATGAAAAGTATAGGAATCCATAGAAATTGTGTTTTAGCTGCGTGTCTTTGGATATTTGTTCATAGTATCATTTGTGGTGTAATCTTCTGCAAGTTGAAATTGATACTAAACACATTTTTTCTAAGATGTAGTCACTTCATCACTTTAGCTATTGTTTATACATTTTTACTATTCTATATTATTACATCATAGCAATATAATCTAATTTACCTATGTAGTGTATGCTAAGTTAGAGAAAAAATGTTTTCTATATTGATTATTTTCAACTTACCAGAGGGTTCTTGGCGTTCTTTTTTATTTTTTTTCTTACCATCTTATCTCCATAAATCAGAGCTTGAAGGAATAGTGTATTTGATATTACTTCATATAACAGCATAATCCCAGAGACACAAAAGTGAATGAAACAGGAGTTAGAGAGGTCATATACAAAGCTGATGATCATGCTTTGGTGTCACATCTAACTTGTAGCTTGATCTAACAGGACAATATTTGAAAAGGTTGTATTGATAAATGTATACGGATTTAGGAAGAATTCTCTGCAGGCTTCATTCTATCGTTGGTTGAAGTTTATCTCGTTGCATGTGACCTCTCCTCTGTCTCTGCGTTGTGCATATGTGATACCCAGCAGAGCCCACAGCATTATGTCATTCAGTGTCAAAAGTGTATTCTGAGGCAGGAAAGTGTAAATAGAGCACCTCGTTTGGAGTTGAGCCTAGTTAAAATTTGTCTGTGTCCAAGGCATGCTACTTTTCACAGACAATGGTTAACCAATGCAAGAGGCAAAAGGCAAGCCATAAAGTTAAGAGGATTTGAAATGGATCCTCAAATACATCCAATAAAATGCTGTTTCACATTCTCATCAGCACTTGATCTTGTCAGTTTTTAAATTTATTATTATTTTTGGACAGGATCGTAGATAAATAATGGTATCGTATTTCCAGTTACTTATTCTTGACCTCTAAAAAACATTTAAGACTTTTATTGTGAAGTTCCAATTATTTCAGTTGAACCAAATGAAATTGTTATATTCAATTTTGATATACAAAACAGGTAATTTCAAGATTTCAGTGTAATAGTGTTGTTTACATATTTTCCCCATTAAATTTATTGTTTAATCATTTTAGTTATCGATTTGTAAGGGTTTGTAACCCTTACAAATTGTAACGTCACAAATATATTCTGTAAGTTCATGGTGATTTTCAACAGAATTTGTGGTATATTGTGATAAATAAAATTTTGAATTTTAATGTAGTAATTTTTTTGTATGATGTCTTCTCTTATAATCTATATTTTTATTACAAATATATATGTAAATAAAGTTTTCATTTTTAGCAAAAATGTCTTGAAATTTAATAGGACTCATATTGATTCTGTCATTACACTTTATAAGATATATAATATTGATTCTGTCATTACATTTATTAGATATACATTAGCAAGGTCTAGTTTTCCATTTATTTAAGTATTTCTTGGCTGTTTTTCTTAAAAATATGTATTGGGCCGGGCGCGGTGGCTCACGCCTGTAATCCCAGCACTTTGGGAGGCCGAGGCCGGTGGATCACGAGGTCAAGACATCGAGACCATCCTGGTCAACATGGTGAAACCCCGTCTCTACTAAAAATACAAAAAATTAGCTGGGCACGGTGGCACATGCCTGTAATCCCAGCTACTCGGGAGGCTGAGGCAGGAGAATTGCCTGAACCCAGGAGGCGGAGGTTGCGGTGAGCCGAGATCACGCCGTTGCACTCCAGCCTGGGTAACAAGAGCGAAACTCCGTCTCAAAAATAAATAAATAAATAAATAAATAAATAAATAAATAAATAATAATAATTTTCTTTAAACAAGATTTGTATAATTTGCATTAGAAATGTTACCTGAAGCTTAATGTAGACTTCTCAAATCAGTGTCTATAAATATTTTCTAAATATTTATACTGTTATATGTAGACATGCCATTGATTTTCCATTAAACGTTTTACTAAGGGATAATATATGTAAAAAAAAAAAAAAAAAAAAAAAAAAAAAAAAAAAAAAACAGAAGAACAAAGCATGATGAACCACCATTTATCACTCATAAGGGGAAATAAGGTTACACCAGAAATGCAAACGTTCCTCCTATGCCTTCTAGGTCACAAGGTAACAGTAATTTACAAAGGAAACTGCTATCATGATTTCTAAACTAGAAGATATTTTTATGTATATGGAATCATATATATGCAGTAATAGAAAGTAGATTATTTGACCTCTGATGTTCTTTTGGTTTACATGAATGTTTGGATTATATGTATGTTGAGAATATAAATTTAGGACTGCAAATTCAGTTTTATATGGTGTTGCATGCTCAATGCCCGTAGAGAGTGAAATAATTTCAAAAGTGAGGGCCCCAATTTTTATACTCCCACAAGCAATGAATGAAAAATCAAGCTTTTCCATAATCTTGCCAACGTACAACTTTGTCAGTCTGAAAATTCTAGCCTTTCTGATAGATGTGCAGTATTATCACATTATGGTTAGTTTCTGCTTCTCTAGATCTTAATAGGGTTGAGCATCTTCTAATGAGCTTATTCCTCATTTGGATTCCATAGTACTGTAAAGTACCTACTCAAAAAGTTTCCCATTATTTTTCTACTAGGCTCTCTTTTTCTTATTAGTGTCTGATAAATTTTAACACATTTAGAATATGTACCTGTTTTGTTTTATATATGTTGCTAATGTATTTTATGAGTGCAATTTATATTTCTGCACATCAGAGTACATATATCTCTTTGAACACACTACTCAATTCCATTCTCTTGGAAATATATCCAAAAGTGGGATTGCTGATCATATTGTAGTTTTATTTACAGACGTTTTGAAGAATCTTCATGCTGTTTTCCATATGGCTGTATTAATGTATATTCCTACCAACAATGTGCAAGGTTGCCTTTTGTCCAAATCCCTACCATCTCTTTTAATATTCCTTTTATTTGATAACAGCCATTCTAACAGGTGTAAGGTGAATAATTTTTCAGGATTTAAGTTGGAACTTTCTTGATAATTTATTGTTGAGCATTTTGTTATACAACTTTCAGCTACTTTTTATGCAACTGTCGGCTACTTTTCATGTCTCCTTTTGAATAATGTCTATTCAGATCTTTTGCCCGATTAAAAAGTTTAATTGCTTTCTTCCTATGAATTGTTTGAATTTCTCATATATTTTGGCATTAACCCCTTATTTTCACGTGTATGATTTGCAAATATTTTCTTCCATTCTGCTGTCTCTTCACTCTATTTATTGTTTTATTTGCTGTGCAGAAACTTCTTAGTTTGATGCAATTCTGTAGTCTTTGCTTTCATTGCCTCTGCTTTTGAGGTCATATTGAAACAAATAATTATCCAAACACTGATTTTGTGTATAGAATGAGATAAGTGTCTAATTTCATTCTTTTGCAAGTGGATACACAGTTTTCCAAATACCGTTAATTGAAGAGACTGTTATTTCCCTATTGTTTGTTCCTGGAACATTTGTAGAAAATCATTGGCTGTAAATTTGTGAATTGGGCACTCTATTATGTTGCACTGTAGTATGTGTATGTTTTTATGCCAGTGCCATGCTGTTTTAAATACCACATCTTTACTACATATTTTGACGTCAGGAAGTATAATATCTCTGGCTTTTTTTCTTTTTGCTTAGGAGAATTTTGGCTATTTAGAGTCTTTTGTGGTTTCATACCAATTTTAGAATTTTTATTTCATTTCTTGTTATATTTTACTGTCATTAAAATTTTGATAGGAGTTGCATTGAATCTGTAGCTCATTTTGAGTAGATTGAACATTTTTAGAATATGAAGACTTCCAATCTATAACACGGGATATTTTTCCATTTATTTGTGTCTTACTCAATTTCTTTTATCCATGTTTTAAACTTTTAATGTGGAGATCTTTCATCTCTTTAGTTAAATTTATTCTTAGCTATTTTATTTTTGTAACGATTGTAAATGAGATTATTTTCTTGATTTCTTTTTACTATACTTTTCAAAAATAGTTTGTTGTTTGTGTATAAAAATATGTCTAATTTTTTATGTTGATTTTGCATGCTGTAATGTTATGGAATGTATTAGTTCTAACAGCATTTTTACGGAGTCTACAGAGTTTTCTATATATATGATAACATCATATGTAAATGGATAATTTTTCATCTTCTTTTCCAATTTAGATGCCTTTTTTTTTCTCTTGCCTAATTGTTTTGTCTAGGAACTCCACTATTATGTTGAATTGAATTAACAAGAGTGAGAATCTGTTTCTAATCTCAGAAGAAAATTTTCAACTTTGTCCCATTTTGCATGATGTTAACTGAAGGTTTGTCATATGTAACCTTTACTATGTTGAGTTACATTCCTTCTATCATTAATTCATTGCAAGTTTTTATCATGAACATCTGCTGAATATTGTAAAATGCTGTTTCAGATGATTCTTGATTTTTGTTATTTTTTCTGGTAACATGATATGCCACATTAAGAGATTTGCATACACGGAATCATCCCTGCATCCTTATGATAAGTACCACTTGATTATAGTGAATGATCTTTGAATATGTGTCTGAGTTTATTTTGCTAGTATTTTCTTTAAAGAATTTTTGTACCTTTGTTAATCAGGAATACCACCCTGTTCTTTTCTTTTTTTGTTGTGCTCTTGGTGACAGGTTAATTATGTGTTGATTTATTAGAAATTGTCTTATTCCCTAGTGTATTTCCAACAAATGTCTTCTTTATAATTTTCTTTGTTACTCTTAATTTCTGCATTACCATATACATTTTAAAATAACTGTAAAATCCTCTCCTTTACCACTTTTCCCAAGATAAGTCTGCTGGAATTTCTTTGGCATTGAACGGAATCTCTTTTTTCAGTTTGGAGAAAATTGACATGTAGGGGATTAAATCTTGTAGTCCACAATGGAAGATATTCCTCCATTTTATAATTTTATAATTTTTAAAAGGATAATACATGTTTTCATAAACAATTCATATTTTTCTAAATTATCAATTTCAAATAATTTTATGCAATTAATGTTATTTTAAATATTATTATTTTAAAATTTTATCTTTTTAAGAAGAGCTTAAATCAAGACATTTTATTTTATAATAACTTTATCTCCTATATATTCTTTAATTCAGTTAGTAAATTTATTTTTTTTATGTTTATTGATGACAAAGTTATATTTCTGATAACACTTTTTTTCTTTCTTTAAATTCTTGCATCATATTATGCCCTGATTCCATGAATGGAATGGAAAACAGAGTATGATGTTGAATAAGAATGAAGGTAAGAAATACTCCAGTCTCATTCTGAGGGGAAATTTTTAATATTAAACAATTTCTAATATTGAACAATTAAATACAATGTTGTATTTGTTTGATTTAAGTAGAAACTTTTGATATATGCCTTTTTAGAATATAAACTTTTTTTTTTACATTCATCATTGAATAATAGTTTTTTTAAATAACTCAAACCTAAATGTTATAGACATAGAGGTTCTATGTAAAAAGTTTTGCTTGATATATTTTTAAAATAGATATATGATTTAGATTTTACACTTATTCCTGTGCTAATTTTGATCTGTTATCCTAAAAAGTTGTCATTGAATTATTTTTTCCAAATATATAAATAAAATTAAATTCAATTTATCTTACTATATTTTTAATGTTTTTCATATCTGAAATAATGTTCCCCATTCCATTATCATGTTAATTTGTAATTTGTCTCTTTTTAAATTATTTAAATTTGGTATCTTGTAATTGTATTATTCTTTAAAAAAAAACTATTTTATGTTGTTGCTTTATGAAAAGTCTCAAATGGTCTTTTTCCTTTTTTAAAAAATATTTTATCCCTATTACTTGCTATTTTATATTTCATATCTATTTTTTTTTTAACTTGTGAACATGGGATATTTTTTATCTTCTGTAATATTCAAATATTTGTGTTTAAAGCCATATTGTTTTGTTTCAAACTAATATACCTGCATTTCATCTTTTTTATATGCTTCATCAGTGTCATTTAATAAAAACATATTCTTCTATATATTGGACTTCTTTTATTAATGTAGTTTTATAGTTTCTTGTTTAATTTCTAAAGTGTTAGGAATTTTTTAATCTCATTTATTATCAATTACTGTCTTAGTTCCACTCTGGTTAGAGAATATACTTGGAATTATTCGCTACTTTAAAGTTTTTTGTGACTTGCTTTATGACATATAAGTAGCCTATTTTAGTAAATGTTCAAAGTGCCTTTGAAAATAAGTGTGTTGTATTTCTATATTTGTAAATTCAGTGATATTTGTTAATCTTGTGAATCAAAACTCCTATGTTACTCTTGCCTCTTCATTTTCATTTTATGGATCACTAAGAGATTGTTGAGAGAGAAATCACCATAATCTCTCATATTTCTCATGTTTTGTTTTTTTCAGCAAAGGTTCTGATGCCTTTATTCTAGATCATCTTTTCAAGGATATCTGAGTAGTGAACAGTCTTTGAAGATAAAAATATATGTCTCTCTAGAATAAAACAGCAGGTTTGTTTACAGTCCAGAATAATAAAGATACTGTTTCTCTCTACGGCAAAGGTTGAGTAGGCTCACTGCCCCTTATTAAATATATGAATGCCCTGATCCCTAGCTCCCTCTCTTTTATGCAATCCACTTTGTCTGCAGGGTTACCAGGCCTTTGTGTCACCAAGAATGAGGATATGAAAAACTAAAACAAAAATAATATTGAACTGCTATTTAATAGCAACTGCAATTGCTGCCTGTAGTAAAGTGTCTTTTGTCTCTCATCCAGATATCTCATTTTCACTTTCAAGAAAGGTAAAGTCTCAGATCCTTCACAATTCTTGAGAGAAATGTGTTTTAAAGATATTCCAACATGTTTTTAGATTTGTCTTATTTCCTTATTTATCTTAGTTTTTAATCTCTGTATTTTGGGACTGCAATTGGGATCTATAAATTGGTGACTTTCAGCTCCATTAGCCCTTTTGAATTTGAGAAATGTCCCTTTTATAAGTTTAAGACATATTGTCTAAAAGCTTATTTTGTCTAAACTTAGCATAGCTAAAGGGGTTTTTGAAAATGGCGTCTAAATATAAATTTGCTTTCAAATTCATTGGGTGTTAAAATTTTAAGTGGGTATTACATTAGTAGCATAGTATTGCTTTTATTAATTTGGCAATCACTTTTAGTAGGGAACTTGAATCTTTATATCTCATATAATTACTGACATGCAATTATTTTTTAAATTTTACCTGTTTTGTAATTCTTTATGTTTCTACTTTTCTCACTTCTTTCAAATTAATAATTATTTTAAATTATTCAATGTTTTCTCATGAATAAATAATCATTTTAACAGCTGTATGAGGAATAATTGATAGGCAATAAATTTTACATATTTAAAATATACAACTTAATAAGTTTTTACATAGTTTACAGTTCAGAGACTATCATCACAATGAATATAGTAAATATACTCTTTATCTTATAAAGTCTCTTTGACCCTCCTCCCCATTGGAATCCCTCCTCACATATACCATTCTCCTGTTACCAGGCAATCAGTGATACACTTTCTTATAAGAATGAAATTGTATAGAATAAACTCTTTTTTAAAGCTTATTTCATTCACCATAATTATTTTCAGATCCATTAATGGCATTGTACCTATTATAGGACATTTTTTTTTAATTTAGATGTAGGAGATCATTGTATAAATCAATCATGATGTATCTATTTTTTTTTTTTTTTTAATTTGTTGTTTCCAGTTTGAAACAATTACAAGTAAGGCTGCTATGAGCATTCAGGTTCAAATCATTTTATGGGCATATGGCTTTACTTATCTTGCATAAATAATGAGAAACAGAGTGTTTAGAGTTTATCCTGGCTGGGTAACGTTTTAAGAAATGCAAAACTGTTTTTCAAAGCAGTTGTATCCTACAATGAGTGTATGAAAGCTCTGTTTCCTCCCAATCTTCATCAACACTGGATAAAGTCAATATTTTTCATTTTAGATATTCAAATAGGAAGGAAGTGATATGTCATGATGGGTTAATTAGCTTTTTTCTTTCTTTTTTTATTGCATTTTAGGTTTTGGGGTATATGTGAAGAACATGCAAGATAGTTGCATAGGTACACACGTGGCAGTGTGATTTGCTGCCTTCCTCCCCTTCACCTATATCTGGCATTTCTCCCCATGCTATCTCTCCCCAACTCCCCACCCCCGCTGTCCCTCCCCTATTCCCCCCAACAGATCCCAGTATGCAGTGCTTCCCTCCCTGTGTTTTCTACTGACTAATGTTGCCAAACATTTTTCATGTTTTTTTTTCTTTTTATTTTTTTGCATCCAGACATATATTTTGGGATGATATCTTTTCAAATTTGTATCTTCTTTATCTTCTTCTTCCCTCCTCCTTCCCCTTCCCCTTCTCCTCCTCCTTCTTCCTCTTCCTTTTCTCCTCCCTCTTGTGCTTTTCTTTATTTCTTTCTCTTTCTTTCTTTCTTTCTTTCTTTCTTTCTTTCTTTCTTTCTTTCTTTCTTTCTTTCTTTCTTTCTTTCTTTCTTTCTTTTTCTTTCTTTTTTCTTCCTTCTCCTCTCCTGCTCCTCCTCCTTCTTATTTCTTCTTCTTATTCTGTTTCTCCTCCTTCTCCTTATTCCTTCTCATTCTTTCTTTCTTTCATTCCTCTTCCTCCATTGTCGTCATCTATGTCTTATTCCTCCACCTCCTCCTCCTCCTTCTTCTTCCTCTTTTTCTTCTTCTTCCTCTTGTTCTTATCTTTCCTCTTATTCCTCTTATGCTTCTCCTCCTTCTCTTTCTTCCTTCTTCTTCTTTCCTCCTCCTCCATCATCGTCTTCTTCTTTTTTTCTCTTCCTTATTCCTCTTCTCTTTCTCCTCCTTCTTCTTCCTTTTCTCTCCTTCTTCCTCTTCATCTTCCGCCTCTTCTGCTTCTCCTTCTCCTACTTCTCTTTCTTCCCATCTCCTTCCTTCCTTCTTTTTTGTTCTTCTCTTCTTTCATCTTCTTTCTCTTCTTCTCTTTCTCTTTCTTTTTTTCTCTCCTTCCTTTCTTTTCCTCCTCCCCCTCCTCCTTCTTCTTCTTTTTCTTTCCTCTTCGTCCTCTTCTTTTTCCTTCTCTTTCTTTTTTTTCTTTCTCTTTCTTTCTTTCTTTTTTTCTTTCTTTCTCTTTCTCCTTCTTCCTCCTCCTCCTTCTTCTTCCTCTTTCCTTCTTTGAGATAGAGTCTCACTCTGTTGTCCATGCTGGGTTACAGTGACACCATCATGACTCACTGCATCCTTGAACTCCTGAGCTCAAGCTATCCTCTGCCTGAGCCTCCTGAGTTGCTAGGATGACAGACATGCACCACCATGCCCTGAGGATTTTTTTGTTTCAATTTTTTTAGAGACTGGGATCTTGCCATGTTGCTCTTGAGCTCTTGGCTTCAACCAGTTTTCTTTTCATGGCCTCCCAAAATCTTGGGATAACAGCCATGAGCCACTGCACTCAGCTTGCCACCTTTTTATTAATGAAATATTTAAGTTTATTTTTTTGTACATGTAATCTGGATACAAGTCTTTTTCTTATTTGTAGGTTTTACATTCAGGTCTTTCTATCATCAGTACATTTTTATATAGTGTAAAGTATAAAATAAAGTTTATTTTTTGCTGATAGTATTGAATAACTTCAGCTTGATTGAAAAGATCCTCTGAATTGTCTTCTGAATTGTATTTATAACTTTCTCAAAATTAATTTTAAAAATACATGTTTTGTTAAATTTTCTATGGAATTCAAAGATTAGTTTTAATATGAAGTATTTATAAAATTAAAACCCTATACATGATATAATTAACTGCAATGGGCATTCATGTAAGCATAAACTCTTCTTGTGTAATTACATAAAATTTTTGAAATGTATGTAAAAATTTATGTGTGTATATATAATTATAAAGAGTATAAGAGGACATATGCAATTCTATTAGCATTGATTACCCTTGGTATAATTTCAGAAAAACAAAAGTGGGGATGTTAGTTTGTTTTTGACTTGTTAAGAATATAATAATTTTTAAAAAGTTTTTGGGAAAAACTACTGTAGACATAGAGTTGATTTACATCTCAACTAGGAAAACAGCATTTATATCTCTAGTGATGGCTACAGGGAGATTTCTTGACTCTTTATCAACATAAGGAAGACATTTTTTCATTCTCTGTTCAGGGGCTGAAAATCTCCTGGTAATGCATTTTCACCTATGTTTTACTTGTATTTTGCAACTTGTCTAAGTAGTTTCACAAGCTTGGCTTTATTACCTACCTAAAGGGAATTACAAGCATCCCTACTGAGAGCTTCTCTGAACTCTTGTAAAGCCTAGACTCCTTGCATGTGTTCTGGCCATTCAAACAGACTCAGTCTGACCCACTGGGAGCCAAGATGGCCTTGAATAATTTGGCTAGGATATCACTGGGACTCATTCTACGGCTGCACTCTCGTCTTCTAAATGCACTGCATGCTTTACCTTTAAATAAACACTTTATGTCAGTAGCGTTTATTTAAAGGTAAACTATACCATGCATTTAGAAGAGAGAATGCTAAGTTCTCTCCACTAACCAAATGGGGGAAAAAAACCCAAATATATTGATATATTTTCTTCTACAACACTTCACATTTTCCAATTATCACTTCTAAAAAGATTTTTTTTTCATTTGTAACTATTACTTGGTTTACAATATAATCAATATTTAAATAAACTGTACAAGTTTTCCTGGCAACAGGAAAGTGAAAATTGGTTTGTTTTGGACAACCTGGTATACTTCAATCAAGCATACCTAAGCAAATCACAAAGTACTAAAAAACATAAAGAAGAGAAAAACTTTTGAATATAATCATAAAATGACACACTATCTACAGGGAACCAATTTGAATGGCTGCTAAATTATATCAAAATTGTGTGGCCCTAGACAGAGATAGAACATTATTTAGATCCCGAAAGAAAAAAAAAGTCAATCTAGAATTCCATATACAGTGAAAATGCAGTATGCTATCCCATTATAAATGCACACTTTCAGTTTTTCAAAAAAAATCTAAAAGGCTGCATAGAGGTAACAGAATTCTGTCAATGTGGCTGATAATTATGTGTCACCAACTACTAGTTTCTATCATAATGTCATCATCTTTTTCTTCTTCACTAACATAATATTACTTTAGTTAGATATAGAAAAATTTACATTTTGCTACCTCACTAGAGGTGATCTTATGTGGCACAGTTCTTAGCAAAAGCAAATAAGTGGAGATCAGTGAGTTAGACTTCCGAAAAATTAGTTGGTACATAATCTTCTGCCCTTTTGCCCTTTGCTTCACCTCTTTTTTCCTCACTAAAAAAGAAAGTTAATTGGGTAAATCTGGAGAAACTGAATGTGACCATTAGAGAAAAATTCAGGTAAGTGAAGAGATATTTGTTCAGAAATCCCTAAACCCAAAATCAAGACTGATAACTATCTAGTCTACCTCTGGTTTCACATTACATAGAAAAGCACTTCTTTGCACAAGGTACTGTTATTTGTGTTTTCTGTTACATTTAGCAAAATTATTCATTGAATGCTAAATATATTAATTTAAAAATGCATTACAAGTTCTTGAAATGCTGGGATACCAATAAACAAGCAAACCAATACATGAACAAATGTATGAAGAAATAGACAGGTGAGCATATCAATAGATTTGGTTGCATACAAACTCACAAAATGGCAAAAATAATTTCTAAGATCTAGAGACCAAGAGCAAAGTTAGCTTAGCAAATTTTTTCTAAGAGGTGTATACAAGATGTGGCAGGCAAGGTTGTTGTATCTTGTTATATGTGAAAAGATTCTAAGGGTATAGGAGTAAACAACCAAGTATTAGAAGGTTTTATACCTCAGGGAAATATAACCTTGATAGCACATGATTCTAATTATTAGGATTCACATATAAAGCTAAGAATCTCAATGTGAACTACAGAAATCCTTGTATATGCAATCATAAGAACAAAAGGGAAAATGTCATTTCTCGAATTAGAGTTTAACAACAACAACAACAACAAAAACAAGAATCTTATCTGGAATAAAATGCATTATTCCTGAAGTTCCCTCAGGGAAAACCCAAGAGTGTTAAACTCATTACTAAGAGCTCCTAGTGATGCCAACTATAGACATTTAAATAAAACAAACCATTCAAAGGAGATATTTAGTAGAAGATTCAACTTAGTAGATAAAAATACAGATCCAGAGAGACTCTCTAAGATGGCTGAATAGACACAACTCCGGTGCACAACATCCAGTGAGAGAGACGCAGAAATCCAGAGATCTCCTAGCTCCAACTGAGTTACCAGGGACATTTCAATGGGTCTGGTCTTACATTGAGCAAAGCCTAGGCAAGGCAGAGTGAGACGGGGAGAGGTCCTGCTTCACCCTGAAAGTGCATCTGACTGGCGAGTCGGAGGCTCCCCCTGGCACTCTGGTCCATACACAGCACTTCCCCCAAAGCCTCAGCAATACACAGACCAGGGGATCTTTGCTAGTCAAGCCCTGGGAATTGCAAGTGCAGAGTTGAATGATAATCCAGGACATTGTCCCTGTTTGGTGCAAAGACCTAAACAGATGCATAAGCCTAAAAGCTAGCTGGGAGAGCCTGTGGACTGAGCTATCACTACCTCCCCTCACCCAGAGAGAGAGGGAGCTGTAAGTGGGAGCAGCTTTTGGTGGGCCCCTACCCCATGACCAAAGAAAGAGGAAGCTGAAAGTGAGAGCAGCTTTTGGTGGGCCCCTACCCCATGACCAAAGAGAGAGGAAGCTGAAAGTGGGAGAGCTGGGCACAGCTGGGTGGGTCCCTCCCCTCCCCTACAAATCCCAGAGGGCTGAAGCTCTGAATCTAGAGAGTTGCACAGCCAGTCCCACAGTCTGAGCTGAACCCTGAATGACCCAGCCCAGTGGAGGAAGGGCACAACTCACCATTAGAGGGGTAGGACTGGGCTACATGTTTTAACAAAAAACACAGGAAGCCTACATAGCAACAAGACAACGTTCTTGAAAACCCAGCAGTGCCTACAAGTCAGTGGAAGAGACGGGCCTAATCTCCCAGTATAAACAAAAAAGGCACAGGAATCTTCCGTAGTAACCTGAAGGAGTCCCTAGAAACCCAGTAGCACCTCAACAGGCAGACAAGCAAACTCATCAAGGAGCTCCCTGACATCACAGTCAGGTAAATCCACAAAGATGGGGGAAAAAAAAAAAAAAAAAAAAGCACAAAAAAGATGAAACCATCAAAGACCAGCACACCTCTTCTCCTTCAAGGGATCACAACTCCTCAACAACATGGGAACACAATATGACCAAGAAAGAATGTGACTACTTGACAGAAACAGACTTCAGAAGATGGATAATAACAAACTTTTCTGAGCTAAAGGAACATGTCCTGACTCAATGCCAAGAAACCAAAAACCTCAAAAAAAGATTAGATTAAATGCTAACTAGAATAACCAACATAGATAAGAACATAAACGACTTGATGGAGTTGAAAAACAGCATGAGAAATATGTGAAACAAACATGTTTTAATAGCTGAATCAATCAAGTGGAAGAAAGGATATCAGAGATTGAAGGTCAACTCAATTAAATAAAAAGAGAAGGCAAGACAAGAGAAAAAAAGAGTGAAAATAAGTGAACAAAGCCTCCAAGAAATATGGGATTATGTGAAAAGACCTAATCTACACTTGATCAGTGTACCTGAATATGATGGGGAGAATGAATACAAGCTGGAAAACACACTCAAGGATATTATCCAGGAGAACTTCCCAAGCCTAGCAAGGCAGTCTAACATTTAAATTCAAGAAATACAGAGAACTCTACAGAGATATTCCTTAAGAAGGGTGACCCCAAGGCACATAATCATCAGATTCACTAGGGGTGAAATGAAGAAAAAAATGCTAAGGGCAGCCAAAGAGAAAGGTCAGGATACCCAGAGAGGAAAGTCAATCAGACTCACAGCAGATCTCTTGACAGAAACCCTACAAGCCAGAAGACAGTGGAGGCCAATATTCAACATCCATAAAGAAAAGAACTTTCAACCAGGAATTTCATATCCAGCCAAACTAAGCTTCATAAGTGAAAGAGAAATAAAATTCTTTATGGACAAGCAATTACTGAGAGATTTCATCACCACCAGACCTGCCCTACAAGAGCTCCCGAAAGAAACACTAAGCATGGAAAGGAACAAGTACCAGCCACTGCAAAAGCAAACCAGTTGGCAAAGACCAAAAATACAATGAAAAAAATGAGTCAACTAATGGGAAAGAAAACCAGCCAGTAAAAAAATGGCAGGATCAAATTCACTCACAACAATATTAACATTGAATGTAAATGGCCTAAATGCCCCAATCAAAAGACATAGACTGGCAAATTGTATAAAAAGTCAAGACCCATTGGTGTGTTGTATTCAGGAAACCCATCTCACATACAAAGACACACATAGACTCAAAATAAAGGGATGAAAGAAGATTTATGAAGCAAATGGAGAAAAAAAAAAACAGCGTTTGCAATCCTAATCTCTGATAAAATGGACTTCAAACCAACAAAGATCAAAAGAGACAAAGAAGGACATTACATAGTGGTAAAAGAATAAATCCAACAAGAAGAGCTAACTATCCTAAATATATACACCCTCAACACAGGAGCACCGAGGTACATAAAGCAAGTTCTTAATGACCTAAAATGAGATTTACACTTCCACACAATAATAGTGGGAGACTTCAACACTCCACTGTCAATATTAGACAGACCAACAAGAGAAAAATTTAACAAGGACATCCAGGACCTGAATGCAGAGCTGGAGCAAGTGGAACTAATAGACATATAAAGAATGCACCACTCCAAATCCACAGAATATACATTTTTTTCTCAGCACCACATTGCACTTACTCTATAGTTTACCACATCATGGGAAGCAAATCACTCCTCAGCAAATGCAAAAGAATGAAAATTGTAACAGTCCATCAGAGCAAAGCACAATCAGACTAGAACTCAGGATTGAAAAACACACTCAAGCCCACACAAACACTTGAAAACTGAACAACTTGCTTCTGAGTGTTGACTAGATAAACAATGAAATGAAGGCAGAAATAAAGATGTTCTTTGAAACCAGTCAGAATGAAGACGCAACTTACCATAATCTCTGGGACACCTTTAAAGCAGTGTCAGGAGGGAAATTTATAGTAATAAATGCCCACATGAGAAACAAAGAAAGATGTAAAATTGACACCCTATCATCAAAATTGAAAGAGCTAGAGAAGGAAGATCAAGAAAACTCAAAACCTAGCAGAAAACAAGAAATAAGTAAGATCAGAACTGAACTGAAGGAGACAGATACACAAAAACTCTTCAAAAATATCAATAAATCCAGGAGCTGGTTTTTTGAAAAGATCAACAACATAGACCACTAGCCAGACTAATAAAAAGGAAAAGAGATAATAATAAAATGTATGCAATTAAAACAGATAAAGGGTACATCACCCCTGATCCCACAGAAATATAAACTAAAATCAGAGATTACTACAAACAGTTCTATGCACATAAACCAGTAAACTAGGAAGAAATTGATAAATTCCTCGACATTTATACTCTACCAAGACTAAACCAGGATGAAGTTGAAATACTGAATAGACCAATAACAAGGGCTGAACTAGAGGCAGCAATCAATAGCCTACCAACCAAAAAAAGTCCAGGTTCAGATGGGTTCACAGCCAAATACTACCAGACGTACAAAGAGAAGCCGGTTCTATTCCTTCTGAAACTGTATCGACAATACAAAAGGAGGGAATCCTCCCTAATTCATTTTATGAGACCAACATCGTCCTGATACCAAAACCAGGCAGAGACTCAATTAAAAAAGAAAACTTCAGACCAATATCCATGATGAACATCGACACAAAAATCTTCAATAAAATACTGGCAAACTGATTACAACAGCACATCAAAAAGCTTATCCATCACAATAAAGTAGGCTTCCTTCTGAGGATGCAGGGCTGGTTCAACATATGCAAATCCATAAAGATAATCCATCACATAAATGGTACCAAAGACAAAAACTACATGATTATCTCAATAGATTCATAGAAGGCCTTCAACAAAATTCAACAGCCCTTCATTATAAAAACTCTCCATAAACTAGGTATTGATGAAACGTATCATAAAATGATAAAAGCCATTTATGACAAACCTACATCTAATATCATACTGAACGGGCAATAGCTAGAAGAATTCCCTTTGAAATCAGGAACCAGACAAGAATACCCTCTCTCATCACTCATATTCAATATAGTATTGGAAGTTCTAGGCAGAGCAATCAGGCAAGAAAAAGAAATAAAGGTATTAAATTATGAAAGGAGGAAGTCAAACTTTCTCTATTTGCAGATAACATGATTGTATATCTAGAAGACTCCATCGTCTCAGCCCAAAATCTCCTCAAATTGATAAGCAACTTCAGCAGTGTCAGGGTACAAAATCAGTGTGCAGAAATCACAAGCATTCCTATATACCAATAACAGACAAACAGAGAGCCAAATCAAGAGTGAACTCCCATTCACAATTGCTACAAAGAGAATAAATTATCTAGGAGTACAACTAACAAAGGATGTAAAGGACCTCTTCAAGGAGAACTACAAACCACTGCTCAACGAAATAAGAGAGGACGCAAACATCCATGCTCATGGTTAAGAAGAATTAATATCATGAAAATGGCCATACTGCTCAAAGTAATCTATATATTCAAAGCTATCCCCATTAAGCTACCAATGACCTTCACAGAACTGGAAAAAAACACTTTAACCTTCATATGAAATCACAAGAGAGTTTGCATGGCCAAGACAATCCTAAGCAAAAAGAACAAAGCTGGAGGCATCACACTGCTGGACTTCAAACTATACTACAAAGCTACAGTAATCAAAACATCATGGTACTGGTACCAAAACAGAAATATAGACCAATGGAACAGAACAGAGCCTCAGAAGAAACAACACACATCTACAACCACCCAATCTTTGACAAATCTGACCAAAACAAGCAATGGGGAAAGGACTCCATGTTTAACAAATGGTGTTGGGAAAACTGGCTAGCAATGTGCAGAAAGCAGAAACTGGACCCCTTCCTGTCACTTTACACTAAAATTAACTCCAGCTGGATCAAAATCTAAACATAGAATTTAACACCATAAAAACACTAGAAGAAAACGCCAGCAAAACCATCCAGGATATAGGCATAGGCAAGGAATTGATGTCTAAAACAGCAAAAGCAATGGCAACAAAAGCCAAGACAGACAAAGGGGATCTAATTAAAATTCAGAGCTTCTGTACAGCAAAAGAAACCATCATTAGAGCAAACCAGCAACCAACAGAAAGGGAAAACAATTGTGCAATCTACCCATCTGACAAAGGGCTAATATCCAGAATCTACAAAGAACTAAAACAGATATACAAGAAAAAAAAAAAAATTCAAAACTGGGCAAAGGATATGAACAGACACTTTTTGAAAGAAGACATATATGAGGCAAACAAACATATGAAAAAATGTTCATCATCACTGGTAATTAGAGAAATGCAAATCAAAACCACATTGAGATACCACCTTACACCAATTAGAATGGCGATCATTAAAAAATATGGAGACAACAGGTGCTGGAGAGGATGTGAATAAATAGGAACACTCCTACATAGTTGGTGGCAGTGTAAATTAGTTTAACCATTGTGGAAGACAGTGTGGCGATTTCTCAAGGATCTAGAAATAGAAATTCCATTTGACCCAGCAATCTCATTACTGAGTATATACCCAAAGAGTATAAAACAAAGACACATGCACACATATGTTCATTGAAGCCCTGTGTATAATAGCAAATACCTGGAATCAACCCAAATACCCATCAATGATAAACGGGACAAAGAAAATGTGGTACATATACACCATGGAATACTACGCAACCATAAAAAACAATGAGTTCATGTCCTTTATAGGGACTTGGATGAATCTGGAAACCATCATTCTCAGCACACTGACCCAATAACAGAAAATCAAATACCACACGTTCTCACTCATAGGTGGCTATTGAAAAGTCAACATATGGACTCAGGGAGAGGAGCATCACACACTGGGGGCTGTTGATATATATATATATATATGGATATATATTGAATATATATATATATACGGATCCAATAAAATTATTTATATTGCAGCCTTAAGAGGTACAGAAATCGCACACTCACATACACAAACAATAGAGGGCATAGAGCATGAAAAAGTTAAGCTTATGTCTAGTCTGACTTCCAAAGTATATCAACTGACTGGTAATATTCAAATTGATTAAAATAAATGACAATTTCCCAGAATTTTGGAAAACAACATAAATACAAAATTGTCAATACTTACTTTGCATTAAGTCATTAAGGAGGCTAAGAACTTCACATTGAGAGACTTAAGAACTTGACAATAATGATGCATAAAGTAAAATGAGGATTGGTTAGAGGGTTGGCGAGATTGTGATCAAAGGATACAAAGTTTCAATTAGAGAGAAAGAATAAATTCAGATCTGCTGTACAACATGGTGTCTATAGTTAAAAATAGATTGCATTCTTTAAAATGGGGAGAAATGCCAGATATAGGTGATGGGGAGGAAGGCAGCAAACTGCACTACTATGTATATGCCTAGGCAACAATCTTGTATGTTCTTCACATGTACCCCAAAACCTAAAATGCAATAAAATATATTTTTTAAAAATGCAAAAGAAAATATTAACCTTGCAAATACAGGTATGTTTCTGTAACAACCTATAATTTTTACATATTAAAGAAAGTACTTTTCTTTGTTTTACCATAAAATCTATTCATTGCTTTTGATTTTTTAAAAAGCAACAGAATGTTATCTTAGTCAATTTCAAAATTTTTCTAACTCTGGGAACAGAAGAGCTGATTCAATTTAGATTTGTCTTATGTCAAAAATGTATTTTCCAAATATAGCCTAGATAAGTGATTCTAAACTTTTTTCTATCATATCACATGCAGAGATGATATTTGCTAACACAGAGTGATAAATGAAAGAAAGTGCTCCATAGCCAGAGGTGATCAATGTGGGACCTACCCAGTTGTCCTGAAGCCCAAGGGGATTAATATCTGAGCATGAGTTCTCAATAAATACTCATTTATTGAAGACTGGTGTCACTCAGCATCATTGGAGTAAAGCTCTGACCTAAAAACAGAAATAAAATACATAGCTTCAAAACTAGTAGGATGGAGATATAATTGAAGAAAAACTCAACAGTCCCTAAAGAAGTAGAAAATTGAGTGGCGGTAGGAGGGAGTGAAAGAGAGCATACGAAAACTGTGCTAACAGTTATTGAAATGACAAAATATTTTAAGATAGATGAACATCACAAGGATAAACAGTCTGCTATAAAAGATTTAGAGGGAAGAGTCAATATCATAAAATAAATTAAAAAATTGCAAAATTACTGTGGCATCAGTATGTATGAAGGGAACATGGTGGGTCTACGAGCAGAGAAATATAACCTATTCACTATTATGTGGGGCAATTTTAGGACACTTTTCTCAGTATTTTATAGATCACCTTGGGTTAAATTTAGAAAGAAAATAGAGCTCTAGAAAACATATTTAACAAACATGAACCTGTATGTTGATTTAATCATGATATATGTGTGTATTTTTTATATTCATGATTATATTTTTGGGGATATACTATAAAGTATTCAGTATATATAATATGTAATACATTATTTTGAGTATATATATGTATTTACACACAGAAAACACACATATAAGCATTTACAAATGTTAAACTTTTCATAAATGGCTATATTGAATTCAAACCAAGTCTCAAATTTACAAAAAGTTAGTATTATAGAAAAAAATTATCTGAAAACAAGACAAATAAATCAAATCAATTTACTTACAAAAATTTAATCCTATTTAACCTAAATGCCATGTGTTTATCAAACCATTAAATAAGCTTTTCTAAATTATTAATATATTACAGTGATATTAACTGAATTTGCAGATCATTATAACTGAATGATCATGAAAAATACTTCACATTGCCATTAACAAAATATTGAAATAACAATTTCCTCAAATTCATTTATGAGAAATGTGTGTAAGACTGTGTATTCTCTCTTTTTCTTCCTCTTCTTTTCTTAAATTGAAATGAAATCTTGCTCTGTTGCTCAGGCTGCCAACACCCCATTACCTGGGTTCAAGCAATTTTCTGGCCTGAGCCTCCCAAGTAGCTGGGACTACAGGCACACACCACCACGCCCAGCTAATATTTTTGTATTTTTAGTAGAGATGTGGTTTCATTATGTTGTCCGAGCTGTTCTCAACCTCCTGACCTCAGGTGATCCAATCTTCCTGGCCTCCCCAAAGTACTGGGATTATAGGCATGAGCCACTACGCCTGGCCGTGTTCTCTCTTCTAAGGGCAACAGTGACACTGGATTCAGGATGTGTCCTTATCCAGTGTGATTTCATTTTAAGTGATCATATCAGCAAATGTGCTGTCCTGTTTCCACATAAGATCACACTCTGGATTTCAAAGTGGACATAAATTTGATTGGGGAATACTACACAATTTATTCTATGTGGCTTAAGAAAATAATTAGGCAAGGCACCTAAACTGCACTAAACCAAACACCTTCATAGGCCAGTTCTACCGACCATTCAAGAAACAGATATCTTCTATTTATAGAAAGTGGTCAAGAAGCCAGAGCAGGAATTTTCCTGCCTTGTATGAGACTAGTAAGACATTTCTAGAAAACCCGAAGAACACTGCTGCAATGGAAAAGAGTGGACCAATCTCACTTAGAAACATAGTCCTTCATTATTTTTAAATATTAAGAGAGTGATATCAGCAATGCATTAAGTACCTGCACATTATGGAAGGGAGATTCCATATATAAATGAATGCATTAACAGATTAGAGGAGTTTAATTATATACTTGTCTTAATTGAAGAAAGAAAAAAGCTAAATTGATTTTTAAAAATCACCACCTACTCATAATAAATTATACTTAACAAACCAACAAAAGAGGAGTAATTTCTCAATGGGTTGTCCTGTATTTAGCTGGAAAATAATAAGCTCTAAATTGATGGAAGATATCTTGGTGAGAATCCATTTATTATCTTTTAATTTTAAGCAGACACTTAAGCCAATATTTACATGTCTTCTGTCTAGAAAATAAAGATGTGTAATTTGTATCATAGTAGGATAATCAATGGAAGTTTACATTTAGTAAGTTATCCATTAGAAAGTGTTGTCCTATGTTTCAGTAAACTAAATCCCTTGAAAATCCTTTTGATTACAGCAAATTTTAAATTAATCACTGAAGTCACTTTATCTTGCTAGTAATGGTTGTTTTCCATGGGAGCTTTTCACACATTTTTTGTATTCACTTAGAGAATAGCACAGGGTTTGTTTGTTTGTTTTGTTTGTTTATTCCTGGACACAAATGCCTTAAATACAATTTCATAACAGTAGGTTACAAAAAATATTAAATTTAACTTAAGAAATTAATCTCACTTACATAATCATCTCCTTACACATCCCTTTACTTTGGAGATCAAGAAAAATCATCAGTCTTAAAATTTTTATAGTCACACTATTGGGTAAACAATTTTTGTCCTCCCAAGATTGGCATCAAACACAAAAGAGATTTTTGATCTCTATTTTCTTTTCATTTTAACAAATAACAGATTAGGATATTTGGTTTTGTAATAATTGTTTTGTAATTCTATATCCTCATTCCAGTGCTTCCTTTGAACCAATTTGCTTCATAATAGAATATTTTTTAGTAGAAACATTCTCCTGATCATCCTAGTCTTATTTCTGAATTTATGCAATATTTACATAAGTAAATAGTATTGATTTTCATTAGTATTGTAGCCTACATAGCATTTTATCACAAGTTCCACCACATATATACTATATACCTTGCTGCTTAGATTTTTAATTTCTCTTACAATTTATTAGATCAAACACATAACCTTATTCTCTAATGTAATGTGATCTTGCACTTACCTTTCTAACATAACTAGTAAAGTCTCAGATAATTTCTGAATAATCAGAAGCGTATGTTCAATGTTTTTTACTAAAGTGCTTACTCTCTTATTATGCAATTGAGTAATACCAAGAGACAAATGAAGTATTGTTAACCATATTTCTATTTTAATTGTGTCCTGAAAATTATATTTGTTCATATTAAATTCCTTTAAATTGTTGGCCTTTCCTTTCCATCTCTCACGTAAACAGATTGCACAACTCATGTGTTAGGAGTGCTTGTAATTTCAGAATGAGCCATTCACTCCATAAACTACACAATCCTTTGATAACCATGGACAAATATATCACAGAGAGAATTCCTCTTATGAGTTATACTTTCTTCACTGGAGCCCATGAACTTGGATTAGAACAGCCAAGACAGTTGAGGTCTTACTATCACTAAAACAGCTTTGTGATGGAAATATCACTACAGCTAATTAAGATAAGAAAATACCTCTCCCCTTATTTATGTCATGGATGGGTGCAGTAGTTGTTATAAATTCCACCAGGCACAAGAAAATTCAACATGAATAGCACAAGAGAGATTTAGACAGTAAGCCTGTGCCACAAGGCTTGCTCACTAGTATGCCATACTTAAATCTGATCAACTGTAGGAAGGTCTTGAAAAAAATAATATAAAATATTATTTACATCACTATAAGATCCTAGTTGTTTGATACATTGCTACATGTATTTCAGGGATGCAACATCTCAAAAAATCCTAGTTTTCAGAACATGTGGAGTGCTCAATCTGTTTAGAAAAATTAAAAAAAAAATGGCTAATAATTTGGAACATGGAAAGAAAAACCATTTCTGTCCAACTCTTAGGATATAAATAAGACAGATATTGTGGTAAATAATAACCACAAAAGTAACAGTAACTATATGAAAATAAATACATTACTAGATAATCTTTAATTCAAAAGATAATAAAAAACATTTTTTCTAACCTCTCTAGAACATACTAGAAACTTGACTTTTCCAGAGCTTGTTTTCAGAGAAAAAAATTAATTTTAAATATCTGTAATATTAAAAAAAACAGGTATTGTCAGATAATTGAAAGAAAGTGTATAAGTATGAAGAAAAAATTAACTCTAAAATGGCATTAACATGACTAAATAATAATAAATAAGAAAGAATTAATAAATCCAAAAGATCATTCCTAAAAAGTTAAATAAAATTTAGTAAGCCCTAAAAAAGGAGAGAGAGAAAAGAGAGAGCACAAGAACATGTATACTTCATGAATTTTTGTTTTAATTTTAGGCTTACAAAAATAAGCAAAAACTTGCAAAATTTGTCTTTCTGACAAAAAAAAAAAAAAAAAAAACATAATTGTCCCACTAGATGCAGAAAAAGCTTTCAATAAAATTTAATGTCCATTCATGTTAAATCTCTCGATAGGTAACAAAGGAAAATATTTCAAAATAATAAGAGCGGTCCGTAACAAACCCACAGCCAACAATGTACTGAATGGGCAAAAGCTGGAAGCATTCTTCTTGAAAACGGTCCCAAGACAAAGATGCCCTCTGTTACCATTCCTATTAAACATAGTATTGGAAATGCTGGCCAGGCCAATTGGGCAAGAGAAAAATATAAAGTCATTTAAATAGGAAGAGAGGAAGCCAAACGATCCCTGTTTGCAGTTGATATCACCCTATATCTAGACTTAAGAGTTTTAAAAGAGAAACCAATATTTGGGGGTTTCACACTTTAGTTTTATTTAAAAAAAGGATTTCCCCAAAGACTTTTCAATCAATTTCAGGGCATAGAAAACTCAACAAATTATTTTATATAGCCAGCACGTCTTTAATAGCAACACCAGATGAAATTAGCATAAATAAAAAGTTATAGATATCTTATCTTACTTATGAATATAGATGAAAATATGTAAACAAAGCAGTGTTTGGAATATACAGTATATTAAGATAAAAATATTCCATATGATTTTACAGTATTTTTTCAAAATTTAAGGGATTTTTATTTTTAAAATGTATTAAAACAAATAGTTTTGAAAAGTGTTGACTTTAAAAATAATTGTCCACATATGAAGATAATTCTTTTTTTTTTTTTTTGAGACGGAGTTTTGCTTTTGTTACCCAGGCTGGAGTGCAATGGCGTGATCTCCGCTCACTGCAACCTCCGCCTCCTGGGTTCAGGCAATTCTCCTTGCCTCAGCCTCCCAAGTAGCTGGGATTACAGGCACGCGCCACCATGCCCAGCTAATTTTTTGTATTTTTAGTAGAGACGGGGTTTCACCATGTTGACCAGGATGGTCTCGATCTCTTGACCTCGTGATCCACCCGCCTCGGCCTCCCAAAGTGCTGGGATTACAGGCTTGAGTCACCGCGCCCGGCCTGTGAAGATAATTTTTAATTTAAAAATCTAAGTAATAAAGAGATAAGAATAAAGAATATCTACTTAAATAGGATATAAATTATTTCCAGAATTTGAGTAGATACTAATCTAAACATTGTGAAACTAATATATAGCTGCTGTGGGGACAGTCTTGAGTTTTGTTTGTAGACAAATTCTTTGTTATTTATACATTTTTATTTTTCCTTTCTAAATTTTTCACTTTAATGCATTAATTATTTAATTATTCTCCATGTCAGTGCTCTTAATGTGCCATCTAGTATACTTTTACAGAGAAATGGTGAAATTATGTTTCTTGATTCTTTCTAGACTTCAAAGGAAAATTTCACTGTGAAGTATATTATTTACCTTTATATTAAGAAAATGAATCTCTCATATAAGAACATAATGTTGATAACCTGTATTGAATTGAGGTGGTGAGCAATTGGTGTCTGCTACAATATTTTCCAAAAGTTCACCCTTTCAGTTTATAAAGTAACTATATTTTATGAGAAAATTTTTAAAGTATTGATCTCCCACCAACTTTGTCTGAAGCAGGGGAATTTGATGGATACATATCTTTATATTCTATCTTGGTCTTTATATCTTAATATTTAGCTTGTCTCTTTCTTGATTTCCTGCTTCAAATTTTTTTCCATCTGTGAATTATTATTATACACAATTAGAGACTCTACCCCTACCTCCATGCTCTCTCTCTCTCTTCCTCTCTCTCTCTCTCTCTCTCTGAATATTTCTACTAATACAGGTTTTTTCTCAGTCACTTTGCCAGCCAGGAACCTCCGGCCAACAATGATCCTCCCATGCTCGGCCACACTACCTGCTACAGGAGATGGCCCATTCACTTGGCCTGCCATGACCACACCTGGCTTGTGCACGAGCTCAGCCCATAGCTGGACCAGGCATATCTCAATCCACCTGTGTTATAGCCCAGATCTGTGTTCCGCAGTTCTTTAGTTCTTTTTTTTTTTATTGTACTTTAGGTTCTGGGGTACATGTGCAGATCATGCAGGATTGTTACATAGATACACACATGGCAATGTGGTTTGCTGCCTCCAACCCCCCTGTCAGCTACACCTATAATGCATCCAAGAAGAATGTGGATATGCTTCCAACTGAAGGGCAAGGAGGGTAGAGAATAATGTTATCGAGTGATGGAAAACCTCTCAGCAGAAAGGGGATGAGGGGATGAAGGGTTTATCCCCCACCTGAAGTCAGTGGTTTCTCTCCCAGTTTGGCTGGGTCTGGGGCTTTTATGGTCTCAGAATAGGGGAGTGCATGCTGATTGGTTTGTGAGTAAACAAAAAAAGTAAAAAAAAGGCACCACTCAAAGGTTGGCATGGCAGTGTAAAAAGCCAATTAGGGAAGGGTAGGTATATGTAAAACAGGAAAAGGATGAATCAATCAGGGAAAATCACACCAAAGGAGAAGAGAGATTCTCAATCTGGCCAATGGATGTACTTGGGACTTGTAGCTAGACTTTAAACTGTCTTCGCCTTGAAGATGGGGCTTCACTGGAGGAGTTTGAAGTTTGGTTTGTCTGCCTCTGGCTGCTCTCATTACTATTCCATACAAAAAAATTTCCTAATATGTGATTTTCATATGTTTTTGTATAAAAGTGATGTGAATAGATATTCACTCACCAGAACAATGGTATATCATAGGCTAAAACTCTGAACACTTCCTTTAAAGTATCTCAGAATATTTATACATTTGAAAAATAAGAATTAAACATTGTCTAGGGAATTTTAATTTTATTGATCAATATTATATGTACTTAGTTTATATAGAAATAATTATTTGAGTATATGTAGTCATACTCCACTTTTGTTCTAAGTACCTGCTACTTGAATTGGCCAAAATAATTTAAACTTGTAGCTAGACTTTAAACTGTCTTTGGCTTGAAGGTGGGGCTTCACTGGAGGAGCTTACTGTCCTCTATTCATAATTCACTAAGGTGTAAAAAATAATTTTTATCCAGACATTTTATGTTTTAAAACTCAAATTAGTGTTGAACTTTATAATTCTGAAGAATTGAATAATTCATTTGACGTACTCAGTAATATTACAAAATATGAAGAAATATCTGGTTGAGAACATTCATTGCAGCCTTCAAAGCTCATCAAAACTCTTCTTGAGGGTCAAGAAACCTCTTCTAGTCTAAAGAGACAGTTTCCAAATTAAGTAGCCACTACCTGAAATACGTTATAGTCACACATCTTTTTGTAATGTTAGTTCTGTCAATATGAGGACTTCAAAATTCAATTAATAACATAGTCCATGGATATATTTACATACTTCAGAGTAAAATGCAATCACTCAAATAATGAGCTTTCTATAAAATACAATAAAATTTTAGTAAAAAGTTAGACATTTTAGCAGTGAATATATGTTTTTTAACATTAGCCCTAACAAGTGCATTTTTTTAGGGGGATGGAGTCTCGCTCTGTCACCCAGGCTGGAGTATGATGGCCTGATCTCGGTTAACTGAAACCTCTGCCTCCTGAGTTCAAGGAATCCTCCTGCCTCAGCCTCTTAGGTAGTGGGATTATAGGTGTGTGCCAGCACACCCAGATAATACTCTGTGGGTTTTGTTAGTGGAGACAGGGTTTCACCATGCTGGCCAGGCTGGTCTTTAACTCCTGACCTCAACTAATCTGCCTTCTTCAGCCTCCCAAAGTTCAGGAATTACAGATGTGAGTCATCATACTTGGCCTCAAATACATTTTTTTTTAAACATAGCTCAATATTTACTTAAATGCTTATTTAAATGCATCTCAATATTCTCACATTCACATGTCAAAAGTTATTAAATTTGTAATAAATGAAATGTCACTATGTTCAAGGAGTTACTATTCCTTGTCTACATAGTGAGATATAATAGGTATTGTCTCTATTTATTGAAGCATTAGCATATATACTTTACTCATGGAAAACCCTTGAAGAGCCTGAGGTTGCCTTTTAAAAGGATGCTTCTGCTGCAATAAAAATCACCTAGAGAACCTTCAGAACTTTTCTGTTCTGTGAGGTTTGGCCCTTATGTATGTATATTGCACCATGATGAAGAGTAAAGAACTTATTGAAAAAAAATTGTGCCCTATGTTATAACTGGAGACCAATCATTGAACTGAATTTGGTTCTTTGTGTGACATTATTCATAAACTAAACAGACTCACAATGAAAATCTGGGCCTTTGTATTTAAATTTCACTTTTGTCCTGCACTTGCATATACCTAAGACCTCTGGATTCTTAACACACATGTGTGTGAGCTTATTCGAATAGATTTTATCATTTTCTCGTGTCATAACTCCCTTTATTATCATTACTAATTGTCTTCAATGTGCAAAGTAAATTACCTTAAATTTGTTCATCCAAGTCTATACATTCATTTTATATTTTTTAGAAAATCTACACTTTTAAAAAACTTTTTAATAAAATATTAACTCTCTAGCTAATACACATTCTTTATTCTGCAATTTGACATTATTATTTTTAAGAGTACAAGGAAAAATGGAAGGGATTTGACAGAGAGTTTCTACCAAGCTGTCTTCTAAGATGTTATCAAAAGTGCAACCAAAATTTAAGAAGTATATGAAGGGAAAATAACTCAAATCCAGAGCTTTGATTCATAAAATATTTTGTCTTCCCCAGGGAAACAGATTTGTGATTAATGTATATATTTCTTATTCATCATTTCTTATTAGGCTATTGATTATATTATGATAATAGAAAACATACTTTTAAAACTCTTGATATGGCAATGCAGTATATTAATGTGGAAATCCCAGGGGATGCCTGTCAAAACTTTTTTTCATATATCTTATAAATATTCATTTGTGAAAGTAGGCAGTTTCTATTTTAACCTATATTGTTCAATTAACTGAAAGCTGAGCATGTATGAAACTGATTTTAAACAAACAAATCAGTTGCTTATAGTCACTTAAAGCACAAGTTACTTAAATACAACATTTAAAATGGTATTTAAAAATAAAATAAAAACAAATATGTGTTTATTCATTTTAATGTCTTAATTTAGGCAAGATGTCTAAAATTTTTAACTTATTGTTCCTTGGATATTTTAGATCTATTATATGATTTCATATACTTTGTAATTTATACTGTCCTTATAAAGATGGTATAAATGAAGAAAGAATTAATTCAAAGATAAATACATGCAGTGTTACCTCAAATAACACTTCCTGAAGAAAACATAGTTTTTCTACATGAAAATCCTAATAAAGCAAAAAATTCACCATAAGGACATTTCATTACAATATTATTGATTGTACTCTTTATATTTAAATTGCATTTGGGAATCCCAGTATGTGCTCTGCAAGTTTATGGATTGTTGATTCAATATATAAGTGGCTATAATAAACCCTTCCAGATCAAAGTTCTTTAAAAGAGTTAGATATCATTACCAGTATAATAGAAGCGTTTTAGGCAAACATTACATTAAGGGTAGATAAATGTAAGAAATGGTCATATGGGCCCATATGAGACCATCACATGAGAAATTAATTTGAATTAGGTCATTTTGATGTGTTTTATACTCTGAGAGTTCTCAATCAAGAGACTAACTAGGGCTCTCAGAAGCCACAGTTTGAGGTACTGATGGTACCCAAGTGGTAGGGAAGAGTCCAAGAAATACCTTCTCCTAGAAATGCTAACTGTTATAGTGGGATCTAGGAACACCAAGAAGCAAGAGACAGGCACATTTTGGAAAAGGAATATATGGGTTTCTCTGAGGACAAACATCACAGAACATTAACAGGAAGAGCAGTACCAGAACACAAAACTTTTAGCAAGTAGCAAAGATATCTGAACCTGGATGTGTGGTTCATTTCCTCTCTTTTTTCCTCTCTGTCTTTCCCCTCTCCTCATCTATCACAATCACTGAGCCAGATAACTTAGTGCACACAAGGAGTTTCCAATTTGGTGATGCTCCTAGCTACAATCAAAAGCAGAGGTAGATTCTCTCCAGAGAAATGTGACCCTAATTTAAGCTTGAGAGCTTAATGAAAGAAGGAGGAATAAATCAATATGCAGAGAGAATCAAACACAGAAGAAAGAGTACACTACTTTGTGTTTGGTTCAGTAGAAATACACAAACAAATGAAGCAACAAATTAAATCTATATTAGTGAAGACTGCATACTTTATATTTAAACATGTGCTTTCCACAAAAGCCCCACAATACAAAGAGCTGGCATTTAAACACAGGTGATTTAGAAGGCATGGATAGTCACGTAAGTTATTTTTACTCCTGCACAGTAAGGGTCACATGAAGAAAATGGAAGAGTGAATTGAACAGTTAGGTAGAAATAGAGTAAAAAAGCTGAGAAGCATCACATTTTTTCCCCACTGTGTTCTTCAAAGGCCCAGCCATGCTGAAGCTGAATCTCTAGCATCTATTAGCATCTATTTGCCATTCCTTCTTAATTTTAGATTGAATGCAGTGTGGTTTCAGGCAAAATAAATCCATATCCCAGACAGTTTAATCCAATTTTAATTCATGCTTTCTATCACTTTGGAATGAGAAATGCAGAGATTAACATGCAATTTATGCTATGCAATCAAATACAGAAGGTATTTATGAGACCTGGGTCAGTTTCCGGGAGGAAAGCCAATGGTAGAGTCAAAAAATCGAAAAAGAAATTGTGGGGGGACCTACCTAACACTGAATTTGACAGTTTTTGATTTGTAATTTCCCTTATTATTATTTTGTATTTAAATGTAATGTTTTAGTCTATAAAACATCAGAGGTCATAATTATAAATTCTGGTAATTCTAGCATGTGCTGTATACCCCACAGAGTACATTTTTTAAACCTTGTGCCTCTCTTTCCATTTTCACTTCCTCAACAGCATTAAGCAAAGTTCACATGGCTACATACCTAAACTATCACTTCTTAATAGGCCTCTCTGGTCTTTATATTTCCCCCAGCCAATCAATCGATTCACTCCCTACAGTGCTTTTTCAACATCAACCCTTCTAATGAAGTCAATAACATAATCAAAAATCCATGATGGAAGTGAAAAAAGGAGCAGGAAAGAAACCAAGTTTGGGAAGGGAACAGAGAAGGCCTCTCACAAGTGGTAACATTTAAGCTGATTGGGTTGAGACCTGAAGTTAGCAAGATGCTGCATAGTCCAGGTGAGAAAATGCGAGGAAGACACAGATTTCAGTGGTGGCTCTAGGAGTCGGGGAGGAGAGAGGATGGTGGATTTTTTTTCCTGGATTTCTTTATAATTCCTTTAATAAACCCAAGTTCCATGCAAACTTTCTCTGTGAAAATTTATCTATTTTGTTACCCTTGCAAATGCTTAGCAAGTCCAGCATTGCTCATGCAATTCCTTCCATCTACTCCACTTTCAAGACCTACATAAAGATCATTCTCTGTTTGAAGAACACACAGCCAGAAGGCAACATTACTACTACTGAGTTCCAGTGGTCTTTGTTTTTTAAGTTTTAAGTTCAGGACTCCATGTGGAGGTTTGTTATATAGGTAAACTTATAGCACGGGGCTTTGTTGTAAAGATTATTTCATCCCCCAGGGATTAAGCCTAATACCCATTAGCTATTTTTCCTCATCCTCTTCCTTCTCCCACCCAGTCTTCATCCTCCAGTATGACCAACTGTGTGTTTCCCGTCTATGTGTCCATATGTTCTCATTATTTAGCTCCCACTTATACGTGAAAACATGCAGTATTTGGTTTTCTGTTCCTGTCTTAGTTTGCTAAGGATAATGACCTCCAGCTCCATCATGTTCCTGTGTAGGATATAATCTTGTTCTTCTTTATGGCTCCGTAGTATTTCATGGTGTATATGTACCACATTTCCTTTATCCAGTTTATCATTGATGGGCATTTTGGTTTATTTCACGTCTTTGCTGGTTGTGAATAGTGCTGCAATGTACATACATGTGCATGTGTCTCTATGGTAGAACAATTTATATTTCTTTGGGTATATAACCAGTAATGGAATTGCTGGGTTGAATAATGTTTCTGTTTTTAGGTCTTTGGGAATTGCCATAATGTGTTGCAATTAGTGTTGAGCTAATTTACACTCTCACCAACCTTCCCTTTATTATTTAAGCCAGTATGACTAAGATGTTATTTTTTTTATAGGAAAAGTTTCTAATAACTATATATGACATTGATTGTCTTAAATATGAATTATTCTCTTACAACAATCTCAACATCTCATTTTTGTAAGGCTATATATTATATGTTATATGAACTACCCATCCATTAAGTATTGTATCAGTGTAGCTTACAAACTATCTTTACAAAGAAAGTTTATAAAAGTGCAGAGTAAAATTGATTTTATCCAATTATATTTGTATATCCACGTATAAAAAGGCAACAAAATATTCAGAAGACCATGATAGATTCCCATTCCTTAGTTTGTCTAAGGAAACTTTCCAGCTCAATAAGCCAAGGGCATCATCACAAGTCCTTTAGATATCAGAAATAGAGATACTCTAGAAAGCTGTTAAGCATTCTTTACAAGTTCAGACATAAGGAGATTAGGGACAGCTTTGCAGAATCAGCATAGTATTATGAACTGACAATCAGCTTGAAGAGGACAGCTCATTAGCAACCTAAACTACGAAAACACCATAGAAAACTAAAGATCTCCATGGGTGACGTGGAGCAGAAAGCTGTCAGTGAATACTACTACTTCTTCAGCACAATTGCCTTTAAAGGAATAGCTAATGGGAAAAAAAGAGAAAACCAGATCAATAAAATCAGCATGACCTTCAAATGGCAGGAGGCAGAGCATGTTATCCAACCAAGTTAATAGTTTCTTGAGCAGTTAAAGAACATTTATTTTGAGGGTTTATCACATATACAACTTTTGAAACATAATTGTTTAGAAATTGACCAAATATGTTCTGTATTTGGCAACAAATGACAAGAAACAATGATTAAGGCCATCTAAATATTAGAAAGGCAAAGGGTATTTGAGGCAGTTTTAAGGAAATATCATATAAAACAAGAATGTTTAATGAGAGAAAAGAAATATGTATGGTCTCTGTTTTATATTAGAAAAGTAAAGAAGTGGGAGTATTTGTTCAAATTTATAGACCTAATAGGTAAGTTCACAGAGAAATATCAAATAACTGGGAAATATTTATATTTTATAAGTCCTATATCTGTATAAAACTAATGTACAACTTTAGCTCTTTCCTCTCTATAATTCTCTATGTTCATGGATTATGTAACATTAACCAAAAATGAAAAGTAGAAATATTACCAGTAGTAACTAAGGCATAAATATATACAAATAGAAGGGCAGAGAGAGAAAGAGAAAGAGAGAGAGAGAGAGAGAAAGCAAGAGAGAGATAATAAGAGATCTGTGTCTGAAGATTCAAAAAATCTAACCTATCTGTCAACTATTGCTAAACAATGCTTAGCAATGTAATGATTAGCACTTAGTAAGCAGATGGAGTAAGGAGACCTAAGAACACAAATTCATAAATGTTTCTCAGGTTAAAAGCTATGAATGAATAACAAAAGTAATACTAAACTTTTGCAAGGTTTTTGAATATTTCTTTGGCATGCCTATTTTTGTCAGTGCTTAAATCTAGTTCTCGATTCTGATTCGAGTAGTAAAGGAAGGAGTAATCAAAACTCAAGGATGAAAGGCACTCAAAGTACAAAACCTTGTTAATTAGCTTGATTGTGGTAACCATTTCATGATGTATACATCCATTGAATCATGGTGTTGTCCAATTTAAATATACACACGTTTATTTGCCAATTCATCCTCAATAAAGCTGGAGGAATAAAGAACACAAAGCATTAAGTGATCTTACCACACAAATGATAGCTATGTGAAGTAATGCATTTTTTGGTTAGCTAAATTTAACCATTCCACAATGTATATTTACTGTAAAGCACCATATGTTACATAATAGATACATAAAATATTATATGTAGATTTGAAGAAATAAGAAATCTATCCTGTGGCTTCTCTGAAATGTTTAAATGGCTAAACTGTTTTCAAATATTTAAATCACGCATTTTTTATAGAAAGAACATAAAATATTTTATGGGATGTGGAAGGACATATACATAAGATAAATTTCCCCCATTCTATAATAAAGTAGCTATGTAATTATTAAGCAATAAAAATCAAAATTTACTTCTGTTTATAAAACCCACTCATAGCTTAATAACAGTAAACACTGCAACTGCTTATCTCCCTCAGTAATGATTTTACCTGTTTAAAAATATAGAAACCACATAAATTGAATGGAATTTAGTTTCCTCTGGAAAAAATTCTAAATCTTGCTTCTTGAGTTGAAACTGTAAAAGGGTAACTAATGATATTTGATATTCCAGGATATTATTATAAATAAAAATTTAAAAGATACAGTAAAATTGAATTTTGACCTTTACTCACCTCTGAATAAACATGATAATTCCCTAGACCATTGAGACTAGGGAATTTAAACTAAAGAAAAAAATCAATAATATTAAGTAGACTTTCCTCAGTAGACTAGAGTATATCTTTATGTCTGTGCTAAACTGCATTTAAAGTCACTTTTTTTTTTGGCATTGACAAAGCTCTTCAATTATTATACAGATAAAAACCTTTCCTAATCAATTTAGGTTATATCTCAGGAGAATATTATTTAGATTTCAAAAGTTTTTACTCTGTAATTTAAAGTCACTTCAATAATTGTTGAAATAACTAAAGAAAGATTATATACTTTAAGAGAGGATTTTTCTATTTCTTTAATTTTTTTTTCTAATCTAGGTCAAAAAATTCTTCCTGTGAATTCTTGGTGATGACTTATTTTGTAAAATTTCTTAATGTTTTTAGTTGCTTATTTCTTTAGGTCATAAACATTGTTATGAATATTTTAAAAACATGCTACAGCTATTTTAAGCTAAAGCAATTTCTATTTTTGATGTTCTTTATTACGTTCAGGAGCATTGAACATATATGTTTTTATACATATACATGTATATATATTTATCTCTATACATATATTTTAATTTGCAAGCTCTAGATACATATATTTCGAAGACTGTATTTGATGAGTAAGAAATAAAATGCTATATAAGCATGCCTTTCACATGAAACTCTAGCTTAAAAGTCATACAGGCCCATGGGCTGACTTCATCCCACAGGTGTAGTTTGTTTGACTTTGTTATCAACATTTTCAAAAGGTAAATTCCACTTAAATACTCCATAGACATTTGAAGATTTTACCTTTGTTCTCCTTTGACTCCTTGATGAGATAAGTTGAGGTGGTGGAGAAAAGTCATCTACACATTGTTAAGAAATTAAATATTACAATGTGCCAGTAAAGAACGGTTCTGTAATTCATGACGCTTTACGGAAAAAAAAGAAAAAGTTAAGAGGCTGCTGTAATGAAATACGACAGACAGGGTGACTTAAGCAACAGACATTTATTTCTGACAGTTCTGGAGGCTGGGAAGTTAAAGATTAAAGTGTTAGCCTTTTCAGTTCCTAGTGAGGATTCCATTCCTAGCTTGCAGACGTCCGTCTTGCTATATCCTGTCATGGAGAGGACACAGAGAAAGAATCTCTCCTGTGTCTCTTCTTCTAAGGACACTAATACCATCATGGGAACACCACACGGATGACCTCATGTGAACTTAGTTATGTGCAAAAGGCCACATCTCCAAATACCATAACATTGGTAGTTAGGGTTTCAAAATTCAACATAAATTTTGTGAGGGAAACAAACCTTCAATTCATAAGAATTCTCTTACAAACAAAATCACCATGACTTCTATGCATTAATATCATAAGGACAATATAAAAAGGTTTTCTAATAAACCATAATAATAATAAAACTTCATAATAGTTTTTGATGTCACTCAAAATGACTGTGAAGATGCAATCTTATTTAAAACACTGGAATTTCCCCTTACCTTTTCTATCACTCTATATGTTATCTACAACAATATAATATGCACAAAATCAAATTATAGATCAAGTTTAAAAATAAAGTAAGCATGAGATGGTATCTCAATAAGGTTTTGACTTGCATTTCTCTAATGACCAGTGATGATGAGCTCTTTTTCATGTTTGTTGGCTGCATAAATGCCTTCTTTTGAAAAGTGTCTGTTCAGATCCTTTGCCCACTTTTTGCTGGTGTTGTTTTTTCTTTGTAAATCTGTTTTAGTTCTTTGTAGATTCTGTATATTGGCCCTTTGTCAATCGGTAGATTACAAAGTTTTCTCCCCATTCTGTTGGTTGCTGGTTCACTCTAATGATTGTTTCTTTTGCTGTGCAGAAGCTCTTTAGTTTAGTTAGATCTCATTTGTCTATTTTGTCTTTTGTTGCCATTGCTTTTGGTGTTTTAGTCATGAAGTCCTCACCTATGCCTATGTTCTGAATGGTATTGCCTAGGTTTTCTTCTAGGGTTTTTATGGTGTTAGGTCTTAGGTTTTAATCTTCAATCCATCTGGAGTTAATTTTTGTATAAGGTGTAAGAAAGGGATCAGTTTCAACTTTCTGCATATGGCTAGTCAGTTTTCCCAACACTGTTTACTAAATAAGGAATCTTTCCCCATTGCTTGTTTTCATCAGGTTTGTCAAAGATCAGATGATTGTATATGTATGGTGTTATTTCTGAGGCCTCTGTTCTGTTCCATTGGTCTTTATCTCTGTTTTGGCACTAGTACCATGCTGTTTTGATTACTGCCGTTTGAAGTCAGGTAGTGTGATGCCTCCAGCTTTGTTTTATATGCTTAGGATTGTCTTCTATGCGGGCTCTCTTTTGGTTCCATATGAAGTTTAAGGTGTTTTTTTCAAAGTCTGTGAAGAAAGTCAATGGTAGCTTGATGGGGATAGCATTGAATCTATAAATTACCTTGGACAGTATGGCCATTTTCACAATATTGATTCTTTCTAACCATGAGGATGGAATGTTTTTCCATCTGTTTGTGTCCTCTTTTATTTTCCTGAGCAATAGTTTGTAGTTCTCCTTGAAGAGGTCCTCAAACCCTTGTTGGTTATATTCCTAGTTATCTTATTCTCTTTGTAGCAATTGTGAATGGGAGTTCACTCATGATTTGGCTCTCTGTTTGTCCATTATTAGTGTACAGAGATGCTTGAGATTTTTGCACATGGATTTTGTATCCTGAGACTTTGTTGAAGCTGCTTATCATCTTAATTAGATTTTGGGCTGTGAGGATGGGGTCTTCAAAGTATACAATCATGGCATCTGCAAATAGAGACAATTTTACTTCCTCTTTTCCTGATTGAATACCCTTTATTTCTTTTTCTTGCCTGAATGCCGTTGCCAGAACTTCTAATTCTATGTTGAATAGGAGTGATGGAGAGGGCATCCTTGTCTTGTGCCAGTTTTCAAAGGGAATGCTTCCAATTTTTGCCCATTCAGTATGATATTGGCTGTGGGTTTTTCATAAATAGCTCTTATTATTTTGAGATATGTTCCATTGATGCCTAGTTTATTGAGAGCTCTTAGCATAAACGTTGTTGAATTATGTGGAAAACTTTCTCTGCATCTGTTGAGAAAATAATCATGTGGTTTTTGTCTTCCATTCTGTTTATGTGATGGATTACCTTTATAGATTTGCATATGCTGAACCAGCCTTGCATGTCAGGGATGAAACCATATTTATTGTGATAAATAAGCTTTTTGATGTGCTCTTGGATTCATTTTGCCGGTATTTTATTGAGGATTTTCACATCAATGTTCGTCATGGATATTGACCTGAAATATTCTTTTTCAGTTGTGTCTCTGCCAGGTTTTTTGGTATCAGGATGATGTTGGTATCCTAAAATGAGTTAGGGAGGATCCTCTCTTTTTGTATCATTTGGAATAGTTTCAGAAGGAAAAGTACCAGCTCCTCTTGATAACTCTGATAGAATTCCACTGTGAACCCATCTGGACCAGGACTATTTTTCATTGTTATGGTATTAGTTGCTGCCTCCAATTTGTACATTGTTATAGGTCTATTCTGGAACTCAGCTTCTTCTTGGTTTAGTCTTGGGAGGGTGTGTCCAGGAATTTTTCCATATCTTCTAGATTTACTGGTTTGTTTGCATAAAGCTGTTCATAGTATTCTCTGATGGTAGTTTGTATTTCTGTGGGATTGGTGGTGATATCCCCTTTATTATTTTTTTATTGTACATTTGATTCTTCTCTCTTTTCTTCTTTATTAGTCTGGCTAGTGGTCTATCTATTTTGATTATCTTTTAAAAAAACCTGCTCCTGGATTCATTGAGTTTTTCAAGGTTTTCTTTGTGTGTGTGTGTGTGTGCGTGTGTGTCTATATCTCCTTCAGTTCTGCTCTGATCTATTGTCTCATACCAGTTAGAATGGCCATGATTAAATAATCAAGAGACAACGGATGCTGGAGAGGATGTGAAAAAATAGGAATGTGTTTACACTGTTGGTGGGAGTGTAAGTTATCTCAACCATTGTGGAAGCCAGTGTGGTGATATCTCAAGGATCTAGAAATAGAAATATCATTTGACCTAGCAATTTTATTACACTTATAATTCAAAGAATTATAAATAATTCTATTATAAAGACACATGCACATGTATGTTTATTGCATCACTGTTCACAATAGCAAATTCTTGGAACCAACCCAAATGACCATCAATGATGGACTGCATAAAGCAAGTGTGGCACATATACACCATGGAATACTAAGCAGCCATAAAAAGGATGAGTTCATGACCTTTGCAGGGACATGGATAAAGCTGGAAACCATCATTCTCAGCAAACTGACATAAGAACAGAAAACCAAACACCACATGTTCTCACTCATGACTGGGTGTTGATCAATGAGAACACATGGACACAGGGAGGAGAATATCACACACTGGGTCCTTTCAGGGCATGGAAGCTAGAGAAGGGATAGCAGGGGGTGGGGGGATAGAGGAGGAAAACATTAGGTGAAATACCTAATGTAGATGACAGGGTGATAGATGCAACAAACCACCATGGCATGTGTATACCTATGTAACAAACCTGCACATTATGCACATGTACCCCAGAACTTAAAGCATAATAAAAATAAATAAATAAACAAAGTAAGTAAGATAATTAAAAAGTAACTGAATATGAATTTTACATAGTGTAGAACCACAAAACTGAGATGTAAAGGAAAATGGTTGCCCTAAATTGAATGGTCTATTATACCTATATTTTTTCTAAAATATCTTAAATTCTATTCCCTCCTTCAAAATCACAATTTAAACAACATCATATTTTTATATTAATCCAAAGTTTAGCTGCTACTAAATTTGATCTTTGATTTTTTTTTTGGTTAATGAATGAGAGCTTCTTATGTTGCTCAGGTTGGCCTTGAACTCATAGCCTTGCCTCCTTAAGTGCCAGGACAACTGACTGGAACCACCGCGGCTCCCTAAATTTGATCTTGAGAAAAAAAAAAAGTTCTTGAGGAGTGTTGCAAGAGAAGTGACAGGAAAGTATCTTTACACTTGCCTCATTTTGTTCATCCCAAGTGTTTTCTCGGAATGAACATTCTGATAGCTTTCATTTGCTCATGTTGAGTCTCCATATTGCTCTCAAAATAAGGAACAGCTTCTTCTGCAGACCTTTGCAGTATCGACACAGGTTCTTCTATGGAGATGGAATTTCTGTGTAAAATATTACTGTCAGTAACTCAACAATGTTTCAGAAATCACACACACGAAGAAACAGAATCATAAAAGAAAATATAAAAATGTACATAATAAAAGTAGTTTCAGGAAAGCCGTTTTCCTTTGATGAAATGAATTCACAATTCTTTTGCCTCTATTTAGAGACTACAGCTTCTGAAAAATAGCTAAATGGTGAATCCCTGTGGCTCTAACAAAATTCATCCCTTCATACCTTAGAAGTGGTAATAAAATAACATGAAGGATTGAAAAGCAATTTATATGTTTAATCTGATTTAATCTTCCCACCAAGTTTATAAATAAAAAATTATTATTCTCTTTATATAAGGATGAGAACTGATACTTCATGATTATATCAGTAATTTTGACATATATATACATCAGTAAGGACCAAGACAACAGTCCACTTTTATCTCATTTTAAAAGCACATTCTTCAGTAACTTTACTGTCCTTCTTCCTTCTAGATAATGCATAGTTACTACCTCTCCATAGAAAAATAAATTCTTAATCTATTAAATTACACATTCAGTAGCCCTCTAAATATCAGATTAACTATGCCTTCAAATTTTTACTATCTTTCCCTTTTATTATTGACTCTGGATATCCTATTCTCACCCAAATATTTACCAACATAAATCTACTTCCTGATTCTCTCTCCTCTTTCACTTCTTTCTGCTCCTCCTCCACCTTCTTCTTGTCCTATTCTTCTTCCTCTTTTTTTTAACCTTTTAAAATTTTTTTCATATTATAGGAAGTTATATGACAAATGGACCACATGAACTTATCTCCTGGGGTATACTTCTGTATTTAATTCTGGAGAAAAAATGTTTGCTCTTTATTTTGTGCTGCATAAACCATCTAACATCTAATATTCTTCACTGGCAAGCTGGGAAAGTGTAGAACCAGTGCAATGTCTTAAGGAATAACATTTCCAAAATCAAGGTTTAAATGAAGATGTTTCTATATCCTTATTACTTTGCTATTTACACCAAATAAGAATAATTTACATGTATTTAATCAAGTTATTTAAGTAACTGCTTTTCTATCATTGTCTAACTTCCTTGGTTTTTGCTTAAATAGCATTGCTATAACTTAACTTGGTAATAATAATTGCAGTTATTGGGGGTGAAAAATTCATTAAATAAAAAGATGTATAAACAATTTTATGAATGTAAAGAACATAATACTTCTCAATATTTTGATACAGAGCAAAATGTTTGAATTAATCTTAAATGATATAAAATATAAAAAATGTAAAATGAATAAAAAAGATTATGTTACTCACCATGAAGTCTTGAACTCTCGATGCAATAAAAATTGACATGAGGCCAAAAGAATTTTCCCAGATAAGGCTTCACCGAATCCTACTCCCAGGCATAAGACAGGCAGGAAAAAGAGAGAGAGAATTCCCTGACTCTCCAAAAAGGGTCAGTTGTAATGTTTTATTGGACAAAGTGCAATAATTAATATCAGGAGTAGTATATGAATGTCGAGATGGGAAAAGCACAGTAAGCATAGAGTTTGCACTTTATCATATCTCATTACAATGGTTATCTTGCATAACCGCTCACCTAGTAGTGTAGTTGGTGGCAACAGGCTGTAAATCAATTGATTAACATTTCTTTCAAAGGTGGGACACTCCACAACCTTGCTTTGATATTTTGGACCTCCTAAGGCCAGTTCCTGGAAGTCTTCAAGTAAAGACATGGCTAAACTTTATGAGAATGCAGAGGACAATGCAGAATGATTATTATCTTTATAACTAAGGGTTATACAAAAGTAACCCTTAGGGTTAGTGATATGGTATCAGTGAGGTAGTAGTGTAGGTTTTGTGATCAGTATGAATGCATGAAAGAATGCTCTCTCTAACAGGAGTTAGTTGAAGCCAAGACCTGTTCCTACTCTGTCTTATTCCCCCTTGAGATATTTTATCCCCTTTGTTACTATTATTATTTGAGACAGAGTCTCCCTCTCACCCAGGCTGGAGTTCAGTGGTGTGATCTTGGTTCACTGCAAACTCCTCCTCCTGGATTTAAATGATTCTCATGTCTCAGCCTCCTGAGTAGCTTAGATTACAGGCATGTGTCAGTTTACCTGGCTAATTTTCATGTTTTTAACAGAGGTAAGATTTCAGTGTTGACTAGGCTGGTCCCCAATTTCTCCCATCAAGTGATCCACTCATGTCAGCCTCCTAAAGTGCTTAGATTACAGGCATGAGTCACCATGCCCAGCTTTATCCTTCTTATGGTTAAGGAAAAAGGGCTAAAATTCTCATCTTCTGAAGCTGCTTCATGCCGAATAGGATTGTTACACTTGACTCACCTCAGAGGGCATGAAAGTGTCTTTCGAATTGTTCTAAAGACATCTAGGTACTTGAAACTCTTAAAGCCTTGAAGTCATAGACCATCTGCACACCGTGTTGAATATAATAAAGAACTATATTAAAAATCAAATAGTTACCAGTGATAATAAAATTATTAATCCCAGTTAATGATGACTATAAGAAGATATCAGATGCTATTTGAAATTTAAATGAATGTGCTAGAAAAGCAGTCTCCTATTTTCTGAAATATAAGAATAACAGGCCTTTAATAGGAGGCATTTCAATGGAAACAGAAGAAAAACAGACATTAATGGTATGCATAATCTATCTAGATGTTAGACTTAATCCTGCTACAGAGAAGAAAGACATTGGCAATGTGACACCTTCTTTCCTGTGTCACGATAAATAAACTTCAGCTTGCAAGTCCTCAGGGAAAAGATAGTACTAATTTTATTGTGTTCAAGTCAGGAAAATGGAAGAAACATTTGAAAAAAAAAATTGGTTTGGCAACTTTTAGCCAGAAAAGAATTAAGATTCAGCTTGAATTTTAGAAAATAACATTTAAAAAAGTCAAAAACTATTGGCAAGATTAGAATTCAGTAACAAGTGTATTATAATTTTTCCCTCTCCAGTCTCTCATTTTTATCAAAGAGGAATCATAATATGACCAACTTGTTTGCAATATGATTTAGTCTTCTTATACTTGGCCTGAAATTATTTATCATATATGCTCTCCTTTATGGAACTTTTTCCATAAGGAATCTGAGATTAGACTTTTTAAAGCCTTGAGCCCAGCCACAAATTTACCTCAGAATGCAAATTCTTCTATGAATTAGGTAAATTCTTTTCCTCTGGAAGTTCCTAAGATAACTTGAGGCTTTTGGACCTGTCATAAAGTGATGTTCTTTACCTACTACAGGTCAGGAATCCTAAACAGGGACTATTTTGATAAGATATGAAGCCAGTTTTACCAAGGGGATATTATCATCTTTGTAAGTCAACTTTGAATTATTAAAGCAGTCTGTTTATATTTGAGATTTTGTTAGTCCAGTCAAAGCCTTGGTAAAATAATCAGTTTATCCAGTTGTGTCCTGTTACAAAAGAAAAAAAGATTCTTATTGTATTTATGCAAATACCTGTATTAAGATAAGTCAAGAATACTCACAAATAGTTTCCAAATTCTGCAGAAGTCTGATAGAGAGAAAGAAATATGCTCCAAATTTTACTCACAGGAGTGTAATTTACTCAATTGTTAAAAGCTGTAAATACCTCAAAAGAAAAAGTTTTCTTGACTCTGAAAACAAAACCGAAAGATCAGCATTGTGTCAATCAAGAAGTCATATAAGTATTATTTCAGTGTTCTATTAGTCTAGTCTATGTAATTAACTCCATTTTGGCTCAATATTTCTAAACACATTTGTTCTCAAAGAGAGTCTTGGAAATTCTTCTTGCTATTCTAATAGTCAAATCTCCAAAGTTATCAGAGACCTGCATTCAAGAGTCCTTGTCAGAATCTTATAGCTGATTATAAACTGCCTTTTGAAAAGAATCAAAACAAGATAATTTTGTGTGGGTGACAAAAGCCTTAGGATAGCCAATATCAAAAGAAAATTGAGAAAAAAAAAGTGAGCATCTGTTTAGCCCACAGTAATTTAACATAATTTTCATAAATACTATTGATAGCTTATACTAAGACATATTTGAATTAGGAAGATTATATAACTGGAATGCAAACCAGAATCATAGAAATATAATCAAAAGGAAGTTAAACAATACTTTATATTTAACAGTGTTTTCTCTATGGTTTTAAAATACCAAATAAACTTAATATATCTATTTTGGACTTCAGAGGATCTAATAATTTAATCTTGGAAAATTTGTCAAATATCAAATGAGTTAAAATACTTGATATTAAAAAATAGAACCCCAGATCATGATAATAAGACATTTATTTAGTCAAGTAATAACCGCCAAATTTATAAAAGGCAAAATATTTTACTTATTGATAGAGGGGAGACTTAGTTTTCTAAGCAACAAGACCCAATAAAGACAGAATGAGGCCAATTGAATCTGTCTCTTCTTTCTCTCTTTTTTCCTATAGTCTATTTAAAAGGCAAACACAAATATTTTATTATCTCTCTATATTAAATGAAGATCTTTTTTAAAAGGAAAAACCAGATTTTATTCTTGAATTACCATATTTATACTAGGGAAAATTTTAATTAAAAGTTTATAAACAAATCTATTAATTTTAACTAGTTTAACCATAAGGTGAGATGTTTCATAACCTTTTATAATCTGTTGTTTTTAACTGTTAGAGATGATCAATGATCTAAAAAAGATCTTGTTATTCAGAAACATGGGCAAAGGTTCTGCCTCTGCACCAGTATGCTTCTGTTTTAATGTCTAATATATGGAAAACCTAAATAAAATCCTTTAAATTTTAGCCTACTTGCTCATACACACATATTTTTAGATAATTAATCTTTCATTAACCTTCTATAACTATCTTAAAACTTGTTTTATTATTTCTTCAGTAACTTAAAATATTTCTTAAATCCTCTAAATTAGACAAAATTACTTTCTCTTAAAAAACACACTTACATAACTTTTAACCAAATACACATAACTTTTATTTTTAGCGTAAGCAATTTTAATTAGGTATCAGGTGCAGAATCACAGATAATGACTGATTCTTCTAGCAAAGCTATGGCTAACTTCGTATGTCCTCAGTATTACCTATATTAGAAAAGCTCTAAAGCAAGAAAGTTGAAAAAGTATCAAAAGTCATACAAGCAGTTTATAAATTTAAAGTGAGACAGTATAGGAAAAAAAAATATTCAGCCTTGACAAATTACACAGATGAAATGTCAACTGCTAAATCATATTTAGCCTAAAGCTGTCTTCTTATGTATTTTAAGGTTGATCTAAAGGTTTCTCTGTATATGGTGAACTATAACCTAAATGAAGGTGTGAACAGACTATACCCTACTCTTGTGCCAATCACTGAGTTGTGGCCAAACACAGGGGCCAACTGTTCAAAATGTGTTTATAATTGAGCAAATATTGAGCTGTAACAAATCAAGCTGTTTCTGTACCTCAATTCCATTTTCAGTACATCACTTTCCTTTTTTTGCCCATGAATTTTTTCCACCATGTGGCTTTTCTAGAGTCTCTTTGAGCCTACTCTGGTTCTGCAGACTGCCTAAATCATGAGTCATTATTTGTTCAATTAAGTTCTGTTAAATTAACTTTGGTTAAGGTTTTTCTTTTAACATAACCAAAGTCTTGATGGGTCTTAAATGCCAGGGCATTATTTCCTCTCTACTTAAATCAAATGATATTGAAACTGAATTGTATTTTTTGGGGTGCTGGTGAGGCACAGCTCCCCTGAGAGAATGCTGTTGGTTCTTGGTCTTTAATCTCTTAAAGAATAAGTGATGGGACCACTACAGGTGCACTGTACACTTGTAAAAGTAAATATTGGACCCAAGAAGTGTTGCAGAAAGGTGATTTTATTTAGGTAGAGAAAAGAGAAGAGAAAGAGTTCCACAAAAACTGTGGTAGGGGATTCCAGAAGGGAAAATCCCAGAGGGGAAAGGAAGCTCCCACCATGTGGGAGGGGATTCCAGAGAGCTGAAAATCTGCTGTGGATGAAGGATCAGGGGAATTTATCCTGGGAGAAATTCCCACCTTCCCAAGTTTCTCTGGCCAATGAAAGGAGTTCCTTTAAACTTCCGCTGGGGTGATTGACTTTTAGTTTATTTCTGTACCTGCAAAATTTAAACACAAACTGTTAAATCTCCCAGATGGAGAGATATGGGAGGGGGGCATGGCACTAGGAAATTCTTGACCTTAAAACTACCCCCCATCATGGACCTGGAAAGAACACATTCCCTTATCCCCTCTGTGAACAGGAAAATTTAACTTTTTTTGGAATAGGGGCACTGATTCTTTTTAACTACTTCCTACTGAAATGAGATGTAGAAGGGCCCCTGAAGTTGAGGTTTCCTCCAGAGAGGAGGCTTTTAGGGGTACAGGTTGAATTAGAGGTCCACAATAGAGCTTACCAGCCAAGGGCATCTGAGGTTCCAGCAGAAGGATTAATTGTTACCTTCTGGTTCTATAAGAAATGAATATGAGGCCAGGTGCGGTGGCTTAAGCCTGTAATCCCAGCACTTTGGGAGGGCAAGGCGGGTGGATCACTAGGTCAAGATATTGAGACCATCTTGGTCAACATGGTGAAACCCCATCTCTACTAAAAATACAAAAAATGAGCTGGGCATAGTGGGGCGTGCCTGTAATCCCAGCTACTCAGGAGGCTGAGGCAGGAGAATTGCCTGAACCCAGAAGGCAGAGGTTGTGGTGAGCTGAGATCGCACCATTGCACTCCAGCCTGGGTATCAAGAGCGAAACTCTGTCTCAAAAAAAAAAAAAAAAAAAGAAAGAAAAAGAAAAAAGAAAAGAAAAAAAGAAATGAATATGACAAGGTGGGTAAAGATGAGAAGCCCAGAGTTCTAAACGAGCCTAGGAGAGAACAGAGCCAGGTTTTTGAAGATCTCTGGCCCTGTGTTTGATTGATTCCTGAGTTCTATATTTAAAATAACACTTAACTAGTTTACAAAATAGCAGCATTTCTCCTAGAAAGAAACAGGTTTCCCTCCTCTCTGTTGTTAGCTGATTTAAGGCCCTTTTATTTTTTAAAGCGATGACAGGTAGAGTTAAGCCAATTCGCAGAGAGAGATGCCTTTTGCAGAGAGAATTCGCAAACTTTTTTTTGTTATTAATTAACTTCTGAGATAGCTTATAGTAACTGAATAGAGGTAGTAACTTTTCTAATACCAGCACCAAGTTTTCAGGGCAGGAGAGAAATACTGATAAGGCTGAGCCAGTGCCCTGGAGAAGATCGTTTTCCTGGGCCTTTATGGCTAGCTTTACCTGGGGCTTTGTGAGGGTGATGGCTTGTGCTGGCACTTGTTCCAGGCACCCTTAGTTTTGCCATTGGATTATCTGGTCAGAAACCTCAGGCCCAGGGAACCTTGGTTCCCTGGGACAGTGTGCTTTATAGTGATTCCCTTGGCGCAGCAGGCAAGGACGAGGTGGTGGTTCATTGCTCCAGGGACAGTTTCTTAAAACATGTCACTTTAGACCACAATGGTAACAAGCTTTGCCAGCCTGGGGGCTAACCTGAGCCTTTCCCTCTTTTGAGCCCCTGGGGTCTGCTTGCCTGGAGGCCATAACTAAGTCTGCAGACGTTTTCTGATCTCTCCTGATGCTTTCAACCTGTTCCTCTTGGTCTCTATTATAAAACACCAAGGTTGCCTGGTTCAGCAATGATTCTAGACTCTGTTCTGGTCCCAAGGCCAGCTTCTGAAGCTTCCTCCTGATGTCTGCTGCTGACTGAGTAATAAACTTGTCCTTTAGTATTAACTGACCCTCAGTAGAGTCTGGTGACAGGGGAGTGTACTTTCTTAAAGCCTTTCACAATTGCTTAAGGAAAGCTGTTATTTTTTTCTTCTTTGAGTTATAGTGGATAACATTACATAGTTCTTGAGCTTTTTCCTAATTCCCTTAATCCCTTATGTATACAGGTTAGGAAATGCTTATGGCTCTAGTCCCCCTGTTCTGAATCCAGATTCCAGCGAGGGTCCGTGCCAGGAACTGCCTGTGTACCTGCGGGATATCTATACTTTTTCTCTGGAGTTATTAGGTTATGTACCTCACTAAGGTACCAAGTGTCCCCAAACTCTTAAGCCACTGCGAGAGCAGCCTCTTTTTTATTGCTGTTTAGGGTTTGATTAAGCAAAAGTATGACATCCTTCCAGTCTAATTCGAAGGTCTGACCCAGGCCCTGCAGAACGTTTATGTACTTGCCTGTATCATTTGAAAACTTTTCTAAGTCCACCTTAATTTACTTTAAGTCAGAACGTGAGAAGGGGGTTTGCACCTTAATTGGGTCAAATTCTCCTCCCACTGCCTGTAGGGGGCAGAGTTTGGGCATCTGGGTAGCCTGCGATGCCCTAGCTGTCTTGGCCCTCACTGGCTCCTGTTGGGTACAGGAGCTGAGGAGCCCTGATTGGCATTGGTGGAGGTAGTTGCCACAGGGAATCCCACATGTGGAGGTAGTCCTGAGGAGGGCTGGATGGGGTATGGGGCACAGGCCTGACAGAGTTGTCTCATTACTTAAGAAAAAGAAAAGTTGCACATAGGGGACATCAAGCCATTTACTTTCACTTTCACAATGCAGGTGTAGTTGTAGAATAGTGTTATCAACTATACTTCCCTGTGGAGGCCAAGTTTTTCCACTCACCAGGGTATGTCAGCCACTCTGTTCAGCACAGATAGATGAGCTGCTTCTTTTTTAAAAGTTCTGTGTTAAATTGGTCCTAATATTCCAGTATACATTTTAATTGGGACTTGAGCTTGGGAATAGAAGCACCCATTTAAAATTGGACACAAGGAATGCCTGAATCCCTGGTTAAGAAAATTACAGCTGCTTTGACTTGAGGTGTCACCCAGGTAAAATGGGTACTGCAATGAAACGTTTTTCAGTCAGGACACTAAAATTTTGGGAGCCCAAGATGCATGATCCATTTTATTAGAGGGCTTTCCATGTACTGGATTCCAATCATGACCTACCAGCCTCATGGACTTACACCCATGGCCTTGCATGACCTCCAGTGACCACCATGGAGATATGGAACAAAAGGAGCTATTGGGTTGGGTGGTAATCATACCCATGAGCTCCGACGAGTCCAGTGAGGCTCAGGAGATGGATACTAATATTTCTAGCAAAGAATTAATTTTTAGAGGCCAATCTGGGCCAGGCGCGGTGGCTCACGCCTGTAATCCCAGCACTTTGGGAGGCCGAGGCGGGTGGATCACGAGGTCAATAGATCGAGACCATCCTGGTCAACATGGTGAAACCCCGTCTCTACTAAAAATACAAAAAATGAGCTGGGCACGGTGGCGCATGCCTGTAATCCCAGCTACTCAGGAGGCCGAGGCAGGAGAATTGCCTGAACCCAGGAGGCGGAGGTTGCAGTGAGCCGAGATCACGCCATTGCACTCCAGCCTGGGTAACAAGAGTGAAACTCTGCCTAAAAAACAAAAAACAAACAAACAAACAAAAAAAACTGGGGTGTTATTAGAGTACGTAATTTAAAGAAGTAGGCTGGGCCACTGCAGCTGCCCCACCTGTTTGAGTGCCTTTTTTGCACCGCCCGCCTCCTGCCACAGGAGAAAGTTTGCCTCGTTCCTGCTCAGGGACCTGCGGCTGCCATGTTGCCTGGAGCATGTGTGCACAATAGGCCACCCCGCCAGCCACTGCCCACACAGGCACCTGCAGCCAGCATGTTGCTGGGACCCTGTGCACATCCTTGGTCACTCTCCCAGACACTGCCCACACAGGGACCCACGGCCGACATGCGAGCACCCCAGGGGGTGGAGTTCCCTTGTTCTGCCTCTGCTTTTTTTTTTTTTTTTTTTCCCCCCGGAGTTTCGCTCTTGTTACCCAGGCTGGAGTGCAATGGAGTGATCTCGGCTCACCGCAACCTCAGCCTCCTGGGTTCAGGCAATTCTCCTGCCTCGGCCTCCTGAGTAGCTGGGATTACAGGCACGCGCCACCATGCCCAGCTAATTTTTTGTATTTTTAGTAGAGACGGGGTTTCACCATGTTGACCAGGATGGTCTCGATCTCTTGACCTCGCGATCCACCCGCCTCGGCCTCCCAAAGTGCTGGGATTACAGGCTTGAGCCACCGCGCCCGGCCTGCTGTGGTTTTTTTAACAGCTGTGTTCTGCGGTTTCATACTGCCCCCAAGTAGGGATCTGAACAAGCTGGTCAGTGAGCAAGCGAACCAGCAAAAGCATTTCCCTGCAGTGCTTCCTTTAGTGCTGCCGCTCTGCTTACAGCGTGTGCACCGGACCAGAATGCACCTCGCCCCGCCCGTCCCGCCCAGAAGCTCTTTTACCCCGGAGGGCTGGGGCTGGGCGGTGGGCAGCCGCAGTTCCTGTTCTGGCCAGCAAGGAGCAAAAGGCCTGGGGGCAGGGGAGCGCTCCCGCTCCACCTCGCCAGTTCATGAGCCTAACACCTGGCAGTGCCGTGTCCCTGGTTCTACTCGTGGTACAAACAGAGTTTGCTTACCCCACCTCCCACAGGTTATTTGCCCAGAGAAGCAGCTGAGAGAGAGGGACTGGGAGAGAGAAAGACAGCTTTTAGGAAAAGGTGCGCTTTTAGTTCTGGCTGGCCGGGGCCACCCGGGCCACCGCAGCTCAGTGCTGTTCCAATTCCCCACAGCCCCGCCTGGCTGTAACTGCTTTAGGTGTTTTTAAAGACAGGACAGAAAGCAAGTTAGAAGGGTTCAATATTTTTACTTGCCCTTCTGAAGTAACCATTCTTTCTTACACTTCACTCCTTTACCCCACTTTGGGTGCCAATTCTGCAACCAGGTGTTTTTGGGGGGGAGCTGGTGAGGCAGAGCTCCCCTGAGAGAATGTTGTGGGTTCTTGGTCTTCTTTTAAAGAATAAGAGATGGGACCACTGCAGGTGCCCTGTAGACTTGTGAAAGTAAATGTCGGACCCAAGAAGTATTGCAGAAAGGTGATTTTATTTACGTAGAGAAAAGAGAAGAAGAGAAAGACTTCCACGAAAACTGTGGAAGGGGATTCCAGAGGGGAAATCCCAGAGGGAAAATGGAGTTCCTACCAAGTGGGAAGGGTATTCCAGAGAGCTGGAAATCCACTGTGGGAGGAGCAGGGGAATTTATCCTGGGAGAAATTCCCACCTTCCCAAGTTCCTCTGGACAATGAAGGGAGTTCCTTTAAACTTCGGCTGGGGTGATTGACTCTCAGTTTCTTCCCGCACCTGCCAAATTCAAACATAAACCATTAAATCTCCCAGATGGAAAGAAATGGGGTTTGTATGGCGCTGAAAAATTCTTGCCCTTAAAACTATGCCCCCTCGTGGACCCAGAAAGAGAACACATTCCTTTAGCAGGAAGAGGGAAACTTTCCTAACTTAGCTAACTCTGCTAAATTCCTAATCATGAAAGAAAAAACTTAACCAGGTATCTCTTGGAGTGATATTTGCCAAGGTCACTAAAGCAAGGGTCTGGCCTCCTGATAAGAACCTGATCAGATCCATCTGACTGAAGACAAGATGAACTTCAGCACTAACCTTTCACTGATGTTCTCCTCATTCTATCTTACTGTCATACTAAAATCTCCCCCATGGTGGAGCATATCTGCCATTTTTTTGTCATGTGACGCATGTCAGAACATGTTGTCCTACTGCTCTAGTGCAGAGATGCCCATGCCCAAAGATGCTTGTAAATCTTCTCTTTTCCACCCTGACTTCCTTAAAATGACAGGAACTGAGTCCCTTCAGAGAGGTAGCACCAGGGCCTTTCCTGTGCACTTTTCTCTAGTGCTCTCCAGCCACAAGCCTATCAAACCTTACATGAGCAAAAGTCCTATTTGGCTTTGAGTTAATTTTTGCTTGCACAAGAGCCAGAAAACTCAGGGGTTGGGGTGGCAACAAATGGATCTACAAAAGACTTTATCAGGTGTGGTAACAAAAGCATCTAACAAAGGCAGTAATTTAGACCAAATACCTGCATTTTGAAGATGTTTTTATTACTGTTTTAAACCAATAATCTTTAAAACTATCTTTATTTACCAAAGATTACTAAAGTAATATGAACTAAAAGACAGAGTTTTTCTTTCTTTTGGCAAAGTATTTTATTCAAATGCTTATGTTTAAGCCAATTAATTTAAACTCTTTTATGTATTTGGAAGTAAAACATCATATACATGACACATATAAATACACAGTTAGACAGAAGGAGAACTGGTCAAATTACTAATCACTGTATGCAACTGCCATTAGACATTTTAAAAAGTATAAACTATTCAGTCTACTGAGAATTTTAAAAACATAAAAAACTCCTTTTTCAAAATGAAAATCCAAGAAAAGAAAAGAAAAAAAAAACATAAAGGCCTTTTAAATGTATATATAGCTTGGATATTCCCTTGTAATTAAGCTCACTTTTAATCATAGAGCTCTTTTTAAAAAAATCTTTTTAAATATTTTATTACCAGATTTGTAGAGAACAAACAGCCAATACCTCTGGCTTTTTAGTCTTTTTTATTGTCCTCAAAGCTATTTTCCCAAGTGAAACCAATAAGCCTTAAGTAGGGTTATGACTCAGCCATGGGTGCACAAGGTATTTCCAAAGAGATGGCAAACAGTTTTTACAAGATCTAGAATCACCCCAAAGGTAGCTCAGAGATAGGAAAATTTAAGACAGGAAGTCCGGAATCATTCGCAGAGGGGAAGAGAATCAATAAATGGCAAAGGTCACACAAATATTAAACCAGGAAGAACTCATTCCCTAAGCTGTGGATTGAACCAAGATCACCACTATGAAAGGGCAAAGCCTTAGCTGCGGAGCTACAGATATGGCAGCTGCTATCACTTTCCCCAGAAGAACTCTAAAGCAGTCATTTTTGAGCTTGCAAAGGCTTCAAACCCTCAAGAGAATTATTCGGGATAACCATGACATTATAATGTGTCCTTTCAGACCAGATGACTGAGAGGATCTAAACATTTCTCACCCTCCGGATGACAGAGACTGAAAGACAGGAGCTCCATATTGTTACAAAGTCAAGTTCTCAAGGACATAAGACAAGATGAGAGGAAAATCTCATTCAGTTTTTGTTTTAGGGACCCCCAGCAAAGTTTGTAGTCTGCTGGGCCAGCTGGAACAGTGGGCAAGTAGGGATACTAGGCTCACATCTATCCTGTGGCACCTCTTCATGACCGAATGACACAGAATGACAAATTTATAGCACAAAGGACATCAGATTCACTACAGCCTAACAATAGTCTCACAAATCCTTCTAATCACTAATTAAAACCTTGTAGAGGAAACAAGCAATGATTTTTACCATTCACTCAATCAGTTTGCACAGAGAGACAGAATTCAGAAGCCTGGCTGGTAAGAAATTCTTACCCTTTTGCTGACATGCCAGGTTACCAAGTTTCCTTTCTCTGTAGCTTTCAGAAGAGCAGAGCAGTTTTTGATGATCCTGTTTGCTATACCACAGCTGTGGGGCTTAAGCCATATTACAAAAGAAAATCATCCTTTTCTGTTTCATAAACCCATAGGCAAAAGTCTCTCATTTTTACAAGATGCTGCTCAATGGGCTTCATGAGGGAATATGATGTCAGATTAGACACAAACAAGTGAACAATGGATCAGGATATGAGTGATGCAAACTTCGAACTCATGTACTGTCAATTTTCTTTTTACAAACACAGTACTGAGAATAGATAGACTTGCATGCTTGAATAGACAGATATCAGAAAAGTCCACAGGCCTCCATTCCCCACAAGGTGTAGCAAAGGGAAAGAAAGTACTTAGAAGAGTTAAAGATTATATTGTCCAGAGACAGGGCACCAGGCAGAGATTCCTACCAGCTGAACTGATCGGCTGTTTGAATCCATTCTGCATGGATGTCTGTTTAGGCTGAGCTGATGAAGTTAGTGAAAAGCAAAGGAAGATAAGGAGGAAGGAAGAAAAAGCAAAAAGAAAGACAAGGCCGGGCGCAGTGGCTCAAGCCTGTAATCCCAGCACTTTGGGAGGCCAAGGCGGGTGGATCATGAGGTCAAGAGATCGAGACCATCCTGGTCAACATGGTGAAACCCCGTTTCTACTAAAAATACAAAAAATTAGCTGGGCATGGTGGCGCGTGCCTGTAATTCAAGCTACTTAGGAGGCTGAGACAGGAGAATTGCCTGAACCCAGGAGGTGGACGTTGTAGTGAGCCGAGATGAGGCCATTGCACTCCAGCCTGGGTAACAAGAGCGAAACTCCATCTCAAAAAAAAAAAAAAAAAGAAAAAAAAAAAGACACAACAAATAGAGGACAGGAGGGGAGGAAAAGTATTGTCTAGGTGGTGGTGGCAAGGAGTCTTGAGGCCCTAGGAAAAACTCACTCTGAATCTAAGAATCAAGTGGTCGCCCATCAGCCACGAAGGGGGTCACATTCTTGAGTCCTGCTGGCTCATGAGCCTCCCACCTTGGGAAAGAAATATCTTTCCCATGATTTCAGACAAGCTCCCAAAGAAGATGTTATTAACCATTGTTCTTGGGTCCTCAGTGCAATAGAAATTGACATGAGACCAAAAGAAGATTCCCAGACAAGGCTTCATTGGCACTTATGCCCGGGCATAGGCAGGCAGAACAACGAAGAAAGAGAGAGTTCCCTGAATGACTCTCTGAAAAGCGCCAGTTGGAAATTTTTATTTCATTTTGCAGACTGTGGGAATTGATACCAGTGGTAGAGTATGGAGGCTAAGCTGGGCAAGGCACGTGAGGGGTAGGGTATGCAAGTCAGCATGTCAGGTTGCAATGCTTATCTTGAGTAATGGGCCATCTAGTGGTCTCGTCAGTGGTAAGAAGGCTATAAGTCAACTGATAAGCATTTCTTGCTGAGGTGAAACACTCTGCAACCTTGGTTCAAAAGTTTGAAACTCTTAAGGCCAATTCCTGGAATTCTTTCAGTTAAAGGCATAGTTAGACATTCCAAGAGCACAAGAGAACAATAGAATGGCTATCTTCTTTGTAAAACAAAACCTTGCGTCAGAGACTTTTGAACCAGAGTGACTCCATCTTGAGTGGGGGCCAGGTAAAATAAGGCTGAGATCTACTGGGCTGCATTCCCAGGAGGTTAGGCATTCTAAGTCGCAGGATGAGATAGGAGGTCTGCACAAGATAGAGGTCACAAAAACCTTGTTGATAAAGCAGGTTGCAGTAAAGAAGCCGGCTAAAATTCGCCAAAACCAAGATTGCAAAAAATTAACCGCTGGTAATCCTCACTGTTCATTATGTACTTAGTATAATTCATTAGCGTGCTAAAAGATTCCAGGGCCAAGATCGTTTACAAATGCCTTGGCAATGTCAGGAAGTTACCCTATATGATCCAAAAAGAGAAAGAACCTTTGGTTCTGCTAATTGTCCACCTAATCAAGAAGCAACAATAAGCATAAGTAGCTAATCAGCCCATGCTGCTGCTCTGCCCATGGAGTAGCCATTTTTCATTCCTTTGCTTTCCTAATAAACTTTACTCTATGTACAGATTTGTATCTTTCACTTTACTCTGTGTATGGATTTGCCTCAAATTCTTTCTTGTGTGAGATCCAAGAATCCTCTCTTGGGGTCTGGATCGGGACTACTTTCAGGTAACACTTTGGGTTAGCAAGTATGTTATCAACATGGTCATGGTGTGTGTTTTGTGATTAGTGGGAATTCATGAAGGAATGCTCTAGCAGGAGTGAGCTGAAGACAAACTCTGTTTCTACCGTCTCAGATCTTACGTTCTTAAGCTGATGGGCGAGGTGTAAAATACATACAACGAAGTTTCTCAATAATTTCAAAGGTGGGGTCAAAGCATCACTTGTGTAAATTGCGAGGTCATGAAATGCATAGAGCACACCTCTAACTAGTTGATTGGAAAATTCCGGGAAACCGAAGTAATAGAAGTAATTTGGGGGGGTCATTACTTGGTTTCTTTGTACCTGTGCTATAAATATTATTTTAGATAGATTTAAATAACAATATAATGTGGCCTATTCAATCAATAGAAATATTTCGAAGCAAGCAAAAATGTTCACCAGTTCACAAATAATGTCATTTTTTAATGAAATTTAGTTTTATTTTTCTATTTACACTATGCTACAAATATTTTCAGGCTCATATATGAAACCACTCTTATTCCCTCTTTCTTTTCCCCCAGTGACCTAAGAAAACATGAACATTTCCATACCCTAGAATCGATTTCACATAACTCTAGTAAAATAAAATCAGAAATCCATTTATCTCTTAATCTTCTGATGTGCTAATTTGCTTCAATTGCTTTACATGTAACTAGCTAGTCTATATGTGAATAGAAGAAACTTGTCATTTTAAATCATAATTTACCAATTCTAACTTTTAACATCATACTCAGTATTTTAAAATTCTAAAACATTGTCTTTAGTGAATAAATTCTTTTAATTTCTGAATGAATTAATTCAAAACTTATTTAAAATCTTGGATACAATTCTACTGTACAGTCAAAATGAAAATCCACTGGGAGTGAAACAGGAAAAGTTTTGTTGACTCCTCACAGGACATGCGATGGGGGTGTGGCTCACTTCTTTAGTGTACCACTGCTCAGACATCTAGTGGAGCAGATACATGGGCAGGTTGTGAGGCTCCAACCCCACAGCAATACGTAGGGGTGAATGTTTACAGCTCCTGAAGCCCCAATGGGCATATGCTGCCATGAGCTCTTTTAGTTTTTCCGTCTACAGGCAGCTTGTGTTAACCAGCTCAATTAGACCCTCTGCCTTGTAACAAGGACAGAGGGATTTCTGTATCTCAGGTTCTTGCCTTGGTGTACCGGAAGAATAGGATCACACCTGGGCTTGGAGAATAAGTGCAAGGTGTTTTTTTTTTTTTTCTTCAACAGCTGTTTATTGTTTTTCAACTTTTAGAATCCAACTACAGACAAACATCAACAAACTCAATTATGATTACAAAGTAGAATTTAATGTTATGTTTTGACAATAAAAAAGACCAGAAGTTGGGAGGTTAATGGTGAGGAAAGGGACTCCAGGAAAGGGTATTCTCTCATCTAACAAAGTTCTAGTTCAGAAACTTTGTCAGTGGGTAAAGTCTGAAAGTGAGGACTTTTTAAATGTCCACATATTTTGTAGGTATGGAGATAAAAATCAGGATAAGTAACTACAAGTGACTGTTAAAAGTGAGAGTTGGGGTGGGGATGTGTGGGGCAGTAGACTTCTGCTTTCCATGAGTCTATCTGTAGTGATTTGACTAAACTGGTTTGTGTTTTCTAAATAAGGTACACTGATTACTTCTGTTTTAAAATTAGGGGAAAAAAATAACTAAAAGAGGCAGTCCTGCCCACAATCCTCCTCCCCACAAATTCTGGAGATAGCGCTCCCGCAGATGGGGGAAGGCAGAGGGTGATGGTTTGGGAAGGTTTTCCCCTGGAGTCTGGCTGCTCAGCAGTCTGGGCTCTCCTCTGACTGCCCCGGCCAAGCTCGGCGTCACTCTGCTTCTACACCACCAGTCAGTGGCCTGCCAGAGTGCTGGTGCCTGTCGGTGTGTTTCTTCAATGTCCAGTTGCCTGTGTGTTCTGCTGATGTGCTCCTCTTGACAACCAGCTGTCTGTGTGTCTGGCTGTTAGGGTTACAGCGTTTTTATAGGTACAGGATGGGGGCGTGGCAGGCCAGAGTAGTCTTGGGAAATGCAACATGTGGGCAGGAAAACAAAAATGCCTGTCCTCACCTAGGTTCCTGGAGAAGGAGCCACCAGGAAATCTGCCTTCCCCCCTTCCGTATCATTTAAAGGGACCATGCGTTTTTCTCTACCCAGCACTTGCATATCAGTAGCTCTAGTGACCAGTAAGAACAATTTCTCTGAAGAGTTATTCCTGAGTGTCCTGTGTCTTTCTTTGTAAAAATACAAATATCTGGGTATTCTGATATTGAATTATTTCAATTTGTGTCACTTATATAAAACACAAAAGTCTCATTTGGCCTAAATCTCTACCACTTTTCTTTTACAAGATGAGAAGAAACTGAAAGAATTTAACCCATACTTTTTTTCTCCCCATGCAACTAAAACATTTTTCTCCAATTTTTTTTCCAAAAAAGTTAGCGTGGTAGCAGGAGATTTATTGAAAATATTTCTTACACCTCAACTTATGATTTTACTCTAACTTCTTGAAATGAATTACATCTGGACCTGAAATAGTGCTTGAAAATATTAATAGCATATATATGAGGATTTATTTATGTTAGCAATATTAATTGGTAATTTATTTATATTTAATTAAGGTCAGTAAAGAGTCCCAGTCATTTACCTATGGCCTATTGGCTGCTTTTGTACTACTGTAACTGAACTAGTAACTCCATTTTGAAAACAAATGGCTATTCCTGTTTTTATAATGCCTAACTCTGTGTTTGCTTAAATTAGTTTCTTAATTCTAGTAACTAGCCTTGGGATAGGACAAAGCTTATAGAACTTACCCCACCCCTGGAAGTACAATGCTGAGCAGTAAATCTTCCATCCCGCTGAGGGCTAGCTGACACCAGCCAGACCACTAGGTGGCCCATTACTCAAGATAATCATCAGAGCAAGGCATGCTGACCTGCGAGTTTCCCAAGTCCTTTCCCCTTTGAAGTCCCTTTGGCCAGCCAAGGGAGGAAGAGATGGTCTTTGAGACATTACCCTGTCATATTTGAGACTCTATCCTGCCATCTCTTTAGGCTGTCAGCTGAATAAACCTGTTCTTTCTTCTACCAGCTCTTTGTTTCTCAGGTTTTGGCTTTTGATTGACAAGGACCCAAACCTGGGTTCAGTTATACTACAATTACAAAATTGAGTGGTTGTGACAGAGACTGTATGACCTGTCAAGGGCAAAACCGTGATTATCTGATCACTTACAGAAAAAGTTTGTCAACTCCTGTGTTAAATAAAAAAAATGAACACACACACACACACACACACACACACACACACACACACACACACATGTGCATGCAAGCAAATCCCTAAGACAGCACAGATAATTGGAGAGTATATGTGAGCTGAAATGATCAGGGTATAAGTAGCAAAACTTACCTGGACACATCAAAATAATGCTTTGAGAAGAACGTCACCACACTGATTTTTTTCAACCTGTCAGAAATTTATAAAATGTCTTGAAAGATTTAAGACCATAATTTAATTTATAGCTAAGGAAATTTTTTGCACTGTAGAAAATGAATTGGAAAGAAACAATCATAATAGAAAGGGAAACTACTTAGTACACAGAAAATAGTTATCCCAGCAAGCTTGACGTTGTTTGCAAGATTGACTCTTGGTCAGCATCTCAAAATTTAGCTTTTGGAAGTGTTAAAAGATTAAGGCATTTAATTGTGCCTAGTTTGTTTGTACAAACAGTATGATTTATATTCATTTGCTTTCACTTGGGAATGTGGAATTAGATAACATTTTAAACTATATGACTAGATCTTATTACAAAACTTTGGAATTGAGTCTCTAATGGGTTCCCTAGGAAAAATCATAAACCCCCTGTTACTGTGTTTTCACTGATTAAGGAAGAATGTGCTCTGTATGGTTACTCACAGGAAGGAGGGAGCATAAGGTTATCTGCTTCTTCCAGAATCCACTCATGTCTTTTTCTGTTATGATCTGGCTATATATTCTTACTCAGTCTCTTTAATAAACCTTAGCCATGAATACAATTACATATTGAGTCTCACGAGTCCTTCTAACAAATCTTCAAAATGGACGTTTTATGTCCATTATGTGGACCTTTGAAAAACTATTTAAATAGTACAGGAAAATATTAGGAGGAATAGAACTAGGGCTGTGGTATGCAGACAGAAGACATATACACAGAGTTTAATAATAGATTGCTTTCTAGTTTCTCAAAAAATATTACCTTAATGAACAGCTTTGGAGAGGAAGTGAGGTAGCATAGTTCCAATATTCACCACAGATAACTATCAAATCAGGATCATTCAGCTAGAACTGTTTTATTAGAAGACAAGAATGGGCTTAAGAACTATCCAGAAGACATAGAAAGTGAATATATGGGAGCTTTTAAGCTGTGGCTTAAGATGGCTACTTTTGGAAGGGAGCTGTTAACTCTAATGTCATTGCTAAGAAAACAGAAGCACAGGAACTTGAGATTTTGTGTAACACATGCCATATTAGGAGTAAAATATCTCACAGAGGTAATAGGTAATGAGAAGGTAAATTTATCTGTCACAAAAGCTGTTGCATTACCAATCCTTAAAATTCCCTCAGCCTTCAAAATTTGGAAACATACATTTTACATCTTAAATGTCTCTTGAGAATGGGTTTGTTTAAACATCTTAGATAGAAGTTAAGTAACATTCCTAGTTGCAAGATCAAATTGTTTGACAAAGTAATATGGAAGGTCAACTTGAAGATCTGCAGATTCACTCGTCATGCAGCTGGGGTCTGTGTCCTTAAAATTTGGGTAATTGTTCCAGGTCCCAGGCATGAAGCAGTATATATAAATGTACTTAAACAATGGCTAAAGTGTGCAACTATCTGCTTTACTGAATGCCATTACATTTCTTAAAGATCAAGGGCCCTTAAACAAAATGGTTTCTATGACTATCTTCTATTCATTACAAAATAATAATATTGGGCTGTGGAAATTCACTCAGGGTGGTGACAAAAATATTAAAGTAAAAATACTAGAGAAAGTTATAGAAAATAGTCTCAACCCCTTTTGGACGGCCTAGGAGCTTTTTCTATAGTTATTAGCTGAAGGCAGCCAGAGTCTCTTCGCAGGAGCCAGAGAGATTAGGGCGCAAATACAAAGGAATGTGAGTAGTTTACCTAGCTAGCTTGTTTACTCATGTGGTCTTAAAATCAACCTTTGAGCTAGATGGCTCTCTCAGGGGAAGGTATACCAGGGAGATTACCCACTAATGGTGTTTGCTTTGGGCATCGGAACCTGGCCTTTATTCTTTCTCTGCAAGTGTGTTGACTTAGAACTTCTGTTATCAAATATATACTGAAAAAATGGGGAGAAGGCAAACTAGTCAGTGTTGTGAAGCTGTGATCTCTTTCTGTGAGTGGCTCATGATCCCTCAGCTCACTCATTCACTGAAAATTTGTGTCTGAGTGCATTTATTCATCTGTCATGCAGCTGGGGTCTGAGGGTTGGACCTTGGCATTGGGCAAAATATGTGAATATTATTTTTAGTCTTCAATTCAAGTCTGAGTGTTTAAAATTTTTAATTTCCCTTTGGTCTTCATAATACCATCAACTATATGATTTACAACTCATTAAGTTATTGAGTATAGCTATTATGTTATTGTTATGAACCATTCAAAGCAAATTCACAATTATGGAGAAAATCTAGGGAAAATCTCCTCTTTGGGAGATTTATATATCCCAAATTTATATATATCTAAATTATATATTCCAGACTTTCTTAGCCCCTTATTTTCCTGAGCTGTGTGGTATCTGATTTTCTCATTTGCTGGCTGAAGGATGAAATCAGGGCCAAGTAAGGGGACATGGAAGTGCCAAGAGCAAGTTTCCAACAATTTTATGTTTCCATCATTTTTATCACAGCTCCCTTTCTAAACTTAGCTTATACAAATTCACAAGACTGAAATAACTTAAGTGTTAGATTATTAGATCATACTTACAAAAATCAGATATATTAATGTCAAATTTTTTTCACTCATTTCAAGGATACAGTTAATCAAGAAATGAGGAGGATATCTTCATAATTCTGGGATTATCAGTGTAAAACCACAGATCCCTTTTTGTTACATTAGATTTAATACATAATGTTTTCAAGCAATACATGTAGTCTTTTCACTTACAAGGAAAGGCCATCTCAATCATGAACATCTCCATTTTATATCAGTTATATATGTTACATTTTCTAAGGAACTGTATCTCAGTGTGATGGCTTTTTGATATATCCAGTTAGTTAGGCTGAACTACATTTCCTATTTAATCAAACATTAGCCTATGTGCTTCTAGAAGAAATTTTACACTTGTAAATAAAACCTTTGTCTTCTTTCTAGTTTCTGACCAGATATCATAGACTAGATAACTTATAAATAAATGTATTTTTCATGGGTTCTGGAGGCACAAGCTCATATCAGTGTATCAGCATGGTCAGGTTCTGTTGAGGGTTGTTTTTTGGATTACAGACAGCTGACTTTCTAATGTATCTTCAGTTACAGTGAAGAGGTGAAAAAAATCTGAGGTTCCATTTATATGGATATTCATATCTTTTATAAGGGCTTCATGATCATGACCTAATCACATCCCAAGACCTCACTTCTTAATACCCTCATGTTACATGTGTGTGCATAGGATTTTTGACATATAAATTTTGGGGAGACACACTTAGTCCACTGAAACCCCTAATCAGGTGATCTTAAATTTTGGAGATATGCTGAATGATCTGATTTACTCAGTTGGAAGGGAGATTATTCTTAGTGGGCCTGAATTAATCAGCTGAAAAATCGGGAGAAACACTACTTGTGGACATCAACTAAAATATTAGAAGCTTATTTATTTTAAGTAATAAATTATTAAATGAGTCCTATAGACAACTGCTCTGCCATCTTTATTCTCCTGGTAATAAGGCAAGAAATATTTATAGTTCAGTATGTAAAATACAGCAACTCGGGAGAACTCTGACTCTGTATAATTTCTCTACAGGCTGGGCATAATGGCTCGTGCCTGTAATCCCAGCAGTTTTGGAGGCCAAGGGGGGTGGATCACTTGAGGTCAGGGGTTCGAGACAAGCTGGGCCAACATGGTGAAATCTTGTCTCTACTAAAAACATAAAAATTAGCTGGGCATGGTGGTGCATGCATGTAATCCCAGCTACTCAGGAAGCTGAGCAGGAGAATCACTTGAACCTGGGATGGGGAAGTTGCAGTAAGCTGAGATCACGCCATTACACTCCAGCCTGGGCAACAGAGCAAGATTCCATTTCAAACAATAATAATAATATTTTTTTCTCTACATCTTCCATGCATCAGAATAGGACCAGAGCCTAAGAACTCTATTTTACTCAAGATTTTTATATAAAAAAATTAGGAGTCTATCATCTACAAGGATACTTTTAGGTAAGATACAGTCAGTTTGGAAACTGGTTATTTTTGGTTCAACTGTATTTTCTTTTTAAATAAAAATTATTTAGAAAATCTTAATATGCTTCTAATCAGACTTTATTTTGAGATGGAGTTTTGCTCTTGTTGCCCAGGCTGGAGTGCAATAGTGCAAATTCAGCTCACTGCAACCTCCACCTCCCAAGTTCAAGCCATTCTCCTGCCACAGCCTCCTGAGTAGCTGGTATAAAAGACAAGAGGAAACTTTAGGAAGAGGAGAGACTGCCCTAAATTCTATGGAACAATCAAACATATGTAAATCATTTGGTGAGCAGGGGAAATAAGAAAATAATGATTCTGAATTATAGAGTTTTTATTCTGCAGAACTAGTTTGCTCCCTGATCATGAAAGCACAAATTATTCCAATCTTAGGAAAAATTAAAATGACATAAGCAAGACAAACAACTCAAAAATTAACATTCTGAATTCAAATGGGCATGAGAAATTTGAAGGTATATTGCACAAATTCTGTATTTTTAAGTATCTTCCATTCTTTTTAATAGTCATATAATCCTAACACTCTTTTTGGAAGCCAGATTTATTTTTGGTGAAAGCGAAAAAGCAACTGAATGTTGAAAAATATTTATGTACTTCTATCTACCCAACAAGGGCACAGATTAAAAGACAATGATATTTAAATTTATAGGATAGGTGATAAATGAACAATTCAAATTCTTGGACAGAAACATTTGATAATAATCACTAAATAATAAATATTTTTAAAAATACATTATGAACTGGTGATTTAATACAATTCCTCACCTATGTATATCACCCATAATTGCCTGAGTCAGATGTAGTTAACAGTCTGACTAGCTGTTAAAGCAGAATTATAGAACACTTTTATATTCTTAAAGATGCCTAAAATTAAGACTTAAATTCCAGTTTCCAGTGGTGTATATTTAGACTTATGCAAGGTTTTGTGCATGGCTACTTCTTTACTATTAATAATTCAATCACTATGATCTCATTCGGAATATAGCATCTTGGAGAACTGTGCATGAATAGATTCTTGTCAATATCTCTTGTAGCAATTTGAATATGCCATTCACTCAAAACTGTAAATCCAAATGAATTTTAACTTGTCTTATTATAAAATAGTTGTAACTAACTAATATGTAATTAGTTAGTTACAATAAACTAATTACTGACTAAACTATAAATAGTTATAATAACTAATATGTTATTATTATAATGACAAATATAGTTAACACCACTAAAGTATTAATTTGTGTCTTGAGTAACAACATAATGAGGCTTTATTAGACATTGAAAGTCTTTGGCTCATAGAAAGATAATGCAATGCATTGTGTTCTAAATTAGATCCTGTAACAGAAAAAAAAATACTTTAGTGGAGAAATCAGGTGAAATTAAAATAAATTTAGAAGTTTAGTAAATATTATTCTACCAATGTTAATTTTATTTATTGATTGGTTTTTATCATTATACTCTGATTTTATAAAATGTTAACATTAGGAAATCTGGGTGAAAAAAATGTACAGAGTTCTGTATATCTTGTCAACTTTTCTCTAAGTCTAAAATTATTTCAAAATGTCATTCAATTTTGGACAGCTCTGAAAGTTAAAAAAATTAAAAAGTTACTGTAATGAGCAATTATTTTTCTTTCTGAAGTTTCTGCCCATATATTCTAATCTTATTCCTTGAGAAACTATAGAACACAGTTAATACCTTCTCTGTGATGGACTGCTTCAGGTATTTCAATGGACTTACCACATCACCAAAATGTTAACTTTTACAAGTTAAACATTCTGCAGTCCTCGGCTTTTTAATGCCTTCACTGTTCAATCACTTTTTCTCTAGAATTGAAGGTACAGAGTCTGCTTTGTTCTAAGGGCTGTTCTTGACAGCAGTCTTTCCTGACAGATGTAGACACATTTGACAAACATTTCCCAATGCAGACCCTCGATGGCTAGACCTACAGCAGTTTCTCCATCAGCTGTCAAACCCTTCTAATGACAGGAGTTCCTGACACCTGCTGAAACTGACAGTGACTGTTCATGTTAATGTTAGCTAGTAATTTCCAGCAGTATTCAAGGCTCCTCAGATATTTAACTGGTATTTTTGAGTAACTCTCCTACTTCTCATCATTACTATAATAATGCACCTAGGCAGAGGTTTCCTGGACATCAGAGTTGGGGACTCATGTGGCTATAAAACCCATCAGCTTAGTTTACTTGAACGGCCATAACAAAATACTATAGACTGTGTGACTTAAACGACTGAACACTTTATGCTCTCAGTTCTACAGCCTGGTAAATCTAAGACTAAGGTGTTTGTTCCTGGTGAGTGCTCCCTTTGTGGCTTGCAGAAAGCCACCTTTTTTACTACTTCCTCAAATGTACTTTCCCTAGGAAATGCACTTGAAGAGAGACTGCTCTGGTGTATCATTCTCTTCTTATAAAGGCAAAGGTTCTGTCAAAGCAGAACTCCACCCTTAAAACGTAATTTAATATTAATCACCTCTTTAGAGCTTCTGTTTTTTGGTATAGTCACATGGGGGTTAGGGCTTGAACATGTACATTTAAAACAGCAAAATTCAGTCCATAACATTCTGCCCCTGGTCCTCACAAAATTCGTGTTCCTCTCACATGCAAAATAGATTCATATAATACCATTCAAAACAACCCAAAAGTCTTACCTTGTTTCAGTATCAAGTCTAAAGTCTGAATTTCAATTTCTCATCTACATATCATGTAAATAGCATATGGGTAAAAGTTTAGGTACAATTCATCATGAGGAAAAATTAATCTCTAGCTGTGAAACCAGACGAGTTATGGTGCTTCCAAAATACAATAGTAGACAGACATAAAAAACAAATATTTCCATTCCAAAAGTAAAACTTGGAAGAAAGAAAAGGCTGATGGATTACAAGTAAGTATAAAACATAGCAAAGAAAATTGCTTTAGAGATTAAGGCTTAATAATAATTCTCTTTGGCTGAATACTCTACCCTTCAGGCCCACTGGTATGGCAGCATCAACCCCATGGTACTGAGAGGGTCTCCCAAGTTTGACTCTCTGTGAAGGTCTTGCCCTCTGAAACCAGGAAGAAAACAGCCTTGCCCCTGGGATTGTGGTGGGAGTGGAAGCCCTGATGACCTCTCAATTATTTCAAGTTTGTTATTTTCTTTTATTAAAGAACAGCACACATTTGAATCCAAATAAATAGTTTCATGGTCTGGTCTTACAGAATCCAGGAAAGTCAATGGCTTCCTTTGGTGTGTGTTACTTTTTCTGTCCTCTTTAGTTTCAACTGGCAATTTAGTAGCAGAGTAGAGTCTCAGCTCTATTCCTGGCTTCTGCTGAGATAAGTGTTTAGGTCCATGAGTTGCATCCAGGATGTCTTTATCAAATGGTTGTTCAGCCACACCCACAATGTTCTCTTCAGATTAAAAACATGTTTTCTCATTTTCTGCAATATGCATAGGCTGAAAATTTTCCAAAACTTCAGATTTTGGTTACTTTCTGATTAACCATTTTATTTTCAAGTTATCTTTCCACTTTTTCATTTTACTGTAAGTAGGGAGAAACTGAGGTGCTCTTTTAACACTTTGCTTATAAATTTATTTAGCTAAATATCCCAGTTTCATCATTTGGTCAAAAGTTTTACTTGTCACAAAACACTAGAACATAGTTCAGCCAAGATCTTTGCCACTTTAAAACAAGGACCACCTTTCCTATAGCTTTGAATAACATAATCCTCATTACCTTCTGAGGCTTCACAAAAATTGCTGTTTATACCCATACTTCTAGGATCACCTTAAGACTCTTACAGTCTCTATGCTTTACCCAGTTTGAAAGTTGCTTCTACATGTTTAGACATCCGTTACAGAGGTACTCCCACTTCTTGGTACCAAAATGTGTATTAGTTAGGGTTCTCCAGAGAAACAGAACCAGAAGGATATACACATGTATACACAGACACACTGAAACATACACACACAAGGACCAGAGAAATAGATATGCAATTATTGCAATTTTGGAGGCTGAGGAGACATACATTCTGCAGTTGACAAGCTGCAGAGACAGTAATGCAGTCGTCAGGATTGAGATCCAAGAACAAATAGTTTAGTTCTCTTCTGAAGTCAAGGAAAGACTACATCTCATGTCTCAAGCAGACAGGCAGCAGGTGTACCCTAATATTCACAGGAGAGTGAGACTTTTTTTTTTTTTTTAATCTATGTAGGTCTTCAACTAATTGGATGAGGACAACCCACATTATAAAATCCAATCTGTCTTATTCAGTTTAATGATTTCAAATGTTACTCCCCACCCCAAATATCAAAATAATGTTTGACCAAATATCTGGACACTCAGTGGCTCAGTCAGGTTGATACATAAAGTTAACTATCACACACATGCAGTCAACATTTTGTTTGTAAGATGAAAATTTCTCTAGACAGAGTGGCCATATTTTTTAGTAGCCCATTCTCAGAAGAAAAAATACAAATATTACAAACAACTCATAAATGATTCTAACTTAAAACACTGCATTTAGCAAACTTCTTGCTGAGTTTTCTAGTGGAAACCACAGTGAGGCTTATTTGTTTCCAAGAGCCTGCATTAGAAAGTAAATGTTCTTTATATAGCAATATCTTAGCTGCCCTTTAACTTTTCTTTGAGAGGGGTCATTGAATTATCCTGGATGCAGGTGAAATTTTGCTCTCTATAGATGTCCTCACAAACGTTGTAGTTAAGTACATCTAAAACTCTCATGGGGAGTTTTTAACTCATATAACTGAAGGAATTGGTAGGAATTCTATTTTCTCTCAACATGGCTGCTTTGAAACAAAAAGAATTAGGTTCAAGAAGTAAATCATACCCCAAATGGTAATTCTGGGCATATTACAGTTTTCCAGTTTGGATATATGTATTACTACAGATTAACAATTCAAACCATTTTAATATTTTGAGGCCTCCAAAATTAGAGCTTGAGAAAGGATGAGTGTACAAGCAGTTTGGAAGAGTATCCTCTAAAATAGGACTGAAGGAGTCAAGAGAGTTAGAGAAGGGTCCAGATTGCTACTGAGATGGTAGAAATCCTCCCAGGACTGTCTAGTCATTTATCAATCAGCTTCCATTTCTCTTGATTGAGGTTGGGCTCTGAAGATATTCATTTCTGGCTACCTTTGCCTGTACATGCAGAAAACTCCAGAGAGAATGCCTGAAAGAAGAAATCAGAGAGCAGTTAAGCCTAATGCCAAGGGTTGCAACTGTCAAGAGAATATGACTACCCATGGAACTCTTCAACAGGAGTCCAGTTGAAATCGGAAGTGGGCTAAAGTTATGTCAAGAGCCACTGAAAGTACATCAACGACATAATTTACAAGTTTCCTTTAGTAAATGTTGATGTGTCAAACTCTAAAGTTTTGTTTTTTGAATATATCTTTATTTTGTAACTAAAAAAAAAAATACTTTGCAGAAAATTCAACTCAATGCACAATTCATGTATTTCAAGAATAAAGATAAGTTGCTTCATTGCTGAGGTGAAGAATCTATCTGTAAGACAATTGGCACTCTGTTTGATGTGATCTTTCTCATTACCTGTTTATAAGGTTTTCTCTTTTACATAATAGTTTTGACTTTTATTTCCCTGTATTTAAGTGTGTGTTTCTTTTTTTTTAAATTATTTATTTATTTATTTATTTTTATTGCATTATAGGTTTTGGGGTACATGTGCAGAACGTGCAAGATAGTTGCATAGGTACACACATGGCAGTGTGTTTTGCTGCCTTCCTCCCCTTTACCCACACTTGGCATTCATCCCCAGGCTATCCCTTCCCAGCCCCCCATGCTGTCCCTCCCCCATTCCCCCCAATAGACCCCAGTGTGTAGTAGACCCCCTCTCTGTGTCCATGTGTTCTCATTTTTCTCACCCACCTATGAGTGAGAATATGCGGTATTTCTTTTTCTGTTCTTGTGTCAGTTTGCTGAGAATGATGTTCTCCAGATTCATCCATGTCCTTACAAAGGACACAAACTCATCATTTTTGATTGCTGCATAATATTCCATGGTGTATATGTGCCACATTTTCCCAGTCCAGTCTATCATTGTTGGGCATTTGGGTTGGTTCCAGTTCTTTGCTATTGTAAACAGTGCTGCAATGAACATTTGTGTGCATGTGTCCTTATAGTAGAACGATTTATATACTTGCTTGTCTATAATTTCTTGTGATTCTGGGGATAAGGATGACTTGTTTTAATATTTTTGGAAAATTATAAGACATTTATTTGAGCACTACCTTCTCACATTCCTATTCCTTCTGTCTGCAACCCAAGATTAGATGTATCTTATAACATTTCACTTTAATTTATGTAACTGCTAACTTTTAAAAATATTTAGTATATTTTGTACTCTAATTTAATCGCCTACAATTTCTTCAGATATGAATTTCAGCTAAGTAATTTAATTTTTCTCTGTGTACAAGTGGCTGTATAAATCAATTCAAATTCTACTCCCATATTTTTTTTTTTTAAATTTATTATTTGTCTTACATACAAATTTATCTTGTGTTGTATATTATCTTACATTTTTTTCATGTATTTATAACGTTTGAGAGAAACAAAACATTGATTTTATATTTTATATTCTTTAACTGATAATATTATTTACTAAAACACTCATAATTTTATTTAGCATTTTTTTTTTTTTTTGAGATAGAGTTTGGCTGATATTACCCAGACTGGAGTGCAATGGCACGATCTCGACTCACCACAATCTCCGCCTCCTGGGTTCAAGCAATTCTCCTGCCTCAGTCTCCTGAATAGCTGGGACTGCAGGTGCGCACCACAATGCCCAGCTAATTTTTGTATTTTTAGTAGAGATGGGTTTCACTTTGTTGACCAGGATGGTCTCAATCTCTTGACCTCGTGATCCACCCGCCTCGGCCTCCTGAAGTGATGGGATTATAAGTGTGAGCCATGGCGCCCGGCCTTATTTAGCATTGTTTGATATTGTTCACTCTGAGACATGAGACTTGTTTCTTCTTGATTTATGAATTGTGTGCCTGTGTTGTGTGTATGAATGTACTGTTATTGCATGTGTCTCTCTGTGTGTCTGTCTTTATATGATGCAATAACTCAATAGTAAAATTAAGACTCCAAACTACTAAAATTAATTTATATCTATTTTTTATTATACTCCTTGAAATTCTTTACTAACATTCAAATCTTATTATTTTTAGTTAGTACTCCCAAATAGTGAATGGGAATCTAAACACCATTGTTTTCTCATGATAAGGTTGTGATTCCAGATACTCAAAAAAGAGCTTTCAGCTTTTTGTTGTTGTTGTTTACCTAAATTTATGTTTTGTTTTCTTTGCTTTATTGAAGAATCATTTCCACAAATATCTCAGAACGAGATAGGCATAGTAATTTATATTGTTTTAAACTAACTTAGAACACAACATTAGGGATTTTGAATATTTGGTACAATTCCTGGGACCAGTTGCATTTTTTGTGGGGTGGTTTTTAAAATATTTTCTCTATTTCTTTCTTGGAAATTGATTTATTAAAATGTTAATTTGGGGTAATTTGTAGAAACAATATTTTCTAAGAAACTATATTTTTAAAATTATTTATACAAATTTATAAATAAATACCTTCTCTGTATATTTTAAATTATTTTTATTCCAGTGATTATTTCTCCTTTGTAGTTTCTTACATTTACAATTCTTCTTATTTCATCATTAGGTTAGTGAGTGGTGTGTCAATTTTGCATATTGAAAAACATATTTAGAATTTTTATTCCTTAAGCTGTTCAACTTTATGGGTGTTTTAACTTATTAATTGTTGACTTTTATACCATTTTTAATTTCTGCTTTCTTTTGCTTGACTTTCTTGAATTTTCAAGTATTTTAAGTGATTATTTAATGAATTTCTTATTTTAAAATTTTATTTAAAGAGATGTTAAACAGTACTCTCTATCTTTATTATATGTCATAAATTATAAGATGTATTATTTCATTTACATAATTTTAAGAAACCATTTATTTTTCTTTTGCCTTTGACTTAAAATGTCTGAGAATGGAAAGTCCTTTTTATTAGTATTAATGTCTCTTTTGTTTTGTGTTTTGACTGTAAACTGTGTTTTCTTAATTTTACTTTGCAGTTCCTACAGTGACCTTTTAACAAATGATTGAATATAAATTTCTTTTAAAAATGTCTGCTTCTTCTAGACTAGAAGTGTCAAAGCTCATTTTGTGCTACTATAACAGAATATTATAGACTGGGTAACTTACAAAATATTTGCTTCTCACAGTTCTAAGGAAAGTTCAGTATCAAATTGCTGGTATCTGGTGGGGGTCTTCTTGCTTTGTCATCACATGGCAGAAGGGGAAACAGGGTAAAAGAGAAAGACAGAAGTGGCCAAACTCATCCTTTTTAAGGAACCCACTCCCATGCTAAACCCACTCCTGAGATAATAGTATTTTCATTCATGAGGAAGAAGACTTCATGACCTAATCACTTCCCATTAGGCTTCACCTCTCAGCACTGTTGCACTGGGGATTAGGTTTCCAGCACATGATTTTTGCGGGACATTTTAAAACTGTAGCAGAAGTTGTATTTTTATTTTAGAACATCAACCACATATAAATAAAATACGAAGTGCTCCTAACTCACTTAAAGAGTTGGGAGCATTTACCCACCAGCTGCTATTCATAGTTAAAAATCTGAGGTAGAAAAGCCACCACATATAAATGTAAACCCAAAGTGCTCTTAACCCCTTGAATGACATGGAGGTTGGGAGTACTGACCCACCCCCTGCAATTCATGGTTAAAAATCTGAATAGAACTTTTGACTTCACCCTAATTTAACTCCTAATAGCTTAATGTTGACTGGAAACCTTATTGATAACTTATAGTCAGTACAGTAACACATTTTTATGTTATATGTGTTATATGCTGTATTCTTACAATAAACTAAGACAGAAAATATACAATGTCTTTAAGAAAATCATAAAGAAGAGAAAATATAGTTACTATTCATTAAGTGAAAGTAGATCATCACAAAGATCTTCATTCTCATCATCTTCATATTGAGTAGGCTGAAGAAGAGAAGAGGTCAGCCTCACTGTATCAGCAGTGGCAGAGGCAGAAGAAAATTCTCATGAAAGTATACCTTCACAGTTCAAACATGTTGTTCAAGGATCAACTGTACATACATTTATATGAAATGCCTTATTGGTTATGTTATTTGCACTTAATTGATTATAAACCTATACTTTTTATGGATGAGATAAATGGATTATAGTATGCATATGAGAAAATATGTGAACAGAGCAAGAATAACTAAAATAATGTTGTATTAGGCTCCTCTCTCATTGCTATAAAGAACTACTTGAGACCTAATAATTTATGAAGAAAAGAGATTTAACTGCATCACATTTCCTAAGTCTATATGGAAGGCATGGCTGGGAGGCCTCAGGAAATGTACAATCATGGCAGAAGGCGAAGGGGAAGCAAGTACCTCTTTACATGGAAGCAGGAGAGAGAAAAAGAAGGTGAAATTGTCCCACACTTTTAAAACATCAGATCCCATGAGAACTAACTCATTATTACAAGAACAGCATGGGAGAAAACGGCCCCCATGATCAAATCATATCCCACAGATTCCTCCCTCAACATATGAGGATTACAATTCCACATGAAATTTGAATGGGGACACAGAGCCAAACCATATCAAATGTGTTACAATAAATAATTGGTGATTATCTCTACTAGATAATAAAATATGCATTTATAATAAAAATCTCCCTTTATGAGCAAAATATTTGTGTTTCCCAAAAATTAATACATTAAAGCCTTAAACTTCAGTGTGAGTATATTTGGAGATTGGCCATTTATGGAAGTAATTAAGGTTAAATAAGTTGATAAGCATAGGGACCTGATTAGATGGAATTTTTGTCCTCGTAAAGAGAGATACCAGAGCACTCTGTGTGTATTTGTATATGCATGTGCACATACACTCAGGAAAGAAGATGTGAGGACATAGTGAGAAGGTAGCATCTGCAACCAGGAAGAAAGCACTCACCAGTAATGAAATCTACAAGCACCACGATCTTGGACTTTCCAGCTTAAACAACTGAGAAAAGTAAATTTTTTGTTGTTGCTATGTCATTCAGCCTTTGCTATAGCAATACAAGTAGACTATAATATATCTCATAATAAAAAAATTATATGAGAGCCAGATGTGGTGGTATGTACCTGTAGGGCCTAACCGTGAGTAGCTACTCATGATGCTAAGGTGGGAGGATTGCTTGAGGCCAGGAGTTTGAAGTATAATGTAATATGATTGCACCTGTGAATAGCCACTGCATTTCACCCTGGGCAACGTAACAAGACCCTATCTCAAAAAAAAGTTTTTGTATTTGTTTATGAGTAAATATTAAAACCAATGGAATAGACAAGAAATACAGAATATTTCAAGTCAATGAAGTTAATACTATTTTTAAAAAGATAACAGGGACATAAGGAGCCATTTACAAAATTAAACTGAAAGTTTGCCAGTCACATATATCATATAGACTCATGTAAAAAACTAAATTAAAATATATATATATATATATATATATTACTTTAAATAAAAAACAATATATATATATAAACACTAGTAAAATAATTTTGTAAAAATAATTTTGTGAAGAAATTTTATTATTTTATTGTATTTATATATTTATTTATATTTCAACATAAATTATTTTGTATATAGAAAATTTATTTGTATTTAGAAATATCAGTTTAGCCGGGCGCAGTGGCTCACGCCTGTAATCCCAACACTTTGGGAGGCCGAGGAGGGTGGATCACAAGGTCAAGAGATTGAGACTATCCTGGCCAACAAGGTGAAACCCCGTCTCTACTGAAAATACAAAAAATTAGCTGGGCATGGTGGCGCGTGCCTGTAATCCCAGCTACTCAGGAGGCTGAGGCGGAAGAATTGCCTGAACCCAGGAGGCGGAGGTTGAGGTGAGCCAAGATCGCACCATTGCCCTCCAGTCTGGGTAAAAAGAGCGAGACTCCATCTCAAAAGAAACAAACAAACAAACAAACAAAAAAGAAATATCAGTTTAAATTTAATTTCTGTCTATTTTCTAATGTTGTTTTCTGTGAATTTCTAGATTTCGATTTACAGAGTAGCCTAAGCCCATTCTAAGTTGTTGGGGAAAGAAGTTAAGCAGCTGGTCTGGAATCCATTTGTCTCCATATTATAAGGAAAATGTGTGCGGAAAGCTGTCACAGGGGAAAATGGTGACTTCATCTTACCTCCTGCAAATACACTACTATCTTGATCTTCTGGTCAACAAACTACTGATATTTGCTAGGAGGAGAGTATTATCTATGGATTTGTCATAGCAGAATGACCCCGGTTTAGAATTATGTATAATAAACAAACCAAAATCCATGGATTTATTAGGCATGAATCCCTGAGAAATGTCACACAATCCCTGAAATCATCTGGGTATCAAAAAAGGAAGCTTCATAAACTGAACTCTCTGTTGAGTGTGGTGACCTACTAATGGCACTTAGTGAACTCCTCCATAAAATAAGCCACAGGGAATGTGTCCTGTATGAGAATGAGGTACCACAGAAGCCACACAGGATGTGCTAGACCTCTCCCAGCTTTGCTTATGTTTCTTTCATGATTGTATCCTTCAGCTTATTAGCAAAATATAATACTAGATAAGATCAATGGTTTGTGTCAGATTTAACAATTTACTTTTTGTGTTAGCTAATGTTGGCATTGTGAATAAGAACAGTTTTCAGACTCATAAATCATAATGGCTAAAACACTTTTTAGAAAAAGAAAGCTGGGGTAAAAAAATATTATGAGTATCTGGTAACAGAATTATTACTCTACTCATCCTTGACATGAGACAAATGATGAGGTAAATTCATGTGAGAAAATCTTATCAGTGAAATTTGGAAAAACAGACCCGGTGCATCTGGCTAACTGATTAGGCAGTATAAGGCTTAAGGAAAGGTAGCAAGATTTCAGTTTTTGGCTGTTATTAATGGTTCTGAACCAGCTTACAACTCTTAATACAAGAATTGGGTAACAGGGGAGAAAAATATTTTGTAAGATCAATTTTCTTGTCACTGGAAAGCTTTCTAAATTTTTCATGACTGTAGAGAGTTATCAATTTAACTGCAAAGTAACTTAATAAACATAATATATTAATTGTAGATATTTATATATTCCACATATATATATTCCACATATATATATTCCACATATATATATTCCATATATGTATATATATTCCATATATATATTCTATATATATATATTCCATATATATATATTCCATATATATATATTCCATATATATATATTCCATATATATATATTCCATATATATATATTCCATATATATATATTCCATATATATATATTCCATATATATATTCCATATATATATATTCCATATATATATATTCCATATATATATATGGAAGTCAAAGTATTCTTTTAAATATCTGAATCATGTTGTAGAATAATACTGCCAGAAACCTGGTTAATCATATTGGCATAGATCCTTAGAATTAATGTTCAGAAGGTGCATCATTAACTTTTAAATCTACTGAATGGAATGGATTATTTGAGTTTTCAACAGAGCCTGAAAAGACTGTAAACATTTATAGTAAGGAGTTCCCAGGCCTATATACCAGCTAATCTGCAGCAGTAGATAAATGCAAGAGTTGGGCACATCTGCCTAAGAGGGGAAATTGCCCTATTCTTCTCCACACACTAATAGAATCCTTCCTCCTAAGTGGCTGAAATGTTAACAATATCTATGGTTTCATGTTGTCTTTAAAATGATCATAGAGGCAAGTCTAATTTAATGCCATTGGCAGGGATGTTGATGAATGTGGCATACAGTGAAATTCTCAACCTTTGTTGCCTTGACTAAACTTGCTCTTAGGAAGCTAGGGTAATATTCGGCAGGCAGTATTTTAGTGAATTGGTGCTACAAACTGAACATTTAGGCAGCCCAAATTCATATGATAAAATCTTAACTCCCAACCCCCTACGATGTTAGGAAGTGAGACCATTTTTTGATGATGAAGACGTAACGATAGAGCCCTTATGAATGAGAATTGTGGCTTAATAAAAATGACTCTGGAGTGCTCCTTGGTCCCTTCTGCCATATAAACATATAGTGAAAAAGATGGGCATACCAGACACAGAACCTGACATTGCATTGATGCAGGATTTCTCAGGTCCAGAACTGTGAGAAATAAATTTCTATTGCGTACAGTCCATCCAGTCTGTGCCATTCTGTTATAGCAGCCCAGAAGGTCTAAGATAATCTGCACAGAGAAACTACATAAGGAGAAAAAAAGTCTATACCTTAAAAAGAAAAGGGAACAGGCAGACAAGACATGAAAAGCAGGCTAAAAATGACAGCCAGATCAGCTGAGTGAATTTATTTATTTGGTTTTCAAACACAGAGTTGAAAAACTAAATATATGGAGTTTTATATTAGGGGTTTGACAGCTTATTATCAAAGCTTGATTGGTGAGAAAGAAAACCCAGCCCACTCCTCACTTTGTAAGCACCTTGGAAAATTTACCCTCTATATCTTAGACTGAAAGAATTCAAATCCAATTATAAGAATCATGATTTATAACAGATAATTCTAAAATAAGGCTCTAAATTTATTGCTTTAATTAAAGTCATAGAATCTGAATAAAAATGAATGAAAGGCCAGGATCTTCCCATATGACTGGGAGTGAAATAAGGGTAGAATATTAGGCTGCATCCAGTAATTCATGTAAAATGGACTATGAATAGTAAAAAATGAGGCAGCACCACAATGAAGTTCACTCATAATGTGGATTATGTTAAAAACACATAATAAGGGTAACAGAATATAAGGAGAATATACTGCTTTCAGGAGTAGGTTAACTGTGCAAAGGACCAATGGTTGATACATACTTTCAAGCACCTTTCGTGTTCATCACTGACAGTTCAAGTCCTGTGATTCTGTCTAAGCAAAGTCAAGCTAGCTACCTGACTTACTAATGAGACTTTCTAAGTCAAAGGCCATTTGATTGCTTGGAAGCAGCACCAGTATACCTTGGAGATGGTGCAACCTTGGGGAAAGAGGGCAATATGGTTTGGCTCTGTGTCCCCACCCAAATCTCATGTGGAATTGTAATTCCCAGTGTTGAACAAAGGGCCTGATGGTGGCTGATTGAATCATGAGGATGACTTTCTCCTTGCTATTCTTCTGATAGATTTTCATGAGATCTGGGTGTTTGAAAGTGTGTAGTCCCTTCCCATTCTCTGTCTGTCTCTTCTGCCAGCCATGTAAGATATGCCAGGTTGCCCTTCATCATCTGCCATGATTGTAAGTTTCCTGAGTCCTCCCCAGCCATGCATCCTGTGCATCCTGTGAAACTGTGAGTCAATTAAACCTTTTCTCTTTATAAACTACCCAGTCTAGGTAGTTCTTTTCAGCAATGTGAAAACAGACTAAGACAGAGGGCAAGGACAAGTCTGTAGATTGGTCAGAGTTAAGAACTATTTTTTCCCCTAAGAGTGGAGATGGGCCAGGCTCCCGTTGAGTGCATAATTTGGACATTCACATAATTTTAAGATAAAGCCAATAGCCTTTATGTGTGATTAGAAAAATAGACTCAAAGGAACTGAAATATCTGTAGGAATTTAAAGAAAAAATTAAAGTTAATATTGTGGATGACAACCAATAGAAAAGAAAACTGCAAACTCAGAAAAAAAAGGTGAGGTTTAATAAGGTGCTTTAGTCACATCCCCAGAGGTAGCAAACTGGTTCTAGGTGTGTGGATAATTAGACATCAAATCCAATGGACTAAGAGAAAACTGTAACTCCTGGAGCAAATCATTAAAATCTGAGGTTACTGTGTCATGGAAATATGCCCCAAATAAACAAGAAAGTCATCACCTGAAAATCCTAGTGATTAAAACTCCCTGAAGTCAAGGTCAGGTCACAGACATCAAATGGATTACATTAGACCTCTTTTCTGGCCCCAAGTAGGTGCTAATCTCACTATTCTACTCTTGCTTTTACATGTCCTATAAAAAATTAACCTTGAAGAATACAATTTAAGGTTTTTAATAGAAATCTCTATTAATTTGGCCTACCTGGATGAATTTATTTCTGATAAACATATGTCTAGGTGAATATTTCACAGCTACCACTTTATATAAATTGTCAAGAAAAGATAGCATTACATGCATATATCATAAGCTTTACCACTCTTAGGGCCTTATTGATAATTGGGAATGGGCAATTGAAACATTAATTACTTAAAACAGGTGACTTCTAAAAATTTGGCTTTTTTAGATAAATTAACATGTTTGAAACCGAATATGAGAAGTAATATTTCCAAAAGTTGGAGTGGAGGAGAATACAATTACACAACTGCATTACTTTACACGTTCAACACCTTTTTTTTACTTCCATGATCCAGTGGTCCCAGGTCTTAGAATAAAGAAGCATTCCCAAGGAGGTTGATAATAATGTTCCAAATATCATATACTAACAATATTTTTACAGTATTAGTTACAGAGATATTTTAGGTTGGGTCACAAATTCACTTTATCGAGCTTAATGAAGACAGTGAAGCTTAATGAAAATTGTGAATCCCTTTATTACCAAGTGGCAGAGGCAATGGTAAGATTTTTGTTAAAACCTATGCTATACAATAGGGGCCATGAGAAATTGTTAATAAGCACATTATTCTTATTGCCTTCATTGTAAATTGTGCATCTGAGCCTGAAAGCCTGACCTAAGGAGACAGCAAAAGACATATAGTCAAAAATATCTTGTTAGGAATGAAAATTATTATTTCTTATCAAGTCCTGGAGGTCTTTGGGTTGTTAGTTGGCTTACACTTTTTAAAAGATTTGAGAAAAAGTGTGTAATTAAAATATATGGAAAGGGAAATAGCCTTGGGAGAAAAGAGTTAAAGCAGCTGGGTTGCAATTCTTCTGAATACTAAGGAAGTATTCCTAGGGAAACAAGTGGGCTACATAGTCTAACAGACTTGTAAATATGTTAACTCAATCTCCTACATAGACTGCCAATATAGACTGGAGGGAAGGAGAGTCCTTATCTATAGAAACTCTGTGGCAAGAGAAAGAAATAAGGGGTATTTTATTAGGGAAATAATAAATCAAATTGTCCGTGTTCGCAGATGACATGATTGTATATTTAGAAAACCCCATCATCTCAGCTCAAAATCTCCTTAAGCTGATAAGCAACTTCAGCAATCTCAGGATACAAAATCTACCTGAAAAAACTAAAGCGTTTCTATACACCAATAACAGACAGAGAGCCAAATCATGAGTGAACTCCCATTCACAATTGCTACAAAGAGAATAAAATACCTAGGAATACAACTTACAAAAGATGTGAAGGACCTCTTCAAGGAGAATTACAAACCACTGCTCAAGGAAATAAGAGAGTACACAAAGAATGGAAAAACATTCCATGCTCATGGTTAGGAAGAATCAATATAGTGAAAATGGCCATACTGCCCAAAGTAATTTATAGAATCAGTGCTATACCCATCAAGCTACCACTGACTTTATTCACGGAATTTAAAAAAGCTACTTTAAACTTTTTATGGATTTTTTTTAAAAAAAAGCCTGTAAACACAAGACAATTCTAAGCAAAAAGAACACAGCTGGAGGCACAATGACACCTGACTTCAAACTATACTACAAGGATACAGTAACAAAACAGTATGGTACTGGTACCAACACACATATATAGACCAATGAAACAGAACAGAGGCCCCAGAAGTAGCACCACACATCTACAAACATCTGATCTTCGACAAATCTGACAAAAACAGTCAATGGAGAAAGAATATCCTATTTAATAAATGGTGTTGGGAAAACTGGCTAGCCATATGCAAAAACCTGAAACTGTATCCCTTTCTTACACCTTATACAAAAATTAACTCAAGATAAATTAAATACTTAAATATAAGACCTAAAACCATAAAAACCCTAGAAGAAAACCTAGGCAATACCATTGAGGACATAGGCATAGACAAGGAATTCATGGTTAAAACACTAAAAGCAATGGCAACAAAAGCCAAAATAGACACATTGGATCTAATTAAACTTCAGCACTTCTACACAGCAGAAGAAACTATCATCAGAGTAAACAGGCAACCTACAGAGTGGAAGAAAATTTTTGCAGTCCATCCATCTGACAAATGGCTAATATCCATAATCTACAAAAAAACTTAAGGAAATTTAGAAGGAAAAAAAAAACAATCCCATCAAAAAGTGGGCAAAGGATATAAACAGACACTTCTCAAAAGAAGACATTTATGCAGCCAATGAACATATGGAAGAAAGTTCATCATCACTGGTCATTAGAGAAATGCAAATCAAAACCACAGTGAGATACCATCTCATGCCTGTTAGAAGGGCGATAATTAAAAAGTCAGGAAAAAACAGATGCTGGAGAGGATGTGGAGAAATAGGAATGCTCTTATACTGTTGGTGGGAGTGTAAATTAGTTCATCCATTGTAGAAGACAGTGCAGCAATGCCTCAAGGATCTAGAACCAGAATTACCATTTGACCCAGCAATCCCATTACTAAGTATATATCTAAAGGGATTATAAATCACTCCACTATAAAGACACATGCCACGTGTATTTTTATTGCAGCACTGCTCACATTAGTTAAGACTTAGAACCAACCCAAATGTTCATCAATGATAGACTGGACAAAGAAAATGTGGCACATATACACCATGGAACACCATGCAGACAGAAAAAGGAATGAGTTCATGTCCTTTGCAGGGACATGGATGAAGCTGGTAACTATCTACAGGAAACTAACACAAAAACAGAAAACCAAACACCACATGTTCTCACTCATAAGTGGGAGTTGAACAATGAAAGTTTTGTGTCATTGTTAACAGAAACTATTTTATTTTGTTAATCTCCTTAAAGGTAAGTTGTGGAATGCTTTCTTGGTTTGGCATCCAATATCAGCTCATTGCCACATGTTCATAATGACTGCAGGATGGTCCAGTCACTTCCACATCTCACTCGCTTTAGAAAAGGATGACCATAGTGTCTAGTCTCTTCTATTTACTTCTCAGGAATGATTTGAAGAAAATCATACATCAATTTGGCTCCTCTTTCAGACAATTTTTCTTAGCAGATAGTCAGTATGTGCACATTTGTTTGTGTGTGTATATATGTGTGTATATATATATATATATTTTATATATATATACACACACAAACACACTTTAATAATATATATCTCTTTAATGATATATATATATATTTGACCTATGACATACAAAACATATACATCATATGATATATATAATTATGTGATTCATATATCATCATATATAAGAATCATATGTATCCTATATAGGAGATATAGAATCATATACTACTGTCATATGTTTATATATAATAAATATTTTGATAAAAATTTTTGTATCAAATATCGGATATTTGATATATGATATCATATTTTGATATGTATTACTTTATAAAAATATGTATAACACTAGCTTTCATATAAAATCAGTTTTCAATGTTAAACTAAGAAAGGGGCCAGAATTAGATACCAACCTTCAGTTCATTAAGGTTTCTAGAAGTAGGTTTAGTTGCTTAAAAGATATTAATATTTCTATATCTAAATTCACATACAAAAAATGCTATTATCATTAACTATAGCATAAATACTTCCGAGGAATCATGCATTGTGGACCTGACTCCATGTGCATCATCTCATTTAATTTTCACAAGAACCTCATGAGCTGGTAAGGAGGATAATTGATGGTTGTTCTCTTAGCATCAGTTTATTCTTTGTCTTCTTGGTGTAACTCCCTACCTACTTAAGGAATGAAACACCTTTTTCCAGGGAAGCTGCTTCACTCCTTGGTGAAATCCTTTATCTAGGCTATCTTAATCAGAATTGTGGACTACCTGACAACAAGGCATTAGATGGGGGTAGGCATTTGACCATAAGTAGTCTAATAGTAAATTTAGATCATTTCCTGGAAAAATAAAAATTATTCTACGGATGGAATTATATTCTATTTTACGGGCTAGCATTCAGATAAGACATTCTTGCTACCAAAAAGAATACCAGGCTCAAGTTGAAGACAAAACTCAGAGGAACAAATAATTGAAATACATATAGAGCTATGACTGCCACGTGAAATTTTGGATCAAAATGTGCCTGAATTTATTCCCACCTTTGGATATTGAAAGTTACATTATCATTTCAAAAAAATCAATTTGAGTATTTTTATGTGCAATGTGAATAAATGCATCCTCATTGTTATAAACATACACTATGATTTTTAACACTTCACAAATAAGCTGTTAGAGAAAACAATAACTTTTTTTTTTTTTTGAGGTGGAGTCTGACTCTGTCGCCAAGTTGGAGTGCAGTGGTGCGAGTTCAGCTCTCTGCAACCTCCACGTTCCAGGTTCAAGCAATTCTCTTGCTTCAGACTCTGGAGTAGCTGGGACTATAGGTGTGCACCAACATGCCCAGCTAATTTTTATGTTTTTAGTAGAGACGGGGTCTCACCATGTTGGCCAAAATGATCTTTTGAACTTGTGATCCACCTGCCTTGGCTTCCCAGAGTGCTTGGATTATAGGTGTGACCCACCGCAGCTAACCGAAAAATAATAATTTGGTTTGAGCGTGTACACTAATACATGGTGAAACTGAATGGTGAAATCAGGTTAATTTCCATGCCCACGTTTCAACATTTTTAAATACATGATATTTATATCTTGTTTAAGTTATATTTTCATGGACTTATATTGTGCGGGGTAGCTTATTACAGTGTCCCTTTCATTGATTCCTTCATCAGTTACTTGCAGAGTTCCAACAGTTTCCTTTCACATCTACTCAGCTACCTGACTTTCCGACTTTGGTTTCCTTGTGCTTATACTGTTTAACCACTTGTGCCCCATTTTCTGCTATTGTGTGAAAACACATTTGGTAATGATTATTAGATTTCATGAATAACTTTAATGATTTTCTTCATTTCTCTGCTAGTCCACTTGGTGCTTTCTGGCACAAGTGTGAAAGAAGTCTCTTTTACCTGTGAAAGAGTGCAGCTTGAAATCTTGTGTCATCAATTTTCTCAGGTATATGCAACATCTCTTAAAACTATAAGATGCAGACTCAGTTCTCTTCATGTGTACAATTTCTGACAGAGGACATGCTTCCTATTCAATTCTATTTTAGTCTTATGTACTAGCCATTTTCCTTCTTCCAAAAAAGTTTTCATACTGTCTCCTCAGGAACCCATCATAAAATGTGTCAGACATGTAGACACAATAGTGATTTATATGGGGGCACTTGCTTCAGTTGCGCAATAAAATAACAAAATAGTCTTGTGATGTATATTCAAGAAAATTAGAACCTTAAGTTGATTTAAGAATTTAACTCTATAAAATTACCATTGTACAAAAGACAACAAATCAATAAATGTGGACAGCTTTTGTTGCAGATATCTGATTTGAAAATGCCTCAGCAAAAATAAAACGTATTGAATTTTGCATTTAAATAAAGAACTCTATCCAACTGGAAAAATGATGCTTTCAAGTAGATAAGACATTTTTAAATGAAATTTTGACCTTAGCAATATCCCAGGATTTTATGAATCAGTTTAACAGTAAAGAATCGTTATATTCAGTAACAGGCTATGGAAGAACAGTCCAACTGTGGACTCTTCCAGAAATTACAATTTATAGGTGAAAGGGAAGTGAACTGTGAGAGTGTCCCAGAACAGCATGTGTTTTCAAAGGCAGCAGACCATAAGGTGAACGCTGCAGAAAATAAAGGAGGCATATGGACGGAGAGAGTGTTCTCGCCTACCCACCTGTAAATAAAGATGGTGTTGAATAAATATGCGCTGTCATTGGCACACATAAAATTGAAATAAGAATTTTGAGCATGTTGATAGTGTTATGTAAGATAAACCATGCTTTTCACTGCTGACCATTTATATACTTCCACAGTTATAACAATTTGTTATCATTGGACAGTAATGGGAATTATTTTCAAACCAATAGAGGAATTACAATACTCATTAAAAAATTATTCATTTAAAGGATACTGATGTAGATTAGATAATTAATAATTAGGAGGCTTAGGTTTTCAAGTATTGCTATTTTATTTAAATGGTACTTAAATTTCTACACTGCTTACTTCATCTCTAATTTTGAAAAATAAAATACAGTAAGTCATATGAAATTTTTTTAAAATAAAGGAATGCTGCACTGATAGATATTAATATTTTTGTTACCAGGCACATACCAAGATACTAAAAAATGCGCTATAATTCATACTGAAGCCCTCTGTTATAATAATCTATTGGGGAATGTCAGTTCTGTTGCAAATAATTATTATTAGTGTTAATTTCAGATTTAGACAAGATTGACCCTAACTTTACATTAGGATGTTAACAGGATCTTTATGAATGCTGGAGACTAAGGACATGGAATGTTCTCTGGAACTATTTTTATAGATATTGGTACCCATTGTTCTACCCAATAGTAATGTAGGAAATATTTGATTTGTCAAAATATATTCCTTCACACATTTAAGCCTGTTTTAATACAATTAGTTTTTAATATTTACTATTATATTTCAAAAATGTAAGTGTTAGCTAGTGTTCAATATTAATCACAACAAGAGCAACACAGCTAGTAGTACAGATTGGAACTATTCACACACCAGAAATAGTGCTTTGTAGTGGAATGCAGTGATGACAACGATGTACAATAGCTATAAAGCTTCTCTCCTCACACAATTTTTATGCTCTATGCACACAAAAAACTTTCCATGATGTCCTATTGATATATGATTTTTAGTGGTACCTAGACCCTCATCACAAACACCAGTATTACTTCTAATGGCAAGAGATGAGCTATCCTAAGTATCGAATCAATGCATCTCTGAGACACACATGGACTCAAAAGCTAATCTTGATATATTTCAAAGTTTCAAGGCTGTGTAATGGGAATGTGGGAGAGATTAGTCTTCAGCTGATTTTAGTAAAAGTAAGTCTTGGCAAGAGCAATACCCTGATTTCTGGAATTCTTGTTGGCTACTTTGATTCTATCAATTTTCAGATTGAATGGAATGAAAGATAATCTAAGCTTATTTGGAATATATAGAAAATCTAATGATTTATTCTATTATTTTTATTTTATTGCCCTGGTTTGTGAATATCAGAGTGCATTACGTTATTTGCTAATCACTGTAGAACATTAGTAGATTAAGTAGGGTTTTGGGAGCCAAGTTCCTTCTCAAATAGGACAAACATTTTCTACTGAATCTTTATATTTTCCCAGAATAACAAGTAGTGTCAAGAAAATGAATAAAACATTGGTTTCCCTGTAGTCTCTATGTGAAAATAGTGGTATAGGAAAGGGAGAGTCTTTTAGGCATGGAGCCTTTTTATACTCAGAGGTGGCCTTTGAGAATCCATAGAATAGTGGGAATCTCTGCACTTTATTGGAGCAGAACTTAATTCTCTTAGAATTTGAGCCCAATCAATCTTTTACGTGCAATTTTCTAGGACGGACATATCGACAAATTGGGTCTCTTTGGATTCCTGCATTGTGACTCACACCCTTTCCTGTATTCCAGCAGGCCTCAGTATTAAGGACAAAAACAAGATTGATTAGGTATTCACAGTGAAATGACTTGCAAGAAACTGCCAAGTTACTGAAAGCAAGCAGCATTCCCTGGAAGATGGGCGAGGTAGTATGTCAAACATGACTTATTTGAGTAAGTAGAAAATATGTATATAAAGTATTTAACTTGGGTTAATAATTAATTATACTTAAATTTCACTAGAAAATGTTAACAGCTCTGTGTGGTCTTAAAGATTTAAATACTGCAATTATAAATCTGATGAGTTTTCTTTTTACTATCACATTATATAGGTTATTCATGAGTTTTGACGACTAGGGACACATAATACAATTCCTTTTTGCAGAATTGCTGCACCTTGTGTGTATTATTCTGCCTTCACTCTGCAGTTCAAACTTGGCCCATGTAACTGAAACAGGTGCAGAGTGATGAGCTCTTTTAGCAGTTCTCCACACATTCTGGGACTGGTTAAGAGCCATTGGATGGGTATGGTTCTTTCTTGCCAAGAGGAAAATCTCCCCAAATAGGAACAGATGTTAATATGGGCAAAATGTTCTGTAACAATAATTTTTTTATCTTTCATTTATAGGAATTCTTTCATTCCTCCAAATACTTCAGCATTTCATGTTATACAAGAATCATTTAACTGCAAAATTTTCATCATCAAGAGATAACCAATAAACTATCATGTAATAGAGAAGGATAATAATTTAGAAAATAGAAAACACATTTGGAATTAGTTTCTATAGTCATTCACAAGCCAATGCAGGTTGGTTGTTTCACTAAAGTTATCCTGTAATGAGAAATTCTGTACAAGTTAGTTGAATAGATATATACATATTTGATGAATTGTGCAATTGCCTTTAGACATAAATTGATCTTCAAGGAAGTTCATACTGTCAGGTGAACTTCTACAACTTTTTCTTCAAATCTTTAAGAATTTCCACTACTACACCATTAATTTAAATGCACTCTTGAAGGCAAATAACATGTTTTAAAGCTGATTTTACAGCCAAATATGCATAGAATGAGTAATTTTTAGGACATGATGTTAATATTGAGTTGTCAATAGTTTTAGAATACTTCTTAATAGTTTTAGATGATCATTTTCCTTCAATAAATTAATAACAATTGGCAATATAAAAATGGTGAATTGGGGCTATTTTTCTTCATGGAACACTGGTTTAGCATAGACTATTGTGAAGATAATTATTGCTTTATCTAGGTGTTCCAGAAACTGTCTAGAACATGGTTTTAGATGCAGCATATTGAAATTTACATTTAGAAACTGATATGTATCTGCTCATATATGCATATTTCACTCCTTTTATTCAGATAAAATAAAATATGGTAAATGTATCATAATGATTGTAAATAACTAAAATTTATTTAATTTAAAATTTGCCATAAAATACAGTAAATTTACCATGTTTTATTTCATCTGAAAACCATTCAAATTATTGAAGCAAAAGAGAAAATTTTAGAATTACAAAGATAAAAAATGATAGTTTTAAATGTAAACTCATTAATTTTTCCGAAAATAGTAACCACACATATTTTTCTGAAAGTTGTTAACTATATTTAAATTGAGTTTAAATATAGATTCACTACAACTAGTTAACTTCAATCAAAAAAGTTGAAAAACATATCATCTAAAAAGAATTTTTTCATCTAGTATGCAGTATCCTTTTGATTAATTGAAGGCTTAGATCATTATCTTAGTGTCTTTGTCACATAAACTTAAACATATTTCTTTACACAAAGAAGTATAGAAATGACAGTATGTCAAATGTTAGATATTTGCCAAATTACAGTAGGTATATAAAATCAGAATGTGGGTAAATAATCTAAACAAGCTAACTCAAGCTGTTTAAGCCAGAGAGAGTATTAAATACTGCCTTACTGCAGTCACGTCAGGGCCAAAAGATAGTCTGCACTGGGACTCCTTTTAAAGAACAGATCACAGCTATGCTCCATGAGGTCCACTTAACCTTCAAAACGCTAACAAAAAGAAAACCCTTCTCTGAGCCAGCGAAGTTCAGAGAGACATAAAAAGACAGAGATTCAGGCCAGTGTGAGTTAGTCACTGTGGGTTTGTTTGCACAATTATGTGTGGGCAATGCTGACACACAACTTTCCCATAACCAGCAGCTGCGATTAGTAGTTTTCAGATTTATTTGAAATAAACAGATCTCCTTTTATTCTGCATTCAATGCACAGAATTGTATATTGACTAAGAGGAGAAGGATAACCTTGTTGCTGAAATTTAGGAATTGAGCACATTGTATTTAAAGCAGGAACTCTGACTAAATGAGGACAGATCAGTATCCTATGTAGTCGCTATTAAAAGTACGAATACAAAGAATTAACTAATATGAATCAATATGACATTTGAAATCATATTTGAAACAACAAAAGGAAATGATCTCAATTAAATGAGGATAATATTTATATGTACCCTTACCTAAGAGTTTTGGCAATTCCTTAGTGATTAAAGATTGCGTATTATTAGTCTAACCACATATTATGACATTTTAATCTGACATTTATTAATTTGAGTCTTATTAGTCATTAATAAATCATATATTATTTATCTCCTAATCATAATTGTCATTTTCAACAAATTTTTGAATTAGGTTTATAAATCCTGAGTTATTGAGCCTTCTCAGATACTATCTGGCACTTATTTTAACTGGTTGCTTAAGATGAATGAGCCAAGATAAACAAATTGAATATTAAAGAAGTATCTTGCTAATAACTATTATTCCCTGAACACACAATATATTTTTATAATGAGAGTCACATTTTCCTTCTACTTTGTGTGTTTCCAGCTTCATTTTGAGGGCTCACCATTAAATATAGAAATTATACCATGCAACCTCCTGCAGTAATAAAAGAAGAATAATTTTCTAGATCCTAATAATCTTGAGATGAGGTATTTTCAAATAAATTTTTTTTTTTTTTTTTGGAAAGAAGAAAATCAAGGGAAAAAGGAGTGAAGGAGAGGAAGAAAGAGGAAGAAAAAGAGGGAGAGAGAACAGGAATATTGCTTTATTCTAAAAATGGGTATTAATAATGGCCGATCAATATTTTGTGTATTTAAAGTGGAGAATATATATTTTGTCTATTTAAAAGGGAGAGCTCTATAAATATTTATTAAATTTACTTGTTCTGGATATGAGTTCAAATCCTGATTGTCCTCATCAATTTTCTGTCTCGTTGAGTCTAAATCTCTTTATGGGACTTATGTATCTGGGTGTTAGGATTGTTAGCTCTTACTGTTGCATTGATCCTTTTACCACTATATCTTTGTTGCTTTGAAATCTATTTTATCAGATGCGAGAATTGCAACTCCTGCTTTTTATTTATTTATTTATTTTTGCTCTCCATTTTGTTGGTAAGTCTTTCTCCATCCCTTTGTTTTGAGACTTTGTGTATCTTTAGATGTGAAATGGGTCTGGATGCAGCATACCGTTGGGTTTTGGGGCTATCTTTTGATTGGGGGATTTAGTCGACTTAAATTTAAGGTTGCTGCCATTTGATGTTAACTGGCTATTTTATTCATTCGTTGATATAAATTCTTCTTTATGTTGATGCTCTTTACTTTTTGGTATATTTTTAGAAAGGCTAATACTGGTTGTTCCTTTCTATGTATAATGCTTCTTTCAGAAGCTCTTGCAAAGTAGGCCCTGTGGTAATAAAATCTCTGAGTACTTGCTTGTTCGTAAAAGATTTTATTTTTCCTTCAATTGTGAAGTTTAGTTTGACAGGATATGAAATTCTGGGCTAAAAGTTCTGTTCTTTAAGGATGTTGAATATTGGCCCCCACTCTCTTCTGGCTTGTAGGGTTTCTGCTGAGAGATCTGCTGTAAGTCTAGTAGGCTTCCCTTTGTGGGTAACCTGACCTTTCTCTATGGCTGCTCTTAGTATTTTCTCTTTCGTTTCAACCCTGGTGAATCTGACAATTATGTGCCTTGGGGTTGCTCTTCTTGAGGAATATCTTTGTGGTGTTCTCTGTATTACCAGGGGTTGAATATTGTCCTGCTTTGCTAGATTGGGAAAGTTTTCCTGAATAATATTCTGAAGAGTATTTTCCAGCTTGGATTCATTCTCTTTGTCGTATTCAGGTACACCTATCAAACGTAAATTAGGTCTTTTCACATAGTCCCATATTTCTTGGAGACTTTGCTCATTTATTTTTATCATTTTTTTCTCTATCCTTGTCTTCTCATTTTATTTCATTAAGTTGGTCTTCGACCTCTGATATCCTTTCTTCTGCTTGATCAATTTAGCTATTCAAACTTGTGCATATTTTGCTAAGTTCTCGTGTTGTGTTTTTCAACTCTGTTAGTTTATTTATATTCCTCTCTATATTGTCTATTCTTGTTAGCATTTCGTCAAACCTTTTGTCAAAGTTCTTAGTTTCTTTACATTGGGTTAGAACAAGTTCTTTTAACTCCCAGAAGTTTCTTATCATCCATCTTCTGAAGCCTACTTCTCTTAATGGAACACAGTCCTTCTCCATCAAGGCTTGTTCCATTGCTGATGAGGAACTGTAATCCCCTGTAGAGGAAGAGGGGTTCTGATTTTGGGTATTCTCAGCCTTTTTAGGCTTCTTCCCTTTGTAATAAATTTGTCCATCTGTCATCTTTACAATTACCACCTTTCTTTTTTTTTTTTTTTTGAGATGGAGTTTCGCTCTTGTTACCCAGGCTAGAGTGCAATGGCGCGATCTCGGCTCACTGCAACCTCCGCCTCCTGGGTTCAGGCAATTCTCCTGCCTCAGCCTCCTGAGTAGCTGGGATTACAGGCACGTGCCACCATGCCCAGCTAATTTTTTGTATCTTTAGTAGAGACGGGGTTTCACCAGTTTGACCAGGATGGTCTTGATCTCTTGACCTCGTGATCCACCCGCCTCGGCCTCCCAAAGTGCTGGGATTACAGGCTTGAGCCACCGCGCCCGGCCTAACAATTACCACCTTTCTAATTAGGTTTCTGAGTGGACGTCCAGTTTATTGATTCACAGTGCTGGAATCCGAGCAACTCACTGAGCCAGCCAAAACAGCAGCGATAAGACTGATGGTGCTCTTCTGGCTGGGAATCGCCGGTCTGGCTTTCTTCTTGAGTCTGTAATAAGCGGCTCTGCCTTCCCGGAGCTCCAAACATTGGTCAGAAGGGGAACCAGTCCTGTTTACTCTGCATGAAGAGCTGCCATGCTGAGGCGCCAGCAAAACTGCTGCACCAGCCGCAAGAGTAGTGCTGGTGACCCATGGAGCTCCTCCACTGGGAATCTTCTGGTCCGTGAGCAACGAAAATTCACCTGAAAGTGTGGCATCCTCTCATTTTCTGCGCTTTCACTGGGAGCTACAATCCCAAGCTGTTAGTGATCAGCCATCTTGGATCTAATATAGATCCAAAAAAAAAAAAAAAAAAAAGAAAAATTTTAAGTTTATTTGGAGAATATTGAAGAAAATAGTGAACTTTAATTAGTGTAAAAACAAAAAACAAACAAACAAACAAAAAAAACCACTAGAATTCTGCCTGGGCACAGTGGCTCACACCTGTAATCCTGGCACTTCAGGAGGCTGAGGTGGGCAGATCACTTGAGGTCAGCAATTTGAAACCAGCCTGGCCAACATGATGGAGCCTTGTCTCTACTAAAATTTGAAAAAATAAAAGAATAGCAGGGCATGGTGCTGCATGCCTGTAATCCCAGCTGCTGGGGAGGCTAAGGCAGTAGAATGGAGAATTGCTTGAGCACGGGAGGTGCAGATTGCAGTGAGCCAATATTGTGCCATTGCACTCCAGCCTGGGTGATAGAGTGAGACTCGATCTAAATATTAATAATAATAAAAATAAATGAATAAATAAAGATAACTAGGAATAGGTGAAGCTTAGTTTTCCTTTGCAGCCTCATCACCATTATGCCTGGGTCTGTTGATTTCTGACTGGTACAATGAAGATATAGGGTGGGAAAAACAAAGAAGATAATGACGACAATGTTTTCACTAGGCTAAGCAAGAGAGGATGCTATAGCAGGGTGAAGGGACTTTGGATGTAAAACAAATAAAAGAAACTCGGGCAAAACTATATATATATATATATGAACATTTAAGCTGGGACTCTGTGTCCCCATAACATCCAGCCGAGGGTTTGTAAAATAGAAAAGCCAAAAGGTATTGATAAGTACAAAATAGTACCCTACTCCTTCACAGCCTCCACTTGATATGCAAGAGACAATTGGGCCACATAATGGTCCCATGTGCTAAGACTATTAGTGTGTGGTCAATGGCATGAGGTCACCTAGGAAAGTAACAGAATCTACAGATGTATTGCTTTGACGGATAAAGGCAAGAACTTGGATTTCTGCAGTGAGTGCTAACATGGCATCCGAAAGGACTTTGTAATTGTAGCCAGACACTGGGATGCATCAGTGTAGAATCACAGGTACACCGCTGTGGCCATCCAATGTGCAGCAAAATCCAACAAAGACACAGAGAAAATCCATCAGACCAAGCTCTTTCCCCCTGCCAACACAAGGGCACTGTTATAGGAAACGAAGATTACAAAGGTTGAAAAACCACTGATAGCAATTTGGAATATGAATCTATATGGTTCAGCTCTATGTCCCCACTCAAGTCTCAACTTGAATTGTAATTCCCATAATCCCCATGTGTCATGGGAGGGACCTGATGGGAGGTAACTGAATCATGGGGGTAGTTTCCTCAATGCTGTTCTTGTGATAGTGAGTGAGTTCTCATGAGAGTGGATGGTTTTATAAACATTTGGCATTTCCATTGCTGACATTTATTGTCTCTCCTGTCGCCCTGTGAAGATGTGCCTTCTGCCATGATGGTAACTTTCCTGAGGCCTCTCCAGCCAAGCAGAACCATGAGTCAATTAAACCTGTTTTTGAAATAAATTATCCAGTCTTGGTTATTTCTTCATAGCAGTGTGAAAACAGACTAATATATGAGTTGACTGTATTTTACTAATAGAAACTGAGATAACTTGAAAGAAAGTTTTAATCTCTTTACAGTAAAATTTTCAGTTTCTGAGATACTGGCTGATGAACTAGAAAATCATTATAGAGATCAATTGGAGATTTGATGAGATTAGCTGGAAAAGTCAGTCAAAGTGAACCACTTCATAATGTGCATTCTCAATTCCACGTGGAGGCACAATTAAGTTGAAACTGTATTTAATATTTTGTCATGAAAAATTATATAAAGGAAAGAAAGAGTTAACTTGTTTCTACTGAGAATCTTTGGCACTGATTTTGTTTTAAACAAGGAAACAAAATTTAACAGTTGTACCCAAGTAATAACTTATAAAGCATTAATTTATTTTCTAAAAAGTGACCAATTACAGATAATGAGTAGCTTACATTTATCTTAATCCCTCAATATTGTAGATTTTAAAGGGCAATATTTGACTACTACATCCTGCTAAATATGTTCCAGATCTTAACCCCTTACTATGTAATTACTTTGTGTTCCCTGTAGAAAAGCAATTTAATTCAGCCTCTGTTTAGTCTTTCAATAGGCCAGTAATTTTCTCTTTCCTTTTGTAATCAGAGAACTTTTCAGATATTTTTAGAAGATAAAGTGTTTCAGAAAGTGTAAACATGGATGTTAAATAGGTAAAGAAACACATGAGCACTTTTAAGATTGTCACAATTTTTCTACAGAATCTCCTAAAGAACAAAATTTTGTGATTACCAGTCATATAACTTGTAAATTAATTTACTGGTAAACACTATGGTTGAAAATATTCTTTCTGGCTTCTTGTAAGAAGCATTTTGGAAAGAAAATTCTTCAAAGTTTGAAAGCAGTATATTAGGGAAAAAATGAATTTACTCTTTATATTTTTTCCTCACCAAATAATTATTCATATAGTTCCATCTTAATTGAAGGTATACTCTGTTGTTCCTGCTCCTATTTGAATGAGTTGAATTTTTAAGTATTACAATCAGTTCCTCTGGAAAGAATGGAGATAGGAAAGATAGATTTCCAACATTGCTATGCCATCCCTCTTCTGCTCCTGTACAATAGAGAATGCTTATTTATAGCCTGGATATTTTGTATAATCACAGCTCCTCTGACACTTAGAAACTAACTTGGAGCAGGAGAGCTTATGCAGCCTTGGCTTCCCTGAATTCTTCTCGGAATGCATCACAGACCAGTGTAGTAGAAGACCAAGAATTTTGGGGGGAATTTTATTTTGCGAGAACATTCTGAAATTTGAGATGTTTGGGTCACTGGGAAAATTTCTTGACTTCTCTATTGACTTTCACTAGCAATTGAACCTGTTTAGTCTCCATCCTAGATATAACTTTTTCTTTCTGGTTGTGATCTTCTTTTTCAAGAGAGACCATGGACTCCACCAAGACTAGACTTGTGGTATTTTATCCACCATTCTTCCCTACCGCAGTTTATGTACTGCTAACTTTGTGCGGGACTCCAACTCTTTGGTATAATTTATTTGGGGTAGCTCAGGTTATTCTTGTCTCCTAGTTACTCTAAAAAATAAGATTTTTAGGCTTTTTGTCCTGGAAAAGTTGCAAACTTCAGGACTGAATTGCCTTCATTTTTAAAAATTAATTAACTAATTAATTAATTAGAGACAGTCTCTTTCTGTTACCCAGGGTTATGTGCAGTGGCATAATCTCGGCTCACTGCAACCTCCACCTCCCAGGTTTAAGTGATTCTCCTGCTTCAGCCTCCTGATTAGCTTAAATTAAAGGCATGTGTCACCATACCTGGATAATTTTTGTGGAGATGGCATTTCACCATATTGTTCAGGCTGATCTCTAACTCCTGACCTCAAGCAATCCACCTGCCTTGGCCTCCCAAAGTGATGAGATTACAGGCATGAGCCACCATGCCTGGCCTGTCTCCATGTTTTAAACAAACCAAAAATCTCTATAGACATGACTTTACACAAAACTCTACAGGAAAAAGTGATTTTCCAAGTATTTGCGGACATCAGAGGGATCTCATAACATTTTCAGGTTTGAACTCCCATTCAAAATTTTGTAAGATTTTCCTACAGGACCACCTGGGATCTTTAAATACTAGAATCTTAGAAGTACAAAATAGTGTTCAGAAATTAATTATTTAAAATGCCTAGCAAAACATTTGAAAGTTGTTAATCAAATGTAGTTTACACACATTCTAGGAAATTTCACAATCTATTTCTGGCATTCGTATATGTTTTGCCTAAAACTCTATACTTTTTTGTATGCTACCAATCATCAAAGTATTTATTAGAATATAATCTGTTTACCTTATATGTCAATTTCACCAACTCGTAAGCTCTTTGAGAGTAAGCAGAATAACCGTCGTTGCTCTAGTATATAGGATATTGCCTGCAACAAAGACAATTGCATTAAACAGTTTTCCTTCATCCATCTTCTATCTCCAAACTTGCATTCTCTCCATAATTTCTTCAAAGTTTTTTTCTTCACATTTTATCAACATTTACCAATGATGATATACAGTGGTTGATATACAGTGTATATGTTTTAATTATGTTTTGTCTATGCAGCTTCTAGGAAGTAACCTCAGGTGGGCTGGAATATCTTTGTATTTTTGCACAATATGTCTTAAATAGTGTCAGTTCCATAGAATGTGCTCAATGAGCAGTCCTTTATAAATGAATGAATGAATGAATGAATAACAGTTTAGAAAAATAAATAAAAAAAATGAGGAAGGAAATGGAAATATTTACATGTGAATTTGAAAAAAAAAATTCCAAAAGGAGAAACAAAAGCTAAAATATTTATTCTTAAATTTTACAGCACAGAGCAGAAAACAGTGTCATACTCATCCTTTGGCCCACACGGATTTTTTTTTTACGTTAGGGTAGGTCATATGCTGTTGTTAACTGATTTCATGTTAAAAACAACTAATAGATGTTTACTTACTTTTTAACAAATGTAGTTATTTAGTCATATTCAAATCATCACAATCTGCAGGGTTTTGCCTGCTCCAAGGAGCGGGTGATCCAGGTCTGTAGCCTTGGTTTGGATGGCTGCAGGTGTGCCCTGTAGAGTGGGGCTCCTTCCTGCTTCTGTGCCTCAAGAGCACAGGTTCACAGCTGTGGCTTGGGCAGCTGCTGCAGCTCCCAGGGAACTCCTGCCCCCAACTCAGAAGGCACAGGTCTTCTGCTTGTCCCCAGCTCTGGCTAGCTCCTGGAAGCTTGGAGACCTGGCCGTGCCTTCATGCTGCAGCCATTGTAATTGCAGTGGCTCTCCAGATGGCCTGCCACTGCCATCAATATAATTTCCCTCTGCCATGTTGAATGTGAGTAAATTCCCAAAGCTAGATTATTGGACTTCATGTGGGTACATAGTTGGTGTAGGATGGTTATGACCAAAGGATGTTTTGAGTGACACATTTGAGAATCATACAATACAATTGTACAAAATTGATGATTTTGTAATTATCACATGCCCCATCAGAGATTATTTGTTGTTTTTGAGATGTCACCTCATTCCTTGGATTAACTGGATCATTTTTACTGAGATTTTGCACTGCAAATGGTTACACATACCATATATTGTTTTATTTAATTTAATGAAATTTGTTTATATTTTTCACCAAGTGCAAATACAGTCATCACTTGCTTATTTAGATGACACAAATGACTCCTTGAAATACTTTAAGTTTCTTTTCTTTCTTTCTTTTTTTTTTTTTTTGAGATGAAGTTTCACTCTTGTTGCCCAGGCTGGAGTACAATAGCATGATCTCAGCTTACCCCAACCTCCTCTTCCCAGGTACAAGCAATTCTCCTGCCACACACTCCTGAGTAAATGGGATTACAGGAATGCATCACCATGACTAGCTCATTTTGTATTTTTAGTAGAGATGGGGTTTCTCCATGCTGGTCAGGCTGGTCTTAAACTACCAACCTCAGATGGTACCACCTTGGTCTCCCAAAGTGCTGGGATTACAGGCATGAGCCACTACTCCAGCCATTTTTTTTTTTTTTTTTAAGATTCTGTCCTGTCTCTTTACAAGTCAAACAACTATGCTGCAAGTTCAAAGAATATCAAGTTTAGGACTCATTTGACTCAATTTTGAAAAAAAGGTTTTATTGTTAAACCACAGAGAAATTATCTCACTGGTCAAGAATAATGAATGAAAGATTTTAGTGCATGTTAATTAATACCCTACTGAAAACTTAATGAATTCCCTATGAAATTTTATTTTAAAATATTTTTTATTAGATGTTTTCATTAGTGTTACTAGTAGTAATTTGGAGACATGAGTAAACTGCTTGTTTCAATACAAAACATGTAATAAGTATGAGCTTTCTCAAGTGAATCTACAGGCAAAGTTTATGCTTAGGAATTATGGTTCTCAAAACCATGCAATGAATTATGCTATAATAAAAAATGTGGAAAAAATATAACTCAGTTCTTGTCCCATAAAGATTTTCTAAGAATCTTGCAATATAGGGAGAAAGATAATTTAAAACAAGTATTTATTTTTACTTTTTTATTGCATTTTAGGTTTTGGGGTACACGTGAGGAACATGTAAGATTCTTGCATAGGTACACACATGGCAGCATGATTTGCTGCCTTCCTCCCCTTCACCTACATCTGGCATTTCTCCCCAGGTTATCTCTCCCCAAAATGAGTATTTTACAGGTTTGAAACAGATTTATTTTTCTCATACAGAGATCCAAAACATTTAGCCATATATGTCAACATGTAAACTGCTGGTTTAAATCCCATAAAATTATGACACAATTTAATAGTATAATTAGTAACTACTATAATCTATCTTAAACTAACTTTATCTGTAATTTAGGACACCTAAAAAATTTCATGATATATATCATCTAGGTTTTACTAGTTGGAAAGTTGGAAAGTGTTTTCACACAAATATTGTCTTATATATTATTACTAACTCTATTTAGATCATATTCTGGAATGTATTATTACAAAGATAGTGAAGAAAGGGATACAGTTAAATAAGATCTGTGTAAGGAAATTCAGCATAATTTCATATAAATCGTTTTAATGAAAAAGTATTTATGGCACTTAACAAACTCCTCATCTAAGAATATATAGCATTGTTAGAATTTGAGTGCTGCTTCTTTCAGTGGTGTTGTTCTTGTTTTTAAAGTCCTACAGATACTTGGAATATTTTTCACATGAGGACTTTGCTTACCTAAGATGTACAACAAAACTGATTCTTATATCTTCCATATTACTTACGGTCTCAGGCATTGACAATCAAATATTCCATTCAAATATGAAAACTGTATTTTAGGGTGTTTGGATGTGAGGATCCACTATAATGAAAATTTTGGACAGTAATCCTGAAAGTAATTGCTAGGCTCTGAAGAAGACACAGTGTTGATGAAGATGGGCAACAAAATCAGTACATTTGTTTATAATGCCCCCAATGCATTGATCTTGCTGTCTATTTTAAGAGACTAGCTTGCTAGTGGTATGGAAAAATGTGAGAACTTCCTACTAATTTTTAAAATATTTCTTGTTATGTTTTGCCTAGCCAAAGTGAATTCTGCTATAGTCAATTGATAACTTTAACAAAAGAAGAGGGTTTATTTAAAAAAATGTGCCTATAAATATTTTTAAAATATAGGCCAGGTGCAGTGGCTCACACCTGTGATTTCAGCAGTTTGGGAAGCTGAGGAGGCCAGATTTGAGGCCAGGAGTTCGAGACCAGCCTGACCAATATGGTGAAACCCCATCTCTACTAAAAATACAAAAATTAGCAGGGAATGGTGGTGTGGGCCTGTAATCACAGCTACTTAGGAGGCTAAGGCAAGAGAATCACTTGAACCTCGGAGGTGGGAGGTTGCAGTGAGCTGAGATTTTGCCACTGCACTCCAGCCTGGGCTACAGAGCCAGACTCCATCTCAAAAAAAAAAAAAAATAATAATAATAAAATAAAATAAAATAAAACAGTAGCCAGCTCTGAATATCACCTTGTCAAAATTCTAAATGGAAATACACACTAAGTCTTCTCTCTCTCTCTCACATCTATGCATCTATCTATCTGTCTATTGATCTATGTGTATATACCCATTGATTTCTTTTAAAAAATTACCATGAACCTGGTATTTTTAAATAACAAAAATTTACTATCTCACAACTTAAAGGGTCAGAAGACCCTGGAAGATATGTTCCATCTGTGTTCTCAGGTTCTCTGCTTAGAATCTCATAAGGGTGTTTTCGCAGTATTATCAGAAATTTGATTTTTCTTTTACAAGCTTTGGGGAATAATCTGTTTCTGCTTATTAAGGTTGTGACCAAATTCAGGTCCTTCCATTGTAAGCCAGTTTCCTTATTGGCTCTAAGCCTGAACAGGGTATTTGCTCATCAATACTGTCTGTGCCCTTCCCCTGCTTTCTTTGCAGCCCATTTCCAAAAAAAAAAAGACAATAGAGTTCCCCAAGTGTCTCTTAAACTTTGAGTCACTCCAGAGTTTATCCTTCTGTCTCATCTCCATGACTTCAATCAAAGAAAGTTGTTTTTGACACATCATGTAACTGGGTTGTACCCACCGGGATAGTCTAGAAAAATCTCTCTATTTTGAGGCTTACAACTTTAGTTACAACATCAAAGTACCTTTGCTGTGTAATATAACAGAGTCACAGGTTTCAGTGATTAGGGGGGTGTGTGTGTGTGAGTGCGCGCGTGCGTGTAATAATACGAAAGTAGTCTCAGTTTCCAGGATGAAGTTGTCTCCCGTGTGGAGGTGAAACCATCTTTAATGATGAGGCTTTGGTTTGGAATACTGTTGTCTAGGATGTAAGAGTGGGGCGTTATTTTTAAATAAATACTCACCAGGGTCTTGTTGTGACTCTGTAGTGTAATAATGAGACTGAGCCATTGTAGGATTTGAAGGAAATCTTGGGCCTGGTTACTAAATTGACTTGCATATATCTTTTCAGTCCCGAGACTTTATAGAAGCACAACCAGCAAAGGTGGTGGTGACATGCGTAATAGTTCTTTTTCTTCTGCTCAGAATGCTGTCCTTACCACTTCTTAGTCTTCATTCTCAACTCATACCTCTTCCTTGTGACATCTTTTCTGACCACTGCCACCTACTCAGGATTCCCTCCAATGCTCTCAGGAGATTTGGCTCACATCTGCTTTGTACAAGTCACGTTGCTGTAGTCCATGTTTTTCTTCCCACTAGACTGGAAGTTTCTTGAGAGTAAGAGCTTCTTTTGTGTCTTTTAATTTTTTTGTTTTCAATTTTTGTGCGTACATAATGAATGTATATATTTATGGGGTATATGAAATATTTTGAATCAGGTATACAATGTGTAATAATCACATCAGTGTAAATGAGGTATCCATCACCTCAAACCTTTACCCTCTGTGTTACAAACAATCCAATTACACTCTTTCAGTTATTTTAAAATGTATAATTAAATACTTATGGACTATCATCAACCTGTTGTGCTATAAATAATAAATTATATTCAGTGTTTTTACTTTTTTAACCTGTTCGCCATCTCCACTTTTTCCCACTCCCTTTACTACCATTCCAAGCTTTTGATAATCATCCGTGTATTCTCTATCTCTGTAAGTTCAATTGTTTTAATTTTTCAGCTCTCAGAAATAAGTGAGAACATGTGAAAGTTGTCTTTCTGTGCCTGACTTATTTCTCTAAACATAATGACTTCAAGTTCCATCCATATTTCTGAAATGATAGAATCTCATTCTTTTTTAAATTGCTGAATAGTATTCTATTTTGCATATGTGCAATATTTTGTTTATCCATTCATCTGTTTGTACACACTTAGGTTGTTTCTAAATCTTAGCTATTATGAATAGTGCTGCAATAAACTTGGAAGTGCAGTCATCTCTTTGATGTACTAATTTACAAGCCCATCAACCATGTACGAAGATTTCCTTTTTTTTTTTTTAATTTTTATTGCATTATAGGTTTTGGGGTACATGTGCAGAACGTGCAAGATAGTTGCATAGGTTCACACATGGCAGTGTGTTTTGCTGCCTTCCTCCCCTTCACCCACACTTGGTATTCATCCCCAGGCTATCCCCCCCAGCCCCCCCCGACTGTCCCTCCCCCATTTCCCCCAACAGTCCCCAGTGTATAGTAGACCGCCTCTCTGTATCCATGTGTTCTCATTTTTCTCACCCACCTATGAGTGAGTATATGCAGTATTTCTTTTTCTGTTCTTGTGTCAGTTTGCTGAGAATGATGTTCTCCAGATTCATCCATGTCCTTACTTTTTGCCACATCCTGGCCAGCATTTGTTATTGGCTGTCTTTTGGTTAAAAGCCATTTTACCAGGGGTAAGATGATATCTCATTGTAGTTTTGGCTTACGATTCTCTAATAATCAAATATATTGAGCACCTTTTCATATACCTGTTTACCATTTATGTCTTCTTTTGAAAAATATGCATCTAAATTTTTTCATATTTTTAAGTCTATTATTAGATGTTTTTCCTATAGAGATATTTGAGTTCCTTATATATTACGGTTTTTAATCACTTGTCAGATAGATAGTTTGCAAAGTTTTGTCTTAGTAGTTTCATAGTTTTAGTCTTAGATTTAAGCCTTTAATCCATTTTGTTTTGACTTTTGAATATGGTGAGAAAGAGGGGCTTAGTTTCATTCTTCTGCATCTGGATATTCTGTTTCTTCAAGCACCATTTTTTGAAGATACTGTCTTTTCCTTACTGTCTGTTCTTGGCACTTTTGGTAAAAATAAGTTTATAGTAGATATATGGATTGTTTTCTGTGTTTTCTATTCTGTTCCATTGCTCTACATGTATGTTTGTATGCCAGTACCATTCTGTTTAGATTACTATAAGCCCAGCTAATTTGAAGTCAGATCAAGTGGTTCTTCCAATTTTGTTCTTTCTGCTCAGGATAGCTTTGTCCGTTCTGGATCTTTTATGTTTCCATAACATAAATTTTAAGATTTTTTTTCTCTATTTCTGTGAAGAATGCCATTGGTGTTTTGATAGGGATTGCACTAAATCTATAAATTGCTTTGAGTAGTATAGATACTTTAACAATATTGATTATTCCAATACTGAACATGAACTATCTTTCTAGTCTTTGTGTCCTCTTCAATTTCTTTCATCAATGGTTTATAGTTTTTATTGTAGAAATGTTTTACTTTTTTTAAGTTTGTGTATAGGTATTTAATTTTATGTGTGGTTATTGTAAATGAAATGACTGTTTTAATTTTATTTTTAGATTACTTGCTATTGGCATAAAGAAATTCTACTAATTTGTGTATGTTGAGATTGTATCCTGAAACTTTCCTGAATTTGGTATCATTTCTAAGAATTTTTTGGTGAAGTGTTCAGATTTTTCCAAATATCAAATCATATCATCTGCAAACAAAGATAATTTGACTTATTTCTTTTCAGCGTGGGTGCCCTTTATTTCTTGTTTTGTCTAACTGCTCTAGCTAGAACTTTCAGTACTATATTGAATAACAGTAGTGTAAGTGGGCCTCTTTGTTATGTTCCTGATCTTAGAGTAAAGGCTTTCAGTCTTTCTTCCTTTAGTATAATACTAGTTATGGGTCTATTATATATGGCTTTTATTATGTTGAGGTAAGTTCCTTCTATACTCAATATTTTGCAGGCTCTTATTATGAAGGGATGTTAAGTTTTATCAGATACCTTATCTAGAATCAGTTGAAATGGTTATATGATTTTCATTCTCCATTCCATTGATATGATGAATCACATTGATTTGCGTGTGATGAAACATTCCTGCATTCTTGGGATAAATTTCACTTGGTGATGATGACTGACATTTTTGTTGTTTTTTTTTTTATATGGACTCTTGCTCTTATTGCTCAGGCTGGAGGGCAATGGTACAATCTCGGCTCACTGTAACCTCTGCCTCCCGGGTTCAAGGATTCTCCTGCCCCAGCTTCCCAAGTAGCTAGGATTACAGGCATGCTCCACCATGCCAGGCTAATTTTGTATTTTGGAAACGTGCTGGGATTACAGGTGTGAGACACTTCGCCCAGCCAATGAGTGACTTTTTAAACGTATCGTTGAATTAAGTTGGCTAGTGTTTTGTTGAGGATTTTTGCTTCACTGCTTACCAGGGATATCAGCCTGTAATTTTCTTTGTGATGTGTCTTTGTTTCAGTATCAGAGTGATACTGATCTCATAGAATGAATTTGGAAACATTCCTTTCTTTATTTTTCAGTATACTTGGAGTAGAATTGGTATTACTTCTTTGAATGTTTTGGAAAAATCAGCCATAATGCCATTGGGTCTTGGGCTTTCTTTTCCTTGGAGACTTTATATTACGTCTTTGATCTCATTATTTGTTATGAATCATTCAGGTTTTAGCTTTATGTATGATTCAGTCATGCTAGGCTGTATGTGATTAGAAATTTACCCATTTCTTCTAGGTATTCTAATTTATTGTCATATACTTGCTTACAGTAATATCTAATTATGCTTTGAATTTCTGCAGTATTGCTTGTAATGTCTCCTTTTTCATTTCATATTTTATTGACTTGAGCAATCTCTCTTTTATTCTTAGTCTGACTAAAGGTTTGTGAATTTTGTTTAACTTCTCAAAAACCAAAGTTTATTTCATTTATCTTTTGTGTTGTTTCCATTGTTCAATTTTATTTATTTATGTTCTGATCATTATTATTATTATTATTTCTACTATCTTTGGGTTTTCTTTGCTCTTAATTTTCTAGTTCTTTCAGATGTATTGTTAGGTTATTTATTTTATGTTTTTCTCCTTTTTCATGTAGGTACTGACAGCTATAAACTTCCCTTTTAGTACTGCTTTGGCTGTATCCCACAGGATTTTTGTATGTTATTTCCATTATCATTTTTTTCAAGACATTCTAAAATTTACCTCTTAATTGAGCCACTGGTAACTCAGGAGCATACCATTTAATTATTTTTTCCCCCGAGACAGAGTCTCTCTCTGTCGCCCAGGCTGGAGTGCAATGGCACAATTTGGGCTCATGGCAACCTCCACTTCCTGGGTTCAAGCAATTTTCCTGCCTCAGCCTCCCTATTGCTGGTATTACAGGCACATGCCACCACATCCAGATAATTTTTTGTATTTTTATTAGAGGCAGGGTTTCACCTTGTTGGCCAGGCTGGTCTCAAACTCCTGACCTCAAGTTAACCCCCTGCATAAGTCTCCCAAAGTGAAGGCATTACAGGTGTGAGCCACCACACTTGGCCCATATTGTTTAATTTTTTTTTATTTTTATATTTTTTAATTTTTATTGCATTATAGGTTTTGGGGTACATGTGCAGAGCGTGCAAGATAGTTGCATAGGTACACACATGGCAGTGTGCTTTGCTGCCTTCCTCCCCTTCACCCACACCTGGCACTTATCCCCAGGCTATCCCTCCCCAGCCCCCCCCCCCGCTGTCCCTCCCCCATCCCCCCAACAGACCCCAGTGTGTAGTAGACCCCTCTCTGTGTCCATGTGTTCTCATTTTTCTCACCCGCCTATGAGTGAGAATATGCGGTATTTCTTTTTCTGTTCTTGTGTCAGTTTGCTGAGAATGACGTTCTCCAGATTCATCCATGTCCTTACAAAGGACACAAACTCATCATTTTTTATTGCTGCATAATATTCCATGGTGTATATGTGCCACATTTTCCCAGTCCAGTCTATCATTGATGGGCATATTGTTTAATTTTTATGTGTTTATATAGTTTCCCAAATTATTCTTCTTGTTGATTTCTAATTTTATTCCATTGTGGTCAAAGAAGATACTTGATATTATTTCAATTTTTCAGAATGTTTTAAGTCTTGTTTTATCGCCTAATGTATGGCTTATCCTTAAGAATTATTTCTGCTCTTAATAGAAGAATACATATTCTGCAACCATTAAATGAATGTTCTGCAAATATCTATTAGGACCATTTGGTCTATGGTGCACATGAAGTTCAATATTTTCTTGCTGATTTTCTGTCCAGATGAACTGTCCAATTCTGAAAAATGGGATGTTGAAGTCTCCAGATATTATTGTATTTGGGTCTATCTCTCTCTTTAGCTCCAATAATATTTACTTTATATATCTGGGTGCTTCTGTGTTGGGTGCCCGTATTTACAATTGTGATATCCTCTTGCTGAGTTTAGCCCCTTATTATTACATAATGACATTATTTGGTTCCTTTGTTTTGAGATATATTTGTGTGATGTAAATATAGCTAATGCTGTCCTTTTCAGGTTTCCATTGACATGGAATATCTTTTTCCATCTGTTTATTTTCAGTCTATGTGTGTCTTTATAGGTGAAATGTGTTCTCTGTAGGCAACAGATTATTGGATTTTTTTTAAATTATTCTGCTACTCTATGTCTTTGGATTGGATAGTTTAGTCAATTTACATTCAATATTATTATTGGTAAGTAAGAACTTACCCCTAATATTTTGTTTTATGTTATCTGATTGTTTCGTGTTCTTCTTTTTCTTCTTTTATTCCTTCTTTTTCTTCTTATTAGTAAAATGTGCTTTTTTTTCTGGTGGTATGTTTAATTTCTTGCTTTTAATTTTTTTGTGCATCTGATGTATGTTTGCAGATTTGAAGTTATAATGAGGCTTATAAATAATATAACCCATTACATTAAACTAATGACAATGTAACACTTATTCCATAATCAAGCAAACAAATGTGCAAAAAGAAAACTAATAAAAACTCTAACCTTTATCTTTTTCTCTTAGTCTTTTAACTTTTCATTTTTTTTGCATTTATATCTTATCATGCTATGTCTTGAAAAGCAATTGCAGTTATCATTTTTATTGTTACATTATTTTGCCATTCTAAATAAGATATGCTAGTTTATATACCACAATTACAGTATAATATTCAGAGTTTTTAAAATTCACTGGTGCCAATGAATTTTGTACTTTCATTTGATTTCTTATTGTTCATTAACATCTTTTTCTTTCAGATTGAAGAACTCCCTTTAGCATTTCTTGGAGGAGTGGTCTGGTGTTGAAATCCCTCAGCTTTGTTTCTCTCGGAAATTCTTTATTTCTCATTCATGTTTAAGGAGATACTATTATAGGATAAAAGTTTCTTCTTCAGCACTTTAAATATGTCATGCCACTTCTGAAATGTAAAGTTTCCACTCATAAGTCTCCTACGAAACAGTGAAATTGAATTGTATGTTATTTGTTTCTTTTCTCTTGCTGCTTTTAGACTCCTCTCCTTATCCTTGACTTTTGGGAGTTTGATTATCAAATGTATTGAGATAATCTTCTTTGGATTAAAATCTACTTTGTGTTATGAAACCTCTTGCATGTAAGTATCGAAATCTTTCTCTAGGTTTGGGAAGGTCTCTGTTATGACCCATTTGAATGAACCTTCTATTCCCATCTGACTCTCTACTTCCTCTTTAAAGCCTGTAATGCTTAGATTTGCACTTTTGAGGCTATTTTCCAGACCTTCTAGGTATGCTTCATTCTTTTTCCTTTTGTCTCCTCTGTGTAGTTTCAAACAGTTTGTCTTCAAGCTTACTAGTTTTTTCTTCTGCTTGATCAATTCTGCTATTAAAAGACTCTGATGCATTCTTCAGTAGATCAATTGCATTGTTCAACCACAGAACGTCTGCTTGATTCTTTCTCATTATTTCAATATCGTTGTTAAATTTATCCAGTAGGCTTCTGAACTCTTTTATTATCTTGAATTTCTTTGAGTTCCTGAAAACAGCTATTTCTAGTTTTCTGTCTACAAAGTCGCATGTCTTGTCTTTCAGGGATTGGTCCCTGGTGCCTTAAATAGTTTGTTTGATGAGGTCAGGTTTTCTTATATGGTCTTGAGGCTTACAGATGTTTGTTTGGTGTCTGGACATTGAAGATTTAGGTATTTATTGTTCTTCACAGTTGGGTTTATTTGTAACTGTCCTTCTTGGGAAGGCTTTCCAGGTATTCAGTGTGACTTGGGGTCTATGATATACATTTTTGGTCACTGCAGCCGTATCTGCTTAGAGGCCATTGCAAGTCCAGTTATGTTGTGGTTCTGGCACTTCATGACTAAAACACCAAAAGCATTGGCAACGAAAACCAAAAATAGATAAACGGGATCTAATTAAACTTAAGAGCTTCTGTACAGCAAACAAAACTATCGTTAGAGTAAACCAGCAACCAACAGGATGGGAAAAAGTTTTCACAATCTACCCATCAGACAAAGGGCTAATAACCAGAATCTACAAATAACTAAAGCAGATTTACAAGAAAAAAACAAACAAACCCATTCAAAAGTGGACAAAGGATATGAACAGACACTTCTCAAAAGAAGACATTTATGAGGCTAACAAACATATGAAAAAATGTTCATCATCATTGGTCATTAGAGAAATGCAAATCAAAACCACATTGAGATACCATCTCACGCCAGTTAGAATGGTGATCATTAAAAAATCTGGAGGCAACAGATGCTGGAGAGGATGTGGAGAAATAGGAACACTTACACTTTTGGTGGGAGTGTAAATTAGTTCAACCATTCTGGAAGACAGTGTGGTGATTCCTCAGGGATCTAGAAATAGAAATTCCATTTGACCCAGCAATCCCATTACTGGGTATATACCCAAAGGATTATAAATCATTCTATCATAAATACATATGCATTCATATGTTCATTGTGGTGCTGTTTATGATAGCAAAGACTTAGAACCAACCCAAATGCCCATTGATGACAGACTGGACAAAAAAAATATGGCACATATACACCATGGAATACTATGCAGCCATAAAGAATGATAAGTTTGTATCCTTTGTAGAGACATGGATGAACCTAGAAACCATCATTTGCAGCAAACTGACAGAAGAACAGAAAACCAAATACCACATGTTTTCACTCATAGGCAGGTGATGAAAGATGAGAACATGTACCCCAGAGCCCAAATACAATATGAATAAATAAATACATACATAGATACATATATACATACTCCCTCTGTGAGTACCAACTGAGTTCTGCTCAGTGTAGCTTTCTCTTAACAGGTTACTGAGTTCCAATGTACACCATGAGGCCACTGCTGGGGATTGGGGGAGGGGTGGTGTTGGTCATTCAAGAATGCTTTTCCTACTTTCCTCAGTGCCTATTTCAGTGATACAAAGTTAGAACCAGGTACCGTGATTGCTCACTAAATTTTTTTTTAATTTAGAAATTTATTTTATTTTATTTTACATTTATGAAAACAATTTATTTCTTCAATAATAAATGAACTCTAACTTTTTAAATGTATAAACTCAAATGTTTAAATTCTGACTCTTTTGTAAGAGCTCTCAGCTTAAGACACAAACACACTGTACAGCTGCACAAAAATATTTTCTTTATATCCTTATGCTATAAGCTTTTTTCTATTTTTAAATTATTTAAATTTTTTTATTGCATTTTAGGTTTTGGGGTACATGTGCAGAACACGCAAGATATTTGCATAGGTACACACATGGCAGTGTGTTTTGCTGCCTTCCTCCCCTTCACCCACATTTGGCATTTCTCCCCATGCTGTCCCTCCCCAGCTCCCCTCCGCTGTCCCTCCCCTATTCCCCCCAATAGACCCCAGTGTGTAGTACTCCCTTCCCTGTGTCCATGTGTTCTCATTGTTTATCACCTGCCTATGAGTGAGAATATGCCATATTTCATTTTCTGTTCTTGTGTCAGTTTGCTGAGAATGATGTTCTCCAGATTCATCCATGACCCTACAAAGGACACGAACTCATCATTTTTGTTTTTTTATGAAGGTGCTTTTTTGTGGAGACAGTTGTTAAGTTAGGTGTTCATGAAGGGAGGATAATCAATGAAGTCTTCTCTTCAGCCATATTGCCCTCATATTCTCATTTGTGTGTTGGCATGATCTGGGACTTGGTGTACAGCAGGCACTTAATGAAGCTCTTTCTCTGCACACTAGATAGTCTCAGCTTTTGCCAGTGGAAAATTTTGCCTCCTGTTATTTTAAATTGTATTTCCTTCATCAATAGTGAGGTTAATAATTTTTCCTGTGTTTACTAGTTATGTCTGTTTCTTTATTTATATCTTCTGCTCACTGCTTACATGAGACTATTTATCTTACTAACTTGTAGGATGAATAATCATTGGAAACTGAGTGTATTAGCCCTCTGTCTGTTAAATACGGATAATTTTCTCCAAGGCAGTTTATTAATTTTTTTTAGATATTGTTTACTAAACAAGATTTTATTTTAAATGTATTCGGTCTGCCATTCTTCTTTTTTATGACTTGCAGGTTTGGAGTTTAACTTAGGTGGACCATTTCAAGATCCACATTATTCCCTCTTACTTTCTTGTGGTACTTGTGTGTATTTGTGTATGTAACACTTAGCTCTTTAATCCATGTACAGGCTTTAAAATGTGTAATATGAGATAGGGGCTTAATTTTGTTCATAACAGAGAACCAATTTTCACAATAGTTATTCAATGGTTCCTTTCATTAACCAGGTGTCTCAGAGGGAATTCACAGGACAGGGAAGTGTTGAATGTGAGGATAGTGGAACAAGTGATCCAGGTGGGTGATTGGGACCAAGTGCACAGTGACAGCAATGGGAAAGTGATTAATGCCATTGGAGAAATGGCCAGCATAGCTGTCCTGAATTCAAGAAGCACACACCTTATAATGATTATATCTGTGAGGTAGCCAAGGGTTGAATTTTTTATTTTACAGAGAAAGAATGGGACTTTGGAAAGGTAAAGACTTATGCTTTTTCATACAGCTACTGCAAAATCTTTCATTCAAACTCAATTTTTCTGGTCCCATGTGACTAATAAGTGGTCTTTGCTCAATGTCAGCCTGGTTCTTTAATTTGGCACAGTCTCATGCATCCATGTTGCCATCTGGGATCACCACTGTCATTGCTGGTTTATTTTTAAATTATTATTATTATTCCTGTTTGGGGCCTTTAGGTTCCTAAAATTATGGGTGTTAGTTTCTATCTGTCTAATAACTTGGCGTGTGCCTTCTAAGTATTTATGGGAAAAGAGAGAGGGAGAAGGAGTCTTGCAGTCTATCTCATTGAAGGTTTCACAGTCTACCTTCCAGGCATTGAGATTTGTACTTAGACAACTATAGCAGCCTTTCCTTAGTACATTGTTGTTGGACTTATCCAGATCATTTTTTTTTTTTTTTTTTTTTTTTTTTTTTGCGTGTGGTTAAGTGGAATGCTCACTAAGGCCCAAGCACTCTAGCTAGGACTTTTATTGTTTAGCAATTGTATAATTTGGCAGGTGTTTGGATGGGGTTGAGAGCATGAAGGGATGAGATGTTGGTTCCCATGCCTCAGATCCCTCTTTTCCAGTAGATTAAACATTGGACTACTGGTATCCAGGGATATAACCCATAACAACCCTGAGGATCTAAAGATTCTAAATTTTGTCTGCATTAAACAGCAGCAAGGTATGCAACAATGAAGAGGACAGGGAAACCACTACCTTTACCTGAGGAACAGGTGCCATTTCTATCATAAAGGAGACCAAACAACATCTTCCTCTGTATGAGTCACCAGTAACACATAGACAAACCAGAGTTTTGCCTCAAACCATGGTGAAGAAACGCCAGTGTCAAATACATGGCACATCCATGGAATAGGCCTCTGGCAGACACAGGCAGTCAGTAGAAACCAACTGGAAAGCCTCACTAGGAAAGTGCTACTCACATGACCTATCAATCACTTTTACAGCCTTATGGTAAGCCCCCATCCGGGATAGTATGTAGCTACTGCGGTTTAAAAATTAATCATTGCTTTTGAATATTCAGATGCTGAGAAAATTTGTGTGAGGAGAAATGTGGAACTGTCTCCTCACACTCTTCTGTCGTGTTTCGGGGACACAGCAAATATCCAGCTCTCTGTCATAAAATATTCTGGCTCTACTGTGGAACCACCAGTAGAGCCAACAGCAAGTGACAAGGATGAAGTATGAACAGGCCTGTAGGCTCTGGAAGTAGTTCAGAGCCAACTGCGTGTACAAGATCAGTCCTGCTAAGAAGCTAAGAGTCTGTGGTCACAACCACACCGAACAGCTCACAGTGCCAGACAATGTTGTATCAACTTAAAGAGACGTTTGGTGGCAGGACACAACACACTGGCACTGAGGTAGATGAAAGGCAGAACTCTTGTTATTTACAGCTCCAAGTGAGAAAAGTCTTCCAGGCAGGGTTGCACAGAGTTTTGCACCTGTTAACAAGGGAACTGGAAGTTGGAGGTTTATAGCATTAGGTGAGCACTGTCTACATATGGAAACTGGAGGAGTTTGCTACATTTCCCTGGCTCCCTGTGGGTTAGCTAATTTGAATAATTGTATAGACTTCTGGGCATATGATTTGTTTTTGGTTGCCTATTCCCTGGCCCTGGGTTGATTAGGGTGAGTAAATAGTGGTCTTGAGTATGACAGCCTAATAAAGGAGTAGCTTACGGTGTGGATTTAATCAGCTGGTCAAGAAAGGGAACAGATTGTTTTTGTTTGTTTGTTTGTTTGTTTTGTTTTTCAGTTTTTAGGCAGCATATCAAAACTGGCTCAAGAGAATATTTTAAAAATTATTTTATTGAGATATAATTAACATATAAAAAGCTGTAGAAATTTAATGGGACACATATCAATGAGTGTGGAGATAAGTATACACCTGTAAAACTATCACTACCATGAAGGCCATAAGCATATCCATCATCTCCAAAATTTCCTTCTACCCCATTAAGAAAACATTTATATTTCAGTTGTCCTTCCAAGCCATGTTTGAATCTCTAAAATAGTATATTATATATATACTATTTTATATATACTATATATATATTTTATATATACTATTTTATATATTATATATAATATATAAATTATGTGGCCCATGGGGTCACACCCAATTGAAAAATTCAATTCACTAGAAATTTTCTTCGGGGCTCCAAAAGGAACTAACTGTGGAACTATATATATATATATATATATATATATATATATATATATATATACTATTTTATAAATTCAAATATGGCTTGGAAGGACAAGTAAAAAGGAATTTTAAGACCTATCATAGTAGATTACAACATATACACACAAAGAATTTCAAGACTTCAATAAATGTTATTATTCCATTGAGGGAAGAAGAATATCTGGCAGAGAATTCTATATAAGTGTTTCAGGTAGAAAGAAAAATTGATTGGTAAAAATTAGTAGATAGGTTTGTCACTTGGAATTCATGATTTAATGCAATGACTCAAGTACCTGAAACTCACTTTAAGAATCAGCCAGATTGGCTCAGTAAATCTTGATTTCACGGGTGGCCTCTGGTTAATGAGATTGAAATTCCAACATCTCCCTTTTTAATGTAATGCAATTGACCCAAGGTCTAATGAGACAGTAATGCTGGAATGAATCTATTATCTACAACTGGCCCAGTCATTCTTTATTCACATGTCGTGAGAGAGAGAGGCTGAAAAACCCCACCTTTTACCAAGGCATTGAAATGCTTTGATGACAGGGCCACTGGTATTCTGCAAAAGTTCTGTAATGTCTGACCTCTGTACAATGCAGATGATATGGGAGATACCACATTGAAATCGAGTTTTTGATCTCAATGGAAATAATGAAAATGTTTATAGGTGGAGGCCAGGTAGTAGCTTTTAACACTCAGACACATAAGGAAAACAATTAGAGCCACAAACCATATAGAGAGGTTTTTCTTTGTTTTTCTTAAGTGATATAGCAAGCCAAGTCATTTGTTTGCTGGGGTTTTAGAAATGAATGAGGTCACAAAACTAATATGGTGCCTACTAATATTTATAAGAGAAAACTTTTAGATCTAGAAGGCAGAAATGTTACTTGAGTAATCACTGTGGAGATACTGGACCCCTTAACCCATTCCAAAAATGAAGCCAGTTTATAAACTAGAACGTTTTGATTGAAGGGAAGTCACAATCCATCCAGAAAGAACTTTGCAACGTGGTAACAGGTATATATTTTGAATTTTCTTTCACACCTTCTCAGGAGGAAAGAAAGTACCAAATTTGCAGAGATTTTGTCCGCTGGCTTTGTACTGTCCCTGGGAAGGAAGAGTGAAGTGGAGGAACTTAGGATGATCAGGTGATAAATGGAGTCTTGGCCCCATTCAACTTTTGTAAAACCTCAGACCCATTCTATAGTTATTTTTCACATTCCCAAATTTATAGAGGGTATACATATGAGTAATAACTTTCAATATTCCTAAATTGTTTCTCTGATCCAGGAAGAAAGGATATCATGGCAGGAAAGGCCGAAATACAAGCCACTAGAATTGCACCTGCCTAACGCTGCCTGATAGAAAACAAAACAAAACAAAATATCACATCCCTAGAGAAATTACAAAGATTAGTGCCTCCATCAATGACTTGAAATATGCAAGAGTGCTAATTCCCACCACATCACCATTTAACATGCCTATTTGCACAGTGTAAAGCCAGATGTGTCAAGGAGAATGACAGCCGATTATCACCCACATAATTAGGTAGTGATTCCAATCACAGCTGCATTTCCAGATATGGTATCTCCCTTGGAGAAAATTAACACAGGCTCTGACACCTGGTATAAAGCTACTGAAATAGGAACACTTTTTCCCCCTATCTGCATGACTAAAGGAAAGCATAAGCAGTTAGCTGTCATATCATAAATATAAGAGTATACCTTTTCTGTCGTGTTTCGGGGACATATCAAATATCCAGCTCTGTCATAAAACATTCTGAACTAGGTACATTTATTGCTTTGATATTACACAGAATGCAACACTGGCACATTGTACTCCAGATTATATGATTATTTCAAAAGGAATAAAGAGGAAGCAGACAGCATCCTAGAGCCTCAGTAAAAACACAGGGCTACTAAAGGGTGGCAAATAAACCCCTTAACATTCAGGACTATGTAAACTGATGAAATATATTGGGATTCATTGGTCTGTGTCTTGTTTGCTAATGAAGTAGAAGGAAAAAAATATTATGCCTTGCAGCAATCACTATTGGTAAACAGGCACAACACTTAGTGGGTCTCTTAAGGTAATGTATATCCTGTTGGGCCTTACTTTTCTAATTAATTCCCTGCGTAATTTAGAAGACTCCTAATTTAGAATTGGGCCCACAGCAAGAAAGATCTATAATAGATCTAGATTGCTGTGTTAACAGCCCTGCCCCTTGGGCCTTATGATTCAGAAACTACTGTTATCCATAGTGACTGGTTAATGAGATAACATTCATGAAGCCTTGACAAACTCATGAGAGACTCAGAGCCGCAAATTACAGAATTTGGGCATAAGGTTACGCCCTTCTTGTTGAAAAAGTATTTGCCATTTGAAATATGATTTCTGATTTTCATAGCACCTTAGTGCCTTGGTTGAGACAGAAACCCTTTACGTGGGTATAATAGGATATTTCCTCCTCCCCAAAAAGATGATCACATCCTAATGAATAGAATCTGTGGATATATTATTTTACATGGCAAAACACGTAGATGAGGCCAAGTTAAGAATCTGAGATGGTGGGGAAATTATCCTGTATTAGCTCAGTGTGGACCCAGTGTAATCACAAGGGTACTAATAATAAGAAAGTATGAGGGTCAAATTAGAAAAAAGAGATGAAAAAAGAGGATTAAGTGAGACAGAGTGGCCAGGCACTGTGGATCACACCTGTAATCTCAGCACACTGGGAGGCTGAGGCGGGTGGATCACCTGACATCAGGATTTCAAGACCAGCCTAGCCAACAGGTGAAACCCCGTCTCTACTAAAAATACAAATTTTTTTTTTTAATGTGCTGTTGCAATCGGTTTGCCAGTATTTTATTGAAGATTTTTGCATCTATGTTCATTATGGATATTGCCCTGAAGTTTTCTTTTCTTGTTGAGTCTCTGCCGGGTTTCGGTATCAGGATGATGTTGGTCTCATAAAATGATTTGGGAAGGGTTCCCTCTTTTTGGATTATTTGGAATAGTTTCAGAAGGAATGGTACCAGATCCTCTTTGTGTGTCTGGTAGAATTCCGCTGTGAACCCATCTGGACCTGGGCTTTTTTTGTGTGGTAGGCTCTTAATTGCTGCCTCAACTTCAAACCTTGTTATTGGTCTATTCATAGTTTCAGCTCCCTCCTGGTTTAGGCTTGGGAGGACACAGGCATCCAGGAATTTATCCATTTCTTCCTGGTTTACTAGTTTATGTGCGTAGAGTTGTTTGTAGTATTCTCTGATGATGGTTTGAATTTCTGTGGAATCTGTGGTGATTTCCCCATTATCGTTTTTTATTGCATCTATTTGGTTGTTCTCTCTTTTCTTTTTTATCAGTCTGGCTAGTGTTCTGTTTATTTTGTTGATCTTTTCGAAAAACCAGCTCTTGGATTTATTGATTTTTTGAAGGGATTTTCGTGTCTCTATCTCCTTCAGTTCTGCTCTGATCTTAGTTATTTCTTGTCTTCGGCTAGGTTTTGAGCTTTTTTGATCTTGCTCCTCTAGCTCTTTCAATTTTGATGATAGGGTGTCAATTTTGAATCTCTCCACTCTTCTCATGTGGGCACTTATTGCTATATATTTTCCTCTAAAGACTGCTTTAAATGTGTCCCAGAGATTCTGGTATGTTGTGTCTTCATTCTCGTTGGTTTCGAAGAACTTCTTTATTTCTGCCTTCATTTCATTGTTTATCCAATCAACATTCAACAGCCAGTTGTTCAGTTTCCATGAAGCTGTGCGGTTCTGAGTTATTTTCTGAATTCTGAGTTCCAACTTGATTGCACTATGGTCTGAGAGACTGTTTGTTATGATTTCAGTTGTTTTGCATTTTCTGAGGAGTGCTTTACTTCCAATTATGTGGTCAATTTTGGAGTAGGTGTGATATGGTCCTGAGAAGATGTATATTCTGTGGATTTGGGGTGGAGAGTTCTGTAAATGTCTATCAGGTTTGCTTGTTCCAGGTCTGAGTTCAAGTCCTGGATATCCTTGTTAATTTTCTGTCTGGTTGATCTGTCTGATAGTGACAGTGGAGTGTTAAAGTCTCCCACTATTATTGTGTGGGAGTCTAAGTCTCTTTGTAAGTCATTAAGAACTTGCCTTATATATCTGGGTGCTCCTGCATTGGGTCCATATATATTTAGAATCGTTAGCTCTTCTTGTTGTATCGATACTTTTACCATTATGTAATGACCTTCTTTGTCCCTTTTGATCTTTGTTGCTTTAAAGTCTATTTTATCAGAGACGAGATTTGCAACTCCTGCTTTTTTTTGCTCTCCATTTGCTTGGTAAATCTTTCTCTATCCCTTTATTTTGAGCCTTTGTGTATCCTTGCATGTGAGGTGGGTTTCCTGGATACAGCACACCGATGGGTTTTGTTTTTTTATCCAATTTTCCAGTCTGTGTCTTTTGATTGGTGCATTTAGCCCATTTACATTTAGGGTTAATATTGTCATGTGTGAATTTGATACGGCCATTTTGATGCTAGCTGGCTGTTTTGCCCATTGGTTCATGTAGATTCTTCATTTTGTTGATACTGTTTAGCATTTAGTATGGACATGGATGAATCTGGAGAACATCATTCTCAGCAAACTGAGACAAGAACAGAAAAAGAAATATCGCATATTCTCACTCATAGGCAGGTGAGAAAAATGAGAACACATGGACACGGAGGGGGTCTATTACACACTGGGGTCTATTGGGGGAAATGGGGGAGGGAAGGCGGGGGGGACTAGAGAGGGATAGCCTGGGGATAAATGCCAAGTGTGGGTTAAGGGGAGGAAGGCAGCAAAACACACTGCCATGTGTGTACCTATGCAACTATCTTGCACATTCTGCACATGTACCCCAAAACCTATAATGCAATAAAAATTAATAAATAAATAAATAAATAAATAAAAATAAAAATAAAAATACAAAAAATAAGCTGAGCGTGGCCTGCAATCTCAACTACTCAGGAGGCTGAGGCAGGGGAATCACTTGAACCTAAGAGGCAGAGGTTGCAGTGAGCCAGGATGGCACCATCGCACTCCATCCTAGACAAAAAGAGAGAAAATCCATCTCAGAGAGAGAGAAGGAGATTAAGATTGAAGATTACTACAATGTTGATTGTGAATGGAGAATCGCAGCATGAACAAAAGAATACAAATGCTTCCTAGAAGCTAGAAAACAGATTCCTTAAAGCCTCTAGAAAGAATGCAGCCATGCTAACACCTGAGCTCACATCTTTCGTCTCTATTAAAATTAATGGAGGAGGAAACAACATGAACCTGGTTTGTTAATTATCTGTATATTGTACTGGTATCAGTCAGAAGCGAATGACTTCTTCTCTACAGCCCTACTCAGAACTAGCTCTAAAAGACAATGGAGAAGGGAAATCATACTCATGGACAGATCCTTGCATGGCACCACTTCTTGTTCAATAAGAACACATGAGCACATGTAGGGGAGCATCACACACTGGGGTCTGTTGGTCCGGGGAGGAACAGCAGGGGGTGGGGAGGTTGGGAAAAGATAACATGGGGAGAAAAGCCAGATATAGGTGAGGCGGGGATGGAGGCAGCAAACCGCCTTGCCATGTATGTACCTATGCGACAATCCTGCATGATCTGCACATGTACCCAAGAGCCTAAAGTACAATTTAAAAAAAAATAAAAAAAAGTCCAAAGAAAAGAAATTAAGTTTTTACCGGCATAGATGTGAGAGTGAATACTGGGAGAGTAATAGAGTATACTGTTTTAGAAATCTTTTATTTTGTCTCCTGACTCATTTTCCACTTCCTTTTTCTGTTCTATGTTCTGCAAGGCTAATCTGTATAGACTACATGAGATCCCTTGGTGCTGATAGTTTAAAACCGTGAACACTACAAGATCAGAGAGAGAGAGAGAGAGAGAGTGAAGAGAGGGGTTTTAGCATTTATTCTTTTGACTGACTGCTTTGGTGGCTGCTGCAGACTTCTTGTAACTCTACGAAACTGTTATAGCCTGAAGCTACTTACCCTGATTTCCAGTGACCTTGCTCTCTTATTCCTCTTTAAGGGCCATGGGTAACTATAGAACCCTGTGGTCTTACATTTTCCCTTTTGGCTTCCGTGTATTATTTTCTCACATCATAGTCTCCTTTTAAAACACTTCTCAGAGTTTGCTAGTTTGAAATAGAACTTTTTCCTTCCTAATTGCTGACTGATACATTTTCCTACAACATGCCAGGCACCATACATATATTAATGTATCTGGAAACTTTAAAATTACACCCTGTTTTTCACTTGAAATGTCAGCCTTTCCAAGGTACAAACATTTCATGTCTGCAAGTTCAAAAGATACTAAGAAGCATAAATTCTTGTACGAAGGTCAAGCAAATGATTGTATTGTGTCACATAAATAGAGGAAACATCAGTTTATTCTTAGAAAAGCCCAGATGTTGTGAAGAAGGTAAAATGCAAAAACTTTGAAAGTAAATGTTTATTATCATCTTAATATAGAAAAGTAGTGCAAATAATTTATAACTTTCATCATGACTCAGTAAACATTTACTTTTCAAACTATAACTTTAAGTCTCAGATATAAGAAGGCTCCAAGATTCAATCACAGTGAATGTCACCCTGTAAACATGCTATGAACTAGGAGGCACCAGATATGGACAAACAGCTTACATTTCATGAAATTATTTCACATTTTCATGTGATTATTTTATTTGCTTTCTGCAAATGTGAACTGAAAGTATAACTTTCACTGGGGGTAGAGTAATAATCTAGTTTTAAATGTATTTAATTGCAAAGCATAAAAACATATTAATATGATTCCTCAAAAAGTGACTTGGAAAAACGTGGATGAGTAATCAGAAGATGGGGCACAGTTAGCAGTTTCTACTAATGAATAAGAAGGAGACACTTTAAAATAGTATCCTAAGACTACACTATGATGAAGGATGTATAGTCAGGGCAAGTGACACAAATATCAACTAATTATAACCATTAAAAAAAATGATCTTAAGGTGTTCTCTGGAATTGAAAATGTGTATTTAAGAACTACAAAGCAAGTTTCCAGGAAGGCTTGCAGAAATCCATACTGATGCTTAGTTTTAGAGAAAGATTAAGATTGTTTTTTCTAAGAAGAGAATATAAGAGGAAGTAGTTTATTTGAATGAATACTATATATTTAGTAGTAGAGATGTTAAATAGTCCCATATTCAGAGAAAACAAGCAATTTTATATGGCTGAATATGGGTCAGGATGTGGAGAAAAGATAGGCTTAAAAAGGTAAGTTTAAGCAAAACTAAAGTTGTTGATGGACTGTGTATTTAACACAGTGTTATGAAAATCATATTCAAATTATGGGGAAGCATATAATAATTTTCATAATAGGACTAGTATTATTAATGTAGCATTTTACTAAGTTTGTTAATACCATTATCAGATGGATGCGAAGGGGCTAAGCTGGAAAGTGGGGGATAGATTAGAAAACTGCTACATTAACGGAGAGCAGAATGCAGAGACTAGCCTGAGTGGAAGAATAGAATATAGAATTAACTGAACTTAGCAGCAAATTGGTATGGGGGATAAGTGAGAGCAGGATTCCAGGAACAACGTTCAGGTTTCCAGTTTGTGGAGTGGGTCAATGTTGTTATCAATCAGTAGGACAGGAAACATTGTGAAGAAATAGATTTGAGAGAAAAGCATCATTTAAGTATTTCTGTGCTTAAATATGTCAGATTCCAAAGGTAAAAGTTTAATTTTATGTGCTGATAGTGTAGAGTCTTTAAGAGAAAATGTTAAAGACAATGAAAATGGTAAAGACAGAAGAAATTTGGGAAAAGGAAGGTGCTGGCATGGGATTGGCTGCTCGACGAGTACATCAAGGACTGGGAACCTTAACTTTTTCCCTCCGTGTCCCTCAGTGTGAAGCTGTGCATCACCATGTGACGCTTGTCTACCTGAGGATTGATGTAGCCGCAGGCTCTCGGCTTTTAATAGGAGTAGGAGCAAAGCAGAATAGTGATACTGGCCTCTTTTCTTTACTCAATGCCTCAGCCTCTCATGTGAATCCACTAGCTAAAATGAGAAGAAAATGACAGTATGCTTAACTCTCTTTTTGTTTTGAAAGGGAAAAGAGAGTTAGGCATGTCTTTTGAGTTACTGAGTCAACAGTGTCTGCCATTGGGAAATCAGAATTTTTTAAATGCTGTATGAAACTCACATCTGAGCATATCAATAATTAGTATTAACACAAATGGGATAAGCACATTCACTAAATGGCAACTAGCTTCAGATAGAATTATTTTTTTTAAAGTCTAGTAATGTGTTAGGATATGCCTCTAAACCATGATGACATTGAAAGGCTGAAAATAAACCAATGAAGAGCGGTTCCAACCAAATACATCCCATACGGAAACATCAAATATTAGACAAGTACATTTTAATATAAGACCATTAGTAGAAATTAAGAAATACAGTAATTAATTAAGAAATTTAATAATTATCTTAATAAATGATTGTTTATTTTTGGATTAATTGGATCTATATAATGAAATGACTGTTGATTAACTATTAACGATATTAATAGAGATTTAATGAATTAAAAGCAATAATCCACTAAGAAAATACAGCAATTGAATTCTTGTATACACATTGTGAACTAGCCTATAAAATACAAGAAGCAAAGAGAAAAAGAGATATATCCACAAAAGAATTATAAATGTCATTAAATTGGGAAATACTCATCAGGGTGAAAATTGCATAAATGTTTATCATACATAGACATATCAGGCAAATATATATTAGTGAGTCTTTGCAACAACTAAATAATTAAAAAATTAAAGCCAGGCCTGGTGAAGTGGCTCACACCTGTAAACCCAGCATTTTGGGAAACTACGGCTGGAGGATCACCTGAGGTTAATTCAAGACCACCCTGGTCAACATGGTGAGACCGGGTCTTTACTAAAAATACAAAATTTAGCTAGAAATAGTGGTGTGCAACCATAGTTTCACCTACTCAGGAGGCCAAGGGAGGAGAATCACTGGAACCCTGGAGGTGGAAGTTGCAGTGAGCTGAGATCACCCAGCTTGGGCAATAGAGTGAGACACTGTCTTAAAAAAGAAGAAGAAGATTAAAGCCAGTGTTTTCTTTTGAGCTCACATATAACATTTATGAATATACATAAATAACTTAATCATAAAGGAATTATTTACAAATCTCTCTCTATAAATAACAAATAGAGAATACTATTTGATTATGGTACAATGTAATTTAAAATCAATAATAATAGAAAGCAAAATCTATATGATATGTTAGAAAATTAAACATAATTTTTAGGTCAAGGAAATATAATATCCGTAAATATTTCTGATTGAAAAATACAGATATATGGATAAAAATTCAGTTATTAAAATGTGAAATAATACAAATAATTTTAAACACATTTGCTGAGCTCAAAATCAATAAACTGAAATTCTGAATTTTAGACTCAAGAAATGACCATAAAATTCATGAAAAAATTTATGAAATAAAGTTACAGAAACTAAAGGATAGGTTGTTCCAAATGTTGGTCTCTTATCTAAAGTTTGAATATCTATGCAAGACATTTCAATTAGAGAAGTGGGTCACATAAATAAGGGGTCAGCTAAGGAAGGGACATAGACATTTGTCCGGGGCTCTCTGAGAAGAAAACGTATCCTGTCAAAAATTAAAGTTACAGGCATGAAATTCGGAGGTATTTCCAAATTGAGGAATACATGCAAAGCTACATTCCATATAACTGAAAACTGGAATTTCCTGCAAAAACAGCATGCCTAAAAAAAGTTTGTTTAATAAAGAAACACAGCCATGGGTACATGACCTGCCTGCAGAAAAATATGAAAATATAAGCAAGCAATCCATATCATGGCTTAATAAAACCAAGGCTTAGGACCATAAATATAGATCAATAAGAAGCTGAAAGAAATACCAATCATTGGCAGGGGTGGTGGCTCAGGCCTGTAATCCCAGCACCTTGGAAGGCTGATGTGGGTGGATCACCTTAAATCAGAAGTTCAAGAACAGTCTGACCAACATGGTGAAACCCTGTCTCTACTAAAAATACAAAAATTAGCAGGCATGGTGGCAGGTACCTGTAATCCCAGCTACTTGGGAGGCTGAGGCAGGAGAATCACTTGAACCCAGGGGGTAGAGGTTGCATTGAGCCAATATTATGCCATTGCACTCCAGCCTGGACAACAAGAGTAAAACTCCGTCTAAAAAAAAAAAAAAAAAGAGAGAGAGAGATAAATACCAATAATTTTCAAAAAGAAAAAAAGAAAAGAGAGTATTGTATAATCAAAAATATTGTAGGACACTTAAAATACATGGTTTCATAAATAGAGAGATGGAAAGACCCATATTTAAAATGTCAATTTTCCACAAACATACCTACACTTTAAAAATTAGAACAGGCACAAAATGCATAGTCAAAATTTGAAAACATATGGATATTTCACTATAAATTATACATATGTATGTGCACTTCTTTCTTTCTTTCTTTCTTTCTTTCTTTCTTTCTTTCTTTCTTTCTTTCTTTCTTTCTTTCTTTCTTTCTTCTTTTTTTTTTTTTGACAACTGTCTTACTCGGTCATGCAGGCTAGAATGGGGAGGATGGGGAATCACAGCTCACTGAAGCTTCAACCTCACAGGTGCAAGTGATCCTGTAGCAAGGACGATAGGTGCTCACCACAATGCCACCAGGCCACCATGCTACCTTGACTAATTTTTTTTAACTTTCTGTAGAACGAGGTTCACCCTATGTTGCCCAGCAACTCACAAATTCCTTGCTTCATGTAATTCTTCTGCCTCAGCTTGCCAAATTTCTGGGATTATAGTTGTGAGCCACCACACCAGGTCTAAATAACAATTTTAAAACATATTAAAACAAATGACAAAAATTAAAGACAGGATATTGAATTACATATCACATAATATGTTCATTTGCATTTTCTGGCTTCATATTGTATTTATTCATTTTTTTTTTCAAATTTATTGTTGAAAAGGTAGGATCTCTTTACTGATTTTTGTTTATAGTATTTTGCTTACAGTATTATACAATACTCTCTCTTTTCTTCTTTTTGAAAATGATTGGTATTTCTCTCTCTGTTTTATTTTTTTAGACAGAGTTTTGCTCTTGTTGCCAGGCTAGAGTGCAATGGCATAATCTCATAAAAGATAAGATTTTAATATTCCATACTTGAGAAAAAGTTAATATTTATAAGGCATAAATAAAATACAAGTCTAAAACAAAGTGAAAAAACAACTGAGAGAATAATGATCAAATACTATAAACAAAAAGTTACAGTAAAGAGATCCTACCTTTCTAACAATAAATTTGAAAAAAAAAAGAATAAATACAATAGAAAGCCAGAAAATGCAGATGAACATATCATGTGATACTGTTTCACATTTACCAGATGAATACATTGTAAGTCTGACAATACTAAGGTTTCAAGATATGTTAAAAAAAAAAAACAAAAAAACAAAAAAACAAAAAAAAAAACAGGAACTCTTATAAAGTCCCATTGTACATATAAACTGGATAAAAATTTCAGATATAAATTTAGTAATTTGTAGTAAACACAAAGCTAAGCATATGGGAAGAGTAGCACTTTCATTTCTGGCCAAATAATCTAGAAACCACCACATATTCAAAAGAAATCATATATTAGAATATAAATTTCAGAAATATATTTTGCTAATTGTACTAATTGTGAAAATGCATGAAGCCTAAAACCCGAAAGTAAAAGAATAAACATTGGGTGTAGTTTATTAATACAATCATGTTTCATTAAACTACAAGGCCATTGTCTAAGAAATGGGTTGTTAGGTAATATCATCATTGTGCAAATCATGGCAGTGGCAGCCTGTCTGGAGCAGCTGCTGTGAAGATGCCGAATGCAGTGGGAAAGGCGCAGCTGGGGTTGCACACTCCAGGGGACTGGTGGGAGCTGAGACCAAGAGGGAGTCTTGCCCACTACTGAGTTGGCAGGATGGAAGCGTCTCACTCCTGGAGGCAGCTGCTTAGCCATGGCTCCAGATCCAGGCATCTCTGCACTCCCAGGTGCCCAGGAAGCCCCTGTCCCTGCATTCTTGAAAAAGCCTGTTCACATTCCTGGTGCCTGCTCCAGCACAGAGCGAAGTTGTTGAGATTGACTCAGAGTAGTTGGTAAAACATTAAGGGAAATATTAGGGAAAGTTGTAAGATTATAGTCTCAAACCTTTTGGAAGGCAAAAATGTTTTTATTAACTTATGGAACAGGCTGAAGGCATCCAGTTTTTACCTTAGAGCATTAGGTCATAGGGTGAAGATTAGGGATAACAGAAGCTTCCCCAGTTAAGTCTGTTAACCCCACATTCCTTTGTCTCCACTCTAACTACTTGTTATTCATGTAAACTTTATGCCTGATGGTCTTTTTAGAGGGAGATCAAAGGGGGATTACCTGTTAATACCCCTGTTTGTGTTTGCTCTGGGCCCCCAAACCAAAAGCTTTTATCATTCATAAAACCACTCTTTTAACCCTGTTAATTATCCACAAGCGTGTTGACTTAGAACCCCTGTTATTAAATCTATACTGAATAAATGTGAGGGGGAACAGTGAGTAGGGATCCATTAGCTGCAATTGCTCTCTGAGAGCGGATGACAACCTCTCCAGCTCACTCAATTCATTGTCCTTTGTATGTGATTGCATTTATTCATCTACTGCTGAGTAGGGTCTGCAGGACAGACCTTCACAGGTGGTGATCAATGTTTCAGGTGGTGACCATGACGTGACCAATGCCACAACATGTGCCCTGTGTGAGGAGACCCAACTGAGACATTGCCACAGCAGGTGCCCAAATGCATAGTGAACCGACGTGATCAATGTCACAGGGGGTGCCTGGTTGAGGGGAGCCGATGTGACCAACACCACACAAAGTTGTGGCTGAGCCTGGACACTGTTGCAACCTGGCCTTGTCTGCACACTCAGGGCTGTGCTGACATGCCATCCTCCTACTGCCTCCATCTCTTCCAGACTTTGGGTGCTGACAAGCACAGAAGGGAGACCAAGGGCCCTGAGAGTTACTCAGGGCAGTCCTGAAGGCAGACCTTGGCACAAAGTCTGCATGTCACGGCAGACAGGCTGCTGTGCAGAAAGGGGCAGGTCCCTGGTGAAACCCCAACCTCAAGCCAGTGATGGCCTGAAGCCTGGGTGCTGGGCTGCTAGTTTCAGATCAATTCCATGGCCCAAAGTGAGAACTTAGGGTGCTTTTACCAGGCCCTCCCATGGATGCCCATGGACCAATCAGCACACACTTCTTTCCTTCTGAGCCTGTAAAAAAACTCAGACTCATCCAGACTCAAACAAATGTCAGGACTACCAGCTGGGGGAAGGAGCCACCCATTTTGAGTCTCCTTGACTCATTGGACAATCTGCTGTGGAAAGGAGTACTCACTGTGGGTCTCCTCCTGGCTGAGAGCTGGACACTTGTGACAACATGCCTGTAGGAAAAAACAAACTTCAGGTTTCCTGAGAGCCATTCTATCACTCAATGAAGCTCCTCTTTGCCTTGCACACTCTCCGTTGTCAGCATACCTCATTCTTCCTAGACAGAGGACAAAAACTTGGGACCCACTGAGTGGCAGGATTGAAAGAGCTATGATACAAACAATGCTGAAACACACACCCCCACTTTCCATGTTGCCAGGGATGAGAAGGAGAGAAGAGCTGTAGGCCTTGGGGACCCCGGACTTAAAGGTTCCTCTCTAAGCCAGGGCCGTGACATCCTCCTCAGGGCTCCACAGTTCTTGACATATCCAAGTTTCTAGACACCACTGCATTCCCCTTGTGCAGACATAGGTACCACAGCAGAAGCCCTGTGCAGTATGTCTGATACCTGTTGCAGCCTCGCATGGAGCTGGTGCCTGTGCTGGAGCCTGGAGCTGCCTGCCTGCTGCAGCTGCCACTGTATCTGACTATGTTCAGTGGCTGGACCCTGTGCTTACTCACCCACACACTACTCACCATTCCCTGCCTGGCTTACCCTTGGCAGGTGTTGGATCTAGGTGGTTAGAGCATGACAAGCGCAGCCTGCTGGGCTGAGTGGGCAAAACAAAACCAGCAGGTGCAAGTGCCTTCAGGCAGAAGGCACCATCGGCCACAGAGGTTTCTAGCTGGCAAACTGACACTCCAAGAATCCCATGACACAGACACCATAGAGTGTGTGTAAAAACACTTAGATGGTATAGTCTACTATATACCTAGGCTATATGGTGTAGCCTACTGCTCTTAGGCTACAAATCTGTATAACTTGTTCCTGTGCTGAATAGTATAGGCAATTGAAACACATCAGTAAATATTTTTATATCTAAACATAAAATGTAAAGTAAAATATGCTTTAAAAAATAAAAGACAATAGACTTCTATGGAAATTTGTAATGACATAAGCATGTAGGACTGGAAATTGCTGCAAGTGAATCAGCAAGTGAGTGGTGAGTGAATGTGAAGATCTAGAATACTGTAAGTTACTGTAAACTTTGTAAACACTGTATACTTAGGCAACACTGAATGATAAGGCATAGTTTTCTTTCTTCAATAATAAGTTAACTTTACCTGGCTGTAGCTATTTTACTGTATAAACTTTTAATTTTTAAAACACTTTTGAATCCGTTGTTAAACTTAGCTTAAAACACAAACATATTTTACAGCTATTTTCTTTGTTAATATTCATTTTCTATAAGCTTTTATCTGCTACAGTTTTACTTTTAAACTTGTTTTTGTTAACAACTTCTTTTTCTTAGTACTAGTACACACACGTCAGTCTATCGCTACACAAGATGGGGATCATCAGATCACGATCTTCCACCTCCACATCTTGTCCTACTGGAAGGTCGTCAGGGACATGCATGACACTGTCATCGCCTATGATAATACCTTCTGGAATACCTCTTTAAGGATCTGCGTTAAGCCTTTTTTTTTTTTTTTAATTTTTATTGCATTATAGGTTTTGGGGTACATGTGCAGAATGTGCAAGATAGTTGCATAGGTACACACATGGCAGTGTGTTTTGCTGCCTTCCTCCCCTTCACCCACACTTGTTATTCATCCCCAGGCTATCCCCCCCAGACCCCCCGCTGTCCCTCCCCCATTTCCCCCAACAGTCCCCAGTGTATAGTAGACCGCCTCTCTGTGTCCCTGTGTTCTCATTTTTCTCACCCACCTATGAGTGAGTATATGCAGTATTTCTTTTTTTTTTTTTTTAATTTTTATTGCATTATAGGTTTTGGGGTACATGTGCAGAACGAGCAAGATAGTTGCATAGGTACACACATGGCAGTGTGCTTTGCTGCCTTCCTCCCCCTCACCCACACTTGGCATTCATCCCCAGGCTATCCCCCCCAGCCCCCCCTGCTGTCCCTCCCCCACTCCCCCCAAGAGTCCCCAGTGTATAGTAGACCGCCTCTCTGTGTCCACGTGTTCTCATTTTTCTCACCCACCTATGAGTGAGTACATGCGGTATTTCTTTTTCTGTTCTTGTGTCAGTTTGCTGAGAATGATGTTCTCCAGATTCATCCATGTCCCCACAAAGGACACAAACTCATCATTTTTGATTGCTGCATAATATTCCATGGTGTATATGTGCCACATTTTCCCAGTCCAGTCTATCATCGTTGGGCATTTGGGTTGGTTCCAGGTCTTTGCTATTGTAAACAGTGCTGCAATGAACATTCGTGTGCATGTGTCCTTATAGTAGAACGATTTATAGTCCTTTGGATAGATACCCAGTAATAGGATTGCTGGGTCAAATGGAATTTCTATTTCTAGGTCCCTGAGGAATCGCCACACTGTCTTCCACAATGGTTGAACTAATTTACACTCCCACCAACAGTGTAAGAGTGTTCCTATTTCTCCACATCCTCTCCAGCATCTGCTGTCTCCAGATTTTTTAATGATTGCCATTCTAACTGGCGTGAGATGGTATCTCAATGTGGTTTTGATTTGCATCTCTCTAATGACCAATGACGATGAGCACTTTTTCATATGTTTGCTGACCTCATGTATGTCTGCTTTCGTAAAGTTTCTGTTCATATCCTTTGCCCATTTTTGAATGGGCTTGTTTGTTTTTTTCCTGTAAATCTGTTTGAGTTCTTTGTAAATTCTGGATATCAGCCCTTTGTCAGATGCGTAAACTGCAAAGATTTTTTCCCATTCTGATGGTTCCCGATTCACTCTAGTGACTGTTTGTTTTGCCGTGCAGAAGCTGTGGAGTTTGATTAGGTCCCATTTGTCTATTTTGGCTTTTGTTGCCAATGCTTTCGGTGTTTTGGTCACGAAGTCCTTGCCTACTCCTATGTCCTGAATGGTTTTGCCTAGATTTTCTTCTAGGGTTTTTATGGTGTCAGGTCTTATGTTTAAGTCTTTAATCCATCTGGAGTTAATTTTAGTGTAAGGTGTCAGGAAGGGGTCCAGTTTCTGCTTTCTGCACATGGCTAGCCAGTTTTCCCAACACCATTTATTAAATAGGGAATCCTTTCCCCATTGCCTGTTTTTGTCTGGTTTATCAAAGATAATATGGTTGTAGATGTGTTGTGTTGCCTCCGATGCCTCTGTTCTGTTCCATTGGTCTATATCTCTGTTTTGGTACCAGTATTTCTTTTTCTGTTCTTGTGTCAGTGCGTTAAGCCTTTTTAAAGTTAACTTTCATTTTTTTAAAAAGTAGAGGTTTATTTCTAAATAACAATAAAAAGTACAGCATAGTAAATCCATAAATCTGCAATATAGTCATTTATTATCATTACCAAGTGTTATGTACTATATATAATTGTAGAGGCTACACTTTTACAGAACTGGCAGTGAAGTAGATTTGTTTACCCCAGAAACACCAGAAACACGTGACCAATGTGCGACACTAAGATATCACAACAGCTATTGCGTTCCTAGGCAATTTAAAATTTTTAGCTTCCTATTATGATATTGTTCATTGTTGACTGGTATGTTGTGTGGCACATGAATGTATAATGTACAATTTATAGCAGTTAAAAAATGAATAAACAAATACTAAGTAAAGCATAATGTATTAGAGCATCAAAATAGGACACTATATTCATGAAACAAGACAAGTTTTAAAAACAGGAAGTCAGTCTAATATTTTATACCTAGAAAAGAAATATTCATATAAAAATTCATTTTTTTTCCTTCATATAAGAAAGTGGCAAACATCACTTACATTTAAAATGAGTTAATTTGTATAAGGATATGTGTGTATGCACAATAAAATGCAGAGAAAACTCTATGATTAAGAACTCTACAAGGAATATATACCATGATTTTTTTCCTTACCAAGTCTCACTCTGTCACCCAGCTGCAATGCAGTAGTGTGATCTTGGCTCACTACAAGCTCCACCTCATGGGTTCAAGTGTTTCTCATGCCTCAGTCTTCTGAGTAGCTGGGATTACAGGTTTATGCCATCACAGCTCACTAAGTTTAGTATTTGTAGTATAGATGGATTTTGCCATGTTGGCCCGGCTGTTCTCAAACTCCTGATGTCACATGATCCATTTTCCCTGGCCTCTCAAAGTGCTGGGATTACAGGCAGGAGCTACCACTCCTGGCTTACACCGTGATTCTTTAATCAACTAAGAAAATAACACACACACACACACACACACACACACACACACACACACACACACATAAAGCTAAAAAACTACAAAAAAGAAAAGAGTCAGAAAAAATGCAAAGGAAGAAAGATGAAGAACGGGGGTAAAAAAATTCATGAAACAAATAGTAAATAATTATTAAGGTTGTGTATTTAAATCAAATTATATCAATAATTCCCTTAAATGGAAATAGCTTTAACATAGCCAACTAAAAGCAGAGAAGTCTGATATTTAAAAGGGATCAAACTATATGCTGCCTAAAGGTGTCAATTTCAATTCTAAATATTCAAATAGGTTAAAAGTAAAAACATAGGGAAATATTACTACAATAATAAAATTAACACAAATCTGCAATTGTTATATTGTCATAAAAGACTATATTTCATTAATATATATTAACAGCAGTAAAAGAGTCATTTCATAAGGACAAAATATCCAAATTATCAAAACTTAATAATTCTAGACATTTTTAACATAAACATGTAATTACAAGACACATGAGGTTAAAATAAAAAGAGATGGTTTTAAGAAGAAAGAAACAAATCCATAGTTATAGTCGGAGTTTTCAATACTCCTTTACAATGACTATAGAACAAGTGAACAGAATATCAATTAGAGTAAAAGTGACTTTATCAATGCTATCAACCAGCTCAACCTGATGTAATTATTAGAACATTTAATAAAAAACAGACAGAATTCAGACTATTTTTGAGTTCATTCAGGAAAATTACCAAGATACACCACATTTGGGATCTTGAAACAAGTCTTATTATATATAATATAATGCAATTATTGAAATGTATGTTGTCTGAACACTATACAATTAAATTTGAAATCAATAACAGAAAGTTACATTAAAAATATCAAGTTTGGGGTAGTAAATAATACCCTGATCAAAGAAGATAACTGAAAGAGAAATTAGAGTTTATTTTATTTAAATTAAAATAATAACACAACATAATCAACATTTGCGGGGTGCCTCTAAGGCAATACATAGGGGAAAATTTACATCATTAAACCCATGTATTAAGAAAAAAAGAAAAGTTCTCAAACCAATGATTATTGTAACAAACTTAAGAAAATATAAAATAGAGCAAATTTAACTCTAAGTAGAAGGAGAAAAAACAATAAACATCAAAGCACAGGTGTATGCAACTAAAACATTTTGATAATTTGAATTTCATCAAAATTAACAGCTGCTTATTGAAAGACAGTTTTTATTTTTTAAATAGGATTAAATTGCAGGAGATATAATTGGAAAAGTATTTTCAAATTAACTATCTAATAAGGTATCCAGAACACAAAATCATCTAAAACTAAAGTTAACAGGAAATGAAATTAAATGTGGGCACAATATTTGAACTGACAGTTTAGCAAACATGATAATTAAATGGCAAATAAGCACATGCAAAGATGCCTTACTGCATTAGTCTTTAGGGAAATTCAAATTTAATACACAATGTGATATCACTACATCCTAGTTAGTTACAGTATATAGGCTGGTTATACTAATGTTGATAAGGATGAAGAAAAACTGAAAGTCTCATATCCTACTGATGAGATGCAAATGGAAAAACAGGTCAGCAGTAAACCTACATCTATGATATTACCTAATTATCTCACTCTAGGTGTTCATTCAAAAGTAATGAAAGTATATGTCTACACAAAGACCCATACATGAATATTCACACCACTTTAATTTTAGGAGAATAGAAACCAAAAATTAGGCCCCAACAACAAATGTTCATCAATAAGCATATTGTTGTATGTCCATGTGTTTTACTTCTACCCAGGAATGAGCTGTGAAAAAACACTGTAAATCCTAAGAATATATATTCCTAGTAAAAAAATTGCATAAATCAATTTGTATAAATTTGAGACAATGCAATTTAATCTATAGTGAGAGAAAGAACATTCGTTACAGGAATTAATTTACTAGGAAGGAGAAAGTGGGAGGGATTATTATAAAGGGCCATACGGAAACTTGTGAAGGTGATGGAAATATTCAGTATTCTTATTATTCTAACAGTTCTGCAGATATATACATATGCCAAATTTTACAAAGTGTACACTTCAAACAAATATAATTTATCATATTGTAATTATACATATATGTATATGTATATATATATATGCATATATTCAAATGTTATCTCAGAAAGGCACTGTGCTTTCAAGGTAAATTTGTACTCATTATCCATACAGACAATTACAGTAATGTAAAATATCTTACAGAAAATGAAAAAAAAATACATTAAATTCTTTTAGTTTAGTTATCAGCCTGTTTTCACTCTGCTGTGAAGAAATATCTGAGACTGAAAAATTTATACAGGAAAGAGGTTTAATTGGCTCATGGTTCCACATGGATGGGGAGGCCTCAGGAAATTTACAATTATGGCAAAAGGGGAAGCAAATACATCTTTCTTCATATAGCAGCAGGAGAGAGACATGCCAAGCAAACTGGGAGAAGCCCCATACAAAACCATCAGATCTCATGAGCACTCACTCACTGTCATGACCATGATTCAATTACCTCCCTTTAGGTCCCTTAATGATATCTGAGGATTATGAGAACTGAAATTCAAGATGAGATTTGGATGGAAACAAGGAGCCAAAGCATATCATTTTGCCCCTGGTCCCTCCCAAACTCTTCTTTCTCACATTTCAAAATACAGTCATGAATTTCTAACAGTTCCCCCAAAGCCTTAGCTTATTCCAGCATTAACCAAAAAGTCCAAGTCCAAAGTCTCATCTGAGACAAGGAAAATCCCTTCCATCTATGAGCCTGTAAAATCAAGAGCAAGTTAGTTACTTCCTCGATACAATGAGGTACAGGAATTAGGTAAATACATCTGTTCTAAATGGGAAAAATTTGCAAAAACAAAGGAACTCTAGGCCTCAGACAAGTCCAAAATCCAATAGGTCAGTCATTAAACCTTAAAGTTCCAAAGTGATCTTTCTTGACTCAATCTTACATCTAGGGCATGCTGATGCAAAAGGTGGGCTCCTATGGTTTTGGACAGCTCCATCCCTGTTGCTTTGCAGGGTGCAGCCCCTCTTCTAGCTGCTTTAACAAGCTGGCATTTAGTGCCTGTGGCTTTTCCAGGTGCATGGTGCAAGCTGTAAGTGGATTTAGCATTCTAGGGTCTGGAGGATGGTGGTCCTCTTCTCGCAGCTCCACTAGGCAGTGCCCTAGTAGGGACGGACTCTGTGTGATGGTGGCAACTGCACATTTTCCTTCTGCAATCCCTAGCAAATGTTCTTTATAAGAGCTTCACCCCTGCATCAAACTTACACCTGGACATCTAGGCATTTCCATACATCCTCTGAAATTTAGGCAGAGGTTCCCAAACTTCAATTCTTGACTTATGTGCACTCACAGGCTCAACAACACATGAAAACAGCCATGGCTTGGGGCTTGCACCCTCTGAAGGACCAAGTGGACCAAGCTGTATCTTGGCCCCTTTTAGACATGGCTGGGGCTGTAGTAGCTGGAACACAGGGCACAATTTCCCGAGGATTCACAGAGCAGGGGGCCTTGGGCCTGGCCCAGGAAACCATTTTTTCCTCCTGGGCCTCTAGGCCTTTGGTCGGAGAAGTTGCCATGACCATGACCATCTCTGACATGACCTGAAGACATTTTCCCCATTGGCTTGGTGATTCAAATTCAGCTTATTATTACTTATGCAAATTTCTGTAGCCAACTGGAACTTCTTCCAGTAAAATGAGTTTTTCTTTTCTCTCGTATCTTCAGCTTGCAAATTTTCCAAATATTTATGTTCTGCTTTCCCTTGCACACTTTGCTGCTTAGACATTTCTTCCATCAGATACCCTAAATCATCTCTCTCAATTTCAAAGTTCCACAGATCTCCAGGGCAGGGGCAAAATGCCAGTAGTCTGTTTGTTAACACATAACAAGAATCACCTTTATTCCAGTTCCTGAAAACTTCCTCATCTCCATCTGAGACCACCTCTGCCTGGACTTCTTTGTCCATATCACTGTCAGCATTTTGGTCAAAGCCATTCAACAAGTCTCTAGAAAGTTCCAAAGTTTCCCACATTTTTCTGTGTTCTTCTGAGTCCTCCACACTGTTCCAACCTCTGCCTGTTAACCAATTCCAAGGTCACTTTCACATTTTTGGGTATCCTTAAAAAGCACTCTCAGTACCAATATCTTGTATTAATTCTTTCTTACACTGCTATGAAGAAATACTTAAGACTGGGTAATTTGTAAATAAAAGAAAAGAGGTTTAACTACTCACAGCTCTGTATGACTGCAAATGCCTCAGGAAACTTACAATTATGGCATAAGGGGGATCAAATGATTCAATTACCCCTAGTGTGACCCTCCCACAGTGTGTCCTCCCATGGGGATTATGAAAACTACAACTCAAGATGAGATTTTAATGGGAACACAGAGCCAAGTCATATCAATAACATGTCCAAAATTGGGCCAGGCATGGTGGCTCATGCCTGCAATCTCAGATTTTTGGGAGGCTGAAGTGAGTGGATCACCTGAGATTAAGAGTTTGAGATCAGCCTGACCAACATGGAGAAACCCCATCTCTACCAAAAATACAAAAAATTAGCCAGGTGTGGTGGTGCATGCCTGTAATTCTAGCTACTTCGGAGACTGAGGTAGGAAAAGTACTTGAACCTGAGAGGCGGAGGTTATGGTGAACTGAGATTGCACTATTGAACTCCAGCCTGGGCTACAAGAGTGAAACTCCACCTTGAAAAAAATATTGACACATAATAAACACAATATACAATAATAATATTTCAACCACCTAATCCCTCATAGTTTAATAACTGTAAGGACATTTATTAACTATGTGTGGACTGTTTCAATGGAGAGTATATTAAACAATAGTTGTATTGTAGAAAGCAGAATCAAACATATGCTTGAATATCATCTTTAATAAAGTGATAATCATCCATATAATAATTGTAGTCAGAGATGTGAATATATAACTAAAATGAACATAAGTAGACTGTGGTAGAGAGATTTTTATGTACAATATTTTCATAAGTGTTTCTTCTCTCAATCCTGGAAAAGGAAGATAGTAGAGCAGGATTCACTCCATGTAACAATTCATAGTTAAACACCCATTAATTGTTACACTTTCCCCCACTTCTATATTTGCAAATAAGGTACATATCTTCTTTCCTATAAAAACACAGTATTTCATTTGGGAAAACCACAAGTGCAAGCAGAAAATTGGGCATGGTATATATTTATTCATATTTAGCTGAGTTAAAAGGCTACAGCAAAGTGAAATAGACCAAGAATTGTGTCATCTTGCCAGAAGGAAGAAAGATCTCACAGAAGATTAACTTTTCAAAGATTATTGATTAAATAAAGAATTTAGCCATCTAAATAAAGCAATGTTTCAACTTTACCCACACTTCAACTCAGTTCATATAATTCAAAAATAAAAAACAACCAAAATGACCATTAACATACCACTGGATAAATAAATTTTGATAAGCTACACAAATAAATATTAAATAAGAATACCTTATTCATATATGCATATGTATATGTGTTCACATGACATAATAAATGAAATTCAAATAATGTTATTTTGAGTGAAAGATGTCACATATAAAATAGTACATGCTTGATGATATGATTTAATTATTTTCACAAAGGGATATAGCAAATTGATATTTATGTAAATCAGAAGTGTGGTTATACTGGGGCAGGAGCTATAGACTAATAATGTGCACAAGGAAACCTAATGGGATGCTAGAAATATTTTTTTGGTGAGGATTAGCAGGTAGCAAATTATTAAGCTATATACATAAGGTTATTTCATGATATGCACTTTACTAAACATAGGCTATCTTCCAAAAATTGATGTAAACTAATTAATAAGGTAGAAATATACTATCATCATGGCTTGAAAGTGTCAACATTGTAAAAACATTAGTGCTACAAAAGCATTATTTTAAATAAGTGGAAACACTTTAAATTTATTATTTTTTTATAAAATTTATTATTAGTTGATCATTAATGTGTTTGTAGGCTTTATTTACACTTACTTATTTTTTGGCCTTTTTGTCCCAAAGAGAGCACCCAATCAGATATGGCCACCACTCAGTGATTGCTCTTGAATATTATTCTATATAAGCCTAGGTTAAGATGTGAAGAGATGGTTTTCATGGATAAATGAGCTGCACACATATTTTATTCCCATGAAATTATGTATGCATACAATTAAATTTCCAGAAAAATTTCAATTCACTTTTTGCTGGGACTTAGTAAGCCGATTTTAAAGATGGGTGGAAAAGATCACATTGACCTAAAGTAAATGTAGAGTTACCAAGATCATAGTAAAAGCATTCTTGGAAAAATAAAAGTAACGTTGGATGATGTATTGGACCATATGTTGAAAATTATCACTAAGTATCAATAATTAAAACAACGTGATGAAGAGGTAAATATAGACAACAATTGACCAAAGAACATGAGATGTTAGTTCAGATATAGATAAATATAAGTACAGTCATCAAAGTTATAAAAATATTCTTCTAAATTAAAATGGGGACAAGTGTGCTTTTCAAAAATAAATGATGATGGACAAATTGAAAAGCTTTATTGTAATTAAAAAATAAATTTTACATTGCTATATGAAAAAACTACTAATTAATTAATTCAGTATGGATCATATGCTTAGAATATGTTTTTTAAATTTGGTATGGTTAAAATTACATGCAAAAGGGATAACTTCAAGTGTTAATATTAATAAATTGAACTTTGTTAACGTTAAGAATATCAAAATTGTACCATTAGGAGAATCAAAGGGGAAGTTACAATAATGAAAGAGATATGTATGATTGTGTTTAAAAAAACATTAGTAATGACAACATAGAAACCAGCTTCCATAAATAATTAAGAAACAACAAACTGAATTAGAAAAAGCAGAAAGATGAAATATATGCTTTACAAAATTTAAATTAGAAAACCGTTTGTTTTAACTTAAAAAAAAATCATTTTTCTTGACACATGTTTTTAGGATTGAATCATTTTGTCACTAATATCTTGAAGAGTAAGCCCTGGGTGTAATCATTTTGGTAGGACATAATACCTCTTACATATAACTATTGTCATGTAGCTTTGAAGTCAGTAGTAGCCCAAGAAGTATTTACTGAATTGAGTTGAAATATTAAGTCTGTTGTTGGTACTAAACTGATTCAACCAGCCCATTTACGTTTGACTTTCTTCCTTTTCACTTGAGATTATCAGTAATTTCATAAACAAAGGGCTATTTAGTATAATTTTAAAATTCAATGCAACAGCTGACAGCCTTCATGAATTCTTTTGAACATGTCTTGGTACATTTCAAGATACTTTAGTTTAAACATTAATAGATAAAAACCTATGTATTTAACTCAGTGACATATGAATAACAAAGGATTGACTCTAAACATATATTTTACATTAGGAAAAAAAAATCCACGAACATGCACCTTATTGAAAATAACTATGAAGTAAGTTTGAAAGCAAAAGTTGGTGAATGGAGCAGCTAATTATGTTACTAAGCAAAACGTTCTGCAAGACTTAAAATTAGTAATTCTTCATATCAAATAAATTTGGTAATATCTTGCCCTCAAGATATTTGTAACAAAAGGATTAAAACATGCAAAACATAAATATATTTTTTTCATGCTCATATCATAGGACACTAGATTTGTAGGTTTTTTGTTTGTTTTATGATGCAAGTTTTCTTTGTCTGTCTTTTACTTTGTGTTATTAGTAGCTTTCTTAAAAGCTATGTCATGTTAACCTGCAGGCACAGTGTGTGGAGAGAAATGAAATGTTTGACAGTCTATCATTCCATATACGTATATATAATTTTTGGATTATGACATCATCAAACAGGAGACTGCCAGTGTAATTTTCAATTTTGACAAGGAGCTCCAAGAAAAGGTAGATTGCCTTCTGCAGCCTATGAAATATGTATTAAGAGAGGAGTCTCTTACTGAAGATGAAACTTATAAAGAATCTTTTCATTCCCTGCCATAAGAAAACCTCATATATCACTCATGAAAAAGTAGAAGGAAGAGCTCACTGGAATAGCATAATAAAATGTCAGTACTAGATGGTGATTAAAAACACCATCTAAATTCTATTTGGGCAAGGTACTTGAGAAGCCAGATCAAATAGGCCATGTATCAAGAGAGCTGACTAAATGTCACAATGTTCCATAGTGACAAGTTAGATAAGTGTCAGAGAAATATATAGGCTGCATACAAGAATTACTAAGCAGACATCTAAAAAAAAAAAAAGCTTCATAAGCATTAGTACAAATAAGTTGGAATATTTTAAGTGGTTGTATTTATCATTAATATATTTGGAGGATCTTTATTTATTTATTTATTTATTTATTTGCATAGCATCAAAGAAAGCAGTCCATTAGATGTGTCAGCACTCAATTATTTCTCGTGAATGTGAAGTTGTAGAAGGCCAAGATTATATGTGAAAAGATAGTGGGGTTCACTTGAAATTCTATTGGGTGTTGTTTTTCATTCTGGGATATTTTTCCATCATCATTTATTTTTCCATTTTGTTGACTTTAATGCTGTTTTCCAGAAATCTAATTTTATAGAAAATTTTATGAATAAAGAATTTAGCATACCTTCAGATAGGAATTTAGAATTTGGAAGATGTTACTGGCTGATCCATTAAGAATTTTCCCAGAGCCAGTAACTTTTGAAGATGAACTAGAAGAAATGTGTAATAAGGGAAACAGATTTGACCATCATTCTGCTGCAACCATAACCATAAATGTTATACAGCTATTCTACTCAAAACACTGTACTCCTATCTTGTTTGAATAATTTGTTAAGAGAACTTTGATGTAATTCTCATGTTGCTACTCTGTAGGTAAGTTTTTGATAATTGTTTTCTCTCTTTTACTTCTTTCAAATTGTCCCTTTGCCTGTGGTTCTCTGTAATTTGAATAAAATATGTGTTTGTATAGATGTATTGACTTGTTCTTGTTGTTTTCTGGGCTTCCTGGATCTCTCATTTGGTATTAGGTATTGGTAATTAATTTTGGAGAATGTACATAATTTTTGTAATATATGTATATATTTAAAGCTATGAAGTTTGTCTTAAGAATGCCTTAGTTGGAGAGAGATCCAAGATGGCTGATTACTAGCAGCTCAGGATTGTACCTCCCAGTGAAAGCACAGAGAACAAGAGGATGCCACACTTTCAGATGAATTTTTGTTGCTCACTGACCAGGAGATTCCCAGTGGAAGAACTCCATTGGTCACCAGCATGACTCTTGTGTCTGGCACGGTGGTTTTGCTGGCACCTCAGCATAGTGGTTCTTGGTGCAGAGGAAATGGGACTGGGTTCCCTTTTGGTTGACATTTGGAGCTCTGGGAAGGCAGAGTCACCTATTCAGCTGATTGAAAAAGGGACTCAAGAAGGAAGCCAGACCGGAGATTCCCAGGCAGAAAAGCACCATGAATCTCAATGCCACTGTTTTAGCTGGTGCAGAGGTTGCTCAGATTCTGGTACTGGGAATCAACAAGTTGGACGTCCAATCAGAGACTGAATTTGAAAGTCAGTAATTACAAAGATGACAGGTGAATAAATTTACAATGATGGGAAGAAACCAGCATAAAAAGGCTGAGAATACCCAAAATCAGAATGCCTCTCCCTCTACAAGGGATCACATTTCCTCATCAACAAGAGAACAAGGCCTAATGAAGAACTAGTATGTTCCATTAACAGAATCAGGCTTCAGAAGGTGGATAATAAGAAACTTCTGTGAGTTAAAAGAACATGTTCTAGCCCAATGTAAAGAAACTAAGAACCTTGAAAACAGGTTTGACAAAATCCTAAAGAGAATAGACAATTTAGAGAAGAATATGAGTGAATTAATGGAACTGAAGAATACAATACGAGAACTCTGTGAAGTATGCACAGGAGTTGAATTTAACAGTCAAATTGATCAAGCAGAAGAAAAGATATCAGAGGTCAAAGACCAACTTAATGAAATGAAATGAGAAGACAAGATTAGAGAAGAAAGAGTAAAAAGAAATGAGCAAAGTCTCCAAGAAATATGGGACTATGTGAAAAGACCTAATTTACGTTTGATAGGTGTACCTGAATACCATGAAGAGAATTAATCCAAGCTGGAAAATATTATTCTGGAAAATTTTCCTAACCTAGTAAGGTGGGACAATACTCAACTCCAGGTAATAGGAAGAACACCACAAAGATATTCCTCAACCCCAAGACACATAATCATTAGATTCACCAGGGTTGAAATAAAGAATAAAATTTTAAGGGCAGCTAGAGAGAAAGGTCAGGTTACCCATAAAGGGAAGCCTATCAGACTCACAGCAGATCTCTCATCAGAAACCCTACAATCTAGAAGAGAGTGGGGGTTAATATTCAATATCCTCAAATAAAAGAATTTTCAACCCAGAATCTCATATCTAGCCAAACTAAGCTTCATAAATTAAGGAAAAATAATTTTTTTTCATGAACAAGCAAGCACTCAGAGATTTCATCACCACCAGGTCTGCTTTACAAGAGCTTTTGAAAGAAGTGCTATACACAGAAAGGAATAACCAGTATTGGTCATCCCAAAAACTAACCAAAAGCTAAAGAGTATCTCCATAATGTGGAATCTATATCAACTAATGGGCAAAATAACCAGCTAACATTAAATGAGAATATTAAACTTACAAATATCAATATTAATCCTAAATTTAAATGGATTAAAAGACCTAATCAAGGACACAGACAGGCAAATTGAATAAAAAGTCAAAACCCATTGGTATGCTGTATTCAGATCCATCTCACAAGCCAGGACATACAAAGACTCAAAACAAAGGGTTGGTGGAAGACTTACCAATCAAATGGTGAGAAGAAAAAAAAAAAAGAGTTGTAACTTTCATCTCTGACAAAATAGACTTTAATAGTAGCAAAGACTAAAAGAAACAAAGAAGGACATTACATAATGGTAAAAGGATCAATGCAACAACAGGAGTCAATGATTATAAATATATATGGACCCAATATAGGAACACCCAGATACATAAGACAAGTTCTTAATGACTTATAAAGAGACTTGGACTCCTGCACAATAATAGCAGGAGCCTTTACACCATATTGTTAATATTCGACAGATCAATGAGATAGAAAATTAACAGGGACATCTGTGATTTGAACTCAGACCGGGAACAAGTAAACTCAGTGAATATTTATAGAATTATTCTCTCCAGGTCCACAGAATATACATTTTTCTCAATATCACATTACACCTATCTTGAAAGTGACTATATAATTGGAAGTAAATTACTCTTCAGCATTTGCATAGTATTTCACAGACTTAAATGAAATATTCGTTGGCTGTTTGTTTATTTTCTTCCCTTATTCCTTCCTGTCTCCACTGTTAAGCACAATTATCCATATAAAAGTGGTTTTAATAGCTATTTTTAGATTGCATTCCAGCCTGAGCAATAGAGCAAGATTCCTGTTCTCTCTCCCCCTTTCTGTTTCTCTTTATTTCTTTCAAAAGAAATAATAATAAAAAAATGCCTTAGTTATAATAAGTACTGACATTGTATTTCAATTCAATGTTACTGAATTTCAATCTTAATTTAATCAAATTGTTTCTTAATATCCAATGCATTTTTCTTCCTGTGAAACATGGGTTTTGCAGTAGTATGCTGTTTCACTAGTAAGCAGCTGGATGTTGTGATGTTTAATATTGAGTATCAACTTGATTGGATTGAAGGATGCAGAGTATTGAACCTGGGTGTGTAAGGGTGCTGTCAAAAGAGATTAACATTTGAGTCAGTGGGCTGGGAAAGACAGACCCGCCCTTTATCTGGGTGGACATCATCTAATCAGCCTCCAGTGTGACCAGGAAAATGTGAAAAGGCTAGACTGGCTTAGCCTCTCAGCCTATGTCTTCGTCCCAGGCTTGATGCTTCCTGCCCTCAAACACTGGATTCCAAGTTCTTTGGCTTTGATTCTTAGACTGACTTCCTCACTTCTCAACTTGTGGATGGCCTATTGTGGGACTTGGTGATGATCATGAGAGGTAGTACTATTTACTTAATAAATGTTCCTTTATATGTATATCAACCTATTAGCTCTGACTCTCAAGAGAACACAGGCTAATACAGGTTACGGTACCAGGAATGGTTCTAGAGGCACACAATATTAATGATAGAGTTTTTTAATTGTTTTTTGGATTTCTGGAGTTAGCTGGTTAATATGATTAGAATCCAAAATGCTGAGGACACTATATCTAATAGTATGGAGAACATTGATAGTCCTTGGTGTTAACTGTTTAGAAAGTTATGCAAAATAAATGCACTTAACACTCCTGATTCACTGCTCATGAGAGGCAAGGAGTTTAGTGACTGTATACATTATACATGGACTATATTAAGGACCATAATAAAATCAGTTGATTGCTCCTAAGTTCACTGTATAAAGTGATGAAAAAACATGATCAACTCAGGAAGTCTAACTTCCAGCTTCAGAAGCAGATACTGAACCTCAAATCTGCTAAGATTGCCCTGAGTGGGAGTCCATGTTACACATGGGCTCAGGGACATGGACTTCTGCTCATGAATACTGACCTGCTACACCATTGTTGAGTGCCCAATTTACCAGCAGCAGAGAACATCACTGAGCCCTCGATATGGCACCATTCCTCAGGGTGAACAGCCAGCTCCCTGGTGGCAGGTTGATTATATTGGACCTCTCCTGCTATGGAAATGGCAGGTTTTCCTCATTGTAATACATGCTTACTCTGGAGATAGGTTTGCCTATTCTGCACTCAGTGCTTCTGCCAAGACTACCATCCATGAACTCATGGAATGCCTTATTCAACATCATGATATTCCACACAGCATTGCCTTTGACCTAGGCACATACTTTACAGCTACAGAATTGTGGGAGTGGGCTCATGCTTATGGAATTCATTGGTCTTACCCTGTTACCCATCATCATGAAGCTGCTGGATTGATAGAACAGTGGAATGGTCTTCTGAAGTGACAATTACAATGGCTACTAGGTGACAGTAGGTTTCAGGTCTGAGGCAAAGTCCTCTAGAAGTCTGTGTATGCTCTCATTTAGCTTCCAATATATGGTACTGTTTCTCCCAGGAATCAAAGGGTAGAAGTGTAGTGGCACCACTCACCATCACCCCTTAAAGTGAAGGCATTGTGATCCATTAGCAAAATTCCTGTTTCCTTTTCCCATGACATTACGTTCTGCTGGCTTAGAGGTCTCAGCTCCAGATGGAGGAAAGCTACCACCAGGAGACACAACCATGATTCCCTTAAACTGGAAGTTAAGATTGTCACCTAGACACTTGGGGCTCCTCCTACCTTTAAGTCAACAGGCTAAGAAGGGAGTTAAAGTGTTGGCTGGGTTGATGGACCCAGATTATCAAGATGAAATCAGTCTACTACTCCACAACTGAGGGAAGGAAGAGTATGCATGGACTATAGTAGATTCATTAGGATGTCTCTTGATATTACCATGCCCTGTGTTTAAGGTCAATGGGAGACTACAACATCCTAATTCAGACAGGACAACAAATGGTTCAGACCCTTCAGAAATGAAGCTTTGGGTCACTCCAAAAGGAAATAACAAAAATAAAAACAAAAATATGACAATTTAGGTACTTGCTGAAGGCAATGGGAATACAGAGTGGGTAGTAGAAAAAGGTAATAATCAATACCAGTTACCACCATGTGACCAGTTGCAGAAGTGGGGACTCTAATTGTCATGAGTATTTTCTCCTTCTTTTGTTAGAAACATGTTTGTGCATGTATACACCTGCATTAATAAAATCTTCATTTTGTTTCATTTTTTCTTTATGATTTAACATAAGATTTATTGGCTTTATATCAGCACTTAAGTATTGTTAACTTTTTGTAATAGCATTTTGGTTGGGGACTGGTGCATTTCTGGCTGTAGGAAGGGTAGTTGTATTATATTAGTCATAATTTATGACATTATTATTATCTTTATTTGAAGATTATGTATGATCTCAGATGTGTATGCATTTAAGTTAACAAAGAGTGAACTTGTGATGGTTAATACCTGGTGTCAACTTGACTGGATTAAAGGATGCAAAGTGTTAATCCTGCATGTGTCTGTGAGGGTGTTGCCAAAGGAGATTAACATTTGAGTCAGTGAGCTGAGAAAAGCAGACCCATCCTTAACTTGAGTGGGCACAATCTAAACAGCTACCAGCATGACCAGGATATAAAGCAGGCAGAAAAAAAATGCGGAAAGACTAGACTGGTTTAGCCTCCCAGCCTACATCTTTCTCCTATGCTTGATGCTCTCTGCCCATGAACATCAGACTCCAAGTCTTTTAGCTTTGGGACTTGGACTGACTTTCTTGCTCCTCAGCTTGCAGATGGACTACTGTTGGACCTTGTGATTGTGTGAGACTCTCATTTTTTTATTAATACTCTTTAATAAACTCCCACATATAATATATCCTACACACACACACACACACACACACACACACACACACACACACATATATATGATATATTATATGTGGGAGTTTATTAGAAAGCATTTAATAAACTCCCATATATAATACATATATGTATATGTACATATATATACACATACATATATATATTTTGCTAGTGGAGATATATATATATGTAGGATATATTATATATGTAAGATATATATATATGTGTGTGTGTATATATATATATATATATATATATATATATATATATAGAGAGAGAGAGAGAGAGAGAGAGAGAGGCACATATATATCCTAATAGTTCTGTCCCTCTAGAGAACCCTAATACAGATGTTTTCTAGCTATCTATTTCATTAATGACTTTTAAATTAATTTTTCAGGTAACAAAATGTACATGGTGGATGTGGTTTCTATCTTTAAAAACTTATTGGATTTATTTTAGAGTCCAGGATACAGTCTTTGCTGATCAGTGATTCTGGTGCACATAAAAAATTATATGTACTTCACAATATATGGATCACTGGTCTACAGGTCAATTAGAACAATTAAGTTAATTTTGTTTCTTAAAAAATCTGTATGTTTGCTGATCCTTCTGTCAATGACATAACTGTTAGCATTTTCTATTCTAATTACTGATGCCTGTTTCTATAACTAGTACCATTATTTTTGCTTGATATATTTTGATGCTGTGCTGATAGGGAATGCTACATTATGATGTTTACCCTTGAAAAATGCCATTTTATCATTTATCATTTTGAAATATCTCATTTAATTCTAGTGATGCTTCTTGGATCAGAAATTACTTTGAATGTATTGGCTTAAATAAAAAATAAAATGTTTTATGGTGTATCTTGAATGCTTTATTCTATACTTTATATGAAAAATACTTCTCAATAAAATGCAGAGTAACCTCCACTAGTTTACTTTTTACTGTGTATTTTATTTGGAATTTGTATCAGTGAACTATTATAACCCATTCTGTTGATCACAATAATTTACATACTCCCACTTGCAAATTATACTTCTTCTCTTCCACAAACCACAAAATTCTCATTTAGTGATGAGATCTGATTGAATGCTAAGGGTTTTATTATTTCAGATCTGATTTTGATTATTTTTGTTTCAGAAAAATATGCCCTAAGAAGAAAATTTATCTGTCCTTCACATACAACATACAATGTTGAAGTGGGAAAAGGCGAGCTGCAAGCAGCACTTTTATCTAAAACAGAAGACTGTAAAACACTTAGTAATCAATATAGGCAGTGGACTAAGCAGACACTTATTTTTCTTGGTCAAGTGTGGCTGGGTCTTTCCAAACCAGGGGTAGAAAAAGATCATTGATCAGGTATCAGTGCTGCTTCTGGGAAGTATCTCTATAATTCATTTATCTATATCACACTTGGATCCAGTTTTTGAGGTACCTGTTTATTTTAGTAATTCTGTTTGTTAATTTTTAGAAGGACTTTAAAATATATAAATTACATGGCATTTGAGATATTGTCTCAGACTATTTCCTGTTGGAAAACAGCAAAATGGAAGGCTAAGTGTCTCTGCATTTATTTCATAGAGACCTATTATCTTTTAACTGAGACCAGTGGCATGTTCTTTTATTCCTTGAATTTATTCAGTCTATTTTTTCCTTTCAGAGATATGTTCGTTGTCTTTCCTTTCATAATGATTTAGAATGAATTGAGAAGGTTTATTACATTTTCTCCTCTATTATCTTGTTAATGATACAGTTCTTTATTATTCTTTGGGCCATTATCAAATATTACAACACAAATCCTTGATTTATTGTACTATGTCTTAAATTATTTATTTTAGCACTTCTCATACAATACTTGGATCTTCCATCCCAGATATGCAAGAATCATAAGCCCCTGAACCTATTTATGAATATCGCATAAGAAATGCTATTGTTGTGTATTTTAATGTCTTTTTAAAACCACCAACATACTATTTTTATTTTACATAGTTAATTGTTATTTAAATGCATGCACATATTTTATATTCTCCTTGCTCTCCATTTCCTCCTATCCATCAGTAAATTCATGTACTTCATGTTTTCTCTTTTGTCTAAAGAAATGTTCTATAATTTATAGGGTTATTTCTATGGTTAATTATCTCAATTTTTAGTTGTCTAAGCATATCTCTATTTGCTGTTCATTGAGATAATATTTTTATTATAAAATTCTGTTTTGTTACTTATTTTGTAAGTATACTAAAAACTTCATTTTATTATCATGCACCATTGGTCAGGGAGAATTTGGAAATTCGCCTAATTACTGCTCCTTTGACAGTATTGCATCTTGAAATGTTGAAAAGTTGGTCATTGATCTAACTGCTCCTTTGATGGTAATGGATCTTGCTTTTGCTGGTTAATATTAAGATGTTCTCTTTGCTTAAGTCTCTCAGTAGTAGTATTACTGTGTGTGTGGTAGGCTAAAAATACCGCCATCTCTGAAAATATATATTCACTTGATGGTCTTCAGAACCTGTAAACATATTACATGTCAAATGAGCGATAATTTAAGGGTCTGGGGAGGAAGCATTTGTCCTGCATGATCCAAGTGAGCCCTAAATGCAACCACGTGTAGAGAGGCCAGAGTTGTTTTGATACAGACACGTAGAGGAGAAGGCCATGTGAAGACCCAGGCAGAGACCAGAATGATGCAGTCACAAGCCAAGGACTGCAGCAGAATGCTGGGCGGCCACCAGAAGCTCCGTGAGGCAGGGAAGGGATTCTTCCCCACAGCCTCTGGAAGGAGGCTCTGCTGGTGTATTGATTTCAGACTTTTTGTATCCAGGAATGTGAGGCAATAAATTTCTGTTATTTTCAAGTCACTGCATTTGTGGTAATTTTTTTTATAGCAGCCCTAGGAAACTTTAATATATCAAGGTGTGGTTTCTTTATATTTATTCTCTTTGGGTTTTGCAGAAAATCTGGAAAATGTAAGGTGATATATATAAAAAACATTTTTTTATTGTCTTTTCAAAAAGTGTTTCTGCTCCTTCTCACTCCTCTTCTTCCGGAAATCCAGTTATCACACATTATAGCAGTTTACTATGTAGGCTGTATTTCTTCATCTTTCTTCTGCATCTCTCTTCTTCCTCTGCTCTATTTGCTTTTATCTTTCTATTTTATACTAGCACAGTTTCTCATGCATGGATCCTTCTTTTTCCTAAAGTCTTAGTTACAGTTAAATGCATACTTTAAATTCTATATGGCATTAATTATAAATGAGATTCTGCCATCTGTTTTCTCCTGAGATATATGGTCACTGATACTGTTTCATATGATGTGTAGTAAATTTTGATTGAATGAACAAATTGTGAATGAATAAGTGCAGGGCCTCTAGATGATGTTATCTTCTCCTCATAATAATTTGTTTTTCATTTGACTCATGAACAGTTTAGAGCAAGCTAATGAAAATATGTGGAGAGTGATGTAGTCAAAGCCTTAAAAGTTTTCAAAAGTAATGCCTAGATTATTTCTTTTGGACCTCTTCTTAGACATAAATGAACTCGCATTTTTATTCCTCAAGGCACATACAACTTTTAATTATCCTACTGATAATTGTATCTTTTAGGCAGTATTTATCATCTTGGTTTTTTCATTTCTCCATATGCCTGTACAGTTTAGGTGTAAACTATTTTATCAAGGAAAATTTGCAGGCAGAGTATTTGCCTTACCACATGTAGTTTTCTCACTGCCTTCATGTTCTAACTCTTTGATATCCCTATTCTTTCAATGTTGCCTAGTCCAAGGAGGTTGCAATAAATTCCAAACTACTTTAGTTGAGCCTCATATTGTAAATCAGCAAATTCCCTGGAGATAATACATTATTTAAAATGTTCAAGTAAGCCTGTTTTTTTGTTTCGTTTTGTTTGTTTGTTTTCTAAATTTTTGTCCCTCTTGTTCTGAACACCTAACTCCTCTCTGAAGTCTGCAAATAACTATTACTTTATTTTATTTATCTTTTATAAGTACTGATATGGTTTGGACCATATCAGTACCCTTCAAATCTCATGTTGAAAAGTAATCTCCAGTCTCTATGAGTTTACAGGAGAGCTGGTTGTTTAGAAGATCCTCTCACCTCCTCCCTTGCTTTCTTGCCCCCTCCCTCTTGTTCCCTTTGTCACCATGTGGCATGCCTTGTCCCGGTTTGCCTTCTGACAAGATTAGAAGCCTGCTGAGGCCATCACTAGAAGCAGATGCTGGCTTCATGCTTCTCACACAGCGTACACACTGTAAGCCAAAATAAATCTCTTTTTTAAAGTAAATTAGCTGGGCGCTGTGGCTCACACCTGTAATCCCAGCACTTTGGGAGGCTGAGGCGGGTGGATCACAAGGTCAAGAGATCGAGACCATCCTAGTCAACATGGTGAAACCCCGTCTCTACTAAAAATACAAAAAATTAGCTGCGCATGGTGGCGCATGCCTGTAATCCCAGCTACACAGGAGGCTGAGGCAGGAGAATTGCCTGAACCCAGGAGACGGAGGTTGTGGTGAGCCGAGATCGTGCCATTGCACTCCAGACTGGGTAACAAGACCGAAACTCCATCTCAAAAAAATAAAATAAAATAAAATAAAATAAATAAATAAAGTAAATTTCCTGGCCTCAGGTATCTCTTTATAGCAATGCAAACAGACTAACAGAAGTGCTCTCTGCAAAGGTTGGTTTGATATCAGTTACTTCAGAGTCTGCAGCAATATCCCAGAACCAATTATTTTAAAGGGAGCAGCTATGGCAATATCTTGAATATTGAAGGTCGTTGCCCATGCATTAAATAATTTGATGGAATATTTTACTTTATAGTTGTTTTTCATGACCTGGTATTATTTCTCTAAGTTAAATTTTCATTAACTTATCAGAATTATTACTTTTTTTGATAAACCTTGTTGAGATACCTGGTACCTGATATCAGAAAAAAAATCTGGTATACCGAGGAGTCGTTGGGAAGTGAGATTCGAATTAATTTGTTTTGGTAATTTTGGCATCTGCGTTTTAAAATAGGAAAATAGTATTTTAGTAACTGTTTAAATCTATGGAAATGAGACCAGATTTATGTGATATATTCAGTATTTGTAGAATCTAAGACCTTTTAAATTACAAAAGTCAAGTAAATTTGTAAGATAGTTACTTTATTCGTTTTTTTTTTTTTTCTTTTTTTCTTTTCTTTTTTTTTTTTTTGAGATAGAGTCTTGCTCCAACGCCCAGGCTAAAGTGCAGTGGATTGATCTGGGCTCACTACGATCTCCGCCTTTGGGGCCCAAGTGATTCTCCTTCCTCAGCCTACTGAGTAGCTGGGATTATAGGTGTGTGCCACCACACCTGGGTAATTTTTGTATTTTTAGTAGAGGTGGATTTCACCATGTTGGTCAGGCTGATTCCAAACTCTGGACCTTGTGATGCACCCACCTTGGGCTTCCAAAGTACTGAGATTACAGGTGTGAGCCACCACACCTGAGCAATAGTTTTATAAATTATTTAAACACAATTATGCATGTATTTTATATATTTGGATAAATTACTTTAGTTTTCTTTCAATAACACTAAAAGAAAATTAGGTGTTTTCACATTTCCATTCTTTTCTACCTCCTCTACTATTGCCCAATAGCAAGTCTCTGTTTTCCTTTAGCTGAAGGAACTTAACTCCAACTAACAAATATATTATTGCAAGCCTGTTCCAGCTATGTCCCTTAAATAAATTTATTGATAAAGGAGATCTTATTTGATTCAAAAGGAAATTCTGATTCATTCGGTCTCTGGTGAAATCATTTAGGAGTGCTAAAAACGCAGAAACAGGTAAGATGTCAAATCATGAACTGACCAAGGAGATTAATGGAAGTCTTTGAAGCACAACCAATGAACTCAGACTCAGATAGAAAACAGTGGGCATATTGGGTGAATCTTTGACTGCAGCCACAAGGAGGGGCAGTAGTAAAATTGCAGCTTCTAGTGAGTGAGTTGAAATCAGAGATGTGATGATGGCCTTGTCATATTCCACCCCTACTTCTATATGAATCCTTTGCCTTATTCACACATGATCCTAAAAATTCAAAGTTAAATGGCTTCGTGTTACAAGTCCAAATCCCTTTATATTTCTAGGACTTTTTCTATAAAAGCTCCTGTATCATTTAGAATTTTATTTCTCTTGCATATAACAGATACCGCTATAGTGGTTAGGCAAATAAAAATATTTTTTTTCTCACTGTGTTCATTGGTTGAAGACATACAGCTGTTCAAAGAACAAAATTTATCTTTCCCTTCTGTTCTTAATACATGATGTTCATCTTCCTAATGTTAAGGGAGTTGCTCCTCCCCTGTGTACCATTTCCAAATGGTACCCAGAAAAAGAGAGGAGAGAAAAAGATGAAAGCTATGAAAAAGCTTAGTCTCCCCCTTTTATAAGGAGAAATGAAAGGCTTTTTAAAATGCAGTTTTTTTTATTGCAAATCATTAAGAACAAGTACATGCATATTTGATAAAGCAGTAAGGAAGTAGGGGTGTATAGATGTAATTTCACTCATTTTCTTGTCAACCAGATCATTTTTCACTTAATCAAATTGACAGAAGAATATATTTGAGTAAATAACCAATAGTATGTCTACACCCCTCTCAGTATGAAGATCATCCCTTACAAGCATTTGTCCATGGGAAGCTCAGGGACTCCAGTAATTCAGAGATGATTATCATCATGGCAACCATGCTCACAAAAGTGAATTCTTTGTGATATGATTGGGCTCTTAGTTATTAATACTTAAAAACACAGTGACTTAAACATGCTGTTTATGTATTTCTATTATGGTTGCTATATCCTGGATTGATATAGCAGCATGGCTACACAAGAATTTTAATTATCTGGCATCTTTTATATTTTTATTTCATCATTGCTTGCCATGACCTTTATCTTAGTAATCCAAAATGGACCTCACTTCCTCAATTTAATAGCAAAGACTAAGTGTCAGGTTTGTGTGTGTGTGTGTGTGTGTGTGTGTGTGTGTGTGTGTGTATTTTTTTAATATAAATTTTCCTGCAAGCCACTAAATAGGACTTATGTACACTTCAATTTGCTGAGACTTAGTCCCTTGGTATTTTTTACCATTAAAGGAGGATGACAAATGGAGTGCTGTTAAGTGGAAATCAGTTAATAAATGGATAGTGATTTGGGGAAAAATTGGCAGTGTCTACTATTACAATCTTTTAATACAAAGAGTGATAAATTCTACATAGCCCCTGGAATAGTAGCAAATGTTAACTTCCAAGAAGGTCTGGAGTTATGCCTGTGGTTTACAAAAGAACTGTGTGTTATGGAGGAAATGTACTTTCATATAGTCCAAGATGGCAGCCACTACTGTATCTAGCTTTTGGGCACTTAGAGTGTGGTTAAAGTGATTAAGTGCTTAATTTTCATTTTTATTTCATTTTCATTTAATTGAATTTAAATAAACAGCTGCATGGAAATGGTTGCTCCCATACTGAATTGTGGAGGTCTAGACTTAGTAGACACCCTAAGTTCCACAAACATGACTCACCCTCTGGAAATAAAGGAAAGTACCTTCAAACCACTTTCACCAGAACAAAAAAAAGCAATTTTAATCTCCAGATATTTTATGTATATAATTTTTGTATGCATTTTTAGTTATCATTGCATCATAGTTGCATGTGATGTAAAAATGAACAATCAGTGACTCCGTAGGCTATATGCTAGTAAATTTTAAGAAAGAACAAAGGAGAAATGCCTTTTATAAAGTTTTTTTTTAAGTTTTGGCTTTTTATGTTTTTCTTTTTAGGCAGAGCTTTAACCCAGGTTTTCAGAGAGTAAGAGCATATCCCAAAACATTTTTCCACTTTCTCCTCTCCACTGTAAGACTCTATATAAATCTGCTGCAAAGGTGACCTACAAAGCTATAACTTACTGAAATGAGCCCTCAGAGTCTTGTTCAGGATCTGGAGCTCACAATGAAAGATTATTGATGTTTTCAGCAGAAAAGCTGTCAATTAGATGTACAGTTTGCCATAACAGCTCCAGGGTATAAACCTGAATTCTTCTGTAAATTTACTGGATCTATTTTGCAGCCACAGGGCCAAGCACACAACTCGCCATTTGCTTCAGGATATCCAGATGTTCACCTTATTTGGATGTGCACCAGAAATGGAGACTGTGAGTTTGATGCATTTTGGCCTTATAGCATTTTGGGGTTTTAGTTCAAACACTTATTTTTTAAAGTATGTTTATTTTTTTTCTGACTCTAAAGTGATACAGATTCAATGTGGATAATTCAGAATGTATGAAAAATATGAACAAATTATAGTTACTTGTAATTCTACAACATAGGGATAATGACTGTTATCATATTTCTTCTAAGTTGGGAAAACTGCTATTTTCATTAACTTTGCTTTACCATGTAGCTTTTTTTAAAGTGTTTTCTTCCCCAGCCACCGCTCCTTCATTTCTCATTCACACTTCTCAATGCACTGCCATCTGGCTCCCTTCCTGTCAATCTCTTGTAGCTTCTGTTGTCATGGTACAAATAATTTTTGTCACTAATTTGAATGGACACTATTCAGTCTATGTTTCTTAAATTATCCGCAGTACTTCAGAATCCTGCCCTACCACCTAAGGAAGTTAATAAAAGCTGCTGAGTCAGACTGCTTCCAACTCATTGCTTAAGCCTTTGGGACTAAGCCCAGTCCACTCTGTGTGCCAAGAATTAGGATTCAGTCTATTTTGTCTTACTAGTTAGTTTACCTCAAAAGTTTCCCAAAGGGGCAAGTATATATGTTCAATTCTTATGAAGTAGCCATCTGTAACATTATTTTTTGCTCATTATCTTTTTCATGGTGATATGGTTTGGGTTTGTGTGCCCGCCCAAACCTCATGTCAAATTGTAATCCTGAGTGTTTGAGGAGGGGCCTGATGGAATGTGATTAGATTATGGGGTTGGATTTACTCCTTGCTCTTCTCATGATACTGAGTTCTCAGGAGACCTGGTTGTTTAAAAGTGTGTAGCACCTCCCCGTTCACTCTCTTCCTCCTGCTGTAGCCATATAAGACATTCCTGCTTCTGCAATGATTGTTAAGTTTCCCGAGGTCTCATTAACCATGCTTCCTGTATAGTCTGTGGAAGCCTGAGCCAATTAAACGTCTTTATTTGTTACCCAGTTTCAGGTATTTCTTCATAGCAGTACAAGAATGGACTAATACACATGGCTATTCTTTCTGCCAGAACATGTCATTCTGGAAGGATAGTCAGTCACATAGTCACCCATGCCCAACACAGAAATGGCTCTACAACTCAGATCCATCTTCTCAAATTCTAGTTCTCCAGAGCAGGGCATACTACTACAGGGTGAAGGACACGTCATGAGTGGCACAAATCAGAAGCATTTGGGGAGCTGATGGAGTTATGATAAATTTTAAGGACTTAAAGCACAGAGAAGAGGTGACTGATTTTCTCACATGGATAGAAGGCTACTAACAATTGAATCCAAGACAAAAATAAAAGAGAAACAAAAGAGAAAGCACCATTGTTTGAGCCTGGGAATCTTGCTGGCTAGCTCATGAGTCTTCTACTCTGAGCCAGTGAACTACTTCTTTTTGCATCCCTCTTACTCTCTCTCTCTCTCTCATTTAAAATCTGTCAGGATACTACCTCAGAAGATCTCCAGTCGTTCCTGAACACTTCTCCTAAACACTTTGAATAAATTTGTAGGAATGCACCTGACTTTTCTCCTTTGGCCACATTTCCTGTATTCCATCTGAAAAACCTTAGCTATGACTACAGGAATTACAAGAAATGTACTCATTTTAGATTCCTCTATTCACTTGTCTACCCTTCATTTGAGAGTCCACAGCAATCCCAATCTTCTCACTTTGGCCAGCATTGGAATCACCAATATGGCTTCAAACAAAATTGCTGAACCTCTCCCCAAACTTTCTGATCCATTTGTTCTGTGGTGCAGCCCAGGAACTGCATTTCTAAATCAGTGCTGGTGCCATGGATCCAGTGACTGCAGTTTAGGAACCATCATTCTAGACTTTTATTCTTGCCTTCTGCCATTTAGAAACTCCCTGAACTTTTGAAAGCCATTCATCTCTGCCTCTTTATAAAGATTTTTAGAAATCTTAAGCACCCAATTTTGTCATTTATATTACTAAAGAAATTTGAAATTATGTTTTTGCTTACAACAGCACATCAAAATGCTTATGCATCATGATCAAGTAGGCTTCATTCCAGGGATGGGAGGGATCATGCTACCTGATTTCAAACTGTACTACAAAGCTACAGAAATCAAAACAGCATCGTAGTGATACCAAACAGAGATGTAGACCGAAGTAACAGAATAGAGGCCTTGGAGGCAATGCCACACATCTACAACCATCTGATCTTTGACAAACCTCATAAAAACAAGCAATGGGGACAATATTCCCTGTTTAATAAATGGCATTGGAAAAACTGGCTAGCAGTGTGCAGAAAACAGAAACTGGACCACTTCTTGACACTTTACACTTAAATTAAGTCCAGATGGATTAAAGACTTAAACATAAGACCTAACACCATAAAAACCCTAGAAGAAAACTTAGGAAAAACCATTCAGGACATAGGCATAGGCAAGGACTTCATGACTAAAACATCAAAAGCATTGGCAACAAAAGCCAAAATAGACAAGTAGGAACTAATTAAACTCCAGAGCTTCTGTATAGCAAAGGAAACAATCATTAGAGTAAACTGCAACCAACAGAATGGAAACAAATTTTGCAATCTACCCACTTGACAAAGGGCTAATAACCAGAATCTACAAAGAACTAAAACAGATCTACAAGAAAAAGATAAACAAACCCATCCAAAAGTGGGAGAAGATTATGAACAGACACTTTTCAAAAGAAGGCATATATGAGGCCAACAAACATATGAAAAAATGCTCATCATCACTAATTATTATAGAAATGCAAATCAAAACCACAGTGAGATACCATCTCATGCCAGTTAGAATGGTGATCATTAAAAAATCTGGAAACAACAGATGCTGGAAAGGATGTGGAGAAATAGAAACACTTTTACACTGTTCTTGGGAGTGTAAATTAGTTTAACCATTGTAGAAGACAGTGTGGTGCTTCCTCAAGGACCTAGAAATAGAAATTCCTTTTGACCCAGCAATCCCATTATTGGGTATATACCCAAAGGATTATAAATCATTCTCCTATAAAGACACATGCACAGGTATGTTCATAGCGGCACTGTTTACAATAGCAGAGACCTGGAACCAATGCAAATGACCATCGACGATAGACTGGACAGGGAAAATGTGGTATACACCATGGAATACCATGCAGCCATAAAAAAGAATGAGTTTGTGTCCTTTGCAGGGACATGAATAAATCTGAAAACGATTATTCTCAGCAAACTGACACAAGAACAGAAAATCAAACACCAAATGTTCTCACTCATAGGCGGGTGTTGTACAATGAGAACACATGGACACAGGGAGAGGAGCATCACACACTGGGGTCTGTTGCAGGTGTCCAGAGGAAGGACCGTAGTGGGGTGGAGTGGTAGGGGAGGGATAACACGGGGAGAAATACCAGATGTAGGTGATGTGGGGGGATGGAGGCAGCAAACTACATTGCCATGTGTATACCTTTGCAACAAGCCTGCATGATCTGCAAATGTACCCTGGAACCTAAAGTACAATAAAATAAATAAATAAATAAATAATGTTTTTGCATATACGCTTTTTGAAAATCATATCTGTTATATTGTGCGGTACATAAAGTAGTTTCTATATATGTTTTAATTTGCCTATATCCCTCACATGCACAGTTCACAATAAAGTTCATGCTCCTAAAGGAATCTACAACCACCATTGATCAGACAGGAGGCAGAACTCAGGTGATAATGCTGGCTCACCCACTGCTCACCTTCTTTTGTGTGGCCAGGTTTCTAACAGGCCATAGGCCAGAAGTGGTTCATGGCCCACGGCCCATGGCCCACAGCTTGGGGACCCCTACAGTACGGTATGTTTTCTCCATTACAGATTCAATTGATGATCATGAATAGATGATGTCTTCATAATATTTTTCGGGATATGGGACTGTTCTATATGTTCTCACAATTCACATTCATTTGCTATTAAAGCCACATTCCCACTTCATTTAATTATTGGCTACTTTTCTATCATATTCGCTAGTACATAGAATGAGAAAATAAACTTTATCATCTTTGTCTCTAAAGTCCACTACTTTTATACATTTCAATTTCTGGATAATGATTGATAAATCAGTGGTAGGTACATCAAATTAAAACATCTTAAATTTGATCTTAAACATTGCACAGCATTTTATATTTTACAGAAATACTGTAATTCATTCATGCAGGATATCCTTGTTAGTTAATATTAAACTATTTTCACTTCTCATGGTTTTAAAGCATTAAATAAACATAGTGTGCACATCTGTCTACATATTACATTATTTTCATGATATAAATTGCAAAGAGAGAAATAACTTGATCGAGTAACATGAGTATCCTTAAAGCTATTGTATTATTGTGCAGTATGTTACACAAAAGCATGGAAATTTATACTTTCACCTCCAGTCTTTGAAATCCCTTCTTTAATAATTGCTAGAATTGAACTTGCAAATTGTAAAAATGCTTTTACAGCTCAGTAGTTTCATCTACTTTCAGTAGATGAAAGTATTTATAAATATGTTTAAAATTTTATTCCCTTCATTTACTTGATCATTATTTATATTTTGAAAATAATTTGTCTTTTCCTTTACTTAAAGATTTTTTCTCAATACATTTATAATGATCTTATTTCTACCATTATTAAGAACATTAATATTTACTCTGTAATCACAATAATTTAACCCCTTTCTCTGTCTATGTATATATACATGCATTTTACATATATGTATATGTATAAGATAGCTAGATAGTAAGATTGGGGAAAATTATACCTTTTTCCTGAAATTTCATATCTTCCTGTGGAGAGATCTGCAGGTGAGCCATACCCCTTGCCTTTTGTCCTACCTCTGCACTTACTTGTTAGGTAAGTAGCCAAAACCTTACCAGATTGGTACGTTTACAAGAGAGAAATGAGCATCTGTGAATTACCCTCTCCTGGATTCTTCTTTGAGACCTAGCTATATAAATCAAGATGTATCCTTGATTACAATATTTTGGCCATTATGCAGAGTCCAGGTGCTGCTTCCAACAGGATTTTTAAAATTTTATTAGTTTTTGTGGCAAGGTAAATCTGCTTAATTCAGTGAAGAACATTTATAGTTACAATTTACCCATAAATTATCCACAGAAAATTTATTACAAGTTCAGATAATCAAGAGGGAAGAGGAAGTAATGTAACAGTAAGAAAATACTTTGAACTCATCCTTTACTTGGGTCTCTGTTTTGTCTACCCTGAACTTGTAAAGCACCAACAATATTAATTACCATAACAAAATTAATTATAATAGATATTATGTCATTACTGTAGTATAGAAAATGCTTGAAAAGGTTTATATAAAATAGTTAATACATTTTTAAAAAGTTATTTTATCAACACAAAAGTAAGTCAACCATTTTGGTATGTAGTTTTGAAATGTATATAAGGAAGTGGGATAATTTTCACCAAGTCCCTAAATTCCTTATTAAAAATCAGTTCAAAAGCATTCTGAGAATAATGACTCAGAACTTCTCATGACAAGTCCATAAATTATATCTTCTCATAAGAAGACGAAGTGACTCTTAGTTTTGAAAAACAGTTGATTCAATGTTAAGTTTAATTATATTTCTAAGATCCTATGGTATGAGGAAATTATGTCACTCATAGATAAGAGGAAAAAACATATCATTTTCTCTAACCCAAATTAACAATTATTAAATACAAAAACAAATTCAAAATGCATAAGCAATCTGCCTTTCTCCTGATGTACAATCACAAATCTTTGCAACCAAAAGCTAGTCCTTCACTCTCTATGATTTATTAGGTCATGTAATGGAAGAAAATTATTAAAACCTAAATTTACTTTCAGTTTTTAGATACATAGAACTTAGTGAGGTAAGGTGAGAAATAAAAAAGGAATAAAAATTTTGGTTGATAATCACGATTCATATTAATCTAAATGGATTTAATATGAATGGATATATTGAAGCATTGTATATTTCCCAAAGAATAATAGTTGGCCTAAAAAAAAATGCAAAATAAGAGTATTACCAAAAAATAAATGGCATTTAACTGAGATAATAAAGAGGGAAGAGAAAGGAATGTACTATTACTTTCTCTGGGTACAAAACCAGTGAAGAAACAGACTCCTGAAACATATATAATATAACTTTCCTATTTTGACTACTGTTTGACTGTATTCATTGTTTCTAATTCTTAAGCATGGAGACAGATCAATAACAAAGTTTGAAAATATACAAAGTTGATATTTTTATTCAACTTAAATGACAGTATTTGAATATTGATAATTTGTTGTGAAATTATAATTTACATTATGTTTTTGGTCCAATTTATCTGGAAGGAGGCTGATTAAGATCAAGAATTCTGCTAAACTATGAGTACTCTTATGTATAGAGATATATCTATTATATATAGTAGATATATAGTATTATATATGTTATATAGGTATATAGTATCATATAATTATGATATCACATAATTATATAAAGCTATGTAGATATATAGCATTATTTTTATACAATTGTATTATATATAATTTTTATAAATTATTACAGTAGTATATAATTATATATAATACTATATATATACATATTATTGTATTATATACACTATATATCATAGCTTATAGATATATACATATATATCTACATAGTATTGTATATAGTGTACATATGAAATACTATGTATAATATTAAAATATGTTTATTGTATTAAGATTGATATATACAATATATATTTGTAATGAAAGATCTTAAGGCTATCTGACAAGTATAAATTAATATTGCTACTAACACCATAGTGTTAATTAACTAAAATGAACAAGTGTGAATCAACATACATTTGTTTTTAGCAGAAGATCACATTAAATTTAGAAGATGCCAGAGATTGAAAAGTGAAGATAAAAGAATGAGGAAGATTATGAAGAGTAGTCATGAAGAAACTAGGGAATAAAGATAACTCCTTTGTTGATAAACCACACAGTAAAACACAAAATGTTATTATATAGTGCAGAACTTAACTCACATCCAGGATGGTACAATTTTGTTAAGGTAAACTTTTAATTTTAAAGGACATTTTTCTTTATTCATGATTCTCTATAGTGCCTATATCTTAATTCTTGTTCATGTAAGAAAATGTTGCCAAACAGCTATTCTATAATTTGAAGTCATGGCTCTAGGGCTCAATATATTCATTGTAAGATCTTACTATTAAACACACTTGCACCTGCAAAGGCTAAAAAATTCCACTAAAACTTTTCTTGTTTACATGTGAAAAAGCCAGAAGGTAAACGAAATCCAAAATATTCCTGAAATATGCTGTATAGCTAATAATCAGGGCAAAATATTTAAAATAATCTCATTCTTTGAATGAGAGAAATATTTGTTAAAATTTTTCTTTATGCATTTTTCTTAAAAACAAAGTAAATTTCCATGAAGAACACCATCTATGTATAAAATTTTAATATGTTTAATGTTTCTAAAAAAATAGGTGTTAGAATTAAGTTCCTTGATCAAATAAATAAGAGCTAAGCCTTTTAAATCTTAAGAGAGTAACATAGAGTTCTTCAAAGTGATGAACTTTGTTTAAATCACACTTTATTCCCATTGTCCATTGTCTTAGTTACTACAAAAGAAAAAACAAAAACAAACAAACAAACAAAACACAACAACCTGAGACTAGGTAATTTATAAAGTACAGAATTTTATTTCTTTTATTTATAAAGATGAGAAGTCAAAGATTAGCAGTTTCTCTGCTTCCAACATGGTGACTTGTTTCTGGAAATTCCAGAGGGCAGGAATGCTGTGTCCTCCTGTGGAATAAGAAAAGAAGGGGTAAAAAGGGGCATACTTCCTCCATGAAATCCTCTTATAATTTAATCCCTATATTAAGAACATAAACGTTACAGCTCAAGGACCTCCTAAATACCAAGCAATTTGATTCTGTTGTTGCCTTGGTTATTAAGCTTCAATGGAAATTTTGCTGGAAACAGCATCATTCAAACCAAAGCATTCTGCCCATGCCACCCTCCAAAATGACATTTTGTTACATATAAAACACATTCATTCCGGTCCAATAGCCCCCAGAAGTCTCAATTTATTCTGAAGTCACTTGAAAGTCTAAGTCAATATCTTATTTGATTATATAATATTTTAAATATTATCTAAATCAGGCATGGGTGAAATTCAAGGCACAATTAATCCTGATGCAAATTTCCTTCCAGGTGTTAGCCTGTGAATTCAAACAATTTATGTGCTTCCAGAATACAATGGTAGGACAGGCATGGGATAGAGATTTTTACTGTGAAAGAAATAGGCAAGAAGAAAGAAGTAACAGGTTTCAAGTAAGTCCAAAATCGAACAGGGCAAACAATATTACATATTAACCCTTGGGAAAAATATTTAATTATATGTCTCACCTTCCAGACACACTAGAGTACGGGCTGAACACTCAAGGCTCCACGGTACCATGCCCTTATGATTTTGCTTGGCACAGCCCAAGTTGCAGCTCTTGGAAGTTGGAGTCAGATGCTTGTGGCTCTCTACAGGTTTGATGTTTCTGCAGGTGACTTTGCACCCATAGCACTACTAAACATTGCTTGAGCAAGGCCTGGGCCCTGATGATCTACAGAAAATCCTTTGAAATCTAGGTGGGGGTAGTCAAGTCTCCACAGCTCTCTTGCAGTCTGCATGCCTACAGAGTTAACAACATGTGGATGAAAGCAAAGCTCAATGCTTGCATACTCTGGAGCCATGGCCCCATCCACACTTCAACCCACTTTAGCCATAACTGGAGCAACCCGGGAGTACTGGACCAGAATGCGGGAAGCAGAGACTTGAGACGCCCTGGACAGCAAGCCCCAAGATCCCATAGACACCCTGCGCCCTCCCTTGGTGGTATTCTGCCCTCAAGTCTCAAGCACTCTGGACCTGTGATGGACACGACAGCCTTGAAGATCTCCAAATTCCTCCAGGGTTGTGATTCCATTGTGTCAATGACTAGCACCAGGCTTCCTGTATTATTTTTTGATATATAATAATTTATACATTCATGGTGTATGTGTGTGTGTGTGTGTGTGAGTGTGTGTGACATGAATAAAATATGGAATGAACAAATCAGGGTAATTTGGTGTATTCATCACCTCGAGTGTTTATCATATATGTGTCAGTATCACTTCAAAAAAATTTAGGTTTCCTCAGGTTAATCTAAATAATAAACAGAAAGGAAGACTCTCCATAAAATGGCATTTATTTAGTAATGAATATTGTAATGAGAATTTGCCTACTGTAGTAAACTATGTGCCTATTACGGGAGATAAAGGAAGACAAATGTTTTTGAAGGAAAAGCATGATAGTCCTTTTTAGAGGATTGCCTAATAGGTTTTAGATCCTTATTCTTGACTAAAAGAATCAATAACAAGGGTTGCACCAGTTCAAGACTGACCTGGCAGTTGCTTGGCAGAGGTTCTCTTAGAAGGGTGTGTGTGTGTGTGTGTGTGTGTGTGTGTGTATAAGGTGCAGTGACACTTGGACAAGTTGTTTCTTCAGTCTTTTGTGCTAGTTTTTGCTATCAGATGTCCTGCTGGGCACCCTCCCTTCAGGACTTTTCTCAGCTATATTTTTCAGTGTTTCAACAAAAGTGACTCCATTTTAATCCTAAAAATGTTCACACTCGCTAATATTTCTACATTAACGGTATTTCAACACACTTGAAGAACATGTGAAGAGCAGAATTTAAACAGGTAGTATTTAAATATCGAAACAAGGCCCAGCGCAGTGGCTCAAGCCTGTAATTCCAGCACTTCAGGAGGCTGAGGTGGGTTGATCACTTGAGGTCAGGAGTTCAAGATCAGCTTGGCAATCATAGTGAAACCCTGTCTCTATTGAAAATACAAGTTAGTTGAGTTTGGTGGTGCATGCTTGTCCTGTCTCTACTGAAAATACAAAAGTTAGTTGAGTTTGGTGGTGCATGTTTGTAATCCTGGCTACTCAGGAGGCTGAGGTGGGAGAATAGCTTGAACCCAGGAGGCAGAGGTGGCAGTGAGCCAAGTTCACACTACTATACTCCTGCCTGGGTGGCAGAGCAAGATGCCACTTCAAATAAATAAATAAATAAATAAATAAAAGTAAATCAATAAATAATTATTGAAACGACAAGTTTTTAGCCTGTTTTATTCTTCTGAGCTTATTAAGATAGATGTATAAAATCATTTCAAGCAAAAGTTAAGGGTAATTAATACTGCTAACACAAACTGTTATTATAGGATGAGAAGAGAGCGAACATTGTAAAGAAACACATTTTCTTTCTACCCTTTAAAAACATTGCTGCAGTAGGGACAGACTTATCTTTTTTTAAAAAAAAATATTGGTTGGCAAAAACAGTTTTGAGAGGCACTGAGTTATATTCTATTTTCTTTTAAGATAAGAGTCCTTGAAAATGCTTTATATACCTCTTTTTAGACACAATTGCTTTATTCCTAGAGACTTTTGTTTATTTTTATTATATCAGCAGTATTTTATTTCCATATAGGCTTTACACATTTCTTTCTTCAATATGTAATATTGACTATCTCTCCTTTCTTTAATATTTAATATAGAATTACCTTACTGCTGCCTGAGAATGCCAAATTCTCCTGACATTTATTCACCTTCTTCATTTTTTTCCACCCTACAATTTTTGTCCCTTGAAGATCTACTTTATATTAGGATAATATTTTTATATTTTTAAAGTAATAACATTTTGGGGATGAATTAAATGTGTAGGAATGAGATAAACCAAAAAGAGAAAAAAACATAAAATTATATTGATGACATGCACATCTAGATGCAAAGTCATATGTATCTATAAGTGTGTATGGACACACACATAAATACATACAGACACATAAATAAGTACAGTTAAAAACCTGAAGGGAAGTTTTATTAATAGTGACATATTTCATAGGAAGTGTAAGAAATCACAGGTTTCTGGAAAAAAAGAAAAATGCAATTAGGATTGTAAAACTGATTTAGGATTTATAAAGCATAATTATAATTACACTTATATTTAAAATTGATATTTGTTGTTTATTAAAGCAGATTAATATTTCTAGTAATAAACATTTATCAAGAATGCAAAATATTAAAACCCTTACAATTATGTGCACGTTTATAAAAAACCATTTTGGAATTGATATGGTAAATAAAATGCAAAACCTTAGGAAATGATATGTGTAATCTATCATGTTTATTTGACTTTGAAAATCCGGCTTCACTTAACACTACAAATTTTATGAAAACTTTTGTTGATACATACAATATTTGAAGTGGATATTACAATTTTACTCACTAAATATGTGACAAATACTTATTGTGCCAAACTGCATCATTTAACCCAGAATTACTTTGAATAAATATAGCTGTAAGAGAAATATTTTTGTAGAATATTATATAAAAATTAACAAAATATAAATAGAATAGAAACTGATAGATAAAGGTTTTGTAAGTCGTTTGAGTATTTGTCTTGTCAGAGTCATTCGGATTAAGATAAATTCTTCTAAGGAAATGTTTTGTGTAGTGTACAACATGGAGTATACTATCATGTTGCATAGTACAATCAACACTGAAATATTGCAGATTTAAACTCAAATTATCTTGTTCACTTGCTACGTGCATTTCTAGGGCAGTTTGTCTTTTATCATTTTCAAAACAGTGCTAAGAATGTATAACCTGCAGTACCATTGTACAAATATTAAGCAATAATATATTTACAATGTTTTGTGCTGAGTGTTGTACTAAAGATATGTTGATTCTCTTAAATACAATCAGCACATGTGCAAATAAGGGGGTAATGTTTAGCATTACAAAATTCTTAAGCAATCACTTTTCCTAAGTCTAGCACATTTCTGTGCTGCTTACTGTTATTACTGAAAAAGATGTTTGTATTCAGTCAAATGGTAGTGATAATAGAGGGAAGCTTGCAAAAGATGCAGGCTGTGTTAATATTGTGAATATTTAAACATATTTATATCATATAATTGGCCAAAAAATAAGCTTAATTATATCGACTTTTTTCCTGGAATTGTCATCTATTTTTAGCTTGTGAGAAAAAAAACTGAACAGAATCTTGTTGAAGCATGATTTCCTAGACTGAAATTTAAATCTGAATAAGCCAACTCACCAAGATTCCTTTGGCTGTACTTTTGGAAGGACTGTTCATTGTCATTTTATATTCATGAAGCAATCCAATTTAATACTGAAAAAGGAAATCTAAATTCTCAAAGGTACAGGAAACAGATTGTTGATGAAGTTGTTTGTATATGAAACACAAAATATTTTTTTGAGTAAACAAAATGCACATTGTCATCCACTACATAATTAAAGCAACTTTTTATTATTTGTATTTGTTGCACAAAACACACATTTGCATGAACTAAAGACAGATCACTAACAACTGTATTAGATGCTATTGTTTCAAATGATGAACTGAAGGATACATTAATTTTCAATACTCCTGAATAACAATGCTTCACTGAGTACATACACACTTTTGGATATTTAAGTGACCTATAATTTCACAAAACATCAACATGAATTCTCAAATTAATCATTCATCTGTAGTCAGTGTCATAAAGGATTTATATTCCCCAAGCTCTGTAACTTCTTAAATAGAAATATCTTGGGAAAAAGACAATTATCTTGACAAAATCTTTGTATACTTTGAATTTAGTAATTTGTTCTTGTCACATTCTTCAAAATAGTTAATGAGATTATTAGTCATAAAATTAGCATCAGAAGGTGATGGAAAACTTTTTATGAGAAATGCGATTAATGTTTGGGTATAAAAAAGATTTTATAGTAAGAATGTACATTGTGAGTAAGAATTCATAAAAGGGAAAGTGAAATACAGTAAAATCTATACGATGGCTACATGCAAATATGGTATATACTATTTTATAAGAATTAAAGTGGTTTGGAAACTTAACACCTGTAAACTCAGCACTTTGGGAGGCCGAGGCAGGCGAATTGGTTGTGCTCAGGAGTTTGAGACCAGCCTGGCCATGATGGCTAAACCCTGTCTCTAGTAAAAATATAAAAATTAGCCAGACATGGTGGTTTTCACCTCTGAGGCAGGAGAAACACTTGAACATGGGAGGCAGAGGTTTCAGGGAGCTGAGATCATGGCACTGTACTCCAGCCTGGGCAAGAGAGCAGGACTCTGCCCGCCCCCCCCCAAAAAAAGGATTAAACCATATAGAAAAACATATAAAAGTATATATAAAATATATATATAATGTATATCTCATATATATTTGTTAGCTATCTTTTTACAATAGTATTTAGATTTTTATATCCATGTATTTCTGATATCTGTTTTCTTGCATATAGAGATGTTTAAATCTACATTAGTATGGCTAGAATAAATTTTGTTGTATCTCCTGTGTATTTTATACTAAGAAGAAAGTTAAAAAAAATATTTAAACAATTGTTAAGTAACTCTATGGCAACAATTAGATATCCCAGAATAAATTATAATTTCTAGTCAAAATATCAGTGTTAATTGAAAAATAAGAAAGTGAAGGCTATAATTTATGTTGAGTAAATTTTTTAAGCTTCAGAAACTCAAACATGTTATTCATTCTTTCTGATAGTAATTTGGTCTAAAAAATAGTAGTCATTATATCAACTTCATAGGATTTTTGCAATAATTAAGTTATTATATAAAACAGTTTGTAATATTTTAAGCAGTAATACATATATAATATTATCATAATTGTATAATAATGGTTAGCATAATATATGTGAATATTATCATTATTAATAAATTATTAATTATATTGTTATATAATGATAAGCATATGCTAATATTGTCATTCTTATTGTATTTATTATCATCATACAGTTATCCAATAAATGATATCTCGATTTTAAAGTTTCAAATTATTTATTTGTTTATAATTGATAAATTTTTTAGTTAAAATTGATGTAAATATGCCTTCTGAAAAAATATTTGTGAGGCCAGCACTAAGACTCTTCAGATTGAATTCTAGATAATGGGATGATAGTGGAAGAGTTGTGGAGCACATTCAGGCCATGAAATCATTTCACACTTTTTCCCCATTCTGCAGTAACTATGAAGGCTGCACACTACAAAATGAAAGAGGTCTCCATATTTATTGATTTTGGAAAATATAAGAACTCCGTCTTTGAAGTCTCCAAAGACAATATTCCAACTTAACCTGGAAAGATATGTAAAAGAGAAATAAAATTTTATTGAGATAATGTTATGGAAAGTGTGTGGTATTTGCTATTAAAAAAAAAAAAAAAAACATTATTGCAGCACTATTTACAATAACGAAGACTTGGAACCAACCCAAATGCCCATGAACGATAGACTGGATAAAGAAAAAGTGGCACATGTACACCATGGAATACTATATAGCCATAAAAAAGGATGAGTTTATATCCTTTGCAGGGACATAGATGAAACTGGAAACCCTCATTCTCAGCAACTAACACAGAAACAGAAAACCAAACATCATATGTTCTCACTCATAAATGGGAGTTCAACAATGAGAACACATGGACACAGGACGGGGAACATCACACACTGGGACCTGTTGAGGGGTGGGAGGCAAGGGGACAGAGAGCATTAGGACAAATACCTAATGCATGCAGGGCTTAAAACCTAGATGACAGGTTGATAGGTGCAGCCAACTATCATTGCACATGTATACCTATGTAACAAGCCTGCATGGTCTGCACATGTATCCCAGAACTTAAAGTAAAACAAAATGAAACAAAAGAAATTGCTAATTTTGTTAAACAATACAGAACCATCCAAACCAATATGAGGACTAATATTAATCAGTATTTCCCAAAATGTTTAAAAGAACTATATAAAAGTGTATAAAATAACCATATTTAAAGTATTTTACATTAACTAAAACATACACATAACTAACTATTTACTTTAAGTTGTAGGTACAAATTATTTTCTTGGACAATTAATTGTTTAATTAGAATTCTTTTTCTTTCCTGCATAAATTACACCTATGATGCAAAACCAAACCTGAAAATTTGATATCTTTAAACGGAAACAAGAAATCAAGGATATACATGAAACAATTAGAGTACACGGGCATATTTAGATAAGTTGTTTCCTTTTTTTTTTCTTTAGTAAAATCAGTTTTTTTTTTTTAATTTTTTAAATTTTTATTGCATAATAGGTTTTGGGGTACATGTGCAGAACGTGCAATATAGTTGCATAGGTACACACATGGCTGTGTGTTTTGTTGCCTTCCTCCCCTTCACCCACACTTGGCATTTATCCCCAGGCTATCCCTCCCCAACGCCCCCCCGGCTGTCCCTCCCCCATTCCCCCCAATAGACCCCAGTGTGTAGTAGACCCCCTCCCTGTGTCCACGTGTTCTCATTTTTCTCACCCGCCTATGAGTGAGAATATGCGGTATTGCCTTTTCTGTTCTTGTGTCAGTTTGCTGAGAATGATGTTCTCCAGATTCATCCATGTCCTTACAAAGGACACAAACTCATCATTTTTGATTGCTGCATAATATTCCATGGTGTATATGTGCCACATTTTCTGAGTCCAGTCTATCATCGATGGGTATTTGGGTTGGTTCCAGGTCTTTGCTATTGTAAACAGTGCTGCAATGAACATTCGTGTGCATGTGTCCTTATAGTAGAACGATTTATAGTCCCTTGGATATATACCCAGTAATGGGATTGCTGGGTCAAATGGAATTTCTATTTCTAAGTCCTTGAGGAATCGCAACACTGTCTTCCACAATGGTTGAACTAATTTACACTCCCACCAACAGTGTAAGAGTGTTCCTATTTCTCCACATCCTCTCCAGCATCTGTTGTCTCCAGATTTTTTACTGATCGCCATTCTAACTGGTGTGAGATGGTATCTCAATGTGGTTTTGATTTGCATCTCTCTAATGACCAGTGATGACGAGCATTTTTTCATGTTTGTTGGCCTCACGTATGTCTTCTTTTGTAAAGTGTCTATTCATATCCTTTGCCCATTTTTGAATGGGCTTGTTTGTTTTTTTCCTGTAAATCTGTTTGAGTTCTTTGTAAATTCTGGATATCAGCCCTTTGTCAGATGCGTAAACTGCAAAGATTTTTTTTCCCATTCTTATGGTTCCCGATTCACTCTAGTGACTGTTTCTTTTGTTGTGCAGAAGCTGTGGAGTTTGATTAGGTCCCATTTGTCTATTTTGGCTTTTGTTGCCAATGCTTTTGGTGTTTTGGTCATGAAGTCCTTGCCTACTCCTATGTCCTGAATGGTTTTGCCTAGATTTTCTTCTAGGGTTTTTATGGTGTCAGGTCTTATGTTTAAGTCTTTAATCCATCTGGAGTTAATTTTAGTGTAAGGTGTCAGGAAGGGGTCTAGTTTCTGCTTTCTGCACATGGCTAGCCAGTTTTCCCAACACCATTTATTAAACAGGGAATCCTTTCCCCATTGCTTGTTTTTGTCTGGTTTATCAAAGATTATATGATTGTAGATATGTTGTGTTGCCTCCGATGCCTCTGTTTTGTTCCATTGTTCTATATCTCTGTTTTGGTACCAGTACCATGCTGTTTTGATTACTGTAGCCTTGTAGTATAGTTTGAAGTCTGGTAGTGTGATGCCTCCCGCTGTGTTCTTTTTGCTTAGAATTGACTTGACCATGCGGGCTCTCTTTTGGTTCCATATGAAGTTCATGGTGTTTTTTTCCAGTTCTGTGAAGAAATTCAAAGGTAGTTTGATGGGGATAGCATTGATTGTGTAAATTACTTTGGGAAGTATAGCCATTTTCACGATATTGATTCTTCCTAACCACGAACATGGCATGTTTCTCCATCTGTTTGTGTCCTCTCTTATTTCGTTGAGCAGTGGTTTGTAGTTTTCCTTAAAGAGGTCCCTTACGTTCCTTGTGAGTTGTATTCCTAGGTGTTTTATTTTCTTTGTAGCAATTGTGAATGGCAGTTTGTTCTTGATTTGGTTCTCTTTAAGTCTGTTATTGGTGTATAGGAATGCTTGTGATTTTTGCACATTGATTTTATATCCTGAGACTTTGCAGAAGTTGCTTATCAGTTTCAGGAGTTTTTGGGCTGAGGTGATGGGGTCTTCTAGGTATACTATCATGTCATCTGCAAATAGAGACAATTTGGCTTCCACCTTTTCTATTCGAAAACCCTTTATTTCTTTATCTTGCCTGATTGCTCTGGCTAGAACTTCCAGTACTATGTTGAATAGGAGTGGTGAGAGAGGGCATCCTTGTCTAGTGCCGGATTTCAAAGGGAATGCTTCCAGTTTTTGCCCATTAATTATAATATTGGCTGTTGGTTTTTCATAAATAGCTTTTATTACTTTGAGATATGTTCCATCAATACCAAGTTTATTGAGGGTTTTTAGCATAAAGGACTGTTGAATTTTGTCAAATGCCTTCTCTGCATCAATTGAGATAATCATGTGGTTTTTGTTTTTGATTCTGTTTATGTGGTGAATTACATTTATAGACTTCTGTATGTTGAACCAGCCTTGCATCCCCAGGATGAATCCTACTTGATTATGATGGATAAGCTTTTTAATGTGCTGTTGCAATCTGTTTGCCAGTATTTTATTGAAGATTTTTGCATCTATGTTCATCATAGATATTGGCCTGAAGTTTTCTTTTCTTGTTGAGTCTCTGCCGGGTTTTGGTATTAGGATGATGTTCGTCTCATAAAATGATTTGGGAAGGGTTCCCTCTTTTTGAATTATTTGGAATAGTTTCAGAAGGAATGGTACCAGATCCTCTTTGTGTGTCCGGTAGAATTCGGCTGTGAACCCATCTGGATCTGGGCTTTTTTTGTGTGTGGTAGGCTCTTAATTGCTGCCTCAACTTCAGACCTTGTTATTGGTCTATTCATAGTTTCGGCTTCCTCCTGGTTTAGGCTTGGGAGGACACAGGCAATCAGGAATTTAACCATTTCTTCCTGATTTACTAGTTTATGTGCATAGAGTTGTTTATAGTATTCTCTGATGATGGTTTGAATTTCTGTGAAATCTGTGGTGATTTCCCCATTATCGTTTTTTATTGCATCTATTTGATTGTTCTCTCTTTTCTTTTTTATCAGTCTGGCTAGTGGTCTGTCTATTTTGTTGATCTTTTTGAAAAACCAGCTCTTATTTTTTTGAAGGGTTTTTCTTGTCTCTATCTCCTTCAGTTCTGCTCTGATCTTAGTTATTTCTTGTCTTCAGCTAGGTTTTGAGCTTTTTTGATCTTGTTCCTCTAGCTCTTTCAATTTTGATGATAGGGTGTCCATTTTGGATCTCTCCACTCTTCTCATGTGGGCACTTATTGCTATATATTTTCCTCTACAGACTGCTTTAAATGTGTCCCAGAGATTCTGGTACATTGTGTCTTCGTTCTCATTGATTTTGAAGAACTTCTTTATTTCTGCCTTCATTTCTTTGTTTATCCAATCAACATTCAAGAGCCAGTTGTTCAGTTTCCATGATGCTGTGTGGTTCTGAGTTATTTTCTGAATTCTGAGTTCCAACTTGATTGCACTATGGTCTGAGAGACTGTTTGTTATGATTTCAGTTGTTTTGCATTTGCTGAGGAGTGCTTTACTTCCAATTATGTGGTCAATTTTGGAGTAGGTGTGATGTGGTGCTGAGAAGAATGTATGTTCTGTGGATTTGGGGTGGAGAGTTCTGTACATGTCTATCAGGTTTGCTTGTTCCAGGTCTGAGTTCAAGTCCTGGATATCCTTGTTAATTTTCTGTCTGGTTGATCTGTCTGATATTGACAGTGGAGTGTTAAAGTCTCCCACTATTATTGTGTGGGAGTCTAAGTCTCTTTGTAAGTCATTAAGAACTTGACTTATATATCTGGGTGCTCCTGCATTGGGTCCATATATATTTAGAATCATTAGTTCTCCTTGTTGTATCGATCATTTTACCATTATGTAATGACCTTCATTGTCCCTTTTGATCTTTGTTGCTTTAAAGTCTATTTTATCAGAGACGAGAATTGCAACTCCTGCTTTTTTTTGTTCTCCATTTGCTTGGTGAATCTTCCTCCATCCCTTTATTTTGAGCCTTTGTGTATCCTTGAGTGTGAGGTGGGTTTCCTGGATACAACACACCAATGGATTTTGTTTTTTTATCCAATTTCCCAGTCGGTGTCTTTTGATTGGTGCATTTAGCCCATTTACATTTAGGGTTAATATTGTTATGTTTGAATTTGACACTGCCATTTTGATGCTAGCTGGCTGTTTTGCCCATTGGTTCATGTAGATTCTTCACTTTGTTGATGCTCTTTAGAATTTGGTATGCTTTTAGGATGGCTGGTACTGGTTGTTTCTTTCTACGTGTAGTGCCTCTTTCAGGAGCTCTTGTAAAGCAGGCCTAGTGGTGACAAAATCTCTGAGTACTTGCTTGTTCATGAAGGATTTTATTTTTCCTTCACTTATGAAGCTCAGTTTGGCTGGTTATGAAATTCTGGGTTGAAAGTTCTTTTCTTTAAGGATGTTGAATATTGGCCCCCACTCTATTCTGGCTTGTGGAGTCTCTGCTGAGAGATCTGCTGTGAGTCTGATGGGCTTCCCTTTGTGGGTGACCCAACCTTTCTCTATGGCTGTCCTTAGTATTTTCTCCTTCATTTCAACCCTGGTGAATCTGACGATTATGTGCCTTGGGGTTGCTCTTCTTGCAGAGTATCTTTGTGGTGTTCTCTGTATTTCCTGGAGTTGAGTATTGACCTGTTTTGCTAGGTTGGGGAAATTTTCCTGAATAATATCCTGAAGAGTATTTTTCAGCTTGGATTCATTCTCTTCATCACATTCTGGTACACCTATCAAACATAGGTTGGGTCTCTTCACATACTCCCACATTTCTTGGAGATTTTGTTCATTCCTTTTTGCACTTTTTTCTCTAATCTTGGTTTCTCATTTTATTTCATTGAGTTGATCTTCAACTTCGATATTCTTTCTTCTGACTTGTCAATTCGGCTGTTAAAACTTGTGCATGCTTCATGAAGTTCTCGTGTTGTGTTTTTCAACTCTTTCAATTCATTCATATTTCTCTCTAGTTGTCCATTCTTGTTATCATTTCCTTGAATCTTTTTTCAAATCTTTTTTCAAGATTCTTAGTTTCTTTGCACTGATTTAGAACATGTTCTTTTAGCTCACTGAAGTTTCTCATTATCCACTTTCTGAAGTCTGATTCCATCATTTCGTCACACTCATTCTCCGTCCAGCTTTGTTCCCTTGCTGGTGAGGAGTTTTGGTCCTTTGTAGGAGGTGAGGTGTTTTGGTTTCGGGTGTTTTCCTCCTTTGTGTGCTGGTTTCTTCCCATCTTTGTGGATTTATCCACCTGTCATCTTAATGGTTGCTGATTTTTCAATTGTGTCTCTGAGTGCATGCCCAGATTCTTGATGATGAAGTTCTGTTACTTAGTTTTCCTTCTAATGGTCTAGCCTCTCTGCCGTACAAGTGCTGAGGTCCACTACAGGCCCTGCTTGTCTGGGGTACACCTGTAGCAGCTGCAGAACAGTGAGGGATGCTACCAGTTTCTTCTTCTGCTATCTTTGTTCCAGAATAATGCCAGCCTAATGTCAGTCTGATTAGTCCTTTTTTGGGGTGATTCTTTGGATATACAGGGGTCAGGGAGCTGCTTGGGGAGACGGTCTGTGCTTTATAGGAGCTCCAGTGCTGATCTGTGCGCTCCGTTGTTCATTTAGGGTTGTTGGGAGGATGTGTTTATGTCTGCTGCAACAGAACTCATAAAACCCCCTTTCTTTTTTCCCCCTTAGATGCTCTGTCTCTGGGAGTTGGGGCTTTCTTTATGAGTATCTGTTGCACTGTCCTGCCCGGCTAGGAGGTAGTCTATTCACTATTTGCCTGCCGAGGCTTTGCCTTGCTAGCGCGGGTCCGCCCTGCTGCCGCGGGGCTCTGTTCTGCTGTGGTGTGCTCCGCCCTGCTGGCAGAGTCTCTCTGTTATGGTGGGTTGCCTCAGCAATGGCAGGCTGTGGCAGCACTGGGCGGTACTTCAGTAGGGGCAGATTGCGTCCATAGTGGTGGACGCCCCTCCCCCACTGGGCTGCACCATCCTAGCTTCAACTGTGCCGGCAGCAAAACTCTCAAACCCGAGAGCCTCCAATCACCACCCTGCTTGTCCCCGTGAGGGTGGGACCCGCCAAGCCCGATCACCCAGCTCCCTGCCTCAGAGTCCCTCCTCTCTCTCTCTCTCTTCCTCTCCCCAAGCTGAAAGGTCGACTCTCTCAATAGCACCCCAGTAGCCTGCTGATAGGGCACTAGGATCTGTGTGATATCCCGTGCCACTGCCCACTGCACTGGCTCAGATCATGCTTCCCAGGAATCTCCTGGTCTGCCTCATTGCCCAAGTCCTGTTCAATCAGATGGACATGCCAATCTGCCCTTCTAAATCTCAGATTGCTTGTTTAACAGGGCACCCAGACCAGTGAGTTTTGTGCCAGGTGCTGCTGTGCTGAGGTGCCAGCTGAACTGGCTGCGTGAGCTGGCTGCCCTGGCATCCCGTGTCTCTCCCACACCTGGGACTTTCAACGTTCTGTGGGCAAAAAAACGTCTGTCCGAGAATGCAGCTAGGACTCACCCTCTGCACCTTCACTGAGAGCTGCAATCCTGAGTCGCCTCTATGACGCCATCTTGGAAGATCTCAGTTGTTTCCTTTTATTTTATATTCTCGAACATCTAACCTAAATACATAGCATTTGCTTAACATCTTGTTTTCATGGAGACTTTCTATAAAAAAATGAATTTTTTTCACACACATTTTATTTGATTACTTAATGTTGAGAAGTGGAGCCTTTTCTGTATACAGCTATTTCTTCTGTTGTACTTTCTATTGAACACAGGGATTTGCCTCAATACAATTGATATGTTAGTTAAGATTCTGAGCATGAGACAAATTTCACTTCTGCTTGTGTGTAATTTCATCTGTAAGAATCACTGGCTGAACAGAGAGAATTACACCCAGCAGATTTAAGCCTTCTAAAAATACACAAACATGTACACACACACACACACACACACACACACACACACACATACCCCTACCAGTTATCTCAGCACTATGAGTCATGTTCTTTCATACCTAATGTTATGACTTTTCCTCTTATTTCACATAATGCTTACAACAGTACTTCATAAAAGCTAACAAGCTGCATATCTCCTGACATCCACTTACAAATTTCAGAACTTTTTCAAAGTGAAGTGCCATATTTATTGTACTCTTTATGCATTTCTAAACCATTTAATAAATGTCTTAGTCCTTTTTGTGCTGTTCTAACAGAATACCCAAAAACGGATAATTTATAATGAACATAAATGTTTTGGCTCACAGTTCTGAAGGCTAAGAAATCTAAGATCAAGGTGGTTGTATGCAGAAGGCGGTTTCTTTCTCCTTTATCATATGGTGGAGGGCAGAAGTGCAAAAGTTCAAGGAAGCAAATTCACTCCAGTGAGCCCTTTTGATAATGGCATTAATCTATTCATGACCTAAACACCTACCCAATGCTGTTGCACTGGAGATTAAGTTTGCAACATGAAAATTCTGGGGAAACACAATGAAACTGCATCATGCAAACTGTCAAAATTTATATCCTTCTCACAATATACACTTACTGTATCCTCCAAACCTCATAATTCTCAACTCATTTCGGGACAAATTTTAAAGCCTAAGTCCAAAATCTCATCAAAACATCATATAAATGAGACTCAAGTTGCAATACATTTAAGGCAAAGTTCTCTCCAACTGTGAGCCTGAAATATCAAAACAAGTTATTTGCTTCCAAAATGCAACTGTAAGGCAAGCAAAGGATAGACATTTCCATTTCAAAAATAAAATAGACGTGAGAAGTAATAGTTACTGAGGAAGTCAGTAATAGTGCTGAGGAAGTCCAAAGCATGAGAGAGCAAACCACGTGAAAGTCTGTTTTGAGAATAATCGTCAATTGCCTCCATGACCCGCCTTCTAGACACACTGGGGTGGGAATAGGGCAATGCTGACCCTATGACTTTGCTGAGCTCAGTTCATGCATCAGCTCTCAGATTGGAGTCTTGTGCTTGCATGTTTCCTAGAGTGGTGTCCATGTTGGTGGTTCTAGAATTATGGTATATTTGGAGCAGCCCTGACAACCTGGCTCCACTAGACATTGACCTAGTAGAAACTTCCTGTGGTGACTCAGCCTCTGTGGTAGGTCTCTGCAACATCCTTTGAAATCTAAGTGGATACAGCCATGACTGCGCAGCTCATATATTCCTCAAACCTGAAAATTAGCACCATGTGGACACAACTGAGTTTTATTTATGTATAAGCTTGTACTATCTGTGTGTGATATGCACCTGGGCATGCTTGAATCACAGCCAGAAAGGTCAAGTAGAGCAGCCGCAGAATGCAGGGAACAGAGGCCGTAGGCGGCCCTGGACAGAAAGCCCCAATGTTCTAGAATCTTCCTCAAAACCTTTATGCCCCCAATGTCCTAGCATTCTGGGGCTGTGATGTGAGTGGAAACCTCAAATGGATTTCTGAAATGTCATTCAGGTCATTCTCTCACTGTGTTGGTGAATAGCACCTGGTTTCCATCTATCACACTAACCTGTTTATCTAAGGGTAACTTGGACACATCTTTGGTGTTCTCTGCTAAGTGTGCCTTTTCATTTTTTTTTCTGGTTTTTGTATGACTAGTGCTATATTGAAGTTATGAGAGTAATCCCAGTGCTAAATTCAATGCGAAACCAACTTCCAAGTAGTTTATAATCTAAATGATTATGCTAACAAAAAAGAATATGGATTACATGCTAGGTATAAAGACCAGTGCTATAGTAAAGGTTGAAGAATGATAATTTGATGACACAGAAAAAGTTAACTATTCTTTTTTTCTCTCTCTTTTTATATTGTACTTTAAGTTCTGAAGTACATGTGCAGAACATGTAGGTTTGTTACATAGTTATACACTTGCCATGGTGGTTGGCTGTATTCTTCACCCTGTCACCTATATTAGGTATTTCTCCTAATGATATCCCTCCTCTAGCTCCTCATCCCCTGACAGTCCTTGGAGTGTGATGCTCTCCTTCCTTCCTGTGTCCATATTTTCTCATGGTTCAACTCACACTTATGAGTGAGAACATGCAGTGTGTGTTTTTCTGTTCTTGTGTCAGTTTGCTGAGAATGATAGTTTCCACCTTCATCCATGTCCCTGCAAAAGACATGAACTCATCCCTTTTTATGGCTGGTTAGTATTCCACAGTGTATGTGTGCCACATATTTTTTTATCCAGTCTATCGTTCATGGGCATTTGGGTTGGTTCTATGTCTTTGCTTTTGTGAACAGTGCTGCAATAAACATATGTGGTCATATGTCTTTATAATAGAATGATTTCTAATTCTTTGGGTGTATACCCAGCAATTGGATTGCTGGGTCAAGTGGTATTTCTATTTCTAGATGCTTGAGGAATCACCACACTGTCTTCCACAATGGCTGAACTAATTTACACTCCTACCAAGAGTGTAAGAGCATTCCTATTTCTCCACATCCTCTGCAACATCTGTTGTCTCCTGACTTTTTAATGATTGCCATTCTAAGTGGCATGAGATGGTATCTCAACATGGTTTTAATTTGAATTCTTCTAATGACCAGTGATGATGAGCTTTTTTTTCATATGTTTGTTGACTGTATAAATGTCATCTTTTGAAAAGTGTCTGTTTATACCCTTTGCCCGCTTTTTGATGAGGTTGTTTGTGATCTTCTTGTAAACTTGTTTAAGTTATTTGTAGATTCTAGATAATAGCCTTTTATCAGATGAGTAGACTGAAAAATTTTTCTCCCATTCTTTAGGTTGCCAGTTCACTCTGATGATAGCTTCTTCTGCTGTTCAGAATTCTTTAGTTTAATTAGATCCCATTTGTCTAATTTGGCTTTTGTTGTCATTGCTTTTGGTGTTTTAGTCATGAAGTCTTTGCCTATGCCTGTGTCCTGAATGGTATTACCTAGGTTTTTTTACATAGGCTGGGGATTTTCCAAATATCTACATCTACTTCCTTTTGATTATAAATTCTGTCTTTAAATCACTTCTCTGTTTTTGGGTTTTACTATATGCAGTTAAGAGAAGCCACACAGGTGGCTCAAGCCTGTAATCGCAGCACTTTGGGAAGCCGAGGTGGGCAAATCATTTGAGGTCAGGAATTCCAGACCAGCTTGACCAACATGGAAAAACCCCATCTCTACTAAAAATACAAAAATTAGCTGGGTGTGGTGGTGCATGCCTGTAATTCCAGCTACTCCAGAGTCTGAGGCAGGAGAATCTCTTGAGCCCAGAAGGTGGAGGTTGCAGTGAGCCGAGATCATGCCATTACACTCCAGCCTGGGCAACAAGAACAAAACACCATCTAAAAGAGAGAGAGAGAGAGAGAGTGTGTGTGTGTGTGTGTGTGTGTGAGAGAGAGAGAGAGAGAGAGAGAGAGAGAGAAGCCACACGGCTTCTCAATGTTTTGCCATTTACAGATTTCCTGTGCCACATATCCTAGTTCGTCACTCTTAACGCAATCGATAAAGCCCTAGGGCATGAGCACAATTCAGCCACGATCTTCCTTTCCATCTGAGCCCTCATCAGAATGCCCTTTAATTTTCATATTTCTACAAATGTTTCATTCATGACCAATTGAGCTATTTCTAAGACTTTACAGACTTTCTGTATGGCTCTGCCTTTTGAGCCCTCAACAAAATCACTGGTAATCCTCCATTCTTGGCAATGAAGGCCTTTCCATCTCTTCTCCTTTAAATTCTTCTAGCCTTATCTGGTTTCAAAGCCACTCACATTTTCAGATTTCATATGGCAATGCCCCACTTCTCTGGTATTCATTTCTGTCTTAATCCACTTTATGCTACTGTAACAGATCACCTGAGACTGAACAATATGTGTTAAACAGAAATTTATTAACTTACAGTTCTGGTGCCTGGGAAGTTCACGATCAGGATGCCAGCATCTTGTGAGGACCTTCTTCCTGTGCCATGGGGGAAGATGGAAGGCCAAGAGCCCAAGAGAGTAAATTTTCTACCAAAAAACCCTTTTTAATTGTATTAATTTAATTCTAAACACCTCTCATTAGGCTCAACCTTCCAAAACTGTTGCATGGGGGGTTAAGTTCCCAACACACAGATTCTGGGAAACACATCCAAATCATAGAAGCATGTAAATATGTGCTATCATTATTAGATTACTGCTTATTTTGTGTGTGTGCCATTAAAAATACCAAAAATTTTTCCTTGCCTCATTTTCCTATGCACAATTTTGCAGAATTTATGAGCACATATAATATAATACAACTGAATACATTAACTCTATCTGTCTAAAGGTCATAGAGAGAATAGAGAGATGTCCACTAAGATAGATAATTGTGATTTGGTTAAAATAATTCGAATATAAAACAAAACACCCTTTTGGTAGTAAGATACTACTCCTTACTCTAAAATATGTATCAACAATATCTATGAATCTAGAGCCAATTTTGTCATTCTCACATCTTGAAATTTGTCATCATTTCCAAAAGCCACAGAAAACCTATTGCATATGTGTCTATTCAAGAAGTTTGACTGCTGGTAATATACTTCCCTGTACCCTCAAAATTCAATTCACAGTATGTATATGTGTTGATAAATATATAAAATACTTAATTCAGAAAGGTGTGATGTCAGTAAAGCAGATTTTAAGGAATTCATGAGAAAAATCAGAGATAATATTATTTACCAATAAACAATATGGCAGAAATTTGGAAAATATGCAAAAGAGAATGATATAGTATAAATAGATACTTTTATTTTATAAGAAATAATTTGATTCAGAGGCTAAAAGCATACTGTCAACAACTCTTAAGAGTTGGAGGAGGATTCTGTCCAATGCCACAGACAATTATCTAAATTACTGTGCAGGATCATGCTTTCCTTTATGGCCAAATACTTAGTGAATATTGTCCATAGTAAAATATGCTTAGAAGCACTACACAATTCAAAGTAAAGTGACTTATTTTCTATTCTTCACATAAATTTAATTCTTTGAAGTTGACTTGGAAGTCAAATTCTTCTGAAATGAGGTGAAAATTAATGAAAAATTTGCATAAAAATAAATCTGTGCTCTTAAAAATATTTCATGACATTTATATTTACTAAATAATTACATAGAACTAAATTATTCTATGTCTGGATAAAGTAATTGTCAAAGAGACATTTAATTATGATATGTCAATGTATTGTTTATCTTATTTTACATTATGAAATAGTTTGATCATAAGTTTTAGAATTGAAAAAGCATATTTTAAATCTAAGAATGTTTCTGTATTGCTTAAGTGTGTTTTGGGTACAAAAACTGAATATCTTACTTACAAAAACTGAATATCAATGGTTTATGCCATAAAGATACTTTATGATTGAGGTAATGAGAATTCTGAAGTACACTGTTGCAGGCTCCAATATGTACCATCTGGGACCACTTTCCATCTTTACACTTGGCCTTCTGGAGATCATTAGTTTTTTTCTTCATGCTGGTTTCAACTTTGTCACATGGCACCTGTACATTCCCCATACATTACATTTTTGGCCATCTGAGGGACTTGTGGGACTGTGTATGAATTCACCTCACATCTCTCTCTATTTATCAAAGAAAAAAATATTCTCCAGAAGTTAATGTCAAGAGTTCTGTTTTATGTCTCATTGACTAAAATTGTTCAAGCAAAGCCGGAAAGTGGGTAACTGTTTTTTTTCAGACTTTTTTATCAGAGAGAAATTTTATTCATAGGAATAAAAGGGTTGAGGCATGAATGTTGCTAGGCAACAAACATGGCATGCTACATTCATGTCTATTATGAAGGATGTAACCTAGAATTAATAGCCAGGTGGTGGTTTTTCTGTTTAACATTTATCAACATTTGCACAATCATTATAACATGTTTAATCTCATTAATATATGATTTTTTTCTGTATATTTTCATTTTATTTTATATTTTTGAGAAAAGTTCTCACTCTGTTGTCCTGATTGGAGTGAGATCACATCTCACTGTATCCTTAACCTCCTGGGCATAAGTGATCCTCCTGCCTCAGCCTTCTGAGTAATGGGGACTGCAAGTGCATGACACCATGCTTGCCTAATTTGGGTAGTTGTTGGGTTATTTTTGCAGAGACATGGTTTTGCTGTGTTGCTACCATCATGGTCTTAAGCTCCTGGGCTCAAGGAGTCCTCCTGCCTTGGCCTCCCAAAGTGTTAGAACTGTAGGTATGAGCCACTGAGCCAGCCAAACTTTTTTTATTTTTATAAAGAATATTTACCACTTATATAAGTAGATTCAGTAATTGTTTGACTTAAACCATATTTTTATTATTAAAAATAAGCAATATTTCAACATAAAGTGCAGCAAAATTTTATTGAATATTTGTATCTTATCGGTTAATAACAGCATAAAATTAAAAAGAAAAATTACTTATCATTCACAAAGAAAACCTACACTTTTCTGATTGTGTCTGATTGTCTCTTATAATGATGTTTCAAGCAGCATATTTTGGTTATTTAGCATGTACTTTTCATAAATTATGTTCTAAAATTTAAAACATTGTTTTGCATGTAATTCAAAGCCTCCACAAAAGTAAACTAAAGTGCCTTTATTACAAAAATAATATATTTATAGTTTTCTGCAAAAAGCAAAAGAAGAATCAAGTCTTAATATTTAAGTCAGTGATATAAGATTAATCTTTATGCAGTCTAATTATCTGTACTAATACATAAAAATATATAATATAAAAATCATAAAATTAATAATAAAAAGAGGCAAATAGCAAGTAGGTAATTGTACTTTAAATAGAGAGACAACACTGAAATTCAGCAGAGAAAACACCTGAGACACAGAAGACAGAAGTGAAGTAGCCTGCTTTATTAGTCTATTCTCATGCTGCTGATAATGATGTACCTGTGACTGGGTAATTTATAAAGAAAAAAAGGTTTAATGGACTCACAGTTCCATGTGGTTTGGAAGGCCTCACAATCAAGGTGGAAGGCAAAAGGCACATCTTACATGGCAGCTGCCAAGAGATAATTTGTGCAGGGAAACTCTCCTTTACAAAACCATCACATCTTGTGAGACATAGTCACTATTATGAAAACAGCACAGGGAAGACCCACTCCCATGATTGTCTCCCACTGGATCACTCCCACGACATGTGGGGAAAATTCAAGATGAAATTTGGGTGAGGACACAGCCAAACTATATCACCTGCTCTGCTGAGAGCGACTGGAAACCTGAAGAAGTTTCCCAGTGTGAGTAAAGGGTAAGTGATACACTCCCAGTTGTCCACATTCCCAGTGCTGACTCATGCACTCCTACCCATGAGAAAACTCTTTGACTCTCTTAGGACCTGATACTAGCATAGTGGCTGCCTAGAGACTGTCTAATAACCCTTCTCCAGAGAGAGAGCTCAAGCTAGGTCCCACATGCAACCTGAAGTTCTAAAAGTTACAGGAGAGCCGTAGTTTTACAGTCCACGCTCCACCACACTGCAACCTGTCCTAGGGTCCAAAAGTCCCCGGCATATCATCATCTTTAGAGCTCCACTGACATTTCCAACTATGCACTATGGCCCTGCTGCTACGGATATGGGGTTGTTGTCAGTGGCAGCAGCTGCAGATAGGTACTTCAGCTTCAAGGTGTGTGCCCTTTGGCCCTTGGCCATAGTGGCAGAAGGACAACAGTGACCATAATCAGTAAAGCCACTTCCCAGGGCCTGTACAAATGCATGGCCACCCTGCCACTGAAGGGGGTGGGGACACTGCCAGCGGCTCACACTTTGGCCCCTGGTGGAAGCATCAATGGCACCTGGGGCAGGCTGCAGCAGTGTGACACTGGTTGGATACAGTGAAGTGGCAAGGTCTCCGGGACGCTAGCACACCATAGAGTCTAATACTCTGGGCAATAGATAGAACAGTGAACAAGAGAGGCTTTCCCCAAAATAAAAAGAGGAAAACATGCAGGTATGCACTCCTTAGAACCTGAGAACTGCCTGCCTCAGATGCCAACTACAGGCATCAACCCTGCTCTCTCAGCAGCTGTGCTGTGTCACAGACCTTAAGGACAGATGCTGATGCTGCCTACTAGAGCTACTGCTGTTGTTGCCACCAGAAGCCAAAGCATTACCCACTGGAAATGACCCTACCTCCTTCTGAGGCAGGGTAGCCATGTACATTCACATGCCCTAAAGATTGATTTGCAGGGTGCAGACACCGCTACTGCCTTTGTGACCACTGCTGGGGGCCAAATTGCATATTCTGTGGAGCCCGATAACCACCTCTCTGCAGCTGCTGCCACTAACAGTAACCTTATTCCCCTAGCAGCAAGGCCATAGTACACTTGCACATTCCCTGAGGACAGACTATCCCCATTTGTCACCACCACTGACACACCAACCTGAGCATTTCACTGGAAGGCCTAGAGATCATACCTCCATTTCCAACCACAATTTGTGCCTACATATAACACCAGGCACCCTAAGGAAAATAATTGCAGTCCAACTCTGCTCTCCTGCAGTCCCTGAGCACACTATCCAAGGATCTGGAAATTGCCCAGCCCAGCTCACAACTATGGCTCAATGGTCCATACTTATTTTACTGCTGCCAACATGAGGGCCCAAGGACTGTCTCATCTGGTGTCATAGTTCTCAGCAAAACTTTACCACAGCTTCCACTAATAAAGACACCCTAAACCACTGAGAAAATCCAGACACCATGGACTATGTTTACAGCCAAAGAAATCATGTGGTGAAACTTCTATATGCAGGCAGCATCGAAGCCAAAGTGATCTATCCAATCAACACTGTAGATACAACTTTGGGGAAAATCCTTATCCTCTGAAGGAAAATCCAACAAACTAAAGGAAGTAATATTACACCAGATGGTTAGATATCAATGCAGAGATGCAGAAACATACAAAAGCTAGAGAAACAATAAATCTAAAGGAACATATTCCAGTAAAAATAAATTTATAAAATCCTAGGAAAAGTATTTTTTGAATTCTTAAAATAGACATTAAAGAAGCTCATTGAGATATACAATACACCAAAAAGAGGCAAATACAATAATAATTAAAAAAAAAAAACAGGATATGAATAAAATGTTAAAGAGACAGATAAAAAACGAACAGATCCTAAGTTCTGGAACTGATGAATTCACTGAATTAAATACAAAATCCATGCAAGACTTTCACCAGTAGACTAAACAGAAGAAAACATTTGAGAACTTAAAGACAGGTATTTAATAATAAGCAAGCAACACATAAATCAAAATAAGAAATAAGAAAGAATAAAGCATATTTGACATATAGGACACCAGAAAGTGGCCAGGTCTTTAAATGTTTGATGTTCCAAATGTTGAAAATAATACAAAAGGAATTTTAATTTTAAAAATAATGTAATGAAATAATAGGAAAAATGTACAAGCCTACCATGAGACTTAGATATTCAGATATAGGAAGCTCAGATATACTCAAATAGATGAAATTCAAAAAAGGGCTTCTCCATAGCACATAATAGTCACACTGTCAAAAAGTCAAGAACAAAGAGTTTTAAGAACAGCGAGAAAAAATTGTCTAGTTATATATAAGGATAGTCTAATCAGACTAACATAGGATTTTTCAGCAGAAACCTTATAGGCCAGAAGAGAAAGGAATGATACATGGAAGTGTTGAAGAAAAAAAAAAAAATGACAACCAAGGATACTATACATAGTAGTTACCTGTTACAAATAAAGAAAAAAATAAAATCTTTCCCAATATGCAAAATATGAGGAAATTAATTATCATTAGATCAGACCTACAAAAAGGTATTTAAAGAAGTCCTACCTCTGGTAGTAAAGGTTGATATGTACTATCATAAAAACATATGAAATTATAAAACCCACTGGTAGAGCAAACAAACAAGGAAGATAAAGAACTCAAATGTTACCATTACAGGAAACTACCAGATCACAATTATAAACAATTGGGGAGAAAGAAAAGAACAAAGGACATACAAAATAACCAAAAAATAATTAATAAAATTATTGGAATAAACCCTTATATATTGTATTAGTTCATTTTCAAACTGCTATATATATATATACTACCTGGGACTGCATAATTTATCAATAAAAGCGATTTAATTGACTCCGTTCTGCATACTTGGGAAGCCTCAGGAAACTTACAATCATAGCTGAAGGTGAAGAGGAAGCAAGATTTTCTTCAAAAGGTGGGAGGAAATAAAGTGTGTGTAGGGGACACTGCTCATTTTTAAAACCGTTAAGTCTCATGGATACTCCCTCACTATCATATTGGGGAACAGCCACCATGATCCAATTACCTCCCACCAGCAGAATCCCTCAACACATGTGGATTAAAATTGTCGATGAAATTTGGTTGGGAACATAGGAGCGAACCATATTATTTTACCCCAGTCCTCTCTCAAATCTCATGTCACTGTCACATTTCGAAACACTACTATGCCTCCCCAAGAGTCCCCCAATGTCTTAACTCATTCAAGCATTAACATAAAAGTCCAAGTCCACAGTTTCATCTGAGACAAGGTAAGTCCCTTCTACCTATAAGCCTGTAAAATCAGTAAATTAGCTACTTCCAGGACACACTGAAGGTACAGGCACTGGGTAAACATTTCAATTTCAATGGAAGAAATTGGCCAAAACAAAGGGACTACAGGACCAATGCAAGTAAAAATCCAGAGGGTAGTCATTAAATATTAAAGCTCAAAAATGATCTCCTTTGACACCATGTTTCACATCCAGGTCATACTGATGCAAAGACCGTCCGTGTTTCCCCCTCTGCATTGCCCTAGTAAAGATTCTTTATGAGAGCTCTGCCCCTGAAGAAGCCTGAATATCCAGGCATTTCCATACATTCTTTGAAATCTAGGTGGAGGTTCCCAAATCTCCACTCCTGGTTTTTGTGCACCAGCAGGCCCAACACCATGTGGAAGACACCCAGGCTTGAGGCTTGCATGAGCTGAAAGCAACAGTCTAAGCTGTAGCTTGGCCCTTTTTAACCACGGCTGCAGTTAGAGCAGTTGAGACACATGATGACTTTTCCCAAGGCTGCACAGAATAGTGGATTCCTGGGCTCAACCCATGAAAGCATTTTTCTCTTCTAGGCATGGAGGCCTGTTATGGCAGCATCTGCCATAAAGATCTTTAACGTGTCCTGGAGACAATTTCCCCATTGTCTGGGCTACTAGCATTTGCCTACTTGTTACTTTTGCTAATTTCTGCAGCCAGCTTGGATTTCTTCCCAGAAAATGAGATTTTCTTTTCTACCATATGGTCAGCTGCAAATTTTCCAAACATTTATGCTCTGCTCCCCTTTTAAATATAAGTTCCAGTTTAAGACTAACTTTTGTGAACACATGTAACTGTATTCTTTCGGATAAAACCAGGTCATTTCTTGAATGCTTTGCTGTTTCTCTTTCTGCCAGATACCCCAAATCATCTCTGAAGTTCAGTTTCATAGATCTCTAGAGCAGAGGCAAAATGCTGCCAGTCTCTTTGTTATAGTATAGAGTGACTTTTGCTCCATTTCCCAATGTTCCTCATCTCTGTCTAAGACCACCTCAGCCTGAACTTCATTGCCCTTATCACCATCAGCATGTTGGTCACAGCTATGAACCAGGTTTCTAGGAAGTTCCAAACTATTCCACATCTTTCTGTCTTCTTCTGAGCACTCCAAACTGTTCCAACCTGTGCCTGTTACCCAGTTCCAAAGTTGCTTCCCCAAGTTATCACTATAGCAGTGCCCCACTCCCTGTGGTACCAATTTTCTGTATTAGTCTGTTATCACAGTGCTATCAATACTACCCAAGACTTGTTAATTTATGAAGAAAAGAGATTAAATTGACTCACAGTTCCACATGGCTCAGCAGGCAACATCCCTTCATGTTAAAAACTCTCAATAACTAGTTATTGATGGAACATATCTCTAAATAATAAGAGCCATTTATAACAAACACACAGCCAATATCATAGTTAATGGGAAAAAGCTGGGAACATTCTACTTGAAAACTGGCACAAGACAATTCTATTTAACATAATATTGGAAGTTCTGTCCAGGGCAATCAGGCAAGAGAAAGAAATAAAGTGTATTTAAATAGAGAGGAATTCAGACTGTCTCTGTTTGCAGACAATATGATCCTATATCCAGAAAACCCCATTGTCTCATCCCACAAGTCCCTAAAGCTGATAAGCTTCTTTAGCTAAGTGTCAGTATACAAAAATCTATATGCAAACACCCCATGCATTCCTATACACCAACAATAGACAAGCATAGAGCCAAATTATAAATAAACTCTCATTCACAATTGCTACAAAGAGAATAAAGTACCTATGAAAACAGCTAACAAGTGATGTACAGGACCTCTTCAAGGAGAACTACAAATTCACTGCTCAAGGAAATAAGAAGGGGACACAGACAATTTAAAACAAACAAAGTATTATAAATCATTCTATTATAAAGATATATGCACACACACACACACACACACACACACACACACACACACACATATATATATATTCAGACTGTCTCTGTTTGCAGACAATATGATCCTATATCCAGAAAACCCCATTGTCTCATCCCACAAGTACCTAAAGCTGATAAGCTTCTTTAGCTAAGTATCAGTATACAAAAATCTATATGCAAACAAACACCCCATGCGTTCCTATACACCAACAATAGACAAGCATAGAGCCAAATTATAAATAAACTCTCATTCACAATTGCTACAAAGAGAATAAAGTACCTATGAAAACAGCTAACAAGTGATGTACAGGACCTCTTCAAGGAGAACTACAAATTCACTGCTCAAGGAAATAAGAAGGGGACACAGACAATTTAAAACAAACAAAGGATTATAAATCATTCTATTATAAAGACATATGCACACACACACACACACGCACACACACACACACACACACATATATATATTCAGACTGTCTCTGTTTGCAGACAATATGATCCTATATCCAGAAAACCCCATTGTCTCATCCCACAAGTCCCTAAAGCTGATAAGCTTCTTTAGCTAAGTATCAGTATACAAAAATCTATATGCAAACACCCCATGCGTTCCTATACACCAACAATAGACAAGCATAGAGCTACATTAACCAAAACAGCACAGTACCAGTACAAAAACAGATACATAGACGAATGGAACAGAATAGAGTTCTCAAAAATAAGACTGCAAGTCTACAACCATCTGATCTTCAACAATACTGACAAAGACAAGTAATAGGAAAAGGATTCCCTATTTTTTTATTTTTATTATTTTTCTTCTTCTTTTTTTTTTTTGAGACGGAGGTTCACTCTTGTTACCCAGGCTGGAGTGCAATGGCGCAATCTCGGCTCACCGCAACCTCCGCCTCCTGGGTTCAGGCAATTCTCCTGCCTCAGCCTCCTAAAGATTCCCTATTTTATAAATGGTGCTGAGAAAACTTGTTAGTCATACACCTTGATCCATATACCTTATATAAAAATTAACTCAAGATAGATTAAAGACTTAAATGTAAAACCAAAAACTATAAAAACTCTAGAAGAATATTTAGGTAACACCATTCAGGACACAGGCACAGAAAAAGATTTCACAACAAAAACATGAAAAGCAATTGCAACAAAAGCAAAAATTGACAAATAGGACCTAATTAAATTAAAGAGCTTCTGCACCACAAAAGAAACTATCATCAGAGCAAATAGCCTATGGAATGAAAGAAAATTTTTGCAATCTAGCTATCTGATAAAGGTCTAATATCCAGAATCTACAAGAAACTAAAATATACAAGAAAAATCAAAAAATCTCATCAAAAAGTGGGCAAAAGACATGAATGGGCAGCTATCAAAAGAAGACATTTATGCAGCCAATAAACATGAAAAATATCTTAACATCACTGATCATTAGAGAAACGTAAACCAAAATCAAAGAGTCAAGAAACAACATATGCTGGCGGGCCTGTGGATAAATAGGAATGCTTTTACATTGTTGGTGGAAATGTAAATTAGTTCAACCATTGTGTAGGACAGTATAGTGATTCCTCAAGGATCTAGAACCAGAAATATCATTTGACCCAACAGTCCCATTACTGGGCATATATCCCCCAAAATATAAATAATTCCATTATATAGATACAGGCTGGGCATGGTGGCTTATACTTATAATCTCAACTCTGGTATGCCAAGGCAAGTGAAACAACTGAGGTCAGTAGTTTGAGACCAGCCTGGCCAACATGGGTAAACAACCCCATCTCTGCTAAAAATACAAAAATTAGCCAGGTATGGCAGCTGCTTCCTGTAATCTCAGCTACTCAGGAAGTTTAGACAGGAGAATCACTTGAACCTGGGAGGCAGAGATGGCAGTGAGCCAAGATCATGGCACTGAACTCCAGCCTGGGTGACAGAGCAAGACTCCATTTTAAAGAAAACACACACACACACACACACACACACACACACACACACACACACACGCAGATGCATGTTTATTGCAGCAGTATTTACAATAGCAAAGACATGAAATCAACCCAAATGCCCATCAATTATAGACTGGATAAAGAAAATGTGGTACACATGCACCATGGAATACTATGCAGCCATAAAAAGAAATAAGATCATGTCCTTTGCAGAGACATGGATGGTGCAAGAAGCCATTATCCTCAGCAAACTAACACAGGAACAGAAAACCAAACACTACATGTTCTCACTTATAAGTGGGAGCTGAATAATGAAAACACATGGACATAGGGAGGGGAAAAACACACATTGGGTCCTGTTAGGTGGGTAGGGGGAGAGAGAGCCTCAAGATAAATAGCTAATTCATACAGAACTTACTACCTGGATGATGGGTTGATAGGTGCAGCAGAGCAACATGGCACATGTTTACCTTTGTAAAAAGCTTGCACATCCTGCACATGTGTCCTAAAACTTAAAATAAAATTGAATTGATTAAAAATAAAGAGGCAGGGATGAAAGAAGAAATTTTAACTTAGTCCTTTTGTTCCATGCATCAAAAAAAAAGACAAGTTTACCTTAAATTTTCTTACAAAATAATACTGTATAGTAATTTACATTCTTGATAATTTTCAGATGGTTGTAGTTGATACTTTAAATATTAAATAAAAATTGTTTGCTTATTTACCTATATGAATATGTGCTGAAGATATTGAGTGGGAAAAGTTGTTGAATTCCAAATATATTTCCTTAAAGAAAATATTTCAATGGCCAGAATAAATGTACATAAATATATTTCTGCAAAATCATTTATATTATTTCAGAGAACATGGAAATTGAGCTTACTGCATTTTTATTAGTGTGAAGCAGAGTAAAATTTCTCTATTCAGCAATAAATAAATAACTAAAGTCAACTATATGCTGCCTACAAGAAACTTATCTCACCTGTAAAGACATATATAGACAGCAAAACACACTGCCATGTGTGTACCTATGCAACTATCTTGCATGTTCTGCACATGTACCCCAAAACCTAAAATGCAATAAAAAAATAAATAAATAAAAGGCATATATAGACTTAAAGTAAAGAAAGGGACAAAGATATTCCATGTAAAAGAAACCAGGATTAGCTCTAATCATATTAAATAAAACAGACCATAATAAAAAATAGTAAAAAGAGAGAAAAACATCATGATGCCATGATAATAAGATCAAATACTCAAGAAGAAACAGTTATCTAAACATATGTGCATCCAATACCAGAATATCCAGGCATATGAAGTAAAGATTAGATTTAAAGCAAGAGAGTGATTCTAATGCAATCATAGGGACTTCAAAATGCCATTGTCAGCATTAGATAGGTCATCTAGATAGAACATAAAAAAAGTTGAATAAAAACTGCACTTTTGACCAAATGGGTCTAACAGACTTTTACAGAATATTTCATTCACCAGCTCCAGAATAAACATTATTCTCATCAGCACATGGAACCTTCTCCAGGATAGATAATATTTAGGACATAGAACCAATTTTTTAAAATTGAAATCATATCAAGTGGCTTCTCAGACCACACTAGAATAAAACTAGAAATCAATAACAAGTAGAGCTTTGAAAAGTATAAAAACACGTAGAGATTAAACAAGAGATCCCTGAAAACATGGGGTCAAGAAAGTAATTAACAGGAATTGTTTTTTAATTCCTGAAAAAAAAAAAAAAAAAAAACCCTTAGCAAAACAAAACCTTGGTGATACAGCAAAAGCAGTGCCAAGAGGGTAATTTATAGTAATAAATGCCCATATCATAAAAGTAGAAGTATTTCAAATAACCTAAGAATAGATATAAGGATCATACCAAACCATAAATTAGTGGAAGAAAAAAAAAAAAAGATCAGAACTAAATGAACTAAAGATAAAATAAATAAGTAAATAAATAAAAAATAAATAAATAAAAGTGAATCTATAAAATAAAAAGGTTTTTTAAAAAACATAAACAAAATGAACACCAGTTACACTAACAAAAAAGACTTAAGTAAACAATATTAGAAAAGAATGAGAGAATATAAATGATAGTAATGAAAATGACCACCAGAAACTGTTATTAGCAATTACACACTAAGAAACTGTAAAATTGAGAGGAAATAGATATATTTCCGAACCATATAGCTTAACAAGACTAAATCAAGAAAAACAATTTGAGCAAACCAACAATGAATAATAAGATTTAATCAGTAATAAAATGTCTCCCCTTTTCCAGAGACAATACAGGACAAGACGGTTTCACTATCAAATTCTACCTAACTTTCAAAGAATAACTAAAACCAACTTTTCTTAATCTGTTTCAAAAAATTGAACAAGAGGAAGTTTTATCTAACTCACTATATGAGACCAGTATTACCCTGATACCAAACGCAAAGGCACAACCAAAAATATACTACATACAAATAGACACTAATGAATACAGATATGAATATCCACAATAAAATATTAGTAAACCAAATCCAACAGAATATCAAAAATATTATCCTATGAACAAGTGGGATTCATCCCAGGGAGACAAAGAAGATTCAACATACACAAATCAATAAATTTGATACACCATATTAACAAAACGAAGGCCAAAATCTATATGATCATCTCAACAGATGCAGAAAACAAATTTTGATAAAGTTCAATATCATTTCATAATAAAACTCTTAACAAACTATGCATAGAAGAAATACTACTCAACAAAATAAAGGTCGTATATGACAAACCCAAAGCTAACATTATGCTGAATAGGAAAAAGCTGAAAACCTTTTTTCTAAGAACTAAAACATGACAAGAATGCCCACTTTCACTATTCAACATAGTATAAAGTCCTAATCAGAGAAATCAGGCAAATGAAAGTCATTAAAGATATCCATATTAGAAAAAAAGAATTTGTCCCTCTTTCCTGACAATTTAACATAATGTCTAGAAAAATCTAAATCCTAAATAATATTCTACCAAAAATCTTTTAGATCTGATAAATAAGTACATTAAATTTCAGTTCATCAACTAATATAAAAAATTGTAGCATTTCTATAATATGATAATGAACTGAGAGAGAGCTACATGTAATAAACAAAAATCCCATGAATAATTTATACCAAGGTTATGAAAGACCTATCCAAGAACAATTGCAAAACATTAATGAAATAAATTGAAAGAGACAAAACAAATGAAAGGACATCCCATGCTCATGGGTCAGAATTATAATTGTTAAAATGACGATACTACTCAAAGCAAATCCAGATTCAATGCAATTCCTATCAGTATGCCAATGTCATTTTGTTTTAAAGAAAGGAGAGAATGAAAGAAAGAAAAAAAGGAGTGAAGGAGAGGAAGACAAAGAGGGAGAGAGAATGGGAATTTTGCTTTATTCTAAAAATGAGTATTGCAAACTTCTTTCATGCCAATAATTGTACTTAATAATGGCTGATCAATATCTCATTTAAACCTATGAGTAGGTGTGATGTGGTACTGACAAGAATGTATATTTTGTGTATTTAAAGTGGAGAGCTCTATAAATGTTTATTAAGTTTACTTGTTCCAGATCTGAGTTCAAGTTCTGGATATCCTTATTAATTTTCTGTCTCATTGATCTATCTAATATTGATATTGAAGTCTCCCACTATTATTGTGTGGGAGTCTAGGGAGTCTAAGTCTCTTTATAGGTCTTAGGTATCTGGGTGTTAGGATCATTAGCTCTCATTGTTGCATTGATCCTTTTACCACTATATCTTTGTGGCTTTAAAATCTATTTTATCAGGTGAGAGAATTGCACCTCCTGCTTTTTATTTATTTATTTATTTTTGCTTTCCATTTGGTTGATAAATCTTTCTCCATCCCTTTGTTTTAAGTCTTTGTGTACCCTTGCATGTGAAATGGGTCTGGATGTAGCATACGGTTGGGTTTTGGCTGTATTTTTTGATTGGGGGATTTAGTCAATTAAAATTTAGGATTACTGTCATTTGATGTTAACTGGCTGTTTTGTCCATTAGTTGATGTAAATTCTGCATTATGTTGATGCTATTTATTTTTTGGTATATTTTTAGAAAGGGTAATACTGGTTGTTCCTTTCTATGTGTAATGCTTCTTCAGAAACTTAGGTAAAGCAGGCCTGGTGGTAATGAAATCTCTGAGTACTTGCTTGTTCATAAAAGATTTTATTTTTCCTTCAGTTGTGAAGCTTAGTTTGGCTGGATATGAAATTCTGGGCTGAAAGTTCTTTTCTTTAAGGATGTTGAATATTGGCCCCCACTCTCTTCTGGCTTTTAGTGTTTCTGCTGAGAGATCTGCTGTAAGTCTGATAGGCTTCCCTTTGTGGGTAACCTGACCTTTCTCTCTGGCTACCCTTAGTATTTTCTCCTTCATTTCAACCCTGGTGAATCTAACAATTATGTGCCTTGGGGTTGCTCTTTTTGAGGAATATCTTTGTGGTGTTCTCTGTATTACCTGGGATTGAATATTGTCCTACTTTGCTAGGTTGGGAAAGTTTTCCTGAATAATATCCCGAAGAGTATTTTCCAACTTGGATTCATTCTCTTCATTGTATTCAGGTACACCTATCAAATGTAAATTAGGTATTTTTGCATAGTCCCATATTTCTTGGAGACTTTGCTCATTCCTTTTTATGCTTTTTTCTCTATTCTTGTCTTCTTGTTTTATTTCATTAAGTTGGTCTTCGACCTCTGATATTTTTTCTTCTGCTTGATCAATTTGGCTATTAAAATGTGCATATTTTGCTAAGTTCTCATGTTGTGTTTTTCAACTCTGTTAATTCATTTATATTCCTCTCTATATCGTCTATTCTTGTTAGCATTTCATCAAACTTTTTTTTAAAGTTATTAGTTTCTTTGCATTGGGTTAGAACAAATTATTTTAACTCCCAGAAGTTTCTTATCATCCACCTTCTGAAGCCTACTTCTGTTAATGGAACACAGTCCTTCTCCATCAGGCCTCATTCCGTTGCTGATGAACTGTAATCCCTGTAGAGGAAGAGGGGTTCTGATTTTGGGTATTCTCAGCCTTTTTAGGCTAGTTTCTTCCCTTTGCTATAAATTTATCCATCTGTCATCTTTACGATTACCGCCTTTCTAATTAGGTTTCTGAGTGGATGTCCAAGTTATTGATTCCCAGCGCTGGAATCTGAGCAATCCACTGCACCGGCCAAAACAGTGGCTTTAAGACTGATGCTGCTCTTCTGCCCGGGAATCTCCTGTCTGGCTTCCTTCTTGAGTCTGTAATAGGTGACTCTGCCTTCCTGGAGCTCCAAACATCGGTCAGAAGGGGAACCAGTCCTGTTTACTCTGCACCAAGAGCTGCCGCACCAAAGCACTTGCAAAACCACTGTGCCGGCTACAAGAGTCATGCTGGTGACCCGTGGGGCTCCTTCACTGGGAATCTTCTGGTCCGTGAGAGACAAAAATTCATCTGAAAGTGTGGCATCCTCTCGTTCTCTGCGCTTTCACTGGAAGCTACAATCCCGAGCTGTTAGGAATCAGCCATCTTGGATCTCTCCAGATGATCCTTTTTTTTTTTTTTGGAAAAATTTAATTTTCTAATAATCCATAAAGTTAATTAAAAAAAAAAAAATCGCTCAAGTTGTGCTATAAAATGTAACTAACGCTAATATTTCTTCTCCCATGCCTCAACTCCCTATTTCACTGCAAGGCAACTAGTCTCAACTCCTAACAGTTTTTTCTGGTAATTTCTTCCACATTCTGTTAACACTCACTTTATATCTTTTTGATTTACCAATTTTAAGTCGATTTTTCTACATGGATGGTAAGTATTTCACCCTCTTACTCAATGTCCCTATTCACCTTTTCCTATCTTTCTCAAAAGATACGATGTATTAAAAATTTTAGTGCACTTTGTTATATAAACCATTATTATTTAATAGGGTTGAACCAAATTGCATATCAATATTTAGTTTTGCTTATGTACTGTTTGTTCTGGTGCCATTAACTCCTCATTTTACTTTTTCATTTTGTTAGCTTTCCATGTTCCTGTCATTAGCATTTTATTCCAAAGTCTTCAACAGGGTTAAATACATCTTAATATTTTTGTTTTGGAGAAGTTTGCAGTTACCTTTACAGCCTTTCTTTTCACAGACACTGGTAGCTGCACCAGTAGGAAGTATAGTAGTGGGGTTCTACACTTCATACAACTTTGTCCTCAAGTTGACATGTAAAAAAATGACTTTGTAAAAAATGACTTTGCCCATGTCATTTTTTACATAAATAGAAAAAGAAATCTAAACCTTCTATAGAACCAAGAAGAGCCTGAATTGCCAAAACATTTCTAACCAAAGAGAACAAAGTGGAGGCATCAAAATACCTGACTTGAAACTATATTGCAAAGCAATAATAAACAGAATAACATGATATTGGCATCAAAAAGATATTATGCCAATGAAAAATAATAAAGAAACAAAAAATAAATCCATGTGTTTACTGCCAACTGATTTTTTTTTTTAATTTTTATTGCATTTTAGGTTTTGGGGTATATGTGCAGAACGTGCAAGATAGTTGCATAGGTATACACATGGCAGTGTGTTTTGCTGCCTTCCACCCCTTAACCCACATTTGGCATTTCTCCCCAGGCTATCCCTCCCCAGATCCCCCCCCACTGTCCTTCCCCTATTCCCCCCAATTGACCCCAGTGTGTAGTACCCCCCTCCCTGTGTCCATGTGTTCTCATTTTTCTCACCCGCCTATGAGTGAGAATATGTGGTATTTCCTTTTCTGTTCTTGTGTCAGTTTGCTGAGAAGATTCATCCGTGTCATTACAAAGGACATAAACTCGTCATTTTTTTAATTTTTTTAATTTTTTATTGCTAAACTAGTCATTTTTGATTGCTGCATAATATTCCATGGTGTATATGTGCCACATTTTCCCAGTCCAGTCTATCATCAATGGGCATTTGGGTTGGTTCCAGGTCTTTGCTATTGTAAACAGTGCTGCAATGAACAATCGTGTGCATGTGTCCTTATAGTAGAATGATTTATATTCCTTTGCATATATACCCAGTAATGGGATTGTTGGGTCAAATGAAATTTCTATTTCTAGGTCCTTGAGGAATCGCCACACTGTCTTTCACAATGGTTGTGCCAACTGATTTTTAATCAAGGCACCAGGTATGTACATTGAGAAATGAACATCCTCTTTAATAAGTGGTGCTGAGAAACTGGACATCCAGATGTAGAAGAATGAACGTAGATCCCCATCTCTCACCATATGCAAAAATCAACTGAAAATGAATAAAAGGCCTTTAAGACACAGAACTATAAAACTATTTTAAAATAAATATAGGAGAATTACTATAGAACATTAGTCTAGGCAAATATTTTACAACCAAGATCTTAAAAGTACAGGCAATAAAAACAAAAGTAGACAAATGGAACTATATTAAACTAAAAATGTCCTGAACAGATAAAGAAACAATTGACTGAGTGAAGAGAATCGTTGTATGAGAAAAAAAAAATCAACTATTCATCTGAATATGGACTAATATCCAAAATGTACAAGGAAGTCCAACAACTCAACAGCAGAAAAAAAAAAAAAAAGGAAAAAAGAATAATTTTTTTACAAAGTGAGTAAAGGACATGAACAGATGTTTCCCAAAAGAAGATAAGTAAATGGCCAACAAGTATGTGAATAAATGCTCAATATGGCTAATCATCAGGGAGATGCAAATAAATATCACAGTGAAATAATACCTTACACCAGTTAGAATGACTGTTATTAAAAAGACCAAAAATAACAGGTTGAGGAAAAACAAGGCAAAAAAAGGAAATTATATACTATTGGTGTGAATATAAATTAATGCAGCCATTATAGAAAACATAGAAATTTCCCAAAATTTAGAAATAGAACCACCATACAATTCAGCAATCTCAATCCTGGACATAGATCCAGAGGAAAATGTAACAGTATACCAATAGGGTACATGTACTCCCATGTTTATTCAAGGACTGTTTACATTAGTCAACATATGATAACCAACTAAGCGTTCATCAGTAGATGAATGGATAAAGAAAATGTCATATATGTACACAATGGAATACTGCTTAGGCATAAAAAAGAAATAAAATTTTGTCTTTCAAAGAAACATGGATGGAACTGGAAGTCATTATTTTAAGAGAAATAAACCAGGTGCAGAAATACAAATATCACATGTTCTCACTCATATTTGGAAGCTAAAAAGTTGATCTCATGGAGGTAAATGGTAGAATGATAGTTATCAGAGGTTGGGAAGTGTGTCTTTGGGGTGGGTGTGAACAAAGGTTGATTAATGGGTACAAATGCACAGTTAAATAAAAAGAATAAATGTCAATGTTTAATAAGAAAGTAGGTTGACTATATTTAAAATCAATGTAATGTCCATTTCAAACTGGATCGAAGAGAGAACTTTACATGTCCCCAACACATAGAAGCAATAAAAACTCATAGTAATGAAGACTCTACATAGATTGACTTGATGATTACACATTCTATGCATATAACAAAATATCACATGTACCCAATAAAATTATACACATATTATATATCAATACAAATATTTAAAATCCAGTCAATGAATATGAGTCTCAGGAAAACCAAAGCAAATACTAAAGTAGTATACAAATATTGTAGTTAGAAAAAATGCTAAAAGCTAAAATATATTATTATTTTGTTGTTGTTAAGTGAAGCTAAGTGTTGAAAGGTAACACCAAATATTTTTTGCAGGAAGGCAAAAAGATAAAATCAATTACAAAAAAATTGAAACAAAGAAAACCTTAGTTGGGTCATCCTATATTTCAACATTAGTACTGCATGTCAGAAGACAACAAAGTAACTTAAAGAGAGACTATGAGCCAAAGATATATGCACACACAGTTACTTTTATATTTGAAGGCCACTGATATATGACCATCAACATGAAGCACTCACTCATAGAATATTTTATTTAGGCCTTCCAGAGAATAAACTGATAGCCAAAGTGACTGATGAAAAGGTTAACATAAGACTTTAAGACAAATTATAAACACTGTTTAAAAGAGGGGGCAAAGGATATTTTATTAGTATGAGTATAAGTAGAATAAAAATACAAACCTTCACTAGTAATAAAAAAATATAATTTAAAAAGGACAGTACAAACAAGGAGGTAGTAAAAGACTATATTGACTTGATTGTAATAAAATGTAAATTATATAAGTGAGATGTAAGAATATTATGTTAATAAAATAGCCTCAACTGATCAATTAAATAAATATTTTTATGTTTACTTCAAAATCTAATGTCATTCTGTATGGAATGACACACTTAATGATTTTTAAAAGGTTAAACATAAAATAATGATAAAATATATAAAAGATAAATGCAAATAAAGAAGAGCCAAAATGATACTCTTGATATTCCACAAGGCAGTTGATACTGTTAGTCATTAAGTGAGATTTTTTAAAGGGTTTTTTTTAATTGTACAGGCTACAAAAACACTGGAGTGCCTCATACAGTGAATGTTAATAATTACTCATTTAAAAACCAGCACAGTCCCAATTTTCAGAAATCTGAACCTATAGAAAACTCAAGTGAAAAAATAAGCATAGAACCAATACATGTCCACGATGCAAAAACTGAATGTAAACCTATATGGATAGAGAAGATCTAAATTACATGTAAATATATAAAGTACATCCTGTACATAACTATGGAACTTGTACTTTGCTATGGTTAATGTGATGTGTCAACTTGGCTAGGCCAACTTGTCCAGATAGTTGGTCAGATATCACTGTGTGTGTTTCTATAAGAGTATTTCATGAGTAAGATTAAGATCCAAATCAATGGACTTTTGAGCAAAGTGAATTGCCATCCAAAATGTAGGTGAACCTCATCTATTCAGTTGAAGGCAAGAACAGAACAAAAATGATCACTATCCCCCAAATAAAAGAACATTCTTCAGCTGAGAGCTCTCAGACTCAGCCTGGAACATTGATGCTTCTGAGTCTTTAAGACTGACATCCTTTGAATTGAACTAAAGATTCAGCATCAGCTCTTCTGGGACTCCAACATGCCAGCCTACCCAATAGAGTTTTGACTGTTAGCCTTCATAATTGTGCAAGTCTCTTCTTTACAATAAATACCTTCCTACATATAAACACATTCTTTTGATTAATTTTCTTAGGAGAACCCTACGAATATAGACTTGCAATAAAATAGAGCATGCTTTTTTTTTTTTTACAGATCTACATAATATTCAAAAACAAACAAAAAATGGTTATATTTAAGTCCACAATTTAAACAGACCCCAAACATAGAATGGTATTGAGATAAATGGAAAAATTCAAAGACGACTTCTGTGATCATAACATTTAACACGAAAGATAGGGAGGAGACATTGGCAAGAGTAGTTGGAAGAACAATCTAGAGAGAGGAAGCAGAATTAAAAATTCCTTTAAGTTTACCAAAAAGTAATCTCAATATTTTTTTAGGAACTAAGAAAACTTATGTGGTTTGAACAGTATGAGAGAATGGGACACAGTGACATAAAATGATTAAGTTTGAGGGGTAGGCAAGGGCCAGAATACATAGGTCATGTGGGAATAATGTAAATTATTCCAAACTAATCAGGAACCATAGGATGTGGAAATGGTCTGGGAGCCAATTCACTCAATATTAAAAAATAATAATAATATTATAGATAATATTGGTTGAATTAAAGTATAAAATGAAGCAGAGACCAGGAATTGTGTCATAAAATATGGTCACTTGAGTTGGTTAGTAGCAGTACTTATGCAGGGAATGAACACACTGGAACTGTTTCGAAGGTAAGATCAACCAAGTTTACTGATTAATTAGGTATAGGGTTAAAAGTAATAAAGAATGATATAGACATGTGCTTAGAAACTTGCACTGCATTGTAGTAATTGACGAGGTAATTACAGTGGGCTATGAGAGCATTTGGAAAGGAGAGATAAAGAGAACTTAGGACATCACTTAATACATCATGCAGGAACAATTTATGAGCTAAACCTAAAGGACTAACAAAGAATAGAAAACAATTACTCCAGCCAGTATATAAATTATTGCAGTATATAGATACTCAGAAAAAAATATTGACTAATTTGCCATTAAAATTAAATCGGGTATAAGATCAGGCAGGGCAAAGAAACCAGGTTATGAAAGACTGTATGAGGCATATTAAAGAATTGGTGCATTACTCAGAAAGTATTAGACAGCTCTTAATTAACTTGTGGAACAACATGATCAGATTTGCTTTTTGAAAGACCATGGCAGCTGCATTTAAGAAAAAGACAAGAGAAAAACAACACTGGAGGAAAAATCTAGTCAGACATTTGTTAGAGAAAACTAGGTAGAATAATATTGATCCAAATTAGAGTGAGGAATAGAGATAAGAGGGAGAATTATGGGAGAAATCACATGATTTAGCCATTGATATGTGATAAATGCTATGGTTATTTTATGAATCAAACTTCTTATCAGTTAGCCATTCATACTATGCAATCCATAGGAAAAATGTCATGAAGACTTGGACTTGTTTTAAAATATGCTGGCTCAATTGCAAACCACAGAAAGTAGAACAAATAAAATGGTAAAAAGGTTGATAAATCTTAAGACACAAACAATAAGCACATAGATGTTTACTATACTTTCCCTTCCATTTTGGTTTCTGCTTTTAAGTTTATATTTAAAACATTTAAAAACATAGAATAAAAGTAACCACACATTTATAGAAACAAGTAAGGCTGTAGATACGTCTTACACTTTGGTAGTTTAGGAGTGGTATGTTGGGAAGATAATTTTTTTACCCTGGAGTTGCAGCATAGTTATGGGGTTTTTTTGCACACCTTGTAATACTGTCTGCCAGCTTTCAAAGTGCACTCTGTCTACAGGGGGCCTGGAGGCAGGAAGGAAAGATACTTGTCCATACCACTCAATGATTCTGCTGCCCGTAATGATTGTGTGGGTGGCTCCTTAGAGAAAGGAACCTGGGAGAATTTGGAAGTGAGGTGAGCTTTTCCAATCACAGTAACAATCACTTTCAGTTTTTAAGAGGCAGATTCATAAAAGTTTCTGATAATCATTTCCCTGATTAGATAAATGATGTCTCACAAAAATTAAGGACTAGGGAATCTGTGTGCCTATTATCAAATTGTCACTACGTATCTTCATAACTACGTGCAATAAAGTAAATAAGAACATCTAAGTAAATTAAGTTATTGGCCTCTGGAGCTATTGAAAATAATTGCTATTACTCCAATGCTTGCTTACTTACATTGCTAGATATCACTAAGCGTTTCTATGTGGTCTAATTTCCAAAGAGCTAAATTTCAGTTTCTTTTCACCATAACAAAGTAGCTGTGAGAAAAGGTTTGATGGAATATATCCTATCCAAAAGAGAAAAAAAATACCCTGAATTGCATTATTTTCAAAAATGTACATACATATCTATTGCATTTTAAGGAGTAAAAGAGAAGATTAGAAGATGGATTTTAGAAATAGGTAGATTTTTACCAATACATACATCACATTTTACCTATACATTGATGTGATATATTACTCCCTTCATATTAATAGTGGATATGGCCATATACATAAAATGCAACAGATGGAGTATGAAAACAAATATAGTTTATAGTTACATTAAAATAATGTTAAAATTATAATTTGAAATATTGAGTAAAGATAGAAAAATACAGATATTTTTGTTCTAATCTCTGTATTTTTCAGAAAACATGCATATTAAAAAGTTTAAAAGCTTCAACTGAATTATAAATGATAAAATATGGAGTTTACATTTTACTAATATTCATTAAACATGTAAATTTAAATAAAATTAATTTATTATTTTATTTAAATTTATTTTTAATAAATTTAAAATAAATTTATTTTATTTTAGGTAAAATAAAATAAGGATAAAGGTAAGTGAAATAGTCTTGAAAAGGTATAGAGTAATATGACTAGAGAATGATCCCTTTTAGGTTTTCAGGTTAGACGGTCATGGAAAAGAGAATGAGCGTCCCTATTCTGGCCCATTACTACATCAGAGATATATAGCAGGGGTGATGTATCCTTTTGCTTCCTAACCAACAAAATTGTCCTGGAGGTGAGATCATGAGAGGAAAGAGCACCAGTGTCAGTGACTTTGTAAAAGCTATCTAGAGTCAGTTGAAGCATGATAAATGCACATAAATCAGTAAAGAGACAGCACTCTAACTATAGTTTAAAGGCATATGAACTCCCAGCTAGTAGATACGCTCATCCCAAAAGGAGTTCTTGAAAATTCAGGGAGACACATGGCTTCAATGGAAGAAGACTCATGTGATGAGAGAGATGTAGTCAAAACCATTTTTTTTTTCAATTAAACCCAACTGGTAACTTTTCTTTCCACAAGATACTGTTCAAACTAAAATACCTTTGTTGAGCAAACAGATGGATAAGCCTTTCTCTACTTAAATATTAATATTAAGCAGGAAAGAACATCCATGCATAGATATTACAAAGAAAACTTAATAAGTAAAAATATTCAAAATAAAGATAGATGAAAAATATGAAACCGAGAAATTGTCAGAATTCTGAACAAAATTTCAAGCAAATAATTTAGCTAGCTTCAAAATATTACAAAGAAAAATATTTTATAAAAATATCTAAGTGAGATTTGAAAGACAAGATACATAATTATTAAAGACAGCAAATGAGATAAAATGGTACTGGAGGATTCGGTAACTATATGAAAGATTCATCTATTAACCAAATTAAAGCCATTTAGTAACAGAAAGAAACAGAGCGGACTTGGCTAAAAATAAATTCATGACTGTAAAGAATATGTTTTAGGGTCATGTGCGGTGGCTCTCATTTGTAATCCCAGCACTTTGGAAGGTGAAGGCCGGCACATCACTTGAGGTCAGGGGTTTGAGACCAGCCTGGCCAACATGGTAAAACCCTATCTCTACTAAAATACAAAAAAAGAAAAAATCAACCAGGCATGATGGCTCACACATGTAATCTCAGCTACTTGGGAGGATGAGGTAAGAGAATTGCTTGGACCTGGGAGGCAAAAGTTGCAGTGAGCTGAGACTGGGCCACTGCACACCAGCCTGTGCAACAGAGAAAGACTCCCTCTAAAAATATATATACGCATATATTTTTATATATGTGTATATATATATATATCATATATATATTAGGAAATGACATGAAAATGAAAAGTAAAAAGATAAAAGTCATTGAGGAAAAATGATAGCTATATTCAAACAAATATAGGAATTCCCTAAGTGTAATTGGAATTCCCGAAAATAGACTAATACTAAATAATATATAAAAATAGCTTAAGATCCAAAAAAAAAAAAAAAAAACCTTTCACAGGTAAAGAAATGTAATGTGCAACTATATTTTCCAAAAAAATTAAAATCGAATTATAACCAACTAAAGTTTAAATTCGGAAAATGTTTTTTGTATCTCACAGTAGAGGCAAAGCTCTAAAAAGATAAAATATATTCTGGTGGACTTTTAGGTTTTCATAGTGACATTTAAGATCAAAACCAAGAGATAATTTTAATAACATTTTAAACCAAAAGACACCTTTAAGAAATAGGCATACAATATATTTTATGATTCAACAGAAAGAAAATAAATTATTTCAAAATTATTTATGAAGTCAGTGTGAGAACATTATAAAAATGAGTCAGAGTGCAACATCTGTTACTATGTGTGGATACGGGTCACACAAAAAATCAATTTCTGGTTAATTTTCTGATATTTTAAATTTTGTAAATGAAACAGAAAAACTCTGCGAGCTGTTTAGCCCACCTCCATTGGAAAATTGAATGTTCATTTTACATTGGTTACTAAAAATAATAATTTTGTGACACATAGTGTTATGAACTGAATTTTGCCTTCATCCTCCAAATTTAATGTTGAAGTCCTAATACCCAGGTTCTCAGAATGTGATTGTATTTGGCAATATCATGTTTACTTTAAAGATGTAATTAAAGTTAAATATGGTTATGGAAGCCGGCCTAATCCTGTACAACTAGTATTCAAATATAAAAAAGAGATTAAGACAGACAACTACAGAGGAAAGAAGATGTGAAGACCAGGGGGAAAATGAACATCACCTCATCAAGGACAGAGGCCTCAGAGAAAACTAACCTTGTCCATAGTTTCGGATTTCCAGCCTGCAGACCTGTGAGAAAATAAATTTCTGTTGCTTAAGGCTTGCAGTCAGTGTTACTTTGCTATAGTAGCCCTAGAAAATTAATACATGTTAATAATAACATCAATAACTATTACAAACAATTAGAAAACACAATACAACTGAACTTGAATTATGGAAACTGTTCTCATGGTGCATAAATACGGTTTATGTTACCAACTTTGTAGTGCAATTAAACATACTATAATTTCAAAGAAAAGTTAGTATCACACAGCAGTAAATTTCATAAGAATATATGAAAAATTATCCAATTATTCTGTAAAATTAAATCAAATAGAGTGAACTGGTAGTTACTTAATTTTGTCAGCATTCATTATCATAAACAAAGATAAAAACACTAAAAATCTTTCTACAGAACCTAAAAAGAAACTTTTGTTTCCATAACTAGTACAAATATATATATATATATATATATATATATATAAAGATCTTGCCCATATAATTGTTTAAGAAACATAAACTCATTTCCCAAATTGATACAACACAAAGGGTAATGGAAATTAATGATGCATTAGACTATTTAAAATTTAAAGTAAAAAAGTAACATCACTTGAGTATTATATAGTATTGCAAAAGAGAATCACAAAACCAAAAATACTAACCTGTTTTCTTTAATATTTAAACAGGTCAAGTATATGAATGTTTTGAATAAAAATATAAATAAATGTGAGAAAAAATGAAGATGTGAAATATATTAGAATTACAAAATAAATTAAAATTTTATTATATTTTGGAAAATTTATATTTATTATAATAAACCCACATTTATTATAAGAAAATTAAAGAACACTGACATGCCATTTGTAATGTATCTCACTATAAATATTTTAAACTTCTGAAAATAAAAGTTATTGGCAAGAGTTTCAGACTAGTGCTATAAGTTTCAGATGTCAATTCTGCAAAATTTATGAAAATTAACAATGCATGAATCTTTTTCCAGAAAATTATTTTTCAGAGTTTAAACTGAATGCAGAATGGATCCAGCTGAGAAAGGAATCTATCCACAGACCAATTCATTGTAAAATGGTTAGATATATCATGGTATAACCACAGAATACAATACCATGCATTCTTCAGATATAATGCTATGTACTTGTAAATAAAGATATGAAGAAATACAAAGATATGTCAGTAAGTAAAAATGAAATATAATATGCATACTAATGTAACACATGTTAATTTCTACTACAGTCCAGTTTGTGATTCTTCATATAAGTGTAATATAGCAAAGGACAATTTTAGAAAATAAGATGAGAAAGTTGTGAGAGGACAGATAACGTATAGCAGTTTACACTGAAATAAGACTGTTCAACTTGGGGGTTTTATTTCAGGGATAAAGGGAAGTCTCTGAGGATAGCTAGCAAGGAGATGTAATCTAATTCCAGGTGTAAATGCATCACTCTGACTAGGTACACAGTTTTACACACACACACACACACTATCTGGTTGATATAGAATACACTGTTATGTGAAAAACAAAGGAAATTTTGGCTCCTCAGTCTATTCCTGTCTCTTCCTTTTTCCTTTTTACTTCAGCATGTATTTCTTTTATTAAAAACCAGAATATTTTAAATAATACTTTAAGGTGATGCAGATGCATATAGAGTATTAATGCCTCTCTTCACACTTTCCTCCACTACGAATTTTCTTGTATTACTTTTATTAAAAACTAAGATATTTTAATAGTACGTTAAGACGTTAGAATTAATACCTCTCTTCACGCTCTCCTCCACTGCCAATTTTCCATATTTTTTTTGTGTGTATATATGTATACACGTGAAGATTATACAAGCTTACCATAAAAATAGAATTGGTTCAACTTTTGACTTAATATTGACTTTGGACTCAAAGTTTTCTTGACATTTCACATCTGGACTTTTTAAAGTGTCTAAATTTATATTACTTTGGGGATCGTTTTGTCAAAGTCTTGAATAAAGTTACCCAGTCCTGGCATGATAAAAAAAAAAAAAAAAAAAAAAAAAATAGCATTTTTTAAATTTAGAAATATTCTGGAAATATTTTCACATTAGTGGCTGTGAATTATGCCAACATATGGCATTTAATTTAACAATCCTCTTTTAAATAGACTGCTTAGAAATTAAAGGAAAATGTTTCATTTTGGGGAGTTACAGGCTGACTTGTGTTCATCCAAAGTTCTTATGTGAAATTCCCAACCCCCAGCATCTCAGAATGTGATTGCATTTGAAGATATAGCATTTGAAGAGGTGAGGGAAAACGAGGTCATTTGGGTGAGTGCTAATCCAATGTGACTGGAGTCTTTTAAAGAAAAGGCAATTAGAAAACAGACATACATATACACACAGAGGAAAGTTCATGTGGGGACACGGCGAGAAGGCCACCATCCGCAAGCCAAGGAGACAGGTCTCAGAAACAAACCTACCCTGCCGACATCTTGATCTTCTAGACTCAGTAGCTGGGAAGAAATACATTTCTGTTGTTTAAGCGCCCCAGTTTATTGTCAGTTGTTAGGGCAATCCTGGAAAACTAACACAGGAAAATATCTAGATTGCTTCAGTTTGCTCTTTTTATAGCCCCTTGATCTAAAATACGATGTACACTCATCCTTGTGCACCTGGCATTTTTTTTTAAAGATAGATTCACATAAGAAGGATGAATGATCAAAGAGTGTTTGATCATTTTAAATGTCAATAGGGACCATGAATTTAAAAATTGTGTCTTTAACTATTTTCTTTTTTAGGGATATACAGCATAAACATTCTCATTTACTCAGATAAGGATTGCTTTTAATAAAGGCACAATTGGGATAATGCTTTGAGAATTAGTGGAATTTGTGTCCTATTTTTCCCCATCCTCCTCAATTGCATTATAAACCTTATTAATTTAATCATATTTATATTATTTTATTTTATTATGATATAAATGTAATTGTATATACATGCCAAAGGAGGAAAATGAAATAAGAGCTAAGTGCTTACTATGTGTTAAACCTGCATATTCTAGAGCTTTTATCTTCTTTGAGTTTAGTAATTATATAAGGAGATTGTTATAATTATTGTTAAACTAGTTTTACTGTAAACAGAACTGAGGCAAAGAGGTTGAGTGGCTTACTTAAGGCAATGTAATTATTCAAGATAGATCCTAGATTTGTGCCCAAGTATTTTACTCCAGGTTTTGGTGCTTTATTCTTATACCATATTGCCTCTGAATATAAAAGAGCTCCACTAAGGTGGACAGTTTGGTTAACACTTAAGAAGGCAGTGGTTTAAAATCATATAACAGGACATTTAGAAAGTATCATTATAGTGTCAAGTTCAAGGAAAAAGTTATCACAGAAAATAGTGCTTCTAAAGTGGTAAAACTTGGATGGGGTGGTGACTCACATCCATAATTCCAGATTTGGGGAGGCTGAAGAGGACGGATTACTTGAGGCCAGGAGCTGAAGGGCCTGGCCAACATGGTGAAACCCCATCTCTACTAAAAATAAAAAAATTAGCTGAGCATGGTTGCATGTGCCCATAGTCCCAGATGCTCAGGAGGCTGAGGCAGGAAAATCAAATTGCTTGAATCCAGAGGTGGATGTTGCAGTGAGCTGAGATCACACCACTGCACTCCAGCCTGAGAGATGGAGCGAAAGACCCATTTCAAATAAATAAATAAATAAAGTGGTAAAACTTTTAGCTCCTACTAAACACATTATAATTTTTGGTTTGATTATGCATTGTTAACAAAATTGCTTTTGTTTTACTGATTATATAAGTATATATAACATAAACAAGTTGATTGCAATATTGCATAACAGCTCTTGTAATAAATACATATGTGTAGAGCTATGTAATGACTCATATATCATAGTTATATAAATATACATTAATTTTCTACTGCTGGTGTAACAAATTAACAGAAAGTAAGTGAGTGTCTTAAAAGAAAGTAAATTTATTCTCATACAATTCTTGAGGAGAGGAGTCTAACATCAAGTCATTGGCAGAGCTGCATTCCTTCTGGAATCTGGAGATCAGAATTTATTTCCTGTTTTCTCTTCAACTTCTCTAGAAGCTGCCTACATTACTTGGCTTGTGGCCCATTCCTTACATCACTTCAAGCTCTTGCTTCCAATGTCACATCTCCTAATACTGACTTTGATGTTCTTACTTCACTCTTGTGATTACTTTGGGCCTACCTGCGTAACTGTGATGATATTCCCATCTCAAAATCTTTAATATAATTATGTCAGCACAGTCTCATTTGCCATGAAAGACAATAATTCAGAGGTTCTGTTGATTAGAATATGGACAGTTTCTTCCTTGGCCCCCCAAAAATAAAATAAAATATTCTTATTTTCATTCCAGATGCCACAGGTTTATGAGAGATGTTTTTGTTCTATAGTTTGGTTTTGTGATTATATCATAGCATGTTATCATTTAAAGTGTATTTTTCTAACTTTTTTGTTTTTTATTGCTTTTATTTAGCAATTGAAGTTGGTTTGTCTTAGTGTATATTTTCTCATTACATGTGTTCTTCATTGTATTGATTGCTGACATTAGATTCTTAGCACTTATTTCATTTCCTTCTCCCTTAATTTGGGAAGTTCACATTTGATATGGTTTGGCTGTGTCCTCACAAAATCTCATCTTGAATTTCCACGTGTTGTGGGAGGGACTTGTGGGAGATAATTGAATCATAGGGGCAGGCTTTTTTTTTTTGTGCTGTTCTCATGACAGTGAATGAGTCTCACAAGATATGATAGTTTTAAGAAAGGAAGTTTCCCTGCACAGGTTCTCTCTCTCTTTGCCTCCTGCCATCCATGTAAGATGTAGCTTGCTCCTCCTTGCCTTCTACCACGATTGTGAGGTTTCCCCAGCCAAGTGGAAACATAAGTCCATTAAACCTCTTTCTTTTGAAAACTGCCCAGTCTAGGGCATGTCTTTATTAGCTGTGTGAAAATTGACTCATACAACATTCAATTTCTATTTATACAGCTTCTCTTTATATTTTTTATCAGTCTTTTAAAATTTATGCATTTCTGTCAATGTAAAGAGATTTCTCAGACCTTCAGACAAAACGGTAAGTGGACTTCTCATAAATAGGACAAAGAGATCTGGGGTTATGAATACTTCATGGCAGAAGAGAAAGGGGCCCTTATTCTACATCATAAAAGGTTAAGGATGGGGAGTTTGGAGATGGGATGCTACTGAAGAACTCTTATTTTCTATGACCTATTTCTTTAGGGACGCCAAAGCAGTGGGGAGGACAAAGGGAGCAACCACCAACTCACAACAGATAGAGTCTATGTAAAGGCTTCGTTTGAGGGCCAATTAAGCCACTGAATTTAATAATGCTAAGGTGCATGTACTCAGCTATTAACAGTGATAGTATGGATGCCTTGTTTGAGAGGACAAATGAGTAAGATGTGTGAACTAATTCAGCTCATTATTTCTACATTCAACCTTGGTTAAATATTGTGACAACATAAAATATTAGAAAAATATAGAAAAACCTTTTTTTTAACAAAACAAACTTAAAAAGAATTGCATATTCACATTTAAAAAGTCAAAATAAAAAGTTGATACTTGTTTGTATTTTTATAAACAGCCATCCTAGGTGTTCTACCATTCTTTGACTACTAATTGAAGTGTTGATTGCATGTAGAAAAGGTATCTACATCAAAGGATTAATACCAACATTGCTTGCAAAAGAGAAATTAAAACCAAAGAAAATATTAATACCTATCACTAGGCTACATATTATGGCATGGTATGAGGTAGTTAAAATATAAAAATCAGATTCATACCTTCCCCTCAGATGGAACTTAAAGTAATGTAGTCTCTCAATTTTTAACTTAAAAGGGGTTTCTCACATAAATATAATTTTTAAGTTATTCTTCAACAAATAATTATTGTAAAGGTGTCTGCAAGGCTTTTAGTTTTCTAATCTGAGATTTATGCTTCATTAATATTCATTAACTGTTTAACATTTTTAATTAATACTCAATGATATTTAAAACATTTGTTTTAAATGATTTATTTGTAAATACATTTTAAAATATATATATTTAGATTTTTCTTTTTCAAAAGTTGTATAGCATTTCATTGTGTCTATCAATTTTATTCATTAATCTATGACAACATGGATAAATCTGGACAACATCTGATATAGTTTACCTCTGTGTTCCCACCCAAATCTCATATCAAATCATAATCCCCACATCATTGGATCACGGGAGCAGATAGTACCCTGCGTGTTTTTGTAATAGTGAGTGAGTTCTCATGAGATCTGATGGTTTAAAAATGTGTATCCCTTCCTCCTTCACTCTCTCTCTCTCCAGCTCTGCCATGGTAAGACATGCTTGCTTTCCCTTCATCTTCTGCCATGACTGTAAGTTTCCCAAGGCCTCCTAGCCATGCTTCCTGTACAGCCTGTGGAACTGTGGGTCAACTAAACTTCTTTTCTTTATAATGTACTTGGTCCCAAGTAGTTCTTTATAACAGTATGAGAACATCCTAATACTGACATTGGTACTGAAAATGAGGTACTGCTATAAAGATATCTTAAAATGTGGAAACAGCTTTGGAACTGGGTAATGGGCACAGGATGGAACAGTTTTGAGAGCTCAGAAGAAGACAGGAAGATGAGGGAATTTCTGGATCTTCCTATAGACTTGTTTAATGATTGTGATGAAAATGCTGATAGTTACATGGACTATGAAGTCCAGGCTGAGGTGGTCTCTGATGGAGATGAGAAACTTTCTGGGAGCTGGAATAAATGTCAGTCTTGCTATGCTTTAGCAAAAAGACTGGCAGCATTTTTGCCCCTGTCCCAGAGATCTTTGGAACTTTGAACTTGAGAGACATGATTTAGAGTGTCTGGCAGAAAACATTTCTAAGCAGCAAAGCATTCAAGAGGTAACCAGGCTGTTTCTAAAAGCGTACAGTCTTGTGCCCTCACAAAGAGACAATCTGAAATTGGAACTTACTTATGTTTAAAAGGGAAGCAGAGAATAACAGTTTGAAAGATTTGCAGCCTGACCAGGTGGTGGAAAAGACAAACCCATTTTCTGGGGAGAAATTCAAGCCTGCTGTAAAAATTGGCATAAGCATAGAGGAACCAAATGATAATCACCAAGACAATGGGGAAAATGTCCCTAAGGTGTGTCAGAGACCTCCATGACATCCTTTCCCATCACAGGCCTAGAGGCCAAGAATGGTAAAACGGTTTTGTAGGACAGGCCCAAGGCCCCACTGCTCTGTGTAACCTCCAGACTTGGCACCCTCCATCCCAGCTGCTCCAGCTCTAGCCATGGCTAAAGTGGAATAAGGTACTGCTCAGGCTGTTGCTTCAGAGGTTGCAAGCCCCAAGCCTTGGTGGCTTCCCTGTACTGCTGGGCCTGAAGATGCACAGAAGGCAAGAGTTGAGGTTTGGAAACCTCCGCCTAGATTTCAGAGCATGTGTGGAAACATCTGAATGTCCAGGGGAAAGTCTGTTGCAGTATGGAGTCCTCATAGAGAGCCTCTCCTAGGGCAGTGCAGAGGGAAAATGTGGGGTTGGAGCTGCCACATGGAGTCCCCATGGGGGTACTGCCTAGTGGAGCTGTGAGTGGACCTGTGAGAAGAGGGTCACTGTCCTCCATATCCTGAAATGGTAGATCCAATGACAGCTTTCACTATGTGTCTTGAAAAGCCATAGGCACTCAACATCAGCTTGTGAAAGCAGCCGTGGAGCTGGACTCTGCAAAGCCATAGTGGTGGAGCTGCCCAAGGTCTTGGGAACCCAGCCATTGTCTCATTGTGGCCTGCTTCTGAGACATGAAGTCAAAGAAGATCATTTTGGAGCTTTAAGACTTGATGACTGCCCTGCTGAGTTTTGAACTTGTGGGGAGTCTGTAGTTCCTTTGTTTTGGCAAATTTCTCCCTTTTGGAATGTGAACATTTATCCAATTTCTGTACCCACTTTGTATCTTGGAAGTAACTAATTGCTTTTTAATTTACAGCCTCATAGGTGGAATGGAATTACATTTTCTCAGATGAGACTTTGGACTTGGACTTTTGAGTTAATGCTGAAATGAGTTAATATATTGGGGGACTGTTGGAAAGGCATGACTGACTGGTTTTGAAATATGTGAAGGAAGTGAGATTTGGAATGGTCCAGGGGTGAAATGATATGCTTTGGCTCTATGTCCCCACTCAAATTTTATGATTAATTGCAATTCCCAGTGTTGGAAAAGGTGCCTGATGATGGTGATTGAATCATGGAGATGGATTTCCCACTTGCTGTTCTCATGAAACTGAGTGAGTTTTTATGAGATCTGATGGTTTAAAAGTGTGTGGCACCGTCTTCTTTGCTGTCTCTCTCCTGCTCTGCCATGGTAAGACATACTTGATTCCCCTTTGCCTGTTGCCATGACTGTGTTTTCTGATGCCTCTCATGCTTCCTGTACAGCCCGTGTAACTGTAAGTCAATCAAATCTCTTTTCTTCATAAATTACCCAGTCTCAGGTAGTTCATTTAGCAGTGTGAGTAAGAACTAACACAACATTATACTAAGTGAAACAAGCCCAGCACAGAAAGACAAATATGTGTACTCTCATTTATATGTGGTATCTAACAAAGTCACTCTCATGGACATAGAGTAGAAAGGTCATTTCCACAGGTTGTCTGAGAGTAGGAGGGATAGGGAAAGAGACATTGTTGATCACAGGCTACAAAGTTTTAGTTAGACTGGAGGAATAAATTTCGGTAATCTATTGCACTGCATGGTGAATACAATGGATAGTAATTTGCAAATATTCATAGTAAATTGTATATTTCAAACTTGCTAAAAGAATAGTTTTTAATATTTTTGGTGCAAAAAAATGACAACTTGGCGTGGTGATGCATATGTTCATTAGTTTAACTGAATTGTTCTGTAACGTTTAGATAGCTCAAAACATCACATTGTACTTCATAAATTTACACAATTATTATAATTACTTTGTTAAGATAATACAAATACATAATATTCAAAGTAATTAAAATACTTACTTAGGACTGATAGCATTGAGCAAGGTATGAATAGAAATATGTCCCGAGTACTTCCTATCTTATTAAACTAGAAAACTATTCTCCTTGCCCTGAGATTAGGTTCAATATTTTGATCAGTACAACTTCTGAATAATTTTGAGACAAGTCTCCCTTTGTCACCCAGACTGGAGTGCACTGGCACTATCTCAGCTCATTGAAGGCTCAACCACCTGGGCTCAAGCTATACTCCCAACTTAGCCTCCCAAGTAGTTGGGACTACAGGTGTATGCCACCATACCTGGCTTTTTTTTTTTTTTTTTAAATTTCTACTAGAGACGAGGTATTACTTATATTGCCCAGTCTGGTCTCAAACTTCTGGGCTCAAGTGATCCTCCTGACTGAGCTTCCCAAAATGCAAAATGCTGGGATTACAGGTATAAGCCACCACACCCAGCTCTTGAATTTTTATATATTTGTCTCTTCAGTGTTTCTTCCAAAGATTTTGCAATTACTCTCACACAAGCAAAATTGCAGAGCTCTCTTAGAGTTCGTAGGTTTTTCTTACTGAATGTATACAAGAGTGGTGTTTATTTCTCCAGGAAATGCCAAACCAACTAAAAATTATGTACTTATACACATGTGTATGAGGAAGAGAGAGAGACAGAGAGACAGACAGACAGTTGGAGAGAGAGAGAGAGAGAGAGAGAGAGAGAGAGAGAGAGAGAGAGAGAGAGAGAGAGAGAGAGAGAGATTCTACCTGAAAACCAATAAAATTTATTGGTTCTCTTGGGCTTACAATGAGTTGTACATTCTTTAATATAAATTTCCTGGTATAAAAATAAAGTATGCAATAAGTAATATCTAAAGTACTGGCAGAGAATTGATTCCAGAAAAAAAAATAGGAATATGCTTTGATTAAGCAATAAAGAGAAAGCTCTGACACTTGAGAAAAAAAAAAAAAAAAAAACAGAAAGAAGGTAAGTAATTATGTAAGTAAACAAGTAGGGAGACCGAAGAGCAGCATAGTACAGTTCCCTGGAAGCCAAGGGGAAAGAGAAATCCCCAAGGCTACCTGACCAAGAACATTAAATACTGCAAAGAGGTGTTGCCCCTTGTACTTCACTTGTTTATTTTTCACACAACATCCACAGGTATCCTTTTATAATTTATGTCAGATTATTACTTTCCCGTGCTTACCATATAAATGACTTCTCATCTCACTTGAAACATAATTCAAAATTCTTCCTTTGGTCTCTTCTGACTTTGAGCCTATGCCATTTGGTCCCATTGCCTGACCCTCTTTCCCAACATATTACCTTGGATACTCCTTAAGTTCCTTGAAACAACCAAACTGGATTGTGCTTTAGATGCTTCTTCTTCCTCTCCATGTAAAACACTCCCTGTATCCCCTCAAATTTGGACTGAAAAGTTGCCATGAGAGAGGGTCTTGCTGATCTCTCTGTCTACAAACAACACATACATCCCTATTTCCTTACCAAACTTTGTTTTTTGATAGTTTATTCTGACCTTGTAGGTGAATTTGTCTTTGTATGTGTTTAATCCCTACACACCTCATTTGTACAGAAACTTTCTAAGTCTTTTTGACCAATCTCTTGTTCTCTTTTGCCAGTACTAGAAAGAGTTCTTGACCTATGCTACTCTTAGCAAATGTTTACTGAATCAATGAAAGGACAATGGTGTCATTGAGGCTTTTCACATACCAGAATAATAGTAACATTTGAAACAATAATTTAAATATAGTTGTAGTCAATAAGAATCATTGCAAAGAGAGTATGTGTTTGTGCAAGTGGTTAAACTTGAATTAATACTTCTTGCTTCATCATTATGGTTCATTGGCAAGAAGAAGAAATGCTAACTAGAAATGTCACCAGAGATAAAATTATGGTAAACACATATGAGTGAGGAAGAGATGGAATCACTGCAGAGAAAATTTGATGGATCAGAGATAAGATGGCAAAAAAAATAATTGGTCAAAAAAGATGTTTATGAAACCTGGAAAGAAATGTGAGGGAAAAGAAGATAGACTAAATGGAGGTTAAAAAAAAAAATACAGGTATTCTGCAGTAGAGAAGAACAATTGAAGGAAAATCCTCAAGTAACCTCAGAATTCTCTATCTGTAAATAAAATTTCTACCAATATATGAAAACATAAAACAGCTGTAGAGTTGGCATGATAATAAACAGAAGATTATATTATTGATAGATGGAACAGCCTCATTCAGAAGCAATAAATATGCAATAGAGTTAATCACATTTTGCTAAGCATTGCAAAAAATGGAGAGCAGCCTGGAAGCAGAGACAGAAAGTAGAAAGTATTGCTTAATTGGTTAGAGGTTGGCCCAGTGGTGGCAGTGGAGGGTTGAAGAATAAGAACATTGACTGGAAGTCTTATGGGAACAGAAATCCTGATACATATACATCATCTAACCAGTTTTGAGGAACTAATGTTGAAGCACTCATTCATAAATGATTCTAATATTTTTACAGAATAAAATTAATTAGGGAATTCCGTAAAACAATTTTGAAATTTTCTGTGATACTTAACAGATAGATTTCACATAGTCTCAGCAGCAGAGAGTGACCCATTAGTCACAAAAACTTTTCTGGTATTGATGCTTTTCTGGTGTGTTTATTTTAGATTTGGAACGTTCTGCAATTTGCTTATCCTGACAAAAACACACTCACAAACACAAAGACACAGTATCACTCCCATACTTAGCATCTTTTTTCTATTTGATTCTCAGATATGAAACTTATTTCACTATTTGTATTCCCATGCACCTGCACACACATTCTCTTCTGTCGCCTTCTCTCTCTCTCTCTCTCTTCTTCTCATACGTATGTGTAAATTTAACTAATCTACAACGTTTCCAATGCAGAATTTGACACTGATTGTGTTAGGATACTATGAGATGATTTTTATGAAGAATAGTTATAAGGCAGAAAATAAAGACAAGATCAGTTCCTTTAAAGGTCTACATATCCCATTTTAAAAGCCAGTTGTTTAAAGTGAGAAGAGGAGAACAGTTTCATATGAAGACTGGTTATATTATTGGAGTTGTAAGCTTTTTCTATTATAGATAATATATATGTTTTTGTGTGAGCTTGACAATATGTGCCTTATGCTCTAATAACTCTTGGCTCTTTACAGTTGTTTTTATCATTCTAATAAGTAGTTAATGAAAAGTGCAAATGACCTTAGAAATATTCAAATTCATAACAGACTACAACTCTCCTAAAGCCAATGATTTATTCAAATTATTTATAATTAAGTTTATCTGTAAAATTAATCTGAAACCCCATTTCACATTTTATTATTATTCTTTAAAAATATATTAGGATGGCTGGGCACAGTGGCTCACACCTGCAATCACAGCACTATGAGAGGCTGAGGCGGGTGGATCACCTGAGGTCTAGAGTTCGAGACCAGCCTGGCTAACATGGTGAAACATTGTCTCTACTAAAAATACAAAAATTAGCCTGGTGTGGTGGCATGGACCTGTAATCTCAGCTACTCAGGAGGCTGAGGCACAAGAATAGCTTGAACCCAGGAGGCAAATGTAATATATAATATATATATATATATATAATCTATATAGTGCATATATATGTGCAAAATGTATCCTAATGTCTCTCTATATATACACATATATAATCTCTCTATATATAATATATAAATGTCTCTATATATTATATATATTATCTCTAAAGAGAGATAATATATATTGTCTATCACTCTATATAGATAGATAATATATATAAAGGTAATATATATTATATATAGATAATATATATAAAGATATATACTCTGTATAGAGAGCTATATATATATATATATATATATATATATATATATATATATATAGAGAGAGAGAGAGAGAGAGAGAGAGAGAGAGAGAGAGAGAGAGAGAAACATTAGCAGACATTTTGCACATACATAGTTGAGGATCAAATTATATATGAATAAGTTATGTTTTCTAAGGAAACTTCTTCTAGTATTCTATTTTTGATATTTGAACTAAACATAGTTTCTAAAAAGTTTCATTTATTCAGGAAGGGGTGTTGTGCAAAATGGAATGATCAATTATGATATTATCCTCCAAGCAATTCTAATTGTGATTTATTAATATACTCTAGAGTGTGGCCATTATTCTATTAGGCAATTAAAAAGCACTTAGAGTTTATAACATGAAAGACAGAGTTTATTTGCCCTTTTAAAAATGATGGATAAAGTATTTTCAATGAGGTAGTGAATTGGTAATGGATAACGAATGAATGAAGTAACAATTTCAGGGTAGGCTATGGTGGCTCACGCCTGTAATCCCAGCACTTTGTGGGGCCAAGGCATATGAATTACTTGAGGTCAAAAGTTCAAGACCAGCCTGGCTGACATAATGAAACCTTTCTCCACTAAAAATACAAAAATTAGACGGTCGTGGTGGCACACACCTGTAATCCCAGATACTGGAGAGGTGGAGGCAGAAGAATTCCTTGAACCCAGGAGGTGGATACTGCAGAGCAGTGATCATGCCACTGCACTCCAGTCTGGGCGACAGAGCAGGACTCTATTAAAAAACAATTCAAAGATAACACAATTATATTTTTTAAGTTAAAGGTTTTTAGTGATTTTGTCCATGGCCTGAATGGATCTCAGAGTCATGATGATAAGTCATCAGAGCATGCAACTGCATCTAAGCAACTTAGAGTAGAGCATGAGACATATTGACCAGATTCCTCTGAAACTGCCATGCTCCTCCTTTGCCTGTATCAGGCCTGATTCATAGATTCATATGTAAAGGATGCTGTGTATGAGTCGTTATGGGAAACACCTTTGAAGGGGTATAGCAACAAATTTCCTTTACCATTCTATATCTTAAATAATTTGCTATCATTTTTCTTCAGTTTCACCTGAATGTGTTCCAGCATTCCACAAATATTGTCTAAAATGGGTGTGCTTTGTACGTTCTTGCTAAATGTCAGACCAGTCAAGGCTAAGTCACCACTTTTCTCATTTTAGGAGAGATCTTAGGCCCTTTTACATTGAAATGATGTTCAATACAACTTTTGCATGGTTTCTCATGGGGTCAAGATTTTATTATTCACATGTAGACATGGCTTTCTATGGCAAATGAATAATATATAAGTATTTGAATTAATAAATTATTTTTTTCATGTAATTAAAAGCTCATCACATGTTCAAAAGCTGTTTCAACTTCTAATATACTATAGTTCTATGCTTTGGGGTCAAACAGGATCAAGATGCTCAAAGTAGCTCATGTGTGCAATTTGGAAACTGTTATTTTTTGAAAAGTGTTCTATAACTAAAATTATTATCTAAAAATTGTCATACAACTGTAGGTTTCCAGAAGACTAAAAGAATTCTGCTTCGTTCAATTTTTAATGTCTATGTTTTTTAAGGTAAAGGATATTTTTTAAAGTATATTTGTTTTCCAAGGGCTCAATCATTTCCTTTTCCCCTAAGTAACATATGAATTCGTATGCATTTGATCACACTTTGCTAATTTACTCTGTGTTGATGACAATTTGTTATTATTGTTTCCCATTGGGCTAGTCAATTTTGATACTATGTTAGATATCTGCAATGTTAGAATTATATGGACTTTTATATTGTATTCCAAAATAGATTTGCTTGTTTAGCCTAAAGGTATAGTCTGTTATAATTGGCAATTAAACTTGGTTTTGATAACCCTCAACTCTTAACTTTTTCTATTTTTTTCTTATACTACCAGTTTTATTGTCTTTATTTTTTTTTTCAAATATTTCATTAGCTTACAAAAATGCTTTCTTTTCAAGTTAAACAAAAGTACTGATTATAGAAAATCTCTTAATATAGTATAAACCACCTGACCTATTATACTTGTTGAAATATGAATCTTTCACTAGAGTTTTCTTGTGATAATTCCATAATGACATTCAGAACATTTTCAGTTTTTTTTAATAACAACAATAACTTTTAAAAGGTCAAAATAAACAAAAACAATAGAAAACAACAAACAATCACTTCAAAAAAGTCAGTGAGCCTGCCCAAGGAAGATAATCATGTATTCATATCTCAATGGATTTGAGTTTTATTTTTACCTAATTGTCTAGAAAAATGTAATAACTTCTTATAGAATTAGTTTAATGAGAGAAACTTGAAAACTATATGAAAGTTACATCAACGTGTTCACACACAGACAGACACACAGAAACACACACACACAAAATAATGGACTAATCAGAGCAAACAGAAGAGCTATTGGTAATTAAACTATGAAAGTCAATTACTACTACTATTTTCCTCAAATTAAATTTTACCAGAACTGAGTAATTTTTAGTATATTATTTAAGGCTATTCACAATTACTACTTTATCTACAGTGATATGGTGCCTAATGTCATATGTGTTGCTTAATATTTGAATCAAAGTGTTGCCTTCATAGGCTGGAAACCCATGTACTGATTTACCCTATTTTTATGAGTTTGAAAATTAGACTTGATAGAAAAATTAAACACCATTAAATAGTATACTCATATTCTATGAAAAGGTTTAATAAGCTAATTTGAGGGCATATTCCACATATACACATGTTATATTTCAGGATTAGTGAGATAAGAAAGCCTTAATGAGAAGGAAGCTACTTTTCTGCTGGTGAGGCAACATCAGTGAATAGTATTGTTAGCTAATTACTAGGGAATTTTACAGAAAATTATATTAAAATTAGGATTGAATATATAGTTCAAGCACATATAATAGTTGTATAATAATGAAATGTGTATACTATTACCCATTCTTAATATATAGGCTAATTCCTTCAAGAGGATAGTTCCTTTGCTATTTTTCTTTACTGTGTGGTCTCTATTTTTAATTCCTCCGGGTGATTTTCCCATGATTATCTCTTCCACTAGATGTCAGGCAAGAGGAGGCAGAGGTAGTGAATCTCAATCCAAGACTACAGTGACTTTTTAAAGTGTTGGAAATTGATGGCTAAACATAGCCAAAGGGAATAGCGATCAGGCATATGGAAGATAAAATGCTCTGATAATTAGTTTGAACTAAATATTAATAATAGCAGCTGCAGAAGGACTGTATTCTCTCACAATAATTTCAGTCTCTGTTTTATCTTCCTGAGGGAGAAATTCCCTGTTAAGCAAGTTTAGTTCCACTTTTGCTTTCCTAAAACAACACGCACTTCTCCTTTGCAGCATTCAACAAGATTTTAATTGAATAATGAATTTTGTCAAGGTTGACTGAATGCATATCCACTACCTCCTTTCAAATATAAACTTTGTGAGGTAGGGACTAAGTCTGTTTTGTTAATTGTTTAATTCACAGACTGTAACATAATACATAGGGAGATAGTAAAATTTAAAAAAAAAAATCATGCATTGAAGACTGAACTAAATAAAAAGTGAAACAAAGATGAAATAGTGAATAGGTTAATGATGACACAAAGTTATCCATTTCAAGCAGGAACATATTTCATTTTTAGATTTATTGTTCAGGCTCAATTTATATAGTTCTCTTAAACATGTACAGGACTCATGAGAATGTGGTGGCCTCTTCAGTAGACTAGCTATAATATTTGGTTAAAATATCCTTCGAAGGAAGCACTAGTGATACTATTGATACGTAATGGAAGATTCCCACAATAAAAAGGGGGCACAATTTAGAAATACATATTGTACTTGAGAACATAAATATATGAATGATTTGAGCATATTATTTATGTTTTACCATGTGGTAGTTTATTATGTTTCATGCCAGTTCCTCTAGTGAGTACTTAAAATGCATAATAGAAGATGACTTAGCCAGGTGAAGTGGCTCACGCCTGTAATCCCAGCACTTTGAGAAGCTGAGGTGGGAAGATCATGAGGTGAAGGGATCGAGATTATCCTGGCCAACATGGTGAAAACCTATCTCTACTAAAATACAAAAATTAGCTGGGCATGCTGGCACGTGCCTGTAGTCCCAGCTACTCAGGAGGCTGAGGCAGGAGAATTCCTTAAACCCGGGAGGCAGAGGTTGCAGTGAGCTGAGATAGAAGCACTGCACCCCAGCCTGGTGACAGAGAGAGAGACTCCATCCTCCTCCCCTGCCAAGAAAAAGAAGATGATGACTTATCCTTGCTTACTCTTGCCCGATTTGTGTTCCATGCCATTAAATGAACTACTTCTTCTTCCAAGAAAAATCTCTCTCTCTCATTCTTAACAGACATGAGGATTTTCTTGCTTATTTCTCAGGAAACATTTACATGCCATTTTCTCAATAAATCATTCCCAAACTCTCTAGCTGTATAATTGCCAATCCTCTTTTTCCCATGCACAGTTATGTAAGCTCTGCAATAACACATAGCAAGTTTTATTGCAGCTTACCGCATATATGCATGTTTCTCACTAAGTATGAAATGCCCTCACACAGGGAGCCATGTTTATTATCTATAGGCCTTTGCAGAGTGTTTAGTATTTGTTAGATACCCAGTAAATATGCTGAATAATTTAATAAAATAATAAACTGAGTATAAAGTACAGAGCTTTATCACTTAGAGTAGGTACTAAAATAGTATCATCAATCAAAGATTTAGTCCCATTAAATTAGGTGATTTGGGTATAAGTCAATAATCAAATTTTAAGCATTGCATCTTTCTTTTTCTTTCAAGATGAGAGATTTAGCTATTTACTTTCAGGGCTATGGCATTTATTATTTTGCTAGTTTCCAGACGTAATTTGTCTTTCCTTCATGACCTCATATTTCATTTTCCTCTGATACCTCCACTATTCCACAGCAGAAATTTAGAAATTTTTATTCTTTTTCATAGTTCTTAACATTTAGATTGTAGCAGAGATGGATGCAATTCATCAATCAATAATTAAATTAGCATTAATGAAATATATATATATATTTTATTGTACTTTAGGTTCTGCGGTACATGTGAAGATCATGCAGGATTGTTGCATAGGCACCTACATGGCAATGTGGTTTGCTGTCTCCATGCCCCCCATCACCTATATCTGGCATTTCTCCCCATGTTTTCCCTCCCCAACCTCCCTACACCCTGCTGTCCCTCCCCTAGTCTGCCCCAACAGACCCCAGTGTGTGATGCTCCCCTCCCTGTGTCCATGTGTTCTCATTGTTCAACACCCACCTATGAGTGAGAACATGCAGTGTTTGATTTTCTGTTCTTGTGTCAGTTTGCTGAGAATGATGGTTTCCAAATTCATCCATATCATAATGTATCATTTTATTTCTATTCACAATAATCTGGTATTTCTTACTTACAGCAAATTCTATTACGACAATTGAGGGCAGAATGAAGAATGGAGGAAGAACTTCTCTACAAAATCAAGTAAATTTTGGCTGGACACAGTGGCTCACACCTGTAATCCCAGCACTTTGAAAGGCTGAGGAAGGCAGAACATGAGGTCATGAGATCAAGACCATCCTGGCCAACATGGTGAAACCCTGTCTTTACTAAAATACAAACTTAGCCAGGCATAGTGGTCTGTGCCTATAGTCTGACCTACTCAGGAGGCTGAGGCAGGGGAATCACTGGAATCCAGGAGGCAGAGGTTGCCATTAATTTTGCAACATGGAAGTGAAGGATAACCTCAGGGATAAAAATGTAGGTTTACTGAGTTAGTAAAATGTAGGTAGTGGCAACCTAGATCATGCCACTGCACTCCCTCTCAAATAACAATAATACTAATAATTTTGTAAGCTTTTTCTCTATGCACTAATTAAATGGGAGACCATGGCTTTCATTAGAAAAAGATGTTATGGCTGAGGATAGTCACTGTAGCATAGAAGTTCAAGATAAGTCTGGGCAACATAGCAATACCCCATCTCTACAAAATTAAAAAATAAATTAGTCAGGAGGGGAAGCATACATCTATGGTTTCAGCTACTGGGGAGGCCAAGGCAGGAGGATTGTTTGAACCTGGGAGGTCAATGCTGGAGTGAGCCATGTTTGCACCTCTGCACTCTAGCCTCTTTTCCACTTATTCTAGAGTAATACTCTGTCTCAAATTAAAAGAGAGAGAGAGAGAGAGAGAGAGAGAGAGAGAGAGAGAATGGAGCCATGCACATGCCTTATCCTATCTGAAATGTATTTTCTTATTTATTTATTTATTTATTGAGATGGAATCTTACTCTGTCACACAGGCTGGAGTGCAGTGATGCAATCTCAGCTCACTGTAACCTCTGTTGCCCAGGTTCAAGTGATTCTCCTGCCTAAGCCTCCAGAGTAGCTGGGATTACCATGCCCTGGCCAACATGATGAAACCTGTCTCTACTAAAAACTACAAAAATCACCATACCAGGCTGATTTTTGTAGTTTTTAGTAGAGACAGGGTTTCACCATCTTGGCCAGGTTGTTCTTGAAATACTGACCTTGTGATCCACCCACCTCAGCCACCCAAAGTGCTGGGATTACAGGCGTGAGCCACCACACCTGTCCTCAAATGTGTTTTTAATGCCTTACTTTTACAATTTAAATAAATCCACGTATTTATATTCTAGTCTTTTCTGATAAAATAAAGAGCAAAGCCTGTGAACACATATACACACAATAACAAAGTGTCTTTTTATATCCCACACTCCTTTCTCCTGCTACTAGCCCATTTCTTTCTTCTAAGGTTCTATATTCATGATCTTTCTTTGATAACACTTGTAACACATCAATACACCTGCATTTTTATCCCTAAGGTGATCCTTGACATCCATGTTGCAAAATTGAATAGCCATATCAGTTTTCATGCTTGGATTATTTCCACATTGTTCTACAGTGAAACTTTCTTCTCATTCTCTTTTAATTGCTCTACATTGTGTGTATGTGTGTGAGCATGCGTGTACATTGTGTATACACACGTGTTTTTAAGGATAATGTCTGTTCTGATAAAACTATAGCAACAGAAGATTCTGTTTGGTATACAGATACCACTTAGTAAATGTTACAAGTGATTTTCTATAATGCAAATGACGGCAGCAATGAGGAGCAGCTGCTACTGTAATATTGGGGTTCAGGGGTTTAGGATGCCCTCAGCTCCCCTGAGAGGATGTTTCTCCAGGTTCTTGGTCTCCTGCCCTCTCAAGAATGAGAGAGGGAACCACAGCATAGTGCGCAGTAAATGTCAAACTCAAAAGTGTTTGTAGAAAGTGATTTATTTAAAGAGAGAGAGAAACAGGAGAAGGAGAGAGAAAGAAACAGCTAACTCTCACACTGAGTGAGAGAATCCAGAAAGATGGAATCCAGGAGAGGAAAGCAGCTTCCACACTGAGCGAAAGGGATAGAGAGAGATGGAGTTTAGGAGCAGAAGACAGGCTTCCATGAGAGAATGTGGAATGGGACTCCAGAGGCGAAATCCAGGAGGGAGAAAGATGGCTTCCACGAAGGGAGTGTTCATGGCAGGGGACCCAAACATGGAGTCTGAAGGGGTGTGGAAGAAGGGGACTTTTAACCTGGGAGGAACCCCCACCTTCTCTAAGACTCCAGGCCAATGGAAGGAGGTCCTTAGATCTTCCACTGGAGTGATTGACTCTTAGTTTCTTCCCACACCCTCGAAATTCAAACATAAACCATTCAATCTCTCGGATGGAGAGAGATGGGGGCTGGGTATGGCACTGGGAAGTCCTTGCGCTTAAAACTACGCCCCCTTGTGAACCCTGGAAAGAGGGTTCACCTTCCCTCATTACCAAGACACTAGCTGCAGTGGGGTAGGTGTGGCTGGGCTGCATGCTCCAAGGAGTGGGCAGGAGCTGGAAACAGGTGGAAGCCCCACCCTCCCGGGTGCAGCTGTAGAGACGCAGCTGCGGACTCAGGCATCTCTGCACCACGCCCGCTTTCAGTCTCAGAGGTGTCTGCTCCCACTGGCTGTCTCTTTCCACCTCCCTGCTCCAATCTTGAAGTGAGGTTAGGGCTGAACCAGGAGTTGTCGCAGCCTGGCAGACTGTGCCCATGCTTGGGATAGTGCTGACACAGGAGCTCCCTGCCGCCTCGACCCCTTTGGACTTTGGGTGCTAACGAGCATGTGTTGGAGGCTGACCAGAGACTAAGGGCAGCTCAGTGCTACCCTGCAGGTACCGCTTCTCACAAACAGCCTGGGCTCCATGAACAGAGGCAGGAGACTGACAGGATCCTAGATGGAAGGGGAAGTGTCCCCAGTGAAGCTCCACCTTCAATCTGGGGAGGACCTGAATCCGGGTTGGCTGAGCTGCGGGTCTTGCAGACCAGAATGAGGACTTGTGGTGCTTTTTCCAGGCCCACCATGGCTACCCACGGACTAGTCGGCACACATCTCTTCCCCTCTGAGGTTTGTAAAATCCCTGGACTGAGCCAGATGTGAAGAAGTGACAGGACAGGCAGCTGAGGAGAAGGGCTACCCACTTCAGCGTCTCTTTGCTGAGAGCTGAATATTCATTGGGTCACCCTGCCTGCAAAGAGGAGCTACCCACTGTGGGTCTCCTCTGAGCTGTTCTGTTGCTCAATAAAACTCCCCATTGCCTTGCTTACCCTCCACTTGTCTGCATGTGCATCATTCTTCCTGAACTCAGTATGAGAACTCCAGCACTGCCTAATGGCAGGGCTAAAAGAAATGTAACACAAACAGGGCTGAAACAAGCCTCTTGCTTGCCACGTTGTGGGTGACAAGAAGGAGAGAAGAGAGAAGGAAAAGAGAGCTACACCCTTTCAGGCAGCCCAGACGTTGGAGATCCCTGAGCCAGGGCTGTGACACCCTCTGGGGTTCTGTGGTTCCCGATGATGCTAAGCTTTTTGGCACCACTGCATTCTGTGGTGCCAGCTGTGGAAGGTGTTTGAGGTATGGCTGCTCCAGCAGCAACCCTGCAGGGAGCTGATGCCCACATTGGCATCTAGAGCTGCCACCTCACTGCAGCAGGCATGCCTGGCTGTACGCAGTGGCCAGACCCCTCATTTGCTCATATACCTTTTGCCACTCTGTGCCTGGCTCACCTTTGGCAAGCATGGAATCCAGGCTGGTAGCGTAAGCGAAGTGTGGCCTGCCAGGCCAAGTGGGTGGAACAAGCCCAGTGAGCCCAAGCAAAGCTCAGGAAAGATGCCACTGGCCGCAGAGGTTTCTGGCTAGCAAAGTAACACCCCAAGTATCCCTTGATGTAAATTATAACTATTTCAATTTGTTGATCTTAAGGTACTTATAGAACATCAATGTGAAAGTCTAAAATAATTTGTAGATTTCTCAGGAGACAGAATTATTTAGGAAATAAGCAGAAGGTGAAGTTTGTACATTTCCCGTCTTAGAATTTTTTTTTTTTTAGATCTCCAGACTTTATTAAAAATAATTTACAATTTTATATCATCTCAATTCAAATAGTGTTGTGAATTTATTGAATATCTTTTTTTTTTTTTTTTTTGATATCCAAGAAGAGATATATATGTGCATACGTGTGTGGGGTCTGTGTGTGTGTGTGTGTGTGTGTGGAGAGAGAGAGAGAGAGAGAGAGAGAGAGAGAGAGAGAGAGAGAGAGAGAGAGAGAGACCCAAATAAAGAAAAAGGAAGGCACAGTTGATAACTAATTTTCCACCTACAAATAGCTATCAATGTCTGCATCTTGAAATAGGATCCACCTACTGTACTTGCTGAGAATTCAGACCTCAGAAGTACTCTCCAAAACATGTTGGAATGCACATGTTAACATGGTAGAACATGTAATAGAATTTGAGAACCATTTCCCTCTTACATTGTATGTGTGTGTATTTTATAATTTTTAATAATTGAAGTTATATGAAGATGGTTCCAACTTATGATGATTTAACCTACTATTTTTCTACATTACAATGGTGCAAAAACTACAGTCAGTAGAAACTGTACAAGTACTTCTATATCCATTGTTTTCACTTTCAGTATAATATTCAATAAATTTCATGAGATTTTCCATATTTTATGAGTCAGCTTTGTGTTAGAAGACTTTTCTTATCTAGCCTAACATTTTGTAGGCTAATGTTAGTGTTATGAGCATATTTAGGGTAGCTTAGGCTAAGCTATGATACTCAGTAAATTATTTGTATAAATAGGTTTTTGAATTATAGTATTTTTAACTTAAGATAAGTTTATTGGTATGTAACCCCATTGTAAGTCAAGGAGCATTTGTATTTTTAAAGATAAAATTGTTTATACATGGCTCAGGATGCAGCTTTTTGTCTATCGATAATCAGATAATATGTATGGCTTTTAAGAGGTTGAAATAGAAACTGTCCTGTGAATTATTTGCACCATGCTCTATCCAAGTGAAACTACTAAACCAAAACATTCTGTTGTTACTGTCATAGAGAAATGAAGCTGAGATGTTAGCATCACCTCAATGTTTATGATTTTTCCTCACAATTAGCATATCTGTTCTTTAACTTAAGGTAGTAATGGCTATTTCAGAATGAATAAATTTTTACATGCATCTAGACTATCTCCTATTATTCGCTGCCTGCCCTCTGTAACATCGTATGATTAAAGTTGTGGCCTTCCGAATAGGGAATCATAGGGAAATTATTTATTTTTTTCATGCATATATTTCTAAACTTATCCATTACTGCTATTATTTATTCATAGCACTCTTCAAAGGAAAAATAAAAACAGCAGGTTGCATAAACAGTGGTAAGCTAACATGTTGACAAGGAAAACATTCCACCAAAATTACATTATACAGTTCAGAAGTTGGGGACAACATTGTCACTCCTCAAAGTGCATTGATGATGTTTATTTAAGAATTTAAGTTGAGAATTACACCAGAAATGCAAGAGGCATATGCTTTGCATATGGAGAAAGCATTATGATAACTTTTGCTATCTGTACTGAAGTACAGCAAGCGTTCTGATATTAAACAGGAGATTCTAAGATCAAGGACTTAGTGGGAAATGGAGGTTAATACTGGAATTTGTGAAGGTAAGTTGAAAACGTGTGTCAAAAGAACAAAAATTGTAAATAGTTTTGTTTTTTAACATGTAGAATTTAGAATTTAGGTTAATAATATATATCAGATATTGTTCTAGGTGTCAGGATGTCAGAGATTAGTAAGATAAACAAATTCTTTCCCATATGGAGCTTACTTTATAATGGGATCTTGCAAAATTGTATATGGGGGTGTCTGTGTGTGTGTGTGTGTGTGTGTACACATATCTTTATACAAACATATTTATACTATGAAAAATATTAAAAATCAGTAAAATGGTATGGAATTACTGAAGAGGGAGTATTAATGTGGAAAGTAAAATCAAGCAATGTGCAATGAAGGAGTTGTCCTTCGATTGCAAACTTGAATGAATGAAAGAAAACTGAGAAATAGATAAAAATACTGTAGGAAATGTACAAAAGCCAGTACATTAATGCTCATAGTGGTTGTTTGCATAATGTCCAAAACCGAAACAACCTAGATATCCTTTAATGGTAAGTGGATTAGCATATTATTACACTGGAATACTATAGCCATATGCTGAAATACTACTCAGTAACAAAAAGGATGTATGAATCCCAAGGACATTTTCCTGAGTAAAAAAGCCATTTTCAAAGGGTTACATACTGAATTAGTATATTTATATTATGTTTTGGAAGACATAAAATTATAATAATGATGATAGATAAGTATTTGACAAGGTTTAGGCTTGAGGAGGGATGATGAAATTTCTCTGTGGGGATGCCAGGGTTTAGGCTTGAGGGAGAGTAGGAGGAAATTTCTCTGTGGTAATGTTACAGTTCTGTATCCTAATTATGGTGATGGTTATTCAAATGTACTCAGAGATAAAACTTCATGGAACTTTATAGCCCACAAATCCATACTACTCCTGCCAAAATGTGTAATCCAAATAAGCTAGGTAGCTGAAGTAATAGTATTATACTAACATCTATTCCCCGGTATTGGCAATGTCCTGTGATTATGGAAGATGTTATTCTTGGGAAACATGAACTCCCTTATTTTTGCAACCTCTTGTGCAAAATAATCTGTACCAATTTCAAAATTAGAATGCAATACTGGAAAGAGAACACCAATTAGATTTCTAGAAATGAACAATGTAGCATGTTAGAGAAAAGTGATAAATTTCCACAGCCCATAGAAAGCCCTACACACATGTTTGTTAAATATAAAAGCAAATAAACAGTAAATGTTCAAATGTAATTAAAGTGGAATAGTCAAGGGATATATGCAGAAGTAGTTAGAGGTAGCCAGGGTCCCATTACTGTTTAAATTATATTTTATCTGGGATGTGAAAACATTACAGTATTTGGAGATGGAAAGCAAATTGAATTCATTCATAATTTACAATATAGCTGGTGAAAGATTTTTCTCTGAGACTGATAAGCAATTGGCCACTATTTAACATGCTCCTATAGGCTTAGCCTGTAATAGGTGAAGAAGAAAAATTGGAAGGTATAAGAAGGTAAAAAGAAACTGAGCTTACTAGAATAAAATATGATTTATTCTTAGAAAACCATAAAGAATCTTCAAAAAGACTGCTATTTGATGTAAATTGATCTAATGGTTTAGGTTTACTATTTTCAAGGCTTTTGATTGCAATCAATGAATTCCTATCATCCATGATATCAAAAAAATGACTTTAAGAAAAATGTAATATGGCCAGATGTGATGGCTCCTACCTAGAATCCCAACACTTTCAGAGGCTGAGGCAGGAGGATCACATAAAGCCAGGAATTTGAGACTGCCCTGAGCAACACAGTGAGGCCCTTGTCTCTACAAAAAATTAAAAATTAGCCAGGTATGGTGGCATGTGCTTGTAGCTTAAGCTAGGCACTGCATTTCAGCCTGGGTATAGTCAGACTATCTTTCTAAAAAATAAAATATAAAATATAATTGATTTAAATTAAATGACACAATACAACTGAATGAATAATATTAAATGGCTAGCTAAAATTTGTAACAAAGATATGCTAGACTCCAAACAGTCTAGTCATTTTAAAGATTTATGCTCTCTTCAAATTTTCTATGTATTCAATGCAATTCCAGTTAAATCTCTATCAAATTTGTTTTGGGAGTAAATGAACATCTGATTCTAAAATTTATACAAAGTACTTTGTTTCAACAAGAGCCAAAATATTCTTAGAAAAGAAAAAATCATGTGGGAGGATGTACTCTATTAAATATCAATTTATTATAAAGCTGTAATAAAATAATATGCATTTGTCACATGTATAAGCACACAACAAAGCATCTGTAATAATGGGGTTCAGGGTATTCTCAGCTCCCCTGAGAGGATGTTTCTCCAGGTTCTTGGTCTCCTGCCCTCTCAAGAATGAGAGAGGGGACCACGGCTCAGTACGCAGTAAATGCCAAACTCAAAAGTGTTTGTAGAAAGTGATTTATTTAAAGTGAGAGAGAAATAGGAGAAGGAGGGAGAAAGAAACAGCTAACTCTCACACTGAGTGAGAGAATCCAGAAAGATGGAATCCAGGAGAGGAAAGCAGCTCCACACTGAGTGGAAGGGAATAGAGAAAGAGATGGAGTTTAGGAGGAGAAGACAGGCTTCCACAAGAGAGTGTGGAAGGGAAATCCAGGAGAGAGAAAGATGGCTTCCACGAAGGGAGTGTTTATGGAGGGGGATCCAAACATGGAGTCTGAAGGGGTGTGGTAGACGGGAACTTTTAACCTGGGAGGAACCCCCACCTTCTTTAAGACCCCAAGCCAATGAAAGGAGGTCCTTAGAACTTCTGCTGGAGTGATTGACTCTGTTTCTTCCCACACCCTCGAAATTCAAACATAAACCATTCAAGCTCCCTGATGGGGAGAGATGGGAGGGAGGCATGTCGCTGGGAAATTCTTGTCCTTAAAACTACGCCCCCTTGTGGACACGGACAGAGTACACATTCCCTCGCATGTATTATAAAGGAACCAAATTAGACCAACATTTACAAAAAGGTCATTTCAGAGCAGAATAGGAGAGTTGTTTTTCAATAAATAATGATATTCCATTGGGAAATACATATACAAAAAGCAAATAAATGTTAATACATACTGAAATTCATTCATACAAATAAGACTAAGCAAGATTTACATCTAAGAGGAATGTTAATTCATTAAGTTATGTTAAATAAATGTGAAACTGTTTTAGCTAATTTGATAAAGTTATTAACTCAAGTTTTTGGTTTGTGATTTTGCTATTTATCCTCCAGAACAGATGGAATACCTTCATCCCCCAGCTTATCTCTTTCTTACTTTGGATTGATCATTTGAATTGTTTTGGTCATTAAAATGAGCCAGAAGTGACAGGGTGTTCTTTACAAGCTCAGGACTTAAGAGGTTTAAAGTGGCTTTTTAAAGTTTTTTTTTTCCACCTCTGCTCTCACGTTGTGAAGAATGTGCATGAGCAAGTCCTCCAGCAGAGTTGTGAGCAAAAATTAAATATTGTTGTTTGAAGCTACTGAATATTTGACTGATTTTATATTAAGAATTATGTTGGGAATCACTAATGTGAATTTGGGGAAGAAAACTACATTTTTAAAATGGGAGTTGAACAGCATTAAACGTAAGTAAAGTATTGATAAATTGAACCACATTAAAATTATATTTTTTAATAAAATATTATGAGAGCAAAAAGCAAGCCATAAAAGAGACTTTTTTATCCTGAAAATATGAAAAAGTAATTTCATATCTATAGTAAAATAACATCAAAATAGAAATAATAGGCAAGATAATTTTTCAGGCACTGCATGAAACAGTATTTTCAAATGACCAACAAACATTTGAAAAGAAGTATCATTCCATTAGCAATGACATTACTGTATATTTAAAGCAAATTAACAGAAATTCATGATTTGATTATTGCAAATTAAGAGAAAAATGAGATAGCATAAAGTATTCCCAGAACAAATACAATTTAAAGGCCTGAAGATAACAAGTATTGGATTTTGGGGCAAATATTGTCTTGAATGCTGCTTGTGGGATTATAAATCAACAACATAACTTTGAACAGTCATTCAGTATTTCTAGTAAAATTAATTACACATTAATACAAAATTAGTAATTCCATTTGTAGATATTTGAGAGTGCTTATGTTTACTGAGATATCACAACAACGTTCAAGGCAGTGTTACAAATAGATGGCAAATAACAGGAAACAGGACCAATGTTCACTGATAGTGAAATGATGAAAAACGAACAGAATGTACTTATGCATAACAAGGGTGACTTCTTTGAGGCAATAATGAATAATCATGCCACAGAGATACATATTTTACAAATTTTCAAATTAATTTAAAACCAGTCAAAACTGAGCTTATAGTATTAGAAGACAAGATGTTGGTTATATCATGGAATGCGGAGTGTGTCATTATTAGGATATAAAACTGAAAAAGCTTCTGCAGTGTGAGTAATATTACCTACCCTAGGGCCATGGTTATGCAAGGGTTCTCAAATCATAAAATTTATTCAGTTGTTCATTTAAAAATATATGTTTTTGCATTTGATTATTACATGTCCATTGAAAAACATCCGTATTCAAATTGCCAACAACACAAAAGCCCAGAGCCAGGCAGATTCACAGTCAAATACTACAATACATTCAAAGAGTAATTGGTACTAAACCTGTGGAAATTGTCCCAAAAGACTGGAGAAAGAAAGAGTCCTCCATAACTTATTCTATGAAGCCAGTATCACCCTGATACCATTAAACACACACACACACACACACACACACACACACACACAAATATCCCTGACAAAGGTAGATGTGAATACCCTCAACAAAATACTAGCAAACCAAATCCAACAGCACATCAAAAGGATAATTCACCAAGGTCAAGTGAGTTTTATCCCAGGTATACAAGGATGGTTCAACATAACATGAGTCAACAAATGTGATCCACCACATAAACAGAATTAAAAACAAAACCACATGGTCATCTCAATAGATGCAGAAAAAGCATTCAACAAAATTCAGTATCCATTTATGGCAAATACCTTCAACAAACTAAGCCTAGAAGAAACATACTTCAAAGTAATACAAGCCATATATGACAGACACACAGACAACATCATAGTAAATGGGGAAAATCTGAAAGCATTTCCCTTGAGAACTGAAACAAAACCAGGATGCCCACTTTCACCACTTCTATTCAGCATAGTACTGGAAGTCCTAGCCAGAGCAATCAGGCAAGAGAAAGAAGGAAATGGCATCCAAATTGGAAAAGAGGAAGTCAAACTATTTCTGTTTGCTGATGTTATGGTCCTATACCTAGAAAATTTCTCCAAAAGACTCCCAGATTAATCAATGAATTCAGTAAAGTCTCAGGTTACAAAATCAATGAACACAAGTCAGTAGCATTGTTATACACCACCAACAATCAAGCTAAGAATCAAATGAAGAGCTCAATTCCATTTAAGATACCTGCAACAAATAAAAATAAAATACCTAGAAATATACTTAACCAAGGAGGTAAAAAGATCTCTATATGGGAAATTACAAAACACTACTGGAAGAAATCATAGATGACACAAGTTAATGGAAAAATATCCCTTGTTCATTGATAGGAAGAATCAATATCATAAAAATGACCACACTGCCCAAAGAAATCTAGATTCAGTGCAATTCCTATCAGTATATACCAACATTATTTTTACAGCATTAGAAAAAGCAATCCTAAAATTCATATGAAACCAAAAAAGAGCCTAAATAACCAAAGCAATCCTAAGCAAAACGAACAAGTCTAGAAGCATCATATCACCCACCTTCAAATTATAATACAAGGGTGTAGTAACCAAAACAGTATGGTACTGGTATAAAAGTAGATACATAGACCAATAGAACAAAATAGGGAACCAGAAATAAAGCCAAATTCTTATCAACCAACTGATCTTTTTTTTTCCTTTTCTTTTTTTTTTTGAGATGGAGTTTCACTCTTTTTATCCAGGCTGGAGTACAATGGCGCTCTCGGCTCAAGACAACCTCCGCCTCCTGGGTTCAGGCAATTCTCCTGCCTCAGCCTCCTGAGTAGCTGGGATTACAGGGATGCACCACCATGCCCAGCTAATTTTTTGTATTTTTAGTAGAGACAGGGTTTCACCATGTTGACCAAGATGGTTTTGATCTCTTGACCTCGTGATCCACCTGCCTCGGCCTCCCAAAGTGCTGGGATTACAGGCTTGAGCCACCGCACCTGGCCCAACCAACTGATCTTTGACAAAGCATACAAAAACATAAATTGGGAAAAGAACCGTATTCAATAAGTTGTGCTCAAAAACCTGAATAGCTGTATGTAGAAGACTGAAACTGGATCCCTATCTCTCACCACATAAAGAATCAACTCCAGATGGATTAAAGATTTAAATATAAGACCTGAAACCATAAAACTTCTAGAAGAAAATCTAGGACAAATTATTTTAGACATTACCCTAGGCAAATAATTTTGCCTAAAGACCCCCAAAAGCGAATGCAATCAAGACAAAAATAAATAAATGGGACTTACTTAAACTAAAAAGCCTCTGCACAGTAAAAGAAATAATTATCAGAGTAAACAGGCACCCCAGAGGATTGGAGAAACTCTTCGGCAACAGAGGACTGATACACAGAATCTACAAGAACCTCAAACAAATCAGCAAGAAAAAAAAATCTCACCAAAAAGTGGACAAATTACATGAATAGACATTTCTCAAGAGAAGACACACAGATGGTCAACAAACATTAAAAAAAAAATGTTTAACATCACTAATCACCAGGGAGATGCAGACCACAATGAGATACCTCCTTATACCATCCAGATGGCCATTATTAAAAAGTTAAAAAACAATCGATATTGATGTAGATATAGTAAAATGAAATGCTTATACACTGTTGTTGGGAATTTAAATTAATACAACGTCTACAGGAAACAACATGGAAATTCTCAAATAATTAAAAATACATCTACTACTTGATACTGCAATCCCACTAATGGGTATCTACTCAAAGGAAAGTAAGTCATTATATTAAAAAGACCTAAGGGCCGGGTGTGGTGGCTCACGCCTGTAATCCCAGCACTTTGGGAGGCCAAGTTGGGTGGATCACGAGGTCAAGAGATTGAGACCATCCTGGTCAATATGGTGAAACCCCGTCTCTACTAAAAATACAAAAAATTAGCTGGGCATGGTGGCACGTGCCTGTAATCCCAGCTACTCAGGAGGCTGAGGCAGGAGAATTGCCTAAATCCTGGAGGCGGAGGTTGCGGTGAGCCAAGATCTCGCCATTGCACTCCAGCCTGGGTAACAAGAGCGAAACTCTGTCTCAAAAAAAAAAAAAAAAAAAAGAAAGAAAAAGAGAGAAAGAAAAAAGACTCCTGAACACGTTTATTGCAGCACAAAGATATGGAACCAGTTTAAGTGCTCATCAGCTGATGAGTTCATAAACAAAATGTGATAATACACGATGGAATACTACCGAGTCAAATAAAAGAATGAAATAATGTCTTTTGCAGCAACTTGGATAGAACTGAAGGCCTTTATTCTAAAGGAAGTAACTAAGGAATGGAAAATCAAATACCATATGTTCTCGCTTTTAAGTTGGAGCTAAGCTATAGGTAAACAAAGCATGCAGAGGGGTGTAATGGACACTGAAAACTGAGAAGGGTAGAGAGTGATGCAGCGGAGACATTAAAAAATGCATACTGGGTACAATGTACACTACTTGGATGACAGGTGCAATAGAATCTCAGACTTTACCCTAAACAATTCATCCACATAATCAAAAACCACTTGTACCCCAAAGTTATTGAAATATTATATATATACACATATATGTGGGGAGCGTGTGTGTCTGTGTGTGTGTATATATATATATATACACACACACATATAAATACATATATATGTATATATATACACACATATATATACATATATACACATATATATGTATATATATACACATATATATGTATATATATGTGTGTGTGTGTGTGTATGTTATATATCATACAGAAATATAAATTGGGAAAAAGAACCCTATTCAATAAATGGTGCTCAAAAACCTGAATAGCTACATGTAGAAAACTGAAACTGGATCAGTATCTCTCATCACATAAAAAATCAGCTCCAGATGGATTAAAGATTTAAATCTAAGACCTGAAACCATAAAACTTGAAACCATATATATGTGTATGTGTATATGTATATGTATATATAGAGAGAGCCACAACTTTAATGACAGCAAAAAATAAATAAATAAAATTTACCCATACTGCATTGCAGAGCAGAGACTATAGTGAGTATAGAGAGCCTTAAGTGGTGTCAGAAATGCCAGTCAAGTTGTGGCTTGGACTAGGTTATTAGCGGTGTGGATGTTAAGTAGTGAAGATAGATCATGCATGAGGGGAAGAGAAAATAAGAATGACTGCAAAGGCTTAGGGCTGGGTAACAGGATCACTGATGCACTGCTGGGGGAGTAAAACGGTTTAGATACGTATTGAATAGGGTGTGTTTGTTGTCCCTTTTTTTGGCTTCAAGAAATCTTATAAGACTTATTAAAATTCAACTGAAGATGGCATCAAAGGCATTTGAGTCATTTGGAGCTTAAAAGAGGACAAGCCTATCTTTTAAGTTTTGTGAATAATCACCACACAATCCTTTAAAATGTGTAATTAGATGAAATATCATGAACAGACTATGTAGAAAAGTAAGAAGGGTTGATGATTGAACCATGAGGCACTTTGCCCATTATGATGGAAGAAGCCAGCAAAGGAGAAAGAGAGTTAGGGAACTATGCACGTACACACACACACACATACACACACACACACACACACACACACACAGAGAGAGAGAGAGAGAGAGAGAGAGAGAGAGAGAAAGCATGTGATAACACTAGCTGTAAAGTGAAAATATGAAACAAAGTCTATATGGTATTAAAGTATATTTCTCTGCATTTTAAGATAATTAAGGTAAAAGAGGAAGCTAAATTATACAGATGAAAGAAAAGAAAAATTTTTGAGACATGCCACAATCCCCCGTATCATGTGTGTTCTCCTCCTTCGCAACAAGTAACAGTTGGTATGTTCTCAAGATGTCCCTGCCAGGAGACTCGACAAACCCCATGATGGGTAACTGGACCAGCAGGTCAGATGCTATTTCTAACATTTACTCTTGACTTCTCTCCTTTCACCTATATAGCTCACATAAGCTCATATAAGACTTTCTAGATTGGAAAGCTCCCAAGTCACAGTATTTGTCCTGGGCCACGACAAAATGAGGTTCATCTCTATGAATATCATAAACCAACCTAGATTTAACTGCATCCAAAACTTCCTAATACACTGATGGAAGTATTCAATTTTTTCTTGGGAAAATGGCGAGGCAGCTAATCCTTTCAGAGTAACTACTGAATTGAATTACTTTTTTAATTCTTTTCTCAATCAATTGTTCTGTCTGAAAGAGTGGGTTCACATTATTTGCAGCCACTGAGAGATCAATTGCTAACTCATATAAACTCTTTTTATCTAACAGTATCAAAATTAGTGGTGTGCTTCTCTGAATATTTGTCCTGAGAGTACATGCCCACAGGGATTCATCAGACTTCTGATATTTCTCAGTAAATAGTCCATGTTTTTTCCACTCTGCGTTTTCCACTCTAACTAGCCAGGGTCTTATCACACATGTATAGCCTTTTGGGCAATCAGAATTTTTAATGGTATTACTTTGAAAGTAAGCATGGTGTCTTTCCAAATGACCATGAAGCCTGAGTTTTTCATTTATTTATTTATTTATTTCATTTTAGGTTTTGGGGTACCTGTGCAGAACATGCAAGATAGTTGCATAGGTACACACGTGGCAGTGTGATTTGCTGTCTTCCTCCCCTTCACCCACATCTGGCATTTCTCCCCATGCTATCCCTCCCCAGCTCCCTCACCACCACTGTCCCTCCCCTATTCTTTCCAATAGACCCCAGTGGGTAGTGCTCCCCTCCCTGTGTCCATGTGTTCTCATTATTCATCACCCACCTATGAGTGAGAATATGCGGTGTTTCATTTTCTGTTCTTGTGTCAGTTTGCTGAGAATGATGTTCTCCAGATTCATCTGGTCATCCTTGTTTTTCTCTACCAATCTTTCTCCTTCCTCCTTTAGATGTCTAATTTTTATCTGGGGTACTAAAAATTGTCAGGGGCTATATATTTTGCTAATTTTCCTTCTACTAAACACTGTCTATTAATTTAGCCAATTTCCCCATGCAACTGTCTATTCCCTCCAAATTGCATAAATAGAATTTTTCCCCTACATTCATTTTCATCTAGCTTCATATCAATGACACATTGGAAACTATCCCTGCATTAAAACTTCATTATGTTGTTAGCACAGCTTAACTTCAAAATGAATTTTAAAGCTTTTCTTTCCCTTTCTCTTGGGTTTCAAGATATAACCTTGAAAAGAACCGCAGAAGCCTTGTTTCCTAGCCTTAAGATAAACTCCAATGTCCCTCCCTTTCTCACTGTCTATGCTGCCTTCACATTTATTTAACTGTATGCCAATGTCTAACTATGTGCCTTCTTAGCAGTTCCAAGGTTAATCTTGACACAGACAGACTAAGCCTGGCTACCCAGCTGCAAAATTCCAGAGATTACTTCAAAGCAGATAGTAAACAACACGGCCATTGTTGAAATGAGGCCAGCCTGAGATCCAGGTGAACTGGGACCCAACATAGCTGCCAGAACAAGACACACAGAAAATGTATTCAGCACAATTCTTGCATGAGTTCCTTATTAATTTTCCCTTTTTAAAATCCTGCCTCCCCGACCCCTGGCCACAAATTAAAGTGGTTGCTTTGACCGGAAATCCAGCCATTTCCCCTTTAGGGGTTTTAGTTAATAACATCACTTTCTAACAGACCTTGCTCTTTTTAATTGGACTCTGCAAGAAGTGAGCATCCGGACCTGCATTAGATTATGGTGTTTACTATATCCTCAGTGTGCTCATGAAAAACTGACTTAACCACTGTGATGCATGGGCCTGAGAGTCTATAATGCTGTTGGCCCTATATAGAGAAGGAAAGACTGAATTATCAATTAGATTCAAATGTGTTTGGGATCTTTCCAAGGACTCAACGTTGCTCGTATCCAAAACATGCAATCGAAAAACAGTCACAGGTTAAACATTCTTTCTTTATATGCGTCAGATTTCTAGATGCAACTCCACCAAAATGGTTTTTATCTCCTGCATTTGGACCCACTTTTGTTTGGAAATCTAACAGAAGATGTTGGTTTTGAGCAATATAAATGGAGACACTGCTGCACAAAAGAAAACCATTTTAATTTTAAAATATTTCCACTTTATAGTCATTGATTGATTAATGGCTTTTTGGACTACTCTTGATTCTCTAGACAGCTAGGGATCCTATAAATCTCTAAGGGCCAAATTTATTTACAGTCAGCAATCTTGAGAAATCTGGTGTGACCTGCTATAATTATTTTATACATTAGAGCTGTCCATTAACTTTTCCTTAGTAAACAATTTTAAATGTGTGTTACAAATTCTGATATATACAATTTCTCCCCCAAGAAGATTTGACTTCCACTGTTTCTTCTCCTGAGACATCTATGGTAGAGGAGTCAATGGTATAATCCTCTTGCTAACCACCATTTTCTTCCCTTATGTAAAGCCTATTTTTGAATTTATAGTTTCTAATAACCAGGTCAAATAATTTATAAATAAAATATTAAATAATATACTTTAAGCATATATATATATGACATATATAAAACCATTATATGTGATGTTTTTATTTTTATACCATATTACTATCAATCACTAAAAAATCACTAAAAATTTCCAAAATTTTCTTTGGAAGAGAAATAATTAAAATTTTGGGAGGATTTAATATTTACTCATATTGAAAAATATTTTAAGAAATAATTTTTTATTACATATGTGTATATTAAAATATTTGCAATTATATTATAAAATGAACATTATACTCTAAGATTTATTTTTAATTAACAGCTTTGTCTAGAAAATTAACAGGTAGATTTTCCTTATGTAGCCTAAAATATTTTATCTTTATTAAATATAATTTTTAAAATCTAAAATATTACTTTGTTTTAAGTATAAACAAAATGGATTAGATGTCCACCCACTCCATAATTAAATTGTAAGACCACTGCATCTCTTAAGGCCAGATAAGATCAGTTAAAATGTAAGAATATAAAATATCTTAGCAACATAGTAAAAATAACCTAATTCAGGTATAGGCAACTAAGAAATAAGAAAATCCCTGTTGTTTTTAATGACACTGGTTAAATCTACCAAAACTAACCATAGTCTGTGTCATCAATTATTAAAAACTTTAAAATAAGTTATTTTTGTATCATTGAATTAAGCTAGAAATAAATATTAAAAAATAAAATTTCACTATTTGGGAAAAAACACTTTTAAGTAGCCTATGTTTAATAAATATTAAAAGAAAACTCCATGAAAGATAGTTAGAAACATATGAAGCCAATTGTATGCAATTTAACTTTATTCAGAAAACAAGTTATAGATTTAATTGCATATATTTGTAATATAGTAAGGTAGAAATACAGTTATTAACTGTTCCATCTCAAGCAACCAAGAAAATTACAATAAAATCAGTATAAAAATACAGAATGGATTAAATCATAAAAATAAGAATGTAATATATTTTAAATGTATAATACAATGAAATCAAAAGAAAGCTATTAGTTCTTTGAAAAGAACATTAAATTTAATAATTCTTCCATAAACCTGAAGAAAAATGTTAATAGAAAAAATACAAAGTATCAATGTCAGCATTGAAGAATACAATGAAATCAAAAGAAAGCTATTAGTTCTTTGAAAAGAACATTAAATTTAATAATTTTTCCATAAATCTGAAGAAAAATATTAATAGAAAAAATACAAAGTATCAATGTCAGCATTGAACATCCTCATGAATATAAAAACAAGAGGTAACTTAAACATTTTTAAGTCAATAAAGAGAAAGTTTTGAGTAAATGGGAAGTTATTTTAAAAATAAATTTATAACTCAGAGATACAAAAAATTAAGATTCTAACATTTTTAGTGACTCAATTAACTTAAGGGAACAGACCACGATTGGTTGCACCCAACTTTAAATATACAGTTAATGAGAACCAAAAAAAGCAGTAAACATTTCATGTAAAAATTGATAAAGCCAAGTGTGAAACAAACTATCAGACATTTTGTGAGAATATTTTCTTAATCTGGTCAAAGTTCTGTGTGAACTATCTTTTGAAATGTACCTGAGCAAGATTTTAAAGATGTGATGACATTTTCTGGAAGGAGAAAAATACTGTCCTTTCTCAGGTCTGAATGTAACTTCTGTTTCTATATTAAGAAATGCAAAAGTTCATAGCTCACACATATTCATTTTTAATACATTTATATGAACATCTCCAAGCTGCTCAGCCTCCAATTACTTTTTTTATTGCTTTATGGTTAAAGTGCGATATTCTAAAAAGACTTATGCCTAGTGTTAAACTGAGTTTTGTGTTTTACAAGGAAAATTTATTTCCAAAGTAATACTGCAAAATGGCTACTATGACTTAAATAAATGACACCAACATTGAGAAACACAGTTTTGTCATTGTGCAAGAAGGGCATATTTTTCCTTACCAGAATCAGCTAAGATAGATATAAAGAAGAAAGTTAAATATTTTAATATGATAGAAGAGATTTATTTTTCTAAATATTTTATCTTTTACTTTAGTCTCTTGCTTCAAAAGCTTGAAATTCAACTACATAAAGTAGATTAAGCTCAGTATTTTTCATTCAAAATTATTCCAGCTATACTCACTTCTACGTAAAGATGGTACCTTTTTGTACATTTAGAAATGTTCACAAAATCTTAAGCAATGAAATTCATCAAAACATATAATTTGTGTGATGTAGATGTGCCTTATTTTATTTGATATGTGAGAAACATACAGTAATGAGGTAGTTACATCAGCTAGTGCAGAAAGAATTAAAATATAGTATAAAACTCATTCTAAAGCTCATATTAAAAATAGAAATATAATATGGTCTAGAGGCAATTGTCAAAATAATGTAATTACATACATTTCATCTCTTTCTAACAAGAGATGTCTTTTAATATATTGGTTGTAGCTATTATTTGTTTAAAGTATTTAAAACTACATTTACATCTCAAATAATATCAAACCTACAGAATCATTGAAAGTATAGTGAAAATAATCGTTTTTGAAAATAAAATGAAACAAATTGCCAATCTGATTCTCAGAAACTTTAGTATATGTTTTCTCCCAACCAGGACACGTTCCTGTGTAACCTTAATACCTATACCCATTAAAATCAGGAAAAGGACCTTGATCAATCATTCCCATCTAATCCACAGACCATATAAAATTTTGCCAATTGCCCTAATAATACCCTTTGTAGCATTATTCTGAAATGATTGAGTTCACTCTTGAATTTGTCAGTTTCCTTTAGTCTCTCCTTCCATCTGAAATGCTTGTTTATCTTTGATTCATATGTCTTTGGCACTTTTGAAGATTGTAGGCTGGTTATTTTGTAAGATATTTTCAACGTAGGTTTGTTTATGCCTCATTGTGTTTAGATTCAGGTTATAAACAGTGAGACTATGTTCTTATTGTATTCTATAAGGGGCTCACAATTCTCATATGCCTACTTATTGACAACATTCATTTTTTAATGTATAATTAAATATACATATAACATATATATTTATAAGGCACATCATAATACTTTAAAGTATATGTACATATTCAGGTAATTCTAGTCGAGTTTTTACTAAATTATCTTCTTCAAGGTTTCGGAAGCTACTTGCTTCTCATACCTTATCAGAAAGTATTTTCATCCTTACTTGACTTTGTAGCAAACTTCGAATGACAAGAGGAGATTTGTGGGAATCTTCATGGAAAGGAGAGAAAGCACAGTCTGTGAAACTAAATAGAACAAGTGTTGCTCTTTCTAACCAGGATGCTTCATTAATTAAAAGAAATCATCTGTTAATAATCATATTTGTTTCTCTTTTATCAAGCATTGTTTGTGATATATCTTAAACGTTGACAAAATATTTGTTGATAAATGAAAGATACAGTGAATGAATAATTAAATGCAAGTTTTTATTCACTAATATACAGTTGGGCTTTGACAATTGATGTGGTGTTTTGTTTTAGCTGTGGTTGTCAGTTTTTTATTGTTTGTATTTATTGACCCTAACTTGATATTTGATGGCTTACTTATTTTTCAGGGACTGATTGAGAGGTTGCAGGTGATGGCATACAATAAGATAATAATTACATACAATAAGATAATAATAGTTTTATTTATGATTATTATTATAATAATCATGAAATGAAACACTATATTGTCTGTTCCAACAATTTATGCCACAGAACCAAAGAACATAAAACAAACACAGAAAGAGGTGATTAATAAGCAGTATAGTCTGAGAAACAACAAGGTAATATCTAGGTGTAATTAGTAATTGTATTGATCATTGTAGTAGTCTTACCATTTTCTTTTCTCTTTTCTCTCTCTCTCCCTCTCCTTACCTCTATCTCTATTTCAATCTTTTTCTCTACAGATATCAACAATTATTTTAAAAGTCTTTCTAAGTGAGGTGATGCTAATATTAATATTGGCATTAATATTAAGCTTATTCTTTAAACCAAGAAATATTTGTTTTTATACTGGTTGTGGTTTGGGTGACGTGAGAGATAAAACTGAAATAAAATCCCAGGGTCACTTGTGGAAAGTTTTTTGTCAAATTAATTAGCTTGGGTTACTCCTCATAGTTGGTAATAGATTATAAATGAAGAAATGGGGCCCAAAGTGGCTCCGGCCGGATGTCGTGGCGCTTGCGAAGGCGAGGCCATGAGTTCAAGGCCAACCTCAGCAACCTTACAAGCTCTCATTGGTTGGCAAAAAATAAATAAATAAATGAAGTAATGACTGTAGAAATTAGCATTTTTGATGAATTTCCTGACTAACACTAATAAGATTAAAGAATGCATTAATTTTACATCAGTTTTAGAAATTAGTAATATGATGCACAAATGCAAAGTGAGTCTACATTTCTTATATTTCCCTTGTTATTACTACCATACTGGTATCATAGCTTTGTTGTGTTTAAAAAGAAGTATTTCTCCCCTCTATGAGTTATTTTTAAAAATTCGATGACATAAAAACAATTACACAAAATCAAGCTGAGATAATAATAAATGGGGATCAATAAATGTATGGCTTATGGCTGATGCTGGTAGTGTCCTTGTGTATTGGAAAATTACGATTATTTTTAATTTGACATATGGTGTGGCAAATGAACTACATGCCTATGAACATTGGGCACCATGCAATGCATTATCTAAAACATTATCACTTTTAGTTCCCATAAATGACTACCACCTTTTTTCCATATCAATATATATTTGCTGATAAATGAAAAATCATTATTAAAATTTCTACTGATAATCTACACCCTCTAAATTGAAGAAGACACTAACTTCAATTGCATTGTTGGCAGGTTAAAAAAAACCATTTGCAGATACAAGGAGATTTTACTCTTGTAGAATTATTTTAGGAGGACCATTGGCAGCATTGCTCAGGAATTGGCATTTAACTATATACTGCAATAACATTTGTCTGAAAATTCCTGAGGAACTTATTCAGGAAAAATAAATCCATAATTGTATAGTCAATTTTTAAACTGGACTACCCATTTTAAAAACAGTTAAATTATTGTAAAAATTGGATTAGTCTCAACATCTGTTTTTCCAACAAATGCTGAGAAGGATCACACTTCATATCATGAATGTTAGTTTACCTTTGCTTTCTTTCAAAAGGAGAAATTATGGTTACAAAGACATTTATATCTTACCTCAGAACATTTAATGCATTTTGTTATCATATTTGTCTATTTTACATATTTTGTCTGAATTCTTAATAAAAAGTAATGAGTTTTTTTACTTTTAAAAAATCCCCTGTATAGCCATATCTATTCGAGATGTAATAATAATGTATTACTTAAGAATTTATTTTAGTAATGAGTTAAATAAATGTATTTATTTAAGTAATAATGTACCCTTACTCTCCTAAGGATCAAAACTCTACATAACCCATAAGGATTAAGACTAGGGAATAAGAACAACTAAAATACAAAAATTTAGTATTAGTAATTTAGTTTTTTAAATCTGTTTGCTGTAGCATGCAAATTCAAGCAACATTAATTTCAAGGAAATAGAGCCATGATAAATTTGTTTAGTGTTAGTTTGGGATAAGCCAAGTATAAAATAGGATAGAAGATGGTATTTTCTCTGAACTTCAAAGAGAACATAGATTGATTTTTAACATAAAATTAGTAGTTAAATCAGGTGTACACATAGCAAAGTTTTGTGATATTAATTACAAAGTTGTGTTTTCATTAAGTCTGAGGATTGAAGCAGGTCTTTTTATTTTAGAGTAAAAATAAATTATATATTAATAATAAAAATATTGCACAGTAATTTCTAAAGCTATATAATTGTAAGAAATTACTTGAATATGCAATTCATTCTTTAAGATGCATGTTTGAATGAAATTACCATAAAGACATGTGTATGCTTATCTGTGTTACAATATGCATGTAAAAATAGTATCATTCGCTGAATAAATTAGCATTACTATGAATAGATGAGGATTTGCATGTATTTTCATGCAACAAAACATTACATTAAACTTAAATTCATTACATAGACTTCTCACGAATTACATGTGTGAGTATGTGTGGTTAATCAAGGTATGTGTCTGTTATATTAAAATTTGTATATATCTAAGTATATATTATTTTAACATTTTTTTTTAATTTTTGGATTAGATCCTAAAATAGATTGTACTTACTAAAATATTCAAAAATTAAAAGTAAAGAAATAAATCTCCTACTATGTAAGACCACGGTTTGGAATTTGATATAGGAGAGAATTGTTGTCTTTACCCATTTCTGCCAGGTAAAATAAACTGGGGGCAGGAGTTGGCAAGACAAAGGAAAGATAGAAAGGAAAGCCACACTTCCTATGAAGCAAGGAAACACATAATTTACATGAGAGATTATATGAAGAAGGAATAGTAGATGGTATAAAACAAAATCCCAGGAACAGGATGATCATGCAGAGAAGAAAATGTGTGTGTGTGTGTGTGTGTGTGTATGTGTGTGTGTATACATATACACACACATATATATGTAGGTATCTTGGACACACATGCACAAAAGTAATATATAAAAGTTAGAATCTGAGAAAATTATATTATGAAACAGATTTAAATTTTTAAAATAGCATGATTTTATGGAAGATGGTAGAGTAGGAGGCTCTAGAAATCAGTCCTTCCAGGAGAATAATTATTGAGCTGGCAAGAACTGTCAGAATAAATTATTTTCAAGCACTAGACTGTAGTAAAATACTTGCAGTGTCCACCGGAATGCTTATTGAAAAATATAGTCTCATGTATTTTGAATTTATGTGTTTAATATATATTATTTATATATATAATGGCAATATATATTGTAGTTATATATAAAACATTGTATATACATAGTGTTTATGTGTATGTATATATATATATGGAGGAAGAATATTGATTTTAAAAATGGCTTACAAGATTGTGGAGGCTGGCAGGTCTGAGATTTGTAGGACAGATCAGCAGTCTAGAAATTCAGCAGGAGTTGATGTTACAGTCCTTAGTCCATAATTCAGGGAGCAGCAAGATAAAAATTTAGGCATGATGTCTTCTCTCTGTTTACATTTTAAGCATGACTTCTTCCTCTTTGGGAAGTGTCATTCTTCATTATTAATAAAAAATTAAATGTAAATTGATTAAATTCACCAATTAAAAGGCAGAGATTGGGAGAATGTAATTTTTTTCAAAAAGACTACGTTGTGCTTTGCTTATAAGAGACTCATTTTAGAATCAAAGACACAAAAGTTTGAAAGCACAAAAAAAGAAAACAAGTAACCCCTACAGATAATATTCAATAATAACCAAACAGTAGCTAGAGTGGCTATACTATAATAAGACTAATTAGATTTCAAGTAAAATTGTTGGAAGAATGAAAGGACAAGTATTTTGATAAAAAGTTGAAATCCTCCAGGCGTGGTGGCTCACGCCTGTAATCCCAGAACTTTGGGAGGCCGAGGCGGGTGGATCACGAGGTCAAGAGATCGAGACCATCCTGGTTAACATGGTGAAACCCCGTCTCTACTAAAAATACAAAAAAATTAGCTGGGCATGGTGGCGCGTGCCTGTAATCCCAGCTACTCAGGAGGCTGAGGCAGGAGAATTGCCTGAAACCAGGAGGTGGAGGTTGCGATGAGCGAAGATCGTGCCATTCCACTCCAGCCTGAGTAACAAGAGCAAACCTCCATCTCAAAAAAAAAAAAAAAAAGTTGAAATCACCAAGAAAATATGACAATTATGAAATAAACACAGAACAACAGAGTTCTAAAATACATAAAGCAAAATTTGCCAGAATTGGAGTGAACTACAGTTATACAAAAAAATGGGGGATTTCCAAACTTATGACAAAACTATATAATTATAATAATGTATACAAATGGCCTAAGAATAGATCACATGTAATATAATTAAGACTAGAGAATAAACACTTATGGCCAATAGATATTTTAGAAGGGTGTTAAGACCATTCAATGGAAAAATGCCAGACTTCAATAAATACTGCTTGAACTTGATAAATACATGCAAAAGAATAAAATTAGATCTCTACCTCATTTGATATTCAATAATAAAAATGAATTAGCCACCTAAATATAACAAGAAAATTATAAAACTCTTAAAACTTGAATGTAAATCTTCATGACCTCATATTTATCAGTGGAATCTTAGATTTGACAACAAAATATGAGAGACCAAAGAAAACAGGTAAGTTAGACTTCATTGAATTTAAAACCTTTGTGTGTCAATAGACACTACTGAGAAAATGAAGACAATCCACAGAATAGAAGAAAATATTTGCAAATTATGCATTCCATAAAGTTTCAGTATGAAGAATATAGACAGTTTACAAAATTTTATCAAGAAAACGTGAACAACTCAATTAAAAAATGATCAAAGGACTTGAATAGACATTTCTGCAAAGAAGATATGCAAATGACCAACAAGCAAATAAAAAGATGTTCAATACCATTGGCATTAAGGAAATACAGCTCAAAACCACAATTTGTCACAACTTCACACTCACAAGGATGACTATAGTAAAATGAAAGGAAAACAAGTGGTGTTATGTTTGCCAACTTCACCCTCCCAATCATTTAGTTAGACGAATCGTTATCAGTCCTCACTCTTTTCCATTCAATTCCCACTCTACCTGCAAATTTTCAGGCTTCAGTAGTCTGTAAATTCTATGGTGACATGATTGACAAGTTAACCACCTAATCTGGGGCTTCATAGCTCTGTGGACTTGGTATCTGCTCAAGGTAATCTATAATCTGTGAATAATCCAGCCACCTAATCATGGAAACCTTTAAATATCACTAACGTGTCCTCTCATGAGCATTAGTTACCCACTGACAATGCACCCACATCATTATTAGTTCTTTAGGATGAGTTTTCTGTCTTTTTGGTGGTCCAGTCAACCATTTCAACCATGCAATAGCATAGCAAACCATTCTATATTAGGAGACACTCTGAGATGCTTCTGAACATCATCAATAAGAATCACCTTGAAGAAATAGGCTGTTGTTCATCAGCAGAAAAATCAGTGTGTACACAGATACCCTTCCTTCAACATCTGTAGAGAGATATGCTTGGGTTGAGGCACAAATACGTGCAATGTTGGTTTGGCAGCCAGTAGTAAATCATTCCTTTTGTGGCTCTTAAATTTCAAAATGAGAGAAAGTAGTCAGGACTTCTCTTGGATTAAGGCAAAGAGTAGTCTGAGGTTAACAAATTCCTGGAAACGTTCAGAATGAAAAAAACTTAAATTTGGCAGCACCGCATGTGAGTCTAGCTGGGATTTAAAAGTTAATAACTAATTGGAAAGATGGTTTGCAAACAATAACGTATTTCTCTAAAATTTTTCACTGTAGTATGTAAGTTTGGTTTATCATTACTATATAAAATAACTACATATTTTAAAAATCAAAATAAACTTTCTGTAATTTTTTAAACTTCAGAATTATATCAGAGATTGCGTGGCTTTTACACCTTATCAATATCTACAGTCTTTTGATAATTTGAAAAAGGATATAGGCTCTGGGAAGCTGCATTTAAATTAACAGAGAATTAGTTAAATCAGTGCACCTTTTGAATACAGAATATAATTAATAGCACTTCCATATTATCAATTTATTCTCAGCTTATTACAGAGGCCTGGTCATTCATAAGGGCTCAATCCACCACTTTATTTCAGTTCACTGAATGAGAAAGCAGCTTTCTAATGCAATGATACTAAATTCATTTACATTTTGAACCATTTAAATGAAAAATAATAATCTAGTTTGGCTGTTGCTGTTACTGTATAAAAGCAGTGCTTTAATAAGTTATTGAAATTAATTCAAGCTGATTATAAAAATTATACCATTGAACATTTAATGTAGAGTCCAAGAGGCCAAGACCTACGTTTTTTAAAACGTAGAACAATCTAAATAACCTTTAGAAACAATATCGAAAACACATCTAAGTTTAAATCGTGACAGTGACAGTTACTCTTCACTGGAATAATTTCTATGCTTCTAAATTTTGTCTTTTAGATAGGCAATATGGCTCTTATTATATGTAGTAATAAAATTATTCCATTCAACAATTGAACTATTGATTACTGGATGTTTTTCTCTAGACCTTTCATGTTCAGAGCTTAATAGACATTCATAAATATACAGGTTAACTAACCAGTGTTGATAATGCCTTTGATTGTTTATGTTAAAAGTAATTCAGAGAACATCACAAGACACCAATTGCAAGCATTTATCTTGTACAGGGAAAGAAAAAATTAAAGAGAAGTTAGTAGAGACAAAATTGCTTAACATATAGGGGGAAAAATGCCCACACAATGAATCAAATTTAGTTAACAACTTTTGGCCTTATTAGACAAAGCATAAATTGTCAGCGTTTACATATCTGATTTTTGTACCTCTGTGTTATTTACATTTTCATAGCATAGAGGTAACTTTTAAGTATTTTTTTTTTCTTGAATACATGGAGGATAGATAGAGAACCTCTTAGATAACTGAAACTTTTAATAGTGGTTAAGTACTTCTGTACTTAATATCATATCAGCTTTAAACAGATGCTACCTCTGCTTTTAAATCCCTTAGGAAAATTTTAACTAGGTTTTGACCATAAACAGTGGACAACTTATTTCTCATTGAAGAGGGGGAGAAATTGAGGATGGAGGTAAAAGTGTTTAGAAAAATTGGCCAACATTTCTCCAACTAAAGCACTGTAAATCAATATTGGTAATAGAGATTTCATAATTTGAAAGCATTTAGTTCATTTTATGCTCACTTATTTGCAACATTTTTGCCTTTTATTAAAACAATAGGTGTAACAAAATGTGAATATAATAGAAAAAGTACAACTTTCAAAGAAATGTATGTGACTAGATTACCTTTCTCACTAAGAAGAAAAAATCTTAACCCCCTAATAAATTAAAATATGACATTTGAGTTAATGTAATAAATGTACATATGTTTACGAGACTGTTTTTTAGGCTAACCAAAGAGAAAATTCAAAAAATGTTTAAACTTTTATTTATTAACTTCCTCATGATGCTACCTCACACTCTCTATACATACCCTGAAAATTATAACAGCCTTCTTATTTGACTGTACCAGAAATTACATCTCTTGGAGATATTTGGTCCATGATTTCTCTCTTCATTATATTCCTGTATACTTAGCAAGCACCCTATCCCATGGAAAAGTATGCAAGGATAGTTTTCTCCATGGCATGCACGTGAACTAGCCCATATGCCAGGACTTTGTTCCCTTTCATTTTCAAGGGTCTTCAAAGCATTGTCATGCCTTCTTACTATCCTGTGAACCAGAGTACACACTACTAAGAAAATAATATTTAGAAGTGAAAATAATAATAATAAAATTTTTGTAATGAGTAACTTTCCTAATAATAAATATCTATGCTAAACTTCCTGATGGCCAAATCCTTAATTTGACATTCAAACTTCTTCATAGAATAACATACATCTTAATTTTCAGATCTGGTACTTCATCTAGCATAGAGTCTATGCAAGCTGACCTGGACTGTTATCAGCATATACCTATATATTTATCTCTTTATCTTCTAAGGTCTAATTTAAATCAATTGTTTTATAAGTCCTACTTAATATTTCAAGTTGAAAATTATCTTTTCCATTTATAATTTTAGCACTTCTAACATACATCTTTAAATACATTGGTATCTTCATGAATATAATCTATAATAGTTCAATTCTCTCTATTGAGGGAAGAAAGATACTGTGTTCTCTCTCCCTGCCACACAATACAAATAGCCATATTTTATACATACTAAGTTATTCAAACATATTTAAATTGTTTAATTTAAAAATCAGATAAGACACTCAGAGGTAATTAAAATAGGGAAGGAATCCCAAAACTGATGTCCTGGACTACAAGTTTAATTAAATATTTGACTATTTTAAGTCTATTCATGTTTCATCAGTAACTGTTTGTTAAACATGTGTTTTTTTGCTGTGATAAACTAAATAAATTTAAGACTACAATTATGACAGATTCCTACATTTAAAGCTTTTAATTTGGGCCTAACAATAAAGTAATTACTAGATAGCAATTATATATGTAAATGTATATTTATATAATATATGTAAATATAAATATATACACATATATATTTATATATTATATGTATATTTATACATAAAATATATACAAATAAAAAGGGTTGAAGAAAGGTTAGTTCAAAATATGTATAAAGAATAATGAGATCTTCTATAAACATAATCCTAGACTTCATAGTTAGAAGATCGTCCACTGCCATCTCAGCAGATGAACAGAAAATATGTAGCCTGGTGAATAACAAATAGAGCAGAGGGTGGAGGTGAGATGCTTACTTCGAGTATCACATGGATATTAAGTGAATCAGTACATCCTTCACATGTGATATCCTAATGCTTTGCATTCTGTATTGATCCCAAAATTTCCAAAAGTAAGTAGTTATAACTTTCTAAAAACTTCCATGAAGTCCTTGCCTACTCCTATGTCCTGAACGGTTTTGCCTAGATTTTCTTCTAGGGTTTTTATGGTGTCAGGTCTTACGTTTAAGTCTTTAATCCATCTGGAGTTAATTTTAGTGTAAGGTGTCAGAAAGGGGTCCAGTTTCTGCTTTCTGCACATGGCTAGCCAGATTTCCCAACACCATTTATTAAATAGGGAATCCTTTCCCCATTGCCTGTTTTTGTCTGGTTTATCAAAGATAATATGGTTGTAGACATGTTGTGTTGCCTCCGATGCTTCTGTTCTGTTCCATTGGTCTATATCTCTATTTTGGTACCAGTACCATGCTGTTTTGATTACTGTAGCCTTGTAGTATAGTTTGAAGTCTGGTAGCGTGATGCCTCCTGCTGTGTTCTTTTTGCTTAGAATTGACTTGGCTATGCAGGCTCTTTTTTGGTTCCATATGAAATTCATGGTGGTTTTTTCCAGTTCTGTGAAGAAATTCAATGGTAGTTTGATGGGGATAGCATTGATTGTGTAAAGCATTGGCAACAAAAGCCAAAATAGACAAATGGGACCTAATCAAACTCCACAGCTTCTGCACGGCAAAAGAAACAGTCACTAGAGTGAATCGGCAACCATTAGAATGGGAAAAAATCTTTGCAGTTTACCCATCTGACAAAGGGCTGATATCCAGAATTTACAAAAAACTCAAACAGATTTACAGAAAAAAAACAAACAAGCCCATTCAAAAATGGGCAAAGGATATGAACAGAAACTTTACAAAAGAAGACATACATGAGGCCAACAAACATATGAAAAAGTGTTCATCATCATTGGTCATTAGAGAGATGCAAATCAAAACCACATTGAGATATCATCTCACACCAGTTAGAATGGCAATCATTAAAAAATCTGGAGACAGCAGATGCTAGAGAGGATGTGGAGAAATAGGAACACTCTTACACTGTTGGTGGGAGTGTAAATTAGTTCAACCATTGTGGAAGACAGTGTGGCGATTCCTCAGGGACCTAGAAATAGAAATTCCATTTGACCCAGCAATCCCATTACTGGGTATCTATCCAAAAGACTATAAATCGTTCTACTATAAGGACACATGCACACGAATGTTCATTGCAGCACTGTTTACAATAGCAAAGACCTGGAACCAACCCAAATGCCCATCGATGATAGACTGGACTGGGAAAATGTGGCACATATACACCATGGAATATTATGCAGCAATCAAAAATGATGAGTTTGTGTCCTTTGTAAGGACATGGATGAATCTGGAGAACATCATTCTCAGCAAACTGACACAAGAACAGAAAAAGAAATACTGCATATACTCACTCATAGGTGGGTGAGAAAAATGAGAACACATGGACACAGAGAGGCGGTCTACTATACACTGGGGACTGTTGGGGGAAATGGGGGAGGGACAGCGGGTGGGGCTGGGGGGGGATAGCCTGGGGATGAATACCAAGTGTGGGTGAAGGGGAGGAAGGCAGCAAAACACACTGCCATGTGTGTACCTATGCAACTATCTTGCACGTTCTGCACATGTACCCCAAAACCTATAATGCAATAAAAATTAAAAAAAAAAAAAAAAAACTTCCAAAGAGAAATAGCAAGAAAAACCCCAACAAACCAAACAATAGGAACAGTACAAAAATAAATTCTCAACAATCTAGGCATAGAAAGAATACAACTCAACATAATAGAGGTTATATACAACAAACCCACAGCCAACATCACAGTTAATGGGAAAGAGTTAAAAGCATACCCTCTAAGAAATGGAATACGACAAATGTGTCCACTTTTACCAATTTAATTCAACATAGTGCTATAAGACCTTGAAAACGCAATCAGTCAAGACAAAAAAAAAGTAAAAGTCACCCAAATAGGAAACAAGAGAGTCAAATTATCCCTGTAATGCTGATGATATAATTTTATATCCAGAAATCCCTTAAGACTCTATCAAAAAACTCAAAGATACTCAATGAATTCAGTAAAGTTTCAGGATATGAAATGAATGAGTAGAAATCAGTAGCATTTCTGTACACCAATAACAATCTAGCAGAGGACAAAATGAAGAAGGCCATCCTGTTTACAACAGCTACAAAAAAAATATTAAAAAATATAGTTAACTAAGCAGGAGAAAGATCTCAATAAAAAGGACTATGAAGCAGTAATGAATTAAACTGTTGTTGACACAAACAAATGAAAAGAAACAACAAAAAAAAAGCACCCCATGCTCATGGATTAGAAGAACCAGTATCATTAAATAACCATATTGCCCTAAGAAATCAAGAAATTCAATGCAATCCCAATCTAATTACCAATACCACCATTTTACAGAATTATAGAAAACAATGTTAAAATTTATATGGAACCAAAAAAGAGCCTTAATAGCTAAAGCAGTCCTAAGCAAAAGAACAAAGCTGGAACCATCACATTACCTGACTTTAAATTATACTACAAGGCTATAGTAATCAAAACAGCATGAAATTAGTGTGAAAACAGACACAAAGAGTGATGGAAAACAATAAAGAACCCAAAAATAAAACTATATATCTACAGCCAACTGATCTTTGACAAAGTCAATAGAAATATACACTCTATTCAATAAATGGTACTGGAAAATTGAATAGCCTTGTGCAGAAGGGTAAAACTATACCCATTCCTCTGACCATATACAAAAACTAATTTAAGATTGATGAAAAACTTAAATTTAAGACCTGAAATAATTATACACATTATACAAATTGTTGTAGAATAAAACCTAGGAAAATCTCTTCTTGACATTGGCCCGTGTGTGTGTGTGTGTGTGTGTGTGTGCGTGTGTGTGTATATATATATATATATATATATATATATATATATATATATATATATATCAAGTCCTTAAAAGCAAAAATAGAAAAATGGGAGTTAAATTAAAAGCTTTTGCATAACAAAAGAAACAATGAACATAGTAAGCAAACAATCTACAGAATAGGAAAACATTAATTGCAGGCTATGCATCTGACAAAAGACTCATATACAGAAACTACAAGGAACTGAAACTGCTCAATAAGAGAAAAACAACCTTACTGAAAATTGGGGAAAGAACATGAACAGATATTTTTCAAAAGAAGACATACAAGTAGCCAACAAAAATATGAGAAAAATGCTCAATATCACTAATTATCACAGAAATGACAATTCAAACTACAATCAGATAGCATTTAACACCAGTCAGAATGACTATTTGAAAGTACATAAACAGTTTGCTGAGAATGATGGTTTCTACCTTCATCCATGTCCCTGTGCAAAGGACATGACCTCATCCTCTTTTATGACTGCATAGTATTTCATGGTGTAAATGTGCCACATGTTCATTATCCAGTCTATCACTGATGGGCATTTGGGTTGGTTTCAAGTCTTTGCTATTGTGAACAGTGCCACAATAAACATATGTGTGCATACATCTTTATAATAGAATGATTTGTAACCTTTGGGTATATACTCAGTAATGAGATTACTGGGTCAAATATTATTTCTATTTCTAGATCCTTGGGAAATCACCACACTTTCTTCTGCAATGGTTGAACTAGTTTACACTCCCACCAACAGTGTAAAAGTGTTCGTATTTCTCCACATCCTCTCCAGTATCTGTTGTCTCCTGATTTTTTAATGATCACCATTCTCACTGGTGTGAGATGGGCTGGGCAATATTCCAATTGCACTACTTGAATTTATAATACAGGAAATGTGTGATAAGTGTATTTTTATTACATGTTCTGCATAAATATGTGTGCATGCTATATTATAAGTCTGATTGCCTGCACATTTTTTACTCCAGTATGACATTGTGACCATGCATGCTGAATGACCTAAATAAAGATACTTTAGAAGGAAAAAAAGTCTTAAACAGATGTTGGCAAGGATATACAGGAAAAGGAACACACATGCATCATTGGTGGGAATGTGAATTAGTGCAACCTTTATGGAAAACAGTATGTCGATTTCTCAAATAACTAAAAAGAACTATTCAGCATTGTATTCAGCAATCATATTTCTGGGAATATACTCAAAGGGAAAGAAATCATTATATCAAAAAGATACCTGTGCTTTTTTTTTTTTTTTTTTTTTTTTCTTTTTTTTTTGAGACGGAGTTTCGCTCTTGTTGCCCAGGCTGGAGTGCAATGGCGCAATCTCGGCTCACCGCAAACTCCGCCTCCTGCGTTCAGGCAATTCTCCTGCCTCTGCCTCCTGAGTAGCTGGGATTACAGGCACACACCACCGTGCCCAGCTAATTTTTTGTATTTTTAGTAGAGACAGGGTTTCACCATATTGACCAAGATGGTCTCGATCTCTTGACCTCGTGATCCACCCACCTAGGCCTCCCAAAGTGCTGGGATTACAGGCGTGAGCCACTGCGTTTGGCAGATACCTATACTTATATGTTTATCACAGCACTATTAACAATAGTAAGCAAAGACATGGAATCAACATAAGTGTTCATTAATTGGGGGTTGGGTAGAGAATATATATATATATATATATATATATATATATATATATATATATAATACAATACCACTCAGCCGTAATACAAATTAAATTGTGTGTTTTGCTGCAACATGGATAAAACTGGAGGTGATTATGCTCAGTGAAATAACTCAGAAAAAGAAAATCATACACCATTAAATTCTAGCTTGTGAGAGCTAAATAATTTGCACACACGTAAATACAAAGTGGAATCATACACATTGGAGACTTTAAAAGGTGAGAAGGTAGGGGGAGGTGAGGGCTGAAAAATTACCTATTGAGTTCACTATTCAGCTGATGGGTACACTAAAAGCCCAAACTTTACCACAACAAAATATATGCATGTAAGAAGCCTGCACTTATACCCCATAAATATATTTTTTAAATTAAAAAGGATAAATAACAGTGAGACTGATCAATGAACACATTCAAATCTAAAAGAAAATAGTCTAAAAATTCTGGAAAACAATTATTTCTAACCTAAAATTGGATGTCCAGCCAAACTCTCAATCAAGCGTTAAATTAAATATAAAGAGTTTTAGATTAGAATGTTCTCAAAATGTTCACTTTCCCTGTTCCAACATGTTATGCAAAATAATTGATAAAAAGAAGAAAGATAAATATATAGTACCCTATAAAGAGGAAATCTAATATGAAAAAGAAATAACAGGAATAGCCAAGAAACTTTAAAAAGCTACCTAAAGAAGTACATAGAGATCAACCTGTGAAGATAGTAATAGATACAAAAATTCAGGAAAAAAAGACCAAAACATCAGAATAGAATATATGATAGAGGTTATTTTATTGATATTTCAGAATTGTATCAGAGCTAGGGTTCAATGAGTGAAACACATAGAAAATGAATTGAATCACCACAAGGAAAATCATTCACCCCAAAACAGTAATAATGCAATAAAATTAATGTGATATTATTCACTAAGCAGCAAGCAATGTTTAAAATTACAATTAAACAGTAAATATCAATATAATCAGAAGTTCTTATTAAATTATATTGAAAAGACAAGAAAAAGATAAATGCTCATGGTTTCATTAAGAGATGTAAAAGAGAGTACATCCAAACTGAATATTGAAGAGATTCAGTAGATATTGTCTACAATAAAAGTAAAACTAAGAAATAATTTTTTAAGAGTTAAAGGGAGGTTAAAAAATGATGAAAGGGCAGCAGTCATGTTGAAGTCACCTTTACTTTCTAAAGCTCTAGAATCAGAGTTGTAAACTTCCTCCAGTCAGTTCTATATATTCAATTTTAGTGTCATGAAAGTACTGTAGAGGTTGCAGTTTGGAATAATAAATGAATAGTGCTCTTCATGGAAATAGTCTATCATCCAAAATCGATGTTTTCTTAATTTGACTTCATTTTCCATGTCTGTCCCACAATCTTAATGGTCAAGATTCTACAGGTTCTTCGGAATCCTGTCTGTATGTGACAGATAGACTGATGAGTTACAGGTGAATTACAGTTGAAACTTTTCCAATAATTTGTTTTTTAATTAGCCCTTTAGTAATTAGAGGAACAGTCTATTATTTCCAGAGGTGTCGCAAATTATTCTGTCTTTAGAGCAGATGTCTGGAAAATAGCAAAGGCAGAACTTTATATTGGGGAATTAAGTGTAGACTTCTCTTTTCTACTCTACCTGGTAACTTTATCTGGCATCTGTTATGGAAACTTAATGATCTCTTTTCATCAGATTTCAAACTCTAAATTGTTTTTCCAAATATTCCTAGTTTTGAGATATTATGATTCTAGTTCATATTTTTACATGAATGCCTTATGACATTTCTTTAAACATTTTTATGATTAGCAATAAATTATTCCTTAAAGTTTACATAGAACTTTTTCTCCAACAAAAAGAAAGGCAATGAGCAACTTTAAAGGCTCTAGATAACAGTCACTCATTTGATGCATGCTCTTTGACCATCATAAATTTGACCCTTTGTCCTCCTTAGGGTTAATTTTATGTTTATAAAATTTTGGTTAAGAATCATAGACTATTTTCAACTTAACCAATATCACATTTTATTATTGGGCTTTGAATTTATTTGAAACCAAATTTTGTTATCTGATAAAATGATTGTTTCCTAAATAGAGTTAGAATTTTGTTTTTGCATCCACTATATGCGAAAGACTCTTGGTTGATCACATTTGGAATGGAATGCAAACATTCTTTTTCCTTTTTAGATACCAGTATGCTCTCACAAAGTACAGCATATTTTTAAATTCCATTTGCATCAGCGAGAATAAAAAGGTAAAACAGGAATGGGAAGAATGACAGATATTTTACCTACCATATTTCAATGCAATAATCATCTTCTGACAGAAGGATAAGCTTCACATTTTTACTTAATAATTTATCAGAATGCTGAATTTACTCACAATCTTATGCTGACTATGCCAGAATGTTTTATGGAAATTCTTGGCAAAAAGCAGGAGAGAATTCTTTTCCATGCCAGACACTAAATTGAATGAGTCATTTTAATGGCAATGATTGAAAGATTCGGAACATAAGGCAGACAAAACCGACATAATTTGTACTAAAAATAAATTTTCCTTTCATTTCACTCAAGATAGTGTTTCCTGAGACTTCTACTAATTATTTCTTTTTCCTTCATTTCACATATCTTAGCAGTGATGATCACACATGTTTAAGAGTGGCAGACACATGGAGACTTCCTCACTGTGGTGTTCTGTGGGTAAATCCTTTCAACTTTGATGGGTAGAAGCAAACAAACCACCACCCAGACTATTTTCTTAATAAAAAATGGGATTGTTGATAGAAAAGTCAAAGATTCAATGAGAACTATTGTATGTGTAACAAATATTAAGCAGCATATTCTCCACATAGATCCTTTTTTCCTCTTGAATTCTGGTGGACTTATTTGTTGGACGTATGTCTGCTTTTCAACATACCTGTCTCTGAAAATAGGCTCAGTCCAAAGAAAACCTGTTAATCTGAGCAAACCCTAACATAATTTTGGTTTAACTTTGTCCTGAAATAAATATGAATGGTGGAATAGTTCAAATTTTTAAGTTTAAAATGATTGTTAACTGTTGGGGATGTATGCCAGTATTTTCCTGCCCCATTGACTAGCAAAAAAGACAAGTTATGACCCAGCAAAGGCTTTTTGCAATGCATACAGACTTTTTTAAATCAGAGTAAGCCTGCATAGGCCATGCCTTAAATTAACAGTTTTGGGCTTTGTAACACACATCAAGCTCTAACCTAATACAGTATGTAGAGAGCAAGAGAACTATCTCAATGCCATAGGCATATATGTTAAGCGGAGTGAAAGAAATATAGCCCTGTTTTTGGTAAACATATAGATTAAACCATGCTCTGTGTATTTGCCAAGGACTTGCCTTTAAGTGCTTGATATGTGCATAGCTCAGTTTGATTGGATGCTTGAGACTGCATCATAAAAAACTGTCAGTAGAAATGGTTCAACTCTTAAGATATGCCAATAAGGACTACAAGGTTTGAAAATATAGCTGACCACTTGCAATTTTATTACTGCATATATATCTGTCCAAAGTATACGTGGGTTCATATTTTGGACCTTCATGCTTTCTATTCATGGATACATCCTTTAGGAATTGCTTTCTTCCATAAAACTGGAAGCTTAGATATTCTTGAGTTAACTATCATAAATATGTAACAGAATTGGAAGCTCTTATGTAAAAACATATTACTGGTCTTTCTAAAAACTTGTTTTGGAGAATTTCTAGATTTGAAAAATTTAAGCAGTGTTGTACACATAATTCAGTGAAAGTAACACAGCTGAGCCATGGGATTTTTTTATTTAAAAAGTAAAATTATCAGTAGAAAAGAATCAGATAAACATAAGAAATATTGAAGTAGAGATTGCCAAATAGGAAGTGTAAACTACATTTATTAAAAATAATGGAAAAATTATTCTGAAAATTGAGCAATTCCTAGAAAAGCAGATCAGGATCTGAGAATAGATTAAGGTTTGCTTGATACACAAGTGTTTCATATACCTAATTATTCAATATTGTGGCATCAAGAAATAACTTTAAATTTTCCAAAACTCTTTCATTGCTTCTATTTCTTTGAAATCATATGTTTTAAATAATATTTTAATATGATACTGAATTTAAACATCTTGACTTATAACGAAAAACTGTCTTTTTAATTGGCATGCAAGATAAGTCAAGTCTCAAGCACTACTTACATGAAGCAGAGCTTGTGAGGAATTGCACACTGTCACATATCATGAGTTAGGAAATAGGCTTGCATGAGCAAAGGAGAAAACCACAAAGACAGTTCCACATGTATAGAATGTACAGATTCCCAATTTTTCCATTATCTGCATAAAGAGAAGCATCAGACTTCAAGTCACTTGTCAGATAATAAATGTACATTCATAGTTTAAGACGTAGACCCTTTCTTCCATGTTGCTGTCTTCATACATTCTAATAGTGCAAATGCGAGAGTTACTTTATCTGTAAAACATTCTACCAGATGATCCAGCACCAGCCATTCTAAATTTGGCTTCCAGCAATTTGTAAGAGTTGTCTGGCATCACATGTTGTCCAGATCTGGAAGTCCTGGTTAGTATGGGACACTATAGGCCCCCTAGCAAGCTGCAGAAGCCACAGGACAAATGGGAAACGGAAAGTGTGTGCATGTAAGAATAGGAAGACATTTTCTATTTAACTAACATTATCCAGAAAACTCAGACTGAGAGCACAGAGCCATTTTTCAATAACCCAGTTTTTTTTTTTTTTATCACAGTGACATCACTGTTATTGGTGATCTATCTAAAATATAACATACTTTATTTGACTTTTCAATTACTATTATATGTAACAAACCACACTAAATCTGCTAGTGTATATGAACATTTTATTATTATCATGAGTTTTTTATCAGCAGTTTGGCAGATTGAGTAATCTTTCTCTGCTCCATGATGTGACTCAATAACATGGAACTCAAATAGTCTGGAGACATCTTCAGTCTCGTATCTGAAAATTGATGTGTTCTGGCAACTGGAACCTCAGCTAAATTGTCAACCCTAACAACCACACATAGCCGTTTCATGAGTCCTTTCTGCAAGGACTATGTTAATTTTCTTTCAGAATGGTTGCTGGATTCAAAGAAAAATCATCCTAAGAAAAAAATAAAGTGAAACTTCATGACTTTTTTTTTTTTTTTTTTTTTTTTTTTTTTTTTTTTTTTTTTTTGAGACGGAGTTTCTTTCTCTCTTGTTACCCAGGCCGGAGTGCAATGGTGAGATCAAGGCTCACCGCAACCTCCGCCTCCTGGGTTCGGGCAATTCTCCTGCCTCGGCCTCCTGAGTAGCTGGGATTACAGGCACACACCACCGTGCCCAGCTACTTTTTTTGTATTTTTAGTAGAGACGGGGTTTCACCATGTTGACCAGGATGGTCTCGATCTGTTGACCTCGTGATCCACCCGCCTCAGCCTCCCAAAGTGCTGGAATTACAGGCGTGAGCCACCGCGCCCAGCCCACTTCATGACTTTTTTATGACACAATCTCAGAATTCAAATGAATCACTTTTGCCATACTACACTGAGCAAAACACTGAGAAAAGCCCTCCAAGTCATGGAAGGGCCAAAGGGATCCTCTTCATTGTGAAGTGGCAAGGTTCTAGAAGAACTGTGGAACAGATGATGGATGTCTTTCAACGTCTTTGGAACATATGATCCAAATAATTAGAAGAATTTACATCATATAATTATATTCAAATTATTGTAAAAATTTAGATTCACCAGATTCATATTTTAATTTCTAATAAAATTATTTGTGCTTGGAAATAATTACTGCCCCATGAGTGAGGGACACTCAAAATAGAGTTGAGAGCTCAATCTCGTGAGTCAAATGTGACTAAAATTTTTGAAAGTGCACAGTATGTTCATCTATTAATTAATGAACATTGAAATAAATGTAGAATGGATTTTAACCCAGAACTAAGAGGATAATAAACTCCCTTTCTTTTCTTTTTGTTTTCTCTGGGTTTTAAAGAGACTAAGGCAATTAGAAATTCTGTTGTAGGAGACTACATAAACTTTGTTCTAGATAATGATGCAGTAGCAAATAATGACATGTATTCTGTACATTTCCTTACAAATTGCCCAGCTCAAATCAATGCTGTAGTAGGTAGGCAGTGATTGACTGTAATTTTCCAGATCAGAGTAGTACATAATTAGCATTATGTAATTATGAAATTCTAACACAAGACATTCTAATAATATTTAAACATTGTATGTAAACATCTCTTGATATTGGAATTGTTTATTGACAGATCACTTTATGTTATAGTCATACCATAGAGGTTTTGGTTAGCATTCTAAGCATTGCTATTTGTACTTTTAACCAAAGGAAATTGTTGGACTTGTCAGCATTTTTGTATCTACAGTACAATACCACTTGACAGATTATCGGTAAAAAGAGACTTCCTGAGGTTGGGTTGCAAATGACCCAGTGGATCAAAACAGAAGAAGCAAAAATGGTAATTTTTAAAGGAACTTTTTACTGTGAAATAATTTGTAGTTTATTCTTTGGTTCTTTAAATTCCCTTTAATAAAATATGATAATATCTACCCTCTTTAATCCATGCATATTTTGAAATTTAAACTCTCATTAATAGAGATAGGCAAACTCTCACCAGTATAAATTGTTCAGGGCTTACATCCATTACAATTTATCTGTAGCTTGATTAATATTGATTTGTGACACTGTTACCCTAATTAAATACTTTGGGTATCATTGTATCTCACCATAGATTTTTATGACTGATCTATATCTATTCATATCTATACCTATATCTATAGCTATATATCTATAAATCTATACACATACACACACACACAAGTGTGTATGTGTGTGTTTTAAATTAGAGACAGAGTCTCACAGGGTTACATGATCATAGCTCACTCAAACCTTGAACTCCTAGGGGCAAGTGATCCATCTGCCTCTGCCTCTTGAGTAGGGTCTACAGGCATGGGTACTACTGGCAGGGTACAGGCATGCACTTCTGTGCACAGTTGATTTTTTTTTTTTAATTGTAGGTATGGAGTCTCATTCTGTTGCCCAGGCAGTTCTTGAATTCCTGGCCTCAAGTTATCCTCCCACCTGAGCTTCCCAAAGTGCTGAGATTACAAGCATGAGCTACCACAGCTGACCAGATATATTTTCATTATATTAATAAAGTATCCAGTACTCTGATCCAAATGTAGCTTACTATTACTTTTACCATCTGTCCAAATACTTGAAGAAAAAGGTCAAGGATACACTCTAAATGTATGTGTTATTCCACATGAAAATGTCTCCTCCATACAGAAAAGAAAATTTTCACATTTTTATGACCACAGGAACATTCAAAGTATATAAATACATATTTCTCACAATATGTAGGCTTTTAGAAATGAAAAGCCATTCATCAGTGCCATGACTTTTTAAGCAAAATTAAAAGAAATATACAAAAAATATCTAGAAACAAAATTAAATATTGAACAAATGTTGTAATTTTTGCCCAAATTTACCAAAGAAAAATACCTGCTTTCTGTAAAGTAGTATTTATAATGTAGTACATAGGTCATTTAGATTGTCAAAGAAAAAGTCAAATCACTTGACTACAAAATTAAAATCATCAGAAAATGTTGCTTAATCTAATGAGAACTTGTTACCATCAAAAGAGGCCACATGGTCATTACATTGAAAGCAAGAATCCATCAAGTCTCTGATATCCACATGTGTTCCAAAGACCTTCTTAAATATAAAAATTATTGCTGAAATTAAAGACTGTATGCTTAATCAAACAAGCCACATTTATCAGATGTGGATTTACACGTCTTCATTCACATTCTTAGTTACTTATCTGGTGGCATGTAAAAACCCATGTGACGGTGGCAGCTCTGACCCATAAGAACATTGTTTTTATTTTCCTGCATCTAAATCAAACCTTTTATGACAGTATATTTCAAATCCATTAATATATTGAAATGTTTAAATTATGACATTTCTTTTTTTTTTTTTGCCTTTTCTTTTTTTTTAATTGCATTTTAGGTTTTGGGGTACATGTGCAGAACATGCAAGATGGTTGCATAGGTACACACGTGGCAGTGTGATTTGCTGCCTTCCTCCCCTTCACCCACATACATTTCTCACCTTAATTCCTATAAACTGTATCACTGATCTCTTGTTTCTCTTCCATTCTCAGTTGTACCATCAGTGTTAAGCCATACTTTATGCCAACACTGCCTGCCCGACTTCTCAGTATCCCCCTTTTCTAGCACAAACCAATCTTCATACCTCAAGTCATCATTTCTAAGGATATAAATATCTTATTACATTATTTCTCCCCTCAGAAACATTTAGTGGGCTTTTAATACTCTGTTAAAAATTCTACTCTGCTAACCATTCTTATGACAAAACTTACATTCATGTAACAGATATGACCTTTTTATTTTCTGTGCCTCTATACTTCCATCAGACAAAAATCTGCTTCTCACATGTTATTAAGTGAATGTTTAGTAAATGGATTCCTAAGACGCTAGTGTTTTCCTACCAGTAATTTGTAATTAGGTGACAGTAATTCGAGTCAGCTTCATGAATAATCAGCCTCAACAGACATACAGAAACCAAGAGGAGACATTTTCCATTGTTTGTGCATAGAAACATCAAATAATTAAACATTTATTAAACAGTCAGCATGTGCCATACACTATTTTAAATGGTTTTAATACAATGCTGCTTTCTAAATAGTCTCTCCCTTTTTAATCTAGTGCAGACATCCAATCTTCAGGCAGTAAGAACAACGAAGTAATCAGAGAGGGAAGGAAAACTAACAGTGTTGTTAAGCAAGCAGAATATTGTAGCTGGTTCTTTAGTTCCTGTTTCAACTCCTGGTTAGTCTGGCTTTAACTTGTTGTTGTTGTTGTTTTTCAATTTTTGTGAAAAGTTAAAATCTCTTTTCACAGATGAGCTCATTGTCTGCTTTAGTCATATTAGATATGCAAAATATTTCCAATTTCTTATACATTTTTAATTCCCTGCGATGTACACCAGCACCGTTAGAGCCAGTGATAGAGTAGGAGTTGAATAGCTTTTTTAACTTTCAGGCATTTGGATGTCCACATTATTAGAATGTTATATATTAAAGTCAACTTACAACATATCACAGTAGACACAGTAATCAGCCAGGCTCTTGTCACAGGTTCCAAAGCTTAAGAGCTATATTATCCTCTTAAAATATTCTGCTCGTTGGCAATGTGGCCCCTCTTTTCAGGTGCAGAACACTTACGTAACTAGCCAGATGAGTATATTAGAGAGTTACAGTGATAAAAACAAGGCATTTTGAATCTGGGGGCAAAACACAAGGGATGTTGGAGTTTATGTGACTAACTATAATTTCATGGAAAGTAAGAATCATGGGTATCAGAGCGTTCCAATTATACAGATAGTCTTACATTTAATTTTTAAAATATATTTATATACACTCAACAACTTTTTAAGCATACAGTACCATATTGTTAATTATATGTACCTTGTTGTACAGTTGATATGGTTTGGTTCTGTGTCCCCACCTAAATCTAATCTTATATCTCCTATAATTTTCATCTGATGTGGGAGGGACCTGGTGAGAGATAATTGAATCATAGGGAAGGTCTATCCCATGTTGTTCTCATGATAGTGAACAAATCTCACAAGATCTGATGGTTTTAAAAATGGGAGTTTCCCTGCACAAGGTCTCTCCTCTCTTGTCTGCCACCATATGAGATGTGTCTTTCACCTTCCACCATGATTGTGAGGCCTCCCAAACACATGGAACTGTGAGTACAATAAATCTCTTTCTTTTGTAAATTGCATCCTATGGGTACGTCTTTATCAGCAATATGAACATGAACTAAATTGGTACCAGTTGAGTGGGGTACTGCTGAAAAGATACCTGAAATTGTGGAAGCAACTTTGGAACTGGGTAACAGACAGGTGTTGGAATTGATTTAAGTGCTTAGAGGAAGACAGAAAAATGTGGGAAAGTTTGGAACTCTCTAGAGAATTGTTGAATGGCTTCAACCAAAATGCTGATAGCAATATGGACAATGAAACTCAGGCTGAGGTGGTCTCAGATGGAGATAAGAACTTGTTGGGAACTGGAGCAAAAGTGACTCTCACTATATTTTAGCAAAGACACTGGTGGTATTTTCCCCTACCCTATAGATTTGTAGAACTTTGAACTTGAGAGAGATGATTTAGGGTACCTGGCAGAAAAAATTTCTAAGCAGTAAAGCATTCAATAGGTGACTTGGGTGCTGTTAAAGGTATTCAGTTTGGAAAATTTGCAGCTTGACAATGAGATAGAAAAGAAAATCCTATTTTCTGAGATGAAATTCAGACCAGCTGAAGAAATTTGCATAAGTAATGAGGAGCCAAATATTAATCACCAAGACAATGGGAGAAATGTTTTTAGAGCATTCAAGGGAACTTTGCAGCAATCCCTGTACCACAGGCCAGAGGCCTAGGAGGAAAAAGTGGTTTCATGGGCCGGGCCCAGGGTCCCAGTGCTATGTGCAGCCCAAGGACTTGATGCCTTGCGTCCCAACTGCTCCACCTCTGACTGAAAGGGACCAATGTAGAACTCAGGCCTTGGCTTCAGAGGGTGCAAGCCTCAAACTTCAGCAGCTTCCATTTGGTGGGGAGCCTGTGAGTGCACAGAAGTCAGAAAATAAGTTTTGGTAACCTGAATGTAGATTTCTGAAGATGTATGGAAACTCCTGGATGCCCAGGTAGAAGTTTGCCATAGGGGTGGGAATGGGGTCCTCATGAAAAGCGTCTCTTTGTTCAGTGTGAAAGAGAAATGTGTGGTAGGAGCCCTCACACAGAGTTCCTACTGGGGCACCACCTAGTGGAGCTGTGAGAAGAGGGCTACCGTTCTCCAGACCACAAAATGATAGATCCACTGACAGTTTGCACCATGAGCCTAAAAAAGCTGCAGAGTCTTAACACCAGCTAGTCAAAGGAGCCAGGAGGGAGGCTGTTCCCTGCAACACCACAGAGGCAGAGCTGCCCAGTACATGGAAACCTACAGCTTGCATCAGCATAACCTGGACGTGTGACATAGAGTCAAAGGAGATCATTTTGGAACTTTAAGATTTGACTGCCCTGCTGGGATTCTGCCCCTTCATTTTGGCCAAATTCTCCCATTCAGAATGGCTGTATTTACCCAAATTCTGTACGCTCATAGTATCTAGGAAGTAACTAACTTACTTTTTATTTTATAGGTGCAGAGGTGGAAGGGATTTGCCTTGTTTCAGATGAGACTTGGGACTGTAGACTTTTGAGTTAATGCTGAGGTGAGTATTGGGGACTGTTGAGAAAGCATGATTGTGTTTTGAAATGTGAAGACCTGAGATTTGAGAGGGTTCAGCAGTGGAGCAGTATGTTTTCACTGTGTGTCTCCACTCAAATCTCATCTTGTAACTCCCATAATTTCCAACTTTTGTGGGAGGGACCTGGTGGGAGATAACTGAATAAGGGAAGTGGGTCTTTCCCATGCTGTTCTCTGATAGTGAATAAGTCTCAGGATATTCAATGGTTTTAGAAATGGGAGTTTCCCTGCACAAGCTCTCTTGCCTTTGTCTGCTGCCATGTGAGATGTGCCTTTTACCTTACACCATAACCAATAAACCTCCTAGCCAATAAACCTCTCTTCCCTTTGTAAACTGCCTAGTTTGGGGTATGTCTTTATCAGCATTGTGAAAATGGACTAATAAAACAATGAATCTTCAGAACTTTTCCATCTTGCATGGTAAAACTCTATTCTACTGAGTGGCAAATTCCCCATTCCCCTCCCCCAGTCTCTGGTAACCACCTTTGAGCTTGACTATTTTATAGGTACCTCAAATAAATAGAACATTCAATATTTTCCCTTTTGTGACTGGCTTATTTTCCTCAGCATGATGCCCTGAAATTTCATCTATTTTTTAGCATAAGACAAAATTTCCTTCTTTATTAAGGCTAAATATTCCATTGTATATACATACCAAATTTATCATTTGTCTGTCAATGTACATTTAGGATGTTTCTAAATCTCCACTATTGTGAGTAGTGCTGCAATGAATATAAGAATGCAGATATCTCTTCAATATACTGATTCCTATTATTTTGTGCAAGTCCTCAGAAGTGGTTGGAAGTACAGTATGATCCATTTTGATACATTTGCATCATGCAGTAGTTCGATTTAACTGTTTGAGGACCACTGACGCTGTCTTTCATAGTGGCTGCATCACCTTACATTTCCACCAACAGTGCACAAGGATTCCAATTTCTCCCTCACAATGCATGCTGATAATGTTGCTTTTCTATAATGGCTATTCTAAACAAATGTTCAATAATTTCTCATTGTGGTTTTCATTTGCATTTCTCTGATGACTGAGCACTTTCTCACAGACCTACTGGCCATTTCTAATCGAGTTATTTGTGGGTTGAGGTTTTTTTTAAAAAAAAAAAAATTGTTTTTGGTTTTCTTTTGTTTTCCTGTCTAGTTGTTTGAGTTCCTTACTTATTTTGGATATTAACCCTTTATCAAATATATGGGTTTCAAGTATTTTCGCCTATTCTGTAGGGTGTCTCTTCATCTGGTTAATTGTTTCTTTTTACAAACAAAAGCTTTTAAATTTGATATTGTCCCACTTACTTTATTTTTGTTGCCTTTGCTTTTGGTGTCATATCTAATAAATCATTGAGAAGACCAATATAAAACTTTACCTTATGTTTTCTTCTAGGAGATTTATAGTCTAAGGTTACGCATTGAAGTTTTTAATTCATTTTGGGTTAATTTTTTTTTGTATAATGTAAATAAGGTCTCAATTTCATTCTTTTAAAATTTGTTTTCTTATATCTAAATATTTATGACTAAAATGATATTCTTTAAAGTTACCTAATTACTGTAGGAATGATACAAGTACTTTATAACATAAGGATATCATGTTACTTAACTTCTTCATTACTATGTCCTAACAGAGATTCTAACTCACAATTGCCCCTTTTCACTAATACAAATTTGACCTACACAGAAATCAGTTCATTTATCTGGTTATCAATTTCCTCTAGAACACATGATTTATCTGTTTCACCACTTCTTTAGTTACCTAGTTTCTACTTGTCCTTCATTTACAATACTAGTCTCACATTCTACAGTTTGACGTCTTTGTCTACACACTCTGCTCCAACACATTTTTATAAATTTTGTTTACATTTCCCTGTAATGTACACCTATAGTACCCCCCTCCTTACCCAGCCCATAGCATCAATAAAATTCTTTCTAGATTTTTTATTTTTTTTGTCTGTTTGCATCACTAGTCTGTGATTGTGTGGAAAATGAATTCTATGAATGATTGCATTACAGGTATAGAATACATTTTGCCAATATTAGACATTACTTAATTATTTCCTGAATAAGTAAACATCCTGCTGCACTATTTTGGTTTAGGTGACGTCACTGCATCCTTTTATACCAAGTCCAGTGTCACTAACTTTGGATTGAGGTTGCCCTCAATTTGAATTGCAGCATAGCAACTGCCTGTGGAGATTTGAGTAAGCTTTTTCTGGCAATTAATCTTAGCTTTATAATCTATAAAAATAAATTGACAGTTTAGATCCTTTGCATTTAATGTGATCAAGTTATTAAAGATAGATGGAAGAATGGAGAGAGAGGACAATAAATACAAAATAGATAGTATTTGCACCAGTATAAAACTGCAATGAAATGTAGTTACAACCCTAATCCCTAAGCTATGTGGAAAGCCTTTATTTGTAAACCGTGTAGATATATATAATTATGTGGGAAGTAAAGGAGATTGATGAATGAAAGGTGACAAAATAAGAAAATAAACAACAATACAATGCTATCTTTACTTTTTCTCCCCTTTCTGTCTTATACTCCCTGTTTTGCTGTCTTACAACATAAGAATATAAACAACCCAGAACAATGTTATCTTTACTTTTTGCCCCCATTCTGTCTTCTTTTTTTTTTTTGTTTGGTACAGAGTTTTTTCTGTCACCCAGGCTGGAGTGCAGTGGTGAAATCTCAACTTGCTGCAACCCTCACCTTCTGGGTTCAAGCGATTCTCCTGCCTCAGCCTCCCAAGTAGCTGAGATTACAGGCTCATACCACCACACCTAAATAATTTTTGTATTTTTAATAGAGATGGGATTTCACCATGTTAACCAGGTTGGTCTGGAACGCCTGACCTCAGGCGATCCTCCTGCCTTGGGCTCCCAAAGGGATTACAGACATGAACCACCACGCCCAACCCATTGTGTCTTTTTTTTTTTTTTTTTTTTTTTTAACATTTCAAAGAAACAAAACACCCTTTATGAATGTTCTCATGGAGATAAAATTTACATCATGAAGCTATTGTAAGAATAAAATAAGAATGTATAGCATACCTGGGATATAAAAAACATCCCAATAACTTTACTTGGACCCCTGAAGCCACCCATCCCTCAGATATACATATAATGAACCAGATGAAGATCAGTGTCTGTGTCCATGATAGCAATCCATTCAGAAGACAGAAGATAAATAGCTAACATACCAATTTCTGACATTTGCATAGCACTGCAGGACTCATGAATAGAGCCACCACCCACATTATCTCATTTAATCCCTACAACAAAAACTGAGGCTTGAGGAGGTAGATCCTTGCAGAAAGAACAGTAACAGACTTCACAGGTTTGGAAAACGGCCATATGACAGAAGGTCAAGGAAGCCTATGATATACACCCTTTCTTGCTGCCTTTTAAAAAATGTCCTCTTATTACTTCTTGCATTTTTCACTTTGCTAAATTTCTTTTTTTTTTATTTATTTATTTATTTATTTATTTTTATTGCATTATAGGTTTGGGGGTACATGTGCAGAACGAGCAAGATAGTTGCATAGGTACACACATGGCAGTGTGCTTTGCTGCTTTCCTCCCCTTCACCCACACTTGGTATTCATCCCCAGGCTATCCCCCCCAGCCCCCCCCTGCTGTCCCTCCCCCATTCCCCCCAACAGTCCCCAGTGTATAGTAGACTGCCTCTCTGTGTCCACATGTTCTCATTTTTCTCACCCACCTATGAGCGAGTATATGCGGTATTTCTTTTTCTGTTCTTGTGTCAGTTTGCTGAGAATGATGTTCTCCAGATTCATCCATGTTCCTACAAAGGACACAAACTCATCATTTTTGATTGCTGCATAATATTCCATGGTGTATATTTGTATACTGCAACTCCCAAGTCAAAGAATTTTCTGTTTTCCGTCTGTGTATTTGAAAGCTTAACTGCTGCATTTCATCAAATACAGAATAATGTAGAATTTATCAACACCTCTCAAGCTAGAATTCTTTCAAAATGAAAACTTTAAAAATATTTAACATCTTAAAATAATATAATAGTGTGGAGTTTGGGTGTACAAAAGCTGTTACTGAATTTTTCTTATTTCTAAGACTAAGAAGACCAATAGCTTACAATAACATAATCTTACTTGGTGTTCAAGAGTTAACGTAACTTTTAAATGAAAATTCAACATATGAAAGAATGTTCAGGTTTATTAATAATCAGGAAATAAATTAATCAGCTTGGTGGCTGCAGTAGTGATACTGCCTGCAAATCCATCAACGCTAACTGTATGGTAGATTCTATTATTTCAACATGTACACTGCCATGCAGAGCCCATATTGCTTTCTAGTTCTTCACCTCCAAACAAACCATATTGTTAATATCTACTTTTATGAGGCCTCCTAGATTTACCTTGTATCTTTATTTATAATCTATCATAAATTACTTTTATATGATTATGTCATATTGCTCTCTTTAGTTTATAAAATTTTTATACATTTAGTAGAATCTGGCTTATATTTTTTCTTATCTTTTATTCTTTTTTCAATTTTAAGAATAAAAAATAACAAGGTCTCATTGTTTTGTCCAGGTAGGAGTGCTGTGGTGTGATCTCAGGTCACTGCAACTTTTGCCTCCCAGGTTCAAGCCATTCTTCTGCCTCAGTCTCACAAGTTGTTGGAATTACATATGTACACCACCATGCCTGACTGATTTTTGTATTTTCAGTAGAGATGGAGTTCCACCATGTTGGCCAGGGTCTTCTTAAACTCCTAACCTCAAATGATTCACCTGCATCTGCCTCCGAAAAAGCTGGGATTACAGGCATGAGCCACCTTGCCTGGCCATGGCTTATTTTTATTTATTTAATTTATTTATTTATTGACTCACTTATTTATTTATTTGAGATAGGGTCCCACTCTTGTCACCCAGACTGAAATCCAGTGGCCTGATCTCAGCTCACTGCAACCTCTATCTCCCAGGCTCAAGATATTCTTCTGCCTCACTCTCCAGAGTAGCTTGCATTACAGGCATGCACCACTACCACTTGGCTAATTTTTGTATTTTTAGTAGAGATGGGGTTTCCCCATGTTGGCCAGGCTGGTCTCAAACTCCTGACCTCAAATGATCCATCTGCTTGGACCCCCCAAAGTGCTGGGACTACAGGCTTGAGCCACCTCACCTGGTCAGCTTATTTCTTTAGCCTAAAAATATTGACTTAATAACAACTTTACCTATTTCTTTTAGTTAGCAAAGTAAAAAATTTTGAGTTAATGATTTATCTTTTCTCAAATGTTAAATCTCTCTCTTTTCTTAGGTGTCCTAAGCTCTCTATCTGCCTCTTAATTTTCTCCAAAGTTGCACAAATATACCTTCCTTAAGTCTCTTGGATTTGACTTACTGCTCACCCATCAACATGCATTGTCTTAACACATTGTAGCTGGGCAGTAAGGGAGCTATTTCAGTGAATATATAACTTTACCTCACAGTTTGTTACCTTATTTGTCATAATGAATTTGCTTAATTTCTACAAACATAAAAGCCTTATTCTACAAAAAAAAAAAAAAAATAGACAATCTTACATATTTAAAGCTGTGCATTTCAAAACACATGCTTATTTTCAGACTTGCCTTCACTTCTGTAATATGTATAAATCTATCCAATATATTAATTCATATGAATTCCTTTGAATCTAACATCATTTATTTAGCTACATATTTATGTAAAGATAGTCTGAATAAACGTTTCTCTGTTTCTTTTAATTGAATAACAATTTCTCACACTCTGTAAGTTTAGGTTAAATTCCAATCCAAGTAATTGAGAGACATCATTTTGGAATTAATTAAAAAATAACTCAGGCTAATTCTAAAACCAAACTACCTAAGTCTATAATTTGATAAAAATATATAGTTTTATAGTCAGAAAAAATGCTAATTATTTGAAGATTTAACACTAGATCATGTCAAATTCCTCAATGGTTACAAAGTCTTATAAATAACAAGGTAATAAAATGCTTTACCTTTAGTATAAATATATGCTCTAAAAATATATATAGCAAGACCCAAATTGGAGCTTAAAAACCGATGAGTTAGTGTAATGCCAAATGCACATAAAAATGGGTTCTGTAAATTTCCCATGAGAGATGATTCATTACTTTGAAGACGTTGATCAGGCAGATGTTATATTGAGCTATTTCCTCTGGTTCCTCTCATTTATCCTTCACTTGCCAGTATATGTGAGAAATATACTTTATGTGGGCTGGTGTTGCTGCCTAATGCTCATCTTTTGCTCTCAACTCCTAGGGCTTTGAACATGCATGTGTATTCTTTTGCAAGGAAATGATGGCATAATTAATTTTTGAATAGTAATGTTCTCTGAGTAATAATTCAGTAAATAATCATCTAGCATTTTTCAAAAAAGCATAAATGTACAAATGAAGCAGTTATATTTTGAATTCTTGTGTGAGGCACATCAACATGAATTATATTATGTAGATCTAAATTTGTTTGCAATTTTGGTTTTTATTTCATTGTATTAAGGATATTTATGGTGTTCATTAGATTACCCAGGCCTATCCCAGAACCAAGATAGAAGGCACTGTTCATAGACATCTATGCATTTTCTGAATATAGTTTTAACAAAGGGTTAGTAGTCTCTGGTACCACTAAACATAAGTGTACATCACAAATTCAACACTTGCTAACATACAAAGCTCACTGAAATACTAATTCTGGTATGTTTTAGAAAGGAACAACAGGGTGGAAATCAGACCAATCCTAAACTAGTTAAAGTCATAGGATAAAAATCAAACTGTGAGTAATGTAATCTCTTTCCTTGGGGTAGTTAAAGTTAATTTCTGAAACTTTAGTATTCCTTATTCTCGCTTTAGGCTCTTGCTACAAATTAATCTCCAAGAATCTTCCCCATGCCATAATTTGAGATTTTTAGAAAATGATTTGCTCATAAAACTCACCTTGGTGGGTTTGGTATTTTTGTGTTTTTGTGTTGGTTTGCTTGTTTTATCAATGTCACAAGTCATGAGAAAAACGATATGCAATGGTTTGCTGAACTGCACGTTAATCATATGAGCAGATCGGTTAGAATGCAATGCATTTAGAAACCTGATATTTTTCATCAGTCTACTATTGAAACATTAGAGTAAAAAATGTGTGTTTAAACCATATTTCTTCTGCATATCGCTCACTAAGCCACGCTGAACAACTTACATTTCTGACCATGTTTCATTCCTAAAAATATTGGAAAAAAAAGTTTTAGAGGTATTGGGAAAACTAGCAGTGATACATATGGATAGGTATTATATTATCTATCACAACATAATTTGTAATGTTATAATTAATAAAATTAATAATCTAGGGTAAATATATAAGGAAACCTTAGAAACTTAACCCTTATAAAAACTAGAGTATTTGGTTTGTATAAGGAAACTTTATCCTAATAGCTTTAATAAGTAATAGTTATTAAATATCTTACACCAGACGGTTTTACCTATGTTGTCTTATTCAATAATCAGAATCATTTTATGAATAGCTCTTGAGAAAAATCAACAAAAACTGCAAATCACCATAGACAGCTCATCTCCTTGGAGCATCTACTTCCTATTAGGATCTATATATTTACTATCCAGTGCCTTCAGGGAGCTGCACTTTATATTATGTTCACAATTTATAGTTGTAATCTATAAGAAGGTCTGTCTGATAAGGCTTTACTAAGAACCTCACAAGGGGCAGAAGTTTCACAGATCTGTTCTTAAAATGTAAATGTGATCATCCTTAAAAGCCACTGAAGTCTTCACATCGTTCTTAAGATAAAGCTCAAAGTATTATTTTTGCCTTCTTCTTAATGTCTCTAATACAATAGAGGTCTCTGTGATTCTTAACATGATTCATTCATGCTGGTTTTCTCTCTTCCTTTTATCTTTTTTTCTCACTGTCTAGTGCTGTCAGTTATGTAGTTCAAGTGACAAGAATGTCTTCTCTTTTCTTATCCATCTACCTGCTCTACTGAAATGTGCTTTTCCTGGAAGAGCCAATACTGTGTTCCCATTCAAGATTAGAATGCAGCCATAAATTTTCCCATAGCACTTTTTAGTTTTTCCTCATATATTTATTAGTACTTAAGCCATCTGTTATATTTCCAGGTTTAGGTATGTGTTTAATCATAGCAAGAAACATATCTCTTTTATACAGTGGTTCTCAAACAGAAGAAGTTCAGTAAATATTTATGGAATGAATAAATGAATCCTAAATGAGGCCACACTGTTTTACCTCATATGTGTATTTGTTTGTTCCTTTGGTTTGTGTATTAGTCTGTTTTCACACTGCTATAAAGAACTGTCTGAGACTGGGTAATTTATGAAGAATAGATGTTTAAGTGAATCACATTTCTGTGAGCTGTACAGAAAGCATGGCTGAGAGGGCTCAAAAAAAACTTACAATCATGGCAGAAGGGTAAAGAGGAAGCTGGCACAATCTTCACAAAGCAAAGAGAAAGAGTGAATGGGGAAGTGTTACACATTTTTAAACAACTATATCTCATGAGAACTCACGCACTATCACAAGAACAGCAAGGGGGAAATCCATTTCCATGATCCAATTGCCTCTACCAGGTCCCTCCCCTAGTATTGGAAATTACAATTCAACATAAGATTTGAGTAGGGACACAGAGACAACCCATATTAATCTGCCCAGAGCAAGTGAGGGTAGGCTTTTAGAAGAAACCAGGCAATAAATTGAATGCTTTGTTGTTTAGAAATTTCTTCTGCCATGTATCCTAAATCATCTCTCTCAAGTTTGCAGTTCAACAGATCCCAGAGCAGGAGATGCCACTGGTATCCTTGCTAAAGCACAGCAAGAGTGACCTTTACTACAATTCCCAGTAAGTTATTCATCTCTTTCTGAGACCACCTCAGCCTGGACTTCACTATGAGTATCACTATCCACATTTTAGTCACAAATATCCAACAAGTCTCTTAAGAATTTCCAAACTTCCTTAATCTTCCTGTCTTCTGATCCCTTCAAACTGTTCCAAACTCTGCCTATTACCTAGTTCCAACATTGCCTCCACATTTTGAGGTATTTTTAGAACAATGCTCCACTTTTCTGGTACGAATTTTCTGTATTTCTCTCTTCTCACAGTGCTATAAAGAACTACCTTAGACTGGGCAATTTATTAGGACAAATGTTTAATTCACACACAGTTCCTCAGGTTATATAGGAAGTGTGGCTGCAGAGGCCTCAGGAAACTTACAATCATAGTAGAAGGGTGAAGGGGAAGCAAGCAATTTCTTCACATGGTGGGTTAGGAGGAAGAGAGCAAAGCTTGGAAATGCTGCACACTTTTAAAAAAACAGATCTTGTGAGAACTCACTATCATGAGAACAGCAAGGGGAATATTTGTCCCCATGTTCCTTCCAATCACTTCTTACCAGGGTCCCTCCCTGAACTCTGGGAATTACAGTTTGACGTGAGATTTGGGTGGTGACACAGAGCTAAAGTATGTCAGTTTGGTTTGGCTTTCTATTTAAAATTTATTTCTACTGCTTTAAAGTAAGCACTTACTTTTAAATGAAATGACTCATCAAAGCCCTTATTTTAACCATCATTTATTCGAAAAAGAAATAAAATAAAGGAGCATTGGTGTATTCTATATTTTTATATTTTATTTTAGTGTTCTAGTTTTGTGGATACTTGGGGAAAATGCTATAATTATTATTAGTCATAGTTTATAAAATAATATTCATTAGCTTAACATTGTCAGTAAATCATCAGGGAATAAAAACATTTTAGTTCAATATTATATTTTAAAGGTCATCAAATTTCCAAGAATTTTATCGAAAAAAAAGACTGTAAATTAATTAACCTCACTTGAGACTAGAGAAGGTTAACCAAGAGAAAATGAAAATGTGCTATGTACGTAGACTGTTTTATTGTAATAAACTTCTGAAATGACCTGAAGAAATCTTTGTTGTTAGATTTTATTACTAATTGATGTTTATGTATGTTCCCTAAAAAAATGCACAGACACAACTTGGCAAGAATTCCTCTGTGTATCAACACATAGTATATATAAAATATATAAACTGAATTCCATATTATGTTTTTGATAAAGGCATTCTCCCAAATTTTTTCATTATGTGGAATTAGTTTTCTGTAATGCTTCTATATTCTTATAACAGGATTTTCCATTTCTTGTTAAAATCATCCATGGCATTCTGATCATTTTATACCCTGATTCCTTCCCTCACAGATTAAGATCTACTCGAGGACAAGAAACACATGACTTTCATGTCATTATCTTAAAACTGAACAGGCCGGGCGTGGTGGCTCAAGCCTATAATCCCAGCACTTTGGGAGGCCAAGGCGGGTGGATCACAAGGTCAAGAGATTGAGACCATCCTGGTTAACAAGGTGAAACTCCATCTCAACTAAAAATACAAAAAAAATTAGCTGGGCATGGTGGTGCCTGCCTGTAGTCCCAGCTACTCAGGAGGCTGAGGCAGGAGAATTGTTTGAACCCAGAAGGCAGAGGTTGCAGTGAGCCGAGATCGTGCCATTGCACTCCAGTCTGGGTAACAACAGTGAAACTCCATCTCAAAAACAAACAAACAAACAAAAAAACTGGACAGATTCATTGTCACAATAACTAAAGTCAGATTTTTATACACAAATGGCATAAAGTAGACAACAAAGTGATAGACAGTTAGGGGTTAGGATACTTTACAGACTTCTATGAAAGCATTAGATTGGAGGCTTTGATCAATGTGCATTGGAAGAAAACAAAAAAAAAAAAATTCTGAAAGCAGTTTGGCAGGTGCCCAGGAAAAGGCTGAGGCAAACACAAATTGCTTTAATATTGTGACATGACATGGAATCTAATAATAGATTAATCTTCTGTTTCTCAACACTCCATCCTACTTTTATTAATTCTTTAATGATACTCTGAGGAACTCTAACTGCACCAATTCAGAACATTAGTCATGAATCAGCACCTACTTTGAAAATAGGGAGTCACTACAAACTAAGGAATAAAGGCAATTAATCTTGTGTTTTAAGTCAAATTGAAGAGGGACACCCAGGCTTCTCAGATCCACTTTCCGTTTGACTATCATGCTGCATTTCAATAGAAGAAAAGGTTGACTGACTGGAGCCTCCAGTTTTACCTTCCTATAGGTGACAGGCTAGGCCTTGGGGAAACTCTCCAGAAGGCACTATTTTTACTTAAAAAAAAAAAAAAAAAAAAAAAGCCCATTCAAAAATGGGCAAAGAATATGAACAGACACTTTACAAAAGAAGACATACGTGAGGCCAACAAACACACGAAAAAATGCTCATCATCACTGGTCATTAGAGAGATGCAAATCAAAACCACATTGAGATACCATCTCACGCCAGTTAGAATGGTGATCATTAAAAAATCTGGAGACAGCAGATGCTGGAGAGGATGTGGAGAAATAGGAACACTCTTACACTGTTGGTGGGAGTGTAAATTAGTTCAACCATTGTGGAAGACAGTGTGGCGATTCCTCAAGGACCTAGAAATAGAAATTCCATTTGACCCAGCAATCCCATTACTGGGTATATATCCAAGGGACTATAAATCGTTCTACTATAAGGACACATGCACACAAATGTTCATTGCAGCACTGTTTACAATAGCAAAGACCTGGAACCAACCCAAATGCCCATCGATGATAGACTGGACTGGGAAAATGTGGCACATATACACCATGGAATATTATGCAGCAATCAAAAATGATGAGTTTGTGTCCTTTGTAAGGACATGGATGAATCTGGAGAACATCATTCTCAGCAAACTGACACAAGAACAGAAAAAGAAATACCACATATTCTCACTCATAGGCGGGTGAGAAAAATGAGAACACATGGACACAGGGAGGGGGTCTACTACACACTGGGGTCTATTGGGGGGAATGGGGGAGGGACAGCGGGGGGGGGCTGGAGAGGGATAGCCCAGGGATAAACACCAAGTATGGGTGAAGGGGAGGAAGGCAGCAAAACACACTGCCATGTGTGTACCTATGCAACTATCTTGCACATTCTGCACATGTACCCCAAAACCTATAATGCAATAAAAATTTTAAAAAAAATAAAAAATAATAAAAAAATAAAAAAATTTAAAAAAAAATAAAAAAATAAAATAAAACAAGATTAAACCAGAGAACCTTTTCACATGTGAGTCCTAAAACTGTAAACTGGAACCCTTTCATATGTGATTCCCGAAACTGTAAACCAGAAACCTTTTCACATGTGAGTCCTAAAACTATGAACCTAAGATTCCTCCATGTGTAATATCTACAGTATAAGCCTATATAAAGGCAGAACCTTCCTTTGTTAGAGGAGCTGGGTTTTTGACAAATTACTGCCTGGTCTCCCAGCCGAATAAACTCCTCCCTCATTTATTCGGTGTTCCAGAGATCCATTTCCCGAGGCCACTCCTGCTAAAAAATGATATTGTCTATGATTATAACAGAAATTATCTGAAAAGACATGGGAGTCAACAGTATACGTTTTCTCAATTGTTTTCTAGGTTGATCTTTAGAGTAAAAAAGTCTAAGATAAGGGTAAGACTCTAAATTAAAAGTGATTGGAGATTTAGTTAAAGATAACAGCAGGCAGAAATATGTTTTTTTCCCAAACATTTTCAGTACTCACATAAAACACGACAAAACAAAAGCTATTGGGGAAAAACTTAGGTGAAAAATTATCTTCACTCTCCCAAAATGCAAATGGTGACTGACTGTGAACACGCACAAGATGTGAATAATATCCACATCTGTGTAGCAAAAGGAATGAAAAAGAAGTATGCGCTGGAGTTCAGAAAACAAAAAGACCCAAAAATAGCCAACAGGCTAACAGGCATTCACTTAAACGTGGTAAAAATGGGGTGGGGGTTGCTTTTCCTGATGATAGGTGAAAGCAAAGGCCTCAAAATAAAAAGGACTGACCGGTGGGAAAAGAACAGTCTCTCAGAATTCTCCAACTAGCATTTGAGAGCTCTGTTCTATACAGAAGGAAGGAAAAAGTCCCTACCAAAGCATGGTTAGGCAACAGCACTACAAAATCTAACAAGGCAAGCCAATAGAATTTTTTGAAATATGACACAAAATAGATATAAGGTGGAAGTCCTGTGATATTATAAGTATTTCCTAAAACTTGCCTCATTCTAAGTTAGAAAAAAAAAATAATTTCTAATGGAAATAATAAATATAGAAGTATGTGTATAAAATCCCACAGAAGAATACTATATGAAATCAAAAAGCAAAGAGTGGTAAGAAAGATAATTACTCTCCTGTAAAACATATAATCATGCCAGAAAGATGTGCACACAAAAATTACTTAACATAACATACTCCTTCAAAATGCATTAAAATAAAAGAAGAAAATAACCAAGGACATAAAAGCATGACATAAATCGGAATTAGAGATGCTCAGAATGAGGTAACAGAATCTCAAAAAGAATTTGTTATAAAAGCAAATCATTTTAAGCAATTAAGATTAGCAAGTTATAACAAAAAAGCAAATAAGAGTAGAGGATAAAATAAAGAAGAAGAAAAAAAAAACAAAAATAAAAAATTTAAAATAAATACAGAGCCTTTTAGCAAGTGACTAACATTGACTGGATGGTACCACCTGCCTGAAACAAACAAACCTATCAAAACAGAAGAGTGTCTATATGAAATAATAATTTTCAAGGCACTGGGCAACAGACAAAGGACATTCCAGACAGATTAGAAATAAGTGAGACTGTAGCAGGAGCAGCTGTGGAAAACAGATCTCTCAAACACCGAATGCAGGAGGAAGAGGGGTTTATTATTATGGCCGGGACACTGGGCCATAATTTGTCCAAAACCCAGCTCATCTAACAAAGGGAGGTTCAGGCTTTATATAGGCTTATACTTTAGGTATTACAGGTGAAAGAATCTTAGGTTCATAGTTTTAGGACTCACATGTGAAAAGGTTTCTGTTTACAGTTTCAGGAATCACATATGAAAGGGTTCCAGTTTACAGTTTTAGGACTCACGTGTGAAAAGGTTTCTGGTTTGATCTCGTTTTAAGTAAAAATAGTGCCTTCTGGAGAGTTTCCCCGAGGCCTAGCCTGTCACCTATAGGAAGGTAAAACCGGAGGTGCCAGTAGGTCAACCTTTTCTTCTATTGAAATGCAGCAGATAGTCTTTGACTATCTGGAAAGTGGATCTGAGAAGCCTGGGTCTCCCTCTTCAAGATGAGCCGCACCGATGCTCCAGCCTAGTGCCTGGAACACAAACAGATAATAGCTGACTCTTACAGTCAGAGAGACAGAATAAAGAATCTGGCAATAAAATTAAAACCACAATGAGATACTTTCTCACAACAGTCAGATAACTAAAAATATTAAATAAATAAATAAATAGCCCAGATATCAGCAAAGGTGGGGAGAATATAGAATGCTTATACAATGTTTGTGGGGAAGTAAATCAGTAAAATCGCTATGAAAAACTGTGCAGATTTCTTAAAAAACTAAAAAAAAAAAAAAAAAAAAAAAGAACTACCATTTGACTCAGCAATCCCACTACTGTGAAATAAATATATATCCAAAGGGAAATAAATTGTTGTCCCAAAAAGACATCTGCATTTGTGTATTTCTCACAACAATTATTCACAAAAGCAAAGTCATGGAATCAACCTAAGGGTCCATCAATAGATGACTAGATAAAGAGAATATGGTAGATGTATAACATGGAATACTACAAATCCATAAAAAGAATGAAATTTCATCTTTTGCAGTAACCTGGTTAGAGCTGGAGGCCATTATTGTCAGTGACACAGCTATAAAGCAGAAATAAAAACCACACGTTCTCTCTTACAAGTGGTGATGAAGTATTTTTTGCTCCTTTTTCAGCTAAATGTGGGTTTTTGTCTAAGACCAAGAAAAACTAGGCACACAGACACATTGAAAGGTGAGGAGGGTGGAATTTATTTTATTTCTATTTTTTATTATACTTTAAGTTCTGGGTTACATGTGCAGATTGTGCAGGATTTTTACATAGGTGTAAATATGACAAGGTGGTTTGCTGCATCCATCCCCCTGTAGTCTACATTAGGTATTTCTCTTAATGTTATCCCTCCCCAAACCCCCCACACCCTGCTATCCTAACCCTAACTCCCACACCCTCCAACAGGCCTGGGTGTGTGATATTCCTCTCCCTGTGTCCATGTGTTCTCATTGTTCAATACCCAATTATGACTGAGAACAGGCGGTGTTTGGTTTTCTATTTTTTGTTAGTTTTTTGAGAGTGATGGTTTCTAACTTCATCCACGTCCCTGCAAATGACATAAGCTCATCCTTTTTAATGCCTGCATAGTATTCCATGGTGTATATGTGCCACATTTTCTTTATCCAGTCTATCATGGATGGGCATTTGGATTTGTTCCAAGGCTTTGCTATTGTAAGTAGTGCCACAGTGAACATATGTGTGCATGTGTATTTTTAATAGAAAGATTCATAATCCTTTGGGTATATACCCAGTAATGGGATTGCTGAGGCAAATGGTGTTTCTATTTCTAGATCCTGGAGGAATTGCCACACTGTCCTCCACAGTTGAACTAATTTAAACTCCCACCAATAGTGTAAAAGCGTTCCTATTTCTCCACATCTTCTTCAGCATCTGTCTCCAAATGTTTTCATGATCACCATTCTAACTAGCATGAGATGGTACCTCAATGTGGTTTTGATTTGCATTTCTCTAATGACCAGTGATGATGAGCATTTTTTCATATGTTTGTTGGCTGTACTTCTTTTGAAAAGTGTCTGTGCATATCCTTTCCCCACCTTTTGATGAGATTTTTTTCTTGTAAATTTATGTTCTTTATAGACTCTAGATATTCGCCCTTTGTCAGATGGGTAGATTGCAAAAATTTTTTCCCATTCTGTTGTTTGCCGGTTCATTCAAATGCTGGATTCTTTTGCTGTGCAGAAGCTCTTAAGTTTAATTGATTCCATTTGTCTATTTTGGCTTTTGTTGCCATTGCTTTTGGTGTTTTAGTCATGAAGTCCTGGCCTATGTTTATGTTCTGAATGGTATTGCCTAGGTTTTCATCTAGGTTTTTGTGGTGTTAGGTCTTATGCTTAAATCTTTAATCCATCTGGAGTTAATATTTATAGAAGGTCTAAGGAAGGGGTCCAGTTTCAGCTCTCTGCACATGGCTAGCCAGTTTTCCCAACATCATTTATTAAACAGAGAATCCATTTCCCATTGCTTGTTTTTGTAAGGGTTGTCAAAGATCAGATGGTTGTGGCATTACTTCTGAGGCCTCAGTTCTGTTCCATTGGTCTATATCTCTGTTTTGATTATTGTAGTCTTATAGTATAGTTTGAAGTCAGGTAGCATGATGCCTCCAGCTGTTTTGTTTTTGTTTTTGTTTTTTTCCTCTCTTAGGATTGTATTGGCTATGTGGCCTCTCTTTTGATTCCAAATGTAGTTTATGGTGGTTTTTTCCAGTTCTGTGAAGAAGGTCAATGGTGGCTTGATGGGGATAGCATTGACTCTATAAATTACTTTGGGCAGTATGGCCATTTTTAGGATATCGACTCTTCCTAACCATGAGCAGAAGGTGGAATTTATTAAGCGAAATAAAAGCACTCAGCACAGAAAGGGGTCCTGCATGCAGGTTTTCACCTCACAAATTGAATACCAGGCCACCACACAACACATGAGCTGAAGAGGCCAGGCTCCTCCCTTGCATAAGGCCCAAATTCCTGGTGGCTCCACGCCATTCCCCCAGTGCATGTGGTCCTCCAGTCTATTGCAGGCATGCCCAGGCAAAATCCTTTGCAGGTTACTTTATCTGCACAAAAATATCTTGTTATATATGCTTGTGGGGTGGGTCAGAGATTCTCCAGGGGCCTTTCCCTATTTGCCTAGGCATTTGGCTGTCTCCTGTATATATCAATGGGAGCTAAACAATGGGTCACATGGACATGCAGAGGCAGATAATAGAATCTGGGGCACTCCAAAAGGGTGGAGGCCATGTAAGATGTACCTGAGCATTAAAAAATTACCTCTCTTGCTCACAACATTCCTTATTTGAGTGATAGGCAAACTAGATGCTCAAAACTCACTATTATGCAATATGTCCATGCAACAAACATACCCATATAACCCCTGAATTTATCAAACAATAAAATAATAAAAAATGAAATTAAATAAACATATAAATAAATTTTTAAAGAACTGGCAGGCCAAGGAATCTAAATTCACCAACTTCAGTGAGCTTGGGGGTACACAAAGGGAAGCCCAACATTTACAGAGGATGTTTAGCAGAGTTCGATCAGCACAGGGCAAAATGACCTGAGGCTGGGTAAATAACCATCTGAAAGGATTAGAGGGAACTGGTCAAGAGGACTCCAGCAGGGCTGGGAATAGAGCCTATTCCTACCAACCTCACTGGCAAACTTCAAAATCATGGAGCACTGAGTATTCAGAACGATCTTGCTTCAGTTGTAAAAGATAATTAGCCACAGACTAAAGGGTAAATATTAATTTCCGTATATCATATTTAAAATTCTTATATACCTAGTAATAGAGTTTCAAAATATATGAAGAAAAAGTCATCAAAATGAAAAGAAAAATAGGCAAATCAATAAACTCAGGGATTTTAGCATATCTCGATCTCTGAGTTATTTCTAAAATAATAAATATTTTCAAAAATCTGCAAGATTATAGTACAGTTGAATGGCAACATCAGCCATAGTGACCTAATAATTGAGAATGATAAAACACTACTCAACAACAGCAGAACACATATTTTTCAAAGAGCTTACTGTATATTTATCAACATAGTCCATGTTCTGAGTCATAAAGTATATTGCAATGAATTTAATAAGTTTCATGTAATAGGAGATATGATTCCTGAGACTAGTGGAGTTAATTTATAAACAAATAGTCAAAACATATTTCAAAATATTTCTGCAGGTGAATGTTGAATAACACACACTTTTAAACAACCAATAGGAGGAAGAAGTCAAAAAAAGTTTTTAACCTGAACAAAAATAGAAACACAATATATCAAAATTCATGGGAAGCAACTAAACAGTTCTTGAGAGTGACTTAAAACAAGAAACACCTGTAAAAAAGAGAAAGTTCTCAAATCGGTTTCAGGAATTCTGTAAAAATAAATATAGAAGATACAAACAGCCCTATTAGCCAAATTGACATGACATCATAGATATTTATAAATATGTCATTCAAAACATGTAGAATATACACTCTTTAAAGTACACAAGGAATGTTAACAAGATAGACCATCCTGTGATCCATAAAGTAGTTTTAAGTCAATTTAAAACTATTCAAGTCAGATAAAGTATGTGTCCTGATTACAATATAATTAAGTTAAACATCAGTAACAAAAGCTGAAAAACCTCTAAATACTTGTAAACAAATAGCACACTTTTATTATAAACTAGAGAAGAATTTAAATAAAAAATTAACTATTTTAAACTGAATGGAAATGAAAACATACAATTTGTTAAAACAACATTTAGGGAAAATGAAAAGCTCTGGTGCCTACATTCATTATATTAAGTGAAATAAGCCTGAATAAGCCAGGCACAAAAAGATAAATGTGCATGTTATCACTTACATGAGAGAATTAAAGAAGTTTATCGGCCGGGCGCGGTGGCTCAAGCCTGTAATCCCAGCACTTTGGGAGGCCGAGGCAGGTGGATCACGAGGTCAAGAGATCGAGACCATCCAGGTCAACATGGTGAAACCCCGTCTCTACTAAAGACACAAAAAATTAGCTGGGCACGGTGGCGGGTGCCTGTAATCCCAGCTACTCAGGAGGCTGAGGCAGGAGAATTGCCTGAACCCAGGAGGCGGAGGTTGCAGTGAGCCAAGACTGCGCCATTGCACTCCAGCCTGGGTAACAAGAGCGAAACTCCATCTCAAAAAAAAAAAAAAAAAAGTTTATCTCATGAAAGTAAAGAGCAGAACGGTGGTTTCTAGAAGTTGGGACGGGTATAGGGGAAAGGGAAAGGAAGACAGGTTGGCTAATGGGTACAAAATGCAATTAGGTAAGAGGAATAATTTTTAGTATTCAATAGTGCGATAGTGTGAATATGGTTAATAATAATTTATTATATATTTTACAGTAACTCGAAGATTTGGAATTTTCTCAATAAAAATAATTAATAGGCCGGGCGCGGTGGCTCAAGCCTGTAATCCCAGCACTTTGGGAGGCCGAGGCGGGTGGATCACGAGGTCAAGAGATCGAGACCATCCTGGTCAACATAGTGAAACCCTGTCTCTACTAAAGATACAAAAAATTAGCTGGGCATGGTGGTGCGTGCCTGTAATCCCAGCTACTCAGGAGGCTGAGGCAGGAGAATTGCCTGAACCCAGGAGGCGGAGGTTGCAGTGAGCCAAGACTGCGCCATTGCACTCCAGCCTGGGTAACAAAAGCGAAACTCTGTCTCAAAATAATAATAATAATAACTTCTTTATCTGATTATTACATGTTGTATGGATATATCAAGTTATCACATGTACTCACACATATGTTCAATTATGTATCAATAAAAATTAAAAAAAAACATAAAGATATCAAAACAAAAGTAGCATATTATACACATACACATACACACAAAGAAATACAGATCTAAATTAATAATGCCAGCTTCCAATTTAAGAAACTGGAAAAAGGCAAGCAGGCAGACAAATTGAGTCCAAGGAAAGCAAAAAACAATATAACAATAAAGACGAGAGCAGAAATCCATGAAATAGAAAACAGAAAATGATTTTTTAAATCAATGAAATAAATGCGAGCTCTTTTAGAAGATCAGTAATATTGATTGGCCTCCAGACGCACTCATCAATTAAAAAGGAAAGAATACACAAATTACCTTATTCAAGAATAAGAAAGGTCACATCACTAGAGATTCTGTAAATATTAAATAGATAAGAAATATTGTGAATACTATTTGCCAACAAATGCAAAAACAGATAAAGAGACAGATTTTTTGAAGAATGTAAACAAACTGCATTTAAGATCAACAGATAAAATGAATAGTCCTATATCTATCTTAAAAATAAAATTTGTATTTAAAAACCCTGTCACCGACAAGGTGCAGTGGTTCGTGCCTCTGGTTCCAGCACTTTGAGAGGCAGAGGTGGGAAGATCACTCGAGGTCTGGAGTTGGAGACCAGCCTTGACAACACGGTGAAAACTGTCTCTAATAAAAATATCAGAAGTTAGCTGCATGTCGTGGTGCATGCTTGTACTCCCAGATACTGGAATTCCTTGAACCTGGGAGGTGGTGGTTACAGTGAACCTAGATTGCAGCATTGCACTCCAGCCTGGGGCAACAGAGAGAAACTCTGTCTCAAAAACAAACAAAAAAACATCTTTTCACAAAGAAAACTCCTTGCTCAGTCTTTACAGGGCATTTTATCAAATATTTAAGGAGGAAATAATACTTCTACAAAAATCTTTCAGAAAATTGAAGAAGGTAGGCTTCCCAGCACATTCTATGAGCATAGCTTCCTGGCCTTTATACCAAAACTAGGCAAAGACTATAGAAAAAAATAAACATTCCTCATGGACTAATATTCCTCAGGAGTACATTTACAAAAAAATCTAAACAAAAATTTAGCCAGTCAACCCAACCTAACAACATATAAAAATAATAATAAATACATAATGACCAAGTTGAACTTAACTAATAAATACAATGTTTGCTTAACATTAAAACTATATTTCACCATATTAAAACACTTTTAAAAGAAAAAAGTGATTATTTTAATGGATACAGAGAAACATTGGACAAAATTCAACATTCATTTCTGATGAATATTCTCTAAGCAAAGGAGTGATAGAAGGAATGAATATACTCTAAGCAAAGGAGGGATAAAAAATTTATTACTTTTTTTGTAATGCAATAAATACTATCTACAAAATATCTATAGCTTGCCTCATATTTAGCAATGAAAGATTAATTATCTCTCCCTAAGATCAGAAACAAGACAAGAACATCTGTTTCTAGTACCCATATTAACAATGTTCTAGACTTTGAGTTGGTGCAAGTAGGTTAAAAAAATGGAAGAGGCTGGGCACGGTGGCTCACGCCTGCAATCCCAGCACTTTGGGAGGCTGAGGGGGGTGGATCACGAGGTCAAGAGATCGAGACCATCCTGGTCAACATGGTGAAACCCTGTCTCTACTAGAAAATACAAAAAATTAGCTGGGCGTGGTGGCCTGTGCCTGTAATCCCAGCTACTCAGGAGGCTGAGGCAGAATTGCCTGAACCCAGGAGGCAGAGGTTGTGGTGAGCCAAGATTGCGCCATTGCACTCCAGCCTGGGTAACAAGAGCAAAACTCTGTCTAAAACAACAACAAAAAAAAAAAAAAAAAAAAAAAAAGGAAGAAATGATGAGCCAACTAGAAAAAAAAAAAAAAAACTGTTTCTATTTACAGAGGGCATGATCATCTATGCAGAAAATCAAATGGACTTGACCACAAATTACTAGAACAAATGCATGAACTTTGTAGTATTGCAGAGAAAATATTAATATGAACAGAATAATTTTATTTCTATATATTAGAAAAAAGTGCTTGAATATTGAAGCTTAAAAGTAATACCATTTATAATATTATCAAAATGCATGAAACATAATTTTTAGGGATACAGCTGACAGAAATGTGAAAGACTTTCTCTTTCACGGAAAACTAGCAAATACTGCTAAGAGAACCTAAATAAATAAAGATGTGTACCACATTAATAGGTCAAAACGTTCAAGAGTATTGGCATGGCTGCTATCCCTTACTGATCCGGAGATTCAACATAATTCCATTCTAAATCCCAGTGATTTTCTTTATAGGAATGAACGAGCTGCTTTTTAAATTCAGATATAAATACAAAGGAAATAAAACTTTGAACAGTTTTGAGTAAGAGGAACTAACATTGCCTCATTTAAAATATCATAAAGTTGAAGTATTTAAGACAGTGTTTTGCTAGAGTAAACATACAGAAATAGATAATGAAATAGAGCATACATTTCAAAAACAGAAGATACATATATGAAGAACTTATTTTTGACAGATACTTAAGTCAGTGGAAAATTGATAATATTTTTATCAAACAGAATTAGAACTTCCAAATATCCCTATGAAATAAAATTGACTATGATCTCTCCTTAGTCTGACACCATAATACAAAATTTAGCTCAAATATAATAGACTTGAATGTGAAACCAAAATTGCAAAACTTCTATGAGGCAACTCTGGAGAAAATGTTTGCACTTTTGGTTAGGCCATGATTTCTTAGACATAATTATGATACCATAATCATGATCCAAGTAGATACAGCATCAAAATTTAAATCATCAAAATTTAAACCAGCTGATGTTAATGAAAACAAAAGCACAGACCTGAGGAAAATATTTGCAAATGTATAAAGAACTCTCAAACCTCTACAATAGAAAAATGAGTAACTAAACATAGATGAGCAAAAATATTTCAAGAGATAATTAGCCAAGAAAATAGATGGCAAATAAGCACATAAAAACATGTGTCAACATGAAAACTAATGAAATACTGCATCACACTTGTTAGAAAGATTAAAATAATTCTTTAAATTGAATAAACTTATCAAAAATTATAGGATTATGTAAAGTGATCAAACCTGTGAAGTGTTGATATTTTGGAGATAAAAAGTAATCAACTGAAAAATATATTTGAAGAAATAATTCAAGAAAAATTTCCTAATTTTGCTAGATAGGTAGACATCCAGATATAAGAAATTCAGAGACTATCTGTGAGATATTACACAAAATTAACATCACCAAGGCATATAGTCTCCAGACAGTCCAAGGTTAATGCTACAAGTGTCATTATGTATGTAATGGGTCACTTAAAGATGGCAGATAGATGAGTCCTTCCTTGTTTTAATAAAGTCCAAGATTAACAACATAATTGGCCATAAAGCAAATCTTAATAAATTTAAAAAATTTAAATATACAAATTATACTATTAGACTACTGTGCAGTAAAAATATAAATCAATTCAAAGAACATATCTCAAAACACACGATTACATGAAAATTTAAAAACTTGTTTCTGAATGACTTTTGGGTAGATGATAAAATCAAGACATAAATTTAAATGTTGTTTCAAATAAATAAAAACTAAGACACAATGTACCAACATCTTTGGGATACATCCACAGCAGTGTTAAAATGAACGTTTATAGCACTAAATGGCTACCTCATAAGGAAAGGTCTCAAATAAAAATCTAAGAGCACACCTACAGTAACTAAAAATCAATAATAAACTAACCTCAAAGCTACCAGAAAAGGCATAGCTAAAATGGGAGCAGGACTAAATGAAATTAATACCCAAGAATCCACATGAAGAATCATCAAAAGCAAAACTTAAGTTATTTGAAAGGATAAAAAAGGTTGATAGACTAGATAATCTAGTAGCTCAATTATCAAATAAAAAGGGGGAAAAAAGATCCAAATTAGCACAATCAGAATCAACAAAGGTGATATTACAAGTTTTTCAGGAATACAAAAGAACCTCAGACTAATATGAATGGGTAACTCTATGCACACAAACTAGAAAATCTAGAGGAAATGGATATATTCCTGAAAACACACAACCTCCAAAGATAGAATCAGGAAGAAATTGAAATACTGGATAGACCAATATTGAGTTCCAAAATTGAATCAGTATTAAAATTGCCAACCAAAGAGATCCCAGACATGATGGATTCAAATTCTACCTGACATACAAAAAAAGTTTGTACCAATTCTACTGGACCTGTTCCAAAAAATGGAGGATAAAATTTTCTCTAAGTCATTTGATGAAGGCAGCATCACCCTGAAACCCAAAACTGAAAAAGACACAATAAAAATGAAACTACAGGCCAACATCCTTGATGAACATAGGCACAAAAGAATATACTAGCAAAGCAAATCCAGCAGCATATCAAAAAGTTAATTCACCATGATCAACTAGGCTTCATTCCTGGGATTCAAGTTTGATTCAACAAACGCAAATCAATAAATATGATTCACATAATTAACAAAATTATAAACAAAATAAAAATAAACAATTTGAACATCTCAATAGATGAAGGACAAGCTTCTAATACAATTTACCATCACTTCATGATAAAAACCCTCAATAAACTAGGCATTAAAGCAGCACATCTCAAAATGTGAGAACCATTTATGAAAAATACACATTTAGCATCACACTGAATGGATTAAAACTGGAGTTATTCCCCTTAAGAACTGCAACAAGACAAGGATACCTACTCTCACCACTCCTATTCAAAATAGTACCGGAAGTGCTAACTACAGCAATTAGGCAGTATTAGAGAAAAAAAGGCATCTAAGTAGAAAAATAAAATAGGAAAATAATCAAAACAATTCACCAAAATGACATTAGAAATGATAAAGAAATCAATGTACATAAATCAGTAGCATTTCTATACACTAACATTCAACTGAGAGCCAACTCAAGAATGTGATTCAATTACAATGGTCATACACAAAAATCAAACACTTAGGAATACATCTAATAACAGAGTAAAATATCTCTGCAAGTAGAACTAGAAAACACTACTAAAAAATCATAGATGACACATACTGTGCTCATGAATTGAAAGAATCAATATCATTAAAACGGCCATACTCCCTAAAGCAAATGACAAATTCAGCACCATTCCTATCAAATGACGAATTTCATTTTGCACAGAAATGGAAAAAGAAAACTATTGTAAAATACATATAGAACTCAAAAGAGCCTGGCTAGGAAAATAATACTAAGTAAAAAGTACATGTTGAAAGTATCACATTACCTAAATTCAGAATATGCTATGAGGCTACAGTAACCAAAATAGCATGGTAGTGGTACAAACACAGGCATATGGATCAAAGGAACAGAATAGAGAAACCAGAAATAAAGTTGCACACTTAGTGCTATCTAATCTTAAACAAGGTTGACAGAAATGAGCATTGGTGAAAGGCCCCCCTGTTCAATAAATGGCGCTGGGATAGCTGGAAAGCCTTATGCAGAAGAATGAAACAGGAACCTTATCTTTCACCATATACAAAAATTAAATCAAGATGGGTTAAAATCTTAAATATAAGATCTCAAACTATAAGAGTTCTGAAAGAAAACCTAGGAAATATCTGGACAGTCGTCTTGGAAAAGAATTTATGACTGTCCTCAAAAGCAATTGCAACAGAAATGAAAATTTATAAGAGATCTAATGAAACCAAAAAGTGTCTTCAAAGTAAAATAAGCTACACACAAAGTAAACACCATACAGAATGGGAGCACATATTTACAAACTATGCATCTGACAATGATGTAATATCCAGAATCTGTAAGGAACTTAAAAAACAAATTTATAAGCATAAAACAACCATATTAAAAGGTGAGCAAAGGACTGGAACAGACACTTTTTAAAAGAAGCCATATACATTGTCAACATACATGTGAAAATATGCTCAACATCACTAATCATTAGAGAAATGCAAATCAAAGCCCCTGTGAGATACCATCTCACACCAGTCAGAATGTCTATTATTCAAAAGTTAAAAAATAATGGGCGTTAGTGAAGTTGCAGAGAATAGGAAAACTTATACACTGTTGGTGGGAATGTAAATTAGTTCAACCACTGTGGAAAGCAATTTGGAGATTTCTCAAAGAACTTAAGACAGAATGACCATTTGATCCAGCCAAATACTGGCTGTATAGCAAAAGAAAATAATTATATAAAAAAGGCATATGTATTGCATGTTCATCACAGTGCTACTCACAATAATATAGTCACAAAATCAACCTAGGTGCCCATCAATGGTGGACTGTATAAAGAAAATGTGCTATGTATACACCATGAAATATGATGCAGCCTGCGGAACTAAATGATGTTCTATGCAGCAACATGATGGGAGGCTGCTATCCCAGGCAAATTAAGGCAATAACCAAAAATCAATGCCACATATTCTCATTTATTAGTGGGAGCTACATTTCAGGTATTCATAAAAACAAACATGGCAACAATAGACTCTGAGGACTACTAGAGGGGAAGTGGTGGAGACAGGGAGGGTACAACATTTTAAAAATTATTGGGAACTATGCTCAGTACCTGAGTGATGGGAACATTTATATCCAAAACCTCAGCATCATGAAACATACTCAGGAAACAAACTTATATATATACTCCCTAAATCTAAAATGAAAGTTAAAAAATTGTGAAAATACAAAAAAAAAATAAATAAATAAAATGATGATACAGATATTCATCTAATTTTACTTGAAATATATGCCTTTCTTTTTCCTTGATAAATATATACTGAATTAAAATCATATTTTTATAATAAAACCAAAACATTATAATGCTGACTGCATTTTCTTATATTGGGAGTAATAGGGAGTAGCAAAGGCGAACTCCATCATACTAAGTAGAATGCAACTTGTGCTCAAGACAAATTTGACATTATTACTCTGGCATGCACATAAACATAAATATGCACTCTAGCTATGTGTGCATGATTAGGAAGTTCTTGGTTCTTAACAATATTACATTATTTTTAGAGGAAAGAAAGACATTTTCAGGGGCAGCCTCAAAAGCAAGTCAGTGAAGTGTCACACATTTTGGCAGGTGATCAAAAGAAGAATATTGAAAGGTGAATCACCAGACCTCACTGTTTTTAATAATCTGTTAAATAATAACAAGATTTTGAAATAATGGGCAAGAGCACAATTCTGAAAGTTAATGGGATTATAATGATGGAAGTATTGTAAAGGAGTTAATATTATAAAGAAAGCATATTATTCACATTTACGGTGTCAAACGCACTGTGGGAAACACCAAACCTATTTACACCTCAAATAAGTGAAAGCTTGCTTTCTCTATTTAGCTCATCAAACTTAAAACAAATTACTGGGAATAACTGTCTTTTATGAGTATTTGCCTTTGTACAAAGGATACTTGCTAAAATTTTAACCTCAATGAAGCCAAATCCCCAGGCACATTCTGAAACCACTTAGTTAGGAGTCCAAGAAATGACATTAGTTTTCCTTTGGGAAAACAAAAAGACAAATTCCAACTTTTACTCAGAATAGTCTGAGTGCCAACTTTTGCATTTCTCTTCTAAAAATACCATAGTATTCAAACAGTTGAGTGTTTTGGTTACTTATTCAAAAATTCTTTTAAAATGTTATCTTAGGATGTACATGTACAGACAGTAAAGACCACAATAAATAAAATAAAATAAATATTTAAAACACCTAAGGTTATTTTGGTTGGTTTTATTCACTGTACATTTCATCTTTATCATTTCAGAGTGTACTTTCAATTTGTTGTGAATATAGCATTTTGAACCACAGCGACTTTATGTTCTATTAAGAAGCAATTATTTTTCAAACAAAGAAAATCTATTATGAGTTTGGAGTTTTACCCTCATATCTACATAAACTTTAAGTCATTTTTAACTTACTCCTCTTGTGTCTGGCAGTAGAGCAGGCCATACTTTAAAGAAAGGAAGGGTGTTGGTTTAAACAGATGGCTTCCTGTCCTCCCTGATTCAAGGTTCACCATAGCAACGAGGAAAGAGGAGGTGTTGCCTAGCAACTGGAAATATTAATGAAGAGATTTCCAAACTGTATTTAGGGAAAAAAAAGTTCTTGGAAGAACTTCAGGACTTGGCATAAATGTACACCAAAATTTATTTATGAAACATGCTGAGTGCATAATCAAAAATCTGGAAGGCATAATGCTTTATAAGGAAAAATATCAAATAAGTGGTTTATTAGATGTTTTTATTCAAAAAAATAATGGTTTTGCATTAATAACATAATTTATTGACAAAATATAAAAAGTAAAATCACTAATTTTTTTCTTCAGATGGAATATTAAGTAAGACTAACTTAATCACAGAATTTATTACTATCATGTGCTGCAATACAACTCAATATTCAAAGTAGAATCAGGAATTTAGCTAATTGAACTTTGTACTATGTTTGATAATTCACAGGATACAGTCATCCAAAATGCTTGAGGGGGTTATCTATCAGTCCCCTGAAATGAGCACTGCAGTTTCAAACTGTCAACATCTATGTTGACTAAAATTATCTTTTTCCCTTTCAAAATATTTTTCTTATTAGCATTTTACCCTACATTATGTTTTGAAGTTAATCTTTCATAAATGGTTCATATAAAATTTTTTAGATCAGTTGTTAAAACAGAAACAACCTAAGTCTCTAAGGTAGATATGTAGCTATCTTAATATCTTTGTGCTTTCTGTGTTCCTGTATAGAAATATACATTTCAATAAATAGTCTATATCAGATATGAAGCCATTATGTTTATATGCTTTACATTATTTAAAGTATGTTTCTTTCAAGTGCCCATCAGTGTGTTTGCACTGGTTCTGTAATAACTATCTCATCATCATAGCAAAAAGTTTTCCTTTCATGATTTATAGAAACTTATAGAGTACCAATACTTTGCTAGGCACTATGGTAATCATAAACATACATTGCTAATCTTCACAAAACATCTATAACTAGTTAGTGTCTCCAATTTAAGATAAAATGATGAAGATTAGGAAAGTTTAAACAACACAGATGATAGTGTAGCACACTATTCATAAACATTGTCTCCAAACCTGAAAACCCACCTCCATGCAGTCCTGTTCAAGGTATTAAGTCATTCTGCCCCTCCATCTTTTCATTTTACAGTATGTGTATCAGTTACTATTTTGTCTTTTTGACTGTGTTAAGGCCTGCCTAATACACACAAAGCAAATGAATTATAATAATTGAAGGAATTAATATACATGAAGCTCCCAATAATGCTAGCACACGCATTGATGTGTGCTACTTTTGTTGCCTTTTTAAAATAATTCAAAAGTTGTTTGAATTATTATTGCGTAACCTATTCATATGATAAGGGGCTCTTCTGATACTTAAATGCAGTTTCTGACTTGCAGTATATATACTGATTTTAAAAAAGTAGTTAAATATAAATCTTAGCTTATGGAAAGGATAGAAAATATTTAGTTTTAAAACAAATTTAAAATTCATTGAAGTTTTTTTCTTATGTATAAGGAAGTAAGACCCAGAGATATTAAAGGATTCCTCCAAAGTAAGGAAAAAAGATCAGTGTCTTTCTTCTTAGCTCATTTTTTCCCCTAAATCGCTAATATGTCACAGGTATCAGGCTATGCACTTTAAGTGTATGACCCCCCCCTCTTCCACATCCATAAAAATATATGTTAGAAATTATTAATTCTTAATAAATTTCCCTTTTGCAAATCAAAGAAAGTAGCAGAAACTAGATTCACATCTGTGATAGTATTTTTTTGCTGTATAACTAGATGTTGGTCAAAGCTTTCTGTTAAACTGGAGAAATAAATTCAAGAAATCTATGGTACATTATGCTGACTTTAGTTAAAAGTGATATATTATATCCTTAAAAATTCCTGAGTGGATTTTAAGTGTTCTCACCACACACCCACAAAAGTCACATGTGAGATAATGCATATATTAATTAGTTTACTTAGCCATTTCACTATACATAGATATACTCTATTAAAACATCATGATGTATACTAACATACATAAATGTATATACATTGTTTAATTTGTTAATTTTAAATATTAAAAATAAAATTGTTTAAAAACGATTAGGGTGATACCATTTAGTATCATAATAAGGTCATGATCAGCTTCGGTAGTTTGAGTTCTTTTAAAGTCTCAAAACCTGAAACCAAAGTGTTAGCAGGGCAGGCATTTGCGTGCAGGCTCTGACGAATCTGCCTCCAAGCCCATTTGGGTTATTAGCAGAACCAGTTCTTTGTGGCTATAGGTTGAAGTACCCATTTATTTCCTTTTTTCTTTCTTTCCTTCTTCTTTCTTTATTTTCTCCTAATATCAATTGGAGGACACTCTCTGCTACTAGTGGCTGCCTGTATTATTTCTCATCTCCTGGTTGTCTTCATCTTCCAAAGTCAGTAAGGAGGCACTGAGTCCTTGTACCTACAACCTTTGACTTTCTGCCACCAGCCAGAAAACTCTCTCATTTAGAGGGTTCATTTATTTAAATTAGGTCCACCCCAAAATATCTCCCTATTTTAAGGTTAACTGACTAATAATGTTTGTTACATCCACAAAATCACTTTTGCCATGTAATGTAACAATCATGGAGTGACAACGACTCATATTGATAAATTCTACTGACATTTAAAGGGGAGAAGATTCTATAATGGGAGATCACTGGGGGTTATACTTAGATTGTACTTACCCAACAGTATACAAATCTATTATACCAAAAAACATTGTCTAAAACATTATATGAAAATGTGGGACAGTATTAAAGGTGGTGGTAATATCTGTCTGAATAAATGCTTGTTGAACAGGCATTAGAATAATATATTTAGCTGAGTCTACAATTAGATGGAAAAGAATGCCTGTATGTTCCCAGGTTCATTTTGTTCCAAATATCATTCTCTCTTTTATGCTTTGAGGTTGCTATCAAGGTACCGAAATTAGTGTGTTTTGGCTCCAGACTTAAAATACTCATAAATCATTAAAAGCAGTACAATTAATCTTACAGATCTCTACTTTTTTCTGAACTGTAAAAAAATCATTCTATTATAAAAATCAATATAAAATTATGTACTAAGCTAGACATAAACTATGAATGCACTTTATTATTCCTATTAATATTCATCTTCTCAAAAATGTTTTCATAATTAAGGAAAATTATTGTTTCATAATTTTTATTCTTTCTAGCTTTAATTATTATATATTCCAAATAATTATCAGAATAAATATGTACAAAAACCCCACAAATATAAACTTGAAAATGAGTAATACCAATTTTATTCCAGTACATAATTTGTAATTATTTTAACAGAATGTAAATATGTGTTATTAACCTATATTTTGACTTGTCAGAAAAAGTTTCAAATACAATTAAATAAATAAATTCAAATAATCATTTATTTAAATTCAAATAATCATGTAAACGCAGGGGAGCATGCATATGTAAATTTACAAAGTAAGCTATTACTTTGCTAGTCTAAACATTATAATCAGGACTTTTCTTGTCATTAAAATCTACAAATTGACATAGCAATGTTTATATCTTCCTCTCAGTTTGACAACCATTTGCTTTATAATTATTGTAAAAGAAAACCTAGCACAATTAAGCTATATTGTCTACAAAGTGTTACCTATATTATTCTTATGTATCTGTGGAGTAATGAGAAATAAATATAAGTCACATGTATCAAAAACTAATAAATAGCTTGTTTTGTATTTAAGTTGTAATTCTCTATTATTTTGCAGTTTAAAAATTATTCTCCTATCATTAACTAGAGTTAATAAGAAACTTTAAGACTAATCAGATACATGGTTTCACAATATATATATATTTTCATTTTGTATGGGGTCTCTTCACTTGATTGATTTCTTTTATGCACATAAGGTTTTAGTTTTGATATAATCCCACATGTCTATTTTTGTTTTTGTTGCCTGTGATTTTGGTATCATATACAAAAAATCATTACCTAGACCAATGTGTGAAAAGGGATTAATATTCAAAATATATAAGAAATGGGAACAACACAATAGCAAAAAACCAAATTGCCAGATTTCAATAATAATAATAATAGGCAAAGGACTTGAATAAACATTTCTAAAAAGAAGACATATAAATGCTCAACAAGTATATGAATTAGCCCAATATCACTAATTATTAGAGAAATGCAAATAAAAACCACACTAAGACTTCACCTTACATCTGTTAGAACGGCTATTAGCAAAAAGCAGAAGATTCAACATACCCAAATCTATAAATGTGATTCACCGTCTAAATATATTTAAAATAAAAACCAAATGATCATCTTAATAGATGCAAAAAACATTCAATAAACATATCATTGCTTTATTATAAAATCCCTCAACAAACTAAGCATTGAGGGGACATATCTCAAGATAATGAAATCTATATATGTCAAAGCCACAGCCAACATCATACTGAACAGGAAAAGCTGAAAGCATTCCTTTTAAGATCTTGAAGAGTAGAAGGAGGCTCACTCTTACCAGTCCTATTCAACATAGTACTAGAAGTCCTAGCCAGAATAATCAGGCAAGAGAAATAAATAAATGACATCCAAATTAGAAAAGAGATAATTTAATTCTCTGTTTGCTGACACTGTGATCTTATACCCAAATAACTCTAAAAACTCCTTTGAAAGACTGCTAGATTTGATAAATAAATTCAGTAAAGACTCAAATTTCTTGTAGAAATGTACCAAATCAGTAACACATTTGTATACATCAATAATAATAAAGCTGAGAAATAAAAAATTCAATCCCATTTACAGTCATTATAAAAAATAATAAAATGCCTAGGAATATATTTAAACAAAGAAGTAAGAATGTCTACATAAAACTATAGTATACTCATGAAAGAAAATGTGGATGACACAAACAAATGAAAAATTATCCCATGCTCATGGATTGTAAAAATCAACACCTTTAATATGATCATACTCCCCAAAATAATCTACAGATTCAATAAAATCCCTGTCAAATACTTTTACAAAATCAGAATTAAAAAGTCCTAAAATTCATATAGAGTCAAAAGAGAGCCTAAATAGCCAAAATAATCCTAAGCAAACAGACAAAGCTGGAAGCATCACACTACCAGACTTCAAATTATACTACAAAGCTGTGGTAATTTAAAAAGCAGGGTATTAGTGTTAAAATAGACACCTAAACCAGTGGAACAGAATACAGAATCCATATACCTACAGTCAAATGATATTTGACAAAATTGACAAGAATATTCACTGGGGAAAAGACCCTTTTCAATAAGTGGTGCTGAGAAAATTGGACACCCATATACAGAAGAATAAAATTTAATTGCTATCACTCAATATATATAAACATGATGCAATATTTAAATGTAAGACTTTAAACTATAAAGATGGTAGAAGAAAAACTAGGAAACACTTTCTAGACATTGTCATATTGAGAGAATTCATGACTAAGACCTCAAAAGCAAATGCCATAAAAACAAAAACAGACAAATGGGACTTTTTTAAACTAAAAAGAGTCTGCAGAGCAAAATAATAAATCAACAAGTGAACAGAAAACCTGGTAAATAGAATAAAATATTTTCAAACTATGCATCCAACAAAGAACTGATAATTAAATCTACAAAAAACTGAAACAACTCAATCACTGCCACCACCACCACCACCACAACAAACCATTAAAAAGTGGGAAAAGGGCATGAACAGACATTTTTCAAAAGAAGACATACAAATAGCCAACCAGCACATGAAAAAATGTTCAACATCACTAATCATCAGAGAAATGAAAATGAAAACAACAATGTGATATCATTTTACATCAGTCATAATGACTGTTATTTAAAAACAAATTTTAAAGATGCTGGTGAGAAATGTGGAGAAAAATGAATGTTTATACAGTGTCAGTGAGAATGTAAATTGATACAACCTTCATGAAAAACAGTATGAATATTTCTCAAGAACCAAGAATACAACTACTTTTCAAACCAGCAATTCCACTATTGGGTATCTATGCAGTTTACAGATGGAGAGAAATTAGCCTCAGGATGAATCATGTTATGAGGCTCATCCATAACTAATTAGATGATACCTAAATGAGACTTTGAACTTTAGATGTTAAAGTTGGCATTGGAATAAATTAAGACTTTTGAGGTTATTTATATGAAATAGATATATTTTGTATGTGAGAAAGACCTGATATTGGTGGTCCGGTGGTGGAATTCTAGGCTTTAAATATGTCTTTTTCAAAATTCAGGTGTTCCTAATGTATAGTATTAAGAGGTGAACCCTTCAATAGCTGATTGAACCATGAGGGCTTCTCTCTAGTTAATGGGTTCAGGATTTTTGTAAATGGGGGTTTCATGCAGCATTCAGTTAGCTTACTCTCTGCCTTTTGCCGTGTGAGAATACATCAAGAAGACACTCAGTAGACCAAATGTAGGTGCCTTCATCTTGGACTTCCCAGCCTCCAGAATTGTGAGAAATGAATTTCTGTTCTTTATTAATTACTCAGTCTTGGGTATTCTATTATAACAGCATAAAACAGGCCAGTGAAAACATGGTTTGTACCTATGTGTTTTGATAGGAATTACATTGATTCATCTTTCTTAAAGAGATATAAATAGTTTTCTTACCTCACTTCTTTTTTGTAAGCAATCAGATTGTACACAGCATATAGTTGCTGTTAGAGTGAGAACGAAAATTGACACCTATTTATTCCACAAAATTTTAAAGTGTAATATTAATGCACATCTTCCAGTAGTAGTTTTATTACAGTTATAAAATTACTAGCCAGAAACTGAAGTGCAGAAATGATGACATCAAGAATAAGATATCCCAGGGAGAGAATTAATGTCAAAATAATTACATGGTTCACAGTCAAGGCTGTGTGATTATTAGCAACTCTAGAGACGCTAATTAAGTAACTCAAAAAGTGTGTTTAAGCCAGTTAAGTTGGAGTGTTTCTACTGCTTCTGAAGAAATGGGTAACACCTAATAGCTGAGAATGTACTCATTAATCAAAGGAACTGAGAATTATATCACACCGATTAAAACCACATGTAGTAAAAATGCCTATTTGGTCTTATTTTTAAATTAGATCTTAGCAAATGCTGGATGGCTACTAACTTTAATGTACTTCTACAGTCAGATATGTTTTTCATTTTATTCTTTCACCATTATTTTTATAATTACTTAAATTTTAGCAATTTCTCATCTTTTTTTTTTTTTTTAAATCAATACTTACTGTTAGTTTTTAAACAGTACAAAATTACACCTTTGAAAATATAGAACAAAGTTATTGTATGAAGCCTGAACACAGGAAAAATAGAATGTGCAGTAGTTTAGCAAATTTAAGATAAGGCTGACATGTGACATTTACTCACCAGTAAAATAAAGATTACTCTAGTTATGTCTAAATTAATTTCTCTTTAAGTATTCCAAAGATTTTATTTAGAAAAGAAAAAGAAAACAACATAAATTCCTCTATATATGAATATGAAAGGATTATACCTACTGGGAGGAAAAAAGCTAGATTTTGTAAGGTGAAAAGAATCATGGAAGTCATAAATGCATTGGCAGTGCAAGGTTAAAAACCCTGCTACTCATTGCAGGTCATTGATCTTCTTACTTAGGCTGCCATCATGATAAGTGGTTCATTTTGAAATACATCAGTGCAAAGATTTTAGGAAAGTACTCCTCAAGTTCTCATGAAATAAATACAACATGATGAACTAACTTAGCAAATATTTTTACATTCCATGACTTTAGTACAATTCGTAACCAATTGAAGAATACACTACTAATTATTCAGAAAATACTTGTTTTCAAGAGTATTTCAATTTTTTTTTAAGTAAAGAAATTTACTTTTTAAATTTTAACTTTTTTATTTAAATATAAATTGAAGAAAATTTGAAGTTTTTGGTTAAGCATTAAAAATATTAAATAAAGCAAAAGATGTGGAATGTATAGCTCTTTAAAGGATATTGATGTAATATAGATTCCATTAGAATACAACATAAATCAGTTAGAAATGCATAACTGAATAGGAGAAATGAATATCTGTAATGTCTTTCAATAGTATTTAATTTTATATCTCACTTTATTTTTGCTTTACATATTTGCAAACTAGCTAACATTCCCTAAAATGTAGTCTAAATTTTTAGCACCATTTTGTATTTAAAATTATGCATTTTCAGTAGAATTTGGTGAAAAAAATGTGTTGCCCAAAATTATAAATATTAACACAAAAATGTTTGAGGACAATAAAAAATAATTTAACATGTATTTGAATGGCGCCTAAATCTTGAAGACTGTGCTAGTCTCTAGAGAATGGAAAATTGAAGAGGATGCATTTTGTAATCTGACAGACTTTGCTTTTAATCCTGGATTGTGAAATTATTCCATGTGTGAGTTTGAACAGGTTACTTGTTACCTATGTTTCATCCATAAAGTGGGCATAATCATATCTACCTTACGGAGCTATCTTGAGAATTGGAGATGGCTTATTTCTACAACTGTGACAACATACTTGTCACAGAAGGATGTAAGAAAATTTCCTAGGCCTTGAGCTATGCAGTGCTTCCTGCAATGCTTTTACACCTGGCAATAATTCCGGAACCACCTGGAGAGTCTTTAAGATGTTCCAATGGCTATGTTACTTCACATACTAATTAAATTAGAATCTCTATAGGAGAGACCTGGAAATTGATATTTGTTTAAAACTCTAGTCATTACAAGTTGTAGCCAGATTTGTGAATCGCTGATTTAAAATAAGGCAAATGGATATTGTTAATAGTCTTCAAAATTGTGTGGTCATGGCTATTAACAAATTTAATATTAAGCAACTTTGGATCAACAACAAATGGAAAAAGAGAAGTCAAAGGATCCTTAAGACAATAGCAGGAAAAAAACTAGGAAATGAGGGAAAATAACATAATGACATTGCTCTTAATTGAAAAGAAAATAATAATGAAGAAGCAGTGTTTTGCAAAGGAACATCGATAGTGTTAATACAATCCTTTGATATATTTATATAATTTTGGTCAGAGTAGAAAGGCAAGTTCTGAGGTTAAATTTAAGAAGTTATATGTAATGATGCATAAGAATGTAATTACATATGCACAATGGGTAATTTTGCATGTGATCTGTAATTTGCTTTTGTTTAATTTGAAGTTTAGCTAAATTACTTCCTTTGCCTGTAGAGTTTGAGGTTGCTATATTTTTCTCCATATGAGATCTTTTAAAGTATCACCTGCATCTCCCTTGGAGACTTAAAACCTATTTTTAATTCAATATATATCTGTCCCAGGTGGATCTCATATAACGATGACAGTATTACTAAGTTCATGAAATAAAAATAGATTTGATTACACATTTTTATGTATTTTTTTTAATTTTTATTGCATTATAGGTTTTGGGGTACATGTGCAGAACGTGCAAGATAGTTGCATAGGTACACACATGGCAGTGTGTTTTGCTGCCTTCCTCCTCTTCACCCACACTTGGTATTTTATGTATTTTTATCAAAGAAATTATAAACTATTAAAGATATTGGGAAATTTTATGTGTTTTTTTTAATATGTGGACAGAAGTAAATTTTTTATAAAAGTGGATTTTGTGCATCTGTTATTTGAAACTTTTCAAGAAGAGAAACTACATACATGTGAGGTCTTTGTTTACTTAACAATTTAAAGAATGTCTCAGTTATCTATATCGCCTTTCAAAATTATAGTAAAATATATTTAGCAAATGTATAACGTTTTCTTTTGAGCCCAAGTTTATACTGCCATTATATCTTGCATTTCTTTAACTATAATATTTAAGCCTGAAGCACATTTTTCTTATGATTCATCTTCTAACATTGTAATGATATGAAATAAATTAATGCTTATTTAAGAGTGGACCTTTCAGTTCACTGGAGCAGTCATTCATTAAATATCACCCTGTGGACATAAAAATCAAATACGCTTTCTCAAATATTTCACTTTCAGGCAGGAATTAGATACCTTATGCCAAGAGCGTAGCTCATTAAATGCCTCTAGTTTGAAGATTTATATTTTTAAAATACATTATCCATGTACACACACACACACACACACACACACACAGAATAAATGCTTCCATAAAATGTATACTTCTTAATTCCTGAAATCTTATAAATGTGATTACAATAAGGATTTGGGGATGGGGAGAATATTTTGGATGATGAAGTTTGACTCAATGTAATCAGGAGAATTTTTTTATTTTTATTTATTTATTTATTTATTTTTGAGATGGAATCTTGCTCTGTTGCCAGGCTGGAGTACAGTGGCACAGTCTTGGCTCAATGCAACCTCCACCACTCGGGTTCAAGCAATTCCCATGCCTCAGCCTCCCAAGTAGCTGGGACTATAGGTGCACACAACCACGTCCCGCTATTTTTTTTGTATTTTAGTAGAGACGGGGTTTCCCAAGTTGGCCGGGATGGTCTTGATTTCCTGACCTCAATGTGATTATGAGAGATCTTAAAAGTGAAAGTAGAAGGTCAAACAAGTGTCAATGTCAGAGTGATGAGAGGTAAGAAAGACAACTGCCCTTTGCTGGATTTAAAAGTAAAAGAAAGCCATAGCCAGGGAACCTTGGCAGACTCTGGAAGCTAAAAACTCCCAAGTAAACGGTCTTGCCAGGAGCCTCTAAAGAGAGCATGACCATGCAGAAATCTTGATTTTCTTCCAGTAAAACCCATTTTGGAAAGCTAATTTCCAGAGCTACAAAAAAAATAAATTTTTATTATTTTAAACTGCTGTGTTTGATAATTTGTTACTGAAACAATAAAAATAATTGTGTATAGTTGCCTATGTTAATGGAAGTCCAAGTAGATTTAGAAGCAAAAATCCAAGGGGAAGCCACAAAAAATTTCCAACATAATTGCATTTCTACTTTTTTTAATCAAGCATCAACTCATGTGAAGTTAAGATTTTAGAGAGAGAACCATGTTGTCCTCTAAGATCTGGGGCTGTAGAAAGAAGCTGGCAAATTAACTATCTAATGACAGTTGGAGGGAGAATAGTAGTGACATTCTTAACTGGCATTTATTAACTCTTTTTAAAGAAAATGAAGAGGGAGGGATGAATGCAAGGGTGTTTTTTAAAAATAGTATGCTTGAAAGATTTTCAGTCAATAATTGCTATCTGGTCTTTCTAGAATGGCAAATCAGTAGGAATATTTGACCTTGAATGAGTTCATCAGTTTCTGTTTTCTTTACTGTAAAATAATAATGGTACTATCAATTCTAAAGTTAATTGTGAAAATAACAGTATAAAATAAGACAAATATTCTAGCATATAACACATGCCCCACAATATTAAGTGCCTTTGTTTCTGTATGCCTAATATGTCTTGCAGTAGACAGAGTAGACACATTAAAAATGATATTTGGCTGGGAATGGTGGCTCACACCTGTAATACCAGCACTTTGGGAGGCTGAGATGAGAGGATCACGAGGTCAGGAGATTAAGACCATCCTGGCGAACATGGCGAAAACCCATCTGTACTAAAAACACAAAAATTAACTGGGTGTTGTGTTGCATGCCTTTAATCTCAGCTAGTAGGGAGGCTGAGGCAGGAGAATCATTTAAACCAGGGAGTCGAAGTTTGCAGTAAGCAGAGATCTAGCCACTGTGCTCTAGCCTGGTGACAAAGCGAACATCTGTCTCAAAAAAAAAAAAAAAAAAGTAAAGTAAGTTAAGAAAAATAAGCCTCAGTGCTCATGCCTGTAATCTCAGCACTTTGGGAGGCCAAGGTGGGTGGTGTATCTCAAGAGTTTGAGACCAGACTGATTAACATGATGAAAATCTGTCTCTACTAAAAATACAAATACAAATATATATATATATATATATCTCCAGGAGTGTGGCATGTGTCTGTAATCCCAGATATTAGGGAAGCTTATGGTAGCAGAACTGCTTGAACCCAGGAGTCGGAGATTGCAGTGAGCTGAGATTGCGCCACTTCATGCCAGCCTCAGAGACAGAACCAGATTCCATCTCAAAAAAAACAAAGAGCCTCAGCCACTGACTTTTTAGGTATGTACATGCTTGAGAGTCAATAAATTAAGAAATTAGAACACAAATTTCAAGTTTAGTTCTGGTAAGGTCAGCTTCTCATTTGAAGAGAGAAGCTTTCCATCATGCCTTTACCTAAATATGCAGTCCTCCACGCATACATATTTTCCACATTTGAGAAACATGAAAAGTATGGGAACCAAATTCATAAAGCTTCCTACAACTTTACGTTCTATTATACCCTATTCTTCGCATAAGACAAATTCCTAAAAACAGACACAACTGGCAATAAAGAAACACAGTCTTGTATTTCAAATTAAATGTTGTATAAAACAACCTGTGAAATGCTAATGACACCACATTTATTTAATAATGAAGTATTGTTAACATAATCTCCAAAAAATATCTTCACATATTACTGCTAGAAAAGCCTACTTTCAAGTATCTTTTTATTTTTAATTTTTTTATTTCAGAATTAGAAACATTTTCAAGTAAAGAGTTACAAATCCATTCTATGTCACAATGATAGTCATTTCATTTAGTGATTCTACTGCCAAAAATTTTGTTTGCCAACTTAAATCTTATATTTGGCTTTTAATGTACATACATGAGTAATTTACAAGCAATTATTGTATTGAGAATATGAACAAAACACTGAATTATAATTATAGACAAAAAGCACAAACATTAAAAAATTATATATTTATATATCTTAAAGTATTTATACACCCAATAATATGTTATGTATGCACACTGACAAAAATAAAATGGAATGTATAATTATAGATATGGGTACCTATTTATCACTCACAAATCCTACTGTAATGGACTGAATTATCATGTTCTTCTCAAAATACATATCTTGAAACCTAATCCACAGTGAAATGGTATTTGATAATGGGGATTTTGGAGAAAATTGGGTTATGAGAGTAGAATCTCTTTAATGGGATTAGTTCCCTTGTAAAACGAAGCTAAATAACTCTCTTGCCCTCTTCTACCATGTGAGGATACAATGCTATGTAGGTGTTCTGCAGCCCAGAAGAGGAGCTTCAGGAGAACCCCATCATGGTGGGGAGAACTCAGACTTTCAGCCTCCAAACTTTGAAAAATATATTTCTGTTGTTTATAAACCATCCAATCTATGACACTGTGTTATAGTATTCCAAATGAAGACACCCACTGACAAAGCAGACAAAAATATAACAATCAGTTACTTAATTCAGACTACTTAATCAATGTTTGAGAATGAGAAAGAAGAGTTTCATCTTAACTCTTGTGCCTATTTTTAAAAACACATTTATCCAATCATATTATGGCATAGGGTAAGCCTATGACTTACCCTATGTCAATTTCCTGGCAAATATAATTGAACAAAATAGAAAAAGATTTTTGTCCTCAAGGACTTGAATTTTACCAGAAGAAATTGAAGTGAATATATGCATAATTAATAAGTAAATCATATCCTAGTTTTACAATTTTTAAATATTGAAAAAATAAGTAGAGCAACTGGAGATTACCAGATTTTCTTTTTTTTTAGCCTGATACAGTAAAAACTTAAAAAGACAAAGTGCTTATCAACTGATCCCCAGAAGTATTTTCACCAATAGTATCATTCTTAATTTTCAAAACTCCTCTGATAGATAGATCCTTATCAGTAGTGATCATATAATTGAAAAATTGAAAATTGAATTGAATTTGAAAATAATGTGTTAAAGAACACTCAACTAGCAATGTCACTTTATGTAAAAAATGTGACTGTTTGTATGAGACAAAATTTTGTTAAACATTTTATTATAAATTTCTGGTAGTTATTGAAAGTTTAATATAAAATAAGTGATATCAAAGAATCCATTTAGAATACCTGGTCTATGTATGGGAAAATACCTTAAAAGTTCTATCATGGCTAGGCTTGGTGGCTCACACCTATAATCTCAGCACTTTGGAAGACTGCGGGTAGTGGATCATGAGATCAGGAGTTCAAGACCAGTCTGGCCAAGACGTTGAAACCCCATCTCTACTAAAATACAAAAATTAGCCAGGCATGTTGGCAGGCACCTATAATCCCAGCTACTCAGGAGGCTGAGGCAAAGAATTGTTTGAACCCTGGGGGAGGAGGTTGCTGCGAGCTGAAATCGCGCCAGTGCACTCCCGCCTGGGCGACATAGAAAGACTTGGTCTCAAAAAAAAGTTCTATTATTCTGGCAAAGGGATCAAAACATATTTCTAGCCCCATTTACAGCTCAAATAGGCCCATTTGGGATGTCTCTTCAGAATGGAATAATGAAAGGACAAAACTCAGTATAGAATTCCACTGTTTGAAGATGTGAGCAGCGAAATGGTGTTATCTTTCATAATTAACAGCAGCACAGGTTTCAAATGGTTGCCAGGTCACAGAATGACACCTGTCTAGTGGTAGCAGCCATTGTCTTCCAGTCAACATGTTTGTTTTGTGTCCACAGTGCAGAAGCTGCAGAGGTGGAGGTTTCTCCCCAAGTAAGATCTTGGCTGTGTGGTTTTGAGGAGGCACGCGGTGACAGAAGGCCATACACAGCTACTCTGTTCTTCCAGTCATTACTTAATGATTTAATGAATGACTTATTCAATAATTAATCCTCTTTTTCACTTAAAGTAGATAGAGTACTTTTGATTATTTAGTAATCAACAACCTTGACTGACATAATGAATTTAAAGAGTAGGTGGCTTCCTGGCACTCTTTCCCCTATATCTGAAACTGAATCTTTTTCTCTTCTTTTATTTTTTATTTTTTAAATATGGAACGCTTCACAAATTTGGGTGTCATCCTTGCACAGGGGCCATGCTAATCTTCTTTGTATCATTCCAGTTTTAGTATATGTGCTGCCAAGTGAGGTGGCTCATGCCTGTAGTCCCAGCACTTTGGGAGGCTGAGGCTGGCATATCACCTGAGGTCAGGATTTCGAGACCAGCCTGACCAACATGGAGAAAACCCCTCTTCTTTAGGGTTCCCACTTGAGGTCAAAGCAGAGGTACTCTGAATTTGTTGTGCTTGTTTTTGCTTTGGAGGTTTTCTTTATCAAATGTATGTGTTCCTACTTAATTTAAGATTCTGCCAGTCTCCAAAGCATTCTGCTGTTCACTCTGCATCTGCCCTGCACATTACATGCAACTCTGCAGGACTCTTCTAATAATAACCAGTGTTACCCACTTTGTTCCCATGTTCTATTAGTTGTTCCTCAGCGGCCTTTCTTCTGTTTTCCAACAAGAGAAATAAAATAGATTCTTTACCAATTGATATGCTTTTCATCATATTTAAGAATATTTTCAGGACTTTATGAGGTGACTTCTGTGTGTGGTAATTTTAGGATGCTTAGCCTGATGATTCTGCTCTGTGCAACCAATTTCTAATGGTCTGCCCAGAGGACTTAATATTCTGACACAAAATCTACACTCTTCGTATTAGGAAATTATTTTCCAGATCCTTCTTTTAAACTTATTTTTTCAGTAGTGGAGGTTGGTTTCCCATTGGCTCACTAGCTCAGTTTGCTATATTGCAGTTTACGCATCCGACAAAGGGCTGATATCCAGAATTTACAAAGAACTCAAACAGATTTACAGGAAAAAAACAAACAAGCCCATTCAAAAATGGGCAAAGGATATGAACAGAAACTTTACGAAAGCAGACATACATGAGGCCAGCAAACATATGAAAAAGTGCTCATCGTCATTGGTCATTAGAGAGATGCAAATCAAAACCACATTGAGATACCATCTCACACCAGTTAGAATGGCGATCATTAAAAAATCTGGAGACAGCAGATGCTGGAGAGGATGTGGAGAAATAGGAACACTCTTACACTGTTGGTGGGAGTGTAAATTAGTTCAACCATTGTGGAAGACAGTGTGGCGATTCCTCAGGGACCTAGAAATAGAAATTCCATTTGACCCAGCAATCCCATTACTGGGTATCTATCCAAAGGATTATAAATCGTTCTACTATAAGGACACATGCACACGAATGTTCATTGCAGCACTGTTTACAATAGCAAAGACCTGGAACCAACCCAAATGCCCAACGATGATAGACTGGACTGGGAAAATGTGGCACATATACACCATGGAATATTATGCAGCAATCAAAAATGATGAGTTTGTGTCCTTTGTAGGGACATGGATGAATCTGGAGAACATCATTCTCAGCAAACTGACACAAGAACAGAAAAAGAAATACCGCATATACTCGCTCATAGGTGGGTGAGAAAAATGAGAACATGTGGACACAGAGAGGCGGTCTACTATACACTGGGGACTGTTGGGGGGAATGGGGGAGGGACAGCAGGGGGGGCTGGGGGGGATAGCCTGGGGATGAATACCAAGTGTGGGTGAAGGGGAGGAAAGCAGCAAAGCACACTGCCATGTGTGTACCTATGCAACTATCTTGCTCGTTCTGCACATGTACCCCCAAACCTATAATGCAATAAAAAAAAAAATAAAATAAAAAAAAAAAAAAATAAAAGATTAGCCCTAAAAAAAAAAAAAAAAAAAAAGAATTGCAGCCAGACAAGGGGCTCACGCCTGTAATTCCAACGCTTTGGGAGGTTGAGGCAGGCAGATCACAAGGTCAAGAGATGGAGAACATCCTGGCCCACATGGTGAAACCCCATATCTACTAAATATACAAAAAATTAGCCAGGTACGGTGGCACTCACCTATAATCCCAGCTACTTGGGAGGCTGAGGCAGGAGAGTAGTGATGGGAGGTGGAGGTTGCAGTGAGCCGAGATCACACCAATACACTCCAGCCTGGAGACAGAGCTACACTTTGTCTAAAAAAAAAAAAGGAATAGCATACTCAATTTTTAGAATAGAGATATTATGTGTGATATGTATTAACCGTATTAAGATATATGCTATTAGCATATATAATTATGACATATAATTCTGTTATATAATTTATTTTACTTTAAATGATATAATTTTATTTTAAGTTATATAACTTTATTTTATTTTAAAACAAAATAAGTGCCTGATATGGGTTGGCTGTATCCCACCCAAATCTCATCTTGCAATTCCCATAATTCCCACATATGGGAAGGACCCAATGGTAGGTAATTGAATCATGGGTACAGGTCTTTCCAGTGCTATTCTCATGATAGTGAATCAGTTTCATGAGATCTGATGGTATTATAAGGGAGAGTTTCCCTGCACAAGCTCTCTCTCTCTTTACCTGCTGCCATTCATGTATAATGTGACTTGCTCCTCCTTGCTTTCCACCATGATTGTGAGGCCTCCCCAGGCATGTGGAAGTGTAAGTCCATTAATTCTCTTTGTTTATTAAATTGCTCAGTCTCAGCTATATTTTTATCAGCACCATGAAAACAGACTAATACAGTGCCCTCACTAAAAATAAATTATGTGGGTAACTTTGAATTATATGATAACTTTGTGTAGGCTAATTGGTGTTTATGGTAGTTAGGCTCCTGCCCTTCCACTGTGGCTAAAGGACAAGGGCTTTATCTTTCCTGATGATTACATTCCAAAGAGATGGCTCCTTGAGAAAGTCCTATATTGTAAACCTAGCTAGAGGCTTGGAGAAGAGTTCCATCTCAAAGGGCAAAGAAATAATTCACACCAGAGAGTTTCCTAAGGTAAATGTTCTATAGAAGAGTAAGGGCAGGATCCTAAGACGAGGAAGAAAACTGTTGCAAGTGTGGTGAAGCTGAGGGAAACATTAAGGTTATCTGGCTCTGTGTAAGTGAAAAGCTAGCAAGGCACTTCACTTCTGTCTGCTCGGGAAACCTAGGACCCTCAAGTGAGGAATTAACTTATCAGGGAGAGCAAACATAGGCACTGAGCTTCATGTAAAAGCAAGGCTGTTTATTGTTTAATTTTTTTATTACTTTTTTAGTATGCCATAGTTTGTATATTTTAGCTACCCTCTATCCGGGCTGCAGTTTCACTTCTCATCCTCAGAGTCCTATGACTTCAGAGAAGTCACTAACAAGAAATAAATAAGTAGATCATTAAAATAACTGTGAGTTAATGAGCACTTAAGACAATGTCCAAATTGTTTTCATGTCCTGGAGTAAAATCAAGCCCAGCAAGAGAAGTGTTTGTTCAAGTTTAATGAAGCTATTGTGGGAACACAGAGTAAGATGCAGCAGAGTGAGGGATGCAGAGGCCTGGAGAGAGCATCCAGAACCACATGAGACAGAAAGCCACATGCACACAACGGAGGTCTCCCCAACAAGCAAGGCTGATTATTAAGGGAGTAGAGAAGACAAAATAAAGCAAACAGAATTTGCTGGGACATCAATGAGTTGAAGCCATAGAGAGTTTGATATATACATGAAGTACTTGACTGTGGTCTTCAAACCATTTAGAAAGAAAAACAGCTAATTTGAGATTTACACAATTTCTTAGTGCCTGAATTACCAAACTATGACCTTTACAACACCCAGACTAGTTCAATCCAGAGAAATCTGTTACACATATGCCCTGTTTATCACAGGGCAGAGATGTTCAGAATCAGTCATCCTCAGTTATACACAGACTATTTGTATGCGCTTTCAGAAAAAAACTGAATTCTGAGAAAAAAATATATAACTTGAAATAGCCAAATATACTAATCTGATTATGACATTATCTTTGGATATTTTAGGAGAAGTAACATTAAATTGCATGTATTTTAAGCCATAATGAAGAGAACAGGATATACGTAATGCTAAACTGCATGATATTCCTGACACATCTCTGCATTTGGAAGAAGTAATTACTGCTGCTTTTCTGAACTTTTGGTACCTGCTATTAACCCAGTAGGAAATTTTAATTGTAACTTACCCTGAAGTCAAACACTCATAGAAATGACTGAGCTCCTCCTTCTCACAGGAATAATAAACATTCTTTTCTATCTTCTTTGAACTAAGGGGGCTGAACATTGCATATAAATAGTATGCCTGATGTATTCATTAAAGTATTCTTTTGCTATATTATTTTATTTAAAATAGTATAAAGTAAAAAAAAGTGGTAGATATAATGCTTTCATTTTAATCATTGTTATTTTGTACTTGTACTAAGTGTAGGCTAACTATGATATAGATCAGTAAAACAGATACTTGAAATGTATTTTATAGAGAACATTCAAAATTGAAATATAAAAACACTGTTGTCTGTTTTAAAATTAATACTCTCTGGCTAGTGACTGCATGTTCTCACTAGCATGACTTTCCAAAGTTTAATGACTGGATATTTTAGAGAAGGACATCATTCCATATCAGTCATAATTTTGGGCAATTTCAAATGTACATTTATATCTCTTTATGGCTGAATAGTTTGGAAGAAACCAGGGAGCTATAATTTGGAGAAAACTGAACTTAGAATATAAAAAAATAACAAGTGATTTCTGATTTAAGAAAAAAAAATTGTTTCTGATACCTCACTGAGTCTTGTGTGTGCATGTGGGTACATATATCTGAGTGCACCTTGCATCCCAAACTACCTGATATTTAATATTGTCATGTGATATTCCAAGAACATTGTTAGAAGCCATGGCTTGCTACATTAATTTTTAAAGTTGCTAACATTGAACATATGCCCTAACACACTCTGAAATTAATGTATACTGTGGACATGTAGGTGGTGACTGATGGAGGAATAAGGAATTGATTATCCTTATGGGGAAGCATCAAAGGATCAGTGTTCAGAGGGTCTCAGCAGTCTCTAGTTTTGGGATCAAGTGTTAGTTGATGATTGGAAATGGTAATGTATATTACGTTATTGGAAGAAATCTTGCATTTAGGCAGTTTGTATAAAATAAATAGGCCCAAGATAATTGGTATTTGCTTCAGCATCTAATTTTTCCACCCCTTTTATTTGTTCATGGAGCTGTAAGAAGACATACTGAGCCGGGCGCGGTGGCTCACGCCTATGATACCAGCACTTTGGGAGGTTGAGGCAGGTGGATCATGAGGGCAGGAGATCGAGACCATCCTGGTCAACAAGGTGAAACCCCGTCTCTACTAAAAATATAAAAATTAGCCGGGCATGGTGGCACGTGCCTGTAGTCCCAGCTACTCGGGAGGCTGAGGCAGAATAATTGCTTAAACCCAGGAGGTGGAGGTTGTGGTGAGCCAAGATCACGTCATCGCACTCCAGCCTAGGTAACAAGAGGGAAACTCTATCTCAAAAAAAAAAAAAAAAAAAAAAGAGGAATTTTATATTTAAAGATGGTGTCACTTCTGAACTGTGTATCATAATATTTGCAATCCTGTATGCCTTACATACTCAAATGAGAGAGAATCACCTGAAAGCATACACTATAACATAAAAAAGAAAAAATGTTACATTAAAATGCCAATTTCTTCCCTTTTTTCCCGATTTAATCAAAATTGTGAAGTACATTTTACAGCAACTCTGGGAAAATATCCTCATGCCTCATAGGTACTTGAAAGGAAGTAAAATATTTGCTTAGTACAATGTAAGACACCCTGTGAGAGCTCTATAAATACTTGTTGACTGCCTGACTAAAATAATATATACTCTTTCTCATGAGGCTGCAATTGCTAAAGAGGTATTGAACACATTCTAATTGAAATAATTCTGAAAATGCTTTCCATTTTGGGAAAATTCCACTTTACAAGTAGAAACCTTCATCAAAGATTTATAGCAACTAAACGAAGTAACCTGTAAAACATCAAAAAGACTGACATAGTGGCAGAGGAATAGCATTGGTCTTGCTATAATAATTGTATTATTCTGTAATCCCAGCACTTTGGGAGGCCGAGGCGGGTGGATCACAAGGTCAAGAGATCGAGACCATCCTGGTCAACGTGGTGAAACCCCCGTCTCTACTAAAAATACAAAAAATTAGCTGGGCATGGTGGCGCGTGCCTGTAATCTCAGCTACTCAGGAGGCTGAGGCAGGAGAATTGCCTGAATCCAGGAGGTGGAGGTTGTGGTGAGCCGAGATTGCGCCATTGCACTCCAGCCTGGGTAACAAGAGCGAAACTCCGTCTCAAAAAAAAAAAAAAAAAAAAAAAAAAAAAAAATGTATTATTCAGAAAATGCTTGTTTTAAAATTAAGATATTATTATGATGCAAATGGGAATATGAGGGTAACATGTACATATTTATTTTTATCTGATTTATTTTACCCACTTCTATGACTATCAAAGCTCCTATTGGAAGTAAAGCTTTAAAAACATTGCAACATGAAAGTAACTTTTACATCAGTAAGAATCACCAAATAAAAGTGTAAGAATATATGCAAACTCATGAGATGGTGAAGCATACATTGTAAGCAATAAATAAATATTAGCACTTTCAGAAATTTTTAATCAACTTTATTGAGATGTAATTTGCATTTTTATAATCACATCCATTTTGAGTGTACCTTTTAAAATGTGTTTGACAATGTCAAACTCTATTATTTACCACCCCAATGGAGATAAAAAAGTATTTTTTCAAACCCCAAATGTTTCCTTATATTATTTTCTCTAGTCTCAAGTAATGACCAATATGCTTTTTGAGACTGTATATTAATTTTCCTCTTCTAAGCCTCACACAAATTGAATCAACAGTATATCTATCCTATTTGATGACTGGCTTCTTTTAATTAGTATAATGTGATCGTGAATGCCGTTAAATATTATCAGTAGTTCCCTACTTTCCATTGCTGAATAATATTCTCTTGTAATCAAATTTCTGCAATCTGTGTATTCATTCACACATTAATTGACATTTGGGTTATTTCCAGGTTTTGGATACTGTGAATAGAGCTGTTATAAACTTTCATATGGGTCTTTGTGTACATGTATGTTTTCTTTTCCCTAGGATAATTATGTGTAAATGGAATTGCTGGGTCATTTGGTATGTGTATGTATATCTAGTTTTATGCATTTTCCTGATTTTGAAGTTTATGGATGACCAGAGTGTTGTTATAGTTGCTGCTTAGATGCTGTCTTTAATTCTAGACTTATTTTAACCACTTTACATATTGTGGCTGTGTAATAACAGAGTAACTGGCTCTGAGGTGAGGCTGGCAGTTGGGAAAAAATGTTGTCTTTCTTGTAACAGAGAATGAAACATTTTGCTCCAATTTCTCCTGTCAGTACAAGGACATTCGTAGGCTTTCTCAGGCTGCTGAAATATTTACAGTATGAAGTTTGGGGAAATAAATTCATTTTTACCAAATTTTAATGGTTTCTGTGCAGCAGATATGTATAAAACATTTAGCATAATTGAAAAAGTTTTCTGCTTTGCAGACTACACTTTGACTCAGATTTGACATTGAGAAGTTTGACATTCATTATCAGTGCTCCAGCTTTGAAACCAGGAGGTCGCTAATGGGAAACTAAGGCTGATCAACAAACTACTGAAGTGAAATGGGAGATAAGCTAAGAATATATGAGACACCTTTATTCCTCACTGGGATGAATTTTTTACTGAAGTATGAGTGGCGAAATAAATGGTTAATAGCAGAATAGTCATAAGACCACACAACACACACACACACACACACACAAACACCCCTCACATACACAGGTAAACAAACTTACTTGTAACAGTTGTTTGGAATTCTAAATAAAGAATTTTTTAGAGGTTAAGTTTATGAAGTTTCAACTCAAAAAAGTTAAATGCCTTAACAGTAAAAAAATATATATCAAATATTATGATAAGTCAGGTGAAAAAAAACCGTGTTTACTCTCTTGGCGCCACATCTGGGTACACACACCAAGCATTCCTTTTTTTAATAAATGATGTTCCCAATACAGAGTTTATTCCAATTTAGATATTTTACTCTCTACACAATTATAAATTATGATTAATAACGATTAATTTCTAGTGGCATATATGCTTAGCTTTATATTAATTTTATGCTCTACTTAAGGATATTTTTAAATTGTAAGATGCTAGAGGCTTATCTTTGTTTACCTAGCAGCAGTAATAAGCAAAAAAACTGATGGATTAATTGAAATGACATAAAGCATACCCTACAGAATATAAATATTTCAGCATGATATGAGAGTATTAACAGTGAAAACTTCCAGCAAAAGTAGTTAATTAGCACTGCATCATGATGGGTTCCTATCTTTGTGCATAATTCTTTAGCCGTGAATTGTCAATAGGCTACATGTAAATGATGAATAGAGTGTGATAGCCTTGACACATTTTCAGCTTAAATCAAGGAAGGAACTGGTCTTATCTTTATCACTAATTGAGCAGTGAACAAATGTTTTCAGCTATATTACAAAATATAGTTGTTACGATGTCATTGATTAGGGAAATATTTATGTGGCATTTAAAGAGTAGGTCATACACTTTACAAGAATGGAATATTGAGACATTAACTAGAATTTTATTTAATTTGGAATAAGACCTATTTGTTAATTTTAATAAGAATTGTCATGTGTGAAAATAATTAAGTAAAGCTATAACTTTTTTAGCACATTTTAAACTTTTGCTTTACTATTTTATGTCTGTTAGGAACAAATACTAATAAAGTCATCTTGATGTAAAATTGTTTAAAAGACTAGTATTAAAGACAGTAAAAATACAAAAAAAACACATTAATGCTTTTCCTAAATATATATATTTTTTTGTTTTTGAGACAGATTCTCATTCTGTCACTCAGACTGGAGTGCAGTGGCGCAATCTCAGCTCACTGGAACCTCCACCTCCTGGGTTCCAGCGATTCTTCTGTCTCAACCTCCCTGGTAGCTGGAACTACAGACATGCGCCACCATGCCCAACTAATTTTTGTATTTTGGGTAGAGACGGGGTTTTTCCATGTTGGCCAGGACGGTCTCTAACTGACCTCAGGTGACCCTCCGACCTCAGCCTCCCCAAGTGCTGGGATTACAGGTGTGAGCCACAGTGCCCGGCCTGTCTTGTATGTTTTTATACATGGCAATTGACTTGAGTTCCAAATATAAAACATTCAGGGCACATTTGTCTATGCTTCAGTTACCCAAATCTGTTATTTTATCATATCTTCAAAAAAGCAAGGTCAGTGTTTACTTATTCTGTAGTAGATTCACATACATGCACATTCGGGTATCATAAAACACATAAAAATAGGGTTTAAAATATGATTAATTCTATACAATATATTTTTTCAGGAATGTTTAGATAGACAAAATATATTACACTTGATCTTAGCCAAAAGGCCAAGGAGCAATAGACAACTATATTAATTGATTACAGTTATTTGAGAGTTTTATACAATGCAAAATAATTGTGTTTGATAAAACTAGACCAATTACTATTCTCTTTGTTTCCTTTAAGTATTTTTGTTTATTTTCCACCCCAATATTAAATTTTGGCATGCGCAAACACAAATTCACACACTTACACGCATTATGCCCAGGAAACACAGTGTGGGACATCAACTTATAAATTCTGATGATCATCAAACATATGAGAAAGGAAGTTACTTTTTATCTTCGATTATATACTTCACATTTTATTTAAAAAGTTGCATTTGTAGTAGGAATAGTTTCATGTTCAATTTTTCTCATATTTGCCACTGTTAGAAATAATCATATCTCTTTTACTAATAATTAATGTTAAAGGAATTTCATCGTCACATTTAATGTATATTTCAAGAAGTGGGATAATATGTTATTAAACCTAATACATCTCATTTATTTATTAATTTATAATTTCAACTTTTGTTTTAGATACATGTGTAGGTTTGTTTCATGGGCATATTGTATGATGTAAATACAAGTGATCCCATCACCCAGATAGTGAGCATGGCACCCAACAGTTAGTTTTTCAGATCTTGTGTCTCACCTGACTTTATTAGTCCTTGGTGTCTATTGTTGCATATTTATGTTCATGAATACCCATTGTTTAGCTTCCATTTTAGGAGAGAACATGTGGTGTTTGGTTTTCTGATCCTGTGCTAATTTGTTTAGGATAATGGCACCCAGTTGCAACCCTGTTGTTGCAAAGAGCATGATTCCATTCTTTTTATGGCTGTGTAGTATTCCAGAGTGTATATATACCACATTCTCTTAATGCAATCAACCACTGACAGGCAGTTAGGTCGATTTCATATATTTCCTTCTGTGAATAGTGATGCAATGAACATGAGTGTGCACATTTTTATGGTAGAACAATTTGCTGTCTGTTGGATACATAGCCAGTAATCGGATTGCTGGGTCTAACAGTAATTCTTTGAGAAATCTCCAAAGTGCTTTCCACAGTAGCTGAACTAATTGATATTTCTGTCAACATGCTATAAGTATTCTCTTTTCACCATAATCTCATCAAAATATGTTCTTTTTTATTTTTGCTTTTTAAGTAGTAGCCATTCTTACTTGTGTGAAATTTTATCTCATTGTATTTCTGATTTTCAGGTTTCTTATTAGCAATGTGGAGCATTTTATTATGTTTGCTAGATTATTGTATGTCCTCTTTTGAGAAATGTCTATTCATGTCTTTCACCCTCTACCTAATGGAGTTAGTTTTATTGCTTGTTGAATTGTCTAAGCTCCTTATAGATTCTAGATATTAGATCTTTGTTAGATGCATAGTTTGAGAATATTTTCTCCTATTCTGTAGGTTTGCGTAGGTTGTCTGCCATTCTGTAGGTTGTCTGTTCACTCTTTTATCATCTCTTTTGTTGTGTAGACACTCCTGAGGTTAATTAGATCCCAATTGTCAATTTTTGTTTTTGTTGCAATTGTTTTTGAGGCCTTAGTCATGAATTCTTTTCCAAGGCTTATATTCAAGATCATGTTTCCTGCGTTTTCTAGGATTCTTACTGTGTGCAGTCTTACATTTAAATCTTTAATCCATCTTGAGTACATTTTTATGTATAACGAAAGGTTGAGGTCCAGTTCAGGTAGTCCAGCACCATTTATTGAAAAGGAGTCCTTTCCCCATGGCTTATTTTGTCAACTTTGTTGAAAATCACGTGGGGTTTTTAGGTATAGAATCTTATCATTAGCAAAGAGAAATAGTAGGACTTCTTATTTTTCTAATTTGGAGGTCTTTCACTTCTTTCACTTGCCTGTTTGCTCTAGCTAGAACTTTTGATGCTATGTTGAATAGGAGAGGTGACAGAGGATATCTTAAGCCTGTTCTGATTTTGAAGGGAAATTATTCCAGCTTTTCTCCCTTCAGTATGATGTTTGTCATGGGTTTGTCCTAGTTGGCTCTTATTATGGTTGATGGTATATTCTTTCAAAGCTTAGTTTGTTGAGGGTTTTTATCATGAAGAGATGTTGAATCGTACTGAAAGCTTTTCCTGTATCTACTGAGTTGATTATATGGTTTTTGATTCTGTTTCTATGGTGAATCACATTTATTGATTTGCATATGTTGACCCTATCAGGCTTTTTTAAGAATGAAACCTACTTGGTCACAGTGTATTTACTTTTTGATGTGCTGCTAAGTTCGGTTTGCCAGTTTTTCTGTTTTGTTTTGTTTTGCTTTTTTTTTTCTTGAGGATTTCTATGCCTATGTTCATCAGCTACATTGGAATATAGGTTTCTTTTTCTGTTTTATTTTTGCCAGGTTTTGGTGTCAGAGTAATGATGGCATCATTGAATGAGTTAGGGTGGATTTCATCCTACTTAATTTTTTGGAATAAATTCAATAGAATAATACCAGCTCTTTGTATGTCTAGGAGAATTCTGCTGTGAATCCATTTGATCTGGGGCTTTTTATTTTAATTGGTAGATTTTTAATACTGAGCCAATTTTGGAACTCAGTATTGGTGTGTTTGATGTTTCAATTTCTTCTTGATTCAATCTTAGGTGGTTGTGTGTTTCTAGAAATTTATCCAATTTCTCTACTTTTTCTAAGTTTGCTGTATAAAAGTTTTCATAATAGTCTCTGATTATCTTTTGTACATTTTGTGAGATGGTAAACCTAATTTACTTTAAAGATAATGTTATGTCTTCTCTGCATTACATTTTCTGTTAATCAAGAAAACATAAAATATGCATATATATACATAAATATTACTTCTATTTTAATTTTCTTAATACTCCCCCTCTTTCTTTTTCTTTTTCTTTCTTTTTTTTTTTTTTTTTTTTTTTTTTTTTTGGTCAGGTTTCTCCAGAAAGACTGAAGAAATAGGAATGGATGGATGAATGGATAGATAGATAGATGGATGATATGGGATTTATTTATTGATTTATTTTTAAAGAAAAAAGAGAAAGAGAAAGGGGTAGAGAGAACAGAAATTTTTCTCTATTGCCCAGGCTGGAATGCAATATAAAAATATATATTAAAATCCTCTTTTATGCCGATAATTGTACTTATCAGTGGAGACAGGAAAGAATAAGGGAAGAAAATAACAAACAAACAGCCAACCAATATGTTATTTAAGTCTGTGAAATGCTATGCAAAGTCTGAAGAATGATTAACTTTCAATTATGTGGTCACTTTCAAAATAGGTGTAATGTGATTCTGTGGACCTGGGGTGAAGAATTCTATAGATATTCACTGAATTTACTTGCTGCAGGTCTGAAATCAAATCATAAACGTCCTTTTTAATTTTCTATCTCGTTGATCTGTCGAATATTGACAATGTGGTGTCAAAGCCTTCTTTTTCTTTTTCTTTCTTTCTTTTTTTTTTTTTTTTGAGATGGAGTCTCACTCTGCATGTAGGCTGTAGTGCAATGGCACAGTCTTGGCTCACTCCAACCTCTACCTCCCAGGGACAAACGATTCTCCTGCTGCAGCCTCCCAAGTGGCCAAGATTACAGACACCTGCCAACATGCCTGGCTAATTTTTGTATTTTTCATAGAGATGGGGTTTCACCTTATTAGCCAGGCTTGTCTTGATCTCCTGACCTCATGACTCACCCACCTCAGCCTCCCAAAGTGCTCAGGTTACAGGCATGAGCCACTGCGCCAGGCCTATTTTGCTTAGTACTCTCTAAGATACACATTTTTGGTTTTGAATAATTAATGGAGTTTCATATGATTTCTATTGTTAACATTTCTCTACAAATCAAAGTTAGGAAATTTTCCAGGTGAACCAAATTCTTCAATTAAATGTCCTAAGCAATTTAGTTAGCTCCAAATATATATAACTATACTCTGATGTTTATGTTTACATTTTCACATACAATCTTTCTAAATTTACCCAAAAGACATCAACACACTACAGTCAAATAGTATAACTCATTTAGACCCAAACATCTAAAAGTCCTTAATGTAATAATTTGTATAAACTTTAAGTATATTAATATATTCTCCATTAGGTGTTCATAGGAGTCTCATGCTTTAAATCTAGTTATTTTGAACATCAGATGCTTTCATAGTTAATTTTTTTTACATACTTAAATGTTTAGTTTGACACTTTGTCTCAGGTAAGTCTGACAAACTAAATATTCCCAACAAATATAAATCTGAAATTACTTTGGCATATGTATGCCAAAATGATCTTAAATTTTTTTTCTCCAATATTTGTTTAAAATACATTTGTAAAAATATCAAATAATTTTCATATAGGTTGATAAAACTAATTAGATTTGCAGATGTATTATATTTATAAATCAATTGCATGAGTTTTTATAATTTACTTCACGGAGGCAGCTCAAGCCTGTAATCCCAGCACTTTGGGAGGCCGAGGCAGGCAGATCACGATGTCAAGAAATTGAGACCATCCTGGTCGACATGGGGAAACCCCATCTCTACTAAAAATACAAAAAATTAGCTGGGCATGGTGGTGCGTGCCTGCAATCCCAGCTACTCGGGAGACTGAGGTGGGAGAATTGCCTGAACCCAGGAAGCAGAGGTTGCGGTGAGCCAAGATCACGCCATTGCACTCCAGCCTGGGTAACAAGAGCGAAACTCCGTCTCAAAAGAAAGAAAAGAAAAGAAAAGAAAACTGTGGTTTAATTTTTATTTTCCTACCATTCCATTGGGATGGTGATTCAATAGGAGACAAATTAGTTGTATAAAAGTTATTTCTTGAAAATCTCAATTCAAAGGCTTCAGTCTACTCTCAATTCACGTGGGGACTTGGCTTGTCAAACTAAAGGTGTCCAGGATTACAAATGTAACACAGCAATCACATCTAAAATTGCAACCACTTACTACTGATATAATAACCAAGAACCTCTTTGAAAATCTATGTGTGGTTATAAGGCTATAATAAGTCACTGATATTTGGGGGATAACAGTGAACTTCTTTGAGACTGAGTTGATAATATTGTCAACTGATGAATGAATGCTTTAAATATATCTGGTTGTCGAGGGAGGCAAGATGGCGTCATAGAGGTGACTCAGGATTGCAGCTCTTGGTGAAGGCGCAGAGGGTGAGTCCTAGCAGCATTCTCAGATGTTCCTTTTATGCCCACAGAGCGTTGAAAGTCCCAGGTGTGGGAGAGACACGGGACGCTAGCAGCCGGCTAACGCAGCTGGCTCCCGCCGCCTCTTCGTCCGGCGCCGCAGCGGGACCCGGCGCGGAACTCACCGGTCTGGGTGCCCTGTTAAACCGGCAATCTGAGATTTGGAAGGGCAGATTGGCATGTCCATCTGATTGAACAGGACTTGGACAATAAGCCAGACCAGGAGTTTCCTGGGAAGCGTGATCTGAGCCAGGGTAGTGGGCAGCGGCATGGGAGATCGCAAGGATCCCAGTGCCCTATCAGCAGGTTCCTGGGGTGCCAGTGAGAGAGTCAACCTTTCAGCTTGGGGAGAGGAAGAGAGAAAGAGAGAGGACGGACTCTGAGGCAGGGAGCTGGGTGATCGGGCTCGGCAGGTCCCACGCTCATGGGGACAAGCAGGGTGGCGACTGGAGGCGCTTGGGGCTGAGAGTTTTGTTGCCAGCATTTAGGACGGTGCAGCCCGGTCAGGGAGGGGCGTCTACCATTGCTGATGAAGTGCACCCCCACTTAAGTACCGCCCAGGACTGACGCAGCCTGCCGTTGCCGAGGCAACCTGCCATAAGAGAGAGACTCCACCAGGCAGCAACAGGGCGGACCCGCGCTAGCAGGTCAGAGCCCCGGCAGGCAAATAGTGAATAGACTGCCACCTAGTAGGGCAGGACAGTGCAACAGATACTCATAAAGAAAGCCCCAACTCCCTGAGACAGAGCATCTAAGGGTGAAAAAAAAAAAAAAAAAAAAAGAGTGGTGTTTTATGAGTTCTATTGCAGCAGACATAACCTCCCAACAACCCTGAATGAACAACGGAGCTCACAGCTCAGCACTGGAGCTCCTATAAAGCACAGACTGTCTCCTCAAGCAGCTCCCTGACCCCAGTATATCCAAGGAGTCACCCCAGAAAAGGACTAATCAGACTGACATTTGGCTGGCATCATTCTGGAACAAGGGCAGCAGCAGAAGAAACTGGTATCATCCTTCACTGTTCTGCAGCTGCTGCAGCTATACCCCAGACAAGCAGGGCCTGGAGTGGACCTCAGCACTCATACAGCAAAGAGGATAGATCATTAGAGGGAAAACTAAGTAACAGAAATACTTCATCATCAACAATCTCAGTGTCCACACAGAGACCCAATTGAAAAATCAGCCACTACTAAGACGACCGGCGGATAAATCCATAAAGACGGGAAGAAACCAGCGCAAAAAGGAGGAAAGCACCCGAAACCAAAACACCTCACCTCCAAAAAAGGACCAAAACTCCTCACCAGCAAGGGAACAAAGCTGGACGGAGAATGAATGTGACGAAATGATGGAATCAGACTTCAGAAAGTGGATAATGAGAAACTTCAGTGAGCTAAAGGAACATGTTCTAAACCAGTGCAAAGAAACTAAGAACCTTGAAAAAAGATTTGAAAAAAGATTTGAGGAATTGATAACGAGAATGGACAACTTAGAGAGGAATATGAATGAATTGAAGGAGCTGAAAAACACAACACGAGAACTTTGCGAAGCATGCACAAGTTTCAACAGCCGAATTGACCAAGCAGAAGAAAGAATATCAGAAGTTGAAGATCAACTCAATGAAATAAAATGAGAAACCAAGATTAAAGAAAAAAGCACAAAAAGGAATGAACAAAATCTCCAAGAAATGTGGGACTATGTGAAGAGACCCAACCTACGTTTGATAGGTGTACCAGAATGTGACGAAGAGAATGAATCCAAGCTGGAAAACACTCTTCAGGATATTATCCAGGAAAATTTCCCCAACCTAGCAATACAGGTCAATACTCAACTCCAGGAAATACAGAGAACACCACAAAGATACTCTGCAAGAAGAGCAACCCCAAGGCACATAATCGTCAGATTCACCAGGGTTGAAATGAAGGAGAAAATACTAAGGGCAGCCAGAGAGAAAGGTCAGGTCACCCACAAAGGGAAGCCCATCAGACTCACAGCAGATCTCTCGGCAGAGACTCTACAAGCCAGAAGAGAGTGGGGGCCAATATTTAACATCCTTAAAGAAAAGAGCTTTCAACCCAGAATTTCATATCCAGTGAAACTGAGCTTCATAAGTGAAGGAAAAATAAAATCCTTCACGAACAAGCAAGTACTCAGAGATTTTGTCACCACTAGGCCTGCTTTACAAGAGCTCCTGAAAGAGGCACTACACATAGAAAGAAACAACCAGTTCCAGCCATCCTAAAAGCATACCAAATGCTAAAGACCATCAACAAAATGAAGAATGTACATGAACCAATGGGCAAAACAGCCAGCTAGCATCAAAATGGCAGTATCAAATTCACACATAACAATATTAACCCTGAATGTAAATGGACTAAATGCACCAATCAAAAGACACAGACTGGCAAATTGGATAAAAAACCAAAACCCATCAGTGTGCTGTATCCAGGAAACCCACCTCACATGCAAAGATAAACAAAGGCTCAAAATAAAGGGATGGAGGAAGATTTACCAAGCAAATGGAGAGCAAAAAAAAGCAGGAGTTGCAATTCTCATCTCTGATAAAATAAACTTTAAAGTAACAAAGATCAAAAGGGACAAAGAAGGTCATTACATAATGGTAAAAGGATCAATACAACAAGAAGAGATAACGATTCTAAATATATATGGACCCAATGTAGGAGCACCCAGATATATAAGGCAAGTTCTTAATGACTTACAAAGGGACTTAGACTCCCACACAATAATAGTGGGAGACTTTAACACTCCACTGTCAATAGCAGACAGATCAACCAGACAGAAAATTAACAAGGATATCCAGGACTTGAACTCAGACCTGGAACAAGCAAACCTGATACACATTTACAGAACTCTCCACCCCAAATCCACAGAATATACATTCTTCTCAGCACCACATCACACCTACTCCAAAATTGACCACATAATTGGAAGTAAAGCACTCCTCAGCAAATGCAAAACAACTGAAATCATAACAAACAGTCTCTCAGACCATAGTGCAATAAAGTTGGAACTCAGAATTCAGAAAATAACTCAGAACCGCACAGCTTCATGGAAACTGAACAACTGGCTCTTGAATGTTGATTGGATAAACAATGAAATGAAGGCAGAAATAAAGAAGTTCTTTGAAACCAACGAGAATGAAGACACAACGTACCAGAATCTCTGGGATACATTTAAAGCAGTCTGTAGAGGAAAATATATAGCAATAAGTGCCCACATGAGAAGAGTGGAGAGATCCAAAATGGACACCCTATCGTCAAAATTGAAAGAGTTAGAGGAGCAAGATCAAAAAAGCTCAAAACCTAGCCGAAGACAAGAAATAACTAAGATCAGAGCAGAACTGAAGGAGATAGAGACACAAAAATCCTTCAAAAAATCAATAAATCTAAGAGCTGGTTTTTCGAAAAGATCAACAAAATAGACAGACCACTAGCCAGACTGATAAAAAGGAAGAGAGAGAACAACCAAATAGATGCAATAAAAAACGATAAAGGGGAAATCACCACAGATTCCACAGAAATTCAAACCATCATCAGAGAATACTACAAACAACTCTATGCACATAAACTAGTAAATCAGGAAGAAATGGATAAATTCCTGGATGCCTGTGTCCTCCCAAGCCTAAACCAGGAGGAAGCCAAAAGTATGAATAGACCAATAACAAGGTCTGAAGTTGAGGCAGCAATTAAGAGCCTACCACACAAAAAAAGCCCAGGTCCAGATGGGTTCACAGCTGAATTCTACCAGACACACAAAGAGGATCTGGTACCATTCCTTCTGAAACTATTCTAAATAATCCAAAAAGAGGGAATCCTTCCCAAATCATTTTATGAGACCAACATCATCCTGATACCAAAACCTGGCAGAGACTCAACAAGAAAAGAAAACTTCAGGCCAATATCCATGATGAACATAGATGCAAAAATCTTCAATAAAATACTGGCAAACCGATTGCAACAGCACATTAAAAAACTTATCCATCATGAACAAGTAGGATTCATCCCGGGGATGCAAGGCTGGTTCAACATACGCAAGTCTATAAATGTAATTCACCACATAAACAGAAGCAAAAACAAAAACCACATGATTATCTCAATTGGTGCAGAGAAGGCATTTGACAAAATTCAACAGCCCTTTATGCTAAAAACCCTCAATAAACTTGGTATTGATGGAACATATCTCAAAGTAATAAAAGCTATTTATGACAAACCAACAGCCAATATCATACTTAATGGGCAAAAACTGGAAGCATTCCCTTTGAAATCTGGCACTAGACAAGGATGCCCTCTCTCACCACTTCTATTCAACATAGTACTGGAAGTTCTAGCCAGAGCAATCAGGCAAGAAAAAGAAATAAAGGGTATTCAAATAGGAAAGGTGGAAGCCAAATTGTCTCTATTTGCAGACGACATGATAGTATACCTAGAAGACCCCATCACCTCAGCCCAAAAGCTCCTGCAACTGATAAGCAACTTCAGCAAAGTCTCAGGATATAAAATCAATGTTCAAAAATCACAAGCATTCCTATACACCAATAACAGACTTAAAGAGAACCAAATCAAGAACGAACGGCCATTCACAATTGCTACAAAGAAAATAAAATACCTAGGAATACAACTCACTAGGAATGTAAGGGACCTCTTTAAGGAAAACTACAAACAACTGCTCAATGAAATAAGAGAGGACACAAACAGATGGAGAAACATTCCATGTTCGTGGTTAGGAAGAATCAATATCGTGAAAATGGCTATACTGCCCAAAGTAATTTACACAATCAATGCTATCCCCATCAAACTACCATTGAATTTCTTCACAGAACTGGAAAAAAACACCATGAATTTCATATGGAACCAAAAGAGAGCCCACATAGCCAAGTCAATTCTAAGCAAAAAGAACACAGCGGGAGGCATCACGCTACCAGACTTCAAACTATACTACAAGGCTACAGTAATCAAAACAGCATGGTACTGGTACCAAAACAGAGATATAGACCAATGGAACAGAACAGAGGCATCGGAGGCAACACAACACATCTACAATCATATTATCTTTGATAAACCAGACAAAAACAGGCAATGGGGAAAGGATTCCCTATTTAATAAATGGTGTTGGGAAAACTGGCTAGCCATGTGCAGAAAGCAGAAACTGGACCCCTTCCTGACACCTTACACTAAAATTAACTCCAGATGGATTAAAGACTTAAATGTAAGACCTGACACCATAAAAACCCTAGAAGAAAATCTAGGCAAAACCATTCAGGACATAGGAGTAGGCAAGGACTTCATGACCAAAACACCAAAAGCATTGGCAATAAAAGCCAAAATAGACAAATGGGACCTAATCAAACTCCACAGCTTCTGCATGGCAAAAGAAACAGTCACTAGAGTGAATCAGCAACCATCAGAATGGGAAAAAATCTTTGCAGTTTACGCATCTGACAAAGGGCTGATATCCAGAATTTACAAAGAACTCAAACAGATTTACAGGAAAAAAACAAACAAGCGCATTCAAAAATGGGCAAAGAATATGAACAGAAACTTTACGAAAGCAGACATACATGAGGCCAACAAACATATGAAAAAGTGCTCATCGTCATTGGTCATTAGAGAGATGCAAATGAAAACCACATTGAGATACCATCTCACACCAGTCAGAATGGCGATCATTAAAAAATCTGGAGACAGCAGATGCTGGAGAGGATGTGGAGAAATAGGAACACTCTTACACTGTTGGTGGGAGTGTAAATTAGTTCAACCATTGTGGAAGACAGTGTGGCGATTCCTCAGGGACCTAGAAATAGAAATTCCATTTGACCCAGCAATCCCATTACTGGGTATCTATCCAAAAGACTATAAATCGTTCTACTATAAGGACACATGCACACGAATGTTCATTGCAGCACTGTTTACAATAGCAAAGACCTGGAACCAACCCAAATGCTCAACGATGATAGACCGGACTGGGAAAATGTGGCACATATACACCATGGAATATTATGCAGCAATCAAAAATGATGAGTTTGTGTCCTTTGTAGGGACATGGATGAATCTGGAGAACATCATTCTCAGCACACTGACACAAGAACAGAAAAAGAAATACCGCATATACTCACTCATAGGTGGGTGAGAAAAATGAGAACACGTGGACACAGAGAGGCGGTCTACTATACACTGGGGACTGTTGGGGGGAATGGGGGAGGGACAGCAGGGGGTGTTGGGGGGGATAGCCTGGGGATGAATACCAAGTGTGGGTGAAGGGGAGGAAAGCAGCAAAGCACACTGCCATGTGTGTACCTATGTAACTATCTTGCTCGTTCTGCACATGTAACCCCAAACCTATAATGCAATAAAAATTAAAAAAAAAATAAAATAAAAAATAAAAAATAAAATAAATAATTAAAAAAATAAAATCAAGGTAAAATAAATAAATAAATAAATAAATAAATATATCTGGTTGTGTACAGTGTGCTGGCACAAAGAAAGAAAAAGAAAAAAAGTGGAAGAAGTAGATTTTTTATTTTGCTGATTGGAACATATTTTGTAGTTATCCAACAAAAAAATTGTTTTATATACCTGACAAGAGAGAGCATAAATTTGAGACTCCTGCTTTGAACTAACAATTCCTCAGTTAGGTAAAAATCTGGCTCGAATGATAAGGCATGGCTCAAGCTCAAGCGTGACAAGTACAGACGGATTAAATCTGCACGGCCTCTCTTCTACCTTTTCAGACGGAATTTACAAATCTGCATGGCCTCTCTTCTACCTTTTCAGACGGAGTTTACAAATCTGCACGGCCTCTCTTCTACCTTTTCAGACGGAGTTTACAAATCTGCACGGCCTCTCTTCTACCTTTTCAGACGGAGTTTACAAATCTGCACGGCCTCTCTTCTACCTTTTCAGACAGAATTTACAAATCTGCATGGCCTCTCTTCTACCTTTTTAGACGGAATTTACAAATCTGCTCGGCCTCTCTTCTATCTTTTTTTTCTATATTTAAGGGTGTTATTTGCTAGTATCCTTTCTCCAGATTCTTAACTAGAGCTATATTCCAAAACAACTGAATTTTTGTGTTTCACTATATATATATATAATTCATTAATCTACTACAGTATGGGAAACTTGAAGGCAGACTATGGCTTACAGAAGTAGGCTAAACTCTGTAGAAGAGTCGAAAGTTCAAAGAGATGCATATTCTGCCTTTGGATAGCAGAGAGAGTAGAAGATTGGATTCTCAGACGTTTGTTGTGAATTTCAAAATAGCTTCCATTTCTTTTTGAGAGGTCATGGTAAATTGTTCCCATTAAAAGTTTTCAGGTCTGCAAAGATCAAACCTAAGGAAATTTAATCAGGGGGAAGCCTAGGAACCTGGAATTTTTCAAGTAACATTGGTGCCACTCCAGTCAGGCAAGTATGTACAATCAGTCAGCTCTCTTACTCATTTTTCCTCCAAGCAAATTCAGTTCAGGAGAATGAGGAGAATGAGATAAAATAATTATCTTTCATAATTACACTTAGTAGATACTGCTAACATAGCAGCTTTCTTCCCAATCTAGTCCCTATTGTGGAAAACTGTTAACAGAAAACCTCTTCTCCTTTGTTAGGTCCAGATAATGGAGCAATAATAATGTCTCAAAAGAGAAATTGCTTTCAGCTGCAGCCATGACTTGGAAAACCAGATGGCTTTATGCAAAAACTGAAAACTCAACAAGTCAACTGTTCAGGCACTTTCCTGCTTCTCACCATCTGCCACCTGTTGTGGAGCTCATCTTGTTTTGGGAATGATTCCACCTGATCTAAGGGTAAGTCCCATAAGAAATAAAATAAGGGAAATAATAGAAAGAGGCAGATATACAGCCAATATCTAAACCCATTCCTCAAGCACTTAGAGACACTGAGGAAAATGTCATTTTCTTAGCATGATGCTGCTTTGCAGGTAAGCATTACTCTCTGAAAGAACACAATCAAGATTCTCTGTGGGAGGAAGACATGATGAAAAGAAAACTATTTACTATGCGAGGGGCTGTGTCTGATATAATAGGTTCTGATTCTAACATGTTTCATTTGACTCCCTCTTCTCTTTCTTCTACAGAAATATTACATTGCTCTGTGCACAGTTCAGAAAGCAGAATGGGCAGAAGGCAAGTACAATTTGGATGCCAAATACAGCATTACTTCCACATGGCAAGAGAAGAGAATTCACAGAGAGAAAACATATCGTTCAAACACTGGACAGGAGAAGCATGTTGCCAGATAGAAAATAGATTCCTGCCTGGATAGGACAGAGGAAATTGGAAAGAAATGTCTGCAGATTTTCAAAATAGAGAACACTTTCTCAAGCAATGGACAAAATCACAGAAGGAAAGTCATGAGATACATCTAGAAAGAGAAAACCAGGCCCAACATCCCAAATTGTTTTCCATATGCAAATTGCAGACAAGATGAAATGGAGATAAGCTTGAATAATTCCAAGGCTCCTAGGCCTCACCTGATTAAATTTCCTTAGCTTTGACCTTTGCAGACCTGAGAGCTCTTAATGGGAACAATTTGCCATGACCTCTCAAATAAGAAATGAAACTCTTTCTAAATTCACAACAAATGTTTGAGAATTCAATCTTCTACTTTCTCTGCTAACCAAAAGCATAGTATGCTTCTCTTTGAACTTTCTACTCTTCTACAGTGTTTAGTCTCCTTCTGTAAGCTATAGTAGTCTGCCTCCAGGTGTCCCATACTATAGTTGATTAATGAATATATATGCCTGGTGAAATACAAAAATCCATTTGTGTTGGAATATAACTATAGTTGGGAATCCGGAAAAAGAATACTAGCAAATAACACCCACAAATACAGAAAAAATAGATAGAAAAGTGACAGTCTAGATTTGTAAATTCTGTCTGCACTTGTCAAGTTTGAGCTTGAGCCATGCCTTATCGTTCAAGACACATTTTTACTCAGTTGAGAAATTCTGAGTCCAAAGTAAATGTCTCAAATTCATGCAAGAGGGATGTTTGCCCCCATCACTCAATCACCTCCCACCAGTCTGCTCCCCCAGCACATAGGGATTACAACTCAAGATGAAATTTGCATAGGGACACAGAGCCAAACTATACCACTTTTGAAGCTGAATAATGTGAGCATAAGAAATTACCAGTGATTAAGAAAAAAGAAAGTAACCTTTTGACTAGGATATTGTAAGAAAGGTTTCAGAAAGAAGTAGACATCTATCACCTCCAAAAATTTCCATGTTTTTTTTTTTGTGAAGTTTTCTTTTTAATTTCTTTTGGTGAGAACACTCAAGGTAAAATTTATTCTCTCAACATATTCTATTTTATTTTACTTTATTATTATTATTATTATTAATTTTTATTGCATTTTAGGTTTTGGGGTACATGTGCAGAATGTGCAAGATAGTTGCATAGGTACACACGTGGCAGTGTGTTTTGCTTTTGAGATGAAGTCTCACTATCACCCAGACTGGAGTGCGGTGGCACGATCTCAGCTCACTGCAACCTCTGCCTCCCAGGTTCAAGCAATGCTCCTGTCTCAACTCCCGAGGAGCCAGGATTACAGGCATTCATCACCATGCCAAATTAGGTTTTTATATTTTTAATAGAGATGGGGTTTCACCATTTTTACCAGGCTGATCTCGAACTCCTGACCTCTGATGATCCACCCAGCTTGGCCTCCCAAGGTACTAGGATTACAGTCATGAGCCACTGCGCCCGGCCTCAACATATCTTAAGATACACAATACTCCATTGTTTACTTGTTGGCACTGTATCATACAGAAAATCTATAGCATATATTCATCTTGAATCTTAGTCCATTCCTGCTATTATAGAAACATACACTAGCTGGGAATTTATAAATAACAGAAATTCATTTCAGATATTTTCTTTTTTTTTGTTTAATATATTTAATAATTGTATTATTTTTAAAGCTTTTCACAAAAGGGTATGACAGTCATTTTAATTTATTGCAAACATATCTTTTTAAAAAAGTCAGTGTTAATACTGAAACAATAATACAAATATTAAATTATTGACATATACCATAAAACACCGTGAAGATTATTTTATTTAAATAAAAAAGAATATTTTACTAGGCAATAAATCCAACATATTTCTTTTCTCTCTACATCTACATCCAATGGTGATATTATATAGGCTAGTTTCTAAACAGGTGCAAAGTTTTACAAAGTGATGAAAGCCATGTTTTGCTCAGGAATACTATGGTTCACATACCATATAGGTTGTTTTATAGCAAATACTAGTTTGCCAAGCTTCATCTGGCAAAATGCTAAGTTGTGAAATCAGTATTGTCCAGCTGGTTGTTTCTCCTTGCCCTAGAGAGACTGAGAAATCCTAGATCAAAGTATTGGCAGATACAGTGTCTGGCGAGAGACTCTCTCTGCTTCCAAGATAGCGTCTTGTTGTATCTTCTCATGACAGAAGGTGGAATGACAAAGGAAAGGAACAGCTCCATTATATATCCTTTATAAGATCATTAATCCCTTTATGAAGACAGATGAGTCCCTCTAAAGAACCCACCTATTTATACTCTCATTTTGGGGATTATGTTTCAACATATAAATTTGGGGAGGACATTATTCATACCATGGCATCTTGTATAACAGACATTTTATACTCACTGAAGAATAATTGCCCACTTCCTCCTCCCCCAGCCCCTGACAACCACCATTCTATTCTCTCCTTCTATGAGATTAACTATTTTAGATATTTTGTATAAGTGGAATCATGCAGTATTTGTCCTTCTTTGCTTGGCTTATTTTGCTTATCACAACATCCTTCCAGTTTCATACATGCTGACACAAATGGTAAGATATGGCATAATGGCAGGCTGAGTAATGTCATGTTGTAGGTGGCATATTTTCTTTATTCATCTATGTATTGATGGACATTTGGTTTGTTTCTGTATCTTGGATATTAAAGATAGTCCTGCAACAAAAATAATGTGGCAATGAACATTGATGTATGTGTCTTCCAGATCCTGATTGCAATTTTTGGATGTATACTCAGAAGTGAGATTGCTGAATAGAATGGTAGTTCTATTTTAACTTTTTGAGGAACCTTTATCATGTTTATTATAGGGACTGCACCATCCTACATTCCCACCAACACTGTATGTAAGTGATCCAATTTCTCCAAATGCTTGCACCTCTTGTCTTTTTTTCTTTTCTTTTCTTTTTTCTTTCTTTCTTTCTTTCTTTTTCTTTTGTTTTTGAGACAAAGTCTTGCTCTTTTCACCCAGGCTGGAGTGTAGTGGTGTAGTCATGGCTCGCTCACTGCATCCTCTGCCTGATGGGTTAAAGTGATTCTCCTGTCTCAGCTTCACAAGTAGCTGGGATTACAAGTACTACTATATCTGGCTAATTTTTGTATTTTTAGTAGAGATGGGGTTTCACCATCTTGGCCAGTGTAGTCTCAAACTTCTGACCCCAGGTGATCTGCCTGCTTTGACCTCCCAAAGTGCACTACTTGTATATTTGTTTTCATTATAGGTATCCTAGCAAACTTGAGTTTTGATTTAAATTTTCTTGATTATTGATGTTGAAAGCTTTTCATATACCCATTGGCCTAAGTCTTACATATTTTAAATATTAATCCCTCATCAAATATATGGTTTCCAAAAATAGTCTAACATTCCACAGAATAGTTTTTAACTTTGTTCCTGTTTCCATTCCTGTGCAGAAACTTTTTGATTTAATATAGCCTCACTTGTCCATGTTTGTGCTTGTTGCCTGGGCTTTTGTGTCAAATTGAAGAAACTATTGCCAAGATCAATGTTAAGAATTTTTTCCTATGTTTTTTCAAGGAGTTTACAGTTTCAGGTTTCTCAGTGACGTATTTACCCCATTTTCAGTTGATTTTTGTGTATGAAATAAGATACACATTTGGTTTATTCTTTTGCATATGGATATCCAGTTTTCCCAAACCATTTGTGAAACAGATTTTCTTTCCCATTGTGTGTTCTTGGCATCCTTGTAAAAGATTAGTTTCTCATTTGTACAATGGAATTATTTCTGGGTTACCTCTTCTCTTTTATTGATATATATGTCTATATTTATAGTACTGCATGTACATGAATATGTTCAAACTAATCAATATTTGTACATTAAATGTGTAATTTTTTTTGTATAGCAATTATTCCTCAATAAAGCAAAAAAACATATTTAATACATCTTACATAAGAGAGGAGCATTCTACATTAAATCAAATGTAATTTCTGGCTATAGTTACATATATATATATACACACACATATATACACGTGTGTGTGTGTGTGTGTGTGTGTGTATGTTCAAAGTTTGACAAATCTAATTCACAATGTTAGAAGTCAGAATTATTAAACTATCCCTTGACACTGTGGTACATCTGAAAATCACCTTTTTCTTTGTATCAACTGACTTTCTTGTAAGTTTTATAATTGAGAAGGGAGTCACTGGAAGGAATTAGGAAGGAGAAAAGACTTGCCTCATCCTATTTGCTTGCTTTCCTCAAATGTTTGTCACATAAATTGCTCTTCATCCAAGTAGGAGCTTTTAATTACCACCTCCAACTTTTCTCTGATACTCCCAGAAATGGCATCATCAATACCCTTGTGTCTATTATTCACATTTAATTTCTCTATTAGTGTATATTAAATCCTCACGTTAACCTCTCTAATTTGACATATCTTACTTATTTTCTACTTTTGAACAGTATCTGGCTGGAGCTCAGCATATGGTCCAGAAGTGGCCCCAGAAATAGATTCTTAAAGATGGTTCTTAGGAATTTATTTGCATGTATCTTTAGACTGCATGTTAGTTACAGCCAGTAAGAAATGAGATAATGCAACTATAGTTATACAGTGGCATTATGAATAACTAATTCTGAAGCAAAAATCTTAGAGATTCAAATGATTACTTCACTTGTCTATTACATTAAGAATGGTTATCAGGACTGTGACATTGGGTGAACTTCTTCAGTTCACCCCAGAAAATTGAAAAATCAGGAATCCTCCCCCTCCAGCAGGGAGACAATGATCACCACCTGTGGAGGTCTGTCCTGCAGACCATGACTCAATTACAGATGAATGAATACACTCAAGTGCACTATATCTGAGTGGGCTAGGGATGGTCATTGGCTGCTTATAGAGGGCAATTGCAGCTAACCGACCATAACTTCCTGTAACTCCTCACATTTATTCATGATGGATTTAACAACAGAGGTTCTAAGTCAACATGCCTGTGGATAATTAACATGGTTAAAACAGTGGTTGTACAAATGAGCTTTTGGTTCCCAGGCCCAGAGTCAACACCATTAATGGGTAAATCTCCTCTGATGTTCCCCTGAGAGGACCATCCAGCACAAAGTTTACATGAGAAAACTAATTAGAGTAAAGAGAAAACCATATGAGATAAACAGACTTAACTGGGTAAGCCTTTATTGTCCTTGTCTTTTTCCATATGCTAACATAATGAATTGGCTGCCTTCAACCTGTTCCATTAAAACCTTTTGGCATTTAAAAAGGTTTGAAACTATAATCTATAACTTTCCCTAATATTTCCAATATATTTATAAAAACTGTCCCTGATCCAATAAATGTGTTAGGGACTATTAGAATGCTGTACATGGAATCTGATTGGGCCAATATTCTTGGACTCAGTGAAATATATATTACAACTGATTAAAAGATACTTGGTCAAAACTATTGTTGAATTCTTGAAAGGGCAACATGTAAGGTCCTCCTTCCCTCCTGAATATCAAATTAGTAATAAAAGAGTCTAGTGAATTACAAGCTATCATCTTCTTTAATTAAAAGCAACACAACAGAGCTCCCAGCACAGCACTTGAGCTCTGATAAGGAACAGACTGCCTCCTCAAGTGTCTCCCTGACCCCTGTATATCCAAAGAGAGACCTTGTAAAGGAGAGCTCTGGCTAACAGTTGGCAAGTACCCTTCTGGGATGAAGCTACCAGAGGAAAGAACAGGTAGCAATCCTTGCTGTTCTGCAACCCCCATGGTGATTGCCAGGCAAGCAGAGTCTGGAGTGGACCTCCAGCAGTCCTGCAGCAGAGGAGCCTGACCATTAGAAAGAAACCTAAAAAACAGAAAGAAATAGCTTCAACATCAACAGAAAGGACATCAACTCAGAGATTCCATGCTAAGTTCAGCAACTTCAACGACCACAGGTAGACAAATTCATGAAGTAGGAAGAAACCAGCACAAAAAGGATGAAATCACCAAAAAGCAGAATGCCTCTCCTCCTCCAAGGTATTGGAACTTGACACCAGCAAGGGAACAAAACTGAATTGAGAAGGAACTTGACAAATTGACAGAAATAAGCTTCAGAAGGTGGGTAATAACAAACTTCTCTGAGCTAAAGGAGCATGTTCTAACCCAATGCAAAGAAACTAAGAACCTTAAAAAAGTATTTGAAATGCTAACTAGAATAACCAGCTTAGAGAATAATATAAATGACTTGACAGAGCTGAGAAACACAGCATGGGAACTTTGTGAATCATACACAACTTTCAATAGCCAAATCAATCAAGTAGAAGAAAGCATATCAGAGACTGAAGATCAACTCAATGGAATAAAATGAGAAGGCAAAATTAGAGAAAAAAGAGTGAAAATAAATGAACAAAGCCTCCAAGAAATATGGGATTATGACTAAAGACATAATCTACGTTTGATTGCTGTGCCTGAATGAGACAGAGAGAATGAATCCAAGCTGGAAAACACTCTTCAGGATATTATCCAGGAAAACTTCCTCAACCTAACAAGGTGGGCCAACATTCAAGTCCAGGAGATACAGAGAACACCACAAAGATATTCTTCAAGAAAAGCAACCCCAAGGCACATAATCATCTGATTTTCTGGGGTTGAAATGCAGATAAAAATGCTACAGGGAGCCAGAGAGAAAGGTCAGGTTACCTACAAAGGAAAGCTTATCAGAATCACATATCTCTCAGCAGAAACCCTACACTCCAGAAGAAAGTGGGGGGTCAATATTCAACATCCTTAAAGCAAATAACTTGCAACCTAGAATTTTATATCCAGCCAAACTAAGCTTCATAAGTGAAGGAGAAATAAAATCCTTTGCAGACAAGTAATTGCTGAGAGATTTTCTCACCACCAGGCCTACCTTACAAGAGCTCCTGAAGGAAGCACTAAATATGGAAAGGAATAACCAGTACCAGCCACTGCAAATATATACCAAATGGCAAAGACATTGACACAATGCAGAAACTGCATCCAATAATGGGAAACAACCAGCTAGAATCAAAATGGCAAGATCAAATTCACACATAACAATATTAACATTAAATGTAAATGAGATAAATGCCCCATTCAAAAGACACAGACTGAAAAATTGGATACAGATTCAAGACCCATTGGCATGTATATTCGGGAGACGCATCTCACATGCAAAGACATGCATAGGCTCAAAATAAAAGGATGGTGGAAGATTTACCAAGCAAATGGAGAGCAGAAAAAAAACACAGTTGCAATCCTACTCTCTGATAAAACAGACTTTAAACCAACAAAGATCAAAAGAGACAAAGAAGGGCATTACATAATGGTAAAGGAATCAATGCAATAAGAAGAGCTAACTATCCTGAATATATATGCACCCAATACAGGAACACTCAGATACATAAAGCAAGTTCTTAATCACCTACAAAGAGACTTAGACTCCCACACAATAATATTGGGAAACTCTAACACTCACTGTCAATAATAGACAGATCAACAAGATAGAAAATTAACAAGGATATCCAGGATTTGAACTCAGATCTGGACCAAGTGAACCTAATCAATGTCCACAGAACTCTCCACCCCAAACCACAGAATACACATTCTTCTCAGCACCACATTGCACCTACTCTAAAATTGACCACATAATCGAAAGTAAATCACTCCTCAGCAAATGCAAAAGAACAGAAATCATAACAACCAGTCTCTCAGACCACAGAGCAATCAAATTAGAACACAGGATTAAGAAACTCACTCAAAACCACACAACTACATGGAAACTAAACACTTGCTCCTGAATGACTACTGGATAAATGATGACATGAAGGCAGAATTAAAGATGTACTTTGAAATCAATGAGAACAAAGACAAAAAAGTACCAGAATCTCTGGGACACATTTAAAGCAGTGTGTAGAGGGAAATTTACAGCACTAAATACCCACATGAAAAGCAAGGAAAGATATGAAATTGAAACCCTAACATCACAATTAAAAGAACAAGAGAAGCAAGATCAAATATATCCAAAAGGAACCAGAAGACAAGAAATAACTAAGATCAGAGCAGAACTGATGAAGTTATAGATATAAAAAGCCCTTCAAAAATCAATAAATCCAGTAGCTGTTTTTTTTTAAAGATCAACTAAATAGACCATTAACCAGACAAATAAAAAAGAAGAGAGAAAAGAATCAAACAGGTGCAATAAAAAATGATAAAGGGGATATCACCACCGATTCCACAGAAACACAAACTACCATCAGATTACTACAAACAGCTCTATGCACATGAACCAGTAAATCTAGAAGAAATAGATACATTCCTGGAAAATTACACCCTCCCAAGACTAAACCAGGAAAAAGTTGAAACGACGAATAGACTAATAACAAGGTCTGAAGTTGAGGCAACAATTAATACCCTAACAACCAAAAAAAAAAAAAAAAAAATCAAGGACCAGATGGGTTCACAGCCAAAATCTACCAGATGTACAAAGAGGAGTTGGTACCATTCCTTCTGAAACTATTCCAAACAATACAAAATGAGGGAATCCTCCCTAGCTCATTTTATGAGACCAACATAATCCTGATACCAAAACCCAGCAGAGACACAACTAAAAAAGAAAATTTCAGACCAATATCCATGATGAACTTTGATGTGAAAATCTTCAATAAAATACTGGCAAACTGATTGCAACAACATATCAAAAAGCTTATCCATCACGATCAAGTTAGTTTCATCCTGGGGATGCAATACTGGTTCAGCATATTCAAATCTATCAATGCAATCCATCTTATAAACAGAACCAAAGACAAAAACCACATGATTATCTCAATAGACACAGAGAAGGTCTTCAACAAAATTTAAGGGCCCTTTTTGCTAAAAACTATCAATAAACTAGTTATTAAAGTAACGTATCCCAAAATAATAAAAATTGCTTCTGACAAAACCACAGATAATATCATACTGAATGGGTGAAAACAGGAATCATTTCCTTTGAAAATTGCACTAGACAAGGGTGCCCTCTCTTACTATTCCTATTTAACATAATATTGGAAATTCTGGCCAGAGCGATCAGGCAAGAAATAGAATTAGGAAAAGAGAAAGTAAAATTGTCTCTATTTGCAGACAACATGATTGTATATTTAGAAGACCCCATCAACTCAGCACAAAATCTCCTTAAACTAATAAGCAACTTTAGCAAAGCCTCAGGATACAAAATCAATTGCAAAAATCATAGCATTAATATACCACAATAAAAGACAAACAGAGAGACAAATCATGAGCAAACTCCCACTCACAATTTCTACTAAGAGCATAAAATATCTAGGAATACAGCTAACAAGGGATGTGAAGGACCTCTTCAAGAAGAACTACACAACACTGCTCAAGGAAATAAGAGAGGACACAAACAGGTGGAAAAACATTCCATGTCATGGTTAGGAAGAATCAATATTGTGAATATGGCCATACTTCCCAAAGTTATTTATAGAGGCAATGCTATCCCCATCAAACTACCATTGACCTTCTTCACAGAACTGGAAAAAAACAAAACAAAACAAAACACCTTAAACATAATAGGGAACCAAAACAGAGCCCACATAGCCAAAACAATTCTAAGCAAAAATATCGAAGCTGGAGGGATCACACTACCAGACTTTAAACTATACTACAAGGCTAAGTTATCAAAACAGCATGCTACTGGCACTAAAACAGACATAGAGACCTATAGAACAGAACAGAGGCCTCAGAATTAACACTACACATCTACAACCATCTGATCTTTGACAAACCAAACCTGACATAAACAAGCAATGGGGAAAGGATTCCCCGTTCAATAAATGGTGATGGGAAAACTGGCTAGTCATGTGCAGAAAGCTGAAACTGAACCCATTCCTTACATCTTATACAAATATTAACTCCAGATGAATTAAGTATTTAAACATAAAGCCCAGCACCATAAAAATCCTGGAAGAAAACCTAGGCAATGCCATGCAGACATAGGCACAGGCAAGGACTTTCATGACTAAAACACTGAAAGCAATGGTAACAAAAGCCAAAATAGAAAAATGGGATCTAATTAAACGTAAGAGATTCTACACAGCAAAAGAAACAATCATTAGAGTGGACTGGCAATCAATAGAATGGGAAAACACTTTTGGAGTCTACCTGTCTGGCAAAGGGCAATATCCAGAATCTACAAAGAACTAAAACAAATTTACAAAATAAAAACAAACAACCCCATCAAAAAGTGGGTGAAGAATATGAACAGACACTTGTCAAAATAAGGCATTTATGGAGACAACCAATATATGAAAAAATGCTCATCTTCACTGGTCATTAGAGAAATGCAAATCAAAACCACATTGCAATACCATCTCATGCCAGTTAGCTTGGTGATCATCAAAAAATCTGGAGACAACAGATGCTGGAGAGGATGTGGAGAAATAGGAACATTTTTACTCTGTTGGGGGGAGTGTAAATTAGTTCAGCTATTGTGGATGACAGTGTGGTGATTCCTCCAGAATTTGGAAATAGAAATACCATTTGACTCAGCAATCCCATTACTGGGTATATACCCAAAGGATTATTAATCATTCTGTTATAAAGACACATGTCCATGTATGTTTTGTGTCACTTTTTACAATAGCAAAGACTCAGAATTATCACAAATGCCCATCAATGAGAGACTGGATAAAGAAAATATCTCACATATATACCACTGAATACTATGCAGCCATAAAAAAGATAAGTTCATGTTCTTTGCAGGAACGTGGATGAAGGTGGAAACCATCATTTTCAGCAAACTGACACAAGAAAAGAAAACCAAACACAGCATGCTCTCACTCCCAAGTGAGTGTTAAACAATAAGAATACAGGGACACAGGGAGGGGAACATCACACACCCAGGCTTCCTGGGGTGTGTGGGAGCTAGGGAAAGGATAGCAGGGTGTGGGGGGTTTGGGGAGGTACACCGTTAGGAGAAATACCTAATGTAGATGATGGGAGGATGGATGCAACAACCACCATGACATGTGTGTACCTATGTAACAATCCTGCATGATCTGCACATGTACCCCAGAACTTAAAGTATAATAAAAATACAAGCACTCAAATTTTAAGACTTTTTTTTAAGAATTTTAAAATTTCATTTGTATCAATAAAAATTATCACTATCAAAGGTTACCTTATGATACAGTATTTTGCCTTCACAACTTTCTCAGTGATTTCATACTTCATGTCACTCTAAAAAATGTATATACTTTACAGATATATATCAACTCAAAATTTCTTCATAAAAAGACAAATGAATGTAAATAAATTAAAACTAGATATAAAATAGAAAACTTCTGGTTATTTTATTAATTTTAACCAGTTGATAAAAATACAAATGCTTGTAGTAAAAAAGGGCATATGCATACTACCAAGGTTAATATTTCTTTACTGACTTTGTTCTTTTCTAACATTGTGTGGATGGTAAATTTTTACGTTAGAGAAAGTTTGATATAAATATATGAGTAAATTGATTTAGCATTTAGATAATTCTACTGATAGTAAATTAATATCTTACTTCCAGATTTATCAAAAGTCCACAATGATTTAGAAAAACAATATAGAAAGAAACATTTCTCAAGGTTGAACTGATTATATGTGGTAAGAACTTATATATACATATAGAGTTGAAGGTATTCATGCATGTTTCAAGAAATGACTCTGATGTGTAAGCTAACATTTTACATATGATGAACAAACAGCATTACAATGGACAAACAGAATTTTTAAAAAATATATTATACTGGATACTTTTCTTTGCAAAGAAAGTAAAATTAACTATTCATTAAAAATATTTTGGTTTTAATTAGTATTTAGTAACTCATATGAGTTAAATTAGCTCAAGCCATATAGTTTACCAAATCAGAGCTGTCTGCTTTCTATCAGAAAACTAAACATTTATAGATTTATATAAATTAAATTCTAGAAAAGTAATTCCCCTTTATAGGAGATAAGAGTCCCTTTGCTATTTTCAGTCTGAGAGCATGATGGAAAGAGGCCTGAATGCACAGGGGAAAAAGAAACCAAGTAAAGTTTTATTCAAGAGGTAATGGTCATGCATAGGCTAAGTGATGAATTAGATTCTTGAGGATTCCTGGTAACCAAGTGAATCTCCTTCTAATTACCAACACGAACTCTGATAATCTCCATCAAGTAAATATGGACAGTATGTGAATAGCTGAGAACCAGTTGAGAAAAAATAGTTCTCCAAAATGTGCAGTGGGCTTCTCAGGTTTCTTAGATCTAAAATGCTCTGTCTCTCCAAATCAGAATAAATACAGAGAGAACTGAAATAGGCATTTCATAGTCAAAGGACTGTACACTAAATAAAAGGAGGAAATAATAAAAACTTCTGGGTTCCTGGGAAATGGCACATTTTAAAAAATCATGTAAGCAAAATGACACTAAAATCTTATCAGAATAAAAGAGAAATAAGTCAAAGGAAATAATGGAATAACATCTTTAAAGTGCTGGTGACAAAATAAACTATAAACCTAAAATGTTATATCTAGAAAAAACGTATTTCAAAAAGAAGACAAAATAAATACATATTTAAAATAATTTTAAAGCTGTAATTTAATTTTTCTCTAGCCAAATTGTATTATGATTGATAAAATAGTTTTTTTTTTTATTCTGAAGTCATATAAGAAGTCCAGATATGTAGAGAGAAATACCACAAGTGGTAAACATATGAATAAGAATAGTAGCTACTTCCAATATTTGGACATAATATATTAAGTATGAACATGTTGTCTACTGACTTTTATTTTATAAGGTTATCTTGGCTTCAGAACTGTCAGCTTCTTGTTCATCAAAAGAAAAAGTGAATTGGTAAAGCACCCTGAAATAAAATAGTTATTGTAGATATATATGAAAAAAAAGTTCATTTGTAAAATGTAAAAGAACCCCCAGAAAGAACAAGTTAATTTAATAGATGAATAAGCAGATGAAAATTGATTGTAATTTACTAAAAAGATATACAAATGTTAAATATGCTTGTTAAAAGTTGCAGAGCATCATTAGTTATCAGAGACTTGAAAATTAAACCAAAACCAATATAATTTTCTAACATTATGATTAAAAAGACTGATAATGGAAAATGTTGGTGAAGATGTAGAACAAATAGAACTCTCATATTTTATTAATGAGAGTGTAAAGTGTTAAAGCTTTTGAGAAGATTTTGGCAATATCTTAAAAATAAAAAGTATTTCTATGTCATGACCAAGAGACCATTTTTCTGAAAAAAATGAAAACGTGTGTCCAGGAGAAAGTTGCATCACCTTTATTCATGGTAGACTGAAAAAGGGAAACATAAAAGATTTCATTAACTGTCAATAATCTTAAAATTATGATATTTTCATACAGAATTCTACCTTGAGATAACAATAAATTAACTGCTGAGACATGCTATAACATGGATAAATACTGAAATTTTACCTGAAAAACATAATGCACAAAAGAAGCAGACACAGAAACACACATAGTTTATGTATTATATTACATATGTTATCTATTGTAGGTTATCTATTGTTGTTTATCAAATCACACCAAATTACTGTAACTTAAAAAAATAAACATTTATCTCATGGTTTCTGTATGTCAAAAATCTGAGCACAGTTTAATTGGACATCTCTGACTTACAGGCTCCTAAATGTGCAGTCAGGGTGTTAACTTGGGCTATGGTATTATCTGAAGGCTCAATATGGGGAAGACCTACCACTAGAATCACATGTGAATATTGAGAAGAGTCTTTTCCTCCTGGATTTCTGCACTCTGAGTCTCAGTTCCAAATGAGTCTTGGCCATAAACTTCCCTCAGTTTTGCACTGGAAAGAGCTTTTAAAAACTTAAAACTGTCTTTTCAAAGTTAGAGAAAGAGTGCTCCCAATGTGGAAGCCACAGTCTTTTTATAACCTAATCGGAGAAGTGACTTTTGTTTTTCCCTCATTCTAGCCATTGGAAGCAAGTTATTAGACCCAACACACACCAAAGGGAGGTAATTAAGTCAGGGCATGAATATGAGGACTTGGAAATTATTAGTGGCCATGTCAGAAGCTGTTTTCCATATTAATGATTCTATTCATACAACACACAAGAACCAGCAAACTAAATTATGCTGACTAAAATCAGTACGTGGTAATATGTAATGATGGAAAAGTTTAACTAGAAGGAGGAATGAAGGCATTTTCTTGGAAGATAGAAATGATTTATATCTTATTTCAGATAATAGGGATAATATTAGGGGTAGTTTCAATTTTGAAAACAAACTGCAATAATGATTTATATGTTATTTTAGATAATTTTAGTAATAGGGGAAGTTTCCATTTTAAAAGCAAACTACATTCATGAAACTGAAATATATGTATGATTAATACCACAATAAAGTTATAAGCACAAAAACTATGAAATTAAACAAATATTTGAATATTGTAGAATTAATGAATCTTTTAAAGTTAGTTGAAGAGTAACAAAATGTCAATATATAACATTTAATTTTCTGTACCTGGCAATTTGTGGCTGAAAATGCTTATAACCACAACATACATTTTCTTAAACAGTAGCTATTTCCAATATTTGGACATAATATATTAAGTATGAACACGTTTTCTACTGACTTTTATTTTATAACGTCATCTTGGCTTTAGAACTATCAGCTTTTCTTAAAAGAGCTAATATTTCTCTAAACAAAAATCTTCCATTAGTTATCAGTTTTGTTACAGAAAGTCAGAATATGTATTGAGCCTATGGCAGTGTTTGACCTGTATTTTTATAAAACCTAATTATGCATAGAGTTACTGTTCTCTATATATTTATGCTTCTATATATTATGTATGTATGCATGTATGTATGTATGTATATATTTTTCCAAATCACAACATTTCAAAACCAATTTAAAAAGGATAATTATATTGTAATGCAGACTTTCTGTTCTTGCTCAATACATTACTTTATCTCCAGCCTATATTAAGTATTTCCATCTTTCTAGCAATATACATATATGCATATGTGTTTTGTTCTGATTACCTTTATAGACATAACAAACTACCTCAATCTATAGATATAACAAACTGTTTCATTACAGTTATGGCTTCCTTGTGTCAGGAATTTAGATAGGATAGAGTGGGTATAGGTTGTTCCTGCTCCACTGTATCTGGGTTCTCATCTAAGATGACTCAAATGCCGGCAGTGCCATGAACTGCACTAATTACTTCTCTACTTAACCTAAGGTTTTTTCTTTAACATGTGTGATGTCCGGGCTGGAATTACTCCAAGGCTGGACTCATCCGGGACAGTTTACCAGATTACCTATATTTAGCTTTTCATGTGGTTTGGACTTCTCACAACCTGCTGCGGGTTTCCAGAAAAGGAGCAGCAGGAAGAGCCATCAGAGAGATCATGCCAATAGCACGAGTTTGCCAAGAGACAAAATAGAAACCCTCAGGCCTTTTATGATCTTTCCTTGGATGTCACTTAGCATCGCTTCTGCTGCACTGTATTAAGCAAAGCAGTCACTAGATTAATCCAAGCCTGATTCGATTCAAGAGGAGTTGACAAAAACCTCAACTTTAGATGAGAAGAGTAACAAATAAGTTGTAACTATTTTTTGTTTGTCTGTTTTTGCTTCCACGGACTCCTTGTTAATATAACACTCACATAGAGCAGCACTATGCGCTCACCATCAGTTTTTTTCTCTGGGGCATGTAGATGTTACTTGTGGCAGCTCTCTGCTCTTACCTAAATTCGAGGATTCTTTTTCTTCTCTGTTGATGCCATTCTTTAATAGACTCTGCACTAATAATTCTGCAATTCCTTAAGTTATCAGAATTATGCTGTTTTTCATAAATAATAGCAGCACACTTATCTCCTATTCTATGCCCTGGTCTGTGTTACATCCCCTGAATCACCTATGTAGGTCTTCTTAGTTTCGTTTTTATACTCCAGCCCTGCCTCAACCAGATCTTAGAGTGCTTTATAAAATCCTCTTTGGGTTTTCCCTATACATGCTTTGCCCAATGAATATAAAAAATGTCACCATAGGGTCCGGGCACAGTGGCTTACCCCTGTAATGCCAGCACTTTGGGAGGCTGAGGCAGGCAGATCACGAGGTCAGGAGTTCATGACCAGCCTGGCCAACATGGTGAAACCCTGTCTCTACTAAAAATACAAAATTAGCTGAGTTGGTGGCAGGCTCCTAAAATTCCAACTATTCAGGAGACTGAGGCAGGAGAATCATTTGAACCTTGGAGGCGGAGTTTGCAGTGAACCAAGGTCATGCAGTTGCACTCCACTCTGGACAACAAGGTGAGACTCCATCTCAAAAAAAAAAAAAAAAAAAAAAGTCACTATTGAAATAAAATGTTGTGTCTAACACAATCCAGCCCACTTATTTCTCATCACCCTTCAGAAATAAAGAGTCACATGCAAATTTCTTCAAATAACTGAAAACAACTAAAGAACATTTGTATTCTCAGGGGATTACCCTCTATACTTCCATATATTTTCCTGAAAAGAGACCTACATTATACATAACACATCTACTATTTTTTTTCTTTAAGCACTAAAACTAGGCACATTTCTATCTAATAAGACACTATGCTACATTTACGTATTTAACCTTAACCTTAAATTCACAGACTTATATCCCAGTGTCAACTAACCTTACAAACTTAACAACCCAAAGCTCAATGTTTGTGATTCATACTCTTTTCCTTGACAACACAGCAGTGTTAAATATGAGTCTCAACAAAATAGACTTGATAAGTAAATGCAGCAGTGTGCTTGTTTTTGAAAATAAAATAGATAACCAGTTGATAATCTAATTAATAAAAATGCAAAAATACAAATAAAAACAATTAGAAATGAGAAGTGCAGCATAGCAAGTGATTGTGGAAGATTTAAAATGATTAAATAATACAAGATATAATCAATGCTAATAAATCTAAAAATATAGCTAATTATAATACAAGATTTTAATTGCACAAAAAAACAGCAGCAACACCAAATTAGCTATAATTTTCTTTGTATATGTGTTATATAAACTATGCATATAGATATGAATTATATTTCACATAAACACCAAATATTTTATAGTCATTTTATGATAATTCCTAAATTTTATTATAAAACTTTTAAACTTGAAAAATTAATAAATATATGTGGATATTTATATGGATATGTGCATTATAATTTACATACATAAAATTCTAAATACAAATCTTAAAAAAGTAATGATTAATTAAAAAGTCATTCCACAACACATTCAGAGGCTATATTCCAGGAAAGATAAGATACTTTAGTATAAAGATAATTTTAAATATAGCAGGTTGGAGCAATAGATTCAAATGGAAAAAGAAGAATCTGAATGTATATGAAAAACACATGGACTAAATGTAATTATATGGTTATGAGGTCAAAGCAAATTTTTAAATAATTAGAACCCCAAGCTGACAGAGAATACTAATTGTTTATTATGTTTTTTTTGCTTTCTCTTTCTCTATTTTCCATATATATATATATATATATATATATATATATATATATATATAAACTAAAATTTTTCCCCCACCCCAGACACAGGGTTAGGCAAAAGGAACCATGTTTTCTGAAGTTTCACTTACAGATAGGGACAAAAACATGAGGAAATTATGGATGTAAGTAAAAGTACTGGGTTTGAACTTACTGTGATATTTTACATTATATTCATGTTTGAAAATTCTCTTTTATACATTCTATTGTATTTAGTATAGATGTTTCCATTTGGATCACAACATATGGGGCATATTTGTTTTAGCATCAAAATAGAAAGATTCTGGATATCTGAACCATAGAGTAGTAAATCAGTCTTTTACTTTTAAGAAAGCATATTACTTTTCTTACACATAGGTACAGTACAGTTGTATTTTAAACAACATTTAGCTCATTGGGAATGAGTGAAATATGGAGTCTTAATAGATCTAGAAATTACAAAGTTGAAACTCAGGAAACTCAAAAGCAGAATAAAAGAAGATAAAATGTTTAGAAAAGTGGTTTGGACTGATTTTTCAAGAACTGAAAACAATGAAAGTGAGCAGTGTTCCCTATGTGGCAATTACTATATATACATATGAAAGAATAAAGTAAAGGCACATCATGTTATGCAACACAGTATTATTAGTAAAGACCATTGGCGTACTATTTTTTAAAAAATAATGTAATGGATGTCTAAAATTTAGCCAGTTGTAATCATATTTCCATGGCCCTGATCATTTGCTACTTGCAGAAAATAATAGAATTTTCTTTTTTTTTCTTTTGTAGAAATTATTATAAAGTCTGATTTTGAATGGCATATCATGTAAGATAGATAAAAAAAAAATGGTAAAATAAAGAATTATCCTTTAGGATAGAAAACTTGTTTTCTTAGCCACTATAAAATTGATAATTTTATGACATGTATAAAATTTTAAAAGTAAACCTTATTTAGGTTAAGGGAAAATGACTTGACCTAACGACTAACCTTATTTAGTCATTTGTAACAAGGATAGAGTAATGCTAAACAACTGACATTTATTTTACATATTTTAAACTACAAAAGAAAACAAAGTTTAAACTCATAACTGTATTATTGGGTTTTCCTTTCCAAAAAATAAGCCTTGACTTATGTGAAGATTGAAAAAGCAGACTGTAATTGAAATCATTAATTAAAACTTTAATAATGGTAGCACTAAGCAAAATAAAAACAAGTAATACAGAACTTTAGCTAGAAGCAGAGATTTCTTTGTGCTGTAAATAATGCAGAATTTAAATGAGTTACAAGAATATGTGACCTAGGTTGTGCCAAATACAATAACATTCTTTAGAAAATTTTCAATATCCCTCATAACATATTCTAGACTCTCTAAAACACGGGTCCCCAACCACCAGTCAGTGCTCCTTATGACAATCTAATGCCTGATGATCTGGCATTAGTGGAGCAGTTTCATCTCAAAAACCTCTCCCTAACCTGCCAGTCTCTGAACACCATCCATGGAGAAATTGACTTCCATGAAACTGGTCCTTGGTACCAAAAAGGCTGAGGCCACTGCTCTAAAAGATAAAACAACTTGATGAATTATGTATCAAAGATGAACTTATCACTTCTCTTAGACAATCAGTGAGAAGAATTACTAAAAACTATTAAAGCAAATACATTTAAATAAACAGTGTGTCATGGACACAGAGAGGCAGTCTACTATACACTGGGGTCTATTGGGGGGAATGGGGGAGGGACAGTGGGGGGGCTGGGGAGGGATAGCCTGGGGATGAACGCCAAGTGTGGGTGAAGGGGAGGAAGGCAGCAAAACACACTGCCATGTGTGTACCTATGCAACTATCTTGCACATTCTGCACATGTACCCCAAAACCTATAATGCAATAAAAATTAAAAAATAAATAAATAAACAGTGTGTAATGCTTACAGGAACAATGAAATAAAACACTTCTTTTATGAAAAGAGACAAATCATAACCTTTATTGGGAAAAACATGCTGTCTTTTAATATAAACTCTTTGTCATGATAACATAAACTCAAAAAAACAACAAGCATATCTATGTTTTTGTTTTGTTGTTTAACTGATAACATATTGAAATATTTTTAAGAGAGAAAACTATCTTAATAGAAAAATTCATATGAAATATTCAACATAATTATATTTCACTAAAATATAAGAAAATTCTAACAATGACATGAAAACATTCATATGACCATGGGGAAGAAAATTCACATAACATATCCCAAAACAAAAATTTAAAGAGACTATGATCTGGCTTTTTAGATCAAGGTATAGTCTTAAATAAAAGACAATGTAAACATATAGAGCAAAATACTTCTCTTTAAAATATTTTATGAGGAGAGGCATCAAGATGGCCAAAAAGGAGCAGCTCTGGAGTGCAGTTCCCAGCAAGAACAACATAGAGGGTGAGTGATCACCACCTTTCCAAACGAGATTTTACTGCCCACAGACCAGAATATTCCTGGGCTGAAAAGTGCCATGAGTTTCCAGCACAGCTGGTTCAGCCAGCACCAAAGGTCTCCACACAAAAACACACAATTCTGGGAGGCTGTTTCAACTGGTGCCTGGAACACCTGGGATACAGAGCCACCCATTCAACTAAAAAAAGGGGGGCTGAAACAGGGAGCAGGTTACCTGGCTCAGTGGGTCCCACCCTGACAAAGACAAGCAATCTGAAATGTTCTGGATTGAGAGTTTCACAGCAAGTGCAGCTGGACCCAGGATGGTCCAGCTCAGTGGGACAAAGGGTGTCAGCCATCACTAAGGCAGTCCACCACTACTGAGGCAGTCCACCACTACTGAGGCAGTCAGCTATTACTGAGGCATTCCACCATTACCCAGGCAGTTCACCATTACCAAGGCAGTCCACCACTACTGAGGCAGTCCACTACTACTGAGGCAGTCAGCCATAACTGAGGCAGTCAGCCAATACTGAGGCAATCTGCCTTTACTAAGGCAATTTCCCATTACCTAGACAGTCCACTATTACAGAAGCAGACTGTCATTACTGAGGCAGTTTTAACTGTACCTCTGTAAACAGAAATGCAAGGAGGTTCACATGGTAGCTGGCCAGAGCCACCAGCAGCTCAGCAATGCAACTGCTGGCAGACTGTGATTATACTACCTCCTTGCTGGGCAGGGCATCTCTGAAAAAAGGCAGCAGCACTTCAGGTCAGGAAGTTAAAAATAAAGCCCCATCTTCTCAGGACAGAGGACCTGGGGAAAATGTGGTTATGAGTACCATTGCAGCAGACTTAAATGTATCTGGCCAGCAGCTCTGAATGGAACAATGGAGCTTCCGGCTCAGCATTTGAGCTACTATAAAGGAAAGATTGTCTCCTCAAGCAGCTCCCTGACCCCCATATATTCAAAGATTAACCACAAAAGGAGATCTCAGGCTGACATCTGTTGGGTACCCTTCTGGGATGAAGATAACAGAAGAAGAAACCAGCAGCAACACTTACAGTTCTGCAGCTGCAGCAGGTGAACCGCAGGCAAGCAGGGTCTGGAGTGGACCTACAGCAAAGGGGCCTGACTATTGGAAGCAAAACTAAAAAACAGAAAGAAATAACTTCAACGTCAATAAAAAGGACGTCCACTCAGAGACTCCATCTGAAAGTCACCAACTACAAAGACCACAGGTAGATAAATCCACAAAGATGGAAAGAAAACAGTGCAGGAAGGATGAAAATCTCAAAAACCAAAATGCTTATCCTCTAAGGAATCACAACTCCACACCAGCAAGGGAACAAAGGTGGATGGAGAATGATTCTGATGAACTGACAGAAACGGGCTTCAGAAGGTGGATAATAACAAAATTCTCTGTGCTAAAAGAACATGTTCTAACCCAATGCAAAGAAACTAAGAACCTTGAAAAAAAAGGTTAGAAGAAATGCTAATAAGAACAAACAGCTTAGAGAAGAACAAAAAGGGCTTGATGGAGCTGAAAAACACAGCATGAGAACTTCGTGAAGCATACAAAGAAGTTTCAATACCCAAATCAATCAAGCAGAAGAAAGGATATTAGAGATTCAAGATCAACTCAATGAAATAAAATGAGAAGGCAAGATTAGAGAAAAGAGTGAAAAGAAATGAATGAACAAAGCCTCAAAGAAATATGGGATTATGTGAAAAGACCTAATTTACATTTGATAGGTGTACATGAATGTGTCAGAGAGAATGAATCCAAGTTGGAAAACACTCTTAAAGATATTATCTAGAGAAACTTCCCCAACCTAGCAAGGCAGGCCAACATTCAATACCAGGAGACAGAGAACACCACAAAGATATTCTTCAAGAAGAGCAATGCCAAGGCACACAATTGTCAGATTAGCCAGGGTTGAAATGAAGGAAAAAATGCTAAAGGCAGCCAGAGAGAAAGGTCGGGTTACCCACAAAGGGAAGCCCATCAGACTTACAGCAGATCTCAGCAGAAACCCTACAAGCTAGAAAAGAGTGGGGGACAATATTCAACATCCTTAAAGCAAATAACTTGTAACCTAGAATTTCATGTCCAGCCAAACTAAGATTCACAAGCAAAGAAGAAACAAAATCCTTTACAAATGAGCAGTTGTTGAGAGATATCTTCACCACAAAGCCTGCCTTACAAGAGCTCCTGAAGGAAACACTAAACATAGAAAGGAACAACCAGTACCAGCCACTCCAAAAATGTATCAAATGGTAAAGGCCATCGATACAATGAAGAAACTGCATCAATCAATGGGCAAACAACCAGCTAGCATCAAAATGGGAGGATCAATTTCACAAGTAACAATATTAACCTTCAGTATAAATGGGCTAAATGCCACAAACAAAAGAAACAGGCAAATTGGATAAAAAGTCAAAACCCATAGTTGTGCTGTGTTTAGGAAACCCATCTCACATGAAAGTACACACATAGGTTCAAAATAAAGGGATGGAGAAGGATTTACCAAGCAAATAGAGAGCAAAAAAAGCAGGAGTTGCAAACCTAGTCTCTGATAAAATGGACTTTAAAACAACAAAGATCAAAAGAGACAATGAAGGGCATTACATAATGGGAAAAGGGTTAATGCAACAAGAAGAGCTAATGATCCTAAATATATAGCACCCAATATAGCAGCAACCAGCTACATTAAGGAAAATTCTTAATGACCTACAAAGAGACTTAGACTCCCTCACAATAATAGTCAGATACTTCAACACTCTACTTTCAATATTAGAAAGATGAAAGAGACAGAAAATTAGCAAGGATATCCAGGAATTGAACTCAGATCTGGACCAGGCAAATGTAATAGACATCTACAGAACTCTCCACCCCAAATTCGCAGAATATACATTCTTCTCAGCACCACATTGCACCTACTCTAAAATTGACCACATAATTGGAAGTAAATCACTGCTAAGCATATGCAAAAGAACTGATACCTTAAAAAAGAGCTTCTCAGACCACAGTACAATCATATTAGAACTCAGGATTAAGAAAACAACTCAGAACTGCATAGCTTAATGAAAACGGAACAACTGGCTCTTGAATGTTGACTGGATAAACAACGAAATGAAGGCAGAAACAAAAATGTTCTTGGAAACCAACAAGAACGAATACACAACATACCAGAATCTCTAGGACACATTTAAAGCAGTGTATAGAGGGAAACTTATAGCACTAAATGCTCACATGAGAAGAGTCGAGAGATTCAAAATTGACACCCTACCATCAAAATGGAAAGAGCTAGAGGAACAAGATAAAAAATCTCAAAAGCTAAGAGAAGTCAAGAAATAACTAAGATCAGAGCAGAACTGAGAGAGATAGAGAGATTAAAAAACCCTTCAAAAAATCAATAAATCCAGGAGATGTTTTTTTGAAAAGATAACAAAATAGACCACTAGCCAGATTAATAGAAAAGAAAAGAGAGAAGAAACAAATAGATGCAATAAAAAAATGATAAAGGGGATATCACCAATAATTTCACAGAAATGCAAACTACCATCAGAGATTACTACAAACAACTCTATGCACATAAACCAGTAAGCCTGGAAGAAATGGATAAATTCCTGGACACTTGCACTCTCCCAAGCCTAAACCAGGAAGAAGTTGAAACTCTGAATAGATCAATAACAAGGGCTGAAGTCTAGGCCACAATTAATAGTCTACCAACCAAAAAAGCCCAAGTCCAGTAGAGTTCACTGCAGAATTGTATCAGATGTACAAACAGGAGTTGGTTCCACTCCTGAAACTATTCCAAACATTACAAAAAGAGGTAATCCTTCCCAAATCATTTTATAAGACTGATATCATCCTGATTCCAAAACCTTGCAGAAACTCAACAAAAAAAGAAAACTTCAGGCCAATATCCATGATGAACATAGATGCAAAAATCTTCAATAAAATACTGGCAAACCATTTGCAACAGCACATCAAAAACTTATCCGTCACAATCAAGTAGGCATCATTCCAGGGATGCAAGCCTGGTTCAACATAAGCAAGTCTATAAACATAATCCACCACATAAACAGAACCAAAGACAAAAACCAGATGATTCTCTCAATAGATGCAGAGAAATTCTTCAACAAAATTCAACAGCCCTTTATGCTAAAAACTCTCAATAAACTAGGTGTCAAAGGAACATAACTCCAAACAACAAAAGCTATTTACAACAAACCCACAGCAAATATCATATTGAATGGGCAAAAACTGGAAGCATTCCCTTTGAAATCTAGCACTAGACAAGGATGCCCTCTCTCACCACTCCTATTCAATGTAGTATTGGAAATTCAAGCCAGAGTAATCAGGCAAGAAAAAGAAATAAAGGGTATTCAAATAGGAAAGGAGGAAGTCAAATTGTCTCTATTTGCAGATGACATGATTGTATATTTACAAGACCCCATTGTCTCAACCCAAAGTCTCTTCAAACTGATAAACAACTTCAGCAAAGTCTCAGGATACAAAATCAATGTGCAGAAATCACAAGCATTCCTATACACCAATAACAGAGTAAAGGACAGACATATCAAGAGCAAACTCCCATTCACAGTTGCTACAAAGAGAATAAAATACCTAGAAAGGAAAAGCCAGTACCAGCCACTCCAAAAACATACCAAATGATATAGAGCATCAACACAATGAAGAAACTGTGTCAACTAATGGGCAAAATGACCAGCTAGCATCAAAATGGAATACAACTGGGGGATTTCCAAGATGGCGTGGTAGGAACAACTCAGGATTACAGCTCTCAGTGAAGGCCCCGAGGGTGCGTCCTAGCCGCATTTTCAGACGGACCTTTGTTGCCCACAGAATGGGGAAATTCCCAGGGGTAGGAGAGACACAGGACACCAGCGCAGCCCTTTTGGCTTGCACGGCCATCTCGGCAGGCACCACAGCGCAGCGGCACCCCACACAAAACTCACTGGTCTGGGTGCCCTGTTAAACCAGCAATCTGAAATTTGGGAGGGCAGATTAACATATCCATCTGATTAAATGGGACTTGAACAGTGAGCCAGACCAGGATATTCCTGGGATGAATGATTTGAGCCGGTGCAGTGGGCCATGGCATGGGAAATCACACAGATCCCGGTGCCCTATCAGCAGGCGACTGAAACACCTGTGAGAGAATCAACCATTCAACTTAAAAAGAGAGAGAGAGAGAAAGGACTCTGAGGCAGGGAGCCAGGTGATCAAGCTCGGCGGGTCTTACCCCCACAGGGACATACAAAATTAGCATTTGAAACACTTGGAGTTGAGAGTTTTACTGTGGGCTCAGCTGAATCCAGAACAGTGCAGCTCGGTGGGGGAGGGGCATGAACCACAACCAACAAATCCCGCCCATACTGAGGTACACCTCCATTGCTGAAACAGCCTGCTGTTGCCAAGGCAACTCTCCATAACAGAGAGACTCCACCACAGTTGGGCAGAGGCCCACGGCATCAGGGTGGACCCCGCAGTAGCAGAGCGGAGCCTCAGCAGGCAAATAGTGACTAGACTGCCTCCTAGCTGGGCAGGACAGTGCAATGGATACTCATAAAGAAAGCCTCAACTCCCTGAGACAGAGCATCTGAGGGAAAAAAAAAAAAAGGGGAGTTTTCTAAGTTGTGCTTCAGCAACCTAAACACACCCACCCAACAACCCTGAATGAACAACGGAGGTCACAGCTCAGCACTGGAGCTACTATAAAGTACAGACCATCTCCTCCAGCAGCTCCCTGACCCCTATATATCCAAAGAGTCACCTCAAAAAAGGACTAATCAGACTGACATTTGGCGGGCTTCATTCTGGAACAATGATAGCAGAAGAAGAAACTGGTAGCATCCCTCACTGTTCTGCAGCTGCTACAGGTGTACCCCAGACAAGCAGGTCCTGGGTTGGACCTCAGCAGCCATACAGCAGAGGGGCTAGACTGATAGAAGGAAAACTAAGTAACAGAAATACTTCATCATCAACAATCTGGGTGTCCACTCAGAGACCCAATCGAAAAGTCAGCAACTACTAAGATGACAGGTGGATATAGCCACAAAGATAGGAAGAAACCAGCACAAAAAGGAGGAAAACACTTAAAACCAAAACACCTCACCTCCTACAAAGGATCAAAACTCCTCACCAGCAAGGGAACAAAGCTAAATGGAGAATAAGTGTGATGAAATGATGGAATCAGACTTCAGAAGGTGGATAATGAGGAAACTTCAGTGAGCTAAAAGAACATGTTCTAAATCAATGCAAAGAAACTAAGAACCTTGAAAAAATATTTGAAAAAAAATTCAAGGAAATGATAACAAGAATGAACAACTTAGAGAGGAATATGAATGAATTGAAGGAGCTAAAAAACACAACATGAGAACTTCATGAAGCATGAACAAGTTTCACAGCCAAATTGACCAAGCAGAAGAAAGAATATCAGAAGTTGAAGATCAACTCAATGAAATGAAACAAGAAACCAAGATTAGAGAAAAAAGCACAAAAAGGAATGAACAAAATCTCCAAGAAATGTGGGACTATGTGAAGACACCTAACCTACGTTTGATAGGTGTACCAGAATGTGACAAAGAGAATGAATCCAAGCTGGAAAATACTCTTCAGGATATTATCCAGGAAAATTTCCCCAAGCTAGCAAGGCAGGCCAATACTCAACTCCAGGATATACAGAGAACACCACAAAGATACACCACAATAAGAGCAACCCCAAGGCGCATAATCATCAGATTTGTCAGGGTTGAAATGAAGAAGAAAATGCTAAAGGCAGCCAGAAAGAAAGGTTGGGTCACCCACAAAGGGAAGCCCATCAGACTCACAGCAGATCTCGGCAGAAACTCTACAAGCCAGAAGAAAGTGGGGGCAAATATTCAACATCCTTAAAGAAAGGAACTTTCAACCCAGAATTTCATATCCAGCCAAACTGAGCTTCATAAGTGAAGGAAGAATAAACTCTTTTGCCAACAAGCAATTACTCAGAGATTTTGTCACCACCAGGCCTGCTTTACAAGAGCTCCTGAAAGAGGCACTACACATAGAAAGGAACAACCAGTACCAGCCATTCTAAAAACATACCAAATGCTAAAAAGCATCAACAAAATAAAGAATCTGCATCAACCAATAGGCAAGAGCCAGCTAGCATCAAAAAGGCAGTATCAAATTCACACATAAAAATATTAACCCTAAATGTAACTGAGATAAATGCACCAATTGAAAGACACAGACTAGCAAATTGGATAAAAAACAAAAACCCATTGGTGTGCTGTATCCAGGAAACCCATCTCACATGCAAGGATACACAAAGGCTCAAAATAAAGGGATGGAGGAAGACGTACCAATCAAATGGAGAGAAAAAAAAAAGCAGGAGTTGCAATTCTCATCTCTGATAAAATAGACTTTAAAGCAACAAAGATCAAAAGAGACAAAGAAGGTCATTACATAATGGTAAAAGGATCAATACAACAGAAGAGCTAATGATCCTAAATATATATGGACCCAATACCGGAGCACCCAGATATATAAGGCAAGTTCTTAATGACTTACAAAGAGACTTAGACTCCCACACAATAATAGTGGGAGACTTTAACACCCCACTGTTAATATCAGACAGATCAACCAGATAGAAAATTAACAAGGATATCCAGGGCTTGAATTCAGGCCTGGAACAAGTAAACCTGATAGACATTTACAGAACTCTTCACCCCAAATCCACAGAATATACATTCTTCTCAGCACCACATCACACCTACTCCAAAATTGACCACATAATTGGAAGTAAAGAACTCCTCAGCAAATGCAAAACAACTGAAATCATAACAAACAGTCTCTCAGACCACAGTGCAATCAAGGTAGAACTCAGAATTCAGAAACTAACTCAGAACTGCACAGCTTCATGGAAACTGAACAACTGGCTCTTGAATGTTGATTGGATAGACAAAGAAATGAAGGCAGAAATAAAGAAGTTCTTCAAAACCAATGAGAATGAAGACACAACATACCAGAATCTCTGGGACACATTTAAAGCAGTCTGTAGAGGAAAATATATAGCAATAAGTGCCCACATGAGAAGAGTGGAGAGATCCAAAATTGACACCATATCATCAAAATTGAAAGAGCTAGAGGAGCAAGATCAAAAAAGCTCAAAACCTAGCCAAAGACAAGAAATAACTAAGATCAGAGCATAACTGAAGGAGATAGAGATACGAAAAAACCCTTCAAAAAATCAATAAATCCAAGAGCTGGTTTTTCAAAAAGATCAACAAAATAGACAACTAGCCAGACTGATAAAAAAGAAAAGAGAGAACAACCAAATAGATGCAATAAAAAATGATAAAGGGGAAATCACCACAGATTCCACAGAAATTCAAACCATCATCAGAGAATACTACAGACAACTCTATGCACACAACCTAGTAAACCAGGAAGAAATGGATAAATTCCTGGACACCTGTGTCCTCCCAAGCCTAAACCAGGAGAAAGCCGAAACTATGAATAGACCAATAACAATGTCTGAAGTTGAGGCAGCAATTAAGAGCCTACCACACAAAAAAAGCCCAGGTCCAGATGGGTTCACAGCAGAATTCTACCAGACACACAAAGAGGAGCTGGTACCATTCCTTCTGAAACTATTCCAAATAATCCAAAAAGAGGGAATTCTTCCCAAATCATTTTATGAGACCAATATCATCCTGATGCCAAAACCTGGCAGAGACTCAACAAGAAAAGAAAACTTCAGGCCAATATCCATGATAAACATAGATGCAAAAATCTTCAATAAAATACTGGCAAACTGATTGCAACAGCACATTAAAATCTTATCTATCATGATCAAGTAGGATTCATCCAGGGGATGCAAGGCTGGTTCAATATACGCAAGTCTGTAAACATAATTCACCACATTAACAGAACCAAAAACAAAAACCACATGATTATCTCAATTGACACAGAGAAGGCATTTGACAAAATTCAACAGCCCTTTATGCTAATAACCCTCAATAAACTTGGTATTGATGGAACATATCTCAAAGTAATAAAAGCTATTTACGACAAACCAACAGCCAATATCATACTTAATGGGCAAAAACTGGAAGTATTCCCTTTGAAATCTGGCACTAGACAAGGATGCTCTCTCTCACCACTCCTATTCAACATAGTACTGGAAGTTCTAGCAAGAGCAATCAGTCAAGAAAAGAAATAAAGGGTTTTCGAATAGAAAAGGTGGAAGCCAAATTGTCTCTATTGGCAGATGACATGATAGTATACCTAGAAGACCCCATTACCTCAGCCCAAAAACTCATGAAACTGATAAGCAACTTCAGCAAAGTCTCAGGATATAAAATCAATGTGCAAAAATCACAAGCAATCCTATACACCAATAACAGACTTAAAGAGAACCAAATCAAGAACAAACTGCCATTCACAATTGCTACAAAGAGAATAAAATACCTAGGAATACAACTTACAAGGAATGTAAAGGACCTCTTTAAGGAAAACTACAAACCACTGATCAACGAAAGAAGAGAGGATACAAACAGATGGAGAAACATTCCATGTTTATGGTTAGGAAGATTCAATATCATAAAAATGACTATACTGCCCAAAGTAATGTACAGAATCAATACTATCCCCATCAAGCTACCATTGACTTTCTTCACAGAACTGGAAAAAAACACCATGAACTTCATATGGAACCAAAAGAGAGCCTGCATAGCCAAGTCAATTCTAAGCAAAAAGAACACAGTGGGAGGCATCACACTACCAGACTTCAAACTATACTACAAGGCTACAGTAATCAAAACAGCATGGTACTGGTACCAAAACAGAGATATAGGCCAATGAAACAGAACAGAGGCATCAAAGGCAATACAACATATCTACAACCATATAATCTTTGATAAACCAGACAGAAACAAGCAATGGGGAAAGGATTTCCTGTTTAACAAATGGTGTTGGGAAAACTGGTTAGCCATGTGCAGAAAGCAGAAACTGGACCCCTTCCTGACACCTTATACTAAAATTAACTCCAGATGGATTAAAGACTTAAACATAATACCTGGCACCATAAAAACCCTAGAAGAAACTCTAGGCAAAATCATTCAGAACATAGGAGTAGGCAAGGACTTCATGACCAAAATACCAAAAGCATTGGCAACAAAAGCCAAAAGAGACAAATGGGACCTAATCAAACTCCACAGCTTTTGCACGGCAAAAGAAATAGTCACTAGAGTGAATTGGCAACCAATAGAATAGGAAAAAATCTTTGCAGTTTACCCATCTGACAAAGGGCTGATATACAGAATTTACAAATAACTCAAACATATTTACTGGAAAAAAACCAAATAAGCCCATTCAAAAATGGGCAAAGGATATGAACAGACACTTTACAAAAGAAGACATACATAAGGCCAACAAACACATGAAAAAATGCTCATCGTCACTGGTCATTAGAGACATGCAAATCAAAACCACATTGAGAAACCATCTCAGGTCAGTTAAAATGGTGATCATCAAAAACTCTGGAAACAATAGATGCTGGAGAGGATGTGGAGAAATAGGAACACTTTTACACTGTTGGTGGGAGTGTAAATTAAATTTTACACTGTTGGTGGGAATTCAGCCATAGTGGAAGACAGTGTGGCAATTCCTCAAGTACCTAGAAATAGAAATTCCATTTGACCCAGCAATCCCATTACTGGGTATCATTCAAAGGATTATAAATCATTCTATTATAAAGACACATACACACATATGTTCATTGCAGCACTGTTTACAATAGCAAAGACCTGGAACCAACCGAAATGGCCATCGATGATATACTTAAAGTATGACTTTTTTAAAAAGCTAGACTCAGACACTGATTCAAATCATAAATGCACTGTTTATTATTTTTCTAACCAGTCAAGATTGAGTAAAAGGGCTAAATATAAAATAGGTGGCCTTGGGAGCTATCTCTATTAGTTATACATTTGCTATAATTTTTTGATCTTACAATGAAAATAAAGCTCACTTTGTGGGTAAGTTTGAAGGAGGAGGAATGACTGGTAAATCAAAATGTTTGTTTTCAAACAAATTTCCTCAATTTAGAAGTGTTTCATTTAACCTCTGCATGTGACCTGCTTTTTACTGGAAAGAATTATATTTCTGTAAGGGAAAAACAGCAAAAATCTAATTTGATGTTTATTTATATTGACCTAAGAAGTAAGAAATGTCAAGTATTACTGTTCTTCTAAAATAGACATGCTATAAAAATGATTTTCTGTGCCTTGAATGTAAAAGAAGTAGTCTATGATCAAATATAAATGCTTTTGATAAAACACACAATTGAAGCTGTCACAATAAGTTTTGAAATATAGTCCATACCATTAACAGTTAAACATATGCAATTTTAAAATAAAACACATTTTGTAATTTATTACTGGAGATACGAATTCAAACCTATCAGGAAGATATCCTTATTTTACAAAAAAAAAAAGGCATTACTATTTTGAAGATAGTCTTTTGGTAGAATTTTAAATTTAATTTGAAATAACACCGATTCAAAATAAAATTGAGTGACTATTTGCTATCAGAGGTGAAGTTCAGACATAAGAACTATTGTTCTTCCCCTTCATCCTCCCATGCTATTATCCTCCAGAATCTATTGAGTCACCTGTCAGATATCAGATAATTGATTTGAATCCTGTTGACTCATTTACAGTATATAGATGATAAAATCATTATTGTGTGAACATTTAAAGATTAAAACAAATGAATTCTTTAAAGATCTCTGCTATCTTTAAAGTGAGTGATTCTGTGGTCAAACATATTCCTGTTAAGAAAATCTTTGTTTTGAAATGAAACACCAAACACTGAATGTTCTCACTCATAAGTGTGAGTTGAACAATGAGAACACAGAACACAGGGAGGAGAACATCACACACTCAAGCCTGTCCAGGGATGGAGGGGGCAAGAGGAGGGAGAGCATTAAGACAAATACCTAATGCGTGTGTGGCTTAAACCCTAGATGGCTTGATTGGTACAGCCAATGGCACAGGTATTTCAGAACTTAAAGTAAAATAAAATAAATGAATAAAAAATAAAATATTTGTTTCAAGGTACCGTTTCTAAGCTCCAATTGCTTGCCAAGCATTTCAAAAGAAGGTTTGCAAAATAAAGTAGATCTTGCAAAATAAATTACAATTATTTCTTTATTTAGGGCAAGACACATTTCATTACATTTTTTAGCAGATGCTAAGTGCAGTTGTTAACAAGAACATTAAAAACTCTATTTACCATACTTATTTGAAGTTATTTTTGTATATATAACAAATATATTTGTAATTGGTGATAAAAATGTGAATTCTTTCCAAAATAAATATTGCTTTTTTCTTATAGTGAAAGGGCAATACAGGAGTTTCTTATTTCTCACTTTTCAGAAGGAATTATTTCAAAGGAATTTTTACAGTGGAAAGGCAGGACTTATCCTATTCGTGAGACATTTGGTGGAGAGAAAGTGAGACAATAAGAAAACCCAAGTATTTTATTCAGTAAAATAAAATCAAATAAATCCAAACTAAACAAAATACAAACACTTAGAGATAATATAACTCATGTTGATCTTTGTGCTTTTGTACTTTGAAAAGGTCTGAATCTCTGATATCACAGGTAAATATGTATCAATATTTACAAAGTGGTCATCTGTCATGCATTTGTAACTTTAAAAAATACCATGTATAACCTTTAGCAATGTTATACAAATAGCTTATACTGTAAAGTCAATGTTATTCTTTTATGATTTTTAAAAAGAATGAATTCTGGAACCGGACCTCCAAGGTGAAATCTGAGTTGCAACACTTGCTGTTTTCCAATTGTTTTAATGATCCTAGAAACAGTGCATTCCCACCTAAACATGAAGGTAATGAGAAGGTAAACACACACACACACACACACACACACACACACACACACACACACCTCGTTTTAAATACTATGTGGCACATGGTAAGTACCATATAATTAATGTTATAAGCAATACTTCTATCAACTAAATTATTATCTCTCAGGGAATGTCAAAAGTTATATATTGCTGAAGATTAAAATTAAACTTCTGATATTTTATGGCTAAGGAAGATATAATTCAATTGAAAGAGAAATATATAGGTATATGCATGTAATTGAAAAGCATATTTTTTTTTGTTTGTTTGTTTTTTGTTTTTTTATGGGGATTTTAATGCACATCTGTCTAGAGGCCCTACTATTTAGCAGCATGTTGTATTGCTTTGTACATTATGCTAAGGAATTTAGAGTTTATTTTTTAATGGAGAACTTTAAATACAAATTTAAAGAGGAAAGGGGCAGAATTTCCATCTACCCACTCTCAGCCTCTACTAATTACTCTGATAGCAGTACAGAAGCAAGATTAAAGGAAATTAAGACTGCATCCAGAGTAGCCAGTAAGAAAACTATCGCAACAGTTCAGGGGGTACTGTAGAGTAAAGAAATGGGGACAAGGATGAAAGTTGAGATTTTTTAGGACCTGGTTATTAATAGTCTGGAGAAATAAGAGAGAGCAGAAACTTGGGAAACTGTATAGATAAGTGGTGAATGCTGCTTAAATACAGAACATGGGAGGAGGAGGTTTGGTGGAATATGAGCCCAGTTCTGGGCACATTCAGTTGGAGGTACTCATGAAAGCTTTAGTAGAGATGTTTTGCTGCCTCAACCTTGGGCAAGAATGTTTTGGGTCAGAATTATGCCTTCGTGAGTTGTTAGCATATATGCCTATTGAAAGCATGGGCATGCAATAGAATTCTTAAGAGGTATGTAAACAGAGAACAGAAAAATTAGGAGGATGGAGAATGAAATCATTTTTTTTAATTTTTTTTTTTATTTTTTTTTTATTTTTTTTTTTTATTGCATTATAGGTTTGGGGGTACATGTGCAGAACGAGCAAGATAGTTGCATAGGTACACACATGGCAGTGTGTTTGCTGCTTTCCTCCCCTTCACCCACACTTGGTATTCAGTTTTTGTTTAGAAATAGGTGATAGCATAAACTTTTTTTTTTTTTTTTTTTTTTTTTTTTTTTGAGACGGAGTTTCGCTCTTGTTACCCAGGCTGTAGTGCAATGATGCGACCTCGGCTCACTGCAACCTCCGCCTCCTGGGTTCAGGCAATTCTCCTGCCTCAGCCTCCTGAGTAACTGGGATCACAGGCACGCACCACCATGCCCAGCTATTTATTTATTTATTTATTTATTTTGTATTTTGAGTAGAGACGGAGTTTCACCTTGTTGACCAGGTTGGTCTCGATCTCTTGACCTCGTGATCCACGCGTCTTGGCCTCCCAAAGTGCTGAGATTACAGGCTTGAGCCACCGCGCCCGGCCAGCATAAGCTTTTAAAGCCACAAAGTTAATAAAAAGTGAGTTCATAATGACATAACTGTATCATGTTTCATTGTCCCCACATTATCTTGCTGTTAAAATTGTTTTTATTTTGTTATATTACAACTATGACTATAAGAGGATCATTTTACTTTGATGACTATTTTAAAATTAAAGCCTAAGGTGTTATTGGTGTTTTCATTAAGGTTTCTGAATAAAAATACAAACTTTACGATTTTGCCCAAAGAATTGCATAATCAATAGTGGCTACACTTAACTGGATACTGTAAAAATGAACTTTTAATATTATTATCAAAGCAATATAATTTGTAGCACTGTATTTGATACAATAGATTTTTAAATCCATGAAATTAAAAATAGTTTTTCTATTGAAAATGAAGCACTCATTACATTATACCTAATTTAGCTAATTAAAATAAAGATAAAATTTAGACAGGGATGTATATAGGGTTAGGGATACATATAGGAATAGAGATTGAAATTATGCATATGCCATACAAAAAAACAGATAACATCTTTATTTTACTTACCATCTTGTTTATAGTAAAACTCCTTTTGGGCTATTTTTTGATGGGTCAACTTTGGTGGAAACTCCGTAATTCCAAAAGTCTTTAGCTCTTTATTATTATGGTTAATGTTAATTATTATTTTCACTGATTTCTCCTAGAGTCCCAGAAGTGAAGTTCCTGGCATTTTGTAGGAGTTCAATAACATTTTATTGAATAAACAAATGAAATGAAAACAAGAACTATAGATTAGCTTCCTAGATACAAACATTCTGATGTTCAAATTATACTAGATCATATAAATTATGAATCTTGTGTTTAATAATTTATAATACCACTGGCTATAAAGAATTAAGAATGCATCAGGTTGGGCCAGGTTTAGGAGAGCAAGTGAGAATGTCTTTGTTTCCTATTACATTTCTGTGGCTGCCATAACACAGTACCAAAATTCCTGGGTAGCTTAAACAGCAGAAATGTAATACCTTGTAGTTCTGGAGATGAAAAGCTCCAAATCAAGGTGTCAGCAGGGCCATGCTGTCTCTAAAACCTGGAAAAGAAGGTATCCCTCTTTGATTCTTCCAGTTTCCACTTGCATTCGATATTTCCTTGGCTTGTGCTGGGAAGGATAATATATATATATATATATATATATATATATATATATATATGTATATATTTGCCTCTGACTTCATATGGAGTTCGTCCTGTGTCTTCTCACATTGTCATCCCTCTATTCAAGTCTATTTGGGTTAGGGGTTAGGACTTTATTATATCATTTTTTTTTGTGGGGGTGCAGAATTTAGATCATGACTGACTTCAAAGCTTATAAAGGAGGGTGATTTTCTTCCCTAGCTCTAGCTCAAATAAGTAGATCTGCTCAGTTATACACTTATATTTGAAGCAGGAGGCCATGAGTGGAGCATTGGACTTGGTGTGATGAGATATGGTAGATGCTCAATGAGTATTTCTTGATGAACGAATGAATCAGTTATATGTTGTTATAAAATAGAATCATGAAATTTTAAAAGCAATGGAACAAATCGTAAAGCGGTACACATATTTTTTAAAAGCTACAACAATTGTGTATTTTAACAAGTTCTAATTCAAAATACTAATTTTATTAGGTCTTTGATAGATTTTCAAACGGGTTGAAAAATATACGGAGATACATTATCAATTCAGGATTTTATTTTTCTGAAAATAAATAAATTAGACTTCATATTTGCATGCATTGCACTGTCTGCCAAATGATAAAGTGGTCATATGTTAAAGCTTCAGTTAATTTTGTGTAGTTTGATATGACGTTTTCTAGGGTTTTCAGAATTCAAAAAAAAAAAAAAGAGTTACATTTGAATTTTAGGTAATGACAAAAAATTTAATGTAAATATGTCCTATAAATGTTTATCAGTAACCCTCTATGTTTCCTTCACTGTGTAAGTGATTTACTCCTTATTTTTTAATAAAAATACATATTTCAAAACCAATCACTGCATGTTCTCACTCAAGTGGGTGTTGAACAATGAGAACACATGGACACAGGGAGGGAAACATATCACACTGGGGCTTGTCGGAGGGTAGCGGGGTTAGGGGAGGGATAGCAGGGGGTGGGAGGACTGGGGAGGGCTAACATTAGGAGAAATAGCTAATGTAGACGACAGGGGAATGGATGCAGCAAACCACCATGACATGTGTATACTTACGTAACAAACCCGCACGTTTTGCACATGTACTCCAGAACTTAAAGTATATATATATATATATATATATATATATATATATATATATATGATACTGTAGAAGCTTTGTAAAATTTTTTAAAAATTAAGTTAAAACTCAAACGTTGTCTACTTTACAGTTTTTTTCTTTTAGCTGGGATCAAGAGCATCAGAGTAAAAATATCACACTCCATATACGTAATTTTCAGTCTCCCACACCCAATACCCACCATAGACCTACAGCTCTCAATGCCTTCTCTTGGTGAATAACTACTTCACCTTTCCTATTTTCCAGGCCAATAGCCTGCTGCATCCTATCCTACTCTTCTTCTTTATTTTCATTAAAAGAACATTTTTCTCAGCAACTTTTATATCTATTATTTTTAAGGAAATTTACTGTTTGTTTGTATTCCCACTGGGATTTAAGATATATCAAGGAAGATCTTTTCATCAGTTCTGTTCAGTTCTGTATGCCAGTTTCTGAACAATGCCTGGCACAAAATCAACACTCAAACATATTAATGAATTTTGGATAGATTAAGTAAATCTCATTCATATTCATTAATGTCTAATTTTTCTTTACATCTGTTTTGTTTTTAAACTTTATTAAGATTATTATTTCCTTATACATATGGGTAAACTGGATTGCATTTTTTAAAAACTACTATCACTCATGCTAATTATATAATTTAGAATACTAGCATGCACTTTTTCATGTAACTAGAATATGTAATTGAAGTTTGAAGAGCCAAGGGTTATAAATTTTTCTAAGGAAAATATAGAGTACTTAAAAAACCCATTTGTAATTTCCAAAATTCTCATGCTTTCCTTTAAATAATGCTGGAATAATTATTATCCAAATGTTCTCTTAAGTTTTTGTAATTAGCTTGAATGAACAACATGTTACATATAGTTATTATTAAGCAGAAATGGTTTCTAAGATTCTTCCCTTTCTATATTAATTTACATTTAGATTTACAGTCCTTTGAGAAGACTGAGGAGCAAACTATCCTCATGAGTAACAAATGTACTACACACCATTTGGAATGAATTTATATATGCAGAGAGCTCTTCTCATCCATATATGTTGGTTGTTCTTTGTGTCACTTTTCAGGAGAAATGACACTTTGTTATTTTATCTTAAATTGTAAATAGGCTCCTAGGTATAAAATGTACTATTTAACACACTAAGAGGAGATGTAGGTACTTTAAAATTAAGATTTTAATTTTGCTCACCACCTTACATTATAAATCACTATGTTGTTTTCTAAAATACTCTAGAAATAAATAAGCATATTATGTGAATAATAATCTAAGTATTTTAAAAAGTATTAACCAAATTAGTAAAGCAAAAAAGAAAAAAGCTTACACATCACAGGAAATAACATAATTATTTTAACTGAACTTCAATGATTATTTTGATTTACAAAGTAAAATAGAAAACCATGGAATTAAAACTTTTCAAATATGGAATTCATAATTAATAGCAGAGGATTTTATACATTGTCATTAGAGATAAGTCAAAAATAAAATAAGTTACATGAGAAATACTGCAAATTCCCAGAGGATTGTGCAGTGACAGCATTTGCTACACTGGCTACATTACCACATTCCATGATGCTATTTCTCATGAGTCTACACCTAATAATGGGCACATAACATGAAGCATAGCTGAGTGAAGCAATTCAGCAAGGCGCTGGGATTATGTGGGCCAGATGTGTAGCCTTTAGATGGTGAAACTTAATTCATAGACATAAGGTAGAGTAAGAATAACTATATCTAACACTTTTATCTATTTGAATATATCCTAGAATTATTTCTACATGTCTACATATTAGCATCTATAAAGTAACTGTAGATCTGTTTGCAATATTACAAATATATAAAATAGCATAGATGTACATAAATTAAAAACTTAGTAAATAATATATTGTATATTCTATGAAAATCTTTTATGTAGCTGATTAAACAAATTCTAAATAATAGAGGCATAATATTAATTAATCAAAACACACTATTGAAGAAAGAAAACCCTAGCTTCAAGAAGCACCAAAAATAAATAATATTTATTTTATTAAGAAAGTACATTTCTTAATATATATTTGCTAATTTCATGTAATAATAACTAAATATTTCTAAATTAAAATGGTTTAATCTCATATATTTAATTCATAAATATGTACATGTTTGTAGAATATTTTAAGATGAAAACTGTAAGCATATTTCTCCCAGTTAGAATAGTTGAGATTGAAGGGCAAAATGATGTAAGGTTATTTTTAAAGTACACTTTTACTATATGATGTGGTCATTTTAAGCATCACTTAATAGAATTGGAAATACATAGGCACGATGTGTGATTCTCTAGAGATAGTACAGAGTTAATATTGCTGATTGCTGTTGAAAGTTTATTCACATATTTATACATAAATTGTCAAATTGATGTCCCCTCCTTATTAAAAACTTGAGGAGTTTGACACATCCATGAATGAAAACACACTCCTGTTAAGAGTAAAATATTAACTTTAATCAAACTAGAAATTCTCCTCATGAATAAGTTAGAGGCCCACTCCTGCATACTTATAAGGGACATATAAGTTTCAAATTTCAGCACCAAAAAAGTTTGGGCAAAATATTTTTTAAATTATATTTTATTTTTTTGAAACAGCAGTCTTTCTATGTGGGGTGGCCTGATTGAAATCAAGCATCTAGATTCAAGGGACCCACTCACCTTAGCCTCTTGAGTAGCTGGGATTAAAGGGACATGCCATAGTGCTTAGGTACAAAACCCATTCTTACAAAACTATATTTAAAACATACATTTCATATACTAATTCTCTCTGACAGCAATATGTATCTGTATGTCTACTAACCCAAATAAATCCTGACTTTTGAGTAAAAATCTTTTAAAAACTTTACGTATTAACAATTAAACAATAGAAAATAAAAAGAAAAAACTTTAAAAACAATTAACACAATTACAACTAGCAACAAACCTGTTTGTCAACCAGATATGAATATAAAAGCTTCATATTTTCAGGAATATAAATCCATTTCTATGTTACTTTTCAGTGAATTTTATACTTGAGTGGATTTTGATTTAAGCCAATAATCATTCCATAATTTCTTTTAAAGGGTTATAATGTAATCGAATATTAGTGCTTATTTAATTATTTTTGCTTATAAAATCAAACATAAAGACTTTCCATCAGAGAAATGTGGGCCTATTCCTTAGGTAAAGAGGACATTCTGTGAATGTAAGGTTTAAAAAAAAAGCTAGAAACTACTAAATTAGCATCATAATGTAATTCTGAGGTTTTTTTTGTCATATTTTCTGTGAATCTGCAAAATTTATTTTCAGATACTAGAACTCTAGGATTTAACCTAAGACTGAAGAAACAATGTCAATTGTAGTTCTATTGCCATGTCTTACATGGTGGCAGGCAAGAGAGAATGAGAGCCAAGCAAAAGGAGGAACCCATAATAGAACCATCAAACCTTGTGAGACTTATTCAATGCCAAGAGAACAGATCGGGAAAACCAGCCCTATGATTCAATTATCACCCACTAGGTCCCTCCCACAACACATGGTGATTATGGGAGCTATAATTCAAGATGATATTTGGGTTAAGACACAGCCAAACCATATCATTTCACCCCTGATCCCTCCCAAATCTCATATCTTCACATTTCAAAACCAATTATGTATCCCCAACAGTTCCCCAAAGTGTTAACAAATTTCAGCATTAGCTCAAAAGTCCACAGTCTGAAGTCTCATCTGAGACTAGGCAAGACCCTTACATGTATGGGCTAATAAAATTAAAAGCAAGCTAGTTACTTCCTAGATACAATGAGAGTGCAGGTATTGAATAAATGCATGCAATCCAAATGGAAAAAAAATGGGCAAAACATGGGGGGCTAAAGACCCCAAACAAGTCTGAAATTTAGTGGGGCAATCAAGTCTTTTTTGTTTTGTTTTGTTTGTTTTTTGAGACAGAGTCTTACTCTGTCACCAGGCAGTGGCACAATCTCGGCTCACTGCAACCTCCAGCTTCTGGGTTTAAGCAATTCTCCTGCCTTAACCTCCCAAGTAGCTGGGACTACAGGTGTGTGCCACCACACCCAGCTAATTTTTGTATTTCTGGTAGAGACAGGGTTTACCATGTTGGCCAGGATGTTGGCCAGGTTGCCTTGGTCCCTTGATCTTGTGATCTGCCCAGTTCAACCTCCCGAAGTGCTGGATTACAGGAGTGAGCCATCACACTCAACCTAGCAATCAAATCTTAAAGCCCCCAAATGATCTCCTTCGACTTCCTGTCTCACACTCAGGTCATGCTGATGCAAGAGGTACATCCCAATAGTCTTGGGCAGCCCCAGCCCTGTGACTTTGTGAGGTATAGCCTCATTCCCAGATCTTTTGACTGTCTGGCATTGTCTGCAGCATTTCTAGGGAAATGGTGCAAGTTTTCAGTGGATGTATCATTTTGAAATCTGGAGAACAATGGCTCTCTTCACATAGCTCCACTAGGCAGTGCCCAGTGCCAACTTATGTGGAGGCTTAAATCTCCCACTTCCCTTCTGCATGGCCCTAGCAGAAGTTCTCTATGAAGGCTCTGCCCCTGCAGCACACCTCTGCGTGGATATCCAAGCATTTCCATACATCCTCTGAAATCTAGGTAGAGGTTGCCAGACCTCAAACCTTGACTTCTGTGCCTCTCTGGGCTCAACATCACATGGAAGCTGCCAAGGCTTGGTTGGGGTTTGCACCCTCTGGATCCACAGCCCAAGTTGTACCTTGGCTTCTTTTAGCCATGGCTAGAGTGGCTGGGACACAGGGCACCAAGTCCTTAGGCTACACACAGAAGTGGGACAACGGGCTTGGCCCAGGAAACCCTTCTTTCCTTCTGGGCCTCCAGGCCTGTGATGGGAGGACTTGCCTCCAACATCTCTGATATTCCCTGGAGACATTTTCTCCATTGTCTTGGTGATTAGCATTTAGATCCTTATTACTTATGCAAATTACTGCAATCAGATTAAATTTTTTCTCAGAATACAGGATTTTCTTTTCTACCACATTGTCGGGCTGTATATTTTCTGAACTTTTATGCTGTTTACCTTTTAAAACTGAATTATTCTACCAGCACCCAAGTCACCTCTTGAATACTTTGCTACTCAGAAATTTTTTCTGCCCGATACCCTAAATCACCTCTCTCATGTTGGAAGATCCACAAATCTCTAGGGTAGGGGCAAAATGCTGCCAATCTCTTTGTTAAACATAGAAAGAGTCACCTTCGCTGCAGTTCCCAACAAGTTTCTCATTTCCATCTGAGACCACCTCAGCATGGATTTTATTGTTCATATCATTATCAAGATTTTGTTAAAGCGATTCAACAAGTCTCTAGGAAGTTCCAAACTTTCCCATTTTTCCTGTCTTCTTCTAAGACTTCCAAACTGCTCCAACCTCTGCCTGTTACCCATTTCCAAAATCTTTTCCACATTTTTGGGTATCTTTACAACAGTGCTCCACTCCTGGTACCAGTTTACTGTATTAGTGTCTTTTCATGCTTCTAATAAAGACATACCCGAGACTTGGTAATTTATAAAGAAAAACAGTTTAATAGACTTGCAGTTCCACATGGCTGGGAAGGTCTCACAGTCATGGTCACAATTATGGCAGGGTGAAAGGCACATCTTACATGGTGGCAGGCAAGAGAGAATGAGAGCCAAGTAAACCGGGAAACTATGTATAAAACTATTAAACATCATGAGGCTTAATCCCTACTATGAGAACCATATGGGGAAACAGTATGATCATTGAATCACCCTTAGGATTCAGAGATCTCCCTCTGGGTCTCTCCCACAACATGGTGGAATTACGGGAGCTACAATTCAAGATCATATTTGGGTGGGGCCACAGCCAAACTATACCAAGGTCTTTATTCCTAATTGTTAGATAGGTATTTTAAAAATATTTTATATAAATATAGAAACATGCTAACTCATGGCCTTACAAGCACTAACCATTTCACTTAAGTAAGACCTTTGCAATTCATATAGCTGTCATGAAATGTGATTGATTAATTATTATTAGAATTACATTGTATCTAAATAATTGAAGTGTCTCCACTCCTGTGTTTTTCTACTCATCCACTTATTAGCACTAATTTGTGGGAATTGGTAAAGATGAGAAAGAATGAGAGTTCATATCACCTATTGTAATTTGATTATGTCTACCTGGGCTAAAGGCACTGTCTTTCATTAAATAACTTGGGCATAATTGAGGGGCTTAGGATATTATTGTTTTTTTTTTTCAATATTTAATAATTTATACATTACATACAGATTTAAAATATATCAGTATTATTTTAAGATCATGAATACAAATACTTACATTATTCTTAACCTAACCACGAATTGGCTCATATACTTATTGTCACTCTAAAGACAAAAGAATCATAACCAGTGTGGTGAGAACCTGTCATGTTTCTGAGTACCAGCAGGTTGCACATCCTTGGCTATAATTGGCAAATTTACAGATTTATGGCCTTGCACACCAAAGTAAAATTCAGAAATATAATTTTCTTACATTACTGTTGACTAGTACAAAGGCTTGTAACAGAAGACCTTCACATCAGAAAAACTCCAAATTTAAGTTAGAAAATGAGCAACTCGATGAAGCCTTCATGACACCCATCATAGGTAATGGTCACATTTTCAGATCTCGTGGCAACAGGCATAAATAGTCTGGTATCCTGTTGATTTCAAGATTGAGTGCTTGACAAAGAAATTTATTTGCTTGGGCAACAAAAACTGCAGTTGTGTTCTCTTTGCATCATTTTTAATATATGTCCTTAGGCAAAGTTCCTGAAATGTGTTTTCTGTCTCTCTTCATAATTTTCTGAACTGCCTAATATTCTTTTACTGAATCAATTTTTGCTTATTCATCCAGAGTCAGCATCTGTTATTTGCAACTAAGACCCGTGTGTTAAACAGAAAATTCTGAGGTCCACTAAATAATTGTCTTTGCTATGAGCTATACGTGACAGAAAATCTGACATTAGCTTTACAAAGGTTCTTTTTTTCCCCTGATGCCCTCAGAAGTGTAGAGGGAAAAGATCATTGCATTGATTCAGTAGCCCAAAGCTAACAGGCCCAAGATTTCTGCACTTCGCTTAGCCTTTTCCTGCGGGGCCATATGACAATTGTTACAGATTCAGCCATTAAATCAGAATTTCCTGCAGGAAAAGAGGTTAAAATAGATCATGCAAAGAGCAATAGGAGACAGGTGTATTAGAAACACAAAAGTTTTGCCAAATTCCCAGCAGACTCACACTTGTGCCTGGTTGGCTCTCATTGTGTCACAGGGCTATCATAATTGCAGTAGAGCCTGGTGAGTGTAATTGTAAAGCTGGATACATTGCTGCTCCAAATTAAATTGAGGATCGGATTTTAAAGAAGGATCTAGCTTGACTGTTATTCAGGGTCCATGCATCCACATTCAGATAATATAAACTCTCTTATCTATTTTACCAAAATGTATTTATTTCATAAAGAGAATTGTGTACTTATAAAAAGTACCAAAGGCTTGAGGAATAGGTATAACCTTTATTTTCAAAAATGACTTTTGAAACAATGTTCCTATCCGTAGTACCAGACTCTCAAAAGATGTGCGGCTTCTGCTTCAGTCAGAACATTGTTGAATTGAGTGTTGGCCCCTGAGTCATACTCCACTGGTTATAATTCTGGAATAGTGAAGCCACTGCTATAATTATCAGATCAAAAACCCCGCTGCTCCAGGCCTAATGCATGACGTTACTGTCTTTTCTGAACATCTCACTTGTAATGGTTTCAAATTAATGTCTCGCATGAACCAAATAAGATAGAGCCCAAATCACAACACAAAGCCTATCTGTAGAAAAGGTTAAGAATATAATTTGTAACTTTTAAACCTCCACTATACTGAATGGTGTACCAGAAAACTGTTGAGAGGTTTGTATGACCATATATGCTACAATTATATAAAAATAAAATTATATTTCAGTAAATTACATTATTTAATCATTACATTACTTCTGTAAAAGATGAAATAACTTATAATTCTTTGAAATCATGATGTTTTAAATAATAAACAAGAAAACTATCTGCTTTCTCTATCATCAAGGCTGCCCAAGGTAATTCATTCTCCCTTTAAAAAGCCATGCTTGGACATACAGATCATTCTTCTGATTATCTTCCTCTTACCTGTTTCATTCATAGCACCCTTTCTAGAGTAATTAGAAAGAGGGAAAGTAACCATTAAAAAAGTGATTTTACTCCTTTTAATTTTTTTTTTTGGTAGCTCTTTGTCAAGTATAGGATCAACATTGAGTTCCCAACTACGCATATGAGGTTCTGCCAAACTCTCTTCTTCCAACATCCCTTGTTTTATTCCTGGAAACACTGCCGAACATTGTATGTTTTAACACTAGACATCTTATAGTTCTCTACACACTTCTTTGTTTCCCAAATTCATACATTGACTTTTGGAGTGCTTTGTACTTGTCTCACATAATTTCCAAGCTAAATTTCATTCACCTCTTCAGATACAGCTCTGCCATCACAGTCTATGAGATGCCTTCCCGCATATGAAGGTCTTTCACTAATCTTTCTTTCTCTTCTTCTTAAGAACAGCTCCCAATACTGTTTGAAAATATCTGTCACTGTACCTGATATATTTTAATTTCTATCTAAAATATTTGTCTTTTCTATGAGATTATGAGTCACTTAAGGATAAGATTAATAGTCACATATATATTGCCAGCCCATTGCTCAGTGGCTAATCCTTCTAAATTGTCCATACATGTTTGTGAGAGAAAAAGAAAATCAGATGATAAAGATTATCTTTGGATATTAATATTGACTTATGGGAAAAGCTTTTATCTGAGTGTTGTTTGATTTTTTTTTATGTGAGGATTACCAGGAATCAACTTGATTATTAACACCAGTGCTTTTTACACAGTAAAAATTCACTTGCACAGGTGAAAATAAGAAGAAAATACAATGGTTAATTTTATGTGTCCACCTGACTAGGATAAAGGATGACAAGATAGGTGGTAAAATATTATTTCTGGATGTCTGTGAAGGTGTATCTGAAAGGGATTGGCCAGTTTGGGTAGACATCATCTAATCCAAGAAGAGAACAGAAAAGCAGAGGAAGGACAAAGTCACTGTCTCTCTCTTATGGAACTAGGACATCCATATTCTCTTGCTCTCAGACATTGGGGATCCTGGTTCTTGGGCCTTTGAACTCAGATGAAAATTACATCAGGGACTCTTTCCGTCAGACCTTTACAGTGTGTCTAAGAGTTAAACAAAGACTTTCTCTTGTTCTCAGGTCTTTGGGTTTGGACTGCAGCCACACCACTGGCTTTCCTGGGTCTCCATCTTGCCAATGTCCTATTATGGGACTCTCTGCCTTTGTAATCACACAAACAAATTCCCTTATAATAAATATATATATTTTTTATATTTATCGTCTATATCTTCTTTAGTGATTCTGTTTCTTTGAAGAATCCTAATATACAAGACTTACTGATGTTTTTGTTGTTATGAACATGAAGCTAAAGTTTATTTAAATTCTTCATATATTCTCATACCATGAAACATTAAAATTACCTTAATAAAGTGATCATGTTTTAATATATTTTTATAATGTACTCTTTCTATGTCTGTAGAGGCAGACAGCATTAAATAATCTGAATAATTAGTAAAAAGATTAGAAATTTTCAAGACAAATTCTTGACCTCATTTCACATTTTGAATTTTTCTAAATGTTGGAATTATATTTTATGTAAATGAAATTAAGTCTTTTACTGAGAAACATATTATCTTCAAAGACATTATTTACTACATATTTATTAATACTTTTTAATTTACTTCCGGAATTCTAAGCCTTATCTACTTTATTTAGAGATGAAATAAATGTAACTACTTCTTAATTAATGTTTTAAATAAATAGTGCATAAATTATGGACAAAGTATGCCCTCTTGTGTGATTAGTTACACTTTTTGGAAGATTTCTATGATTAGTTATTTCACAAAATTTACTTGTTTTCATTAAAAAGGAATATATTTTTTCCATATTCTAAATTCAGCTAATAATAAAATAAGTACAATATCCATATGGAATTACGGCTCTAAGTTGTCTTTTAGAAAATGCTCTCTAAAAACAGCAATGGTTCAGAAGTCTGTCTACCCTAATGTTAATATGATTAGCGCTTTTGAGAATTGATCCTTAAAATACTAATCTGGTAAGTTTCCATCTTAATAGTGCACATTCTTAAAAAAGAAAACCCAACATGTTATTAGAATAGAGGATCAGCCCATGCGTGGCAATCAGTAACCATTTTCATTTGAATTTCACTCAACATTTTCTAGCAAGGACATGAATCCTGTTCATATTTTTGGCCATCAAAGCTGTGGAAATAGCTCTCGTTTAAGACTTTCATATGGTCTTGTAGATTTTTAAGACTGGTTGCTTTTTCTGAGCATTAGAATTCTGGACTCTGAGGGCTGGGGTAAAAACCTAGTAGAAATGTAATTGAGTTTTTAAAGGTTTCTCTAAAGTTCAGTAGAAATTTAAAATGAAGAATTTCAAGCCTTCCTGGCTGCAAATGAAATATGTTCTTTAATGTTGGAACCAAGCACATTTTTTTTCCTTGTAAGCAGAAGGTAAAAAAAAAAAATCATCATTGAAAAAATATGAAATATGACAGATAAGTCAAGCTTATTTTCATCCTTGTCTTGATGTTTGTGTCATTGGAAGTCAAAGTTCTTATGATCATACTCTTGATTTGCTTTAAATGTGGGGCAGTTGGGATGGGATTCAGATTAAACAACCCAATTGGGAGTTTTGTCAATTATCCAGCTCAAATGAGTTGGAGGAAAGGAAATACTTATAGACAAACACATATACATAGACAGACACATATATATACAGACACATGAACATATACATACTTTCATGCACATATATACGCACATGTACATACTTATTTGTGGCTGTAGTTATTATGTATATTATACAAAATATATTAAAATATTAATATAAGCAGAATATTACAGATTGAAAAACAGGAAAGGTATATTAAAAAACAACAGTAAGGCTAAATATATGTAGTTATAGATAAGTATATTATTTATAATGGAAAAGTTAGGAACTTTTAAAAGAAATAAATATTTTTATAGGAAAAATTTGGAGAATGTTAGAATATAAGATCATTCTATTTAGAATATTTTTATAATTAATTTTAAATTAAAGGTAGCAGTTAAAGGCTACCTTTAGCTTTCATACTATGCCAGTTTTAAAGAATTAAATTATATTGATTTATTAGGAGTCAGGAAAATGACTGCATTTAAGTTTCTCTTTTACAGGAACAATAATATCAATAGGGAAGAATGACCTCTACTCTTGTATATAATTTACTTTGCATAAAAAAAGTTCATTCAAATCTGAGTCAAGAATTCATTTATACAATAACAGTAAAAATGTATATGCTGTTAGAATACCGTATTTTAAAATTATCGAGGTTTTAACATGATAAAAAATTTTCATTTATTTTCCAACAGTATATATGCATGCTTACGTCTATAATAAAGTGTTATAAAAAGTCTCATGCATGTTAATTTCTTTTGGTAGTACTGTTACTATATTAAATACTTTAAGTAAGACTATTCTACCACCACTGCTACTACTATATAATAAGAATGATAAACAATAACATTAGAATTTGTGGATGACTTACTATTAGATTTGCATTCTCCAAATATTTTGCATGTATTATGTCTAATATAAGTATTGAATTATGTAAAAAGGTCATTAGGTTTGAGTTTGAAATCTGGAAGAGAAAGAGATGCATCATTGTAAAATAATACCACAAAAATTTCTTTTCTGTTTCTTAATCCTATTGTTAATTTGAGGACTAAATTTATCATAATAACTGTTTATATCTGCAGTTAAATAAGAACAATAAAAAATAAAATATTTCTTATCCTCTGTAAACCTAAACAAAGATTATTATTATTTTTTTCATTTTCATTGTGCCTAAGTTACTATGTATCTGGACAACACGTATTTTTACTGCATGTATTTTCTCCCTATGTCAATTTTCAAGTTCATCACAAAATTACAATTGACCACTTTTTTAATAAAGTGTATCTCAGAACAAAAGTCAAAAATACTGTTTTTCCATGAGTTTGTGAGACATAAAAAAACTAGATGAAACAAATAGGGTCAGTAAAAATTCTTTTATATCTAATAAATTTTCTAAAAAATTTCTACTGTGTGTGAATATACATAAATAAATTATCTGTGCATTTTAATTCAGTCCGCAAATGCAGAAAAAATAATAAAACATCTTTAAATATTTTCTGAATGTTGAGTCCAATTTGGAAAAGAAAATTGAGTAAACTTAAAAAAAAAATAGTCAGAAAAACAGATGAGTTTATTAAAACACCTAATGGATTAAAAGTTACTTTAACTGTTTCTTGTGTATTTCTCTTTTTAATGTGTTGGCTCCACTAAAGTTAATTTTTCTTATGATTGCATCTCTTTTGATAATCATGATAGATATATATTTTCCCACATAAAGGGATGAACTCTTTCATACTAAACATTCCAAAAGCCTGAATTTACCAGACAAGAGTTAGTTGTGAAGTTCAATACAGTTTCAAGTACCTAAAGACTTGTATTCAATGGGTTCTTACTCCTTTTGCCTTTAACCCTCTTATTTACTGCTAAGATTATGTTTCTAAGAGTGTACAATTGGTGGTTTTTATCCTTTTTTACTTCTTCACCTGAGATTAGGGCACAAGTATAATCATTATAAAGAAAACTGCTATTTTATCTGAAGTGCTACTCTTATATAGAAATAAATGATGTCTCTGGCAGACTTTTAGTGACAATATTTTAAGTGTCCTGCAATGGCCATGACTTTAGAGTTGTCCCATTCTGTTCTCCGGACGATGTTTATATAACATTATAGACACAATCCTAGGACTGTACTGACAAAAAAAATTGGATCACATGATTCTGTCACCTTCCACTATGGATGAAGTAGGCCAAAAGGCAAGGATAGTTTCAAAAAAAAAAAAAAACCATACAAATCCCCAAGAATAATTTTTTTGGGGTGTATTTGACAATCACTATGGCTACATATTATATCAGTGGCCTCTCTTGAGGGGAAATTTATGTTGATTAAACTTTCTACTTAAAATTCACAATTATTGACCAATCCTGAGTGAGTTGTTGTTTTGTTAGTTGTTTTAAATTATTGTGAAGGCTGTGAATTGCTAAAATGCCATGCCTTTATTTTACAATTACATTGGGTAACTAAAATTTTCTTATCTATTTATTTTAGAGAAAAATGCACTGCTAACAGAAAATACCTTTTTATAGGCAGACCACAATTAAGTTTACTCAACATTTTAATTACTTAATTCATTGAAAGTTTTAATATGAACTGAATCATGATATATCTACTATCCAAGATAATTAAGAAAAATAAGATGTAAAATGAAAATATATGCCCAGAATGCAAAGAAAATGAAGTCCTAAATTCAGAGCTATATGAAAAACCTAGCATGAATGCAGTGTATATTAGAGAATTAGCAAAGTATAATTAAGAAGTTTTATTATTTTATGTACATCACAATAAAGAAAATCAGAAGCCCATTTAACTTATAAATATCTGTGAAGTATTATGGATTCAACTGAGTCCTTGCATATTAAAAAGTATGCAGTGAAACAGTGAGTTTAACAGTGTATTAAATAATAAAATGCCATGATTAAGCAGCATTTATTCCAGAAATACTGGCTCCTATCACATCAGAAAACCTAATAATATGTTATAAAATTAATGTACAACACATAGCCATATAGTAATTTCAAATAATGTAAATAAATTATGAATTTTAACAGTTTTTTTATGACTTAAAGTATTTTGCAAATAAAGACTGGGAGAGAATTGTTTAACTTGGTAATAATTCAATGCCAAAAAAGAAAATATAGCAAACATTATATTTATTGGAGATATTTTATGAGTTTTAGATTCATTCTTTGAGAGCAAGAAAACAATGTCTACTATCATTGAATTATTTGTACTGTCTGTAGTAGCAAAGCAAAGCAAATTTTTGTGAGAAAGACTGCATACGCTTTATTAGCCAATAATATCTCAATTAGAGAAATCAACAGAGTTAAGAAACAAACTAATAAAACAAGTAAAAGTGTTTGGCAAATTTTCTATATGAAGCGTGGGGCCTTACAAATATTGGTAACATATCTCTAACCAACTAGAACATATAAATTAAAAAAAAAATACCTCTCCTAATATCAATGAAAACTATTAAGTGTATAATAATTAACTTAAGCAAGAATTTAGCAGATGTTTATACAAATAAGTTTAAAATTCTAATAAAACATGAATTAGAATATGAATAAATAAATAAATATTCTAAAGTTCTAACTTAAATTGAAAAAGACTTTATTAGAGCCCTAGCCCAGTTAGGGAAAGGATACTTATCTAATACCAGACACCTCTACTCTTCTCTCATATTACTTGGGGGAGGAAGAACTGTGAAACATTTGTTAATGTCAAAATTTCACAACACAGATTGGAAATTAATTATAGGATTATAAAATACTTCCTTCCATGCCTAAATTACTATCATATCAACAAGGGTCAGATATGTTTTTAGTGGATTGCAAGTTGAAAAGTGCTGAGAGATACAAACTCTTTCTGAAAAGGAATTTGTAGGGACATCCAAAGTCAGGAATGTATACAACAAAAAATTTGTGTGGTATGCCAACAGACAAGAAAAATAAACAGTCTGAGAAGACAAAGCAAGCCTGAAACCAGACTCAGATACGACATAGATTTTGGAATTATTAGTAAGATAATTTAGAGTAGATATGATTAATATGATAAAGACTCTAATAGTAAATGACAGGCAAGAACAGATGAGTAATATAAGTAGAGATATAGAAAAATCTAGAATAAAAAGAAAATGCTAGAAATTAAAACAATATTTAATAGAAATGATGGATATATTTGATGACCAAGAAAAGAATCAGGGAATTTGAAGATATCTCAGTGGAAACTTCCCAAATGAAACACACACACACAAACACACACACACACACACATACACACACACACACACAGAAAAGAATGGTAAAAAATAAGTAGAACAAAACATTCAAGAACTATAGGAAAAATCTCAAAAGATGTAACATAAATATGAAATATTAAAATTATAAGGATAAAAAGAGGAAATAGTAACTTAGAACTTATCAAAATGAACACTGACAGCAATATCTCATCTAGGATGCTCAGAGAATATCAAGTAGATATATATACATACACACACACACACACACACACACACACCCCTAGGCATTTTATCTTCAAACTGCAGAAGCTGTTTGTGGAAACAAATACAAAATCTTCAACAAAGCCAGAGAAAATAAACACTTTACCTAGAAAGGTACAAGGATAAGAATTCCAGTGGGCTGCTCATCAGTAATCATGCAAGTAAGGGGAAGAAGTGAAATATTTAAAGTGTTGAAAACAAATAGCAACATAAAATTTGATATCCAATGAAATTACCATTCAAATTTGAAGAAGAAATAGTTTCTTAAACAAAAACTGAAAGAAGTAATTGCCAACAGGTCTGCTTTATAAGAAATGTTAAAATAAGTTTTTAAGGAGAAAAAAGAATAATGTAAGTCAGAAACTACGGAAAGAAGAGTGCCAGTAAAGTAATGAATGAAGGTAAAATAATATATATCTATTTTTATTCTTTTTTTTTTCCTGAGATAGAGTCTTGCTCTGTTGCCCAGGGTGGCTTGCAATGGCACAATCTCAGCTTACTGTAACCTCCAGCTACCGGGTTCAAGGGATTCTCCTACCTCAGCCCCAGAAGAAGCTGAGACTACCAGCACCTGCCATCGTGCCTGACTAGTCTTTTGTATTTTTGTAAAGACGAGGTTTCACAGTATTGGCCAGGCAAGTTGGTCTCAAACTCTTGACTTCAGGTGATCCACCTACCTTGACCTCCTAAAATCCTGGGATTACAGGCATAAGACACTGCACCTGGTCTTTTTCTATTATTCTTAATTGATCAAAATGATAATTGTTTGTTAAAGTCATAATAACACCAATGCAATGGGTGATAAAGCATATGAATAACCAACAGGAATGACAGCAACATCATAAGTACCTCAAGAAAGACACTGGAAATAAACTGCTACAGCTCACCTCGACTATATAACAGTAATATAAGTGGACTTTGTTCATTTAAATTTATAGTGGAACTCCCTAAGAAGCCACTAAACAAATTTTTTAAATGAAGAGAAAATATATATCATAATAGAGAAAAAGTAATAGAATCATATAAAATACTAAATTCATACCAGCAAAGGCTAAAATAGTTCAGGGGAAAGGAGAAAGAAAAATTGCCAGAAATAGAAAATTGCTTCAAATATGGTAAATATTAATTCATTGATATTAATAATCCCTTCAAATGTCAATGGTGGGCACATCAGTCAAATGTCATAGAAATCAGGTTACTTTAAAAAAGAAAAGCCCCAACTATACGTTGTCTATAAGAACCCAGTTAGTAAATACACAGTGACATGGGTTAAAACTGGTATGACAGAGAAAGATATAACACCATTAATGCTAATCAAAATAAACCTGTAGTTATATTAATTTTATAAAAATCAAACCTCATATACTGAAAACATAATCACTTTAAAAGGGGGGCATTATATAATTATAAATAGATCAATTCTTCAAAAAGGTATATTAATCCTAAGCAAGTGTACACCTAACAACAGAGCTTTAAATTACAGTTCAGAGGCAAAACTGACAGGATAAATAGACAGATACACTATTATAACTAAAGACTTGAACATCCTTTTATCAGTAATTTGTAGGACAAGCAGGCAGCAAATTGGCTAAGCTATCCTAAATAACAATGTCAGTCTACTTACTGTAACTAATATTTATAGTATATAACATTAAAAAACAGCAAAATACACACTCTTCTCAAGTTCACTCTAAATATTCACCAATAAAGAGTCCTTAAACACATGTTAACAAATTTTAAACAATAAAAAGCATATAAAGGATGTCTCAGGACACACAGAATTAAACTAAAAATCAATAACAGAAAAATAGCTGGAAAATTCTTCAAATATTGGTAAAGTAAATAACATTTCTAAATAGCAAGAGTTTAAGAAGTCTCAAAATTAACAAATATTTTGAACTAAGTATATAAAATTATAATATATCAAAATGTTGTAAAATGATATAATTCCTGTAATGACTGATAGCAGTAATTAAAGGAAAACTTAAAGCACTTAAGTACTTACATTAGATAAGAAGAAAGATCTAAAATAAATAACCTAAAGAATTACCTTAAGCTAAAAAAAGTTAACTCTAAAACAAGTGAAAGAAAATAAATGATTCAATTAAAGTGAATATAAAAGCAGAAAAAGAGTAAAGAACATTAATAAAACTAATAGACGGTTCTGTCAAAAGATCAAAAAAATGGAAAACTTCTAGCCAAGATAACAAAGAATAGAAAGGAATACAAATATTATTATCAGAAAGGAAAGAGAAGTAATGATTGATGATCTTCTTGGCATTAGGAGGATGACAAACAACTCTAATTTCATGAATTTGATAAATGAGATGACATGTATGAATTCCATGAAGACATGAAGTACCAAACCACACACAAAAATAAACATATAGCACAAATACAAATACACCTGTATATACACACACACACACACACACACACACACACACACATATATACACACACACACACACACACACAAACACATATGTATAATAACCTTCCAAGAAAAGTACTAGGCATAGATGATTTCACTGATGAATTCTACCAAACAATTAATGAATAAACAATAACAATTCTTTGCAATCTCCACAGAAAATAAAAGCAGAGGAAACACTTCTTAACTCATTTTAGAACAATATTCCCTTAATACTAACCAAATAAATATATCACCAAAAAAAATCTACACATTCTACACATTAATATTTTCATGAGCAAGCTTGCAAATTTTTTTTAAATATTACCAACTTTATCTAAAAGAGCATAAAAAGAATTATTCACCAAGACCAGGCATAAAGGCAGCTTCAACATTTGAAAACCAATATATATTATTTACTACATTAACAGTCTAAAGAAGAAAAATCATATAATTAGGCCAATAAAGATTAAAAAGAAACATTAGGTAAAATTAAATACCTATTTGTAATTTGTAATGCACACAAACACAGATGACTCTTAATGGTGAAGAATAGAAGATAACTTCTTCAACTTAATAAACTTCATATACAAAACCCTATAGGCAACATTATACTTTATGATGAAACTGGACTCTTTCCCCTAAGATCAGGAAAAAATACAAGGATGTTTTCTCTTATTATCCTTATTTAGTATTATATGGTATATCTGAGATAGTGCCATAAGACAAGAAAATAAAATTGTCTTTATTTGAAGTTAACATATTAATCTATATAGTAAATCCCAAATAACAGACAAAAAAAACTATTAGAATATTAAGCAAATATAGCAATGTCAAATAATACAAGGTTTATATACAATACTGTCATTTTTCTTCCTTTCTCTTCCTCACTCTCTTACTTTCTTTTCTTTTCTTTCTTTCTTCCTTTTTTTGAGACAGAGTCTCACTCTGTACTCCAAGCAAGAGTACAGTGGATCTTTCTTGGCTCACTGCAATCTCTACCTTCAGGGATCAAGCAATTCTCAGGCTTCAGCCTTCCAAATAGCGGGGACTACAGAACTGCATCACCACGCCCAGCTAACATTTTGTATTTTAGCATAAACGGAGCTTCATCATGATGCCCAGGGTGCTCTTGAACTTCTGAGCTCAGGTGATCCGCTCACCTTGGCCTCAAAAAGTGCTGGGATTACAGTCGTGAGCCACTGCACTCAGCCGAACATTGCTTTGCAATGTTACTAAGATTGGAATTTTAAACATACAATAAAAGAATTAATAAATACATGCATAGATATAAATCTAACAAAATGTGGAAAACTACAAAACTCTGTTGAGGAAAATAAAAGAAAATCTAAAAAAAATGAGACATAGTCCATGGACATGGATTAGAAGAACTACTATTATTAAAAATGTCAATTCTTTTCAATTTCATCTATGGATTCAATACAATCCTAATAAATTTTCTCTATGAATTCGATATAATCCCTATCCCAGGTAATTATTTTGTAGATATTTGCAACAAACAGATTCTAAAATTTACATGGACAGATATAAGACCTAGAAGAATCAACAAAGTATTGAAGAAAACAAAGTTCAAGAGTTCACACTACCAGGTTTCATGACTTATTACAAAGCTATGGTAATAAAAACAGTATGGTATTAGCTAAGAAACAGATGCAGAGATGAATGCAACAGAAGATAGAACCAAAAAAACAGGTTCACAACAAAATTGTCAATGAAAGTATAGTGGTTGACATAGGAGCAAAGACAATTCAATAGAGAAAATATAGTCTTCAAAAATTGGTGCTGGAATAATTGAACATCCATATGTAAAATATGAAGTTAGGTGGAAAATGTAATACTTTTCTAAGATGTTAACTCAAAAAGATTACAGAATTAAATGTGAAATGCAAAACTATAAAACATCCAGAAGAAAATATGAGATGTGATTTGTTACCTCAAGTCTGGTGATGAGTTTTTAGATGAAAAATCAAAAGCACAATTTATGAAGGACAAAAATGCAAATGTCAGACTTTATGAAAATTTAAAAACTTTTGCTGAGCTAAAGATACTATTAAGAGAATGAAAAGACAAACTGAAGACTCAGAGAAAATATTGGAAATATATATCTGAAAACTTGCATAAGAAATATAAAACAAAGTCTTAAAATTAAATAGTGAGACATACAGTGCAATTAATGTGTGATCTAAATATATGCTTATTTATGATTTGAACATATAAGTTGCCAAAGAAGATATAGAGATGGCAAATATACACATGAAAAGATGTTCATCAGCGTTTGTAATTAGGGAATTGCAAGTTAAAACCATAATGATATGCCACTATACTCCTGTGAGAAAAGCTTTAAAATCCCAAGCCTGACAATACATATTGATGGTGAGGATACAGAGCAAACAAACCTCTCGTTTTTGTGGTGGGAATGCAAAGTATTACAGCAACTTTGGGAAACAATTTAACAATTTCTTACAAAGGTAAACATAGTCTTATAATACAATGACATATAATTATACTCCTAGGTAGTCACATAAATGATTTGAAAATTTATGTTCACACAAAAACCTGCCTGTAAACGATTATAGCAACTTTATCCAGTCCCTTCCTCACCCACCCCCTGCAAATTGAAAGCAACCAAAATGCCCTTCAATAAGTCAAAGAATGAACTGTTCTATACATACAATGGAATATTATTCACCAACAAAAAATGAGCTTTAATTTTTGAAGCAACATGAATAAATCTTAAAAACCCTATTTCTACTAAAAATACAAAATTACCCAGGCATGGTGGCACATGTCTGTAATCCTAGCTAGGGAGCCTGAGGCATGAGAATCTCTTGGGAGGTGCAGGTGGAGGTTGCAGTGAGCCGAGATCAGGCCACTGCACCCCAGCCTGGGTGACAGGGCAGAGGGGAGATTCAGTAGGTAAAGCAAAGATATTTTTGAGGGTGGTGAATTTATTATGATACGGTATTTTATTTTCATTTTCGTAAATGAAATTATGAATGTGTGAAAACTCATAGAATTTTACAGCATAAAGAATCAACCACAGTAAATTAAAACAAAATTTATTTGGAAAATCAGAAGGTCCAGTAGTAGGGGAAAAAATGAAAAATATGTAACTTATTACAAAAGTACAAAATCTTATTTAAGGATTAAGGATTGCAAGGAAAATTCAGGCCTATGCTATTTTGAAAGTGAGTTGACTGTGGACTCTCCAAGACTAAAGGCAAAGGAAGCTATATTATGGACCATAATCTAGTTTATATTGTTTCCTATAGGAGGAAGGTTTATCAAGTTTGAAATATCTATACTGGCATTGAATGAACAAGTAAATAGGTGGTTGATGGTGGGAGACAGGTTTCTCACTACTGGAATGACAATTTACAGATAAACAAGGAAGCTAGAATGATCCATGTGGTGATGGATTAGAGTTAGAGATATCAGAATAAATTCATGTTTAATGGAATATAGATTATGACATTAACATATAGTAAATTTATATATTTTCATATACATCCATTGGGATACACAAATATATTTCCTAGCTCTGTCAGCTGAAAGTGCCTAGAAGCAATGACAAGGAATATTAATGTGAACATAAAATAACAACTAGATCTTGTTTCTAATACTTTTCTTCACTAGAAGAAACCAGGTCTTTTGCATGAAATGGCTGACTCAAGGACTGGTGTAAGAAAAAATAAAATATGAAGTTGAAATATTTTGTGGGGCCAGAAATTCAGGAAAAAAAATGTAAACAAAATGATAAGCCATGTTAAAAAGATAGAGGAGCCAGCTGAAATAGCTTCCAATGGCTCCAAGTGGAACAATTTGAATGAAAATGTAATGGTGTCATGTATAGGTCCGTATCATTTACTTGGTAAAAAAATGAATATTCATAAGTTCATACTTACATAAGTAAATGGTTGTAAAAATCAATGTGGAAATTGGTGTGTGTAGTTTTGCAGAAGAATTACAAAAATTTATATAGATGATCTGAACTCAACGAAATGGAACATAACCTCCCATTCCCTAAGTGTAGGCTGCACTTAATGACATGTTTCCACAGGGTACAACAGGGAAAGGGGAAAAACAAAGTAACTTCACAGTGGAAAAATGGCCAAACACTACTTCAGCTAAGTAGTGAAGCTCAACAGAAACAGTGGTAAGTCATATTGATAGCTTATCGCCAATAACAACAGATAAAGCCCTATCGTCACATTATGTCAAGGGTAATGCTATAAAATTCCCGACCAGGACTGAAAACCGTTCAGAATATAAATTGAGGAAAAGTCTAAGGCCGCGTTAGAGTCAAAAGAAGTCTAGCAAAACATGGTTAATAATGTAATAAACAATCTTGCATGAGATCCTTTAATAGACAAAGATGTACTTCAATTATTAATAAAGTATCAACATCTATTCATTCAATGCACTATACAAAATTCACCATATAAAGATAATATGTTAACAGTAGGAGAAACGAAGTGTGGAGGTATATGGAGACTGTTCTACCTTCACAAATTTTCTGTAAATGTAAAACTATCCTAAATACAATGTTTATTTAAAAAAATAATAAGACAGAACACTAAATTGAAAAATAGATATCCGATATAAACAGGGAAATTACAGGAAACAAAACCCAAAATTCTAATTGGGTTGTGAGTAGATGTGTGTATTTTTTTTCCAATTGTAGAACTGAAAAATGAAATTATGGTAAGTTGTCTTTTTCTTTTTTCTTGAAACGGAATTTTGCTCTTGTTGCCCAGGCTGCAGTGTAATGGTGTGATCTCGGCTTACCACAACCTTCACCTCCCAGGTTCAAGCGACTCTCCTGTCTCAGCCTCCTGAGTAGTGGGATTACAGGCATGCACCACCAGGCCCAGCTAATTTTTTTTTGTATTTTTAGGAGAGATGGGGTTTCTCCATGTTGTTCAGGCTGATCTTGAACTCCTGACCTCAGGTGACCCACCCATCTCGGCCTCCCAAAGTGCTGGGATTACAGACATGAGCCAACGCTCCCAGTCGAAAAATTGTCATTTTAAACATTTAGATTGGCAAGAGTAAATGGATGGTAGGACGTGTTGAGGTCCTCTTCGGAAGTAGGAATTATCCAATTGATGAAAGTGCATAGAGTGTGGTCATTCAAGAAAGTTACCTGGCAGTATTTAGTTAAATTAAGTATACACGTCAACAAGATGGCATTTCTACTTCTTACGGGTATATCTTCCTTCAAAAAAGTAAAACAAATTCCTTATGCACACCTGTAAGTAGACACATACAAGGGTGCCCATTCTGAGATTGTCTGTAGTGATGGACAGGTAATTGTAAGAATCTTGGAATGTAAGAGCCAGTTGGATGTGCAATAGTAAGTAGCAGATGTACAGAAAACAACAATGAAACATACTTATGCTGACACTGATATAATGTGAAACTGGATTGAACAATAGCAAAATGATAAGACCTAAAAAACACTTTATCCTGTGTGTAAAAACAGTAAGTGCACATGATAGATTGCACTGGGTTAAAATTAAGTATGAGTCTTCATCAAACGGCATTACTAAGTTACCCATATTTTCAGCATATTGTATTAACAAAATAATTTGTCATTTATGAATTTGAGGATGAAAACTGCTAGCTACATAGTAAAGCAAAGTAAGATGAGAAGTGTTTGATTTCTGCACATATACTCACTAATTTATAAATGCTAATTTTATAAAATAAATTATAAAATGAACTTTTTAATATTACTTCATGCAATTTAAACTAATATTCTATCCTTTGGGAAAGAGGGGTAGCAAATTATTGCATTTTAGTGAAGCCTCACTGAAGTTTCTTACTGTGACCACTCGATGATTTGTTAAGGACTTCTGTATTTAAAAGCTGAAACTCATCTGGTTTAAGGTTAAGCTGACTAGGGCATAAATTTGCAACAAGGGAAGCATGGTATCATACACAAATTTTGAGAGTCCACATGAGTCACAGCTGATAGAACTATCCTTCTAAATTATATACTTTTCACTCTCAACATTTGTGTTTTTTCTTCTTTTTATTTCTTTTTAAAATCAAAACTCAGTGATCTTCTGGCAGTAAAGTAGTACAGGAAATATATATGAGTGAATGGCAAATAAATAAAAGAAAACTAATGTGAGATGGAATTTGCATTCTAGTCGTTGGAGTGGTATGTAATCGTGTACTGTATGCAGTTAAATGAGTCTGTTGTCTGGCTGTAATGAATATCCACATCTGTCCTAACAGTTAATGAGGAATAAATGACTTATTATCCATGAAAGCTGTGTCTAAGTAGCTCTGCAACAAAAACAGAATATTAAAATGTGTAGCTAAAATAGATCTTAAATTATAATGAACTTACTTATATTATTAATTATTTTTTAACGCATCAAGAGGTTCACTGCTTTAGAAAGAATTCAGCAGTAATGTAAGTTCAAGCACAATGGCAGGCTCAAAGTCTGAATTTAAAATAGATTTGAATGTATATATACTCATGCTAATGCATATGTGTGTACACATATGTCTGTATATATGTATATTTAAACATTGTATATATATACAAATAAGCACACTATGACAGACTAAGATACAAAATATATACATTTAAAAGACAACTGTCATGTGAGATATATGTTACTTTAAAAATAACAACATCCAATTAAACATACCTGCCCAAACTGCAACAATTCACATTTAATACACTCATTTATGGGTAATAAACTTAATTTTAAAAGGAAAGAATGCTATATTAAAACCATTTTTGATAGGCTTAACATTTACACATAATTTTTGAAATAATGCGGGTATGTATTTTGTGAGAAATAGAGAAGTAATATCTTTTAGATTATACTGTTTCCAGCTTATTGAATGTAATTCACCAAAAAATTGTATATATTTAAGGTGCATGATGTGATTTTTTGATAGTGAAAAAATTACTATAATCAAGCTAATTAGTATGTCTGCACGTTACATAGTTACTTTTTTTTGTGGGTACGTGGTGAGAATATCTAAGATCTACTCCCCTAGCAAATGCCAAGCTTCGTACATTTTATTAACTATAGTCATCATGCTATTCACTAGGCCTCCAAAACTTATTTGTCTTATAAGTGAAAGTTTCTACTCTGGCTAATATCTCCCCATTGTATCCCACCTCCAACCCCTTGTAATCATCCTTCTATTCTGTTTCTATAATTTCAGCCTTTTAACATTCCACATGAGTGAAATTATGCAGTATTAGTCTTTCTATGTCTGGTTTACTTGACTTAGCAAAATGCCTTCTAGTTTCATCAATGTTGTTCCATATGGCAAAATTTTTTCATTTTTTTCTTTATTTCTTCTAAAAAAAAATCAGGATTCATGTGCAGAACATGGAGGTTTGTTAAATAGGTATACAAGTGCCATGGTGGCCTAACGCACCTATCGAGCCGTCCTCTAAGTTCCCTCCCCTCATCCTCCATTCCCCAACAGGCCCTGGTGTTCGTGGTTTCCCTCTGTTGATGTGTTCTCAATTTCAACTACCACTTATGAGTGAGAACATGTGGTGTTTGGTTTTCTGTTCCTGTGTTAGTTTGCTGAGGATTATGGCTTCCAGCTTCATCCATGTCCCTGCAAAGGATATGATCTCATTCTTTTTTATGGCTGCCTAGTATTCCATGGTATATATATAAGACATTTTCTTTATCCAGTCTATCAGTGATGGGCATTTGTGTTGATTCCATGTCTTTGCTACTGTAAATAATGCTGTAATAGTGCCGGCTTCATAAAATGAGTTAGGAAGGAGTCCCTCCTTTTCAATTGTTTGGAATAATTTCAGAAGGAATAGTACCAGCTCTTCTTTGTATTTCTGGTAGAATTTGGCTGTGAATTCATCTGGTCCTGAGCTTTTTTTCGTTGGTAGTCTATTCATTACTGCCTCAACTTCAAAGCTTGTTATTGGTCTATTCAAGAATTCAACTTCTTCCTCTTTAATCTTGATAGGGTGTGTGATTCCAGGAATTTTTCCATTTCTTAGATTTTTCTACTTTATTTGCATAGAGGAGTTTACAGTATTCTCTAGTGGTAGTTTGTATTTTTGCTTTTCTTTCAGTAGTCGAATCCCTCTTCTGTCGGGCTGCTGCAGTTTGCTGGTGGTTTGCCTCAGGACTTGTTCATCTGATTCATTCCCATGACTGGAGATGTCACTCAAGGAAGCTGGAGAGCAGCAAACATGGGTGCCTGTTCCTTTTTCTGCGCCCTCTGACCTTGAGGGGCACCAACCTGATGCCAGTAGGATTATTCTTGTATGCAGTGTCTGACAACCCCTGTTTGAAGGTCTCACCCAGTTGGGTGGCATAGGGAGTAGGACCCGTTTAATGAAGCACTTTGTCCCTTGGTGGAGAAGAAGTGCTTTGCTAGGGGGAAACCCACTTACCTGGGCTACCTGGATTCCTCAGAACTACCAGGAGGAGAGGCTAAGTCCACAGAGCCTTGGGGACCTCTGCCCCTAGGGGCTCAGGCCCAGGGAGATTCAAATTGTATCCTTGAGCCACTGTCTGGAGTTACTGGACATACTAAGGGAATGCCCCCCACTAACCCAATGAGGAAGGATGGGTTAGGGTTAGACCTGAAGAGACACTCTGGCAGCTGACTGCCACAGCTGGCATGTTGGGCTGTGGGTACAAGACTACAGACCATGCTGTCCAGCCTCCTTGGCTCCAGCAGGGGAAAAAGATTCCAGCTGAGAGGCTTTAAGAACGTGCATGTTCTAGGGTTGGGAAGCTAGGCCCTGGTAGTGCGGGTTCATGAGTGTTATCTTCCGATCTGTGGGCTGCAAAGTTCCACGGAAAAAGCAGTTTCCAGGACTGGGTAGAGTGCTCACTCATTGTTTCCCTTGGTTAGTGGGAGGGGGTTGCCCTTCCCTGTGTGGTTCTCAGGTGGACCCTGCACCACACTGATCTTCCTTCTCTTTGTGGATCATGCCAGACTTCTATGAATTTTGATGAGAGAACCTGGATACCTTGGTTGCTGGTGAAGGATTCACATGCTTATTATGTGTTTTTTTTCAATGGGAGCCCCTGAAGGCAGCTGTTTCTAATCAGCCATCTTGGCCCTACTCCCCCTCCTAATTTTTACATTTTTATGGCTGAACACTATTTCATTATACATACATATATGAAAGTCATATATATATGAAATGTGATATATAAATATATTAAAAATATATATATATATAAAATATATAAATATATATATATCACATTTCATATATATGGAATATATGTGATATTGGTGCATCACATTTATATATTACATGTTATATACTGATTTAGCCATGGGCAGACACTTGAGTTATTCACATGATGGCTTTTGTGAATAATGCTGCAATGAATGTGGGAGTGCAGATATCTATGAGATATCAATTTCATTCCATATATATATATATATATATATATATATATATATATATATATAACTTCTCTCTCTCTCTCTCTGTATGTGTGTGTATGTGTGTATATATATATATATATATATATATATATATATATATATACACACACACACATGCCCCAAAGTGGCAATGATGGATTTCTACTTTTAATTTTTTGAGGAAGCTCTATACTCTTTTTCATAATGGCTGTGCTAATTTACAGTCCCACCAACAGTGCACAAGGGTTTCCTTTACTGCATATCCTTGCTAATATTTATTATCTTTTGAATTTTAGATAATGGCCATCCTAACAGGTGTAGCCTTATGTGGCTAATAGAATGAGCACTAGATTTCAGCAGCTTCTTGCCACACATGGTAGGGGGACAATAAGTTAATGAATGACAATTGAGCATTTGAGCAAGCTTATGACAGTTAAAATTTTGTTTTAGTTTTCTGGCTTCTATTCCTGGAGAGGCCAGCAATATTCTATCTTACAGTAAGAAGGCCAACTTGTATCAATAAAGCATATTCCAAATTGTCACTATGATTTATTTCATGGCTATAAGACTGTAATATCAGAAATATAGGTGCCTGTGGCTTTTGGTACCTGATTATTTTCAAGATTAATTACATTTGAAGACAAGTTTGGCAGACTACTGTATATTTGGATTTAGTTCAAAGTGATCTCATGCACTTTTTGTCAAGTGTCAGTATTTTAAAGTATCTTTAATCTGATGCAAATATCACTTGGGGGTTAGCATATATATTAACTTTTATTTTTCCTGAAAGTGCTAAGACTATGCTAAGAAAATATCATAGACATGTTTCTGTGTTGATTAATGATCAAAGGAAAATATCTCAGAAGTATTTTTTAATGAAACAAACAGTTGAAATTTCTAGAAGAGTCTAGAAAACATAATAACTTCAGTTATGATTGTTTTACAGGAGTAGGGAGGTGAAAATGACATATAGGCATATAAGGTACACACCATATTTTTCCAATTTTCTATCTGATAAAAATAGCTATTGATATGCATAGATTTGATCAGCGATTCTAAGACTTTTTGTATATGCTCAAGTTTTTTTTTGTCATACAGTTTTCACATTATTTGGATTTTATTTGAATTCTCATTATAAAAGTTTAAATGTATTTTAAAATTAGATTATTAATGGGAATATCTGAAAATTGTAGTGTTCTGAAACTGACTTAAAACAGTTAAAACAGAAACAGAAGTTAAAACAGAAACAGTGATCCAGGAAAAATCCAGGAATCACAAGTTAGGGAGAGATATTTAAGAATCATATTTATATTCAATGTTGATCGTTAAAGATAAATTGCTGGTTGTCAACCGGGAATAGGCAATTCGTTATAAATACAATTTGTGCTTCTACTTTGTTTTTTCTTAGGCTCACTATTGAGGTGCCCTAATTTATTTAATCTTACTTTTTTTTTAGAAATAAATTAAAATCAAGGAAAGTCTAGAATTTTGGATAACCACTTAGCATGGCACAAAAACTGACGTAAATCTGTCTTAGTCTTATTCAATGTGGTCTGTCATCTATATTCCTCTACATATCTTCTGTTTTGGCCACCTAACATACTTGTAATCTCTACCCAGCTCTTAATTTCTTGCAAAAATTGATATTTCATGTACAGTTTTTTATTTTCTTACTTTTCCAGATTCAACTGAAATGGCCCCTTCTCCTTATGCCAACATGCTTTTGAAATAGGAGTCACAGGTTATCTGTACGTCTTTAAAATTGTTCAGTGACTCATACAGCATATTGATTCTAATTTTATAAAAGCAGTCCTTTAATTCATGTACATGTCCACATTATAGCTATCAATTCAGACACCTGGATCATAAAGCAGTGAAAACAATGAAGAAAGGACTGTGTAATTATGTCCACGTTAGGAAAAATAAAACATAAGTAAAAACTATAAAACTTCCCTCAGCTTCCTCATTTAAAACAACTTTCAAATTTCAAACTATTTGACATTGTTTTTTTAAATTACTGAAGCACAAGTACAGATCTGATCATGACTGAGCAACTCTTTACCTGACTTTTCAGCTGGAATAAATTGCCTTTCAGAGAAGAACCTTAAACACCATCATGGTCATTCTTAGGCTAGCAAGATTACTACTTTTTATTCTAATGAGTGCAATACTGCTTGAAATACATGAAACTATTTCATAACACCTAGAAAAATGTAAGAAATAATAGATACAGTGAACTTCATTCTACAAGTTTGTTGAAAAGTAAATATTAAATTTAAAATTTCTGAGGTATTTTTAGGTGTGTTGCTTAATTTGTTGGCCAACTGATTTAAACTTAGTCTTCTATGAACTTCTTTGTTTTTCTATATTTCTGTCATGTTACTTACTTATTTCTGAGGCTTAAAAGAGATGTGGTTACTTCTTTAGGGTATTTAAATCATATTCATTGATTTTCAACAGTTCAATATAAAAAGTGAGAATTAATATACATGGTGGGCAGAAATTAGGCTCATGGAACTAGACTTTCTGATTTGAATCCTGAATTTGCCATTGAGAGATTACATAACTTCATAATAAATTAACTTTCTTAGGCTTTAGTTTCCTCACCTTCAAAGTGGAGCTACTCAGTTGACAGAGTTATCACAAAATTTACATTAACTGATTTTCTTAAAATGTGGTAAAGGTGCATTGCATATATGAACATTCAAAGAAGTATTTATTTTCCACCTTGGTAAAAAAATTAAGTTCTTCTTATAAGTCAATTTGTAATTTTTAATGGTATTCACTTTATCATGATATATATTTTAACTAGCATGAAAAATCATATACTTTATTTTTTGTAACTAAGAGTTTTCTAAATTCCACAAATATATTGCCTTCCATTTGAGGGTATTATTTTGTATTCTCACTTGACTTTTAAATTTCACGTATTTTATAGATGCCCATACATGCCTAACGTCAAGCATTAACAGAAGAGCTATGACTTGGAATGCGAGCACTTGAGAATTCTTATATTGAATCTGTGGTAGTTTTAGAGCTTATTTGTTTTGACTGTGATATGTATTAATATTAACAGTGAGATATCAATTATGTTTTCAGTGACAGAAGCCACTTTTCACATAACATTAATAATATTTAATACCAAGGAAAGATATCTTATACTTTAGTAACTGCTGGAAGACAGTATTAAATAATAACCTTTTTTCTACAAATGGAAAAGCGAGATGTTATAATTTCAGCATTATTCCTAACATTTATAATTAATTTAATGTAACACAAAAAAATATATTTCTTCAATCTTGCACACAAGAATCTGTCTGCTCGCTTAAAAGAAGCTCAAGCATATTTCTATAGGTGACCTAATTTGATGACCTTATCAAGTCTATACTTTTATATAATTTTTAAAATGTGTTAAGTAACAATTATGGCTCAGTAAATATAATTAACTATTCATACCTCCTAACAGGGTTACCAAAGTCATCTTTCCTATGCATAGGTTTCTGAACCCTAACAATTAGTCAAAAATAATTTATGTGTCTTCAATGGCTTGATTTATACAGTAGTTTATCCGAATAATGTGTTGATGAAAAATAGTGGGGTTACCAGGAAAGTTAGTAAGCCAAAAAAGATTCTTCTCCTTTATGTTTGATTTCTGAGATTTTGAAGATATCTATGAATATATAACTGAAGTATAGCATAAATTGGAAAATTTGTGCAAATTGTAAACGTGTAGATCCTTGTTAACTGCTAACTTTGCTAACTTCATAGGCTTTAATACTCTAAAATTTATTGCAACTCTGAGAGGAATTTAATTAAGTCTTTTTTATTTTCAATAACACTGAGCATCACCACAAACTTGTTTCAGAAATGCTGCTTGATTTTTGCAACCATCTTGATACGTTTACTTGGCACCTACTTGCATTCTGATGTCACACTAAAGAGTGATCAATTCAGAAAATTTTTATTTCAGTGTACGTTTTCTTTCAGAAAAGTGTTGCCAAAGTGAACATAAAAGAAAATTGAAAAATTGTTCAATGCAATTTGTATACAGCAACATATAACTCTGGCAGAAGTGGATCTAGCTGTGATGAAGATTTTGGGGTTGTTTTCTTGACAGCTACATCAAAAAGGTTAGTATCTTCCATATTCCTTTTTAACTTCTTGAGGAGCCAATACTGCCTTTGAATATCAGGATAGAATGGATGAATGGTTAAGAAGTTAACAGCACAGAAACACAGCAAGGATTTCTCTCTCCAGTCACCTTTATTTTCATGCCCCCTCCTTCCTCTTTCTTCTCTCTTCCCCTACTCATCCTATATTAGATTAAACATAGAGAATTACCTATTACTCCCTGAAAGCTAACATGGTTTTGCAACTTGTTCTCTCTAATTGATTTTACTCTCCTTGCCAGGAGTTAATTTTCAGACCAGTTTGCTACACCTTGTGTTCATTTTGTTTCAAAATAAAACAATGACTATTTTATTCTCAAAATATCAGTGATGTAGATCACAGCAATGTTTACTTTTCTAATTATCTAAAGAATAAGAAAACTTATGTTTAAGATATCAACATTCCAAGACCATACATCTTATATCGCCTAGTTAACGCAACACTTTTACATGACAGAATTCATGCTGGAGTGAAAAATTTTCCAAATCTTAATAATGTCAATAATATTTGCACTTAGACAAATTATTTCTATTTGCTCTTCCCCACATTTCTTTGCCAAGGGCCAGCTCTTCAGTGTCTTGTATTTAATACAGTACACAAGATATTTTTGAAATACAGAATACCTTTGCTATTTACAACAACAAAAGGGGTGATAATACCAGATTTACCAAAAAAAATTCTATCCACATATGAAAACAAAATGAACTTTGGAAAAGCTAACGCATATAGTTTATCTACAGTCTGAGAAACAATCTACCAGAGATGGCTACAAGCTGGCAGAGATGGTAATTGCCTGACCTAAAAGACATGTGAGCTAAGAAATATGCATTAGTTTACTGGAAATGCAAGAAGAGTCTCTCATAATAACAGTAAGATTCATTACAAGTAATGGCTTATTTTTGTTTTCATTTTGAGGCAGTGTCTCATTCTATCACTCAGACTGGAGTGCAGTGGCACTCTCGTGGTTCACTGCTGCCTCCACTTTTTGGGCTCAAGCAACTCTCCCAACCCACCCTCCCTAGTAGCTGAGACTGTAAGCACATGACACCATAGCTGGCAATTTTTGTTGTTGTTCTTGTTGTTGTTTTCTTTTCTCTTTTCTTTTCTTTTCTTTTCTTTTCTTTTCTTTTCTTTTCTTTTCTTTTCTTTTCTTTTCTTTCTTTTCTTTTCTTTTCTAGCAACAGGATTTCACCATGTTTTCCAGGCTGGTCTCAAACTCCTGGGCTCAAGCAACTCATGTACCTCGGTTTCCCACATTTCTGGGATTGCAGGCATGAGACACTGTCCCAGCTCAAAAAATGGCTTTATATTAGAAAAATAATTTGAAATAAATAATATATTATATTGCCTAAAATATTCTTCTTACATAAAATACGTTTACTCTAACATTTGTTGTAATGGAGAATTATATTAGCCAGCAGGTAAGGAAAAACATCATGATAAAAACCATCTGCATGAACAGTGGTGTTTTGAATTTTTACTAAAATCAATTTTCTGTAGAAAAGTTACACTCTCCAATATATAACACTAGTTGATAGGTAAAAAGGTGTCTGCATTCTTTAAGTAAGTAAAGGCTTGTATAGAGATGACAGTATATATACAAATCTGTGAGATATTATATTTATATTAAAAAGTAAATAGCTGAAAATGTCCATGTGCAGCATGAATTGAATAGCTCTGAGCTTCAATTACCCAGGATAAAAATATTAACATGGAGTTAGAATTTGTTTGAAATAACTTGAAAGATGGTGTGTGTGTGTGTGTGTGTGTGTGTGTGTGTGTGTGTGTGTTATGAAAACAATATTAAGGAATTCTGTGAAAACAATGTTAAAGAATAGGGAATTTACAAAGTTAAGGAAATTGTTACTAAGAGTATATCCAAGCCAGGGGAGTAAACAATTAGAAGAAATAAATTGTGTAACCATGTAAGGTATTAGAGAAATGACAGGGCATTCTCTATGTTTTAATATAAAATATGGTGGGTGGTGAAGGAGAGAAGGAAAAGAGAGAGGAGATATGAAAATAAAGATCCTACAGAAATCTCTGTTTGTTTCTGCGTTAATGTTAATCTCTTAGCCATTCATCCCTGCTATCCTGATATTTAAAGGCACTTTCGGTTCCTCAAGAAGTTAGAAAAGGAATATGGATGATACTAATCTTCTTGATGTAGCTGTCAACGCTTCATTCATAACAGACATCAATCATGGTGCATACGTACTTTTATAGAGAAATCTTTTTGAACTTCCTTTTGGTTTCTGCTGTCAGTTACTATCAATCAGTCAAACCTTTTAAAGCAAACTAGAATAGAATTCTTAGGTCACCTTTATTTTGTTGCTTCTCAAAGTAAATGTATAAAAGGACAAGTGCTTTTGTTGAATGGCTGATTATGTATATTAAATATATCTTTTAAATATGCCAGGCACTTTCATAGTCATTGCATATATTACAGTTTATTTGAGAAGGTATGTGAGCCTAATCTTATTCTTATTTTATTATCAGTCTGGCATTAGTACCTCAGAGACTTAACTTGACATGAAACACTTTTCTAAAGTTAGAAAAAGTAAATTTCAATACCGAGAAGTGAGCACTCACCTTGATTAAAATAAAAAATACAGCAAGCCTTTACTTTCAATGTCTTTCTCCATTAGAGAATCAACTTTCACTCCGTGATTCTAAACTCACATGAGGAAAGCATAAAATAATATTTTGAATCAGTTTAGTTCAACTAAGAGTTTCAAAGCATAATTTATTAAAGTATTGAATGTCGGACCTTCAAGACTTAAAAATAAGACCAGTTAGTGCTAATGAAATAGCAAAACATTCTTTTTGAAAGTGGCTTTTGAATACTTATGTATTTTATTTTCATAAAATTAAAGCAGCACGAACACCTTATAGTTAATTTTAATATTATTTGAAAAACATTAAATTCAAACAAGTTGTATAACATTTAAGAAGGAAACATTATTTTTGAGTAAATAAACCAAAATAATGTGTTATTTAAAACTAAATTGTATCCTAGGCAAATGAGTTTTCTCTATGAGTATTGGCTTCCTTGCCAGATAAACAATTGGATTGAACCAAATGTTTACATCTCTCATGTAATTATATAATTTAAAATTTAGTAAATATATTTAAGTCAAGAAGTGATTGAGAAACAGCCACTAATTTCTACCCCCACAGACTTGGCTTGACACGTATATATTGCTGTAAGTGTCCAGAGAACATAAACCTCAGAAAAAAAAAATGCGTTTTGTCCTCTTGTTGGAATCAAGATAAAAATAAATATGTTTAGGTATAGAAAATTAAAGAATTATCTATTTCTTGCACATCTAAATTTGCAACTGACATAAATACCTGCTACGGTTGTAGCACTTTTACTCTCATAGTTTGGCAGATTGAAGTGTTACAGCTCTTTTTACTCCTGCAGTTCGGTGAGTTTCAGTTTCTTGTCCTGCAACCAAGAGGAATAAGGTATGTGAACAGTGGAGTGGGGTAAGGCAAAGCAGAATTTATTGAGTGTAAGAAAAGTTCAAAGTGTGTCTCTGGACTTAAATCCTAAACTACGGTGGTCTCCAGGTTGCTACTTATTGTTAGAATTAATTATTCAAACAAGCCCTTTCCAGTATGATTTTTGGGCTGATATTAATTTCAAAGTCCTCAAAGAACAACAGGAATAAGTGGCTCCAACCTGTCGGTGACATTACCAATAATGGATAAATTGTGGCAGTAGAAGTGAGCCAGAAGTGGTGTAATGGAAAATAGGATTAAAATTAGTAACTAAGAACTTAAAAATTAGCTCCCATTTAGTTTTATCTGAGTTAACACAAATGATAGAATTAAATATCTGTTTCCATAGACTTGGGAGTATAAGAAATAATCTTAGGATCTTTCATTGGTAAGCTAATTTTATTTTACTTGTATCTTAAAAGGGCAATATGTTTGTGTATTGCATAATAAATGAAAATAATAGTAAAATGATTACTAATTTTTATATTTTTATAATATAGTTTCATGTCATTAATCACTGCTGAATTTATCTTCATCTTTAGAGTACAATATTTCTGGCAATTACCTTTGTTGGAAGGATAATAAAATATTTGTAATGCACTTATTTTTATATTTTCTGAAGTGCATCTCATAGTAACATTAACTTGACTTGTATTCATACTTGTATTCAGACATATTTAATCAGTAATGAAATATATTAAAAAAACCATCACATAGCACTGATCTAATTTAGCTTGTTAGATTATTGAAAGAGGAACAAAGTTTAACTTTGAGAGCAAAAAAGACATTTGTTTAAATAACTAAAAATAGGGTCACCAAGAACTTTAGTTTATAGATAAGAGAAGTGAAACAAGGAGAAATAAAATGATTCATTAAATCAGAAATCCACATTGTAGGAAACATGGACTAAGTAGACAGGCTCCTAAATTCTCTCAATTGATACAGTCTGCCAGACCTTATTGTACAAACTCAGTACATGAGACAAAATGCCATCGCATGTTACCTATGCGTATAACATCTCTGGATAGCAATGTTAATAAATTGAATATTTTACCTCCAGAGCACTTATTTACAATTATAATTGATTACAAAGTAACTATTTTGGTTCTTGTTTACTTAATGTTTCCTAATTTATTAGCTGCAGGCACCTAAAAACTAACATTGCCCAGCACTTTTCAAATACCTCCCTATGATATGGAATTAATAAATAGCTGTTGAAGTAATTAATTAACTAATTAACAAATGACAATATGAGGAAAAGTAACATAAACCTTTATCTGCCTTTTCAATTAGCATTTTGTCATTTCACCATCCTGCCTGCTACTTATGAATAATGAACTTTTTTAGGTTAAGGAAATAGTTACCTTCACTGATATTAAAGAAACATGTCTAATTAGGGTGGGGATTAAAGATGTCACCAAGGCTTTTGTTTATTAGTACATTGATTTGTTTAGTTTTTAGTTTTTTGTTTTTTGTTTTGCTTTGGATATATATTTTTTTCAACTAAAATATTTTGTGCCTATATTTTTATTAACTTTCTCTTTATTCAGGTGTTTTTTCTAAATTTTAAAATTTTAGCTTAGGCCACTTTTACATATATGTATTTATGAACTGGCAAAAACCTTATAATACAGGTGCAGAAAACATCTTTCTAAAATATATTTTATGTTGGAAATAATGCTGTTTAGTTTTAAAATATTGAGCAAACTGTATCATTTCAATTGATCATGCATTATATTTAACATTTAATATTATATATTTGATAATCATGTCATTTAAATATTCTTAACTACCAACCCATATTTATCTTTGAAAATCTCACTTATTTTTTTATTTATTTTATTTTATTTATTTTTATTTTTTTTCATTTTTATTGCATTATAGGTTTTGGGGTACATGTGCAGAACGTGCAAGATAGTTGCATAGGTACACACATGGCAGTGTGTTTTGCTGCCTTACTCCCCTTCACCCACACTTGGTATTCATCCCCAGGCTATCCCCCCCAGCCCCCCCCCCGCTGTCCCTCCCCCATTTCCCCCAACAGTCCCCACTGTATAGTAGACCGCCTCTCTGTGTCCATGTGTTCTCATTTTTCTCACCCACATTTGAGTGAGTATATGCAGTATTCCTTTTCTGTTCTTGTGTCAGTTTGCTGAGAATGATGTTCTCCAGATTCATCCATGTCCCCACAAAGGACACAAACTCATCATTTTTATTGCTGCATAATATTCCATGGTGTATATGTGCCACATTTTCCCAGTCCAGTCTATCATCGTTGGGCATTTGGGTTGGTTCCAGGTCTTTGCTATTGTAAACAGTGCTGCAATGAACATTTGTGTGCATGTGTCCTTATAGTAGAATGATTTATAATCTTTTGGATAGATACCCAGTAATGGGATTGCTGGGTCAAATGGAATTTCTATTTCTAGGTCCCTGAGGAATCGCCACACTGTCTTCCACAATGGTTGAACTAATTTACACTCCCACCAACAGTGTAAGAGTGTTCCTATTTCTCCACATCCTCTCCAGCATCTGCTGTCTCCAGATTTTTTAATGATCGCCATTCTAACTGGTGTGAGATGATATCTCAATGTGGTTTTGATTTGCATCTCTCTAATGACCAATGATGATGAGCACTTTTTCATGTTTGTTGGCCTCATGTATGTCTTCTTTTGTAAAGTTTCTGTTCATATCCTTGGCCCATTTTTGAATGGGCTTGTTTGTTTTTTTTTTCTGTAAATCTGTTTGAGTTCTTTGTAAATTCTGGAAATCAGCCCTTTGTCAGATGTGTAAACTGCAAAGATTTTTTCCCATTCTGATGGTTGCCGATTCACTCTAGTGACTGTTTCTTTTGCCGTGCAGAAGCTGTGGAGTTTGATTAGGTCCCATTTGTCTATTTTGGCTTTTGTTGCCAATGCTTTTGGTGTTTTGTTCATGAAGTCCTTGCCTACTCCTATGTCCTGAATGGTTTTGCCTAGATTTTCTTCTAGGGTTTTTATGGTGTCAGCTCTTACATTTAAGTCTTTAATCCATCTGGAGTTAATTTTAGTGTAAAGTGTCAGAAAGGGGTCTAGTTTCTGCTTTCTGCACATGGCTAGCCAGTTTTCCCAACACCATTTATTAAATAGGGAATCCTTTCCCCATTGCCTGTTTTTGTCTGGTTTATCAAAGATAATATGATTGTAGATATGTTGTGTTGCCTCCGATGCTTCCGTTCTGTTCCATTGGTCTATATCTCTGTTTTGGTACCAGTACCATGCTGTTTTGATTACTGTAGCCTTGTAGTATAGTTTGAAGTCTGGTAGCGTGATGCCTCCCGCTGTGTTCTTTTTGCTTAGAATTGACTTGGCTATGCGGGCTATTTTTTAGTTCCATATAAAATTCATGGTGTTTTTTTCCAGTTCTGTGAAGAAATTCAATGGTAGTTTGATGGGGATAGCATTGATTGTGTAAATTACTTTGGGCAGTATAGCCATTTTCACAATATTGATTCTTCCTAAGCACGAACATGGAATGTTTCTACATCTGTTTGTGTCCTCTCTTATTTCGTTGAGCAGTTGTTTGTAGTTTTCCTTAAAGAGGTCCCTTACCTTCCTAGTGAGTTGTATTCCTAGGTATTTTATTTTCTTTGTAGCAATTGTGAATGGCAGTTCGTTCTTAATTTGGTTTTCTTTAAGTCTGTTATTGGTGTATAGGAATGCTTGTGATTTTTGAACATTGATTTTATATCCTGAGACTTTGCTGAAGTTGCTTATCAGTTGCAGGAGCTTTTGGGCTGAGGTGATGGGGTCTTCTAGGTATACTATCATGTCGTCTGCAAATAGAGACAATTTGGCTTCCACCTTTCCTATTTGAATACCCTTTATTTCTTTTTCTTGCCTGATTGCTCTGGCTAGAACTTCCAGTACTATGTTGAATAGAAGTGGTGAGAGAGGACATCCTTGTCTAGTGCCGGATTTCAAAGGGAATGCTTCCAGTTTTTGCCCATTCAGTATGATATTGGCTGTTGGTTTGTCGTAAATAGCTTTTATTACTTTGAGATATGTTCCATCAATACCAAGATTATTGAGGGTTTTTAGCATAAAGGGCTGTTGAATTTTGTCAAATGCCTTCTCTGCGTCAATTGAGATAATCATGTGGTTTTTGTTTTTGCTTCTGTTTATGTGGTGAATTACATTTATAGACTTGTGTATGTTGAACCAGCCTTGCATCCCCAGGATGAATCCTACTTGATCATGATGGATAAGTTTTTTAATGTGCTGTTGCCATCAATTTGCCAGTATTTTATTGAATATTTTTGCATCTATGTTCATCATGGATATTGGCCTGAAGTTTTCTTTTCTTGTTGAGTCTCTGCCAGGTTTTGGTATCAGGATGATGTTGGTCTCATAAAATGATTTGGGAAGGGTTCCCTCTTTTTGGATTATTTGGAATAGTTTCAGAAGGAATGGTACCAGATCCTCTTTGTGTGTCTGGTAGAATTCAGCTGTGAACCCATCTGGACCTGGGCTTTTTTTGTGTGGTATGCTCTTAATTGCTGCCTCAACTTCTGACCTTGTTATTGGTCTATTCATAGTTTCGGCTTCCTCCTGGTTTAGGCTTGGGAGGACACAGGCGTCCAGGAATTTATCCATTTCTTCCTGATTTACTAGTTTGTGTGCATAGAGTTGTTTGTAGTATTCTCTGATGATGGTTTCAATTTCTGTGAAATCTGTGGTGATTTCCTCTTTATCGTTTTTTGTTGCATCTATTTGGTTGTTCTCTCTTTTCTTTTTTATCAGTCTGGCTAGTGGTCTATTTTGTTGATCTTTTCAAAAAACCAGCTCTTAGATTTATTGATTTTTTGAAGGGTTTTTCTTGTCTCTATCTCCTTCAATTCTGCTCTGATCTTAGTTATTTCTTGTCTTCGGCTAGGTTTTGAGCTTTTTTGATCTTGCTCCTCTAGCTCTTTCAATTTTGACGATAGGGTGTCAATTTTGGATCTCTCCACTCTTCTCATGAGGGCACTTATTGCTATATATTTTCCTGTACAGACTGCTTTAAATGTGTCCCAGAGATTCTGGTAGGTTGTGTCTTCATTCTCGTTGGTTTCAAAGAACTTCTTTATTTCTGCCTTCATTTCATTGTTTATCCAATCAACATTCAAGAGCCAGTTGTTCAGTTTCCATGAAGCTGTGCAGTTCTGAGTTATTTTCTGAATTCTGAGTTCCAACTTGATTGCACTATGGTCTGAGAGACTGTTCGTTATGATTTCCGATGTTTTGCATTTGCTGAGGAGTGCTTTACTTCCAATTATGTGGTCAATTTTGGAGTAGGTTTGATGTGGTGCTGAGAAGAATGTATATTCTGTGGATTTGGGGTGGAGAGTTCTGTAAATGTCTATCAGGTTTGCTTGTTCCAGGTCTGAGTTCAAGTCCTGGATATCCTTGTTAATTTTCTGTCTGGTTGATCTGTCTGCTATTGACAGTGGAGTGTTAAAGTCTCCCACTATTATTGTGTGGGAGTCTAAGTCTCTTTGTAATCATTAAGAACTTGCCTTATGTATCTGGGTGCTCCTACATTGGGTCCATATATATTTAGAATCGTTAGCTCTTCTTGTTGTATCGATCCTTTTACCATTATGTAATGATCTTCTTTGTCCCTTTTGATCTTTGTTGCTTTAAAGTCTATTTCATCAGAGATGAGAATTGCAACTTCTGCTTTTTTTTTGCTCTCCATTTGCTTGGTAAGTCTTCCTCCATCCTTTTATTTTGAGCCTTTGTGGATCTTTGCATGTGAGGTGGGTTTCCTGGATACAGCACACTGATGGGTTTTGGTTTTTTATCCAATTTGCCAGTCTGTGTCTTTTGATTGGTGCATTTAGCCCATTTACATTCAGGGTTAATATTGTTATGTGTGAATTTGATACTGCCATTTTGATGCTAGCCGGCTGTTTTACCCATTGGTTCATGTACATTCTTCATTTTGTTGATGGTCTTTAGCATTTGGTATGCTTTTAGGATGGCTAGAACTGGTTGTTTCTTTCTATGTGTAGTGCCTCTTTCAGGAGCTCTTGTAAAGCAGGCCTAGTGGTGACAAAATCTCTGAGTACTTTCTTGTTCGTGAAGGATTTTATTTTTCCTTCACTTATGAAGTTCAGTTTGGCTGGATATGAAATTCTGGGTTGAAAGCTCTTTTCTTTAAGGATATTGAATATTGGCCCCCACTCTCTTCTGGCTTGTAGAGTCTCTGCCGAGAGATCTGCTGTGAGTCTGATGGGCTTCCCTTTGTGGGTGACCGGACCTTTCTCTCTGGCTGCCCTTAGTATTTTCTCCTTCGTTTCAACCCTGGTGAATCTGACAATTATGTGCCTTGGGTTTGCTCTTCTTGCGGAGTATCTTTGTGGTGTTCTCTGTATTTCCTGGAGTTGAGTATTGACCTGCTTTGCTAGGTTGCAGAAATTTTCCTGGATAATATCCTGAAGAGTGTTTTCCAGCTTGGATTCATTCTCTTCGTCACATTCTGGTACACCTATCAAACGTAGGTTGGGTCTCTTCACATAGTCCCACATTTCTTAGAGATTTTGTTCATTCCTTTTTGTACTTTTTTCTTTAATTTTGGTTTGTCGTTTTATTTCATTGAGTTGATCTTCAACTTCTGATATTCTTTCTTCTGCTTGGTCAATTCGGCTGTTGAAACTTGTGCATGCTTTGCGAAGTTCTCATGTTGTGTTTTTCAGCTCCTTCAATTCATTCATATTCCTAAGTTGTCCATTCTTGTTATCAATTCCTTGAATCTTTTTTCAAATCTTTTTTCAAGGTTCTTAGTTTCTTTGCACTGCTTTAGTACATGCTCCTTTAGCTCACTGAAGTTTCTCATTATCCACTTTCTGAAGTCTGATTCCATCATTTCGTCACATTCATTCTCCATCCAGCTTTGTTCCCTTGCTGGTGAGGAGTTTTGGTCCTTTTTTGGAGGTGAGGTGTTTTGGTTTCAGGTGCTTTCCTCCTTTTTGCCCTGGTTTCTTCCCATCTTTATGGATTTATCCACCTGTTGTCTTAGTAGTTGCTGATTTTTCAATTGGGTCTCTGTGTGGACGCTGAGATTGTTGATGATGAAGTATTTCTGTTACGTAGTTTTCCCTCTAATGGTCTATCCCCTCTGCTGTATGAGTGCTGAGGTCCACTCCAGGCCCTGCTTGTCTGGGGTATACCTGCAGCAGCTGCGGAACAGTGAGGGATGATACCAGTTTCTTCTTCTGCTGTCCTTGTTCTAGAATAATGACAGCCAAATGTCAGTCTGATTAGTCCTTTTCTGGGGTGACTCCTTGGATATACAGGGGTCAGAGAGCTGCTTGAGGAGACAGTCTGTGCTTTATAGGAGCTCCAGTGCTGAGCTGTGAGCTCCATTGTTCATTCAGGGTTGTTGGGAGGTTGTTTATGTCTGCTGCAATAGAACTCATAAAACACCACCCTTTTCGTTTCCCCCCTTAGATGCTCTGTCTCAGGGAGTTGGGGCTTTCTTTATGAGTATCTGTTGCACTGTCCTGCCCCATTAGGCGGCAGTCTATTCACTATTTGCCTGTCGGGGCTCTGACCTGCTAGCGCAGGTCTGCCCTGTTGCTGCTGGGCTCCCTTCTGCTGTGGAGCGCGGAGTCTCTCTTTTATGGCAGGTTGCCTCGGCAATGGCAGGCTGCGTCAGTCCTGGGCAGTACTTCAGTGGGGGTGGACTGCGTCAGCAATGGTGGACGCCCCTCCCTCACCGGGCTGCACTGTCCTAGATGCTGGCAGCAAAACTCTCAGCCCCAAGCACCTCCAGTCGCTGCCCTGCTTGTCCCCGTGAGTGTGGGACCTGCCGAGCCCGATCACCCAGCTCCCTGCCTCAGAGTCCATCCTCTCTCTCTCTCTCTTCCTCTCCCCAAGCTGAAAGGTTGACTCTCTCACTGGTGCCCCAGTAGCCTGCCGATAGGGCACTGGGATCTGTGCAATCTCCCATGCCACTGCCCACTACCCCGGCTCAGATCACGCTTCCCAGGAAACTCCTGGTCTGGCTCATTGTCCAAGTCCCGTTCAATCAGATGAACATGCCAATCTGCCCTTCCAAATCTCAGATTACCGGTTTAACAGGGCACCCAGACCAGTGAGTTCCGTGCCGGGTCCCGCTGCAGCGCTGGGTCCCGCTGTGGCGCTGGGTCCCGCTGCGGCGCCGGCTGAAGAGGCGGCGGGAGCCAGCGTTAGCCAGCTGAGCTAGCGTCCCATGTCTCTCCCACACCTGGGACTTTCAACGCTCTGTGGGCATAAAAGGAACATCCAAGAATGTGGCTAGGACTCACCCTCTGCGCCTTCACTGAGAGCTGCAATCCTGAGTCGCCTCTACGACGCCATCTTCTATTTTCTTGAATTTATTAATTAAAACCTAAATCTAGTGTCTTTTTTGAAATTAATTTAAAAATATTTTAAAAATTAATTTCTATTTTAATAATTTCAACTTTTATTTTAGATTCAGATGGTATATGTGCAGGTTTGATACATGAGTATATATACTGTGATGCTGAGATTTAGTGTGAGTGTGACTGATCCCAACAACAAGGTAGTGAGAATAATACTCAGTAATTTTTCAAACCTGGTCCCCTTCCTCCCTTGTTTCTCTAGTAGTCCCCAGAGTCTATTGTTGCCATGGTTATGTCCATGTGTACCTAATGTTTGGTTCCCACTTATAAACAAGAACCTGTCACATTTGTTTTTCTGTTCTTGCATTAATTCACTTTAGATAATGGTGTCTAGCTACATCCATGTTGCCACAGAGGACATGATTTTGTTCTTTTTTATATCTGTATAGTATTCCATAGTATATACATACTACATTTTATTACAATCCACTATTGATGAACACATGGGTTGATTCCATGTCTTTGCTATTCTGAATAGTACTGCATTGAACATGTAAATGTGTGTGTCTTTTCAGTAGAATGATTTGTTTCCTTTTGGTTATATAGCCAGTAATATATATGGGAATGCGGGGTCAAACAGTAGTTCTGTTTTAAGTTTCCTAAGAAATCTCCTAATTCCTTTCGACTGTGACTAAACTAATATACATTCCTACCAATAGTGTGTAAGTGTTTACTTTTCTCTATGTATCTTGAATAATTTTTTGTTTAAAATCAACACCTGAAAATTTGGTTTAAGATGAACAATAATATGACAAAATAAATAAAAGCATATATCAAATTTTAGATTATGAAAACATAATTTTACCAAATCAGAAAAACAAACCTTAAAAATTACTAGGATGAAATATTATTTGCTTACATAAAATGTTATACAGCTTTATTATCTTTTTACTAACACTTTGAGCTTACTAATTTTACATGTTCATGATAGAATATAATATTTTATTTTTATTTTTATTTGCCCACTGCATGGTCAAAAGACAAAAACAAGAAAGATGCATTTTATTATAGTCAGTTCAGTACCAGGAACCCACTGACTACTAATATTTCAAACTGATTCACAAGTATGACAGGAATACAAACACAATAAAATGTTTCAATCACTGACAAGGCACATTTATTAGTAGAATAATTTTGGAAAATCTGAATTGTGTACTCACTGTGATCTCAGTTCTAATTTTATTTTCCTGAGATAAAGATTATATAAAATTCATATTATTTATAATGTCACCTAATACAATAAAGTAATTTTAAAAACTAAAAAACAGCACATTTTTAAGAATATATCTTTCACAATATTAAGAATATGATAGAAAAATATAATTGTTACCAATACTAAGCTGCAAATAAAATTAAAAATGCACATTTTCAGTTAATCATGAATCAAATACAATGTAAAATGCAATTAACGGATATACCTAACTAATATAAAGTAAATATATTTGAGATGCTTCATTACATACATAAGGTATTGGGAGGGAAGGAATAATTCTATATTAAATCAAATTATGATTATTTATATGAAACTTATTTTAGAATAATAATACAGTTAGAATTCACAAAGATGGTTTAGGTAATTCTCATACTAACTTTAACCCACTTCTCCAATGTTAACATCTTAAACAAATATGGAACTTCTGTCAAAATTCAAAAATTTACATCAGTACAATATATTAAGTAAACTGCATACTTTATTCAGATACAGTTACATGTTAAAACATCAGTGGAAATCATTGATCATAATTGGTTATGTTACCCATAATAGGTGTTTAGTGATAAAACTTGAATATATAACAATACCTAAAAATATTTTTGATTGATAGTAAGCAGAAAAAATGACCCCCCAGATATCCATGTCCAAATCTATCAAACCTATCAATACATTACTTTACAAGACAAAATGGACTTTGCAAATGTAACTAAATCAAGAATCTTCAGATGGGAAAATTATTCTGGATTATCAGACTAGGCCCAATGTCATCAAAAGAATAACTATAAAAAGAAGGAGGAAGATAAGAGTCAGAATGGTAATGTGACCATGGAAGCAGAGGTTCAAGAGATGCAGTTTGAAGATACATGAGTGTATATTTAGAAAACCCCATCATAACAGAAATCATCACAACCAGTCTCTAAGACTACAGTGCAATAAAATTAGAACTCAGGATTAAGAAACTCACAAAAAACTGCACAATTGCATGGAAACCGAACAACCTGCTCCTGAATGACTATTGCATAAATAATGAAATGAAGGCAGAAATAAAGATGTTCTTCGAAACCAAAGAGAATCAAGACACAACATACCAGAATCTTTGGGATACATTCAAAGCTGTGTCTAGAGGAAAATATATAGCATTGAATACCCACATCAGAAGTGAGGAAAGATCTAAAATCAATACCCTAACATCACAATTAAAAGAACTAGAGGAGCAAGCTCAAGCAAATTCAAAAGCTAGCAGAAGACAAGAAATAACTAAGATCAGAGCAGAACTGAAGGAGATAGAGACACAAACATCACTTCAAAAAAAAAAAAATCGGTAAATCCAGGAGGTGGTTTTTTAAAAAGTTCAACAAAATAGATAGACCGCTTGCCAGACTAATAAAAAAGAAAAGAGAGAAGATTCAAATAGATGCAATAAAAATGATAAAGGGGTAACACCCACTGATCCCACAGAAACTACCATCACAGATTACTACAAACACCTCTATGCAGATAAACCAGCAAAGCTAGAAGAAGTGAATAAATTTTTGGACACTTAGACCCTCCCAAGACTAAACCAGGAAGAAATAGAATTCCTGAATATACCAATAAGAAGGTCTGAATTTGAGGCAGCAATTTATAGCCTACCAATCAAAAAAAGAACAAGAACAGATGGGTTCACAGCCAAATTCTACCGGAAGTATAAAAAGGAGCTGGTACCATTCCTTCTGAAACTGTTTCAAACAATACAAAAAGACGGAATCCTCCTTAATTCATTTTATGAGACCAACATCATGCTGATACCAAAACCTGTCAGAGACACAACTAAAAAATAAATTTTCAGGCCAATTACCATGATGAATATTGACACAAAAGATGTTCAGTAAAATACTGGCAAATCAAATCCAATGGCACATCAAAAAGCTTTTCCATCATGATCATGTCGGCATCATCCCAAGGAGGCAAACCTGATTCAACATCTGCAAATCTATAAACGTGATCCATCACATAAACAGAACCAAAGACACAATCTGCATGATTAACTCAATAAGTTCAGAGAAGGCCTTCGACAAAATTCAACAGCCCTTTATGCTAAAAACTCTCAATCAACTAGGCATCAATGAATCACATCTCAAAATAATAAAAGCTGTTTATGACAAACCCACAGCCAATATCATACTGAATGGGTAAAAACTGGAGGCATTCCCTTTGAAAACTGGCACAAGATAAGGATGCCCTCTCTCACCATTCGTATTCAACATAGTATTGGAAGGTCTGCCAATGGCCATCAGGCAAGAGAAATAAATAAAAGTATTAGAATGGGAGGAGATGTCAAATTGTCCCTCTTTGAAGATGACATGATTGTATATTTAGAAAACCACATTGTCTTAGCCCAAAATCTCAAGTTGATAAGTAACTTCAGCAAATTCTCAGCATAGAAAATCAATGTGCAAAAATCACAAGCATTCCTATACACCAACAATAGACAGAGAGCCAAATCATGAGTGAACTCCCATTCACAATTGCTACAAAGAGAATAAAATACCTAAGAATAAAACTGACAAGAAGAACCTCTTCAAGGGGAACTACAAACCACTGCTAAAGGAACACAAAGAGATGGAAAACATCCCATGCTCATGGTTAGGAAGCATTAATATTGTGAAAATGGCCATACTGCCCAAAGAAATATATAGATTCAATGCTATCCCATCAAGTTACCAATGACTTTCTTCACAGAATTGGAAAAATATTTAATATAGGCATTAAAACCTCAATATGTAAAACTGTTTTTCTTGTTCCCTAGAATTCTAAGTTTTCTAGCTAAAAAAAATTGAATTCTTCATTTTTTTTTCTACTTGTTACCTTTTTTTTACAATGCTATTTAATAAATGTTATTAAAAACATATTACTTAAGTAAATCTACTTTTAAATTGCATACCTTTTTAGCTTTTATTTTTATTTTGTTCACTTTTAGTAATACAAAATAGTTGTATATATTGATGGGTTACAGTGATATTTTCATACATGCAAACAAAGTAATGATCAAATCAAGATAAATGAGATATTCATTACCTTAAATATTTATTATTTATTTGTGTTATTCCAAATCATCTCTTCTAGCTATTTAGACATATACAATAAACTATTATTCATAATAATAGCCCTAGTGTGCTATCAAACACTAGAAATGATTTCTCCTTCTAACTGTATTTTTGAACCCATCAACATACATGTTTCATCTCCTCACCTCCTACTCTTCCCAGTGTTTGGTAACCACCATGCTAGTCACCACCTACATGAGACTACTTTTTAGCTCCTACACATGAGGGAGAACAAGCAATATTTGCCTTTCTGTGTGTACTTCTTTCACCAATCATCAGGGAAATGCAAATCTAAATCACATGACACATCATCTCACCCCAGTCAAAACAGCTGTTACAAAGCCAGGATGGGGGGGCCTGCTTTGTAAGCTTTACAAAGATCAGAATCTTTCCTTGAAGCCATGAGGGTTACATAGGAGACCCCTGACTGTTTGCTCTGATGACAGCAGGAAAGCATTAGCTGGAGGATAGCATTAAACTTTGTTCCTCCATTCTTTGGTCAGACTTCCTCTGGTTCTGCAAATAATTACTAGATTATTTTTTCACTTTTAGTGCTTGAGGTTTAAATTTTTCCCAATTTTTAAGAATTTATCTGAAGGGTAGGAATCCTGGGTTATGGAGACCTGGATTCCCCATCACCCTGGTCTGTTAAGAGGACCAGGAGTCACGTCCCTACTAGAGTTTGCAGAGGAGGGACTTCAACAGAGTGTCCTCTAGTCTAAGTTCTGTTGTTAGGACTCTTGCTTATAATTTATATTTGTCCTTGACATGATCTGAAAGAGAGAGAGAGAATTTGGACTTTTACCCTGGGTACCTGAATCCTGTACGTGGCTAGTTCCACAGCTGAGCCAGGGATATAAGACGTCCACGTCCTCTTTGGCTCGACAATCTGCACCCAGGCATTTCTAGGTGCCTACCTGGACTAGCTCCCTTACTGGGGGAATTTTTGTGAACAACTCTTTTCTTGAGGGAGTGCTCCATGACAAAGAGTCTGCACCTCTTAGGGCTTAAAAAAGAGAAAGTTTTGAGAATTATGTAGGACAAATAGTAGGCCTGATTTTAAAATGGCAAGAATGTTCGTGTTTAATTCAGTTGATTCCCATCTTTATTTTCTTGGGAGGCCACATTCTAGGCGTTTTAGACAAATATCACATATTTAAAGGGCTGAAAAACATACTTTCTGACTTCTAATTTTAATGTCATTGAAAAATATTATTTGATTCCAATTTTGTTAACATTTTTATTCAAGAAAATTTTAATAGTACTTTTCTGGAATAAAAATTTTAACAAAAATTAGTTATTGACTTACAATATTAAAATAATCACAAAAGCAAGTTATAAAGTGGAGAACAAGAAAAGAAATGCAGTGCAAAATTATGAACAAAAGGAAAAGTATATATATATATATATATATATATATGTATGTCAATATAAGTTAATAAGGACTGAATGAAAAAGACAATAATGTGTTATCAGTTTTAAAATAAATATGAAATTTAAATCCATAGATTAAAATATTGTAATTGCCTAGAACTTTCAACAAGGTGTTTAAAACACTATTTATTTTACCACTATTCCCTGATGTGTTAGTCTGTTCTTGTGTTGCTATAAATAAATACTTGACACTGGATAATTTATTTTTAAAAAAGGGATTAATTGGTTCATGTTTCTGCAGGCTGTACAGGAAGCATGGCACCAGCATTTGCTCAGCTTCTGAGTGAGGCCTGAGGAATCTTTCAGTCATGGTGAAATGTCAAGGGAGAGCAAACACATCACATGATCAGAACAGGAGCAAGGGCTGGGGGGAGGGGCCACACACTTTTGAAGGACCAGATATCATGATAACTCACTCACTATCAAGAGGATAGCACTTAGCCATGAGGAATCCTGCATGATCTCAACACCTCCCACCAAACCCCAACCCAACTTTGGGGTTACATGAGATTTAGGTAGGGACAAATATCCGAACTATACCACTTGGTGTTTCTTAGTAGCCATGGTTAATGGACTTGGTGAATAACTTTTGTCATAGATTCTTAGAAAAAATGAGCAAGTTAGTATATTGTTGATTTTAGATACTACACCATAGGTGGCATTGGTTGGGTTAATGACCAACCTAATGACTTCAAACTTTTGTAAAGACTTATTTTACTTTTTATTTTATGAAAATGACATTTAACCTCCAATAGTGAATTATAGCATTAATGAAGGGATTCCTCAGATCTATGCTGACAAAAGTTAATCTCCACCAACTTCCCAAAACAAAACTTATTGAAAATGGAAAGAGTACAGATATGGTTAGGCATTATGTCCCCACCCAAATCTCATCAATATGGGAGTGGTTTCCACCATGCTCTTCTTATAATAATGAGTGAGTTTTCATGACATCTGATGGTTTTATAAGAGGCTCTTCCCTCTTTGCTCAGCACTCCTTCCTGCCACCCTGTGAGGAAGATGTCTTGCTTTCCCTTTGCCTTCCACCATAATTGTAAGTTTCCTGAGGCTTCCCTAGCCATGCTAAAATGTGAGTCAATTAAACCTCTTTCCTTTATGAATTACCCAGTCTCAGGAAGTTCTTTATAGCAGTATGAAAATGGATTAACACAAGTACTATAAGTGCAGGGTTCCTATTCAACTTTATATCTGTCTGTCTATATATCTATCATCTATTTGTCCAGAGTTGCCCTTTTTTTTTGTATAAATCCACTGTATATTTAAGAATTCTGAGTATTCTTTTTAATTCTTGGTAGTTTTTCATAGACATCTGTCTCATTATTATCGCTGTAAAATTTTTCATCATATTTCCTATCTGTAGTCACAGTTATGTAATGATATTATCTTTCTTTCACCCACTAAATATAATCCAGGATTAGGAAATAGTTGACCTCTACCTTAAAAATGCATTGAGGGTAAGGGGGAAATATCCATTTGTATTTGTGGCCATATAAATATTTTTTTCTCCTTTTGTTCTTTGGTCTATTTCTTAGGCAAATTTATAAATCTAAAACAGTATGGAAGCCTAGTCAAGTCTGATATCTGAGAAATGCTTTCTCAACAATTATGGAATTCCTGTGCTCACTGCTATAAGTTGCTTACATAAGTAAGTATTCTTATTATAATTTTCAACAGTTGTGTGAATTGTATGCCTTGTTCATTGAATAATCTGATGATTTCCCACCACTCCGCTGCTAACACCAAGGTGAACACCCACAGCTTTTTAATTGATCTCTTTTTTTTTTTCAGCTTTGCCAGGGGAATCTTCATGAAAGTAAATCAGTTGTCAATTTTTAGGTCAAAACTCTGTAATAGCCTTCCAACTCAAAGCAAATACCAAAGTACTATAAAAGGCTTCAGAGTCTCATAGGACCTGACCTCCCTTTATCCTTTTGGTTTACACTTCACTACCTCCTCATCTCTCCCTTTGCTCTGGTCTCACAGGCCTCGAAGATTCTCCTCAAATTTGCCACAAAAGCTTCTATATTGGTGTGTTTGTAGTTGTTAAAACTTCTCTCATAACAAAACAACCAGAAAAAGTTTTTTTCCTGTGTTTGGTCAAATGAAACCTTCTCATTAGTGATTCTTGGGATTTCCAAAATTGTATCTTACCTCCCTATAATCCTTACATGATTTTGTATCTTATAATCATCTACTTTCGCATATATTTTTATCTTTTTTATTATCTATAACCTCTAGTAGAATGCAAGCTGTGTAAAGAAAATAATTTTTGTTTCCTAGATTTCTTATTTTATGTTTGGCTCTTAAAACAGTGAACCAGAAATACTTTAAATGAATAAATTAAAATTCATTCATGGTTGTTAGTTTATTGTCAACCTCAACTATATTTTAAAATAAGAGTATATTTGATGTAACAAAAGGAATTCTGAATGCAATTTATTATATTTTGAACTTCATCTTTCTATTTATTTACGTAGTAAAAGTAAGGACATGTATTTCTATACCTTCAATTTCAAAGCTATTTTCTGTTTACAATAAAATGAAAAGAAATAAATGTTTGAGTTTGCAAAAAGAAGCAATTATTTTCTTTTATAAATCCAGGTGTTTAGTTAAAGTTACTTTCATTGATCACTCAGGCGATAATCTTCTAATTGCCATTACCACATCCATTTTTACATCCCAAGGATTTAAAAATTTTTGTTACAAATTATAAATATTTGTAACAAATATTTATACATATTAAAAATAATTTACATTTACAAATTATACACATTACAAATAATTACAAATAATACAAATTATATTTGTATTACTCTTTAAACTTTAAAGTATTCTTTGAACATATAACTTCTATCTTGTGAAGACTTTAAATATATTAGTGAATATCTTAATTCTTAACTACTTTGTAGAAATAAGAATGCTTAGATAATAAATAAATATGCACTTAACTGTCGTGCCAAATATTTAATAGAAAAATGTCTACAACATTCTTATTCTGGTAGCACGTTTGGCAAACTACTGCCCATAAACTGAATCCAATCTGTCACTTGTTTTTTGTTAAAAATGTTTTACTGGAAAATAGCCAGACCCATTTTTTTATATATTGTCTATGGTTTCTTTTGCATTACATGGTAAAGTTGACTCATTGCAACAGAGACATAAGGCTTGCAAATCTGAGTAATATTTACAAAGAAAGTTTCCAACCTCTGCACTGGTAGATTAAAAGGGTCTAGTTCTATGAAATGGAACGGACAAAATCTCTATGACTACCTTGACATTTCCGGAACATTGAAGTCATTTACTGCAAGCCATATTTGCAAATATGAGAGAACAAGTTAGTCAAACAGTAAAACAGAGTTATCATAAAGTGTGCAATATAATTTTGATAAAGATTAGATACCAATGCTATGTGGGGGCAAACAAATGTAGTAAAGATGGATTTTTAACAGACAAACACATAAAGAACTATCAAGTTAAATAGTCATTCGTTTGTGTCATGGTTTGCTGTTTGTCAAGGAACACAACCTATTCTACTTAAATGCTCCTCTAGTACCACATCAATAATGTTTTTTTCCAAAGTTTTTATCAAAGTGCACTAATGCTTAAAAACATTGTGTACCTAATGTAGAGATCTGTTGAACACTACACTCAACTTAGTTTTAAGAATTTCTTCAGCAGTTAGGTTCAACACATGAGAAGGAAGAATAACAACCATGGTACTGCTTGCTAGAAACAAACTTTAATTCTGGTCGCTTTTGGCTAACAGTTTGGGGTAGGTAGTAAATTAAAAGCATAGTTATCCCTTTGGGGAAGAACTGGAAAATTATTCAAAAAGTAAAAAAATAAAAATAAAACAAGACAAAGAAAAAATAAACTAGACTGCAATAATCATACAATTAAGTTCAGTATAGGATGAGTTACCTAAACCCCATGGGAAAATTAGAAGGATGTGGGAGGCACAGAATATTAAAGTATTACTCTCTAAATGTACTACCCATTTCTCTATAACTAATCACTATAGAATTTAGTGTCTGAAGCGTTGCTAATCTTTAATGAAATCTTAACACTGCAGTGTTAGCAGGGTTTGTGAGGGGAAGACCTATTTCTGCTTTACGTGACATCACTTGGGATGTTGTAAAGGACAGCTGAAAGATAGACTTGTTACTTGCTCACTTACATGTCTAATGGTTTGCTGGGGTCCCTCAGCTGGAAACTCACAAAAGGGCTGTCAGCAAGAACACTTCCATGTGGCTACATGGCTTCGTCAAAGAATGTTGGCTGAGTTCCAAAAGCAAGCATCCTAATAGAGAGTCAGGAACTATATATTGTTTTTGAGCTTCAGAAATCATCTTTTAGCACTTCTGCCATGGTTCAAGAAAAAGGTGCATATATTCTACCATTTGGTGGTAGAGTAGCAAAGTTCTACAAAGAACACAGAAGAAACTAGATATATATTTTTAAATCACTTAGGGGAAATACAGATGCTTCTTGACTCATGATGGGATTACATCCTGATAAACTGATTATAAATGGAAAATACTGTAAGTTGAAAACGTATTTAATATACCTAACCTGCTGAACATTATAAACTAGCCTAACATAACTTAAACATGCTCATAACACTTACATTATCCTATAAGTTGGCAAAATTATTTAAGAAAAAGCCTATTTTATGATAAAGTGTTAAATATTACCTATAATTTACTGAATATTGTAGTGAAAGTAAAAACCAGATTAGTTATTTGGTTACCCAAAGTATGCTTTCTACTGAATGTGTATCAATTTTGCATCAGCATAACTGTCAAAACGGATCAGTTGAACCGTTCTGATACCCTCTGTGTAATTTGCCTTACTGAAGGTAAAGCATCATTTTAAACAATATTCACACCATCACTTACTTTCAAATCATGTTGATATAGAATACGTTGAATATGCTTTATATTATATTGCATTATATATTAAAATAATTCTAGAAAAAAGCATGGGAAGAAACTCATGTAAGTGAATGGAGAGTGTTCTAGGTGTCAAGTTAATTTCTTTTATTTAATTATAGTATTTACTTTGCCATATGAATGAAAAAGTAAAATGAAGTGAATGAAATGACTCAGAGAGTTTAATTTGCTAATTTTCATCATATACCTAGAGAATTATTGTTATAGAGGTGAGAGTAATTGTTGAATAGCAACAGGAGAAATGAAAGTATATAAGTTATTTTGTTGTTAATGAGAGTACAGCTTCGTGTTAGCAGATGGCTAGGTACACAAAGGTGTGACATGGTAGCATTTCCTGATAATTGCTCCTGTGGCCTTCACTTCCTAATGAAGAATCCTTGATGTCAAATGTAATGCCTGATTGAACCCCTACAGGGTGATCTCTTTTCTCTTATCATGAGTACTTTAACTTATTCATCATTCTCAATGGTTTCCAAAACAATAGTTTTAGGCTGGCCAGCCCTCTAGGTAAGGGCAAGTGCTAGCAGATTCATTGCACCACTGCGTACTTGAGGAGAGATTGGATGAATCAAAGGTCAAGGTCTCTTTGCATCACCTTCCTACCAGGCTCAGGTGTACTGAAATTCATACTTTCCTCATAGCCAAGTAATTATGAAACAAACACCAAGAAACACTAAAAACATAAATTTGTTAGCCTCTGATATTTAAATTTCTGCTCAAATCTAATTTAAAAACCTCTGGAAGTTAAAAGGGTGGACATGGTGATATGATTACACCAGAACTGATAATATTTGTAATTGTTTGCTTAAAACACAAATTACAAATATAACCCAATCAATAAAAACATGAAAAGAGGAAGAATAGACATTCTCATGGAAGAAAATTATTCTACAATTTTGAACATGATGGATTTGATTTTTTTGTAGGTAATGAGATTTGGCAAAGAGTCTAGGTTGTAGCACATGCACAGTACTTGAAGCACTAAGAATGTGGGGGTCACTCTATTGTTAGTTTATACCAACAGCTAGCTCTTCAGTTCCATTGAGTAAGCATATGTCTGTTTTATTTTAGCTATTCTACCTAGTTTTACCAGAAACCTACAAATGCAAAATTCATTTTGATCAATATCATAATTTACCATGAATCTTCCTCATTCACAGGATATTCTCACTTCTCTGTGGTAGTTTGCTCATCAAGTATTATTAGAGCATGACAGAGATTCTTGGGAATCATTTTGTCTTTAATCTCTTAGGGAGATAATATGGAATATTATTCCATGAAAACCAGTAAAACCATGAAGACATTTTTTAAAAAATAAATGAATTACTTGAAGGAAAAAAATCTCACTGTTGAGTTTTTGATATGTGCATATTAGAATCAAAAGGAATAAAAGAAGGTGTCACATTTTATGAGTATGGAAGTGAAGTAACGTTTACCACCTGTTCTTGAAGACAACTTTTTCTATTGCACAGGATTTTCAGTAAATCATTATCCAAGTGTAGCTATACATGGCACATAAATTTGAGGAAGGAAATAGTTTGCTCTGATACACTAAATCCTAAATAATAATTTTGAATATTGAAAAATGAAACATTTCTGTAAAAACAGATGAGTTATATACACTGGTCAACAATCTTATTCTTTCTAGGGACAATAAAGGGCTATTTCTAGCTATGAATGCAAATGTACATTAAATGCATACTGAATGATAAATAGTTGAAATAACATTAAACAAATGCCAGGGTAAAAAGAGTGAAATGATATGACTACAATGGCATGCTTCTCCTTGAGTAAACTTTTACAGCTAAATTATGAGTACAATAAAATGGACATATTTATTAACTCCATTTGTGCTAGAGGCAGTACATATTAAAGTATTAGTTCCATTTACTTTTCAATGTCATCTCATATCCTTTATAACTTAAAGGAGATTTATGTATTTGTTGGAGGTTTTGTTTATCTAGGTATATGTTCTGCTAATTTTGTTAGATAAAGACCTGCAGAAATGGAGAAATTGATCTAATTGTGCAAATATTCAGAATTTTTATTAGGGTGCCAAGTATAATAAACTCTATGTCTACATTCTTTGATCTGTTTCTGAGGAGATGGTTTAAAAAAATGGATTGTCACTAAATATTTCAGTTTATCTCCATGGATCTCAATGAAATCAAATCCCGTAATAAAGGCTGAAACTTCATCTTGCAGCATAATATGCTCTTGTCACATTTTATTAAAATGACAAGGTTTAAACCATAATTCATGTGTGCAGGTTTGTTTCTCATTATTCACAATTATTCTTTTGTCCTTAAGATTTCTAGTTTAGAAATGCTATTCAAAATTTAGGACAATAAGTAAAGGTCTCACAATTACAGCAAAGGTAGATTTTGTTTGCTACTGAATAATTTATATTTATAGGAAAAAACTTCCCTTTCTCCCAAATACTGAATGTTTGTTTGTGTACATGTGTGTATGGGAGTGTGTGGGTGTATTTATGTGTGTGTGTGTGTGTGTGTGTGTGTGTGTGTGTACATACATATACTCAGAAACAACACAAAATTCTACTATATTAATGTTGTTATGTTACATGAGAAACATGATAAAGGATATCCAATTTATAATAATGAAAATGTAATAGTAATTTTTAAATATCACATATTAGATTCTCTCAAGAATTGGAATGATGGTTAAGTATTTTTTCCAGTTATTTAGGAGTTAGCAGCCACATTCTCATAAAATTTCAATGAATCAGCTTGTCTACATAAAAATAAATAAACTAGTTATAGGTTTTGCTAAGAGAACATGAATTATATAAATAATCTGAGAGAATTTTGAACATGAATTTCTTACAAAAATAAATTAAATATATTAAAGCAAATCACGTCGAGGAAGCACAGTGAGGGATGACTAGTCTGATGTAATTATAAAAAATTTTTAAAGCCTCAAAGATTGCAAAGGAACTATAACACTGTAAAGTGACTAAAGTGATGAACAATAATATAGACCAGAAAGTCTAGAAGTTGACTCAAATACATTTTAAAACTTATTCTCTGAGAAAAGGTCACCCAATTAGATATTTAATGGCATATTAAATAAAATTGTTGAGACAAACGAGTTGTCATTTTATCCTTGATATAAACATAATCCCGTACTTACAGTGTTCACCAGGACAAATTCAATGGATTCATGTTATATGTTAAAAGAAATGAGTTTATTAGAAGAAATCATGGTAAAATTGCTTTACCGTCATCATGTGATAAAGGCCTTTTTAAATATGGACTTATGTCAGGTAATTACAAAAGTAAGTTAAATAAATTTGACTACCTAAGACTTAGGGAAAAAAATGACCAGCCTTAGAAAAATAATTGCTAAACTTTTGCCAATATGGGTTAAATTCCCTAATATGTATAGATTAAAATTTAGTATCAAATGGATCGAAATCACAGTAGCAAAACGTGTAAATGCAATAAGGAAGTAATTCACAGAACGGGCAACAGATCCTTTTTCTTAAAGAGATGAAAAAATGTGGATTTATCAGGTGGTTAATAAAAATTAAAACTACATTGAGGTGCAATTTTCACTATCACCCAAGTATTGTCATGCATTGAGAGTAGTATATTTAAATTTTTAAAGCCACAAATGAAAAAATTTTAAATGTAGCTTAAAAACAAGCATATGGGCCGGCGTAGTGGCTCAAGCCTGTAATCCCAGCACTTTGGGAGGCCGAGGCGGGTGGATCACAAGGTCAAGAGATCAAGACCATCCTGGTCAACATGGTGAAGCCCGGTTTCTACTAAAAATACAAAAAAATTAGCTGGGCATGGTGGCGTGTGCCTGTAGTCCCAGCTACTCAGGAGGCTGAGGCAGGAGAATTGCCTGAACCCAAGAGGCGGAAATTGTGGTGAGCCGAGATCGCACCATTGCACTCCAGCCTGGGTAACAAGAGTGAAACTCCATCTCATTTAAAAAAATACAAAAATAAATAAATAAATAAATAAACATATGTATACAGCTAGGAAGAGCTTGTCTCAATTAAAATAAAATATTTTCTCAAATCTAGATTAATCTTGGTATGTTTACTTTGGGGAATTACTATTATTAAAAAAGGTGCAATAAAGAACAATAAGTTATATATAAACGAAGATGAGTCATATGACAAGCTGGCCTCAAACACCCCTTCTGTAACACAATACATGTCTGATGACAGAAGATAATATGTTTAGTTTTTAAGTTAAAAAATGATTATTGAGATATCATTTCCAAGTATTCAAATTTTACAAATTTTAAAGGTATAATTGTAATGATTCTAAAAATATGTAAGCCATATGGAATGTGGAAGTATAGTTCCGTTTCCCCCAATGTTTCCTCTTCCACTTACATTCGTTTTCCTGCCTCAGCGTCTGCATCCCGAAAATCACTGATCTTTATTGTCTCACTGTAATTTTGCCTCTGTTACCGTGTCATATAAATGGAATCATACACAGCATAGTCTTTTCTGTGTCTTCTCTCAGTGAGCCTATTTTTTTAGATTAACTTATAGGTCTGAATAAAAATATTTCATTCTGGGCCATACCAAAATAGTTTCTTCAGTCACCATTAGACATACATTTATTTTTATTTTTGTGTTAATATTACTACGGACATTCCAGTTTATTTTGTGTGCCTATTTGCAATATATGAGAGGTCTCATTTCTCAACTCAATATCCTTGCCAACGCATGACATTGCTATTTCAAATGTACCTTTTCCAGTGATTATGTAAACGTATTAGGCTGCTAATTTTCATTTATTTAATGACAAATTGTGTTGACATTTTCCATGTTTGCATTTACCATAAACATGCACACTAATACACACACATATTCTTTGGTGAATTTCCTTTGTCTATTTAACCAAGAGGTTTGTTCTTCAACTTTTTGAGTGGTAATACTTTTTAATTATCTATTTGATTTGAAAATATTTTCTCCCAGTTTGTTAGGTTGCCTTTTTAACTTACTATCAGTGTCTTCTGATGAAGAAAAGTTTTAATTTTAATGAAGCCTAACATTTTTGTTTGTTATTGTTTATTATTTTATGTTTATCCTATGTAAGAAATCTTTGCCAAATGCAAATTGGATTTCCCTCCAGGATTGCTTTATAATTTTAGCACTTAAATGTAATCCCGTTATCCATTTCAAATTGATTTTTGTATGGTGTGAAGACAAGGCAAAGACTGTTTTAAAATGTGAATATCCAATTCTTTAAGAAAAAAAATGTTGAAAACACTGACTTTTACAATAAAACTCTTGATATCTTTAACAGAAATCAGCTGATCACATTCACATATGTAAATGTGGTAATTTGGGTACTAAGGGGCTCTATTTTTTTCATTAGTCTATATGTCTAACCCCATTCGACACTATCTTGATTGCTGTATACTTACAGTTAGTTTTAAAATTGCATAATGTAAGTGCGTCAACATTGTTCTTCCTTTAAAAAATGCCTACAATCACAGTTCTTTGGGAGGCCATGTTGGGAGGATTGGTTGAGGCCAGAAGTTTGAGACCAAGCTGGGCAATATAATGAGATGCTTTCTCTACAAATTATTTTTTTAAATAGCCAGATGTGGTGGCACTCGCCTGTAGTTCCTGCAACTCAGGAGTCTGAGGTGGGAGGATTACTTGAGCCAGGGAAGTTGAGGCTGCAATAAGCTGTGATCACACCACAGCACTTCAACCTGGGCAACAGATCAAGAACTTGTCTTACAAAATTAAAATTAAAAATTAAAAAGAATAAAAATTATTTAGCATACTATAAGCTATTTGCATTTCCATATAAATTATATATTTACCATTTCAATTTTACCAAACAAAATATTGGGACTCCAGTTGGGAGTGCATTAAATCTGGTGACATTGGGGGTACAATTGAAATTTTAAAATATTGAGGCTCCACACAGTTGAACATATTTTATGTTTCTATTCATTTAGGTTTTCTGAATATATTTTAGCAGTATTTTAATTGTATAGGTGTTACGCATGTTTTCCCAAAGTTTTCCCTCAATATCTAATTCTGATAGTCTTAGAAATATTGATATTGTTACATATGAATTTCCCCTTGTTTGTTGAAAGTATGTCGAAGTAAAGTTTTTAATAAATAATACATTAATCTTTCATTCAATTGAAGTTAAATTCACTTCTTAATTCTAATAGAATTTTGTAAAATATTTATAGTTTTCTGCATGATGACCTCTTATTTTGAAAACAAAGTTTATATTTTCCTCCTCCTTTCCAATCTCTATGTCATGGAGTCATTTTTGCCATCTTATTTCATTGGCTAGGATCTCTCCTACATTGTACATTAAAATAGTGGCAGCTTATATTTTTTCTGTGTTCTTGAACTTATAGGAAATCAGTCTGTCTTTAGTATTAAATGCATCTTAGCTTTTCATTTAATTTTTTTGCACAAATGCCCTTTATCAACTTGAGGGAGTCGCCTTCTCTTTCTAATACATCAAATAATTGTTTAATTTTACACATGATTTTTCTGCAAGTATTAAAATGACAGTGTCTGTTTAAAGTATTTTTATATTGTGAATTATCATGATCATTTTGAGAGTAAATATTGTATTATTTGAATGAACAATACTTATTCATAGTAATATTGTCCTTTATAACTTACCACATTCAGTGCCATGTGCACAATTCATGGGGCCCAGCTCAAAGTGAAAATAAAGGCCCCTTGTTCACAAAGAAGGTAAAGAGTGCCATTAAGGGTACTAAGTTAGACAGCTTTCCCTTTCTTCCAGTTCTTTCTCTTTTTTAATTTTTTTTTTAACTTTTAACTTCAGGAATACAAGGGCAGGTTTGTCACATAAGTAAACTTGTGTCATGGGGGTTTATTGTACAGGTTATTTCATCACTCATGTATTAAGCCTAGTACGGATTAGCTATTTCTAAGTATAGTAATGTTTTTCTCTGTTTGCCATTTAATATTGTTCATTGTAAAAAAAAAAAAAAAAGCAATATTTTATAATTTTAGCATGACTTTTACCATTCATTCATAGACTGTGCAACCCGTTTTAAATACAGATATAACAGCATTTAACTCCAATAAGGGATCACCAAGTATACACAGATGATATTATGTAGATCATGCATGTTTTATTCTTAACAGAAAACTGGAAACACTGAAAAACTTTAATGCAACCCTCTTTATTTTGCTTCTTGATCATATGCACCCTATTAAGACTGTCAATAGCTTACTAATGACTTGGATGAACAGTGGGGAAAAGTCTATAGATTGCTTTTTTCCTCTTTATTTCTATGTCACGATTTTCAGCATAACTGATTGGCCAATAGCGAAATGTTCACATGGCAAATGAAGCTTCTTTGGTTGTCAGTGCCCTTGCCTAATCAGTCATACCTAGTAATGAAAAGAGCACAGAATTCCCATGGCCTTGATGCATGGTTTTTCATGAAGACTCAGAGTGTGCACAAGGTGAGCTGCCCAAAAAGGTATACCTTGTGTTCACTTTGAGGCTCAATGAGCTGCCATGCATTGTGGGTTCACTAGAATTCTGAGTTCAAAGGGTATCAGAAATGGTACATGCAAATGGGGGAGCAAAGTACCAAAACGTGCATATTCTGTGACTCTCTGCTCACATCCATGTTTTATGATCAAATCAGAGTTTGCTCAACACAACTTTAAGGATAAAGTTAAGAATTTTAAGATGTGTCATGAGGGCATGAAACCAAGTATGTGGTCTCTACAAATGCTGAACTCTGTCTAACTGCTTAAGTCACAGGTCCACGGAGCAAGCCATGATACACATGTGAGATATGTGTGTGTGTGTGTGTGTGTGTGTGTGTGTGTGTGTGTGTATGTACGTATGCATATAAATATTTTTTCATACCAGTATATTGTTACAAAGAGAAAATATTTAAATATTTTGTCCCTCACATTGCACATTAAAAAAATTGTAAACATCTTATTCTAGTTATATTTACTCTGTAATATATTCACTTTTTATGCATTTTACATGGAATTTTCTCATTTAAGCATCTCCAGGTAATTACAGTCTTTTACAGGCTTAATTAGTTGCAGTTATTTTATTATTACCATTATTATCATGACTTATGTTATTACAACTACTGACATTTTCAAATATTAGATAATGAGTCACTAAGCTATCCCTTTTGCATGACACCTACCGTTATTTATAGAACACATGTTTTTCTAACAGTGTTACCAGATTCAATCTTACATTCCCTTTGTATCCCAGGGACATAAAAGAGTCAGTGACATTCAAAGTCTCCCTTTAAGGGCCAAGAGGATAACGGACATAATGAAAATATTGGGGTGGTGATCGCAGGAATCTAAATGTTATAAAATTGCACAGAACTACACATATAGATACAAATGCATGCATGTAAAACTGATGAAATCTGAATAAAATCAGTGGACTCTATCAATGTCAATTTCTTGGTAGTGATATTATACAAAATATACAGAATATTACCATTTTGAGAAACTGAATGAAAATATATGAGGTCTTTTTGTTTTATTTCTTTCAACTGCATGTTAATCAATGAAAGTCTCAAAATAAGAAGTTTTATTTTCTTAAAAAAGGAAGTGCTAAGAATGAGCATGAGAGTTAGTAGTAAAGAAAAGTGCATCTGATGCTCTTCAACCATATATGAACAGAGTTGATGAAAATGTCTTATAAAAGATTTGAGTTCATGATGATTTTTTTCAATTAAAGATTTAAATGTGGGTATACTGTATATTTTTTTAAAATGTGTTTTGTCAATTGCCCAAAGTTTCTATAAAAGTGACATTCAAAGAGGTAATCTTTCTAATATTTTATGCAGGATTAACAATTTTTAAATTTTTTTCTTAGCTTTAATGAAGAAAAGACACCTTGTTCTTATTTCTTTACCTCTTTTTGTCATACCATCAAAGTGTAAAAGAACTAATCATGGATTCTAGCCTTATATAATTTTATTTTTACATGATATGTTACCTTTAGATTTCAAATGTTATCTATGGTGATTGCATCCTGTTTTCACCTGGATTTGTAAATAAAATTTTTAGATTTAGTTACAATAACCTGCTCAGAGGAAAGACAAATCTGCAAAGATAAAATTTTACCTTATTGTGATGTCAGATTGACTATAATCCACGCTCCTAAAATTCTATACTCCTAAGGAGGAATTAGTCTTATATCTGGCATACAAAGATAGAGGAGGAACAATTTTTTTAATCCTGCAATGATGACAGGTGTAACTCAGGGTTTTAAAATTTGCAGAACAACCAGATATATTTGTCACTTTTCAAAAGAGATCCTAAGGTATTGCTGTATCTATAACTTCTATAGGGTTGTAAAATTTTCTGGTCAGCAGTTTCAAGAATATCATTTACTTAGGAGTGGTTCATATTACCTCATAGTGGCTGTGATGTGGAAGTCAGCCAGAAACAGGGAGATAAAAGTGAAAGAGGTAATTATGTAGAGAACTAAAGTATAATATGCACTTGTGAAAAGACGAAAAAGAACGACTAGATGCTTGGTTCAAATAAAGAGGTGACATTATAAGTCCAAGGGAAGAAGCAGTAATGTATTGTTTTATGGCTTATATATATGCACCATAAAAAGAAAATAGTGTGATACTTGGTAATGAGAGAATGAGAATCTGCAGGAAGTTGGCTTTAGACATTTTAAGGAAGCCTCTTTAAATTGGCCAATGACTTCTGCAAGGACAATTTTTTTTATACCAGATATATATTAGAGAACAGATTTCATCCCTTAGTAATGTCGTAATCCAAGGATAATGTCTATCAATATTCCCACATTTGCATAATTAGGAGGGGTGATTTTTTTTTTTTTCTCTCTAGTTGAACTGTGATCTGGAAACATGGCTGAGACTAGCATTTTAATTACTCCTTATTGGGGACATATCTGTAATCTTGATAGTATAAAGGTCTATTTTTTTCCTTTGACATTATAAGCAATTCGTGGGGGAAATGCTTACAGATTCTGAACATGTGGCTCCCATTGCTGTAGAAAGACTATTTTCCAAAGATTGGTGGAACAGTACCTCTATTTTCAAATGCCCCTTTATAATATGCCCTTCCTACTCTCCTAACAATAGGTAAAATCGAATTTGCTTCCCCATAAATCTGTGTGAGTTTATGACTGCTTTGACTAATAGAATGCAGTAGTGGTGACACTGTGTCACTCCCAAATCTGGGTTAAGATGGTTTTTCTCAGTCAGGCATGGTGGCTTATGCCTGTAATCCCAGCACTTTAGGAGGCCGAGGCAGGTGGATCACCTAAGGTCAGGAGTTCCAGACCTTCCTAATCAACATGGAGAAACTCTGTCTCTATTAAAAAAAAAAAAAAAAAAAAAAATGGCTTTTCTCTTGTTTGTTGGAACTGGCATGCTTAGAGTGCAAGACCCACTGTGTAAGAGGTCTGATTTCCTGAGGCCACCTTGCTGCTTGGAAGCCAGACTACATGTGGCTCCATTGTACTACACAATTTTCATAGGAATGTGATGGCATCACATTGTGGTTTTAATTTTTATGTCTCTAATGATAGATAAAGTTGAGTATTTTCTGCATATGCTAATAGGTTATCTGTATATCTATGCTAAGTGCTTATAACTTCTGCCTGTTTGTTTCATTTGGGCTATTTTCTTATTATTAAGAATTGAGAGTTTTTTATGTATTCTGAATGCAATTTCATTATCAGGCATATGACTTGCAAGTATCTTTCCCAGTCTTAACTTGTTATTTCACTCTCTTAACAGTATCTTTCAAAAAGCAGATGTTCTCCATTTTAATAAAATCCAATGTGTAAATTCAGCTATCCTTAATGGATTGTGTTTTTAATATTGAACGTAAGTAATCATTCACTAATTCAAGATCACATTTTTTTTCTATGTTTTTGTTCATGAGTTTCATAATTTTAAGTTTTATATTTAGGGTTATGATCCATTGTGAGTTATGTTTTTGGCATATAGCATATCGAATGGATTGAGATTCATTGTTTTTGCATATGGAAATACATTTGTTCCACTTCCATTTGTTGAGAATATATATTTCTCTACTGAGTCATCTTTGTAACTTTGTTGAAAATCAAGTAAACATATGTAAATTTGCTATTTTTAGACTCAGTATTCTGAGCCATAGTGTGATGTGTCTAGATGGATGACTATAACACACTATCTTTAACACTGTAGCCATACAATAACTGTTGCACATTGAGCTTCTTCTCTTATTTTTCAAAACGATTTTGGTGACCCTAGTAACTTTTAATTTTCAAATAAATTTTAGAGTTAAATTGTCAATTTCTACAAACTAGCTTGTATTTTGGTTAGCATTGCATTACATCTGTAAGACTGGGGAACAAGCAGTGTTCTTACAATATTGAGTTTTCCGGACCATGACATTGTGAATTTATATTGTGGTTAATGTTTTTGTATTTCTATAAATATCTTTTGGTATCTGGGGGAACCAAAGTAAGTTACTTGAAAATGTTTAGTTCCTTTAGAATCTTGCTATGGGAACTGGAATGAGAGTAGTTTTTATTTTAGGGTTAATTTGCCCCACCACTGACTAAAACTATTCTAGGTTTTCTACTGAAAGTCCATTATTTATATGTGTATTATTTCTTATTGTGGGAAACGGGCATTATTCCTGGTTCTATGTGAGCTTAGAGAATTATTATTTTTATTACTTTTGGGTGGTTCTTTTTCATTTTCACCCCGTGCTCTTATATCCAAAATTTGATGAATATCCGGTGAAAATTTAAAATCTTCAGAATTCCCTCTTTGTTCAGCTCTCTCTGCTCAGAGTTCTGTTTCATTATCTCTAGCTGTTTTGCCCTCCATCCACTTCCAGCTCTGTCTCCTCATCTCAGTGAGACATACTGGATCTATCTGGGTTTTTCCTTCCGTTGTGGTCTAGCAACTTTTCTCCAGGCATTAAACTGAACAAATCCTAAGGTTACCTCATTTATTTTTCTTCTATAAGTAAGTATTGTCCTTCATTGTTATCCAACATATTGAGGAACATTATTCGTGTGTGTGTGTGTGTGTGTGTGTGTGTGTGTGTGTGTAAATTATTAGGTGTGAGAGTAAATCCAATCCTTGTGACTCCATCTTGACTGAAAGTGGAAATGACTGGTTAATCTTATTCAATGTTTGAAAATTTTTGTAAAGATGGAAAGAACTCACAGAAATTGAAGGTCAAAGAACAAATGAAGGAAGAGGGAACAAAGACCTTATAGAGTCTTAAGATGAGTAAGCATTCCAGAATCTTGTGGAGATAAAATTTATATTTTAGTTATTTTGTTGTACTATAAATAAATATGGTTCATTCAAATAATACAATATTTACTCTCTCAAAATGACCATGATAATTCTCAATATAAAGACTTTAAACAAACACTGTCATTTTAATACTTGCAGAAAAATCATGTGTAAAATTAAATACTTAGCTTTAGCAATATGTATAAATATTACATCTTTTAATAGAGTAAGAAATATCAAAGGAAAAAGGAAAATGAAGGAAAAGTGAGGGAAAAGAAGATAAGAGAGTTGGGGATAACAGAAGATAAGGCCCAGAACACACACTTACGGAAGGACTCAAAACAATGGAACAGAATTAATGCTTCATAAGGAAATTCAAGTACTAATACAAGAAAAATTCTCTATAAGGAACCAAAACAATCAAGAAATATTTACCATATCCTAATTTATTAAAAGTGCTCATGGGAGATAGTCATAAGAAACGTGAAAGTCATATAACCAATTAATTTTATTATTAGCTCCTGCAATTTGCCTGTCAGAGAAACAGTATTTTGTGTATATTTATTTCCAGATATTTTCTATGAAATTATTTTTTAAGTATAACCGTGCTAAATATTTTGTTAGTTTTTTTTGGCATTTTGTTTTTCTTCATTCTTAATTTTGGTAGTGCACATTTGTGTATTAAATACCATAAGTCCACGATTTATTTTTAAAGAGATAAGAAACTCAGTAAATTCCTATTTTTTATTAGGTTAAATCATTTTTTTTTCTTTCTCCAAATTTAATTTAGGTTCAAAGGGTACATGTACAAGTTTGTTACCTGGGTAATTTATTGCATGTAGCTGGGATTTGGTGTAGAGATAATTTTGTCACTCAAGTAATCAGCCGTAATACCCCATAGGGACTGTGATGGTTAATAGTGAGTACAAACTTGATTGGATTGAGGGATATTAATTCTGCATGTCTCTGTGTGTGTGTTGCCTGAAGATATTATCATCTGAGTCAGTGGGCTGGGGAAGGCAGGTCCACCCTCAATCTGATAGGGACAATCTGATAAGCTTCCAGAAAATATAACTCAGGCAGAAAAATATGAAAAAGAGAGAGGGGCCTAACCTCCCAGCCTACATTTTTCTCCCATGCTGGGTGCTTCCTGCCCTTAAACATCGGACTCTAAGTTCTTCAGTTTTGGGACTCCCACTAGCTCTCCTTCCTCCTCAGGTTGCAGAAAGCCTATTGCGGGACCTTGGGATTGTGTTAAAGTTACACACACACATACATACATCTGTGTAGACTTTAAGTATTAGGTATAAGTGTGTGTGTGTGTGTGTGTGTGTGTGTGTGTGTGTGTGTGTGTGTGTATCCTATTAGTTCTGTCCCTCTAAGAGAACCATGACTCATACCAATTATGGTACCAGGAGTGGTTCTAGAGGAGCAGAATATTAAGGATGGAGTTTTTTCATTGGCTTTAAGGCTTCCAGATTTGGCTACTTAATATGATTAGACCCAAAAATGCTAAGGACTCTACTTCTACTAGTATGGAGAATGCTGGCAGTCCTTGGTGGAAACTGTTTAGAGAGTTATGCAAAATAAATGCATTTGACACTCCTGATGCACTGCTCTTGAAAGGCAAGGAATTTGGTGACTCCATATTTAATACCTTTGATCACCTGTGGAAAACCAAGGACATAATAAAGCTGGCTGCTTGCTCTTTAGTTCAGGAGATAAAACAATAAAAGAAAATTATGAACTCTCGGGATTCTGTCTCCCAACTTCAGAAGCAGATACTTAGCCTCAAATCTGCTAGAATTGCCCTGCGTGAGAGACTTATCTTCTGTAGAGAAAGAGCTGAAACTGAGGAAAAACAGACACAAGCTCTTATCATGTGAATGACTGACCTGCAATGAAAGATGCATGCACAGTCTCACCAAGTGTCTATTGTTAAAGTGAGGGCATTGATTGGAAAAGAATGGAAACCTGCAGCTTGGAGTGGGGATGTGTGGGAGGAATCTGATGCTGCTGAGAACATTGAGTTTTTAAACTCTAATGAATCTTTTTTTGCCTGAAGGAACAGCTGCCTTGTCCTCAGTAGTGGCAATGTCCCCTCCCAGATCAATTGTGCCATCAGCCTTTCCACATTTGTCTGAGGAGATAACTCCTGCTCTGCCTCAGATAACAGTGATGGCCTCCCCTGAGGCAGTTGCCAGGGAAGATAATGTTGATTCTCCTAAGGAGCCATGCCCAACACCCCTGCTTGCTTCTAGACCTATGACTAGACTAAAGTCCCGGCAGGCTCCTGGAGATGAAGTTGAGGGTGTGATCTGTGAGGAGGTGTGCTACACTTGAAAATAACTGTCTGAGTTCCCTAAGTTATATAAACAGAAATCTGGAGAACAGGCATGGGAATAAATATTAAGGGTATGGGATAAAGGTGAAAGAAAATAGAGTTGCATCAGGCTAAATTTATTGATTTGGGCCCACTAAGTAGAGACTCTGCATTTAATGATGCAGCTCAGGGAGTTAAAAAAAGGTTCTAATAGTTTATTTGCTTGGTTATTTGAAATATGGGTTAACAGATGTGAGTGAGCTGGAAATCCCTGATCTCACTTGGTTTTATGTAAAGGAAGGAATCCCAAGTCTTAGGGAGATTGGGGTGGTGGAGTGGATTAGTCACTTTAGAACTACTTCTTCCAGCTGGGAGGGTCAAGAAGATGCACCCTTAACAAGGGCTTTGTGAAACCGATTTATGAGGGCAGCACCTGCATTTTTGGAAAGCCCTGTGCTTGCTTTTCTCTGTATATCAGATCTAATGCTTGGAACTGCAGTCACTCAACTACAAAATTTAATACAATGGGAATACTTGGATCGCGAAGTGGCAGGGGTCAAGTGGCAGCACTCAACTGTCAAAGGCAAGGTGTGCATAGCTGCTGTAATGAACAGGAGAGGCAAAACAATAAACAGAATAGCCTGCTTATGTAGAGCTCTGGCATTGGCTAATTAATCACGGTGTTCCTAGAAATGAAATTGATAGGAAGCCAACTGCATTCCTACTTAAACTAAACAAACAGAAAACTGCTAGGTCCAATGGACAAAAGACTAACTTTAATTATAAAAACAGAATCACAGCCCCTCAGTCAATTTCCAGACTTAAGCCAGTTTACAGATCCAGAACCCCTTGAATGAAGGGTAGCCTGGATCCCCTTGAGGAAGGATTCCACTACATTACCCACAACTTATATAGTGAATCTTTCTCCCATCCTTCCACAAGGAGACCTCTAGCCTTTCACCAGGGTAACTGTGCACTGAGAAAAGGGAATTTGATCAGCTATTTCAGGGACTACTAGACACTGGCTGTGAGCTGATGTTGATTTCCAGGTACCCAAAATGTCATTTAGTCCTCCAGCTAAAGTAGGGGCTTATGGAAATCAGACGATTAATGGAGTTTTAAATCAGGTCTGACTTACAGTGGGTCCAGTGGGGACCTGGACTCATTCTGTGGTCATTTCCCCATTGCCAGAATGCATAATTGGCATAGACATACTTAGGAGCTGGAAGAACCCCCACATTGGCTCCCTGACTGGTAGAATGAGGGATGTTATGGTGGGAAAGGCCAAATGGAAGCCATTAGAGCTGCCTCTACCTGAAAAAATAGTAAATCAAAAACAAAATTGCATTAAATGTGTCCCAGAGATTCTGGTATGTTGTGTATTCATTCTCATTGGTTTCAAAGAACATCTTTATTTCTGTCTTCATTTCATTGTTTATTCAGCCATCATTCAAGAGCCAGTTGTTCAGTTTCCACAAAGTTGTGAGGTTCTGAGTTAGTTTCTTAATGCTGAGTTCTAATTTGATTGCACTGTGGTCTGAGATACTGGTTGTTATGATTTCCATTATTTTTCATTTGCTGAGGAGGGATTTACTTCCAACTATGTGATCAATTTTAGATAGGTGTGATGTGGTGCTGAGAAGAACGTATGTTCTATGGATTTGGGGTAGAGAGTTTTGTAGATGTCTATTTGGTTTGCTTGGTCCAGATCTGAGTAAATAACATTGTTTTAAAACTCTAACATCCAATTACTCATTGCTAATATAAATAAAATGGACTATTTTCTGGCATGCACAGCGTCCAGCACTGCACAAGGGTTCAAAGACGTAAGAGGGAACGGTGAGGGATGAAGAAAAACACAAGACAGACATAGAAGAAAGCGGGGCCAGGCTGTCTGGGAAAATGAAAGTATCAGTTTCTCTGGCCCCATCCTGCCTCAGAGTACTTTATTTTATATGTTCACAAAGCACATAGCAGAGGGAGGGTGCAGTTATCCAGAACAGCCTGTGGGTTATAATTCTCATACTTCAATTAACATACCTCAGCTAACAACTATCTCGCAGTAAGGTCTGTGAAAGCTGGTTATCTATCTCTAGGCCCAATGCTCTTCTCTGAGATATGCATATTCCCCTATTATGGTTTTGCTTCTCTTAGAGTTCAATCAAAGTTCACAGCAGCCTTGCTGCTGATCCCCCAGAGTGGGTGGGCTACTCTGGCTCTCTACACTATTGTAAATAAATAAAAAACAAAAATAATATTGCATCCCTGGAGGGATTACAGAGATTAGAGTCACCATCAAGGAGTTGAAAGATGCAGGGATGGTGATTCCCACCACATCCCTGTTCCTTTCCCATTTGGCCTGTGCAGAAGACAGATGGGTCTTGGAGAATGACAGTGAATTATCCTAAGCTTAACTAAGTGATGGCTCTAATTAGAGCTGCTTCATATGTGGTTTCATTGCTTGAGCAAATTAACAAATCTCCTAGTACCTGGTATGCAGCCATTGACCTGGCAAATGCCTTTTTCTCCATTCCTGTCCATAAGGCCCACCAGAAGCAATTTGTCTTTAGCTGGCAATGCCAGCAATATAACTTTAAGGTCCTACCTCAGGAGGATATCAACTCTCTGGCTTTGTGTCATAATCTTACTTGGAGACACCTTGATCATTTTTCTTGCTTCCACAACATATGCATTACATTTATGGCATTATGCTGATTGGATCCAGTGAGCAAGAAGTAGCAAATACACTGGACTTAATGGTGAAACATTTGTATGCCAGAGATGGGAAATAATCTGACTGAAATTCAGGGAACTTCTATCTCAGTCAAATTTCTAGGGGACCAGTACTGTGGGGCCTGTTGAGATATTCCTTCTAAGGTAAAGGATAAGTTGCTGCATTTGACTCTTCCTACAACCTAGAAAAAGGCACAATGCCTAGTGGACCTATTTGGATTGGGGGGGCAACACATTCCTCATTTTGGTGTGTTATTCCAGCCCATTTATTGAGTTACCCAAAAGGCTGCCAGTTTTTAGTGGGGTCCAGAACACAAGAAGATTCTGCAACAGGTCCAGGCTGCTGTGCAAGCTGCTTTGCCACTTGGGCCATATGACCCAGCAGATCCAGTGGTGCTTGAGGTGTTAATGGCAGATAGGGATGATGCTTGCGGTATTAGGCAGGCTTCCATCAGTGAATCACAGCAAAGGCCTCGAGGCTTTTGGAGCATGGCCCTGTCATTTTCCACAGATAACTACTCTCTTTTTGAGAGACAGCTCTTGGCCTGTGACTAGGCTTTGGTGAAAACTGAATGGTCATCAATTCACCATGTGTGGTGGTGGCACCACTCACCATCACCCCTAGTGACCCGCTAGCAAAACTTTTGCTTCCTGTTCCTGTGACATTACATTCTGCTGGCCTAGAGGTCTTAGTTCCAGAGGGAGGAGTGCTGCCACCAGGAGACACAACAGCGATTTCGTTAAACTGGAAGTTAAGATTGCCACCTGGATACGTTGGGCTCCTCCTACCCTTAAGTTAACAGACGTAGAAGGGAGTTACAGTGTTGGCTGGGGTAACTGAATTGGCCTATCAAGATGCAATCAGTCTATTACTTCACAACAGAGGTAAGTAATACTATGCAAGGAATACAGGAGAGCCATTATCTCTTAGTATTACCAATGCCCTGTGATTGAAGTCAATGAAAAACTACAAAAGCCCAATCCAGGTGGGACTACAAATGGTCCAGACTCTTCACAAATGAAGGCTTGGGTCACAACTTTGTTCTTTTTTCTTAAAATTGCTTTGGTTGTTAAGGCTCTTTTTGCTTTCAAATTAATTTTTAGAATTTTAAAAATTTTTTTTGAAAAATGTTGTTGGTACTTGATAAGAATAGCATCAAATCTGTAAATATGATTGGACAGCATGATCATTTTTATAAAATTTATTCTTCCTATCCATAAGCATGAGATGTTTTGCCATTTGTTTGTGTCATCTCTGATTTTTTTTCAGCAACATTTTATAGTTTTCGTAGATATTTTTCACCTTTCTTGATAGCTATGTTCCTAGGTATTTTACTCTACTTTTCTCTTTTTCTTTTTTTTTCTATTGTGATTGAAATTGCATTTTCGACTTGGCTCTCATCTTGGACATTATGACTGTAATAGAAACACTACTGATTTTTGTGCGTTGATTTTGTTTCCTGAGACTTTGCTGAAGTGGTTTGTTAGCTCTAGGAATGTTTAAACAGACTATGGGCTTTTCTAGTTATATTGAAATATTGTCTGTGCAGAGATAGTTTGACTTCCTTTCTTCTTGGTTGTATTTTATTTCTTTTGTCTGTTTGCTCTGGCTAGGCCTTCTGTTACTATGTTGAATAGGAATGATGACAGTGAGCATTTTTGTCTTTTCCTGATTCTCCAGGAGAATGCTTCCAGCTTTTGCCCATTTAGTATGGTATTGGCTTTGGCTTTGTTATAGATGGCTCTTATTATTTTGAGGTATACACATTCAATGCCTAGTTTGTTGAAGAATAAATTACTTTATTGCCTCAAGAAAACAAGTAAATTATAATGTCCACACAATGGCATTCTGAAATGCCATCAAAAGTGATCTAAATTTATCTCCTTCTTGTACTCTCATCTACTTCTTTCTTACAGTGCTATAGTTTAAGAGAGTAAGTAGCATTCACTAACATTAAAAATATGGATAAATTTATTCTAGAACAGACTGAAAATGTAGGAATAGAAAAGGAAAACAGAGTTCATTCTTCTACTTTCTTCACTGAAGAATTTGCTCATATCTTTATGCATTTTTCTGCAAAGCATTTTTTTCCTTGCATTTGAGTCTCAAAATTATGAAATTAAAATATTTCTTTCTTCTTAAAATGCCAGAAAAGTCAGAGGATTTTCTTAAAATACCTGTTGCCATAATTATTTAAATGTTTTATTCTAAAGTTAATGTGGGCTTAATTTGCTTTAATCTTAATAGTTTATTTTTCATCATAAATTTTACCTAAATAAGTTCAAAGAGTAGCAATGAAGAAAGTTCTTTGCCAGCTGTCAATCTGAGTCCTGAGTATTTCTTGGTATCTAATCATGTTTTATTATATTAATGACTGTAAATTGTTGAATATATATCAAAATTTATTGTTGACTTTCTCAGAAAATTCCCATTTACATGCAAATAAATATACATATATACATGTATATTTATATAAATGCAGTATATATATTTACTAATAAACAAAAGAAATATTTTATTATACATTATATTTTGAATTGCCAAAAGCTTTTACCACTAACAATAACTTTTTAATATTATAAATATTTAATATATTAATTTATGTACAGAAGAATATTGCATTTAGATATAGAAAGGTAAACAAAACTCTCAATCTGAGAAACAATTAAATTATCTCTCCCTTTACCCCTTTTCCATCAGAACAAAATGCTGTTTCGAATGTTTGGTGTACATGTGCTTGGATATTTCTATAGGTTAAATTCACAAAAATGGAATTACTACATCAAAGTCTATATACATCTTAAATGTAATTAAGTGTTCATTAATAAAGTTAATTTGAGTTATGAATATCTGATTCTCCCAAACATTTTGTGTTTTCCAGGTTACAGTGATATACCAAATATTTTGCACCATCTGGCTTTGAAGCATCACCTACCAAATGGAACAAAACAAAAAATTATCACAGAATATGAAATAGGATCCTTCCTCCTTTGATATTATAGCTGAGGTCCAAAAGCTGAGATGCTCTGTTCCAAGTTTTAACACTTTACTAAGCTGTTTTTACACTACATCCAAAGTGATTTTACCAAATCAATATAGAGGAGTTGATGCATTAATAAGTAAAGTCCTCTTTATACTATGATTTTGTGGGGAGGACAGAATTTACAACCTATAACTACAGCACAAAGAGAGCAGATCAGAATCTTTTTTTAGAGAGATATTTTTCAGGTGTGAAATGTGAAACCTCAGAACTGACAAGTGAAGTAAAGGTGAGTGGCTGGCTGGAGATGACATATCAGAATCAAGAGGAACAGCTGAATTAGAATCTGTCTTTTCAGGGTTTTCAGCATAAGGATGCTTGTGTTTTCCCAATGCCCAGGGAAATCTTTGGAAACTAATCATGGTGGAGTAAAATTTAAAGATACCTAGCCACAGAGGGATGCCTGAAGGTGCAAAGTTATTGCATAGAGCAAGTTTCTATGGGATTAAATTGCTGAAGGCAGGGGTAAGACAAACTGATAAATGGAATGACCACCTAGATGAGACATATCCCAAGGGAATGACTCAACCAAGAGCGAATCGAGAGCACCAAAATGTTTCATGGGTAGCAGAGTCACCATTATTTATTTCACTAAGATCGTCCTGAAGACATATTTAAAGTAACTGAGCCACGCATATCTTTGTACTATCTTTTCGTGCAAAATATTATCCTCCTGGGCCCAACACAAGAGGGACTATAAAAGCAATGATTGAGTTCAGGGGAATATGGAATTGCATAGAGAAGAAACCAACTATAATGTCTCCTTTCTTCACTATAGGCTTCTCATTTATAGTGAGAATTATTAGATTTTTGAACCACAAATTAAGGATGTATGAAGAACAGAATAAAAAAATCAGTTTATCGTTGTAACATTCTAGTTTTATTTTAATGTATGTTTTCAAATGTAATTATTAATATGGAGAATATAGATTTTGCTGTTGTAATATAAAAATTAAAGAGTATTGATAACATACTCAACTCTAAGTATTTTACTATATTGTGGATGATGAAGAATATATGGTCCAAGCCACTGTGTTCCTTCCTTGGCAGGCTAAATCCAATGACAGATTGTGGTGAGATATAAAGGTTTGGGCATTTCGGCTCAACTGAAAAAAAAAATAAAAAACTTTAAAGGCCATTCTTCCTTCAGAGTTCCCCCATGTGATCAGTTGAAATTGTTCCAGGCCTACACTGCAGCTGAGCTACTTCCTCAGCCCATTTGTGCTTTCTTCTCCTTTGCACAGGCATTGACACTAAGTGTATTTAAAACATGCTAGCTAAATTTTCTTTCAGAGTCTGCAACTAGAATAACCCAATTAACAATACACACAACAGTTTGCTTAATATTAAATTTTTTTTCTAATGGGGGAACTATTAACATTATCAACTCAAGAGAAGGAAACATAGAATTACATATATTTAATAATAATAAAGTAAACATATATCTATGGTGAGTGTTTTCAAAAACTTAAGACACTGCTTTTTAATGAAATTTTAAAATTATTCTAGCAAACGAATCCACAGATGAAAGGAAACAGCATATTTAGACACATTTTTTTATATGAAAAAGCATGCCTATAGAATAAGAAACATTGCTTTGTCAGATAATACTTTTTATTTTCCTATCTTATCATTTCTGGGAAACCAATCATATGTCTGTTATTTCAGACACTTTTTGATTTTTTTGTGTCTTTATAGGACCTAGGTTCTATTTCTCAACTTTAAATATTTTCCTTATTTCATTGCCTTCTTTCTCTAACCCAAATACCATCAGCTAGATTTAAGCCTCATTATTACTCAAGATTAATGATTTTATTCTACAGTAACCTTGAAATCCAGAAAACCCAATAATGTAACACAATAAAAGATTATTTTTTGGACTAGAAAGGTTTGCTGCATTCTGGTGGTTCTTTTGGTTAATTTCTTTCTTGGCAGTGACTCATGAATCTAATTCTCTTTCATTGTATGTCTCCATCATCCTAAGTTGTGAACTCAGTCTCACTTTAGTATGAAAGACTACGGAAAAAATACTATTCAGCTTGGAAGCAACACATATCATTTCTGTTTGAAGTTCTTTAGCAAAAATTAGGGTCTACTAACTGCAAGAGGCCTAGGAAGGATAGTTTTCTGTGTTTCCTGGGAAGAGGGGATACCAGGTGTTGATGAGCACTTGTTTGTCAACAATCCTCCACTCAGACCAATGCTATCACCAAAATGGTGATCTACTGTGTACCCTAAAAGGAGACACATTCCAGTCAATACAAAAAAATAATAGGGTGTGATTGTATTATTCTGAATTATCCAGCTCTCAGTAAAGAAAATACTATTTGAAATCATGAATACAAAACACAACTTTTTTTTTCTGTTCATATCCTAGTTTTTTGTTTGTTTGTTTGTTTTCTTTGAGTCCAAAGATTGTTAACTCATGTTCAAAGACAATTGAAAAAAATTAACATTTGTTCAGTAATATTGGCCTTCAAATAGATCTGTGAAACATCTTTCCAAGTTGTCTTCTAAAAATCCTTTATAAAGTTTCATAGGTTAGAACTTCTCCAAGGCTGTTTGCTTACAGATTGTATATTACATTGTGTTTAAAAATATAGTCAAACTGCAGAACTTGTTTCTATTTTAATATTAATTATCCAGTTATAAGCTAAAACATTAGAAAAAAATCAAAACAACACTACATTAAGACTCAGATAGATGGCCATTTCATTTTTATCTAGGCTCTATTTAGTGAAGTGTTTTGTGTCTGAGTGTATAGGATAAATACCTTAAATCTATGCATCTCAGACACTGATTAGAATGACTAATTTCTAAAATCACTTCCTAAGCACTGGGATTCTGTGGTTTTAAGAAGCCATATGTCTAACTTTATTTTAATAAACAGGGACTAAGCTCAAACTTCCATTATAGGTCAGAAGATGCCTTGGGCACATATGTTATACACAAGAAATTCTATTATTGACTTAGCTATAGATCATTTTAATTTGGCATGAAAAATCAGTACTTCGCTTTGCTCCACTTTCCTCAGTTGATGATCAAAGTGTCACTGTCTGATTGTCTATTCTAGAGAGCACATTTTTGTCATGCTGTTAGCTCTAATAATGTATAGAAAAAACCTTGGCCAGCAATACATGGCTTCCTGCTTTACAGCTGGGCGCTCCAACTGTTCCTTCTATTAAAGTATATTTGAGATATCATCGGTAAGTAGTAGCAACCTTATGATGGAAAGAATGGATGTGAATATGATGGAGGTTAAGCAATTCCATGACAATGACACACCTAACCAAAAAGAAGAAAGATGATGACAGGCAACAGACAATGAGGTTATAGAAGTCAACTGCGTAAGGTGAGTGATCAGTGAAACAAATACATGGCAACAACAAAAACAGGACAGAGGCTAGATCTGGATCCTGAGCAAAAAGTCTGATTATCAACAGCAAATAAAACTTCAAAGCTTGATAGTTCCTAGCTTTACTCCATTATGAAAATTCAAAAACAATCACACATGGATTGACATTGACTCATAGGCATGTATTGTAGCGTGGTATTGCTCTTATGTTTGGGAGCCAAAATGTAAATGTCTGATGCATATTTAATTTAAGCAAGAATTTGAAAAGAACAGTCGAAAACGTTAGTGAGCACTTCCTCAAATACTTCAACATTTATATTTACATTTTTATACTGATATTAAGATGCTATAAACAAAGAAAACTAGCACATGGTTTGGGCACTCTTGCAGCGTATCTCAATTTAAGACTCCATTATCTTAGGGGGATCTAAATGTATATGTGAGTAGCTGAAAGTTTGTGGTTATAACCTGGCCAGACATACATACAGCTGTGTCACACTGGAAACATGCCCCAAATAGTAAACAAAAGTATCCCATAGAAAAAGACTAGAAAAATTCAGAGAAAAACTAAACGACATTAAAAAGAAAATTTTCTTGGAGTAAAGGAACAAGTATCACAGGCAGTTGCAAAGAGATAACAGAGATATATGCACTCAATTGGGTATGTTAGGAGAGTCCAAAAGAAAATGTTCAAATTCAAATTCCAAATACTTGCATGCCAAGTTCTAATGTGCCGTAGTATCTGGCTGCAAATTACCTCTTTAGTACTAAGTTTTTAAACACTGTAGGCCGGGCGTGGTGGCTCACGCCTATAATCCCAGCACTTTGGGAGGCCAAAGCGGGTGGAACACGAGGTCAAGAGATCGAGACCATCCTGGTCAACAAGGTGAAACCCCGTCTCTACTAAAAATACAAAAATTAGCTGGTCATGGTGGTGCACACCTGTAGTCCCAGCTACTTGGGAGGCTGAGGCAGGAGAATTTCTTGAACCCAGGAGGCAGAGGTTGCAGCGAGCCGAGATCGCGCCATTGCATTTCAGCATGGGTAACAAGAGTGAAACTCTGTCTCAAAACAAAAACGAAATCTTACTATTGATATATATAACTACAAAGAAAAACCAGGCCAGGTGTGGTGGCTCACATCCTGCAATTCCAGCACACTGGGAGGCTGAGGTGGGCAGATCACCTGAGGTCAGGAGTCCAAGACCAGCTTGGCCAACACGGTGAAACCCTGTCTCTACTAAAAATACAAAAATTAGCCTGGCATGGTGGCAGGTGCCTGTAATCCCAGTTACTCTGTAGGCTGAAGAAGGAGAATCACTTTAACCTGGGAGGCAGAGGTTGCAGTGAGCTGTGCTCGTGCCACTGCACTTCAGACTGGACAAGAGAAGATGCCTCTGTCTCAACAACAATAAAAAAAGAAAAAACAAAGTAAGTTCTGCTCAAATAATACATCTATAATCAGCTCCTGATGTATGTTAATGACCTGCAAAAGGCATAGAGGCAAAATTTTAATATGAGACACATAATATCGGGGGTGGGTGGACAACAAAGTGTGCAGTGACAGAGAGTTTTTCTAGGTTTATTATTAAAGTACAAAACATGGTAATTTTTATTTGGAAAAAATAAGTGTGCAAACAATTTATGAGAAAGAATAAAGCAAATAATGCCCATGAGTTAAATCTACCTTGTTACTATCTTACCATATATTCAGACACTCTATCACTGCTTTTATGCCTTTCCTCTTCTTAATCTTTCTTTCCTCTCTCCCTTCCTCTTTTTTTCTTTCTCTCCCCCTTCCTGTTGCCTTCTTTCTGTACACACACACACACACACACACACACACACACACACACACAATTCTAGAACAATTTGAGAAGTTGAAAACATTATGGGGCTTATTCTCGATATACATTAAATATGTATTTGCTAACAAAACAAAAATTAACACAGCAGATATCAAACTCAGCACATTTAGAAGTAATATTTTGTTTATCATCAATCATACAATTTTGTCAATAGTGTTTCTCACATTTTCCCTTGATCATTGAACTAAGTCTAAACTTTGGAGTAGCATGTAGTTTAATGTTGACAGAGGTGAAAGGAGGTTTTGAAATTTAATGTGATGAGTTCCAATATTTGTGTGCTAGGAAAGCTTACTCTCACAGGCATCATATTTTCCAATAGTCTTAATTTTTGTTTAAGGACACACAGGTTTTGTATAGATCATAACAGTATAAGAGACAGAATTCAACAAAGTGGAGTGCTATTAAATGAAACCCTAAAATGTTTTCCACTGGGCATGGTGGCTCACACCTGTAATCCCAGCACTTTGGGAGGCTGAGGCACAAAGATCACTTGAGTCCAAGTGTTTGAGACCAGCTTGTGTAACATACTGAGATGCTGTCTCTACAAAAGAAAAGAAAAGAAAAGAAAAGAAAAAAAGGCAGGCAAGGTGGCTCAAATCTGTGGTCCACCATACTTGGAATACTGAGGTGGGCAGATTGCTTGAGCCCAGGAATTTGAGGCTGCAGTGAGTCATGATCACCCCATTGCCTGAGCAATGGAGCATGACCTTGTCTCTAAAAAACAAAAACAAAAACACAACTTTCCTCAATACTGTGTATCTAGAATAACAGGAAAACATAGAAGAAAAATTACTTAACAGTATCTTTATATCTAACACTGTTCACTACGTTTGTTTTCTCAGCATGTTAAAACTATTACATAAATTATTAATCCATTCACTAATTTAGCAAATATCCAATGAGTGATTACTATACATTAGGCTTTTCATGGATAAACTCAGCATCTACTGGTTAACTAACAGGAAAGCTCCTGCTAAGGAAAGTTTAGAAAAAGGATCAGAGGAGATGGAAAGCAATGATAAATGGCATTGTTTGTCCTAATAAGGAGTTCAGAATCTATTTTATTACTAGGTAATTTATTATCTTATTTTGATATAATGAGAAAAATAATTAAGGTATGATAATACTTGAAATACTAGGCATATTACACTTATAATAAGTATAATATAGCTTCTGGATAAGCCATTAAAAGTAATTACATAAATAAGTACAACAATAAGCCATTAAATTATTTAAGAAGTCTAGTGATTTAACTTCTAGAAACATTAATCTGGATATTATTCGAAAGTATGTTTTAGAATGTTTGGTCAATTTAAGGAAAATGTGACTCCAATTATCCACTCTCAACACTTTACCTATGACTTCCTGCATTTCTCCACACTCTTTGCAACGTGTCTTTGCAGCAACTCTTGTCATTTCTATTTTGCCATGCATTTAATCTGGTTTGGTCATGTGGATTTTGGCTTATAGAATGAGAGTAAAGTGTTAGCACTGCAGATCTAACTCTGAGCCTTATAAACATTGTATACTTCCGTCTCTCACTAGGACTTCAGAAATCATGCTGAGAAGATATTCAGGCTACACTGCTGGATGGAAAGGCACATGAAACAGAGCCTTCAGTCTGAGTGGAGATTATCCTACATCAGCCAACAACCAGAGAGACACATGACTTAGTGTAAGCCAAGACGGTAAAATCCCCACCAAGTCAAGATCATCAGAAACATCTAGTTGTTTTGTAGACTCGTAAACATTGGAAACAATAATTATTTCTTGAAGGGGAGGAAGGCAGCAAAACACACTGCCATGTGTGTACCTATGCAACTATCTTGCACGTTCTGCACATGTACCCCAAAACCTATAATGCAATAAAAATTAAAAAAAAAAAAAGCAACTCCGATTCTAAGTCAAAAACAATACCAATGGATTCTCTTATCTTATGCTATTAATATAATTACAAATTTAAACGTTCATATTTTCAATTATCTCATATTGAGGTCATGATTTTCTTCCTAAAATTTACTATCTTTATAAACAATACTATGGGAGAAAAACTACCCCCATAAATTTTCATTTAAGAAAAATGAGGCCGGGCGCGGTGGCTCACGCCTGTAATCCCAGCACTTTGGGAGGCCGAGGCGGGTGGATCATGAGGTCAAGAGATCAAGACCATTCTGGTCAACATGGTGAAACCCCGTCTCTACTAAAAACACAAAAAATTAGCTGGGCACGGTGGCGCGTGCCTGTAATCCCAGTTACTCAGGAGGCTGAGGCAGGAGAATTGCCTGAACCCACGAGGCGGAGGTTGCGGTGAGCCGAGATCGCCCCATTTCACTCCAGCTTGGGTAACAAGAGCGAAACTGTCTCAAAAAAAAAAAAAAGGAAAAAGAAAAAGAAATAAGCTATGAAACATCATATTTATAGTCAATAATAATGTATTATATACACTTAAAAATGTATTAATGCTCATATTGTCTTAACACAATAAAATAAAATTTAAATTAAAAAAATGATTATTTCTTTAAGCTATTAACTTTTGGGATAATTTGTTATTCATTAAGAGCTAAGTATTGCAAAAAAAAAAAAAAAGTGTTACTAAGGAAGACTGTATAATAAAGTGGAGGTCAGTGAAGATTTTGTCATGGATTAAGAATCTAATATTAGAAATGGAGGAAAGAAGAAGAACATGTTTGGTATATGTTTTGGAGATCAGTTCTGGAGGATATCTAGATGGCTAACCATTTGAATGTGCATGTGCAGTGATGGTAATTACTAAATGACATCCGGGATTTCTTTTCCATTGATCATTTCATTAGTAAAACTTTTGACCATAAATGAAGGTGGAATGTTTCCGTAGTATTGAAACTGGCTAAATATAATTCAGATCAATAAATAGGATAAAAGGAAGAAGACATACTTACTACTCATTGAAATAATTATTTCCCTGACATTTGTAATAATTTGACTATCTAATGAAAATAACTGGAATAATTTCTGTTCATTCTAGAAAAGCTCTACTTAGAAAACAAATTCGATGCTATTCTTTATTTTATTTTAATTTAAACTTTGCCTAATTTTTTTTTCTCTCTCAATGTATACATATTTCCAATATAGATTATTAGTAAATAATTAAATGCATTTTTAAAAGTGGCTATTGCCTCATAGTTTCCATGTGCAATGCTATAATTTCAGTAGCATGTTGCACGCAATATAATAGTAATTTTCAGCTGCTTTTAAGTGTCAGAACTCTTACTTTTTAAGGCTTTTTACATTATAAAATCACAATTACTGTATGTTTTTTTCTCTTACTAATAAGCACAACAGAATATATATATATATATATATATATATATATATATATATATATAGCTACTCTTGTTAAAACTGTACAAAATGTCATTCAAATTGCACATAACTTTTATAATGTAAAAACTAAAGCAGGGATAAAGTTTTAGAAAATACCTTTTCAATGTTTTGAATAATATCACAATTGCCTTTAAAACATTTTGTAAATGATAAAATGTTTCAATGAGCAATTTAGTTATACATTGATTATAACACTGATTTGATTTTAATATTTGTGATAGTTAATTTTATTTGTCATTTTGATTGTGATTCAGGGTGCCCAGGTATTTGTTAGACATTACTCTGAGAGTGTCTTAGATGTTGTTTGAAGGAAAGATTAACATTTGCATCTGTACACTGAGTAAAGCAGATTTCCCCTGCCCCTAATGAGATTGAGCCTTATCCAATCCATTGAAGGTCTGAATAGAATGAAAGGCTAAGAGAAAATTAATTATTTCTGTCTGTCTTAGAGCTGGGCCAATGAGCTTATTCTGTCTTCAGAGTTGGACTTGAACTTGGATGAAAACATAATCAGCTCCCTGGTTTTCAGGCCTTTGGACTCAGAATAAAAGTATAACATCAATTCCTTTGTGTCTGAACATAACTTCAATAATATAAGTTTTCATAAAATAAATCTCTTTAAGAAAATATTTATATAAGAGAATAAAAAACCTTATGTGTGTATGTGTTTGTGTGTGTGTGTGCAGACACATATACATGCTGTTGGTTCTGTTTCTCTGAAAACCCTGGCATAATGTCTATCACTATGTCTGATTCTTGAAATTTCTATTACTAAAAAGAGATAACTCTGAAATCTGACTAGTCACTGTTACCTATTTCCAATCAATTTGCTATTTGTGTTTAGTAATTAATAGAAAAAAATCAAATTGCTTGAATTATAATTGGTATTTGAAATTACAAAGTAAACAATGTGTGTGTGTGTGTGTGTGTGTGTGTGTGTGTGTGTGTGTATATATATATATATTATACTTTAAGTTCTGGGGTACATGTGCAGACCTTGCAGGATTGTTATATATATATGCATATGTCATGCTGCTTTGCTGCCTCCACTCCCCCATCACCTACATTAGGTATTTCTCCTAAAGTTATCCCTCACCAACTATCCCACTCCCTGTTATTGCTCCCCTAGCCCCCACCCTCAAAAGACCCCATTGTGTGATGTTCCCCTCCCTGTGTCCATGTGTTCTCATTGTTCAACACCCACTTAGAAGTGAGAACATGCAGTGTTTGGTTTTTTGTTCTTGTCCCAGTTTACTGAGAATGACGGTTTCCAGATTCATCCATGTCCCTGTGAAGGACACAAACTCATTGTTTTTTATGTCTGCATAGTATTCCATGGTGTATATGTGCCACATATTCTTTATATAGTCTATCCTTGATGGGCATTTGGGCTGGTTCCATGTCTTTGCTATTGTAAACAGTGCTGCATTGAACATACATGTGCATGTGTCTTTGTAATGTAATTATTTATAATCCTTTGGGTATATACCCAGTAATGGGATTGTTGGGTCAAATGGTATAACTAGTTCTAGATCCTTGAGGAATTTCCACACTGTCCTCCACAATGGTTGAACTAATTTACACTCCCACCAACAGTGTAAAAGAGTTTCTATTTCTCCACATCCTCTCCAGCATCTGTTGTCTCAAAATTTTTTAACAATCACCATTCTAACTGGTATGAAATGGTATCTCAATGTGGTTTTGATATGCATTTCTCTAATGACCAGTGATGATGAGCATTTTTTTCGTATGTTTGTTGGCCACATAAATGTCTTCTTTTGAAAAGTGCCTGTTCATATTCTTTGCCCACATTTCGATGGGGTTGTTTTTTTTCTTGTAAATTTGTTTGAATTCTTTGTAGATTCTGGAAATTAGCCATTTGAAAGATCAGTAGCCTGCAACAATTTTTTCACATTCTATTGGTTGCCAGTTCACTCTAATGATAGTTTCTTTGGCTGTACAAAAGCTCTTAAGTTTAATTAGATCCCATTTGTCTATTTTGGCTTTTGTTGCCATTGCTTTTGGTGTTTTAGTCACGAAGTGCTTGCCTGTGCCTATGTGCTGAATGGTATTGCCTAGGTTATCTTCTAGGATTTTTATGGTGTTAGGCCTTATGTTTAAATCTTTAATCCATGTGGAGTTCATTTTTGTATAAGGTGTAAGGAATGGGTCCAGTTTCAGCTTTCTGCACATTTGTGGCCAGTTTTCTCAATACCATTTATTAAACAGGGAATCCTTTCCCTATTGCTTGTTTTTATCAGGTTTGTCCAAGATCAGTTGGTTGTAGGTGTGTAGCATTGCTTCTGAGGCCTCTGTTCTGTTCCATTGGTCTATATCTTTATTTTCGTACCAGTACCATGTTATTTTGATTACTGTAGCCTTATAGTATAGTTTGAAGTCAGGTAGTGTGATGCCTCCAGCTGTGTTCTTTAGACTCCCCCACAATAATAGTGGGAGACTTTAACACTCTACTGTCAATATTAGAAAGATCAACAAGACAGAAAGTTAACAAGGATATCCAGACCTTGAACTCAGATCTGGACCAACCAGACCTAATAGACATCTACAAAACTCTGCACCACCAATCCACAGACTATATATTCTTCTCAGCACATCGCACTTACTACAAAATTGACCACATAATTGGAAGTAAATCGCCCCTCAGCAAATGCAGAAGAATGGAAATCATAATAAACAGTCTCTAAGACCACAGGGCAATAAAATTAGAACTCAAGATTAAGAAAATCACAAAAAACTGCATAACTACACGGAAACTGAACAACCTGCTCTTGAATGACAACTGGATAAATAATGAAATGAAGGCAGAAATAAAGATGTTCTTCAAAACCAATGAGAATGAAGACACAATGCACCAGAATCTCTTGGACACATTTAAGTCAGTGTCTAGAAGGAAATTTATAGCACTAAATGCCCACATGAGAAGTGAGGAAAGATCTAAAATTGACACCCTCACATCAAATTTGAAAGAGCAAGAGCAGTGAGATCAACCACATTCAAATACTAGCAGAAGATAAAAAATAACTGAGATCAGAGAGGAACTGAAGGAGATAGAGACACAAAAAAACCTTTCAAAAAATCAATAAATCCAGGAGCTGGCTTTTGAAAAGATCAACAAAGTAGATAGACCACTAACCAGACTAATAAAAAAGAAAAGAAGAACTTAATAGATGCAATAAAAATGATAAAGGGGATATCACTACCAATTCCACAGAAATACAAACTACCATCAGAGATTACTATACACAACTTTATGCACATAAACCAGTAAATCTAGAAGAACTGGATAAATTCCTGGACACTTAACACCCTTCCAAAACTAAACCAGGAAGAAGTTGAATCCCCATATAGACCAATAACAAGGTCTGAAGTTGAGGCAGCAATTAATAGTCTACCAACCCAAGGTCTAGATGGGTTCACAGCCAAATTCCACCAGACATAAAAAGAGGAGTTGGTACTATTCCTTCTGAAGCTATTCCAAACAATACAAAAGAGGGAATCCTCTTTGATTCATTTTATGGGACCAACATCTATACAAAAACCTGGCACAGACACAACTAAAAAAGAAAATTGCAGGCCAATATCCATGATGAACATAGATGCAAAAATCTTCAATAAAATACTGGCAAACTGAATGCAACAGCACATCAAAAATCTTATCCATCATGATCAAGTAGGCCTCATCCCAGGGATGCAAAGCTGGTTCCACTTTTGCAAATCTATAAATGTAGTCCATCACATAAAAAGAACCAAAGACAAAAATCCCATGATTATCTCAAGAGATGCAGAGAAGGCCTTCCACAACATTCAACAATCCTTTATGATTAAAAAAAAAAAACTCTCAATAAACTAGGAATTGATGGAATGTATCACAAAATAATAAAAGCTATTTTCAGACAACCCACAGCTAATATCATACTGAATGAGCAAAACCTGGAAGCATTCCATTTGAAAACTGACACTAGACAAGGGTGCCTTTTTCTCACCACTCCTATTCCATATGGTATTGGAAGTTCTAGCCAGAGCAATCATGCAAGAATTAGAAATAAAGTGTATTCAATTAGGTAAAGAGGAAGTGAAATTGTCTCTATTTGCAGATGACATGATTGTATGTTTAGAAGAACCCATTGTCTCAGCCCAAAATTTCCTCAAGATGATAAGCAACTTCATCAAATTCTCAGGATACAAAATCAATGTATAGAAATCATAAGCATTCCTGTCCACCAATAACAGACTTAAAGAGAACCAAATCAAGAATGAACTGCCATTCACAATTGCTACAAAGAGAATAAAATAGCTAGGAATACAACTAATAAAGGATGTAAACACCTCTTCAACGAAAACTGCAAATCAATGCTGAAGGAAATAAGAGAGGACACAGAGAGGTGGAAAAACATTCCATTCTCATGGTTAGGAAGAATCACTATCGTGAAAATGGCCATATTGCCTAAGGTAATTTATAGATTCAGTGCTATCCCCATCAAGCTACCAATGACCTTCTTCACAGAACTGGAAAAAAAACACCTTAAACTTCATATAGAACCAAAAAACAGCCTGTGTAGTCAAGACAATCCTAAGCAAAAACAATGTTTTTTTTTTTAAGTGTTATAATATTTCCTTCCAATATTTTATTTATTTTTGTACGCATGATTTTATTGGATGAAAGGCATCATCTTTTAGAATAAGGAAGCAGAGTTCAGATCTCTATCCTGAAGTAGTGGAAATTAAGGCTTAAGAAGAACATTTTCACAGAGTTATGGAGAGCCCATTGTGCTGACTTTCACAAACATTCGCTGCGAGATATTTTAATTTCACAGCTAGATGTGATCATAGGTAGAAGTGGAAGAGCCTGGGCTCTACTTAAGCAAAGTTTTGTTCAATCTCTTTTATTTTTACCTCAGTATATTTTCAGACCCTATAATTACTCTCTGACTCAACATACTAACTTATAGGATTCTCTTCTGTTCCAATGATGTCATATTTGTAGAGCAGTATTATCAGAAAAAAAAAAAACCTTAAACATGCATTTCTACAACATAAATATTTATTTCTTTAAAATCAAAGATACCTCCTGTTAATGCATTTTTCTTTGTCTTCGTATATACATGGTACAAGAGATAAGTCAGATAAAATAATGTCTTGGGATATCATTGACAGTAGATAATGTCTAGCTTTAATAATTAAAATTTATACACATGAATACTCCTTCTCTTTACGTTTTTTGAGTGCACACAGGCATGTCCAACTCAGATTCTTACTGATGACTATTCAAAGTTTGGAGCCAATCATTATTTGTTACTTCATTCAATAAATTATATGCCAGACATTTTTCTAGGTAATGACAGTCAGCAATGAGTACAACAGAACAGGCAGAGAACCTACATTCAACAAGCTTCTACTTTGATTGACAAAAAAAAAAATAATGACTGTATAGATGAACATTAAATCTGCTTAAGAAAAGTTAGCAATTTTTCTGGCATGTGGCTGCCTTCAGAGATAAGGAGAGTGTTAGCAGAAGGAATCTGGACAGAGGCTAGAATGGTGTGGACTTCTTCCTTGTCTTGCTCATCTCATTCCTAGCTTACTTACTAGTTACTATCTTTTTATATCATTATTATTATACTTTAAGTTCTGGGATACATGTGCAGAACGTGCAGGTTTGTTACATAGCTATATACAAATGCATGGTGGTTTGCTACACCCATCAACCCATCATCTGCATTAAGTATTTCTCCTAATGCTATCCCTCCTCTAGTGCCCTCCATCCCCCAGAAGGCCCTGGCTTGTGATATTCCCCTCCTTGTGTCCATGTGTTATCATTGTTCAACTTCCACTTATGAGTGAGAACGTGTGGTGTTTGGTTTTCTATTCTTGTGTTAGTTTACTGAGAACTATGTTTTCCACC